>OX465487.1:12500-2525285 GCA_950022335.1 Eurois occulta | reverse complement strand
CTCTAAATGTGTTTAGCGTATTGTTTTTGAGTTTGTTGATTGCATGAGTAGAATTATGGAGAATGTTGCAGTTCCTGCATTACGGGTGCCCTCTTTCCCCGCATTGCGCCTAAGTTCCTTGTAGGTTAGTCGGGACGCCGGTCTGGGGGTTAAGTCTAGACATAACGGAGGCTACCCGTATTGATTTTTCTCTCCCAGCATCTTGAGATTTGTTTTGTATCTTCTTTTTTTGTGGTATTGAAATTAAAAATGATTATCAAAGTAACTCCCTACATTTGTCTATTGATGGAAAATTAGATGTAGATTTTCCTGTACACTTTTTTTTTGGGTATATGAAAGTTTGGCTTGTTTTCACTACAAGATAATCTGTTTATTACTTTCAAGTACACGGGTCAGGAAGGCAACAAAAAGTGATTTCACGTCTGTGTTTATTTTGAAACATGGTCTACGTGACTTCTGATCACTTTAAAGTCGCAGTAACACCCATGTTATAAGGAACTGAATATTTCCAATAACCGCACACGCAAGTGGTACCAATATATATTTTTTAAATCTTGCTTTGCATTTATCAATCATCTTACAACTTCAATAAAATTAAAAAGTGATTCAGAGGAACGTATTGCAGTTGAACCCAAAAAGAGGTAACAAAACTGAACTTGTCATAACATTGCGCAATTGTATCATATTTTTATTCCACTGCATTAATTGGTTTTATATTATTCTTTTATAATTTTCCATACATTTTTGTATAACAAAATGGCTGGTTCAAATTAGATAACAAAAAAAAACCACAGTCATAGAATCTACAAAGGCTTAGGCATTGGTGGCGTAGCTACTTGGATTTATTAATGGCATCAAGTGTTTGCTAAGGCAACGGAGAGAGATATTAGGAGGTCCGTCTGAGAACCCTTTAATCAGCAGCAGTTGGACAGTAATGGTCGAGAAAATAGGTAACAAATCTTGAATACTAAAAGTTTTCACCAATGAAACTAAACGCGATCAGCAAATCTAAGCGAAGTTCTGTAATTGACAATATTCAATAGCTATTTTGAAAATAAAAATAAAATGCCGATAGTCAGGCAGGCCATGCTCCATACTAAAATCTACCAACCCCTGTATATTTGTTGGTCGAAATATTTGGTGGTGGTAAACGGCTACTTGATCGTCGAGACTGCCACCACTCTGGTGGAGGATTCCATAGAGGTTGTGGCATCTGCCAGCAGTGGTGGCAGAGGCCGGCGCAAATGCAATGAAATCAGACGCCATCACAACCGGTGGGGATACGTGAGAAAAATAACTGCTACCACTGGTGACAATTAGACACTGGCAGCCCTTGAGTGTGGCTTAGATGTGTTGATAATGTTCAAAGATATGCGATTTTTCGTACCAGTGATGCATTGACTACTTACCTATGTTTACCTCACAGCTTCCTGTTATTTTTGTTTTGTATTTTAAAATAAACAAAGCTTGTTAAAAAATACATCTTACTGAAGTTTGAAGATCCATTAGAATGTCGTAAAGCGGTCTTTGATCAGTTTATGTGCCTTTTAGTTCTATGTGAAGTTTATTTTGGTTCCCTTACACTTGTAAATGATGTCTTGGTGATAGGTTTAATGGGAACAATTTAAGAGCTATCAAATTGTGTGAACGTTTCCGCAAAAAACATTGATACGAAAATATTTGTTATGACATTGCAAGTAAAACAAAAAATCTGAACGTATGTCTTTCCTACCTGGTTCTTGGATACCGAATATAATATTTACTGATGAATGATTCTAGTTTGTTGGTTAATTCAATAATTTTCCTTAATACATGCGTAGTTCTGTGATTCTCACTTGTATTATAATGATGTTGTCGAAATAAAAGAGAACTGTTTAGTTCCACGATTCGTATAATAATGTCAATAATTAGTGTGTGCAGTTACATATATAAGGTTAGGTGAGCTGCACACTACACCTCCCCTTTTTTTTAAAAAAAAAATGGCTTTGTTATCTTAGTACATAAAACATTTTTTTTTTTTTTACAATATTTTCAAGACTACTTATTTTTAAATAATTATACTTTTTACCATTACATTATATAAAAAAATAACATCTTATCAAAACCAAGTATATTAAGTAACAAACAGTTTTGTATTGTTTTTATGAATTAATAATTCTTTGTCACCTTTTAAAATTTTAACATTTGGTGATACATCTTCAATCACTCTATATGGTCCTAAATAAATTTTATCTAACTTATTTCCTACTTGATTTTTAATTAGAACTAAATCTCCACTCTTATATTTTAATCCGTTTTCATTTGTATCAAAATTATATTTTCTTAATTCCTTACTAAATAATAAATTATTTCTAGCTTCAGTTTGTGCTCTTTTTAGTCTGTATTTTAGTTCCAAAGGGTAAGAATCAGGATTATATAATGGATCAACATAAGAACTTTGTGCAATATTGGATGGTAAATTACAATTCTTTCCAAATACTAGCTCAAATGGAGTGTATTTTGTCTCAGAGTGTACTGCAGTGTTAAATGAAAAGCACCAGAATGGAAGCCAACTGCTCCAATCTGATTTATTGTTATCACACTGAATCCTAAGATAAGCTCCTAGAACCTTATGAGTGTTTTCCAATCCTCCCAGAGTTTCATGATGATAGGCTGTTGAATGCAGTTTATTTATATGCAACAAATTGCAAATCTCAGTAAAAACTGATGACATAAACTCTGTTCCCTGGTCTGTTATTATTTCTTTAGGGATACCATATCTCAGAATAAAATTGTTTACAAATAACCTAGCTACAGAAATAGTATCTTTCCTCTCTATAGGATAGGCTTCAACGTATTTTGTTAAATCGCACTGTAATGTCAGTACGTACTTATAATTTAAATTATCTACATCTAAAGGACCCATTAAATCTAAACTTACTCTTTCAAAAGCAGTGGATGCCGTTGTTGTTATAACCATCGGTTCCTTTGTATGTCTATTGGAATGCTTTTGAATCTGACAACTTCTACATTTCTTTACGAATTCTGTTACATCATTAGTCATTCCTGGCCAGTAATAGTACTTCTTAATATTATTTAACATTCTGTTTATTCCTGCGTGGCCGCTGGTGGGTAATAAGTGGAAGTCATTCAAGATCACTGTTTTCGTGTCTTTGTCAGAAACTCTTGTCACATCTTTAATAACAAGTAGCTTCGGAATGTCATTCAAATGACTCATTTCCTCTAAAAAATGGTTAACATAATTTTCATAGCGCTTCGTTTTAATTATTATGAGCTCATTTATTTTGATTTGCTTGCAAAAACGTTGTAATTCTCTCGCTAACACACTTACGGTCGATAACGATCGAGATATCACATAAATTGCTGATTTTTCAGGAACGAATTTGTAGTTGCCATTGTCACTAGTGTAATATTTTGATTTTTAAAAAAAATCAAAATATTTATTTAATATAAATAAATAAATAAAAAATAATATAAATAAAATAAATATATATATATATATATATATATATTTAATATATTTTTTTTTTTTTTTTTTTTTTTTTTTTTTTTTTTTTTGAGTGCTCTATTAAATTAGTTGTTGTGAGCGTATCTCCTGGCAAATGGAAAACATCTGCATATTTGGCACATACGTTTTCAATACCTCTTTGTTCCTCTTTATTTAAATAGGTATTTAGTTGTAACGTAGTAAGTAAAGTTTTAACTCTATCCACAGAAATGTTATCGTGGTCAAACTTGCAAACGTAAAAATTATTTAAGCAACTAATACTTAAATCTGAAGTATTTATGTCAACCGAACTATCAGTTGTATTTAATATCCTAACAGGAATAAGTCCATTATGTGGCTTCGATACTACACCTGCTGTAAACACACCTTCATAAATTTCCTTTGACAAAACGACGCAATCACTGTTGTGTGACGTCGGGATGTGTTTAATTACTTCACAACGAGGCGGAATTGTAAATAAATTCCTATTAACATGAACACTAACAGACTGGTCTCGGGTTTCCAAACTCAGAGTACCATCTTTATAGTTTAATACAGCGTTATACCGCTCGAAAAAATCTTGTCCGAGTATACCTTCTGCAGCACAAGATAAGTGTTCAAATATGTAAAACTTTTGTTGAAAAGTTACATTATTAATCATAATATCTAAATAAATGTATCCCATGGACTCTAAATTACCACTAATTCCTTTAATGACTATCTTATCCTGTTTTACTAAATTCAATAAATTCCTATGTCGCGACAACCATTCATACTTTAGCACACATAAGCTAGCTCCACTATCTATCAGTAAATTAAGATCAACATCACTATTTGTTAATTGACAATTAATAATACAAAAATTACAAAAACTAAAAATAGAATGCGTGTACGATTTAGGTACGAAAAAATTCTAGGCTTTCATTTGCTTGGCTTGTGCGATCATTGCGCAAGTTGTCATGAACATTGGACTGTTGCGCGTTATGTTGAATACGCTGACAACGCACCGGACGTCCGCGGAACTGCTGACGTTGTTCACCTGAGTTTTTACCTCGATTAACGCTGCTTAAAGTTCTTTGACCTGTGCTATTTTCATTATTTTTATCATAATTATGGTTATACGTTTTATTTCTGTTGTAAAATTGTCTATTTCCCCGGCCTCGAGAGCCTCTAAAGCTACCTCGTCTATAATTTTGGTTAGCCCTAAATTGCATAACCTGATCTTGTGGCTGGACTGACAGGGATTGTTCATCTACCGCAGCCGTTATAGCTTCAGGCAATGATGCAAACTGACGTGAGGCAATGATAGTGCTTAGCCGCTTATCAGCCAACCCATCACTAAACCGTTTAATTGCAGTCTTCTCATTGAGTGGACGCAAAACCTCATATGCATCACGCTTATCGTTAGCCTGCGCAATCGTGAGATTGACAAATAACTCTTCGATCTCCGTACCGAATTTTTCTATACTTCTACGGCCTTGAGTCGCCGTAAGCAATTGACTTTGTAAAGCTACATACGATTTCTTCGGTAACTAATAAACACGAATATCTTCTACCAAACTTTCTATATCTGTGTAGTTAGTTTTAAGTCGCAATTTTGCACTAGGCGAGAGACGCGTTTTTAACACAAACTGTATTAATTGACTTTTACTGGCTTCATTAATAAGCGAACTATAAAGTAAGATACCATCTATAAGCTGATTTGTCACCTGCTCCTGACCATTCAACACTGGCAACAGGGAAATTGCAGTTTTAATATCAAATGTGTCAGCCATTTTTGTAAGACAATCAGTATATTCGTATTCTATTAAATCTTTAGAACTAGTTTGACAACTACTATCTACTAAAGAAAGTAAACTTTTTATTTTCTGATAATTTGATCGAGTTTCATTAATTAATGTTTGGAAAACCTCACGAGCATCTTTGCTTAACTTGCGATCTATAACTTCTTGGTTCAACTGAGTCAAAATACAATCCAATTTACTATATTCTTTTTCTGCTTCTTCTAGCTTCTTTAAAGCTAAATCTTTTCTACGCCTATCTGGACCTAGTTTTACTAAATATTCTCTTAGATATTTTAATCTAGCGTGCAAATCTTGTAATTGTTGGGACATTCCTAATCTCCAGAACAAAATATAAAAAAATGTATGATCCAGTTACAATAACATGAAATATAGTAGAATATATAAAAAATGTTAGCGTTGCAAAACTTACATTGCAGTAGTTACTTATTTTACTGACAACGATTATGTAGGTCACGACGTCTCACGTGGCTTGGACGAATGAACTCCTCAGCACTGGTCTGGAACTGACTCCCAGCTGCTCCACATCGGACCCGTACAATTCAACTCCCAGCGCCCTGCATATCCTCTCATCACAAGGCTTGAGCATTCTCCCAGCACCCGGCAGCAACGTTCCTTTTCTGTCTTCTTAATTAATGATTTCACCTCTTCAAACTAATTCTTCTGTTGGGATTCTGATTCTTCTATAAATTTTTAAAATCTTCTTCGCTTCCTTTCTTCTAATTTCCGTCTTCACAAACTTCAACTTTTATCGGTATATCTTCATAATTTATTTGACTCGTCCGCAGTCTTTCTTATTGCGTAGATTGCAAAATTTTAATTGCTGGCTAAGGGTCGCCATGTATTATAATGATGTTGTCGAAATAAAAGAGAACTGTTTAGTTCCACGATTCGTATAATAATGTCAATAATTAGTGTGTGCAGTTACATATATAAGGTTAGGTGAGCTGCACACTACACACTACTAGCATATATTCTACCAGGTGGAAGGAACACCGACGCACAAACGGTTACCATGTATCAGTACTTTATTTGGAATATCCCAAATAGAAATTAAAAAAAAAGGTTTCCGTTTCCTGCGGTGTCCCTCCAGCCTGTATACTGTATCTGCATCTGAATTGGCTA
This sequence comes from Eurois occulta, assembly GCA_950022335.1. Taxonomy (NCBI): domain Eukaryota; kingdom Metazoa; phylum Arthropoda; class Insecta; order Lepidoptera; family Noctuidae; genus Eurois; species Eurois occulta. Next base: position 2,518,871 of record OX465487.1, on the reverse strand, counting down.
GTATCAAAGAAAATAACACCCTTTTTTACCACAAGCAAAAAATATGAGCGTAAATAAATTCTGAAAATTGTAGGGTTACATTTCAGGCAACCACGTGCCTTTTCATTCTGATTTGCGTCGCCGTGTCAGTAGTCACGCGAATTTGCTATTACCGTCGCTTTTTTCAGCCAGTTTCTTTCATGTTCATCTTTTACATGTTTCTGTCTTGATACTTTTTTTTTTGTGAAAGAGACCAGAAACTTCTTGAATATAATTAAATTAGTATAATTCATAGTTTGAAAATCTTTTCTGTTTTGTGACATTTATTATAAGACCTGAAACAGTACGTAATTTAGTTTTTGAAGGTATTTTTGGGTCTATCTTAGAAATGGCTGAACTAGAAACTATAGTTTGATGACTCCATAAATATTTAAGTAAAGGGTGAAGTATCCTTCTTATGTGAAAACTTTTACGCGAATGAATTCAAAGTTCAAGGTAATAACTATTTCTATTTATAGTAGATAAGAATTGAGGTGTTTGTATTCATTTCAACGAATTTATCATGGTAGATGTGAAATATGGTTAAATGAATGCTCTCGAGTGTATTTGCCTTTTTTTGTAAATGCAGCTAACCTCATTTGTCTCACGATCGCAAACTCTTATACTGGTCCTGGGCTCGATTTCCGGGCCGGGAAGTGTTATTGGGGTTTTTTCATCAGAAATTTCTCAGTAGCTGCCGCTAAGTTAGTCTAGCTTCGTGGCCGATTGATGGCAATATGTTTACCCGTTTTTTACTTAAACATGTTTTCTGAGTTCGTATATTCTCGAGCTTGCCATACCATTGGTTCATTGCAGTACCTACAGTAAAAGTTTTAGCTTTCGTGAAGAATTTTCATTTCCTCGAATAATAAAGAAATGCCACCCTACCTTTGTTGGTGAATTCTTTTGCGAATTTGGTAATAGTTGCGTGACTTCGCTAAGTATTGAATTATTGTGTGCCATTTTATACAATTATATTTTTATTTGCTTTCTTTGTTTTTCGAAATGATTTACGGTCTTTTTTATGCAGTCATATTTGTGAATGTCGAAAAGTCTTTTGGAGGCATGTTAAACTCTCTTAAAGACAACAACATCATGTTTGATACAAAGATTCAAATAAATACCCTTTTGATAAAGACTGAATCATGCGACCAGAATTCCCGACCTCATAAAAGGGACTTACAGATAGACAGATGTTCCTTCACTGGCACGTTAGTCATGAATTCCCTTTGGAAAAACCACGGCACAGAAATAATGTAATACAAATGAGCGCTTTTGAAGCCACAGAATCTCAGTAATTGGTATTGCATATGCTCCACGTGCTTTTACCACGCTCGTGGCAACTTTGTTAAAGTCATACCAAATATATATTGAGAAATAGCACTTCAAATCACGCCTGTACTTAACGAAGGGTTAAGCAGAGGTGTATGGTACCTTTTCTACAGCTGCATTTTATGTCCCAACACTAGGACATTAAAATGCTACTGACTCCGCGATTGTGGTCGCATCCTACTGGGCTCAAGTAGTTTCATAATACGTACCATCGATACAAAAAACGAAGAAGCCTACATTTTGCCACATTTAAGTCGGTCCGAAAGTCTGACAACCAGTCTTACCCAGGGGTACCGTATTAATCAGTACTAACTGGCTTGTGGAGGTCCGATCGACAGTCGTTCCATGTAAAATACTGGTATTTAGCTGCATCCGGTAGGACAAACCGGAAAAGGCTAGGCAGATGATGTAGTAGGACTATTGTCATCAACTAGACACAAATCCTGACTGCTACTGAGAAATTATTGTTGGAAAAACCCAATAACACTCCCCGATTTGGGAATCGCACCTAGGACCACATGCTCAGCAGTAGCGCTTGTTACCACTAGACCAATGAGGCAGCCGTCGAAAAATAACTCATCAATATTGCCGCTAGACATCCTTTCAGCCAAAAAATTACTTATATTGTTCATAGGCTCATGAAACTCTGCGACTAAATGCAAATGGTTTCGACTTGCCGCTCTGAAATGTAATTTCCATGTTGATGAGGACAATATGTTGTTGCAAATTGCTATAGTACTTTGTTGCCTCGTAAACTAAACGATTTATGTTTGGGCTTGGTTGATTTTGGTGCATGAGAAGACTCCTATTTTGTAGCTTTCAGCTATAATTTGGAAGCTCTATAAGATTATGAAAACTTGTGCTGCACCAAGCCATAGAGCGTAAAAATTGTTTCCTGTGGGCCTAGTGCGAACGCGGTGAGAAAGTTTAAACATAATTTGAAGTCGAACTACATATTTTAAAATTGGAAATGTTTCGCACATAATACTTAGTTTGAGAACTTTGCTCGTATATATGAGTGATACATGTAAGTATTGTCGCTAAAAATTAAAAGGTCTGCGAGTGACCTCAAAAAAGATGGCACACAGTGGTCACGTGCTGCCGTGCATACTTGCACTGCGAGGCTCAGGGCAGAACTCTTCACAATCTCCCCAGGGATGTGCCTTTGCAAGGGCTCCTGGCAGGTCTTTTAAGAGGAAACGGTGCCTCCTCCCATGTGCTGATGGTGAACGCCGGGGTGGTTTTAGTGAGGTAGAAATCCCACACTCCCCGGTCTTATCCCCAAAGGGGCTCTTGGTCTAGTAGGGCTTGTGTTCTAGTGACCAATTAATGACTGTAGGAAAAACCGACTGACTGTGACTCGAGTTTATAACTGCGCGGTAAGTTTGAGTCGCGTCATGGACGATTGGCCTTAAACTGACAAAGACCGATGGGCAGACACTAAAGTGATTCCGTAAGCGCACAGTTTTGTTAATCTTGGCACGGAACAATAAAAAGGCCAAAGTGCAGTCATCGTAAAACATTGGCGCCTTGTTATTTTTGTACCCTCGTCATGCACACTCATTACAACCGAATTGCAAATGATCTAATGAATGATGCAACCTTGACATACACGATAACAAGCGTTAAATACTTCTCCGAAGAAATATCTGCAATACGGACGAATTATGATAATTTTCGTGCTGATCTCAGAGCGAAAGAGAAGCATGTGGGAACTTCCGTCAAATGAAATAAAATCATCATTTTTTAACATGGTCGGTATGTTACATGGTCTTGAGTTTATATTGTCTCATCGCATTCTACCACATGGATATACAAAGGTTAAATACATATGTTATATATAAATTAATATATTTTTAATAATTATTATAGTTAAAATTCAAAAAGGAATGTCAGTTACAAATTAAATAATATAACAATTGAATTAAGTTAATATGTTGTGTCAAATTATAATAGCATTTATTACATAAAAATTCTTTAAATTGCTTCATAAATCCAGCCAAATCTAACTCTCTAATTGATTTTTTAATTTTATTATTTCGCGGGGCTCTGCAGAATATGCTTTTCCGCATAAACCGTCTATTTATTTATAAACATAACATAACATCACGCGTGGAATACCCGCAGGGTTAGGCAGAGGTGTACCTAATAGTACACCCACATTTCGCTAGTTATGTTTAATACCCATATAATAGGGGGCGAGCCTATTGTCATCAATCAGGCACTAATCTAGACTCCGTGACTGCTACTGAGAAATTCCTGATGGAAAAATTCAATAGCACTTTGCCTGACCCGGGAATCGAATCCAGGACGCAAGAGGTCGCCGCCCCAATCGTCTAGTAGCCTGGAGCCTGGATTCTTACTCGGTTGATGGCAATAGATTAAGTCTTAATATTTAGGAATAACATAACTTTACTACTGGCGTATAATGTTTGTGTTTAGCCCTTTGGGATCGGGTGCCTATCATGTAATCACTGTTCCAAATGAAGTAGTACCTAATGAGGTTACCTTTGATCAAAACCGAAAGTTTGATCGGAAGCTAAATGCATTCTTGCGTACTTGTTTGCTTACACTGAAAAGAGCATTCGGTTATATTCGTGGGACTCCTGAAATAGTATGGTCGTCCCATTTAGCTGGTTACGTAAAAACTAAACGTTTGATTTATAGCTCAAGAACTTTTGCCCGCGGCTCCGTCCGTGTGTAGGTTATAAATGAACGGGAACGTTTCCATAGGATCGTATTATCAGGATAAAACGTACATTATACTAGTTCAGATCATGGTCTACTTGTATGACAAACATTCAAATCCGTTAAATCATTTCGGCGTGAAAGTAACATACAGACATACACAGTAACTTTCGTATCCGTTAGATTTCTGTGCTCACTCTCAGTACTTTCTGTTTATCATTCTTTTAAGTTGAGCTTCATAAACAGTGCGTGTTTACGGTAAATTAAGTCACCCTTTAATTTGTTTACTAACAAAAGTTTATACGGGAGCGTAAATTCAGATGAGTATTCTGGGCGAAGTTCTGTAGTAGTTATGTGCATGCGTATGTGTTTAAACTAGGTAACTTTTGAACTGGGTTAGTTGTTTACCTGAAGAATCTGATTTACAGTGCTGTAGAACTTTGACGTTACTGAATAGATGCCTGTAGAAATACCAGTTTATAGGGACTGTATGTTTTTGGGAATAGCGACCGTCACGCTTCCTAAACACTGCACCTTGCCACTTGTTGTGTTTTGAAAATGGCAAGAAAATGAAAGTTTATTACAAAATTTAAAGTAACTACGGACAACTGTTTTTACTTCTTTGCTGTTTAGTTAATTTTAGAGTATTTAGAAATGCCTACGTAACACATCTGCACGCAACAACACATAATCTGAAAGATTTTGAAGCAAAATACGTTTGCCCGACAACGTATAACGCAATGAATGTTATTGACTAGCATCATGAAAGGCAGTGGAGTACATAAGGATGAAAATTACCGCAAGTTATGGCAAGCTGTCTGTTTGTGTGGAGAGTCATGAAAACCTTATAATTATGACGAGTTGTGGGCAAGCCAAGCTTTTGGTTTATATGAGGGTATCGCCACTGATTTTCTTTCCTTATCGGGTGGTTAGTGCCTAAGCTGGTGTCAGAGTTTTTATGCCGCCCAAGGGCCTCTGACTTGGATTTACTTGCCGTCGAGAAATATCTCTCAGGAATGCTGGTTCACTGCCACTGATGAAAGGCATTGTCATTGTAACTGTGTTATGCAATAAAGCCGTTGATTCTGTAGGCTAGATTCAACGATGGAATAATAGTGTGAATTTCTTGAAGAAGAATCAATCGTCAATGTTCCTTTAAAATATTGCATACTACCAATGATCGATTAGTAGTATGGAGTCTTCCTCATACCGTTGGCATCGTCGACGCTTGATACTTAGAATTATATTATTGATCTCATTTCAATACATCAAACGCTAAACTGATTTTGATCCTATGATGTATTGGTCTAAACAATCAGGTCGCAGCTTTTAGGTGTTTGGTTTTAGGTTAGAAAGTACTACTTAGTGGTGGTCGTAATAAATATATTTTATCGACTTAGTCATCAACAGACGGATGGGCAAAACTCGATTGTAGTTCATCAATGTTACAATAGAGGACACTACACTTTCAAGGGTAGCACCATCAACGTCGCCATCATCATCACCATGTTTGGAAATTTGGTTGGAGACCGCATACAAACCTTCTAGATGCAGTTGCCGTAACGAAAATTTTCATGATTCTGATAATGCTATGCTAAGTTATGAAATATACTCGTATATATAATTGTGTCAAAGAGCTGCGCTCCATTGTGCATTGCCAGCGGGCAATTGAGCGCAGCGTAATAGGTGTGAAGCGTACAGATCGCGTTAGGAACACCACCCTGCGTTCCATAACTCAGGTTGCAGATGTCGGAGAAAACACAGCAAAGATAAAGTGGGCCCTACGTGGCCTGTCACCCGAAAGCCCGAAGAGGGGATAAGCTAAGTCATCATTTAGGTACCTTTAAAAAAATGCCAAATTTTTTGTAGGATTTCCACTCGATGATCAATGATATTCTTATTCTTTATTGCACACAAAATTAAAAGATATACACACAACATTACAATATATAGCTTATGTACAACGGCGAGCTTAACCCAAAATTGGGTTTTCTTACAGCAAACCTTACTTTGATTGCGAGATTAGCGATAGAGGATAACCTACGACCTACTACCTGATATCGTTGCCAGTTTAAATTATCCTCGCATTGACTTGTACAGTGAGAGGTCCAGCTAATATAACAAATCTAAATAGGTCGATATGTCGTTGTGTACTCGCACAATTCAGCGGCTGCGCTACTCTGCGTCAGATGTTGGCCTGACCAGATACGGGCAATGCCTATGGTATGTTGCGGACGTTTATTGGCTTGACACAGCCTGCATCTGACAGGTTGTTTACATCGATTGTTGTACAGTGAGGCGTTTGCGTTCCTGACAATAGTCGTCAGTGGTGATAAGCCTTTACATGTTTGTGTCTAAGATCTAAGTAAATGTAAATGCCCTGTCTATAGCACTTTGCCTTCAATTGCTGTGCGGGACTGTTTTGTATTTCAACATCATCACCATTTCAGTCGAAACACGTCTAATGCTGAACTTGGATTTCCTCATACTGTTAATATTTAACCCTCTTTAATAAGAAAATTCGTAGTCTGAATGTCAAAGTGTATCTTTGTTTGTCATTATGATTCTTTTCAAGTTTAGTTAAGCTTTATTTTTCAACTGAATTATATGAACTGGGCATTACAGCTATGTTAAGAGTCATATTAAAAAACTACAAATCTTGTTTAATCCATGTCAGCGCCAAACTCAAGGCTATCGCTGTTATTTATACTTGTAATTGTAACAAATAGGTCAGTTTTCTACTGAAATAACTTTCAAAATAGTCAGGATTTACGTTAGTTGTTAATTATTTGTGTTTTGAAGGTTCAGTACATTTTAAAATGAAGTTCAGAAGTTCTGCCTACTCGCTGGCGAACAGCCAAACTACTACAAACTCTACCATTGGGTTGGGTATCACACTGTCACGAATGAAAAATGGATGTTCGAAACTTTTAATGTAGTATTATGATATGTTGGGCTGTTTGATGATTATGAGATGAATCTTTTCAACCGCACATATAGCGGGTTTATAAAACGTTCATTCCTTAACTAATCTAACCCCATTCCATTCGTACTTACCTTCCCACGTTAGCGAAACACTTCTTGATAAAAACATAACCCACAAATTTTTCGCTTGTTCATTTTTATGATAACTTGCAAAATGGATTATAACATAACATACTCGTAACATCTCGCCTGTATCCCTAAAAGGTAAGGCATAGGTATCCCAAAAGGTGGTTAGGTGTACCTAATAATACACCCACATTCCACAACATGGATTAATAATATTCTGATAATGGGGGTTAACAAGAATCGGGCCTAATAAGCTAAGTGCTAGTAAACTTTTGAAAAGGTTACAAAATTACGAGTACGTATTAGGCTTGCTTCAGTTTCAATTTTAGTATCGTGTCGTGCTACAATCCATCGCCTGCGACTCCTGCGAGTACTCGTAGCTCGCTCCGCTACACAAGGTTTGACACTTCGTAGCAACCGTAGCCAATAGTCGCGTAGTAGTGCTACGAATAACAGTAACCTATAAAAATGTTTGAGTCTTGAATGAACTCTGGTAATCACGAACAAGCTTGGTTTGAAAGTAAATGCAAAGACAAAGACATTTGTCTCAGTCTAAACATTCCGAAAGATCGGATTTCTTGAGTAATAAATAAATCTTGCAATGAATGCAAAAAAAAAGTTTGTTAAAATAATAAATCTTCATTAACAAAACCAGTGGTGCTGCAATGTGCGTAATAAAAACAAAATAAAAGCAAGTAGGTACTCAAACAAAATGGATTTTCCGAGAAATCGCGCGAAATTCTTAATGTTACGCATATGAAATTATTTTTACATCTTTGAACTGTTTCTGAAACTGAGCTCCGTTGAGAAGTTGATGCAATAATTGTGGGAGATGTAAAGCATGCGAGTAATTCAGTGTGTCAAGTCACTGACCTGTTAATTTCTGAATTAGTGAGTTAACGATAATCCTTCTGTTGCTGTGGATGTTCTTGATCTTCCCTGCTTTAGATGCATTTTGAACATTTGCTTGAAATGTGACTGGAAGTTCAATATTTTCAACATGCGTAAGAGCTGTTTTAACTTCACCCTATGCAGTATCTTCTTTCGTACCTAACAACGGTGCAATCTGTTCATGATGACCTATGAAACATCGTTGGACCTAACAGAACAACTCGTAGTTATAGATTTACATACTTACCTAAGTGATAAGTCGCACGATTTCTCAACATATTGTATGTAGTAACATCTATGTACATCGTGCTGTTTTGTTTTTTCTTTTCAAATAATCTCAAGGTCAAGAAAAGCTTCAAGACTAGAACATCACTAAATCCAAACTCCTATTCACCAAACTTCGACAATGGCCGAGAAAAAGCCCACGGTACGTCAGAAAAACGTAATAAAGTTAAAAGAAAAGATACAGAATTAGCCATACATCATGATCTGGATAGGATTTTGGTTCTAATTCCGTCGGTTATATCACTGGCATCGCTGCAGAAAGCGATGCCAATATTAGACCAGTGTATTGACTCCAGCTGAGATTGACATAGTGATCTAGAAAAAACTGATTTTAGACCTGTCAGAGCTTGAAAATGCTAGAACTAATTTGATGTGAGGGTGGGTTGATGGTTTTCTTGGAAATGTAAAATGAAGCTTTTGAAATATTTGACCTAATTCCTACAAAGATAGATTAAAATGGTTGCTTTTTAATCTATTTTTTTTGCTAGCTTTGCCGCCATGTGTAGTTGCTTGCAGTTATTTTATTGCAGCTCACTTCGTATATTACTGATTGTTAACATTTCATAACGTATGATTAGCAACCAATGTAGTGAATGGATGGTTTACTGCAAGAAGATAATATTCATACCCGAAAACAACGCATAACAATGTTTATTACTATAGCAACACCTCTTCTGCGGTTCTGCCGCTTCCAGTGGCCCGTGTGCATTCCAATGATATATCTCATAAACACTATTGATTATATTTTTTGTAACTTTGATGGGTGCCCACGCGCACGCCTACTTCATTTTTATAAATATGTATTAACATTCGTGATTTACAGATCTCCTGTTACACGTGTCAAATATTTATAAAGACTTCGTTAGATTATATGATTTCAATATGAATCTTTTGCAGTCAAAACTCTTAACCAGTTAAAAGTACTTACTTTAAACTAGCAAAATCAGTCAAAAGTAGTTTTAACCGTATGCTTTCGACAATACTACTTTTAACTGAAATAACAGAAAAGTATTTTTGCCCAATGGAGCTGGTTAAAAGTAGTTTTGACTAACTGATTCCGTCAAAAGTGGTTTTGACTGGTTATATCAGTCAAAAACTCTTAAAAAGTTAAGGTGGTCGATAAAAATAACAAAAAAACGCACCTATAAAGTTTTATATTACTAAATATTAGTAGAGAACGTGCTGATATACATTCCAACTAGTTAATTGTGCTTGACTGATGCTTTAGCAGTTAAAACTAGTTTTGACTAAGAGCGTCAGTTACAACAACTTTTAAACGCAAATTTGCTGTCAAAAGCACTATTAACCAATGATTTTAAGTCAATACCACTTTTGACCAACTTGTTCAGTTAAAATTACTTTTGCCCATTTTATTCAGTTATAAGCACTTTTGACTGGTTAAGAGTTTTGAATGCAACAAATCGATAGTTTATCTTGTACTAGCTTTGGCAGAGTAGCTTCGATATTTTCAAATCCAAAGGCCATCACTTTTTCTCTGCCCCCACCCCAATTTATTTGTAGGCGCAGCATGTCTTCTTCCATACTACTCTATCATTAGTCATCTCATGAGTTACTTCCTTTTTAGCCATATTATCTTTCACACAGTCATCGTTTGTTTGGTCTTTCTCTACTCTTAAAGCCATCCACATTCACACTTCCCTCATACTCAAAACTTGACTCGCGACATTTTCGTCATTCCTCTGCATCAAATGTCCGTACCATGACAATCGATTACCACAAAACTTTTCAGTTATACCCAAAAGTGCCTCATAAAATATTACAAGCCATAAAATATAATAGTTATTTATTTGAACAGTTAATGGCCCATCACAACAATGTTTACGCCACAGAACCTATTAATCCGGAGTCACCTGTCGTCGTTGATCATTCGCATTATTTCTAACATACCATAACAATCCTTGGCACACGATTCTCCAGGCTGTTACATAAGGGGTCTTCACGCTGGCACGGTTGGAGGCCGGCCAGACCCCGTGCATTGCCCAGAGTAATTTTTTTGACGTCTGGCTGACGGCCATTTTTGACGCCATCTTTGTAAAAGTTCGTTGACTATTTTGATAATAGGAAAGTTCATGATTTATGAAATCTGATGAAGTGGTGATATTTTTTCAAAGTCAAAGTCAAACTTTTATTTTGAGTTTTCCAAGATAGATAACTAGATAAACCATGGATCTTTGTTGTGTTCATTCAATTAATGAACTATTCTTTTCATGGTGTTGTAGTTTCCAAGATTTTGCTTGTGGATTTATCCAAAGACGTATCCAGAGATTTATTATTAACTGTTATATTTTTTGTATTTGTTATGTATGCAATCCAAAGGTCTCTACGTGAATTGCACCATGTATTCATTTCTGAAAAAATATTGTATACCATGATAATTTCAAGTCACAACCTGCAAGCAGTTCTTCCATTTTTCTTTAGTTTCTTGTGTTCATTTTCAAGATCATGTGACATTGGCTGTGTTTCTCTACTCTTCTTTTCTTAGGGGTTTTCTTAATTGATATTGGCTTCTGACTAGAAGCCAATGCCCACTTTTTTTCGATATCAGCTTGGAAACAGGTTGTCTATCCAAAAAGCGTTTGACGTCTTGTGTCCCCAAAGATTTTTCACACAAACTGTTCTACTTTCCTTGTTTCTGAGCAGCGAGCACGTTGTTTCTAAACAATTTTTTCATTCCCCTGACATTGGCTTGTGTCCAATATAATTTATTCAACGGTTATGTCTTTCAAAATATCACCATTGCACTGTGCAGCCGACGTCAAGGTTCTATGGTTCGACTATTTATATAAATTAGCAAATATTTTATTTGATTCGTTGATCTTCGTAGATTAATTTGATTTTTTGGCTGTTATGGGCGGGTTTTATTTTTCATTTTATTGCTTGACGCAGTTTTGATTATGAAATTGGAATAGTTATTATACTTTGTGGTCGCCTTAAGCCCTCGGTCCTGCATCTGATCTCTCCGGTCGATGGTCGGATAACGAAGGACGGATTGCCTTCCCATCGAACTATGAGAATAATGAAAAAGACACCTTTTCAACTATATCTCCTACGTTGACGAAAAATGACGTCTTGAACAGTATAATATAAATCTAATTTGTGGTTTCAGACCATACAATTATTGTAATTCTAGTTATTACCCGCGACTTTCGCTCGCGTGAAATTATTATAAAAAAAAAACTATCTGTGCGTTGCAATTCACCTTTTTTACTCTACCCTACCTACCCCCGAATCACCAAGCGGTGTGAAATATACTTTACTAATTATTCTTATACTCTTACCTACAAAATATGCATAAAAGTTTCATAAATAAATAAATCTGTCGAGCCGTTTCGGAAGAGTGCGACATCAAACATCGTGACACGAGATTTTTATATTATAAAAAACATTACTTCCCTTTTTAAATCGAATTTTGTTACCAATTTCAAAGGTTTTTATTTTTTTTTGCACTGATCCCTAATTCTCGTCAAAATCGGTAGAGCTGTTTTGGAAATTAGCCGATACAAACAGACAGACAAAAATAGAAAAAATATGTGTTTGTTATTATATATTCAGTAAAAAGCTGTTATTTTGATATTACAAACAGACACTTCAATTTTATTTATTAGTTTAGATGTATAGATTTGGAAGAAGTTAACTCCTTATGACATAGTTTATTTATTTTTTCCATTTCCACTTACTGCAGAGTTTATAGTCGCCGTTCTAAGCATGCAAATAGTAATTGCTAACTTTACAAGCTTTTGTTTTAGATAATTATGTGAAGTGAAATCAAATCAAACCGTATATTTATGATACGGTAACATGCAGATTGATATAATACCAACATGGCAGGGTATAGCTAACGTAATCCAATGATGACAATCTAATTCCAACATGACACGGAAAGCTAGGGATAAAATATGTGCTTTTGAAGTACCATATATTTTTCAAAAAGTTTCTAAAATAGAGAAGTTTCCTACCCAATATATTACTGTTTCCTTTATTAGTCACTAAATCAACGAGTCACATTAATTAGAATTGGGAAACGTCTTGTTCATTATGTTTAAAATTAACGTCAGCAACGACAAGTTTATTATAAGAGTGTCTTGTAAATTGAATTAGAAAACATGTCAAACAATCTAGATTTTAGGTGTTACCAGCCCATTGTCTTGTTATCTAACTCAACGTCTAGCCAGGTCTAGCTTCATAAAAACGTGACTGATGGACACTTACATATGTTTTTGTTTTTCTTCCAAGCCTTGTATAACATTTGGCAAGAGGTGATGCTCCCAAAATTCTCTCAGCGGCCTCAAACCTTCAATGCACAGACATTCCTACATTATCACTATTCAATAAATACACTTAAGAAGCCATTTGTACATAATAAAAGTATTTGGGCATCTGTTTCGTGAAGTATTCTATACAGCGGTGTAAATGTGGGTCGTAACCCCTTCTGAACACCTCGAAATAGACTGGAGAAAACGAACACGAATAGATATCTACTTAGCCCTTTACGTGCCGGTATTTTGTATTTTAATGTGTTTTCGTATTTGGAATGGATTTATAATTTATGGAATGCGTCCGCTTGTTCTTTGATGATTTCACAAAATAATCACATCCTTACCACAGTGTGAAGATAACCCGTAAACCAATTAGGCACTGTTTGTAAAATCAGACGCAGGTTGGGTTGTCAACAATACTTTTTGGTATCTGCACTACACGCATTAAACGTTACCATTTGTGTCGATGCAAAAACTCGATGAAATTTTTATTTTGATTTGATGAAACGCATGATGTGACTAAAACAGTGGTGGATATGAATGGTGATAGATGAAGAGGGAGAGGAAGGCCAAAGAAAAGATGTACGGATTGTGTGAGTAAGGATATGAAAGAGAAAGGAGTAAATGATGCCGTGACGTCTGACAGAGGAGAATGGAAGTGGAAAACGTGTTACACCGACCCCAAGTAGATGTGTCTCAATGCAAAAGCTCCAAATCACGAATTACCTGTAACAGGAAGCATGCATAAACTTCGTGTAAACTCTTTGCATGTGCGTGCGTGTGCGCAGATTCCAACCCAAATGATCGGAATCGACCTTACTATTTAGCTGGAATACTGTTCGCTGATACTATTTAAGTACATAATATATTAATATTTCTACTGTGTCCTGACAGTTCTTTTCTCTTGTTCCAGCGATGTACATTGTGGCGTGACACCGGGTTGACGTGAATCAATCCGCGAGATGTCTCAGCCACCGGGGCGCGGCCGCGCGCGGCCCCCGGGCCCCGCCTCTCCCCTGAACTACCGCCCCCCCTCACCATGGGCCCCAAGCCCTCCCCCGCTCATCTCAGGACCCAGGCACTCCACAGCTATTGTGACACCACCTCCAGTCCATCCATCCCCAAAGCCATTTCGACCTCTACACTCCCCTCACAATTTGCGACAGCACTCTCCCTCACCTAGTTCTCATTTCTCCATCTCTCCTTATGCTATGTCTCCGATTTTGGGGCAGAGTCCGGAGTACTATTACTCATCTCCTTACGAGCCGGTTCGGGAGTACGATTACGCGGGAGTGCCGCTGGAGCCGCCTCCGCCGCCGCGACCCATGATCTTTGAAGAGGATGAGGAAGAGCGAGGTCCCTCCACTGCGGAGATTATTGCCCAGCAGTCGCAGGAGGGCTACGTGGACGAGAAACTAGCAGAGTATCAGGCTACTATTCAGTTATTGCAAGGTGAGTGGTAATTATAGAATTATTTCGATGATGCGAAGGCGAAAACCATAGTTAGGTATAAGTTTATTCGTGCATCATATTTTTTTGAAATCAGAGCTTTTAGATATTTTTACTGTTTTTTACTACATAGTTTTACTTGAAGCCAACGTATTTGTTTATTTTGTTCCGTAATAAATATTTTTCCTGCCTTTCATTACATTGTAATTACGTGTTACCCAGTGATGATGTTCGCAGTAATTACTGCTAACTTCTGGTTAATATTCCTTACAAATTATTTTCGGGCCTCAAAGTCAGCATAAACTCATGGAAAACTTTCTCGGATCGTTTCTGTTTCAAATAAACAAAATGGAAAGGCAGATGCTCAATTCCAACTGAAGACCGAAAACCAGCTTACTTTGTTATACATATAAGTGAATAAACTATAGCAGGGGTAGTCTTTTAACATTTGAAGTGTTTTTAGGTTAGATTTAAATATTAGAATCAGTTATGCTTCTTTACACAGTATGAAACAAAGTTGCTTGCGCTGTTTGTACGCTAAGATCTTTTAAACTACGCAACGGATTTTAATGCTGTTTTCAGCAATAGATAGAGTGATTTAAGAGGAAGGTTCATATGCTAAGCCGGGGCGGGTCGCTACTAAGACTATATACTCGTAGGTATGTTATTATGTCTACGTAAATATATTCATGAGGCACTAACTTTGAGTTTCCGTAAAATATAACATGAAGCATCATGCAGTTTGTTAGTGACCCATGATGCAGCTGGTTAAATACAGTGTAAAGTTTAGTCATTTTATTCGGGTTTCGATGACATCAAGAAATAATTGATTTTATTTGGCCGATTTTCATTTAGACTATTTGTATAATCATGATTCATGACCCAGGTGCCCCGTAAAACGTAACTAAGGAAAATCGCTTGTTTTGTCATTAATCTTGGCTCTAACAAAGTTTATGACTGCCTTAAAATTCAATACGTCGGTCGTCCTCGTAATTTCGTGACTTCAAGCAAACCGTTTAATACTTTAATACGGTCGAAGTCGCTCACGGAAACTAGTAGTTTCCGTGAGCGACTTCATACATGGAGATTTGAAATTATCCTGCAGGAACGCATTACCGGTATAATAATCCCATGTTCTAACTCTGATTTTTATCACCTGTGGGCTGGATTTCATCCAAATCTGTTCAAACGTTGAGGTGTGAAAATATAACAGACGGCGATAAATAAGATAGATCGAATGTTCTTTTGCTTACTTACTTAAAACAAATCTTAAATTCTTGAACACGCCTGTCGCGCTAGCATAACCTACACAGCGGTGTAGGGTAAACATTTTGCACAGGAGCTCCTTACATGTATAACAAAGTGAGCACTAAGGAGGAACTTAAAAAAAAAACACCCCTTAAAGTGGTTTATTAGGGCATGCAAGTTTGCATCAACTACTAAGTTTGTCTTCGAAGTTGCGGATGGCAAATCCCACGCACAGGTTGTTACATTAGTAAGATTTATATAGATATATGTTATGTAGTAGGGATTGGAAAATATTGTACTATTAGATTGTTATGTTAGAAAACCCACGTCAGGTTCCAATCCTATTTCCAATCGATTAGCTCAGACGTCACGTCAGTCAGTTTAATAGTTTCTCGAACACAGGTGGGCCATGCAGTTGTTATGTATCGACGAATAATTTTAGCACCGGCTCCTAATTTTGGAACAATATCGATATTCGAGAGCGTGTGATTCAAAGCTTTGTAACGTCTGGTCTAGTCTGCAATACAGGAATGTCGGATCGTGATCCTGAAATGTTTCGTGACGTGTTCGTTATTTTTATGAGCCATGTTGGATGGGAGAGTACTAGTATGGAACTTCGCGTGTTGAACCATATATTGACCTGGGAATCTTTAAATAGACTCCGAACCTAGCAAGGAAAACCTGCTCAGGTGCAGATTCATTAATTACTGCCCTGGAGTGTAAGTGTGGTGCCGTTCTATAAACGATGGGCCGTTTAATATCCTGTCCTGCGTGTCCTGTTGTTTGTTCACTACAGGAACTGATGGACGCTACCGAAAGCGCCAAACTAGTAGCTCAGTTTTGGGCTGACACAATTTAGATTGCCATCGATACGCTAAGAAGAAGAAGACCATATATTGAAATGCAATAAACAATATATGCAATGCTTAACAAGTTTCCGGTAGTATCAGCAGGATTTTATTAGTTGAGAGTGTGCGAATGAAAGATCTATAAAGTTCCTGCGGGTCTCCAGCAGGCACCCTCCGGCTCCAGGGCCTAGACAAAGTGACAATCGGTTAGCGCAAATTTTGATGGAAAGGGCAAAAATGTATAGGACTGACACAAAGACTATATAACCACTTGACTACGCATACAGTGCCCCCGCGCTCGAAAACTATTTGTGCATTTGCACCTATATATAGGCTACGGTATTAGTAACCATTTTAGTTGTGTCCAATTGTTAGACCTGTGTACACGCAAAATTTTTAAAAATAGGTATAACTTTTTACGCAATTTTAACGCATCAAAATGCCTTCATGCGCGGTGAAGTGGTGTGGGAAAACTTCAAGGACATCGAATTACAAAAAGGATGGTATAACTTTTCATCGGTAAGTAAACAGTAAAGAAAATTATGTTTGATTTAATCAGATTATGAGCCACCGCAGGGGTCTAGTTAAAATGGTGGCTGGGTGAAAGAGCACAAAATTTGAGTATCTCGTTGATGTCTTTTGTAACTGTCTTCTTCTTTCATCAGGCAATTCTAATACGTCTATCCCTTTCTTTCCCTTTGTATGTTTATCGTAAAAAATAGTGCTGTTACCTTTAATAGCTGAAGTCGATATCGAAAATAGTAAAATTAAAATAATATTTATTTAATTCAAATACTGCAATAAAATACCTATCAACTTGTAACCGACTTGAATTTGATAATGTTCTATTTCTTGTTTTGTGTACCTAGCTATTTTTCACTTTATAGTTTTGAGGGCGATGGTCTTTGATGTAAAAAAGTTCTTTTTCATCTGTGTGCTTGACATAGGTACATGTTGTTTCATTTTAGATTTCCGAAGATTCCGGAACTAAAAGAAAAGTGGATAAATAAGGTTAATAGGGAAAATTGGTTTCCAACAGAAAACAGCGCTGTTTGTTCAAGGCACTTCACCCCCGATTGTTTTAAATATTTGAAACAACGCCGCCGTTTATTTAGTTCAGCGATTCCAACGATGTTTTTGCCTATTTTGGTAGGTATGATTGGTTTGTGAGTACTATGTACTGTAAAGCTACCATTTATATTTTGTTATCTTTCATTGACTTGAATGTGTTCTGGTGGCTGAGAGAATGTCATGCTCACTCAAATGTCTCACTGATGGTGGCGGGTGTGTCGGGTCATTTAGTTCCCTTCAATATGGTTGAGTTGAATGGCGCTGATCCATGCGTCATGTTCGTGAACGGGCGCTGTCAGTTGGGACTGGTCATCTCTTAGTTGCCACTGTTTATTTTAATTACTTTATTTTAAATTGTTGGACCTTTTTATTGATTAATTTTTTGTTATTTTGTGTGCAATAAAGAATAAGTATTGATTGATTTTGATTAAATATTACAATTTTAATTTGAGTAGTTTTCATTATGTCAAAATCCATTTTATCGATATCGACTATTTTCTCCATATCATGTAGAGCAGCCCTAACGATATGCATACCTACGCAAATTGACCAATTGCAGCCGCGCATTCTTCCCCGTCCCCCGGCCCGCGATGGTGAGTCGTGTTCTTAGAAGAAATCGGCCTATAAGCTCTCTAGTGGTTATATTCTCTATGGACTGACATAAGCTACCGAATTTATGTCAATCATATTGAAAGTCGTTGTAGGAATGCGAAACGCTTTGAAAGCGACTGTCACTGTGCGGGGTGAAGAAAATATGTGATTCGGATAAGATTAATAGATTTTTTAAACTGTTTTGACTTTGCAAATGCAACTGAAGTCAAATATGCCAATGAAAGAATGCAAACAAACATCAATCGTTGCCTATTCCATTCCTTCTGGTCTTTCTCTTACTTTATTGTAGATTTCATCATATCGCAAAAATTTCAGCCGTGTCTGCCAAATTGCAGGCTTGCAACAGATTGCAAGGAGTACATAAACAAACAGTTTTGGCTAAATTTACTGTTTGAACAAGTTCAATGACGTTAGACTTTTGGCATTGCTCTTTGAATCATTGCTCGTTGAGGTGGTGATATGTCCTTATTTATAAACGTGATAATTTTGTGAGAAACTGATGTGATTTTAGCTTAATTTGGGCTGTTGCTGTATCGTTAAGAAGTCGAAGTTATAGCTTCAATTTTGGTGACAGGTTTGGACTTCATTCAGAGGTTAAAATATACCCAATTAGGTTATTTTTAGGAAAAATGGTTTTTGGAAATCATGTCCGACAGAAAATCAAAATTTGTTTCATTTATTTGCGTAAATAAGGTACAGAGGGATCTTAAAGATACAGTTTATGAATCTCTTATTCTGCCGTTAATGTCGGCGTGCAAACTTTACATAATTATTTAATGTCACAAGAAAAAATAATTAATCTGAATCATGCATATAGTTAGTAAATTGTATTAAATCCATTCTTATTTAGTAACGATTAATTATATTTATAATGGGACACTTACTACAACGCGGGACTTACAACTTATAATCTAAAAACTCAAGTACATTATAAAAGCACTTATAAATTAATATTTTCGTAAGGGTACGCACATGGCTCAATTGTAAGAATTAATTTTATTTTGATTGTAAAAAGTTGTAATTGGAAAATACTTTTTGGTAACCGCATTATTTCGATAGTACATCCTTAAACAAACCATGCGTAACGAATCTTACTTTACCGTACATTTTGTTAAGCACAGCACACTAACAAGAAAATATTGGTCAGCAAATTTTTTATCATAGAACACCATTTTCTTCCACGTAAGTGCCATTATCGTTTCGTCCAACACGTCTTGTTGGGCGCTCATGTGGAAAATTGAACACTCACAGATTACCTTTCATCTACGTCATGACGCCCACCTCCTACCCGAGCTAGGCAACTCTTGATGGCTTCTCATGGCCAAGATAATGGGCGATGACGTGGAAAATTGAAGGTCTAATATAACATAACGCCTGTAAACCCAAGGGGGTTAGGCAGAGGTGTAACTTAGCATGTTATCGCCGAAGCTTTAAGCAGAGGTGTTCCTATGTTATACGATTATACCTACTCATATTTCACAAGTAATGCTTAAGTCCCATGTAATAAAAAAAAGAGAGCGAGCCTATTGCCATGAACTGGGCACAAGTTCCGACTCTAAGGCTGCTATTGAGAAAATCCTGATGGTTAAACCCAATAACACTATGCCCGAACTGGCAGGCTGGCTCAACAGTAGCGCTTGCGACAACTACTCCAACAAGAGTTTATTTTGCAGTGTAGCTGCGGTTTTGGAATAGAATCTCTTGAATAGAATCAAAGTTTGCTAAACTTACACTGTTACGGGATATCTTCTATGATTTTAAATGATTGTATGCGGGATGCGTCATCCCGTGATCAATGGGGCTTGCAACATCGTCGAACTATCGAGAGCTCAGAATAATTGAAAATCACGGAAGATTGGCCTGTTGGTCTAGTGGTTAGTGACCCTGACTGCTAGGACGGAGGTCGTGGGTTCGATTCCCACACAGGACAAATCTTTGTGCGATGAGTACGATTATTTGTTCTGTATCTGGGTGTGTAATTTATCTATAATATGTATGTATTTAGAAATATATATGTATGTTTATCAGTTGTCTGGTTGCCATAGTACACGCTCTGCCTAGTTTGGGATCAAATGGCGGTGTGTTGGTTGTCCCAAGATGTTTATTTATTATACCTCGTAAGTGACAGTGCAACATTAGTTATAAACCGTGAAAGTTCAAAACAAAGTTTGCTCAACTTAAAAAAAAACGTTCAAACAGACTAAATTAAGTACAAAAAATATTTTCTTAAACACTTGATGGCTTCTGATGGTTTCTCTAGAACAAGATCATGTGTAAACCTGAAGGTTTATAAGTTGTTGAGTATTGTTGTTTATGTTGACGATCTAGTTGTTTCTGAGTGTTGTTTTATGGGACTTCAAGTTTATGGTTCTCTTGTTGACAAAAATAGAACCAAGGATAGTCGAATTTCAAAATCCGTCTTATCATACATAGAAGATTTTTACAGACTAACGGACTGTTTTACAGTTTGGCAGAAGTAACATTTTGTAATGCTTAGGATGTCACCACGAATAAACGCTTTTTCATTTTTTTTCCAGGCGCGACCATATGATCCGTTCTAATATTCTTCTACGCAGAATCAATTACTAAATCAAATCTGTATGCCTGATGGAATATCACAACGGCAATCATGACGGATTTCCTTACAAATTTTCACCCCCTTATTCTTACACTGACTCCTTTAGGGTATTTTCCAAATATTCTTTTTTCGTGCTTACTTTTTGACTGTCTCGTTGGTATAGTGGTCGTAAGCACGACTGCTGACCATGAGGTCCCGGGTTTGATTCGTCGATCGAGTCGGGCAAAATGTCATTGGGTTTTTTTATCAGGAATTTCTCAGTAGCAGCTACGGAGTCTGGAGTTGTACCCGGTTGATGGCTCAACCGGGCATCGCACCCTATTACATGGGACTTCAATAACATAACTGGCGAAATGTGGGTGCATTATTAGGTACACCTCTACCTAACCCTTCGGGAATTACAGGCGTCATGTTTATGTTTATTTTGTGTTTTTGAACCATCTTGTTTTATAAGATACTCTCGTGTAAAATGTCATGCATCTAGACTCAACGGTTCAGGACTTCCGATTCATCTGAACCGTCAGTGAGTGAATTAAAGAAAATCACACCAAATAACCAAAAAAAAAAAATCTTTCTCATCATTTATGAAAGCAATATTTATGTCATGGCCTTGTTTTCGTTCCCTGTGGTAGTTTTCAGTAATACCAATTGCATTCATTAATCTACTACCAATTCACTTTACCTGTTTATAGCTTCCCATATCAGAACATTATCGAATTTCTTCGAAGCTTCATTGGTATTAGTCACGCTATGTTTCAGGATATGTTCGTTTCCCCTTTTATGTTAAAGTTGATGAATGTTTGTTATTTTATGAACCATTTATTTTGTGTGTATTGAGGTTGCAGTAGGTCAGCATATAAATTTCAAATTATAATGAAGTTTTTGTATTTTTGTTCAGTTTTTTTTGTTATAGGAGCATTATTTCTGCTTATGAATATCAATACGTCTCTACTTGTCCTGGTTCGAACTGTATCTGTGAAACTATTTAGTCAGCACCACTGCTGACTGGCCACTATTAGCGGGGCTGACACCCTTATTGCCTCAGTATTGATAAAACCAGTATAAGCTGGCCTCTTTTTAAATTGAACTTCCTTACTATGCTAGGCCAGCTCAAGGTCAATGTTTTACCAACGATGTGTGGTCGCCGGTAGCTATATCCTTGTATAGTCGTAAAGGTTAGCTTAATCTAACATTCACAAACATCCCGGAAATTGCATTGCATTATTGCATCCCATACATATAAATCACTGGAGAATGTTGGCCTGAAAGTCAGTAGGACCAAAACAGAATACCTATTCTGTGATTTCAGCGGTCTCTCCAGTCCTGTGCCCATAACTCTTGCCGGAACACCCATACTGATCTGTTCCGATTATCGGTACCTCGGGTCGCTTTTCCAAGGGGATGGCGAAGTAGACCGAGACGTAACACACCGGATCAACTCAGGATGGATGAAATGGCGACAGGTCACTGGAACAACTTGCGACCCACGGATGCCCCTCAAGTTAAAGGGGAAAATATACAAGTCCGTTATTAGACCTGTCGTACTGTACGGATCGCATCGAAAAAAGATTGTATATAGCGGAGATGAGAATGTTGAGGTGGATGTGTGGTGTGACAAGAATGGATAAAGTAAGGAACGAGTATATTAGAGGAAATTTAAAAGTTGCGCCAGTTACAGAAAAGTTGAAAGGGAATCGACGGTCTTGGTATGGAAATGTGATGAAGAGGGACGAATCGCATGTAACTAAAAGAGTGATGAATATAAACGTTGATGGATGGAGAGGGAGAGGAAGACCAAAGAAACGATGGATGGATTGTGTGAGGAATGATATGAAAGATAAAGAAGTAAATGATAGCGTGACGGTTGACAGAGGAGAATGGAAGAAAAAAACGTGTTGCGCCAACCCCAAATAACATGGGACAAGGGCAGGAAGATGATGACATATAAATCACATAGACATGTTTGACAAGGATTTGGTATGGGCTTGTGATGCGGGGGAATGACCATAATGCCGTGAGGAAAGTTTTGAGTATGAATGTGGGTTGCTATAAGAGTAGAGGAAGACCAAAAACATGCTTCCTTTGTAACTGCTTAGATGACAAAAAATAGAGAAGTATGGAAGAAGAAAACATGCTGCGCCGACTCTAAATAAATTATGATAAGGATAGGAGAATGATGATGAGATAATACACGACATAAACACGTATGCAGCAGACAGATCTAAATCGCGACTCTATAACTACCAGTTAGTTATAGAAGTTAGAGCTTGGTGGTATGCCAAAAGCGATAATTTGTGAGGCGGTGTACGCATGGACACCGCGTCAATCAGTATCGGGGACATGTGTGTGACTGTCAGTCACGATGCAGCTACACTAAATTTGAAATACTTTTAGTTTCTTCATGACATGAGATGTAGAATGCGTTGGTTGTGGGTAACGCTCTGTTTCGTTTTCACGTACGGTTTATTTGAAGTTTTGTCAGAACTGAAATTGCTGGTGGGAATGAATCGTACGGAGTTCATGTCTGCGTCTAAATTCTACTCCACTAGCTTAATTTTTCTGTATCATTTGTATTGTCTCCGTCATTACCAATAATTCGAACCTAACCTAATCTACACACTGCATAGTCTGTTCCTTAAAGATTTTTCAAGTCTTATGTCATATTATGATTTTGGTGTTTGGTTTGATGCTGGCAGGTTATTTCATCTTAATCTTTATTTTCTCCATGTTGTAAGATCGCGACAGTAAATATTCGAACTGATATATTACTTCTCCATTTCTACAATTATCAAACGGTCATTTGCTTGGCACTCGAGCAAGAGATGACAAGCAGTTTATTCAACTGTTATTACTATTACATAACTATCACAAACGAATTTAACTGGATACTCTAAAATCACATGCTTATCAAATTCTGACTCACTTACATCTTAATCTTCTCTAGCAATGGCATTCTCATCTCTTAATGTTTTACGATCGCTTTAAGAATTATTTTGGTCGCCAAAATAAACATAGCTAATGTAACGTGCACATGCATGTAGCAGTGAACCTGTGAGATCATCCACCTTGCCGGATCAGTAGGCGAATGACGAACGCTTCCCGTGTTACGACATTTCTATTCTAATTTACTTATCGTTTAGTGTTGGTCTACTTTTGGTGGGTTGGCAAGGTCACTATCGGATGTTGTGTTCTTCTGTTGGGGTTATAGTGTTTCCAACTCGAATCTGTTGATAGTTTATGCGGAAATTTACCAATATTTGGGTTCCTCTCTCGCAAATAGACACTTTAGAAAATGAGGTTGCCATCATTGTTGCTCCAAGGTGTCTGTACTTTGCTGGTATAGTTAGGACTTCCACGAATTTGAACAGTATTTACTGATTTATTATTGATTTCGACTTTCGTCACTTGTGTGATCATTCTTAATTTTATTTGTCTTTGATGACTTTCATTTAGCTCACCTCCAATTGTAATTGCTTCGATCTTTGTATCATCTTTGATGTCACCTTCAGAACTAGCTTGATTGCATTTCACACTTGGCACTTAACGTTCTTTGAGTTTTTCTCATGACATATTATTCTCTTTAGTATTGATATCATCTTCAAGAAGCTGTGTCTAATATAACAATGACATTGGCGGACTTTTTCATCGTGTTCATGAGTTATTTTTAACTGAAGTGCATTCGGAAGGCTGAACATTAATCATCGATGGTTCAGAGAACTGATTCATAATCACATGTTGTGCTTAATTAACGGATGTGTGCCAGAATGTTGATGAGTTCCGAATAATTGGGTTTATTTCAGTGGATGGACTTGGATTTCATATTTTGTTTCTGATGGAACTTTCCCGTAAAAGTTTCTATAACATTATTGACCTTAGTAACCCATAATAAAATGTTTTGTGAATACCATTTGTCGTCATTACGGTAAAACTGCTTATGGGTTGTGCATCAAGGTTAGGTTAAAGTGGTATTGACAAACTGTAGACGCGGCTTCGGTGTCCGGCAGATGCCAGCGTCCGGTATCCGTAGCCAGTGTATTATGTCTGTACCGGTCTGACCGAATCTTGATGCGTTATGAGTTGAGGTTAAGAAATGGTATCTTGCATAACCTTTAGACGGATTTAATTAGTTAGTGATGTGATGAACGAAACTCACTTTCGATCACTACATTACAAACAATCATCATCATATGCCGAGCCTTTTCCCAACCTTGTTGGGGTCGGCTTCCAGTCTAACCGGATGCAGCTGAATACCAGTATTCTACACGGAGCGACTGCCTATCTGACCTCCACAACCCAGTGAGTACTGGGTAATAGACGATACCCCTTCGTAAGACTGGTTTTCAGACTTTTTGGGGCACTGACTACCTGTAACGACTATCAAAGATCTACAAATGACAGCCGGGACCAACGGCTTAACGTGCTTTCCGAGGCACGGAGGAAACTCGATGTAATGGGTGGTCACCCATCTACAGACCAACCTAGGCAAGCACGGCTTAACCTAAATATCGATGAGCGGCTGTTATTATTTTGCCACGAGCCCCTCTTCACCCCACTACATTACAAACTAAATACCGGTAAACAAAAATCAGCAGGCACTTAGAACGGGGCTAGTTTTGGCTAGCCAGAGAGGTCACAAGATTAGATGTAATCAGGTAAGATAAAAAGAATTCAATGCCAACGGAATGAATTCAGGTCCAAAGTTGCATCATCCATCGAAATAAATAATCGTAAATCTAGAACACTTTGGGCATCGCTTCTTGTTAGAAACGTGGGCAACTTTCGAGCTAGATAAACTGTATCACACAATTTTAGTGTCACTAGTGAAACTTTGTATGTTCGTGCAGTAAAAACTACCAAATCACTCATCACTCCACTCTTCAAAATCACAATAATTATATTTTTGTTACTTTTGTGTTTTCCTGCAAAAAGCTCTACTGAAGGATGACTGTCACTTATAATTTATTCAGATTTGAATAGGTATAGGAATGCGTCTAGTTTTTTTTACTCCAATATGTTCTGATAATGGCCATAGTTTTCCCCCAAAATTTACTGAAGTTATATTACAATGCTTTATTTTGAGTGGTGGGCGATTCATTTGAATTACTTCCCTGTCTAGCCGGAGCGTCGGCGCCGGCGCTCCCCAATTTTAAACGCTGTGCACCCTCCGTCTCCTGGCCCATAGCCAGTTCGTCTCCTCCTAGATAACTTCATTCAAAGCTTGCAAAGTTTCATTTAAACTACCGTAAATGAATATTCTGGTAGAATGAACAACTGGACAGTTAGTAAGCAGGTACACTGCAATTTATTATTTTTCGTGCCAGCCACTTTGAGTTTGTTACAAATCGTGTGTCTTTGCAAATTTTCGCTTTGAATGCTTTTTGTTCTTTATCTTCTTCGTCGAAAACAATGAGCAGAACAATAAATAACGCAACATTTATTATCATTTTTCAAATTGACAGCACTTAGTCGACCGTTCCTTCATATTTCCCTGAACTCTTTTCATCAATCTTTAAGCTGAATTCTGTTACCTCCGGTATAATTTGTTATAAATTCGTGGATATCATCGTAAATTATACACATGCGCAATTTGCCTTCAAATATATCGGTCTCACCATCTCTTACAGCTGATTCAAGTCTGGTCCTACCGTCATCCGCCCCCGCACTGATCCCGCTGACGTCATCAGTTAATCGTGTTTAAGATACACGGAAAGTGTTAGAAAATTCGAGGTCGATGCACGATTCGTTATTTTCCCTCGTCTCATTTCTATTATTGCATGTTTTACCTATCGTAAGATATTTCTAGCTATGCTGTGTCTGTTTGTCTTCGTCGTCTGGTATAAATTGGTCTTTGTCTGCGGATTGTCTTATGTGATAAGTTTTTATTGGCTCTTATATAATACGTATATGTACGTGGCTTAGAAAATGTGTTCACCTCAAATTTTACACTGCATTTTCTATCCGAGCTGACATTTCTAATACCTCCACCATGAATCATTCTGAAAACTGATTCTGTGTTCTGATTGTATTCAATGCTTTCAGTTTAACAGTAAGCTTTGTAGTTAACAACAGGGGCGAGTACATTAATGCCAAAATCCAGCACAAGCTGTGGCACATTGTGGCTGGTTAGTTCTATTTCAATAGACTTGACACATCTTTTGAATGTGGGTTGTAGAGTTTAGTTATAATGGAAACATATGCGTGGTTAGTATGTATATATAGTTATTGTTGCCAGAAAAATTATTTAAAAAGAAATATGAATCATAAGTGATATCGGTCAAAAGCAACAATAGATGTTCTGCACTGATTTGATACCACAAAAAAATACAATATCTAGATGAGAATTGTTTCTTCTTATGACGACGCTAGTTAAAACGATGTATTTTTTTTCTAAATCAAGAGTTTTATTTTTGCTATGTGACTAACGTGTGATCGTTTGTCATAATGCAAAAACGAAAACCATTTCCGTTTCGAAGATGATCCATCTAATCCTATTTCATCCATTCAGTTAGCCAAAACTTTAGGAGAAACTAGAATTCATTTTCACCCAATATTTGGCATAAAGCATAGACAAACTCAGCCTACAATGTTCCCATGTCCCCCCTATCCTGGGGTCTCTGTGAGAGGGATTGCATGACAGTGGCCGTACTTTTATACAAGCTTGGCTTGCGCTTAAAGCCTACTACTCTTCATGATGTTAGGTTTTCTGAACGTGTGCTTGCCAGGCTTGCCGTATTGTTGGCCCCGAGGCACGCTACGGGCTGTAATCCACCACGCGACCCCAGTGCGGGTTAGTTCATGTCACAACTCTTCGAATTGTTGGTTCTAGGATATGTTTTGAGATTTTGGCATGCTTGTTATGAATGTCGTAACTGCTATAAAGCAGCTGTGGCATTCCAAGCTTTCGACAATGTTTGAGTAACGTTTGTCACGTGTTGCTTGCTATTTGCGACTGACCTACATGCGAATCTGTGGCTATGAATGAGAGACTTCTTAGAACCTCTTACACTATTTATCATGAGTGTTCTATTAAGAATTTGCCAAATGGTTTTTAAGGTCATTTGTATCTGGCAAAGCTATACTGTATTAAGGTGGGTATTCATTGTACATGCAACATTGCATCCGAAACGAGCAGTAGGTACAAAGCGCACTAACGATTTCGAACTTTGCTACAGTGTGTACGTAAGCGAAGCATAGCATAAACAGCACAGGCTGATTAGGCAGTATACTATGCTTCGCTTAGAGGAGACATAATCATTTGTGACACAGGCCTCTTCTCTTTGGGATAGAAATGGACAGTAATCCACCGCGCGGGGCCAGAGCGAGTGGGGGATATCACATGTCTTCGAATTTTCAGTTCTAAGACGTGTCGGTTGCCTCACGATATTTTGCTTTACAGTTTTAAGTGTATACGGAACATTTTGCGCTAAACTTGTAACACGCCGTACTGCATCATTGTAATGAATGTTATGTTCAAAATCGAAACGTGACATAACGTGAGTTGCTCGCATTTAAAAAACAACTGTATGTGGTCGGTGTAAGTTCGAATTTGTTTTCAGTCAATCAGAACTTGTGATTTTTGGATATGAAATTTGCAAGGAACTGTGCATCTTGTTTTTTTCATCATCACCATTATCGCTGTCGCTGATGTAATGTAATTTTGTCTAACCCCTCTGGTCGGTACGGTCCTTAACGAGACGTGATACAATTAGAAATCCTATTATTCATATTCTGACGCTAAGGTGAGCGCTGAAAATATATAATGTGGCGCCTGAAACCGCTAACAAATTATATTCGATAATGTAATGCAACAGGGGAATGTAACGCCTACAGGTTTCAACCCACTATCTTCTAGAAACTAACATTTTTATCATTCTCGTCTAAGAATATGTTGTAGGTGGAAATGTAAATATTTTGGAGTGACTGAGATCATGAAGAGTTTATCAGTAGGTGTAACGAAGTCATTTGCACAAATGTTTGCATAACAGCAAATTGTGTAGTCATGTGGGAATCGGTGTCGTTTTGTGTTTATACTTAAACTTACATTTTTTACTTTTCCATCTTTATAATCACCGATAGGAATCTCCTTCTATATTGTATAGGCCATCAAGTTCTACAGCATGTTTAAAAAAAATTTTGCGATTGTCCCGGAAGATGGCGTTGACTTTGTTTTCTCTTAGAAACCATGCAATAAAGGCTTCAAAACATTATGTAGCTCATAATTTACAGCATTAAACAGCTTGCAAGGTGAAACATAAATAAAAATAACAATGGGTTCTGAATGAACAAAGTTTGTAACCA
The DNA here is from genome assembly GCA_950022335.1 of Eurois occulta. Lineage (NCBI taxonomy): Eukaryota > Metazoa > Arthropoda > Insecta > Lepidoptera > Noctuidae > Eurois > Eurois occulta. Next base: position 2,490,225 of record OX465487.1, on the reverse strand, counting down.
TGCTGTAAGTAATGGCGAAAATAATGTCATTATTTCAGCCGAAAGACGTCCACTGCTGGACATAGGCCTCTCCCAAAGGAGGGTTTTTGCCATAATTGCCACGCTTGGCAGGCGGTTTGGCGATCGCAGTACGGTTCTTACAAAAGCCTAGAGAACGCTGCTGCTCATTCTCTGGTAAGTCCCTTGGTCGCCTCTTCGGACACCCACGGGAAGATGCATGAAGATGATGCTGCTATTCTTTACGTCCGACACCATACAGTAGAAAAGAATGTAGTAATACTGATTTGCGTTAAAAGCTATCAGGGGGTCTAAAATGGCCGCTTTAGCAGAATCACAATAGGATAATAATATGAATTACGTTTAAATTCGTAAAATGGTCACAGGGTGACAATTCATAATAGTAGGTACTTCTATGACCATTTTAAGAATTTGAACGTAATTCATATTATTATCCTATTATATTGCAAGTTTAAAAATTGTTACTAAGGACGAAGAGAATTGTAGGATGTAGCAGATGGCTGAGGCGTTTTTTCTCTTGGCAACCATTCGGTAAAAGCCTCTTGGTATACTCCACGAGTTCTACTTAATTATAATAAATCAATAGCCTTTCATCTTTTACTAAAAGACAGAACAAGGTATAAATCTCAAAGACATAGCCCTGTAGGCGTTAACAACTGAGCTGCTCCAATAATTACAGACGTGAAGATATACTCCACTACTCGTAAAATATACGTTTTTGCCGTAAACTTTGAAATCGGGTTAGTTTTCGGTTTTACGGTGCCTGTGATCATTATGTTATTGAGTTTTAAACACCGTGGCAATGGAGTGGTATAATAAACCTTAGAGCTAATAAAAGAACAATTTTACAAGAGATTCATTCTTTCGTTAATTGTGAAAACTGAAAGTATCACACGGACAACTTATTAGCGTATTAATAAAATTGTATTGACATAAAAGCTACTGTAAAGTTTATATCAATCTTGTTAAAAGTCGATGTAGGAAGCAATTGGGCAAAAAAGTCTTGGGAGCAATTGCCATTTCTCTAAGCTCTGTTCCCTAAATATGTAGTTAAGCTTAAGCTTCTGCTTCTTAATGCTAATCCCTAATATCTAATTACTACATCAGACAGCATATTAGTATTAACAGTTATAGCAGCAATCAAAATAAAATTATCAGCAATAATATTTGATTACCTCATTAGGAAATCCACGCATCCCGCCGTCTAACACACATTCCTTCAAACGATTACAACATCTAAAACAGACGTTGGAAAGCATAAATTCGTTTGCATGCGACATCATAATCCCATTGCACACGTCCAGTCGAATTTGTATCTACTTAAAGACGTGGATGTTTTATAAATAAAGTTATTTATATAGAAAAGTACCGTCAGCAACGACGCCTACGTCGCTTGGGCTATTTATAAGAATTACTATAATGTTGGTATCGGAGTCGCGTTGTCTTTGTGTTTGATGATGTTTGAGCTGGTTTGTTATTTGTGGTTTAGATTGTGCGTGCTGTTTTCAGTTATCACTATTCAAAGCCATGTGTCATTTCTTCTTCACTTTTCCGTTATTCATTTGATCTTCTTATTAATCAGCTGGTAGTCAGTTTTGTAAGGGAGGGCCAAATTTTTTTTTCATATTTCGACCTATGTTCTTTGGGGAAAGTTGTTGAGTTTCATGAGCACATTCACCTCCTTCAGGTTTGATACCCCCCTTCCGTTACACGCTGTAGACTTCGAAAGCTTGCTTGGTAATATTAACTCTAATTTGTGCATCTCCGCCTCTTGTTGTTGACTTTGTCCGACCAGTACTTAGCGATTATATCAGCCAATGTTATCTCATAGCGGAGGAAAAGAATAATTAGGAATTATGAATGTTCAAAGAGTTTCTACTTGGACTTAAATCTATAAGGAGTAATAGATTTAGAATTAGATTGTATGAACGCAGAGCGATTTCTATAAATAGATTATATAAATGCAAATCGTGCACGGTACGTTTCGCCCTTGCAACTTACGGTGACCTCATCTTAACCATATTCAAATGGCTTCTGAGAATTTGTCTTCTGTCACCATTATTTATTTATTGATTAGTGTTGTGTTCGTTCATACTTATTTATCGTTTATATATATTTATTTATTGATCTAGATTACATGTCATTGTATTATTTATGTTTATTTCATTATCATCCTCAAGATCTTACCCCATTGTTGGGTTCACGCTTTTTTTGGTTATGCAATATCTTTGACACAATCCATCCATTGTTTTTTCAGTCTTCCTGTATCTTGTTATCTCATCATCGTTAGCCTTCTCAGTTACTCGTAAAACTAGTAGTTTTATCATTTCTTGTGGTTCATCATCAGCTTCCTGCCCTCGTGCCAAGTTACTCTGAGCCAGCGCAATACGCATTTATTTGTTTAATTTATTGTGTTTATCAGCTTAAGGCCATAGAAACTAAAATGTTCTCAATATATGTTCCGATGTGAATTATGTTCTTGTGCCTTTACTTCTATCTAACTAGTAGATATTAGAGAGAAACTATCTCCCAATGTCTGAACTACTTTCATTTGGCTCAATAAACTTTCTCTTAGGCTTTGTCTGAGAGTAAATACATAAAGCTTTTTGCGTTATCGTGAGTAGAGCTTTTTGTTAGTTGCTTGTGGTCAATTGACCACCTACCTACCGACCTACACCATTATTATTGTTGTTCTTCTTGTAAGTGTTGTTTATTTTATTTCTTATATTACGTATGGTATCAAGTATTGGATAATGCGGGCTAGTAACTAGTTCTTGAAAATTTCTTAAACACGGTATGTTTTAAATGATTATGGTAGACGACAAATCAGTGAACTTGGCATAAAAAAAAATTAATGATGAAACAATGCAAAAAAGTTATAGGTATTTAATTTGTTTTTAAAGGGTTTCAAGAAACTACTATTGTTTATTTGCTTATCATACATCTAGTTTTTTTACGTGCTCTTTATTTTGACACGCTGGGATATCGTAAAGCAAGAGAAACAATAAACTCTGTGTAAAAAATCCCGACATTTCGCTAGTATTAATAGTCATACGCCTACGTCTGCCTACGACCAACACACTAACCCATTTTTCATGGCCCAATCTTACAAGTTGTGTATGTTAGTAAGACTTTTTTCTTTTATTTTCAATACCAATACTGAGAATTTGTTGGAATGTTTTATCCTTGGCTTACTTAAGTCCCTGTAACGTCGGTGATGCTTCAGAGGTAACTTTTAACGTGCTAGTTATGATTAGTTACAACGTAATGAAGAATTTCTTATTTGATTGGTGGTGAAATTGTAAGTTTTAGTTTTTAATTTGAGAAGACTGTAATTTCTTATGGGTTCGGTAGAGATGCACCCACATTTAACAGTATATTTGAATGAAAACAACGCATTTTAAATATCTGGATGAAGATGCGAATGCATATTTCCCTCTACACCCTCAATCTTAACCTATTTTACAAAGTGATAAAACAAATAGAAGAAGGTACACATCACTCTACATCCCCACTTCTAAACTTAAGTGAAATTGATGATGATGATGAATGAGCAGGTCAGGCATTGTTATTGGGTTTTTCCATCAGGGATTTTTTGCCTAATTGACGGCAAAAGGCTCGTCCTCTATTATAAGGGATTATGTGTGTATCACTACTGGCGAAATGATGAGTTTACTGTGGGAATACCTCTGCCTAGCCCTTCGTGGTGGTTCGCCGTGGTGTTCAGAGTAACCCATCAACTATAGACACAAATCATTCGACGTTTGTGTTTGTTCGTGAAACACCCGGCCTCAACCTTACTTCACAGACAAAAATAACCCATCACACGTCCGCAACTAATCTGTCGCTAATTCTTTGGTTTAGGCTTGCCAAATGTATTATTAGAGCGATAACCTGTCTGTCGAAGCACCTGATCGGTTCACTTTCCGACTTTCGTAGCTGGGGATTAAGTTTAACGCATTTTAGATGTTTTTCTAGACATAAATTAAAAGTTATTTTAAAATTCGGCTGATAATAAGCACTTTTTGAACGTAAAAGATAAATTATACAGTCCCACTAAATGTCTGCCCTTCAACATTTCCTAGTGTTGTAGCTGGGGAGATGAAGTGGTGGAAAGAACACTCCAGCAAGAACAGAAACCCTCCAGACTAGGCGTGCCACACTTTATGCTCTAAAAATTCAAGGTTAGATTGGTTGTAAAATATTCATACATCCACATAAATACTCAAAATTTTCCTCATGTCGATGTCGTGAGGAAAGTTTTGAATATGAATGTGGATGGGTATAAGAGTAGAGTAAGACCAAAAAAACGATGGATGGACTGTGTGATCCCTCACAGACCATTCATCGTAAGACAGGAGGTGTCTGAGGAGATGACGAGTAATAGAGAAGTGTAAGAAGAAGTTGAAGAAGAAGGCATTCTGCGCCGACCCCAAATTAATTGGGATAAGGGCAAGAGAATGATGATTGGTTGTAACATTTGTCTGCGTTTGTTAAAAACAGGTAGTGTTCCTGGCTTCAAATCTTTTTCCATGTCTATCTCGCAAAGTTGACGACAGAAGAGTGTAGGGAGATAAGTAAAAGCATCCACTTAGCTTTGCACCCTAAAGTTGTTATATACTACAAATATTTCATTTCTTAAAGTGGCTCAAATACATCACATTCGCGTCTGAAATATAAACTTTTGCGACTTTACGGTTGATTCATCAAAGAAAAAGCTAAACGGTACTCGAAACAAACGTCGGAATACGCAAGACTGAAAGTATTTAGAAATCCTAATTGATCATATTAAAGTTATCATATTTGTTCAGCACTTTGTATTCAACTTTCGAAATGGTTTTCTTATTCTCAGCGATTAAATGCTGCCAACTGCTATACTTTTTTTATCACGTACTCGTAGATGCTTTGGCAATTCAATCCATGCAAGACGCTGCTACAATTGATTTGATACTAAACATATCAGAAAAACACATCCACCTACCCGACAAAGTGAAAGCTTTATAATAGGCGCGTGCTATGAACATAATTCTTGCCAGAGCGGTGGATTACACCTGTCGTCTGTAATACTCTACTAAATCAAAAGATATACATATAGTTCTTAACTGTAGGGCTCGGCAGATGCCCCAACTCAATTAGCTGGGGAGTTTGTTACGATACTAGTTGTTCTCACTAACTAAAACACTAGGAAGTAGTGAAGGGCAGACGTTTTGCGGGACTGTTTTATGTAATTTATGACGATCTTAAAGTGCAGATTTTCGATCCTAATTTGAATAAATGACTTTTGATTTTAAACACACATCAATGTAACTTGACCAACGGAGTGAGCCGAGTGAGACATCCGAGTCAAAATATGAGAGAAAATTTATTTCGGGAAACCTGTCATTTCATTATTTGAAGTGTCTCTTGATCAGCTTCGTAACAAACGAATGTCAATAACCACGATTCTGTCATGACGAGGTCAATGTCCCTGTTCTCAGGTATTCTAAAATAGCACTTCCATAGGAAACTTCGGTAGAATGCGGTCACAGCGATGACTGACGGGCGACGCGACGGTCAAAACTCTTCGAACGTTTTATTACATTTCTTGACGATGAATGGCGAAAACTTGGGCGTTCACCCTGATTAAGATTATTCGAACTTTTTGATGTTTTTGGCATAATTTCTATTCACAATTAAAAAGAAGTGGGTGTAAAAATAAATAAATAATTAAATACTTATCAATGGTTTTCTAATATCTACCTAATTCTAGAAAATTTATAGATACATAAAGCTGAATTTTCCTTTCAGCCAGTTGGAAATAGCGTTGGACCGAAAGCGTTGGAAGTACTTTGTGTTTTTTTTTAAATTTTGTTAGTTGTTTATTCATGATTGTAAGCATCTCTTAGCAAAAACGTCTGAGCGTCTTCTATAACAGGTATAAAAATACCCTTAACGAAGCCGGAAGGCACTTGTTCTCCCCGTCGTTGCGATCATACGAGTATTTTTATTCTGAACCATACTTGGGAACCTTGGAACTTTGACCAATATCTTCGTAACTAGAAGGTAGTTACGGAGATGTTAAATATTGGCAATAACTATGACTATGACATTAAAAACGTTACTTTAAATACCTCCACGACTCCTGCACTTTTCAATGCATCCATCAGCACAATGTTTTGATTGCGTTACATTGAGTTCTACCGTAAAACGTGATTTTTCACCTCCAAAAAAGAAGTTGTTTCCCAGCAATATTTTTTGCGCAGAGTTACTGGGAAGGGTCCGGCACGCAGGTTGATGTCATCGGCACTGGAATACTGCATGCAGTTTCTATTTCAATATTATTTTAGTGTGGCAACATTGAAACACTGCACACCACTGAACCGATCATCCTGAAATTTTGAATGTACGTTTTCAGGTGTACAGAAACGGACATAGGGTACCTTTCATCCCGAAAAAAAGTACTGTTCCCGAGGAAAACAACAATAACGTTCTGATGATAATTGATGGCGCCACGTGTCCTTCGAATCATGATGGAATTATATTATTACTAGCAGAGTACAACCCGAACTGATTGTCAAATTCTAAATTAACGCGAGCGAAGCCGCGGACAAAAGCTAGTACATTAATAAACCCACTAAAGATCCACATACCGTAACGGATTTCAACCAAAATCGTTGTGCAGTTTATTCATGAAACTACAATCTTTTACATTTATCCTCACTTGGTGACACCGAAGCGAATGTGAAAATGACTGAATCATGTCGCTTTATGTTGGTGTGATCTGGCATTAGTATTTTAGTTGGAATAGTCAGCATACAGCATTGTGGAATAATAGCGAAGAACATTGTAAAATGAGATAGTTTTTTGTCGTGTGAAATTAGATTGGACATCGTAAATGTGTTAGCTCAATGTTCTGATGCAGTCACATTGATCATTAATATTTCTTCGATCCCAACCATGTGTGATTTCGTGTTATACGTTATACTTAATAATTATATTGTTTATAAATTCCATTATAACTACTATATTTGTAGTGTGTATTTAGAATATAGTGTCTCTTTTATATTGAGAAGTCTGTATCCGCTACTAAAATTCGTCTTAAACCATTAACAGCTTCCTGCAGCTCATTGTAGGGAGAATGGACATGGAAGGCTCAGGATCATGGAGCATTGGACAAAACTACATCTACGAGTAGTGCGTTCTTGGTCCAATGTTTATCGTACGGATAATAATAATGTAATCTAAACCATTAACAGCTTCCTGAAGCTCATTGTAGGGAGAATGGACATGGAAGGCTCAGGATCATGGAGCATTGGACAAAACTACATCTACGAGTAGTGCGTTCTTGGTCCAATGTTTATCGTACGGATAATAATAATGTAATCTACCTGAATTAAATGAATCGAATTGAATTACCTACCCATTGTACCTCTTCTCGACGTTTTATTAAAGCCCGTATCGTATAGGCCCATGTCAAATAAAACATTTTGATTTTGATTATCTACTAACTGGTGCTGAGGATATTTTTATTTATTTGCCTAAAAAAAAAAATGCAGTACGTGTTAATCTTCGTCTTACGTGTCCAGAATTTCTTTTAAAACCTTGAGCAGTTCATGACTGGTTCCGTAGTTGAGTAGTGACTAAGGCCCGTATTAATAAACGTTACTCAGCCCAAGATACCTTACTTGATATGAATGTTGAGATCCTGATCGTATTAATAAACGTGATTATTTATGTCCTCAAGTTGCGGATTAGGTTTACGTTATCAACTGAGTGATGGACTGATTAATAAACGAAACTCGACCCTTAAGTATACAACGAGCGCGGGTTGCTGAGATACTATATCGTGAGTGCAGACAGTCCGTGACTTGAGGAGTGATTAGCGTGGCGCAAAACATGGACTTTGAAAATATTTGAGTGATATTAATTACAACGATGAAATAGATTACTATTACGATATTTTGTGGCCTTTGCGATTTCGTTTACCAAAAGTTTATCTAAGGGATGCTTCAAATCCTTTTGAGTTGCCTAGAGAAAATAAAAAATAAAAACGATTCAGATTTGTTCAAGAGTCAGTGTTGTACCTACATAGTAACATTAATCAAAAACTCATCGTCTGCCTAGCCTTTTCCAACTATGTTGGGGTCGGCTTCCAGTCCGGTTAGACTGGAAGCCGACCCCAACATGCAGCTGAATACCAGTATTTTACATGGGGCGACTGCCTATCTGACCTCCACAACCAATTAGTATTGGGCAATATGATACCTCTTGGTAAGGCTGGTTGTCAGAGATCTTCAAATGATAGCCGAGACCAATGGCTTAACGTGCTTTCCGAGGCACGGAGGAAACTCTGTATGTAATGGGTGGTCACCCATCCACGGACCAACCTAGGCAAGCGCGGCTTAACCCGAGGATCGACCCCGAGCGGCTGTTATTATTTAGCCATTCGGCTCCCTAATGAATCAAAAACTCATTCGTAAAATCTCTAAAAAGTACTTTTTCTCAGTGGGAGTAAAAGAATGCTTCATATTTTCAAATTTTAAACAATTTTACAAAATATGCGAGATAATGAGCTGGTAAACAAACATATGTTTATGTTTGGCGTTCCTTTTTTTTTGACACTGATTCTTCATTGCGTTATGTTGCTTAGGCTTACTGAGTATACAATAAACAATTATGTTGTATTGGGAAATAAATACACAACCTTTTCAATAATTTAACGCTTCCTTGAGTAGCAACCAACTTTATAATGTGTATTAGAGCTAATCATTAAAGATTTAATGAGATAAAAGTATTTCAATCAAAAGTTTTACATCTTTTGACATAGCAACAACGAAATGCGACAAGTCTCATTCAAAACTTCGGTCAATGTGACGTCATCGTTCACGAGATCAAGCCATCTTAGCCATCAAGTACGGCTAGGTGAGGAACCGATCTTGGTTACTGAGATACTGTATTTATGTGTCTATTAATTAGCAACAAACTTGAGATGCTGATGACGTCATAATGGCGTATCAAATGATAACGCACTTGTGTACGTTGTTGAGTGCCGTTTATTAATACGGGCCTAAGATTCAGTGGGATTACTCGAAATGCTGTTGTCCACATTATGTGACATAATAGACACCAAAACAGTATTGTTGATGTCATAAATGTGTTATCTCAATGTTTTGATGCAGTCACATTGACATTGTTAAAAACAATAATAATAAATATTTCGTCGATCGCTGCCATGTGCGATTTAGTGAATTTTAAGTGCACCTACGATGCTGGAAAATAGAGAAATAATATTATTTGAGTATTTTATAGTGTTCTTTGAGTGTTTATTTTGTCACTCTTCTTTATATGAGGTCACTAGCATCTGTTAATATAATATCGAAACAATCTTTAGATTTCAGAGTGGTAATTCTCGTATTATTTTATTTTATTTATTCAGGGACACTAAACAGCTACAATATCTGTTGAGACAGAGGAAAGATAATACAAAATATTTAACTATATTGCAGCCCACTACATTATCCGCATGTTAACAAAAGAAAATATGATAATGAGTGCCACTAGATAGGTAATAAATAATTACATCACATTAATAATAAATAATTAAGTGCATCACATTCATAATAAATAAATATCAATTAGTAATTATTAAATAAACGAAATATTAATTAAATCATGCAAAATAGAAATTCCAATTGATTTGATTGCTTGGCAATAGAGTAATTATTAACACTAATAACAAATAAATAATAAAATCTAGACTAGCGTACGTACATTCCTAATAAAATTATTGGTTAATAAAAAACATTAGATTTAAATTTGGATTTTGAGCATACAAAAATATAAATATTAACAAAATTACAATTATAAGATTCAACCATTCGACGGATAGGGCAGCGAAAACCAGAATTAGTTCGACAGGTATTGACAGCAATTGACAATTGACAGCATTATTAAGTAATTTCGTCTCAAATACAATGCATAAGTAAATCAATTTACAGTGATTGCCTCTGAGAAAAGATAGTGACTTGAATTTAACATGTAGGAGTAATTATTGGTTTTAAGATTCTAAGATTCATTATGATTGTCGCGTACGTACGTAATAGCAATGTTTAACAGAAGGACGTATTTGTAGGTTTTGCTCTTCTTTTTCAATAAGGAGCATTCGACCATTGGCTTGGCAATGAGGAACTTAAACTTATACGCATTAATGGTTCAAGCCGTGTTTACTTGATAAGACAGAGTGGGTACTATATTAAATACTAATGGCAGTGCTTAGAGGAATAAAATCGTGGTATGAAATTGATGTCGTGTGATGGTTTATCGAATCACAAAGGCTGTAATTTCATGGACATTGGTACCTACCTACTGTAATTTTAATTATGCAGAGCATGCAGAGGTAAAACTAAAGTTCAACAGCCGAGATATTATTATGGAGTTTTCCGATAGCGAAACATTAGTTGAGATCCCTACTAATATTATAAATGCGAAAGTAACTCTGTCTGTCTGTCTGTCTGTTACGCTTTCACGTCTAAACCACTGAACTAATTTTATTGAAATTTGGTACAGAGATAGAGTTGACCTTGAGAAACAACATAGGATAGTTTTTATCTCGGACTTTTGAAGAGTTCTCTTGGAAACGCGATATTACCGAACTCGACGCGGGCGAAGCTGCGGGCGGAAAACTAGTATAAAATAATAAGAAATTCTTCCTGATTGATGGACTGAAGTTACAACATTTCTAGTACACGCATGAAGTTGATCGAAATTACAGGAAAGCTTATAAGTAGGTACTTTATATGTATGTAATCACGATGTGATCCATATTCCTTGTAGTCTTTATGAAAACCTAAACCTGAGGAAAATTTACTCTTTAGTTTCCACTCAAGCAAAAGCTTACTCGATAATTCATTCATTGGACAGCTTTTCAACCTTTCTAATTTCCTAGATACAGGCCAAAATCCACCAAAGCGCCGTAAAGCCGGCCAGACTAAACGTCTAGCCTATACACAAAACATTACTCTCGCTCGAGAGTTCATCGCAGTCGGTTAAAAATAACTCTTGTTCGTACCATACGTTGTCTTGGTAACTACATGACGCTGCCACTGGTTGGTTAGACTTTGAGTCTGCTTGCTTAGGTTTCCTAAATCCAGGAGCTTTCTTAGATGGGGTGAAACATTTTCATTGTTTCCTGCTGGGAACAGGCACTGTATGTGTACCACCACCCGTATTGGGACCGCATTGTGTCTCATGGTCCACTCCTTTTCACTGGTCTGTGTCCCAACAGTGGGGACTTCAAGGTGGAAGCGGCAGGATTGCCCGCGAAATTCAAATTTTCTTACGTTTTCATTAAATAGTCATTCAATGGGATTAAATAAACTTAGGGGGTTGTATTGATGATTTTAATGATTATAATTTTGTACATAGGTACATACGTTTTACGGTCGCGAATCATATTTTGTTCAACATACAAAATGATACTGAAAAAATGTATTTCGCGAGTTGCCCTGGTGCTGCCCTCTCAAAGGCTGACTGTGCCCTGAAAATGGTGAGCAATTTCCTCATACCTGGATCTACTCTACTACATTATTGCTTAGAAGAGGTCAGGTGGTTAAGGTACAGGGTATACGGAGTGGAAGGGACACCGACGCGAAAACGATGATGTATTCAGTACATCATTCTGAGCCCCCCCCCCCGCATAGATTTTTTTCATCGGTTATTTAAAAAAAAAATCTGCTATTTCCTACAAAAGTGCAATTTATGAGTACGAGTGAGTTAGTTAATCGAGTATTATTAATACCAACGACAGCTTATTTGTAAATAAACCGATGCATGTAAAGGAAAATCAAACACTAGGGAACAGATGGGATTCCGACTCGAATTAATTGATACAAATTAATTTCGATGTGTTACTAATAAACACACGTCGCAGCTTCATTCAACAACCAATTCCTACAATTAGTTCAAACAAACACTTCTCAATTAGCACTTCCAGTAATTCCTAGGTATTACATGGATACCTAACCTGGGTTCTCGATTAAACAAATACATATGTGTTTTTAGAAGAACGAAATAGAATGAACTTAATGGCTCTAGCATAAAGTTGATAATCGTTTAAGTGAATGTGTTTAAGTGGTCGACGTCAATTGGCTACCAAGATTTGAATAGACTTCAGGTATAGCTAGCTGGTTTCCTAGAGAACGTGACTGCTAACCGGCCGCTGATCACGCGTCGTTTTGAAAGGAAATACCCGCTTTTAACTAATGTTTCTACTCTTGTTTTGTGGTACCGTTTTGTAGCGTTTACTGCTAAGATTCTGTAGAATAGTGCATATATAGTTCCGATATAAAAGCCGTAGGTATTTGCTATAGACCGTTGGGTATATTCATATTAGTTTAGATGTTTTTGAACTTTGCGGTTTTCCAGACATATCGAAATATAGAATGCAAGAGACATTTGTTTCAAGTATGGATACAAAATTGGTGGTCATGATGTCCATAGAGTTACGCGCATGAAAGGCACACCTTTTTATCACCAAGAAGCAATCAAGACCAAAACGCACATGCATTCATAGTAGAAAATTATGTGACCAAAATCTGAAAGTAAATTACACAAGAACAAAATCGCTTGAACAGAACGCGTGTACTATCAACAACCCAACTCTCTAAACCAAAGGCTGTCAATCATTCATACAAAGTTAAACTGATTGACACAACTTTCTGGTACACGGCTCACGAAGACATAAGAACATACATACATAGGTATATGTATAAGAACACAATCTTACTTGACCTAGCTCTAACAATGCCAGCTTAGATTTCTAGCCCGGCCCGTCGAACCGGTTCGGCTATCTGCTTTGTCCAAGTCTGGATACACCTCTTGTATGTAGGCGTTAAGATATCTAGTGCCCTTTATTGTGAACTACTTTTTACCTGTGGCTTCAACCGCGTGGACTATGTCGGAAATTATCTACACACGGGAATGTACTACATATATACATAAATTCACGACTTTTCTTTTGGGGTTGGGCAGAAACTATAGAACGTCACCTGCTACGATCTTGACATACTCCTTTGGCCTCGTTCACGTCCATACGTTTGGTCATACACGCACACAGGGATTAAAAGTATCCTAACCAAGGCCATGGTTTATCTCTATGCCCAACCAAATCCGTCCATCAGTAAAGGCTACAGACAGACAGGTACGTGGTGGTAACCAACAGGGTTGCCTTCGCATTTGTATCACCAGCATAAACATAATGAGGTATATACTGATATGTATATTAATGATAACGTGAGTCTGTGTACGATTTTGCCCACACATTTATAAGGATAATGGCCTGTTTTGCCAGCTCATGATTAGTTACGGACACGGTGAAGTAGGTACTTAATCTTGTATGCAAATTCTATAATTATTTATTTTACAGGTGAAAAACCACAATTGATTGAATTTAACTCTAGGAATCACGGGCCGGGCTAGAAAGTAACAATTAGCATTGCCATAAAACAAGAACTTAATGATTATTTTTAATTATAAGTAATGTTAACATTTACAATTAAATTATCTTTGCTGAAATCAACATAAATATCCTTACCACTATTTTAGTTACTGGTGATACTAATGGAAAGCCAAACGCAAATAAACATGAAAACTAAACTAAATTACTAAATGGGGCTTCATTTAGTAATAATCTCTCTATAAGCTAAGGTTAATCAAGTCGTTAGAACTTCAATATAAGTTGGTGTATCTTAGCGTTGAATCTAAACAAGTTTAGAGCCTGTAGGCATTGGTTGTATGAAGCTATCTTTCAATAACGGTTTAAAGGTTAATTGCTGTTTGTTTAGCCTTAGTAAACCTGTGGTTATTTATTAGAATTTCTCGTTGAGCTTTCGTAGCTGTAAAGTTTATAGCTTAGTGAATAGTTTGAATGTCCACTTAGAAAATTCAATAACAGAATGTCTCAAGATAAATGATAGAATCAGACGTTACTTTGTGCAAATCCATTACTTACATAAAAAAGATCCAAGACTTGATGCAGGATGCAAGCAAAAATATGCACGTGCAGGAAAAGCAATAATAATTAGCATGCCATGCATCCAAATCTATACTCAATGTTGCATCCTACATCCAGACCTTTTTTTTTGGTATGGGAAATCATCAAATGACTCGAATTTTTTTGACTTTTACTACTGACTAAAACCCATCCATGTTCCTTCTTTTGCCCTTTGTGTTCCAGGGCCGCGGTATCTCTTTCAAACAGTCCCGCAGCCATCCTACATCCAGGCCTGGATCTCTTCGCGGCTATAAAACTAAATATTTTGCTTATCATTTAATTTAAGAATTTCTCAACTTATTTCAAACGGCCCAGCGTGTAAGAAGGTCTTGAGTTCGCCCCTAGACAGCTACTTTTTCGAAGAAATGTGATATACCCGCACTAGACTAGCATAGAGGATGATGTCATGATGATATTGAAACTGAAAACTAAATGACTGTGGTAAAGCCAATAAGTTTAGTAATTTTAATTCCTCCAAATCCGAAGCAAACTTTATAGACAACACACCTCTTGTTTTACAAGCTAATATTAGTAATGTAGTATAAACTATGATGATGAAATCAGTGAAAGGCTAGCTCATCGGCAGGCACCATGGCAACACGATCCTCCCTGTGGAATAATTCATGTAAAACGACTTAATGTAATCGCCTTTCCGGTTCCTATGCGGGGCGATGATCTCACAAGTCACCTATTTGCTGAATCCGGCCGGAATGCTGCGTAAAGAAATAAAAATAATGGACTTTAACAAAATTGGTCCAAAATCTAGATGACGTAAATAATGCCCTACTTCAGGTCCATAATTGGTTCACAGCAAACAATTTAGTATTAAATGAAAAAAAAACGAAATGCATAAGATTTGCTTTACCAAATGTTAAAAGTAACGAGTGTGATATAGTATTGAATAAAGAGAAACTTGAATTCGTAGATAAACCGTTTTCCTGGGGCTTACGCTTGATTCAAGGCTACAATGGGGTTCTCATTTGAAATCTCTTGCGGGGCGCCTAAGTTCAGCAGCATATGCTGTTAGAAAAATCCGTCAATTTTCTGATGTAGATACCGCTAGACTGGTCTATTTTAGTTACTTTCATAGTATAATGTCTTATGGCATTCTGTTATGGGGACGGGCTGCAGACATTGAGTCTATATTTATTCTGCAAAAAAGAGCCATCAGAGCCATATATAATCTTCGTAGGCGCGATTCTCTAAGGGAACTGTTTAAGGAAATCAAAATCATGACGGTACATTGTCAATACATCTACGAAAACATAATGTACGTTAGAAAAAATCTACATCTTTTTAATAAAAGAGGTGACAGACACAATTACAGTACGAGAACTAGAGACCAATTAGTTCAGCCGGGCTTCAGACTCGCTAAAGTAGACTCATCTTTCATGGGGTACTGTTTAAGATGCTATAATAAAATTCCACAAAGTATTCTTGAACTGAATGAGACGAAATTTAAATCATGCATTAAACGCACACTATGTAAGCAAGCATATTACAAGTTGGACGATTATATCTCTGATAAAAATGCTTGGCTCAATGCCGGTCCTGCTCCACATGGACAGGGGCGCATAAACTGATTAATGGATAGCATTAAATAGTATTGTTGGAGCTGCTGAAGATTGTACAACTATCTTTGCATTGTATAGATTCAATTTCTTTTGGTATTATATAACCGCATAGCCCATATTATGTGAGTACTATGTAATAGAAAGCTATCCTTCGTTGGAAACCTACGTCATTTTTTTTTTTTTTTTTTTGACTTGAATTTGCCCTGGCGGTTAAGTGTATGTCATGCTCACTCAAATGTCTCGCTGATGGTGGCGCGTGTGTCGGATCAGTTAGTTCCCTTCAAAATGGTTGAGTTGAATGGTGCTGATACATGCGTCATGTTCGTGAACGGGCGCTGTCAGTTGTGACTGGTCATCTCTTGGTTGCCACGGCTTATTTGAATTAATTATTTTATTTTTTGAATTGTTCTTTTCCTTGTTTTTACTATGGACACTTTTAACGTGCACATCTTGCTACATCGCTCTCACATAATGTACCATCTAAACATGAATGATGTAACCAAGGTTTTGTAAAAATATTCTGATTTAAAAGAGTGTCCATGGAGTTTCTTGCCCGTTCTTCTCCATAGAGATCTTCGTTAGGGAATGGACAACTACAGTACTTTCACAGTTTTTATGCCTTGTGACTGGGACTGTAGCTAAATTTCATTGTTGTCTTTGTTTCGACAGTTCAAAAGTGCCTGTAACGGGCCTACTTGAAATAAATGCTTTGATTTTGATTTAACCTCAAAACTGTCAAGGACACTGCCGAAAGAGCACAAGGTCATGTAGAGTGAGATAAATCAGCAGCTGTAGAATCGCGAGGCACTGATGAGCTTTTAAGTCTTGACTTGATCTAGTATCAACGTAAACTTAAGTACTGTTTTACAAGTTAAGTACCTACCTACTGGCACACATGGGTCTAAACAAATCGACATAATAATGTCAGTGATAACAATGATTGAAAAGTCAAAAATGTATTAGATTGAAATAAGTTATCGAAATTATTTTATAATTATTGTCGATTCTAATGAAAGTCGTTATAAAACGAAACTTTTTGTACAGCGCCATCTAAACTAAGCAAAATTTAGAAATACGCTCATTTTAAATCATGTTAATCCACCTGATATTTCTTACCATAAGATATAGGCTGACCTATCCTGACTCCGACACAGCCCACAGCTCGGTTACTAGTAAATAAATAAATACATTAGGCGTCTTAATATAATCTGGTTTCAAGTTCTTCAGAGAGCGTTGATCTCGATCCAGCTTGTGCGAAACTTTCGTCTGGTATTGTGTCGCCGAATCCGCTCGCTTTGAATATTGTGCTCTGTGGTTGTGTGGTTCTGCGTATCTTTTGGTTAGGCAAGACATTTTACATATGTACATAAGAAAAAATGTAAGCTTTGCTGTTAACTTCATTGGCATGGTATTGGTGAGTAGGGTTTTATACAAAAGCTCGGTATAGTTCAAAATACTCGTCATCACAGTTTCTTTTATTATCGGATTAGTTTGAAGAGATCAATAAATTGAGAACTATGCAATAGATTATTTTAGTCTTCTGTTGTACTAAGCTCTTCAGTTTCAGTCGTCGGTTAAACTTTCCAGGTTAATTTTCGGTAAAATCATTGTTTCTAAGCCAGAAAACCGTTCGTAAATATCAAATTCAAGTCCGACTTGTACACACATATTGAACTGTTCAACTACAGCCACACAAGTTGCAGACAATGCGACGTCTCCTCTGTTCCGTGTCGTGTTACTAACCGGACGAACCGGATTGGCACACTTTATTGTATGTATGGAGACTATGAAGTATGCTATAACATACTTACTCGTACTTAGACTAAGTTTGGAAGATGATGCCTCGTCTCCTAGGAATACTTCTAAACTCGCACATAATATCGCATTAGTAGTATTACTAGTTATGGTCTTGATTTGAGTATTTCATGACTACTAGTGAAGCTCTAGTTAAGGTGATACTTCAATGTAATGTAGCACTCGACATATCAAAATTGAAAGCTTATGCAGACCTTAAAAAATCCTAAACTTTAATGGCTCAATTCAGAAACTGGCAAAAAAACAAAATCTCAAAATTTATTATCTCAACAATTATTTATTTAAGAAAACATGTACAACATAACAGATAAATCCAAGCTATTACACATTTAAAAGAAACATATTTAAAAATAAGGAATTATAAAAATATTAAATAAAATACTTAAAAATAACGAGAAAAACTCATCGTTCATGCATCCTCTTACAGAACTAGCACAAGAAAAAGTTATCCTTAGTTCACCCTCTCACAGAAACTCAAATATCCACGATGAATGAACGTGGACGAGGAGAAACGAGTATGCAAGGATCCTAAGTAGTTACGTTCTGTAGTATCTGCCTACCCCCATGGGAAGAAACGCTTGCGTTTATGTAGGAATTTAAAATCATAAACGTATGATTGTTGATATGACACATGTCGTGAGCCGCGGTGCCCCGAGAGCAGTGGTGGCCCAATGATGACGGCCCCGACTTACGAACAGTAAGTCGTGGGTTCGAACCCAGGCAGGCTTATTACTTACTGTAATTTATTTCATCACCACTGCTCTCAAAAACGGTGAAGGAAAAAATCGTGAGGAAACCGGCATGTCCTAGAACCAAAAATTCGAACACATGTGACATCTACCAACCCGCACTGGGTCCGCGTGGTGGATTATAGCCCATTCCCTCTCAAAGAGAGGAGGCCGTGTGTCCCAGCAGTGGGAACATTATAGACTGATTATGCTTATGCTATGTCGCGAAAAGTTTGTAAACGCGGGGTAATACTTGAATTATTTAAGTGGTGATTGTGGTGAAAGACTTCATGTTTTTTTTTTGTTTCCAGGTAATTACGACATTTACGACCTAATTTTCATGCACCGTCGGAACAACAGGTTTGTAGTTATAAGTTCTAGCACTTTGTCTGATTGTCTATGGCATTGGAACTCTCTAACGGTTGGTTTCAGATTTTTTTCTCTTTGTTTAGGGAAATCGCTATTAAAACTAACCCAAACAAGCCTCGATGATTTTATGTCATTCATGCATACGGTTGCAATACCTACAACATTTCTATTTTTGCCATTCTAAACTATACATAGTATCTCGTAGGTTGGTAATGCAAATATTCACTTAGTCCAGTGGTCGAGAATGGTTAAGAATGGGCCATTGCGCGTCCACCCGCGGTGTCTTTAGGGATTTTATCAGAGACCCATGACTTTTAGTAATAAACTTAAGTTCACTAGCGACCGTGAGTTTATTGGTAACCAGCGGGGATTATGGTAATACCTATTAAGTTCATTAATTCGAAAGTGTGTCTGTTTGTTTGTGTGTTCTTGACGTCTAAACTACTGAATCAATTTTAACGTTAATTGGCATAGAGTTCATATACAGCCTGGAAAAGGTCATAGGATGGCTGGTTCATGAATTTAATTTACTGTTCCAAGAAATGTTGTGTTATGAAGAGCCAAGGTAAGACATTAACTACGCGGGCGAAGACGGGGGCTAATAAAATAAGGGTTCAGCTGAGGTTCACGACATTTCACCAGTTATGTGTAATAGAGGGCGAGCCTATTTGCCATCAACCGGGCACAAATTCAGTCTCTGAAGCTGCTACCGAGAAATTCTAGATGTAATTATTATAAAACGTTTGTAAATTATTGCAATAAGAAATCCTTATTAAGAATCAGTAATATTATCTTTACTGATGATTTCCTTTTATGCCGTCAATAAAGCGTCATTGATTGCAGTCGAACAAAGTGTATGATTATATGATTACCATTACCGTCTATCCTTTGCGGTACAAGTAGGGCATGAATTTCTGTTTAATTAACATGCCATAATAGTAATTAAGCGTTAGGAACATCAGTTGTACTACTTAAGGTCAACGAACAGTAATAAGATATACTAGTAGGGATCAGTATCGTCTCAAGTCGAGCTGTTCGGGATACTTTCTATGGAACTCCATTCTGCAGCGCACACGCATAAGAGCTGTACTGTCATAGCTTCGGGACTGGATTAGCTAGTAAATGAAGTGGTGTAATGCAATTGCGGGAATATTCTGGATGAAGCTGGCACAAGAGCGTGGAGCTTGGCACAAGCCAGGTGAGGCCTATGCCCAGCATTGGGTGAAATAGGGCTGTGGATGATGATGATCCAATACAGAGCTTAAAATGTAGTATTCATTAAATTTGTTATTAATTTGTATTTTGAAGAAGTTTCAGAGTTTAGGCTTTTTCATTAAGAAAAAATAAATATGCACGTTTTTTTGTATGAGGTCCTGGATTCGATTCCCAGGTCTGGCAAAGTGTTTTTGGGATTTTCCATCAGAAATTTTTCAGTAGCAACCACGGATTCTACAAATCCCGAAACAAATTTACTCCGAAACTACAGGGCCTAAAATTTTGAAAAAAAAAATACAAAAAATAGTTCTTTGCCTAAAGATTACTGGAAAACCTATAAGAAATCTATGGTAACAAATTTCGGTCAGATTTAAAACTACTTACGGAATTTAGATAGTTAACGTAGGTACGGATCCCTCTCCACGCGAGTCAAACTCGCACTCGTCCGGTATTTTTTGCATCAACTTGCCTCAATCTTTGGCCATTTCATTTCATATGGATATAGGTTTTTAATTTGGTATGTAATTATATCAATATGAAAGTTTGAAAAATATTACTTACTTGTGAAAAATGGTGTTGGAACGCAAAATCTCAAATCCAATAAAACTCCGTAATAAAGCCTTTTTATCTCCCTACTGTATCAGATAACTCCTTAACTTTAGTGACAAGCTCGTTTAGACCGCACCCACATACTGTTTGATAGGACACTATTGTATAAAATACATTTCACTTTATACACTCAAAATCATCCTTACCGTTCGTTGAACAGAGTCCAAAATACTTTGAAAGCTTCAGAAGAAAACTTGGTCAAAATTAGCTTAAACAAAAATCGTTTTTGAAGAGTAAGGAATAGAGTTTTAAATGCCTTGACGGAAGTAGAAGAAAAGTTGGCACAGGAAAAGTTCAAAGACCTTGGTACTCCAGCTTGCGTGCGGCCTGTCTACGACGAATTATTTGCAAATATTTCACATTTTCAGCCAGTGCGGTATGCCGCCCGCAATAAAATTAAGTTATTATTTACTTATTTATAGAGCTACTTAAATTCGAGGAAATAATGTAATTTTCCACAATATTTCGTGGGAATTTCACTTCACTTGGTTATGTTACTCGTAGTACCTACTTTTTTACGATATTTTTCAAGTTAGTGCAAGTTTTGGCGTTATTTTACTTTTTTACGATATTTTTCAAGTTGGTGCAAGTTTTGGCGTTATTTATATTTCTAATGCTGTAAACTTCGCAAAACCTAATCCTCTGTAAAAAGGTAAAAGCACCATGAAACTGTATTTGTTATTTGACGATTAAAAACAATCAATCAATAAAAAAACAGTTAAAAAAAAACAATTGATCAATTTATGTTGACAAAACGATAGTTTTTTTTTGTACTCTGCCACAATGCTGTACTATTTGACCCACAGGTTGACTGGTACAGAATGTTTTGTGGCATTAAGTCCGCCTATGTACCACTCTTGTACATGAAGTTTAAATAAAAAATTACAT
The DNA here is from genome assembly GCA_950022335.1 of Eurois occulta. NCBI lineage: Eukaryota > Metazoa > Arthropoda > Insecta > Lepidoptera > Noctuidae > Eurois > Eurois occulta. The sequence continues at coordinate 2,468,980 of OX465487.1, read as the reverse complement.
TATTAAAAGCTTTACTAAGAAAACGTGCACGTTTTAGAAGAGCGATATTCTAAAAAGTATTCATCCTATATGTACTTTAATAAATAGGTACATTTTATCATAACAAACTAACTATTGTATATCAGTCGAATTCATAAAAATCACTCCGGACTGATAATATCAGTTTATACAGTCTGAATTTTACGTTGGCTTAAGTATCGTTTAATAATAAGTGTACCCCTTAAGGCACAGTACACTATTTTTATTAATATTTTAAAGTTAGTATAAGTATACGGAAATCATATGGAAGCGCGGAGTCTCCAAATACAGGCACTGTTTTGCTTAAAAGGAGGCTCCAAACACGACTCAATGTACTGATTATGCTAAGCATGAAAATAAACTACTTTGTATTTGTATTATTATGGCTAAATCCAAAATTATCCAGAACGAAGTGGTCAACGAAACCATGACCTTGATTTTGGAAAATTGACTTCATTTTTTAAATCTTCTTCATGCGCCTGGAATCGTAACGAGAAAAGTTCAGCGCAACAAGCCCGCACAGCTGTATAAAATCTCAATTGCAAATACTTGAACAGCACATACTATGCATAAGTATGTAGTACTTATTTTATTTACATCATTTAACTTAACACCATTGATGTCTTTTAATAGCCGTGCTATGAATATTCTAAACAGGATATGTTAGATTATATTGTAATCTTTTTGTAATAAATATGATGGAACTTATGAATTAAATATTGTGATAAAGTAATTACAATTATATTATATAGATCGATTTATGGAACTACTAAAACTCGTATGAATCCTGTCATCATGGTCAATCTGTGTAGCCTTTCCTAAGTATGTCGGCATACAGCTCAACTGGATGCAGCTGGATATCAGTATTTTACATGGAGCGACTGCCTATCTGACCTCCACAACCCAGTTAGTACTAGGTAATATGATATCTTTGGTAAGACTGGTTGTCAGACTTTCGGCCACTGACTATCTGTAACGACTGTTAAAGATCTACAAACTGGACTGGTCTGTCCTCCAATATCAATTAACTGAATATTTAACTTTTAAGACTCTGTCGGTACTCTTTTAACAGGTAAATACTTTGATACATGTCACCTCTTAGGTATTAATTATTTGTTGCTTCTCATTTAACGTTTCACATGTTTTATGAAATGAAATGAAATTAAATTTATTTATTTGCTAGAATAAGGTACATAACAACATGGTAAAATAATTTTAGTCTCACTATATTCGACTTATCAGTCGTGCAAATATTAGTAGTACATGCATAATCAATAAAACAATCATAAGAACCAACATGAAATTACATCAATGTCATTAGTCATACACATCATAGTCATAATAAAATTTTCAGTCTTGCTTTGATAATATTAATTAGGCACATTATATTACTTTTAAAATATATTAAATCGGAGATTAATCCACGAATCATCTTTCCCAGTACAGGAAAATGTAAAGAAAGAACCTTTCACATTGACTTAAAAAAAACTTGAATCACTACTTCTCATTAATAACCCCTAATTAGCTCAAACCAAGTGTAAAGGGAAAGTGGCCTCTTAACAAGAACAATAACAAAAGTTCGCGACTAGTATCTAACTGTACTTACTTACTTACACTATCTTGAATCAAACGCATCTGTACTCCTACTGAATCTAGGCGAGAATATGCCTTAACATTCCTTTACTTCGGCCTCTGGGTTACGCACTAGCTAAGCGAGAGATGAGCGGACTAAGTGTTCATAGACATGTCTTTTTAAAATCTATAATATACCCATTACTAATAAACCCGGAGTTAAGTTAATAAAACTATGGTATTATACAATAACATCAGCCTCCTCCGATGGCAGCTGATCAATTCTTCAAATTAGGTAGAGTCATGGAGGAAAATATGCATTTTCTTGCAATAAACTTGATACCTACATATATCCCAGTTAAATATGTAATGGTTATATGCACGGAAAGGAAACAAGCTATGACACGATTAAATGTACAGACGCCAGCATAAAGCTACCCGAAACTATAAAATTTTCCCAATCAACCTTAAATCTAATGCTTTAGCGATAAAGTTGAAAATCTATTTAAGAAATCTGACAGATAGTAGTCGCTTGATATGCTGGCGTCTGTACAAAACCGGTACAACGACAAAGAAGGCAGCGCAATTAGCATTGACTTCGGCTCCAGTAATTTAGTTTACCCCTTCGCTTAGTGCTGATTAATTCAGAATCACCCTTTAAATAAAATCGAGATAAGTCGCTAAGTAATACCACTTGGGACTGGAGTATAAATTAGTTTTAACTTAGCTTTAACTTTAAAGGTGGCTATACAAATAAATAAAATTGAAGGGCCTGTTTGTAATTTCAAAATAACAGCTTTTTACTGAATGGATATGAAAGCATATACTGTAATCATAAAAAAAAATGTCTGTCTGTCAGTTTGTTTGATTATGTTATGTAGCACTCGACGCCCGGTTGCGGGAGCTAGCACTTGGAAACTACCTAGATCCCCGAAATTAGACGTCTCTAGAATTTTAACTTCTGGTTACGTTGAAAACAAAAACTGTGTAGCTTTCCAGCAAGTATGTGCAAATAATTCAAATGAAACAATTTTTTTTATGTAATGTTTTTGATTTCTTTAGATTTTTGACCTTGTCAAATTTATTGTATGTACCTAGATTATAAGTGAATGATGTGGTCTCCTATAATTGGAAGCGCACACGTGTATTTGTCCCTGTTATATGTATGCTAGCATGTAATTGTGTAGTTTCTGTTGGAGATCCAATAAATAAAGAGACCTTGACCCTTTATATTTTTGCAGTTTCTTAATCTTCGCTAAGCTTTTAGTATCACCTCATCTCGTAGCAGGTCAAGGCAGGACTGCTTTCTATAAAACCTCGGAATTTATAGATAAATATTATTATGGCTCGTTGTAAACTCGTGTGGTATGTGTATGTACTTAGGTACATATATGTCTATGGTAGGTTGTGTGTTTATTTATGCCTTTATATCTAACAAGTTTATAGTAGGTTGTAGTGAGGCTCTTTGAACAAGTTCCTTCGTGGTGGTAATGTTCTATGAAATACGAAATTGTTTTGAGAACATGAGAATTTACCGTTTTCAGTTTATTTGCGTACTTAGTTATTAAATTCTTATTCTTTTTTTTAAAATAAATTATGTATACATTGTATCATATAACAAGGACACCTTACGTACAAATGGGTTTTCTGACAGCCAAGATTAGTGCTGATATTTTTACTTTGATAAAATTGAGTATCCCTTAAAATATGCAACGGTGTATTATAATCTGTCACAAGTAATGAGGAAGACCAACATCTTTGAAACCCTACTGTCCTAAATTCTAAGACAATTATGCTGCAAAACATTGCAAATCTGCGAAAAAGGACCCTGCTGCGTAAAATGCAAATGGGAGTTCCAATTTGCCTTTTACGCAGCAGGGTCCTTTTTTGGGTTGCAAGTCAGGCGTCCCTTTCATAGCTAAAGCTTTTGAGAAAAGAGGTAAACTAGCTAGTGATCTATGTAGATTAAGCTATGGTTACACATGTCATACTTAATTAGAACAATACATAGGTATTATTTTATACATATGTTAACCTTGCCTAGTTGTACTGTTGAGTAGGTTCACGTTGGTTCTTCAAACCATGTAAAACTCAAATACTGACCTACGTTATTATTACAGAGTCATAATACCTTGCTAGTGTCCTCCAGTTGCCTCTTACGCTTCAAGAACGTTTAACGTAGCAAACTATGCGGTACTTTGATGACGAAAGATGACTCGATGATGATTATTTTTGATAGCCCTGAGTCTGGCTTAAACATCATCATTCTCCTGCCCTTATCTCAATTAATTTGGGGTCGGCGCAGCATGTCTTGTTCTTCCATACTTCTCAATTACTTGTCATGTCATCAGACACCTCCTTTCTTGCCATATCATCATTCTCACAGTCCATCCATCACCGATTACCACACAACTTTTCAGTCACCGGCGCCACTTCCTGACTTCCTCTTGAGTACTCATTTATTACTTTATCCATTCGCCCCCCCCTCCCCTCTCCTCACATCCCCTTTAGCACTCTGATCTCAGGCACATGCAAATGCCTTTTATTCATCCCTTTTGTGGCCCAACATTCTGATTCATACAAGACAGCAGGTCCAACAAATGCTTTATAAATCTTTCCCTTAATTTTAAGGGGAATGCGGGAGTCGCAGATTGTTCCTGTGACCTGCCGCCATTTCATCCATCTTGTGTTAATTCTGTACATAACACTATGATAATAATCTCGCCATCGCTTTGCACGAGTGAGTCTGGCTTAAACATAAAGGACGTTCTGTTGGAGCACACCTATGCCTAACTAGAAAAATGTGTGTTGTTTTGTTATGACTAGAAAAACACATACCTAGACCAACGACACAATAATCATTCAACACTCAAGTGGAACTAACAGAGTCACTAGTCACAGTGAACCAATTTAACAATTAGCCAACAAATGGGTCACAGTCTGTTGCGTTAGAGGTCGAGAATCAAGGGCACTGGGGCTTTGGCCCTTTGGCATCCGACAGGGACGCATGATTGACACGTCAAGAGGTGCGAGTAGTAAAGATATATCAGCTGATTTTAGTGGAAGTTTCTAACGGAATTCTGTTATGGTTGGTGATCATGGAACACCCCTTTTGATGATAACATAATTGGACATTGGGCATGTAACAATTTTTCTGAAAGAAAGTTTGGGTGGGATTCTTTGGTCAGACAAGCAGTCGTAACATGTATAATACTGGTATTCAGACGCATTGGTTAGACTAGAATCCGACCCATGTTGCGATTCATACTGATTCAATTGAGAAATATCTACGAAAGTACAAGAGGCCAGTGACACAATAATTGGGTTACAACAGCATAGTCCTTGCCTTTTGTGTTCGTTATAGTTCGTTTAATTTCCGGATTGACATAATAATATGCTCTACAGATGTTTGTTTGGCATGTTTTTTTTTGTTTGTCTAGTACAGTAATGAAACTTGTGAATATTATTTTAAAGTAAAGAATGTAGTGGCATCGCTTTAGGGCGAATTATACAGAAGAAATTTAACGCTATTAGCGTATTTGAACTGCGTTCAAGAGCTGTCAGTATCATCTTTGCTATGGAATATTGACACCAGTAGTGTCCTCTTGGCAAACCCTGTTCAAGAGCTGTTAGTGTCAATATTCCATAATGAGAAGATGCGCTGATCGTGTTGCTCCTATTGGTCTTCTTCTTTTCTTTTATAACCCTTACTTATGGCAAGTTTCTTCCACGTTAACCTAACTATTTCCAGACAGAATTTAGAAACCTTTACAGTCTAGAATATAAAGAAAAGTTATTTGTAATGAAAGTCAAGTTTGTGCCACAAACCGTTTGCCATTAAACTATGGAAAATTGGAACTGTCTCGATGACTTAGCGAGGCTGCCTTAGCCGAAGCTATAATAAATTTTATCCCAATAACTGGGCCATTATATGCTTTAGAACGTAACTCTGTTATTGTTCCTGAGCTTATGATGGTGTTGATTTTATTGTTTGTAAATTATGCGGTGTTTTAACTCATGCATTTGTTGGTTTTTGGCTGAAATAAATAAACAGCTCTTTTATTTTATTAGCTGACTGGAACTGTTGGGTTATTATGCTTTACTTCATCATGAAGTTTTGTAGTCAATGTGGTTGGGATATTCTTTAGATCTTCAATCGCAAAGTTTTCTTTAAGCATATCTCTACTCTTATTAACTTTTGAATTAACAGTGATTACAGTTCTTAGTATTTGGTTAATGATTCAGAGGTGCCTTATGATAAGAGCCGGGATCAAGAAAGAGATACCTAAGTTATCTAAGTTTATTATTTTCTCATTTGTACATGATCTAACCTTTGATCATGAATTCATGACTCATGAGTCCTTGGATATTTCTGTGTTTAACTCTCTGATACTACGGAAGAATTTCACCAATAAAACGTAACGCAGTCCGAAGCTGCCTGAAGCATATCCTAACCTCGTTCAAGAGCTGTTAAAGTCAATATTCCACACCAAAGGTGATAACGACAGCTCTTGGACGCCGTTTAAATGTGTGGAAGTGCTAAAATGCTGATTAATTCTTGATCAAACGAATCCTCTGATAACCCACATTCTTCTCTGTTAACTAAGTTCGAAGCATTTGAAATTTTGTCTAACAAGCCCAAAACTTATGTATCTTCTATTACACGGATTACATTACATCCTAAGCCTCTCCGATACGATCGCGACACGACACCGATGTCCCGTTCCGTACAACATGCTGTGCCTCCGTGACTGCACCGCATAAGCCGGGTTCAATGTACCGCCGCCCAAAAGAACATGGATCTCAGCCCACTCCTGCTACTGAAATACTTGGTACGGGTAGTGTGTTTTGGGGGAGTTTAGTTCCGTTCATGCGGTTGTTTAATTAGTTTTTGACTGCGTCTGTACTGCGAAATGCAGTGAAGTTTTTGTGGTGAAGGTTGATCGGTTGGCATTGAGTGATTTTTTTTTAAAGTGCTTTTTAAGTTCTTCAAACCTTTCTCAGAATTTTCACCTTATTAATTTAGAAATTAGAGTATTTATGTTAGAACAGATTAGACAGTATTTAGATTAGCAGTAAAACTTGAGTTGTCCTCCACACATCAATTTGTACGATTTTAGTAGCGAATATCTCGTCAACCATTAAATTGATTTTTTAGCTATCGATAGACACCCCACACAGTTATAGATATTTTATTTTCAACCCTCATTTACATGTATGGAGGGCCACCCCTATTTTAATATGTTTCATAATTTCACTTCAAATTACATCTATGTGGTGCTAACAGTCTCGGAGTAAAATGCTGTGACATACGGACGGACGGACAGACAGACAGACAGATGGTCAGGACGAATCTATAAGGATTCCATTTTGGCAACGGAACCCTGAAAAATAAGATGAAAAATATTTTTCTGATAGTAGCCACTTTTTTATTCGCAGAATAATCGATATCTTGTGCAACAATACAAAGTTCGTCAAAATATACGCATGTTATCAGTAATAACAATAAGACAGAAGCAGTTGACAATGATAACATCTAAAAATATCTTACATAATTAGTGAGTTAATCGCATTACGTCAGCCTTATTATTGGCGGTTTGATAACGACAAGATATACGTTCCTAAACAACAATTAGTTCAAATATAGAGAACCTAGATTTACTATTTATAGTAACCCACATTGTATAGGTGTGTTATCATTGTTTTCCTGTTTGCTATCCATAACCAGTGCGAGCCATATGGCGTTACAGTTCAAAGTTTCAGCTGGCTCTACGTCATTTTTATTACGTCTTATTTTTCTAATACTTACGAAATTTTCCGGACCCTCCGTTGAAAGCACCCCGAAGCTCGCCGGCAACGTCTAGGCGATGTCTACAACCACACGTGGGAGCGCATAGCGCATGCGCAAAGTCAAACCTCCAACCAGTGTTGCCAATTTAGCATATTTTATGCTAAATTTAGCATATTTTTACGTTGGTTAGCATAATTATTTGTTGTTTAGCATATAGCATATTTTTTAGCATATAACTATAATTATTTAATGAATATTTCTTTTTCTAGTTTCTAAGTCCCACTCTACGGCGAATAACCCCTTTGCAGAGTTATCTCGCTTAGCCATGTCATTATTATCACTACCACATTCTAACGCGGACATTGAACGCGTTTTCAGTCAAATGAATGTAGTGAAAATGAAACTTCGTAACCGTTTGTCGGTGAAAACTTTAAATTCAATTTTATACATCTGATCTGGGCTAAAGATGGCAGGAAAATGCTGTTATTCCTACATAGTTCCCAACAGTGTACTGCGCTCCATAGGTACGAAGGAGAGTTATTCCGAAAATCAAGCTTCCAACTCTTCCTCAGCAGCATCAGCTGCCGATGAAGACCAAGATATTGATATTTTGTTTAGTAATATTATTGATTATTGTTATATAAATTTCTTGGCGCCTGTCCGAAGAATTTCGTTGATTACACGAATTTTCTTGATTATTAAAGATTCAAAATTAAAAGACGTTTTATTTCGCATCAAAGAATGTTGGCATAATATTTTAGTATAGTTTATAGCATTTAGCATAATTTTGGCATATTTTTAATAGCAGTTTAGCATATTTTGTAGTAGTCGTGTTGGCAACACTGCCTCCAACTTAACGGCCAGTATCGAGCGAGCCTCCGTGCGGAGAGGTCATGTCGCAATGTCGGACGGTCGCGACTCCCCGTCGCAAAGCGGTCTTCGGGACCGTGTCCATTTCTTTGAGAAAGTATGGAGTGGACAATCGAGTAATGACACAGTAGATGCTGCCATTGATGTAGACGAAATAGAACGACGTATAGAGCAGCGCAAGCGGCGCCCAGAGTCGCCGAAAATCGAAGTTAAACTTAAACAGACTCGTGATGGAGAATCTCCTACAAAGACTTTTGAATCTTCTTTCCCTAACTTGAAGTTAAGACATGTGGAGCCCGCTGAGGAACTGGAGAAGTTCGAGCGTCAGGTCGAGGAGGGCGACCTGGCTGCCGGCGTCCGGTTCGTCAAGTTCGAGCGGGTAGTTAAAAGGACTGTGACCGAGACCCGTAGTGAGGAGCGGGCGGAGTCGCCCCAGCACGAGTGGTACTCCGAGTATAAGCAGCAGACCTGGCAAACTGCACCCAGGAAGGAATACTTGCGGAGCAAATCGGAATATGACTCACACATTGCAGAAAGACGCGGTAAGTTTCCGTTCTGAAGTTGAAGAGGAATTCGGGAAAGAACTATGTATTGACTTAATCAAAAGATTACCCAGTATAGGTCCTGTTTTATTTTTGTTGATAATATGAGAATGCAGTTTATTCAAATTCAAAGCCTTTATTGTGCTCTTGAACAACCGGCAAATGTCAAAAGTACGTTTGACCTTGGCAGTCGACAGTAGTAAACAACTTGATTTGGTATTCTAATTTTAGTTTTGACTTATTTGCGAACAAAACGTATAGTTTTTTCTTCAGGCAAAAATGACATCATTCCTAACGATTTTTTAAGTCGAAAAGTGAATAGTTTTTAAGCGGACTTGACCAGTTACGCCTTGTTTTGCGTTTTAATGGTTCTATTTTGATTAGATAAGATAATTGCTGAGTGTTTTTAAGTAGCCTATGTTAATTGTTAAACAAATTGGCGTTCTTCCTTACTGGAGTTATTGAGCAGATTATGCAACTTGTTTTTTACACAAAACTTCAATGTCATGGCAAAACAATAGGCCGTTGGTCAATACAGTATCGCAACTTGATTCTTCATCGAGAAAAGGCATAGATGACGCTCAATTTCAAGGCTTCCAGTCAGTAAATAATATTTACCCTAATTAATTTTCATAATTAATTAGGTTTTCAAACTAGAGAAGGTCCATGTTTCTATTCGACTACTCTGAGAAGTACAAACCCTGAGGTCCACCAGAGTCTCTTGAAGTCCAGACATAATCATGGCCAGGTAACAAAATACCGACAAAAAAAATTGTTTAAAGTTATGTCCCCGTATTTTGTCATCGACTAAAATACCGGATATTTCATAATAATTTAGTCCGACTTAAAATGTCGCTCTGTACTTCAAATAATATTCCTCAACTGCATTCTAATCTTTATATTAAACAGCCATTACATCCTTTTATCTGATAAATATTTCATGTTCGATCTCCGTGACTAAAATCTCAAGTAGCTGAGGTGTTTATTCTATCGGGTTTCAGTGTATGTGTCATTTTACTCGTTATTAGTCTGAACTGATCAGAATCTGAAATTGATTTATCAAAAAGTCGTTTGCCATGACTGGTCTCCATGTAGTGAATTTATTTGACTGCATTGACGTTATGATGGTTAGGTATATTAATGTTATATGCGTCAGTATCAACACCTATTGCTATACAAGAATACCGTACTATTTTAGTTTCTTCGACATGTTGATTTAGCTGCGTGAATAAGCAATTGGTTTTGCAAAAAAAAGTAACAATGCACGTACTATGTGATGCAGTGAATCACCATTCCGAAGAAGACTTGGAACAAATTGTTTGTTTCAGTAGACGTTAGACTGAAACGAATTAGCTGTGAATCAAATGAAGTTCAAGGCTGTTTCGCTTGTGTAACCGAAGCCTTAAAAACTTTATAGACGTTTTGAATTTTGGATTCTTTCTAAATACAGGGTGAAAGAGGCATCGACATACAAACCCATACCATGAATTCAGCACATGAATCTAGACACCCCAGCGTCAAAACTTTTCGTCTGTTCTTTAAAAATACTGTGAATAATTTTTCCTGTATCTTTTAGGAAATGCATCAAAAGATTTTTTTGTTATTAGAATAATGTTGTTATTTTTTTCTTGAGTAATATTAATCATCATTATGTCATTTAAGACGCCCATTCGTCTTACTTAGGTCTCCTTAAAGAATTGCCTCAAATACCTTCTATAGGGATCTTGCATGTATGATACATACAGAATCATCTTTTTCTAAAGAATCTGGTCTTGCGTTCGCAATACCTATACCTATATAGGTACCTGCTATCTGTCCTTTATTCGTAAGATGGCGATTTTCTGGTTATACAAGAAGCGCTGGGTCTACCTACGCAAACTTTAGAACAGAAACCAGATTTTTGCTGTATGATGTTACTGGTATCAGTTTCATTTTGCTCTTGTGCATTATTTATGTTAGTATATAGGTACATAGTTTTCTGTAGCATTTGTATTGTTGGCATACATTACAAATCATGGTAAAGTGATAAATTGCTTTTAAATTACATTTATTTTTAGTTTTTAAATTTTCTTGAAAATCTTTTTTTGCGTTTGTCAAACCAACAAACTTTCACCTCTGACTTAGTGCTTACTGCATCCGTTGAACCAGTTTCTCTTTTATGAAACTCGTTTCGGATTATAATGCAATTAGATATACTTTGGATACATCAATCTTCATTGTTTGCGGTTCATTGTCTGATTCTTGGAATTTTGAATAAATCTTTTGACGCACTGTTCTGGAATCTAGATGATTTTGGAGATTTTGTTTATCGATATTCATACTTGCAATATTTTCTTTGTCTGAAACAATGTGTCCTGTCAAAATGTAGAGCTTCATCGTAACATTCAAAAGTACAACCTGTTGCTTAACCGTTTCTTCAATCGTTCTGACTTGTTGCTTTTGCATTTTCTTTATCATTGTTTCACGATAACCTTCAAACATCTGTACTTTTCTTTCAACATCAACACAAGTAACAAATAACTTAACATTGCCAATATTTTCATTATCAATGTCTCGAAGTCGTCAATCAATCAATTTGTTTCTTAATTCCGGCGTGACAGAGATTAAATTCCTTTGCGATGCGTTATTTCGAAATTGGCCATTTTATCTTATCTTACACTTTAGTTATTAGCGCTGTGATAAATGTTGCACTTGGCTTCTAATTGATTTGTCCTTGGCCGCAAATATTTAACTGGAAATTTCTGTGAAATGGTTTTGGTGTGATTTTGAAGGTTTCTACTGTTATCAAGTTCTTTAGAAATATCTTCTCTGCTGCTTAAAGATTGTGTTGCTTTACTTTCACCAAAAGTTTCTTCTAAGTAAAGTCCACGGTAAACCTTTGCATATATCATCATGATATCATACATTCAGACTATCATATTATGGAAATCTAGCCCAACTAAAGCCTGCATAGGTCAGATGGCAATCTCTCCTCGTAATACCAGAAACAAGACTGTATTTGCTAATGAAGTCACGACCAGAGCCATAAAACAAAGCTCTGAGAATATTAGAACAGGAACAACATTTAGAAATTCTTCGACTATGATTTTTATCCGCTTATGTATATTTCTGATGTCATTGCTAACGAGAACCAATTTAGCAAAGATATAAATTCTATCGATAGCTTAGTCTCCCTGAATAATTTATTCAATGTTTCCGAGAAAATCGCCAATAAAATTGTCGCGGCTGAATGGTTTGATGACGACACATAGCATGTGTAATCGCAAATTATAATTGGCGTGATGTCACTGGCAGTAAATTAGCACCGAGTTTAATAACAACTACTAACTCGTAAAAATTTTGAGTAAAATCATTGGTCACATCCGTTGGTTGTATTGTGAATGACTATGTACACGAGTTAACTTTTTTTAATTGAATCAAATAAAGACGGACGGCAGTCCTGAATCTTTAATCACCATGGTGCAAGAGGGTGTTAGGTCAAGCGATTAGTTTTCTACTGACTGACTACTGACTGCTCGTGATGTGTAATTTGAAGCCGTCAGTGCTAAGGGTAATAAGTTAGGTGCATTATGAATGTCTGCATTTGTGAATGAAAGCACTTCACACTTCTTCTTTTCTTGTCAATTGACTGCAACTCAAATGTTATTTGACCAATTCTATCCGAATAGCTCTATCGTTCACCTCATTCAGTCCAGAATTGTAGTCATTGCTGGTTCCAGTCTTGCTGACTGTCTGATATTTTAACACGATTAAGTTATTTCTATTGCACATTCGTTCTTGAATATTGTATAACTTAACCTTAAAGATTAAAGATACGTTCTTGCGCATCTTCTCACGCACTTGAAGGCCGCGAGCATCGCATAAAGTTGAGTGTATGAACAGAACATTGTTGAGCTAAGATAACGGAGCGCTAAATATATTCTCTTTATAGCTCTGCTGATTAGGGATCACGTGACCCCTGAATGCAACTTTGTAGATTGCATCTTTCTTGCAGAGAAACATTGCCAGTCTTTATAACATTTCTCTTGCATGGTCTGTGTGCGTTTACAAATATAAATATTATATCCATATCCATAACACATAAACAGTAAGAGTATTGTTGGTGTCTCTCTTTCAGGCAGTAGTTTTCTTGAATTTATTTTTGCTATGCCACTTGTTCGCAATGAGTTTCCGTTCTCACTAAAATAATCCCCAAAATTTTAAAGCTCTGTCAATTATTTATTATTTTGGTGGCAGATAAATAAATAAATAAATAAATATCCCTGGACATTTTCACACAGCACCATCTAGCCCCAAGCTAAGCAACTTAATGCTGATGTAAGATGTAAGAGATGTATGGAAGAAGAAGACATGTGTCGTTAACCCCAAATAAAGTTATATTAAATTACAAGATTAACATATCAGGAAATAGAGAAATATTATTTTAGCAGTCAATACCATACTATGGAACATTTAAATACCTTGATAATTGTGCATAAAAGCTTTAATTACACACACGAGGATAATCAACAGGACAATTAAAGACAATTAATACGTTCAGGATTGATAATTTTCATCTAAGAACCAGACCTTGAGCTGAAAGTTTCTATGTCTCCGTTTAAGAAGTTTTATATTCTCACCTTGATCAACATCCAAACTAAAACCCTCACTCAGTTCAATTAGAACCTCACACTTTGGATTAACTTAATTAAGTTAATTGAGCCAATGGCCAAAGTATCTCTTTCTATTAAGTTTATCTGTACCTATAGCTTTAAAAGTTAGTGAATGTATTGTTTAATCAAGACCCAATTCCCATAATTGCTTATTGGATGGACTAACTTTTGGATCTTTTCATTGTCCTTTATAAAGGACTACTGATAAGGTGACTAATTTATGCCCTTTTTCGTCCTTTGTGTTTGGGTATCTACAATCCATTTAGGTAGAAGAAGTGTTGTAGACCAACAGCCAAATATGTGGATGATATTTAGAAGGTCGCGGGTAAAACCTGGCTAAGATTTGTGTAGATGAAGGGCACATAGCAGAAAAGGGTGGGGCCTATACTTAGCAGTGGGTGGAACAAGGCTGTTAATGATAATGATGATCTAGATTGGGGATTTAATAATAAGTTTGATTTATAATAATTTCTGAAAACATGTTTTTGATGCGTATTAATAAACATAATTTTTATTTCAAAGATAATTAAATTATTTACAAACTACTATAATAGTAATAAATATGTAGAAGTAGAAAAGGGTTACAGGGCGTCCAAAAATTCGTCCGCATCGCTGTCAACAGGAAAAGGGTTCAGAAGGCTGGCAGCATTACCACGTTGGATGGCAATGCTGATTCTTTGGCCAAAAAATAGGCCCGCCCTCTGGTCACGTGAAGAGTCGACCAATGCGTATTAATTAAGTTGTATTTTATACCTTCATAAAATTCAAAGGCAAAGGCGTCCAATTCATAGTAGTCTCCATGCCGGTTTAATAAATCAAAACTTCTGTAAATAATATATAGGTCATGACAATAAATGGGGGAATAAAAGTAGGTAAATGTATTCCAAAAAATCATAAATTATTCGTGACCCATATTTGAAGGAATAGATCGAGAAGAAAATAAGTAGGTGAATCTTGAGCAGTCACATGTAAAGTGTGCCAGCGCGCATCTCAGGTGTGAGATTCCGGGCTAGGTGCGCAATGAGTCACAGAAACTATCGGAAAAATATTAACGCATGACTGATTCAAAGCAAAAAACATGCCAAAGTTCAAAAAAACAGATTTAATTTGGCACAAATATATTTCAATGTAGATCCTGAATGTGTGTTCGAATCCAGAAAATTAATTACTAAAAAAGCTTTTCACAAAATCCTGTGCTAGAATAGAACACCCTGTGTAATTACCATCATCCTTCAATCGTCATCATGATCAGTGCTATAGGTGTCACCTCATGTATTTTCATATTCAAGCAAGATTTGATCACATCCTTGTTTCGTTCTGCGCGTGCTCATAAATATGCACATTTTCGTTTTTTATTTTCTTAAAAATTTCACAGTCCAATATAGAATAACCTTGCATCTTGATATCAGACGATTTTTATTGATTTTCGGCAAACCGGTTTATTGCTGGCCAATTAGGAATCAAACGTTTTTTGGCAATATTTTACTTAGTCAATGGTCCGCATTTTGATGTTAGGCTATAGTTAGATTATATGCTACTGCTGCTGAAATAAAGTTAGTTGATTCAGGGCTCCCAGTCCTGAAGTGACGAGATAATTCACTCCTCATCATCTGCCTAGCCTTTTCCCAAATATATTGGGGTCAACTTTCAGTCTAACCCGAAATCCAATACGATTATTTTACAAAAAGCGATTGCTTCCATTATTCAGTTACCGGGTTTTGGGATACCCTTGGCAAAACTGGTTGTCAGACTTTCGGAATTTTAATACTGCCAGTATTAATCCTCTGAATCTCAAATACTTCAGTAGCTTAACTTCAAGAAACCACCCCCATAAACACAAAAGCACCCACTTAAACCCCAACAAGAAGATGCTATGGCGACAACCACAAAATTGCCATCACCTATAATGCCAATGCTGTTCGTGATGGGCATCGGTCATTGGAGCGTATCACGTAACGCTAAACCGCAGCTATTGAAGTAATCTGTGCTATCGGTGCATTGGCTCCGCTCGCCGCTGTAAGCCACATGTCCCATCGTCAACGATTAGCGAAAAGCGAATACAGCTAGCTCATACTGGACCTAAACTATATAAATAATGGATAACGACAACACGAAAAGAAGAAGAAGTAGAGCTGGCAACAATAATCGAGTTGGCAACTAACGAGTATCGAGTATGTGGTTCGGATACTTTTGTCGCTAGGTTATGAATGAGTGCGTGATTACGATGGGCGATTCGTCGCGCCTAGTCAATAGCCAGTATACACGTACGAGTCTTATAATGATTGTTCTCTTCTGCCCGCCAAGTGAGCGTCGCTAGGATAGCTGACCTATCAAAGATAGCAGTGATAGCTCTTGTCGGTACGACAGACTGGTAGAGACACAGTTTTTGGTAGTGTGTACTATGACGTTTCTTGTGTGAGATAATAGTCGAAAGCTGGTCGCTTCCTAGCTATGGGTTAAAGTTATCACACACACAGTGGGTCCCAAACAACAGGAATAACGCGCCAGGCCAAGTAGATGGCGGGACGAACTTGACTTTTACTTGAAACATTAGCCACCAACTTCAGTGAATAGGGAAAAGTGGAAACAAGGAAGGAGACGCCTTTGCCCTGCAGTGGGACACAGAATGGCATAAAATATTAAAACTGTCGCTTCCTCGTTTACGATGGGACTGATGCCTAAACCTGAAGCACTGAACACGTGATGAGCTGTGACGTGGATCATATTACGTTAATTGTGCAATAGCTTAGATAATTATAATAATTATTGTTGGATGATTATTATTACAGAGTGATTCATTGAGATGGGTCGGAGTGGAAGAATCAGAACTCTTAAGAGATAAGAGGCATCTCATTGAATCATCCTGTATTTTTTAAGGTTGTTTAAAGTAATTTTTTGTTGTTTTTATTCTTCTCAGATAAGTCATCGACTTTTAGATCTGATATTGCTACTGGTCGAACATAAACTCCTATACTTTGTTTCGTAGTTGGTCCGTGAAGAAGACTTTCTTCTTTCTCAATAATAGTTGATTTTTACGTTTGCGATAATTCAACTTTTATCACATGAATAAAATATAATATAATTATGTACAGTATGCATTAAAGAGCACATTAAAATGTTGGTAAATTCTCCAAACTGTGGTTTCTTTGTATGTGACCTTCCACTAGTTATCACTTATTAAACTTTGCACGAAATTTGTGCTTGTGTTGGGCTGTTTGCATTTTTAACAAGTCACCTTAATTATCATATTCATATTTACACTATTGTTCAGCCAGGCAGAGCTAATGTTTTTACAAAGGTATTTATAGTAGCCAGCCACACAAGAACCCCCATGGTACGTGTAATTCTGAATTTTTAATTTTTCTTAGTATTTACAGTCAAGAACTAACTAGCCTTTTTTTCGATTGGGAAATCATCAATTGGCCCCTCCCGATCTGGGCGGAGCGGAAGGGAGTGTCAGACTTGTACTGACTACAATCCATCCATGTTCCTTCTTAGCCCTTTGTGTTCCAAGCCCGCGGTATCTTTTTCGAACAGTCTCGCAGCCCCGAGAACTTGCCTGGAGTTCAATCATCTTGCTGCCCTTGCTCAACGTCCCTTGGGGTCGGCACAACATGTTTTCTTCTCCCATTCTCTTCTGTCAACCGTCATGCATAATTTACTCACTTGAATCAGACTTTGATTAAGGCTTTAAAAATTCTGATTGTTATTTTTATGAAGACTAAATCGTTCTTGGCCTATCCTATGAAAGTTAGCTAAATCCTGCGGGCCTAGACAAATTACATTCTATCAGCGACAGTGGTGATCGAAATGTCTAAAATGTATTGGTTTGATAAAAACGAGTTATGCCCGATTCGTTACTGTTCCTGCTCGTTATCGAAAAACAAAAGATCACGATTCCAATTATTTTTATTTTAAAACCTTATGACTGACTATCCTATCGAATGACTTTCAGGCATTTGTCTAGGGCCTCTGAACTGTTTAATGTCAGTCGACTTTCACAGCTGAATATTTTACTTGTCATTTTCTTTTGTCTTCCTTCACGTTTGTATTTTCTATTTAGCATTTGTCATAACAATAGTTTCTGCAGATACTATTTATAGTTTTATTGGTTGTCTGTCGAGAGTAATAACTCTATTGTAATGACTTCTTCGTTAATAAATTTTTAGTTCGTGTTAAACCCAATCGTTCGTGATAATATTCGAGAGATACAGTATATTTTTTGATCCGTATTGCATGGACTCTGCTTAGACATTGATGTCTAGAAAATGATGATGAGAACGAAGATTCTGGCTTGCAAAAACGCGATAAATATGAGCTTCTGAAGAAACTACAGAATTTGGTGACGTTAAAGTAATGACAGTAATTTATCAATTTAAGTTTAAAGGAATTTTCTGCTGATCATACAATGCATGTTGTAACAAATGAATCTGATAACCTATCGTGCAAGCGACACGGAGAAGCAAAGAACAAATAGATCACTGAATCCTCGCGATACATAAACTATAAAACATTGAAGTAAATATAAATCATGCACACATTCTAGGAACCAAGACACAGTCCTAGAATCGATTCAAAACAATCTAATTCACAACAAATTACTTGAAGTACAAAACAAATCATAAACTACTACTAGGCTAGGAGTACATACTCGTGTTAATGAAATGATGTCATCTGCGCGTGATTAGCCAGCGGGTTATCGCACGACCTTTATATCATAAACGGCGAAAATAAAGGTGATCTGTCTCTACTTGGAAAAAATATTTATGTAGTGGACTGTCGTTCTGAGTACGTAAATTGAGTGTGGAATGTTGGTACTTGAAATTGACAATTCAAATTACGTTTCGGTCTGCTTTTTCTTCTAGAATCGATAACTCACCAGTACTTACAGTTATTTTTAGTTGGTTTACCTTTTATAAAGTTGTGCTTCATGTGCTATGACATCGTTAACATATAAGAACATACCGACGTCGTGTAGGTTTACACTAAAAGTAGGTGGCTACCAGTGCTAATAAGATATGTAGACATGTACACGTAACAATACAAATAACGAAATCATACAGGCCGGAAAATCCAAACATTCCATAGCTTTAGTTAATCCGTTGAAAAATGATCAACAGACCCAATAATCGGTCAGGCTTCCAAAAACCGACGTAGTAAAACAAACAGGCGTACACTTCCAGAAACAAACGATGTAGGTAGAGGTACCTATAACATCTGTAGTTGAAAACTCCTACAAAACTAAAGATAATCCTATACCTGAAACAGCTAAAGTTTTCAGTTCTAGGATGCTACCTTGAAATAGACGCTTATGACATCCAAGGTACACCAGTATTTGCATATTATACCCCTCTCGCCTTTTACACATTATTTACGGATAGTTGCGTGCTTACAGCCCATTTAATTATACACGAAAAATCAAAACCGAGACTTACAAGACCGTCACGGTTTTCGATCAATGTATTTAAATGTATGTATGTATCGTTCATGCAAATCTAGCACTACAAAATAAAGCCAGTGTGTATGGTAAAAACAATGCTTTACTAACCTAGTATAGTGATGATGTTTTATATTTTGTTTCCTTGAGTACTAGAATCTCCTAGATGTATTTTGCGTTGGTTCCGTGGATTCTATCAACAGATAGTTTTACTTCTTTGTGTAATGACTAGTTCATACCCGCGGCTTCCCCTGCGTTATCGTCGGAAATCATTCCACGGGAACTTACTACCGAGATGAAAAGTATCATATTATTATGTCCTAAACCAGGTGTGTGGTATGCAAGTTTCCTCTCCTCCAAATCTGTTCAGTCGTACAGCCGTGACAGGGTTAGAAACAGATGATGATATTCTAAATTCTGGCATTATTGTCATTGGCATTTTCTCCCAGGCCCGAAGGCACCTTTGGGACTTCGGGACCAAGGCACTCTATGTAGTGTCTGTCTCTCCCAGTTTCTTGCTAGTCTCCATTCAAAGTTGGCCTAATCGAAGCTTATTCCCTCTATTCTACTCAATTCTCGGTTCCTAGTGCCTAGAGGAAAAAGGTAATTGGACATTCAAAGAGTTAACTTGTGGTTTACCGAAGTAAAGCTATTGTCTCCCCCTCCGGAAAGCAGGCGCCTTGGCGTGACGGCTGTATATACATATGTCTATGTACAAGGTACCTACAGGCTTTAGCTATGTTTATGTAAAGAAGTGTGGTATCGTTAGATAATCACATGAAAGCGGATATGGCTTGATGGATCGCTGTTTTATAGGGGAATATGATGACTTTTACGACGATGACGTATGGAAGTTTGGTAGCCTCGATAAGTTGACATACGTATATGTCAACTTGTCGAGGGAAGCTCTCGAAAAAACATGAAATGAAATTTATTTTAGAAGGTTTCTTGTTAGTTTTACAAGTAATGGGCAATGCTAATGCTATGATAAATATTAAATGTGTTATCATGCTTAAACGACTAACTAAACAGACTTGTATGAAAGACGGGTGAGACACTGATACACTAAAATCGTGAATTGTAAGACATCGTATTTTATTTCTAGAATAATTTCTTTAGGTTGCGATTAATACCGCGGGCAACCGCTCGTTTAGTGTGTAAGGTATATATTTCAACCAAGTCAAGCCAACTAATTCCGTAATCCAACTTGGGTGGTCCCACAACCTACATAACAAACTAGGACGGTCTTATAGTTTCTTGTCGATTTCTATCCACAACGTAAGGTTTCCCTGTCAAACCACTGTATTTATTGGCCATCTAGATAGACAGTTACAAGCAGATGTCTGTCTGCAGACATTCTAGTTACTTATAGCTAAGGCTAAATAAGGCTATATCACCTAGGTACGTTGGTCGGTAAATGAGTGATGGAGAAAATTATGGAGGTGCTTTCTTGTTCTTCAACAGAAAGGGGCCATTTTCTGGATCGTTTATTTTTTGTTATGATGGTGTAGAAGATTTGAGTAAGGGCGGCTCACTTGTTACAAGTTTTACTAGTAGCATTTAGGTCGATACAATACATTATTTTCATTTCTTTAAGATAAATATCACTAACAGCAATATTGTGCTAAGCTAATGGATTGTTGGTTGCAATGGCCAGTATTAATAAGTAAACAATATTTATACCAAAATCGATTTCATTTAGGGGTCACTGAATAGGTAAATAAAAGACAACCTCATACAAATACACCATTATTTTTAGGTCGTTCTGGAGCCGAATACCATGAACTCGATCATCGAACTCGAAACGATTGGGACTATTTAAAAAAAAAATAACAATAAAAAAAACACGAAAGAATAAAAATTTAATGTTTTTTTTTTAATTAATGAGAACTCAAATGCATAAGTATGTGTGTGTAAAACGTATCCACGATCGGCAACACATGCGAACGATACCCATGGAAAAAATCATTCACCGGTCGATTCTCATTATTTCACAAAAAAACACATTAAATTTATTCTTTCGTATTTTTTTATTGTTATTTTTTGAAAAAAATAGTCCCAATCGTTTCGAGTTCGATGATCGAGTTCATTGTATTCGGCTCCAGAACGACCTAAAAATAATGGTGTTTATGAGATAGTGTTAAGAGGTGCCGGTGAGGTAGGTACATGTATGATGTGACGAAGATAACTAAGACGAGAGAAAAGCTATGTGAAAGGGAAATATGCGAGCGAAGCGGATGACAGGAAAGTTGAAGAGATACCGATTGTAGTGATATGGAGATTGATGTAGAGGATTGAAGAGCTAGGTGATATAACATAAAGATATGGGTCTCTATTAAAGATTAGTATTTGAATATAAAGAATGCGACCACTAAAATAATGCTACTACACATTAAAGGAAATTGGTATAAGTGCAATGAGGATGATGAAAATGATGATGACCTTGGAATGACTCTTGATAATAACAAAACAACTAAGTATCAAAATGAGTATTCTTATCACATAAATAAATATTTTGTTCACACGTAACGAGTTTGCCGCATGTTAAAATATTACAAGGACAGGTCTAACATACGTTGTTTTGTTTTGGAAAACTAATGTGTTTACGTTGTCTTTGTTACAAATAATACAGGAGTGGAGTTGTTGTAGTGTTTGGTTTTAGGAACAATGTTTTGGTATAAGTTTTTAAACTGTCATGGTCACTAACATTATAATTAACACTAGAAACGGGATATTTACCATGTCCACTGTTTGTTTTGAGTTCCCGATATTTCGGCGCTGTTGCACGCACCAAGAAGCTGTTGAAGCTGTTGCAAGTTGTTGAGTTTATCCGTGATCATGGTGCTTGCAACAGCGCCGAAATATCGGGAACTCAAAACAAACAGTGGACATGGTAAATATCCCGTTTCTAGTGTTAATTATAATTGTTTGGTTAGATATTGATTGATGACTTGAATGGGTATTAAGATGTCTCTACATTTAATGATTGTTGAACCAAAATACAGTGTGTACCTGAAAGGTATGGTCATATTTCAGGGTGTGATTCAGACCATCAAATGGTGGTCCCATAGAGAGATTTGTTCAGTTTTTTGGACTGAATCACACCCTTTAGCAACCTATCTAACAGTGTTACTCCAGCTGTACGTTAAGATGGAGGACTTTTCTTAACTACCTTATACAGTCCCACTGCTGGACAAAGGCCGAGTCCTGCCGAGTCCTTCCACGAGTTAGTGTAAATAGTAGTGAGCAAACCGCTTAAAATAAATAAAAATTAATTTTAAGGGCTTGTGTGGTTTGAGTATTTAAAACAGTCTCAAATGCAGAGGTTTGTCTTTCAGTAACTTATGTTATGAAGAGTTTCTTTCTTTGAGCATTTTGTACTATAACAGTAATTAACTTCTCTTTTAAACAGACATTTTTAAAATAATTTGTCATGCTTCTGATCTGGCGTATCTACCTATTCGTTTTATTTTATTCAGATTTAGGATAGTGTGACTATCTGATCCTGTTTGCGGGGCGAACATGGGCCAATATTGCGAAGGATAGAGAGGTTTGGAGGCCTTTGCCCAGCAGTGGGACGCTCAAAAAGTAGTAAAGTAGAGTTCCGCCATTAATGTGCGGTGCGTGAAAAATACCATACCACTAAAACACATTAAAAACCTAAACACTACCTAGTAATACTAGTCTAGTCAGGACACCGCATTAAAATTCACGCACTAACATTAAACATCCACGCGAGTCGTGTAAGCCTATCAATATGAATTTATTATTTACATCCAACGTAGAAAGTACATAAAGATATGTAGCTACTTGTACATTAGATACACGTGTATATATGTACAGTCAGAGGTACTAATATTTTTCACATAGTAACATTTAAAAGTGGTTTTCTCTTATAAAATTGGTTGCAACTTTATGTAAAATGATTATTTTTGTCTCTTCTCTCTTAATCTAAATATTTTTTTTAAAGTCTAAAATAAGTTTAGACAGTCGATTTTATGTTGATACAAATATAGTATTTTTTTAACATTACCATAACGAAATAGCCCTAACCTCAATGTTTTTCCTAATCGACGTTTCATGAGAGAATCGGTTTTAAATCGTGCTACGTGTGTGCTCGACTGTACATAAGGATGTAAAAACCTCTGAAACAAAGCATGAGTCATGTGGTCGATAAACAAATGAAGGCTACGATATGTTTGGGGAAGTAAATTCAATCAAAGCGTTTTTTTTCATTTATTTATTTTATTTTATTTTATTTATTTATTTTATAAATTACATGTTATATTTATTCAAACAAAGCACACAATTAGACCTCTGGGGTCTGTCTTAGCATGCCATGGCCTGAGATTTGATCAACGCGCTATTAGCAATTTAGCAGTTAGGTTGTAAACGAGTTGAGGTAATGTTCTTTCAGCTTACGCTTTATATTTTTACGATTCATTGAGTCTCTGATGTCTACAGGTATTTGGTTAAGTAAATTGGGTATTGTGAAAGAAGCGGTACGCCTGCCATAGAAGTTATTTTTGCGTGGCACTTGATATGATTTTGTTTTGGCTTGTCGTGTATTCACATCATATTTAATCGGAATTTGAATGTCACTATTATCATAATGTTCTATGAGAAACAGATACTCCGCGCGCGCTTGCACAGGTAATACTTTGCAATGTTTAAATAACCCCGTGTAATTGTCTCTGTATTTATTTTTTACACAATTTGGTACAACAAGTTTCAGTAAGCGTGTTTGCAAATTATGTATTTTGTCTAGGTATGTTTTAAATGTGCGTCCATAACTGGTGAGTCCATAGGAGATTATCGACTCAGCGAGAGCCGTGTACATTTGAAGGAGGGTTCTGTACGGTATATTGCGCTTTATAATGGCAAATTTAGCGAGTATCGCACGTAACTTGCCGCAAACAGATTCCACCTGGTAACTCCAGTTGAATCGGTTGTCAATTATTAATCCCAGATAAGTATGATATGGGACTTGTTCTATAGGCGAGCAATGGCAATCTGGTACGCTTTTATGCAGACAATCGTGACTATGAGCTATGATTTGAAAGGGATGGGAGGTAATTATGTGACTTGAATGTACGTGTATAACTTTAGTTTTTTGTGGATTTAGAACAAGTCCCATATCATGGGCCCACTTAGTCATAGAAGTAAAATCTTTCTGCAAACATTCTGCGGCCAAATTAAGGTTTTTGTTAGCAGAGAGTATACAGGTGTCATCAGCGTATTGATAAAGGGAACAGTTTGTTATAATATTTTCTAGATCATTCACGTATGCCAGATAGTGGAGTGGACCAGACACTGAACCTTGGGCTGTGCCTTTCGTCACGTTTACATGTCTGCTAAGGCTAGGACCAACTTTAACGCGATAACTTCGGCTACGAAGGTATTCTTTGCACCAGTCGAGTAATTTCCCTCTTATACCCGAGTTTTCCAGTGTTTTTAATAGTGTACTATGCCCAAGTGTGTCAAAAGCCTTGCTGAAGTCAATGAATATGAGTATAACATGCTGCTTCTCATCTAGGTAGTTGTTAACTTCATCAGTAAAATTGGAAAGTAGTTGAGCTGTTGATTTCTTACTTTGGAAACCATACTGTGCTTTGGCAATAATGTCATTTTCCCGATAAAAAGTGTGTATTTGGTCGCATATAAATTTTTCAACTATTTTATTTATGGCAGGCAATATCGTTATGGGTCTGTAATTTGCTAAGTCATTGAATTTGCCTTTTTTATGAATGGGCCTAACTACACCCGTTTTTAATTCCGACGGATAATTGCCTTGTTGAATACTCGCATTAATTAACTTTACTATTGCATGCACAATTTTATCTCCTATCACTTTGATGTCCATGATTCTTATTGAGTCATATCCAGCTGATTTATTAGTATCTAAGTTTTTAATGATTTTAATAATTTTAAGAGGTGTGGCTTTTTTAAAAAACATTGATTTATCTTGGGATTTCATAAATTCACGTTCATCCAACAAGGGTCTGTCACACCTGGGCACAATATCAGACACACTGGTTTCAAATTCCATTGCAAAGTCATTAGCGATACTCAACTCACTATTTGATTCATTTAAAAAAGCGTTCGTTATCACCTCATCTACAGACTTCACTATTTTACCGGTAAGTTTATTTAAGATTTCCCACAGTTTTTTGGGATTATTTTTGTTTTCTGTTATTTCTTCTCTGTAATAATTATTTCTAGTGTTTAGTATCATTTTATTAACTTTATTTCTAGTTGTATTGTACTCTAACTTAAGTGTTTTATTATCTGGATCATTTTTCCATTTTATAAATAGTTTGTCTCTTTTGATACAACTTGTCCTTATCTTATTGTTAACCCATTTCTCACAATTTCTTTTGCTCAAGTTATTTATCTTTTTAGTGTATTTACATTCATTGTAGCACTTTATAAAGTTTTCTTTTATGTACTTATATATATCATTGGCGCAGTTTAACTCATCTATCATTTCCCAGTCGGTGCAAGCTAAGAGTGTTTTTATTTTTTTATTATCAATAGACTCAATGAACTTAGGATCCCTACCTTTAGGTATAGACGCAAGCGTGACAATCGTCATGCGATGGTCTGCTAAGACAGTCCCCAAAGCAGCTGAGTAAAGGTCATCAAGGCGAGATCTCACGAAAATATGGTCAATACAAGTTTTAGTGACTATATCACCTTTGGTTTCGACTCGCGTGAAGTCTGAGATCGCACATTCGAGGCCGCACTCAGCAAGTTTACTCAGATAATAACTGTTTACATTATTGGTAGTTTTAAGGTCTATATTTATATCTCCCAACAAAATAAGATCGCCTTTCTTTACATAATCAACATTAATCACACTGGACAGTTCATTAACAAACAGATGCTTGCTTTCTTTTGGTGGTCTATACACTGCACAGATATACATAGTATTATGATTTAGCTGCGTTGTTAATTTACCTAGTATACATTCACAATGTCTAGTTTGAGTCTTTATCGGTTGAAACTTATGCTTATTATTAACATAGATAATAATCCCACCCCCTTTTCTGCTTTTACGCAAGATACTATACAGTGTAAATCCATCCAATTGATACATAGATACAATTTGTTCCGATATCCCCACTTCCGTAAGAACTACAATGTCAATTCGTGATTTAACCGAGATTAAACAGTTCATAAGATTAGCGAAATTTTTTATCAACGATCGAATGTTAACATGCACAACATTTATGTTATAAGTGTTTTTTGGTAGTTTACTAACGTAGGTCGGTAAATCAATGCAATCAAAGAGTTCCTTAATATTACTAAATACAGCCATGATACTAATTAAAATAAATGAGATATATTTTGTGCTGGTTTTTAATATGAGCTACTCGTTTTCTTTTTAAGAAGGTTTTGTATGTCGTCTTCACATCTAATGTTTATTGTTTTGTCTTTTCCAGTACTGTCGACCTCTCCTTTCTTCACCAGTACTTTTCCATTTTGGAACCATATATATTTAAAATCCTGTCGCAGTTGTTGTTTAGCCATCCACATAAGTTTTTTGTTTACCTGTGATAACGCGAATCGCACGTATATTTTGGCAGGCGCTTCATTATTGGACACGTTGGACAATATATCAGCTGATGTCAAATTAAATTGCTTAGCGGAACGTATCCAACATTCCACGTCCTTAGTATTCCCTAGTTCTATCTGTAGAACGCCTGGGTTCTGGTGCGTGTTCGAACGTTTTACGCTTTTTATCACAGACTTATCTATGCTCATTTTTTCAGCAATATTACATGATATTTGCAACAGTTCTTCGTTTTTTATATAAGGGATTCCGGTTATTTCAATAAAGTTGTTCAATTTATCTTGGTCTAACTCGTTTAAGCGTTGTTCTAAAGAAGAGATTTTAGTTTCGTAGTGGGTAATTTTATTGCAGAGATAGTTATTTTTATTTTCCATATCTTTCAGCTTTTGTTTCATCATTTTGATCGATTCCACAAAATCATCGATTTTACCAGTGCAAAATTCAATAGAAGACTGTAAGGGCAACAGTTCCTTTTGAACTATTTTTTGAACCTCGTTGGAAATATTTGACAGCAATTGTTTCATATCTATCGGGAAGTTGGATGATGTGGTCGTCATTGGAGTTGGTTCGTCAACCTCATCATCGTCTTCCTCTGGGACGATAAATGATTTCCTAACAGGAGTATGTCGGTGACATTCGCTGCAAGTCCATTCCAAAGTTTCCGAGTTACGAATAGCTAGTATTTGCTTTTGTGTGAGCCCGGTGCATGTTGTATTTGCATGCACGATTTTCCCACATTTGCAACATTCTAATCCTGGGCTTTTAGTTGTAATTGTTTTGCAACATTTATCGCACTTCGGCATGGTGTTATTGTTGCTTCAAATATATATGTAGTTGGATGAATGAGATTCGTACGTACCCACACCGCCGCCAATAACGTAAAGTCTCACCAGTGAACGTCGCGACGAAAAGGTCTTAAGCGCCGGGCACAATCCGTCGCTTACGCGTTTTAACACACACACCTTCGATGTTCTCACAAAGACGAACTTTTATTTATTGTTTGTTTTAAAGTTGTTTAAATCACTACAATGGAATAAGTTTATCACTTGGTTTATAGTTAATGTTTTTGCAATTGTTATATACTATATATTTTACACAAAACTGCACTCAGAGACTCGTAAAATACATTAAATTTCAATTAGGGAAGCGCGCTGACCTTGCCGTGTACACGCCTGGGCGTGAATTTGAATTGCCATTCATGCCATTTAGGAATTGAAGAATAATATCCTGTCTGTAGGGTTATCCCCTGATTAACTGTTTTCCTGTAACGTGATCATATTATTGTGTTTCATGATGAAGTCACTCCATTGAGTTATGTTTTTTTTTTGGTTCTTTACAATCATTACATAGTGGGCATTACCTGTAGGTCATAGAAATATTTGTTCCGTGCGGGTATCGAACCCGCGACATGCAGAACAGCAGCCATTTAGCTCATTTAATTTCGTCAATTTCAGTCAATACAATATACAAGTTAAACAAGGTATACTTACGGGCATACATAGGAAGCGCTAGTGCTAGTGATAGTACTCATGAAAATAATCAATTTTACTAATGGACCAACCCTGAAATTGAGGAAATAAAAATCCATGCACTTATATTCGCATATTAAATCCATAAAATGTACGGAATAGAGGATATTTAAATTCGTCGCTAAACCCGACACACTGTACGTACTGACGTTCATGAATATTGGTTGATTGCTTGTCTATTTTTACCCGACTGACCCAGAAGGAGGATAATGGTTTTTACATCTATTGACCAATAAGTAACTGCTGTTTAAGGCCTCAGGCCATATAATAAAACTTGGCGCAATTAGAACTCTGTTGGTGGGAATAAATGGAAACCATTCGTTTCGTATGAATAATTTATTATGTATGATGATAATGTTCGCCATTTTTTCTGAGAAATTTAATTAAATTTTGGAATATATGAATTCAGCTAAAGTCTGCCAATGGTGGATATCTGCTTAAAAATCCCAACTTGTCTTGTGTTTACATCAGCTATTTGTTCATAGGGTCTTATACTCATATCTATGGTTGATAATGATAATATATGAATCGTTGGCCTGTACCGGAGATGCTTACAAATGATTTCCAGATAGGGCAAAGTGTTATTGGATTTTTCCATCACAAACGCATTAGCAACCAGAAGTCTGGGTTTGTGCAATAGTTTAACTTTTAATTACTTAACCTTAAATATAGGTGCACCTTCGCACAACCCGTCTTGGACAATTGGCGTGATGTCATGCAATATTATTTATTTATTTATTTATTAAAAAAGAAAGTTTATAAGAATCTTAACTTAAGAACTAAGCCTCACAAAACCGTTTTCACGGTTTGTCTGTGAGAACGGAACAAATAGTATATAAATAAGGTTTACCAGTGCGGACTTATTTGATGAAAATTAAAGAACAATTAAATATAATCCCAATACCAAGGAAAGTAAATCTTATAGGAATTATCAATAATATAGGAAATCAAATGACCTATCCTGTACATGTCCGTAATATGTTCTATGTAGGTACCTACATGTCCGTAATAGATGAGACAGACCAGCCCCCCAATTCTGCTATTACAATAGTGTCAGAATGGTCTGTCATTGATTTCATAATTGTTGATTTTGACTTGTCAAAACTTGTCAAAATCAACAATTATGAAATCAATGACAGACCATTAGAATTACCATTAGAATGGTCTGTCATTGATATCATAATTGTTGATTTTGACTTGTCAAAACTTGTCAAAATCAACAATTATGAAATCAATGACAGACCATTCTGACACTATTGTCGTCTATTGTAATAGCAGAATTGGGCCCCAGCTAGAATTATAGTAGTGCTGATTACCCCGGGTGTGCCTAACTTCACTCTTAAAACTTTATAATGCACTCGAAACCCATCATTTGTAAGTAAACGTTGTCCTATAATAGTTCGTGTATCTTGAGTGCAATATCTTTGCCCCTGTAATTAAATTAATTGTTTGTCAGTGATAAGATACGAGCGATCGATTACGATCGAGTGTCAATCACTTGATGTGTCCTTGCCGCGCCTTGTGTGTGAATGTTTTAGTAGTTCATTAGGAGCTTGTCTCCACTGTGTAGGTTCTGGACGATTTATCATTTGTCAAGTTTCGTTTTCAGCTGTTTATAATGAGTCGTGATGGCAGAAAATAAGCTTATTAGGTGAACAAATCGTGAGGGACTTTAATGTTAATTGTGCTGTGATATTATATCAAAAGCTTAGCACTAGTAATTTATGACCGATATTTTTTGATTGCACTCATCATTATGAACCACTTTTACTGAGGTTGAAACTCGGAAACTAAAAAACTCCATCAACTTCGTTTAGATTCCACAGCTCACAACACATCGAATCGAACAGGATGAGAATCTGTTTCCAGTGCCAGTTCCCCGTCATAATCCATTTGCTGCCTTCCAGATTTATACAAGACAAATGACAAATCAAAGACCAGCTCAAACTTCCAACTCTATTATCTAACATAACATAACATAACATCATACCTGTAATCCCCGAAGGACTAGGCAGAGGTGTACCTAATAGTACACCCGCATTTCACCAAGTTATGTTTAAGTCTCTTGTAATACGGGGCCAGCCTGTTGCCAACAACCGGGCACATCTCTAAACTCCGTGCTACTAAGAAATTTCTTATGGACAAACCCACTGGGTTCGATTCCCAGGACGGGCAAATTGTTTTAATTTGCCCGTCCTGGGAATCGAACCCAGGATCTCATGCTCAGCAGTCGCAATTGCGACCACTAGACGAATGAGGCAGTCTACTGTCTAATAACTTGAAATTAGTGATACGTGGCTCGTAATAGGATGACTGTCTCTCTTCCCGATACAATGGAAACAGGTTCTAAAAGAGACAGGTTGTTAGTTCATGGTCTATAAACACCATACCATAGACAATTGGGACAAGTGACTCATACACCAGCGCAGGCATTAGTACCTACATGTATCCATTCATGCTCAATTGTTATTCAAGCTCAGATTTGATTACAGGTTTGATAAACCAATTTAGAACAGTAAAATATAGCACGTTGATTCTGTACCTATGTGTCGTTGTAAAATACTGAACAATTGCAATTTGGATATTACTAAATGTTTCAAAATGTTGTTCGTTCCCACTACTTTTACTAAACAGTTGGTGAATGCACGAACTACGCCAAAACGTAGTACTAGTGAGAACAAAAACCTCATTAGTTTTAAAGTAGAAATATGTAATAGAAAACGTAGAACAAAAATGGGAAGTTTTGTTTCCACTAGTTCTACGATTTTGTACCACCTTAAATCGTAAGACTAATGGGAAAATATATTCCCATTAGTTCTACCGTAGAACTGCTTATTAGAACCAGTGGGAACGAACATAAAATTGCACGCTTTAAAACGAATTTTCAATTATTATCTTATCCTTCGTTAAATTCTTTTATTTTATCTTCTCTTTGTTTATGAAAAACTGCCATGAGCATATGCCATGGAAAATAGAAATTCATTCATTTTTCCTACAACAGTTTTTTGTCTGACCTTTTAACCTTTTTACGAATTTAAAACACCATTACCTTGGAAACAATAAAAAACAAACACTTGTAGTACCTACCTACATGTAATATCTTTATTTACGTTTATAAACAAAACGGTTTCTTGCCCCATTTAATGCTGGTCGTGATAAGCCGTGAACTGTAAGAAACGTTGTGCAATCGGCAAGTATAATGCGAGGTATTAACTACATATTTATCGAATTTTACATGTTACATTAGTTTACAGCAAACACATTTAAATATTTCGTAACCTAATACTTGTTACTACTTTGTAACAAGTCCGTCTGTCTGGTGCCGTACGCTCGCTTGTCAGGTAGTATTCGTGTGTCAAAATCGAAAATGTTCGAGATCAAAATAAATAAATAATAAATAAATAAAACTTTTGCATGAAAATATTCCGAATGTCCGCTCCATAATTATTTTATACTAGCTTTCCGCCCGCGGCTTCGCCCGCGTGGTGTGTTGATAAAAAGCAGCCTATATGTTAATCCAGGGTATAACCTATCTACATACCAAATTTCAACCAAATCGGTCCAGCCGTTTATGCGTGAAAGAGTAACAAACATCCACACATCCATTCTCACAAACTTTCACATTTATAATATTAGTAGGATCTCTTTGGTTTATAGTGACTTTGGCTATCGCCGGTGTTTATGGAGGAGGTGCTGAAAATGCGTCAAGTAACGTCAAGACTAGCCACTTTCTGTTTAAACTTTACTAAAGTAGATAGTTTAGCGTGTTAGCCGTCCTAATACACCCGATAGTGTTTCAGAATCAACAACTTCTTATTGAAGAGTTGCTTACGTTAATTAGGGTACAATACAATACACTAAAACTCGTGCTCCATCATTTAAAAGTACTTATATCCACAGTCTTTATCAGATAAGTATCTTTAATCTGAGACTAAAACATCATTTAAAATCAACACAGTTTCGCTGGCGCCATTAAATGATCAACTTCCTGTACAAAAAGTTAGCCAAACATATTCGACATTTGCGAATAATATAATAGATAAATGGGCCACACAGCTTAACTGCATAGAGCCCATGACCTTGTGTTCCGCGTCGCTTGTTCGTGTTTTAATAGTTTTTTGTAACCATTATAAACCCAGACGTGCGTGGGAGTTGATCTATGGAAGATAAAAGGGATTCGTTCGACATGAATTTACATAAAAGCCTTGCTATGGTAAATTGAGCGTATAGAGTTCTCTTTTTAATGCGGTTAGAGGAGAATAGCTGCTAAAATCGTTACGATAAGCCCGCACACTATTCCCAAATCACTGTAACACCTGAAAGCCAGAATCAACAGTGGCGACCACCAGAAAAGTGCCGAGACAATGAAACTCGACGAAGTCCAAGTATAGCGGAGGAGTAGGAAAACCATAATTTCCACTTCTCTCCATATCAGCAGGAGACACAAACAAGGCCAATAGGCACAAAGGGACGTTTACAACTGGGATAAGCCCAGTTGCCTAGCACCATGGATAAATATTATCATTAATGGGTCCTAAGTTGTGAGCTGTTATATTTGATTCCAATAATAGTACTCGAGGCAGTGGCAGTGTGGCAGGTAGTTCTGGTCAGAACTAATTGAATTTAAAAAAAGGCAATCATCGACACGACGAAGAAGATAAATATGAAACTCCCCAAACAAATAAATTATAGCTATCTATGTTAAAATAAATATGATTTGCATGAGGTATTCTTGCAAATTATTATTTGAATCTTGAAAATATTCTAAGCGGCATTGATCTGGCCGGAAGTCATCGGATCTATGTTAAAACAACGTCAATTGCTTTAATTACTCCACGTTTTAGATTACAAGGTGTACGAATTCAGTATAAACGGAAGAAAAGTATATTGCTAATCTTAGGTTACTCAGAAATGCAATAAAACGTACGATTAGTTCTGTTATTGATGCAATTAGTAACAGTGATATCAAGGTTAGGCCGATTCTTTGAATTGTATTGTTTTTGTTGGAGTATGTGATGCTCTTTAAAAAAATCGAACAAGTTTCGTCTTCATGGAACACAGTCATCATTATGTCAAGCATTAATTATTTACAAAATAATCACATATGCACTAAGACCCTGACCCGGTTTAAATAATGTAATACTTTCGACCTAGACTTAGGTAAGTACTTGCCACAAACAAAAAAATTCTATCAAAAAAAGTTGGCCCTAGTATACCTCCTTGCGAAATCCAAGAATGCAAACTGCAAGCAACGCAGCAAAATAACATTTAGAACCCACTGTATTACACACTAAATTCTTCAGTATTTTGTGCTTACCATTTCACTCTCGCATATCGTTTTTCCTTGTCATTCATTGGAGGTGACCTCATCGCGCTTGCGCAACTAACCAGTCAAACGCCATATGATGATCTAATGACATTTTATACGTGGTTGTTTTAAGATATATTTTATGGTTCTGCATATTTTATGCGGCCATTATTTTTTTCCTTTAGCATACCTATATTTTTATTATTTTGTTTAGTGCTCTAACTAATTAAGAATTTAATGGGTATTTTTTAAATATTCTTAAAAAATACTCATTAAATTCTTAAAATACTAACTAATACTAATAAGAGTTAAGAATTTAATGGGTATTTTTTAAGAATATTTAATAAATACCTATTAAATTCTTAATTAGTTTCATTAAAGGTAGATTTTAAATACGGTTGTAGTTCTATCAGACTTCAGTGAGCTGGTTACCTGAAACAAAATTGACAAAATTGTACAAGACAAGGTGGTTTTTTACGGCATCTTTATTGGTGACTCGAATGACACATAAAACCGTAGTTTTTTAGGACCACCTTCGCATCGGGAGTACTAAAAATTCGGCAACTCATGCCTCTTAAGGATCATTACAAGTTTTTTTACTGACGGCGCTACAACACACGTAAATCACAAGCATTAACTGTAATTGATGTTCATTAGAATCTTTATAAGCACACTTAAAATAACTCTACGTCTCTACCTGTTCATTACTTCGAGAAAACCGAATAGATTTTACTAGGGCATAAACTTATATCATCGGGCTGTTGTATTAATAGTTGCAATATCTTCTTTTCTCATTAGATCGTGCACCATTAAAGTGCAGACACTAAGCATTATTACTTAGCGTTAACCAGAATAACCAGATTTATATAAAAGCATAGCCACTCTAGAAATAGCATTAAAAACTTACTAATCACAATCACGCTTCGGAATCTATAATATTGCGTGCACCTACATCAGGTTTCGCTTTAAAAATACACGAAGAAAAGTCGTGATGTCCTAAACCAAACTTTGTTGTAAAAAGGTAAGGTAGATTTTAGTGTGGTGGCAGAATTTCGACCTTAAAAGTCCAGACGCTCTGTGGCTGGAATTCAAAATGGAAGATAAAAGTGGAATGTTGCACTATCTGTGCTCTTGCGCATTGTGCATAATGTTGTTTAAGGATAATGTGGGTATTTATACAATCTATTGGTGTAATGTGATGTTAACGAGGTATTGTATGCAAGTGCTTATGTGAAATGTCTTTATAGGGACTGTGTTGAGGAGTTAATAGTGGGTTAGGAATTTGGAGACAATTTACCGTGACTGCGGTAGGAATTCATTCCATACGGACTTATGGTTTATTCGGTAGTAGTGTGGTTTGGTATCTTAGTTGATAAAAGTAGTGGGCAGGGTTCTGCATTATTATTTAATGTACATTTATTAGGTACTTTTGACAGGAAGTTGCTTGAGGCAAATTGCATTTATGAAGTCATCATTTGTCAATGAAGTGGAAGTCCTGTAAACTAGGTTTTCTAGATAATAGAGAAAAGTGTATCATTCTCGATACACGTTTTATCACAAATCATGATTTATGGACTATCTGACTATTTGACGGCACGGTTGGCGCATTGGTCAAGCGATTGACTGCTGCGCTGCATGTCGCGGGTTCGATTCCCGTACGGAACAAATATTTGAATGACCTACAAGTAGTTGTTCCGGGTCTGGGTGTTTTTCTATCTATAATAATGTATGTATTTACAAAAAAAAAAATGTTTATATGTAGTTTATCAGCCATCTAGCTACCATAACACAAGCATTAGGTTGCTTAGCTTGGGACTAGATGGTGCTGTGTGAAATGTCCAGGGATATTTATTTATTTTATTTTATCTTGTAGCAACAAACTACATTTAGGTTACATCAGTAGGAATATAAGGGTAGCATTTATCATTAAGTATAGGTTAGTCATAGAAATACCTCACTAATATTTGCACATAAGATACGGACGCTATTGTTGTCACGTAGACATTCGAATGTAGCATCATACAAGTTGTTGTGTTGCCTCGGTGTTACGAGTAGTAGGTATGGCAACTTTTTGCGAATTAGATATATAAATAACAGTTTTTTGGTGTTTATTATTCTAAGCGGACTAAATGTTAATTCCAGCAGCTTGTTGATTTTTCTATTCAATTTCGTACAATTCTATTTCCACATTAGGTACCAATTTAATAAAAAAAATAGGTTATTTGAGACAAGCCGTGGCCCGTTGGGATTTTCTATCAGCCAAACTGACGAATAACATCAAAATCTTATTATCAACTCCTTTAGGTGAAGAATTTCCAAAAATCTTACCGTAGTGCTTACTTTCGTTATAATTAAAAGGAACTTGTACAAGATATCTTGCTTCTGAACCGAGCGTTTTAGGACTCGTGTTGTCTGTCTGTTGAATTTAGAATTTTTCTTAGTAAGCATCCTTGTGAATGTCGTAAAGCCTATATAGAATATTTATAATCATTACTTGTTTAATAAAACCAGATGTAACGGAAATGCCAATGAGATTAGTTTAGATAAGTTTTCCTCATGTGATATGAACTTATGATGGTTCGCGCTTATTACTCGTATTATGCATCTCAGCAAATATGACATTTACGAAGTTCTCACTTATTTAAATTCTTCGCTTAATTTTTAGTGATTTCCGTACTTATACATGATTAGTTTATTAACCTGCTATTCTTAAACTCTGCCCTGACAAGGGTTTTCTCTTCATTTTCGTCATCATCTTTGAGATATACAGATAGATCATTGTGAATTTGATGGCCCACAGTCATCGCTTCTTTGGTTGTAACCAAAGTTTCTTCTCATTTTATGTTATGAGGTCGTATTTTAGTTTTGACTCACAAGTCAGTATTATCGATAGCGTTTCTGATGTTACCTATATTTTTTTAATTACACCTTCCTTTTAACTTTACATTACATGGTCGCAAATACCTACACTGACCCGATTCCCAGGACTAAAGTCTATTAAGGCACGAAACTCGTCCACTGTGACCTAGTCAAGGAATCGTGTGTCGGTTATTTTAATGCATTACGTAAATGTCCACTTACCTGGATGACCTCATGATGTCTGTCATTCAAAGTCCATCTGACAACTGATTTTGGTCTCTATACTATGCGAAGTAGAGTGAGTTTTGAAGTGATATACTTCAAAACTCACTGTAATATATTTGGTAGCAGATCTGAATTTTGAATTGTTATTTGTAATATCGCGACGAATTGATTTGATTAGCTTAATTAAATGGTTGTTTGATGTTTGTCTGGTATTTTCTTTGGTAATAGTATTAAATTCAAATATTGTGCTTGTTACCGATCAAATTATAGATAGGTACCGACCGTGTTTTTATTTTTCTCTTGGGCGTGTTTTGTCTTTGAATTGTATTGTCATACATGAAGAATATGTAGAATGTAATTTATGAGAAGAAGGACGCCAAAGAAACGATGGATAACTAACATAGAAGCATACGTTGTGCCGACCACAAATATACTGGGATGAATGCTAGAGAATGATGAATGATCTTCATTCCACCGTTAAGGCGTGGGTGTCATTCATATCAATGACTTGCTGCCTTCTAAAATTTGCAACTGTCAATTGATGCCTTTGGCGGTCGTTTTATTACAATTTGAGAAACAGACTGAGAGAATGGATGACTGACAAATAAAACTTTAGGTATATAGTTAGGCATATCCCGACAAGTCAAAGCCGACTCTTTTAGAAGTTTGACTTTGATTTGAGAACCAGATTTATAAAAAAAAAACCGGCCAAGTGCGAGTCGGACTCGCGCACGAAGGGTTCCGTACCATTATCTATAAAAACGGCAAAAAAAATCATATCTGTTGTATGGGAGCCCCCCTTAATATTTAATTCTTTTTAATTTTTAGTATTTGTTGTTATAGCGGCAATAGTAATACATCATTTGTGAAAATTTCAGCTTTCTAGCTATCACGGTTTATGAGATACAGCCTGGAGACAGACAGACAGACAGACAGACAGACAGACAGACAGACAGACAGACAGACAGACAGACAGACAGACAGACAGACAGACAGACAGACAGACAGACAGACAGACAGACAGACAGACAGACAGACAGACAGACAGACAGACAGACAGACAGACGGACAGACAGACAGACAGACAGACAGACAGCGAAGTCTTAGTAATAGGGTCCCGTTTTACCCTTTGGGTACGGAACCCTAAAAATGAACGTCGGGATTCAAAGTAAGGTCCGAATTGATTTACCTGAAAATAAAGGCTTGTTTTCAGTAAAAGTAGGTTACACCAAATATAATGCCTAAATCCAATAATTTCAACTAAACTGTTGGATTTTGAGCATTGAAAATTGAGTTACTGAAAATGGGCTGAAGTCTTTTAAAATTATATAGAAGAAGAACCTTAGCATTAAACAATGTAACAACAACATATTTAAGAATTATACCAATCGATCGTATTTTAGTAACAAGAATATCTTAAATGTAACTGGTTCATATCATAAGTTGAAATGAACCAGTTATATTTAGACTAATAACTAATAGACCTACCCTACCTACCCTAGACCAATGACTATTTTTAGAGAATCAGATATGAAAATAAACAGTTAGAAATAGTGAGTTTATAAACGGCTATCGGAGCGATCTGATTACACTATCTGTCTGCAAACCTAATCTTTACTATTTATGAATATAGATAACTTATTAACTTGTTATCGTTTTCAATCTTGATGCTGAATGTAAACATGTTTTGATAGGATAAGTTTAATTGATGAGGATTCAAATCTCGTATAGAAATACCTATAGAGCTCGTGGCTAAATAATAACAGCCGCACGGGTCGATCTTCACGTTAAGCCGCGCTTGCCTAGGTTGGTCCGTGGATGGGTGACCACCCATTATATACCGAGTTTCCACCGTGCCTTGGAAAGCACGTTAAGTGGTCCCGGCTGTCATTTGGAGATCTTTGAAAGTCGTTATAGGTAGTCAATGGCCCGAAAATCTGAGAACCAGTCTTACCAAGCGGTTTCGTCGTATTATCCACTACTAACTGGGTTGTGGAGATCAGATAGGCAGTCGCTTTATTTAAAATACTGGTATTCAGCTGCATCCGGTTAGTCTGGAAGCAGACCCTGAACATAGTTGGGAAAAGGCTATGCAGATGATAATCGAATTTACGTGTCGTTCGGCCGTGGTTTAAAACCCATGCAAGCACCTAAATTTATTTTGTGTACAATTCATTTCATCGCCACTGCTCTCATAACTAGGGTACTTGAAATGGACTAGAAACAAAAATTACAAGACTTCACTGTAATATCCATCAACATGCACTACTGGGCCCGCATGGTAGATTGTGGGCTTGGCCCACTCTCTGTCATAGAGAGGAGGCCTGTCTCACAGCAGTGGGAACATTATACGCTGATAATGGTATGCTTAGTGTTGATACACAATGTGGAGGATTTTTAAATTAATTTTTATTAACTCGTGCAGGACTTACCAAAGGTGATAAAGATTAATGAAACGTATCTCATTTTATTGTACCTGTTCAGTTAGATAAACCGATGTTTTATGTAAAATCTCAAATTAAATAGCAGGTAAATTGAGAGATGACGTAAATATTGAATTAATTATGTTCTAATAAGCCTCCTCTTTGAAAGGAAAAAATGTGCAAAAAACGTTTCATTCTATCTATATCATTGTCACGTAACTTTTTGGTATCCTCCTAGCCCGAACTTCATTTAAAAAGCTGGTCACGAACTAGTCAATGCTACTTTCGAATATCCTTAGGTAATTCTATTTTGGTAATTGGGTAGTCAGAAAAGGAGAAACCTAACCCAGGTTTCCATTGAATAGCAAATGGACAATACCATTAACACTAGAAATGGGATATTAAAACAACAAAACCACCATCATCATCATCGGGAACTCAAAACAAACAGCAAACATGGTAAATATCCTATTTCTAGTGTTAATGATAATGTTAATGACCATGACAGTTTAAAAACTTATGAAAGGACAATAGTCCATTGTCCTTTTGTATTATATAGTATTATTTATTTTTCAGAAAACCGAAACAAACCTAACATAAAGCCTGT
Organism: Eurois occulta; assembly: GCA_950022335.1. NCBI lineage: Eukaryota > Metazoa > Arthropoda > Insecta > Lepidoptera > Noctuidae > Eurois > Eurois occulta. The sequence continues at coordinate 2,429,571 of OX465487.1, read as the reverse complement.
AATCCCCGAAGGGTTAGGCAGAGATGTACCTAATAGTTTCACCACATTTCGCCAGTTATGTTAAATTCTCATGTAATGGGATTGGATGTATTGCCAACAACCGGGCACTAATCCTGTGTGATGACTGCTACTGAGCAATTCCTGATGGAAAAATAACAATGTGCCGACCCGGGAATGAAACCCAGGACCTCATGCTTAGCAGTCGTGCTTGCGATCACTAGCCCATCGAGACAGTCAAAAAAGTTTTAATTTTTTTGTAATAATTTCTGTAATGATTCTGTTACAGAAATTATTACAAACAAAATAAAACTTTACAATAAACAACAAATATAGCAACAAAAAACTCCTCCTCAATGCTGTCAACCGATAATGTGCCCAAGAGACTGGCCGCATTGCTACGTTATTATGGCAATGCTTAGCCCTAATTCTTTTTCCAAAATAAAAGTATCCTAAGTTATTTCTTATAACATCAGCTATCTGCCAGTAAAAGTCCTGTCAAAATCGGTCCAGCCGTTTCGCAGATTAGAAGATACAAACAGGCAGACAGATACAAATTGAAAATATTGTTTTAATTATTTTGAAATTACAAACAGACACTCCAATTTTATTTACTTGTACAGATGATATAAACCACGGAAAGACGAAATAAAATCCAGCAAATAAATAGCTGAAGAACATAGCAAAGTAACAGTGATTTCATCTTCGCAACCATGATGTCTTGCAACCGCAGTGCACAGAACAATAGTGTGATTCATTATAAAAACGATGTTTTGTCTGCCGCGAATAATAACAAACTAAACGCATTTAAGAGCCACACACACACACTTGTAAGGAGAAAACAAAATGGATTGATATTTTAGAAATATCAGTTTTACTAAATACTTATTCTATGAATGGACCATAGACCAGATCATAGTTATTATCTATGATCATTTAATGGTATTCAATTGCTTCCGGTAAGAGGAAAGGACGCTTAGCAGATGATGATAGTTCCCATCTAAATATTGGGTGTCAAAAGTCGAAGCCGTAAGGAACTTGTTTGCACCTTTCGTTAGTGGTACAACTGCAACACTTTTATCAGAGGCGGATGTAATAACTGTATATTTACCATTGTATTGTATTTATCTCCGTTAGTTAACGTAGGTTTAAAACTTAGCACATCTTGGTGTACGAAGCATTGTCATTAGACTTCAGCTCATAAATGTCAATTAAATCATTGTGTGGTGATGGGTCTTCAACGTCGTTTGCTATTTATTATAAACGGTACCTATTTATTGATTGAAGTTAACCGTTAGATACCTACTTCTCCGGATGCGCTAAGGTAACGTTAGGAATGTCTTCAGATTAACTATGATTTATCTTACGAGTAGTTTTAGTGGATACTTTGTTTTACAGTTCCTCATCTATAATATTATTACCTACACTGGATAATATCTCTATCTCAAATTATCATATAAAACCAATAAACGATTAATTCAAGTAATAGTAATAATTATATATTGCTATCAGCTATAATGATAATATCGATTATGATCAAGGCTGAACATGTAACAGAACATGTCGGGTATGTAGCACTAACCACTAACCTAATTTTTGGATCAACCACGTAATCTTCGGACAAGGTTAAAGTATTGGTAACAGCTAAATACTTTGCAGAACAGATGTAATGGAGTAGATATATTAAAGAGTATACTTTATTGTACAGTCACCAGCACATCGAGCTATCACAAACTGTCAAATTTAAAAAAATAAGATCAAAATGTAATGAGACAATTTGACAGTTTGTGGTAACTTGCTGCGCTGTCGATTGTACACCAAGATCTTTACACGGCTCTTGTATTCCGGACTAATAATGACGCGATGATATTGAATTAATTTTAACTTCTACAGTTCGATACTATTTAAGCTGTCACAGTTTAAAACTAAACTTATACTGTCACTTACGGGATATTTTCCGTGATTGTTTATTATAATAATATCATTTATTTCGGGCTATGCCCATAGTGTTAGTAAATATGGTCTTAAAAGCTAGTGTTATTAGACATATATGGCTTATTTCGGATGGATTTTCATCCAATGTCGCAACATTGGAGACTCCCATCTATCTGCGAATAGACTCAGATACTGTTGGTACCGCCACGAAGACGAGCAAGCAGGGAAGCGCTTCTCTTCCATATGATGGCCGCAAAACCATCTATATGCCTTTCCGCCAACATCTTTGACGCGCTACATCGCCATGGCAGCCTCAACAGTAGTTATTATTTTGAGCTCCGACGCCGCCAAGCAATTAACTAGTGGATATACTTCATAAACTGTAAGCAAACGTTTACTTTTTGCTTTTAGACAAGAGTTAACCAAAAAACAATCTTGATGTATTTACCCTTTTATTTTTACCATGAAACTTTTGAAAATCTTTCTACGCCAAGGTACTAGTATAAAATGTACATGGGCAGTCGCTCCACGTAAAATACTGGTATTCAGCTGTATCCGGTTAGAAATGAAGAAGCCGACGTAGGAAAAGGCTACGTAGATCTTGAGTACCTAAATGTATATCTTATAGGAGCTACCACTTACGTCTGTCAACAAAACAATTGCCCACGTAACATTTGAGGATGTTATCACCAAGCTCCAAAATTCCCTGAAGCTAAACAATACATCACCACCAATTAAGAGGAAGGTTCAATTAAACCAACAGCTCCTTCAAGATATTCTCAGAACACATACAAATAACATTCGAGTATTGCGAGATATTATTGGCAGTACAAACAGATCGTTCTAACTAAGAGCTGATGACAAGATAGTCGTAAATTGGTCTTTTCGCTATCTGATGGTCATTGTTTGTTTTGTTCTGATTTATTAGTTGGCTGAAGTTAGTAAGGTAGCCATATATTTAATTGTGAAGATATATTATTAGGTTATACAATAAGTAAACGTTGATTAGACTTTATTTGATAATGACAAGTTGGCATTTACAAAAACTGAAAAGAAGGAAAATACGGAAATTGTTGGCAATGGTGTTTTAGGCATTAAAGGTGGCGCTAATTGCAGCTGCAAACGAGATAAAACAGGCTAATTTGTCATCGTTTTAGCAAATAATAACCCAAGGTCAGGAAAAAGCTATTACAGGAAACTTTGAGACGAGTAGGTTCCGTCACTGCTTATCCAATCGTGAAATCGATTAAAATAATCACATATCTATAAATAAAGCACAGATCAAACAAAAGATTAATCTAATCAAAGCATTAACAATAGAAAGTTTCAACAAAGAAAGTCTGTCAGCCAACGAGTAGTTTCTCTAAACGTATCTAGTACTATATTTATAGCGACTATTTAGACTGAACTAAGATTAATAGCCTTTAGGCTGACTCAGCTGTCGTTGCCGTCAATCATTGAGGAGGCAGTTCCGTATCTCGAACAGTTATGAGTAGATAGATACTGTCTGTTGGAGTCACTTCCAAATGACTGTTATTGAATTAATTGTTGGAGTCAGGACCATTTCTTAACTGTTGTTTTATTATGTGCATGGCTATAAGAGTAGACGGAGAAAAATGATGGGTGGACTGTGTGAAAGATGATATGAGTAGAATGGGAGTGACTATTGAAACTACGGCTAATATAGAAGAATGAAAGAAGGACATGCAGCACAGACCTCAAATAAATTGGTATAAGCGCAGGAGAATGATGACGGTGCAAAACTTGCAGTAACTTGAAAAATTTAAAATAAGTAGGTAAAGATTAAATATCCGGTATAGCTAGACTAATTTAGTGGAACTTTAGTATTCTACGAAGCTATCAGAAAACGAAAAACAACATAATACAACAACATGCTCGTAAAATAACAAAACAGGTTATGTAACAAATCACAAATTCTGCATCGCAAAAAACTTGACCTTGAAACTGCCAAACCTGTTGCAGCAATTATTTACAACACGTTTCTTATGACAATAGTATATTGAAATACCTTAACTTGTGTTGTTGACGATATAAATGAAATCATTTGTTTTATTAAAACTGCAAGAAAATATAGAAAGACATTAACAAATTTTAAACGTAGAATTGAATAATAGTCACTGGCTAAGATGAAAGATTAGAAATTTCATTAGTCATTAGAAATTATAGTCGGTCGCAACTCGTTAACAGACTTAATAATAGTTATAGTCAGTTTCAGGAGTGATTTATCATTCAAAATATCATAACCATGATGACAATGGAGAGTGCAAGACAGAAACGTATTACTCGGACCCCAACTAACATGGGAATAGGGCACCAAGATAATGATATTGAAAATCATGAAAATAATTTACAACATCAAGTAAACACCATTAATATACTCGAATCCTTCAATCAACACTTACAAGTACCAATAAACTAATCGATTGAGGTTCATATCCGTACAGCCGATGATGTAACGAGCGTCAACGACCGTCAAGGGCCACGGAGCCAAGGTTCGCTTGACAAAAAATAAATTGTGCCAGCGTGCCAACGCATGATAAACAGACTCCAGACAATGTAGTCAATTATACAAAGGTGGACCTCATTGCTGGTAGTACATTCAATTATGTCAACGATTTTGATAGAGTGGATGTAGGGGATATGGAACATGTAAGACTGATTGATAGAATTGATGTGTGAAATGGTGAATATCTATAACGGTCATAATATTATTCATTTCGAATAAATATGGATTTTAAGCAAAGAATTTGTAAAATTCCATGACGGACAAGTCATGGAATTTTTTCCCCTGAGATTAGGCATTACTGCAATGTCTATATTATCTTCCGTCTTTGTTTAATCTTTACAGATTATGGCAGACTAAGCTTTACTCTTATTTTTGCTATCCTTGTTGTTACCAAAAATAGTGTTTCTTACTCCTTTTATGATGACATCATCTTCAATGGAAGGAAGATCCTTAACTTCAATAACAAGGACATGCTTGCATTTCCTAACCTTAACCTGAATAAATGCAGCATTCAAAGTTTCTTGGAATACTACCTTCCTTATATGTTTGTGACTTGTTGCTATTTATCGTTGCTGTCAAAGGAATCCCACATTCAAAGTATTGTTCAAGTGTATATAAAAGTAAACTGATGTGTATACATACTAGTATGTCTCAAAAGCATTGCAAAAATTAAAATTACGATTGTCTAGCTAGTTCTAAATGCATTTCTGCCTCACAACTTTATAGTGTTAACATTCCTAAATGAGGTTGTTGACTACCTAGTGACATATTTCCTTTTTTTACAACTTGCACAAAGTGGAATTAAAATACATACAACACAGACCAAAACAGCTGGAACGGTAGCGCCCTGTTGAATAAATGAATTGATGCAAATTGTTGTTGAGATACCTACCTATGCCGCATATCACCAGACTCGTAACAAATGGAGAAAAATCTTTGGCAACTTAAAACAGAGTCACGATTCTCTGCAGTAAGAGAGCGGTTAAAATAAGGAATCATTACTGGTAGTGACCATGACTCAAAAGCACAGTAATTCAAGTCTTTGATATAAAATAGTTCAGTTCCTTGCCTCCGAAATATAGAGACAGAATCATTAAATTAATTATCTATAAATAAAAATTTCGAAACTCAATAAAATTGATCGCACAGACTTGAGTGCAGCGTAATATTAATAAGTTCTGTCAAGCCGTTACGTGCCAAGGCTGGCGTTAGATCATCGTCTTGTGGTCGGCTTGTTTACTTGTCTTTTTATTTATTACCTACATCAGAAGGTCCAGTGAGATATGAAAGGTCTTTTTATTTAATTAAGATATTTCTAGAAGATTGGCCTTAATGTCTGTCGTTATTATAATTTATAACATCTGTTGCTATGAGAGGACGAGTTGTCTGTAAATCACTTTACTTTTTTCTTTTTTTGCTTGTCTTTGGTATATTATTAATGTTGTTGCTAGTGATACTGTTCATATTTTTGATTATAATGGCAAAATCAGTAAGTTTTGAAATTGTGAAAGCTAAATAGTAATTTCAAAACATAGACAGGTTTCTCGTTTTACAATTCTGTTATTGTCTCTTTAACCTCTTTTGCCTTATTAAACTCCAGTGTAGTTTTAAAATGAGCATTACCTCTATGATTTGTAACTTATACTTTAAGTGCTTACTATACTCTTCAATCTCCAGCTTCAAGTCTGACCTCAAGCCACCTGTCACTACCTCCGCTACAGAGAAAGACATAGAAATAGACTCATCTCGCGTCATGTTTACATCGGGTGACCTTGGCATCGATACGTTTTCGTCTGTTAGTAAACGTGTAGACACATTGAACGAGTTTTCATTTTCATTTCGCGTTAATTTTTTTTCTTTTACTGCTAGAGAAATTTTATGTTGGTTGTTAACAGCTTATGTGTCAAGGACGTTGATGGTTCCTTTGATATAATTAACATTAGTTTTTGTGAAAGTAGGAGGGAGATAGTGTGATAGTGGGGAATAGAGATAGTCAGAAAAAATTTAGTGACGTGTGAGACGCCTACCTAATATGTTGGAGATAGAAAGAAGACCTTGCCCTGCAGTGGGACACTATAAGATTTTAATTGTATAAAAATAATTTGCAATTTAATTCCATCTATGGATGGGTGATCGAAAATACCAATATCATGACATTTTCCATTTGTTTTGTTCCCAAGCTAGCCCACGTCACGTTCTTTTCCAGTATTACGGTGATTTCTTGAATTATTTATAATACGAAGAATAAAAGACTCGAGTGTTTTTATGTTTTCTTCAACATTTGATCACACTGTGGACGTGCTCTAACATATGTAGCGTTCAATTACCAGGTTCACCTTGTCGATATCTACGAGTACATTAGATCAGGCTGGATTTAATACGATTTTTTGAAAACTAACCTTGTCGTAGACGTCTTTAGGATCGTTTTATGAAAGATAATAATTAATCATCTGAAGGTCCACTTTTGTATATAAAAGTTTGAGAGTCATCGTTATTGCGTGTAAAACCTGGGTAAGGCTGATACAGGAGCGTAAAGCTTAGCACAAGCAGAGGTTTATACCCAGCAGTGGGTGAAATCGGGATATGAATGATACTGATGATGGTAAATGTTTCGTATTTCATTAAATTTATTTAAAGTATTTAGTCGAACTTAAGCTTCAAGTTTATAAAAAATGATGTATCAAACCAACACATGCTATACTATAGTCCCATGACGTAATAGAAGAACCATCCAACACCATTACCGCCCTAATGTCCTTAGACGGGTCACCCTCTCATCCACAATATTTAAATGTCACCACCATTAACTCATCAAGATATTCCTTAGGACACGTGTAAGAAAAACACATTATCTACGTAGTGAGCTCAAACAATCCATCTAGTAAGGTCGGTGGGACAGTGTCAGGGCCAGCCATATCTGCCCATAGATAGTGTGACGACTATTAGTGGTCGCAGTAATGGTGTGTGACGTCATCGGCGCCAGCACAATGTCAAATGGGGCTTACGTGTGTAGGGTGCATAGTTTGACTTCTAGATGGGTTATGGGTGTGGCTCTGTTTTTTTAAAGGCTGTTTGTTTAGTAAGAATGTAAAGTGTGTTTAGGGAATTGAAGCTTCAGCATTACAAAGATTTACAAGCAGTGACTGGGTTGTGGAGATCAGATAGGTAGTCGCTCCATGTTAAATAGGTACTGGTTCAGCGGCATCCGGTTAGACTGGAGTGCCCCATAGCTGGGGAAGGTTTACGTGATGATTAGTAAAATATTTTTTTTCTTCGTAAAAACTAATTAACACTTTATTACTGTTTTCACTATTAACGTTCATGAGCAGTACTTTCAGTTTTACAATATCCAGTTGCGTGTTTTTTTTTAATAAAACCTAATAACTTGAATACTCTCTAACCTACCATAGAAGTACTTTTTACATTTCGTGAAATTGACACAATTAGTGTTAAATTGTTAGTTTCTAAAACAACTGTTAATAACGGACTTTCACTTGAAACTTAACGATTCCCAAGGTATAATTGTTCTATAATTATGTCTGGTTGGCTGGCATTTGGGCTGTGCCCGTTGGGAATTCGGCCAGATCTGATTGAAATGATATGGCTACAATTACCGTACCTACGTTCAGGGTGGTCCAAGGATAGGCGAATATTTTAAAAAATGCGAATGGGAAAATATTGAAAACATGAGGTCAAGTGAAAGATTATAAAAAAAGTAAATCTAGCTCCTCAACTATAAATAAACACTGACTACATATAAAGGGTATTTCGGGAATCCCCTGGAAAAGGCTTTCTGCAATTTTCGTTTAGACGTCTATTATTATTCTTATAATAGAGTACGAAATCATAGATCTAATTCATAAACGAATCTAAAGGTAACTGTGACTAGAGGATATTGGTAATGGAAAGAAACTAGAATCACAGATAGGGAAATGTTTGGGAAACATTCGTGTCTAATGGTAATAATACCACTACCATTGAAGTGCATTGTCATACCCCAAGGACCTATGAGTTACCTAAACAATCATAAACTACACAGTGAAGAGAATGATGGCACTGTCATTTTTATTACACGACGAGGGACAAAGACAAGGGATGGGGAATGCTTTCCCGAAAAATAAAGCATCGAATGACATGTTGCATGAAAATAACGTGCTCATGTTTAGCAATAAAGAAGAAATCATTTGTACTGATAATATCGTTGACAAAAATAAAAATATGCCTCCAGATAACTCGTAGAATTATCGGGCACGCGATCACTGTTATGAAATTGATCGTAAAAATATAGGGCTGCGCTCTACATAAGAGAATATGAATAGAAATGAAAAGAGGTTTTGTACGTTGATAACTTGTCGAACGACAATTCATTAGGCGAAAATTGTGAAATGACAATGTGTCATCTCAAGTGATATTAAAATGTTGACGGTAAGAGGAGTAAAATTGAGAGCCCGAATTAGGCTGTAGTTAAGATAGGAATAGATTTTATCAAAACTGTGCTTTTAGATTTGGCAACACGGGTATAAGTTTTGTTGTGAGGCTGATTTGATATTGAATTTCAAAACCAGCAGCATATTAGTAGGTTAATGAACAAACTTGCTTTAGTTGAGGATACGTGAATATGGATTTGGAATGAAGTAACAGAACACAAAAGGTTATCAACCCTGCTCCAACTTCAAAGATAGGCCATTGTCCGTGTCTGGTCGTGCCATGCGTGCGCTTCTCCGTTTCGGAGTTACAAGTGACAGACCGATATGCGTGACTGATAATTGACGGAAAGCCTACAGGAACCCCATGGCAACAGTGCGTTTGCGGGAAATTGTTCAGACCCATTATGGAATTTTACTACTTTCTTCTAACAGAAGTATTAAAGTTTATGAAACGTTTTGTTTATTTCCTGGTCTCGTTTATTTGATTGCTTAATCGCTAAAGTTTTAGCATCGTCTTGCTGGTGCAGAATTGCAATAGATGCTAAGGTTACATTAAAATCTTTTACGAGAATCTTATTGAGCTCATTAGTCTCGTCTTAAAGGAAAGTAATTATTTTCTGCAATAGTACCTACACTTTAAAAGTTATTTCAATCAAGTCCGTTAACGAATTCGACATAGTGCTAGCAACAAAGCAAATAAACGTTACTCTATTAGCTACTGTACCTGCTTCAGTTAAAAATACACCCACTAGCGTTTAGCCAACACTGTAATAATCTATCAACATCCTTATAACGCAATCTCCAAATATTTGTTCTGCAGGGCAAGCAGAGTCTATGAACTCATAAACTAGAAATAGAATTCTGATAAATTCGCTATATGTGTATTTAAGATTAGCTTTATTTCCGTTATTAACTTCTGCTAAGATTTATTTGGAATTGAGTTTAGAGCCAATCATTACAAAATTGGTAATGTTTGATTTATTTAAACTTCAAAAATTTAACTTTCTTATATTTTATCTCTAAGATTCTGGTTTCTGAAGCTTCAATTAATATAAAAATAATTAACGCGCACGTTTTAGTAGTTACTAAGTCACTTTTAGACATCGATGAATAACCAAGATCTTAACAATTTATCTATTTTAGTGAAAATCTTCATTCAGAGCAGACAATACATCCTCTATTAATACCAGCAGTTTTCATAGTCATAACAACAATATAACTAAAATTATTAATGTTTACTCTTATCGTAACACTATCCTTACTCCTAGTGCACTGAACTTGGCAAGATGTACCGTCTGTTATAGAGAAAGTGACTCAGACCTTTGTGATTTAGTACTTGAGTAGTTAAGTCTCATCGTGCCAAATCTGGCGTTCAAGTCTCATTAGACAACGTGCCAAAATCGTTTTATGGCTGTCTCCGCTATTTCTATTATGTATTTGATGACTTTTATAGGCTTGCTTAGGGTTTGGATACAATTTTTATGGATTGAAGTGAGTTATATGCCATTTAGGGGGAATACAATTAGGGTATAGCTGTTATGTGTCGTATTTATATTTGATTTAGTGTTAGTATCTAATCTAGATTTGTATTTTTATTGTTGTGCTGAAAATCCTGTTAATTATGTCTGCTTTCATAGCTTTGTGTATTGGTGACAAATCATTGCTGACATTTATTGTATTGTAGTGTACTTGTACATAATTATGTAGTATCTTAAGTATGTATGTGTTTTTGAACGTTTTTTACTTGATATTAAACATTGAATTTGTCTTGTTACAGATGAACAAGAAAGAGTACAGAAGAAAACGTTTGTCAATTGGATCAATTCGCATTTATCGAAGGTAAGTGCTGAATTACTTGCAAGTACTTAGCACTTTCGAACAGTTTTAGAACACTTGTAGCAATCAATTTTCAAGATTTATCGCAACGAAAGCTTGCAAAGAATTTATGGGAAGTAATAACCACCTTTCTTGCCGCCACCACCGCGCACCGTAAACTGCACAGCCAAAGCGTCGCAATTATGGGAATAACGTTCCTGTGCAGTTTGAAGCCTATGTTCTGTAATTTCAGGCTCTATAATGAAAATATCTTAAGTAGATAACATTTTGAACAGTGTTATGGCCTGCTTCATCACTTCGTGTCAACCTATCTGGCTAATTTCAAACACATTCTGTTCCATTTATGAATGAAGGATCTGGATTATGCCTTTTCAGAGACTATGGTAATAGGCCATAAATTAATATCCTCTTTTACATTATATTTTTCCATTTACTGAATAATTCACTTTGATTTGACTAATAAACTTACGGGTGAAAAAGCCAGGCCAAAGTTTATGAACTTTTGGGACTAAGTAGTTCTTTATAACTTGATATTATTCTACTTTTACTTACATAGTACAGTGTACAGTACAGCCTTACCTGTAGCATTCAACATTGCAATGTTTCTTCCGTCAACGAATAGCTGTAACGGAATTAACACCATTGTAATTTTTATATCGTTTTTGCATGTAATGTTTTTCCACAAAACTAGCCATGCTTAATTACCTATTTTAATATAAATTATTAATTGAATTATGATATCATTTTCACAAGATATTCATTCATTTTCTCTAGGTTTTCTCTCTTGCATCATCACACTGATATAATCTGTCCCTTTCAGCGCATACCGCCACTGCGCATCGATGACCTTATCTACGACCTGCGCGATGGAACCAAACTATTGGCGCTGCTCGAAGTGTTGTCCGGGGAGAAGCTGGTGAGTACACATTACTAAATATATTCCAAAATTATTAAATAAAGGAATATTCTACAAAATTCTTAATAAAAAAGAGCACTTTTTAAGATAAACTTTATTGTTATTATAACACTGAAATGCTCTTTTAACTTGAACTTATTTGTTGATGGTTCAAATTGGTGTTTTAATGATTACAGCTACAAGATTATTTCGGATTAATTTTATTTTGAATAGACTAATTTAGTGCACTTGAACCAGTACCAGTGTTTTAGAAGTACCTATTTTAGAGCTGCTGAAGTTCCATAAAGATATTGCGACTACCAAAAAGTTTGTCGATTCAAGACGAACAAAAGTGTATTATCCGTTTAGAAGTATACGGCACGAGCAACGTTTCAGCTTTGCCTTTAAAATTGCAACACACTTGCAATCCCTCGGGCATTGCAGGGCCGGCAGTCTCGACATACATCATTATTGCAACCGAATTTTTTCGTTATTATAAGCTATCGAAAGTTTGCGACAGCGTCGGTATCTATGTCGAGACTGCCGGCCCTGATGTCATTGCATTACGTTTTCCAACTGTCCTAAAACAAGTTCTTTTCAACAGCCTATGGAACGCGGCCGCGTCCTCCGACGCCCACACTTCTTGTCTAACGCGAACACCGCGCTACGCTTCCTGGCCGGCAAGAGGATCAAGCTCGTGAACATCAACGCCGCCGACCTGGTCGATGGCCGGCCTGCTGTCGTGCTCGGCCTGATTTGGACCATCATCCTCTACTTCCAGGTAGGGAGGCGCTCTTCTTGGCTTGCGATTGAACAGAGAGCTGTAATAGTATTGATCTACATTACTAGATAAAACAAAAACTTTAGCAGAGAGATTTATTTTTGAATCGATAGTGGTCTATGTTAGAGTTGACCTGAAGGTCTAGATAAAGTGGCAATATAGCAGAGGCAACGATGATGGAAAAGACCAAAAATAATAATAGAAGACTTCGAAAAGCGTATGTCGATATTGTGAAGGTCATTTTAGAAATATGAAACGCCTTAATAGCAATTTTCACTTGTCCTACCAGTATATAACCTAAATAGTTACATACTGGTAGGACAACATTTTCGTAAAATTTAAACGTGAAGAAGAAGTCGAAGTGAAATTTCTACTTTTACTGTAACTTATTGCAAATAGTCTTGAGAATCAAACTAATGGTATTAATTTCAGTATAATTGATACTCAACTTTTACTGTCACTTACGGGATATCTTGGCTTAAAACAGTGCATAATTGATACTCGATATCAGATTGCCAAAAACAACAAAATCATCAACTGGCTTTCTTCAATGTATACAATTACTACACCTTTAAAATGTTCTTATTATAATAGAAAGTTAACTCTGTATCGTATTTCTAAGTTACACTATTGTGGCTCACTGTACACTGACTCAGCACCGTGTGTTACCGAAATAGATTTCTATTAGGATAGAACTTCCACAGTATTGCGTAGGTAGAATAGATCTACACTTTCAGAAAGTCTTACTACTATTGTATCTATTGTATATCGAATAGGATCATCAAGATCTGAATCGATGATCTCATCTGTTTTATTTGTATAGTCACGATTATGATCATTATCTACTTCAGGTATATTTAGATAATCACAGTCTGCTTCATTGAAACTTATTACTAGATTGTCCACATTTGGTTTTTCGTCATCTCCATACATTGTCATTCACAGTATGGATCAAAATTGTTCTTCTAAATTACTCTATTTTCTAAAATGAACAGCCAATAGCAGACTATTATATAGCAGCATTATAATCTTTATTGCCCTAATTTTCCAGTTCAGTATTTGTTGTAACTACCTCCCGTATATTTATATCTACTTTCTGATCTTTCTCTTTATCTGTCCCCTTTGTAAAATGTAGTTGCACTATCCAGTAACTTGTATGTCTAATATTATTTCTATATTCTACCATTAAAATGAGGATGTACTGTAAGTTTTCTAAGCTATGTTTTGTGCATTAGATGGCACTCTTGATATGAATGCCTTTATTTTAAATGTCAGTTTATTCTCATTTTAATTGGCTTGAACTAATTTTGTTTGCGCAAGCTTCGCTCAATGTATTGGACCCACAGGATAGAGGACCTAAGGTGGGTAACGGCATCGCAGCTTCTATAGTAGTCGGGTCTCTTGGCATTTTATTATAATATTACCCTTTAATATGTATTATCTTTATCGATTTTTATATCTAAGCAAACTATTTTTGCTACTTTCTTTTTAACTGTATGCTTGTTGATTAAAGCTCAGCTTACTTTGTATGTTCCAGAGTTTGTATTTCCTAAGTCTATATCTTCAGCTTTCAAAGTATAGAAAGCTTGTTCTGCAATATAACTTCTATATATTTTTTGTATTATCTATTCTTAAGCCAGAGACCAAAAGACTACACAGTACTGCTATTGGTTGACCAAATTGGTATTATAATTGGACTAGAATCACCGAGTTCACTAATCAGAGTCACATCACATCACCTTTAGAGTGTAATTGTATAATTATCATCACTATAACACTTAGACGTAGCTCGAGCGTGGGAGGAGTGAATTGGCTGAATTTTGTTGCTCATTACGTAATGAGAATAGTGACTGGCGCTAATGCTTTGTATTAGTTTTCATGGTTACTAGTTTATTTTGTTTACAAGTGCCTTGTCTGTGTTTTGTTGGAAAAACATTAACAAACATGAGGGTTTTCTTATTAGCAACGACTGGTTTGTTGGGTTAATTTTGTTGAAGCAGGACTAAAGATCACTGACTCATAGACTGCCTAACCTTTTTCGGCTTCCAGTCTAACCGGGTGCACATCTATAGCTATGGAGCATTTACTGCTCCATAGCTATAGATCTCTAAAACCCAGTGAAATATTGCATAACGATAGGTGACTGTTTGTCATAATTAAACTTGTTTATGATCAGTCCTTGCCGCTCATTTAATTCCGCAAACACATTAAATTGAACCTTGCTAGTATTAGCGCCAGTAAATCTATTCATATTATGTAAAAGAGTATTATGTTTTGCATCAGCAGTCAAAGCTGGCATTAAATCATTTTTCATCGAAACAGGTTATGTATCCAGGGTCAGGAGACGGTATGCCGTCGGCATACGTTCTTCAGGTCAGCTTTGTACTTCAGGAATTCAGATTGTGGATGTATTTTTTACAAACAACTTCTATGACTTTGACGGCCTTGGAAAACATACGAACTGTATTAGTGAATTAGAACATTACTATGTCCAAGATTTTTCCCCTGTTTTCCTGAAATCCTGATTTGAATCTAAATTAGTTTCTTAAGCCAAAATTTTATTTTAAGGACGTGTTTCAGGTACACTGTATATTTTACTGCACCGGTTTGTTTTATGCCAAAACCCAAAACTAATTGGCAAATTAGTTATCTTCAGTAATGAGTCAAGAATAATTAACACATACAAGTTAAAATTCCAAAATGTTATCCAAACTGCTGTAATCACGACCCAAGAATGTTTTATCCATGCTTCTAAGTCCAAAGTTACAAAACACAACATGTCATGATGTTTCAATAAAACATGCACTATTTTGAACCCTAAATCCAGTACCATTTTTCTAAATAAACCACAAAATTCCCATCAGATCGAGGAGAACAGCCGGGCTTTAGAGTACCTCGGAGGGTCTCGATGTGCCTCAGTCATGTCTCATGAGTCCGGAGCCGCCACTCCGACTCAGAGAGCAGAGGACAAGTGGAAGCAGGGCGCCAAGAAGACTCTGTTGCAGTGGGTCGCAAATGCCTTGCCGAAGTAAGTACTAATCTGGATTATCGCTATAATATCACACCTGTATTTCTCCGAACGATTAGACATACCTATGTACTGTGTTTATGGTACACCCATACGAATTAACCATCCTATGGTTTATAAGAAATGATTTTTAAGTAGTAGGCGTTGACTCGATGAGAAGACTAAAATAGAGTCTAGAAGAAAGATGAGCTGATGAAAAAACGACTAGTACCTATACAAGATTAATCCACATGGCCAAATCCGAAACTATGCGGAATAGCGAGAAATACTCATGGGAGAAGTTTAGCGACTCCTTAGAGTATTTTTCGCTATCCTAATCCTAACTAAATTCCTAAATATATATTATATACATATATATAATATAATCCATAGGTAATAATACATAACTACATCCTACATCCATACTAATATTATAAATGCGAAAGTAAGTAAGTTTGTTTGTTACCTTTTCACGCCTAAACCACTGAATAGATCATCCTGAAATTTTGCATATACGTATACGTACGTACGTACGTACAGAAACAGACATAGGGTACCTTTCATCCCAAAAAAAAATACTGTTCCCGAGGAAAACAACAATAACGTTCTTATGATAATAGATGGCGCCACGTGTCTTTCGAATCGTAATTGAATTATATTATT
This sequence comes from Eurois occulta, assembly GCA_950022335.1. Lineage (NCBI taxonomy): Eukaryota > Metazoa > Arthropoda > Insecta > Lepidoptera > Noctuidae > Eurois > Eurois occulta. The sequence continues at coordinate 2,413,503 of OX465487.1, read as the reverse complement.
ATACAAACTTTAGTAGTGTGTCAAGAGTTTATTTGTCAAATGCTAAATTAACGCGAGCGAAGCCGCGGGTAAAAGCTAGTTCCTTATATTTTGGGATTTGGCCATCTACGTCCACTTGTAAAAATCATATATGGATACCTAGATTAGTTAGGGCCTACTACTACCACGATCTCTTAAGGATATATTTTTTAATCTTACTTAATTTCTGGGAAAGAGCTGAACCTATAAATCCTTCATAGCGCCATCTTTTACTACCACCTATAAGCTGTTATAACATATGGTGGTACAAGCTGATCAAAATCAAACAAAGAACACTCTACCCAATGAATCTTATGAATAAAATATTTTTGTTCGCTAACAAACAGTACATTTGTTTACTATGGATCCATCAAGTAGTGATCCATCAATTAAAAACGAAGTGGAATCAACATTTTCCATTGCACAAACAAGACTTGAAAGCTTTCATATTTTGTGGTAAAATGGATGGTGTATGAATCAACAAACGGTAATGATTAATGTCAATTTTTTTTTGCATACGTACCTATATGTTTCTGTCAGAGATCTGTCTAGATGACATGTGACATCTACCAACACGCGCCCGTGTGGTTGATTCCAGCCCACTCCTCCTCATAGTGAGAAGGTCTGTGTCCTAGGAACAGGAGCAACATTAGCCAATTATGCATAACTAAATGTGTAGGGGGAACCCACTGACCCATATAATATTTGACGACTATGACGCCAGTTGCAATGACGACTGTACCAGTGTTATTAATTCCATCATTAATTCCGCCAAACGCTGCCAAGTGGTCGGAGATATCCGTTGACCTAATTTTATTGCAGTTATTATAATTTGAACCTCTTTATTGAGATCAAATGCATCAAATTGTTTAGATTAGTCATGTCTTAGTTTTTTGAATAGCCTTCAGCTTTCAATATTCAGCTAAAGCATGATTTAGGTACTAATTTTTGATAAGGTACTGTGTATTTATTTCACTAACTAACCTCCGTATGATAGAAGATAGAGATTTTTGGGCATTTCCTTTTTTCTGGTAGTTAATTCTTAAGTACCTATGCTAAAATCAAATAAATCCGCTAATAACTCGACCATTTTTCTCCAGGGATTCAAACATCCAAGTAACAGACTTCGGCCCATCATGGCGCGATGGTATCGCATTCCTTGCCATCATCGACGCTATCAAAGCCAACCTGATCAACCTGGCAGAGATGAAGAGGAAGACCAACAAACAACGTTTAGAACACGCGTTCGACGTCGCAGAAACCGCTCTTGGCATCGCAAGGCTGCTGGATGCCGAGGATGTGGATGTGGACAAGCCTGATGAGAGGTCCATCATGACATACGTAGCCCAGTTCCTGCATAAATATCCTGAACCTAAGGTGAGTTATAACAATAGGATTATTTATACTTGTGACCTATAGAGAAAAGTACCTAATGCGCACATGTTGCATAATGCTTGCTTAAGACTGAAATAGTCAACACAAGTGATTAGTATGATTCACCGTGACATGTCATTGATCAACTGACTATTGTTCTGGTTACATCCACGTTGTTTGAACAAGTGTTCGTCCTTACGTAATATTAACGTCATGTTTTGTCCACAGACGACAGGACCGGATGCCGTAGCGGCAGTGCAAGAGGAGTACGAATCTCTTAGAATGTGGTTGACCGAGCGCGTCACCACAGTTCAAAGGCAATACGACTCGCGAACTCTCTCGCGACACTACGAAGACTACGTGCGAGCTGAAAACGACCGGCTCGCGCGCGAACCCATCTACCAGAAACTAGAGAAGCTCATGTACACACAGAGCCTCGTAGCCATCGCGCCAAAGTCCTGGCGCGAACTAGTCTCCCTATGGATAGAATTAGAAAGACTGCACAGAAGATGGCTGTGGCTCCTAGACGCAGAACTCCCCGGAGACTTTAGAAATGTCGGCGAGTGGTTAGCGAGGGCCGAATACCTTTTATACTTTGACGAAATACCCACTAGTTTAGACGAGAGGACCGCTGCGATAATCAGCGAGAAATTAGAGGAACACAGCGGATTTTTCGCTGGATTACCAGAAGTTATTGATAGATTCGAAGCGGCTTTAAGATCACCTGACGCTGCCCGTATTCCGGGTGAAAGACTCCAAGATATGAAGGAGCGTTTGGAGACAGTAAGTCGAAGAGCGCCACAGAGGAAGGCTAGATTAAAGTACTTGGAGCACAAATGTTGTATCGTCGCCTTCACAGAGTTGACTAAAGCCAAGCTTGCCGCATGGACCGGCAAATACGGTCGCATCGACCACGTACGTGCCTTATTAGAAGATTATGATAATTTCGTGACTAAGAATAAGATTTTCCAGGAGTTTGATAGAGCTTACGTTGATATTAAGCAAGTAGCGGAGGAGTACAAGAGGGTTTGTGAGGTCGATAGGACTGAAGCGAGAGATATTGATACGTTCTTGAAGGACGTTGCTGAGACCTGGAGAAGAGTTGCCTCTGATGTGAGGTGTGCCAGGAGTGTGTTAGAAGAAGTCATTGCTCATTGGGAGCGTTGGAACACATTAGCTGATGACTTCACTACCTGGCTAGACAAGGCACAGCATATGCTTAGAGTTTCGGAAGATGAGAGATTAGAGTTCTTCCAAGACTTAACTGTTTGGAAGGAGAAGCATCAACTCCTGGGTGATGCAGCCGGATTCCTGGCTGCAACTTCCTCTGAGGAGATCAGTCAGGAGGTGAAGAGGAAATACGTAGAGATTACTGAACGTTGGGAACGCGTATGGGAAGAAGCAGAGAGGTGAGTTTTTCACTAATATCATACAAAACCATACAACGATAATTAAATAGGTTTCGCCTATTTCAATTTCTTTGAAAAATACTATATCTGATAATATAATTATTTAATCGAATCCGTTCCAAGAAGTGAGTCTTAGTTATAAATTCGAAGAATGTTTAGTATCTTTTGTGAGGATTAGAGCCTTAATACCGTGGTTTTAAAAGATAAGATCTTGTTTTTGGCTTGAATGATTTTTAAGAAGGTCATATGGAGCATACTCTAAATAACAATGACATAATTCGAAAGGTATTGTAGTTTCAAATATTGCATTTGCTGGGATTTATCTGTTGTAACTCGAAAATAAAAGACGTCACATTTATATAATTATGGGATTTCATACAAATGGAGATCTCGTATGATATGAAGGATTTTCCATGCTCAAAGTAAAGTTTATTTCAATTAGGCCATTAACATATTCGTCTCCACCACCTTTTCATATAGCTTTTGTGCCATCCCACCATACATAATTGAAAGGTGGGTCACTGGCATTACGTTTGCCCAAAAGTGAACCAACATGGAGGGTTCTCGGCATTAGGTTTAAAACAAAAAACAGAATAAGTGGTAAATAGGGTTTTCATGGGGTTTTGCCGCTATATTTACTATCTGTGGGGGTATTTTCATGCCCTAGTGGGGTGGGGGATGTGCAATAATGAAGAATGTAAGCAACCGTCCCTCCCCGCAGGTACGTCCGCGACGGAGACGCGCTGCGCGCGCGGCGCTCGCTGGGCGCGGGCGTGCGCGCGCTGGACGCGTGGCTGGCGCACGCCGCCGCGCTGCTCACGCGCACGCCGCGCGCCGCCACCGCGGACATACAGGCCTACATCGACCAGCTGCTGCAGCTCAACTCCGAGATCGAGCACCACGAGGACCTGTTCAAGACGATTAGCAGGTTCGTTTGAATAAGGACAGCTTCGTTTATTACTGGTTTTATAATAGTAAAGTCCAGCTACGACATTCATCTTTTCAGGAGTCATTATATTACGCAGAAAATTGCAGAATGTTTGCAAATATTTGGTGTTTTTGTTTGAAATGTAATATTCTTGTATTTAAAGCAAGATAACATGAAAAAGTCAGAACTCAGGTGGTGATGAATGAAACTTAATGTAAGAAAACAAAAATATATATTTAATGAAGCTGTTTAATGACGTTATAATATTTTTTTTTTAGAACCTTCCAAAACGCGATCGCCGAGATGCCTCGCGATGAGGTCGAAGACAACATGGCGAAGCTGAAGCAGCAGAAAGAGGCGCTAGTCCGCGTGCGAGCCACCGTGCCCGTCAAGTTGCACCAGTACAGGCAGCTACTGGTACAGCACGAGTCGCTGGAGAGCGGACAGAAGGAGATCGGCTCCTGGCTGGACAAGGCTGAGGAGGCGTTGAGGACTGGTGGAGAAACTAGACGGTAAAATATTGTCCATGTTGTGAAACGGGTTCTTTCGGCACTAAACAGTTTTCGAGTCCCGCTTGAAAGCGTCTACCGTCCAATCGGTTAGCATCAACTGATGACCTAGTATCACTTGATGCGTTGGGGTAGTGGCAAATAGCTACGAGACCTGACCCCAATTTTTGAAAAAGGACCCCTTTTAGATAAAATATATTACTCCTTTTTTGTCCATAAATAAAGTGCTTGTAATTCCTGTTAACATTAAAACTAGTTCCAAGTCGCTAAAATACCAATAAATGAATCATCCTTAGCTACCATCAGTATGATCAGAAACCTTAATCTCTCTTTTCCCCCACAGCGAAGTAATCTCGGAACGCTACGAGATCCACCGCACGTTCTTCTCGCGCACCACCTACTACCGCTCCATGCTAGAGAGCAAGAACAAGGTGTTCCAGAACATCGTCAAGTCTGCCGACACCGACAGGAGCGCTGATGTCACCGAGCAAGTCAGACTTATGAGGGACCTTAATGAAAGGTGAGTTTACGAAAGGAACAGCCGAATTAATGATCAAGCAACCTGTGCTGTTATCGTGCTCACTAGGAGAACGAAAGTTCCAATAAAACAAACGGACGAAAGTCCTTTCAAGAATACCAGACGCGTGTCACATTTACGAACTGTCATTTGTAATCAAAATGTTGGTTGAACGTTGAACCGAATTTAAATCCCATTCTTAATCCAATAATAAGTGCCCATGTAGGTTACTTGGGCACTTATGAAACTTCAGAAACTGTGGAGAAATATTTAACTTTCACTGTTAACTCAAAACATAAAGTGCTTTAGCATGTATTTCCTTGACTTCACCTTTTAATTTCGTTAAATATTTTGTTGATGGTCATGGTTTGCTACTTTCAAAAGCATTGGTGTTAACAGTGGTTTATACTGTCCCCAAAACATAAAAACACCATATCCAGGTAGGTATCCTGACTGCTAAATGCTTTAAAATTCAATAATCATCAAAACAATCTTTCGCCCAGGTTCGCTCATGTATCATCAGAAGCAACCCGTCGCGAGGCCGATCTCCAGCGCCTAGTTCGTGCATGGGAGGAGTTCGAATCCAAGAAGCGCGCCGTAGAAGAGTGGGCGTCAAGAGCTGAGGCTCTATTGGCCGATAATAGGGTTGACTCTAAGCAGGCCGTCGACTTCCACAAGAGATTCTTCCAAGGAGCTGATGAGAGGGCTGTTTCAGAACTGGTTCGATCAGGACGGGAGCTTATTGAGGTAAGTTCTAAAGCCTTTATTCGTGTTTTAACTGTCACTTTTGCCACTTTTTGTTTGGCCACAGAGTTAGGTGATAATTACTGTGTTGAGAACTACTGAGGCCAACGTTATGACGTATTAGGCATCATATTTCAGTGTGAAAGGGTCTTGTCCCTATAGAGGGTGAATAGCAAGCAATTCCCGCTTTAATATACCTGTCTTCTTAATGTGGCATTTCGTTTTCCTTTATTGTCTGGTATCTGTCAATTCATACAGGTCGAACGACTTCTCAATACGAACCAAAAACAGTATAATGTGCACTTGTGCAGGCAATATGCCGAGAAACTATTTATCTTCTTATACCTTTGAGACTGGCTGTATATACACTCGAGAGCAATGAATCCGGGTCACTTAAAGAATGTTAAAAATCTCGGAAACTAAAAATGATAGGTTAATGCAATAAATTGTATTTAATAGACAATGTAATACTCCTTAAATGAAAGTAAAAAAAATATAAGTCGCCATACATTTTATTAACACAAAATTACATAAAGAAAAAAACTGCTGATCTCTCCTTAAAACAAAAATAGGAAACATGAAATTTTTGAACTTTATTACGATTTTCTTGAATTTTAATACTTCGTATTGCCTCCTCGAGCTTCCATTACTGCGTTTACGCGGTTTGGCATGCTGTACACCAAGTTCCTTATACGATTTTGGGGAATATTCTCCCATTCCTCTGTGAGAGCAATTTTGAGCTCACGAAGCGTGATTGGGGGAGGGTTTCGTTGTTTTACGCATCTGCCTAGCTCGTCCCAAGCATGCTCGATCGGGTTGATATCCGGGCTGCGCGCTGGCCACTCCATACGAGTAATGTTCATCTCTTGAAGGTAGTCATTCACAATCCTACCTGTATGAGGTCGGGCATTGTCATGCATAAATATAGCATCCTCACCTAAATTGACCATAAATGGACCAACGTGATCATTGAGGATTTCTTCCACATATCTTACGCTAGTTAAAGAGCCGTTTTCTATGATCACCAGCTCTGTGCGACTTTCAGAAGAAATTCCGGCCTGTTGTTGGTATCTGTCTAAAATCTTACCATCATTGTAAGGTGGAAAGTTTCTTCTGCCCTTGGGATCTTCACTCAATAAAACATATCAAAACTTATCTTGTTTGTATATTACCAAAATTAAAACATTATCCAAATAACTGAAATAACCCAACACACAATATTCAACTACACATATTTTTCCTTTTACTAGAACCTCATATCTAAACTTCAAACCGACTGATACAAATTTTCTTTGATACTTCTCAAAAATCAAACATCCTTCTATATTTGAATCATAACTTCTTAACACTATAAAAACCATAAACTTCAAAACTGCCAGTTATCAATAGACATAAAAATTCTATAAAGCTAATATCATATTACAACATCCCCTCTGAATTTTATGTCTATTACAGTTTGAATAACATCACATAACTTCTCATCAACTACTTTAAAACCCAACTTAATTAACCCACCCAACTTAACTGACTACAACAAACAAACTTTTGAATTAATTAATCTAAACACCTTACATAACTAACTTATCCATTACAATTTCAAATTAATTCCCAAACAACCTTATATTTTAATTAACCTACATAACTCATCACATTATAGAATGTTCTTCACTTATGTATCACTCACTATACACTGTCTCAATCTCAAAAACTTTGTTCTATCCAATGGTTTAGTCAGTATATCTGCCAAATTGTTCTTAGTCGGACAATAGTAAATATTTAATAAATTTTTATCTATTTTCTCCTTAATGAAATGATATTTAACATCAATATGTTTGCTTCTTCTATTTAAAATTCCATTTTTAATTAAAACTATCGCAGATTGATTATCAACAAACAATTCAGTTTTTGGTAATTTATCTGTCAACTCGAAGATGAGACTCTGAATGTATAGAAGATCTTTTATACATTCGGCCGCAGAAATATATTCAGCCTCAGTACTGGAAAGAGCAGTGACTGACTGTTTACGTGAGCACCAATGAATTGGACCACCACCATAAAATATTACGAAGCCAGTCGTACTTTTCCTAGTATCAGGATCACCTGCGAAGTCTGCATCACAATATGCTTTCAAAGTCAAATCGTTACCACGAACATACTGTATACCACTGCTGACTGTATTTTTAATGTATCTAAAAAGGTTCTTAATATTTCCAAAATCATTTAAGTTAGGATGCTCTTGATGCCTACTACAATAACCAACATGGAAAGCTATATCCAATCTTGTTTTATTCACCAAATACAACAATGAACCAATCAATTGTCTATATCGATGCACATCATCAACATTTACTTTCCCCTCTTGATGTGTATCAATTAAAATATCTGGGTGACTACTATCTTTTAAGTTTTCATATTTAAACTTTTCCAAAATTTGATTTATATAACTTTCTTGATAAATCTTAATAAAGTTTTGTTCTACTTTAACATCAAACCCTATAAACTTTTCTGTCTTATCAAATTTCCGCATTTCAAATTCTTTTTCTAATTTATTAATAATTTTATTTAAATCAATTTCATTTTCACCAATTAAAATACCATCGTCAACATAAATAGCCAAGTATATTTCTTTTTCTTTATTAACAAACACACATGGATCCGATTTTAATTGTAACAAACCTAATTTCTTTAAAAACTCCGTTAATCTCTTGTTCCACATAAGTGGTGCTTGTTTTAATCCATATAAACTCTTCTTTAACTTACAAACTTTATTCTCTTTATCTTTTATATCATATCCTAAAGGTATTTCCATAAAAATTTCTTCATCTAATTCTCCATATAAAAATGCCGTTTTTACATCAAATTGTTTAATTTTAAACCCTTTTTGTGCTGCAATCGCCAACAACAATCTTACACTACTTGTGTTTACTACTGGACTATATGTCTCCTTATAATCAATATTATATTTTTGTAGAAATCCTCTTGCCACTAATCTAGCCTTATATCTTCCGCCAGGCTTTATAGTAAAAATCCATTTACTTGAAATTATTTTCCTATTTTTCGCTTCACTTTTATTCACAATTTCCCAAGTTTTGTTTCTATCTAATGAATCTTTTTCCTCATTCATTGCTATCTTCCATAAATCCTTTTCAAAACTATTAAAAACATCTGTATAAGTCAAAAACGAAGTCTCCAAATCATAATCTTTCAACCAAAATGGCAATTTCCTTTCTCTTCTCGGTAAAATCCTCAATCCATCATTATTCACTGGTTCAATTGCATCTTCAAACTCATCATTACTTTCAACTACTCTATCATTACCGTCTTCCCCTCTCAAAGTATCATTCTCTTCAACATCGACTCTAATTTCTTCAACGCTGTCTTCAAAAATATCATTATCTTCAACAGTTCTGCCCCCTATTTCTTCAACGCTATCTTCAAAAATATTATCTTCAACAGTTCTCCCTCTAATTTCTTCATTACTATCTTCAAAAATATTATCTTCAACAATTCTTCCTCTAATTTCTTCATTACTATCTTCATCACCACTTTCACCACGAAAACTATCACCATTAATAACATCACTACCAATACCAACTTTAACCGTTTTAAATAAATTCTCTAAATCGCACTTTTCCACTCTACAATTACACATTTTCAAATAATCTGCAACTTCACTCTTACTATTATTAAACACCACATCTCTCGAGTAAATAATTCTAAAATTTGAAGGATCCCAGATCTTATAACCATTGTTAGTAAACCCTACTAGAAGCCCTTTACTACTCCTGGAGTCAAGTTTATTTAACTGATAATTATTTTTGTAATATGTTAAAGATCCAAAAATATTTAAATGTTTTAAATTCGGTATTCTATTGAACCACATTTCTGCTGGTGTTTTAACATTAATGGTATTTGCACTCCTGTTTAATAAATAAGCAGAAGTTAACACAGCTTCACCCCATAAATCATGTGGTAGCTGCATATCAAAAAGCAACGCTCTTGTTCGTTCCATTAAAGACCTATTTAATCTTTCAGCTTTACCATTTAGTTGTGGAGAATATGGAATAGTGTAATCAATATTAATACCTTTGTTATTACAATACATTTTTAATTGTTTACTAGTATATTCACCTCCATTATCACATCTAAATGTTTTAACTGTAGTTTTAAAATGATTTTCTGCCAAATTTATATAGTTAATTATTTTTGAAAAAGCCTCGCTTTTATTTTTGATTAGATAAACTTTTACAAAATGAGTATAATCATCCAAGAATGTTATAAAATATTTGTAACCATCCCATGTTTCTGTTTGAATAGGACCACAAATATCGCTATGAATTATTTCTAATGGTTGACTAGCTCTCTGTCTAGTTGTTTTAAATGGTTTTCTACATAATTTTGATTGTGTGCAGACTTCACAGATGTCGACTTCCTTTACACGGCCTCCATCTATCCCTCGAACAATTTCCTTTGTCTTGTTAACAGGTACATGTCCTAATGCACGATGCCAGAATTTACTATCTATTTGAAAAACATTGACTGACCTCGAAGGTACGACTGGCTTTGTCGTATTTATTAATAATTTTAAATAGTATAGACCATCCTCCCTCCGTTCGCAAGACTCCATACATTCAGAGTTTTTACCTCCGAGTTGGCAGCTTGTTCTGAAAAATTTTAAAAAATAATTATCATCAGCTAATCTAGATACAGATATCAAGTTCTTTTTAAGTTGGGGAACACATAAAACATTTTTTAATGTAATATTGTTAGAATATAAGTTTCCCATTGTGTTAACATGATGTATGTTTCCATCGGCTGTCATAATTTTATAATTTATTTTCTCCTTATGTACAAGAAACCTTTCTGATGTAACAATGTGACTGCTTGTTCCTGAATCTATAATGAATTCAACTTCCTCTTGTTCTGAATGATCTGTATAAAAGTTACTTACAGTTTGCTTTAGGCAGAATTTCGTGTAGTGAGAATTATCCTTACAGTGTGCACAATTGTATAGTGAGTTGCAATCTGCATGTCTATGTCCACTCTTCATGCACTTATAGCATAAGCTGTTGTTGTTAACTCTCCTATCATCATGGCAAAATCTCGCTATGTGTCCTTTCCTTCCGCATTTGAAGCAACTCCTCACATGAAAGATGTTTTCTTTTTCAGTCTCATTCTCATAGGATGTTGTTGGTTTCGGTTCTTCATCACTGCCTTTCCTCATTTTTAATTCTAAATTTATTCTTGAAATTAAATTTATTAAATTTTTGTCTTCTTTTGACGTTGATTCCCATGCAGTCCTAAAGTGAATCAAGTCCTTCGGTAAATTTGATAGTATTTTTGACATTATCTGTTCGTCATCAAATTTATATCCTAATGCTCTGATTCTTGTAGCCTTGTTTTCAATCTCTGCAATTTCTGCCATTATATCCTTATTTATAATTTTGTATTTATAAAAATCTTCCAATTGCTGTGAAATTTGTGTGTCTTTGTGTCCAAGAAATAACTGGTCAAATTTGTCTATGATATCTTTTGATTTTTCGCAGTTTATTGCATAGACCATATATTTATCACATATAGCACTTATAATTATTAATTTTGTTTTTGCGTCTTTCTTTTTAAAATCCTTAACTGTTTTTTCAGCATCTCTTTCCAAAACTTGTTCTAAATCTCTTACAGTCAAAAGTAAAATTAATTTTTGTTTCCATATAAAATATTCTTCTTCTGTTTTTAATTTTGAAATAGTTATTTCTTCCGCCATGTTCAAAAATTATTGTATATTTTTTTTAAATTAAATTTTACACTTTTTCTCCAGACATTTTTTAAGGGTTCTTTATTCTTCCACGTTCCACCTTACCTTTTCATGCCATATCTTCATCGGTGGCGAGGGCCCATAACCTGTTGTTGGTATCTGTCTAAAATCTTACCATCATTGTAAGGTGGAAAGTTTCTTCTGCCCTTGGGATCTTCACTCAATAAAACATATCAAAACTTATCTTGTTTGTATATTACCAAAATTAAAACATTATCCAAATAACTGAAATAACCCAACACACAATATTCAACTACACATATTTTTCCTTTTACTAGAACCTCATATCTAAACTTCAAACCGACTGATACAAATTTTCTTTGATACTTCTCAAAAATCAAACATCCTTCTATATTTGAATCATAACTTCTTAACACTATAAAAACCATAAACTTCAAAACTGCCAGTTATCAATAGACATAAAAATTCTATAAAGCTAATATCATATTACAACACGGCCCACACAAGTACAGACCCACCACCGTAGGCTACTTTTTCTTCAATGCATGCTTGCTTGAATCTTTCCCCTGGTCTTCGATACACTCTGTGTCTTCCATCGTGCTTGTAGAGCATAAATTTTGATTCGTCGGAGAACATAACTTTTGACCAATCTTCAATACTCCAATTTACGTGGCTCTGGGCATATCTTAGTCTTGAAATACGATGCCCACGCTCCAGTTTAGGGCCGTTTGCAGGTCTAAGGGGTTTTAAGTTAGATTCAGCAAGCCGACGTCTTACTGTCCATGCACTTGAGTTACTTCCTCCGAGGCGTCGAAACTGATTTGTGAGTTCAGTTCCTGTGAGAAAGCGATTTCGAAGCATGGTGTTCACCAAGTATCGGTCTTCTCGTGCTGTGGTACACCTGGTTCTGCCCGTTCCTGGTCTGCGTAGGTTAGAACCAGTTTCTTCGTAACGTCGGAGAACTCTTTGTACTGTTGACAGCGACACACCGACAGTCCTGGCTGTATCGCGCTGACTCCGGCCGGTTTCCAGCATTGTAAGTATTCTGGTGCATTCTTCAGGCGTAAGCGACATAATTTCAGCTTGAATAATGAATATAGAGCACTATCAACATGGTTTATGTACCCACATAAATGACAGATTACAAACAAAAGCAAAACCAAATGCTGTAATTTCGTAGTTCCATCTTCGAAAGTGGCCCTTTTTCAAATTTGATTTTTTTATGATATAACTTTACAATAACTAAGAAGTTTTAATACCTTCATTTAAGGAGTATTACATTGTCTATTAAATACAATTTATTGCATTAACCTAGCATTTTTAGTTTCCGAGATTTTTAGGATTCTTTAAGTGACCCGGATTCATTGCTCTCGAGTGTATAACGGGGACCATTTCAAGTTACATACTACCTCCTTATTTTTCCAGCTTGTCAGCGAAGAAGACCGTCCCGGTGTAGTCCAGACAGTAGAGCAGCTGCAGCAACGCTGGCGCTCCTTGCTGGCCCAGGCGCCACCACACCTCATGCGCCTGGAGTTCCGCCTGGACGAGGCCGTATTCCAGCACTGCATCAAGGATATTGAGAAGGAGATCGTTTATGAGGAACAGGTATGCATGACTTGTACCGGACACCTTTTTTTAAACATGAATCTCGAGTACCGGTCGTTAACGACTCGCACTTTTGATTAAAAGCGCTATTGAAAAACGTGTAATAAACATTATGAGTTTCACAGCAAAACAAACGGATTCGTAATTTTATTAATAGAATGAGTCATAAGTACTCACATACACACTTTGTATTACTAGGTAATAATTTATTTATAAACATACTACTGTTATGTCTCGTGACCTTCTTGCGACCTTGAATGTGTAATTAGGTACAAGTGCGTGTGTCCTTGAGTTTATATAAGGAAATATTTGACCTTGACCTAATAAAACTAAACTTAAATACACGATCTTATTGACGTATCGTTTACTTATCCAGTAAAACCGTAGTCTTCACTGTTTACGTTACACAATTGGATAACCAATACTTTAATTTAAACCTTCAACCTCGACTAACCCACCTTTTCCCCCAGGCATACAACCAAAGCGATGATGCCGACGGCATACTCATCCGAAACGAGGAATACTTCCGCAACCAGGGGAAGATCATGCAAGTAGAACACTGTCTCCAGAACCTGCACACGATAGCCACCAGTTATACACACCAGACTCAAGACACAAGTCTAGAAGACTCTGTGAGAAAGTGTGAACAGATGTGGGAGTCCACGGTCCAAAGAGTGGAACATTTCAGGCAACAGTTACAAAGGATTCCCGCGAAATGGGATGCTTATAGGGAGAAGTTCCGGGAGATGGAACGCTGGATGGACCATGTGGATAAGACCATGGATAGCATTGTACGGGAGGTGGACTCGGCTGAAGCGTTTGAGAGGGAGAAGACTATCTTCCAGGTATGATAAAATTTTACTTATAAAAAGGAAAACAGTGTTTATCTCCTATTTCGTATTATATCATTAGATCAGGTTTAAAATATCGATCCAGTTTTTTATTACTGTGATGGTTTTTATACAAAATTGGTATCGTAGACTCCGGTCTAATTGCAGTTTTGTATTCACTTTCAGTCGGAATAAAGTTTCAATTAAAAAAAAAATGGGTCGATGGTTTGCTTGGCGTCGGTTAAAGTTTTAAACGATAATTCTGTTTATTAGGTTGACTTTTTAATTATTTTGTTCTTTCCTCTAATGCTCACTTTGGAAACAAATAGTTGAGGGAACTCATGGTAAATATTCGTTATAATTGATGTAATGTTGTGTCAAGTAGAATTTGAGCTCAGTACACTTTATATTGCCAAATGTATATATTTATTTTCAAATATTACTAAATACTATAACCCACTTCACTTCCTAGAACATCTGCCGCGAAGCTGACAAAAAACGCGAGGACATGAAGTGGCTCGTCCAAACACTGGACATGCTCACAAACCACTGCTCAGAAGGTGAAGCTCAAGAGGAACAAATCAGACTCGAAAACCTCATCGCGAGGTACAAGAACTTGATCCCAACCATCGAGATTACAATGATCAAGACTGAAACTTATACACGATGCTATACGTACCGCAGAGAGGTGCATGAAGTTATCTGTGTACTCGAGAACGCTAAAGAACAAGCCATGGTTGCTCCTGAGCCTCAGTCTCTCCAACATGTTGAGGAATTAGTTCGAGAACAGCAAGCCGCTGTTCAAAAACTCGACCGCCACCGACCTTCAGTAATGTCCATGCTTCAAAGAGGTAAGGATCTCATTAAGGACGCTAACGCACCTGCTTTCGTCAGGGAAGACGTTAGGAACCTTGAGACTGGCTGGAACACCGCCTATGAGACCTCCACCGACCGTCTACATAAGCTCCGTGACACACAAAAAGTCTGGTCCAACTTTGAGTACCAGAAGGATGAGCTGCTCTCAGACCTTGACAAGTATGAGAGCTATGCCGTCCACCCAGGCCTTGAACTTGGAGTTACCAACATTGGTCGTGAACTCCAAGAAACGAAGATCATTAAAACTGATATTGAAAAGGCTAAAGTTGAAAGATTGCCTCAATTACAACAAGCATACACTGAGCTACGTACACTAACAGCAGACAAACCTAAACCCGTCATTGAAAAAGATCTAGAAATCATTGAACGGAAACTAGTAAGAGTACAAGACGAAGTCGACTCTAAAGTCGTGCATTTAGAAAAGTTCAACGAAGAATGGGTGAAAATTGAACACAAATTGGAACACGTCAGAGAATGGATCAAGAAGGAAAGCCCAATTCTGATCCAACAAATTCGTTCAGAAAACATAACGCCTGAAGAAAGAGTTATCAAGTCGCAGTCGTTACAGAAAATAATTGCTGAGAAACTTGAGACTATTCGAGGTGTTGCCGATCAAGGATCTAAGCTGGCAGTAGAACACAGAGTCCAAGACGCCAACAGACTTAAAGGCGAAGTCGCTTTACTTGAAAAAATGATGGCCGACCTTCAGCGGTCAACTGAACACCAGACTAAGGTAGTCGAACATGACTTGGCTACTTACCAGAAATACCAGAAAGGTGTTGCTGAAATCAAACCCTGGATTGAAGAAGCTGAACTGAAGTTAGGCAACGTACCCAAACCCACAACGTTACCAGAAGCACAGCAACTACAACAACAGTCCAGAGCTTTGATCACAGATTGTGAGAAGCAATTGATGAATTTGCAAATCCTGTCCAGTGTCAGCCACCAACTTTCAGGAAAGACTAGTGCCCCTGATGAGGTAGACGCCATCCACTCCAGATGGGCCGTGGTCCATGACTTGGCTGACCAATGGAACAACAAATTGGACAAACTTGTCACTAACTGGGAGAACTTTGAACGTGAAGCCGAGAAGCTTGAAACTTGGATTGAAAATGGCGAAAAACTGCTGAGCAGTAGAAACGTGTCCATTGACTCTCCCCAAGTTGAGAAATTAGATAGAGAATTAAACAAACTCAAGTCCTTCGGAAATGAAATTTCGCAACAGCAAGCTAAGATCATCAGTTTATCACAGACTTGTGATAACATCTGCCACAACGTACAACCCGAAGGCGCTACCTTACTCAAGAACAAAGTGTCAGACATTAAACAACGCACTAACGGTCTGGCTGAGACAGTGAGGTCTAAGGTCAACGAACTGTCAGACAAAATCATCGTCAGACAAGAGTTCATGACTAAACTTCACAACTTTGACAACTGGATCACCAACTTCAAAAGGAAGACTGAAAGTTATGACCAGATCGGTGCTGATAAAGTCGAACCAACGTTACAGTCTATGCATGTTCTCCTACAAGAGCATGCCGCCAAAGCGCCTGAGTTCACTGACATTTACAATGAAATTAAAAACATGACACTCGCGTCACACCCAGACGAATCACGATCTCTAAGTGAAACTTACTCAAACATTGCTGAACACTACCAGATCATTGAGAACAACATACAACAGAACAAAGGAATCCTTCAAAAGTGGTCTGACCTACTCAACTGGTATGACGAATCTAAACAACAACTGAACCACATTCAATATCAGATTGAAGGTCCAAAGTTAACTCCAGAAAGTTATGAAATTCTAAGACAAGAACTTGTGAATGTCATCACAAAGATACCCGAATGGAAGAGCAATGTGGCTCTGTTGGATGGACCTTCAAAGGTCAAGGTGACAGACCAAAACACTGGCAGAATCATGTCTCCTACTAGCATAGTGAAAGAGATTGAGATGAAAGCAGAAGCTTTACTCAACCAAGTAACTAACAAGAGAGATCTAGTACAAAAGGTTGGCGCTAGATGGGATAAGTTCAACGTACAACACAATGCTTTGGGAGAAGTATTACATAACGTACAGACAGTACTTAATGACATGGCCCAGAGACCTGTGCCTTTGACTGAAGCAACTATCCAAGACACAACCGAACAATTAGACAGACTAGACGCTGAAATGAAAGAGAAACAATCAATTCGGAAGGAATTGAGAGAGGAAGGTCTTCACCTAATGAGAGAAGACCAACCCAACATGGGCACGATTCAGAATGCATTGTCGACTGCAGACAACAACTGGGACCAAGTCGTTAACGCCGTTCGTGACACTAAGAACAAGTACATCTTATTATCATCGACACTTCACGAACTGAAGAACTTCACAGTAGCTTTTGACAGAGAAATGAGCAGAGCTGAGCAATTGTACAACGACTGCAAAGAAGCTCCTAACGACTATGTGCAAACTGGACAGGCTTTGGAGAAGGCAAAGAAGTCCTATGAGATCCTCAAAAGATCGAAGGGTCTATTAGACCAGATGGATGTTATCAAGCAATCTGTACTCAAACAAGCATCAACCTTAGGAGGATTTGACACAAGTCCGCTAGAAGAAGCATTCTTAACATCTCAGACACATTGGGAGAAAGTGAACGATGCTGCCATCAAAAGGATTCAGGACTTAGAATCTCAACTGATTGTCTGGAGACAGATTGATGACACTAAGAACCAAGTCATCTCCTGGCTGAGCGAAACTGGTCAGAACTTGGCCAATGCTTGTGACAATCTAGAAATCAGATTTGGACAGAGCCATCTTACGAAATACAAGGAAGAACTCCCCATTTACACTGGACTTAAGAACAGTATTAAAGCTAAATGTGAACAGATTACGAATTTGAATAAGAGTATTCCTGTTGGTCAAGTCAATTCAATCATTGATTACTTAGACCACGAGTTTTCCGCGCTCCAGTCGCTTGCTGATAACTTGGAAAGTGCAGTATCATCTCTAGGCACCAAAGAAACTAAATTGAAGGATCACATCAAACGCCTTTCGGATAATGTTAGCAAAGTCCGCGATGACATTATCAAGTGTGACGACATGACAGGCGATAACGCTAAGATTCTCGATCGTTTGAAGAAATGCCAGTCCTGCAAAGCTGAGCTCCAGAACTTGAGTGATGAAATTGACAACTTGTCACAGAGTGTTTCGGAAATGAACGACAACTACCCAGGATTCTACGAGTCATTAGTGCCAAAAGAACTTAGTACTTTGCAAAAGAGATTCGAGAGCGTTTTGGTACACGCAAACAAAACTGAAATCACTCTGCTTACGTTCTTGCAAAAACTTTTCACTGACAAGTTGGCTATGTTCAATAGAAACTTGAAGATTTTAGACGACAAAACCAGATGGTGCATGCCTGACGTCACAAGTGATAAATACAACTTGGAGGTTAAAAATGCTGCGCTGATTGATGTAGAAAACGGTATTGCTGACTGTAAGAGCAAGGTGGAAGAGTTGAAAGAAGCTCGTGATATTCTCAAAGTGGTTGCCGAGCCCGCGTGTGCTCAAGAAGCGGCCCAACAAACTGAGAAAGCACAGAAGAACCTGGAAGTTCTTAACGCTAACTATGAAGAAATCAAGAACAGGCTAAAAGAGAACATTGACGCTTGGCAAGAATACGAAGTATTGTTAGAAAATGTCTCAGAGTGGCTTAAAGAGAAAGAAAACAAAGTTAGACAAGAAGCCGCTAACCTACTCAATTTGGACGAAATTGATGCTAAAATTGCCGAAGTTGAACACCTCGATCAAGAAATTAAAGAGTACGGCGGAGAGGTCAGCAAACTAACAGAAATTGGAGAGAAGATCTTATCTCGCAACCCAGACTCCCGCGTCTTACAGCACATTAATCACTTGGTCTCTAGATATCAGACCGTTGGCAAGTTCATGGAGAGCCATCTCAACAGACTTAAGGACTTGAAAGACAACAAGTCTAAGTACGACAAATCTATCGCTGATTTCAAAAACTGGCTTCAAGATGCCAACAGCAAGATTAAGGATCTGGCTGTAATGAGCAAGCACGCTAAACCATCAGCAGCTGATCTAGCTCAAGTTAAGAAATTGAACGAGAATAAGGATGTTGGTCAGAAACTCCTCAACAACGCCATCGGCTCTGGTGAAGCTCTATTCAGTGGAATCACACCCGAGTGCCGAGAGCAAGTCAGAAATGAGCTCAGATCTCTCAGGGACTACTTTGAAGATTCTGTGGATTCACTCAACAATGTGATCAAGGACATCGAAACGACAATCAACAAGAGATCGTCCTTCGACGATACTTTCAACCAAGTACAAAAATGGATCGCTGACAAAGAGAAAGAACTTGGTGATTTCAAGCTCTGTCCCACATTACCCGAAAAGAAAGCTCAGCTTCACGCTAACAAGATCTTACACCAAGAAGTTGAATTACATCAGTCGATGCTTTCACAATTGACGGAGAAGATTAAGCTGTTGCCTGACGAAGAGGCCGAAAAGAGCCTTTCTAAAACTATTGAAAGATACAGGGGCATGACGAAAGAACTTGAAAAGAGGATCTCAGCCAGCGAATCTCACGTCGCCGACCACGAGAAATACGTCAACATGTTTGAAGATGTCCGCGATCGTCTCAATCACATTGTTGCTGAGAACAGCATGCTCAACTACGGATCTGTCACACAAAAGGATGACGTAGATTCCAAGATTGCTGCAATCGAAAAGGTGACGCTAAAAGCTAAAGACATCCAGAATAATCTGGCTGGCCTTAAGTCACAACTAGAAACCGTTATTGAAACGACAAGCCCTAACGGACACCCAGTGCTCATCAGCGAGTACGAACAGCTAAAGGTTATATGGGACCAATTAGCAACACAATGCAAAGAACAGGACAAGAAACTTAAAGACACTCTGAAACAATGGACCGAAAGCCAGAAGACTTTGGATGAACTTGAAGAATGGTTGAAGATCAAAGAAAACCAGGTCAGAGACCAAAGTCTTAAGAGTAATCTGGAGGCAAAGATTGCTCATCTACAGAAAGTCAAAGAAATTCAAAGCGAACTTGCTTCAAGGAGCGCTGATTTCGCTGCATTGACCGACACTAAACAGAATGTAGCTACTGAATCTGAACTTACAAACAAGACATCTAAATTGGCAACGAGATACCACACACTGAATAATCTCGTCAACGAAATCATTTCTAAGTACGAAGTATTCGTATCAGAGCACCAGACATTTGAAGACGAATATAACAACATGGAAAACTGGCTCATGGGCATGCTCGGTGAGCTCGGAGACCTCAATGAAATTGTAGGAGACTATGCTGTCTTACAAGAAAAGCAAAACAAAGCTAAGGAACTGTATGAGACCAGAAACAAGAAGACGCCTGCCTTTGAAGAGTTCTTAAGTTTGGGTGAAAAGCTGTACACACATACTAGCCCAGACGGCAGAGAAGTAATTCGTCAAAAGATCCGTAAGATACGGACACTGTGGGACAGCTTCGGAGATAGCTTCCAAGAAACCGTCAACAAGTTAGATCAATGCCTTTTGCAGTTCTCAGACTTCAGCCTCGCTCAAGAACAACTTACTAAGTGGCTCAAGGATGTTGAAAGGGCCATGCAGCGACACACCGAGCTCAAGGCTTCTCTGGAAGAGAAGAAGGCTCAGTTACAGAACCACAAAATCATGCACCAAGAGATCATGACTCACCAACAATTAGTTGAATCAGTTTGTGACAAAGCTCAGCAGCTAGTCGACCAGACACATGACGCTTCTTTGAATGTTTATCTGCAATCTATCAAACAGTTGTTCCAAAATATCGTAACAAAGTCACAAAACCTCCAAGACAATCTGGAGGATTGTGTAAAGAGACACGAAGATCTTGTACGTCTCATTCAACAGTACAAAGAATGGCTCGGCTCACAATCTGAGAAACTTCTCGATATTGAGAACGCAACCGGTGAGAAACCTGAAATTATTAGGAAACTGCAATCAGCCATCGCTTTGAAGGACATTGAAAAGGTTGGTTCGAGCAAGTTGGACGAAATTAGAGCAGTCTTCGCGAATGTTAGCAAGAGTACTTCAGAAGCTGGCAACACTGCTATCAAAGCTGAAATCGACAACTTGCATGACCAACTTCGCAATGCTGTTGAGAACATTACCAGTTCAGAACAGAAGCTCAAGCATACGTTGGAGATCTGGAACAAGTTCGATTCTTCAATTGAATCTATTACTGAATGGCTGAAGGACATGGAATCAAAATGTCGAGACCAGAGCCTTTGCTCCACTCTCAAAGACAAAGAAGCTCAGCTGCAAAGGTATGTTGACCTGCGCAACAACATCAACGCTAAAGAGAAGGAAATTGATGCTTTCGTCGATGAATCTCACAGTTTGATCCAACTGAGTGGAACAGAACGACTTAAGCCCCTTGTTACTCAAGTAAGCAGCCGTTACCAACAGCTGCACCTCATCTCCAAGGAAATTGTGAACCACTGGTCGGAACTAGTTGCTGATCACAGGAAATATGAACAGCTTCGTTCTGAATTTGATGCTTGGTTGAAACCACTAGAAGAACAACTTTCGCAAATGGTAACTAAGGAAGACAAACTGAGCATTGAAAGCAAGGGCAACAAATTACAAGTGTTCTTGATGGAGAGAGAAAATGGTGAACACAAGATCGGAATATTGACCACTGCTGGCGATAAAGTACTACCTGAGACTGCTGCGAATGGCAGAGAGAACATTCGCGCGGAAATAAGGGCCCTAAGAGAAAGATGGGACAAACTCAACGATAACATCCTTCAGCAACAGAAGGAATTCGAGTCTCAGACATTACAATGGTCAAGTTATCAGGACGTTCTGCAACAGACATTGTCTTGGTTGGACGAGAAAGAGAAAATAGTTGATGGCGAAGAGAAAGCTGTACTCAACTCAGCTCAAGAAATCAAATCCAAGTTACTGAAGAACAAGACATTATTACAAGAAATATACTCACACAAGCGTGTCATAGAAACAGTTACTGAAAAAGCCAAGAGCGTATCTGTTAATCTTCACTCCGGAAAGGGAGAGAGCGATGAAATGACTGCTATTATCAAATCAGTGTGGGATAGATACAATGCCTTGACAAACAGGCTGACCGGTATCATCGACAAACATGAAAGCACGTTTGACATCTACCAGCAATTCGCTGATCAGCAGAAGTCACTGCAAGATTACCAGAAGCATCTTTGGGACCGCTTGCATCTGCTATCGGATTTCAGCGGTAACAAAGCTGCGTTACAAAGCAAATTGGCCAAGATTCAGGAACTATTAGACGCTATACCAACTGGAAACAACAAGTTGAAGATGCTCTCAGATTTAATCGAGAAGAACAATGCCAAACTTTCACCTAGAGGCAGAGACGGTATGTCTCGAGAGTTGAGTCTTCTCCGAGCCGATTTGGAGAAGTTTACCGCGACAGTTCATGATGTTAAACGTGGAATTGAAGACAAGATACAGCAATGGATCGAGTTTGACAGTGCTAACGATCGCCTACAGCACTGGCTGAGTGATACCGAGATGAGCTTGAAGACCTACACTCCCAAAGCAACCCTGGAGGAGAAGGTGGATCAACTGAATAAATATCAGGTAAGTTTGTTTGAATACTAACTTGTTTTACTCTACCTTACATTGTACCCTATATTTAAATGATGAATTTTGAAACAGGATTTATGTAAAGCGATTGATAATCACGACAATGATTTGAGCGCAGTCAGTACTTTGGGCGAGGCCTTGGATCAAGTAAGAGTTGATGAAAGAAAAAATCTTTTGTCGCCAGCACCGTAGGATATAGCCTAATTTTCAGTAGAAATCTAATTTCACGAAAGTAATATCAATAGAAATCTAACAACAAAATTATATTTATACTTACATACTCGTATGTTGTGTATGAATCCAATACTTCAAATTTTGACTATTTAATTTATATTTTATACTAATATAGAAGCATTGGTGATTGGTACTTCTAATGCTGACAAAAGTTTACTATAAAAAGTCTAACTGTCTCGATGATGGTACTAATGGTAGTTGTCGTAGTTCAGTTTAAACGTAATCCATATTTAATACATTTACATAAAACTAACAATTCGTTAATTTTCAGGCTATCTTGGCTAACCTGAAGAAGACCGAGAATGACGTCGACAAACTAACTGACGAGTTCAGTGACCTCATTGAGAACTGTAATGATACTAGGATCACAATGAACTTGCAGCAGATGACGTCACGATTCCAATCTGTACAGTCGACTGCGAAGGAACTTGTGAAGAAATGCGAACAAGCCGTCAATGACCACAACGCCTACCAAGAGAAGTACAACCAATGTACTGATTGGTTGAAGGCGGCGCAACATAAGTTTGACGAATGCAAAGAAAACTTATCAAACTCTCCTGAAGGTATTAGCGCTAAACGAGAAAGCCTTAACGACTTGCTCAGCCAAAGACGCAACGCTACTCTCCTTGTCAATAACACCTTTGAATTGGGAGAGAAACTGTATCCTTCCACTTCTCCCGAAGGCAAGGAAATTATTGAACAACAGCTCCATGAAATCCAACAAGCTATCGACAACCTGTACGACAATATCACTAAAGCTGAAAGAGACCTTGATTCAGAACTTAACAAATGGTCCTCGTTCGAAGACAACCTCAAGACCGTACAGTCATGGTTGACGTCTGCTGAGAAGACTCTTCCTAAGGAGATTGAACTCAAGTCTACTTTGGATGAAAAGCGCAATCAACTAAATGTCTACAGGACTTTCTTGCAAGATGCTATCACTCACCAACAAGACATTGCCGATTTAGAATCTCGTGCCCAAACTCTGCCTGATGTTAGTAAAGACATTGCTAAAGAAATCAACCAGCTAAAACAAAGGCATGAGACTATTTTGGCGAGAGCTAAATCCTTCGTTGAGCAATACGAAGCTATTGTCAACAACCACCAACAATACACTAAGGCTGTTAAGGATTTGGAAGAATGGGTTGAAGCTACACACAACACAGCCCAACTATGGGGTGATGTCAACCTTGAACGTGTAGCACTAAGCAGCAACTGCGAAAAACTCAAATCTCTGCAATTGGCTTTGCCTGAAGAAAAGAACCGTATTGACAAAATACGTTC
This sequence comes from Eurois occulta, assembly GCA_950022335.1. Taxonomy (NCBI): domain Eukaryota; kingdom Metazoa; phylum Arthropoda; class Insecta; order Lepidoptera; family Noctuidae; genus Eurois; species Eurois occulta. The sequence goes on along the minus strand of OX465487.1, from coordinate 2,389,757 downwards.
TCTAGGTGAGAAAGTTCTACCAGGAACCATAAGCACTGGACAAGCTAATATCAGAAACCAGATCGATGCATCCCATCAAGAGTGGGAAGGCCTTGTTTCCTTCATCAACAAGACTATCGAAGCAATGGAGAACAAGATCCAGCAATGGAACGAGTACGAGAACATGAAAGACCAATGCTTGGCTTGGATCAGGAATACTGACAACCAAATCCATGCTGTGGACTTGAAAGCAACTTTGCCTGAGAAGCAAGAACAATTCAAGAAGTTCCAGGAGCTTCAAGGTGAAGTGCGCGCAAAGGAACTCGAGATTGATAATATCACCGAGAAAGCACAGCACTTACACACTGGTGTTTTCGGACCACGTGCGTCACAGATCTCAGATCTGTCAGTGAAATACCAAACTCTTTCACAAAAGGTTAAGGATCTAACTAATAGATGGCAACAGTACGTCAAAACCCATCAAGAATTCGCCAGCAATGTGACTGAATGCTCGCAATGGATAGAAGAACTGAGAGACAAACTAGACTTCTGTGCCGACTTGAGCTCTTGCTCACAGGATGACTTGGAAACCAAATTAGTATTGATCCAAAACTTGTTACTAACAAAAGATGAAGGTTTCACTAAGGTACAGTCACTTGTTGAGTTAGCCCAAAACGTTATGGCTAATACTGCTCCAGCAGGTCACGAAGCTATCAACAACTCATTAGTTGCCCTACAAGAACAGTGGTCGGCATTGTTGTCCAGAATGATTGAAACTAAGAATATGCTAGACGACTCGGTCACCAAATGGGCTGGGTTCCTTGAACAGATCCAACTCATTGAGAAAAGTAATACTTACCTTGAGAACATGTTAGCTGAACTAACGCCTTACGAGGCATCTATGACAGACAAGAGGGCACAGCTTGAGAAACTCAAGGAAGTAGAAGAGAAAGCCCGTTGTGATCGTCTAGACGTAGATACACTGAAGGCTAAAGCAGCTGAAATGATCGCAAGTGGTCAACAAAACCAAGCTGCGTCTAAAGCTCAAGGGACTTTGAGCAAATTCGACAATCTGTATGACAAGATTAAGAAACTGCTTGCGGACCGTGAGGAACAATACAAAGATCACAGACTATACAAAGAAGCTCATGATGAGCTTATCCAATGGCTCGGCAGGGCTCGCGAAAAGGTTCCTTCTCTGAAATCTAAGCCATTGAGCGATAAACTGGCTATTGAAAACTCAGTAGCACCTCTTGATGCCTTGATTAACAAACAGGCCCAAGGAGAACTTTTGTTAGAACATCTGCAACACACCGGTGAAGTCGTCCTTGCTAGCACGTCACCTGAAGGCCAGACAGTCATCAAGAATGAAATGAAGGCATTGAAGGAAAGCTTTGACGATCTATTCAATGAGATCAAACAACAGAAGAGTCAACTAGAAGATACCGTTAACCAATGGCGAGAATACAAAGATGAGTACGAGCGACTGTCTGATTGGTTACAACAGAAGGAAATTCTTATCAAGAATCAAAAACTGGCCCTACTAGGAACAGCTAAGGAAAAGGGTGCTCAAGTCAATGAAGTGAAAGAAATAGTGGACCAGCTGAACAAAGGCAAAGCGGACATTGAGAAGTTCAACGCTTCCGCTTCTGGTCTTCTTGCTTCACACTTGGACACCTACGTCAACAACCAGTTGCGTCACCTGAACTCCAGGTATCAAGTGCTGGTGAACATGGCTAATGATGTTCTGAAGAAGGTTGAGACCAACTATGAACAACATCAGACCTATGATGACAACTATGCGAAGACTAAGAAGTGGATCGATGACGCTTGGGAGATCACGCGCAGTGGCAGTGATGCTGGCAGCAACAGCAGCAAGGAAGCTCTGCAGAAGCGTCTAGAACAAATCGAGGACTTACTCAAGCGCCGTGAAGAAGGCCAGAACCTGGTCCATGCAACTGTCAACAGCGGAGAGAAAGTCCTCAGAAACACAAGGTCTGATGGCAAAGACAAGATCAACACAGAACTCAAAGAACTGCAAAACGAATGGGATCGTCTTGTCAAGAAGATGAGTACCGCCAAGGTTCACCTGGAGACAGCTTTGCTCCAATGGGCCGACTACAGCTCCAGCTATTCACAACTACAACAATGGATATCCGACAGAGAAGCAAAACTCCAAGAAGTGTGTGAACAGAAAGTCGCCAAGTCTAAGAAGGGCCAAGACCGCCTCGCCGGGCTTACGGCGGGTCTTAGCTTAGGCGAGAGGAAAGCCACACTCCGTCAAACAAACAATATTGTGCAAGATATCGTTTCGTTTGAACCCATGATTCAGTCTGTAACTTCTAAGGCTTCAGAACTTATGCAACAAGCTCCGGCGTCTGAGATCACCAGCAAATATGAGACTCTTTCTAAGCAAGCTAAGGACTTGTATGAGAAACAGAGAGAGACCGTGGAACAACACCAAGCGTTTATAGATGCTGGCTCAGACTTCGTCCAATGGATTAGGGCTGCTAAAGAAAGATTAGGAAAGTGCTCTGATGCAACCGGTGATAAGGAATCTTTGAGTAGTAAGATATCTCAACTCAAAGTGTTAGAAAGCGAACTGCCCGAAGGTCAGGCGAAGCTGCAGAAGGCTCTGGAACAGGGCGAGATCTCCTGCGGCCTGGCTGACCATGAGGATAGAGAGGATATTGAGGAAGAAGTAGCTCTTATGCAAGAAGAGTACGATACCTATGTGTAAGTAAATTGTTTTATTAATATTTGAATACGATTTTTCATTTATCTATAGTGCCTTTCTAGTGTTGAAAGAGGCGCCTATATTTCAGTATCCATCTTTTTTAAAAGTTTCATTGCCGTCAACAATTTTGTATTTTCGCCTCTTTTCATGAAATATTTAAACATAACATTTCTTTCCATTCCACAGTGAACAGCTAAACAACACCAAGGCTCTGATCGAGGGAGGTATCGTGAAGTGGACTGAGTACGAAGAGCAGTACAAGGAAGCCTTAGACTGGTTGTCCAAGACTGAGAAATTAGTGCAATCCTTCAACAAACTGCAGAATAACTTGGAACAGAAGAAAGTTGTTCTTGAGGAGTTCCAGGTAAGAATATTTCGTTACTTGTGAAAATATTATTTAGACAACTCCACAAAAAAAGATAATTTGAAAAACATTTATCTCGAATGCCCGGAAACCCACACTTATACATAGAAAAAAAAAACGTAACTATATATTTATGTAATGTTGGCTTGGTTGGCGCAGTGGCTGCGTGATTGGCTGCTGAAAAATTTGTCGTGGGTTTAAACCCGCACAAAAAATACACTTCTCATCAAAAAAATCGAAACACCTCGCAGTTTATGATTTGATAAGGATTATCAGAAAAATGTGTATATTTAGGAATAAATGTAAAATGTCATTTAATAGTGAGTAGTATGAGGTTTTTAAATCCTAATGTTATTGTTCTAAATTCAAATTAAGTCTTCATAGGTTTCGTATTTTGTATAATGAGTAATTTTTACCCTGTATGGAATATGAAGGAAATGGGTAAAACAACACGCGTAAATGAAAAAAAAATGTAAGAAACGTTTATTTAATAACTTGTATTCCCTCCGCGAGCTCTTATTACTGCTTCCATACGGTTCTTCATCGATCGGATGAGAGTCACGATCACATGTTGTGGTATATTATCCCATTCCTCTTGGATTGCATTTTGCAGCTGGCTAAGTGTTTCTGGGGCTGGATCTCTTGCTCGAATTCGTCTCTTTAATTCATCCCATAGATGTTCAATGGGATTCATGTCCGGGCTTCTTGCTGGCCATACCATAATGGAGATACCGACTTCGGTAAGATAATCTCGTACGACGCCCGCGGTGTGAGCTCTAGCATTGTCGTGCATGAATATGAAGTCGTTGCCAATAAAATGTGCATAGGGCATCACATGAGGTTCAAGACACTGTTCGATGTACCGATGAGAGTTTAGTGCAGGCAGCCGTGGCCCAGACACAAAGGCAAGTTCTGTCTTACCGTCGGCGCTGATTCCTCCCCAAACCGTCCACGAACCGCCACCATAGCTGACCTTTTCTTCAATGCAGCATTGTGCAAAGCGTTCTCCATCTCTTCTGTAGACCTTCTTCCTTCCGTCGTTACCATACAGCATAATTTTACACTCATCAGAAAACAGTACTTTGCTCCACTGAAGGTATGACCAAGTTAGGTGCTCGCGTGCAAAGTTAAGGCGCGCTCTTCGATGGTCTGCAGTTAATTTCGGCCCATTCGCTGGCTTATGCGGTGCCAATCCGCGTTCCTTCAACCTTCTTCTTATTGTAGAGTCACTTACAGCTACTCTTCGTACAACGCGAAGCTGCTGCTGCAGTTGAAAAGCGTTAAGGCGTCGATTTCGTAAAGAAGTTGTTACAATAAATCGATCATCTCGCTCAGAAGTGACCCGATTTCTGCCAGATCCTGAACGGCGCGTGAACGAACCAGTCTCCCGATAGCGTTTGTAGACTCTATGAACAGATGATAAGCTTAGATGCAATCTTGCAGCCACAACACGCTGACTAAGTCCAGAATCCAGCAATGCCACCACTTGGGCGGCTTCTGCGGGCGAAGTATCCATATGTTTTAGAAAAAAAAGTTTTTCAGACGTCCCAAAGTAAATGAAATAAGAAACAAAAAGTTTAAAGACAAGCGCTAATTTTTAGTTTTTAAACGAGAAACGTACTCCAACCCTAAATACACATTTGTCTCAAAACAGTGATTAATTTCATTTATAGGATAAACAAATGAAATTCTAATTTCGTATTTTGATTTTTTTCTTCTTACTGTAATGACCAAACTGCCAGCTACACAATAATGTTTTTTTTTTCATGGAATTAATTCTCTTTTGTAAAAAATTAGGACAAAAACAATAAAAACGAAAGTGTTTCGATTTTTTTGATGAGAAGTGTATATTTGGATAGCTCGTAAATCCTGGTTTCGGGTCAGGATGACAGTAAATGAGTAGACAGGATGACGTGAGACAAAAAAAAAACGAATCTTACAATGTAATATTCTTCGCAGGGACACCTCCAAATGCTATTCGACTGGCAAGCCGAGCTGGACAAGCTGAACGTGCGCGCACAGACCCTTCTAGAGACCTGCGCAGACACCAGAATCTCTAACGGCATCACGCAGCTGACCACCAAGTATAACGCGCTGCTGTCGTTGGCTAAGGAGGTCATGAAGAGGCTGGAACTCCACTATCAAGTAAGTTTTTTGATTATATTATTTATTTAAAATTAATTTTCACTAGTGGTAGTATATTGAATGCTCAAGGCATTCTTTACCCGTCAATCTTTGGGTAAACAACATTGTGTAATGGTACAAAAATAAATAATATCCTTAAACACTGTTTGAACCAACACCTGTTTCTTGTTCTATTCGAGAATTATTTTCTTGGTTCATTTAGACTCAGATTTTCGGAATTAGTTGATGCCCTTAGAAATAAGTCAGCGAGCGAGTTCTGCTCCTGCAACGGTCTAAAAAGCAAAAGGGCTGAATACAGTGTCTGGATGTGAAGTTTCTCTAAAATTGGTACAAAAACTTATTGAAATGATCTGGCAGATTATGTTTACTGAACCAGATGATACAAGCCATTACTATTTTATTATTCTGATTATGTACAAGTACATTATGGTGCCTTAGAATCAGAATCTACTGTTTACTATAAAACACATATTTTAGTTGACAGGTCTACAAATACGACTATGCTTACTATCCTTTTGTTTTCCAGGAACACCAGCAACACAATGCTCTGTACGGCGAATGCCAAGACTGGCTGGACAGGACCCGAGAGAAACTCAACCAATGTGCCGAGATTCCCAACAATCTGGCTGAAGTGAACAGCAAACTGAACACCGTGAAATTGCTGCGTCAATCCTTGGAGCAAGGACAGAACAAACTGAGGTATGTTTGGGGATCTTTCTTTTTAGTGATCTTGTATGTTGCTTATTGACTCATTCCAATTAAAGCATAACGTGGAATCGTTATCATTTTATCTCTGTAAAGAGTTGTTGGCTTAAAATTATGACTTTTGAAATCGGTTTTATTTTGTATACCTATGCCCATTACGTCTGTGAAGTTTCGCTAGTTAATTTAGCTTATCCCTGTAGAATATTCTACAAAATATGCATATTACTTTTACATCATGACGAGCTTCTTATAACTGAAAACGTCATTGTGGCTCTTTTCCGTTTTCCGCGGATGTGAAGTATATTTATTTTCCTGGACAGTTTTTCTTTTTTTGCGTTTTTATTATATTATGCTCCATATACACAACACTATTTTCTTTCATTTCAGGTACCTTCTTGAACTTAAAGAGAAGGTTATCATGAACACAGAACAGACTGGCGCTGCCAAGATACAAGAGGACACGGATAACTTAAAGCAGGAGTTTGACAAGCTGATAGCTGACCTGCAGGATGTCAGGAACAAGCTCACCAGTAGAGCGTCGCAGTTTGATGATATTTCTAAGGTAACGCTTGCAATTAATAGAAAAAAAAACATTTTATTTTAATTAATATTTTGAGTGTCTTTTGCCGGCTATAAAGATTTTTATAATATTTTTTTTTCCAAAAATATTGCCGTTCTTAGTTACTTAGTTCTTGGAATTTTTTAAGTCGATTATTGTTAATTTGGCTGTACCAAACACTTCTGCATACCCTTTAGGGACGTTAAGCATTAAACATATTTGATTAGATAACGCTTCTAGAAAACAAAGTCGAAGTCAAATAGTTCATTTCAATTACCTACTAAGGCACTTTTGGATACCTGTAAAAATAAGTCGGTAAAAATTCTACTTATAACTTAAATGCATAACGTCACATCCTAAAAAATCTAATATATTCCAGATCCACAAGCTCCTAGTAGAATGGCTAGACGACATCGACCAGAAGATCCAATCAGACGACTCTCTTCTCCAAGACCTATCGGAGAAGAAGTCTAAACTGGAGAAGTTCAAGACCTTCAACCGAGACATTGATTCTCACAACGATTTAGTCAAGAGGCTGAACGAGAAGCTGAAGGAGGATGCCTCTCTCAAGTCTAAGGGTATTGAGGATACGCTCAAGAGGTACGATGGTATCAGGAAGACTGTTAATGAGATGATTGCGGTAAGTTTTTTAATTAAACTTTAGCTAGTGAGTAGATGATAAGAGATAAAGGTTCATATAGGTACATTAGCCGACAAAGATAAAACAACTGAGTAGAATGCTGGTTACTTCCTCAGGTCACGCGTTTGCCTCATTTTTTTGCAATAATTGGCGACTTCACTACCGATAAGTTATTTAATTAACTTGGTGCGCTGCTATACCAGGAGCACAACGATGCAACCTGAACAGAAGTTCTAGTTGTTCCATTGTCATGTTCATTTCTTTTATAAGGGTCCTTGATAATTATAAAACAATCAAGGAAATATTGTCAGCACGCTAAACTTCAATACTTTCCACAGAAACTGGAAGACTACGTGAACTCCCACATTCAGTACAAAGAATCCTACGACAACTTCTACGACTGGATCAGGAACTGCAAGATCGAGATCCAACAGTGTTCCGACTCCCACGGAGAAAAAGACTCCGTACAAAAGAAACTTCAGAAAGTCAACAAAATCATCGAGTCCTTACCTAAAGGCGAAGCTTTACTGAAGAAGGCAATCAGCTTGAGTAATGCCGTACTTGACACTACAGGCAACGAAGGAAAGGACAATATCAACCAAGAGATTAAACAGTTGAAGATCGAATGGGAGAATCTACAACAGATTTGTAAGGATACGAAGAAATTGCTGGAGAAGTGTTTGTCGGCCTGGTCTGATTATTTGGAGACTTCGGAGAAGATGAGCAAGTGGGTGAAGGAGTTTGATACTAAGCTGAAGACTGTGCAGACGGTGGACAAGATCACGCCTGAGCATCTTGATAAGTGTCGCGTGAGTATTTACTTTCTTAACATTTAATTTTAAGGAAAAGGGGGTGACTTATTGATTGTTCGTTTGATAATAGACGTATGGAAGAAATATGCTGCCATAAAAATTGGGAGAATGATGATAAATTCTTTGAAGAAAAGCTACGATCTGAGTAATTTAAACACCATATGTATTTTCACCGAGGGCTTTTTTCAGCCTCATAGACTTGACTAGTATAAAGTGCCTGAGACATTGAGTTGTATTTATAGAATTATGATATTTTCACTTCATCGGGAGATTTTGAAATAAGCTTTAATGATCGTCTGTATTGTAATGTTGCATACTTATCTTAATTGTTGTTTTATTTTACAGGATCTCCTATCCGAAGCATTAGGCCACAAACACGTCCTAGAAGAACTGAACGACAGATGTGAAAACCTGATGGAACAGAGCGCTTGCTCCTGGGTCCGCGACAAGACAGTCAACCTACAAACTGAATACACAACCCTCCTTACCAAGATACAGGGTCTAGTTTCCAATGGCGAGAAGAACTTGTCTGACCACACTGAGTTTATTAAAGCGAAGGAAGATCTCCAACAATGGTTGGAAACAGCTCATGGTACAGTTCAAGATTCTATCGGAGTTGGTGATATTGATACTACTAAAGATAAATTAGAAACAGTCAAACTAGTTAACAACAGAATGACTGAAGGTCATCACTTACTAGTAGTCCTACAAGAAGCTTTCAAGAAAGCCCTTAATAACACGCCGCCTGAAGAACAAGACGGTCTACGCAATGACGTCAAAATCTTACAGGAAAGCTGGGACCAACTGAAAATAGACCTTAACTCTATCACAGCACAGCTCAAAGCAGCTATCGGCAAATGGGAGGACTTTGAAGAATCCAAGAAGAAGATGGACCAATGGATCAAGGATACGGAACAGAACTTAGATAAAGTTCCTCCTACAGGCGGAGAATTAGGAGAAATGAAGACTCTGCTTGAGAAATACAAACACATTGAAGATGAGATTGATAACAAGAAACCAGAATTAGACAGACTTAAGGGCGAAGCAGCTGAATTAAGCTCTTGGGCAAAGAAACCGGCCATCAAGGAATCAGTTACAGAAATCGAGAAGAAATGCAAAGCTCTACGGGCTAAATGCGCCGCTAAGAAGGCTGACCTCGAATCTGAAATCAAAGATTACAACAACTATCATCAATCTTTGCAAGACACTGAGAAATGGCTGCTGCAGATCTCCTTCCAGCTCATGGCACACAACTCCTTATACATCGCCAATAGGGAGCAGACAGAAGAACAGTTAGCCCAACATGCAGTTCTTCTAGACGATATACAGAAATACAGGTCAACACTGGACGAGTTAGAAGGCAAAGGACAAGCCCAGATCGAGCGCTATGAAAAAACAACGCCATCTATACGCGAAACTGTAGGAAAACAATTGAAGAATGTCCACGACAGTCATAAGAGTCTTTTGGCAACTGCTCTACAGATTGAAAGGCGTTTGAGAGAAGGTTTAGCCAAGTTCAAGGAGTATGAAGATACCCTGGAGAGTATCCTGAATAACTTGGATGAGATGGAGCCTGCGATTACGGAGCTCGATGTGCCTGTTGATGGACTTTCGCATGGACGTGAATTGCTGGATAAGGCTAGGGTGAGTAAACTGTTTTGTAAGTTGGTTTAAACTGAATTGTCTACTTGAGCTACTTAAACAGGGTCGCGATTAAGTCATTAGAAATTGTCAGGGGGGTGATTAATTGATTGTACCCGTAAAAGGGTTTGTTTGGGGGGTACTACCATTAAACCTGTTCCTAACACGAAGGTTTTAATGGTCTATTGGTGATGCTGAAAGTGGGTACATGCGGTTCTCTTGTTTTTAGGTACTACCGAGATCACTGAGGGTCGACGATTTTTCGACCTTACTGATTAAGGCTATAAGAGTGAAAAGTGGTAGACCGTCACTGAACTCGATAGTACATAGTAAACTGTGGGTTCCTACAATTATATTATCGAATTAAACTTTGAATAATAAGTAATAGATACGGTATTGAACATCGTAAATCATAATATTTATGGACAATTTGACAGGTGTTCAATATTAAGTAATTATAACACAGTCGGATATTACACAGGTGTCGTAAGTTTTGCATTCTCCAGGTTTATAAGCATACTCATCTGCATAATTAAATTGGAAATTGTTCGATAATTTTATGAAAATTTACAAGTGAGCAATCGAATTATATGCTGCATGGTGCGGGTATGTATGGTACAAAATGTATCCGTATTGGAGAGAGGCACATCCTAGTTTTATATCCATCACGCTCGTATTTGGACTTTGTTTAGCGTGTAATGCGGATGATTTGTTATTCGTTAAGCTGGTAATGTTCATATTTAGTATAATCGAATGTGGGCAAGCGTTTCATACAAAGTGGCAACAAATCTTATCCCTAATCGTTTGGTGTATTCACGCAAGCGAAGTGCCCAAGTCGCATCGCCATGGAAAACTGGATATAATGCTACAATGGACCACTACTAGAGTTATAAACAAATGAGTTACATATATGTTCCCCAGGGCCTGCACAACCGGCTGCAGACGGAGAAGGGGCGTCTGTCGGCGGCCGTGGCGGCGTGCTCGGCGGCGGCCGCGTCCGTGTCGCGCCCGTCCTCGCCCGCCGACAGCGCGCCGCCGCCCGTGCCGCCGCGCGAGCTGCACGTGCGCGCGCGCCTCGAGGACCTCATCGACCAGGTACTCATGGCTTCTTCTCACATACTGGCTTCCGAAGTCTTGACGTCGTTTTGATGTTGTGTTGTGTGAGGAGTCGTGTTGCATTGGATGTCGACGGTGGAGACTAGAAATTCCGTAACGGAAATTGAAAATCGAATCGAGATCGCTCAAATTCACATTTCCACCGGTTATAAGTAGGATGTTAGGATATAAATTATTGATAAATTAGAAACACATTTAGAGAAATGAATTTGGCCTTATTAAAAATTTAAGTGTTTTAAATAAGTTACTGAGGTCAGGGCTACAAGAATCTTTACACCCTTGAACGGCTGAAAGAAAGTTGTTGAGTTGTTACTGAAAAACATCATTACGGAGTTAGTTCCATTCTAGACCATGCGCTAAAATATTAAATATGTATTGATTAATTTAAATTAGGAAAAGCCTGAAAAAAAATTCTACAACAGACTTACTTAAAATATCAAAGTGTTCAAAAATCTAGTCTAAAGTTATTAAAGTTTTAAAACAAAAAAAAACAGTAATTGTAAGTTTCTTGTTATTAGATTAGAACAATGTACTTAACCTATATACCCATATTGATAGAGGGCAAATAGACTTTAAAATTCATCAATAAATGAAAAAATTAACAAATTCGGTCATAATCCTGTAACCAATGCAACTCGACTAACCTTTTTCTTAGCTTATAAATACTGAATGGTCTGCAAATAATCTATACATATAATAAATCTATGCTTATAAGTCCGCCAGGTCGACAAAACGAACAGAACCAACGTTTTTGATGTAAGATAAGATCTCTTATTAATAATAATTATTAAAATATAGTTAACATTGTTGTAGATAGATCGTAGTTAGTACAATAATAATGTAAAAGGCTTTATCGTTGGCAATGTAACTTTTGTGCACCTGGTTTTGTCTGACTCGAGATTATTATGTAATTAGTTTGATCTTAATTAAGGGTTTCCCAATTTAGTGTGACCTGACAAGAAAAACTACCTACTGTAATGGCAATACAGTTTAAAATGGCATCACGTTAAACATGGAGCGGATTTATTAAATTCGTCAAATTGAACCGTTAATGTTTGGCCAGTTACGACGATAGCTCATATGTTTAAACATTAATTCTGCTTTTAAGGTTTCGTGCTTCGAAAGGAAAAGACGGCCCTTTTATGTAAAAACTTTTAACATGTTACTCCCTAACAAGTTACCACAATTATTGGTTATGCTTCGTAAAATATTAATTTTTAGAGCCAAAATCGAAAGAGCAATGTTCAGCATGAAACATATTGCAAACCAGTTCAGCAGGCGTTACCTTTATTAATATTATTTTAAATTTATCATGGAGAATATTTTAGAATGTTACTGCCACGGTACATGTTTCACTAAATTGGTTGAAATATAATAAAATAAGTAAGTGTAAGGAATTCAAAAACAATAAGTCATTATTCATTAACAATAATAATCTTGCGTCAGAACAATGAGAAGCGAGCACTGTTTGTATCAACTTATCAAGTACAAGAGGCACGTATAACATGATTCACTGAGTACTTGGCCACTACATGACTACTTAATACCACTACAAAGTTGAATTGAATGCTTCTGCTATATGTCACGTTTGTACTGAGAATTGACAGAGAAAATATTATTTGGATTGCCAGCAGTATAGATTAAGTTGGAAGTTCTAGGAAGAAGTTAGTCATAAAAAGTTTCTAAATCCCTACAACCTCCGTGCCAAGATCAACCAACTAATAATAAAATAGAAAAATTAAAAACGATCTTTTGGCAAACAGTTTTTGAGCATCAGTCTCGATCTCACACTAGATTTTAAAAGATTGGTATGAAATGGCTAAAATTAATGTAGTAGTCATCAATTTTGAAACTGCTGAGTAGCTATGATGACTGTTGATATTGACACGATGATTTCCACTATTTAAAATAAGAAATGAAATATGAAATCAAAAAACGACCAGACCACAACCACCAGACCGTTTTTTCTTTTCTTGAGAAAAGCCAGTACCTTATACACAGTGACTTGTATCAGTGATAAAAACGACAGAAAAGTCAAAAACGTATGGGACTCGCTTAAGCTGTCATTATAAAAATATAAAATCTAAGAGCAAGAGCAATTGACTAGACCTCAGGGGGCCTAGAATGGCCGAAACATAATAGGATAGTCATACGAATTACGTTACAGTTAACTTTGTGAATTGTCACTTTGTAACCATTTTAATTCTGTAATTTGAATTCTGCTAAACGGCCATTTTAGGCTCCCAGTTCTGTTGACCAGTTGTCTTCGAATATTTTCTCTGTCAACCCAATAATCAATTAATCCTGTACCTACATACTAACCCGCACTGTTTTGATGTCTGTGTGTCATGCATGGTTTGTTTATAGAAACAAGTGAGCGAAGTAGGGAGCGTGCCGCGTATTGACCTTATTCTAAGGACGCTTGAGGCACCCGAGTTCGGGCAAAAGCTTTCGACTTTCGAAACCAAGGTAAGGATGCTTGTTTGTGGAGTTATTGTGAAAACTGTCTTCAATAAGATAGTTTAATTAAAACAAAGTTAATCCAGCATTTGGTGAAATTTTTATGTTTATCAGATAGATAATATAGTTATATCTAAATTCCACCATGTTTTGGGCAGAAAAGCGCTTATAAAAATTGTAATTCTGTCGGCGATGATAATGATGATGAAACCGACAGCCACTTGTCTAGCCCTTGATGGCGTCTTTGAAATATATAACCATATTTCTTCTTAGTATACCTATTATACGTAGATCCCCGTTATGATGACATCAAGGCAAGATCTACAGATCCCTACTGCACTTAGAAACTCTTAGTTTTTCTAATTAGTAACCTTTGAAAACTCGTTGAATTTCTGAAACCACAAAGTAACAAGCTTAACAGCAGCAATTTGTTTAACTACATGATCAATGTTTTATAAATACACTGACTAGCACCATCATCTTAGCTTAAAACTTCCCACACAGAAAGATCTAACACTGAATACACCCTACAGGTACAAAGTCACTTGGAGGAACTAGGAGACGCAGTCCACGGCATGGAAGAGGCCATGAAGCAAGTCCTAGAGATCCAGGAATGGATCGCGGTCCACAACGCGCTGGCCCGCGACTGGCTCGCCAACCCATCCAAATTGAGGCCTGAAGCGGCTAAGCAGGACATGGCAGCGATGAATGATGCGCTGGCTTCTCTTAGTGAGAAGAGGAACAGGCTGCTTACTGAGATTCCTACTGATGGTTAGTAATAAAACTATTTTCGAGTAGTCCTCTGTCACAAAATTTAATGAAATATCAATGTGTAATTTTCCCAAATTCTGTTTTATATTATAGTGGTTTGGGAGAAAAGACTGCTAATTTTAAAAAAGTAAAATTTTAACATTAAGGTCCTTCTAAAGTGTTATCACTAATCATAATTTCATATTGTTCAGGACTCGAAGACGAAATCAATCTAGAAGAAGAGCTCGACAACTTAGAACAAGCAATCCTCAAGGCAATCGAAAGAGAGAAGGGTAACCAAGCCATCATCGACGCCTTCCGGAATAAATGCCAAGAAATCCATGACTTCTTCGATTCCACACTCAAGAAGATGTGCCTGGCTGACAAGGGTTCTGGTCTCCCGTGTCCTCAAAAACTCAGCGCTCTTAAGGAACTGTCTTCAGAATTCGGGCAAGCTGGCAAAGACAAAGTCGACAGCATCAAGTCTGTGGGCTCCCAAGTCATCAACATCGTCAGCAATTTGGAGTCTCAACAGGTCGAAGAGCAAGTAAGTATTCATAGATAAACAAATGACAAGACGTGACCGTGACAAATTTTAGTAGTTGCAGTGACCTCACCGTGAAATAATTAGTCATTAAACTATTGTTGAACCGGAAATTATAGTATTTTACCTACAAATGTCTCGTGCTTTTATCATAATGTTTTTTAGATATTTTTTACTTATTCGAATCTTTTTTTTCAGATGAAATCTGTAGAACGCAGGTACAATGACATTGCCAAGCGAATCCAACGCAAGCTTCAAATGCTTGAGATCACCTACAAGGCTATCGATGGTACCAAGAGCGAGGTTAATGCCCAGAACGAATGGATGCAGAAAGAAATCGACAACATCCTTCACCCTGAACCTCTTGGATATGAGAGCAAGTCGGTCAAGGAAAGGCAGAAGAAGGTAGCCAATCTTCTTAAAGAAACTGACGGTAAGAAGACAGTCATCGACTCTTTGGAAAAGAAAGTAAGTAACATCCAAGCTGAACTTGAACCTTCTGAACAGATGCAATTAGAGTCAGAATTGTCTGAACTGTCCTCTAAGCAGAAACAACTAGCCTCACTCATCAAACAGGAAATCGAAAGATTAGGCACATGCGCTGAGGATAGGAAGAAACTTGAAAATGACATTGAAAAGGCCAAGAACTGGCTCAAAGCTAAACTCGCCGAGATTAAGAAACTTGGTGGCACAGTACCTTTAGAAGCTGCTAAGGTTGAAAAAGAGATTGCAGTACATAAAAAACACCAGAGCGAGTTATCTGACTTCCACAACGATACTTTGGCTGAAGTGATGCGTCAAGGCAACGCAGTTTCCAAAGACTGTTCTCCCGAAGACAGGGCTAAGCTACAGGCTGTTCTTGAAGACCTGAACAAATCTTATACATCAGCTAAGGTTGATATCGATGACAAACTCGCGGCGCTCAACAAACGCTTACAAGGCAGGAATGAGTTTGAATCTGAAGTTGCCAAGTGCCAGAGCTGGTTGAATGAGGCTGAGGTAGCTGCCACACCCGAACTACGCACCACCAGTCTTCAACTCCTGGAAGAACAACTCGCCAAGTTCGAGAAACTTAGCAAAGAAGCCGATGATGTTGAAAAGAACATCGGCAAAATTAAGGACAAGTCCAAAGAGCTCATGGATTCGTTATCAGATTCGAACAAACTGCAACTGAAGGAACAGGTCAACGTTCTTTCTGATAGATTCGCGAGAATTAAGGCCATTATCAATGATAAGAAGGGCATCCTACTCAAACATATTAAGGAATACAAGGATGCTGCAGCCAAGATCGCTGCTGCTCTTGAATTCTTGAACGAAATCCAGAACAAGTTGAAGGCTCTGAACAAACCTATTGGAAGCAAGGTAGAGGATGTACAGCCAATCATCCAAGCATATGAATCTATCCTAGCTGACCTGAAAAAGAACAAGGCAATGTTGAACGAACTTCAAGGTGGTAACTTACATGACCTTCAAGATATTCTAACTCAACAAGACGACTTAATGAGCACTATTGAAGACCAGATATCGAAACTCAAACAGCTCTTACTTCTGCGTGAACAATTCTTCGCTTTAGTGAAGGAAATAGAAGAGTTCATCTCCAAATACACTGACCTAACATCCGATATTGAAAAGTCCAATGATTCCTTGGAAGACAAGATTAAGCGGTACGATGACATCATCGTTAAGATCCAAGGATGTGAAGCTTTGCTTGCGACTGCAACTGACAAAGGTCAACAGATCGCCGCTGAAGGCACTGTCATGGACAGAAACAACATCACTGAACTTCTACAGTCATTAAAACAACAGCTTCTAACACTGAGAAGAACTGTAGAAGCCAAGCGTCAAGAACATGAGAGAGCCGCAGCAGAACACAAGAAACTCGGCTCAGATCTGTCAGATATCCTTCAAAAGCTTCACGACAACGAAGCCGCCGTACACTCCCGACCACTCCTCAACAGAGATGTCGCTAGTGTCGATAAGAAACTCACAGAACATGCCACGCTTGTCAAGAACATTCAGTCGTACTTGGACAAACTTACGAAGATAACGGATGTTATTAAAAACGATGATGGAGTACCAAGCACGTTACTCGAAATGATGTCGGAAGCCAACTCTTTGAAGACATCCTTACCAGCAGAGTTAGCCAACAGAGAGAAATACTTACAAGACAACAAGAAATACAGACAGCAATACCTACAACTCGTCGAGAAACTCAACATCTGGGTGAACGAAGCAACAATTCGCCTCAACATGGGCAAGAACGGTACCGACTTCGAGAACATCGAATCTGATTTAGAAGAACACAAATCATTCTTCAACACGTCCGAACCATCAATGAAAGATCTTGTTGGGAAGCGCATGCAAGACATTGTAGACAAGATCTGGCCATCCCTAGCAGCTTCTGAACAAGAAGAACTATCTAAAGACCATCAAAAACACAACCAGCTTTTGAAGAACACGCTCAACTCTGCAAAATCTCGTCAAGCTCAACTTGAACAAGACCTGGAGATCTGGAAAGACTTCTGCCAGCTTGTGGACAAGATCAAGGCGATCCTAGACAAGAATGACATTCAAGACGAGCCTGTCACATCAGTCGACGCGCTAAGGCTGCACTTGGAGAAGCTGAATCATGCCAAGAATGACCTTGAGGTGAGTGGCTGTTTCGTAGTAATGTAGACTTGTATAGCAACGCGTAGTAGACATATTCTAATTAGCAATGTTAATGGAACTCAAGGAACATCCTCTCTTTGACTAAACAAGTAAACATCTGGCTCAGTTTTTGAGTCAGAAGAAAAAAATGGAAGTCGATATTTGACTCATATTTAAAAAACACAGTTGCTATACAATCTGTAATATTTTTTATTGTCTCTGCTCAAATTCTTTCAAAAGCAAAATACTGTCGGCTGGCTGATTTACTACTTTATTTATTTATTACTTAGGTTGATGATCGAGAAATTATTCGTCGAATTAATATTTAGTTAAATGGCATTGTGTTTGCGTGTTAGTTGCAAATATTCAGAATTTAAACGTATAAAAATTGGTAGATAATTTGGTCGCCTCAGACTTCCATAGTGAGAAAATGAATTTTTATTGACTTTATCTGCATTAATTTTCAATTTTGCAGTGCAAGGCGAACACGAATGTGTCTCGTAAATAAATCATTCAATTTCGATCAATTAAGATTACAAACGGAGGGGCTGTTTGTAATGAATTGATATTGTGATTCACTATCTGAAAATTTTTAAAGAGTGGTTTCCATACTTCTCTTTGAGTTACCCACACCTATTAGATTGTATGCTCTATTATCGGGGAAGTCCCTGATATCATAATATCCGACTAGAAGTATCGATTCTAAGTATAAGTATAGTCAAACTAGGTTATACAGCTAGAAAACACACTTGCGTTCTCCGATACGAATAATTTTTTCCTCTTAAGCTGTTAATAACATTGATTTACATAATTAGTTCAGTCGGCTACCGGTAGATGTCCCCACAAGTAGCACAGTCAACGGTTGTTTTAAAGAGCGATATCTCGCGATTAACTTCACAATGGCTGGTAAAAAACGTTTTATTAACCAGTAAGGGGTGCTACACACATATTCGGCTATAGAAGTTTATGTACGTACCATATACTCACGGTTCCTCCCATGAAAGTAGGCAAAATGTGCAGAACACCATCTGCTACGATCTTTCTTATCATAGGTACTTTTTTCGCCAAGTCCACCTTTGTTCATATACATACATCTGGTCAGATATGTATGTACGTTCGGAAAAAATTCGCTCAGTTTAGACCGAAATATGCCAAACCGACCCGGATATGGTTCAGCAATATTTAGTATCTAGATGCCTAACGTAGTTTACCGATCGGCACCTGCCGAATACGTGTTAGCTACGGGTCGGGTTT
This sequence comes from Eurois occulta, assembly GCA_950022335.1. NCBI lineage: Eukaryota > Metazoa > Arthropoda > Insecta > Lepidoptera > Noctuidae > Eurois > Eurois occulta. The sequence continues at coordinate 2,371,402 of OX465487.1, read as the reverse complement.
TTTGTGTGACCAGTATTGCCGAATCGAATGCAGAGCCGAAAATGCGTGTAACGCCCCTTCACGATACTAAATGCCCGGGCACACCACAAAATGAATAAATTCCCATACTAATTGAGATATTACAATTTTAAATGGAGTAAGAACCGTTGAAAATAATATAATGGCGGCGCACTTCAGTTTTTGCGGGATATCGTTGTTTGTTATTTTTTAAGGTAAATAGTTATCAGCGTTAAGATGTGTGCAAATATTTGTTGATGCTATCTTGTGGAGGCTTGTCATAAAAACAAGTTAAAGCTGCATTTTTCCACTGAGATTTTTCCGCAAGTATTTTTAAGCGAAAAGATTCCTCGGATTATTTAAAGATATGCTTCTTACTAATAAGATAATTAATCATTATTTTGGAGAAATTACGGTCATGATGTGGTATGATTATAATCAGCTTATATCATATAAATAAACATAACGTACCTACAAATTACAATTCGTAATTTCGATATCTTGTAGTATCATTGCAATGATAAAGCTGATTACGATTACTGATAAATAGATGACAAAAAACATTTTTTACCAGTCACAGTTATATGTTTCTGAAATAATATTTTCCAAAACCGTTTAAAGTACTAAGATGTTTTTGTAACACAGTTCCGACATGTTTTGTGTAATAAAAAATATTTTACCAACCTAGGTATAAAATCAGTATTTAGTTAGGTATTTTCCTATAAGAAATCTTAGATTTTAAAAAACTTACGGAATTTAGATAATTAACGTATGGAACCCTCCACGCGAGTCGAACCCGCACTTGTCCGATTTTTCATAGATAAATTCATTCTGACTCGTTCGTCGAGTGGTCGCAAGCGTGACTGCTGAGCATGAGATTCTGGGTTCGATTCCCGTGTCGAGGAAAGTGTTATTGGGTTTTTCCACCAGAAATTTCTTATTAGAAGTCTGGATTTGTGCCGTTAGCCTATTGACGTTGATGGCAATAGGCTCGCCCCCTATTATATGGGACTTAAAAAATAATTGGCAACATGTGGGTGTACTATTATGTACACCTCTGCCTAACCCTTCAGGGATTACATGTGTTATGTTTACAAATTCATTCAAAAGCGTAGCTCAAAAAGCTGCATCATTAATTTAACTGCAAGAACTAAAACACCTAATCATTATACTTCACCTAATTAGGCTCCATTTTTCCTAGACCTAAGTAACCTGTGGTCGCCAGTTTTATTTGATGAACGACTAGGTTAATGCACTTTATTTCAAGGCCCATTGTTCTGGACTTAAGGCTACGTTGCTGAACTGACCAAGCTTCATTTTATAACTGACTGCGAAAGATTAAAAGATTGTTAGTTTTCAAGATTAGTTTTAAAATGTAGTTATTAAAGCCAGTTATTGGTTATTAAGGGCTACAATTGTTTAAAGTCGAAGATAGAGTCAGCTACATAGAGTCAGTTCCAATTGTTCCAACAAGAGAGTAAGGCACTCAAAGATTGTTTTATATGAAATAGCTATGGCTTTAAAAGTTTAACTCTGAACAATTGTGTGCTTAAATAAAGCATCATCATCAGTCTTCTACCCTTATCCCAATTTATTTACGGTCGGCGCAGCATATCTTCTTCTTCCATACTTCTCTATTACTCGTCATCCTTCACACAGTCGATTCATTGCTTTTTGGCTTTTCCTCTGCTAACAAATAAAACAAATATCTTTTAGATTGCAAAAACTCTATACGAATTCATAACACGAAGTTAACTTTTAAGGAGAGCTATAAAAATGATATTAACAAATAAAATAAATACTATAAATGTAAGAGGCAAAGTTCAAAGAGTTTACAATAAAAGTCTCTTTTTTCGTATATTTTCTTTACTAATCAAATGCGCACATATTGGATCTGACGTGATCTTTTAGATTGCAAAAACTCTATACGAATTCATAACACGAAGTTAACTTTTAAGGAGAGCTATAAAAATGTATGACCTATGCGAGCACAAGGACGGAATTATTAATGCTTTGAAATATGTTAGATATGCTCCGGATTTTAATGGGAAGTTAAATTGGAACGCTTTATCTAGTAAAGAATTGAAATTAAATATCTAGGTACCTATTTGATATTTAGCAAAAGCTAAAAGAAATAATTTTTGGCGCATTTCTATTGATCCAAAGGGGTTCTCCCTTTAATTCTTTATAGTCATTCAACGTCCCCCTGGTTATTCCCTACAAATCCAGTTGACCCGAATTTTCTAGAAAACAGTTTCTTAACAGTCTGTGTTTGAAATGTGACACGTGTTGCCATCATCTGTCTGTTCTTTTTCTGGATCAAAGGACCATTTTTTTAATGTTTGATTTTAAATTAGGTACCTTAGGGTTTAGTTTAATTTTCAACTTAAATTCGAAAAAAAAAAGCCTGAAATACAAAACGTCAAACACAAAGTTTCAAAAACTTTCTCACCATCGATGTTTGTCTATTGTTAGGTAAACTCCTTCCTCAACCATCGCAAAAACATCATTAGCCGCCTATCAAAAAACTTGTCAATGAAGTATTGCACAACACTTATGACTTCACCGCGTATTCGCCTTAACATGGTGATGTCACAGCGCTCCGCCGGCCGCGCGCGCGCCAGTCTGTGACTGCATCGCATCGCAATGAGAACTGTACACAAACACTCCACTTATTGCCTTGCTTTCACATCGTGCAAGTGTTATATCCACGTACCCACTTAGTTTACTACCCCCAAATTAGTTTATTTTCCAATTTTAACTAATAGTCAGTAAGTAGGTATTAAAAATTCCTCGAAAAAGGAAGGTAAGTTTGTGATCGTGGTAGTTTTAAGTTTTCGCACAGTTGTGTTAGTTTTGTTGTTGTTTTTGATGTTAAGTTCAAGGTCACGGTCGAAGAGTTCGGGTTAGACCATGTTTTCACTTTCCTAATGTTGCTGTGTGTTTATAGTCGACGTTGTTTGATTGGATTCCGCGCTGGAAGGTCAAACTGCCGGTGTAAAAAAGTGTTTGCGGAGTTTTGTGATCTTAAAACGTGATCTCACGGCTATTACCATTTGCAAGGCGAGTTTAAACACCAACGCATCGCTTCAAGCCATTTTCAGTGAGAGCATTGGACTCTGTAGTCAAATATCTGCAGTTACCGGTTATTATACCGTTTACGGAGACTGCAGTTAACTTTCTTAAAGGTATTTTGGCTGTTAATTTCTCCTTAAGTGGATAAGCCGCCATTATTAACTTTTCCGGTCTGATGAACCCGAAATTAAAATTGGAAATGAGCAGTTAAAAACCGAGATACTTAAAAACGAAGCAGTTGCTCCATAAACAGTCATAAAAACAACAAATATTGTTTGTATGCTAGGGGTAAGAGGCTCTAAACATGCGATGACCTTGAAGGTCAGGGGCACATATCGAGGCCGCTTTATGTAATCTATCGATTGATAGCGCCATGGCAATCAGCATGACATACTATTTATATGCTAATCGAAAAACATGTCCGATTAAAAAACCTTCAGTTCATTTTATTTTCAATAAAAATCGTGAGGAAGACGATACTTCCGCTAACGTAGGGCTACAAAAAATCTGATATTACGTCTTCAAACTAGCGACCAGCCCCAGCTCCTTTTTGCGAGATTTCTTTTATATATGCAATTTTAATGTATTATTTATTAGGAGCAAAAACCTTCCGGAATAAATACTCTGAAAACCGCATCAAAATCTGTTTCTTCGTTTTAAAGAACAGCTCACACACAGACGGATTTTACGCCTAACATCAAATATTTTTTCTTAAGTCACATTTTAAGGCCTAAATCTGTCCCATAATTGGTAAGGTCGAGTGAGTCATTTATGATTAGTATCCCACGTTTTCGTCCAACGGCCATGGTTCTCCGTGTTAATATTTTAAACGTAGCTCATTACGTCACTGTTTTAAATTCAAGGGAAGTCACTTTTGGGCCATCGATACTCGCGAAATCTTTTCCATTAACTGTCCCATAGACCCTGAATAAAAATGAGGCGGGTGCTGTGTGAGCTAGAGTTAAATTAAATTGATTAAGTCAGAAACGTTAAATTGAATGCAAATTACAATGTTAATTTAGTTAAAATATGCCATGTTAATTTAATGCCAAATATTTTAATATATACAAAAACAACAAGTTTAACAATAGTCGTCAATCAGAGCGTGTCAATAACCTCTAGCAAAGATTGCACTTGCAGAATCAATTGAATCAGAAACATTGTGTCCGTATACGATCCAAAAAAGAGTTCACAGCATCCTTTATATTGGTATAAATTGCAACAGTATTAATATAGTGAAAGCCGAAAGTGACTTTCTCTGTATTGTCATTTTAAAGAGAAGGACAGCAAGAGATGTCCGAGTTCTGGCATTTGTAACTTTCATTACGCTTAAAGCTGTTTAAGGTATCAATCATAATTATAATCTTGTACTTTCAATACCTATATTCCACAAAACAATCATTCGTAATATTGTAGTTTACGCAAAGGTTGTCTGGAAGACATTGCCGAATTACATGTATACAAATACAATTTAATTCAATGTTATACATACTGCTAGGTGTTCCATATAGTAAAAGTAAAGCAATAGGTACTCGTACATTGCTCCAATTTGTTCAGCCGACGCGCTACTTATTGTTGATTGTAGTCGTAGGTTTTGGTTTATCTTTGGTTTCAGACCGGTATACATAGGCCTGACACATATTTACTTAGAGTTTTGCTAAAAATAGACTTGCTGTTAAGGGTGAACTGTAAGGGTGAACGGTAAACTGTAAGAGGGGCTCCTCTTACAGTTCTTACCAATTTGTGAATTTGTGCAATCGATGCGACCCTTTTGCGTTAAAACTATACAAACATATTCTACTAGTTTGCCTCGTGTATTTTCAAAAGGGAATACCTATTTTCGAGTGGAAAATTATACATGAGCTTTTACAGGTTAAATGTTCTCTAATTATATCATTGATGGTTCTTGTACCTAATTATTGAACGTACCTTTTAATATTATAATGGTTAGGTTATTATGTACATTATATTCAGACTACAAATAGAACTAAAAAAATGATAAAAAGCAGACTAAAAGAAAGTACCTATATATGTATATACAACGACGACAATAGGACGCGTCAAAGTAATCCTCCGCATCGCTGTCATCTGGAAAGGTGCCCAGAAGACTGGCAGGCAGCATTGCCACGTTGAATGGCAATGCTAATTCTTTGGTCAAAGAAAGAGCCAGCCCTCTGGTGACGCGAAAAATGACACTTATTCTTATTCTACTATAAGTTCATAAAATCTAATCGTTAATCAGTTGAATATAAATATAGCATCACAGAATGTAGGCTGGAATCGCAGGCCTAGAGGCGCTGCAATCTCGTGGTTAACGTTTTTTCTCAGCGGCTATTTATAGACACAATGAGTCGAGGTGTCAAGGCCAGCGCCAGCTGAAACCAGCATGGGGAACACGTTTCAAGACTGAATGTATCTAATTAATTTGATTTTACCATTTAAGTAAAAAAAAAACTTGTGAAATAGGTTTGACGGAGATTTGGCATCGGCATCGTTAAGACTGGACCAAACCCGACCTTTCATAACTCCATATTTATAATATCAGAAAACTTCTCGTAAAGGTCTAACTGGCATATAACAATGCTTGTTATCAATTTCCTCTTATCAGTCATCAGTATACAGCCCTGATAACATTGTAAACACTCATGCGGCGTTCTCGGTCGCAGTTTGAGACTATTTAAGTGATCACTTTCCATTTTCATTGAGTAGCCACATTTTATATAAGTAATCTGTTAACTGAGATACTGTTCTAGTAATAGCGGTCAAGTTCAAGATAAGTTACATTTTCTAGTAGGTTATGGATGTAATTTAAATAACTAGATTCTGTAAATACTCATAATACAAATGACAGCCGGGAGCACGTTAAGCCGTTGGTCCCGGCTGTCATTTGTAGATCTTTGACAATCGTTACAGGTAGTCAGTGGCCCGAAAGTCTGACAACCAGTCTTACCAAGGGGTATCGTATTACCTAGCACTAACTGGGTTGTGGAGGTCCGACAGGCAGTCGCTCCATGTAAAATACTGGTATTCAGCTGCATCCGGTTAGACTGGAAGCCGACCCCAACATAGTTGGGAAAAGGCTAGGCAGATGATGATGTAAATACTCATAATTAGGTAGATTGATTGCATTCGACAATGTTGACTTAGGTGGAAGATTGATCATGTCCATAAGAACATTGTGGACAGTAAAGTAGGAGAGGAGAGGGGAACAGGACTCAGTAGGTAATTTGACAACTTAGTTGTTTCCTAAATTAAAAAAATAATTTCTTAATTTCTTTGATAAATATACCCATGCTAGAACTTCTGATATATTGGTCTCTGATCTACGCTCTTTTGGCATGACAGAACCATCATGATATACACAAGTAGGTTAATTTCGTAATTTCTGTAAATTCTACATTTAAGCAGAAATGTAGGTATTCCCTAGGGTCAACTAGTCTGTTATTTGATTAATTAAAATGCCACTAAACTAACACCCTTGGGGTATTCTACAAAACTATGTAGTTAGGCTGTTCATTCTGAAAATTGGCAAGGTCGCAAATAGCTGTCAAAAATTTCTCTGTTTTTCGGCTTTTCCATATTCGTTATCCCTGATTGAATATCACTAAGTCCAGGTCTAAGTCCTAGGAATTGGGAATAAGATGAAACTGACTAGCATTTTTAAAGCCGGGAGTAAATCACTCGTAACAAGGTGTGATCAAGATCGCAATAGGTGTGGGTTCAGTGCAATAGCGCAGCGGATGTGATGTGAACTCCCGACCTCTCGATTGCGAGTCAATGCCTTGTTAAGTCTATTTTCGTGGGAACATCATCATTACCATATAGATGCCTATACCGCTTCTGTATTTTCGCAAACCTTTGATGCTGTACTCGTAATCAGGTTAAATCGTTTTCATTCAGCTAGGTTTATCCTGGTTTTATTGTTCGTTATTAGATGAGGTCGTGTTACGTAACCGATCAGATGAAATTATTAGATTTCATTTTAGGAGCCATCACTTTTGAGTGGCATTGTTAAAAATCTGAGACAACAGATATACCAACTTAGATCAATGTACAATGGAGAAAATTATGTAATTGCGATTGCGAATAAATGGTGTTATAGTGAAGAGGATTAGTTAAAACAATCCTACAGCCAAAACTGTATAGCTTGAGGCTTAAACAATGTTTGCACTTCAACTTATTCTAGAAAATATATTATTATAACCATATAGTCAAGTACATACGGCGACACATCAAGCTTTACTTTCCAGTATAATGGCCTCGCTTTGTATAGATTTAACGTACAATGAGAGATCCGCATAAACTGGTTTTTCATATCTTGATTGGTCGTCGTACATAACAATGTCATATTATGTATGTACAAAAAACAGCCTGCATTACATATTAAAAGCATAATGACATCAGATCCGGTCCCTCCAGCAGCAAAATGTAACCATTAATGTTCTCGGTCAGCTAAAACCGGGGGCCAAGGTCAGGTGGGACAAAGTTGCTATAGAATAGAGCTGTTGACTGTTTCTACAAGTACTAAAGGACATAACACTGTAGCAGTAAGAAACATTGTGGCAATACAATACAATAACTTTGCCGGCTGTGAAAAGTTGGCTAAGTGTTAAATGTGACTTTGTCAGCACTAAAGTACCTAGGTACCTACTTCAGGTCAAAGTTTAACTATGCTGTAACAATGTTGCCAACATTGGTGTCGAGACCTTTTTGTTTATCACTATTCATAATACTCACTCCCATTGTTGATCGAAGACTCACTCACTCTTTAGAAAATATAGGGGTACACTTAGGGCAACTTTAAAATTCAGATTGATTCCAAAATTCATTATCAGAAAGAGCGCTCGTTTCCTAAGGGGCTGTCTAGCGAGAGAATCGCGGCGATATTATCCCATACAAATACGTAATATCGCCGCGATTCTCTCGCTCGTGGAGACGGCCCCTAAGATAGCTTAGCCTTAGCATTGTATCCTCATCATCATCTGCGTAGCCATTTCCCAACTGTGTTCGGGTCGCCTTCCAGTCGAACCTGATGCAGCTGAATACCAATATTTTACGTGGAGCGACTGCCTATCGGACCTCCACAACCCAGTTAGTACTGGGTAATAACGGTGCATACGACTTGGAAAGACTGGTTGTCAGACTTTTGGGCCACTGACTGGTAACGACTCTTTGTTTAGCAACAATTTTTTTCCCTCTTAATTGTAATGACTCTACAATGTTGCCGGATATAATTGTAATTTACCAAACATAGCGTCAGCATTATTTGTCATTCATTACTGTTTGTGGTCATTTTATTTTTGCGACAAATCAATACCGTGACGAATTATATTGCGGTTTTTATAGGCACATACTTCAAATAATGACGACTTTTTAGGCCTGGTTCCACTGCAAATCTATTAGTATATTTAATGCCAACCGAATTCGATGAGACAGACAGTATATTACATTATATGCTTGATACCATAATATGGTTTAACATGATGAGCACTAAATTGTGTGATTCATGGTATTAGCGGCCCTTAAACCCGAATTCGAAAGTATTTATTTAATCGTACTTGCATTTAAAGAATTAACAGCTCTTTCGCAACTTGTTACAAGAACTTAAATAATATAATTACTGTGAAAGGTATTGCAAAATACTCACTTTACATGTAACGCGTAAACGATTCTTCCTTTTCATATGTATACAGGTTTTGAACCAGTCCGTAAGTATGAAAGTAATTAAAATTGTGCAATCAGCCAGCCGACTGTAATAGCAATAAATTTTCTATATGTCAGTTTAATCAATGTGGAACGTATGTATCAGTTACTGAACGACTACTTCCTGAATGAAACCATAAAGTATTGAACTTACCGTAGCCAATGGCTGCCAACTTCCTGTTGATGGATTTTGATTTCTATCTTTATTGTCATACACTATCTTTTATATCAATGAATTTGTTCATCTATGTTCCTACCATCAAGCTTGATTTTGCTTCTTAGGGACCGCTTTGGAGCAAACTAATTATCCCGTCATCAATCCCTTCCCTCATTATGTTTCTGAGAATAAAGATGGAAAACTTTTTACTTAAATGACTGTCCGCGTTGACAAATTTAGCTTCATTCTGGAACTGATCGTTTGTGCTGAAGAACTCTCAAGCGCTATTTATCTGCCCCTACTATCCTTAAAGTGGTAGTAACAAATCAATTGTTACAATACTGCCTGTCAACATTAAATACAGTTATTATGATATGCTGTTGTTATTTCTCATGCCAATCATAGCAGTTTACGATATAAACTCGACAATCTGTTGTTTTTGTGTTAATTAGCCTTAAAAACCGGATAGTATAGACACCTGAACCTTAAGTTGCGTTTCAGAATTCTGCCCACAATGTTACCACGTTGACTTAAATCGAAGACCTAGGTTTTTCTACCTTCTACGCTTAACCCTTCATAATCCGTATGCCCTATATCTTCAGAACCAGCAGCCGCTCTTGGACGTGGTCCGGGAGCGGGCCCGCGAACTCTGCTCCGGGGCCGATGCGGCCAGCGGAGAGAGGGTTGAGCAGAGGACCAGAGAACTCGCTGACAGATGGAATGTGGCCTGCGAAGGTATGTAGTTTTTGTTATTATGTAGATGCATTTTAGCATGGCAATGACGGTCATTGCGATTTCCTTTATATGTTTTACCACGATCGAAAACAATAAACAATGCATAGTTTTTCATTATTAAAATTTAGAATATATCTATTCAGGACATTCAAACAGATTTTATTTAAAAGAAGTATGCTAATAAATGCAAGTAATTTAATAACTAAATATTTACACTAGCTTATGCTACTTTTGATCTTGAGACCGACAGGACTCATCATTCTCTTGCCCTTGTTCCAATTCATTTGAGGTCGGTGCAGCATGTCTTCTTCTTCCATACTTCTCTATTACTCGTCATCTCATCAGACACCTCTTTTCGTGCCATATCATTCTTCACACAGTCCATCCATCTTTTCTTTGGTCTTCCTCTGATCCTATACCCAAAGCATATGATGAGACCAACAGGACTGTAAAGGAGAAATGAGGCCTCAGGTTTTCAGTGCGACAGAATCTCTCACGTGTGAATGGCTTAGGCATAAATTGCGAAGCTTGTTACAGAATTAAGGTCAACTGATTAAACGAATATAACGAAGCTTGTCGAGAGGGAGTATCTATGAGCGTAGTAAGTTACATGTCACTGTACGATGTTATGTAAATGCTGTTGCTATGGTGACACTAATTAAGGCCGTTCCTTCGAAAAATATAAATATGACAAATATGTAGAAAAACAAGCTATTTAATTCTGCCTATCATTCAATGGGATTGAGTTGTATACAAGTTGAAGCGCTTATCTACAACATTTTTTAATCTGGTAAACACGTTATTTATTTATCTCTTTCCACCACAGGCTTAGCCAAACGCGCAGCAACAGCAGATCAACAGCTCCACCGCTGGAACCAGCTCCTCGACGTACAGAGGAGCCTGGGCGCCGCCATCACAGCCGCATCTGACCGCCTGCGACAGCTGGACGCCAACCCCAGTACCAGGCGACGAGCTGTGGACACCAGGCATGCGCTACAGGTGAGATATGAATAACACTTTCCATGAGAAACACTTCCTTTGACAAAAGAAAGACATACTCAGAACATCACGCTGTATTTCCGCTGTATTGCTAAGCAAATTGATTGCCAACTTCAATAAATGTCTGTATATTAAAAAAAAACAATTTACTATACTTTGACACTGTGATTTTTATAATCTATAATTTAACTTGTCTTGTTAGTTTGTTAGTATTTATTGGTTAAATCTTGCAACTGAATTTCAAACTATGTAGTAAACCGACCGACAACCGACCGGCCGGCACGCTCTCAACCACTTGATTGAGCTGAAATTTTGCACACAGCTTTGGTTCTGGTGACAATTAATTTTTATAATAGACCTTACTTATTAGACAGTTATATAAAATGGCAACCACACGTAGGGTTTCGATTAGCCTACCAATTATTTTCATGACAGTACGTAGATCAGGCAGAGGCAATATAGGGCACTCTCATTTCGCAATTTCTGTTAAAGTCCCATGTAATGAAGACGAGCCTATTGGAACACACAACAACTTAGTTAAAAATGTGCTGAATATGATTCATACGATATGGTCGTAAGAAAGCCTCGGTTTGATAAGGTCCAGGAAGGCTTGGTAAAAGAACCTCATTGTAATTGTAATAGGCACACGATAAGAAAACTTGCACGCATAAACACCTACAAGGAACAATTACTGCATTATGTAGGCCATAAAATACCTACCAGTACGTGTTCCATGAGTCACTTACATCTTTTAAGGTTTAAGGCACTACAAGAAGGAGAAATGTAGCGCCAATAATCTCTAGTAGTAGTAAGTAGTTCAAAATGTGGCTGTTAACTTCGTTCTCTGTCTTGGAGTTGGTCTGCAGCTTAACACCTGAATTTGTGCTCAGCTAATTGCAATAGATGCCCCTTTATATAAAAGGAAATATGGATTTAACGTACTCCTCTACCTATCCCCTCACCTCAAGGAGTACCATATTATTATTAGTATCATTAACCATCTTCCCTTTTCTCCCCCAGGAGCTACAAAGCGAAGTATCAAGCCTAGAAGACAGTCGTGACGAACTACTAGAACACGCTGACTTCGTCATCAGCATCCTCAAGCCACACTCCAAGGACGCAGCCAATGACACTGAGAAGAACGTCAAAGAACTTGTAGAAGCCTATGAGAAGTAAGTTGTCTGGCAGTGTGCTTTTTTGTGTATGTCTCGTAATGGCTTTTACAGGGATACTGGTTGTTCTTGGTAAGCAGGTAAGTTTAGTGTTGGTTTGGAGTTTACTGGCATTAAAAGAGAAGCGATTATTTGGAATTGGACTCAAATCAATTCTGTTTAGTGGAGGTCCTATGATAGAGCCTATAGGTATTCTTTCTTAATATACGTGTGTGTAAAGATAACCCATTAGTTGTTCTGTCCAATGGCTAGAAAGGAGTTAAATAGTGTTATGACTAGATAGAGATGTATGTTAAACCGTCACTGATTATAAATTGATTAGGATATGACCAGGAAGATGATGATGATGGTCAACAAATGAATTAGAGTAATTTCATAACTTACGACATCTTAATCAGTGTTTAACATTTACACTGTTGAGACAAAAGCCTATTCTCTGTGAAAGGTAGAGGGCCATAATCCAAGTAGTGTCCCACAGACCATACTGCGGGCTTGTGGCCTAACTAAATGGTTTTTAGGGTTCTGTACCCAAAAGGTAAAACGGGACCCTATTACTAAGACTTCGCTGTCTGTCTGTCTGTCTCCAGGCTGTATCTCATAAACCGTGATAGCTAGAAAGCTGAAATTTTCACAAATGATGTATTACTATTGCCGCTATAACAACAAATACTAAAAATTAAAAAAATATATATTAAGGGGGGCTCCCATCGGGCCTGTGGACGGCGAGTAATGGGCTAGCTCGCCGTCCGTCCGTCGTATGACGACGGGCAGGCCGTGTCGACGTCGCGTTCGTGTTCCACGCGCGCCTCAAAGAGTTGTCAGCAAACGGGAGGGGCCCGCAAGGGCCGGTGCCTGCCAGGGCTGCGGGACTGTTCGAAAGAGATACCGCGGCCCTGGAACATAAAGGGCCAATGAAGGAACATGGGTGGTTTTTAGTCAGTAAGAGTCTGACACTCCCTTCCGCTCCGCCCAGAGCGGGAGGAGTCATTTGATGATTTCCCACCCTCCAAAAAAAAAAAAAAGGGGGCCTCCCATACAACAGATATGATTTTTTTGCCGTTTTTATAGATAATGGTACGGAACCCTTCGTGCGCGAGTCCGACTCGCACTTGGCCGGTTTTTCTAATATCAAAAGCAATGTTTTAAGGAATTTGGGATATTTATAGTATTCGATACTGAATCCAATGTTATTATGACAAATTGAGATGGTAAGTGTTAATGCAAGTAAGCTTTAAACCAACAAATGCTTGTGTGTCTTTTTCAGCCTTACATCAGCAAAGGTAAGTCATTTTCGTGTCCATCCGTATTATTCCAATTCATTTGATACGTCCACCGAGGTGCCAAAACCAACAATCAATGCATTAAACAGTATTTACCGACGCGTGCGAAATTAATGGCCAAACTGTGATTTTGAAACTCGTTACATTCACAGGAAAGCATTAAAAGCAAACCCGTTTGGGTAGCCTTGGGATACAAATAGTGTTAGGTTTAACTGTGGAACAAAACGTATCTGAAAAAGCTTGTCTGAAATCTTAGTGTCTCGGTGTAGCCAATTTAATTTAAAATTGGCACAACAATAACAGTTTCACGTCTATAGTAAAAGATTAATAGCCATTACATTAGTAATGGCTTCCATACACACAACATGACATGACAAGAAACTTAGCCTGCTGTCGCAAGCTATACGAGGTGTTCCAATATCCCTGTTTTCTCGTGCAAAATAGTAGCTAGTTAGCTGGAATAATCAGCCTATAATATTCCCACTGCTGGGACATTGGCCTCCTCTCTATGAGAGGAAATGGGCTATAATCCACCACGGGGGCCCAGTGCGGGTTGGTAGATGTCACATGTCTTCGAATTTTACTGTTCGTAAGTCGGGGCGTGGAGGCCCCGCACTGGGCCACCGCTGTTCTCAATTTGCTAGATTACTAGCAATACTATCGAAGCTAAATGCCCAAAATGTTGAGTGCTATTGTTCAACACGATAAACCAATAAGTAAATGGACAAAAATAGACATCCACATCCACGCCTAGGCTATAACCTAAAGGAATTACACGAGTTGCTTGTATCACCTAATTGGCTTTCAGTTGGTCGATTGACTAGCCAATTGCAACAAATAGGTTAAGTTATTACGCTTCCAGCATTTGTGCCTTTATTGGATTACAAATCTATATTTACTTTGCTGACCCAGTCACCAGAGAAGGAACTTGGACAACAATATACGGGGTGGAAAGGACACCGACGCGAAAACGATTGCCACGTATTCAGTACATCATTCTGAACCTGAACATAGAAATATTTTATCGGTTATTTAAAAAAAAACAGCTGTTTTACCTACATGGTCAAAATGTATGGAACGGCTGATTTTTCCCTGTGTCCCTTCCACCCTGTATGTAGTTATGAGATCCTTTTGGGAGTCATTCTGGACTGAACCTGGTTTCAGCAACTTGAGCGTAAGCTTAATCAGACTATACCGCTCCCACTGCTGGGACACAAGTCTCCTCCCTGTAACAGCGACTGGGTTCTTATCCACCATGCAAGCCCAATGCGGATTGGTAGATAACACATGTCTGTCACATGCCAAATTATTTTCTAGCAAACATTCTAAATTTTAAACTTAACAGAAAGTAATGACTTGATCACTAACTGACTACTAGAAGCTACTCTTTTCATTCAGTCGATCAGACTGCGTTCAGTTTTATTTCACTAAATGCATTTGTCCAGCAAATTGAACACGAGAAGCATTTTGAACGAACACACTTATCCTAACGCTTAAGTGCTCGCATCGCTATGTAGACGCTGTTAAATTCCTTATAGCCGGACTGCTAATTCTGCATTGTCTTTTGAAAGAAGACAAGAAAGTACCTAGTACATTGATTTTTTCAGCCAACTTGAATAACTTAATATATGCATTCGTAACAGCTCTACCAATATTGATGAACGGCCAGATAGGCTTCGTTCATAGAGAAAGAGTAGAGTTTTAAACATTCGAGATACTATAGGGTCACCTGATAATGCTTTGGTATAGACCAATTCAAGAGGGATTTATAGGATGCCTATTGGCTACTGATATTAAAGGCTGCGGTCACACCAAACATATAGTCGGCCGCCGACTGTGGCGTCAAAAAACAGCGTCAGCTGATCAGCTGCCAACTGATTCAAAATAAAAATATTTATTCAAATTAGAGGATCGACACTTTCTGAACCTCAAAGTTACATACGAAAGGCCCCCAAAATGACTCCCCTTTGCCACTTACCCTTAGTGTTTTTGGGGAGCAGAATTTTGCCGCGCAGACTCCCTAGCAACATAAAAAATTAGGCACACTCTTAAAATAAATCTGAAATAGGTCATTGGCATTATGTAATGAAAACAAAAATATTATTCACTTTCAGCTTTCACCTCCAAACTTTTATTAACATCGGTCTTACACTGAATATTACATAAAACCTTATGTCGGTAAGTAGGCCAGTTTTTTGCTGATCCCTGCCAATGAATTCCGGAAGAAAACTTCTGGCATAACATCAACTAGCTGACAGCGGCGCTCATACATTCAAAACAAAAATATTTGTTATTTCTAACACAAAATCACTATTCATTTTAAACCTTCTGACTTTTGTACAGAGTTCAGAGTCATTTGCTTCAGTTTCATCATCAACAGATTTAGTTGATGGAAAAAGTGTTGGTGTCTCACATTCTGGTTGGTTACTTTTTATATTTGGTAAGTTTTTTTTCGAGTTTGGTTTCTGGTGTTGATTTTATGATGGATATATTTTAGACTTGCGTGTAATTAGTGGAGGAAGTGAGTGACAGGTTTGTCTCCTATTTAAATTATCTCGGAATCTATTTGTTTCCGTATCAATACACCATTATTTCGATTCTTTCCGAGAATCCAATCCAATTCCTAACGATCTGTATGGCCCGGTCAATTCCCCTTGGATGAGAAGTTGGTATTACTCGGTTAGTTTGAGACGAAGCATAAAAAATACTCTCAAGTTCCCAAGCCAACCCGACCAATATTAAATTGATGTGTGGAGTGCGCATAAAAGATCGACCCAACGAAATGGCGACAGTCAGTCAATTACCTCTTAAAATTGTTCCACTAAATTCTTCACCACCAATTTAACTGCTGACTCTAATGAGTCCCTACACTTATCCATAATTGCACTGAATAAATCTAGATTTAAAAACAAAAATATCTCCATAATTCCTACTTTCACGACGGTTAATTTTGTCTCCCAACATTAAAATTCTTTACCAAACATCGCCAAACATGCGCCCGCCAGATTCGATTGCCAAATTGTATTTACTGTTTACTCGCGCTAAAATAATATACTTTATTAAATGACAATTAAGAGTACGTAAAAAGCATATTAAAGTTGCTGCAAATCCTGAAGAAAGCACTGCCAAATATACTCTGCTCCCAGGAAAAATAAATGCAAACAAAATTCAACTCTTCATTCTTATTGTTAAAGATTCTAGTAGTTTCTTTAGTAAAGCTGATACGTAATTGGTAAAGCCAGCATATGGGTCATTCAAGGGCGATAGTACATTAATCGAGTCTGACTTAATTGGCAACTAGTTTGATGCATTTACAAAGCAATAAGGCGACGATAACATAAAGTTTCATGGGAGACCAAAATGTACGGCAGAATTGCAAACAATTTCGTATTATCTTATCGTAGCGAATAATCTTCATGCAGGATTACACAATACAATTTCGTTACATGCTGTTATCTGAAACTGCAGAATTATGGAATGAACGACCTTATACATCATACTGGAGCTGTAAGCAATATTAATGATGTTTACAAAACGCCTGATGAAGAAAAAGTCGGAGATTATGAAATAGCGTGAGAGAATTTAAAAGAAACTCCAGTAACATTTATACGTATTTATTAATTTAGTCTGTGTTGCGTGATGCTAAGGGTAGGCACACTAAACATTTTAAGCATCCAATTATAATTCCTCAAATGTTTTCCCAACATCATAAAAATGAAAAATGTAGAGAATAGCAGAAACTTGGTCTTAAATACCTTACCACTCGGGCTTTGGTCGTCTTTTTTATTACAGTATAACATCAGGCATCAAAGTGCATACTTCCCACAATGTTTAAGTAAAAAATAAGGCTTGCTAAATAAACGGTTATAAAAGGCACGAAAAGTCCCATATGAAAGTAACAAATCAAATAACTAAGAACGCAAAATCAAACAACTATACAACTCACAAAATAATCTATTCACCGTGTTTCAAAATCATAATGCAAGAGTTAATTATCTTGCACTAGATGTCGTCATTGTATCAAAATCCAAGTGCCCCATACAAATGAGCCCCAGACAGCTTAAAAATAAAATAGATTTTATTAGCGCAAGCGAAATAAAACCATGTCGCCATGACCATGCGTCAGTTGCATGAACACCAATAATATCCCACTGATTTCAAGTACAAGAATTTGTACGAAAATCAAAAGAAAAAACATAAAAATAATAGACGCTATTTTCGAAAAAATAGCGGAGCGATTGAAATATTTGATGAAGATAAAATTGAACATTGTTATGATGAAAATATTAGCAATGATAAAATCGATGATTTAACAAAATCCAATGTTAGGATCAAAAATAAGGATTAGCAAACAGTCCAGGATGGAGGCAGGCCACCCCAAAAATTGCTTTGCGAGCATTTGTCAATCGATACACAAAATAAAATTTCAAAAGACAACCTCATGCTTTGGTAACCTTAGAATTTACTATAAACTACGATGTGTTACGTCGTGTCCTGCCCTCTAAGTAAATTGTGTCAACTATTTATGACGCAGCTAAAGCTAAAATTGTTTAGTCAAATAAATACCCGCGAAGCATACAAAAAGATCCTTTTGATA
This sequence comes from Eurois occulta, assembly GCA_950022335.1. Lineage (NCBI taxonomy): Eukaryota > Metazoa > Arthropoda > Insecta > Lepidoptera > Noctuidae > Eurois > Eurois occulta. The sequence goes on along the minus strand of OX465487.1, from coordinate 2,353,687 downwards.
TTACTGTGTTAGATATTACATTTAAATTACAGAAAATACGGAAGATACTATAAAATGGTTAAAAAATACCGGCCCCGTACAAAAATGTACGTTACGCAATCAATGACACAGGATCTTGAAATGATTTCGCTTTTGCGAAAATAATCGTCAAACGATCATAGACTTAATGCTTCAGAGATTAGAGTACGCTTTGCATATTCTAATGCTGCGTCCTCTGCTATGATATCATCGCTTGCTAAGAAATCTTGTAGTTTATTAAAATAACCCTTAGATCTAAGTGAAGTGACGTCAGATGGTTGTTTAGTAGCTGACACCATTAGTGACTGTCTATACTTAGGAAACATTTTGTCATTATTATTAATATTGTGATGACATCTATATATATAAAAGGAGAACTGACTGACTGACATATCAACGTACAGCCGAAACTACTGGGGCTAGGAATGTGAAATTTTGCACACGGCTTCCTATTATAATGTAGGCGAGCACTAAGAAGGGGTTTTTTGAAATTTAACCTTTAAGGGGGTGAAAAGGGGGAATTTTGTTTGTATGGAAAATCTTATTACTTGTGTTAATAAACATGAAACTTGGCACGAACATCTATCTAAGTAAATTATGAAGTTTGGCATTTTTTGTTTTTCCAAATTACCTCCTGAGAGGGGTTGAGGGGGTGTGAAAATTTGTATAGAAGAATTTAGATACATGCAACGACATCTATTGGGCCCACATGGTACTAACGAAATACATTTCTACATAAAATACATAATATTATTACAATTTAATTACAGTAAAATACGATGAAACATTTGGTTTTTGTTTGTTAGCAATCGTCTAAGTCCAATCCAATCAAAAGATATGCGAATTTAAAGTTTTCAAAGTGCATCGTTTATAAGTTGAGGAGTGGTGATTTTATGGCGCTACCTGCCATCACGATCCTAATCAATTTTATTCAATGTAAAACTATAGAGTAAAAATATATTTATAGGAATAAATTTTCAGTACTTTTCGGAAGTCTACGTAGCATAAAAGTGTTTACTTTGTACGAACGAATTGTAAATGCATAATATTTTGACAGTTTTAACTACGTGATCGATAGATGGCGTTGTGCTGTGACGTCATTTTTCTGAATCGCGGTGTTAAGATTTTCCACGGAAGAATGACCCTCATTGTCGTTTGTTAGGTGTCTTGTCTTTGGTCTGTCAGTGTCGTACTGTCATATTGAAAATTGTCATCTTTCGTTTCGGTTCGATTTCGTTCACTTGAATTGAATTTATTGAGTTGTCTCTTGACTGACTGTAGAGTTCTAGTGTGGTCTGTGGTTATTTAAACTTTACTAAATATTATAATTTTTAGTAGAGTTTTGTAAAGGCCATTCGATTTTTTAAATATTTTATTGGTATTCTATTCTTTTTTATTATTGCACTGATTGATAATATAAAAAAAAATGAAAGTGGAAACCATTAAAATTGACGGAGAAATGGTGCAACAAGTGATTGTACCCATTATTGGGGACGGGGCTTGCCTGTTTCGATCACTTTCGTTTTTGATGTATGGCAATCAAGAAAAGGCTTTTGTCGTACGTCAAGAAGTTGTCAATTACATTTTAGATCGTTGGGATGAATTTTCTATCATGTCACATGATTGCAATGGTGACAACTACAGTACAGCAGACCATTATTATGCAGAGATGATTCAACCTTCAACATACGGTGGATTATGTGAATTGGTCGCAGCAGGAAGGGTTTATAATTTCCTTTTTGAAGTTTATCGCAACGGTGAATTATATGTAGATGCAGGTACTCGAGGTTGTCCAATAAAACGGCTTCGCTTTACACAAAATCTATCAAATGGACATTTCGACGCTTACCTTCCCTATAAGGAACTAAATCCTATGGTGGTAAATTCTAACCAACAAAACGTCCCCGCGAAAAAAATAAAACAGGTTGTCGTAAAGGTCTCACACAGAGATACAATTTCAGGTAATGCACTTGAAATTGAATCTCTGTGTTCTTCTGGATCAGATTCTTCAATTTCTGCAGACATCAGATGTCAATAAAAATTATCTATCGATTGAAAAATCAGCCTTCGAATTTTTTAGAGGAAAGTACGAAACCCACGCGGACGAAGTCGCGGGCAAAGTGCTAGTTCTTCTATACCATAAGAAATACTTGAAGCTATCTAAAATACAGTCTCTGTTATTTTTCGTTTTCTCTCCGAATTATTCGTTTCTTCGGCCTCCCTATTAATATCCTGACGGTATAATTTTGTAGAAATATTTTCTCTACATAATCTTAATATTTCTTTATTTTCAACTCTTATATACTGCATTATGAGACACGGATGTTTCATCTTCGATAGACACAATTCGGCCTCTTATCATTTCCATTTAAATAACATTTCGGCGTATCAGTTTCCGCAACACTGAACAGAATCCTGTACCTCATGACCCTGACCTTGGAACTACAAATACCGAGATTTACTGAGCAGAACGTCTTGAGACCAAGCAACCTTGGTTTTCTAACACCATGTGACTTCCTAGCCAATGAAGTCATGATTTAATTGTGTCTAGACAAGATGCTACTGCCGTAAGCAAGAGGGGCGAATCTGCGGAAAATTTTTACAGAAAAGTAGGCCTTGTTTAACAAAAAATACACATCTCATAAGGCTCATTCTTCCCCGTTCTCTTTCCTCAGATGCGCCCTTTTTCTTTACAGCAGTAGGTGCTTTTGACATATTATACTCTTCATAATGACATTGATAATGGTATCGAAAGGGTACGGAGAACCCTTTTGCATAAATTGTAGCTATAAACATGTTGTAGCGTTGAAAAGGGGTGATTTGTCCGTGACTCAATTAATTGCGACGACGCAACATTTCTCTTACTTCCTCGTATTTAGCAATATTCAAGTATTGATTTAGAAGTTTTAAAATACAAAACGAATCGATAAAGACTGACCGTCGCTAAACTTAGTTACAAAATATTTAACGTATTACGTCAAATTCACATTTGAATTTGTCCTTCAAGGTTTAGAAGTTCAAGTTGATTATAAATATTCGAATTTGTTATCATTTAAGTTACGCTTCGCAATTTACGGCTCAGTAGAGTGTGTAGTGTTCTTCACACAAGGCGGTTTGACATCTCGTTGTCAAGTGCATTAAAAATATTGCATACATATACAAACTTACGACATTTTAGGTAACTACAGAACGCCATCTGCCACGATCTAAACATGCTCCTTTGCTTCGACCACCTCCATACACGCGCGCCGGTTGCGAGTACTATGTACCTGACCTTTAAAAACATTGCTTATTGCATTAATAAAGTCTAGAATATAAGAAGTGACAAGTCTGGACCGTGACCTAGTCTAACCCGGTCCAATAAGTTACAATTAATTGTAAATTGAATCGAATCTAGTCGCCACATGGGATCTAATAGACTCGGAGACTGGCTGAGAATTGAATTTGCAATTTACCACATCTGGGACTGAATTACGCCTTAAATGTAAACTACATAACGTGCCTGTAATCCCCGAAGGGTTAGGCAGAGGTGTACCTAATAATACACCCACATTCCGCCAGTTATGTTTAAGTACCATGTAATAGGGGGCGAGCCTATTAACATGCCAAATAAAATAGGTTTTAGTAGCATAATCAGCCTGTAATGTTCCCACACAGGCCACCTCTCTATGAGAGGGATGGTCCCTCTCTGTCTAGTTGGTTGACGTCACATTATATGTCTTCGAATTTTAAATTCTAGATTCTAAACCGCCGCGGTTTTCTCGTGACATTTTCCTTCACCATTTCGAATACGCTTAAGTACTTTACCTTTTTAGACGATACATCGGGTAAGTACAGCAAGTCACAGGGAATTCACCGGTAACATTTTTCCTACATTTATTTATACTGACTACCCTATAATTTCAATTTCCCCTTCACAGTTAGGTACGACTTATGGGAACCGTAACAGCTGTTTACCGTTCGTTGTCAGGGTCCCCTTCAAATTGCTAAGCAACGGTCTTGAATGTATAATACTTTAATGACCACGTTTGGCAAGCGAATATAGCTTCAATAAGTAATTACTGGTTCAGAGTAGCCCTTATATTTATGCTTGGAAGAAAGTTAGGGTGAACTGTCTAGCTGGTTAGTCAATATTTGTATGTGTACGAGTAAATGTATGACTAAATAAGTTTTTGACCGCTAACGTGTCGTGTATGAGGCTCCCTTCGCAGCCAATGCATCAAATGTCACTCACTTTAGTGTTGCATGCATCAAATATCGTTAAAAATGTTGTGAGGTGTATAAAGAAAAAATGGTGCCGAATTTTAAAGGCTACTTTTCCCAAAGCTGGAGAAGTGACTTTGGCTTTCAAAGCTTCTCAGTAGGTCATAAGTTTTTCTGTACCTTAACTAAGTTCTATGCATTTAGGTAATACGTTTCCCATCATCGCTATTGCTGTTGGAAAGTAAAATTGTTCTCAGTTCTCAAACTTTCAAACATCGTAAAGACGAACACATGAAGTTCAATCCAACTTCAAAGTTCAGCATCTCGTGAAAGAAACCACTGCAATGCCAAAAAAAAATGGAGTTAAATCCAAATAATACAAATTGGGTAGGTAGGTCTAGTTATATTTCTGTAAAGAAAACCGCAGACTAGTTCGAAAACAAATGTACATACTTCAGCTGAACTTTAAGGTTCGTTTTCCTAAAGGCATCCTCAGTCGAGTGCACAAGGAAGGCGTTAACCGTTACTTCGGGTTATGGTCCGCCGCACCGCGTGCCAATCTCCGGCCAGTCCGCCACTGTACCACTCTGCCAACGCAGTTTGGCAACATTGCTATTTGCTGGGTCGTTGACTTCTTATCGGCATGTCCGTTTATCAACTGTATTTATATATCGTTGTATATAAGTGAGAACTTCCGCGCTGTTTATTTTAGGATCTGAATTCGTTCTTGCGTTTCCAGATGAGTTTTCATTCTGGATCTACTTCGATGTTTTGCACGGTAATGCTCCACACTCTCTACTTTTATAGTACTAGCTGTTGCCGTGACCCTCGTTCGAGTGAAATTATTATTATTAAAAAAATATTACTCCCCTTTTTTATCGGATTTTCTTAGCTATCTGCCAGTAAAAATCCCGTCAAAATCAGTCCAGCCGTTTTGGAGATTAGCCGGAACAGATTGACTAAAAGGAAAAAAAAAATGTGTTTCTGCTGTGTCGTATATATTTTCATATGCATTCAGTAACAAGCTGTTATTTTGATATCACAAACAGACACTTCAATTTTATTTATTTGTATAGATTATTGTCATGGGATACTCTTATGGTAACTTCCCTCTGCACTCCGAATACAGCTTTTATCTTCTTCTAATAAATACATTTTTCTACTGAAGATCAAAACTATCACAAACTTCATAATTTTCTACCTTTCTATGTCTGCCATTTAAATTGTTACTCGTTCAACTATGTCAACTAGTAACATAACTAATACATATTCACAACTGTAGGTCACTAGATACATACATTTAAATGAGAATAAATACTTATAATCAAGTGAACTTGAAACTGAAATCACAAGGTAAAACCTTTAATCTAACAGGAATAACAGGATACACATATTTTTACATAGCGATAGTTCTGTCGGAAACGTAACTGCGGACAGTTGGAAACAATGGATGGACAGTTTTCAACCTTATAACTGAGGCAACAAGGGTGAAAACTGGGTAACCGATATGCTATCATCCACAGTTGTACAGTCAAGTCTTTTATACTTGGTCAGTTTTCAAATTAATTTCTTTATCAAGTTAGAACATAAATACCTTTCGAAGCTAATAGCATTGACGAACTATAGCACGGAAAAACGACATTCATCTCATAAAAACCAAGATCAAAACGGCATGCGACCAAAGCGATTCCAGATATTATGCAGCAGCAACTCTGACGTAAAAGAAGCAAGCAATAAGAGGAGCAGTAGAAGTTAGAATCTCTTTGCTAACAACCAATGTGCGAGTAGACAAACGTATCCCTTCAGGGTGACGAACGTATTACGTACGGCTGTGAGCTGTGACAGTGACTGTACCATAGTTATATTTAACGACGAAATAAAACTGTCGGTAACAATGTGACCGCAGAGAAACTTCCTGCTCATGAAATAGCGATGACATAACTCACTCAATACTTAGTAGGTATGACTGGAGTATTGACGAATTTTGTATGAATATGCTTATTCAAGACTTATAACAAGTCAGTGTTTATATTAAGCTGTTTTGAGTATGAAAGAAACAAGTTTTTGTATGGTATCGTCATGTCGTGCTTGGGTTTACTTTGCCTTGAAGAAATTAAGTTGGTCTTCTCTCGAATTGGCACAACCTTAGGGATAGTTCATGCTCCTAGTTAGTCAGTACAGTTGACAAAACAAGTTGGCTCAAAGGGCCTGGACTGAGTGACTCGATAAATGTAAATACCTCATCAATCAATAGACCCATGCCTCTCTTTCTTTTTTTTTATTTGCCTGCCTCGTTGGTCGCAAGCGTAAATGCTGAACATGAGGTCTTGGGTTCGATTCCCAGGTCGGACAAAGTGCTATTAGGTTTTTTCATCAGGAATTTCTCAGAAGCAGCCACGGAGTCCGGATTTGTGACCGGTTGATGGCAATAGGCTCGTCCCTTATTACACGGGACGAAATGTGGGTGTACTATTGGGTACATCTCTGCCTTACCCTTCGGACATTACAGGCGTCATGTTGTGTTTGACCACTGCCTCAAAAAAACTTATGCTAATCCTGTTAAAAAGGTTTTAGAAACATGAAACGCTTTCTAAACGATTGCCACTTCATGAAAGCTCTCAGGAAATGCATTTCAGTGTTAATATACACTCATGGAGGCTATTTTAACGCACCCTTGTCGTTGATGTCACGTAAATCCTTCGGAAACTATTCTAGATGCAGTCCTCAGAGACTGAATATAAAATCACATTTTAGGAACTTGCTCATCATAACTGTGTGAGATAGAACGAGAGGGAATACTACAGTATTGACCTGTGCACTCGCTTTTTATTTTTCGCGGCGCTCGACTCGATCATCGACGTTTTTAAATTGCAATGGGGATTTCATTTTCGCATTCCTTTTCATGCCATTTGCAAGGGGATGGGACATTACACGTATGAATTTGTGGCCAGACGCTTGTATATTAAAAATACCTACATTTCATTTGTCTGCACACATTTTCAGGAAGAGGGGAACTCAGGGAAGACCCAGGCAATATTCACCCCTCAAAGCCAGACTCAATTATATCGTATAGTCCCGACATATTGATAAATGATACCTAAGCGTGTGTGTTTGCGATTCGTTGGGGAAACACGTTTTGTGCGTATTTGGTGATTAATTAACCTTGGCTTTATATGTAGTTTTTAAGTAAAAAGGTTCAACAAAACTAGATGGAGGAAAATCGTAAGCGGTGGGTCGAGATAAAAGTATTCGGACTAGTTATATTTTGTTGTGTCTACTTCAGCGGTATCGATCGGCTTCGCCATATAATATTGGTACTTGTTAAGCTCTAGAAGCTTCAACTAGAACTTCACGTGTCCGAGAGTTTCTCCGCACTTACAGACTAGAATAGAATCAATCAGAGGACAACGTCTACGACCGTAAAGCCCTACGTCATGCCCTTCCATAAGCCAATGTAATACTTACGCCACAGTTTACAAAGTTCATTTTTCGCTGAAATAAAAGCCAGACAATCGACAGGGCATGGGGGAGACGTGTAATCGTTATTCAAACTGGCAGACTAGTATTTCCGAGCTTAGTGCGCATGCGTGCGATCGCAGCGCTTAATAGGTCACGGCCTCACAGTCTGCACTGGAAGCCGGCTACAGGGATATACTTAGAACGACACGCCATTTTAACAACAAGAAAATACATTTGCTTCGAAGTTAAAAGTTAAAATAACGCTATGAAAGTGTACCTCTGTGAAACTGTGCGTTCCGGAACGAGTGCCCGAGAGAATCGCACGGTCCCCTTCCGCGGAGCATCGTCGCTCCGACCGGTCCGAAAATAAGCGACGCAATCTGTTTTTACAGCATCGAAACGAATTTTTATGCTATAAAGAGACTGGGACGTGCCTACGTCGCTGTGTGGCCGCGACACTCGCTTTTATCTGAATTATGTGATACAAATGTGACCCATGCCTACGTGGACCGGCGGCGATGACTCACGCTCACAATAGTGTTTCAGTGGATTGGGGACACTGTCCCACGGGATCTTTTGTATAATTGTGTACGTATTCCATTTAAAAGTGACTTGTTTGCTTATTTTCTTGTAAACAATAAAACCGGCGCTGCGTTGCGCTGCGTCAGCCGGCCATGCTGCTGTATGCGGTCCCGTCCGCCATTCATCGCGATTTTTGTTGCGTTACAACGAGGGTCGCTTCCGCTCCGCGAGGTGTGCTCACCGAGCGTTCGACATTAACGATCCTCCTCGTATTTAGTTATCATATGGCAATCGGCCGGCTGAAGGTCGCGCGGCTCGCGTCACCCCTAACATAAGGTAAACGCGGTCGGGCGTGTGCGCGCAAAACGTAAACAGTGGCCGGCGAATGCACCGAAAAAACTCGCGCGCTATGATGTCACCGTGCAAACATTAGAACGTGGAATTTAAAATTAGATGCGTCCAGCGAATCTATCGAGATCGGTTCATTGAGCGACGGGCGGGCGACGCGAGCGGAGCGCCGCGAGCGAACGAGCACGAACGACGAGGTAGCGTAGCGCCGCCGCCGCGGCGACCTTGCACCGTCATGGGCGCAGCGTCACGCCGCGCCGGATTATTTTCGTCGCGTTTTGGCACCTACACCTCACGCGCGCTCTCTGAACCACAATCCTGTGCCGTTCGGTGCGAACTGTACGCTTTAATATCGCTTTTATTATTTTGCAGATTGCGACAGACTCTTGCGGCGCGGCTCGCGGAGATCGACGACATTGTGTCCGAATTCGATCGCGTGTCGGAGAGAATCGACGAGCTCCGGCAGCAAATAGAAGTGTTGACAGCGAAAGTTAGGACTTTCTACGTGTTCGGCGAAGACGAAGCGGACAGTGTACGCGCGCTGACCAAAGAGGTTTCGGACTTGGTGGAGCGCACCAAGAACTTCACGGAGGAGAGCAGGAAGCGGTACGGAGGATCAGCGCCGGCGGACGTTGCCCAGGAGCTGTCCTCTCTAGAACTATCCTCTGAGGCGCTGGCAGCAGCCATGGAAGAGAAGGAAAGGGAATGGAAGCGTGCGCGCACGGCGCGCTCCGAGTACGCCACTGACGTTGAAGATGTGCAAGCTTGGGTTCGCGCCGCCGAACTCACAGCGAGGGATCGCACCCTGGCGCCGGAGCCCTACCGGGAGCGCCTGGTCGCCACCCGGGCTGAGGTGCCGAACGTAGCCGACCGAGTGGAGAGACTGACGCGCAATGCCCGCTCTATAGTGGAGGGCAGCCGTGACGCTAACGAGCGCCAGCTGGTGCAGTCCACGGTGACGGCGCTGTCGGAGCAGTTCGCGGCCGTGTGCAGCGAGCTGGAGGCGCGGCAGGGCACCGTGGAGGACGCCTGTGACGCCGTCGCGCGCTTCCTCACTCTACTCGAGAAAGTCCTACTTTGGGTTGAGACACAGCGAGCATTCCTTGCGCGGCCACTCCCATTGGCCGATTTGCAGGAGGCGCAACAGAAACAGACTGAATATGGGGTATGTTCCGACAGCCAGCGATCCAATAATCATGTGCGAATTTTTACTAAAATGTATTTATGTTTGCAGAACGCGCTCAAGAGCTGTAAGCAGCAAGCCAAGAATTTAGCGGAAATGGCTAAGGAAATTGAGGCAATCGAACGGGTAACCAGCCCGGGAGACTTGCCTTCTAGGCTAGAGGCAGCAGAGAACGCGACCGTTGACGTCGAAAAGAAATTAGCGAAGACAGTCAGTATAACTGATGATTTTGACGATGACGCCGAGTTTATCGTAAACCAAATACTAATAGCTATACTAATAAACTTTATTTTTTTACAGAACGGTCTACTACAGGAACTAGCTGAAGAATGGGAGCGATGCGAAAGAAAATTAAAAGATGTCGGGCACTGGCTCGAAGCGACCGCAAGGACGCTTGAGACACCCCAGAATGCAAAGAAACCGCTCAGGGATCGTCTCGCCCTGAGGGAGAAATTGATAAATGATATCTCCACGCAAAAGACGAAGATCTCATATGCAGTGGAAAAACTCAACGTGAGTCAACATCGTCGAATTATGTTTTTGTTGTTGGGTTATAGGTGCAGCGCGGCGAGTACCATCTCCTGGTGACGTTGTGCTGACACGAATTGTGTGTGCAGGTACACTTCGGTCCGGACGGCGTGGCGGCGCAGTCCGTGGGCCCGGAGGGCGTGGAGGCGGCGGCGCGCGGGCTGGCGGCGGCGCTGGACGCGCTGGCGCAGCAGACGGGCGCGCAGGCGGCGCAGCTGGCGCGCGCGCTGGCGCAGGTGGACGCCTACTGCGCCGACGTGGCGCGGCTGCGCGCGCAGCTGCTGACGGCCGAGCAGGCGCTGCGCCACGCCGCGCAGCCCAACTACTCGCCGCGCGAGCCCGAGCGCGCGCACCGCACGCAGCAGGTAAGCTCCGCGCCCCGCACTCACCCCGCGCGTAGGTGGCTAGCGAGTATTCTAGTTTTGTTTATCCGACCTGGAGGCTCTCAGGGCGACAGGCAGGTGGCGGGCACGCTTCATCTCACCTGCGAGCCCCAAAGCTCGATCATCTTTTATTTATCTTTTGTTTTCTTTTTGTCACCCTCCTCCTCACCCTCCCCGCTACTAACACGTCGAACTGATATCCTCCGCTAGGAGTGTCGCGAGCGCGTCAAGTCGCTCCAGAGCAAGATTCAGGCGCGTAACGAGCGAGTGAAGCTCCTGGTGCAGCGCGGCAGTCCCGATGCCGAGCCGCTGCGAGACGCGTAGTCATCCGCGATCATCCGCGTTTAGTTCATAAGTCGATTCCTTGTCATCTCGTCCCTGTAATTTTTATAAGCATATACGAAACGTTAAATATACGAGACGCATCGCAGCCACCGTCTTTTCCTTTCGCTCAACCTCTCATCACGTCCGTCCGCTCGTCTGAGAGACACCCTTGTAAATCATGTGTTTGTCCGTACTTGCGTATCAGGAGGTCGCCCGGCGAATCGAAGAGCTGACCGGAGCGATCTACGCGCTGGACCCGTACTTCGTGATGCCGGCGACCGACGAGCACGCCGCCACTCTGAGCATGCTCGCCACGAGCGCGGCGCACGCGCGCTCGGCCCGGCGCGCGCGCTCGCCCGCTCGCCGAGCGCGCCTGGCCCCGCCCGCCGCCCCGGGCCCCGCACGCGCCCGCTCGCCCTGCTGGGCCCCGGGCGGCATCACCTACGCCGAGATAGTCAAGGGCTCCGGCTCCCGCTCTAGCTCCCGCGGCTCCCGCGCGCCCGACGACCCCGCCCCGCCCGACGACGTGGAAGTGTCCGCGGAACCGTGTGTGCTCAGTGAGAGAGTCGACGATGTCGACGCAGTGTCGCGCAGTGACACCCGTGTTAGCGAGTCTATCAGTGTCAGTGAGCCTTATGGCGGTGACGTGATCGTTTACTATGATGACTATGTCCCGCGTGCGGAACCGGAACCGGTTTCTGAATATTATGCGGAACCCCCAGTGGAATACCGGGAGATGCCCATTGATGTTTCGGCACCCGTGTATCACGAATCGCCTGTGTATCAGGAATCGCCCATATATCGGGAATCACCCGTATATCGGGAATCGCCCGTATATCGGGAATCACCCGTATATCAGGAATCACCCGTGTATCGGGAATCACCTGAACCACCGAAGAAGTTAACTGATCAACCAATGAGGGAACTACAAAATATGGAATCAGAAATGTCAGAAAGGGCTATTAGCCCGACACAAAAACAACGTTCACACGAATTATCTTATGCGGAAATATTAGCACTCGGACTACGCAAGCAACCGCGTACTCATAGCGTAACGTCCTTACCGAAACCACAAGTGGCACACGTAGAGCTGGTCAAGGAGATTGTAGTAGAATGCGTTGAGAGATCTCCACCGATTCAGCAATATGAATCGAAAGTTGAGAAGATTGAACCGCCGAGGTTCAAACCCGATAGACCCGAAAGACCGGAAAAAACGAGTAGACTGGAAAGACCCGACAGGCCCGAACGACCGCCTCCTAGAAGTAGGTCAAGGGAAATGCCCAGACAGAGGCGGGGGCCAGAGAAGCGTCCTACGAAGGCGCATGACGTTCAAGCGATGAAAAAGAAAAAGACAATGAAAAAGGTGATGGAAGTTCAGGACTTTGATGAACCTGAACAATCCATAGAAGTAGAACTGACACCTATAAGGGATACACTGGTTAAAGCTGCGACCGTGGAGCCAACTGTTGAAGTTGGTTACAAAGAAGTCACTAAAAAGTTACAACACAGTGCTACAGTCGTAGAGACTGTCACTGAGCTTGTAGCAGAAGAGTCAGAGCCTGAAACAGAAGTTGAAAAAAAGAAATCTAAAAAGAAGCAAAAACCTAAAAAGCCTAGATCACCTGAAGACGAGATACTAAAAGCTCTTAAAGAAATTGAAGAGCTAGAAAGAAAGAAGAAAAAGTCGAAAGAACCTCGTGATAAGAGCAAGGATAGCATCACTGAGGTAATAACAGTGGAAACTCCGAAAGAGTTCGAAGCAATTGAATCGAAAAAGCATACTAAAGAAATAGATGCACAAATTAAATCTAAGAAGAAGAAAGGTCACAAGGAATCACCTGTTAAAACTACTGATGTTAATACCGAGTTCATCTCTGTTGAGTCTATCGCTCCAGTTGAACCAGCAACAAAGGAAACTAAACCTAAGAAAAAGAAGAGTCAAAAGCAAGCTTCTTTAGATAAGTCAGAAAAATCAGAGCGTAGCTCTGTTGGTAGTATCACTGACGTCATCTCTATTGTTGACATTAGCAAGAGTACGGAAACTCCCGTTGAAACAAAATCTGTAGTACCAGAAGTTGTTTCACAAGTTTTAGAAAATGTTCCTCAACCGGAACCGGTCCCAGAAGAAAAACAGCAGGCTTTGCCGGCTGATGACCTGTCTGAGGAGAGAATGAATAAAACTCTAGAAGGGTTGCAAAGAGAAAGTTCTAAAGTTATTTCTACAATAACTTCCAATGTAACACACCACGTCGAATTCACCAATGTTTTCGAAACAGTTTCAAAAACAACATCCGTAAAGACAACTCGTGAGAAGAGTGTTGATTATGAAAGTAAACCATTGCTCAGCGAGACTGTGAAGGAATTCATTTCGTCAAAACCTGTTGTTGAAACAAAACAGGAAAAAGAGCAGACTCCTGAACAAACCGAAGAAACTAATGCTGTCACTAATATCATTACACACAAAACTGAAACAATTGACACTCAGGAGAAACAAGACGTGGCAGATGCTACAGAAGCTAAACAGTCGGAACTGTTGTCAAAACAAGAACAAACGCTTGAATTAGAAGAACAAACTAACAAGAAAGCTTCTAAAAATAAAAAGAAGAAAGGTAAAACACCACCAGGAGTAGATATTGTTTCAGAATTTATTTCTAAAGAGTCTGAACAGATACAACAGGAACAAAATCAAACAGAAAAAATACAATTAGAAGTTAAACCGGAACCTGAACAACCGGCACAGGAAGCACCGGAAATAGTCACATTTGAGCAATCTAAGACAGAGGAACCACAGCCAGAACCAATTGAATTGGCGCCTATACAATCGGAACAAGTTCAGCTAGAACAAAAACAGTCGGAAATAGTGCAGCTTGTACAATCGGAACAAACAGACACTTTACTGTTGGAAAATGTACAAACAAAAGAAGTACAGCAAGAGCAATTACAGACACTACAAGTACAACCAGAACCCTATGAACAGGAGACTGCGCAGGCTGAATCCTTGTGCCCAGAACTTGCACAATTGGAAGAAACACAGCCCAAACCTGTTCAGCCGGAACTGGTACAAACAGAACAGGCACCCTCAAAGCCGATACAAGATGAGGTCAAAACAAATGAGGTGTCATCTAAAAATAAGAAGAAAAAGAAACAAAAGAAACATGAAAAGACTCCAGAACCAGTAGTCTGTGAAGCTACAGAAACTGTTGAAATTATTGAAGAAGACATCAAGATGACACCTATAGAGCCTGTTGTAGCAGAAATACCAAACTTAGTAGAACAAGTTGAAGAGCCAAAACCATCAAAGAAAAAGAAATCTAAAAAGAGCAAACATACTGAAGTTAAAGAAAATACAACTGAGAAGATGGTGCTCGCACAAAAAGAAATTGAGCAGCCTACTGAAGTGATTGAGAGCAGTTTTAAGGAAACTGAGGAATCGCAACCTCTCGAAGAGACAAAACGATCCAAAAAGAAGTCAAAATCTAAATCTAAGCAGGAACATGTTGTCAAACAAGTATCAGTAGAAAGTGTTCCTGAGCAAGAGTTACCAGTTCCAGAGCTTGAACCACCTATGGAAGAAATAAAACCAGAAGAACCTCCTTTCGAAGAAGTCAAATCGCATAAGAAGAGGAAATCTAAGAAACAAAAGATCGATGATGATGACATCGAGAAGGCTCTTAAAGAGATTGAACGTACTGAAGTTCATAAAAAGAAACCTAAAGACAAGACGTCAAAACCTAAAGGCAAACAAGAGCAACCGAAGTCAGTAATAACCGAGGTCAAAGTAGCTGAACAAGAAATATACAAGGATTTCACCTCAAAGAAGGTTGAATATGATATATCACCTGAAGAAGACGAAAATGTTCAACCAATTGAACATATTGACTGGAACGCTATGCTAGAAGAAGAAGAAGGCGTAACTGAAACCACTTTAGAACCAATCAGTAAACCCGCATCAAACTTAACTATTACTGAAAATGCGTATGTTGCCAACCAAGTAACCATACTGCAAGAAACGACTAATACATTACAAGAACAAGAACGTACAGTTAGCAAAATTGAGTCTTCAATAGAAAAAACTGCTCTTCCTGAAAAATATACTAAACGTATTCCTGAAAGTGTCAGAGATAGAAAAGTAGTTAGCGAAGAAGTTAAAAAAATAGTGACACCTGTCACAAGTACTGCTAACGAACAGAATAATAACGATAAGTTCTTCTCACCTGATGCGTTGAAAGAAGGATCGTACAATATCGTTGAAGAGATAACTCACTATGAACCTATCACTCAAGATGTTGAAACCCGTACTATTTACCTAATAACACACGAAGAAAAGAAACTACCACCAATCAGGACTGTCAAAGTATTTAGCAGTAAGAGTAACTCGTTAGAAGAACCTCAACCTATTGAAGAAAACGTAGTTTTAAACGAAGAAACGATAAATAACAAAATCACTGATGAAAAGTCTTCCATTAATGTTAATGATAATATTTTAGACCGTAAGATTACAACGGACAAGTTTATTGATCAAGAAAAAATATCCGGTTCTGAAAGTAGCATTGCAGGTACAGACGGTGCTGTTCTTAAAGATAGTAAAACTGGACATGAATCTGATCAAGCGTCAATTGAAACATCTGACATTGTAAAAGACACTATTGTAACATCGACAAGTTCAGAACTGATAACGACACAAAGTTTAATGAATATTGTAACTGAAGTTACGTCAACAGAAACTGTAGAAAAATCCGTTGACCAGGAAGTACACTTTAAAGAAATTGAGACCTCAAAGCCAACCGAACTTGATGAATCGAATAAACCAGAAAAACCACTTTCTGAGGAGGATTTCTCCGATATACTTGAAGAAGCCATTTTCGGTTCAGTCCAAGAGCGGAACAGAACGCCTGCTGAAAAGAAAAACAAGGAGAAATATTCCAACATTCCCTATCAGGAACTAGTCAACGACGTCAAGACATACTCGGAGAATTTGGACACTTATAAGTTAGATTATGATTATTCCCAGTTAATGTTGAGCCAACGAGACTCTCAGACTTCAGAACAAAATGACGTCATTGTAGTAAAAGAAGAAACAGTGCCTGTACATGCAATCGCATCTAGCAAACTTGTATCTGAAGTGGAACCCAAAGAAGTTTCTCCTGTAAGGGAAGAACCATCAGGAGTATGCTTCCAAGAAATCAAGGACACTGAAGTTGTGCTAGCAACAAATGTTACTGAAACTCCAAAAAAAATTACTGAAGTTTTACCAGCGGCTCAATCATCACAAGACAAACTTCAAGAAGTATTGCTCAAAACTTTTGTCGAGGAGACACCTACAAAAATTGATACTCAACAAATTATTGACTTTATCACATCAGAGAGCTTTGTACTCAAACCCGTTGACGAAATTGATGCTTCCATACTAAGTACTCATACAATAATTGAGACTGACATTGTCTTTAGTCCCGATCAACTAAATTTGGAGCCTCAAGTATTAGACAAGCAACTACTTTATATCCAACCAGCAAGTACTGAAATATCTGCTGAACCAACAGAACCTTTACTTGTATCTTCAGTAAATGAAGAAGCGCCAAGGATAAGCTGCCATGAAATTAAAGACGCTGAAACCATTTTAGCGTCACAGGTTTCTAAAGAAACGGCTGAAAATGTAGGAACAGTTTCGTCTTTGCGTGTCTCAGAAACTGTTTCAAAAACTGAAGTTATAAGTGAGGCTCAAAATACTTCAGTGGAACCTCAACCTAAACCGTCAACCAAAACAGAGCAAGTGGTTACTAAAGTCGAACAGACTAATAGAGTGTCTCCTGTAAAAGAAGAAGCACCTAGGATAAGCTACCATGAAATCAGAGATGCTGAAATAATCTTTGCATCTCAATCGAAACCCAAAGAAGAGTCAAACGCTTCAAACGTTGAGCCTGAGAAACGTGAAGTTATTGCAGCAAGTCATCTGCCCGCACCAGAAGAGGGTAAACTCACTGATAAGACTGAAGTCACACAAGTGGTCGAAAAAGAGAAACCAGTTTCAGCCCAAGATAGTCTCCTACAAGCTCTTGATAAAACGATTACAACAGTCAAAACTTTCACTGAGCATACTGTTGATTTTATTACCAGCGAAAGTATAGTTTCGAAATCACACACGGTTACTGAAAAGGAGCCTGTTCCTATCGTAGAGAGTAAAACTCCTGAGGTGGAGAAACAGCCACTTTCACATGAAGAGACGCCATGTCGTAGCTATCACGAGATCGTTGACGCAGAGAGACGTCTTGCACAATCGAAGAGTGAACAATCTGCCATAGCGGAACCTGTCAGTGAAATAGTCACTCAGGTCAAGGAATCAGCAATTGAGGAAACAAAAACGGAAAGCGCAACTTCTAAAGTAGTTGAAACAGTTCAAACTAAAGAACCTGACGCGCCAGTTGCCGAAACACGCACACACACTAAGGATATACTTACTGAACTCGCAAGCGAAATACCAACTGTAAGCTATCAAGAAATATCTGATGCCGAAAAGCGGTTCGCTACCAAGATAGACCAAACAGAAGTAACAGTAGCTGAAGAAGTTACAAAACTTCTTGCTAAAGAAACTGTTACTACTGAAAGTAACGTTCAAAGTACGGTAACTGTTGAGACGGTCAAGGAGTCTGAACCTCAGATATTTGAAACACCACGGATCAGTTATTACGAAATTTCTGATGCTGAATATCTGTTGGCTACAATTGGAACTAAGTCTGAAGAAACAAGCAAGAAACCTACTCCAGTCAAAGAAGTAGAAGAAAAGCAGAAACCGGTTACAGCAGAAGAACCGATGGAAGTAGTAAATATTCCTGTTGTCCCGGTCACTACTGAACTAATTCCAGAAATAGAGCAAAAGGCTGGAAACCACGTAAGTCACAATGATGTACCGGTGACTAATGGTGAATTAGAAACTCCGATAGTTGAAAACGTAATACAAGTGACTCCAGAGCCCGAACCGATCAGACAATCGATTTTCGAAGTGCCGAGATTCAGTTATCACGAGATAAGCGATGCTGAAAGTCTACTGGCGTCTACAAGAGTTTCTGTTCAAGAGCTGGAACTGTCTGCTGAAGTGGTTGATACTACTCCACTAACAGCAACTGTACCGGCAAGCGCCGTTGAGCCCGTTGTAGAAAAAGTAGCTGATGTCACTGAAAACGTTAAAGAAGAACAAAAGTCACCAGTCGTAGAACATGTATTTGAACCACCACGTCACAGTTATCATGAAATTCAAGATGCGGAACGTGTTTTAGCATCCGCGAAATTAATTAAAGAGGATGAAATTCATGAAAAAAAAATTATATCACCAGTTGAAGAAATGTCGCCCAAACAATTAGAAGCTGAAGAAAAGCTAAAGTCACCGGTTGAAGAAACAACTTCCACACATGTTGAGGACACATTACTTCAAACCTTTAGTAACCAACTAATAACGATAACTAAAACTGACACAGAACATACTATCGATTTCATTACCAATGAAAATATTGTAACGGAACCCGTACAAAATATACATCAACGTGTAGAACTCCTGTCTCCACTTCAAAAGGCTTTATTGGAAAAGATTGAACAGTCATTTGAAGTAGATGATCTTAGTAATACACCAATATCTGTAATTTACGGCAGTACTGATGTTGGGACACCTACACTGGAACTTAAAGTGCCAGTGTTTGAAACTCAAGTCAAGGAATCGGTCCCTACAGAGACTTCCCAAGTGGATGACGTTACAAATGTAGAACTTCAGGCTGCGCAAGATGAAGGTTCCATTGAAGACGATACATTCGAAATCATTGAACACAGTGAAGTTACAGATATTGTTAGTGATGTAAACATTACTGAACCTAAAGAAATTGTATCGCATGTATCTGCAACTGACTCTATAGTTCCTGATGTATCAACACAAGCTTCAGAAACTGTTACGGAAATTACATCAACTCAAAGTGATATTACTACGGAGCAACCACGGTCTATAACGCCTAAAACCAGTGATGACCATGCAGTAGTCAAAGACCTCATCGAAGAAGCTCTCCAGGAACCTGAAACACCAGCTGTTACTACTACTACTACTACTACTACTGTTGCTACAAGAACTAAGCCAGCTTACGAAACTTTTGTTATTGACGATCTCAATGAAAGTCTTGTGCCTGTGGTATTCGGTGATATTAAGGACATTGAACGTTCTATCAAATACAAGAAGCAAGAACTTTTGTTACAAACTGAACCTATTCAACCTGCAAGTCCTGAAAAAGAAATAGACGACGAAGTCGTGGCGGCCGAAGGGTCTTTGTCTCCCTTAGAAGATATAGAAATCGTTGAAACTACGGAAGATTTTACTATACCTCATCCCAGTGAATATGTAGAGTTAATTCCTACGACTGATCTAGAGCTCGATGCTAAGCCTGATACTATCTCGGCGGACACACACACCCAAGTTTTAGAATCAATTATAAACCTACCTGAACCCGAAATGATTAAACAACCTGATATGGATACACATAAACCTGCGGACGTAAAAACGGAAAATATAGTTTCAGCTGATATTAGGGAAACACAACTAACCAAAACTGAAACTGTTAGCCGTGTAGAGAAATCTCCTATACATAGCTTGCATGACCTCCTTCCCGAAATTGACTCCATCCCTGAATTCAAACCCTCTTATTCGAACACTGTATTGTATTCAAAATTATCGGCTGATGCACCTGAGTTTACACCCTCTTATATGTATCAGACTGTAACTACTGTGTCTGAGAGTAGATCTGATGTAGTTGAAGATGCACCTGCACCTATTTCTATGGAAGAAGAAACTATTGAAGTCTTTGCAGAAGGGCCAACAGTATCTCAAATATCGTATTCAAAAGTATTGCAAACTAAGAAAGAAAAGGCAGAAATGCCACAAGCATCAGCACCAGTTGAAAAAGTATTAGAAGGTGAGGTCCCTACAGAAGAAGTGCATGAAGAACATGTTGAAACTAAAACTAAAAAGAGTAAAAAGAAGAAGAAGAGGGAAAGAGATGATAAGAAGGAAGCTTCGGTAATCAAACTGACTGAAGTTGTGCCATTACCAGTAGCTGCCCCCTTTGTACCTGAAGTAAATCCAGTTTTAGGAGAACCAGTTAATATTTGGGCCAAAGCTGCTGAGGAAGGCAAGTCATATGCTGATGTTTTAGCCGAAGGTCTGGCTCAAGAACAAAAGGAATTTATACAGCTAGTTATGGAGAAGCCAAAAGAAAGAGAAATACCAGAACAAAAGAAGCTAACAAAAGAAAAATTACAAGAGATCGAGAAACTAGAAAGTACACCAGCGGTGCCCCCTGCGTATGAAATTCAAGAACTTGTAGAGACCACACAAACAGTATCCGAAAATGATCATAACATTGGATCTTGGGCTAAGATAGTAGCTAAACGATCATCACCTGAAAGAGTACAAAAAGAAGTAGAAAAACAGCAGCAATCACAAACCCCAGTGCATGTTTCGTCCAAAGCTCCAGTGATCCTTGTGGACGAATCAGATAACGATCATCACAAACCTGATCTAGAGGTCGACGCTGAGGGATTCATCACTGTCGATAGAAGTAGACGATCTAGGTCCAAGTCTAGAGAAGCACGTTCACAATCAAGCGTATCACAAAAACGTGAAACTCGTGAAAAATCCGAGAACAGATTTGAACCATTGACTACCACTCTAAAACCAGAAGATGCTGAATCCACACAAAGCCCTTCAGAGGATGAAAAACCAGCAAAGATACCGAGTAGAAAGAGCCGCAGCTCTAAATCAAAGGAAAAGGAAACTAAATCTAAAGCTACTGTGGTAGCTCCAAGTACATCCGATGAAGATAAGCAACCTCCTAAGAAAGATAAAAAGAAACGCTCTTCTAAGTCAAAGGATAAGGTAATCAAACCTGTGGAGGAAAAGATAGAAACAACCGAAGAAGTTCCTGAACCACCAAAGGTGGAACAGAAAGAAGAAGAGCAAATAACTTGCTTACCTACTCAATCGGAACCTAAAAAGAAAAGTAAGAAGAAGAAGAATAAGAAACCCGTAGAAGCTACTGAGGCTAACCAAACCTCGTCTCCTGTAGAAGTTACTTCCTCTGAACAAGAAATCGTAACAGTACCTAAAGTGCTAACAAAATCCCAGCCAAAGAAGATTGATACTCCCGTTTCAACACCTGAAACCATTCACACACCTATAAAAGATAGAGTGTTCTCAGAAGCCCAATTCTGGAAAATGGATCCTGGTAATTTATCCGAAATCATTTCTGTGGAAATACAACATACACCTACGGAAACTTATAACATAGAAATTAAAGATGACGTGCCAGCTGAGAAACCACTAACAAAATCTGGTGAACTATCTAAAAGTGTTGAGCCATTCCAATCTACCGCCAAGTTTATCACTGAAGAAATATCATCTGTTGAAACTCAGATTCAAGAACTTGAAGACACGATTGCTGAAGATCAGTCACTAGAGAGCAAAATGGCTGACTTGCAACGAGAAATTGAGGAAATGTTGCTACCAGAAAACGATTCATCAGTCAGTGACGGCTCGCCTAAAGAACTGACTACTGATACACAAACTTCTATCGAATACCAGTATGATGAGCTATTGGATAACATGAGTCCATCACTAGCTAGTCCTGAACCTGATGGCTTAGAACCTAAGTCAATTGAAGAATCAGTGCCGGAAGCACCGTCAGAAGATAAAACTTCTAAAAACGATGAAGAACTTGATGATAAACATATTAGCATGAGTATGATTGACTCACTATTAGATGATACCGAACCTTTATCTATGACTGAAACTCATTCCTTGGAGCACTCGGAAAATCTTCTAGTCACTCAAGAAGAAGATATTACTCCCAGAGACTTTAGTATAACTGATACTCAAGTAGTAGAAACTAGTACCGCACCGCCAGAAAAACCTAAAGTTGTAACAAAAGAAGTTCTGGACGAAATGATTAAACAAACTTTGGCCAAACAAGATACAACAGTTACTAAAGTTAAAGAAACACATATTACCAAAATTGATGAATTGGAAGACAAACCGACTCCTGAAATTGCGTTGGAAAAGCCAGCTAGCAAAAAGAAAGTAGTAGAAAAACCAGAGTCAAAAGAAAAACTTGAAGATAAATCACCAGCACAGGTTATTGCATTTATTGAATCAGAGAAGACCAAGAAAAACACCGTTTCTAAGTCGAAAGTTACTCAGAAAGATGATGTACTGAAGAAATCAGTAGTTTCCTTTATTGAAACTGAGAAATCACAAGAAGAACCAGTCTCATCAGAAGTTACAAAAGTGCCATCCCAAGAAGAAAAATTACAAGATCTTATAAAGTATACAGAACCAAGCATCACCGAAAAAGATTCTGTTAGAGCCGATATTGTATCTAATGTCCCACTTTCTAACATTGATACCATTACTAACAATCTCACGAATCTAAAAGCGGATAACTTTTGGACGGACAAACACAATGTGCATGATGCGGAGTTACTATTAATCGAACGTAAATCGGTAGAAAAAACAATGATACCTGTAGACACTGATGAACCTCATGTTGACGAAGGCATTAGTGTCGAGGAAAATATTATCAATGATAATTCATTTTGGCCTGAAAAACACTTATACCACGACGCTGAATGCCAATACTTCCTATCATTGGCTCGTAAAACTAAAACACCCACTAATGACACCACGGAAATAGAAATTAAAGATCAAAACGATAAGGATAGAGATCAGGGCGGTAGCTCTGGTCACTCTTCTGAAGGTGAAGAGCCAAGAGATTCATCTGGTTCACCTTATGACCCCGACTACATATCCATGGACCTACCCGGTGGCATGTGTAGTTGGAAAGACAAATCTTCATACTTGAGCGTCGAAACACCTGTTGTTGATGACGTTGTGAACGAGCCTGTGTCTAGGGAGGATATACTAACCACCCTCCCCATAGCACCAGCCCCTTCCTCATCCAAACAGGAGCCGGAGGAGACGCCACTGAGGACCGCAAAGGTGACTGACCAACAGTCGTATTGTACGATTTTTAAATATCTACTCTATGTTTGGCATGATATAATTACTAAATTCTTAATTTCACATATTACGAAGCTCTGTATTGTGATGTATTTAGCCACGCCGCAGCTCGTCTTGTAGTGCCACATTTTGGCGTGCACTGTAAATTATTACAGTAGTATAGTGACGCATTTTATTAGCCGTTAATTTTTGTATTGTGTGAATTTTAATACTCTAGTCATCTCTAGTCAGATTTGAACTTTTTCTAGTCTTTGTCAGTCATCTGATATTTTATTGTAATAAACCTTAAAAATAACGTGCATTGTTTTATTTACAAATGATGATAGTTTTATTTTATTATTTCTGAATAATCAGTGTATACCCCCGTCGAAATTTGGCCACTACGAGACGATAGACTGTTGCCGCTTAAATGAGACAAGTTTTTATAGTCTTTATTTGGGCATTGAAAGTTGAAAACTGCAACCCAGAACAAACTAGACTCCAAAGTCTGCAATCTTAGTAATTCACAAAGAACTTTGACAAAGTCTGCAACTTAATTTGAAAGTTTTGCTAAGGTCAGTCATATTTTTTGCTACATTTTGAATTTCAGTAGTTTAGTTTGCAAGACCTTTTATTCCAAAAAATATTGAATGGTAATTTTAAAGTTATTTTATCTGTTGTTTTGAATGTCTTGTTCGAAGTATTTAAAAGCATCCAGTCATTCTAAAATTAGACCAGAATTGATAATGGATTATCCTTATTTCAAGTGTTCCGTACCGAGTCCGCTCCAAGCTTATCGGTGTGAATGCCACACGCTTCACCACGCTGCCATTGACAATTAAAACTAACATCAATTGGTAGTTTAGGGGGAATTGATTTGTTTCTATTTTGTTCTTATTCTAAAATCAATCCAGATCTTTATAAAATATACTAGTATTCAGTAATCAAAATTAAATCCTCCATTACTGCCAGATCTTTTCAATATTGTACAACACTTTCCAAATCTCTGTGCCTTGAAGAATGTTTTTGTTTCCAAAACACAATATATTCAGCTATTTGGAATGTCAAATTCTTAAACATCACGCGACCTACGGTACAGGACACTTGATATTCAGACTGACCAGCTTTTGTTTTATCGATAGTAACTGTCCCAGTTTGCAGAAAAGTTCGCATGTCATGCCAACATTGTTATGAACTAAATCGAGTTGTTTTTTGTTTTTATTGTTTTGTTGTTGTATTGTGATCCTAACCTTATAGTCCATCAGAATGATCACGTGGACTGTTTGAACCCTCAATATGTTTTTAGACGATATGGAATCAAAAGTTTCGAATAGTTTAGTCAATCATTACAAATATAACGTCTCTTAGATTCAATGTTGATTTGGATAAACTGGGCCTTAACTTTAAAGAGGCGGAAATTAATTCATAAAATAAAGTTCCGTCTCAAATTAAATAATAACGTAATGTTTATGTAATAAAGCTAATTTTACTTCTGCGCTCATTCCGCAGTGAACAAGCCGTGCATAAATTCTAACTTTATTCGTCATGAATGCTTACATACGTTTCTTCGAGTATGCGAACCCATAATTTATGTTTTGGCCGTTATCCAAAACTATTGGTCCAGAGATGTATTTAATCTTGATTTACTTCCACACGTGAACTGAAAGTGCATGCTGTTTTAGATTTTGAAATACTACAGGATGCACGTTTTTTGAGTTTTAATATCCCAAGTGACGTCTTTTGAACCGCATTTTAGAATGGTCAAATTGTAATGTAGTTATTTACCTATGCTTGCCAAATCCTTTGTTTTGCAAATGATAATTTACGTTTACGTTTTGCAAATAAAATCAGAAATATGTGAAATTTTGTAATCAGTTAATACTGAAACTTTTGATTCCATGTCCCTATTTCACAAGAGTGATTTGCTAATAAAAGCGTGTGTTCTCAGGATGAATTATCTAACGATATAGAAACTCTACTAGAAGAAATAAGAGATGTACAAACGCGGTTATCGGACCTGCCTGATGAGAGTCTGGAAGCCATGGAGGAAGGTCTCAGGGTAAGTCTCACTGTATATACGCCATTGATCAAAAATAACAGACCCAAATTCCCACTGACGTAGACGGAGCTAAACATAGATTCGCTATCTTGTAGGTAATACAAATTGGTTTAGAACAGACTTTCAAATGGATGTTCATTCAAAATTGCCCACATAGCTGCCTTATAAACAAAACTAGAACTCAGTTACATGTCGTTTGGAGTTGGGAGTTTTAGAGAAGCAGCATCAGCTGTTTATTTCGCGCAAGCCGTAGGTGGTGAGTTAAAGAATTAGGTTACTGTGACTCTTGTTACAGCTACACTGTGACTGTAATTTGTCACTGTTTTCTTCTTAAATCTCGAGTTACTATATTTTGACTATTGCTCTCCTAATGCAATTTTTTTGTTTTCCATTTTAAACGAATCCTTAGCTAAATAAGTCGACCTAAATATATTTCTAGGGGCACTTTTATTATTCGTAGCTCTAGAGAATAATTTTACCATTATCCGTGTGTACAATTAAACAACTGTTGACAAAGCTTTTAATAAACGCAGCGTTGTTTTTCTTATCACCATCCGAGACGTGACTGATAGCTGCATACATTTTAATGTTGATCATTATACTTGAGTTCTGTCATCTCCCAATAATGCTACGACCTTGACAATAAGTTAGCCCATATATTGTGATGTTTCACCAAATGATGTCACCTGCGTTACGACATAGAGTTAATAATAATGTTAGTGTTTGGCTTCTCGCAGGGCACTAGTTAGTGAACGAACGTAGTGCAGTCGATACGAATTATTCGAATGAAAATTAATTTTACGATGGAATCGATTTGAGTCGATTGTTATTTCGTGAAGTGTTTTATAGTTCTATTGTGGTTTTATTTTTGACAGGTATTTATTTTGTTGATTATTTATTTTGAAAGCTCTATAGTTTTTAATTTATTAATTGGAAGTAAATTCTCGGTGATTAACTCAAAATAACTTAAGGATATTCGATTTGTGACTCATAATATCTGGTCAATTATTAACAATTTCAATGCTAAAGTGGAAGCCAAATTTATATACTAATAAATCAAATTTATTAGCTACTTACAACCTCAAAAAGTATTTAAAACATAGCTATTAAACTCTACATCAGACTTTCAAAATACAGCATGCGTACTCTTTACAATGCCCATTGAACCCTATTCTATTTTATGTCCAGTATTCAACAGTTTCCTTTGGGTTGGTCATTGTTAGTCAATCAGGTGGAACGGTCGCGGGACATGCAATTTATTGTCAAGCCCGGAATCCTGTTTATTGTGGTCAACTAGGCTTGAAATAAATGACCTGTACCTGTCTTTTGATCTGACTCAGTATTCACTGTGGTCTGAATAGTTGAATGAAATAACCAGAGGACTTTGACAAGTATTGACGTTCTATCAAAGATAAAGATTACGGAGAAATCACAAATGTACGATGTCCTGATGATAGTAGTTCTGTAAAAGTTATTGTAAAAATATGAAACGTTTTGAAACTAATTTTCACTGTCTTGATTTAAATTTTGTTCAGAATCAGTATTCTTTGTAGCCATAAGTCTGAAAATGACCAGGATTAGGCTTTTGACATGGATCAGCGTCCAATTATTTGCTCTATACTAATGTTAGGACGGCACAGAGTTGACAAACGTCGTTGACATTGCTATGTTTGAGTAGGTGCTTTGTTTACCATCCCACGCAAGTAAAGTTGTAAGAGTATAGTAAACAAGAAGAGTATTATACTATTTATTACTTTACATGGCATATAAATATGAAGCTCGCTTGTAATCCCCGAAGGGTTAGGCAGAGGTGGAACTAGTGTAATACCCATATTGCACCAGTTTTGTTTAAGACCCATGTAATATTAGGCGAGCCTATTGCCATCAACTCTACAATAAAACAATAAACTCCGTGTTATTTATGAGAAATTTCTTAAGGACCCCTGTCTCCTACCTGAGAATCAAACATAGCGTTTAGGGGCTAAAAAACACCTTTTCTTACTTAGTTCCTAGACCATTTGTATAAAGTGACATTGGCATTTCAGCATTGTAAATACATATAAACTAGACAATGTTTACTTTGGCCAATATGTTATTTTTCCGAGAAACACAGTTGTTCCGGATTTTCGGCATTCTGTAATTGATTGGTACATGTTTACTTCATAAATTCTGTAACCTATGGCCAAGTTGATACATATTAACGCAAATTCTTGTTATTTATGTATATTCAATAGTCTGACAACCAGTCTTACCTAGGGGTTTCGCATTCGGTACCCAACTACCCAGTAAAACTGGGTCGTGGAGGTCAGATAGACAGTCGCTTCATGTTAAATACGGGTAATCAGTTACATCCTGTTACCCTGGAAGCTGACCCCAACATAGTTGGGAAAAGGCTAGCCAGATGACGATATTCAATAAATCGAGTAGGTACTTAGTAATACATTAATTATAATGGTATTGAAGCGATTCCAAGACTGACTATATCATCAGCTGTTGATTATAGCCGTGACGGCATAGTCGCGATCATTTCCAAAAACAATGTTACGAATTTCATTTGAGTTTGCCATGCTCTGCTTAATGACATCAGATTCTTATCTATTGTTGGTCATTTATATTTTGAGAAGGCATGTGGTATTTGATCATTCCAAAATCAATTATGACTAATATGTACCCGTATACAGCAGTGTAGTCGCTCTATGTAAAATATTAGTATTCAGCTGTATCCGGTTAGACTGAAAGCCGAGGCCATAGCACGAGCGCACAGTGTAAACGTAACATAATGCAACAATCAATATTATCCATAGAAATGAATAAATTCTTAACTATCAAAACATTATATGTGAAACGAGTATTATTCATTTTAAAATCGACATACCTATTTATGTTACGTTTATATCACCAGCTCGTAATGGGCTGCCGCCCCATCTATAGTTGGGGAAAGGCTAGATAGATAGTGCCCACTGTGATAATCAGCCTTTAATGTTGCTCCTGTTAGGATTCAAGCCTCCTCTTTGAGAGGTAATGCGCTGAGCTCCAACACCTGTGCAGTATTGTCGATGTCACGTTTTTTTTATTCCTTCGCCATACTTTTCTTCGACGTTTGTGGAAGTATATAGAAGTTCCAATTGACCTCAATTACTTTTAAAAATTGAATGCACATTTTGTCTGTCTTGGTTCTCATTTACATAAGTGTCGCTTTAGCCAACACAGTATTGCACATTCAAAGACACTAGTTAAAAGATAATTTTAACAGCATCGTTAAAACTAATACGCTCTATAAACTTCGTCCCATAAAATTTACGAGTTCCGTACTTTACCTGCAAATAGAAATACTGCAGTTCGGTAGGCACATAGACGTTCAATGAATCATTGTCTCCTGTTTTTCTTGCAGTTTGCATTTCTCAAGTGATGACTACATATTTTTGACCTTCTTATGTCCTACAATGGAACAAAATTTTCAGAATCATGCGATTTGCTTGTACTTTATGTGTTATTTATCAGGTAAACGGTATGTTTTTCCTTGTAAGTGAGGCCGTAATATAAAATTATCCGTTTGTTGTTTACACGTGCTATGTTTTGTCTCCTCCGGATCCAAAGGTCGACAAAATATTCTTTACTATCTTAAAGTTCGTCTCTTTACGATATTATTATGATCTCTCAAACATTAAATAAAGCAATCAGTTCTCCTTTAAATACTCGCATTGCAATAAATAAATTCTTATAGAGTACTGCTAGGAATATCATTAAGGATTCAAACTAAATACATTGTATCATTGATGACTCTGCCGACCCCACAGGGATAGTCAGTATGAATTATACATACAATGTGTGTTTAATTTTTATTAGCCTATGACATAATTTGTATGAGCAATAGCAAGTTTTCCAACTCACATCACGGTTATATTTAGACTTTTTTCTAAGAAATTCTGACGCCATGTTTATTTTTGGTTTATCTC
Source organism: Eurois occulta (assembly GCA_950022335.1). Lineage (NCBI taxonomy): Eukaryota > Metazoa > Arthropoda > Insecta > Lepidoptera > Noctuidae > Eurois > Eurois occulta. The sequence continues at coordinate 2,324,682 of OX465487.1, read as the reverse complement.
TATCAATTAGCGTGCGCGATGCATTTTAGTGAGATATAAGTGCGACAGTATTTTCCACACCTTTAGTGTCCTTATTAAAACCACGTAAGGAAACGAATTTGTCCTAAAACCAAAAAGTCCAAATCCTCACTGAGAGCGGGCCATGTCCCAGCAATGGTAACGTTGTAGAATGTGTGTGTTCGTGTCTTATTGTAAATATTTAGTTTCAATCATAAGTTTGTCTGTTTATCGTTACTAAATCTACTCTTTTGTGGAATATTACGTTGGCATCTTGGCTTGAATGTACCTAGGTACTCAGTGTTGCCATTCAAAGTACCCATTAACTACGTTAGTACGTATCTACCAGTTGGTTCCATCTGCCGTCACTTTGTAAGCCACTAAACACATTTAGATTTTTACTGCTCGTGTGAGTTCTTCGGTGTTTATCTTCAGTTAAACCCAGCTATAAATTGTGTAAAACGTTGATGTTAGAAAAACAACGTTGCTATTTGTTTTGCTGTAGGTCACATTACTGCCCTAAATCTTGGTGGTTTTAAGGTCTCGTTTGTTTTTTTTTTCATGACTGTTTGACGTGTAGGATTAGTTTTACAATTTATATGCGTAGCTGTAATGTTGTAAGATTATAGCTTGGCATCGATTTTCTTACTTCTTTTACGATTCTGATCTTTCGCCTAAATGTTGAATCACTATAATGTTAAGCTTAAGATAATTTTCTATAAAAACTGGCCTTTTTCACTGAGTTTGGAAAACACTATTTTTTTAACAGTGCCCTTACAGGGTGCATGTCTAAAACTTTAAGTTCTAGTTCAACTTCTTTACTGCAATAAACTAATTTCTGAAATACTACAAGGACATAATATCTGTTTTCGGCAATTTCCACAAATTGTACCTACAAATTAACACTTTCTTCCCCATACATTTCAGGAGGGCATCACAATTCTAGTCAAGTGCGAGGAAGCCGCAGAGATCCTGGAGTCGAAGATCATGGAGTTCCGGCAGAAGTCGGAGGTGCAGTCCCTCATAAAGGAACTGGTCGTCATGAAGGCCAGGATCCAGAAGCTGCTGACCCAGGCCAGAGACGGCATTAACATCATCCAGGTAAGAAAGGTAACTCTTTCCACTTTACTTTCTGTGGGGACTAACTGGTTTGTTGCATCTTTTCCATTAACATTTTATTTATTTGTTTATTGTGTGACTAGTAAGATAATGACTAATAGAAAAGTATGGAAGAAGGAGACGTGCTGTGCCGACACCTAAAATAAATTGAGGCTGAACTCAAATTAATGAGAGAGAGATTTTTGATATTAACGTACTTTATACATACCTACAGCGTTTAGGTCTATTTAACAAGATGAAACGTTTATTAAAATACTAATGTAAGTAGATGAGCCTTGTGAAATTACTCATAAATGACCACTAACTACTAATTCACACAGTCATGTGTAATTTTGCTACAGATCTTTAATATCGCTTTAATTGGCGCACCACGAGATACAACTATAGTATTAACAAACGTCATGATAAGTGTATTGCTATGATTTTACTAAAAGGAATTAATATAATAAACAACATATAATTTAACTGCCATATTAAACATTTCAGGACGCCAAAGTGGAGGTGGCACGTCAAGCGAAGGAGATTGAAGAACACAAGGAGAAGATCGCCAAACTGGACAAGTGGCTCGAGACCATCAACAACGGCCTCAAAGAGTCCACCGTACAGTCGGAAGTTCTCACTGAAGAGGACATCGTTAGGTATATTGAAGTGTATGAGCGCTACATCAGGGAGTACGAAGAGTATGAGATTATACTGAAGTCAATAACTGTGATAAGCCAAGATGAATCTAGTCAGTCCTTGAGGGTGAGGTTGAGTGCGACGCAGAAAGCGTTAGAAGAAACGAAGCATCTAGTCATTATAGAGATAGAGAGGTTAAGGCAAGTGCTACTGCACATGAAAACGGCACCAGAAGTGGTCGAAGACGACATCTCGCAGACTGATAGGACGATCGACTCAACGTCCATGCCCGAAGAAGTCGTCTCACCAAGAGAAATCATTAATGAAAAGGAACCGTCAGAGAAAGTGCCATCTAAACAACCCTCTGTCGAAGAAAGCGTGAAAGTTACAGTACATGAAAGTAAACCTAGTCACGAGAAGCCCCAACCAGTCCAAATGCAGGTTGTAAAAGAAACTGTGGCTATCGAAACTCAGACCGGCAAGAGTCTCATGTCGGAACCACCGTCAGTGGCTGACAAGTCTGTGATATGTCAACCTGACACCATCGTCACCCACGACGTGGCCATCACATGTGCTCCTCCCGTGGAAATGGCAGTACAAACGAGTGAGCCGCATTCCGAATCAAAGGAAATTCTTGAAAACATCCAAGTCAGGCAAACGATCTCCGACGGTCATGAGACCATTGAAATTGCCAGTCGACCTGTGATTAGAGAGCAAAGGCTTGACGAGAAATCGCTTCTCGTTGATGCTAACTACAAAGATGATAACTTCAGAAAGGACTCGCAACTGAACATTACCCACAGCCTGCCTCAGTCATTCGAAACGGTTATGGTAGAACCTGATGAAACCACCACAGAAGTCGTAGTAGATGCTGATGGTACTAGAAGAATTATAGTAAAGAAGGTCAGAAAAACTCTGGTCACAAGGCAGCAGATAATGCAAAGCCAACAACATGAATCTCATATATTATCAAGTGATCTCCCACTCGACCAAGCGTACTCTCAGATAGTGATAAGAGATGAGAAAGCCGGAACATCTACTACTTTGGAAGATGGTGGAGTACAACACATGGAATACCAGTCCTACGGAGGCCAGGTTCTGACTCGTCTACCTGGAGGTGAAGTTACTATTCAGGAGTTTACATCTAGGCCCGATATGACAATTACTATGGAGAAAGATATGGACCCTGAACAAATTCTTCTTCTAGCTGAGGGTCAAGAACTCCCTCAAGTTCAGACATCTACATCTAGTGTGACCGCTGTCGTTCAACAAGTCACCAAGAGAATTGTTAAGACTCGCAGGCGTATAATACGCCGCGTCGTTATCATTGACGGCAAGGAACATGTTACTGAGGAAATAGTCGAAGAACCCGACAGTGTTGAGGTAGTTGAGGAACAGATCCCAAGGGTTTCCATTAATGTGAGGGAGAGAGGTGACCTTCCACCCACAGTTGATGAAGGTGATGATGATGGTAAAGGAGATCACCCCGCGCTTCCTCCTCGCAAGGATGATGAGTCTTCTCAAGGTCACAAGCCAAGAGATGATAAGCCAACTGAAGACAAATCTGGTGATGACAAGCCAAGCGACGACAAACCTGATAATAAGCCCGAAGGTGATAAAGATCAAAGGCAACAAGTTGAAGCACCAGGTGAGCTAACTCAGGCTCAACAACTGGAGAAAATGATGGAAGACTTTATCCATAGGGAAGGTAGTAGTCATCGCACGCACATTACAAAATCCACCACCGTGCGCTCCTCACAAGAACGAGAAAGCACTCCAGTTAAAACTGTCACAGTTTCAGAGTCCTTCGAAATCCATCCTGACGATGATATTCATATCCAAGAACCCGATGAAACTACCTACATCGTACAAGAACCACACGATGGTCAATCGACATATGTTACTGGAGGAATCCAGCATTCAACCTTCCAATCTTCGTCCACAAACGTGGCTACTGTAGTTCAAAAGGTCACCAGAAAAATCACAAGAACAAGAAGACGCATCATTAAGCACATAACAATAATTGACGGAAAAGAACATGTAACAGAAGAAGTGATTGAGGAACCAGATGATGTTGAAGTCATTGAAGAGGAACCAAGAATATCGCACAGTATTCAAACTGAAGGTGTCAAGACAAAACGCATCAGAGTTATCAAACAAGTACAGATCATCGATGGAAAAGAACATGTCACGGAACAAATCGTTGAAGAACCCGACGATGAGTATGTTCCAGATTCGACTATCACAACTGAAATTGACGTTAAATTAGGCAAACCTGATGTATTGGAAGTTATCCAAGAAGATGTTACAGGTGAAAAACCAAAGATCAAGAAAACAACGACAGTCACTGTAGGTCCAACACAAAAGGATGCCTCAATTGTTGATGTAACTAAGAGCTTTATTGGCAGTGAAAGCGAACATTTTGCAGAATCAAGGCCTGAAGTAAAACAAATCATTCACACAGTAACTGAAGAGACTATTCCTCAATCATTTGAGAAATCAAGTAACCAACCAGATACATCTTTTAAAATTGTCAAAGAAACTGTACAGTTTGCTGAGCCCGACGTAACTACCATTACAACGTCTGAACAACCAGATATGTTTTCAACAACTACAACAACAAAACATTTTACATCCCACTTCACCACTACGACGTCTACTGAATCGCAGAAGGACACAAATCTGATTGACGTCACAAGGAGTGTGATTGGCAGCGAAATGGAGCATTCATTTGTTCCACAAGATTCTTTGAGAAAGCCTGAAGATGTCAAAACATCAGAAGAGACTATTCCTCAATCATTTGATAAGCCAAGTGACCAACCAGATACATCTTTCAAAATTGTTAAAGAAACTGTCCAGTTTACTGAGCCTGACGTTACTACCATTACAACGTCTGAACAACCAGATATGTTTTCTACAACTACAACTACAAAACATTTTACATCCCACTTCACCACTACGACGTCTACTGAATCGCAGAAGGACACAAGTCTGATTGACGTCACAAGGAGTGTGATTGGCAGCGAAATGGAGCATTCATTTGTTCCACAAGATTCTTTGAGAAAGTCTGAAGATGTCAAAACATCAGAAGAGACTATTCCTCAATCATTTGAGAAGCCAAGTGACCAGCCAGATACATCTTTTAAAATTGTCAAAGAAACTGTACAGTTTGCTGAGCCCGACGTAACTACCATTACAACGTCTGAACAGCCAGATATGTTTTCTGCAACTACAACTACAAAACATTTTACATCCCACTTCACCACTACGACGTCTACTGAATCGCAGAAGGACATAAGTCTGATTGACGTCACAAGGAGTTTAATTGGCAGCGAAATGGAGCATTCATTTGTTCCCGAAAATTCTTTGACAAAGCCCGAAGATGACAAAACATCTGCCCTCGGACGTGGTTCTAATGCAACAGTGACTACTAAAACTGTTACTGTTACCGGACCAACTGAACAAACTCAGACGATAACAACTATTACAACTTCAGAAACATCAGTTCCTGAATACACACAGAAGGAAACTGTCACTGTAGTCAGTTCTACTGAACCAGCACCTTCTGAAAAACCAAGTGAAGTAGACAAACCCAAAGTTGTAGCACATTTGCCAAAAGACAAGGGTCCAGAACCTGACACGGTGATGCAAATGATTCAGGAAACTGTCCAATCTACTGAACCTCAAATTACTGTTACTAAGAAAACGAGTACAACTAGCAAAATCACTGAAATCGACAGTAGTAAACCAACTATCACTGAAACTGTAACTAAAAGTGTTGTAACTATAACTCCTGAAACGAATGGCTTTAAAGATACAAGTGTCATTGACATAACTAAGAGTTTGATTGGTAGTGAAATGGATCATTCTGCGGTTTCTAAAATACCAGCATCCCCTGTTAAAGTACCAAAGAAACCAGAAGAAATTAAAGAGGTTCCACAGCAACCAGAAGAAAAGAAAGACGTACCACAGAAACCAGAAGAAAAGAAAGAGGTACCACAGAAACCAGAAGAAAAGAAAGACGTTCCACAGAAACCAGAAGAAAAGAAAGACGTACCACAGAAACCAGAAGAAAAGAAAGAGGTACCACAGAAACTAGAAGACAAGAAAGACGTACTACAGAAACCAGAAGAAAAGAAAGAGGTACCACGGAAACTAAAAGAAAAGAAAGACGTACCACAGAAACCAGAAGAAAAGAAAGACGTACTACAGAAACCAGAAGAAACGAAAGAGGTACCACAGAAACTAAAAGAAAAGAAAGACGTACCAAAGAAACCAGAAGAAACGAAAGAGGTACCAAAGAAACCAGAAGAGATAATAGAAGTACCACATAAATCAGAAGAAAAGAAAGAGGTACCGCAGAAACTAGAAGAAATTCAAAAAAATCTAGAAAAAGAATCTGAAGTTCCTAAAAAACCTGAACCTGTCAAACCAGTCGATGAAAAAGCATCAAAGGCAGACGAATTTAAACCAAAAGTAACTGTAGAAATTGAATTAACTGAACAACGGTTACCTGCTAGAGATGTTCTTCCAGAGCCTAAAATAGTTGATGTTGTACCAAAACAACCAACATCACTCACTGAGGCTACAATTGAAACTCAGAAAGACACGTCTCTTTTCGATATTACAAAGAGTTTCCTTGGAACTGAAATCGATCATTCTGTTATTCACAAAACTCCAGAAAAACCTAAAAGGGAAGAAGTGATTCCTGAGAAAACTAAAAAAGATGAACCCATTTCTAAAAAACAGAAAAAAGATAAAGGAAAAAAATCAAAGAAAGATGAGGCAATTCCTGAACAACCAAAGAAGGATGAGTTAAAACCTCAAGAGACAGTCAAGGTTGAAACTGGTAATACGGCCACTACTACTTCTCAAAAAGATATTACTACAACAACCAGTATTCAAGAAACCAAACCTACAGTTGAGAAACTAGTTATTAAATCACCAGAAGCAGTAACAATTGTCAAGGAAACTTTCCAAACTGAACCTTTGACTATCATCACCACTGAAGACATCTTAGTTCCTGAACCAGAACTGGCTCAAGCTGTAGAAGTGACTGATGTCACCCCTGAAATACCCAAAGATACAAGTCTTGTTGATCTTAACAAGAGCTTCATCGGCAGTGAAATTGATCACACAGTGGTGTCTAAGATCCCTGCTGTACCTGTGACAAGAGAAGAGCTACTTGAAATGGCTGTTGAAGCTACAGAAGAACCAGAATTGCCTGAAGCTTTGTCACAGGTTAAGGAAACTGTAGATGTTGTACCTGAAGTGGTCACCACGACTAAAGAAACGAAAAAAGTTGACGTTACTAAGAAAGTGACGAAGGAGCTAATATCGGAAACTGAGCCTGAAAAACCAAAAACCCCTGTGGAAGAACTGAAGGTTACAGAAAAACCTTTACCAGTCGAAGATCAGAAACTTACAGAAAAAACAAAGACACCTGAAAAGCAAATTGTCGCGAAGCAGAAACCTAAAGATGCTAGTGTACAATTCATCACACAGGAAATTACAGAGCAAACGGGCGTAACACAGTTCAACATTTCAGAACTTACTAGAGAAATGTTGGAGAAAGAAAGCATTCATGCTGGAACTATTCACGATCCAGTCAAAACTGTAGAAAAACGTTTAGAAGAAACAACATCTGACGCTCCTAAAGATATTTCTCAAACTAGTATTAAAGAGGTGTCTCATGTATCTACAGGTACTGCTACAGAACCTAAGGATCCAGTACGACCTGATGAAAAGCCGACATCAGTTTACATTTCTCTTAAAGAAGAGTCGATACCAGAAAAGAAAGAAGCTGTACCTTCAGTGCCAAAGGACGTAAAACCCCAAGAACCAATCGTCAAAGAAACTGAAAAAGATATTGAGAAGTCACAAGAAGCAATAGTGCAGGAACCCATAAAGGATATTGCGAAACCTCAAGAACCAGTTATTAAGGAACCCATAAAGCATATTGACAAACCTCAAAAGCCAGTTGTTAAGGAACCTGTAAAGGATATTGAGAAACCTCAAGAACCAGATATTAAGGAACCCATAAAGCATATTGACAAACCTCAAGAGCCAGTTGTTAAGGAACCTGTAAAGAATATTGAGAAACCTCAAGAACCAGTTATTAAGGAACCCATAAAGCATATTGACAAACCTCAAGAGCCAGTTGTTAAGGAACCCATAAAGGATATTGCGAAACCTCAAGAACCAGTTATTAAGGAACCCATAAAGCATATTGACAAACCTCAAGAGCCAGTTGTTAAGGAACCCATAAAGGATATTGAGAAACCTCAAGAACCAGTTATTAAGGAACCCATAAAGGATATTGAGAAACCTCAAGAACCAGTTATTAAGGAACCTGTAAAGGATATTGAGGAGCCTCAAAAACCAATCGCAAAGGAACCTAAACTGGTTGAACAGAAGCCCATTCCAGATTCCGCTGTAGAAGATGGTTTCCTACAAACTGAAACTGTCAAACAACCACAAATTGGTATTGTCGAGCTGACTAAAGAACTTATCATCCAAGAAGGTTCGGATAAGTACGAACAAATCCCGAAAATCCCAGAAACTTACAAGATCGGGTTCGAACACATCACCAGCCAAATTACTACAGCAAAGGCACCAACACAGTCTAAAGTCGAAGTGAATACATTGCAAGTAGGAACAACTATCTCTGAATCTGACGTCACCGAAGTTCCAGTGGCACCGGAAATGTCTTACGTAAGACAGTACGAGCCCCAAGTCCAAGGCTCATCTGACAGTGTTAACAAACTCTTGATGACATTCGGCCAGCCTGAAAAACAAGATGTTCCTTCACAGACAACTGAATTTGTTGGTCCAGCTCAACCAATCTCAGACAGACCTGGTCCTAAATATGATGTCTCCATGCTGCTTCAATCAGAACGCCTAGATACAGATCTAAGAGGTTTCAAACCTGATACAAAAGTTACACAACCTGAGAAGCCCGAACAAACCGTCGACATTAAATTGGCTTTGACTAAATACCGTGAAGCGAAAAAGGTGGAACCGAAAGTACAATACGATTTAAAGGTTGAAGATTTCGAAGCTGAACCAATCGTTGTAAAGAAAGACATTGAAGTAATTCTACCAAGTGAAGTCAAAATCACAAAAGAAAAAGTTAAGGTTCCCGTGGCCGACGTTGTTGCAGAACAACCTAAAGCAGAAGTTACACCAGAATCTGTTAAAGAATCTAAAAAGAGTAAAAAGAAGAAGAAGCACAAGGCAGGTTCAACAACGAGTGAGTCAACTGAAGTTGAAACTGACAAGAGCATTGCAGCTTCTGACAGTTCATCACTCAGTCACTATGTGGAACTTCCAACATCACCTCCACGTGAATCTCCAACACCAACAGAAGAAGTATTAGAACCGGTTGTAGTAAAAGAACTTACTCCTGAACCGGTTGTTACACCAAAAGAACCTACACCAGTTGTTGAACCCACACCGAAACCTGTTGTAGAAGTGCCTGAGGAACCTCAAGTACCCGAAAAAGTAGAAACACCTGAAGAACCTTCAATTGAAGAACCAGTCATACCTCTTATTGAAGACTCTTATGTGGAATCTGAATCCCTCACTATATCAGAAGAACGAGGATACGAGGCTGAAGATATTTCCTTGGGACCTGTTGCAACTCCTGATAAGAAGAAGAAACATAAGAAACGAAAGCCTCATGGAGTTAGCGAGGAAACTGCTTATCCAGTTATCACTACAACAGAAACTGATGACACGACTGTGACAACACCGATAGAAATGCTAGAACCTGCAAAGAAGGGGAGAGATAAGAAACGAAAGAAGAAGACTCCAGTTGAACCTGCGAAGTCACCTTCACAACCTGATGTAGAACCTGAACCTGTCATGGAACCGGAGCCAGAACCAGAGGTGAAACCAGAAAGTCCCAAACAGGGAACTGAAGTCGAAGCTTTGTCACCGAAAGAAGAGTCATACCATACTATAAGTGAAACTTCTGACATTACGACTGTCAAAATTGTTGAAGAGTGTGTTCACAGCAGTCCAGAGACAGCTGAGAGAGAAGTAGGAACCATTCTAAAATTCCCTGTTCCTGTAGTGGAAGAAATTGCCACCCAAGAATACTCTATCCAAACATCTCCTGAAGAAACTGAACCTATTGAGGAGGCACCAAGACCTGAAACATCTGACATTGAACTGCAGACAACACCTACATCTATGAGCGAAGTCATAACACAAACAACGCCAGTAGAAGACAAAGAAGCTCACACACAAACGCTTGAAGAAGTCACTACTGTAGTAGAAAAACTAATGTCTGATACTGAAATACAGACAAGCAGGGCTGAAACTCCTGAACAAATCGTACAACTTGAAGCTACAACTCAAGTCATTCCTCATGATATCAGTACTCCTGAAGAAAAATTCTCGCAGACTTCACCAGTAGAGGAACCTGTTGTTGTTGAAAAATCAATAACACCTGAAATTGTAACAGAATCACGTGAAATGCAAACATCTCCATTGCCTGTAGTACAGAAAGATGAAAAGAGTACTGAAGTGGTAGTAGAGACGACCGAAACAGATATTCAGACTGTTCAACAAGAGATCACTGAGCAAGGAACATCGACTACTCCTGTCAAAGAAAAGGAGTTAACAGAGATGGGTATGCAAACACCAGAAGTACCACTTGTCAGTTCTTTCACTCAGTCGGATACACCTGAACCGGAGCCTATCAAAGATGTCGAACCTGTGCCCGTAGAAGTACCTTCACTACCTTCACTGGAAATGAAGAAGGAAATCATCACGGTCGATAGCATACAGCAAACAACACCAAGAGAAGAGGTAGAAGCTCCTAAACTTGAACTGAAGGAGATTGAAACTATTGAAACTTCTCAGCAGACCACTCCTAGAGAAGAACCAGTCGTACAGGTGACAGAAGTAGTGGAAGAACCTAAGGTGGTAACACCGCCAGCAGAACCTGAGCCTACACCGGTCGTTGAACCCGTGATTGTACCCGTGGTTGCACCAGTGCTTGAACCAGTGGTTGAACCACCAAAGAAGGAGGTCATAACAGTAGACAGCACACAACAGACTTCTCCAAGGTCACCACCTGTAGAAGTAGCTCCAGTGCCAATTCCGATACTAGACCTGGAAAGGAGAGAAATCATCACAATTGACAGCACCCAACAAACATCTCCGAGAGACTACTCCGAAGGTTCTATCTCCACATCTACGGATGAACCTTATGAAGTACACCTCCGAGCTCAGATATCTATTCCTCAAGCTACTACCGACTTCATTGAAAGTGAACGCTCGTTTGAAGAACCTCCTCAGTCTATTCTGGGAGATAAATACAAACAGAGGAAACGCAAATCGAAGAAAAAGACAGAATCACCTCTGTTACAATCACCAGAGAGTCTATCAGACCCAATCAACACTGAGCTTTCAATGTCTGTAACACCGACTAGTGAAGATACGTCTCTAAGGGACTCCTCTTCAATAGATGAAGGTATCTCTCAACTGGCCAGTCCTGTAATGCCAAGGCAAACTCAACATAAATTGACCTACTCTGACGTAGTACAAAGGTCAAAATCCAAATCACCATCTCCCAGCAAGACAATCATCCCTCAGAAATCAGAAAAAGCAAAATTACTCGATGCTCTAGAAAAGCGAACTAAATCAGTAATAGAACCACCGAAGACCATGCCTGATGATTCCATGACTGTTGCGTTGTTAGAACCATCCGTAGAACTATCCTACAACCTTGTCGTCAACAAAGAATTAGATGAAGTCAAGAATTCCATTGAAAGCAACGATCCAACTAGAACAGAAAGGAGCGTTATCATAGTCATTGAAACCATTTCCATATGGTTAGAAGAGATCCAATACAAGATCCAGAGACAGACTGTGAGCGGCGTGAAGTCAACGGAAGAAACTGAACGCCTTAAGTCACTCAAGAAGCATGTTCAAAATCTGAAGCACATAATTGAGGTGACCGAAGTGAACGAAGAAATTATTACTTTGATCGAAACGTTAACGCGTCAAGTAGACGCGGTTAATACTTTGAACAGTCAAAGCTCGGTCAAAGTGAAAGAAGTGGAAAGAGAATGGATCAAATTCTTAGACGACACGGATAATCTCAGCGACGACGTAGAGGCAGTGAAGAATGCATTAGACGATATCATACTCTCGGAAATACCAACACAACATAAATTGGAAAAGTTAGATGCAATTGAGACGAACAACTTAGATAATTTCGTAACCATCAGGAAAATGTTCAAGAGATGTCGCAGTCTTGTCGAAGCTAACCCTAAGAGGGAGTGTCCAACTAAACTGTATAACGCTGATGATGACACCAAACAAGTTGAAAACACCATCAATACGGAAAGAGACAGACTGTTACAACTTGCTTCTTTGGCAGAGGAATACGAACAAACTCTGCAGGACTTTGGGCAGATCACTGACGTAGCCGAAGCTTTGTTAGACGGAAAGATCATTGTTTCCGATTTAGACCATCTTCACGAAGAAATACAAAAGCACAGGAAATTCTTCGTTAACCTTAGCCATTGCAGAGCTATCCTTGAATCACTGGAAGACAACTTAGACAGTGAAACAAGAGCCAAGTATTCGTCACTACACAATTCTCTGCACGACAGAGCGACAGTAATCATCGATAGAGCTGCGAGCCGAGCTCAACAAATGACGCTAGCAGCATCGAGGTGGTCGCTACTTCAACATGGTATGAAGGAAGAAAGGCAATGGTTGGTTGTAGCTCAACAGAGGGTACCAGACTTGAGCAACGTTACATCAAGAGATCATGAACAGTATATCAACCTTTACCAGTCTATAAGCCTGGATGTGTCTCATCATTACGCGAAGATGTTGCGTCTTCTATCCATAACTGAAAGCCTACAGAACTTGATCGTATGTTCTGGTTTAGAAACCGAATGTTCCGTAGCATTAGACACATTGTTGAAGCTACAGGAGGACGTAGACTCAAGGCTAACAAGATTAACAGCTTTCAAAGAGAACTGGGTGACATACGACCTTCTAATCGACAGAATTGAAGGATGGATGAAGATTGCCAACAGGGAACTGGAATTCATCACCCCAGAAAACATAACCACTACTGGCAACCTCAGAAGATTCTGGGAATTGAAGGCTCAGCATGAAGTCCACAACAACTTGAAGAACGAATCAGGAGCACAATTTGAAAAGGCTCTTGAAATTTTACCAGTCTCGGATGAAATGGTACAGAGGCAATTCTTCTCCAAGATCGGAGACAAATGGAGTGACTTAGCTTCCAAGATTGACAATATCCACTCAACAGCTATCCAAAACATCTCAGACCGCGATGTATCCTCGGGAGAGAAGCTGAACATTCTCGAAGAAGAACTGAGAGAACTCCGTGCATCTGTCGACAGCCTTAAAGGTGTGATCAAGAGTGAAGACGAACTCAATCTATACATAGAAAGACTGCAAGTCATGACTGGTCGTATAGACAGGATACAAAACGAACTAGGAAGACTGAGCTTGCTACCCACCGCCGAATCTGAACGTCTTGGTGCGTTACTAACCCAGTCTGGCATTCTTGATGACCAGATAGCCGAAGAGCTTGAACGCAGCATGTTGTTGAAGGAGAAGATCATGCAGGTTCAGGCTGGTATACTCAGATGCCAGAAGAGTCAGCGCCGCGCTAGATTAACGCTTGAAGAATGTGAAACGGCTGAAAGGTTGGGCAGTGATGTGGTGGAAAGGGCTTCGGAGAATTGTGATAAGCTGATTGAAGAGTTGGCGTCGCAATGGAGAGATATTCTGGTATTGAGGCAGTCGCTGCATACGCTGCCGACCAGTCTGCGAGTCGTCGTGTCGCCTACGGGCGTCGAGAAGGATATATCTGCTTTGCAGGTAATTGTTACTCATTTTGTACAATATTTTGGAATACTCAATTACTCAACCAATTACTACTTTATTTCCCGTTTAAACTGTGATCGTTTGTAGCGATGCAGATAAAAAGGTTTTTAAAAACGGTTCAAGGGTCGTGTGAAAATTCAGAGATTAAAGTATCAACTTTAGTATAATAGCTCTAGTAGACTTAAGTTTGATAATACTGTTGGAAATATTTCTTTACGAGCTTTATACAGTAACTTTTCAATAAAGATTACCACCTATTGACCTTATCGATCTATCTAACATATCATCTCCCGCTACAGGAAACCCACGCGGAACTAGAAGCAGCCTGCAGCGACCTAAGCACCCGCCTCCGCGCTAAACTACACCTGTGGCGCCGGTTCGAGCGTCAACTAGAACTGGTGCAGGGCGCTGTCAGAGAGGCGGACTACATGGTGGAGCTGCTGACCGTACAGGGCCAAGTGGATTACGATAGGCTGCTGAAGGCTACTGAGAAACTTGAGGTGAGTGGATTTATTCTTGATCTTTCGTTTAATATTATCACTGTAGCTGTGCAAAAACCTTTCTCTATTCTTTCGTCGGTCACGTTTCTGCACTACTTGCTCAATCCTTTTTAATAGGCTCATCTGATCACAGAACAAGAATTACGAAACCAAAAATGTGGGCAATTCCGGTTAAATCATCCGGCAGATAAAGTTCATAAGACACCTGTTTAGCCTGCACGCGTAGCACGACCGCCGTATAAACGGATTTTGTCGACTGAAATCAACAAAATTCTTTTATTGATCTGTCATTTTGTCGATTGTTCCGTCGACAAAACTCGTTTTACGGTAGCCATGCTACACGTACTGCAATACTTGTAAGATTCGGGACTTTCAAATCTTGTACGGTAACCTGTACTTTAGCGACAAAAGAAAGAAGAAAAGCAAAAATATTAATTTGTCGCAAAAACATGACGTGCATTCAAAATAACAAAAGACTTGTCTATTACCTGGCACTTAAAACTGTAACTGGCGAAATCTCGATGTTGTTATTTTACTTACTTGAAAAAATGTAACCATCCAGTTTCTTCCACAGACCCTAAGCGAGTCGCTCTCCCGTCGTAGCGGCGAGTTAGTGGGCGAGCTGAACGCGGCCGCGGCGCCACTGGAGGCGTCCACCGAGCCCAGCGTGGCCGCCAGCCTGCGCCGGGAGCTCGACGACGCCGCCGCGGCCTACGACCACACCTGCACTAACCTGAACCAGCTGTGTGACAAGTGAGTGACCTGGCTGCACTGACTGATTGAGTAAGGTGATTCTCACACGACACTGCTCATCCTGGCAGTCGAGCGGTGTACGTGTATAAGGCATCAACGGATTTCAGTTCTATATTATCGGTATCTTCGATTAGATTTTGAGCGTCTGGTCTGAAACATATTGACATAATATTTTCATCGTTATGGAAGATCGGCACTTGTGAATTTCTCACCATCGAATGAAAACAGTCGGCAACAATCGATCGTAATCCGGCCATGTACTCTGCAAAATCAGCCAAATTTGACTCTTAACAATCCAATAATGTAGCTTCACGGCCCCTAAAAATACGTCAAGGCACTTTTCCCATACTTTCAGTTACTAACTTTCCTCTAACCTGCAGGTACCACAAAGCCGTGGAACTATGGAAGCGCTACCGCGACGCAGCGGCCGCTGTGCGAGCCTTCGCCGACTTCCAGGAGGCCAGGATACACGCACTGCGACCTGACGACGCGCTGAACACTGCTCAAGTGAGTACTAGACTAGGCTTACAGGTTTCCTGCGTATGGAGATGTTTTTTTTTACCTTTTAGATTTATTGGGTCGGTTCAAGTTTAGTAAAGCCGTCACACCAAGCGGACTGAACTCAGGACTGAACTGCGGACCTAGACAGATAATGTACTGAATAATCCGCTGGTGTTCGATGTCCGCAGCCGGTCTTTAATTGTCTGTAACAGTTTGACTGTACTTTTTATGTTTAAATTCGTTGAAACTGTACAAAAAAACACTAAACAGTAAGTTCTTATTATTTCTGGTTGATTTTGACTTTCTGGGCACTGTAAAACAGGCTCTTGTATTGTATTTCAGCTGATCTGTGGTTTAATATTAGATTCTATAGACATTCTGGGTGGTATTAACAAACTAAACAATACTAGCAGAAAAATGTTAAATCAATACTACTGGTACTTAAAATATCTAAATCTTTATCAATATTTATGTTCAAAAAAACATTCGGATACTAAGCAATTACTTATTCAGTTTACATTCCACCTAAGTCGAAAAAAATGCTAATCATCATCATCATCATCTGCTTGACGTTAAATAAATAGTCAAGTGACAACACTCCGGCCACGACCTCTAAAACCAGGCACACTTAAACCAACTTATCTGTGCAGACGGGAAAACACAGAACTAAAATAAATGTACAGACGCCAGCACATTAAGCTACTACAATCTGTAAAAATTTCTTTAATAGATTTTCAACTTTATCAAGCGTTATGTTCAAGGTTGATTAGGAAAATTTTACAGTTTCGGGTAGCTTGATGTGCTGGCGTCTGTACCAAGTTTGACATATCGATGCAAATTTGCTTGAAAAGCTACGCCATCTTGAGCTGCACACTTAAAGTGGTCATACTATAACGGTTTTCTGTAGTTATTTCTCTAAAGCTAAGGTAGTGTTTGTTGTACAACCGGACTTATTGATTTGATTCCAGTCAGTAAGTACCTAAGGTTGCTAGATAGCATCTTGGAGTTCCTTATCGTCCAAGATATCTGTAAAGGCTATGGGTTTATGTTTTCTCTAGTTACACTGTTCTATTCAAACGTAACTGCATAAGTTAAGGCTAAAACGGGTGGCTATTTGACACTGGTGAGCCAACTGATAAATTAACTCATAACGATACGGGCCGTGGATACTATTCTCGGACCAATTAAAATAACCAGCAGACATTTCATTGTGAGCTTCTTAAATACTTCACTGATTCAAGCACATTACTCCTGGTCGATAAGTAGAAAACGCTGGCGTGACGACTTAGAGACGTATTAGAGGCGTGTGAGAGATTGGCCGGAGAAAACTGCACGGAGGGAAGAGTGGAAGGCTATGAGAGAGGCCTTTACCCAGCAGTGGGACAATATAGGCTAAGATAAAAACAAAAAGATATAGGTAGATAGGTTTCACTATCGAACTAATCAAACCAAACAATTCTGCATAGGCTTTCAAAATTATTCTGTTAAACAGAATCGCTGATTTGGCCTAGTTTCTATAAACAGTCTATTAAATATTTATTCTAAGCACATACATCGATCGTAACTCCGTTTTTACTACCGCTAGCTACCCGTTAAGCACTCAACTAAAGGATACGCCCAAAGATCAATAAGTGAAGCGCAAACAAGCGTCGAACCCGCGGCCCATACGAGCATGACTCACGCTACGACTGACCGCACCTAACTTAATGAATTAAGGTCGATGTTCTCTCAACGTTTCAGTTGTAAAATACTATCACGCTATGTCTCAGGGGGTTGGGCATATAAACATGTTGCGTGGAACAAGTTGCACTTTTTTAAATTAAATGGGAAATTCGCACGAGTTTTTCACATGACTTTACTTTTTGCCCGTTAATGCGATACTTTAAAACGTATTTGTGGCAAGTCATAACGTTTTTCGCTTTAATTATTACCCTTTCGATCTTGAGTGAAGTTGTTTTTCTTGTATTTTTACGAGTAAGCGCAAGCCTACTGTAGACCATAAATGTATTATGTGTGTATAGAAGATCTGTGCCTGCCATTATTTTCTTAATCCTGTCCAAAAAAACTGAATTTTCTTTAAACATGGGTATGGCCTTAAACATGCCTTGAATTATTTCCCAAAACATCTTTCATGATTCTTACGATCAACAAAACATTATCAACAACCTTATTTATACAACAGACGCCCATCAGCTCTTTTTTACACACTTTATTACTTATACAATTAGTGAGTGGGCGTGGCAGCCACAGCGCCATTTTTTGTCGAAACTGAGGTCTATGCACTAAGCACAAAACTCGGAATACTGCTCTTAAAGCTAAACGCACATAACTGCTGAATCGGGCTGCATTTCAAAACAAAAAAGTGCTTGGCAGGCCTATAGTGTGTTGTTCATACAAAATGTACGAAAGTGACGTAGGGTGATTTACGTGCCTTTAGAACTAAAGAAAATAAAAAAATTGTTAGTAATAGTGTTATTTAAAATAGTTAATATTATAAGTAGGCTTAGCTATCGCATTAGGTTTCTAAACCTGTAATGATAGTTTAAAGAGTTTTAAATAAATAATTATGTTTGTTGAAGCCGATTTTGTGACTATAATGGGGGGGGGGGAATATTATTTTGTTAGTAGTTTTTACTACACAATCACTCCTTGAGAAACAGTTCGTAAAACACGTGCACAAATACCTGTTGCTTACTTTCAAGCGTTTATAAAAGAGATTAATTCAAGGGTATCTTACAGACTTTTATTTTTAAAGTAAACACATTGGATTCATAATTTCAGCATCTAATTTATCAAAAATATTCAGAAGTTGAATAACAAATAGGCAGTCTGACTTATATAGAAAAAAATACAGCAATATGCAGGGTGGACTTTTGATATTTTGTCAACTATAAGTTCTCGGCCCTGTGGTTCTACCAAAACAAACACATTATGAAGTTTACAATGCCTAGTAATGCCATAGATTCATAGTATAGTGTCTATATTTCGATATCTTGATACACATGCTAGATAATATTATGTTGCCAGCTAATTGCCAACAAATATGCTTGATAATCTCTAAATCTCTAAATCCATTGAGATAACAAACAAAATGATTGCTTTTCATCGATATCCGCACTTTTCGCCAAGAGATATTGTGTTACTTAGAAACTAGGTGTGGGGGTTAGACAGGCAGTCACTCCATGTAAAATACCTCCATGTATAATTGGGAAAAGGTAGACACATGATGAATCGATATTTATATTTTTATTGCACGCGATTCTACTCGATTCTGAGTAACTCTCATCAAGCTACTGCCAGCCACCCTGGAAAGGACTTCGTTCCACGCAGCTTGAGGGTGTCCAGACACATCACTATTTAAGTGGTGGGGCACATGACCGTTCCTACTTGATGCACATATCGACACTTGTCATTTTTGTCAGCGGCTGCCAAATCTGACAGCGATTTATTACAGCTGCGAGCGCGCATGATGTCATCAGTCATGCCAATGACATTGAGCGTGCAAGTGCGATAGTGCGTCCAATGTTGTGTAAGTGCTGTGAAGTAAGTGCGATTGGAGTTTATTTTAAATCTAGATTTTTAGGATTCCGCAGGGAATTGAAATAAATGGTCACGGACTGTTTTTGTTGAAAATTAAAGTGGCATACGGGCTTTTAGAAGTTTCTTTTTTGTTATAGAAGGCATTGTTGGATTATTATTTGGACTTAACCTAAAGAGACACGGAATATCAAACATTTTAGATACTAACCAATAGTTTATTGTTATAACTTAGCCAAGCTGTGTGAAGTCCGGTAATTAATATGCTGTTGTCGCAATCTCATTGTGATAGACCGAAACGCTACTTTCCCAGTATTCATTAGGTTCCTTATTTATTTAAAGTTGATTTGCAAAACAATGAGCTGAGAAAATAAAATAATATCCGTAATTATTTAATCAACAGACAATTATGATATGAAATAATTGATAATCAAGCGTGGAAAAAGTACTTATTAACTCCAATATTTTAATCTTATAGTACACTAGCTTATGGTCGCGGTTTCGCCCGCGTGAAGTTCGGTAACTGTCCCACGGGATCTTACTACCGTCACTACCGGGATAAAAAGTATCCTATATGTTAATCCAGGTTATAAACTATGTTTAAAAACATAGTAAACTAAAACTCATAAACATGTTTATAACCTGGATGTTTTGTTTCTAAGTTTTATTATCTATGTGCCGAATTTCATCCAAATCCGTTCAGTAGTTTTCGCGTGAAAGAGTAACAAACATCCATCCATCCATCCTTCGTCACAAACTTTCGCATCTACATAGTAAGAAGTAATAATTTGAACTCAATGGAATTATAATTTTGAGCACATTATTTTTCTTTAAGTGCAATTTTCAAAATACTAACGCAGGTATACGCTCTTACCGTAGAGGTACTCCGCGTGAAACAACGGTGTTTTACTTTTACTGCTAAAATTGCGTGGAACAGTTAACTAAACCGTAGTGCTTTTTCGAGAATTTTGGTAAAAATACGAGAATTTAGGAACTAGAGAACTATTATTTTCTAAAATAACAAAGAATCTTTCATTAGGTAATGAGGATACCCAAGTGCTATTAGTTACTAAGCTTGTTTACATTATTTTGTTCGTCTACGAAGACTTAATTAGGTTGATTAATTAATTAGGTTGTTTTCCATTTAACAATAAAAATTGTAAACACTTTTTTCTACAACCATCGCGTGTTAAAAACAAATCCAATGACCAAGTTATTGAAAGCACTCTAAAGTTAAAAGTTCAAACAACTTTGTAACAAGTTGATTCTGATAGAATTTCACTGACAACGGCTTTTTAACTTCACTGCAAAGTTTTATTTACGAAAACACTTAAGTTTTCTGAAAATTCATTTTCATCGACTGAAAAATTCAGCGGAATCCGGTTTTTAATTAGTTGCCTTCACACCACATCGTAGTGCAAAAACATTTGATAAGGCGAGTTAATGAAGTGAAACTTTGTGAACAGTCACAATAATATCGCGCTGATAACATGTGTGATAATGCGTTCAGCCAACCGCGGGCCAGTCGCTTCGCGGGCGTCCACACCGAAGGACGTCTGCAAACACTCGCGAAAACAAACGAACAGACTCGAAAACATAACTCGAATAATCGAAATAACCAAATCCGAAGTGTCAAAATCGATAACAGCCAAGGTCACTCGTCGAGTGAAACAATGCTGAAGTTGTCGACTATGCATAATTTCATTTGATCATTAGGCGATAAAAGCAGCAACTGCATACAATGCCGACCTTGGAACGCGACCGTGACTCCATTGTAAGCGATGTTCCAAATTTGTAAATTTGAATTCCGCATTCAAATTGAATTTAGCAGTGATGCCAGTGTGCCAGGGAAATGGCGGGAGTCGTATGTTTATTTTGAAAAATAAATATTAACGAACAAAACGTTTATGTAAAAAAATACTACCCTCAAATGTAAATAAAGTAATTAACTAAATATTATTTTTTAATCACGTGCTTATCGAATCGTTTTTAATCATCGTTAGTGAGTACATAAACAAAATAATTATGTAAATAAGTTCATTAACGGTTTAAATAAGTGTGTATTTAAATAAGTAGTGCAGTGGTACCTAAATCATTCATTGGTGCCATGATATTGTCAAATGTGAGATATGATCGTGTTTTATATTGTGATGTGATAAGAAATATGTGTCACGGGATCACAGTGTGATAAATCTGCTACAATGTCACTTCAGGAGGTAAGATTATAATAATCTGTGCTAAATACACAGAATCTTGAAGAGGTTCAAGGTTTTATTCATATATTTGTTAAATATTCAGATTTTATGTGACAAAATTTTTTAACTGTGTTTTGTGCAGTTAGCAAAATATGAAGGTAGTCAGTACTCGTAAGCAGATACGATGTACACTTATACATATATGAAAGTGTTCATTAATCCTATGTAAATAATTAACCTGGATGGTTAAGGATCGTAGCAGGTGGCGTTCTGTAGTTTCTGCCTACCCCCATGCAAAAAAGGCGTGAGTTTATGTATGTATATAACCTACATGGTGATAACACCATCAGTTGACCAATGTATTAGCATTGGCCCTTGCAATTTGAAATAAGTTAATGACAACCAACATTATGTCTGCATATGTAGCTAAGGTTCTATCTAGCGTCATACAGTCTAGTCTATATTTAATTAAAACATATAACAACACTCCTAAGTTTATCCTCACGTTTAAATGCAAAGTTCATTGTAATCCGAGCAAATAGCGCGGTGAGATCATCGCGCGATCAAGCCGGAGGAAACACACGACAAAAATACATGCTGCTTATATTTCTAGCTATTTTTCCGTATAGCTTTAGAAATCTAAATCCCTCTCTAGAGAGTAGGCCGTGTGTCCCAGCAGTGGGAACATTATAGGCTGATTATGCTATGCTTTAGAAATAAACTAGCTTTTGCCCGTGACTGCGTCCGAATAAAGAATCATAGCTTTCTATTAGTGAAAGATTCTTTGAAATTATGACTTCACCTCTTTGTAATACATACATTCATATGTATGGGGCTAGGCAGAAACTATGGAACACCACCAGCTACGATCCTTCCATACTCCTTTCGCTTCGTCCACGTTCGTACATCTGGCCATACAAGCAGTATAGGAATAGCTAAAACTACCTAAAGGACTATAGAGGAAGTTATGCCAAAAGGGGAACGGTATTTCCGTTGTGTGACAGAGTCGAGCCATCCAATTTGGATGGTAGTCTCGCGTTCCAGCGAAGCGCGAAGGGTCAATACAATTATTTGGAATTATTTGGTAGTTTATAAGCTAAGTTGTCTGTGTTACGTTTATGAGAACCGTGAGGTATTCCTGCCCACATCTTTTTCCATAGACAAAGGCAGTGTTTATAAACATGCTAAGCTGTCATGAAAAGCTATTGAGTAATTCTCCAGTCATGTTAGATTACTCCGAATAGATAACCGAATCGATTGAAAATTCAACTTATTATTAGTAGTTACTGTTATTTATAAATATGACTATGTAATCTTTAGTCACGAGGCACGAACTCACCTAAAAGGACTGTGAAACGTTACGTCATATCAAACTAGGTTAAGGATCTTATTAGTGCATGAAAAGTGACAGGTCGAGAAACTCAAACATTACTGAGATTGTACATTTTTGTACTAACTCTAGATAAACTTATTACGAATGGTATAGATGATACGGATACCATAGAACAGTTTGTGACAATGACGACACAGAGGAAAGCCTGTGCAGAAGTTGCCGGATAATAATACATAAATTAACGCTTTTATCCACTACGTACCACAGTCTTAACATTATACTCCTTTTATAGGATCATTCACTAAGGCCCGTATTACAGAACGTCACTCAATACTCAAGCATCATTTAAAACTAGATTCAAGACATTTGATTGGTTGAAACTAGGTTTTAAATGATGCTTGAGTATTGAGTGACGTTCTGTAATACGGGCCTAAGAATTCACAAAATACTTCCCACATAATAACTTAACTTTCTCATTGGAAATTAAATCAATTCGCTCGACATTAGCGTTTGTAAATTGGTTCGTTGCAAAGTCTTCTAGAAAACAGTCTTAGAACTAATGTACCCATCATTTGTAGAAATTACCCTAAGTTTGTCTAATTTGTCAGTTCCGACATACAAGGCCGTGGTTTGTGGTTCCAAATTATATCTGCAGTTGCGATTAGCATGTTTTGGTGGTCGCAAGCATGCCTAAGTTAAAACTATGTTCAAAAAACTAATTGAATTTTTAACAGACTGTTTTAATTAGGCTGGCAAAGTGACAAGAAAAAGTTGAATCTGAAAATGATTTGAATGAGGTTTAATTTGGTAATTAGCTCGAAATTGTGGTATTATCAAGATACATTAGTGGTAAATAGCTATGTACTAAATATATAGTTCATATTTCCCATACTAAAATGTATACAAAAATTAATTCTGCTTTTTAATTCAGCTACCAACAGGCAATTAGCATGATAATGTCAATCCATCCAATGGTAATGTGAATATTTCCACAAACACTAGGAACGCTTGATAGGTAAATTGTTGGTTAATTAAACTGAATATAAATTACGCCAATTACTTAGTTCTACTTTCCCAAAGCAAAATGATAACTATGTAGAAATCGATTAATGAATACACGCGTGCCAACACACTAGGCTCACTAAACTATTCAAAATGAAGTTTTCAAAGTCAAACAAATAAAACATAATTAAAAACAAACATTTAAAGCGATGCCATTGTGATTATCGTGCCGGTAACTTGTCAAGGGCGAACTCTCCTAGCCTAGGATAGACCTGTGTGTAGGCTAGACGCGGCAGAAGAAAGTTAAGTACTTCGAAATTGAGGATAGGTATTGCAATATATTTCGGTATTCCGGTGGCTCCGGTGTACTAATACTACGACAAGCTTGAGAAACGGGATTGCAATACGGTCCGGTAGATTAGGGTATCTGGCGGATTCACATCATCGATTTCGTCTAGGTCCTGCCGGATTGGCGTTAATACATTCTGATGAAGCTGGATTGAATAACACACTAAATTGCAATCACTACTTTAGAAAGGGACTATCACACACGTAATAAGTGGGTGAGACACTACATATCCCGACTTTTTCCAAAACTTATATGAAAATTGGATGTGACATTTTTCCGGCCGGGTGCTGTAACCATAGATTGCACAAATTATGTAATAAAACTTCGAGATAGTTGCACGACCGTTGCACTTCAGTTGCTGATTGTCGTAATTGTAAAACGGTTGATTGTTTTTTATCGACAGCTAAGAATTAATCGATTTGGTAAGGTTATTTTTTGTAAGAGGAAACAGCTGCAATATTATATCATAGATCTTACTGGCTGCAGATGTTTGCACTATGTTTTATTTCGCTAACGAGAATTTTAGATAACTCTAGATGTTGTAATATTTTTTTTTTTACATCAATCTTATTCGAGAAGGTTAGGCATTCAATTTTAGCCTAATCAAGCTAGAATGTTTTCAACAAATTACATATCTACTTTATTTGCATATTAATAAATCACGCGCATTGCATTTAAATTACTCATTTAATTTTGTACGTAAGAAAATAAATTCTGCAAAAATATCTGTAAACCTTTATAACGTTGTGAACAAAACAAGATTAACCAGTTCCGGTTTTGATTAGGTTTCAGTCAATATTTTCCTAAATAAATATTTTTATCAATAGGTATTTAAAGTTACCCACGATATGTCGACAACTAATTGCTAGTTGCTAATTTTGCGTTGTAAGTTTGTTTGTGCTTAATGTAGGTCGATTTTACCAGTTTGAATAGTTAGCATTAATTAGACATGTGTAGGGTATTCTATTCAACGGTAGAAAATCTTACAAAGGTGCTGATTTTCGTTTTCAAGTACAAATACGTACATTTATGTATGTTACGAAATGCCTTTGTCTTGCTAATTGGACATTGCTTAAGAAAAATCGACGTAGGTATTTGTTTCTTACATATTGAAAAGTCATTGACTAATTTGAAGTCTAACCTTGTCATATTAAGTCACCATCTTTTGTTTTAAATAACGGTATGATAATGATCAAGTATAAGTTTAACCTCTATCTTTGTTTTACGTTTTGCTTCTCTTGAAGTCTGTGTCCCAAGAATGGGAATATTACAGGCTCGCTTGTCGCATTTTGCTTTGGTTTGAAAACGTAACATCACACCTGTAATCCCCGAAGGACTTTGGCAGAGGTGTACCTGAAATCCAATTCCAAACAAAAAAAAAACCATGCAATAGAGGGCGAGCCTATTGGCAGCAACCGGGCACAAATCCGGACACCGTGGCTGATATTGAGAAATCCTTGATGGAAAAACCCAATAACACTGCTCGACCTGGGAGTCGAACCCAAGACCTCAGCAGTTGCGCTTGTGGTCACTAGGTAAACGAGTTAGTCACTAAAAATACCTGTGGTGGTTTAAAAAACATCCAATATTTTTTTTATCTAAAAGATGATGCTCGCCACCCAAATAAAGCTGCACGATTATAATTCCTCTGCCTACGCGCAATGCAATCCAATCGTGTTGGTAAAACCGTCGACCCGAACATTGCCGAATCATATCTTGACAGCAAATCGTCTGCGGAATGACGCAAGAGGCGCTAAAAGTAACTCTTCGCTATTGGTTAGCGATGCGTTCTAATTTTGAAACTTTATTAATAAATATTGAAATCCTCCGAAGGTTGTTGATAAAATTGAATATGAAGTACATAGATGTAAATGCTTAAAAAATTTAAAGAAAGTAATATTAAAATAAAGCAAGTAATTTTCTGCTAGCAATCTAATACCACCTAACTCTGTCTTGATTTCTGACAATTATGCCCTAAATAAATTACATGGGCTATTAGATACATAGCTCTTAGGCAGAAAGCCAGCACTAACCACCTGTGCACTCTTTTCATACCAATGTAATGAAGTGGGTACGTCTCTGATTATAAACCGTGCCAACGTGACTAGTACTAGGAACAGCTAAGATTTCTCAACACCGTATCCGGAAGATGCGTAGACGATCAATATGTATCGCCTTAATGTTAATTTGCGCAAAAACTTCTATAATAGAGCAAGTTGTAATGCTTAAGATGGTTCATTTATCACTTTGTAGGAAAAAGTTGTCAGTCCCTGATCATGTACGGATTGATCTCTAGAAAATTGCTTTCTCATAGAATATTAGTTAGTTCAAACAATACTGATTTGTTTCAATATTTAAAGACAGAAATAAAGCCTAAGGCCAATATTCAAACATGGCAAGACACGGTTCAATTTAGTTCCTCCATCCAAATAGAACGAAAACTTCTTAAAACTGACAATGTTTATATAATTTGGTGTAAACTGACTCATCGCTACTTCTGACTGACCGCTAATTACATTAGGTACCAACAAAAAACCTTCAACAACGAGATGTAAACACCGTTATGTTTAAGGAGCCTTGAGAAATTACTGTTTATAGTCACAACTACCTCGTATCAAGTTAAAGTAAGCAATAAATAACCAGTCCAGACCATTAAGCATCTAAATAAACCTACATTCGTACTATAATTAAAAAACAACGCATTTTATCTTAACAGTTGTGACATTGTTAAGTACGGGCCTTAAAGTACTACCGTCTTAACTTAACTGTCGTTAATAAATGGGAACAAATACTGTAAAAAAACTTGAATAAATCCCTACGGTTTGGCAAGAAACATACGCCCAGTATGTATGTACTTACCCAGGTATTTGAAGAAAAGCCACCCACAAAATATACGCTGTCAAATCACATCGCATGCATACCGTTTCGTTTACCAAAATATCAACAACCAATCGAATAATGTGACTTGAGATGCAACAACAGCTTCAATGCAATGTGGTTTCACAAACCACGGGTCAATGTTTTGCAAAAGATGATGCATTTAAAGAGATTTTGGCCAAAGAACAAATCGAACTTTTGAAATTCCAAAGTGATATTGCATCGTCCTAATTAAGCAAAAGGATTAAAAAGTAATTTAGCTATAAACCTGAGGAGTATCAATGTGCATATAAATGCTGTGTTAACTAATTAAATTGAATACAAGTCTCACTCAGGAACCGGTTTAAAGGATGCCATCATCGTTCAGCTAATTAATATGCGATGTATTGTCGGATTACCGTCAGCCACGCGATTAAGGAAAACACAGTTTTTACGTGAACAATGTATTTTTAACCTATATTTAAAAGAGAATGCTCATGGAAGTATGGAATCCCGTACCATGCTGCATCAAAATCAAACCTTGTTTTTTATAGACTACACTGATCGTATTAACTCCTACAAAAATTATTTTTGAAAAAAAAAACCCGCGTTTCAGAGTTATTTTATAAAATCGAAACTAACCTAAAAAGTAGGTCTATTTTTTCGACGCTACCAACGACGTATTTTAACACACATACATTACATTATTGCTCTAAAAACAGCGTAATACACTAATATTAGTAAGAATTACGAGTTAAAGTAACATCCACAGTATGCTTGACTGAAACTCGATATTATTTTAGACCCAAAGAGTAAAGTAATATATGTTTAGACCTTTACATTGCCAATAGTCAGTCAGTACAGTACAAATGTCAGATGCCACAGATAAGATAACTATAAACCAGTAACCTAAGTATAGTAAGTGCTATAAACTAGTCGGGATTTAGGGATGTAATCGATAAATCAAAATCTTTAGGCTGAGAAAATCTATTTTGTTGCAAATAGCAATAAACCAAACTAAATCGATTTGGTGTACTGATCTTACTTAATTGTAATTAATTTTAGAGTCCGCTCGACAGACAAGGGTTTGTTCAATTGAAACGGAACGTCATTTATATTCAGTTGAAACGGAACGTCATATAAAGGGAGTAAAACAATATTCCTACTTTTAAACTCGAAAAGTATATTTCCAGTTCAAAAATCAAATCCCCGACGCGTAATACCGTAAAAAAATATGAAACTAATTACTATAATATTTTGGTTTTGAGGCGCGAGACTTTTTGGTACCAACTTTGGTCATTGTCCTTTTTCATGAAAGCGTCAAGTAAGAGTGATCGATTTATTGTCTGAAAAAAATATGAAAGCATGTGCATATGCAATACGTGTATCAAAATGGTTGCTGTAAACGCAGCAGATATGCTGCATTTTTATAACTTGATTCTCTTCTATATTTTCAACTTATCTCTTAGGAAATAGGGTAATTTTCTTCCACAATGCAACCTTTTCGAAAGAAGGTAAGACGAGTCACTTAAAAAACTACATTCTAAATACAACTTCATCTCATCTCCTATTCCTATCCTGCTCTACGTTTTTGTTCTTGGATTTTTCCATAATCCATAAATACAATATAACATTGCCCCTGTCTATCCCTCCATAAATCTATGGCCAAAACAGTGGAACGTCTTAATTGCGGGCGTGATACGGCGCCCTTGCGTTGTGCAAAGTTTGCGGCGCGGCTGCACGCGGCGCGGTAATCTATCAATATCACTTACTGTTGGAAAGTGTGGAAACCAACAGATTAGCGGGGAAAGTTTGAGGGTAGGCAGTGGAGGGTATGGGGATTCAGAAGGTTTTTCAAAATGAAAAGTTGTAACACTAAGAAGAGATCAGTTGACGAAACAGATCTGGGGAGTTGTTCCTAAAACACAGGCAAAAACAAAACTATGGCAGATTTGGGAACAGATGCAGGAACTGCTAAGATTGCAAAATTTCTTGTTAAGATCTTCTACTATATAGAAATCTTAAAATCACTGGCAGACGTTCAACCTGAGTGAGTCGCTGTGTCTAGAAGCGAGAAATTTAGCAGAAAAGTTGCTTTTGTTACGGAGATTAGTACTAAGAAAGGATATTTGAAAATTCATCCCCTAAAGGGGTTTAATAACGGATGAAAGTTTGAATGAAAGGTAGTCATTTTTGCTGACCAGAAATCCGATGGAGCACACGGCTTGTATATGATAAATTACATTTTTACATGATGTAACCATTCCAAGGCGAAGTTTTGACACAATGGAACTCATTGTCATCTCCTAAATTGAAAAAGAAGTTAACTAAGTAGTGAATGTCTCTATCAAAGACTTTTTTTACAATTACGTTCATCTAACTTTCCTTTTCAAAGACATTGATATCAATTTAATAATTCTAAAAGCTTTTAAAGACCATTGCTCCAAGTTTTTCAGTAGTTACAAATACATCGCATGTCTGGGTTGTTTCAACCTGGCCACCATTAAGCGAATTGGCTGCATATGCTGAACTCTGAAAGCACGCCCGTTCCATTAATATAATCGTGATACTCTTCAGTATTTAATGTTATTTAGAACGAGACGATTACTCATTATAATGACTAAGGCAGATGATTAAAAGTGTTGTTATTTTTAGTTCGGTTCAGATTCGTAAGAGTCCCTTTTAAAACTGTACAGTCATGATCTTTTAAACGTTTCGGTTAAAATCTGTCTCCGAGACTTGAGTCAGATTGTGGCGTTTCAGTTATTTCCTTTTGCTTTATTTTTTACTAGCTGATGTCCGTGATTTCCTCTATTTGTATTACATATTTTTAATTAAAAAAAAAATATTCTGGATAAAAAGAAGGTAATTATGTCCTTCTCTAATTACTGTCTTCCTCTAAAACGATCGGTTTAGTGGTTTACACGTGAAAAGGTAACAGACAAACAAAGTACAGATTTATTAAACTTTTGCGTCAGTAATATTAGTATTGATGAGTGAAACTGTTAACAGATAGTCACTCTTCAAACTTGAGAGAAATTTTCTTTGCTTATGATATTATATTGAGGCTAAATAGTAAATATTGTATCTATCAAAGTATGATACAACACCGCAATCAGCCGGATGTCAAGTCAGTTTGATGAGAATTTATTGCAAGGCGTCATCCGTTGTGCTATCACGTCAAATCGAATGACCATGCAAATATTGATAATGTAATTATGTAAACTTTCATTGAAAACTGTGGTATTTCTAAATAACGACTGACGTACCTCTGCACTAAATGGCTTACCTTTACCGTAGGTAACATTTACTATAAAAATATCTACCGTAGGATATGAAAGTGGACGAGGCGAAATGAGTATGTTAGAATCGTAGCAGGTGGCGGTAGTTTCTGCCATACCCCATGAGAAAAGGCTTGAGGTTATGTATGTAATATCTACCTTAACTACAGTAATGTGCTTGTGCACTAGGTAGGTACAATACGTGTTTCTCTCATACAATCATAACATCGTTTGATACTAGTTAAAGTAGTAGTAAACTCACTCCGTCCGCGTGGATTTCAGTTTTTTTTTATCAAACACCTAGGTGTAGCAGTTGTAAAAGTATCGTAAGTTTCATAGTACCTGGGCACTTACCTATTTTACATAGTCAAGCCTATTCAACCTCAATGTCAAATCAAACATAGGAAGGAAAAACATTAACTACAATAACAGTAATAGCCAATTGTTTGATTTCCACACCACAAATCAATGATCATGCTTTCAAATACAAGTCGTGCCAATAAAGCAATCGCAAATATAGCCCCCATACACATAGGAGCATAATTTCGGCAATCATTACGATGATTCTCACGTTCTTCTCCAGTGAAAGTATGAAAGTGTAATGAAAGTGATGCAACGGGTAGTAAAGATCGCTTTTACTGTTACGAAGTAATTTGTATGAAATTGTTTGCCGATGTATCAAGCATGTATGGTACCGTGTGAATCTGGCTTTGTTACCGTTGACCGGTCTAAGTTGTGAATCAACCATGTTATGGTAGCTTAGGTAATTGTTTAGTTGAGTCACTTAGGTATAATATGTTAAAGTGTATGGATTTTGAATAGGTAAGTATACATGGGAGGGTTTCAAGTCGAAGCATAGGTACACTATTTCGCAAATACTGGCAAAAGTTGACAAAAATTAAATTTAAAAAGAAAAGAATTGTTCATAAAAATAAATTATGAACTCACTCAAACTTAAAATAACACGTGTGATAAAATAAAAGAGACAAAGATCCATGACATATAAAAAAATTGTAACTGTGCCTATACGAAAACATGAATAAACAAAAAATAAGCAACCGAGCACCTTTTTACGCAAAAATTAACAGATGGCACTTTTTCAATAACTAAAATGACAGTCGTTTGAAATTGTTTATTGTGAAAACCACAAACCCTTTTATTTCGTTCCGATGTTTAATTACATAAAAGGCATCTATTAATTACTTAGGTAGCGATTCCCCTAAAGGGGCTTTTATTTTCCGCATACATCCGTACATAGAGGTCACACTCCATGTTTTACTTGTAAATAACTATGTACCTAGGTACTTTTTACCCGCGGCTTCATCCACGTGCATGTCGAAAATTATCCTACGGGAACAGATGACCGGGATAAAAATATCGTTTGTCCTAACCCAGGTCCAGGTGTACCAAAATCATCCAAATCTTTTCTGCCGTTAAGATATGAAAATGTAACAGAAACAGACTATCGCGTTTATTCGCGTCTGTTTCCCTAAAAAGCCTGTTGTTTTCCGCGTGCCTAGTGGTCAACCCCATGTTTTCCTTATTTATTAGTGTAATAATATTATTCTATATAGCGTACTGTTGCCATCCGTGTGGCACAGTGGGCGATAAATACGACATTACTATTCTTAGAACAATGAAAGTAATTAAATTGTTTTTGTCGTAATGGGTCTTTCGGAATGACATATTATGCTTTCATTTCGGAGTTGATACTGTAAGTAATGTCCCTATTATATTGTTTTATGAAGTATTGTTTGGCGCAAATCAAGCTGAACTGTTCAATAGTTTTATCTTGTTTATTGTACTAAGCAGGCCTGAAGGCACCTAAGAAGCCGATTCCTGCCGGTTTCCCTTCGGGAACAAGGCACTCTACGTAGTGTCTACTGTAACCAAATAGTATATTATAATTATACACATCTGTGGGTAACACATTACAGTACAGACAACTTCTAAGTGTAAGCAGAGCAACGTTAACTCACGTCTATATCTCATAGGGGCTGGTAGAAACTACAGAATATGATAATTATGAACCTTACTATATGTTTTAAAATATAACACTCGCACTTTTAATATAAAAATCAAATGCTTAGTTCAGCTGCACCCGGTAAGACTGGTAGCCGACCACAACACGGTTGGGAGAAAGTGCAGATGATGATGAGCTTAGCTTTACATATGCCTGCTATGTACTATTTCTACTTGCACAAGTAATGTATAGTCGTTACGATTGCATTACAATTATCACAAGCAGACAACACGATGACATACACCGATAACACTATGCCCCAGACATTCTGTTTTACATAACATTATGTACATAATCCTACTATAACATTATGTACTAACCTATTTACCTAAATACGTGTAACCTATGTACATGTATTTATAAGGACTAAATTTGAGTTTATCAAAATAGAAATAGTTGACAATCTATATTTTACTTGTATTGTTAGTTCCATTAAATATTTAGGTATTAATTAATTAATAACAATCTTAAATTCAGTAATAGACAACGCACTACTTACCACTTGGATCTAGAAGCACGATTTAGTGCAAAAAAAGTTCCTAACAATAACAAAGGATAGGGATACCATGAGTTCAAATTAAATTAACTAAAAAAACGTCACAGGTGCGATGGATAGATATAGTTAAGAAGGAATTATTAAAATTCGTCCTGTAAAGGTTTTACATAGGGGGGTATAAATTTGTTTATGGCTTTTTATGTTTACGGCTTATTTCTTCTTATATAAAATCTACCATATCCATACACGTTCTCAACCGGATCTTACCATTATTTATATCGAACAGCAACTACGCAAATGGATCTATTTCGATCGCTATCGAGAAACATCGCAGATGCGTTACGGATATGATCTGACGCGCAGGAATGCGATGCGCACGCGCGGCTTCTCGAGCCGAATTAAGTAACTAGTCTATCCAAATCCTTGTTGGCAATTGATGTTATTTCTACTTAAACGAATATCAACTTTAAAATGGTGTAACTTAAGTTGATTTCAGAATGACTTAAAAAATATGGAAACTAGACTAAAATAACTAGGAATGAATAATCAGAATCAATTCTATTATGTATAATATAAATTATGTGTAATGTGTGACGTTCAAAGGTGCCTTTTTGGTTTGACTTTGACATTGAATTTAAGACGTTATGCGTTGGTTTTAAAGCTGTTTAATTCAAAAACATGTTTGTACAGTTACATGTGAAACTGAATCACTAACGCAGTTTACACATGTATTTCTGGATATTGTAATAATTAAGTATTACGTTGGAAGCTGCGGAATTTAGTGACGCGTATCTGAGTATGAATTGACATACCATCTACGTGAGATAATTATGAGAGACATGAGAGAAAGAGAATCGTGTGTAAATTTTCGCGAAACATTTCTGATTGGAAACCGTTATATTAGTGCCGGCAGATTAATTAGTAGAAATATCCACGATTTGCATAATTTTCTTTGAATTCGCGACGATGCCACTTGACTGTCTAGTGGTCGGAACCACTCCGCTGACTCCTATGTTCGGGGTCCTTTCGACCTTAAGGCAATTCAAATGCTTGGGTTTTCCCATTGTGAAACTCTCAGTAGCAACTGAGTCTGGATAATACTTAAATTGAATTTTAAAAAAAGTTAAAATGAGTCTTCAAACAGCCTTTTTGTTGTGTCTATCCGCAAACACAGGCGCGATGTTTTTACATGTTTGTTTTTAAACATGATCAAAACGAGAAACATACATAAAATCCAAGTTATACGTTTAATCTAATATTTACCGTGGCGACAACATTATCTAGTTCAAGGTCGTGATTACACAATATTATCGCTTCCTCGTTGATACGCTGATTTCTTTAAATAACTGTTATTAAGTATTTCAATGTTATGTTCTCAATACGGATATTTTTTTAGGAAATTTTCCGCCGAGGGCTGTGATGTCATTGACTTGAAGTTAAAAAAAAACTTAGTCACTTATCCTCCTGAGAACCTCCTCCTTTTTGAATCGGTTAATGAAAGCGTGTAAAGCCCGTATGCATTTATAAATATTACTAAGCGTCATTTAAATTAATGATTGAGTGCTCAAATACCTTTTTTTTTTTTTATTACAAAATGGGCCTGCTCTTGACCTCGATCACGCCTGGTGGAAAGCGATGGATGAGGTCTATGATGAAACGAGCGTGCCCAGAAGATGCCTGTTCACTCTTGCTTTGAAGACCTAATATCACACTATCGGGATTTCTGCTGTCTGCTTGTAGTAGGACCTAGCCTAGCGTTGAAATTCCAACTAAACGCTTTAATTAAGGGAATCATGTATCTAGTGTTAACGAAAACATAAGACATCCTTCGAACAGTTGAATAATTTATCTCGTTGATAGGTATATAAATTCTTCTTAATTTATCTGGTAGATTATGGTAGATAACACACATCCGGATGCTGTGAAACAGACCACTTAGGTACTACGGTAGCCCACATTCAAACTGGTTTAACATAAAAACGATTAAACAGCAATTCTGTAAGAAACTCAGTAATTAGTATCCAATTTCTTTTTGTCTAATCACATTATCAACCGGAAGCGGTGCCGGGCCGGTTTAGTTTCTACCGGAACTCTCCTATCCAGTGATTTTCTTCGGAAAAGTTTTGTCTGTTGTATTTTGCAGATAGAAAAAAAAATTACGCGTCGAATTGAAAACCTCCTCCTTTCTTTTCGTCGGTTAAAAATCAGTTTTGTAAGTTTAGATTTTGACTTTGAGATTAGATACACTCTTCAAGGTATGTTTCTTTATCTAGCACGCGTTTCTAAGATTAGCATTTGTTGGTACCACGAAGGAAGTAACAACTTGAATCATAATTTATGAATTAGGTAATGTGTTGGTACTAGCATCCCGGTTTGCCATTTTTATCCAGATCCAATAAGCCGACAAACAGCTAATTGAGTTACAAACAGCCAACCAAACCTTAAAAATTTAACAATAACAGTAGAATTTCCATTTGTGTTAGCGTATTAATATTACTGCCCGACTGCCTCGTTGGTCTAAGTGACCGCAAGCGCTACTGCTGAACACGAGGTCCTAAGTTCGATTCCCAGGTCGGGCAAGGTGTTATTGGGTTTTTGCGTCAGGAATTTCTCAGTAGTAGCCACGGAGTCTGGATTTGTGCCCGATTGATGGTAATAGGCTCGCCCCTATAACATGGGACTTAAACATAACTGGCGAAATGTGGGTGTACTAGCAAGTACACCTCTGCCTTACCCTTCGGGGATTACAGGCGTGTTGTTATGTTATTATTATTATTATAAAAAAAAAAAAAAAAAAAAATTTGCTTGACCAAACCAAAATTAGTTCACAAAACGTTTCTTTCGCCAAATGGCGTGCATCCTCGATCAGAATGCAACGTCTCGATAGTTTCATCTCATGAATACGACACAATGGCTGTTGTATGCATTACATGGTCCATTAGAGAGCTCTCTAAACGAACTAATTCCGACATATGGATGGTTTCCGTTTGCCGCAAGTTGCGAATGATAGGCGGTGACTGACATGCGAAAATTTTATAAATTCTTGTTTTGTTGTATGGTATGTAGGTCTAAAACTAGAAAACCTAGTTCTAATCAATTTATTATTTTGTCAAATCTCACGCCTTAGTTCCTGGATTTAATTCCCTAGTCGGAGAAAGTATAATACCGTAATCAGGGGCCCAATTCTGCTATTACAATAGTGTCAGAAATTACCATTAGAATGGTCTGTCATTGATATCATAATTGTTGATTTTGACTTGTCAAAACTCGTCAAAATCAACAATTATGAAATCAATGACCGACCATTCTGACACTATTGTCGTTTATTGTAATAGCAGAATTGGGCCCCAGGCCGGTTGATGGCAATAGACTTGTCCCTCCATTATACAGGACTTTAAATAACTGGCGAAATGTGGGTACCTATACTACTAGGTTTACCTCTGTCTAATCCTTCGGGGATTACAGGCGTGATGTTATGTTATGTTAAAATAATAATACGTAGTTACAATTAGAATTCTAGATTGATTACAAAAACGAGACCGGTGATAATGCATTTTTCGTCAAAGAATGCCAGAGGGGATTTCAATTATTTCGCAACAACCGTGATAATGCGTGTAGATTAAACCCAGATTTAAGTCACTTTACATAGATAAAACCACTTTGTTTAAACAATTTGATAACCCTTCATCTTACCCAACTTTAGGCACACTAAAAATACCATATCTATTAATTTAATAAAACGATAATTTTCGACGAACAATTCAGTCAGTCTTTGGAGTAACCACTAAAAAATCTAGACGACTGTCAGAGAATTCACATAACTCTGATCCAATGAGTTGCAAGTCTAATAAGTTAGCATAATTTACGGTAAAAACAAACAATGCTAATAGGCTCCTAGGTACTTATACCTACTGTCTAGACCAATAGTACAGCACCTATTGTGCAACAGAACAAATTAGTAGCACCCAGCGAACATTGAGCAAGCAGGTCACGAGGTCCGTGCTCGTCCTATGAACCGACACATACTAACGAGCTAATTATGTATATTGATCGCCGAATAATACAAAGAGGAATGTGACAAAGTTAATTTTAAAACTTGTCCATTGATATTCACCATTTGAGAGCCCCCTCTTTCATATCGAACAAGATAATATATTACAAATATGTATATAACTTCTTTCGGACATTTCCAAGTTTTAATATTAGAAACATGTAATGCAATGAAACACTCAAAATTGCATTTACGTAGATGACGAGTTAATAGGATCTCCAGAATGGCTTTGTAAACTGAATTGTGCCACAGCTACAGGCTCGTAAACAAAATGCAATTACATTGCCTCTGTTTGATGGTAATTGGAATTAGAAATGGCTACACAACATTCCGACTTGAGCTTTCTTAGTTAAACTGAAAACTAGAACCAACTCAATCTAAATATTTAACTAGTCTTCATATGTAGCTAACGTTTCATCAGTCATTGGTGGTGTTGACCTGGGTTAGACCCAGGGAAGGACCCGAGTTTTTCTCCTGATGAGGTTTAAGCCGAGATTAAAGTTACACACCACCCAGATACGTCAATTCAATTTATATTCAACTACTGCTCCTGTTTACCAACAATCTAGACAACTTTCCACAATTACAACTACAAGCTTTCCAAACATTTAACCCTTCTTCTTCTCCCCAGGCATGCCTAGAACAAGAAGCCCGCGTAGCAGAGCTCCGCTCGCTCGCGGCCCGCGTGGCTGCCGAGACCGGCTCCCGCGCACTACAAGCTGATGCTGATGCGTTGGCTCGACGACTGCAACTGGTGGCTGGAGCTGTACAAGCGTTAGCAGACCTTGGGGAAGCCAGGCAGCTGGCCAGGGCTAAGGCACAGCATGCGAAGGAGAAGCTTTGTGACATGAGACAGGTTGGTTCTTAGATTTTCTTACTGACCGTCTCCTTGCCTATTCAAAAGTGCTTGTACATAGTTTAATTTAAATAAATGCTTTGATTTTGAGTTTTTGAAGCTGTGTTAACTAGATAAAATTTATATCTGAATATTGGCTGTAGACATCAATATTTAGCCTAAGCCTTTAAAGGCCTCCATATTAGGTATGCAGGATATGGCAACGCTTAATAAGATTCTGTCGTATCGTTAGTCTATCTTTTCTTATATGGCAGTGCCATTGCTGCTAAATTGTAAGTAAACCTATCAGCGCCCGGCATAAAATGATCAAGTTAATGTGATGTGATGCACTGTAGCGTGACCACTTCGTGATAGTGAGATAGACTTGTGAAGGATCGACAGGTCATAAAAATAACGTGATAGACTCCCATGATTTAATCATCTCAGGTGATAGAAATCAGACTCCCAAAAGCAAAGCCCGAAAGGAGATCAAACCCTTCCTGCTTTAAAAGTTAGATCAGAAATGTTTTTTTATTTGCTCAGCTGTAAGTTGTACCTTGATACCTTCACAAGGACTCCGTTATACCGCTCAGCATAATGTAGCGTTCCCTAAACGGCCTGCATTCGGCCCATATTCGCTATCAACACGATCTAACGGATAATATTGTGTGCTTCTTGAATTTGTTATGAACATAACGGCAGTACTGATTGCCCTGTACTTTGTACCGCGCAACACTTAGCGTTTATTGATTTGTTATTAAATGCTTTAGTTCAAATTGTAGAATTGATAAACAGATAGACGAGCTTGTTTGAATCTAAAGAGATAGTTTCAATATCATAATAATATGGAAAGCTGTTAGCTACCGGCAGGTTTATAAACAATAAATCGCTCTCTCTCAGAAAACATCGTGAGGAAACCGACATGTCCTAGAACAAAACAAATCATTGGACATCTACCAACACGCACCGGGTCCGTGTGGTTGATTACAGCCCACTCCTTCTAATACAGAGGAGGCCTGTGTCCCAGCAGTGGGAACATTATAGGCTGATCATGCTAGCAGATTTATAAACAGTATATCTGGGAATCTATTTTCAGCTAAGATCCTATTAACATTATGGAGATGATAAATCAAACCTCAATATATATTATTCAAGTAAGCTGACCAAATCATGACAGCTTTGGAAGTTTAAACAGTCCATAAAAATGTATTTGCAGTCAGCATTAGACAATTAGGTCAATGACCGGCAAAAAATACAAAGTGGTCGTGATCTTATTGATAAATTGTAGCTTGTAGCAGAAATCAATTGTCACGCACAGCTGCCTAGATTCACAACCGATCGATCACGAGACAGCGTAGTGCAATCATTGGAAATCAGTTTCAAGAGTAGATTTCGCATGATTTTATCGTTAAGTGCATCTGTTTTATCAGATCTTCCACTAGCCTGTAAAACTAAATTCGACAGTAGACTCGAAAACGAAGATAAAATATTAATAAATTGTATTTTCTCTTTACAGGACCTAACCCCCGTTCACGAAGATGGTGAAATAGTCGAAGACAAACTGATTGCTCTTCGTGACAACTTAATAGCTCTCGGTAAGAGCGAAGCAGACATCGCGCCGGCGAAGGCCGAGCTCCCAGACATCGACCGAGATGTTTCAGACGAACACTCGATAGTGAGGATCCTGGAACTATGGCAGGCCATGTTCAGGGATACCTTCCTCCACTACCACCGGCTATCAACCGCACTAGTCAGGTCCGGAGACGCGGCGACAGCGCTAAGACTATGGCACGAATATTTAATAGATCTGCAATCGTTCTTGTCTGGCTCGGTACCAGCTGACTACGAAAACCTCACAGAGCATAGAAGGCTCTGCAGGGTGCACAAGAACCTGCTGACATCACAAAGGTCAGTGCTCATGAATGAGAACAGAGAAACAAGGAACAGGGACTTAGCTGACAAATTCGACACGCTGACCAACCTACACAATGAGACATTAGCGAGAATCGTTGAAAGACACGATGAAGTATGTACTAGGATCGCTGCGTGGGATGACTACAGAGAAGTGTACACGGAGCTGCTCAGGTGGCTCAAAGAAATGGAAAGAGAGAAGGAAAAGCTCCAACTCAGATACGTACACATTAAGAGGATACAAAAAATACTGGCCAAGATACAGAATCTCTCAGACAAGGTCCCTGAAGGCAGGAGACAATCTGACAAATTGTTGAAGGACCTAAAGAAAGTTCTCGAATTTACTGAGGAAGCCTACGGAGCATCTGTAAGGATGGAATACGCCGGCATCGTCAAGAGAGTCGACAACTTACAGGCAAGTCTAGACACCTGGAGAGACTTCCTCAATAGGATACTAGGATTGATCAATGAATATGAAAATCTATCGAACAATGAACTCCACAAACTATACTCAAAGACTCAGGACGAAATCATGTCATACTCCGACGAAGACAGGTTATCGAGGCCACAACTGAAGAAGGCAATTGAGAAGTACTCAGACTTACGAACAAAGATTGTGAAGACTGAATTCCAAATTGAAGCTCTCAGCGTCATTCAAGAACAACTGAAGGAATGCCTGAGTCCCCAAGACATAAGGTTAGTGAACCAGAGGGTGTGGCAGCTGCGACAACAGCGCGCCGACCTTGAACATCAACTGTCCATCATCATCCACCGACTACAAGAGAGGTTAGAAGTCTACACTATATTCGACTCACGTGTGACACGATTTGTTGAATGGATCAGCACACTCGAAACACGCCTCGAAGCCTCAAGCCAAAGCACGGAAATCGGAGCCATTGACCCTCACGATCTCATCAGGAGGATAAACTCCGAAGTCCAAGCAGAAACTGCCTTGAAAGAACGAGAATTTGAATGGCTGACTGAAACTGGAACCACTCTAGTTGACCTATCTAAGAAAGATGAAAAGTCTTACAGTAAAAATACATCTAAACAACTGAAGGACATACAAGAACGTTGGCATAAAATGCAAGAAACCGGAAGGTCGAGAATAGCCAAGATCAACGAGCTCCTGGAAACGATATCTCAATTAGAAGAACGGCTTACTGAAATTAGGTTAAAACTACATTCCATAGAATCTAACTTATCTACATCTGTTGTATTAGAATACCTGACGACTCGAGCTGTTGATGAGAAATTCAGGGATCGGGATGACATTCACAAGAACGTTGAAAACGAGAGTGGAGAAGTAGGGGAGACCCTGAACCTCTGTGAACTCGTGTTCAATGACCCTGATGTGCTCAAAGGTAACTTTGACCTGCGCAACCTCCACACTGGCGTCGACATTGTCGAAAAGAAATGGAAGAACATCTGCGAGATGTCAGAACAAAGAAAGAACGCGCTCAAAGAAATCCGCAAATCCGCTGAACTAGCCAACTCATTGCTACCTAAAGTTGAGAAGAAGCTCGACTCAATTGAAAGGCGAGTGGAGAAAATTGA
Source organism: Eurois occulta (assembly GCA_950022335.1). NCBI lineage: Eukaryota > Metazoa > Arthropoda > Insecta > Lepidoptera > Noctuidae > Eurois > Eurois occulta. Next base: position 2,283,879 of record OX465487.1, on the reverse strand, counting down.
GACAAGAAAGCAGCGCGGCGAGCCAGAAGACGAGAGTGTATCTAAAGCTGTGATTAAAGACTTGGAGAGTGTAGAGGGAGATGTGAAGCGGCTAGAAGATGCTTACAGCAGAATTGCTTCAGCCCGAGGGGTGGAACTTCGCGGTGCTGGGGCTGATGAAGCTGCAAGGTTAAGAGCCGCTGTACGGCGCTGGCAGCAGCTGCGCGGGCGTGTGGACGCGGCCGGAGCCGACGCGCACCGCCAGTTCGTGGCGGCGCACGGGACAGCAGTTGTAGCGCTTGCGGAAGCCGATGTACGGCTGACGAGAGCGCTGCATCTAGCGCCTACGCCGCTCGACAAAGTTAGCACTTTGAAGGAACTTGATGTGAGTAGCTTTTATGCTTCAATTAATATTTTAATATAAATTAAAATTCTCTAATATTTGACACTAACGTTATCTAAAATAGTAAAACGTCATGTCAGACTTGTTCATCCACCTAAAATTTCTAATAATATGTACCAACAAGGTGCCAGTATCATTCATAAGATATTGCGACAAGAAGCATGATCCAGTTAAAAGTCCCAGATTCACGTTAAGCTGAAAAATTATACATTACATAACCCTACTCCTTTCAAATTTATGACCATCCTATTCTTTACCTCCAGGGCGTGGAACAAGAGCTCCTAGAATGCCAAGCTCTAGTTGAGGACGCAGACCGACTGGCGGCCGCGGTGTCCACGGTCTCAGGAGTGTCCGACATGGTGGCGGAGTATCGCGCTCTGTTCGCTGATGTACGGACACGACTGGACCTGGCCAGAGCTGAGGTCGTTGGCGATGTGGACTCGGCTGTACAGGTGAGGAGTGATGACTATTTTGGTATAAGGAACAGACAGTCTTTCAACAATTGCTACTTGATAGATAATCTCATACTTTCGGTGAAGAGTCGATTATTTTTCAACGCTTTATGGTAATAAAGATAAAACTTGATGTGAGAAGAATATTTCCCGGCATCTAATCTGCGAAAGGCCGAAATTGAAAAACGATTGAAACTAACAAAAAAAAAATTATTTTTACCTCAGGTGGACACCCTCAAATGGGAAACCGACGCCTCCCTACAAGTAGACACCCTCACGTCCAAGGAGACCTACCGCGCGGAACTAGCGACCGCCGTCAAAGAGACCTCGGAAGCCCTAGAGGCCCTCCGCCTGTCTCTCCACTCACAACCCAACGATAAGGCGAGCAGTGACGAACTGGCCACTGCTGCCAAGGATATTGCCAAAGCTGGTGCCAAACCTGGACAAACATTGGAGCTGGCCAAACATTTGTCTGAACTCCTGCTGACAGAGTGCGATGCGACGGAAGACGAGGCCATGCTCAAAGAAGTAGAATCTCTATCCCTAACCTACGAAGACTTACTCAGTCAAGCGAAGAAACGGGAACTCCAAATTAACAACTTGAGGTGAGTGTTGATTTAACCGGTCAAAATGCACGCAATTATAGATCTTGGTTATCTGTAATTATGTGCGATTTTGGCATCTGGTGTAATTTGATCTGTAAGATTTGAATCTAACGGTTTTCTTCGGACATTTCATGTAGATGACGGTGTATAGAAATGCTTTGAGTGATGTTTTCTTTTTACGCCGGAATAATTCTGACTTCTTTACCTTGAATCAGTTTCTGGCTATGTAAACTTAGAGCTTTTTTTTTAACTTTTTAAAATTTCCAAATGAATAATTTCCAAAACATTATTTGCTTTGGACTTTCCAACTTCACGCTACTTTCATGTCCAAGCGTATCATTCAATGGCACGCAATTATGTAATATTGCATACTTATTATTTTGCACATCCATTTCTTCGTCTTGAATCCTTTCTGCGATTGTTACTTGAATATCTTTTCAAATGGTACTGGACCATGTGCCTTGCTTACCCAATGCTTTAGAATGCTACCTTCAATTTTCTTGCAGTCTATATTCCTGCATTTTACTCTCTCTGCATATTATTATGAACCCTTTGCAATAGTGTCATTATATGAAATGTCCCTGTATTTAAGTCTTCAATGTTGTTATTGATGATTGTTATATGGTAGCACTTATAGCACTGTTTGGCAACTGGTGACGGGGCTTAAAGCTGTTTTGAAACAGTGGATACTATATCGGTGACGTACAGTTCAACAACACAACATAGTCCAAAATTGAATATGGAGAGAAGGACCAAAAAAAACAAAGAACAATTGAAACAAAACTTTGGTATAAATTTGTGTGGCTGACTGTACATTATTTCTTTGCATTTATATTTACAAAATATAAACGGTTTATTATTTTTATCACTGATTCAAATTAAATGATTATAAAATAAGTAAAGTAGTTGTAAATAAAATAAAAGACTGATAAATCTAAGTTTTACTCAAAATGCCGAGGAGCGCACCGACTAGAAGATAAAATATAGATACGCCAATTTTTTCATACCTTTTTACCTAGTTGTCATATCAAAATCCTTTAGAAGTACAAGTGTATTTTGTTTGTTAATTTCTACTTCAGTTAGACCCTTTCCACACACACGAATCGACTCTTTTTCTCAAAACTTTTATCTTTTTCACTGTAAACTTTTAGCACTAAGTGTCTCACGCCATAAGGCATCGTTCACACTGGCGTATCAGTTTTATCGCGGGTCGTGACACGTGTGTAACAGCTTCCTAACCCGGCATGCTCTAAACACATGCGTTTTTGGTCCTATAGGTTGCCCCACTCAGCGTCGTACGCGCTTACGTGCGAACAGTGAGTACTGCTTACCTAATATTTGTAGTTTTTATTTATATTCGGTACATTTCTGCTACTATGTTTTTGGATTTCATGGTTTGATTGTATTTTTTGTGTAGATTTTGTGCTGTAGTTATTTTAATAGATTGAATCTAAGAAATTTATTTTTAGACTCATTTGCACCACAAATCGCTAAATACTTTTAGCGCTAACCGAAATTAAAACATCGTTCTCTCTCTGACAATCGTTAAGAAGTTGACAAAAACAGAAAGATTTTTTTTAATGTGTTTAGCACTAAAGGCATTTTGTGATATTAATCAGTAGTGACTACCGGTGCAAGTGTGCCTTAAATTTAGTTGAAGCAACAAGTTGTCCTATTTATTTATTTCTTACTCACTGACATAGTGCAGCAGAAATGCATACGACATTGCATGATGTGATATTAATCAGTATTATAGTAGTTGTTGAAATAATTTACACTTTTATTTATTGGTGTATCTGCACTGCACTTTTCACAGAATTTTATATTATTAGCTTTATATTTTGGGAACATATTTTATTTATTGTGTAATTGTATGTTTGTCTGTTTGGTACAATTATTTTAGTCTAATTTTATATTTTGCTTATTTGGTAAAAATTGTGATGTCAAATATGTTGATATTCTTTAGTTGGTTTAGATACTAACAAGAAGCTTTAATTTTAAATTCAATTTAAAAATGTTCTAGTCAAAATATTGTTTGACCTCTTGTTAATGTGTAATACAGTTTATTTAAAACATAAATGAATTATGCTTAAAACGTAATCTCCATGTAAGTGAAACCGTTTCCCTTTAAGTTAATTGATTTTAAAATCTTGGTCCTAAGTGACGTTCTCACGATTCTAAGTAAAAGTTTCTGGTCCTAAACACCACTTTTGTCTTATTACGTCATCTACACATCATACCTCTCCCCCTGTAGCGAATCTGGCCGGCTGACGTGTCCGCTGTGCTCGGAGCGCAACTGGAAGCAGCTGGACAACGACCTCTGGCGGCTGGAGCAGTGGCTGCAGTTCGCCGAGGCCACCGACGACGCGCGCACCGGCCCGCCTGAGCAGTACGACGCATTGGAGGATGTTATACAGGTAATAGGGGTATTCAAATAATACATGAAGTGTTAGCCAGGTCATCCTAAAACCTGCAATATCATAAAAACTGGTCTTAAATAACCTTCGATATAGTAACCTGGAAAGAAAGTGGGGAGATTTTTTCTCTGCACTTTTAAAATCCAGGCTGATAATAACAATAGTGATACCGATGATGTTTTGCACAGGCAAAACTACTATTTCCATCTTTTTCTCTCTCAAAAAGAAGAAAGTAACAGACATAAACGTTCTTCTCTTGTCTTCCAGGACCACCGTGAATTCCTCCTGGACCTGGACTCGCACAAATCAATCGTAGTATCGCTGAACGTGGTGGGCACGCACGTGGCGGCGCACGCGCGCTCGGCCAGCGCCGCGGCCGCCGTGCGCGCGCGCCTGGCCGCCGCCAACCGGCGCTGGGACCACGCCTGCCGCCGCGCGCACGCCTGGCAGGCGCAGCTGCAGCGCGCGCTGCTGCACAACCGGCAGTTCCACGACATCGTGGTGGAGCTGGTGGCCCAGCTGGCGGCCGCCGAGCGGACCGTCCGAGCACGGGAGCCGCTACGCCTAGGACGTGCGTCTGCGGAACTACAGCGAGATTTCCGACGATTTGCTGAATTGAGAGACGAGCTAAGACGAGCGGAACCAAGAGTTTTAGCACTACATGAAGCGGCAGCATTGCTCGCGCCGGGAGCGGGCCCTCACACGCGCCTGTCCGAGCTGCGCCTGCGCCTGCAGTCGCTCCGCAAGCTGTGCTCGGTGTACGCGCTGAAGCTGGGCGCCGCCCTCGCGCGCCGCCCAGCCGGCAGCACGCACGCGCTCGCTGCCGCCGCCGCTACGCTGGCGCCACAGGTACGGACTTACACGACCACTATGAACTATAATAGCTTGTAGTACACAACTGCTCATAAAATAAGTACAAAATAAACTTTTAATATAGCATATGGAGTTTCTGACAGACACTGCCATCCATGATATGGAACGCACATATTCGATTCACTCGAATGGGGTACAGCCGGAAAAAATAAACTAAATAAACATCCTCCCGGCCCGTAGCGTATTAGACCAACCCGAATGTGTGTACAAGGGACAACACTCGCCCTACCACAATAAACTTACTGCCTGCAATACCAATTTCACCAAAATTCCATACGTCATTTTAACAGACTACCTATTTTCACCAATGTTTAATATTCTTTATTAAACTTGATTCGAAAAAAAATACTTGACAAGAAAATGCCTTTGTGTACTACAGCAATAACATAATGACACCCATAATCTTGAATACTACCTTTTTATAAAAGACAACAATAAGATATAAATAAAAAATACAGAATAAAGTCTAGTCATAGTATTTTGCCTCACCCACGCTTCACCTGCCACAGCACAGTTGATTTTGTTATAGAACACGACATGTAACACAAACAACGCGTAATGTAACTATTACTGTAACAGGTTTACTGACAACTGAAATAGATACGAGTTTCAATAGATAAATTGAGATATTGGATGATATAGTTGTATACTTATTTGAATTTGAAATGCAAACACTACACTGATACCATAATATAGGGTACTCACTTAATAAAGTTCTGGTTTAATGTGATAGTTAAAATTAAACATAACCGATTCCAAATCCGAAGTTTCAATTGCAATTGAAATCTTCAAACTTACTAAAAAATCTTACTTTAAACCTTATGTGATAAATCTAATTCATTGAGTTATTCCCATCAGTCACTCTTCATTCCAAACTTTAGTAGAATTTGCCAAGTTCTAAACTTCAAACACTCGATCCAGAAGCCGGCAATAACTATTTTAAAGCTTACAGTAATCAATATTGTAGAATCAGAATCAGAATCATTTATTTGTAAAACATAGGACAATAACACACACAATAACATATCCTTAGTAAATGACATCCAGTTTGGAACTCACACCAGTCAGCTTGTAACGTCCCCACTGCCGGGACCCAGGGTTTCCGTGTAGTGTTTGCAACACGTAGGTCCTACCACGAAGTAGTCGCTTGGCACCGTATGTTGACGTATTTTGTTATTCGTAGCTAATGGAGGACGACGAGGACGAACTGTCGAGCTTGCAACTGCCGCCGCTCGACGAGTCGCAGTAAGTACACCCGCCTAAACATAGACAATCTAGTAGCGGTTCATACACTTTTGAGCGATTTTCACAAGTTTTTGGGACAGGTAGGTTAATGGCAAACACGTAATGGGTAATTTCTATCTAAAAAGACATCAACACTGATAAAGAATTAAGCTGATATTCTCAGATTGTTCATAAAAAAGTATTGTGTCAGCCTGTATAATCATGACTAGTAAAATATTTTATTTATTAAATTGTGGAACCCAATTTGTGGGGAAGCCCAATCAGATAATTTAAAATTATGTTAAAAAATGCAGCAAAAAAAAAAGAGACCTAGACTCAAAAGTGTATCATCGCTATAACATTGGTTTGAACGCCTAACCACCTCTTATTTTGCGTTACTGTTTTCTAATGTAGCCTAGACTTACTTTTCTTTTAATTTTATTTTTCCAATTTCCTCCTATTCAGTGAACGATTTCTTCGTATTCTGTGGTCTGTAACTTTTTACAGTCTTTTCTACTTCAGTTTTACTTCTCAATTAAAAGTAGTAATCTCGAAATGGTTCTTTTGCAGTTAAAGTTAATTAATAATTAGTGAGAATCAGTGAAATTCAATTGTTTATCATCTCATAATTGGCTATCATTATGGCTCTAAAGATGAAGAAAAATGTCACCATGAGGACGAAAATATTTGTGTAGTTAATATGGGCGCCGGCAGGATTTTTTCCATCAGTTCCATGACAACAGCTCGAAATTTTTTGCACTCGCACCTCGGATATATTAGATTCAAGAAGTAACTTAGTGAATGTATCCAGGATAGCCCATCAACCGAAAAAAGTAGGATTCAAAAGCGAGCGTAGCGAGCTTGAAAATTAGCATCCACCTCGAATTTGATAGGTTTTCTTTTGTCTTTTATTATAAGAATATGGCTAACTCTGCCTATTTATAAAGAAAAGCATATGAACGCAAAGGTCTTGAGATGTCTGAGAATAATTTATTTTGTTCATACATTTCGCATTGGTTTTACTATGTATTTTCTTTTCCGTTAAGGGGGTGCAAGTGCACCCCCTTTCACCCTGCTTTGCTGCCGGTGCCATGTAGTTAAGTATTGATCTGGCTCAAAAGACGAAATAAAACCTCACTATGGGGCCCGAAGGACCAAAAATGTAATTTTTCCAAAGTATTTACTCTTCTTGCCAAACTTTAACAGCAAAAGAGACTAGACCCCTCTGACCAGTTATGAACAGCGTCACTCATGTTCACAGACCGGTAGTGGATGAAGAAGAGGACCCGAGCGAGGAGGGCGCGCTGTTCGGCATGACGCGCGGCCTGCGCTTCGTGTGCCGCGTGGCGCGCGCGTCGCTGCCGTTCCAGGCGCTGCTGCTGCTGCTGCTGGGCGCGGCCGCGCTGGCGCCGCACGCGGGCTCGGACTGCCGCCGCTCCCCGCTGGCGCTGGACCCCGTGCTGCGCTACCCGGACGGGCCGCCGCCGCTGTGAGCGCCCCGCCACTCGAAGCGTCCCCTCCACGCCCCACCACTCGAAGCGTCCCCTCCACTACACTCCACGAGTGGTAGAGCGTGAAGACACATTGGACATCACTGCCTACCGCGAGCGGTGCCCCCTCTCGTATACATCGCGCCGCCAGTGGTAGGTCGTGAAGCCCCAGGACATCGTGCCTCATCATTCACAGCGCCTATAATATATTACACAGCGCCAATGGTGGGTCATGACGTCACTCCGCGCCACCGAACACATTCCATCGAGCCGCCCTGCGCCCCGACATAATGTATCATTCGCATCAGCGCTACGTTACTTAATTATTAGCTAGTAAGGACTGTTTATAAAACGTCGAAAATAAAGCCTTTGCATTGATTCAATTTGTACTTTTATTTTACATAATATATACTTCCTATATACACATCTTACATATAAAATATCTGATATGATAAATAGTTCAGTTACAAACCTGCACTTTTCACTGTTAAAAACCTGACGACCGATATTTTCCATAATGAACTAGAAATGCCTACTATACAGTAGCACAATAATCTAGAAAGTCTACACACAATCACCATTGAAGTTTTTAAAAATGCCTGAAACAAATATTAGAGGTTATTGCCCGAACAATAATTAGGTATAAGTGCACGGATCAAGATCATTTTTTTATAAATAATATGAATTGGTATAATAATAAGTATTGGTCCTTCGAACCGGATACTTAAATTTTAATGAATATAAAGTATAAATTTAAATATAAATATCACAACACATTTCTGTAAATAATGATGTGACAGTAAAGAGGAAAAAAAGAAGATGAAAACCGAGCACCAAACCCAAGCAATATAGGGCAAGGGTAAGCAGAAGAACTCGTTAAATTCAAGCACAGTTCATTGGACAACTTCTCACTTAGCATGCAGTTAACGGTTACAATAAAAGCATTAACATCGACTCACTAAGACAAGTAAGGGTTGCTAGTCCTAGTCTTGTGGTATGAATGTCTTCGTCTTGTGCGGCGATGATGATAGTTGGCGCAGTAGCTGCCCCCAGCCGCCACGCCCGCGCTCGTGCTCGAGCCGCCAGCCTGCAGCTCTTCGTGGCTCGAGCCGGGACTCGGCTGGAAACGAAAATGGCGATTTGTCTTCCCTCAAAGAAACTAGGGACTAGATAGGTATACCTACACTAATGCTGGCCAATGGGACCGTATAACCTACCACGCCTACGCCGTCTGTCTCTAGATGCCGCCTCTCAAAAAGATTGTTCCACATTCCAAATGCAGGTTTAGAATGTTACTGTTGGTACATTTTTGCTAAGGTTTGTATGATTGATTTTGGTGTAATAATGCTGTTTAGATAAAAATAATGCGAATGGAGCAAAGCAGGCACAATAATTTTAAACATTCCACCATGAATAATCCTGGAAAAGGCTGTACCTTAACAACCGTAATACCGTAGCCAGTTGAAAATACCGAAGAAACTGTAGGAGACTCAAGTAATCAAATGAACATAGTAATGCTAATGACATTAAAATAGTAAAATCAGTGTTTTAAAAATTGCTACCTCGAACACAAAGTACGACACAGCTGCACAAACTTAACACTAAAGAAAGTGAAGATATTTCAGTTGAATATTATTTCTGAAAACCTTTTTATTAATATTTTTACAGAAAACCTCGATAGCAACAGATATATTGCAGGTGGTCAACGACAAATACTTTCAGATGCTTACAGAATGCAAATCTTAAACAGTGTTATTTTAAAGGTATTTAAAGAATGTATTGTACTATGCTGCCGTGCTAATTAGAAGTGCAGTAAGGAGGTTATTAGTAGTTTCGAGTAAATGGCGCCTAAACATTTTTACTTTTATTTGGCTTTTTTAGGTATGATTTTGAAGTTTTGCAAAAATGTTTTTAGTTACATGTATAGCTGAATATGCATTGTTTCGTAAGAACTAACCCTATTTTCTATAAGTTTAATACAACTATCTTAAAACAAAAAATACTATTTATGCTTAGCAGGGTCTTCATGACTAAACCCAGTATTACAAGCTATAACAGCAGTAAGTTTGGAGTTACTGCGCTTTCTACTAGCAAATACAGATTACTGCGCTTATTTCATTTAATTCAATTATTATTATCACTTCGACTACAAATTAAAAACGCAGTGCAGTAGTGAGAAAAAGCTATTAAAAATAGTATTTAAGTATACAAAAGTACACTTATTTGGTAATATTTATCCTAACCATTTCCTAATTAAATATAACGACATGAATATTAAAAAATACGTTATTTGAAATGACAAATAATACTTTCTTAATCATACACAATTACTGCATTTTTTACTAGTGACATAATATTTTCTTAAAGCTATGCTTAGACTGACTACAAACCATAACTGCAGTAAAAGAGTGACTTATAGCTTTTCAATTCGTGTACATACGTAAAAAAACCACAATAACTTGGTTATATCTATAATAATATCAAAAAGAGGGAAATGATACAACTATTTTATTAAAAAAATGTATTCCAATTAAATCTTAAAACAGAAAACATTAAATAAAATCTTTAAAGTCGTAAACTTTCCTTTCTTTTGTAAATATTGGTCGACTCTGTGATGAAAACTATCAGCAGACATACATTTAACTGTGCGGAAATCAAGTTGCTGTTAATTATGTTAACTAAGAAAGACAATATCACCCAATTTTTGTTTTGGGCTGAACAATTATCCATCCACAGAATAACGTGATCTTTGTCGCGTTTGTCATCTAAAATTATTCACTAAACATTATTATTTATCATTATTACTAACAAATCATAACATCAGCAAGTGTTCCTTACTGCGCTTCTTACTAGTGAAATAAATTATGTTCAAAAAAATACTGGAAGGCAAAGAGCAGTAATGTGTCTTACTGCAGTTGTGCTTAGTAATTTACTTCTCAGCAAGAAACATACTGCAGTTTGGCTTACTAAAAGTCCCACTTCTGGGACAGCTATCAAAATAAGGATTAAATTACCATACAGAGCTCATTACGAGGATTCCGAATATATGAAAAACTCAATTTTCCAAAAATCCTTCCTTACTGCGTTTCTAATTAGCACGGCAGTATGTTGAAGTACACATTATGATGAGTTTATTGTACGATAACTTTTTTGCTTAAAGTACTGCACTGCTTTAATTACTGCAGTACCGCACTGCATTAAAATCAACCCGTGCAATGATTCCGTTTTTGGAATCATTGTTGGAAACGCTGAAGAGAACTTATACTTATCTAGCATTACTGAATTACTGTTGATATTGATAGTTAATCACAAAAATAGAATTTTGACGGCAATCAGTGTTTCCATTTCATGCTATGTTGGATTCCATAATTAAGGAACTGAATGACGGGGGACTGAATGACGCATAGACCAACCTATTGTGTATTTTGTGGTTCACTCACCACAAATACTACCCTGACAATATCACATCTCGGGCGACATAATAGCGATCGACTTACAGGATTGTTACTACCTATATCGCCTGTGGCACTAGTGGTGATACACCACGTCAGACTGCTCAGACTAAATAAGCCCATAACTTCTGAGGGGGACGGCGCGAACGCAGTCCCCACTACCAAAAATTACGCATCCGAGTTATCCACATTAGGGATAATCGCAAGGGTCAACCTAACCGCAGTGCAATGGGAAGGCCTCGCCCTGGGGGAACCGCCTATTTGATCACGGTTTCCCCTATGCCAGGTAAGTATGAATTCTCTACAGTACCGCGCGAGGGTCGTTCAACGGCGGAGAATCTTAACACCGCGATTCAGAAACGTGACGTAATTGTACAACGCCCTCTAGTGAGTAGAAACTGTCCAACACCACGATTCCTCACATGCTATATTAATTTGGTAGTTCTTTAGTTCAAAGTTATTAATACATATACGACCGTAAACTAATACAACAAAGTTCAGACGGAAATAGAAACATACATCGCCATCAAAATTATACTTCCGGACGGAATAAGTATCAACAACACCACCTAGTGACAAATAAGTTCAAACAAGGTGATTTGGAATTGCCCGATAGCTGTGTGTGGTAACTCTTACGTTTCCGATAGTAGTTCGTCTGGAACTGGCCAGCTGGCGCTTTTGCAACACATGTCCTGAGTGAAACACTAATCTTCTTGTGATTTTTTCAGTGCGATTAACGCATGAAGAACCTTTCTTAACATTCTGATGTGTATTTTGGCCCAAAATTTCGTAAACAAAAGAAATAAGAAGAAGACGAAATAGAAAACCGATCATGAACAGTATCCTATGATAGGTACTGCTCATGATCGGTTTTCTATTTCGTCACTCTTCAATTATAAAAACGTAACAGTATACCTACCTGTCAATTTATGCAGTGAGTACCCGAGAGTTAGAACCGCATCATTTTAACTTGTGTTATTTGCATACGTGGGGACTTTAGCGTCGTTGTGGTGCAGTACAACAGTGGCCAGGTAAATTACTTGCTTACTTGAAATTCCTATTAATTTGTTTGCTTTCCACAATATAGGTATTGAACCTTTTATGGATTTTGATATTGTATGTTAGTTCCTATATTTCTGTTAAGTGATTAGTAGCGGAGTTTCTTTATAATCACGGATTGTGTTACACAACATGTGCCCACGAGACAAAAATGTCCTTCCTTGAATCATCATGAAGTCATGAGTGGTCAGTGTGGTCACATACATGTCGATCCCCATTAGGTTTTTAACGGGTACAGTAAGGATAAAAGAAGAAACACGAATCGGCGTAAAATTCTATTTTTGGAATAAGTTTCGCCTGGCAAGCTTCTAAACTAAACGGAAAACAAGTGCAAACAAGGTACCGGAGCTGCCCGATAGAAGTTTAGGGTTAACTTTTACGTTGCTGCGCGTGTGAATTTATAGAAGTTCCATTGGGTTAGAGTAGATGGCGCTTTCGCAAAACATCGTACGATTAATATTGTTTTTTTTCTCCCCCGATGTCTATATAAGTAATTCGACTATTGCATAATCTAGCACATACGTAATTAGAAGTAATTAGAATTAAAAATTAAATGTTACATGCTGTGCTGGCAAACAAAATTTGCTTGGTGGTTTTACTGAGCCAGAAATGTAGAGGAACTTACTATACCTAATCAATTAAAATATCTCTCATGGACTATGTAAGATATTTTATCAAATTCATCCACCAGCGAAAATGAATCAATTTTCACTAAGTACTTAGTTTTTTTTATTGTAAATTTAGAAGATCTGTAAATTTTTGTAGTGAGTAGGTAGCACTCGATGGCTGAGGCTGAGACTATTGTGCTTTTTGGACAGCTGAGAACAATACCGTACCACTACAGCAGGCGTACTGATTAAAAGCAGTAGCAGAGTACCTGCAAAAATCTCATGAATGGTAATCAGACATGACACGAACCTTTTTGTAAGAATTTTCGAGAACTATTGTGAAATAACTCTCAAAGTCAATGTACCTACGTCAGAGGAATTCTGAGGGGGACGGCGCGAACCACAGAAATCTATGGCGCGAACGCAGTCCCCATTACCAAAAATTACGCATCCGAGTTATACACATTAGGGATAATCGCAGGGGTCAATCTAACCGCGGTGCAATGTAAAGGCCTCGCTCTGGGGGAACCGCCTTCTTGATTACGGTATCCCCTAGGCCAGGTAAGTATGAGTTCTTTACAGAACCGCGTGAGGGTCGATCGACGCCAAAGAAACTTAACACCGCGATTAAAAAAGTGACGTAATTGTACACCGCCCCTAGTGAATGGACTTAAAACCAAAAACTGGGCTCCACTGAACTGAAACTGTATTGAGTAGTTGGTACTAATCCACGATTTTTCTCTTGCCATATTGGTAACACAGCTCTAGTAGTTACTTATATATTTGTACCTATTCAGTATTTTTTGGGTTTTCTCAATCATGCACACGTCCACAGTCAAGTTTCCCCGCAGGACTAAGTCGATGTTACCTCTATTTCCTGCGTATTGGAATTCCGTAGAGATTGGCCGTCATGGCCGAAATTCGGACGGAAGGATATTATTATTAGCTTGCACCGACGAAACAGTGTTCACTACGAATTAGAGCGGCGCGTACCAGTAGCGGCTGCACGGGGATGGTCCCGAGGAGCACGGCGCGGCCGGAGCCGCCGCAGTCGCCGCGCAGCACCGCCGAGCGCGCGCTCGTGCGCAGCAGCTGCGTCAGCACCACTATGAGGATCTGGGGATGTACACGATACATATGGACACGACTTTACCGACTAGACACTACTAGTGACGACTAGGGTCGAGCTAGTTTCGGACTAATCATAATTGTTTCGAGCTAGTTTTGGACTAGTCACGACAAGAGCCTGGCATGTTACGGACAGATAACGACTAACTTTGGTGTAGCCGCGACGAACGAATTGAAAACCGTGGAGCTTGTTTCGGATTAGTTACGAATAATGTCGAACTTGCTTCGGACAATTCACTATTAATTTCAGACTAGTCACGGCTGCACGCACTACAACATAAACTACACGTATGACAGTTGAACGTACCTGAAACAAGAAAACGAGCATATTGAAGAACTGCAGCGCGAGAAGCGCGCGAGTGAGCGGCGCGCGCACCGCCTCCACGCAGCCGCGCGTGTGCAGGGAGGCCGACAGCAGCGGGGAGGCCTCGGACCACACCTCGCGCCACTCCGACTGAGACAATAGATGATGGATGTTACTAAAAGGATGAAGAAGTTTGGATGATGGATGTTGAATGTTTGACTTGTGGTGGTTGTTGAATGTACATTTTAAGTGTTTGGATGTTTAAAGAAGACTAACCACTTGATACGCTACTTGTCAAATCAGTCACTAACAATGGATGCTAGAAATTAGATCATACTCGTACTAATGAATTTTTAAATTATGGATGATGGACGAATTACGACAGATGAGGGATAGGATAAAAGATGATGATTGCTTAAAATTATAAGACTGAGAATATTTGCTAAATGTTTGGTATCTGAAGGATGATGTTGGGAAGAGTCGACCGACCACTTGGCCATATCCCAAGAGTCTCTCGGGCACTCACACCTCATGGCCCTAATGTTTCAATCTCAATAGGATGAAACACATAACTAGATACCAATGAGGTTATTATTTTTGCGCCGTTAGAGATTTTCAGCACTTGCAGCAGCCGCACTGCCCCAAGATGAGATGGACCAAGGTTGTCTACACACGGTGCATCCCACACTTCCCAACTTCCAAGCCATTAAGGTCATACCGTCTGGTCTCTGCCCATGGTCACGTGAATGACCATATGTACATATGATCGCGGACGACGTACAAAGAGTAAGTTCTTGTTTCAGCAGCTGATGTGTGTTTATGTATGATCTTAGACATTAATCGGATAAAATGTTACCTGTTGCAGTGGGTCGTGGTAGCAGGGCGCGAGGACTCGCGGCGTGCAGCAGGAATATGGTGACACAGGCGGCAACACCTTGCCGTCTGCACCCGCTAATCTACAGCAAATCATACAGCATATATTAGATACCTGTCCAGTAGAATTTAAACGCGGTTTCCCAGATTTTTTTCAGAATAATGCAAAGAACATTGGTTCATTTGGATCTGGTACTGGACTATGTTTATTATTATTATTAGCCATTTGTGTCGGCAAAGGCAAAGGCCTTGCAGACTGCAGTGGGACACAAATCCTTCTCTCACAAATCCGGATCTCTTCCCTCTTTCCACTTACCCCTACCCAGTGCTGTTAATTAACTTACTTCATAACAAGGTCTGAACCCTCGTTCAAGAAGTCCATATTGATCCAGGGGATTTCGTGCCAATCTGTCGGCTTGTCTGCACCACAGCAACTAAGCTCTACCTGGTAAACAGAAAATATTGAAGCATAGGTATATACAAAATCAACGTATAATGTTCCCACTGCTGGGATAAAGGCCTGCTCTTTGTAAGACGGAGTGAGCTATAATCCAACACGCTGGCCCAGCCAGTGCGGGTTGGTTTACTCGTATGTCACTTGTATTAGAATGTTCGTTTTAAAATTATGCCGTTTCCTCACGATGTTTTTTTTTACCGTTTTGAGAGCAGTGGTGATGCAATAAATTACACAAAATCATGTTTTTTTTTTAATACTAAATAGGCTTGCGTTTGACCGCAACTCGCCTGATGTTCAGAAGCGATGAGGCGCTCCTCGCACGCTTGCCTACAAGAAACTGATTCACTCGAACTTTTAAGAGATCTAGATTATAATAATCGGGAAACAGAGAAGCCGGAATTGAATTTCACAGACTGTCACGGGTTCAAACCCACAACTGTCAACACTTAAACTAATACCACTGGACCACCACTCTCACCACTCATCTTGAAAAGCCGGTCTCATTGGTCTGATTCTTTATACATATACAAGAACATCATCACACCATCATCATCATATCATCATTTACGAAGGAAATTGGAGACTAACTTTAATTTTAGCCGTGCAATCGTAGCAGATGGGCAAACCCTACCTCCTAATAGGGTTTGCGTATAAGCTGATCTGCTACGATTGCGATCCTTATAATAATTTTAATAACTTCTACCTGCATTGTATCCAAAAGCGCTTTCCACGTCGGCTCTGTGAGGTATTGTGAGATTCCGATACGCAATGACGAAGACAACTCCTTCATTAGTGCCTGTAACCATAATAATATTTTACTGATGCCGAACAAAGTTTGCGGCACTAGCCGAATGAAAGTCTATTATGTGTATTTTGCTTCGTATCGTCTTTATTATTCAACAAATACTACTGAATCGAATGTGTACACCCAGTGTTTAGAATCCCTGAAACAGTCGTTCATGACTATTCAGTTACCCTCTCCTAGAACCTGAATAAACTGGCAACCAGATACGCGTGCTCTTGAGTCTAGACACGCAAAAACTAAATCATGTCGATGATAAGATAACCAACCTTCAAGGTCCCCCGACACGCAAGATACACCAGCATCCCATTAGCCGCGACCAGGGACCCGCTGACGAGCCACACGCTGCTGACCAGGGTGGCTCTCGGCCAGTGCGGACACTTGAGGAGCACGGCGATGAGACGCAGCCCTCCAGTGTAGTGCAGCTTCATGCCGTACGCTTGAAACAGGATGAGGCCGTATAGGAGGACTACTGTCACCTGCGAATTTATAGAGTCTATAATTTGTATCTTAGCAACAAGGTGTCTAATGCATTAAAGATTAATCTGGTCATGGAGGTATTTAAAGTAAAGTTATAACATTAAAAACTTGTATTAAAAAAAAACTTTGATAAAGGTGGAACTTTGACCTTCAATATCTCCGTAATTAGAAGGTTTCCAGGTATGGTCCAGAACCAAAAAACTATCGCCATAACGGGGAGAAAGAAGTGCCTTTGGGCTTCGTTAAGCATATGTTTACACCCTTTGTAAGTAAGTCATTATAAGATCTTGGCTTGGTTACGAACTGCACCTTCCAACGACACACATTTTGCGACGCCGACTGAGGAGACAACAAATGAAAGAAATTGTTTAGTAGAGCCACTGTGGCGAAGGTTCCATACAACTCGATTTCTACCGGCTTCCCTTTGAAAAATGGCAAAGTCATTATTCTATAGACAAATAAATATAATCACATTAAAGATATGTACTCCGGCTTACCTCTTAAAAAATTGACTCTTCGCTACTGGTAGAGCATATCAGTAGTCACCGCGACGCGACGATACTCGAACGAAAGAAGCATGTAAAACAAGCGTGTCGCTATACAGAAGTAACATAATATGACTTGAGGTCGTAATCGGGGTGTAACGTCAGCATTCACTGCAAGGTCCTAGTTGAGGTACTAAGTCATGTTTATATGCCCAGGACTTACCGATGCTACTGATGCTAGCAACAATCGTGATATACATATATCCTTACCTTATGTATATGCTTAAGCAGCATCATGACCCTCAGACTAGTGTTGTAGCAGAAGATGACCATGCACAAGGAGACCACGAGCTGGGCGATCAGCAGCGCGCGCAGCACTCCTGCTAACCGCGCGCGCCCGTCTCTACTGAACGTGAACACACCCCACGCCATCCAACATTTTGTTGGAGCATGCTAGCAGCCTCTGTGGAAGTTAAGCCGTGATTTCAAAATGGTGGGATGAGAAGAGAACCGGAATTGTGAAGCTAAACGGTATGCTTGACATTAATCTCACAACTTACTCCATCAATCAACTTACCCTAACGCAGTCACTACTGGACTTAGGCGTCTCCCAAGCTGCGCCACAATACCCTGTCGTCTGCATCCGCCATCCGGTCTAACCCAGACACTTTTTTAAGGTTTTCGGTCCATCAATGTGGGAAATAACTTACTTGCGTTACGTGTGTCCTAAAATGGCGCGCTAGACTGAATTCAGTTTTGAATATGAACCCGGTAACAACTAGAACAATTTGGTTGGCCTCCAGTGTAGAATGGTACGTGTAGGTATGAGGGCTTAGGTCTCTCTCCTAAATGCGTAAATATTTTGGTGGTTTTTGATAATAGTTTCGTGTCGCTTTTCTTCGAAAGATTGAAACAAAATCTTTTTTGATAGTCTATGCTGTCCCACTGTTGGGCAAAGAACCTCCCCAAGTCCTTCTAGGAGTTTAATTCCGCGTCACTTGGAACCAATCCTCACGGTACGCTTCCAAGTCAGGTCACGTCTTTCTGGGTCAGCCTCGGCGGCGCCGTTCACCTTCAATAAGTCATGTTAAGCCAATAGTTTTACAATACAAAAATGATTTGCAGAAATTCACAATAAGTTTCTGTAGTTTTGGATACCTACTCAAACCACGTTCCTGCACCGTAAGGTATTCTATTGAAGTCGAATTAAATGGAACTAGAAACAATATTTCACATAGTAATCAGAATCACCTTTGGAAGAACATCACACTAAAATCACGAATTCCTTCACTAACATCAATGTAACGCAGTGGACTATCCGTTTGTTGAACTACACTTATTCCTGTTTTGGCGTTGGCAGTACAGATGTAATTAGACGCAGGCTTCTTTACAATTAAGCCAGCATACTATAAGAAGTTTTAAATTACCACAGCTTGATTGTTTGATTATTGATTTCAGCGGAAAATGACACAGGGTTGAAGTTCCATGACGTTAACCATAACCAAGTCCCGATTACTGTAAAAAGTTTAAGAGAAAATAGGTCTGTAGCATAAAACTAGTAAGTCTACAGGTTGTACTAGCTGCACCGTGTCATCATCATCCTCATTCTCCTGCTCTTATCCCAATTTATTTGGGGTCGGTTCAGCATGTCATTTTCTTCCAAACTATACTATACTATACTTAGTGCAGTGCACAATATGTACTGTTTGCATTAAGCATAGACGAAGAGAAGAAGAAGAACGAAGACTTAAGGAAGTGAAGGATTGAAGTTTTAAGGTTCTATTTACTAACACAATTTGTATTTTATCGTATGTATGTTAGTCTGTATGCTATATTTATGTATCTATGGGCTAAATTTGCCTGAAAACAAATGAAAGTGGTTGTTGTTGTTGTATAGACACAGATGCACTCTCTTTTCCCTTACTCTCATAGTCTGACCCAAAGTTAAAGATCATTAATTTTACCAGTTCACAGCCCCGTGGTTTAGACGATTTAATCTCAATAGGCAAAGAAAAAAACGTAGCATGTAAAAAGAATCGAGTAAAACGAAATTCAATGTACCTATTCAATGGCGTAACCCCATGAACCCCTTGCGTGTAGGTGGTACTCGACCAACACTCCTCAACGTTACCATGCAATGTTACATCGATATTATATTCAAACTCTTTAATGTCGTAGCTACTGGCCGCACATAAAAATTCTAAAGTGAAAAAAACACCAAAAAAAGGCGGGAACCTTTCAAAAATAATGTCATTCTATTGTTTTCTTCCGAAAACATAGATTGTCAATAAATAGAAAATATTAATTTATCGTAATTTATTGTGTTAATTAAGTTACTGATTAGTTAATTAGTGTTGTTGGTAGATAACTATCGCCAATATGGCGGACGAACCTTCAGAGGGCGCGCAAAAGGCCGCGCCAGAGGGCCCAAAAGAGGGCACAACAGAGGGCGCACCAGAGGACGCACCAGAGGGTGCACCGGAGGGCGCACCAGAAGGAGCACCAGAGGAAACTCCAGAAGGCGCACCAGAAGGCGCCATAGTAAGCGTACAATTTGCCGAACCAGAGGAACAAAAAGAGGAGGAGGCAGAACCAGCCGTGGTCGTCCCGGAAAGGAAGCGGCCTAAGGTCGCGTGGAGCGATGACTTAAGTCATAATTCTGAAGAGGACAGAGGTAATAAATAACTTCTTTTTATTGATAATTTGAACCCTTCGCCAGTGTCAGGGTTACAATTGTTTTTTTAATTAATTTTGATTTTAATTTCGAAAACTTTTTATCCTTCATTGTTACTTGTTAGGTTGAAGTGAAACGTTAAATTAAAACGAATCAAAATCTTCAAAATCAATAAAAAAAATCATTACATAGTTATCTGCAGCCCCATGTGTCCATTATACAATATACTATCTTGAAGGCATACCGTACATCATACCTAGGTTTAAATGATATAGTACGTCTCCTTTTGCGCCTTAGCGGCTGAACAGGTTTCGATAAAATTGACATAGGTAAGATCATGACCTGAGTTAGGACAAAACATATTTATCGCGGTAGTATGTTTCCGTGCGAAAGTTTTAACTCTTCCTTTCCCACACATTTTCCAGAACGCGAACGCCTCGCCCAACTTGAACGAGAGTTGGCGGAAACACCCGTAAAACCGATATACGAGCCCGAAGAACTAGAAAAGCTGGTAACGTACATCATGAAGATGACAACACTCTATGACCTTCGCCCTGAGGACTGGACCGAAAACGTGAAGTGCTTTATTGAAGAATGGGTCCTCGAACCAAAGAGTACAACGCTGTGCATCTTTTTCAAAGGCGACAAGTTGAGCGCCTGTCACGATATCCCCAAAACCCCGGTCTATGATTTGTCTTTTTTCATAAGGCCCCTCGACTTTGTCTTCAAAGTTGAGTCGTTCCATGATGAAATTGTTTTTGGGACGTTCAGAGATTCTATTGAATCGAATGTTATTGACGTTATGGAGTACGTGTATGCTCCGTATTTCTTCGCTGTTACTGCTTGGCCTGACAGTAAGTATTGATTATGCATAAACTTATGACATTTTCCCATGGGGGTAGGCAGAAGCCACACAACGCCACCTGCTAAGAACCTTACATGCTCCTTTCGCCTCGTCCACGTTCAACCATCTGATCATACACGCACGCCGGTTGAGAGTACTATGCACCTGACCTGAAAAACCTTATCAATAAGATTCTACACTAGAATGGAACATAGCTTGTCTTAAAACTCATTATTTCTATAGCTAGGCCGATTTTAATGTTTTCCTTTATCTTCAGGCGTCAAAAGCGAGTTCTGCACCCATATCCATACATTCCTCGCGAAGTTAACCGACATGTACTACAAGATGTTAGGTTTAACCGTCCTCTACATACCTCGGGAGGGACAAAACCTGTCCTTTGAAAAGGCCAGTGCTGACCGAGAACTGGTGAAGAGACTCGAAGGAGTGGTAGTCTACTGGACACATCAAATCAAGTCGTGTTTGGAGGACACGGCTTTTGTGGCTTCTCAAAAGGAGTTGCTGTGTCCCAGTGATGAATATGACTTCTGGGTTTATAGACGTGAGTAGAACTTGTTCTTTTTGTAGAATTATTATTTGTGGTTGTGTTAATTAACCGGAACGAAAACCCACTCTAACAAAAACCGCTTTCTGCTATAATATAAAGGTGCCGTCAATGCCTTGTTGTAACCACTGATTGCAGTTGACTGTGCTTTAAGGCTAAATTCGTGTTGTGCAAACCTCGATATCCCCTAGCAAAAACAAAAACAAATCGTGTGTGCGGGCCCTCCCCCTTTGGCACCTAGTCGTACTTAGATTATTTGAGATAATGATAATGCTGCTCTACCTGCCCATTAACAGACTTAAAAAAAGGTGGTAATCAATTCGACTCCTATATTTAAACTTAAGCACCACCACACAATGACGTAATAAAAAATATATTAATAGTTTTTCGGATAGTTCTTATTGAAATTCTTGTTATTTAGAATCACTAGTTTACGAAATTTTTTTTTGCTTCCGCAATAATGGAACTTGTCGCCTTGCCATGAAACTTTCCGGATTCTTATTCATGAGTGTCTGAATTACTTTTAATAAACATTTCTGTTTACAAACTGTAATTTTATGGGTGTTTTGATATACTAATAATTTTCAGATAACGATAATTTTAATGATGTTTCTATTTTGTCGTGTCATTCAATATCAAATTGGCCCTTCGATAAAATCGAATAATAACACAAATCTCTTGACAGCAATTCTACGTATTTTTTGAGTGCAAAAACCGAGAAATTTGACGATATTATGTTGATGAGTGCGGAAACAGAACTCGAATTCGCGTTGGGCGCGAGAGAACTCTTTTCTACGCTTGATTTACGCAACAAGAACGAGCTTTATGAACTTAAAAAATACGTAGATTTCGACGGGCTGTCAAAATTGGTAGACTGGGCCCATATCAAACTACTACTACAAGTGTAAATGGCGATACTAGGTACCTATACTTAAATTACAGACGAAAACCTGAACGCCTTACTACACCAGCTCAAGAACCCAGCAGTGAAGCACATAACGAAGATCCTAGTTACCACTCACTCCACTTTCATCCACCAGTTCCAGTCCCTCTGCGAAGAAATCGTCCAGAAGGTTGCAGAGGCTACCTCCAACATTGAATACTTGCAGATTATCAAACAACCGTGCGCAGTGCTAGAGTGCGTGGTAGACCCCGACGAGATCTCCAAACATGTACCAAACATTATAAACCTCTTCCGTTTCATATGGATGGAATCTCCTACCTATAACTCTGAGACTAGGATCACTAACTTATTCAAAGCCTTGAGCAACCAAATCATAATTTTATGCCGGAATTATATTAAGTTAGATGAGCTCTTCGACGGTCATACGGTTAAGGCTATAGGGGAGTTCAGTAAATGCATTGACTGCTGTAAGAAATACAGGGAGATTTACGATGTGATGGTAGAAGCGCATAATGAAGAGAAGCCTGGGAGCTGGGACTTGGATACTGGAGCGATCTTCAACTATATCGACTCGTTCATCCAGAGGTGCTTCGATATGCTTGATGTTTGTAACTGCATGATCATTTTTGGGAGGTGAGTTTGATCTAGTTTTAATTATCCTAGATATCTGAAGAGAAATGTACGGCATATCCAGAAAGTTATGGGTACCTACAGGTTGTAACACTCCGCGTCAGTGATTTGTCCACCACAATCAAACCCTGGGGAGGTTATCCCCCCATCATATACTAACTCTATGTCCATTACGGTCATTGGTCATACTACTATTCTGATGCGACACCTTTACGGCTTTTAAACAAATTCCAGAATCAACGAGCTGGAAGAAGTACCCAAGCCCTACTTCGGCGGTGCCAAAGGCGATCAGTTCGAAGCTAAATGTGAGAAGGTAGAGCAAATGTTCAACAAGGCGCTTGGTGAAATTACTGGTGTTACCAACACTATCCTGGATGTTCAAGCTCCTTCGTGGTATGATGATATACTCGCCTTCAGGATTGTAATCAAAGATATTGAGGTGAGGGAAGATTTTAAAAACGTTTTTTTTTTATCATTTCTTATTTAAAAACGACGGTATTACATACATCTAGAACTTTGTTTCAATGCGTAAGACTAGGTTTTCGAGGTTTGGGTTTAGATAGTTACTGTGACTATTAAAATAAAGCCTCACAGTTTATTCATAGCTGCTGGTAAAGAAACGCTCAGTTTATTCATATACATTTTTTCGAAGGAGTCAGAGTGAAGTGCAGTCGTTTTCAAAGTCTGTCTATTTTACTCCGGAAATAGTTGTCATTTAAAGTGGCGCAACTTGTCAATGGTTTGTCTCTAGTTTCCTACAAAATCAAGTGTTTGTCCTCTTTGCTAATCATCATCATCATAACAGCCCGGAATCACCCATTGCTGGGTATAGGCCTCCCCTTTTTTCTATCACGCTTCCCGTTTCTGTGCGTCCCTTATCCAGGTGTTTCCCGCGACTTTGACGATATCGTCGACCCAACGAGCTTTAGGACGATTCCGCAAACGTTCTCCTACGACCTATTCGTCGTTGGACTGTTCGTCGACAGGATGATTCATTTATTTCCGTTTCCCCGGCAGAGTCTTTCATCTACGGACATTTCGCCGACAGAACCTTTCATATTTAATAAGTCACTTTCAACGACAGCCCTTTCCAGCTACAAAATGTTTCACCAACACGACGATTAACCTGTAACTCTTTAACTACAGACCTTTCCGTCTACGACGGACAATTACCGTCAATCTTAAGACAAGCGATATTACTTACAAAAAAT
This sequence comes from Eurois occulta, assembly GCA_950022335.1. Classification (NCBI taxonomy): domain Eukaryota; kingdom Metazoa; phylum Arthropoda; class Insecta; order Lepidoptera; family Noctuidae; genus Eurois; species Eurois occulta. Next base: position 2,259,963 of record OX465487.1, on the reverse strand, counting down.
ACGCATATCTATCTACAGCTTACTGTGATCATTTCCGGTGTAATAAATAGTAAATAAAGGAAAATGATGCAATTGCCGTACATAAACAATGCCGCATCGTACAACTCCCTGAGTACGTCTACATACTGACTGTCGATCTGGCAGCGATGGAGAGAGTTACACACTGTCGAATGCCTTCTCATAATCGACGGAAGCTAAACACACTTTGCTAATCACAACAGAAATATCGATTGCTTGGCAGATTATCATAGAGAACCTGGTAGACACGGTGTTTGAAGGCGTCAACCACGTAGAAGAAGCTGTGGTCGCACTCTACTCTCTCAACAATTACTCCAAACGGAAGAATCTCAAACGAGTCTTCAAAAGAAAAACTGCTGAGGTAACGCCTTGAGACTACTACTTTTTAAGTTACGAACTTACGAAATCAATTGACAGAAACAGAACCATTATTATTTCGTTATGTCCGTCTACCTGTCTGTCTCTCCGGATGTCACACAACTATTTAACTCGGAGGCTTTGTGCTCCCGCTAAACAATGCTGTAGTGAAAATACGAATATAATTGGGCCAATCCCCATACAAGTAATCGAGGAAAAAAAAAGAACGCTTATAAGCGTGTGGGGTATTGTCGCATCCCTATACTGACTGACATATCACCGCTGCTGGGGCGATTTTTGCGGGTATTTTTAAATTATATGAATAAATCCGACACTAAACGGGATACATTGTACTGTACAATGTATAGTATAACTTTATATTTTAAGTTGACTCAAATGAAGTAATGGTATGGTATTGTTAGTACTTAACTTAGTATGGGTTTGTAAAAAAAAAACAAAAGAAAATCGCGAAAACGATTTTAATACAAATTAAAATAGTTTTCGCGATTTTCTTTTGTTTTTTTTTTAAAATTTTGTATCACAGGTAATTCAGGAACCCCTAATTAATCATAAATATAAAGAAACCCTTGAAAACTTATCCCTACTGGTAGCGATAAATGGAAAAAATCCAACTATCCCCACCAGTGCGGATCAGTAGGGATATATGGAGTCCATCATCTACCCTGGTCAAAGCGGAGAGTGCAACCGGCGAGAGATGTCGTGCGGTGTTTCACAGGGATCGGTTCTAGGGCCGCCCTTGTGGAACATCGGTTACGACTAGGTGCTACGCGCCGACCTGCCTAGCGGCGTCAGCGTAGTCTGCTACGCTGACGACACGCTGGTGCTGGCGCAGGGGAGGTCGTACGAGGCGGCGGCCGAACTAATGACACGCGGGGTTGCGATAGTCGTGGAGAGGATCCGGCAATTGGGTATCGAGGTGGCATTGCACAAGTCTGAGCCCATGCGTGCTTTCATGGGCCTCGGAATGCGCCACCGTCGTGGTCGTGCGGTCCATGGCCCTTTACGGGGCCCCGGTGTGGGCGTGTTCCTTGAGGCGGCGAGCCGCCCACTACCGAAACAGTCATGCTAGCGAAGGAGGTGGCGGAACGTGAGAGGGAGATAACCTCACGTCCCAGCCGCCGCGGGAGACGCCCCGGGCGTTGGGGGCCACGTGGTGGCCACCACGTGGGCGTCTCGGCCACCGTAGGCGCGGGCCTGTGGACGGTGAGTATGGGCTAGCTCGCCGTCCGTCCGTCTTATGACGGCAGGCCGTGTTGACGGCGCGTTCGTGTCCCACGCGCGCCTCAAAGAGATGTCAGCAAAGGAGGGGCCCACAAGGGCCGTTGCCTGCCAGGGCTGCGGGACTGTTCGAAAGAGATTCTGCGGCCCTGGAACACAAAGGGCAAAAGGAGGAGCATGGATGGGTTTTAGTCAGTAAAAGTCTGAAGCTCCCTTCCGCTCCGCCCAGAGCGGGAGGAGTCATTTTATGATTTCCCATCCCAAAAAAAAGGGATAAGTATATGGAGTAGAAAGTTCCATATATCCCAACCGGTAGCTATAATTGGAAAAAAAACTCCCAAGTACCAGCGGGGATATGTCAGTAGGGATATATGGAACGGGTGGATTTTTCTAAGAGACTTTGCTGAGTAGGTGCCCATACTTAAGTACAAATTTAAATGCTGTAACATGATAATATTGCAAAATCAAATCATTTTAAAAGAGTAACCATGGAGTTTATTGCCGGTTCTTCTCCATAGGAAACGACCAACCCGAACCGTGCACCTCTTTGTCGACATTTTATAAGTGCCCATGTAGGCCTATGTTAAATAAAATATTTTGATTTTGAGTAATAACTTTATTTTTTTAAATGTATTATGTCATAATGATCAGATGTGGGCGATGTTCAGCGAAGAGGTTCAAGAGGCTAAGAAGGACATGGTGGCGACGCGCACCTTGGCTCCAGCTGACATGCCCAACTACGCGGGAAGAGCCGCGATACTGCGAATGAGGAAGAACAGACTCCAGTACTTGAAGAAAGTAAGTGCTCTAAGGATATTCTTCTTCATAATCAGTCACTCAGTGCATCAGTGCTGAGGCCCATGAACAATATTTTTTTTTAATCTCCGATGTCGACCATTATTGTCTTCGTTCTTGATGTTTCCTGAAAGAGAGAGGCCCAAGGTCCGACAGATCAGGCCTGTCAGGACTTAGGCGTTCTTCAAACTGGAACACAGCATCGCTGCTTGTCAGCAGAAAAATGTGCGGTAGTAGGTACTCCCAGAACATGGAGACACCTCACCTAGATGAAGGGTGCTAGAGCTGGTATTGTCAATAGTTTCCATTCATTTATAAATTACGTACTACGACGCAAATGACGTAAAGAAACTGACGTTTAGGAGACAGTGACAGAAGTTGTGCGCTCAATACGCTCTTGCAGCGCCACAAATGTAACTGGCACTGCCGTCTCTAGGTGCCACCATGGCAGGGTGGCGATTCCGTACTCTTTGGTGGGTAGCAGCTAAGCAAAGCTTTTTCATTTAAAACTATTAATCGATATAAGTCATGAATATTTTCCAACAGGTAATGACAGACGCGTCTGCATGGCTGCTTCCATGCAGCAACTCGGAAGACGTCATCATGCATGTGAACAGGCTGATGGGAGCCATCGATGTCGCCGTCAGGGAGATCTGGATCTCTTGGACGGTATGTCTCGATGTAGTAGCGGACCAAGTCAACTAGATAACTCGCACTCTTTGACGTCTTACTCGATGGATTGAGACGGTAGGAAGGAACACCCGGTTAGCCATCTTGATAGTTCAGTGATTTGGGTGTTAATTTGGTTAGCGCACTCACAGCAGTAAACAACTTCAAAGAGCATCTTCCAGCAGCTGCATTCGGTTAGACTGGAAGCCGATTTCAACACAGTTGGGAAAAGGTTACACCTCGTTCCTGAAATGCTCATAATTTCAGTAACAGGGTGTACGGCGAATGGAGCTCATAAGAAGCTTGAGGCGGGGTAATCAGGTGGTCCCACATTTCACAAAGTTGTTGAATTTTCTTGATCGGAACTTCAAAAACATAAGTGTTATGTCCAACAGCATAACGTGGACGAGCGATGTGGAGCAGGACTCAACAAAACCCTGATGAGGAAGAGCATCGAGAATCCTGGCCTCTTGGAATGCAATATTGATTCGTAAGTAACCAATATTTTGATGGACATCACTAGACAGTAAGAGCGATACCTATTAGTTTCTTAGAAGGTCGTTAATCGAATGATTGACTACATTCAGATCAATTCTGGAACTGTGCCATGAAGCCAGCCACTGGGAGAACTTGTTAATGGAAATACCGCTACATGCTTATCAGGTAATACTGACTTAGTGAATGATTTGTTGTTTGATTGAGTTGACTTGCTTGTCGTTAAAAAACGACATAATTCCATTAGTAGTGGTCTCCAAATGAGGTAGAAATTACCCTTTTACCCTATACTATAGGATAAGACTGGCTAAAAGTACCGTACACACAGACCAGGAATCTATAGGAGTCCTATAGATTCCTGGTCTGTGTGTACGGTACTTTTAGCCAGTCTGATTGTTCTGGTTAAAATCCTGAATTATGAAAATTTAGTTATGAAGCTATCACTTCGGGGCGTACGATACGCCCCATCTTGCACTATCCATCCATACATAGTATTTGCTTACCTACTTCATTTCCTACATTCATTACGCCAATCATGTCTCACAATTTAATCATCAATCTTAGGTTTACGCAAAGGGTGTGACAGTGAACTACGTGTACGAAAGCGTGCTGGCCGTCGTGAAGGGTTACAACAAGATACTGGACTCACTCTCTGAGGAGGAGAGACTGCTGTTCAAGCCGCTGATCCTAGTAAGTTATTCTTCATCATTTTCCTTCCCAACAAGGCCTAAGAGCAAATAACCCTAGCAATGGTAACGAACGACGTTCTGTTAAGGTTGACGGTTGCCGTAAACCTATATCCTTTTCTCACCGTTCGCGTCGATGCGGTCGTGTGCGATAGCATTCCCGCTCTAGCAAATGACAATTATTCTGAGCGACAAAAGGAAATGAGCATGGAAAGTTGCGATTCCGTACTGCTAGATGAAGTTAAATCCTTATGGATGTTCTTACACTCACATTTGCTTGAAGTCAGGACGGGCAGTGATCATGATATCCAGCCTATCTTCTTCGTTGTACACACACTGCTGAAGAACGCGAAAGGTAAATCTCTAATCTATGCAGTTTTGCGTTTGTGGACCGCTACGTATCACTTCCCTAAATAGATGGAAATTGGATTTTTTCTTCAACACATGGCGGGTGGTCCCAGAAGTTCCAGAACCCCTTGACCACCCCAAGTGTCCACACAAGCTCTCCAGGTAAAAATAAGGAGTGTGTATACTGTTTTCAGCAAATAAAAAACATCCACATAATTATTCATTCTAATATCACATCATAATTATAAATTAAATGCATTACAACATAATCACAGCTTTACCGTAAAGGAATTAACATTAATCTTCTTAATATATATATAAATCACGGGTCACATCACTATGTTCGTACACGTTAAGCTCCGATACCACCCGCCCAATGAAAGTAAATGTGTTTCGTTGGTTCCAGCTTGAAAGATAGTTTTGGACCCGATAGGTGGGGCGGGCGAGACACTAGTTTAATATAATTAGTAAATTTAATAATACGAAAATAAGTGGCCATTTCAGTGTCACTAACATTAAATAAACGCTCTCAACACAAATTACAGCTGCGAAAACAATAAATATAACAAATGGAATAATGGATGTAACATTACTAACATTTATATAATAACCACACTGAGGCGAAAAACGCGCGTCGATTGATTTAGGGGGGTGCCATGATGGCGCGACTGGCGTGCGCGTCAGGCGACCGCGAGCAGCGGAGGGAATAGTACGAGTTCGCGCGTCCTGCGTATTTATTAAATTTTGTTGAATTATCCGCGATGCAAAACATAAATACGGAGGCGTTTATTAGCGAAATAATGTCTCAGCCAGCAATCTGGTGGGGTGAAAATTGGTATGATTTCTCTTCAAAACAGGAGCACAGGAGCACTTAGTATGTAATCAAAAGTATCTGTAGACATCCTTGTGTATTCCCAAAACTTTTGTGCATATTGTCGTAATTCATCGTACAGTCTTCGGTATTCACAAAACTGATGCCTGTTTTTGTTTAAATCATGAACCCCCATTTTTATTTGTAATATATCCTGTGCAAAAAAAACTACTTCCTTCTAAACATGAAAGTTCCAATTTAGACAAACTCATTTAAAACCCCACGCAATACGCGGCCGCTTCAACGTAGCACACTACAGTGGCAAGGCGCAACGTCTTTACTCCTCCGGCCCCCGCTGGTCGCTCCCGCTCACCGCAGTAGCTCTAGCGTGGCCTGCGGCTTAATGTTTAGGAATACACGCGACTATTTCCGCTAATTTGAACACCTCACAAGTTTACCAAAATCGGTGCAAGCGGCTTACGACACGCCTCCCGTGCAGATATCGTTTGAATTCCACCAGAGCTTCAAACGGGAATCAGCTACTAATAATTATCCTATTACAAATTCAGTAATTTTGCGGGAAACAAACATCTAGTCACACGTCTCGCATATTATTATGATAGTAAGATAAATGTTTGGATCGCAAAAACGGCTTCCTATCCATAAATTACGTTACACCTTAAGGGGAGGGGGGGGGGGGTCGACGAAGTGTGACATCGTGACAAGGGCTCCTAAATTTTGTGACGACATTTCAAAATCTAACATTTATGTAAGTATTAACACACGAAATTTGAACTATTAACGAAAAACTTAAAAATATTTCCATCTTCCATCTGTATTTTGGATGGCCCTCACATAGAAACTTCTAAACAATTATTATCGCGCTCAATGCGGGCAAGATCAACATCCATACCACTCAAACATACATCCAAATGGTCATTCATATAATTTTGTTCCACCATCTTCATGCAACAAGGGCAGGGCGTCTTCGTACCAGTAGCATTCAGGGTCTGAGACTCATCCAATATGTCGTCCTCATCGTCTTCTATAACTAAAGTTATGTTAATACTGTCTTGGGTACCATTATATTTTTCAAAGAACCTTGGACATTCATCCAAGTGTTCTTCTACTGGTTTGTCGAATATCCCTCCACAGATTGGACAGCGTCGGTCAACGTCCTCAACTTTACTCGAGCCAGCTTCAAATGGTGATACTTGTCTAATTAAACTTTCGGATGGCAAGGTAGCTTCTGATGCAGTCTTCCTTCTGCTCTTATCTGCATTGACTGTGTTTATTTTACTAGTATTAAAATCGTTACTAGTCAAATCTATAATATCATTATCAGTGTTTTCGGGAAGTGATGGAAATGGATTAAATGCAGGGACTGGTGTTATTAAATCCAGGTCCAAACCACCATTTATTATTTCAGTTATATTATTGTTACTTTCTGGTATTGCTTTTGGTTTAAAAGCAGGTATTGATGGTATTTCTCCTACTATTTCTTTCACTTCAGACGTGTTTGCAGCATTTATAACAGTTTCACTGTGGCTAGGTTGAGTTTCTTGAACACTATTCACGCCATCCTTAGTCAATTTCTCAATTATATCCTTGTTCAAACATTCATCCAAATGTCTATTAATTTCTTCATTATTAAACTTACCGCTACAAACCGGGCAATCCACCATAGCTATTTTAACTGCAACTAACTTTTTGCCAGTATCTGGTTGGTTTAATTTGTAATCATCACCATACAAATCCTTTAATATTGCTGTAGAATTAAAGTAGTCTTCTATTTTCCTCGTTTTTGTGGGTGGTGATTCTGAATCAGTGGCTTTTGTTTTATTTCTCAGAGAACTGATGGGTCTTACCCTGATTACAGGATCTTTTAAAATACCTACCGCTTGAGTTTTGATAGGTTCTGTCGAATCTACACTATAACGTTTGCTTCCTGGATTTAAAATGTGGCCAGTCCCAGTGAAGACTGGTATAGGTTTTCGTGGAGGCTTAGGAGCCATAATTACTCCCTTTTTGCCAATTGTATAAACACCTGCACTCTTTGGATTAGTTTTAGTAGTGGCTGTGATATAACCAGAATCTTTTAGTACAGGACCATTTTTCACAGAACCATTGTTAGATGTAATATATTTTGTGATATCTGCATTTGGTTTAGTAGTGGTATTTTGCTTGCCTTTGGATTTTTGTTCTTGTGGTGGTTCTCTTATTTTAATGAACTTGCCGCCACAATTCCAGACGTGGGCATTCCACCAATAGTCACTGGGCCCCGGTGCCCTGTTCATGGTGCGTCGAACTACGCCGTAGTGGGGCCGTTTCGACTGACAGGGGCCATCGCAACGCCACCAGTGTGTTTGGTAGAGTTTCACCTGAAAATATAATTAATATAAAATATCAGTTAATACTTAATTCATTTAGCAGAGTAGGTTTATGCTACCCCCTGTCCGATTGGGACACCACTGTAAAAACGCGCGCGCTCCCTGACCCACGGCCCGCACTTAAGACATTGTCATTGTTGACATCATACTTAGTTGACACAGCAGGGCGAATCGGACAATTTCACTACTCCCCACTACTAGAGAATGATGGCTTCTCTGTCGATTCCTCGCATCTCATTCTAACAGTGGCTTGGTAACTTAAGTACTTGTAGACATGTGATTTCTAAACCAACTGCGGCTCTTTCATGAACGCGTGAACGTAACGTAAAATTCGATAATTTTTTAAATAAAAATACAACAGCTATCATATAACGCTTTGTTCAACAATTTTGAGACAAGCCCAATTAATTAGTACCTATCACCCACAGACGTGAAGAATGTCTTAAACTAAGTAAATATATTGTTTGCGCGTTTGTACTATGCTTACACGACTGATAAAATATAGTTTACTTAAATTGCATTTACCTCATCATGGAAATCGTGATAAATAGTAATATTTATGCCAGCTCTCATATTGATCCTACGCATATGTGACTGGAAAACCGGTCCATGGCCATCTCTGTCTTGATTTTTATAAGACACAAACAGTAATGCGTGTATCATCTCATGGAGTAGGGTCTCAATTAGGTCTTTGCGTGGTCGTAACTTTAGCAGGGGTTCACTCAATGCAATGTCACAAAAACCAGCTCTGCCTTCATACCTGAAAATAAACCAATCAAATAAATATTAGATAGGCTTAAAAAAAATGCTATTATTAGTAGTTAATACTACAGACTCCAGCAAATCAAGCTACCCGAAACTGTCGCAATCAACCTTGAACCGAATGCTTTAGCGATAAAGTTGAACATCTATTAAAGTTTCACAGATTGTAATAGCTTGACGGGCTGGTGTCTGTATAATGTACAAAATGAGTAGATATTGGCTTGGTGATATTTCTTTTTACAATCGCTAGAGGTAGTTTCCTAAGAAAGTTTCCTCAGACTTCCCCATATTGTGCAACTTAAAGAATCACTCTGTATAGTGTCAATAACATATTCGCAAAGGTAAAATTTCCATCACTGGAGATTTCAACAGAGGTATAAATCGAACAACACTCCACTATAAAAACTGTGAATGGTCTGTAGTTGCCCATTCTTTTCAAAATCAAACAAGGTATCACAAAGTCCTGGGTACATTAATTGTCACTTAACACGCTCAGCGCCAAGCCCTATGTGCCAATACCTGGTGGTATTTTTATTTAATTTTCAATTCTTTTTCTTGTTTATTTTTGCTCTCTAGATGTCATAGAGGAACGAATTCTCTAACTCCTCCCCTAGTGCGTACGTTTTTCGATACACTGGCCTAGGGCAAATAGTTTAAACCCAAAACTTTTTCCTAAGCCATGTGTGCAAAAAGATACACATCATTAATATGGACAAAACATTTGTGTAGATGAATCACTTATCCCTTGGCAAAGCAGAATTTAATAAAGCACCTAAATATGGTATACGTCATATTGTGGAAAATCAATGGAAAAAGTGGTAGATGTTTCTGAGAAAACTGTTATATCTCTTACACAAGGTCTGCTTGACGAAGGAAGAATGCTTTACACGGATAATATTATTACACAAGCATCCTTCTTGCATACAGTATTACAGATTATGATGCCTAAAACACAATTTCTTGTTGGTTCCCTCAGAGCAAACAGGAAACTTCTCCCAAAAGATGTCATGGCTATGAAACTGAAAAGAGGGGAGATGAACGCCAAACAGACAAAAGTATTGTAGTCTTGAAATGGCATTGTAGTCTTGAAATGGCACCGTAGTCTTGAAATGGCACCGTAGTCTTGAAATGGCACCGTAGTCCTGAAATGGCACCGTACTCTTGAAATGGCACCGTAGTCTTGAAATGGCACCGTAGTCTTGAAATGGCACCGTTGTCTTGAAATGGCACCGTAGTCTTGAAATGGCACTGTAGTCTTGAAATGGAATCGTATTCTTGAAATGGCGAAAGTGTTATGTGAGAATGCTGTCTACAAAAACATCTGTTCTGCACTCCAAAGCTGAAAAAAGCCTGCCATATTGAAACAAGTGCTCATCACAGATACTAACAGCAGTAAATCATTGAACAACATTAGTGACCAAATGGCTACATATGGCAGTGCTTTGAGACATTGTACCGTAGGGTACCAAAAGCTTTTTATTGAAATATTATGGGGAACCAGTCTAGTTAACACTCATTTTATATATAACTTCTATACTACCAACAACTATTCTTCTAGTCTTCTTTTCTTTCTTTGTCTTCTATACTACAAACTATTAATCACGAAATTTCGAAAGCAAGTTATTACAGACTACTGGAAAAATTCTCTTAACCGAGTGCAATAGAACCTGGACCCATCGACTGCAACACCAAGAAGAACTAAAGGAAAAACGCAAAGCATTATTTTGTGAAGAATAAAGTTGGAGAAAAGATAATTTGTGGAAGTTGTTCAGAACGTTACAAAGAAAAGAAGTATATGGTAAAGTAGTAAGAGCCTCGCAGGTTAACATGAAATGTTCCACTTGTGATACATTTGCATATATCTTTGCTTTGATAAAAAAAATAAAATATAACTGAAATTGAAATCAATAAAACAACAACATTTAAATTTGTTCTTTTTTTACCATTTACACCTTCGGTAATAATTTCTAAAAAAAATTACTTATCTAATCCCAACCCCAAAATACACCGGGAAAATTCCCTGGGCCAGGACAACATTTTTGCTAAACAAAATGCATGGAAAGTGAGTGCTATAGAAATACACTGCACTTAGACTGGAATTGTGCTTGTGTACTGAAAAAGGTACACAACAGTGGCGAAGGGTCAATTTTTGTAAGATGTAAGCCAGACTACATAATTATCTTTAATGTGATTATAGTATTTGTCTATAGAGTAAGGACTGTGCCATTTTTCAAAGGGAAGCCGGTAGGAATCGAGTTGTACGGAACCTTCGCCACTGGTACACAAGTATTTAGACAGTATGTTTCATAAACGATACACATGGCGCTGAGCTTGTTAAATATTACTACTATAAATGTGAAAGTTTGAAGAAGATGGATGAAACACGACTGCATGTAGCGGAGATGAGAATGTTGAGATGAATGTGTGGAGTGACAAGAATGGATCAAGTAAGGAATGAGTGACAAGAATGGATCAAGTAAGGAATGAGATATTAGAGGAATGTGTTGCGTCTACCACAAATAGAATGGGGACAAGGGCAGGAAGATGATGATGCTGATAAAATGTAAAAGTTTGTGACGATGTTTTTTTCTCTTTCATGCAAAAACAACAGAACAAAATTTGGATGAAATTTGCCACACTAATAGTCTGGTTTTACACAATGGATAATAGTTGTTCTGGTTGTACGATCCCGTGGGACAATTACGGAAATCCACACAAGAAATCCACGGGCACAAGCTAGTTCAAAATATAAAGATTAGGATAAGCCCTGGCAGTTTAGAGATGACCAGATCGCGGGATCAAGTAGACCATTTCTGGCACAAAAGGGCAGGCACATCAAAACATACTTACGAGCAAATGCCTGCGCAGGAGTACATCCTTTTACTCCATCTGACCGTGGCTTTGCTTTCTAGCATTCCCCAGAAAAACATTTTATCAAAGTGTACAAACAATGAATGCACATCTGGTGTTGGGTCAATCAATTCTAACTCAGGATCACCTAGGTTCATTTTTGAAACTAAACTAAACTATTCAATAATATCACGATAATAAATCGAAATCATAGGCTTAAATAGGCTATCATTGTTGTGTTGACGAATTCATTTCAAATTTTTTGACGTTCCATTTTATCGCACAAATTTTATGACAGCTACGTTTTGTTTCACACTATTTTGTCCAATTGCCCGTGGAAATTGTAATTAAATTGAAAAATAAGTTGTCAGCATTAGTTTCAATTTGGATACCGATTTATTGCTGTTGGAGTTATATTCAAACAGATCCTTGTTCATTGTTGAGTTGATCGATCCATTTGTGTTGCCAAGTGTTAACCAATACTACTAAATGGTAAAATTAAACTTCCAGGCTTGTGAGAAAAAAGTGCAACCAGGGATAACGAAGTTGACGTGGACTTCTACAATGTCAGATGCATATATTGCAGATTGCGTTATGCAAATCGGAGAAGTAACTATTTTTAGATAAAATATTATACTAACTATTAAAACGTCATCGTCATCGTTCATCATTTCAGCCGAGAGACGTGTACTGCTGAACATAGGCCTCCTCCATCAAGTGTTGCCACATTGACTGGTCCCGTGCGTCTCGCATCCAGCGGATCCCCGCAACCTTCACCAGGTCATCGGTTCACCTAGTCGGAGGCCTTCCAACGCAATGTCTTCCGGTTTGCGGTCGCCACTCCAGAAATTTTCGACCCCATAGGCCATCCGTTTTGCGAGCAATGTGCCCTGCCTGCTCACTACCACTTACGCCACGTTTGGCAATTCTTCGGGCTACGTCGGTAACCTTTGTTCTCATACGGATGTCTTTATTTTTGATTTGATCACGCAAGGAAACTCCGAGCTATTAAAACTTAATTAAATGTTCGAATTAATCTTTTCAGCTTCAAGATTTCATAACTACATACAAAAATTGCAATATTAACTTAGTGCAAATAATGGAAAAAATTTGCGACACTCCGTTCATCGAATTTGATATTTATAACGTATTCGAAATAAAAGATCTAAGACATTTAATACGGAAAATGCAAAATAAAGCAATGGACTCTGTCCTAGACATGTACAAAGTTATTGTGATTTATCTGATCATTGTTTACGAGGGTTTTGAAGCCTATATTAATCAGGTAAATTCTAATACGGGGTGGAAGGGGTAGTACATCATTCTGAAGCCCCACATAGTAATTTTTAATCAGTTATTTAAAAACAATCAGCTGTTTTCTACAAAAGTGCAATAGCTACACGGTCAAAATATATGGATCAGCTGATTTCTTTTTTTTAATTACCGACAAACAATTTCTATGTCTCAGAATAATGTACTGAATACGTGGTAACCGTTTTCGCGTCAGTGGGACACTCAAAGACTACTAGATACCTATTTAAGGAGACGCGAAAACGGTTCCACCCCGTATATGCCTATCCATACCATGTTATGTAACATCATGTCTACTGTCACAATGAAATACAAAAACAAAGCTTTTTTTAATTTAAGATGGCCGAACATTGGGTGAAATACGTTAGGAGATTTGATTTGCTGTTAGAAGATGCTTTGAGATTAAGCATCAAATCAACTATGCAAAACATGTATAAATGTGTACATGGTGATGGTAAGTCTTAAATATTTAATCGACACTAATGTTATAAAGAGGAAAAATTTGTATTTTTGTGTGTGTGTATGTTTGTAATGAATAAACTCAAAAACTACTGTGCCGATTTCAAAAATTCTTTCACCATTGGAAAGCTACATTCACCCTGAGTAACATAGGCACCCGTGCAAAGCCGGGACGAGCCCCTAGGCACCGTATGGTGTACCTACAGTAGGTACTGCTCTCTGTATCAAACCCATGATCCAGTTGCCTAACAGGAGACTCATCGAGCTTGAGACGAAGCTGTTTTCTATTTACCTATTTAATAATTATTATTGAGAATGAAATTTATACTAAGACTTACTTTGGTTTATAATACCTTCTCACAGGCACAATGGCACCGTCACCTCTAATAAAAATGAATCTTTATCTTTCCGGAAAAAGTATATTATACGTACCTACAAAATTAGAGATACAAGATACGTTCACGACGGTTTTTGAAGAAATAGTCATGATAATGGCCACAGTTCCTCGTCTCTTCGAAAAGTTTGGTCTGCCTTCAGGAGGATTCAGACGGTTTTATGAAGCTGTGGCTGCGGACCAAGATTGTAATTGGCTGCAGAAATTAATCAGTGAAGGTAAACTTATAAAAAGTGCAATATACATTTTATTAAACCGGTTACGACTATTCGACCGTGATCAGCAGTAAACAACTGCTCCCCAACATAATGCTACCGGTAACGAGCTTTTGCGATTCTTTGCGTGATATCGTGATGTCCACGAGATCACGCAAAGAATCGCAAAAACTCGTTCCAAAATACCTACGTTTAATGGTACATCATCGTTAATAGCAACACTTGAAGTACAAGTATTCTAGAATTCTAGTCTATTAATAGAAATTTAAATCCGTCTTACTTCGCGGTGTTCCTCTAAACTTGAAAGTACACAATGATCATAATTTACAGAAATTGAATATAACATCAAACTAGTACACGACCACATGGGAATGTGGAATCCTTACATGCATATCTGGACAGTAAACAAAGATGAGTTTCTGGATAATTATCGGGCAGAAAAGCATACTGCCGAAGAATTTGATAATCTTATTATTAACTACAGTAATCTTGCGAATTCTATACAAGTGCAAGAAACAGTCAATCAGGTCTGTACGTTTAAATATTACTTAGTTTAAAAGAAAATTAAACGTTTGATATAATATTGATTTGTTGTGTTTTGCTGCTGCAAAGCAGCAGAGTACCTACTATATCTAAATCATACACTACATCTACTTTATCTAACGTATTTATTTTTCAGATTCATTTCATAACCCTTAACTCAGGCGAATTAAAGAAATCCATTATAGCACACTGTATCGTTTGGCAACATAGGTTGGGAGAGTTACTGAGATCCATTACAGAGGCTGATATTGATGTTATTTATGCTTATGTTGAAAAGTGTAGTGAAGAAGCTATGAAGGTACGTAAAAAAATCGTTAAGTAACAAGGTCATATTCAATACTAGCTTAAGCCCGTGGCTTGCCCGGTTGGAATTTGGTTATTGTCCCACAGGATCGTGCTACCGAGATGAAAGTGTAATTCAGGTTCGGCGCCAAATTTCATACGAGTCCGTTCAGTAGTTTTTATGTGAAAGAATAACAAAGATCCATACAAACATTCAGCCTCACAAACTTTTATACTTATTTATAATAGTAGTAAGATAAGATTTGATGTACACATTATCGGTACTTACGTTAGGTATATATTAAAATTAATTTTTAAGCGCAGTATAGGCAAAATTCGAATTTCCTTAAAAACACAAAAACTGTATAGACACTGTATAGGCAAAACTGTATTTGGTAAAATGCATTTAGAAGCCCTTTGAAAAAAACGCGAGAAACAATATGGATTGTTTAGTTATATTGGTAGTAATTATATTTACAAAATGATTCAATTAATTTAATAACTGCATTTTCATTGAATAGACGCCAACTGATTTAAAAGAGCTTGCTGAAGCGATCGAAACTTATGACCGTTTAATGTCGGAACTAGAGAGCACTGAGAAAACATTCCCTCCTATAACTGACCAAATGAACACGTTGGGTAAGAAGACCATCATTTTGCTATTTTATATTGCACCAGCTACCTACCGGCCTCTATTTTGCATGGCGCCATCCCGGATCCAACACAAAATAAATCCCATCTTTCTAGCTGGAACTTACCATAGGCATTATATGGCAAAATTATGAAATTTTGTAAATGATTGCGGAGATTGGCATGCACGAACAATCATAGAACTTAATGATCTTTATATTTTAAGATAAGTGGAGGTAGTAAATGTAAAAACTCTTTATTTATTTCAGTAAAATTTGAGGTTGAACTAAGTTCTGATATGCCAACTCGTCATGAGAACATACCTATTTTATGGGCAGATTATTTAACACTTTTGGAAGAAGCAAAAAAAAATCTCGAAGCTAGTAAAGAAAAATTCAAAACTGGATTGCTGGATCAAGCCGAGGTAAATTGTGTGATGCCCACATTAACATAAAATATACCTGCTCTGTATTATTTGACATAAATTTCTTTAGACCTGGACAACGCACTGAAACATTCACGCGGTCGCTCGGCAGC
The DNA here is from genome assembly GCA_950022335.1 of Eurois occulta. Lineage (NCBI taxonomy): Eukaryota > Metazoa > Arthropoda > Insecta > Lepidoptera > Noctuidae > Eurois > Eurois occulta. The sequence goes on along the minus strand of OX465487.1, from coordinate 2,244,172 downwards.
AGTTTGAATGTTTGAATCACAATTTACGTGTTTCCAGGGAATTTAATTGTCTTTGCCTAAAGATCACACTCGCCTTTACTGAACATAAAAGCGCTACGTCAAAAAATCTCATCTCTGGCCGCAACCTAATAATGCTAGAACTATTTTAATTCACAATTCCTCTCAGGTATTTAAAGAAGACGCGAAAGAATTTTGCGATGATTTTTATGAGAAGGCACCAATTTCCTGCGAAGTATCCGCCAAAGATGCCCTGTCTCAGCTGAAAGCTTTCAGAGAAACACTTAATGCATTAAGAGCACAGGAACAACTTATACGCGATGGTCTTGCTGTGTTTAATCTAACGTAAATGGATTTTAAATAAGTTATTCATTGGGCACTGGGCTCTATAGGTCCTCGTAGTTAGATTGTTTTTTACAATTGATATATTATAGTAAATAATAATATCAACATACTGACTCAAGAGTCACCACGTTACTGGAGGCGAACATGATAACGATGCAGTCAGTAAGGGAACAGAAGAGAAATGTAAAATAAAACAAACTAAGGAATTATAAATAAGAGTATTATAGTTTGTTTTACCGTCTCAGCGACTCAGCTGAAATATGCCTGTTCGTCAACGCCTCTTTGATTGCATTTTCTCGGTTGAGAAATATTTTTGAATGTTATATCCGGTATCACTTTTGCTTTGTGGCAATCATCATGTTGTAAGAAAAGGAGGAGTGTAGCTGAATTTAAATATATTTAAAACCTTTTGCAATTAATTGATTTTAGTACACCAGTGAATCTGGATCTTCAGAAAATGGAGAAGGAGCTAGAGAAGTTGGAGGAAGTCTGGGGCTTGGTAAATCAATGGGAGGAATCTTGGGACAGATATAAAACTCAAACATTTTGGGAGATGGAGACTGAAGAAATGGAAGAGAATATTATGTTCTTGTTCAGGTAAAGTGATAGTGCCCTTATTTTAAAGCCAAGCAGTGGCGCCTCATATAAACGCATAGTTTGGTTTCATTTTTACATTTTTTATTTATTCAAACAAATTAATCAATCACAGATGAAATTAGACTATGATAGTCGAACTCAGCACGGCCTGGCCAACATTACATGCATATTTTTTTTTCAGGAATTTCAATCGGCTTTCTCGGCAACTTAAAGAAAAGAATTGGGATATTATAGACACAACTAGAGTCAAAGTCGATGCTTTTAGGCGAACATTACCTCTAATTGGTGATTTAAAAAATCCGTGTATGAGGGAGAGACATTGGGACAGAATAAAGACGCTTATGAATGTGTAAGTTGCAAAGTTGAGACTATGTAGTACTTACTCTTGCTGTAAGAAATTACATGCTTAAGTAATGTGTCTTTGCTGGTATGAATCTATTAAAATGAATTTAAGCTTGTTTTACGTTAGAAAGTATGGATTGAATAAAACAAAATGACAAATTAGAAGGTGCGTAATTTATTTCATGTTCCTATCCCAATACATAATATAATTTCACAATTATTTGATGCATACAGAGAATTTGACCAAAACTCAGAAGACTTTAAATTAGACTTAATTATGAAACTAAACTTCCAAGCGTACGCAGACGACATAGCAGAAATATCAAATGCTGCTACTATGGAACTTAACATTGAAAACGGACTCAAAGCTATCAGAGAGGTGTGGAAGGCGACGACCTATGAGATGACGCAACATAAAGGCGATATTTATAAGATTAAAGGTGTAGACGACGTTATGCAGGTTGGTTAAACAAAATCTGCTACATTTTGGGTTAGGCTCTTGCATAACCGTTGATTAAACTTTCAAATTTCTTAGTTTCTTGAAGATCATCAAGTGCAACTCTCGTCAATGAAATCGACAAAATATGTAGAACCATTCATTAAAGAAGTTGATTACTGGGAGAAGGCATTAGGATATGTAGCAGAATGTATTGAAGTAAGCAATATGAATTGTTGTTGATTAGTGTAGAAGTTCTTTCTAATTTGCTTTTGCTCGGGGCTTCGCTACCGTTATGTACGGAAGTGAACCTAAATACAGTTTTAAATGTATATGCCTATGACACTTAGGGTTAATGTAACTTCGCTTTAGTGAAAAAAAAAATCGAAATGGATTGAATGGATGATGAAGGTTGACTGGTAGAGAATGCCTTGTGGCATTAAGTCCGCCTATGTACCAATATTGTACATGAAGTTTAAATAAATAAATAATCAGTAGTTCCGAAGATTATCCCCTACATTCAAACTTACAAACTTTTACCTCTTGGTAATATTATACCTAATACTGCCACTTACCTACGGGATATCTTCCGTGATTATTCACTATTTTGAGCTCCCGATATTTGAAGCGCTTGCAACAGCGTAATTTTAGTTTTAAACCGTGAAAGCTTAAAACAGTGTTTATACCTAATAAATTAAGAACCTGTTCAGAAAAATTGTTGAGTGTTTCATAACATGTTCCTGTAACAGATTTCCTTACAAGTTCAAAGGCGTTATCTCTATCTAGAAACTATTTTTACTGGTGAAGACATTAGGAAGCAATTACCACAGGAAGTTTTAATATTTGATGACTTGACATCCGCTTGGACAGAAATCACTTCCAAGTAAGCTCTGCCACTAAAGAATATTTATTAATTTAACCAATAATCTAGACAAGTATTTACTAATTATTAGTAGTATAAGGAATTTAGGACATTATTATACACACATATTTAGCGGAACATAAAAAAGATCGTAGATTAAATCTCGTAGTTAAATTTGTTTTCTTTTTCAAAATTACACCTTTAAAAATTAAAATGAGGTTACATTTAATATATTTTTTTGAATAAAATTGTTTTTGGTGAAATATGTACTTTCTTTAAGTTTTGAGGTTACCAATTAAAGTTAAAAAAGTTATTTAAAAACAACTTCTTTGTATTTAAAAAAATAAAAAATAATAACGCGTGTTGCCTCCACGTGCTCTTTTAAAGTTTCCGCCCACCTAGACATGTTGAGAATGATGTTACCTATCTATTGTATCCTGTGATAGAAGCTGGTTTTGGCGAATCGCTGTAGGAATGGCCACTGCCATTCGCCAAAATCAGCTTCTTTGGGAAATTCGCTCGAAATTATGTAATTGTTCACTGACAAAATTATAATATATTGATTAACTTACCTGGGGGTCTAAAATGGCCGCTTTAACAGCTTAAATTTAAAACAGTCGCGTAGAAGTTGACGTTTAATTGATTTCTAAATTTAAAATAATTTATTCTAAAATAAAAACCAGCCTGCAATGTTACACAAAGAAGTTTGTCGATCTTTTTTTGTTTCGCTAAATTTGCCGGTGAGTGAAAATATCTATTGCTGTGTGAATCTAATTTTCTATGAGATCATGTTTTTTTTGATAGCATGTTCGCTGGAAAAAATGCAATAGAAGCCTGCCTTTACAAACCTTTGCCATATCTTTTCAATAAATTGAACCAAATGGTGGATAACTTAGATGGCATCCTCCGAGCTCTTGAAAAATATTTAGAGACAAAACGACAACTGTTCCCGAGATTTTATTTTATTTCTAACGATGATTTACTGGAAATTCTTGGCAATTCAAAGAAACCGTCGTTGATACAAGTGCATTTGAAGAAATTGTTTGATAACGTGAATAGGATCAGGATTGACAAGGTAATTAAGACTCGTATACCAAAATAATGAGTGACAAAACTGGCAAGTGTTAGATATAAAGATTATATCCTTATGATTTAACATATCGATTATCGTACATTAACATATCGTGCCGTATAGCTTCAGGCCTTTCACATTAGAGTTGGTTCGATTACCGCTTCAAGCAAGCAACCTTTAATTTCATGAAACAACTTGTTTTTTTTTCTCTAATAAATTGGTAGCAGAGAGGGACAGATAAAGAGACGTTGTGTTTAAAGTGTTTATCATCTTCATGGTTTGTGACTAAAGTAACAATTTCTTTCCCAAAAAGTTTTTCATTCGAGCCACCATTTTAGAAATATAGAGCGATTTATTTGTATAAAATAAAAATAAAACCAGCGAAGAGCGTGTCGGGTCACGCACAATGTAGGTTAGGCGAAACTAAAAGAGTTCCTTATTGACTACGAAATCCTAAAAACGACTACTTAAAAACGAAGGTCCTTAGTTCGGAAATGGTGTGTCGGAGGACTATGCGCTCCCATAAGATTATAATCTTTGAACATGCGTCTCAGAACATAAATGGTTTCTGTGGTCTAGGTCAACCCGATACTGCAATAAAATTGGGAAACTGCCGAAAAAAAAACTAAAAAATTTCCAAGTCCGAAAATTATTTTGACATCTTAAGCTAGCTTCCCACGGTCCGTGATATCGCGGACGGAGGCGGACCAGCTCGCACAACACACCGTGGGAAGGGTCTCGTCCGTGGTAGCGCAGACCGTCTGTGGCGGTGCGCCGCTATCCGTCGCGAGGCGGTAACTTCAAAGGTGCGGTGCGCCGGGATCCGAGCACGTAGGTACGACGCGGTTCGAACGCGTCGTACGCTGGAAAAAATGCAATAGAAGCCTGCCTTTACAAACCTTTGCCATATCTTTTCAATAAATTGAACCAAATGGTGGATAACTTAGATGGCATCCTCCGAGCTCTTGAAAAATATTTAGAGACAAAACGACAACTGTTCCCGAGATTTTATTTTATTTCTAACGATGATTTACTGGAAATTCTTGGCAATTCAAAGAAACCGTCGTTGATACAAGTGCATTTGAAGAAATTGTTTGATAACGTGAATAGGATCAGGATTGACAAGGTAATTAAGACTCGTATACCAAAATAATGAGTGACAAAACTGGCAAGTGTTAGATATAAAGATTATATCCTTATGATTTAACATATCGATTATCGTACATTAACATATCGTGCCGTATAGCTTCAGGCCTTTCACATTAGAGTTGGTTCGATTACCGCTTCAAGCAAGCAACCTTTAATTTCATGAAACAACTTGTTTTTTTTTCTCTAATAAATTGGTAGCAGAGAGGGACAGATAAAGAGACGTTGTGTTTAAAGTGTTTATCATCTTCATGGTTTGTGACTAAAGTAACAATTTCTTTCCCAAAAAGTTTTTCATTCGAGCCACCATTTTAGAAATATAGAGCGATTTATTTGTATAAAATAAAAATAAAACCAGCGAAGAGCGTGTCGGGTCACGCACAATGTAGGTTAGGCGAAACTAAAAGAGTTCCTTATTGACTACGAAATCCTAAAAACGACTACTTAAAAACGAAGGTCCTTAGTTCGGAAATGGTGTGTCGGAGGACTATGCGCTCCCATAAGATTATAATCTTTGAACATGCGTCTCAGAACATAAATGGTTTCTGTGGTCTAGGTCAACCCGATACTGCAATAAAATTGGGAAACTGCCGAAAAAAAAACTAAAAAATTTCCAAGTCCGAAAATTATTTTGACATCTTAAGCTAGCTTCCCACGGTCCGTGATATCGCGGACGGAGGCGGACCAGCTCGCACAACACACCGTGGGAAGGGTCTCGTCCGTGGTAGCGCAGACCGTCTGTGGCGGTGCGCCGCTATCCGTCGCGAGGCGGTAACTTCAAAGGTGCGGTGCGCCGGGATCCGAGCACGTAGGTACGACGCGGTTCGAACGCGTCCGTGGTTGCACAGACGACAGCTGTGCGTGATTCTGCGGATCATCACGCACAGCCGACGACCACGGACGGCAACGCACACAGACAGGGCTGTTTCAACGGTGCGTGTCGGTCTGTGTCCCTTTAGCATCGTATGCATCAGTTTTGTTCTTATGTTCCGGCGCCGTAGAATTACATAAAATTGGTTCATTTTGATAAAGATTCAAAAATAGGTTTGTTTGTCCACTCCATTTCTGCGCAACCAACTACACACAACACCAATACTCGTGTCAGCGAACAAACAAGTTCTGACCTGTCGTCTGTGCAACCACGGACGCGTTCGGACCGCGTCGTACGTGCTCGGATCCCGGCGCACCGCACCTTTGAAGTTACCGCCTCGCGACGGATAGCGGCGCACCGCCACAGACGGTCTGCGCTACCACGGACGAGACCCTTCCCACGGTGTGTCGTGCGAGCTGGTCCGCGTCCGTGGCGGTGCGCCGGTATCCGTCGCGAGGCAAAGGTGCGGTGCGACGGGATCCGAGCGCGTCCGTGGTTGCACAGATGACAGGTCAGAATTTGTTTGTTGTAAGAACAAAACTGATGCATACGATGCTATAAAGGATCTACACAGACCGACACGCACCGTTGGAAGAGCTCTGTCTGTGTGCGTTGCCGTCCGTGGTCGTCGGCTGTGCGTGATGATCCGCAGAATCACGCACCGTGGGAACCCAGCTTTATAAATCGATGAAAGCCGGCTGCACGCACGAAAAAACATGACTCATTATCACGTTCCGCCTGAGCCAAGCGTGCAAGCGAGAGCGCGAAACAAGCGATAGAGAGGCACGATCGGCCTAAGCGTTCGGCTTATGACACATCTATCTCTCATCTACTCCATCGGCCGGTGCGTCCATGACGTTATCACGTAAAGTTATCGTCCTGAAACCGATTCTAAAGCCAACCATTTTTTTTCAATCAAATTTCATACCTATTTTCTTTGCTGCTCATTGTTCACCTAAGTGTATACTCCAACTCCTATACGATTTGAGTTCATCGACTCGTAAACAAGAAGAAGATCTATATCTGTGATGAAAACGTTTACGAATTAAAAGATTTGGTAGGTTTTTTTTAAAAAAGTCTGCCAACATTTTGAACGTAAAATATAAAACAAAAACCCATGAAATAATATTATTAATCTGTGTCTGTACTGCCTATGCTGTGGTTGACAAAGTACTCTTTGTGGTTGACTTTTGGCGCTAAAACCAAAACGAAATAGATTTTCGTAAATAAATTGTAACATTCCTGAAGAACGTTCTATTTAATGGTGTTTTATTCTAAGTTCATCTATTAACATGGAAGAAATCTTGCGTAAATGTCATTTTGTACCCATGAGTACGATGGTAACTATTGTTTATATTTATTTCTGTGTACTTAACCAACTTTTGAAAACTGTGTACTTACATATCGTATCCTTATCATATTTTGTTTCTATTCAACGCATTCATCTCATATCAGATTGTTGTATTCATTACTGCAGTATTTGGGAAACTGGTCTAACCTCAAATTCAGTTTCAATAATATTTATTCTGACAGCTTTTTCTTCAACCACAATGGTTGAAGAAATTGACAGCGCTTTTATTTAAAGGCGGTTTTCATAGAGTGTGTAGAAAAATTAACTGTAGGTATCTGCCTTCAGTTGGCCTTCATCTCAGTAGAATGCTTAGAACCCAGATCAATCTAGATAAGCTTACTACTGTAGAAATAGTGCCCAAAAAAACTTATGTGGAGAGTGTTTTGTTACCTTAGCTCAAAAACTCTAAAATAGATTTTAGTAATTTAGCACTAAATACACTATGTTATCCATAAAGTAAATAATTTTATATTTTGTGAAGATATATTCCATCATGCCCCTTGAGAAACTTTATTTTCAAGTAACTTGTACATTTAAATTCTGTAGATCAAGATAATTTATTGAGTAACACTAGAGCAAGTCCCAAAAACAAAGGGTAGTAATAAAAGCTCCGAAAAAAGAAATATATAAGCATACTCAAAATATGAAATTGAATGCTTTATATACTAACTAATTTACCGACAACTTATATGCAAATAGAAATAAAGAAACAACCGAATAAAATACTTGAAATACTGAAAAATCAATACAGGATTTGCTGATGTAATATTTTTCCACGAGCTTAAATTGCGTTTTAAAACTACAGTAAGTCATTTTCATCTTAACTCACCTATATAAATTTAGAATTAACCTATAAAATAAATAAAACAGGAATAAAATCAACATCAAGATAAATATCAAAATTTTGTAATAAGGCGTTGTCGACGCCATTCTGTCTATATAGCTCCTATTTCTGTCTGCATCCCCTTCGAACCCAACCTATCCGGAGTCGGGGTGCCCCAAGTCACGAGCTCGGTTCGCTCGCTCTTGCATCCTAAGTTAAGACAACGATTATTTTAGCACAACATTGTTTTCGGAAACTTAGTATTTTTTTTGAATTTTGTTATTAAATACAACAATTTATTTATGTCCGTTAATTTTCTACAAATTTTTCGGTAATTCATTGTAACACAGCTTAGTTAGTATTACAGTCGGAAGCTTTATTATTTCCCTAAAAAATGCTATTTGTATGCTAAGAAGTAGACATTTATTTTTACTGATCACTACATTCAATTTACAGAAAAAAGTAATTGAGATAATGGAAGCTCCACAAAACTTTGATCCAATCAAGATATACTGCAAAAGAAACTTACTCAAACTCCAACATAGTAGAACCAACATGAAGTATGCAGATGGTGACCTCCGGAACTTCAAGTCAGTGTACCGTATAGCTTGCTGTAAGGCCATTTACTCTCACAATTGGAACAAACTGCTGTACTTGTTGAAGAAATGTCCTCCGTGGGAACATAATTGGAAGGATGTCAACGAAGCTGCCTTGTATGTTAGAGTGAGTATTTTAATTAAAATTATGATGCTTATGAAAGTCTGTCCGAAGTTGGTCCCTTAGTGCTTTTATATTCACCCAGAATTTATTGTTTTGTTGAGTCAGAGTAATGTACTTAAATATATTTTTTTGTGTCAAGTCTATGATAGTTCTTTATTTGATCTCTGTTGCTTCTTATTGACAGACACCTGTGATGCAGGTGTCCTTAAACAGAAGTAACTTTTCATATGCCTATTAACCTAGCTAGATTGAACATGATAATATCCATTTTGATTATAAGTGCACAAGGAGCAGTACAAAAAATAATTGAAAAATTGCTGAGAATTGGCAAAATTAAAAACAAGCTATTTTTAACTATTTCCAGGCTCTGGTAATTCTCCTCATGTACCATCCAACGTCACAATCAAAAGGCCTGTTAAATGAATATTTACACTTAGTCTGGTCATGTCGCTCCGATGAAGTGAAGAAAGCGGTTCTGAAGATCTTGTTGACATTACCAGAGAAGATACACGGTGTTACGCATGCCAGATTTGTCGATTCTTATGCTGATTGTAGTAAAGGTTTGAATTACTGAGCTTATTTCAGGATTATTCCTTGTCTTTACGTGGTACTTAACACTAATTGATTTTGGTGCAGAAAATTATGTTAGAGCGAGAATTCCTAAATAATCCTGTGAATAAAAAAAAAAATCAAAATCGGTTCATAAACGACGAAGTTAAACGCGAACACACATAAAAAAAAAAAAAAAAAAAAAAAACATATATACGGTCGAATTGAGAAACCTCCTCCTTTTTTGAAGTCGGTTTAAAAAGAAACGGAATTTAAGATCAGTTTATCATTCAAAATCTAATATACTTTTGAATATTGTTTCTGATACACAGCACCTTATGAATTCTCTATCCAAAACTATCAGCCCTAGTGTGATAACGCGACGCTTTCTATCCCGCATTGGAATTTCGACGCACTCCTTGCGCCTAGAGCTGATAATCCAACAGTGCGCTAGTTTGATGCACTGGGATGCGCTCCGTTGTATTTTCAATGCTCAGTTCAGTTAGCGAGAGATGAAAATACAGTGTGCGAAAAAAATCACTCATGTGAACAAGAGCCAAGTTTTGAGAACTGGTTAATACTTGAGAAGAATATACCAGCAACTTTTATACATCAGGTAAAACATGCATAAATAATTCTTGATCTTTGATTCTTGGCATATTGCGTTTTGTAATAAGTTAATGTTAGTCTTTGGACCATTTTACCTGTTTTACTACATAGACCGATAGCGCTGGGATATTTTTATGTCAAAGTTTAAAAAATTCTAAAGTTGCTTATTTCTTGCCTGTGGAGACAGTCGTACCTATGAAGCTTATTATTGCGTTTTGTGTCACATCTGTCACTTGCATTTTCAGTAATTCGATGATTCTTTTTATTCACATTTAATTTAAAGTTTAAAATAAATATGGTATCATATCTAGGATAGCCTGCGGGGAGCGTGCAAACCCACTTTGTGTAATCTTCGTCCAGCGCAAACTGACAATCGATGAAATAACTATTTCCTTTCTCAGATCACTTACATAAGCCTATTAAATAGATTTGTGCCAAATTATGGCATGCAATATTAAGGTTTTTAATTATTTTGTTTTCCCAAGCTACAAACGCTTCAAAAAAATATCACAATCATTAGAGTTCACATATTCAACATCATAAATGCACGTCGTGGATGAATTTGACACAAAATATTTTAAACAACAGAAATCAGCACTCTAAAACGCGTAACAACTATTTAACCTATTGTAATATTCTTTTAGACCTAGTTGGGCGACGTGTTAAATGGAAGGAACTGGTTAAATATTAGGGTTCTCGTGCACAGAGATGACACAAAATGCTACTTCAATGCTACAAGTTACTACTTCGTTATTGTCATGAAAGTAAAATTTTTATCTCTAATTTTTTTTCTGTAATAGGTACTGATTGAAAAGACAAATACCTACATAAATTTCTACCTATGCAAGTACTTAGGATGACACAAACTAATGTGTTAGGTTGGGCAGATGGCCCTGAAACTATATGCGAAACACAACAACATTAATATTTTTGAAACTTCAAAACCTAGCGCTATTGGTCTATACAGGTCTACCATTTAACTCGGAAGACTGAGGTACTGGGTAAAACGGGGTGAATAGAGAGAGACACGATGGCGAATCGAGGAAGGTCTTTAAATAATTAAGTAAATAGAATAGAGTACTTGTTGGTTACATTTTTTTTCCTAGCCTGCTCTGTCCCACTGCTGGGCAAAGGCCTCCCCCATGACTTTCTAATTTTGTTTAAAATTGGCCACCTCCAACCAATCCGTTGAGAATGATCATACTTAATTATATTAATTCGAAAATTAAAATTCACCATCGTGTCTTTATTAGTTTATTCGCATAGGTACGGTAGCTGGGCGGGTGACGCCCGATGCCGGGCTAACAAGGAACATGCGGGACTGAGCTGAGGGGCATGTCGCCAAGTCCTCTGTCACAACGCACACCGGGGACGGTAGGGCAGAGCATTTTATCTTTACCCAACATAAATTCATACTTAGCTAGTGGTAACAAGATACAGATTTATACCTTGGGGTCGATCTCTCAACGTAGGAATCGTAAGATAAAATTTGCCATCCCGGTGTGCTGGCCTTTAGGCGAAACCGTAATATTAATTATTGTTGTTTAATTGTAGCAAATAAATGATATAAGTCTTGAAATAAATATGTTTTTGACAAAAAGTAGGGTGTTTTATTTATTCTTATCGGTATTGGTAAAAGTTGTAACTACCTACATAAAAATGAAATGTTTTTTATCTTTTAGCCGACTTTGTCATGAGGTGGTAAGCCTTGTTTGTTTATCCAGAGTGGCTAACAAGAGCATCGTTCGTAACAGTACTAACCTTTAATTTACCATTTTCTAGAATGCTATGGGTTTACCAGTGGCTAAAGCCATGACGTCAGAAGATGGAGAATGTATTGAATGGAAGTATAACTTGGTACTGGATGGGCCTGCCGAAAACTGGCTGAATGGTCTGGAGAGTACTATGAGGATTGTCTTAAGAGATGTAAGGTTTTAAGACTTTTTTGGTAGTACCTAGATGTAGAACAACTTTGAAGCGTTGTTATAGAGTCAAAAATAAAAGACCAAATTAAACTAGCTGGCGTAATGTGAACCAGGGTCAACGTAGGCTGGCAGAGGCCAGCCTACGTTGACCCTGGTTACTTGAATATAAGTTTAGAAAATGTTTTATCATTGGATATCAACACACATAACATCTTTGAAGTTTTACTAGCTATTTTATTTCGACTCTGTAAGTAAACGTCTACCAGCACGCGAATACAGCGGCCACGGTTAAGTTTTTTACTTGCCAGTGGTTGACCTCAAGTTGTAACTGGTGAAGTAGAAATTACCCAAGTACTTTTTTATTCTTACACGTTAGAAAATGGTTCAAAATTGATTAGAGAAGGTCTGGAGGTTATAATATGGTTCTAATTTGGTACCCCTAATATGAACACAGCTTTCTTGTTCACGCTGTATGGAGGACAATCTGTAGAAAATCTGAAACAGTCTCCAATATCATCATCATCATTATCAGCCTACAGCAGTCTACTGCTGGAGAAAGCTTCGCCTATCGCACACCACCCTGATTAAATTAATAAATTGATTGTGTTTCTAGCAATTGATATTGACACGAGCTGCTTTGAGGAAGTGTAAGTACCAAAGAGAAGCGTGGATCAACGACTGGCCGGGACAACTCGGGATCACATCCAGCAAGGTTAGTCATCAAATGGCTCCTCCCGCTCTGCGCGGAGCGGAATGGAGTGTCAGACTTGTACTAGCGGCGATAAGGTTGTATATTGCTTGTTTGGCTCCGCCAGCTCCTTCGCTAGCATGACTGATTCGCAGAAGGAGGTGACGGCTTCACATTCCCTCTCGCTCCGGACCATGGATTGAACCTGGGCCGGACGCGAGACGTCGCCGCCGCCAATGGCTTGTGTTGCCTTATGCCATATGCTCTGAAGTCTAAAGGGTTTTTGCAAACGCGTTTTTTCGTAGACTATCAAAACTGTGACAGGTGGTTAAGTCGCCAGCTACGGAAGCAATTATAGAGAATTCATTCGTGAAGCTGCGGTTGCGGTCGTCTTTGCCTGAAGTATGTAATGTGTAGGGTTATAGGATAATATGTTAAGGGTCTAACCGTATCTACTCCAAGCAAGAGCCAGCTCGTCCATAGTTTTTTTAAAACATATTTATCACTGAACTTATTATTTTGGGAGCTTCTGAAACGCCCATTTATGATTTAAAACAAATCTAGATCCAATGGACGTCTGACTGCACCCGCACGCTCTGCCGCTGCGATATCATGAAAGAGAAGAAGCCTCTAAAGAAACTGCGCAAGAAGCAGAACCTGATCCTCACGACTCTTCAATTGATGTCCCGGAAGGAGATCAGCAAGATTCTGCGTGCTAAAGTCAACGCGCTCTGTGTCATTGAGATACATTCTAGGGATACGGTTGACAAGATGTACAAGATGGGTTAGTGTAACTAGACTAGCTGCAAACTTCCTGACCATTAGAGAAGGTACTAGGTAGGCATTGCACAGAGGGAGTTCCGGATCGGTCTTTTAAAAGGAAGAGTGTCTCTTTCCAGTGGCGTGTCGCTAATTCAGAACGGAGGCAAGCGGGCGATTTCAGACGTGCAAAATGTTTCAATCGAAGGCAAGATGGCATTAAAACTGTTTTATTGCCGTACACACTGCTTTATTATTTATTTATTTATTTATGTACACAGATACTAATAAATAAATTAAAAAAAATATAAATTAAAAAAATATTTAAAAAAAAGTCTGTTAATTTAATTTAGTGTCGATTAATTATTATATTTCATAATATGTACATAAATATTAATGATCTCACAAAATAATGATAAATCACTAATAAATAATAGCCAATTTTATTTATTCTTTTCTTCAAAACAACTTCATAGTTTATAGGTACCTACCTAACCTCTTCGAGAAAAACATTTTAGGTATTGTATTTTATTTCAAAGAGCTATAATATTATGATGATGGTTCGAAGAACTCTATCAAATAACTACAAAATGATAGTAATTTTGTAGTTATTTGATAAAGTTCTTCTAAATAAATACATCAAAGTACAGTGCACATGAATAGTGTTAATTCATTATTTTTAATTACGAAATAATGAATTAACACTATTCAAGTGCAACGAACTTTGATGTATTTATTTAGAAGAACTTTTCAAGTATTATTCCCATAACATTTCTTTGTACACCTCCCAGGCTGTATGAACGTAAGCGCATTCGAGTGGTTCTCTCAGCTGAAGTTCTACTGGGACCGCGACAGGGAAGACTGTTGCATCAGGCAGACAAACACGATTTCAGTTTACACGTACGAGTATATCGGGAACTCGGGAAGACTAGTGATCACGCCTCTTACTGACAGGTGACTAAAGAAACTATCGTCATGATCATGACTTCAGCCGAAAAGCACTGCTGGCCAGCCAAGTGTCGCCATATCGACCGGTCCTGTGGTTGTAGCATCCAGTGTGTTTCCTCGACTTTCATCACTTTTGCCTAAGTTTGTCGAAGGCTACGCACGCTGATCCTTCCGGTATGCATTCGCCGCTTTAGAACCTTTCGGTACCATCGGACATCCGTTCAGAAAGAAACGTTTTCTAATTTTCTAATGCCCTACAGGTGCTACATAACCCTAACCACAGCACTAAACCTGTTCCGCGGCGGGAGCCCCCAAGGCCCGGCCGGCACAGGGAAGACGGAGACCGTGAAAGACCTGGGCCGAGCGCTGGCACGATGGGTGGTCGTCACCAACTGTTCCGACGGACTCGACTACAAGTCCATGGCCAAGTGTTTTGCTGGTAATAACTTTTACAGGTCTACGGGTTATGGAGCGAAAAAGATGTCATTCGCCTCGTGTAGGTGCGGACGACTCGACTCAACACAACGTCGGATTATTTGCTTTCATTTCATATGGACTCTGTGTCCGAGTCAAGCCGATTCCACGTCGCTAACAGTGGTAGTAACTCCCTTTGCTCAGTTCAGTCATTCGCCCACTGACGGGCGTCCCATTCGGCGTGACACTCGTCCCGCACCGCGCAGCTATCGAGGGCACCAAACCTGTACTAAATAATAGTATTTTATAGATAAACCACGTAAAGCGGTTGATCCCTTGATCTCTCTCTCTCTCTCTCTCGGATTATCAGACTGCGGGAGGGTGCGTACTTAACTAGTCTCCAATGAGATTGGCAGCCGCTGTGCGGCGCGGCGGTGGCCGACATTCGGCTAGAAGTCCATTTTACACTTTTGTCTCATCGAAGTCTACTTGGTTGCTCAGACCCTTCACGTTTCGCCCAGGTATCGCCCAAAGCGGTTGCTGGGGTTGCTTTGACGAGTTCAACCGCATCAACATCGAAGTACTATCAGTAGTAGCGCAGCAGATCCTGGCCGTGCTGCTGGCGCTGTCGCTGTTCATGAAGAGGTTCGTGTTTGAAGGCGCCGATATCAAGCTGGACGCTAACTGCGGCATCTTCATCACTATGAACCCTGGGTGAGTGGACTTAAGAAACACATTACATTGAGGAGCTGGAGCTTTTCCAGAAGAAGTTCATGTTTGAGGGTTCCGACACCAAGCTGGGCTCGTAACTGAGGGATTAACTACCTAGGGTGTGCGGAACGTAAGTTTTAATCTGACGCGAGTAACACGCAATTCTTTTACTACAGTTACGCGGGCCGAACAGAGTTGCCAGATAATTTAAAGTCGATGTTCCGGCCGATCGCTATGTGTGTGCCGGACTCGCTCATCATCGCAGAGAACACGCTATTCTCTGATGGCTTCACCGCTTACAAACTTAATGCTAAGAAGGTACAGCTTACGTTTTACAATAATTATTCATTTGTTTTCTAACTTATTGGTAACCCTTGATAATAAGTAAGTAATTAAGATGCTTCTGACTAAAAATTATTAAGGACCTCTCAGTTGTGTCGTGACAAGGGATAGCCGGCTTCTTCAAAAGAGCTTGTGAATGACTGTTGACGATTGTGTTTACCGTCAAAATGTCATGCAAAGTAGGATTTATTATTTTCTGTGGTTTCAACTCGGTTTTTTACAAAAAATAGCCGTCAAACTATCTAACAACTCTTCGGATACTAGCCTCAATCCGATACAACAAGTAGATACAAGAAGATAGAATAGAACTGAAATGGGATTGGAATTTCTACCCGCGGTCCTCGCTATCTTTTTTAGACAGCATGTCTAGAATAGCATTTAAAACTTACTGCGTACAACTAGTTCACCCTCTCATTCAATTGTAGGTGTTCACGTTATACCAGCTGGCCATGCAGCAGTTGTCCAAACAGGAGCATTACGACTTTGGCCTGCGGTCCATGGTTGCGTTACTGCGATACGCTGGCATCAAGAGGAGAGCATATCCTAATCTACCCGAACAAGAGGTAAGATGGTGGATGAAGAAAAGGTGAAAAATAAATATTTCTTTCGAAATAGACCGTTGAAATAGATAAATTGTCGTGTACTCTCCTTATTGCAACGTCATCAGTTCATTGTCTTATATGTACAGTCACGAGCACAAATATGTAAACACTTAACAACTTTAAAAAGTGTGTTTCTTTCTCCTACTGTTCTGATTAAAATTTCATGTTGTTACGAACATAGGATTTTGAAACTCATATTATTATGAAAAAGATCCTGTCTCCAAGTTACTATTTTTATTTCTCGCGAAAATTGCTTTTAATTTTAGGAAAGTGTAAACATATTGGTGCTCGTAAACATATTTGTGCATGTCCATTTCTTGCAGGTGGAAAGGTGGTGCTGTTTTGCATCCAAGCTTGGAACTAGTTTAAGAGGAATCAAAACTAAATATTTTTGCTAACATTTAATAGTCAAGAATTTCCGCAAAAGAATGCCTGATTCCGTAACTTATCACAATTATCTGCTAACCGATTATAAATAAAACAAAAGCTCTTAAAATCCATGGTTGACTTTCTACAGTACTTTATTTGAATGCTACTCATTCCCTCCTGTCTTCAAATTTCCCCCACAGATGGTAATCCTCGCCATGCGCGACATGAACGTGGCCCGTCTGACAGCCAAGGACGTGCCCCTATTCGACGGCATCATGCAGGACATATTCCCCGACGTGGAGATTCCGACCTTGGACTATGAACTGTTGGAGACAGCCATCACTGCGGAGATGAGGCTGGCTGGACTGCAGCCCGTTAAGGCGGCATTGCATAAAGTTATACAGACTTATGAGACTAAGGTTAGTTGGGATTCATTGAAGTAGTAAAAAAAACTTTGTTGTCTCTCAAAATACAGCGAAAGCTCATTATCACGGCAATTCTCGTAACATCTCGCAGAATTTTTATTACATAGCTTATACAAGTGGCGCGTTCGTTGACAACCATTATACCCGAAAGTAATCCATAATTAATCAACCAATCAAGTAACTTACGAGGCTGTAAGTATGAATGTTTGTTTCAGTCAAAGTTCATTTTTTCTGATGAAATCCTAAAATGGAAAATGTCCTCCAAAATACATATTTTTAACAGACTCTTAAGACTAGCAGGATACCTGAAGTACAGAATCGGTCACCGGGACGATGTCTGGGAAGGCTATGTTCAGCAGAGTACTGCTTTCAGTTGAATGATGAAGTTATTGTACAATATAGACCATCGTCTGCCATAATTAAGGTCCTAACACCACTTAACGTCACCCAGAACTCCCGCCACTCAAGCATCCTTCTCGGCGACACCAACACGGCCAAGACTACATCCTGGAGAATGCTAGCCAACACGCTGACCCGTCTGCACCGGGAGAACCAGCCAGGGTTTGAGGTTGTACAGGTCTTCCCGATTAACCCCAAGGCTCTGACCCTGGGGGAACTGTACGGGGAGTATAACCTGGGTACCGGGGAGTGGAAGGATGGAGTCCTGTCTTCGATCATGAGGGCCACTTGTCAGGGTAAGACATACTCATACAAACGCTCTCGGCTTTTTCCCATGGGGTAGGCAGTCATCTGCTACACGATACTTTAGAGGCCGTCTCCACGAGCGAGTGAATCGCGGCGATATTATCGCATACAAATACGTGGGACGACGATAATATCGCTGCGATTCTCTCGCTCGTGGAGACGGCCCCTTAGGATAAGGCGGGTTTGGAAGTCACCATTTCTCGGGTGTTTTAGTGGTGGTTACTATCAATAATAAAACTGGTGTTCCTGAAAACGTGGTAATAGGTGTTCTCATGGTTTCTAAAAGCTGACGAATCTTATGTCAACTGTCAAAGATTTATAAATAAATATTAACATGATGTATTAGACTTTTCCTAAATCCTAAATAGTTATTTGTGCACCAAGGTCTTCGTTGGATGATTCGATTCCGCATCGATAAGTGCGGTAATTACTTTACTGGGTTCCCTTTGTTGTCCCGTAGACGAGTCCCCGGACATGAAATGGATAATATTTGACGGCCCAGTGGACGCGATATGGATAGAGAACCTCAACTCCGTGATGGATGATAACAAACTGCTGACTCTAGTCAACAGTGAGAGAATATCGATGCCTTCACAGGTATGTATAATGCTAGTCGCTGGAAATGTGATGGCGGTAGAATGTGGATCGTATCTGATATAATTACTTACAAAAAAAAAACATTTTGTCATGCACTGCGAAACAACGCGCTGCCTCAACTCCTAAGGGTGTTAAATCAAGAAAGAGGTTGGAAGATTTTTGTTTGAAGCCTGGCCTGCTTAACTTCCGCAATTTTGATTAAATTTTCAAAATAGCAGTCACGCATAAAACCTGTATTAATACAAATATAGTATGAGTAAAAACAAGTTTTGTATGAGACAAAATCTTCGCCTTCTGTAAAACTTTGATTCCAGAAGTGTGACGCTTTAGAATATTTTGTCTCATACTTAACTAGTTTGTATTAATACCAACTCCTGATTAAAAGCATTATATGGCATAACATTATTTTGAAAATAATATAAAATGGCAAAAGTTAGGCAGACTAAGTAATTCAAACTCCTTTGTGTTAAAACTCCTAATACAACCCGGTACCTATTAGGAGTTAGGTTTTGTTATTGTTTGGTGCATCGCTTGCTAAATTGAACGGGCCGTTATACAGGGTGTTTGGCCGAAAGGAGGGGTAATTTGTTGTCACTTCAGCTCGCAAAAACAAACTTGTTTTGAAAAAAACCGGCCAAGTGCGTGTCGGGCCACACACAATGTAGGGTTCCGTAGTTTATTTATTTAAGGACAACCAACAAAGCATACACCAAAAATATACATGTTAACGTAATCATATTATTTGCCCATCAACATATGCGGACACTTCCTACGGTCGGATTTGCCTTCGAACGATGATTTTTATTGTAATAATAAAAACAAACTTACATTTGCAGTTGAAAAACCTACTACAGCTACAGCTACAGCTTTCTAGTACTAGAAGTCTTTGAGCTAAGCTGCGGACAGACGGACGGACTGACATGGCGAAACTATAAGGGTTCGACTACGGAACCCTAAAAATGGGGCTAAGGATGAGTTTTTGCTGTATATAGCTGAAGAGACAGCAGATGACCCCTTTTTTTCAGCAAAACACCCTGTATAACGAAAGTTATGAAAAAGGAAATCTTTCTGAAGAAGCATCCTCAGATCAGGCTTGTCATATTAGAAAATAATCGTCGCAAGGTTACGTGATCGACTTGAACGATTGTTCGATAAACCTGAGCTAGTTCTCTGAACAAATGATCGCGACGATCGCGTTATCTTGTGGTGATCGCCTAGATTAAGACACTGGTTTAGGCATCTATTCTTTCACGCAGGTGACACTTTTGATCGAGACCCTGGACTTGACGGTGGCCTCGCCAGCCACGGTATCACGTAACGGCATGGTGTACAATGACTACAAGGACTGGGGCTGGTGGCCCTTCGTCAACTCCTGGCTGGAGACCCTCGAGAATCCTGACTACAGGGAGATGGTGAGCGAGGCTTTGTTTCTATTTATCTACTACTTGGATAGCATCATAATCAGTCTGGAATGTTCATAAATTTTTATGTTCGCACGCATTTTGACCCTGTAATTTACACGATACATGTAACGGGATATTAACACTCATTTGTTTTGAGTTCCCGAGATTTCGGCGCTGATACAAGCACCATGATTACGGATAAATTGAAGTTATTGCGGGTGGGTTTAGGAGCAGACAAATCGGTCTACCCTCTTTCTTGTTTGTAAAAAACAAACAAGAAAGAGGGTAGACCGATTTGTCTGATAAATCTGAAATAGAATTTATACCTAATCACAAGAATTTAGAATCATATTTTCATTATATTATTTAATAATTTGTATGGGTGATCATGGAATGAACATTATTAGTATATAATTATTTAATGAACACCTGCATGTATCAGAAGTAAACGATTTAATTTGATTTGAATGTCATCATCTGCGATCGGTTACGGAGTTGTACCTACTTTGAACGATTTGAAAATGTCACGGTCTTGACTTAACATGCATTTTGCATGCATTTTGCTCGTCCTTTTACACGTGCAGCCTGTGGACTAGTTATAGTTTGCGTGCTTATAGCGATCTGCGGGTCCAGTATAATAACGCACTCAGGATACTGTTGGGGCTGCCATGGCGATATAGCGCGTCAAAGATGTTTGCGAAAAGGCATATAGATGGTTTTGCGGCCATCATACGAAAGAGAAGCGCTTCCCTGCTTGCTCGTCTTCGTGCCGGTACCAACAGTATCTTGAGTTTATTCGCAGATAGATGGGAGTCTCCAATGCTGCGACATTGGATGAAAATCCATAGAAAATAAGCCATGTATGTCTACTAACACTAGTTTTTAAGACCATATTTACTAACACTATGGGCATAGCCCGAAATAAATGATATTATTATCTCTTTATTCATTTTTTTTACACATTAATTACATTTTTAAATATTGGAATATAAAATAATATAAAAACATTTAAAAATATAAAAAATAGTAGCCCACCGGCATCGGGAACAGGGTCCGAGTTACCGGTGGTCAGGGCTCTTGAGAGAGGAACCTCCTAACAATACGCGCCGTGTCTAGAAGAACTGCCTTCTGAATCAAGCGCTTGATCCAGCTGCCCAGCGAGAGCCTCCTCAGATGTTGGTCGAGGCTCTTGGCTATTAAGCCATTGGCCGACACGACTATCGGCACAATGACTGCTGTACTCACGTCCCACATGTCGACAACCTCGCGAGCCAGATCTAGATATTTAAATTGTTTATCTTTCTCTGCTTTCACGAGGTTCTCGTCATGCGGAACCGTAATATCAACAATCATTGCGCGACGCTCCAATCGATCTATCACCACAATGTCAGGCTTATTGGCAACAATAGTCCTGTCAGTGATGATAGGTCGATCCCAATACAACGTGATATTACCATCATCGAGAACTGGGTCGGGCGCATACTTATAGTATGGCACTTCTGATTCCACAAGTTTGTACTTCAAAGCAAGTTGCTGGTGGATAATCCTGGCAACGAGGTTGTGTCTATGCAAGTACTCTCCGTTAGCCAGACGAGAACACCCAGAAATAATGTGTCGGATCGATTCTCCCGGACGGTGGCATGCCCGACATATGTCAACCGTGCCATCCTTCACAATGTATTTCCGATAGTTATTCGTCATCATAACTTCGTCCATTATTGCACAGACAAAACCTTCGGTTTCCCCGAATAGGTCACCGAAACGCAGCCAAGACACGGACGCTAAGAAGTCTACATCGGACCCATGTAGTGCCCGGTAAAAGCGTCCGTGAAGCTCCTTGCTCTGCCATACCTCCTTGCGGTCATTAGTGTCTAATACTCTAGGCTTGCGCCAGTTCTCGTTAGCCAGGGAGAGCGGGGTGAGGCCCTTATCTACTGAGACCACATCTCGATGCATCCCCACGTCGGCTTCTAGGAAGTATTCCCTGAGACTGCATACCTCGCGGTTGTGCAGGGTCTTAGCATTTAAGAAGCCACGACCCCCGCATTTCCGCGGGATATACAGTCTCATCACCGACGACCGTGGGTGATGCATTCGATTTGCGGTCAACAGTGCGCGGACCCTCCTATCCAGGGCATCAAGTTCCGTCTGAGTCCATTTGAGTATGCCGAAAGAATACATCAAAACCGGCATGACCCAACCGTTGAAGGCGCGCACCTTGTTTCCGCCTGACAAGAGACTGTTTAGCACCTTATTCAGGCGGCCAAAAAAGCGCTCCCTCAACGATTGTTTCATGTCGGCAGTGTTGATACCTAATGCTTCCGACATACCCAAATACTTGTAAGTTTCTGTTGAGGAGAAGGTGTATGGAATCCGAGAGTTGAGTTCCCACGGATTCCATAATCTCCCCTCGCTTCACATGCATGACTGCACATTTGTCCACACCAAATTCCATCCTGATGGCGCTACTGAAAGTTTCTGTTACCTTCAGTAGCTTCATCAGTTGCAAATTGTTGGGGGCAAAGAGTTTCAGATCATCCATGTAAAGAAGGTGAGATATGACCTGACCACCTCTCCTTAACCGATAGCCTAGACCTGAACCTTCCAGCAGTGTACTGAGAGAGTTCAAGGCCAGACAAAACCACAATGGACTCAAACTATCACCCTGGAATATACCGCGCTCTATCCTTATCGGTTCGCTGTTCCCCTGGATCTGTCGACATCCTGGATAGCGAAGGACCGTTCTCCAGTGCCCCATACATGACATCAGGAAGGTACGCAGAGTTGCATCAACTTTATACAACTCCAGCACCCTCATGAGCCATGTGTGAGGCACAGAATCATAGGCCTTCTTATAATCTATCCAACATGTAGACAGATCCCTTCGGGAGCGGCGAACCTGTTGGCTAATGGCCATATCTATGAGGAGCAGCTCCTTAGTACCGCGGGACCCGTTCCTACATCCATTCTGAGAGGCAGACATGATACAATTACTATCAATATGTTGGTTGATTTTAGCTCTCAAAATGGATGTAAGAACTTTATAGACCGTTGGTAAACAAGTAATTGGTCTATAATTTTTGGGCTCCGCAGTACTACCTGATTTATGGAGCAGGTGGGTAATTCCTGTCGTCAAGAACTGGGGCAGCGACCCTGACTCTAAGGCTGATTGAAGCTGGGACGCCAAGCGAACGTGCGATCTCTGAAACCATTTGATCCAGAAGTTGTGCAGTCCATCCGGCCCTGGAGATTTCCAGTTAGGTAACGGACGGACTGCACGAGCTACGTCTTGGGGGCTGATGGTGATTGCCCCCATTTCTGGTATTGGATCACACGCTCGTTCAACCTCCCGTGTCCAATCGCCCTCAGTGTGACTGACAGGCACTGACCAGATGCTGCGCCAGAACGAACACATGGCGTCATCATCCGGCAGACGCGTGTCAGTCACACCTTGGTCCGGTCGTTCCCAAGCCCTATATACCCACCTTTCATCGCTTTGGAAAGTGCGATTCTGAGTGTATCGTTCCACTCGCCGCTTGTACCGGCGAATACGGCTTGCCCATGCACAGATCTTCTGCTTCAGGAAGTCGATACGCTCTGTGACGCGGGCCAAGTAGTCTCGAAAACTAATATCAGTCCCCGCCGCCTCTATTATTAACGAGGTTTTGCTCCTTAGCCCTACTTTTGCCCAGTATTGAATTAACCAGGCGCGTGTGTTATCAGCTCCGCAGGTTCTTCCTATCCATACTCACGCCGGTGCTGGAGCTCAAGCGCCTGCACCTGCGCGAGGGCGAGAGCGTGCGCGGCCAGGAGCTGACGGGCGTCCGGTCCATGTGCCGGCTGCTGGGCCTGTCGCCCGAGCCCGCGCCCTCGCTGCCGGACGAGTCGAACGATATCGAGAACTTCGCCAAGATGAGATTCCTTTTTGCGTACGTTACTTGTTACGTAGAGTCATGGCGCCTGGGTTAGGAGTATACCTACATTTCGGCAGTTATATTGTAATCTTGATGGCTATGTAATTAGTTTTTTGACGTTCGTATGAGCTCCTTTCACTTGGACTTCTCAGTAGCAGCACAGAGTATGGATTTATGAGCTGTTGATAGGAAATAGCCCAGCCTACATGGGACTAAAACCTGTCTGACGAAATTTTGGTGTACAATGGCACATATCTGTCTAACCTTACGGGAAAACCAGGCGTGATGTGACCTTCTTTGGAAAATGGCAATTTCCAAAACTTGAGAATATCTTAAGATCTTGAATCCAAGTCTAAGTTTTCACCACACAGCATGATCTGGTCCGTCTGCGCTACTTTGGAAGACGAGCCACGTCGCAAGCTTGACAACTGGGTCAGAGAGCATGAGGGTATCTTCCCGCTGAAGGACACGGTGTATGACTACTACGTGGATGAGCGGCTCCAGGTCTTCAAACCCTGGGAGGAGAAGCTGCCTGACAACTGGAGATTTAATCCCAAGTCAGTACTAGGGTTCTTTTTTGCGAGTATAATTTATATTGTGGAACCTTTTTTGATTTTAAGAAAATAACTTTATCAGTTGAAAATAAATAGTGTGTGGAGTTAATTTGAGAAAAGTTCAGATTTGTTAGGGCCGTCCACACCTGCGTAAGTGCACGAACAATGCGGTTCGCGTGGGAGTTATAATGCGCTCTCGCGAATGGGAACAGTGCGGTTCGCGTGCATCGACGAACATAGTAAGGATACCTTTGGACATGTTCGCGAGCGTGCGTGGGTGTGCCTGTAGAACGACATCTCTGTCATTCATACTTGTGCTATAAACCTAATCATTTCATTTTGTCAGAAAACAAGCCGTGCACTCGATGAGACATCCAATCTGCAAAATAGTGACACGAACTTATGTCGACTATAAAACCCCTAGATGGAATAATTTTTCAATAATCCTTATTGGACGCGTACCGCGAGGGCTGGTTCGAGGAGGTACGGGAAAAGAGCACATGGAAAGAAATGGAGGCTTTTGCCCAGCAGTGGGACACTAGGTACAGGCTAAATTAAAAAAAAGTCCTTATTTCTCACTCATGTTATAAAAAGAACCATTGTGCGATTTAGAATGTGCGACTGTGCAAATTTAATTTTAAAAAATCTCTTTAGTACATCAGTAACAAAGTCCTTTCCCTCCAGCGCCGGCTTCCACATGATTCTGGTGCCGACGATGGAGTTCCTCCGCGTGCAAGTGATCGCACTCGACATGCTGAAGGCAGGGTACGGCGTATTGATTGGAGGTCCTACGGGTACTGGGAAGACTTTCCTCATACAAGGCACACTGGTCAACTTGGATCCTTGCAAGTAAGTCAGCATCTGCCTAACATTACGTTTCTTCTGCTAGAACCTCCTCATACCTCAAGACCTCCTCGTTTTGAGAGCGAGTGGGCTATGCACCACGCAGAACCCCGATGCGGGTTGGTAGAAGTTACGTGTCTTCGAATTTTCAATTCTAGGATATGTTGTTTTCCTTACAAAGTTTTCTTTCACAGTGTTGAAATAAATCCTACAAAGTAAAATGCGGCGTCTGGGTCCGAACCTGCGACATACGACACGTAAGCCGAACCTCTGGGCCAGTACTGCATCACCTCTGTAACTAATATATTATTGAATGAATTGTACGACAGGTACAGCACCCAGGTCATCAACATGTCCGCTCAGACCACGGCGGCTAACGTGCAGGATATCATTGAAGCCAGGCTCGAGAAGAGGACGAAGGGAAACTATGTGCCCGCTGGAGGTGGGAACTTCTTCTCGTTATAGCTAGGAGTTAAACAGGCTTGAACAGAACTATCTAGTTTTCAACCTTAATCTAGCTTTTTTGGATATAAGCATCATGAAGTAAGGGCGCAGAACCAAAGTGGCATAGTCACCATTTTGTTTTTTCTTCAAAGTGGTGGCAGTGGCACACTATGACTCATATATTACATAAATAAACAAAAAATGTCCCGAAAAATGGCGGCCTAACGTAACGCTGAGTTATTTCCAGGCTATGATCACTGAGATCTTGATCCTCAAAACATATACTGTCACTTACGGGATAGCTTCCGTGATTATTATATATTCCCGATATTTCGACGCTGTAGCAAGCACCACATGATCGCGGGATAACTTGATCTTCTTATACATATTATATACTTTCTAGGCAAGAAGATGATAGCGTTCATGGACGACATAAACATGCCAGTGCGCGACTACTACGGCTCGCAGCCTCCGCTGGAGCTGGTGCGGCTGTGGCACGACTATGGATACTGGTTCGATAGGGCCAAGCAGTGGCGGAAGAATGTTAAGGTTAGAATTTAATAAAGAGAGCAGATTATTTGCATATCTGTCCGTCTGTCCGCAGTTTAGCTCAGACTTAGTACTAGAAAGCTGTACTAGAAAGCTGTAATATGGCATGAATATACAGATTATTTACGCCGACAAAGTGGTAAAATAAAATTTCAAAATATATTTTTTTTAGGGTATAGTGTACACGGAAAGTGGGGATATTTTTTTCTCGCCTACCCCTTAGTGCGGGATGTCTCTGGATAGGTCTTTAAAAACTACTATTAAACGAGTTTTTTGAAATAATTTTACGATTAAAGGATTCGTTTGTGAAATATTAAGCTTTAAAGTGCTAATTTTGTTAATCTCAAGTGTCCCCCCCCCCTCTATCAGCTAAACGGTTGTGTTTGATTGTGTGAAAAACTTCACGGTAGTAGTATATGTATAAGACATTAGTATGCCGTGTTGGTGTTCGTGCGCAGAACATGGTGCTGTGCGGCGCGGCGGGCCCGCCGGGCGGCGCGCGCTCCCCGCTGCCGCCGCGCCTGCTGTCGTGCTTCCACGCCTTCTACCTGGCGTCGCCCACGCACCAGCAGCTCGTCAAGATCTTCGGCACCATGCTGGCGCAGCACCTGCAGGACTTTGATGAAGAGAGCAAGTCTGTTGGTGAGAACAAATAATACGTACATATATAATAATCTAGAATCTACCTTTTCCCAACTGTTTTGAAACAGCTTCCATTCTAACCAAATGCAGCCCCGCCATGTTGTATGGGAGGTCAGGATATAAGATCCACTCACTTCTTCGTCGCGGCGATGATTCCTTAATATAAGCTTCGACCAGAACTCTGCCACATCAGCAGCGTTATCCATGGCTTTGTCGCAACCTCCACCTACACCTTGGAAATCCACTAAGGTGTAGGTGCAGGTTGTGACACACGAACTCGGAGATTGTCACAAGAGGTCTTGACTCGATAGTAAGTGAAGTTGGGTATTAATTTGATGAAAACCGCTGTACCGCGCCTTAGAAAGGCCAGCGAGGCGGGGCTTTAACAGAAAAGAGCACGAGTTCATATTGAGATCAATATTGTCGGACAGATCTTACGATATCAGTTTACAGTGTTTTAAAGCTATTATATTTATTAGGAAATATTATACTACTCAGTAACGAGGTACTTTTTATTAAAATGTTTTTTTATTTATTTCAATAGTTTGTTTCATATTATAACTTATTATTGTAAGTTTAGTTTTTATTCATTAGGATAATGACGAATACAAACTAAACTTATAATTCAAATCAGTACCTAAATTTAACAAATTAAATAATACAGTTATTCGGCAAAATTCAAAGCTTTCTTTTGTCTGCTTTTCTTTAGTTGAAATAATCGGCCACTTAAAAAAAATACGGGGTATCAGGTGGGATATCACCTTATAGCTTTGTGCAATTCGACCAAACAATTCTCGACCCGCTTAACACCGAACCGCTTAAATCCAGGTAAAACTGTGCTGATCGCGACGATAGACATGTTCAACAACATCGTAGCCAAACTACTGCCCACCCCCAGCAAGATGCACTATCTCTTCAATCTGAGAGACATCTCCAAGATATTCCAGGTATGTCACAAAATAACCATTAGAATTAGATGTAAATCAAGTTTCAAGCGGATAGCATTTTTTTTTATTTTGTGCTTGTGTAATATACAAGAAAGTATTTTTTAAATACTAGCTTATACCGCGGCTTCGCTCGCGTGGAGTTCGGTTGTCTCTCGGGATCGTACTGCCGGGATAAAAAGTATCCTATGTGTTAATCCAAGTTATAAACTATCTGTGTGCCAAACATCCAAATCCGTTCAGTTGTCTTGGGAAATAATAAAACTTCCGAAAAACAAATTAACTTCCAACGATCTGTGGTTGACTGTAATGCTAACCTTGGTTAAAAAGATTTACCGGACAAGGAATACAAAATTAACCGATAAAAATGTTGTATTTAACAAACAAACATGAGTTTACTCAAATTACAATTCTACGAAAAATAATAACTAAATTTACAAAAAAAAAACCAAACTTCCGAAAAAAAAACTAAGTTTCCGAGGTTCTGCTAAAAAATCGTTTTCTTAAGCTCTATAACTTAGGATGCAAGAGCAAGCGAAGTGAGCTCGGGACTTAGGGCACTCCGACTCCGGCCAGGTTAGGTTCGAAGAGGATGGCGGGGTCTTGAGAGCGAGCTAAGCGTGCGAACTAAGACCCCGCCATCCCCTTCATGTTAGATTACTTTATACCCTGCAAACAGAAATAGGAGCCCCGCTAGCGGGGCTACGTCGACTACACCTTATTACAACATTTGGATATTTATCTTAACGTTGATTTTATTCCTGTTTTATTTATTTTATAGATCAATTCTAAATTGATAACAGGTGATTTACGATGAAAATGAGTAACTGTAGTTTTCGGTAAAACGCAATTTAAGCTGGTGGAAAAATATTACGTGAAATGGTCGTTGCAAATGCTGTATTGATTTTCGGAATTTTAGTATTTTACTAGTATTCGGTCGTTTCTTTGTCCTTGCAGCTGTCGGAACATTAGTATATAAAGCAGTCAATTTCATATTTTGAGTATATATACTTATAGCTCATATTTTTTTCGGAGCTTTTATTACTACCCGTTGTTTTTACGTGAAATAGTAACAAACAAACATCCATCCTTACATCCATCCATACATCCTCTACCGCATTTATAATAGTATTAAGAAACGTTATTATTAGTGTCTTGCGGTTTTGTTTTGCACGCGATATTGACCCGCATGCATGATATATTTTACTTAAATGTAATAGAAAATAATGGAAACGATTTTTTCAATCTCACAAATAATATATTTGCTCAGGGCCTGCTACGTAGCAACAAAGATTACACGAATACAAAGTCGCGGTTCCTACGGCTTTGGATACACGAGTGCTTCCGAGTCTTCTGCGACCGACTTACTGAAGAGAAGTAAGTATCATGCTTTAATTTCAGAGTATATTATGTAAAAAATCGTCCGGTAAAAATCCGTTCGGTCGAAATGTGCCAAGCCGATCGATTGTAGATGCCGAAGGGAGTTTGCTTTGGGCACAAGTTAAATCTATACTAATATTTTAAAGCTGAAGAGTTTGTTTGGTTGAACGCGCTAATCTCAGAAACTTCTGGGTCGAATTGAAAAATTATTTTAGTGTTAGATAGCCCATTTATCGAGGAAGGATTTGAGCTATACGCTGCCCAAGTGTGCCGCGTGGGATGAACCGCGCTGTGCCGTAGTTACAGAGGTCAGAGGACACCTGTTGCTGCCGACCGCTGTTCGCTCGATGGTCGGCAGCGCAGAGTCCTGGGATGCTGTGATGTTCTTTGAAAAAAGCCATGTCCCAGAAGAAAGCTTTGGAAAGGGAGAGGAAAATGACGAGCTCCCGCTCATCCCGCAGCAGACACACCGGGCGTCGGCAGAGGGCGGATAATGCTCTCTTGCGGCCCCCCTAAAAAGGTCCAGGGGCGACGGATTCGGGGACATCAGTCGTTCCCCATCACAATGGACCCGAGACTGTGGCGTGTTGCACGCGGTGCAGTGTTGCACGCGGGCCTCTCTTGGTCGTAACAGGGGGAGTTTTACATCTCACTCCTCACCGGGTCGAGGCCCGCACGCCTGGGCACTAGTCCAGGGCAGCGGAAGTCGCATTAGATCTGCCCCCCAAAGCAGGTGTGCGAGGGAACACCTGTGTGCTTTTAGTCAGTACGAGTTTGACAGACTCCCCCACTCTACCCAGGGCGAAGGGCGCCCCCGCATTAGTCCCGGCGCTTTGTAGCAGCGTTGGGCGATGCTGGTAGGAAGCAAGTAAGAAGAAGTGGGTAGCTACAAACCCTGGGGGCTGGGGTTTTTTATCAATATGCGCCGGAATGAATTAAAAAAGGGCTGTTTACCTCGTGGCCGGGGTTTTTATAGTGATCGACACGCCACTTAGTGAGGCGAAAGGGATCGTGCTACAGATAATAAATTAGTATTTTTTAAGAATCGTATAATTATGATATAGTGCCTCTTATAGAACTTGTCTGAAAATAAAAAATCGGTTTCTTACTACTTACATGTATTTTGTGTTAACCGAACTTAATTGTAAAGCTCAAAAAGTGCTATTTGACGGGACAAATAATCATATTTCTGACTCCGCCTTAGAGTGTAAACGTGGTGCTGTATCACAAACAATAATACACTTACTATCGTGTTCTGCGTGTTCTGTAGATAACTCGTTACATGAACTGATGGACGCTAATGAAGCTTCAAACTCAATATTGATTGCCATCGACACGCTTATGGCGCGAATACACTTGGTCGTTAGCCCGAATTCGATTGCCTATAGAATTCGGACAAACGACCAAGCGTCAGACGGGGTACCAGTACACCCGTCTTCGGACAATCTTGTTCGACTTCATTCAAACTACTTGTAGTGTAATAAATGCATCGGCTGCCCGTATTCGAGTAGTCATTAGAGCACCCGAATACGGATTAACGACTAGTGTAATTGCGCCATAAGAATAAGAGTTCTTTTATCCAGGGACCGCGACTGGTTCATGAACCACATCGGAGACATGCTGGGGAAGCACTTCGAGCTGACGTTTCACGCGCTGTGCCCGTCTAAGAGCCCGCCGATTTTCGGTCACTTCCTCAATCCCTACGAGATATATGATGATATGAACGATCCTGAGGCCCTGCGAAAGTGAGTGTACAGTCAGAGGCAAAAAAATGTATATACTAAGCACTGTTCAAAAGCGATTCCTTTCCACTGTATTGATTAACTTTTTACGTTTTCACGAAGACATTTTGGTTGCCATACTATTACGAAATAGATCTCAGGTATATCAAAGTAGAACTCGTTCTTTCATGAAAAAATCGCTTTAGTTTAGTTATACATATAGTTATAATAAATGTTTTTTTTGTTGAGTAAGTTGTCTGCTGTTAAATGTAGTCAAGACAATAATGACATTCGGCAGACGAAATAAGGGCTAAAACACGTATGACCCACGACATACAATAACACTTTGCAACGTGTCGCAAACATCTGCATCTTTTTTGATTTTGATTTTTTTTGATCTGCCGTGACCAGCGTTCGGCACTCTAGCTGTCCAGCGTGGCATTTGGCTGAACTGGGCCTATCTGGCCTGGGACAAACAATAGTTATCTTCTTTTTTTGTGTAATATAAGTTTTGTTGTTATTTTTATTAAATGTTAAAAAAAAAATCGTGATGCAATGTCGTATCGCAATGGTATCACAGGAAGATTCCTACTGAGGCCATTAATTACTTTCCATCTTTAAAATGTTGTCTTGTCTAGATACGTGACAAACCAGCTTGAAGAGTACAACAGCTGTCCAGGAGTCGTGAAGATGGACCTGGTGCTGTTCAAGGACGCTATAGAACACATCTGTCGCATCGTGCGCGTTATCTCACAGCAGCGGGGCCACATGCTCTGCGTCGGGATAGTTAAGTGTTACATTATACATCATGAGCCTATAATGGGTGTAAAAATACTCTTAACGAAGCCGAAAGGTACTTATTATCCTCGACATTGTGATATTTTTTTGTTCTGGACCATACCTGGGGAACCTCCCAGTTACGTAGATATTGGAGGTCAAAGTTCCAACTTTTACACAAGGCATTTTTTAAGTACTAGTTTTTAAGTTTTCAAATTTACTTTAAATACCTCCATTACTCGTTTACGATTCAATGCAGCTACCAGCACAATGTTTTGAGTGTGTAACATTTATATTTACTGTAAGACATGATATTTCACCCCCCCCCAAAAAAAAGTTCTTTCCCAGCAATCATTTTTGCGTAGAGTTACTTAGTTTGATGTACAGAATGCTTGGCTGACGGCTTCGTGACCACCACCATTTCCCCAAAATGAAACTTTTTTTTAAAATGTGACAACACCGTCTTCACTACCTGAGAGTAACACAGGGGCGAGGGCGGCAGCATCCTGCCGCTACCGGAGTGTTGCCGCCCTGTGTTACCATGCAAGTTTCCTCATTTTAGTACATTTTATTAAATCGTGGCTAAAAAGTAACTGCCGCTCGGGTCGATCTTTAGGTTAAGCTGCGCTTGCCTAGGTTGGTCCGTGGATGGGTGACCACCCATTACATACCGCGTTTCCTCCGTGCCTCGGAAAGCACGTTAAGCCGTTGGTCCCGGCTGTCATCTTTGACAGTCTTTACAGGTAGTCAGTGGCCCGAAAGTCTGATAACCAGTCTTACCAAGGGATATCGTATTACCCAGTACTAACTGGGTTGGCAGGATAGGCAGTCGCTCCACGTAAACTACTGGTATTCCGCTGCATCCGGTTAGACTGGAAGCCGACCCCAAAATACTTGGGAAAAGGCTAGGCAGATTATGATGATGATATAAAATTTTTATCTGGGTACTTTTTTACTAGTTATCTCAAAAGGATAACATAAATACAATCGAATATCGCACCTAATAATACCTTCACGTATCGGACATGAGTTTTTGTTAACATATTGTATACAAGAGTACAGAAGATGTTGAAGGACCAATGGGACACAAATGATTGCGGGCCGAGTTACAGCAAAGAGAAACCTAAAAATAGAAAGGTCAAGGCTTCTTAAGACTTGAAACGTAGCTTGGGAGTTTGACTCGCCTCTTCTCCCTAGTTAATAGACGACGAAGGGTGGGTGTCCTCTACATCCTTTCAGAAATTTGCGTTTTTTTCTTCAGTGACTTCAGTTTTGCACCAGCAGTTGTTTTAAGTGACTTTATTACCAACTCGCTAATACCCGCGGCTTCGAGCGTTACCGTACTTCTCGCGGAGTACGGTAATTGTCGGGAAAATGTATCCTGTGTTTATCCAGGTTATAAACTATCTTTGTGTAAAATTTCATCCAAATCCGTTCAGTAATTCTTGCGTGAAAGCGCAGCAAACATCCTCACAAACTTTCGCATTATAATAGTAATAAGAAGTAAGATTGCTGGGACCTGAGCTTTTCTCTTTGTAGTTCCTCTATATCACAGATGCCAAGTCCTGTAAAGTTTTGTTGTATTTAACTTCTATCTCCAGGTGGTTCCGGTCGCACGTGCCTGACGCGCGTAGCTACGTACATCTGCGAGTACAACTCGTTTAACGTCGTCGTCACCAAGACCTACGGCCTCAAGGACTTTCGGGAGGATCTGAAGGTTATCTGTCCTTTCATTATGTGAAGAACTAGATCCTGCCCGCGACTTCTGTCGTGTCATTTACCGGGTTAAAAAGTATCTTATGTGGTAATCCAAATGCGTTCAGCCGTTTTTGTGCAGCATTAGCAATAATCCCTAATTCTTTACCCACATGGCGGGCGCATGCCACCTTATCGAATTGTACTTTTCATCCAAAACGTACGCATTAACTAGTCAGAAAAATTAAAAGTCCCAACAAAAAATATGTTTGAGGTGCTTAAAAGGGCTTGGACGATTTTTGTATGAAGCCTGCCCGGCCTAACTTCCGCCATTTTTGTTTTCAAAGTTGCAGCCACGCATAAAACCTATATTAATCGATAGCGCTGGTATCAATACGAACAAGTTTTGTTTGAGACAAAGCGTTGTAAAGTGTCACGTTTCCAAGATATGAGCTGTCTAAGTTAAAAGTCCATTCATCTTCAGCACGACTTTGATTTGATTAGCCACGCATACAACCTGTATCAATCGATAGCTGGGATCATTACACACAAGTTTTATGTGTTTTGTGTGTGTGTGTTTTGTGTGTGTTGTGAAAAAAGTTCGCAAGTATTGAAATAAAAATATTAAATTAAATAAAAATACTCCATACGGAAAGACTTGATTAAAAAAAAAATACACGATTCGTTCTTTTAATTTTAGTCTTAAGTCTATTCATTATCGTCGCTGTGGTCGCTACCAGTACAACTTTGATAGCTTATATCTCGGAAACTTGAACATTTTGTCTCATATAAAACTTCTTGGTAAGTGTGTTGAAGTTTATTTATTTTATTTATTTCTTTATTACAGCTTAAACTATCATATCAGGGTTTACCCTAATGCGACAGTTAAGAACTTAATGAACTTAATGACCTAATCTATTTAGTTCCAATAACCAAATTAGAAAAATTAAACCTAACAACATAATTAAATTATTACACCATTAAAACACAAAACATAGCAAAAAAAAAATGACTTAAAAATAATAAAGGATAAAAAAAATACTTAATACTTAAATAATCAAAAAAATAATTACTTAATTAACTTGTTTGTATTGATATCAGCTAACGATTAATGTAGGTTCTATGCGTGGCCGCAACTTGATGATGACGATGATGCGTAAAATGGAATGATGACGATGCCGTAACTTAGAATAAAAATGAAAATGGCGGAAGTTTGGCCGGTCATTCAATTCAAACCCCTTTCATTTCTTCACTCTACACTTAATTGTAATGTTTTCTCAACTCTCAACCTTAGATTTTATACACGAGCTGCGGCGTGGAACAGAAGAAGACCACGTTCATCTTCTCAGACACGCAGATAGCTGACGAGGCCTTCACAGAGATCATGAACAATCTACTTAGCAGCGGGGAGATCACTAACTTGTATAAAGCTGATGAGTTTGAAGATGTAAGTACTTAAAATTTCGGGGTATGATGAGCAGGGTGTCTTAAACGGCCGCTTTAGCAGAATCATAATCGGATAATATGAATCACGTTAAAATTCTTGAAATTGTCACAGACGCAGTTAATGTTGTGAATTGTCACATTTTACGAATATTATGATTCTGCTAAAGCGAGCAT
Source organism: Eurois occulta (assembly GCA_950022335.1). Taxonomy (NCBI): domain Eukaryota; kingdom Metazoa; phylum Arthropoda; class Insecta; order Lepidoptera; family Noctuidae; genus Eurois; species Eurois occulta. Next base: position 2,209,481 of record OX465487.1, on the reverse strand, counting down.
TGTATGCCCCCAGGGTGTAAAGTTCCTCATCCTCCGGTGGGCTGCTGCCCAGTTATAGTCAGGTTTTTGTATATCCTTATATCGCGGATAACTCTTATTGCGCGATGCAGGGTTTTTAGTTATTAAAAGAGAATGCTCATGGAAGTATGGAATCCCGTACCATGCTGCATCAAAATCAAACCTTGTTTTTTATAGACTACACTGATCGTATTAACTCCTACAAAAATTATTTTTGAAAAAAAAACCCGCGTTTCAGAGTTATTTTATAAAATCGAAACTAACCTAAAAAGTAGGTCTATTTTTTAGACGCTACCAACGACGTATTTTAACACACATACATTACATTATTGCTCTAAAAACAGCGTAATACACTAATATTAGTAAGAATTACGAGTTAAAGTAACATCCACAGTATGCTTGACTGAAACTCGATTTTATTTTAGACCTTTACATTGCCAATAGTCAGTCAGTACAGTACAAATGTCAGATGCCACAGATAAGATAACTATAAACCATAGAGTATAGTAAGTGCTATAAACTAGTCGGGATTTAGGGATGTAATCGATAAATCAAAATCTTTAGGCTGAGAAAATCTATTTTGTTGCAAATAGCAATAAACCAAACTAAATCGATTTGGTGTACTGATCTTACTTAATTGTAATTAATTTTAGAGTCCGCTCGACAGACAAGGGTTTGTTCAATTGAAACGGAACGTCATTTATATTCAATTGAAACGGAACGTCATATAAAGGGAGTAAAACAATATTCGTACTTTTAAACTCGAAAAGTATATTTCCAGTTCAAAAATCAAATCCCCGACGCGTAATGCCGTAAAAAAATATGAAACTAATTACTATAATATTTTGGTTTTGAGGCGCGAGACTTTTTGGTACCAACTTTGGTCATTGTCCTTTACACCATAGATGTCGCTAGGGTTGACTTTTTTTTTGTAAATTGAAAAAAGGTTCGATACAACATCATGGTATCACTCTCCATAAGTGAAGGCAAAATTTTATCAGTTTTTTTATAAGTTTCATGTCGTCATCATCTTCCTGCCCGTGTCCCATTCTACTTGGGGTCGGCGCAACACGTTTTCTTCTTCGGTTCTCCCCTGTCAGACGTCACGGCATCATTAACTTCCGTGTAAATCACTAATGGAAAAACTTAATAACACTTTGCCCGACCTGGGAATCCAACCCAGAACCTCATGCTCAGCAGTCACACACCCAATAAATCCAGCCTATTAAAAGGTCACCGAACGTTATGTTTGTATTTCCAAAGATAAAGCAAGCTCTAGAGAAACCTATGAAGGCCGCGAACGTCATGCAGACCTCCGAATTGATCTACTTGTTCCTGGTCGACCGCGTCAGGAGTAACCTGCACATCGTGCTGTGCTTCAGTCCTATTGGGGAAGACTTCAGGTATTGTGTTTGGATCTAAGCGATGTATTTTGAGATACAAAGGCACAAGTGAATATTTTCTCGCCTCCCGTACTTGTTTCAGAGTTTTACACGCTAAATTCTTAAAAAAAAATAGTAAAAACAAATTCAGTAACTTTTCCCCCACAATAATATGACGACTATCAGTCCTCAGCCTTCAAATTCCAGATCGTCGGTCTTCGAGGTCGTGATTATTAATCTATAAAGGAAAATTCTTGCAGTTGGGGTAGCCCAATTGTTGGGGTATGAATGGTATGATGCCCAACAGTGAAAATGTTGTGTACTTGTTATTCTTGTTATGTAGTCTTGTAAGGTATGTTATGTTATGTAAATGAGTAGACGAATGATTCCCTTGATGAATTTATTGCTACTGAATTATTACACAATTACATGCTAAGTTACAGAAATGCACACCTAAACAATATCGATATGCATTGATGAGTATGACGTACAAAAACAAACTACACAAAGGTCAATGTACAGCGTAGCTCGTACACCAATTCTGAAGGTAAATAATATTTAAAATCACCCTGCGACGCTTAGGGGCGAGTGAAACCACGGGTTACAGCTAGTAAAATATAAAAAGAAAAGTTCTGACTCACTCACTGGCTCATTAATGCCCAGCCCAACCCTTGGACCTAATATTACATAGTTTCAGCAAAAATTACCCATAGGATATGGGCCGAACCAAGGCTTCCTGGCAGAATGCTAGTAAGAAATAAATATCTACAATCATGATTATCACAGGAACCGCATCCGCCAATACCCGGCTCTAATCAACGCGACCACAACGAACTGGTTCCTGGAGTGGCCGCGAGAGGCGCTGCTGGAGGTCGCCTACAAGTTCCTGCATGGAGTCGAACTACTCGCCTCTATCACTGGACCCAGGGTATAGGACAATGAAAACTTACTTGTGTTAATTGTTAACGGGGTAGTTTTTGCTCTCGCAGAAATTAATGGCTATGTTCTATGTTAGGGATTTTGGTTTCCGCACTTAGTCCTTAAAGTGGACCATTGTGCGTGAGCCTTGGTGGCCGTTACTCCAACCAGCCCACCTCCCTCCAGAAAAAAATTAATGGCTTAAATCAGAGTAAATTAAAATTATACGATTGTTTTGAGCTCCCGATATTTCGACGCTGTTGCAAGCACCATGATCGCGGTATGACAAAAAAAATATGAAAATAATTAATAATCACGTCAGATATCCCGTAAGTGACAGTTTAAGTTTAGTTTAAAACCGTGAAAGCTTAAAGTATTGTCGGAGTAAAATAAGTGGGTTTTCGTTGGTTTTTACTAATTAAGCGAATGCCTAAATATTATTATTACATCGGTGGATTGCCAATTATTGGCGCACTGGGAGGGTGATGTAAATCACTGTTGCATTATCATCACTCAACCCAGTGCTTTAGTTCAGGCAATAATTAAGGTTGGGCGTTACTATGTTTGTTGGTCCAGTTATCCTCGCAGTCCAGTCCCTACACGCACGCCACTGGGATATCGCTGGGCGGCGCGCTGCTGGCCGCGGGCTACTAGGGGGTGTACGTTAGTCTTTGTAGAACAGATGACGCCATGAACTTATATTAGATTGATAAGCAACAAGTGTGAGTTCGACTCGCGCACAATGGGTTCCGTAACACCAAACAATATTAACTACTTATATGTATTAACGCTCATTCCAAGGTCAATTTACACTTAACAGCAAAACTTAATTTATTTTTCATAGTATGTTAAAGCAAAGATAAAGTTACTGCTGTAGTTTCACGAAAAAGTCCCATAGCTCAAAACAAATCTTATTCAAACATTTAATGAAAATTGTTCGTTTAAAAATCTTTTTAATTTTTTTAAGAAATTTAATTTATAAATTAAACGGGGACGACGCGACGACACAATTTTTACGGATTTAGAAGCAAATTATCATTAACAATTGATTCCTTCATCATTTCTTAGAGCTGTCGATAGACACTCGGCGTACGTACATTTTTTTTAAACCTTCGGCTACGGAGTGCCACCTGAGTGGTGCCAACAGACTCGGAGTAAAATGGCTATGACATACGGACGGACAGACAGACAGATAGACCGGACGGCTATATAAGGCTAAACTTTCACTTACGGGATATCTTCCGTGTTGTTCGTGATTGTTCGTTTTCGTTCGGAACCCTAAAAAGGAAACCGTTTGTACTCCACCAGGTCCGCAGAATGGAGTCCCTTATAGAGAGTCGCGAAGACGTTCTCCGAGCCTCAGTAGCGTCAACTATGTCCCTCATACACTCGTCCGTAGGAAAGTACAGCGTCAAGATGTGGCAGGAGATGAGAAGAACCAACTACGTCACACCCACCAACTATCTCGAGCTCGTGGCTGGTTATCAGGAGTGAGTTATGCCATCATCAGTCTCCTGCCCTTTTTCCAATTTATTTGGGGTCGGCGCAGCATGTCTTCATTTTCCATATTTCTCTATTACTCATCATCTCATCAGACACAGGAGGTGTCTTCTTGCCATATTATCCTTCACACAGTCCATCCATCGTTTCTTTAGTCTCTCACGGCTCTTATACCAATTCACATTCATACTCAAAACTCTCCTCACGACATTTTTCTCATATGCCCATACCAAGGCCATGATGAAAAGAAGAAAAGAATATTAATTTGTGCTAAACATGACGCAGGGCAAAAGAGCATGGGCATGAGTTTTGGGCCTGATATCGCCCAAAACTCAAGGAGAAGAAGAGATCTTTGACCAGCAATGAGACACAATATAGGCTAACATAAAAAAATACAGGAAACATTAAAAAAAAGACTAAAAGAAGAGGGAAGTATATGCGTCATATCCACGCACAATGGCCATCGTTCAGCTTACTTACATCATGCGAGACAGTTGCACAGCCCCGGGTAACATCACGCTGATCCATCCTCTTGGGGTATACACACAAATCCAGACTACGGGCTACTACTGAGAAATTTTATTTCCATTTTATTGTTCCACTAAAGATATCAAAATGAGATCTTTTATGTCTGAATAGAAAATTTTGCCGTCTAAAAGCTCGGATAACGAACTATTGGTTGCTGTTTCCAGAATGTTGAAAGCCAAGCGCATAGAGATAGCTCTACAAGCCAACAAACTCCGCAACGGGCTGGGCAAGGTGGAGGAGACCACTAAACTGGTTGGACAGATGTCAGAGGAACTGGCGGAGGCTAAGGTATGAGATCTATCTAGACGTAGTGGTATTCAGTGTGTGATCTGCTATTGAGATTGGCCCGCTGCGGCTTGCAGTAACGGTAGCCTCCGGCAATGTACCTTTGTTAGCTCCTATTCAAATAGTTCCTAGAAATACCTTAAAAAGGTAGTCATTTTCCACAGAAAGTTAGATTTTTTCACTTGCTTCATCATCATCATCCACAGCCTTTCTTTTGTTGGGCCAATCTCCAGGGTCCTTTTTTTTTTGGAAACTGAAAAATTCCCACGCATACCGCACCGTCTGGGGAGATGGCTTGGTTATGTGGGGCTTGTACCCACTAAAAAACCGTCGTGAGCCTACGGGCGCCATGGCGGATGGGCCGCGGGAACTGCTACATGACGTCCGCCCCCCCGCGCGCCGCCCCCGTGCTCCCCGACGGCCGCGCAAGTACCGCCCGCTGGCGCCTCCTCCGCCGACGAACCTCCCCGGTCTTGTGCCAGCCTCATCCAGGTTTTTCCCCTAATGGCAACTATGCCGTCTGCTCACGACATTTGTTTGCTTATGATATACTGTTACGTCTCGTTCGCACAGGAAGCGGCTTTATGTGCGAACGAGTTGTTAGTACTGGGCACCTGTATCACAAAATATTATTTAGTTAGGTATTTAACATGTTTACCGCTGACTGAACATCTATAGCAGTTACAGGATATTCCGGTGTTTGATTGTCTCTGACAAAGGGTGTAGTTGGCAAAAATATCAGAAAAAAATGTCAGTTCTGATTTGGGAGCGCCAAAGATCTGTTTAGAGCTCTACTTAGATTTCCCCTGAAATATGTCACTTCAAACTTAAGTTTTCCCATTTACCTTTCTAGGTCCAAGTCGGCGAATACACAGAACAGTGCATTGAATACATGGGCGTGATCAACGTGCAACAACGTAACGCCGACGAGCAACAACGCAGTGTTGCAGCCAGGAGTAAGAAGACCATGGAGGAAGAGGTGCAGTGTAAGAAACTGGCTGATGCTGCCATGCGAGACTTGGCCAGTGCCATGCCGGCTCTAGAAGAGGCTATCAAGGTAAGAACAGCATCGCAGCCAGGAGTTAGGCCATGAAGGAGGAGGTGCAGTGCAAGAGGCTGGCTGATGCTGCCATGTGGGACCTGGCTTGGCTAGAATGGGCTAACAAGTAAGATCTGGGTATCTTACTTACAGTTTATTACATATTACCGTCCAGGAACATTTACAAGCAGTCTAGATATCATGATCAGAATCATGTTTCCAATTAAAAAATATATGCCAAGAAAAAGAAAATAGATGTAATACCTAAAACATCTCGTCGTCAATCTTCCTACATTTAATCTCATTTTGAAAGTGGTTGGCGCAGTCCGCAGATATCCTCTGTCCCTCTGTAGTCATCTCGTCACCCCTTTGAATTATTTGATAAAGGGTAGAGGGTGTGCAAATACAGGTGCACCCCGCACCTGTATTTGCACACACTTGACATAACAATTAATAATAGAAGAGCAATATCAAGTAATCCTGCTGAGGAGTTGGACACCGAATGGATACAATATCGTCTGCATCGATGGCTAGTCTCCACTCGTCGAACAGTCGAGAGTGCTACCTTGTCACCCCTCTATAGCTACAATATCATTTCACAAAATAACTTTGACATGTTTTTGACATTTTTTTTTCTCACAGGCTTTGGATGCATTGAACAAGAAGGATATCACAGAAGTGAAGTCTTACGCGAAGCCGCCAATAAAAGTAGAGATGGTGTTGGAAGCTGTACTCATATTATTACAGGTAATGTGTTGCTAAATTCATGTCACAGTTGCATGTTAAACACCGATTTAAAACCTACCTATTATTGATTTGTGCAAAAGTCGAGAAAATAGAGAATATAATGCTTTTATTCTGGTTCTATGTTCCTTTGGTCTATACCCACCTTTAGAATAATAAATTATATAAAACATTAAAGGACAATGACCAAAAGTGGCATCAAAAAGTCTCATGCATCAAGATTAAAATTTTAAAGTAATTATTTTCATAATTATTTTTTACGACATTACACGTCATGGATTTGATTTTTGAATAGGGAATTTAATTGAAAGTATAGAAGTATATTTTTGTTTTACTCCCTTTATATGACGTTTACACAACCGGTCATAGAGATGTAGAATGCAATAGAAACAATTTTGATGAATCGACTACGACTAACCAGTCATCTAACGGTTGCTTCAAAGACATTGTTGGGGTTTTCTGCGTCAGGTCGTCGTCGTGTAAGCGTCGTGGGTTTGAAATTATGCACCAAGCTTCTTGTGGAATCCTGTAGTTATTGTACAAAGATTATTATACATATACATTTTCTTAATAATTTACTAGCGATTATAAAGATCGGGTGAGATGGTCGTTGTGTCACACAGTACAGTGAAGTGCCGTGCGCGTCGCTAAATTCGTCAAAAACATTTTACGAATTATATGTATTATCTTTGGCTTCTTTTTGTTAAATAACAGCAACAATTAAGTAAAACAAGCACACGGAATCGATTTGGTATTTCTAATTGCCACAAAATCGATTTTCTTACTAAAGATTTTGATTTATCGATCTTATCACTAAATCCCGGCAGGCACATTTCTGACATTTGATTGCGAATACGTCCGTCTGTGTTTTTAGAGTTGAGATTAATAAATTATTTTATTGTATGTTGAGACGTTGTTTGTATTTTGTGTATTTTTTCATTGTGCAAATATGTCGACTCGTGGGGTCAACCGACTAACCGACTGATACCGTCACTCACCCGGCAAAACCTATGTATCAATTGTTTATTTTCCAGTTGCCTGGTTTTGAAGTTATTTTCGATTTTATAAAATTACCCCGAAGCTGCTCGGGTTTTGTTTACAAAAAGAACTTGTGTAGGTGTATAATGATAAGTGTAGACTATATAAAATTTTGATGCAGACTATAAAAAAAAATGATTTTGATGCAGCGTGGTACGGGATTCCACACATTCATGAGCATTATCCTTTATAAACTGAAGCCACTATGTAGCGCAGTGACGAAACTTTGTGACAAATAGGAAGGATAGGAAAAAAAGGAATAGGATAATCACTGAAAATTAGTTCGGGGAGGTCCTTTTCACAATACTATTTACTCTGTCTTCCATATAATATATTAGCTACTAACACTAGAAATAAGTAATTTTATTGTTTTACTAACACTATGGATCATTGTTGTCTGAAAAATAAAGAATATATATATATATTATATATATAGTTTACATTTTTGAGGGAATCCGCGAAGGAAGTCGCGGATAACTTTAACTGTGCGATTTAAAAATTTGATGTTAGTTCTTCATGTGTGTCATAGAGGGCACTGTAGTACTTCCTGTCCTATGTTGCTGAAGTACTTTTTGTAGTGCCGCTACTCATTCGTATAAGATTATTGTTAAAACAGCGCTAGATGGAAAACTTTTTCAAACTGATTCCAATGCTGAAGAAATGCAAACCTACAATACGATTCTCTAAGTTACCGTCATCCGAGCAGTACCTACTCACATGTTCCAATTCCATTTCACTATCAGAAAGAGCCAACCTGGGTCGAAGCAAAGCGCCAACTCGGCGACCAGTACTTCCTGGACCGCTTGCGAGACTTCGACAAAGACAATATCACTGACAAGATCCTGAAGAAGATCGGCACTTACACGGTGAAACCGGACTTCGACCCCGAGATCGTGGGCACGGTGTCCGCGGCCGCCAAGTCGCTGTGTCTGTGGGTGCGGGCTATGGAGAAGTATGGCAAGATCTACAAGTAAGTCTCCAACAACTAACTTACATCAGGTTTTCACCAAAGTAAGAACATATATCTCACATTATGTGATGTCCACGTGATGCTTAACGCTTTAAGCGCCGACACCGTAATATCACGGGCTCTGAAAACTATCATATGTCCGACTCGCCACACAAGTAATATTACGTTATTTATTGAAAAAGTTCTTAATGCCTATTTTGTCAGTTTTAAATTTTAGGGTGTATCTTTATTGATAAGGGCATTTTTAAATTTTTTGAATGATAAATACTGTGAATTTTGAGGTTCAAATGCAGTGTGATCACTGCGTGTCCCTACCTATATCGCCAATCACGTAATTTTACGGGTACTAGGGATGGGCGAATTCGGCAAATACTAATACAATAATAGTTTGCCTGAGAATAAATAAGGCACTATTGAAATTTCCTACTGTACGGGCTGTAGTAGTTAACTCCGTACACTGATTTGTCATGAAGGTGAAGTTTAGTTAGATAGAGAGTTTAATAGCGAAACACGTTCCACTGAGATGCACTAAGTAGTTAAGTTTATTTAAGTTAAGAGTAAGTTACAGTACTTAAGTAGAAGGCGATTATTTCTCTCAGTTGTTGATAGCTACCCAGTTATAAGTTCACTATATTTAAATTCGTTAGTCATGTCGTTTTATTATGCTTAATTATGACGCGCATCGTTGGCCTAAAGTAGGTTACCGAGTAAGCAGAAAAATGTACGGCGATGAGACCGTACACCTACTTTCATTGTACTTTCATTACAAAATAACCATAGTTTTACTCTAGTACAAGTATCTGTACATAATTAGTGTATTAAAATTTGAAATTATTTGATTTTTACGATAAAAATATAGAAATATCGATAACGCAGTATCTCACTAGTGCAGACGGTCACCGGTCGCCGTCTCCGTAATATTACGTGCGGCCAATGAGATTCTAGGTTAAATCGCGCCATTTTGAGAGCCTCAGCGCCGCTGTCACCGTGAAATCACGTGAAAGCTTTATCGCTCTGCGTAACTAGTGTTGTAGGCCTTTTTAGTGTTATTGATAACAATTGAAAAAAAAAATCAGAGACCAAGTGATCCACGAAATGAATACTTCGCGGCTTTAATAGCTTTTGAGCTGAAAACTGTTCAAATTCATTTATTAATTGCGGCTAGAAATTCGCTCAGAACTTTACATGAAGATTATTAATTTAATACGAAATGCTCGTGGAGAGTCTTCACCAACAGAAGAACGAACAACGTGCCCATCTCCTGAGTACTGATATTGTCACTCTACAAGCACATAGCTAAATAAAACATCATGTTTCCGACTTATTTTTATTAATAAATAAATAATTTATCTATCGATATTAGGTATTCCCAACACTGTTCCAACTTATATCTAAAGTAACGCAGCGCTGGAGGTAAGTCAAAGGTAGCAAATCTTGGCGGTTAAAGGGTTAATTTTTTGTTCATATCATATTTTACAACGTCAGAACAAACAATAATCAATAATGCATTCATTAGTGTACCGATCCGACGATCTTAGATTCAGCACTCTCACATCATGGCAAATGAATTTTCATGTAATCTTGTCCTGTGAACTTGGAATCAAATAAAAATCAAGTCACTCGAGTGATCCGTTTATTCGATTGACTGTTAATTGTTATTCGGCATCTGAATTTGGCCAAAGGCTCGAGATATTAACACTATTATTAGCTTCGCCCGCGTGCGGGTAATTGTCCCACGGGATCGCACTACCAGGATAAGAAGTATCCTATGTGTTAACCCAGGTTATAAACTATCTGTGTGCCAAATTTTGTCCAAATCCGGTCAGTAGTTTTTGCGTGAAAGAGTAACAAATATCCAGACATCCATACATCTTCACAAACTTTCGCATTTATAATATTATAAGTAGGATTCCGGTATTCACCCATTGCATAATGTCGCGTCACTAATATGATAATGCACCAATCAAAATTATTTTTTCCCAACCAGGATAGTGAAACCAAAGAAGGAACGTCTAGAAGAAGCCCTGGAATCCCTTCGCATGAAGCAGCAGATCTTGGCCGAGGCGCGCGCGAAGTTGCGCGAACTTAGCGAGATGATCGCTCGTCTACAGAAGGAGTATGATGAGAAGCTGGCGCAGAAAGAAGAACTGGAACTTAAGTCTAGGATGCTGCAGATGAAGTTGGAGAGAGCTGAGGCTTTGATAACTGGACTGTCTGGTAAGTTTTTACAACCCAGTGACAGGGCCATACCCCTTCATAAGACTGTGGTGGTTCACCTTGGGAGTGTCAAGAGTCAAAAGCGTGTCAAACGAGTGCCGTGTTTTAAATTATATTTTACGCGCGAAAACGATAAAACCATATTGTGCAATATACTGTGACGTGGCCGTGGCCCTTCAAATTACCTACGTGGTAGTGAAAACAGGACTAAAGGACACGTAGGACACGATATAAGTGCCCCATCATCTGTGGAACAGCACCACATTTACACTCCAGGGCAGTTATTAATGCTAGCTCGCCGTCCGTCCGTCGTATGACGACAGGCCGTGTCGATGGCGCGTTCGTGTTCCACGCGCGCCTCAAAGAGATGTCAGCAAACGGGAGGGGCCCGCAAGGGCCGATGCCTGCCAGGGCTGCGGGACTGTTCGAAAGAGATACCGCGGCCCTGGAACATAAAGGGCCAAAGAAGGAACATGGGTGGTTTTTAGTCAGTAAGAGTCTGACACTCCCTTCCGCTCCGCCCAGAGCGGGAGGGGGACATTTGATGATTTCCCACCCTCCAAAAAAAAAAAACAACAGTGAATCTCCACTTGAGCAGGTTTTCCTTGCTGCGACCAGCCTAGGTCCGGAGTCTATTTAAAGACTTCCAGGTCAGCCATGGTAACTCATGTCCAGGTGGGAGATTTTCAGCAGGTGGAACGAATGAATTAGGTTAGGATGCACTACCTCGCCACAGTCTTAATCTTTCCGTAACGGTCTTGGTTATTGCCAATGATTGCCATGTAAACGTATAACCTACAATCTCCGAGCCTCTTAGGCTGCGTTTCCACCAGAGATGAGAAACTAACCATAAATATTGCTTGATTTTCTTAGCTAGCGATGCCATTGGTTAGTTCTACGAACATTACTCGCTAGGCATCTCTATTGCAAATGCAGCCTAAAGTTTTAAAATAAGAACTTTTTTATGGCGAGTTTCACCAATAGAACTGGGCGCGATCAGCTCCGACTGCGATGAAGCACTGTCTTCATTATTGTGGAATAGTAACGCTTACGTTTAAAGCCCTTGAAGGGTTCTAGTTGCGGTCAGTTTTATTGTCAAAATTCATCCTAAATCTTGATGTACGAGTATCATATCAACAGCTGCGTTTGTGCACGCTTACCAACTATCTTATATACCTCCTAAATTCCAGGCGAGAAGGAACGCTGGGAGCTGACAGTGGAACGCTTAGACAAGGAGTTCGAGAACCTTCCGGGAGACTGTCTGATCGCGACCGGTTTCGTGGCCTACCTCGGGCCCTTCGTGTCCGAGTACCGCGAGTCGCTCCTGACTGATTGGTTCTTGGAGGTTAGTTCTGTCTTAGCTAAGGCTGCATGCGATAAACAATAGTGCGAATTTTTTATAGCCATTCTGTAATACATGACATCATAAAATTTGTCTACACGAACTCATGATTTCATAGTAGAATTTCGAATTTGCACGGTCAAAAAATCAATGGTTTGATACAAAGGAGAATGGGAAACAAATTTATGAGACATTAGTTTCTTTTATACATAAGGTCAAATATATACTTGTATTTTCGGAAGATATGGCGTCATAAAAGTCTAATAACGACAAGTCAAATAATTATTATTATAAAAACAGTGATACTATACCACGGGATAGAGCTTTCAAAAACTGAAAAACGTAGGTGACTATTAAGATAAAGGTCAATACATTTTAATGTTAATGTGAACTGGTGAGATTTTGATCACTTTGTCAATAGTGTAACCTACAGTATAACTCCGAAAATACTTACATATGGCCTTAGTCGTAAGAGTAGCTTGTGTGCTGCTTAAAAATTCCTATTCGTCCGTAAGCAAATTATGTCGATTGAGGGGTGGGCCCAAAACTGCTCATTCTCCTTTGCAGCGCTTTGCGCATCGTGTTCTTTCCAAAGTTCATAATCCCCTGGCTTAGCAATTTTAGTTATTATAGCAGAGGTAATGTTTTTATAGAGTTAAAGTTGGTTTATATGGTATATTAACAAAGAGACCCAATAATTGACTTCTGCGCAGGTGAAGGTCGACGCTCAAGATACGTACCGATTATTGTACTACGGTTTTAATTCCGAACGTAGTGTCACAACTTCGACGGCAGCAGCATTACTCTGCTACAGTTTTGCGATAGACATTATGCAAACTAAAAAAATACATCTTGTCTTATCGCTCAGTTCGTGCAAGTTGCGCATTATTGGTTTGCGGTAAAACATTTTGTTCTGCTCAACATTTTTGAAAACGATGATCTAACCGCTTGTGATTTCAGTCAACTGTGTAAATGGGATAGAAAAGCTGTTTTGTGAGTCAATCGATCAGCCGCACGGCTAAAATCGGCCCATGGAAATCCTCCATCGGGCGTTAATGCTAATAGTAGGGCGTCAGCGGCAGGCATCTACAACAGTCCATAGGCCATAGAGAAGACGAATCAATTAAAATCTTTGACTTGGTTATATTATAGGTGGTCAACGAAAGTATGCCAGTCACTATGGATCTAAACATGCAGAAGTTCTTACTAGATGATGCCACGCTCAGAGATTGGAACTACATGGGATTACCCGGTTAGCCACTGATTACTTATACAATCTAGTTACGTATCCGTTGTCTCTTCGGTACTTACCGGAACAGATAGGTAGAGTGTGTAGTATGTACGTCACGAGTTATGTTGTCCCATGTAAAAGTTGGAAGTGAAAACGTACCATTTATTGCAATAAGGCTTTACAAGGAAACAGAATAGGGAAGAAATTTCATGTAATTTTTTCTTCAGTAAAATCATTAAAATACAGTAGGTACTATTAACCCAAGAAAATAATTAAAAGTAAGGTTCAACCACTGCTTGTCGCTCAAAAATTTTATTAAACTCCTACAATTTTCTACGACAGTTCAATCGTCCGTGACTGTCGCGGCCATTCATGTCATGTTATGTGGTGACGTCATTTACCTCTATTTGCCTTGTTTACATCTTTTTTTTTGCGCTTAATAGAATAATTTTACTAATTGCATGTGGGAAAACAAATTGTAATAACAATATTATAGTAAAATCTTAGTGAAACTTTAAGTACTTTTCAAATAAAAGTATTTATTTGACACATGGTATTTGACGTCACTACCGGCGTTATCGAGAACGATTCGGTTTGAGTTTGCGTTCCGTTTCACCAAAAATACGCAATATTTTATGTAATATTAAATTGTAAAATAAAAAGTGTAGTATTAGAAAATTAAACAAGTGTACCACAATGTTTTTATGAGGCCAATAGAAGTATATTTTAAGAAATTAAAAAAAATCTGTATTTCTTATATTTCCTGCATACTCCCTATTGACTGTGTTGGGGTATGGTATTATATGTTGCCTTGGTCGCATAGTGGTGGATATTAATTTTTGTGCGTCGTTGTAGTTCTACAGGAATCTTCTTGCTATTTATTGTGAATTTCGTTCTAGACGATAACTTCAGCGCAGAGAACGGCATCATAGTAGTGCGCGCGACGCGCTGGCCGCTGGCCGTGGACCCGCAGGGACAGGCGCTCATCTGGATCTCGCGCCTCGAGGAGCCCAACGGGATACAGGTTACTGTCTTATCCTGGACTTTAAGGAAAAGTGTTGCTGTCATGTAACTACAACTGCATTAACAGTCGTACTAAAATCGTACTTCATAATATCTTACTAATTCTTACTATAATATTATAAATGCAAAAGTTTTTGAGGATGGATGTCTGGATGTTTGTTACTCTTTCACGCGAAAACTACTCAACGGATTTGGATGAAATTTAGCACACGGATAGTCTATAACCTGGATCAACACATAGGAGTTTTATCCTATAATTTTTTTTATCCCGGTAGTACGATCCCGTGGGACAATTACCGAACCCCACGCGGGCGAAGCCGCGGGCATAAGCTAGTGTTCCATATTCAAATCCCTGTTTCCAATCGATGGCATTTTCACATTAACAAATATCAAGTTGTTACATGTAAAATTGTATGACTTATGTGGATTTCAGAAACTACTGAAAAAGATATTAAAAAATAATGTTATTTACATTTTTAGAAACTAATTTGCAAACATTCTTCGGGTAATATTTTGTCTGCAATATGTGGCTGCTATATTGTCGGCCACCACAAAAACATTAAGTATGTTAAAAAAAAAATAGACCAAAAATAAAAAGAAAAAAACCGGCCAAGTGCGAGTCGGACTCGCGCACGAAGAGTTCCGTACCATTATCTATAAAAACGGCAAAAAAATCATATCTGTTGTATGGGAGCCGCCCTTAATATTTTTTTTTTAATTTTTAGTATTTGTTGTTATAGCGGCAATAGTAATACATCATTTGTGAAAATTTCAGCTTTCTAGTTATCACGGTTTATGAGATACAGCCTGGAGACAGACAGACAGCGAAGTCTTAGTAATAGGGTCCCGTTTTACCCTTTGGGTACGGAACCCTAAAAAATACAAACGAGGAATGTCAGTTACCCACAAGATTGGCGTTGAATGTACTGTGTTTGTTCAGTATTTGTTCAGTTTCAGATTATCACTCGTAGCTTGCTCCATACTTATCACATTTTTTTAAAGGTTACCCCTCACTAGGAGTTCTTCCTGTACCGTGGGTGCTTGCAGCCAGACCTGGAATAACTACCTGTAGGCCATACAAATATTTGTTCCGTGCGGGTATCGAACCCGCGACACGCAGTGCAACAGCCAAGCGCTCAGCCACTGCGACAACCGTGTCGTCAAGAAATAACAATGTATTTTCGGTTTCCATGCGATCGTTCTGCAACCTGCCGGCAACAGTATTGAGGGGTGGCTGTTAGGAATAGAACGCAACCATAAAGTATTGTGTCTGTATATCGCTTCTCTTTGGGTACATTCGAAACAACTGCCTTGTGACGTTTCACGTTTTTCAATAAATTATACGTCTCAAAAATTTAATACTTGCTTTATTACCAATATTCCTACATTGGCCAGAAACACATAACAATATATCGACAATACCAAAAATATTTGGCTATATGGCCGAGCCACACTTAAAATATTCTTGATATATTGCATAGCCTGGCTGTTATATTTAGTTGGCAATGTTGTCGGCAACTGTACTGCAACCATACATTGCAGTAAAAATATTGCCCGTTTAGAAGCACATTTATCAGCTAATAGTCACTCTTTTTGGAGAGTAAGCTGCAATTTGCCAGTAAGACTTGTTAAGTCAAAAGTATTGAAAGTCGTAGACAGGTTATACAAATTAAATAAAAACACGTACCGTCTCTAGATCGTCGACTTTGGTCAGCCAAACTATCTGAGGATAATGGAGACCTGCCTCTCGACGGGCAAACCCATCATCATTCAGAACGTGGGCGAAATCCTGGACCCGTCCATCGCGCCCATCCTACAGAAGGCCGTCGTGACCATCGGCAGCTCCAAGGTCATCAAGTTTAATGACAAGATGGTGTCTTACCATCCTAACTTCCGGTTTTATTTGACGACTAAGCTTGGTAAGTTGGAAAGTTTATTTTCCCTTTCTGTATTTCTTTTTCTAGTGTTAAGTTGATATGGTTTGTAAAAAAATTACCGCCCATCCGCACAATTGTCAAAGTATACAGTACAATCTAAGGCAGGGGTCCAAAGAGAGTACTCTCTCAGCGACGCTCGCTTAGCTGGCAGAACACTCGCCGAGAGACGCAATTGCGTGGGTAGAGTCACGAGCAAATAAATGTAAACATTTCATTTAATTTATTTCATACAATTTTTACATTGTATCAAACTTTCATTAAAAACTATCACGACACGTTTCTTAAGGTCTACAATTCAAAAATTAAATAAAAATCAAATATATAATCAAAATTCACTACAGTAGCAAAAAAAAAAACATGTTAAGTAATAAAAAATAAATCATATCAACCATCAATTATCTGTTTGCGCACCAGGCAACCCGGCGTACACACCAGAGACCCTCACAAAGACGACGATGGTCAACTTCGCGGTAAAGGAGCAAGGACTTACAGCTCAGCTGCTGGGGATCGTGGTGCGCAAGGAGAGGCCGCAGCTCGAGCAGATGAAGGACACGCTCGTGCTCTCCATAGCGCACAACAAGAAAGTGCTGGTGAGTTGTGAAATGCTCACTATACACAAACTCAAGTCTTTTTCCATGGGTGTAAGCAGTAACTGCAGAACACCACCGGCTAAGGTCCTTACTTACTATTTTTGCTTTGCGCGTCCCGTAAGTACGTCATACTCGTACGCGGGTTGCGAGGAAGACCGTTAATAAAAACTGAAAATAAAGCAACTACCAGAGTGTTGGTAGTTAACCTTTCGTATGCCGCCGGAACGTAGATCTACACGAGACACAATCACTTTTTAATTGTGTCTATATACTCGGCATACGAGTGGTTAAAGCAGTACTTCTGTGTTAAGTGCTTGTGTGTCTATGCCTTTGTAGTTGTAAGTATATGAGATGAAGTCCATATTTGGCGTTCACCATTTATCATTTGGTGGGCGGCTGGCTTGTTTTTTGCACACCAACAGTTATTTGGAAGATACTGCCCACTGCAGCCACTTAACTCGCCAAGATAAAATTGTCTAAGGTATAGCATCAATGCCTTAGAGCCATGGTAAAGTACGAGTGTCTTGTAGTCCAGCCAAGGTAAAGTATCAGTGGCTCTACACCAACAACCTCCTACTAAGCGCACTCGTTCGATCCTCTCAGATGGATCTGGAGAACGACCTGCTGCGCATCATGTACGAGTCGCAGGTGCCGCTGCTGGAGAACGAGGAGCTGTTCCTGACGCTGCAGACGTCGCAGCGCACCTCGCAGGACGTCAAGGAGGCGCTCATCACCTC
This sequence comes from Eurois occulta, assembly GCA_950022335.1. Taxonomy (NCBI): domain Eukaryota; kingdom Metazoa; phylum Arthropoda; class Insecta; order Lepidoptera; family Noctuidae; genus Eurois; species Eurois occulta. Next base: position 2,191,982 of record OX465487.1, on the reverse strand, counting down.
GCAGATCACCGAGAAGGAGATCGATACTGCGAGAGCGGTGAGTGAGAGATTGTGAAGGAACATCGTGCATACACACTCACAGTTACATTTTTAATTCTTATTCTTTATTGCACACAAAATTAAAAGATATACACACAACATTACAATTTATAGCTTATGTACAACGGCGAGCTTAACCCAAAATTGGGTTTTCTTACAGCAAACCTTACTTTGATTGCGAGATTAGCGATAGAGGATAACCTACGTGCACAATCAGTAAATTTAAAACTTATACTAACTTATTTTATAAACTAAACAAATACATACAATACCTATATATAAAACTATACAATATTACACTATATATATATATATATATATATTTATATACTACTACTATTACATATACTATATATATATACATACTATCATCAGTCAATTTTAACATTACTATATGATGTATAATAATACATTTATTTATTGTCTCCCACAAGTGTTAATATGTACACAGTACAATATTCAAAAAGTATGAAGATGGGAGACAGGTGCCCATACTAAGTAAAACCTATGCCACGGGTCTCGGAAGTCTCCTTATCTCGAATACATTATTGAGAACTAGTCTAAGGACATAAATAACAGCAGCAGGGAAATTACAGCTAATGAATAATAAAATGAATGAAATTTAAGAAATAAAGAGTGTGTGAATTATAATAATAATAATTCAGTGGTACGTAGTGATACACCTGTATTACAGGTCACCAGGTTTCCACTCGGAAAGCATTTTAAATTTATCATTGTTTGGTACCAAGATTAAAGGTTGGTTAACAAATTAAAAGAGAACAGTTACATTAGAGAAATAAAAAATATAAGAACAAAAAAGTTTTTGAATAATTACTTTCATGGTGTAGGTGTGTGTGTATGTGAAAGTGTGCCTGTGCATAAGTGTGTGTAGGTGTGTATGCGTATGATGTACCTGTATGTTGTAGGTTAATTAAGCCAAAACCTTTTTTTTTTTTGGAGGGTGGGAAATCATCGAATGACCCCTCCCGCTTTCGAACAAGCGGGAGGGGTCATTCGATGATTTCCCAACCTCCAAAAAAAAAAAAAAGAGATACCGCGGCCCTGGAACATAAAGGACGGACGGACGGCGAGCTAGCCCATTACTCGCCGTCCACAGGCCCGCGCCTACGGTGGCCGAGAGCCATCACGGCGTGGCCCCCGACGCCCGGTGCTTCTCCTCCCGCTAGCATGACTGCTTCGCAGAAGGAGGCGACGGCTTCCCATTCCCTCTCGCCCCGGACCATGGCGTGCCGCGTGAACCAGGGCCGGACGCGAAAGGTCGCCGCCGCCAATCGCCGCTACGAGGACACGGCGGTGCTCCTCCCAAGCGGAGCAGACCTCGACGGTGTGCTCCACCGTGTCCTCCGGGCGATCCTCGCAATAATAGCACCCGGGCGTTTCCTCCCGCCCGATTCGGTGCAGGTAACTCCCGAAACATCCGTGTCCGGTGAGGACCTGCGTCAGGCGGAAGGTGAGGGCGCCGTGGCGCCTCTCAAGCCACTCCTCAAAGAGGGGACTTATCGCCACTATCATGGCGTGCCCTGCACGGGGTTGCGATAGTCGCTCTCTCCATGTCGCCATGAGATCACGGCGGAGGTCTGTCCGCTGCGCGACAATTTGCCGCGGCAGCGGAGTTACCCCCCGGCGCTGTGCCTCCGCGCGCCACTCGTGCAGGCGCGCGAGGACTATGGCCTCCAGATCCCATGGCGGCAATCCGGCAAGGAGGCTCGCCGCCTCGCGGGAGATCGTGCGGTATCCAAGGATGAGCCTTACGGCTACCACTTTTTGGGGCGCGTTCAGGTAGTGCTTGGCACGCAACCTTAACGAACGCGCCCACACCGGGGCCCCGTATAGGGCCATGGACCGCAAGATCCCCGCGTAGAGCCTCCGGCAGGAGGCGTTTGGACCCCTCAGGTTGGGCAGGAGCCGCTTGAAGGCAGCCCCGGCCTTTTCCAGTCTGGGAGCCAAACGTCGGAAGTGCTCCACGAAGTTCCATCGGCTGTCGAGGACGAGTCCGAGGTACCTCAACGTCGACTCGACGCCGACGGGAACCCCTCCTACCGTGAGTATGGATCCCGATGGTGGTGCATTCCGAGGCCCATGAAAGCACATGGCCTCGGACTTGTGCAATGGCACCTCGAGACCCAATTGCCGGATCCTCTCCACGACTATCGCAACCCCGCGTGTCATCAATTCGGCTGCCGCCTCGTGCGACCTCCCCTGCGCCAGCACCAGCGTGTCGTCAGCGTAGCAAACTACGCTGACGCCGCTGGGAGGTCGGCGCGCAGCACCCAGTCGTAACCAATGTTCCACAAGGGCGGCCCCAGAACCGATCCCTGTGGAACACCGCACGACATCTCTCGCCGGTTCCACTCTCCACTGTGACCAGGATAGATGACGGACCTGCCCGTCAGGTAGTCCCCGACCACACGTATGATGTACCTGTATGTTGCAGGTTAATTAAGCCAAAACCTGCAACAGACCTTCTGTTGCAGTATATGACTGCTGAAGTAGCCAAACTTGAACAGTTACTTTGAGGTGGTATTGTTTTAGGTGGTGCACAGATAGAATTTTGAGAATTTAATTATAAAGGTATGGTCCGAGGAAAACACCGGCAAAGTACCGGCTGAATGATGTTTTGGTTGGGAAAGATGTGGCAACAAGGCGGCTTCGACGCACTGTTCCCGGTGTGTACTATGACAGAGAGTGCTGTTTGATGACTGTGGCCAGAATAAATAATTGCCTTACAGTCAGCACTTGGCAGTATTCGTACAGTTCAACTGTGGGAAAAAGGCGGGGTTTGGAACAACAAACTTTAAGGACCGCTCTTTGGGCGCGCTCGACCTTTATTAGGTTAGATTTGGCGGCACCAAAGTAACCATACCACCATTATAAATACACCATTATTTTTAGGTCGTTCTGGAGCCGAATACCATGAACTCTATCATCGAACTCGAAACGATTGGGACTATTTTTTTCAAAAAATAACAGTAAAAAAAACACGAAAAATTAAATTTAATGTTTTTTTTTATAAATAATGAGAACTAAAGTGCATATGTGTGTGTAAAACGTATCCACGATCAGCAACACATGCGAACGATACCCATTGAAAAATTCATTCATCGATCGATTCTCATTATTTCACAAAAAAAAACATTAAATTTATTCTTTCGTGTTTTTTTTTTGTTATTTTTTGAAAAAAATAGTCCCAATCGTTTCGAGTTCGATGATCGAGTTCATGGTATTCGGCTCCAGAACGACCTAAAAATAATGGTGTATAAGTTATAGGTAAAATAACTGAAAAAAGCACTGGGAGAAGGGGATAGGGAGGGTTCATACAAAAGGGGTCATTGGTAGGGTTTATTACCACTGTCCACCCCCTGCTTGTCCACCCCGGGTGGACAATGTCACAATTTTTAAAAATAATTCCCACTGTCCCCATGGGGTGGCCAGTGAGAATCATTATTAAAATAATTCACTGTAGCCACCACTGGTGGACGCGGCTACAACTTTTTCAAACGTTTACAATGGCCACCTCCGGTGGACAGCGCCACTATTAAAACCAACATTCTCTCTGTCCAACCCTGGCTGATACTGATTACAGAGATTTGTTTATTTTAACAATTAAAAAAATGGATTCTATGTCAAAATATAAAAATGTTGTATATGTTGCAGTCAAAACTCTTAACCAGTCAAAAGTACTTTTAACTGAATAAAATAGGCAAAAGTAATTTTGACTGAACAGGTTGGTCAAAAGTGGTTTTGACTTAAAATCATTGGTTAATAGTGCTTTTGACTGCAAATTTGCGGTTAAAAGTTGTTCTAACTGATGCTCTTAGTCAAAACTAGTTTTAACTGCTAAAGCATCAGTCAAAAGCACTATTAACTAGTTGGAATCTCCTATTTGGATTCGGTTGGGACTCCTATCTCTGTCTGCAGGGTTTACAGGCACCTAACTAACCGAACCTCGGGGTGCCCCTGACGTCGACCGTCTAGGGTTAGGGTTTCTGTCAGCATCTGTTAAATTTCAATTACGTTATATTAAGTCAATTTGTGTAATGTTTTCATTCCAAACGGAATAAAATTAAAAAATAATGAATTGTTTGTCAAGTAAATACGTTATTATATAAAAGTTTATCGGATAATTATTTTGCTAAGTGAAATATTTGGTAAACTTGTAGTTGTAGAATGATGAAATGATAAATAATGTTTTTGCCAATCGTTGCTTGACAAGTAAAAATTTTTGAATTAATGTTTGGTGAACTGACTGGTCACCGTCAAAACCACTTTTGACGGAATCAGTTAGTCAAAACTACTTTTAACCAGCTCCATTGGGCAAAAATCCTTTTAACTGTTCAGTCAAAAGTAGTATTGTCGAAAGCATACGGTTAAAACTACTTTTGACTGATTTTGCTAGTTAAAAGTACTTTTGACTGGTTAAGAGTTTTGTCTGCAACAGATATAATTGACAAGTCTGTCAATTTATTTATAGACGATTTATTTTCCTCATATTATTATTTACTAGTACTGCTGTATCTATATACAGTCAAGTACTTAAAATAGTTGCATCTTCAATAAAAGTAAAGTTTGTGGGTAGTAGTTTTAACCTAATTTATAGTTCCACAAACTTTAACTTATCAACAACGAGTGTATGATCCCTTGCCTCGTAACCAGCCATGTCCGAGTTAAATACAGGCAGCAGTTCTTCTGGAATATCTCATTTTTCGTACGTCTATAGAAAAGGTGGTCAGATTTTATTGCACGCAGGTCACGAATACATTGTGAAGCGCAGATATAAAACTGGTTTAGTAATATGGGAGTGCACTAATAGAAAGAAGGAGAAGTGCAGAGGACGAATTAAAATAAAGGTGAGTTTAAATTTTGGCATTATGATTCTTACAATCTAAATTGTACATCCTTTTAATATTATTGATAAATGTGGAAGTTTGGATGTTTGTTACGTAGTCACACCATAACTACGAGACCGATCCGATATGGCTAAAATTTGGAGCGGAGATAGTGTACTACCCTTGCTTTATTTTTTATATTAAATGCGGAAATTGTCGTGTCTTAATAAAATGTAAATTAATAGCTTTTCTAATCGAATGTCTATCGGAATTTTACAAATTTTATTTAATGGACGTTTTTAAAATACTTTTTTTTTCAATAGGACCTTAATATTATTGAAGAACAACCGCATCATTGCCCACCCGATTTCGCCAAAAACATTCTGGAAGAAAAAATACAACAATGCAAAGATAAAGTAGTTTCTCCTCATTATCCTTCCGTGCCACAAACATTTAATGCTATGGTGAGTCAATTCAAAGATTCTGGAATGGATTTAATCAAAAAAGTACCGTCATTTCAAAGTATAAAATCCAATCTATACAGACATAGAAACAAAACTGCAGGGATGGTAAAAATTCAATGCAGAAATGTAGAAAATTTGCAAATTCCTCAAAAGCACAAGCAATTTCTTTTAGCGGATTACTATTACAATGGCAACCGTATTTTAGTATTTTGTGTTGAAGAAGCAAAACAGTATATTTGTGAGACTCGCGATTTTTATTGTGATGGTACCTTCAAAAGCTGTAGTGAACCTTTCACACAACTGTACTCGATACATGGTGATGTTCACAGTACAGAAAATAGTACTAACATAATCCCATTGATTTACGCCTTTATGACTTTCCGAGATGTTAAGTCTTACACTATTTTATTTAATTTGATTAAAAGTCAGATTCCACAATGGGAACCTAGAAAATTTACAATAGACTTTGAGAAAGCAGCTATGAAGGCCATCAGATCATCATTTCCTTCAGCAACATTGAAAGGATGTTATACACATTTCAAAAAAGCGATATGGAGTAAAGGGCGTGATTTAAAACTTACAACATCTGAAGATATGTTCAAAATTCGAGAGGTAGCATTGACTGCGGTACTTCCATTACTACCAGAGACAGAAATAAAAAACGGATGGCTTTATATAACCCGCAGAAGTACTACAGATGCAAATGTCTTAAAATTTCGGAAATACGTAGAAGATAATTGGATGACAGATGACTTCTTAAAAGTATGGTGTATCTTTGGGGAAAGGCATCGCACAACTAATGCTGTTGAAGGATGGCACCATAAACTGAACAAAGCAATAGGTAAAAAAAAACCAAACATGCTGCAAGCTTTAAATATAATTCAAGAAGACGCATTTTTTTTCGTTGTGCGAAAAATTCAGCTAAGCCAAAATATAGTGAATACTAACAAACGAAAAAAGAAATATATTTTCAGTGATCAGTATATTCAAGAAACGCAACAGGAATTTGTAAATGGCCAAATAACCGTAGGACAATTTCTGGAAATGATGAGAAATTAATACGACAATGATTGGTGAATTAAGTATGTATGTGTAGTAGTATGTATGTGTATTAAGCAACGACTTATTTTCGGGCCTATGTTGTCCCCCCAAACTTAAGTACTAATGCTGTAACATGATAATATTGTAAAATCAAATCATTTTAAAAGAGTAACCATGCAGTTTCTTGCCGGTTCTTCTCCATAGGAAAGGACCTACCCTAACCGTGCACCTTTTTGTCGACTTTTTATAAGTGCCCATGTAGGCCTATGTGAAATAAAATATTTTGATTTTGATTGAATTACTATTGCAAGTATTTACTTTTGTTTTTGTTTTATAAAAAGAATAAGAATTTAAACGTAGATTTTTATTACGATTTTAAGATATAAGTTATTATTAAAGTTGAATAAAGTTAAGCCTTTTTGTCGACTTTTTATAAGTGCCTATGTAGGCCTATGTGAAATAAAATATTTTGATTTTGATTGAATTACTATTGCAAGTATTTACTTTTGTTTTTGTTTTATAAAAAAGAATAAGAATTTAAACGTAGATTTTTATTACGATTTTAAGATATAAGTTATTATTAAAGTTGAATAAAGTTAAGCCTTTTTGTCGACTTTTTATAAGTGCCTATGTAGGCCTATGTGAAATAAAATATTTTGATTTTGATTGAATTACTATTGCAAGTATTTACTTTTGTTTTTGTTTTATAAAAAAGAATAAGAATTTAAACGTAGATTTTTATTACGATTTTAAGATATAAGTTATTATTAAAGTTGAATAAAGTTAAGTTCAATCAGCCAGGGTTGGACAAAGAGAATGTTGGTTTTAATAGTGGCGCTGTCCACCGGAGGTGGCCATTGTAAACGTTTGAAAAAGTTGTAACCGTGTCCACCAGTGGTGGCCACAGTGAATTATTTTAATAATGATTCTCACTGGCCACCCCCCGGGGACAGTGGGAATTATTTTTAAAAATTGTGACATTGTCCACCCGGGGTGGACAAGCAGGGGGTGGACAGTGGGAATTGGCCCGACTTTCAACTTATACAAGATATAAACAGACCCTTTACGAAGCCCTCAACCAAGCATTTTGTACATCAAACTAAGTAACTCGCTGCGAAGATAAAGATATAAACGAGACATAAACTATTCTTTTTGAGGTGAAATATTACGTTTTATGGTGGGACTAAATGTAACGCACTCAAAACATTGTGCTGATGGATAGATTGAATAGTACGGAGGTTGTGGAGGTGTTTAAAGTTATAAAATTAAAACTTTTGGCTTCGTTAAGGATATTTTTACTTTATTCATCAGTACTGCTTTCATAACAGTAAAAGAAACCATCGTGACGTAACCGGCAAGTCCTAGAACCAAAAATTCTAAGACATGCGACATCTACCATTCCGCAACTAGCCTTGGTGAGAAGACCTGTGTTCCAGATGCGGAACCATTATATGACGACGCTGGAACCAGAATGATCTAGGGCACAATAGTATGTTTCTGAGAAAATGAAGGAAATGCGTTACGCGTTATTATTTGAAATCTATGAGCTTTTTATTATTATTTTTTAGTTATATGTACTTCATGTAAGTTTTAAATAATAAAATAACAATTTTTATCAGTATGAGTTATTTATTAAAACTAACATTCTTAGTTTGACAAAAAAAAAATCACTTAGATCACTATGGCAGTTCACAAATTTAAAAAAATGTGATAATAGTGTAAGTTTTCACTTTGATATGTTAAGAAAAAATCACTTTAATCATCACCAAATACAGCAGGCAAAAAATTATCATCTTGTGCTTCCTGATTGCCGCCTCTTCTAGGCACATGTGGTAGGGTCAAGTAAAACTGATGATGGATAGGAGGTACAAATTTTAGAGCTTTTCTTGTATCTTGCATTTTTTGATACGATATTAGTCTAGTTTCAGGGGCTTTTTCTGGTATATAATTCTTTAGGTTACAAAAGAAAGTTTCAGAATCTATATCATTTGGTTTCAAATCAACCGTTTCATATGTTTCCGTGTAGTCATCATTGTAACTAAGTATACTTGAACCTAAATCTAAGTGCGCCTCATTACTTAGATCAGTCTGGCATGTCTCCATTTTGCAAATCGCACCGATTCTATAGTGAGATGTTGTGATTTCTCAAGGAAAATAATACTGGGAAGCACTTAGATCAGTATGGCATGAAAGAATTATGATTTTTCCATGCAATTGTGTAAAAAAACCATTTTTGCCAAAAATGTCACTTAGATCACTCTGGTTCTAGCATCGTCATATGCTGATCGTGCTTAGACATTTCCAACTAGGGGCCGGCGTCCAGTCTTACCAGAAGTAGTTAAATGCCCGTAGTGTTGTACCTCTTCTGATCTTATTACTTTATTTGTCAGGGCTACGTCCCCACAGCGGTGCGCGCTTCAGTGCTGTTCTTCGCGCTGAACGACCTGTCCCGCATCGACCCCATGTACCAGTTCTCGCTGGACGCCTACATCGACCTGTTCACGTACTCCATAGACCGCAGCCCTAAGGCCGGCGAGCTTGAGGACAGGATCAATAACCTCAATGAGTTTCATACTTTCGCTGTTTACAAGTGAGTTTTACTTGTTTGACTGTGACTTGTAACCAATTGGGTAACTTGTATTTATTTATAGTGGTAGCTGTAGATGCTGTAATAGACCGATGTATGTACTCGTAGAGTTGGATTTTTCATTCTTTGAATGGGGATGCCAATTAGTGTCGAATAAATGGCGCTAGCATAACTAGCTCCATAAGCTTCATCTGTTTGTCATTTTATAGCCTCGTTGGTCGAGCGTTTAAGTCCCATCCCATGTAACCGGGCGCAAATTGAGACTCCGTGGCTGTTACTGAGAAATTCCTAACCCAATGACACTTTGCCCGACCCAGGAATCGAACCAAGGACCTCATGCTCGGCAGTCGTGCTTGCGATCACTAGATCAACGAGGCAACAAACTAACAGACACTTCAATTTTATTTATTAGAATAGATAAGTTATTTACCAGGTATTTGGTAACAGAATCTTGAAAGTTGCCTTCAATAAATATTAAAGTGTTCCACCTGAGTGTGTTACCTGAGATACAGGTTCATTCCTAGTACTTTACAGGTAGAATCCAGACATTGCATATACGTTTAGTTTTTAAGGCCTTACAAATCACTTATAGTTAAGGATATTTTAGCGATTTAACAGAGTATATGTAAATATTAACTGAACTTAGGTATGGTCACGCCATCCCTAGTGAACGTTAAGAGATGTTCGGCATGGTCATGTCGCAGGAACACTTGCCGCGCGCTGTTCGAGCGCCACAAGCTGCTGCTGTCGTTCCACATCGTGTCGCGCATCCTGTTCCAGGCCGGCAAGATGAACCGCGGCGAGTACCTGTTCCTGCTCAAGGGCGGCGTCGTGCTGGACCGCTCCGAGCAGCCCGACAACCCTACCAGTTAGATTATTATTTCTGTTAACGCCTTGTCGACAGACAGTAAGTCTACAATTTTCTAGAAGACTGCGCGACCGAGACGTGCGTCCTCTGCAAAAAGTAGAATTACATGTGCTGTTTTTCAAGGTTTTGTTTAAAATTAAATTAAATCATATTGTTTACATTAGAAAATCTATCCCATTTCAGTCCATCAGCAATTTAAATAATTTTATTCACTAACATTCTAATTATGTTTTTAAATATTTGAGTAAAAAATACTTAAAATAAGATTACTATAGTACATTTTAAGTGAGCTTTGTCGTTGTGGCCGAAGCAGAAATCGCACCCGAGCCGAAGGCAATGGTGTTATAGAACCGAGAAATACAATTACAAATGTCCGCGTGTATCAAACGGCGTTTTTCAATACACTTACATAAAGTAATAGAGCGAAAAATATTTTAGTCATTAAATAGGAAACTATGATTTAATTTGCTTTTTTTCTCGTGCTTTGCTTTCGCCGGTTGAAGAAGAAGCAAAGGTATGAAACCAAAGCAGCCTAATAATTATTAAAAATACAAAATTATAATAATTTACAATACGAATAAATGTTAATTTGTTGATAAAAGCAAATAATTTTTGAAGGAATCATGTTTATTTATTATATTCTATTTATAAACACATTTAATCATTCATAAAATATTTAGGTTTTTAAAGGAGAGAAAGGAGCACCTCTTTGCCGAGTTTAAAAAAAAAACATTTACCGCCGACTATAGGATCTGTAATAAAACAAAAAATAAATGAAATAAATAATAAAAAAAAAAACACGAGTCCATCCTGAGCCTAATACGAGTACAAGTGCGATAAGAGCCAGTTTTCGAGAAACTGTATTGTAATAGTGCATTTTGATAGGTATCTGTAAGTGGGAAACTTTGTTATTGCATTCGAGGCGGAATTAAGCCGTACTGCTATAACAAATCCTCACGTTTGATACAACGACGTTTTTCAATACACTTTCGAAAAAATAAAATATTATTAGGAAACTTTGATTTAATTTGCTTTTTTCCGCGGTTTGTTTTCGCCAGGTTGAAAATGTAGCAAAGGTATGATACCGCTAAACAGCCTAATATGAAAAATAGAAAATTCAAATATTTATGAATTTAGAACACAAATAAATGTTAATTTGTTCATAAAAGTAAATATTTGTTTTAATAATCATGTTTATATGATATTCTGTTTATAAACACAATTTAAATATTGCAAAAATATTTACGCCGTAAAGACGCACATCTCTAAAAAAAACAATCACCGCCGACTATAGTCATTGAACCCATTCGGACTTAGTACTAAGTAAAGTTATCTGTGGAAATTTTTATTTCCGCACGTGTGCGGAAAAAATATTGAAAATCCACGTGTGTGAAATACATTGCAAGTTGAACCTAATCGTAGTGCGATAAGTTTTCGAGAAACTGTATTGAAAATATACGGGGCACACAGCTAGGCACAATTACTGTTGTTGCTATTGTGGACCAGTTTTACGTGAAGGCATTCGTCTGGCTATCTTCACCGGGGTCTTCCACATATAGTAGGGGAGCCCACGATGCTAAATGGGGATTTACTCGAGCGTCATAGAGACTTATTAGGTTGCAAAGCTTAGATGATAAAAAGAAAAAAATGTTATATAATATATATACCTTTTCATCGGTGGGGGAAGCGGCTATAGATTTTTAAATATGTAAAAAAATACTGTTGCATGGACATACTCGAGCGCGTCAGATATTGATAGCATCAATGTCCTATGTATTTTTAATAATGTACGTATGTTAATCTGATTATTTGCATGATGCGGGTGGTTGTACGTAAGGGTTAAAAATGAAAAAAAAAAAAAAATCGAGCGCGTCAGGTTTTATAAGGGGGTGTTAAGTGCACCAAAAAAAAGCTCTCATTCAATAATCTGACGATTTCGATCTGACGCAAACTCCCGGCCATTATTATAATGTGCAAAAAAAAAAATTCGCCATTTTGAAATACTCAAGCGCGTCAGATTAAGATATATATGGTTCATCTTTATGTTCTAGACGTGCTGTCTCATAATCTGACGATTATCTAAAGGGATTCGCCTAATCTGACAAAAAAAAAAAAAAATTGTCAACTTTCCATCCATAGTCCGTTGGTAAAAGATCAGTAATTTTTGCATTATGGGCATTACTCCACAAGCATGCAATGAATTTTGTGCGTCACACTTGCTGGCGTAACTCCGATTCACAGGGTGGCAAGTTGCACGCATCGTAATTCCGGACACTCAAGGAGAAAGCTTGTGATTTGTCTTTTACCTTGTACTTCCTATTGAAGATGACCATCCTGGCTTGATTGACATCGTCTAACTTTTTCAACCCATACAAGTGGCAAGTAAAAGACTGTATGATGCTAAAAGAATCCTGCACATTATGTTCCTTTGATCCCAAATCCAGAAATGCTTCTTGGAAAATTTCTGAATTCATCAGATATTGCAAAGGTTTATTTTTTCCTCGTCGGTACAATGCTGGGTTGAAATCGCAACCAGTGAACGCATGCAAAGCTGGAAGCGCCTTCGAAATTTTTGGGCCTAATTTCTTGTAGAGAGCGGATACGTCGATGTATCGGTGTGCATTGCCAACTCCAAGATCCATCCAAACTTCTACTCTTGCTTGCAGGTGTTCCATATTCGCTAACATGATGACCACTGTATCAGTATCAGAAGTTCTGATAGTAATAGTAGAATCTTCATTTTGTTGGCAAGCAAGAAATGCTAACACTTTATCGACGATTTTTTATTATTTCGGCTTGCGGAAATCGTCAGATTATATATTTTTCGTTATCTTTGAATTATTTCCTTCAAAATAAAAAAAAATTTGGCTACGCTCGAGAATGTCGAGATGACGTTTTTTTTTTACAACTTTGCTGCCCTCCCCTTTCTTTACGTCACTCTCAAATTGTCAGATTAGTGGAATATACACTTTTTAGCATGTAATTAACTCACCCTACCTTAATCTGACGCGCTCGAGAATTTCTAATGATCAATTTTTTTTTACTAATCTGATCCTTTATCCTTCACGGGCGGCCTTATATATGGGGCTCATATTTGGTGGAGGTACTTAACCGGATACAAGGTATCGCCCTGTATATTAATCTGCCGCGCTTTAGTAAATCCCGAAATCCCCGCTTGGGCTCCCCTACTAATAGTCGCGTTAAATTCATGACAAATGAATTGGAATGTGATAATCACAATGCATGACATCATGTCCATCGCACCCTCTTCATCTGCCCCTGTATTTTTTTATGCGGAATTAAAAAATTTTTTTTTTTGCTTACATTTAATTTATCTAAGCTTTCTTTTTTCTGTCCAGACTGGATGCCTGACGAGTGCTGGGACAACATCACGGAGCTGGACAAGCTGCCGGGCTTCCACGGCGTGGTGGACATGTTTGAGTCCCTCAGCAAAGAGTGGAAGGAGTGGTATCTGCACCCTGAGCCTGAGTCGCAGCCGCTCATTGGTAAGATATGAGACTTTACACTTACATGCATACATCCGAGGGCTCGTCTCTAAATAATAACGGCCGCACAGGTCGATCTTCAAGGTTAAGCACCGCTTGCCACGGTCGGTCCTTGAATGGGGGACCATCATTACACATCACTTGTCGTTACGGTTACTCAGAAGTCCGATAACATGTCTTACCTAAAGGTACCGTACCTGGCCGTAACCAGTACCTGGGTTATGGAGGTCAGATAGGCAGTCATGTCATGAAAAATACTGGTATTTAGCTGCATTCAGTTACACTGGAAGTCAACCCAAACATAGTTTAATATCGCCGCGATTCTCTCGCTCGTGGAGACAGCCCCTAAGAGAGTGTATAGAAATACGTGCGCTCGGTAGTTCGCGGTGTGAACCAAAGTATGACACGAGGTGAGATGATGACAGCAGGTTCGCAGATGTTCGCAGGGAAAGGCTAGATAACTTACATCCACACACCACTGGGCTGGACAAGCTTCCCGGCTTCTACTTTCTCACTTCAATAACAGCTGCACGGGTCGATCTCCACGCTTAAGCCACGCATTCAGAGGTTTGTCTGTGGACGGACCATAATTACACACTGACTTCCCTCCGTGCCTCGAGAAGCAAGTGAAGCCGTTGGTCCCGGCTGTAATTTATAGATCTTTGGCAGACGTTATGGGTTGTCAGAGGCCCGGAAGTTTGACAACCAGTCTAACCAAGGGTCAGTAACTGGGTTGGGAAAGTTAGACAAGCAGTCGCAACATGTAAAATACTCGTATTCAGCTGCATCCAGTTGAGCCTATGAGTAGGCTGGCATTACTTTATTAACTTTATTTTTACTTGACTCATCATGATCTTCCTTCTTTTTCTCGAATCGATGACTCAGATTTTGTCCGACCAGTTCGCAGCAAACCTGGACAGCTCTGTCGTTTGCCTCATTCAAGTACCGGAGGGTGCAATCATCTTCCTGCCCTTGTCCCATTCTACTTGGGATCGGCGCAACACGTTTTCTTCTTCCATTCTCCCCTGTCTGACGTCACGGCATCATTTACTCCTTTCTCTTTCACATTATTCTACTCGACTTGACCACGTCCTATAATTTCGTGCTGGCCAGGCGACTGGAACGACATCTGCAGCGACTTCCAGAAGATCCTGTTCGTGCGCTCGCTGCGCGTGGACCGCGTGTCGGCGTGCATCACTACGTTCATCGTCAACGTGCTGGGCCCGCGGTACGTGGAGCCGCCCGTGCTGGATATTAGGGTATGAACAATTACTTGCTAATCTATCTAATGGCTGTAAAAAGACCCTTAAGGAAGCCGCCCACCATTGCGATCATTTTATTTTTGTTCTGGACCTTACCTGGGAAACTTCTAGTTACGAAGATATTGGAGGAATTTCTAACTTTTTCACAAGTTTTTTACCTTTTACTTATTCAAAGCATTCATCAGTAGAATGTTTCGAATGCGTTACGTTGGGTCCTACCATAATCCGTGATTATTCCCTACAAATAAATCTTTTCCTAGCAATTACTTTTGCGCAGTGTTTCTTAGTTTGATGTACAGAATGATTGGTTGACGGCTTTCGTAAAGGGTCCGTTTACACCTTGTACGTGTCTATTTATACAAATAAATAAAATGTAGGTGTCTGTTTGTAATTTTAAAATAACAGCTTTTTACTGACAGCATATGAAAGTATTTACGGTACTTATATATATATTTTTTTTAATTTTTGTGTGTGTCTGTTGGTTGGATGGACCGATTTTGACGGCACTTTCACTGGTAGATAGCTGATGTTATAAGGAGTAACTTAAGCTGCTTTTATTTTCGAAAAAGGATTAGGGTTCTATCGGGTTATGGCTGTTCAAATAATGCTGGCGCATGCGAACGACTTGCGGCATTCCCATATTTCCAAAAACGTGTTGTGGTCAAAAATCAAAACAGCAACGACGCGAATTTCGCTTAATGGTCGTTTTGACCGCAACGCGTTGTGGTCGATCTTTTCGCTCACTGAGCGTTGCAAATCTTTGAGCCTAACACATACAAAAAACATCCCATGGGAGTAGGCAGAAACCACTGATACGACCTACTAAGATTCTAACACGCTTCTCCACGCGTGCGGCTATTCTACGTTCATACATCTATCTGATCGTTGTAAGTGCCGGTTGTTGATACTACGATCCTAACCTATCTGAATAACATCACCAAAGGTACCTATGTCTTTTTTTCAAGAGCTACGGAGCAATGAATTCGCTAGATTTTTTGATAGAAGACAGTATATAAGCCGGATAACTTAGGGCCAAAATCTAGTCCATCACGTTCACTGACACGAACATTCGAAATCGATTGTCATTTATTTATTTATTTAATTAAGGTTCACCAACAGTTGTTACAGATAATATAATTTATTTGAATTAGCTTGATGAAAGCATTAAACAAAATAATTTGGCAGCTCTTAAGCTCTTTAATAATCATAAACAAAGAATTCATAAAATTAGATTATGGTCACGTCATGTAAACATTGTGTTTCCTCGTGTAGGCTGCATGGGAGGAGTCCACCTGGAAGACGTCCCTGCTGTTCGTGCTGTCTCCGGGCGTGGACCCCACGGCGTCGCTGATCCAGCTGTCGCAGGACGTCAAGATGTTCGACAAGTTCGCGTCGCTCAGCCTGGGACAGGGCCAGGCGCCTACCGCCGCCAAGTGAGTACTATACCTTTGGTATAGACACTTTGATTTATTACAATATTGACTACCTATCGCAACCACTAGACCAACGGGTATTACGGGGTTTTTCCTACACGAATTTCTCATTCGACAGCCACGGAGTCGGTAGAAGACAATTGGGTCGCTCCCTATTACACGGGATTTAAACATAACTGCCGAAATGTGGGTGTACTATTAGGTAAAGCTCTGCCTAACCCTTCGGGGATTATAGGCGTAATATTTATGTATTTGGGGGTATGGAGAACGGTGTAAAGTTCTTCATCCCCCATAGAAAAGGGAGGATCCTCCGACCAGACGGGTTTCTGGTCGGCTACCGCTCGACAGTCGTTATCGGGTTCTTCTATATAGTCTTCTTAAGTCGCGGATAACTACTTACGCGATGTAGGATTTAGATGCATTTCGATGTTTAGTTCATCATTTATGTCATAGATGGCGCTGTAGTACTTTTCGTTGCTGTAGTACTCATGTATTTTACTGTACTGATGTATTTTATACATACATGTAGCGGCTACATGTATGTATAAAATACATGTGGCATGTTCTGATTCATAATAAATCAGAGACGGGATTATATGCAACTTAAAATCGTCGAAGTAAATGCGCGAAATATGCAATAAAAGTGCCAAAATATGTCACGAATATGTTTAAGTATTGTTCCAAAATATCAGTGATACGATTGCCGCCTTCTTTTAATTAAAATATTATTATAATTTGAAAACGATCGTTCTACTTGCACTTAGGTCAATGGGCGCTATTTGCATATAGCTACTTTTTTGAAAATGCAAAACTGAGCTATCCCAGTTTTAAATTTTTCCGGTTTGATACAGTTGAGATTAAGGAAACATGCCCAAAAAGTTCACTTTTTGGTTTAAAATATGTCATAATATCTAAAATCCATGAATCTCTTCAAAAACAGCCCAAATATCTTAGTGCATGTGCAAATAATATGCATTTGCATTTAATCTGGTCTCTACAAATATAACGACGCAACGCCGCGTCACCGTTTAGACATCACAACGTACGGACAACGCATCGGCTTCTCTCTAAGTTGATAATATTTTCGGTTTTCTTAAGTATGCAAATTTATATCGGTTCAGCTATAACGTTTAAAAGCCAACGCAGTAACATTCGTTCTTGAACCCAGGATGCTATCGCACGGCATGAAAGAAGGCGGCTGGGTGTTCCTGGCGAACTGCCACCTGGCGTGCGAGTGGCTGGGGTCGCTTCGGGGTCTGGATAACCCCAAGATACACCCGCGCTTCCGGCTCTGGCTGTCTTCCATGCCCGACAACAAGTTCCCACTCGGGATGTTACAGCGGAGCATCAAGATGACCACGGAGCCGCCACAGGTACAAGTTACACCTACAAGATACACCCGCGCTTCCGGCTCTGGCTGTCGTTCATGCCCGACGACAAGCTCCCACTCGGGATACTACAGCGGAGCATCATGATGAGCACGGAGACGCCACAGGTACAAGTTACACCTACAAGATACACCCGCGCTTCCGGCTCTGGCTGTCGTTCATGCCCGACGACAAGCTCCCACTCGGGATACTACAGCGGAGCATCATGATGAGCACGGAGACGCCACAGGTACAAGTTACACCTACAAGATACACCCGCGCTTCCGGCTCTGGCTGTCGTTCATGCCCGACGACAAGCTCCCACTCGGGATACTACAGCGGAGCATCATGATGAGCACGGAGACGCCACAGGTACAAGTTACACCTACAAGATACACCCGCGCTTCCGGCTCTGGCTGTCGTTCATGCCCGACGACAAGCTCCCACTCGGGATACTACAGCGGAGCATCATGATGAGCACGGAGACGCCACAGGTACAAGTTACACCTACAAGATACACCCGCGCTTCCGGCTCTGGCTGTCGTTCATGCCCGACGACAAGCTCCCACTCGGGATACTACAGCGGAGCATCATGATGAGCACGGAGACGCCACAGGTACAAGTTACACCTACAAGATACACCCGCGCTTCCGGCTCTGGCTGTCGTTCATGCCCGACGACAAGCTCCCACTCGGGATACTACAGCGGAGCATCATGATGAGCACGGAGACGCCACAGGTACAAGTTACACCTACAAGATACACCCGCGCTTCCGGCTCCGTTCATGCAGGCAACTTTTCAATTTGTTTTTTTTTTTTTAATTTTCAGTAGAAATACAATATTGTGTAGCCAGAAGAAATATACACGTCTTTAATTTCGTGAATAAAGGTCTTTTAATAAATTGAACATTCGACAGGGTTTAAAAGGCAATTTGGTCCGTCTCTTCGCGAACATAAACGAGGACCGTTTCGATGAGGCGACGCCGAAGTACCGGCGCCTCCTGTACTGCGTGTCGTTCTTCCACTGCACGCTCATCGCTCGCAAGCGCTTCCGACAGCTCGGGTACAACGCCGTCTATAGCTTCAACGACGCCGACTTTGATGTGAGTTGTAGCCTTATAACATACCATGACATAACATGACGACGCGACTCGAGTCCGTGCCGAACTAAATGCGACACTCACTTTTAGCTTAGCCCCTTCACGTACGATAGTCTGGGATGTCCCCTGTTAAGACTTATGCAGGCGAGGGACTTTTGTCGGTCTTTTGCATGTCTGCTGATGTGCAGATAATTTTTACTTCAGTAAAATAACATTTAGCCAAAGAAACCAGGGCCGTCCTAGGGCTCGTTGGGTTGACGATATCGTCAAAGTCGCGGGAAACACCTGGATAAGGGACGCACAGAACCGGGAAGTGTGGCAGAAGAAAGGGGAGGCCTATACCCAGCAGTGGGTGATTCCGGGCTGATATGATGATGATGATGAAAATAACATCATACCAAAAGTCTGCGCAGGTTTTTTATTGCATAATATATTCTCGGCGGGTGTGCCTAGGATGGCTTGTCCGGTTGTTTACCACCTAGTCAAAAGTCACTGCAACTTTCAAAACGAGGACACATTCATTTCGTCAATTTTTCAGCTCTAGGACATGCTGATTTCTTCACGTGAAACAATATTTCTGATTGACTTTTGAGTTATAACGTTTCTTACTTTATTATGTTATTAATGCGAAAGTAGACATGTCTGCTACCTTTTTAACGCCTTTACGGCAAAACGAATTTAATATTTTACAATTGCACACGGATATACCACAACCTGGGATATCGCATACTTTTCATCCCGTATATGTACGTTCTCGTGAGATAACTCCTTGCGGGCGGAGCCGCGGGCCAAAGCTAGCTCTCCATAATTAATTCATTCGCAGGTATCAGATAACCTGCTAGCGAACTATCTAGAGGAATACGAGGACGTACCGTGGGACGCGCTGCGGTACCTGTTCGCGATCATCAACTACGGCGGCCACATCACTGACGACTGGGACAAGAGAGTGCTCATCGCCTATATCAACCAGTTCTTCAATGAAGACGCGCTTGAAACACCCTTCTATAGGTCAGTTGATGTTTTTTTTAGTAATATATTTTTGTAAACTCCATAAACCAATTACCAGAATTCCAGTGCTTATGCACTGGAACATAAAAAGTGGAAGTCATAGAGAGAGGTTTGCCCCAATAGTGGGATGACGCAGTCTAAAGATAACAACAAAACTATACTCCGACATCGCTCTCAGGGCCGGCAGTCTCGACATAGATACCGACACTTTCGCAAACTTTCGATCGCTTAATCATAACAGAAAAAAACGGTTGCAATAACGTTGCTTGCGAGAAACGCATCTTGGATGTTGAGACTTGCATTTCTCGCAAGCAACGTTATGTACGTTGTTTTTTTCTGTTATTATTAAGCGATTGAAAGTTTGCGACATTGTCGGTATTCATGTCGAGACTGTAAACACGAAATATAGATATAATATCATTATGCTTTAATTCTCCGAAGGGTAAGGCAGGAGAATCAAGTTATACTTTCATGCTCTGGTAATTTGTAATAGAAAACTTAGTAACTCTAACGTCCAACAGTCGTCCTTGCGATCACTAGAGACAACGAGACAGTGGCACCTAAAGGGTGGAAGGGAAACCGACGTATTGTTCCATACATTTAGACCGTGTAGGTAATTAGGTGTTTTGTAGGAAATTGTAGATTTAAAAAAAAAATCGATAAGAAATTGATACACCGTGACTTTTTGGTCGTCTTACAACAGAAGCCTACTTTATGCATCCAATGACTACTTACTGAACATTCATTAAAAAAATATATGTAAATATATATTCTTATATTGTATGTTATATTTAATTCGTTATTTGCTTTATGTTTTACTGTATTCTATTTGCTCTTCTTCTTTTACATAGTAGGTCTACATCTCTTTTGTTTCCACTCTCCTTTCGCAGGTATGCTGGAAAAGATTTCTTTAGAAATAAGCATCACCTTTGTACCTATTTTTCTGTTCCTTTCTTATTTTCTGTATTTAATGTGTACATAAACTGTTAAATAAACTGATGAAAAAATTTCTATGTGGGGGTGCTCAGTACGATATACTGAATATGTGGTAACCGTTTTCGCGCGTCCTTTTATGAAATTTTACAAAAAAAAAAAACATGTTAATCGATCTTGTTTCAAAAACCCATTGGTGAAAGGGTGTACATATAACCTTTTTTCTTTCCACCATCTAATTTTCAAAACCCAATAGGTCTTTACGACGCTCGAGTGAATCCCCATGTAGCGTTCGGGCCCTACTAATACCTCGATGTGTCACAATTACTTACGTCCTGGCATGCTTATGTGTGAAAGCACATCAATGATTTAGTTACAACAAAGCTTTTTTGTATTGTAGTTTAGTAGTTGAATAACTGACGGTATCTAGTAAACAAAGCTCTGATAAGTTAAACGTGTGCGTTTCGATGTGTCTGAGATGGTCGTTCGGTTAAAATTTTTCATTAAACCCTTCTCTGACCACTGTATTTTTTGCGTTAGATATTTTCATTGCATTACGTCATACTCGGCTATCTAAGAAACCAATTTTTGGGAATATTGAGGTAACACCGCGCCTTAAGTATACTTGACCTACTTCAAGGTCAAGTGTGATTTTTTTAAAACAGACGTATTTTCCCTTTCAAAGTTATTTTGAATCATTCCCATATATTTTTTCCCACGTCGATTCCCGCTTTATCGATTCGCAAAACAAAAGACATCTGTTTTAAAAAATCACGTTTGACCTAGAAGTCTGGTCTAGTATACTTAAATCAAACAGTGAAATATTTTAATTTACTTCGTGTATGTACATTATTTGCAAACTGTAATAAACCTTAAAGAATTTGGAATGATAAAATATAAACAAGTATCAAAATGTGAAATACTTTCACTACTCAAAAGACCATCTCGGACACTAATCTGCATGGTCCTGATGTGAGTTGACCAAGATTGTCTGGACCTTAAAAGAGACGTAAGTCCTTTGAGTTTGTTACGGTTGTTTGTTCTTAGAGTACACGAAACACCGGCCTCATAAAGTTAAATGATATATAAAGTGTTTGTAAAAACGTAATTGCGAAATAAACATCATTTATAATTCTCACCTACAAATAAAAACATGATTTTGCACAAATATTAATATTTAACTAGCAAGTTTACTCCCTAGTTGATATCGCTACCACTTCGGTCTCTGCTGACCCTTTGAAGGTTTGAAATGGTAATGTTTCAAATAACCCGTTTATTTGTAATGTAATTAATGCTTACCTGTCTTCAAAAATATTATTATCTTTATCTTTAAAAAACAAAACCGGGCAACAATTAAAATCTTATAAGGACTGTGCTCTTCACTTTAAACTTCAAAGTCTAAACAATCGCAGAAAAGTACTGGATTTATGCTTCCTTCACAAATTAATAACATCTAAAATAAATACTGACCTCCTGTCAAAAATATCGATCAACGTTCCTAGCAGGTTACCCCGGTCACATACTTATAATCTGTTCAGACAATCTATGCGCACCAACTTAGGTGACAACTCTCCCCTTACGAGAGCAACGAAATTGTATAATTTAAATACTATTTGGCGCAAAGCTGAACTCGTCATCAATCACGATAGAGGAAATTATTTGACCACTTTCGGTTAGAGGACATTTGAATTATCATTCCTATAATTAATTTATTAATCAAATAATATATTATCTTCACAATTTTAATGTGATTTTATTTGTATTTTAATTTAATTTGTATTTTAATTTAATTTGTCTTTTAATTTAATTTGTATTTCAATTTAATTTATATTTTGATTTAATTTGTATTTTGATTTGTATTTTAACTTAATTTGATTCGTATTTTAATATAGATTTGTATTTCTATTCTATTCTTTAATCTCATTCCAGCCATTACTAATTCATCACACTTAAATTTGATTTGATTTGACTGTAGTTTGATATTAATAATAGCATGATTGTTTAAGTATTCCAAATTTTAATTTCTATTAAGGAGCATGTTTACTCGAAAATGTGTAAGCTGTGGTTACCTGTAATTGAGTGTGCGTTACAAGACAATGGGCCTAATTCTGCTATTATAATAGTGTCAGAATGGTCTGTCATTGATTTCATAATGGTTGATTTTGACTTGTCAAAACTTGTCAAAATCAACAATTATTATGAAACCAATGACAGACCATTAGAATTACCATTAGAATGGTCTGTCATTGATATCATAATTGTTGATTTTGACTTGTCAAAACTTGTCAAAATCAACAATTATGAAATCAATGACAGACCATTCTGACACTATTGTCGTCTATTGTAATAGCAGAATTGGGCCCCAGGTATTTTGTAATAGTTTTATTTTGCAAAATATATTATTGTAATGCGACTTGTTGGTAATCCAAAATAAATAAATAAAAAGAACTAAACAAATAACGCAATCAGTACTTTATTTTCAAACAAAACTCATAAAAATTTTAGCAAACTTAAGTATTATAAAAATGTGAGAGAGAACATGAATATATTTTCCGATAATTTTAGATTAGGCGACGTAGTTTAATCGGGTTCCAACAAATCGGCGACACTTCGACAGAATAGTTAAGGAGGTTTGACTTAATCAGTGACAAGATGACCAAGGTGTCACAACCCACCTGAATCTATCATTTACTTCGTGAATGTTACCATTGTGGCCCCAAAGTAGTCTGTCTCCTGCATTGTCCTTTTTCACTTCCAATTTGAGTCCTTGTTTATGATGAACATTAATTATTATGAACACCACACTACCATCATCTCCAATCATTGGCTCCAAGTAATACTTATACCTGTCATTAGCAAAATCTTCCTCATTCATTGTCGCTCCCCAACATTGTCTGTCTCCGGCATAGTCCACATCGTCGTCCATTCTCATATACATATTGCGATGAACGTTGTTCAGTATAAATGTGAGTTTGTCTCTGTTACACGTGGGTAAGAACTTCCAGCTCAGCCTGTCACTAGTTTTGGGTAGTGCCTCGTCACCCCAAATGGCTCTATCATTGTTCTTTGGATTCATGCCCCAATCTAGTTTCAAAGCCTGATTGTATACCTTATTGACTATTACCACGGCGTCTTCGTTGATGATGTGTTGAAACGACTTGGGGAAATGATTGCGAACAACATCTTTAGCGCCACCGTGCCACAGTTTATATGCGTATGTCACTACGTTTCGTGGAACAGATCTGATAAGTTTATTTACAATTTCTTTAATGGCTTCGCCAACACTTGCTATTTCGAAGCTTCTACTCAAATCCACTGCACTGTCATAGTTACCGTTAACGACGTTATTGTACAATGTTTCCTTAAGCGCAACTATGTCATTTTTATTGAGAAAAGCCACATGACTATCAAAGTACGTTAAGCCTTGAAGTTCGCTAGTCAGTGTGGCATCTTCACAAGGAAGCAGTCCTTTTTTCTTCAATGCAACGGCGAGCTCTGATATCTCTCGCGAGTCATGATGCACGCCGTACACGACCACCTTACCGTGATCGTTGTTGACGATGCGCGCGATGTCCTTGACGCAGCTGCTGGTGATGCGTGCTCCCGCGACGGTCACGGTGAGGACTGAGTTGTCCTTGATGTATGCGCTGGTGTCGCAGTCGGTGTAAGTAAGGACGGGGATCCTGTTCGGTATCTTCCTGTCCCTGTCCGGGCCGCTGCTCACCAGTCTATATTGATGATTGACATTGTAGCAGTTTGGGAAGCCGCTAATGCCTCCTCCGCATACAACCCTACCTTCACCCCAGTAGTCAACATGTTGAATCAAGTTGTTGAGGGAAACAGGTATTTTCACTAATTTGTACTCGTTTTGGTAGGGAAGCTCGGAGTAAGGGAACACCTGGTCAATGTTGGTGCTGTAGTTTGGCTCGTCAGCAAGCTTCCAGAGGGTAAAAGAATGCATTTTAGAGTTTAGTGCGTAGGTGAATCTGAAAATATTGAAATAATGATTAAAAACAATGTTTTGTACTTTTTCACGCAAAGACTACTCAAAAGGATTCGGAAGTGATTTTTTACATAGACAGTTCATAACACAGAATACTTTCTCCCGGTAGTACGATCCCGTGGGACAATTCTTGAACTCCATGCGCGCAAAACCGTGGGCATAAGTTAGTCATTAATAAATAAATGATAACGATTACTGAAACCAAATGAACAGTCCAGCTGCTATCAAATTAACTATTTATAATTTCGTACAAACAAAAACGTACTTTTGAATAAAAACCGGCCAAGTGCGAGTCGGACACGCGCACGAAGGGTTCCGTATCTATAAAAACGGCAAAAAAATCATATCTGTTGTATGGGAGCCCCCCTTAATATATATTTTTTTAATTTTTAGTATTTGTTGTTATAGCGGCAATAGTAATACATCATTTGTGAAAATTTCAGCTTTCTAGCTATCACGGTTTATGAGATACAGCCTGGAGACAGACCGACAGACAGACAGACAGCGAAGTCTTAGTAATAGGGTCCCGTTTTACCCTTTGGGTACGGAACCCTAAAAAAGAAGTCAAAACCTATACTTAAAACAAATTAAATAAGAAAAAACGTTTCTTTTAGGAATTGTGTATAGAAAACAATAAAAGCTACTCACCAAATTGAAGTAATACTAATACTAGTATAAATGCTCAGCGTTTAGGGTTCTTATATACAGAATGAATAAGGAACCTATGCGATAAGCATACAAGTTTATCAGTTCGCGTTACCGCAATATAGGAAGTCAGTGGCGAAGGGTCAAAATAAAGTCAGGGGAAGCCAAAGAAAAAAAAGAGGTTTTTTTTTTTTCTATGTTTATTCTGACCTCATTTTCGTTATCAGCAACCTCAAAAAACACGAAAATGAAACCATTAAGAAAAAACCGAAATGCAGAGGAAGTCTTACTATAAAAAAAAAATGATTTTATCTTATGTAAATAATTCAACAAAATAAAAAATCTAGTTGGTACCAAATACGATATCAACCATTACTCACTCTATCTCGTTCTCCCGAACATACTTTCTTTTTCTGCCCCTGTCCTAACTTGATAATCTTCGGGTTACCGAGCTCCCTACAAAACGGTACTGCCAGCCGCGAAGTCACGTATGAGCGTCCATACGATTTTAGTTCTGAATTCTGACACCCGAGCACCGGCTTATATTGCGCCACCTGTTGCTTTATTTGTTTAAATGAAAAATGTTGTCATTTTTTAGATGTTTTCAATCCTATGGGCTCTACTGTGATGTGATACCCACATATGTGTATGTAATATACTATTTGATTACAGTAGACACCTAGAAACTACGTCTGAGGGCCTTGTTCCCGAAGGGAAGCCGGCAGGAATCTGCTTCTTATGTGCCTTCGGGCCTGATAGGAACACAATCAACACAACGCCGCAAAACGTTAAGAATTAAAGATAACACAATACCTAATGATGTCCTGTGTACACTTTGGACTTTGCCAATTAGCACTTCACGCCACCACTTCACATTATATCACACAGACGCGTATAGATTCGATAACAAATATTGAAACTTATAAACACATAAAAATGCCAAGATCTTAGCGTAATTTACTAATACAGCGGGTCTAAAATGGCTACTTTGACAGAATCATATCATGGATGATAGTATGAAAAATTACGTTACAATTCTTAAAATGGTGACAGATTGACAATTATTTATTTATTTAAGGTTAGCCAACAATCGTTTACAAAATCAAAATCAAAGCATTTATTTCAAGTAGGCCCGTTACAGGCACTTTTGAACTGTCGAAACAAAGACAACAATGAAATTTAGCTACAGTCCCAGTCACAAGGCATAAAAACTGTGAAAGTACTGTAGTTGCCCATTCCCTAACGTAGATCTCTATGGAGAAGAACGGGCAAGAAACTCCATGGACACTCTTTTATATCAGAATATTTTTACAAAACCTTGGTTACATCATTCATGTTTAGATGGTACATTATGTGAGAGCGATGTAGCAAGATGTGCACGTTAAAAGTGTCCATTGTAAAAACAAGGAAAAGAACAATTCAAAAAATAAAATAATTAATTCAAATAAGCCGTGGCAACCAAGAGATGACCAGTCACAACTGACAGCGCCCGTTCACGAACATGACGCATGTATCAGCACCATTCAACTCAACCATTTTGAAGGGAACTAACTGATCCGACACACGCGCCACCATCAGCGAGACATTTGAGTGAGCATGACATACACTTAACCGCCAGGGCAAATTCAAGTCAAAAAAAAAAAATGACGTAGGTTTCCAACGAAGGATAGCTTTCTATTACATAGTACTCACATAATATGGGCTATGCGGTTATATAATACCAAAAGAAATTGAATCTATACAATGCAAAGATAGTTGTACAATCTTCAGCAGCTCCAACAATACTATTTAATGCTATCCATTAATCAGTTTATGCGCCCCTGTCCATGTGGAGCAGGACCGGCATTGAGCCAAGCATTTTTATCAGAGATATAATCGTCCAACTTGTAATATGCTTGCTTACATAGTGTGCGTTTAATGCATGATTTAAATTTCGTCTCATTCAGTTCAAGAATACTTTGTGGAATTTTATTATAGCATCTTAAACAGTACCCCATGAAAGATGAGTCTACTTTAGCGAGTCTGAAGCCCGGCTGAACTAATTGGTCTCTAGTTTTCGTACTGTAATTGTGTCTGTCACCTCTTTTATTAAAAAGATGTAGATTTTTTCTAACGTACATTATGTTTTCGTAGATGTATTGACAATGTACCGTCATGATTTTGATTTCCTTAAACAGTTCCCTTAGAGAATCGCGCCTACGAAGATTATATATGGCTCTGATGGCTCTTTTTTGCAGAATAAATATAGACTCAATGTCTGCAGCCCGTCCCCATAACAGAATGCCATAAGACATTATACTATGAAAGTAACTAAAATAGACCAGTCTAGCGGTATCTACATCAGAAAATTGACGGATTTTTCTAACAGCATATGCTGCTGAACTTAGGCGCCCCGCAAGAGATTTCAAATGAGAACCCCATTGTAGCCTTGAATCAAGCGTAAGCCCCAGGAAAACGGTTTTATCTACGAATTCAAGTTTCTCTTTATTCAATACTATATCACACTCGTTACTTTTAACATTTGGTAAAGCAAATCTTATGCATTTCGTTTTTTTTTCATTTAATACTAAATTGTTTGCTGTGAACCAATTATGGACCTGAAGTAGGGCATTATTTACGTCATCTAGATTTTGGGCCCGTCTATTTATCTTAAAAATTAGAGAAGTGTCATCAGCAAATAACACCATATTTTGAGGTTGGTTTTTTAATAAATAGGGTAGATCGTTTATATATACTAGAAAGAGGAAAGGACCCAATATTGAGCCTTGCGGAACCCCCATTTTTACTTTTAAACCCTGTGAATTAACACCATTTATTTGAACATATTGTTGTCTATCACTTAAATAAGATTTTACCAAACTAAGTGCAAGTTTACCTAGTCCGTAATGCTCAAGTTTCAAAAGCAATGTGTCGTGATTTACGCAATCAAATGCTTTGGAGAGGTCACAAAATATTCCTATTGCGTCTTGGGATGCTTCCCACGCAGAAAATATGTGCTTTAATAAGGTTACACCGGCGTCAGTTGTACAACGTCCCTTAGTGAAACCAAACTGTTGGTCGTGTAAGATTCTGTTGGTGTTAAAATGATTGAGCATTTGATTAAGCATTACTTTTTCAAACCTTGCTAAAAACTGGCAACACGGATACAGGTCTATAATTATTAGTATCTTTACTATACCCGGATTTGAAAAGAGGTATGACTTTACTGTATTTCATTAAATCAGGGAAAACTCCTTGGTCTACACACAAATTAAAAATTAAAGCTAAGTATGGTGCTACAGTCTCAACTATGGATGTACAAACTTTGATAGACATTCCCCAAAGATCTTCGGTCAGTTTGACTTTTATTTGCCGGAAAGCTTTAATAACTATGTTGAGAAGCACAGCCCCCTAATTCTGTTATGATATGTCTGTTTGTTGCTCTGTTAGGTAAAAATGATAAATAATGACTTGGATAACGTAGTTGTATATAGTTTGATATCACTAGTAGGCATTATACATCTCTTTTGATATAAATCCGTTTGTAACTTCTTAAAGTTGTAGAAGTTACCAGTAAATTTAAAAATCCTTGGTGAGACAAGGTTCCATCTTTGGGTAAACAGACCCAGTGATTGGCCGAGGGAAGCCCATTGTTGTCTACATCCGGGTTCCCACGGTCTATCTAGGTCACAGGGGTGAAGAGCGGGGAGCGAGGGGCAGGGTGATACCGGCTCCCCCGCTAACAATAGGATAGTGGGCGGCCATGAGAGTGGGGCCGACCGCAACTTGCGCCTACGTGGGAGTAAATAAAACATGCGCCCACAGGCGCAAAAAGTAGTCTTCCAGTAATCTTCGTCGAGTCCTTATTCTGCGCGATAGCTCTGTCATAAGTTACGGATAGAGTTCGGTATCCAAGTCGTTGTGTTTATATTGTATTGTGTGTAAAATCAAGTTGTAAAAGTATCCGGCAAAATCAAAGTGTTCTTAAGTTAATATAGTGTTTAAATAGTGTTAAAATCTAAGTCAAATATAAATATTTAGTTACACTCATCTTATCGTGTTTCCATTTCAACCCTTGCGCCTGAATCGTGTATAAACTATCATAGGGTTTATGTGTTTAAATTTAAATTCAGCCGGGCAGCCAGACACATTCGCCTTTAATAGACCAATTGCTACTTCAGGAGAGGAATTAAGAGACTCCGTAGTTTTTAACGGTATATCGGTAAAAAAATTCACAAATTCTTGAGCTACTTCCTGATTAGAGCTTTTAGGACCACATGCTGTATCTAAGGTGTAGCTAGTGTTACGTATTTTCTTCCTGTTAGTCTCGTTATTTATGACTTTCCAAACTGTCTCGACACGTAACATTACATAGCGATTGACAGGTATAGATTGGCAAGTGTAACAACTACCTAGAGGCTAACACCGCACTCTAACGGATCAAACATACAAAATTAATTATTATTTCCTTTATTTGTTTTCAAACATATTCGTTACAGTTTTAAATATTCCAATATAAAAAAACATCAAAAGAAATATAAAAAATAATAGCCCACCAGCATCGGGAACAGGGTCCGAACTACCGGTGGTCAGGGCTCTTGAGAACCTCCAAACAATACGCGCCGTGACCAGAGGTACTACTTTTTGAAACAAGCCCTTGATGCAGCTGCCTAGCGAGAGCCTCCTCAGATGTTCGTCGAGGCTATTAGCAATTAAGCCATTGGCCGACTATCGGCACAATGACTGCTGTACTCACGTCCCACATGTCGACAACCTCGCGAGCCAGATCTGGATATCTAGATGTCACCTACAGAATCAGTACAAAAAATATTAATAATATACCTACATCAGAAACTAAAAATCATCTCCATCAGGGATCATAAACAACTATGCGCATGTTTCCAGGCAAAAAAATCTATCTTTATCATTTCGAATTTCCTTTCTAAAAGCTTATTTTGAGTCTTATAACTGTCCAATTATTGAAATTATGTTTAAATCACTGAAATGCTTACAAAAAACTTATTGTAGGTATTAATAAATTTGAAAAGAAAAAAAAACCAGTAAAAATACGATCTTTATTTTTTTTAGATCCCCAGGACAATACACGTAAAATCCATTACCACTACTGAATTTGCATTAGAAATTGACGACCACTTTTTACCCGACTGCGGCGAAGCCCAAAAGAAGGGTTATTTTTACATTATTGTGACGTGTGAAAGCGATTATTCCAATCGATTCTTTTCTTTGTGATTTCGATCAACTCTAGTAATGAAATTAAGGAATTTAAGAAATCGATGGATGGAAATTAAATTAAAAATTTGTTTTAAGCATTAAATACATTCTGTCAAAAAAGTATCGGGAATGGATGATTTGTTTAAGGTTCCAAATTATTATTTTTTTGTTTTTATTTTTGTTAGTTTGGCACAACTGGTTTCTAATTTGGCAAGGAGTTTGAGTTTCTGTTATTTAGATTAAATACAGTGGTGTTTTTAGTTTGATCATATCTAGTGTGTATTGCGAATTTTATAATGGACAAAAACATCTAACAAAGAGTTTGTCTTAAATTTTGCATCGCCAATGGAATTTCGTATTTGGAGTCCCTGAAAATGTTACAGAAGACTTACGGTGAATCGAATTTATCAAAAACACCTACCAAATTACCCTATTTATTATGAGGGCTATCGTTTTTGAGCTCACCAGATGGTGCCTCTGGCGAGTAAGGTCCTGTCAATTAATTCTATGTTATGCTTAATTCATAAAAAGTTTATTTTATTACGTACAGATCATCATCATCTGCCTAGCCTTTTCCCAACTACGTTGTGGTCGGCTTCCAGTCTAACCGGATGCAGCTGAAAACCAGTATTTTACATGGAGCGACTACCTATCTGACCTCCACATGAACCCAGTTAGTGCTAGGTATTACTAGGTAATACGAAACCCCTTGGTAGGACTGGTTGTCAGACTTTCGGGTCATGAAACATATTAAAGATATTACGTACAGATACATACCTATTACAATATTGTCCCTAAAATTAGCAAGCATGAAACATTTCAAAATCATTCAGATTCCTCCAAGTACTAACAAATTAGATCCTAACTTGCTACTTAAAATCTTCCAAGTCATAATAGGGAATATGCATGATTTTTTTTTATTTCTTAAATTAATCGTTAACATCTTTATAACATAGAAAAAAATATAAATAGGCTTGAAAATAGTCAAATAATTTTTCAAAGTGAAATTTAAAACTGAATAAATTTGAGCCGTTCAAACGCCACCATTTTGCGCGCGCTTTTGATGACGTCATTGGTTGTGTCCCGTGTTTGTTTACTATAGCGTTTCAGTTAGTTCATACTTATTTTGTAATTGCTATACAAATCATGGAAGAAGTTAAAAAACCTTCCTATTAGTATTGTATGGTACCGAAGTGCAAAAACATTATTAATAGTACACCCGATAAACTGTTTTTTCGTATACCACGCGTTGTGAAACAACGAAAACAATGGTGTAAGATGATGAGAAAGTATAATGTATCTCCATTATCGGTTGTATTTTGTTGTGAAGATCATTTTAACGGAAGTATGATATATTTATGTACAGCTTAGTGTGAATTAGCTATTAAGCAGTAGAAAATTCGGTCTAAAACTAACCTAGTTTACAAAAGTTCATAAAAAAAATTCTATATAGAGCTTGCTCATTCCTATTGTGGTTTTATGAAATTTTGATGTTTGTTAGGGAAGATACAGTTAATTATTATATTGAATATAACATAGTGAAACAGAAAGGAGGAAAATATAATCTACAAGCTATGCAACACAAACGACAAAGCTATGCAAGTCAATATTAAACTGAAGTACAGAAGTAAAGGTGTCAATGTACCTACTGAAAAGAACTTCACCAATAATACTATCTGTTTTAAAAAGAAAATTGTTCGCTGATAACCCGGCTGATAGTACTTATATATCATCTTATTCTTCTGTTACATCCGCTGATTGTGCACCAAGTTGTTCATTAAATTAAAAATAATTAATCAATAGAAATTCAGATATGTTGACATCATAAATGCATCTATTTTCGGTAGATTATCCGATTGTACTTTGACAAAACCAGTTTCTGTCATCGTCCTAGATTGACTACAAATATAATATTCACAAGTAATCTCACAGAAATACAGTTTTAAACAATTTTTCTCACAAACACTACTAACACAGTATGAATATCAACGCCGATACATCCAATGACATGACCAATGACGTCACATTTCGTTTCGACCAATGGTGACGCGTTTTGTAAGTTTGAATTTACCTCCCTTATTTTTCATTTTTTATATAATATTTTCTGGGTTTAAATAATAGGTAACTAAATAAAAAAAGAAATTATTTAGTTATTTTTTTTAAGTATAATGTAAAGACAATAAAGAATCTAGAAAAAAATATTTGAGACAAATTTAAATTTTATGCATATTCCCCATTCATCAGGACTAGCTATATTTTGAGCACAATCGTGAATATTAGAAAAAATACGTGGTAAAAAAGCACGCAACGCGCGTAAACTCTAAAGCGGCTTTCAGACTACGCTATAATATAATAGTATATAGCTCATAGCACAACAATATCGCGCACCAATCCGCACCATAGATTGTTATGGACACGTTCACACTGTACTGTACTATATTTTATTGACTATCTATGGTTATGTTGTGCTTTGAGCTATAAACTATATGCGATTATATTATAGCGTGACGGTTGACAGAGGAGAATGGAAGAAAAAAACGTGTTGCGCCGACCCCAAATAACATGGGACAAGGGCAGGAAGATTCCCTTTCAACTTTTCTGTAACTGGCACAACTTTTAAACTTCCTCTAATATATTCATTCCTTACCTTATTCATTCTTGTCACACCACACATCCACCTCAACATTCTCATCTCCGCTACTTGTAATATTTTTTCATCCATCTTCTGTACATCCCAGCATTCCGATCCATACAGTACGACAGGTCCAATCATAGACAAGAAAAGAAAGAAATCAAAACCTTTAAAACAAAATTTAAAAAGCTTGTAAAAACTGCCCCACACTAGGAATCTCACAGTTCTATACAAAACAGAAAGTTATCAGAAGTTTATCAGTTCGGGGAACCGCAATAATAGCATGGGCACACAACAAAGATTATATAGTAGTTGTAGGATGGGCATTACACCTAGGCGCCCGCGCTTTATTCAAACCGAGCGTCGTTACTACAAACCGCTCGCTGGCCCACGCCGCGGCCTCGCGCACGCGCTAGTTCGGCTCGCATCGCTGTCGTGAACGGTCACGTTTTGTTTTTTTATCCTGTCCCACTACAATCTACCAATATTTCTAGTTACCGTTTACGTGTATACCAATATTGTTGTAATCATTATACAGTTGCAAGAATAAATAAAGTATTTACTACAAACTGGCGCTCCAACGCGGCACGCGTACCTAACCGACGCGACGCGAACTCAAAAACCTACTTGCAACGTAACGGTTTTCTTAGTGGACGAACGATACAACAACTTAAGTGCACGTGCAACGTGAATAGTGTTTCCTAGTGTTTTAATGACTATTGTGTACTACAATGCCTCGTCGCAAGAGTAGAAGCAACGATGATGACATCGGCGTTGCGCCGGCGTCCCCGACGCCCGCGCCGCTATCGGAAGGGAGGCTTACGTCGTTTTTGGAGGCGTTCGCCAAGGCTCAAGCGGAATCGAACCGTCAATTGGTTCAGAGCCTGCTGGCTACGTCGGCCGTCAACGGCTCAGCTTCACCGTCTCCGTCGCCTGCTGCACCAGCCACAAAACACGGGAACTTCGCGCGCTGTACGTCGCGATTTAGCGGTGCCCGCCAAGACTCAGAGGCCCTCGAAGCATTCGTCGACTCGATAGTGATATACAAGGAGTGTACAAACATCAGTGACGAACATGCGCTTCGCGGTCTACCTATGCTCCTAGAAGGGGAGGCAGCTGTGTGGTTTCGTGGCATAAAATCTACAGTGACGTCATGGGAAGACGCGCTTCAGAGACTTCGCGCCATGTTCGGTGCAGCCCGACCGCCACACAAATTATTCCGCGAAATATTTGCCGCGGAACAACAGGAGGAACGCACGGAGGTCTTCGTCGCTCGCCTTCGCGCGCTTATTGCTAAACTTCCATATATGGTAATAAACGAAATGGAAGTCGACATGATTTACGGGTTACTACACAGACGAATCAGAAAACGGGTAACTCGTGAATCGATCGAGAATCTGGAATCATTGATCGAGAAGGCGCGAAACATAGAAGAATCTCTCTCCGAGGTGTCGACCGACGCGCGTGGCCCCGCCGCTAGCGCGCATGCGCCGCACGCGCCGCCACCGCAGCCCCGGCCTTCGCCGACGCCCGCGCGCGCTCCCGCCGTCTCCGCGCCGAGCGCGCCGGCGCCAGAGAATATACCTACAGCGTCGTCGAGTGCAACGAGCAGCGCTGCGCCCCCGCTTATTGTGGTAAACAATTCGGACAATAAAGGTAAAAGACTTTTCTGTGTTTATTGCCGTAAAAGCGGACATACTCGTGACTCTTGTAAAAATATTAAAAATAAATCCGATAAAAGTGCGACTTCTCAGTCAAATAGTGTGAAGTGTTACGGTTGTGGCGCAATCGGTGTAATTCGATCTAATTGCGCTAAGTGTTCGGTAAATCCGAAAGAATCAATTTCTGTTGTCGAGTTTAACATGTTTGAGCCCACTAGGGTTTGTGATAATACAGTTAACCCTATTGTTGTTTCACACAATTGTAATAATAACACTTCTAAGTGTAACGTAAATAATAGCAAAATGTTTGTAAATAATGTATGTAATGTGTCTCAATCTGCTTGTTTATGTAGTTGTAAGTGTAATGTCAACCTCGACTGCGATGCGTTGCCGATTAGAGTAGGTAACTTGTCCGCGTCGAACTTATGTACTGACGGTCGTCCAATACTCGACATCGAGATAGACGGTCATCGTGGTACCGGGTTGATTGATACGGCCGCTAAACGTAGTGTAGCCGGTTCGAGTCTGTACGCACTGCTTCGTAAACTACACTATTCGTTCCGTAATAGTTTTATGTCGGTAAAATTGGCCGATGGCATAGTGCGGGAACTCAAAGTCTTACTCGTAGATGTTGACATACTACTTAAGGGGTTGACGATACCTATTACTTTTATTATTTTTCCTAATTCAGTTAACAATGACACGTTACTCGGTATTGATTTTTTACGTAAAGCCGGTATTGTTATTAACGTTTCGAACAATACGTGGTATACTGCTGATCGGCCTCAGGTCATTCACCCCTTGCGGTGTGAGGCTTCACGTGACTTCGTTGGGTGTGCTTCAGCGAGTGTTTTACGGGATAGTGAAGCTTCCATGCTCTCAATTCCAGAGAAGGGACGTCTCTCTCAGATGCTGCGAGAGTACGAAGACATCTTTGCAGAAGGGGGAGAACCTACACCATTCGCAGAGCATCGCATCGATTGTGGTGATCATCCCCCCATTGCGATGCCGCCATACCGACTCACTCCCGCCAAGAAAGCCATCATGGAAGAGGAGATAGAGAAGATGCTTCGCGAAGGTGTTATCACGGAATGTGAGTCTCCATGGGCAGCACCAGCACTTCTGGTACCGAAGAAGGATGGTACTTACCGTTTCTGCGTGGATTATCGTAAGCTGAACGCCGTCACTAAGAGTGACTCGTACCCGCTACCAGTGATCGACGACCTCCTTCAATATACTGGTAAGAGCTGTTTTATGAGTACTATTGACCTCCGATCAGGGTACTGGCAGGTCAAAGTGAGGCCTGAAGACCAGGATAAGACTGCCTTTGTATCTCCATGTGGCGTTTACAAATTTACCCGTATGCCGTTCGGTCTGCGTAACGCGCCCGCAACGTTTCAACGTTTAATTGACCGATTTCGTTCTGCGTCATCTCTTAAGGGAATGACACTCCTTGGTTACATCGATGACCTGATCTTGATATCTGGATCATTTCACCAGCATCTCCAGGACTTACGTGCGGTATTCGACCGCTTACGTGTCTTCAATCTCCACGCGAATCGCAATAAGTGCACATTTGCTCGAGAGAGTGTGAAATACCTAGGACACATTATCACCTCGGAAGGAGTGTCCCCAGATCCAGATAAGGTTACTGCGATAGTAGATATGAAGGAACCAACTAATGTAAAGCACCTAAAATCCTTTCTTCAGAGTTGCTCATGGTTCCGCAAGTTCATGCCGAATTTCTCCCAAGTTGCTCAGCCACTGACTATGCTAACGCGTAAGGATCAGTCCTGGCTGTGGGGTGAAGAACAGATCAAGGCATTTAGAGAACTAAAACGATTACTTACCTCGCCTCCGATTCTTATTCAGCCAGATTATAATGTACCATTCGTTCTCAGGACTGACGCTAGCAATTACGCACTGGGCGCTGCTCTACTCCAGGGGGAGTCGCAGCGAGAAGAGAAACCCATCGCGTATGCCAGTCGCCTCCTCACGCCGGCGGAGCGGAACTACTCTACCACCGAGCGCGAAGCGTTGGCAGTTGTCTGGGCAGTCGAGAAGTTCAGAGGGTACATTGATGGCCATCCAGTACGTGTCGGCAGTGACCATCAGCCCCTGAAATGGCTACTTACCTTGAAGTCGCCTGCTGGACGTCTCGTACGATGGGCTATGAAACTCCAGTCCTATGATCTGCAAGTCGACTACACTCCTGGGAAGGCAAACGTAGTTGCTGATTCGCTCAGTCGTTCCCCGTGTGAGGAGGCGGCTCGCGATTCCTGTGGAGTCTGCATGGTGCTCGTTGACCCGCCGCGCTGGGATGCCGCTACTCTTCGTGAAGATCAGCTCGCAGACCCTGAAGTGGCGAATATCATGAAGGCTCTGGAAGGCAAGGATGAATTAGAACTAACTCGATGGACAGAGAGAGGTTATCATACGTGCAGAGGTGTACTATACCGATATACTGAAGCGGAGACAGAAGAACCGCAGCTCGTCGTTCCTGAAAATCGAAGGAAACAGGTACTTGTTGAATGTCACGACTCAGCTACTTCAGGTCACGGCGGTCTGGACCGAACCCTGCACCGTATAAGTCAGAGATTTTATTTTCCTGGTATGCGACGTTATGTAGCAAATTATCTGAAAAGCTGCATAGAATGCCAACGCTACAAACCTTCCAATGAGAAACCTGCGGGACTCTTACAGACTCCGGTTCCCGCTCAGCGCTTCGAAGTCCTAGCTGTCGACCTTTTCGGACCATTGCCTAAAGGACCTAAAGGGGAGAAATGGGTGTTGATAGTGGAAGACACAGCCAGCAAGTGGGTCGAGCTGTTCGCCCTCTCTGAAGCCACAGCTGAAGCATGCGCTAAGGTACTAATTGAAGATGTTTTCTTACGCTTTGGTGTTCCACGGCGTCTCATATCCGATAACGGCGTACAGTTCGTTGCCGATGTCATGCAACATGCAATGTTCACGCTTGGTGTGAAGCAGAGTCTCGTGCCACTTTACCATCCGGAGGCCAACCCGGTCGAGCGTAAAAATCGCGATCTCAAGACCCAGTTGGCGATCTTGGTAGAAGGACACCATCAGC
This sequence comes from Eurois occulta, assembly GCA_950022335.1. Classification (NCBI taxonomy): domain Eukaryota; kingdom Metazoa; phylum Arthropoda; class Insecta; order Lepidoptera; family Noctuidae; genus Eurois; species Eurois occulta. Next base: position 2,154,288 of record OX465487.1, on the reverse strand, counting down.
AATGGCCAGAAGCCCTGCCATTCATCCGATTTGCATTGAACACCTCAATAACCAAAGCAACGCAACAGACACCTGCTTACTTAACATTTGCTCGTGAACTCCGCTCACCTATTGCAGTGCAGAGCGATCTTCGTGCTGTGATAGAGGCTGAAAACTATGTTCCGCAGATTACGCCGTACCTGCTGAAGCTAGCGGAGACACTCAGCAACAGTAAAGAGTGCATAGAGCGACAGCAAGACCTTCGTAAGGCTGCCAAAGACAAGACACGAAAGGCTGAGGAGTTTGCCGTCGGTGATCTTGTCCTGATGAGGACGCACGTGCTTAGCAGTGCTGCCAAAGGAGTCAGCTCTAAGCTCATGCCTAAAAGGGACGGCCCTTATCTGGTGCAGAAGAAGGTTAGCCCAACTACTTACCTTTTAACGTTCCCTGGTTCACCCGATGAAGTCATTGGGAAGTACCACGTTTCGGCGTTGAGGAGGTATCACTCTCGGGAGGGTGAGTGCCCTGAGGTTCCGCAGCCGGTTGCTCCTAAGCGCTCTCGTGGCAGGCCGCGTAAACGTGTCATTGTTGACGTTTGACCAACGGTGAGGGCACCAATGTTTGGTCAAAAGGGGGAGTATGTAGGATGGGCATTACACCTAGGCGCCCGCGCTTTATTCAAACCGAGCGTCGTTACTACAAACCGCTCGCTGGCCCACGCCGCGGCCTCGCGCACGCGCTAGTTCGGCTCGCATCGCTGTCGTGAACGGTCACGTTTTGTTTTTTTATCCTGTCCCACTACAATCTACCAATATTTCTAGTTACCGTTTACGTGTATACCAATATTGTTGTAATCATTATACAGTTGCAAGAATAAATAAAGTATTTACTACATAGTTATATTCTCTATGGAACACAATTAACACAATGGGTAATTTCGACCGCAAAACGATAAGAGTTTAAGATAACACAATACCTAATGATGTCCTATACACTGGGGAATTTGCCCTCTACTTCCTTTTGCTGGAACAACATTTGTTGGTCTAAAACTGCGCAACTTCCATGGCAACGTTGGTGGCAGCGCAAAGGTCATATTGACTGCATTAGGTACATGTACTTATCGAGGCCCTCTGCAAACTGTGGCAGGATACCACCAACCGAGCCACTTCCCGCAGGTTCCAAGCTTCCGTGGCCCACTTGGAAGTCCTCGAAACCAAGAACCAATACCAGATCTACGAAATAACTCTAGATGATTAAAAACGCGAATAGATAGCGCTCGTTACTCCTAGCAGTCGATACCGATGCATTGTAATGATTTAATTAACACTAGAAATGGGATATTTACCATGTCCACTGTTTGTTTTCAGTTCCCAATGTTAAACAGTGGACATGGTAAATATCCCGTTTCTAGTGTTCAAAATCAAAATCAAAATATTTTTATTTCACATAGGCCTACATGGGCACTTATGTTAATTGTAATGTTAGTGACCATGACAGTTTAAAATCTTATATAGTAATGATTGTCATAATATGCCAACGACGGCAGGAAATAGTTTGTTACTAATTAGAAAAAGTAATAATCTATCATCATAGTAAGAATAAATAAGATGTCTGATGACTGTCTTGCGGCCACATTGTAGATCCATCTTCCATTTTACCTGCTCATAACCTCGCCGTTTATGTATCCCGCAGACTGGCTACGATCCCGGCGTACCACATCCCGCGGGACGGCTCACTGGAGTCATACCGTGACTTCTTGGACTTGCTGCCCGGCTACGAGCGCGCCGAGTCCGTCGGACAACACGCGTCTGCCGACGTGGCGACTCTCGCGCAGGTACTACTCTCTACAATAACAAGCACCAATATACAGAGCGGCCATTTAGTTACTTGCATCCTCTAACGAAGTGGAGGAGGAGCTTCAGGTTAAGCCGCGCTCGAATAGGTTGGTCCGTGGATAGATGACCATCCATTACCTACGGAGTTTCCTCCGTGTCTCGTGAAGCACGTTAAGGCGTTGCTTCCGTCTTTCATTTACAGTGTCATTTAGTAGATCTTTGACAGTCCTTGAGTCGTTACCGGTAGTCGCTTCATGTAAAGTAAGTACGTATTCAAAAACTTACACTGTCACTTACGGGATATCACAACCACCATCATCACCTTTGTACCTATTTTTTCTGTTCCTTTCTTCTTTTCTGTATTTAGTGTGTACATAAACTGTTAAATAAATAAATAAATATCTTCCGTGATCGGTTTCAAATTTCGGGAGCTTAGCCCAATCAACGGGGCTTATGTAACCCGAAAATTTCCTCTGCCAGTGAGAATAGGTAGTGTGATAAAGTAAGGTAATACAGATTACAGATGTCAAATTAGCCAAAACATTTTGATAAGAGAAGTTAGGTATTTTTACCTAAACATGAAAATTGCTTATAAGTCTTTGTGAAAAATTCCTCAGACTGAAATACTTTCTGTATACGTATGAATATATTAGTTAGAATAGGTAAGTATAAGCATCCAACATTTTTTCGATTTGAGAGATACTCCAAATTTATCTTTTAACTTTTTGCGCTTTAATTGCTCCTGAAAAATTGCTCTGCTAATTTTTACTTTTTAATATGGTTTTATTTCCTTAAATAAATAGCTTTGTTAAGTTATCCAAAAGATTTTCCTTCAAAACATTTTTTTTAAAATTTTTACTTAATTACGTCATGTGAATAATTGCTCAGGCTAATTCAATACGTTTATTAGTTATGAGTCGCTGTATTGTAAGCGATTTTCCAAGAAGCCAATAGAAATTCGGCCTAATACCAAAGTTTTTACAATCTCAATAATTGCTAAGTACATGCATTGCCGTCAGTTAGCAATGACCGGTCGCGGGAGTGAAGAGGGGCGCGGGGCGCACGCGCAGCGGTGCGACGGCGGCGCGCAGGCGGCATCTTCTTTGTGTCTCGCTCGAAGTAGGTACGAAACGGAGCAGTTGTGCACCTACTTGTGCAAGGAGCGTTTGTTTAAAAATGACGGAGGAAGGCGACGGCGAGTTGTGTGTGCTGTGTAAAAAACATCTAATAGTGGGGTTTGTTAAAGTGACACAAAAGGGCCTTGAAATGATTCGACAATCAAGCAGAAGAAGAGATGATGGACTTTTCCCGCATCTTATGGAACTATTGATGATAGCGATGCACCAGATGAGGATGAGACCGTATTTGAACAAATGCTTACATGTTGTTCAAAATCTGGCCAGCCACATGATTCTGATATGGATGAAGATGAACCGATTATTAAACCGACTTCAAAAAAAGGAGGAGGTTTCTCAATTCGACCGTATATATATATATATTTTTTTTTTATGTGTGTTCGCGGATAACTTCGTCGTTTATGAACCGATTTTGATAATTTTTCTTTTGTTGGAAAGGAGATACTTCAAGGGTGGTCCCATGATAAGGAAACCGGGATCTGATGATGGCTTCCAAGAGAAATTGAGGGGAGCTTTCAAAAATTGTAGTGGCGACTAGTGCGTTTGTAAATTTTTTGATTAAGAATTTTAAAGCACTATAATTTAAAGAAAGTCTGGAATCGCTCTGATGATGGAACCGAAAGACAGTCGAGGGAACTCCTCAACGGTTTACAGCAGTCACCTTGTGTTTGGGTTTGATTAATTTGTATTGATGAGAAATGTGCACCTAGATGGGTTGTGACTGTCATAAGGGGTCTGATGATGAAGACAAAGGACAGTTAAGGGAACTCCTCAACTGTTTACAGTAGCTACCTTGCGTTTGGACTTAATTCATGTATATTGATCAAAACTTTGCACCCATCTGGGTTACAAGTGCCATTACAGGTCTGATGATGAAAACTATTTCTATGGAATATTGCAACTAAAAATAAAAAAATAAAAAAACTTTTTTGCAAAAAATAAAACCGACTCCAAAACACAAAAAAAGTGAAAAATAATGTTAGCTTCAGAAGTCGGTGACAAAAAACTGAATCAAATAAACAAAAGTCACCGACTTCTGAAGCTAAAATTATTTTTCACTTTTTTTGTGTTTTGGAGTCGGTTTTATTTTTTGCAAAAAAGTTTTTTTATTTCAGCATCAGATGATTTATCAATCTATGTTGCTATTGCTGACGATGACAAAGAAAATTTAGAAGAAGCTTCGTGCTCCAAAAGATTAAGATATTAGATTTTTGCTGTAATAAAAATAAATTCATTAGAAATAAGTAATAAAACCTTGAACCCTAAAATAAAAATATAAGCAAACTAAATAAAAATAAACTCTTTTGCAAAAAAAACGGGCACTAGATTTTTTTCTCTACTTCAATGAAGAAGAACAAGAAATAGGTTTTATTAATTTGACGATGTATTGGCATGTTATTTGCAGCATCCTGGCACCATTCTTTACGTTCCAATTTTAAAATTGGAAATTAATAAAAGAAAAATAATGATTATTGTGGATTATTCTAAAATTGCTTTACTAATGGCGCGAATTGCTGAAACGATTTTTAACTGATTACGATATTTTAAAACTTTTTGGATATTTTTTGCAAATTAAACAATTTAATCTTTCTTTTTACATTAAATACCACATTTTGATATGAGTGATAAAGCGATAAGGGCCGGTAAAATTATAGCCCTACTTGAAGAAGGTTGTTCGCAAACTTACGTGTCTCAGCGGCTAAATGTGAGTCGTTCAACTGTCCAGAGGACTTGGCAACGGTATCAAGAGACCGGTTCGATCAAAAGAAGACCCGGTTCGGGAAGAAAACGATGCACAGAACCAAGAGATGACCGCTTTTTGGTGAGTCAGGCGTTGCGGAATCGTAAGGCGTCAAGTGTGGACCCGAAGAAGAGCCTTGAAGAAGTAAGAGGAGTAGAAGTTAGCTTGTGGACGGTCAGGAGGAGGCTTTTGGCTGCCAATATCAGGAGTTACCACCCAGCTCGGGGCCCTAAATTACTCCGTGAGCACCGTGTTGCTCGACTTCAGTTTGCTCGGAACTGTGCTTCATGGACTCCGGAGGACTGGAATAAAGTATTGTTTTCTGATGAAGCTAGAATCTCTTTGTGTGGAGAGGACCGACGCCGGTGAGTGCTGCGAAGACCACGGGAACGCTATGCGGAAGTATGTTTCGAAGAAATCACTCCTTATGGCGGAGGCTCCGTTATGTTTTGGGCAGCAATTAATTCTACGGAGCGTACGGAGTTAGTTTTCATAGAAAATGGAACATTAAATGCACACCGGTACATAATGGAAGTTCTAATTCCATATGCACAACCCACTTTGACTGCACTTGGGGAAGATTCCATTTTTAAGGATGGCAATGCTCGCCCGCACCGTTCTGGTGACGTAGAAGCGTACATGCAATAAGTTGGGATCCGTCGTTTAGATTGGCCAGCTCGAAGTTCTGACCTCAATCCAATTGAGCATGTCTGGGATGTTCTAAAGAGACGGGTAAGATCAGTGCAACCTGCTCCACAAAACATCAGGGAGCTAAAAAGAGTCATTGCAGAATAGTGGGAACGTATTCCTCAAAACGTTATTAAAAACATCGTGGAAAGCATGCCCAGAAGGCTTCAAGCTGTGATTTTGGCAAGAGGATTTCACACTCGTTTTTCGGTTTTTACATTTGTTACTTTATTTAATTAAAAAAAGTAAAAAAAAATCTTGTCTTTATTGCCGACCACTTCTTATTGTTTGGGCGTGTTTTAAAGAATCCATCATTTTTTTTTCTTTTAATTGCCCGAATTCACTTCACGCGCATTAATTTACACGATTATAAGTATACAGACTGCGTCAAAGAAATAAAGGATCATGATCAACGATGTATGGAAATCCGACTTAAGTTGAAACACAATAAATCTTTATTTATTATAGACTACGCTTTATATACTATTAAATAAAAGTGTTAATTTTCACACAAGTATCCGAGTTTTAAAGTAATTAAACAAATTCGGAGATAACCTAAAAATTATGTCTGAACTACTCGCAACTTATAAAATAACCACAGATCAATCATGTAGGTACAAAACAACAAAGATAGTTAAAAATAAAATAAGAGCACAGCTGCTAATTGAAAAAAAAAAACGTGAATAATCGTGAATAACGAATAATCGTGCTTTTTATGGCCTCGCAGCGTTGATGTGCCATTATCGAAATGAAACAACATCAGTCAGTCATCATCCCTACCGGTACGTCTGTCATCTGCCTTGACAGTTGCATCTGCGTGAGACGAAACACAAAAATAAATATTTCCACAACGGAACTATGAAATACATATACAGTACCTTTTTTTTTGGAGGGTGGGAAATCATCAAATGACCCCTCCCGCTCTGGGCGAAGCGTAAGGGTGTGTCAGACTCTTACTGACTAAAAACCACCCATGTTCCTTCTTTGGCCCTTTATGTTCCAGGGCCGCGGTATCTCTTTCGAACAGTCCCGCAGCCCTGGCAGGCATCGGCCCTTGCGGGCCCCTCCCGTTTGCTGACATCTCTTTGAGGCGCGCGTGGAACACGAACACGCCGTCGACACGGCCTGCCGTCATACGACGGACAGACGGCGAGCTAGCCCATTACTCACCGTCCACAGGCCCGCGCCTACGGTGGCCGAGAGCCATCACGGCGAGGCCCCCGACGCCCGGTGCTTCTCCTCCTGCGCCGGCTGGGACGTGAGGCTCTCTCCCTCTCACGTTCCGCCGCCTCCTTCGCTAGCATGACTGCTTCGCAGAAGGAGGCGACGGCTTCCCATTCCCTCTCGCCCCGGACCATGGCTTGAACCAGGGCTGGACGCGAGAGGTCGCCGCCGCCAATCGCCGCTACGAGGACACGGCGGTGCTCCACCCAAGCGGAGCAGACCTCCACGGTGTGCTCCACCGTGTCCTCCGGGTGATCCTCGCAATGATAGCACCCGGGCGTTTCCTCCCCCCCGATTCGGTACAGGTACCTCCCGAAACATCAGTGTCCGGTGAGGACCTGCGTCAGGCGGAAGATGAGGGCGCCGTGGCGCCTCTCTAGCCACTCCTCAAAGAGGGGACTTATCGCCACTATCGTGGCGTGCCCTGCACGGGGTTGCGATAGTCGCTCTCTCCATGTCGCCATGAGATCACGGCGGAGGTCTGTCCGCTGCGCGACAATTTGCCGCGGCAGCGGAGTTTCCCCCCGGCGCTGTGCCTCCGCGCGCCACTCGTGCAGGCGCGCGAGGACTATGGCCTCCAGATCCCATGGCGGCAATCCGGCAAGGAGGCTCGCCGCCTCGCGGGAGATCGTGCGGTACCCACGGATTAGCCTTACAGCTACCACTTTTTGGGGCGCGTTCAGGTAGTGCTTCGCTCGCAACCTCAACGAACGCCCCCCCACACCGGGGCCCCGTAAAGGGGGGGGGGGGGCATGGACCGCAAGATCCCCGCGTAACATATACAGTACCTACGTTATGATTATGATATTACTAATTATTTAGCTATTTATGAGTTTAATGTACTATGTAATAAAATAATATGTACCTAGCAATCGTTAATTTACTGTTTATCTTAAAATCAAATAAAATTCCTGAAGTGAAAAGCTTGTAAAAATAAGAAAATAATTTGTATATTAATTTGGTTTTCATTTAATTAACTCAAATCGACCTTAGAACGTAAATTTCCTTAGGTGCCCGTTTTTTTTGCAAAAGAGTGTATAAAATAATAATAAAGCCTAAAATTATTGTAGGCACGTGTTGTTAATTCTTATATTGAAAAAATGTAAACCAAATACAAATAATGTGATTATACCTAGTCGATTATCTATGTCTGCTATTGATTAAAGTGATTAAGTTACCTAACCTAACTTACCTATTGTTTTATTTAGAAATACCTACCACTGTCTTTTAACTCTTATAGATGATTGCCAGATTGATTGATGATGCCACCAAGCTCGCCTACACTACTCCAAAAGTAGTGCGTGGCAAAGCAGCTCCGAGCGGTCAAGTAAAGGTCAACCCTTACGTTCTGCATAAATCAGTGAACTTTCCTCACAAATATAATAAACGTTCGAAAATTTGTTGGATAATTGATAAATCTGTTTTAATATTAAATCATATGACTAATAAAGGTATGAAAATGCGCGGAGATATTTTTCACATTATGTAATTAAGCAAAATTTAAAAAAAAAATGTTTAAAAAGGAAAATCTTTTGGATAACTAAACAAAGCTATATAATTAAGGATATAAAAACAAATTAAAAAATAAAAATTGGCAGATCAATTTTTCAGTAGAAGTTATAGTGCAAAATGTTAAAAGTTAAATTTGGTGTATCTCCGAAATCGAAAAAATGTTGGATGCCTCTACATACTTATTCTAAGTAGTACATACGTATATTTACAGAAAGTATTTCAGTCTGAGGAAATATTCACAGAGAGTTATAAGCGATTTTTACGTTTAGGTAAAAATACCTAACTTCTCGTAACAAAATTTGTTGGATTATTGTACATTTGTAATCAGTATTACCTAATTTCATCACATGCCAAATTTCATAGGCGGGAGAATTTTTCGTAAGTCTCCATATAACAAATACCCTCGTTGATTGGACTAAGCTAACAATAGTTGAAAATCACGGAAGATATCCAGTTAGTGACAGTGTAAGTTTATTTATAAACCGTGAAAACGTAAAACAGTACTGGTATTCAGCTGCCTCCGGTTAAAACCAAGTGTCCCCATACATAGGTGCAACACTAAACAGACACTACATTCTACAGAACCGACTTGCTGGACCTGCCGTCTAGCGACGGGGCCGTGACACGACTTAGAGATAAACATAAACTCACGCATTTTTCCCATGGGGGCAGGCTAGGACTACATTATCGCCATCCGCTACAAAATTTACATGATCCTTTTGCTTCGTTCGCGTTCCTACATCTGGTCAGACACGCACGCCGGTTGCGATTACTAGTTTGAGATTACTAGTTTGACCTAAAATCATGCATGTAATCCCCGACGGGTTCGCCGGAGCTGTACCTGATAGTAACCACAGCCACTTTTAGCCTACCTATTTAAATTTTTAAGTCCCATGTAATAGGGTGTGAGCTTGTTGCCATCAATTCGGCACAAATCCAGACTTCGTGGCTGCTCAAAACACTTAAAATTGTCAACAATCTTTTACTGTAATGTAATTTCGTTGACTAAATGAGGTTTACTGTACTATGACAACGACGTCATGTCATACAGTAAACCTCATTTTGTCAACGAAATTACATTACAATAACAGATTGTCCGAAATTTGGGTTTAACAATTGTGGTTACTTTGTGACTATATTGAATTACGTTTTTGTTAAGTACTCGGTTGGCGCAGTGGCTGAGCGATTGGTTGCTGCGCTGCGTGTCGCAGGTTCGATTCCCGCATGGAACAAATAATTGTATGGCCTACAGGTAGTTGTTCCCGGTCTGGCTGTTTGGGTATGTGAGTTTAAATGTTTGTAAACACACCCACGATACAGGAGAAATTCCAAGGGTGGGGCAAACGTAGGTATAATAATGCTAATAGCACATTTGTTCCTCAGGACGCGCTGATCATGTGTTCGACGTTGTTCGCGCTGGCGAGCACGGGGGGCGGGGGCGCGGGCGGCGGGGAGGATCAGAAGGTACGCCCATACATGTACAATATCCTAAACCCTTGTTCTTAATTGATGTTATCTAACACTTACATAAATATCAACTCTATGCTAGTGGGAACTAAGATGCTTTTAGAATTACTAGTAGGTACTACTTATTGGAAATGTGATCAAGATGTAATTGTAGCTAGTGCTAACTAAACTTTGTGTGGTTTGGGATGTTGTTGTAACATACTTGATAACACTTTCGGAAAGTAGATCGCGGATATTGGTCAGAGGGGTATTGGTATAAAACGAATTTATTCAAAATAGTTAGGTATGTCAATGTGGTGAAGCAGTCGACTGCCTCGGACACCATGGCCTTTCTTGCAGTAAGAGTGCAGGTCGGATTGCGCGGCACGCTAGCATTAATGATCTCATCCGTCGTGCTCTTGCCACCGCCAGGTGCCAGCTGTCTTAGAACCCAATGGCTTGGCACGCGTCGATGGGAAGAGACCAGATGGTATGACCATAATGCCATGGAAGTTGGGTAGGCCTTTGGTGTGGGACGCAACTTGCGTCGACACCCTTGCGCCATCCCACCTTGCTAGCACAGTGGGCTGCGCTGGGGCGGCTGCTGCAGGTGCTGAAAACCTCAAACGGCGCAAATACAATAATTTAATTGGTAGTTATGTGTTTGTGCCGTTTGGGGTTGAAACACTTGGGCCATGGAGTCCGAGTGCCCACTTAGTATTTCGGGAAATCGCCAAGCGGTTGGTCGACTCTTCACGTGACCAGAGGGCGGGCCTATTTTTGGCCAAAGAATCAGCATTGCCATCCAACGTGGTAATGCTGCCAGCCTTCTGGGCACTTTTTCTGTTGACAGCGATGCGGACGAATTTTTGGACGCCCTGTAACCCTTTTAAGTGTACATATTTATTACTATTATAGTTTTGTAGTTTGTAAATAATTTAATTATCTTTGAAATAAAAATTTAATTATTAAAAAAAAATAGTTATAGTTAGAACATAACACTGAGAAAACATCAAGTGGTTAAAAGCAAATTACTAGAGGATAATCATCTTATCGTATCGATGTTCCTTCCATGTAACACAGTTTCGGCCCAGTAGGTGGCCACGTTTATTGCAGCGGCAGAGGCGCTATTCAGATCGTCAAGAGTGCAGGTGAACGGACACCTGGGACCTCCAGCAGGTGGCACAGTTAGATCCGTAGCGCCGCACTCGCACTCAGTGTTGGAGGAACCAATAATATCCCATTTTGCCAGATTTTGTTTGCAGCGGCATGTACATGAACACTGTCCATTCTTTAGACTCGTCTCCGTCCTTTGAACTATTGGGTAAAAGCTTGGATTTATCAACAAACTTGTTTCCATCTAGTTTTATTGAAGAGAGGTACAAAACCTACAAAGTACCCAGAACGAAACGGATCATTTGATTCTGGAATAAGTTGTTCAGTTTTTCCAGGAATTTGTAATTCTGACACAAGTTGTAGAAGGATCCTACATATTGGAAACTCAACTTGGAAAAGCAATATACCATCGAGCCGGAAAAATAGTGTTAAACGACGACTAACGGTTGATTTTCACCACAGTCCACTCAGACATAGTCCTAAAAATAGAATGGGTAAAGAAATAATTAAACCACACTAGCACAGGCTGTTCCGCACTCGGAAACTAAAGTGGATGACCAGTCAGCGGAAATTACACAGACATGCAAAATATCAGGATTTCCCAACTCAACCTCAACATATTGAATACAGCTTAAATTGGGCTTGGTAGCACTTCAGGAGACGTGGCAGGTGCCGCAAGACCTGCCTTTCCTCGGCGGCATCGACAGAAGCTTCAGTCATACTGGTAAATCGCCGATTGACTTATCGTCCGGAGTGAGGCGTGGGCGACCGTTTGGAGGGGTCGCTCTACTGTGGCGTAAAAGTATGTTTACAAATGTGACAGTTGTGCAGTGTGATAGCGATCGTATCACGGCAATTAGAGCGGATATAGGTGACAATCGTGAAATTATAATTATATGTGTGTACATGCCTACCGACCAGTCTGACAACCTACCAATTTTTACGAACTGTCTAGGGGAGTGCAATAGGGAATAATTATATGTTTTTTTTTTATTAATCATTTATATCTTTATAACATAGAAAAAAATATAAATAGGCTTGAAAATAGTCAAATAATTTTTAAAAGTGAAATTTAAAACTTTGAATAACTTTGAGCCGTTTAAACGCGCGCTTTTGATGACGTTATTGGTTGTGTCCCGTGTTTGTTTACTGTAGCGTTTCAGTTAGTTCATACTTATTTTGCAACTGTTTTTTCGTATTCCACGCGATGTGAAACTACGAAAAAAATGGTTTAAGATGATGAGAAAGGATAATGTATCTCCATTATCGGTTGTATTTTTTTGTGAAGATCATTTTAACGGAAGTATGCTATATTTATGTACAGCTTAGTGTGAATTAGCTATTAAGCAGTAGAAAATTCGGTCTAAAACTAACATAGTTTACAAAAGTTCATAAAAAAATATAAAAAGTTCATAATAATTATAGAGTTTGCTTATTCCTATTGCGGTTTTACGAAATTTTGATGTTTTATGATTTATTTCAGGTTAGGGAAGGTACAGTTAATTATATTGAACATAACATAGTGAAACAAAATGGAGGAAAATGTAATCTACGGTTAAAGAAAGAAGTTGTTCCTCATATATGTATTTTTGTGTCAAAAACGGAATATGCCACTACCAGTTGAAAGAATGGCCGTAGTTAAATGGCATAGACTATCAATGGTAAATGAAGCTCTTTCAGAGTATGCTATCAAAAGTAGTAATATTTTAGAATTTGGTGAACCTCCACGAAGAAGTGATTACGAAGCAAGTCCTAGTACTTCCCATACAAATGTACGTGATATTAATCAAGCCAGTACTTCCCGTATTGAAGTGAGATGATCATCAAACAGAGCCCTGCACTTCTTATATTGAAGATAAATTACAGAATGACAAAGCTATGCAAGTCGATATTAAACTGAAGTACAGAAGTAAAGGTGTCAATATACCTACTGAAAAGAAAAAATGTAGGACTGTCACCATTACCTCTTTCATCACACAATATCGGAACTTCACCAATAATACTATATGTTTTAAAAAGAAAATTGTTCGCTGATAACCCGGCTGATAGTACTTCTATATCATCTTATTCTTCTGTTACATCCGCTGATTATGTACCAAGTTGTTCATCTGAGTTAAGTTTAGTGCAAGATGATTCAGAGGACGAGAAACATTTTACAAACATAATTTGTAGTAGCATGGTAACTGCTATTGAAAAAGAGCCTAAAAAGTTGCTAGGATTAATATTATGTTTTATTAATATTTCTGGGTTTAAATAATAACTAAATAAAAAAAAAATCTTAAGTATAGTGTACTTAAAGACAATAAAGAATATAGAAAAAAATATTTGAAACAAATTTAAATTTTATGCATATTCCCTATTGTACGAGTACAACAGAGTAACGTGGAATCTGTATTTTATTCTTGGGGATTTTAATGCTCACCCCACCGCGTCCTTTTGTGACGATTTACTTGATTTTTGCGACGATAGTAAATGGATATGTGCGGACATAGCTAAGTTAGGCAGGTCGTCAAGTACTCATACATTCTATAGTGAGGCTCATCGATGTAAGCGCTGGTTGGATCACTGTGTAGTCACGGAATCAGCCTGGCATACAATAACAAGTATTAATGTTGACTATAGTGTGACTAGAGTGTGTTGGTCGAACCATTTGCCTTTAATTGTTAAATATAATCTTGACATGGTTAAGAATAAGTGTATTTGTGACGATTGGATTTCTAATGATATTATGTGGGGGTGAGAGAGAAACTGACGAAATAGAAAATTATTCTGACATTAGTAATGATAAACTAAAAGACTGACTTTTCCAGTGAATTCTATGTTTGTGCAGACAGTATGTGTAATAATCTTAATCATAGAAATATTATTGATAATTAATTTATATAATGACATTGGTAATATTTTATGTGAAGCTTCTGTGCAAAGCAAGAAAGTGAGAACGCATAGAAAGGGTAAATCATTAGTGGGGTGGAACAAATACGCGAGAGAGGCACATGGTCAGGCTAGGCAGGCTTATCAAAGGTATATACTCGTAGCACGTGGGAAACCTGAAAGTGGGCCTATTCATGACAACATCTATCTTACACGTAAAAGTTTTAAATCTAGACTGAAGTTTTGTCAGAATCACCAAGATCAGCTTAAAATGGATATACTAGCCTGCCATTCATTGCCGGTGCATTGTCGGTGCGCGCTAACATGTTGGTGCATAGGTTCGCAAGGTGTACGGCACCGGTTAAGATAACTTTGTTCTGAGTATACTGTCAAAGCTTTTACACCAGCGCCCTATGGGCCAGCTATACGCAGCGGGCCTACAATGCTCTTAGAGTGCAGTACAACAACGCCTTTAGGATTCTGGTGCTCGCCTGGGCTGCCTCGGTTTTGCAGTGCCTCGGGCATGTTTGCCGACGCGAAGGTGGATGACTTTTACGCTATAATGCGCAAAAAGTCAGCCTCACTAATTCGCCGAATACGAGGTAGTGGCAACGGAATCCTAAGGATGATTGCAGAGAGACCTGAATCTGCAGTTGTAGGTAGGCTTATCAGGCTGCATGTTGTCTAAGTTTTGTTTTTTGACTAACATACACTTCTCATCAAAAAAATCGAAACACTTTCGTTTTTATTGTTTTTGTCCTAATTTTTTACAAAAGAGAATTAATTCCATGAAAAAAAAAACATTATTGTGTAGCTGGCAGTTTGGTCATTACAGTAAGAAGAAAAAATCAAAATTCGAAATTAGAATTTCATTTGTTTATCCTATAAATGAAATTAATCACTGTTTTGAGACAAATGTGTATTTAGGGTTGGAGTACGTTTCTCGTTTAAAAACTAAAAATTAGCGCTTGTCTTTAAACTTTTTGTTTCTTATTTCATTTACTGTGACTTTGGGACGTCTGAAAAAACTTTTTTTTCTAAAACATATGGATACTTCGCCCGCAGAAGCCGCCCAAGTGGTGGCATTGCTGGATTCTGGACTTAGTCAGCGTGTTGTGGCTGCAAGATTGCATCTAAGCTTATCATCTGTTCATAGAGTCTACAAACGCTATCGGGAGACTGGTTCGTTCACGCGCCGTTCAGGATCTGGCAGGAATCGGGTCACTTCTGAGCGAGATGATCGATTTATTGTAACAACTTCGAAATCGACGCCTTAACGCTTTTCAACTGCAGCAGCAGCTTCGCGTTGTACGAAGAGTAGCTGTAAGTGACTCTACAATAAGAAGAAGGTTGAAGGAACGCGGATTGGCACCGCATAAGCCAGCGAATGGGCCGAAATTAATTGCAGACCATCGAAGAGCGCGCCTTAACTTTGCACGCGAGCACCTAACTTGGTCATACCTTCAGTGGAGCAAAGTACTGTTTTCTGATGAGTGTAAAATTATGCTGTATGGTAACGACGGAAGGAACAAGGTCTACAGAAGAGATGGAGAACGCTTTGCACAATGCTGCATTGAAGAAAAGGTCAGCTATGGTGGCGGTTCGTGGACGGTTTGGGGAGGAATCAGCGCCGACGGTAAGACAGAACTTGCCTTTGTGTCTGGGCCACGGCTGCCTGCACTAAACTCTCATCGGTACATCGAACAGTGTCTTGAACCTCATGTGATGCCCTATGCACATTTTATTGGCAACGACTTCATATTCATGCACGACAATGCTAGAGCTCACACCGCGGGCGTCGTACGAGATTATCTTACCGAAGTCGGTATCTCCATTATGGTATGGCCAGCAAGAAGCCCGGACATGAATCCCATTGAACATCTATGGGATGAATTAAAGAGACGAATTCGAGCAAGAGATCCAGCCCCAGAAACACTTAGCCAGCTGCAAAATGCAATCCAAGAGGAATGGGATAATATACCACAACATGTGATCGTGACTCTCATCCGATCGATGAAGAACCGTATAGAAGCAGTAATAAGAGCTCGCGGAGGGAATACAAGTTATTAAATAAACGTTTCTTACATTTTTTTTTCATTTACGCGTGTTGTTTTACCCATTTCCTTCATATTCCATACAGGGTAAAAATTACTCATTATACAAAATACGAAACCTATGAAGACTTAATTTGAATTTAGAACAATAACATTAGGATTTAAAAACCTCATACTACTCACTATTAAATGACATTTTACATTTATTCCTAAATATACACATTTTTCTGATAATCCTTATCAAATCATAAACTGCGAGGTGTTTCGATTTTTTTGATGAGAAGTGTAGTTTTAAGATAATGTTACTAACAACTTATGGACATTTTATTAGTCTGAATTAAACGTATTTTATTTAAATGACAACCCAACTAACATAAAGAACGCTAAAGCTGTCGGAACTAGGAAGAACAACGCTTGTAATGGCGCAAATAGTAACTCAACCACCATCCATTCCATCCATCCATCCATCCATCCATCAATTTATCCATTCCATTTTTTACCATCTTTTCCAGCAATAAATATTATTCTATTCTATTCAACTCTCCGGAATTCAAACAACGACAACGTGCCACGAGTTACAGTGAAACTGTCATTTAGATCAAAGAAAACATTCCTAAAAGAAGTTGATACGAGCAGTGTTGGGAATCGCACCCAACATACACGCAGACGGCACGCGCAGGCGACGTGATCGACCTACGCGTCACCGGCATCGCCAAGCGAGCGGAGGTGTGGCGTGGGGAGCCGGCCAGAACGGCGGACTCGCCTTCTCAGAGCCCACCGCGACGGACGATACTCTCGAACGTTCCATAGATTTTATGTTTGTCCAGGACTGTTATAATGTTGAAAGTTTAAAACGGCAATAAACCGAAGCCTATTAATTTAATATACAGTCCACTTTTATTTATTCCCAACGAGCAAGTCGAACAAGCAGGATATTATTATTTGTTAGTAAATAGTGCCTTAAATGTCCAAAATACTAAAGAATTCGAGAGAAAGAAGTTCATTAAGTAGTACCGAGTAATATCTATCATCATCAAACCTTATGCATCGACGAAAGAAATTCTAAATTGCGCTAAACAACACAGGAGCAGTCGGGCCTGATGAGATCTCGACTAAAATCCTAATGGCTTGCTCAGGGGAAATAATAATAATCGAAAAATAAATAAAGAAATACTAATAATAATCGTTTATTTATAAAAACCGGCCAAGTGCGAGTCGGACTCGCGCACGAAGGGTTCCGTACCATTATCTATAAAAACGGCAAAAAAATCATATCTGTTGTATGGGGGCTCCCATACAACAGATATGATTTTTTTGCCCCATAATATTTTTTTTTTTAATTTTTAGTATTTGTTGTTATAGCGGCAATAGTAATACATCATTTGTGAAAATTTCAGCTTTCTAGCTATCACGGTTTATGATATACAGCCTGGAGACAGACAGACAGACAGACAGACAGACAGCGAAGTCTTAGTAATAGGGTCCCGTTTTACCCTTTGGGTACGGAACCCTAAAAAGGGGCACATTTACAATGAAATATCTTAACAAATAAAATAGAGCACAGTTGGTTATTGCCTGAACTAGGTTGAACCTGTGTTTCAGGCCACAAGGTGCATAAATATCTACTTAAAATAAATAAATTAACATTCAATGAAAAGTAAAGTACTAAAATTAAAACTTACATCAAATAAAAATAAAAAAAACAGCGTGTCAGCAGTTTACTTGCAAACAACAAGTAAATCGTCTATCTGTGCATACGATAAGAGTTGTAAAAGAATAATTATAGACTTTTTACAGCTAAAATAATTTAACTTAAATATACTTAGTTTTCTATTTAATCTATTGTACAGAAATGGGCCTAAAAATTAAAAGAATCTTTCCACAAAGACATGTTTGGAGGTTGCATTAGAAATGCATACTATATCATTCCGTGTATCATTGTACGTGAGCATGGTGTGCTGTTTTAAAACTAAACGAGTCCTTTGTGCTACACATTTAATTATAATAGCGTGGCATGGTAGGCGTGTATCCCTGAGGGAGTGGAAACATCCAAGACTGCTTATGTCAACAATAACGTGTGTTGTTAGGTGGACGAGCTAGCCAGTGAGATGCTCAACAAGCTCCCGGGCAAGATAGACGTGGAGACCACGGAGCGTATGATGGGCCCCGAGATCGTGATGCCCATGTGCGTCTCGCTGCTGCAGGAGATCGGCTACTATAACGTACTCATCAACATCATCATATCGGGGCTCAAGGTAGGAAAGAAAGAAAGTAAATTTATTTATCACAAACACTGCCCTTATATCCCAGTTTATTTGGGGTCTAGCAAAATATGGCATTCGCAAAACATGACATTCGCAAAACATCGTATTAGTTAATATGTTCGATTTCATTATTCTAATATGATTGTTGCCGACTGTGGGTACCAGCGGTGTATCAACAATTAATAACTCTTTATTAAAGTGCAAGTTGAAAAACTTGCACTTTAATAAAGTAATTCTCAAACAAATTATAATTTCCTTCACATGTGATTTACAATTCGACCCCAGCTTAAGCTACGCTCACTGATGTTGGTCCGTGGATAAGTGACCATGCTGACCGATCTTCATGCTCGGCTTTTTGATTCAGGAGCTGCGACGCGCCATCGAAGGTCTGGTTGTGATGTCAGAGATGCTAGAAACCATGTACACGTGCATCTTTGAGGGCAGGACCCCCGAATTTTGGCTTAGAGGTAACATAGAGATCGATAGAACTTAGACCCACTGCGATAGAGCCTCCACATTTATTGTCTCGGAGATTCTTATAAATTTCAGTTGAGAACTGAATAATATGAGATGAACCAGCAAATAAAATAAGGCTAAAATGTTAGTTGACATTGACATGAGAAGACACATCATAATAGTATATTATACACCCACACCCACCCGCAGTAACTTCAGTTTATCCGTGATCATGGTGCTTGCAACAGCGCCGAAATATCGGGAACTCAAAACAAACAGTGCACATGGTAAATATCCCGTTTCCAGTGTTAATTATAATTTATTATACACCAAGTGACAAAAGAGAATTTAATTCGTGGGACTAAGTTGGATCCCGAGAGCAGCGAAGTATTCTAGAATAGAATCAAATGCCCTTTTTCGAGTGGCAATGGTAAATAATTTTTACTTAATAATATGTGATAATGTACGGAAATGAGTAATTAATCAAAACTTTAAAATCTACAAAATGTATTGTAAGATTTTGCTCTCGACTAACTTTAACACGCAAATCGGTTTAGAAGATGTAAATGTCAAATTTCGAAACGAATGGAACCGTGGTAAGAAACGTGCGACGTTTTGGCCGCAACTTCGTTTTTTTCGTAAAATAAGAGTAGACCCCTGTTTCGTGCACCCGCGCGAGTTTTTGCGGTAGCTTTTAGCTTGGCATATGGTGTGCGCAGGTCGTCCGTCCATGAAGCCGCTGGGCGCGTGGTGCCGCGAGCTGTTCCTGCGCGGCGCGCACCTGCAGGCCTGGGCCAACGCGCCGCGCGCGCCGCCCACGCTGTGCTGGATGCCCGCCTTCGTGGCGCCCACCGGCTTCCTCACCGCCGTCATGCAGGTCACTAGCGGGCAGTCCGACACGCTCGGAGAGAGATCAGGGTGTAGGCACACACACACACCTGCAGGCCTGGGCCGCCCACGCTGTGCTGGATGCCCGCCTTCGTGGCGCCCACCGGCTTCCTCACCGCCGTCATGCAGGTCACTAGCGGGCAGTCCGACACGCTCGGAGAGAGATCAGGGTGTAGGCACACACACACACCTGCAGGCCTGGGCCGCCCACGCTGTGCTGGATGCCCGCCTTCGTGGCGCCCACCGGCTTCCTCACCGCCGTCATGCAGGTCACTAGCGGGCAGTCCGACACGCTCGGAGAGAGATCAGGGTGTAGGCACACACACACACCTGCAGGCCTGGGCCGCCCACGCTGTGCTGGATGCCCGCCTTCGTGGCGCCCACCGGCTTCCTCACCGCCGTCATGCAGGTCACTAGCGGGCAGTCCGACACGCTCGGAGAGAGATCAGGGTGTAGGCACACACACACACCTGCAGGCCTGGGCCGCCCACGCTGTGCTGGATGCCCGCCTTCGTGGCGCCCACCGGCTTCCTCACCGCCGTCATGCAGGTCACTAGCGGGCAGTCCGACACGCTCGGAGAGAGATCAGGGTGTAGGCACACACACACACCTGCAGGCCTGGGCCGCCCACGCTGTGCTGGATGCCCGCCTTCGTGGCGCCCACCGGCTTCCTCACCGCCGTCATGCAGGTCACTAGCGGGCAGTCCGACACGCTCGGAGAGAGATCAGGGTGTAGGCACACACACACACCTGCAGGCCTGGGCCGCCCACGCTGTGCTGGATGCCCGCCTTCGTGGCGCCCACCGGCTTCCTCACCGCCGTCATGCAGGTCACTAGCGGGCAGTCCGACACGCTCGGAGAGAGATCAGGGTGTAGGCACACACACACACCTGCAGGCCTGGGCCGCCCACGCTGTGCTGGATGCCCGCCTTCGTGGCGCCCACCGGCTTCCTCACCGCCGTCATGCAGGTCACTAGCGGGCAGTCCGACACGCTCGGAGAGAGATCAGGGTGTAGGCACACACACACACCTGCAGGCCTGGGCCGCCCACGCTGTGCTGGATGTCCGCCTTCGTGGCGCCCACCGGCTTCCTCACCGCCGTCATGCAGGTCACTAGCGGGCAGTCCGACACGCTCGGAGAGAGATCAGGGTGTAGGCACACACACACACCTGCAGGCCTGGGCCGCCCACGCTGTGCTGGATGCCCGCCTTCGTGGCGCCCACCGGCTTCCTCACCGCCGTCATGCAGGTCACTAGCGGGCAGTCCGACACGCTCGGAGAGAGATCAGGGTGTAGGCACACACACACACCTGCAGGCCTGGGCCGCCCACGCTGTGCTGGATGCCCGCCTTCGTGGCGCCCACCGGCTTCCTCACCGCCGTCATGCAGGTCACTAGCGGGCAGTCCGACACGCTCGGAGAGAGATCAGGGTGTAGGCACACACACACACCTGCAGGCCTGGGCCGCCCACGCTGTGCTGGATGCCCGCCTTCGTGGCGCCCACCGGCTTCCTCACCGCCGTCATGCAGGTCACTAGCGGGCAGTCCGACACGCTCGGAGAGAGATCAGGGTGTAGGCACACACACACACCTGCAGGCCTGGGCCGCCCACGCTGTGCTGGATGCCCGCCTTCGTGGCGCCCACCGGCTTCCTCACCGCCGTCATGCAGGTCACTAGCGGGCAGTCCGACACGCTCGGAGAGAGATCAGGGTGTAGGCACACACACACACCTGCAGGCCTGGGCCGCCCACGCTGTGCTGGATGCCCGCCTTCGTGGCGCCCACCGGCTTCCTCACCGCCGTCATGCAGGTCACTAGCGGGCAGTCCGACACGCTCGGAGAGAGATCAGGGTGTAGGCACACACACACACCTGCAGGCCTGGGCCGCCCACGCTGTGCTGGATGCCCGCCTTCGTGGCGCCCACCGGCTTCCTCACCGCCGTCATGCAGGTCACTAGCGGGCAGTCCGACACGCTCGGAGAGAGATCAGGGTGTAGGCACACACACACACCTGCAGGCCTGGGCCGCCCACGCTGTGCTGGATGCCCGCCTTCGTGGCGCCCACCGGCTTCCTCACCGCCGTCATGCAGGTCACTAGCGGGCAGTCCGACACGCTCGGAGAGAGATCAGGGTGTAGGCACACACACACACCTGCAGGCCTGGGCCGCCCACGCTGTGCTGGATGCCCGCCTTCGTGGCGCACACCGGCTTCCTCACCGCCGTCATGCAGGTCACTAGCGGGCAGTCCGACACGCTCGGAGAGAGATCAGGGTGTAGGCACACACACACACCTGCAGGCCTGGGCCGCCCACGCTGTGCTGGATGCCCGCCTTCGTGGCGCCCACCGGCTTCCTCACCGCCGTCATGCAGGTCACTAGCGGGCAGTCCGACACGCTCGGAGAGAGATCAGGGTGTAGGCACACACACACACCTGCAGGCCTGGGCCGCCCACGCTGTGCTGGATGCCCGCCTTCGTGGCGCCCACCGGCTTCCTCACCGCCGTCATGCAGGTCACTAGCGGGCAGTCCGACACGCTCGGAGAGAGATCAGGGTGTAGGCACTAAATGTAGACACTAAAAAACAGAAAAGAAGAAAGGAATAAATTAAATTGGTTAGAATATTTTTGCATGAAGCCTGGCCTGCCTTCCGCCCTTTTATTTATTTTTTCAAAATAGCAGCCACGCGTTAAATCTGTAATAATCAATAACTGGTATCAACAAACAAGTGCTGTAAAATTTGACCGTAAGGAAGGTCAACATATTTGTACTCCTACGACCTTGTATCTTCATAGTATTTGCTTTTGGTCGACTTTGTGGTTCAACGCATGCTGCGGAATTGGCTTAGTTTACCCAGATTAATAATAGAGTGGGGTTGCAGACGACGGCTCGCGGGGAGAGCTGGCCCATCGACACGCTGTGCTGGGAGTTCACCGTCATGCCGCTCGAGGAGGCCGGCTTCGTGCGCCCGCCGCGCGACGGCGGCGTCTACGTCAGGTACGCCACACCATGCCTTCTTCTTTCATACTTCCCTGTTAGTCGTCGTTTCATGAGTAGGTGACTCATGAAACCTTTCTAACCATAACATCTTTCCCATATCAGTGGCACACTTTTTTATATTTTGTTATTCAAAAGACATAGTTACAAACCATTTTGAAACAACATAAACATACCAACACAACCCAACGCGGGTTTAACAAGCGCACTATGGCGCCCCTAGTAAGATGCGAAAAAAAAATACTAACTACATTATTTTTGGGATTTAATTAATGAAACATGTTAGATATGGAGTATTAACGAATTAATGATGTAAGTGATAATAAAATTGTTGCCAGGCTTATTGTTGCCAATTAGCCTGACATTGTGGTGATAGATCGATTGGAGCGTCGCGCAATGACTGTTGATATAACGGTCCCGCATGACGAGAACCTCGTGAAAGCAGAGTAAGTTAAACAATTCAAATAATAATAATATCTCGATCTGGCTCGCGAGGTTGTCGACATTTGGGACGTGAATACAGCAGTCATTGTGCCGATAGTCGTGTCGGCCAATGCCTTAATGGCCAATTGCCTCGACGAACATCTGAAGAAGCTCTCGCTTGGCATCTGGATCAAGGGCTTGATTCAGAAAGCAGTACTTCTGGTCACGGCGCGTATTGTTAGGAGGTTCCTCTCTCAAGAACCCTGACCACCGGTAGCTCGGACCCTTTTCCCGATGATGGTGGGCTAATATTTTTTATTATTTTAAATGTTTTTTTTTATATTGTTTTATATTTGAATATTTAAAAATGTAAATAATATGTTGAAAAATGAATAAACGGAATTAAATTCTATATTACCGAGTCATGTCACCTATATTACCTAGTAGATTTTTGGGCAATTTTCAAAAGTCAACCAACCAAGCCAACAAATATAAACTTATTAATTTAATAGAGCATAATAAATATTACATTTTTTTGACTGGTTTTTGCCCGCGGCTTCGCTTGTGTGAATTATAAATAATTAAAATTTGACAATCAATTCAGGTTGTACTCTGCTTGTAACAATATAATTCAATCATGATTCGAAGGACACGTGGCGCCATCTATTATCATAAGAACATTGTTGTTGTTTTTCTCGGGAGCAGTAATTTGGTTTCGGGAAGAAAGGTAACCCTAATGTAAGTAATAGCATTTCACAGATCCAGTGGCGTGCAGTGGTTCTGCACGGAGGGTAGGCCACGCATACGGATGCCCCAAAAAAAAAA
The DNA here is from genome assembly GCA_950022335.1 of Eurois occulta. Lineage (NCBI taxonomy): Eukaryota > Metazoa > Arthropoda > Insecta > Lepidoptera > Noctuidae > Eurois > Eurois occulta. Next base: position 2,130,839 of record OX465487.1, on the reverse strand, counting down.
CTTCGCGTAATATCACAGCGTCGCTCTACGTATACTGACCCCAAAGTAGTCCATTTATTGACTTATAATATTTAAAAAAAAAATGAAAATAAGCCTGTAAAAACAAAAGTTATAAATACAAGAACTCACCACATTATTCAAGGTTCAAATCACGATTTTCTGACGATGCAAACTCAGTCACAGTCACTCAAACTCGTCTCGTAATTCGTGTGGTATGTGTGAAGATGTGTATCTACCTTTATACACAACCTGAATCTTATCATTAAACGATAATGCGAAAAGTTACTACTTTTAACTTCTAACAAACACATTTTATCAGCGCAAACTTCACAACGGAACACCATTTTTAAGTAAATAAACAAATAATAAACACAACATGTACGGGCAGCAGCTCCGCACACTGAGATGTAGTATGTAGGTGGACGAATCACACGGGATGTGTACAGGAAATAAAATCACTGTTTTGTGTCCGTTAATGATTGACCGTTTATTAGGTAAAACATAAACATATATAATACCTAAAGTAGGTGACTTGTGGCGGGCGTAATAGCATAGTCAGCGAATGTACATAAATCGGTGAATTAGCAACCGCTTGTTCAGTTAAAAACTAAAACATATTATATCATGTGGCGATGCTCGTACATCCTGCCAACTATAAAAGGACAAATAACAAGTAAGCGTTTTCAAAAAAGTAAGTAAAGTATGTGCAGAAATCTATTAGAAGGTTCGTTCACCGCTAACTGGTATTGGTGACGTTTCGCGATCCACCTTGTTGCTGTTAGGACGATGGCCGGAAACCTCTTCTAGTGTCTGTGTATCTGCCTTTGTTTGTCCTTTCCCAGGAAGATCCCGTTGAGTTTGACTTGGTCCCATCTCAATTTCTTCCTTATGCGCCGACGTTGCTGTTCTGCTTCCTTGAGGTAGACGGAGGCAGCGTGCTTTTATTTGAAAGTAAAGCCATATGCTGAATATTGTTGCACAGGCTATCATACAGCCGTAGGTACAGGACGTAGTGATGTTGCTCCGCCTCCACAGAATTCACTATCTGGATGTCCTGTTGTTCTTTAACCAGCTCAATTTTTCTCTTAAGACCCTGTAGTTGTTCTTCATGTGTTTCAATTTCCATGTTTGTTATATTTGTAATTTGACTGTTGCTTCTTAATAGTTCGTTTAGGTTTATCTCTGGTACGTAGATCTCTTCCTCGTTTCCTATATTCATTGTGCTTTGCATATTGTAGTGCGAATGAATTAGATGTTTATCGCCGCGCATCATGCAACCTGTCGCTAAGGTAATTATGCCTGTATTTTGTAGTGTGTGTGACGTAATTCCAGCTGGACAGAAAATGCGCATAGTGCATTCCTCGCAACACGTAAACAGCCAAGCCCCCTTACTGTGTAGTTTTTTCCATTCATTGCTGCAACTTGATACTTCCGTGCGGCAATTTGATACTCCTCGGTTGCTTATTATGTCTGCTTCGCACATTTTTGTGGCTGCTTTTATACCATATATAGGTAAGTCAAGGTTACATAGCAGCAGCTGATTTGTGTTTACTTGTGTGCATGATGAAAGATGTTGTTGATCCAGTGGTATCATCATGTCCATTTTCAAGTTAACGGCTATGTATTGAGTTGTTGGTATTATGTTAATCATGGAGGTTCCCTTTATGTTGCGGATTGGGATGACTTCGGTTAGTTCATATTGTTCGTCTGCTACTAACGGAATTTTTACTTCGAAAATAATAAAGTCTTCGGTTAGTTTTCCTTGCACACTTGCTAGTTTATACATTTCTCGGATGCACTTGAATTTGTTTGGGCAGGGTAGAGATAATCCTTTTGGTATTTGTCCCGATATGATGTTCAACTGTTTTTCAAATGCATCGGGTATCAGCAAGTGAGTGTCGACTTTGCCGTGGCGAAGATCTGTAACCAGGCTGATCAACATGTCTTGTATTCTCCGCAAGTTTGCTACCATCATGTTTGCGGCAAGTGCAGTAGCAGTAAGGAAGGTTGCTTGGTCTTGTTCGGTTTTCAGTTGTAGCAGCGAGTCTCTGAGACTTTTGTTGATGACGACGAACTGTCGGTTCATTACTTGCTCGTTCCTCTTCAGGAGGTTGTATTCCCCTTCGATATTGAAGTGTGTTGTTTGTACAGATTGAACAAGTGGTCTTCATTGTTGTGTAGTTGCTTGATGTCGTTGTGGTATTTTTCGGCGAATTTGTCATCGAGTACGCCAAAGAGAGAGTTGGCAATGTTCCCAATTCCGTTTATGAAACCTCGCTTACTGCGTCTTCCATGGTCAGATTGTAATACTTCGTTGTAGTGTTTGAGCTCGTTTAGTTCGTGCTCGAGTTGTGTGGATATAGTCAAGTACGCTATATTTCGTTGACCAAGTCCATGTAGTTGCTGGACGTATTGTTCAACGGCAGTGATGCTCTTCCAGTAAGTCGTCATGTTGTAGTACACCACCAGTCTCCATTCGTCTTCTTATTGTCAAAGTATACAAGGCGGGTAGGGTCTAGGGTTGTTATATTGGCGAGTTGTTGCATGGAAGGTGTCACACACGTAATCATGAGTACTAGGAACGTGCTCCCTCATAAAATTGTAAGACAGGGAATCTGCTGACACGACGCCTCGTGTCGCCACTGCGGGCCAACCACATGCTTCGAATCTGATGATGACCCATCCGCGTTTCGCAATCGTTTAGAAATGTATTTTTTGTAATAATTAATTCGGCACTTCGGTACAAGCATCGACCAAGTCTAGACTAACTTAAGATCTAATAGTGTCATTTTAAAGTAATTATACTCTTCTTTAATTTAACCACTATGCACGACAAGATACACACATCAGCTGAATCGGGGGGGGGGGGGGGGTGATGCGAATTTTCATGAAATTTAAGAATTTTCGTGAACATTCAGCATTCGGTTTTATGATGATAAAATTGATAAATATGTTACGGCAGCTGTTTCACACGATAAGTTTGTGTTAAATATCTTCAATAGCGTGTTGAGGTTGGTAAAACGGCGTCAGTCTATTGCCAAATATGTGTAAAATATATATTACGACACGCTTCCAAAAAATAGGTAACTTAGATGCGCTGGAAATAATGTATATTAGTCAAGTCAAGTCAAAAAAACTCGAAAAGGAAAATAAATACAGTAACATTCTATCTGCGTTCATAATTAGCCATTTATTTTTATTTATTTATTATAACCAACTTATACTGACAGATTACACTACACATACAAGTTATTGGTTGAACATAAAAATCATATATGACTAATTAGAATTAAAGATAAAATAAAAAATAGTAACAATATTAGGAAGTTAACAATATGGTAGATGTAAGAATAAAAGTAAACAAAACATTTTTAGTAACTAGACAGAAATTAGAATAAACACAAGATATTACAGTAAAATGAACATATTTTACTGTAATACCATTATTCGTACATAATTTCATAAAAAACACGATCAAAGTCTTGACAAATATTATTAAAAAAAATATGTTGCAAGTTGCAAGTGTTGCAAAATGAGACTTTTTAGTGCTGACCGTAAACCATCATTACGATTAAAAAGTGGCATTCAGCCTAATCGATACTCGCAATGAAATCGAGTTTAGAAAAAAAAGAGTTGACTGAATTCTTGGTATAATTTCGAATTATAATTAATGATTTAATTTTATCTTTTTTAATAATTTTATTTAATAATTATTCGATGCTTTTGGTTGACTTCAAGATAAGGAGACTTATAAATAATAAAATCAAAAAAAAATCTTGTTCTGTGTAATCATTTTGATGATTATCTTTCTTTTCGTTGAACTCAGCGTGAAATTTGGCAAGAAATAAGTCTCACAGTAAAAAGAAAAAAAAGAAAAATCTGAAAATGGATCAATTTTCAATTTAACTGTAAGCACGGACAGAACCTATGGCTAAATACACGTCAAAAATTAAATTAAGAATACGCTCGCAATTCACAATTTTAAAGCATTTTCATTTACTACATCATTTATTGTGAATTTGGTTTTATAATATTTGGCGGTTGGATATGGAATGCCCAGGATCTCGGTAGGCATAATAAAAAATTAGTTTGATCCGTCAAAGGTTCATTATATTATAATGAACCTTTGACGGATCAAACTAATTTTTAATTATATTATTACTTATTCTACAAAATTGTGTATAGTACGGTTGGGTTATTGTGTTAGGTTGGGACAAACTTTTTTTTGTGTAGCTTATTGTTTCCCACTGCTGGGCAAAAGCCTCCCCAAACCTTTTCAACTCTCTCGGTGTTTTGCCTTCTCTGGCCAATAAGTCAAGAACGAGTGAGTCCAAATCGTCACGTTAGTGTTTCTTGGGCCTGCCTCGGTGACGACGACCGACAAACTTATTGTCCTATATTTCGCAATCAGCAGTGCATAGGCCGTATCCTAAATAAATATTAGTTTATTTGATCGAAGCGGTTCACTGTCCACTCTAAAACCTCTTTTTACAACTGCAAAGTTCAGGTTATCCATCATAGGCCGTGTCACTTGAGTGAGGCCGTGGACAGCTATAAGACAGAACCCTCAGGGCAAGAGTCCTACCCTCATTTCTAGAAGTTTTCATAAAAATACAATTTTATAGTTTTTGGGGTTGTTACTAAACTAAGCTAATCTACGTATCAAAAAATTATGACGATTAAAAGTAGTGGTCGGAGAAAGCAAAAGATAAAGAAAATTGGAAAGCCATGGGGAGGTTTGCCCAGCAGTGGGAGAGAACTGTCTGATAAAAAAAAGAATTTTTAAATAGTGAATACCTAAAAACCAATCCAACCTAACCATAACCCAATTTTGTAGACTAAATATAATTTATCTTGGTGGAAACCAAACAAACACTATGGCCTGCCAAGATCCTTGGCGTTCTATATTCAACCAATCAATAGAAAAAAAATTACAGTAAATTATCTAGTAACTATAAATACAATATAAATTGACACAGCGAGTGCATTCCTAATTTAAATTTTGATATGGAAACAAAGTTGGCGCAAATTTAGCCATGGATTAATCTGTTCTGTGTATTGTTGGGTCGGTTTTAATATCTACAATGTACGAAAATCTATTAAGATTAAGTACCATTATAAAAACTTAAAAAATATTATAACATTTTTTATTGCTTAACACTTAAAACAAAATTATTTTAATTTCTATCTATCGATTTCTTAAATTCCTTGCTTTTAATTACTCGATTTAATCGAAATTTACAAAACAAGAATCGATTGAAATAATCGCTTTCACACATCACAGTAATTAAAAAAAAACTGTCGTCAATTTCGAATACAAATTGAGTAGTGGTAATGAATGTTACGTGTTATTGGTCCTGAAATAGTAATTACGCTAAGATCTGGGCATTTTCATGTTGTTTATTATATTTGAAATTATATTTGTCACATTTGTTATCGAATCATCATTATTTATCAAGAATTCATCATTACCACTGCTTATTTAAATTGAAGTATGGATGAATTCGTCACATAATTAAATGACGAGTTAATTATTCTCAATAAAGTGGAGTTTGGATGTCCGATAATCACAATTTTTATGGTTTTTAGCCTCGGCCAGCACTGCTGTCAAAATGGCGAATTTCACCTTACATACAAAATCCAAATGCGTAAATACGGTATTTACGCATTTGGATTTTGTAAGGTGTAAGGTGCGCTGCCGTTCGCTACGTGCGGTTTGCCACGGTAACGATACAGTGTGTGTGAGGTAATAAACAAATCAGGTTTATTGGACTCCCATGATGTTTCTGAAATAATTTCATGTACCGATCATCTTAGTATGATGTACTGAACTCACCCTATCAGTTTGCGGAGGGCTGTCCCTTACACCCTGTATATGAGTGCCGTTCATACACACGAAAATATGCACCAGTGTGCGTAAATTCATCAATGAGTATTAGGCAGTTAGTTTTGTGGCCTACTATGTTTGTATGAACGGTATAGTGTGAGATACGTCACACGCGCGCGACAAGTTACTATAAGTGTTATAACAGGATTTTTTACTTTTTTTAATATTTTGTATTATTTTATTACATAGTTATAATAAATGCATTTGGCGTTGTTGCCTCTATGGGCGGCAGCCCCTGCACACGTCAACGTAAGAGGTTGTCGTCTGCCTAAACGGACTATCCTGTGGGTACCTTGGGTGTAAAGCCTCCAGCCAGGGCCAAAAAAAACAACAATGGATATTGAAATACTCTATCGCACCACGCGTGAAATCAACTGTCCTTCTTCTGCCTAGCTACAGAGTTCATAGAATTCGTCGTCGCACTTACCTGTAGTAACAGGAACATTAATATATTTAAAGAATCCAAAGACATAATAATATCATGAAGATACAAACCGAGCTGATGATACATTTACTATACCTATCAAAGAAAAAAGTCTTAAAGACTAGAAATGAAAAAAATCTTGAAAGACTAATTTATTCGAGAAGATAACTCTAACAAAAACATGGACGAAATAGTAGAGAGGGTCAATTATTTTTCCTGATGAAGAAGAATTACAACTACATTCCAGCAGGAAGCGACGTCTTATACTATACATACTATAAGACGAATTATAGAAAAGATTTTGATACAGTACTAAACAAAGGAAATGACGCCGGATTGCAATCCTCAGTACTTTAACATAAGTACTGTAAAACCAAATAATTTCAAAAGAGTAACCACGTAGTTTCTTGCCGGTTCTTATCCATAGGAAACGACCAACCCGAACCGTGCACCTTTTCTCGACCATTTATACGTGCCCATGTAGGCCCATGTGAAATAAAATATTTTGATTTTTATATTTTGTAAAGAAGAGATGTCACGTTTAATAAGTAAGTTATGAGAGCTATGGTGGCGGCTGCGCGTTGGAGGGAGTGCGGGCCGAGGCGCCGGACTCGCTGTCTTATCCGAGCAGTCGTAGCGGCAGCACGCCTAACGCAGTGGTAGGTGGTGGTGGAGATGACCATGGGCGAAGTTATGAACTGGATGGGACAATGTCTGTCGGATCAACGAGTTGTGATAAAATAGTACATTTTGATGTAAGTGGGGAAACTTAGATATTGCATTCGAGGCGGAATTAACACTCGAGCAGTAACAAATCCCCATGCGTATCAAACGACGTTTTGCAATACACTTTCGAAGAAATAAAATATTAGAACGGAAAGTATTTTTGTCGGGAATTATTATGATTAGGAAACTATGATTTAATTTGCTTTTTTCCCGCGCTTTGCTTTCGCCAGGTTGAAGAAGAAGCAAAGGTAAACAACCTAATATGAAAAAAAGAATTCTTTTTTAATTTAGAACACAAATAAATGTTAATTTGTTCATAAAAGTAAATATTTGTTTTAAATAATCATTTTTATCAATGATATTCTATTTATAAACGCAATTTAAATACTCAAAAAATATTTACGCCGTAAAGACGCATATCTCTGCCGATATTTAAAAAAAAACATCCACCGCCGACTATAGTCATTGAACCCATTTGGACTTAGTATAAGTATGTTATCTGTGGAAATTTTTATTTCCGCACGTGTGCGGATAAATATTAAAAATCCATGCGTGTGAAATACATTGCATGTTGAACCTAATCGTAGTCGGATAACAACCAGTTTTCGACAAAGTGTATTGAAAACCTATTTTCTCCCGCGCAGAGGTCAGTACCTGGAGGGTGCGTCGTGGTTCCGCAAGGACGGCTGCTTGCAGGAGCCGCTGCCTATGCAGCTGGTATTCCCCATGTCACCCATACACTTCAAGCCTGTGCGCATCACTGGCAAGCGCATGCGAAGTAAGTCACTCTCTCTCCGGGTCCCTTATGCACCAGGGAGCAGTGCTGCCCGTTTCAGATTCATGACCACTGCTCTCAAAACAGCGACATAAATGAATTATACTTAAAACGAATGAAAGTTATGAGCTGCGGTAATCATTGTCTATTGTCGGAATAAAACTCACCCGCATGATATTCATCGTTAAATCACGGTTATTCTTTAAAATATAAAAATTCAGAAAGATTAACTTTATTGTCAATTTCTCAATTCAGAAACAGGATCTGTTTCACGCCCTCTTACAGTAGTATCAGTATTACTTAAACGTCAGTTCAGTGTGGGAAAGACGAAGACGATCTTAATCTACTACTTGTTAGTTAGTATTAAATTTTCAGAGACCAGGCCCGATGTAGTGGACATCGGGCCTGGTCTCTGAAAATTTAAAACTTATGAATAATTCAGAGGTAAAAAAGCTGTAAAGTCGTAACGACTGCACCAATCGATTTGCGAAAATAAGACTCTTGGAAAGAAAATATTGTGGACTAGCTATTGCCCATGACCTTAATTTACGTGAAATTACTAAAAAAAAATATTACTTCCTTTTTGAATCGACTTTGCTAACAATTTCAATGGTTCTAACTAATTATTTTTCTAAAATAAAAGTAGCTTATGTTAGACCTTATAACATCAGCGATCTGCCAGTAAAAGTCCCGTCAAAATCCGTCCAGTCGTTTCAGAGATTAGCCAGATCAAACAGACATACAGACAAAAATTGAAAAAAAATATGTTATAAGTGCAGTATAATTATATTATCATACTAAGCATTCAGTAAAAAGCTGTTATTTTGATATTACAAACAGGCACTCCAATTTTATTTATTTGTGTAGATAGTGCTGTTGCACTCGTACATGGCAATGTTCATTAGTTTAGAATTAAGCTGTCACAGTACTTTTCACAGTAATCTGGCGACATAAAAATTATAGTAATCATTTATTTGTGACTGTGAAAGATAACATTATAAGAAATAAATAGGTCTGCTTTGAATATTTATATCAATCAGTATTTATAAAACTTGTGAATAAGATTATCGACATACTCATATATTTTCAGAAAGAAGTAATAAATGTAGTTTACGTACTTGTACCACTGCAAGAAATGTCGGAATCATCGAGTATCATGCGGGCTGAGTGCTTTCCAGACAATTTGTAAATTTCGGTTCCTTTTTCGGATTTTTAAACGCCGCCGCTGCATTCGCGAGTTAAGCACCGCCCATCGAACTATGATTTCACCATAGGCACTTAACTACACACTTGTGGTCCCGCAGATCGGTACGTGTGTCCGTGCTACTACTACCCGCTGCGCATGGGCGCCTTCGTAGTGGCGTGCGACCTGCCCGCTGGCAAGGAATCCTCCGACTTTTGGGTCAAGCGCGGCACCGCTATGCTCTGCACGCTCGCCGCCTAGACCACCACTGTCTGTTCTTAATTATATGTTTAATTCCCTTCATTTTACTTTATTTTGAATTTCCTGCCTGATGGTAGTCTTTCCTGCTTTAAAGCTGGCGCGTTCTTAAATTCAAAATCAAATCAAGTAATTTATTCAAATTAGGCTGATAATCAGCACGTTTTGAACGTCAAAGTTTACAAGAGTCAGTACCACAAAAAGGCCGCCCGTCGCCACTGCCTAGTGTTTCAGCTGGGAAGAAGAAGTGCTGGGGCAAAAACATCCTCAACGCTGTCAGCTGGTAACGTGCCGAAGAGAATGGCAGCGTTGTCTTAGTATTATGTATAACAACACAACAACACTTAGCCTCTGACCAAGTTAAATGCCAGCCCTTGGGTCACAGGAAGCGTCAACTAAAAAGGCTATGAGCACTCTGACTCCACGGCCCCAGAGTTTCCGCCCCAAACGGCTCAAGAAAATAGTGTCCCCTAAGGTTACTATATTTTCGCTGCTTGAGGTTCTCTGCAGCCGCAGCGGCAGCGGCCAGCACAGCAAGATGAGCTTGGAAGATGTGATGGCGCAATAGTATCGACACAATGTTGCGTCCCACACTAAAGGCCTCTTTGTTTCCTTGGAAGATGGATAATCTCCCAAGGAAACAAAGACATGCCCACCGGTATTTTGCCATCGTCGCGTGCCAAGGGTTCTTAAACTTCTGCTACGCCCACGGTCACAATATAAATATGGAACAGTAGGGAAACTACGTACTAACCGTTCGAAACGGCACACTCACACAAACATGCGCATCGACGAGCCGCGTCCTTCGCTAGCATGACTGCTTCGCAGAAGGAGGCGACGGCTTCCCATTCCCTCTCGCCCCGGATATTGACAAACCTAAGGTTAATATTAAATTGTTCCGTGTTATAAACTATCGTCTTTTTCTGATATTAACTGACGCCATGAGGTTATAAATATTTAAATTTTGTAAACTAGTTAAGTACCTATTCAACTCAATTGTTTGATCACTACCTACACTTGTTACGATTGCATCAGCCAGGCGACAAGAAGACGACTGCTGAGTCGGCGCAACGTGGCATACCTCGGTGACCGGACGGCGGCGCCGCGCGTCGGGAACGGTTACTTTCGCTTCATACTTCGAACGATCGTCACCACTTTAGTTTTATGCAAAAATTGTAATACTGCCATTATACCTGTTCCAGTACGTACATCGCGTTTTCTTCCAACCTGTCTGCTCGACCGACATAATTGGCGCAGTCGGCAGGATCCTCGAGAAGCAACGAGCACCTGTGCGCTGACGTGGCGGTCATCGAGGCCGTTCGAGGATCCGAATCTACACGTCGTGACTTGCAGCAGGGGTATCCAGCCATCGATACAGTGAGAAGACGAGATGCAACAATTCATGTGAGTACATTAAAATCGTTTTAGTGGATTGCTCACCCTAGTCCTTAAGTTCCCTGTACCTACACATTTTCCAAGATTTTTCATTCACGAGAATCACGGAGTGTTAGGTTAGAAAGTAGGCGTAGTAGTAAGTATAGTGCCCTAGATTTAAGTAGAGAAATTAACTCAGACTCTAGTGTTAGGTTAGTAGTTGATAGTCGACAGAATAAGATGGCAGATTTAGATGGCATTTTTAAGGCCCTTCGTTTGGTGCCCGAATTTGATGGTAACGTTAACGTATTAACTAGGTTCATACAGTTATGTGACGAGCTGGTAGATGAACTTGTTACAAAAGCAAGTCCGCCTAGCAGACTCTTGGAAATTGCTCTTATTAACGGCATATTAAATAAAATAACTGGTCCCGCAGCCCGACTGATCAATACGAACGGCATCCCATCGGATTGGACGGGTATACGCAAATCTCTCGTAAATAATTTCTCAGACCAGCGAGATGAGACGGCATTATATAATGACTTAGCGTTACTGACACAAGGGCCTGATAGCCCTCAGGAGTTTTATGAAAAGTGCCAGAACCTGTTCAGCACGTTAATGACATATGTCTCTTTACATGAGGAAGTAGCGACTACTATCAACGCGAAAAGGGACTTATATAAAAAATTGACATTGCAGGCGTTCGTACGTGGCCTCAAGGACCCTCTAGGTTCGCGGATTAGGTGTATGCGACCCGAAAGCATCGAAAAGGCCTTAGAGTTTGTTCATGAAGAACAAAATGTAGTGTACTTGCAACAGCGTAATATTCAAGTTTCAGATAAGAAATTAACATCCCAAGTCGTGCCACCTAGACCTGTGCCCTTACCATCTGATTTCAATATGCCACAGCCTAGACCGTTCGCCTTTAATATGCCTGGACCCTATAGGAGTCCATTCGGCCAACCAATAATGCCACAAGCACCCGTAATATGGCGACCTAATTTAAATAATCGAAATCAGGCCGGACCATCACGCACGCAACAAATGTTTCGTGCTCCTCCTCCTAATTATAACCAAAATAATGCATTTAGGGTTATACCGCGTAATATTGTACCGCAAAGCAACTTTCAACAGTCTAGACCTATGAGTGGCGTCACCCATTTTGTGCCTAGACTTTTACCACCCACTAACGCAACAAAAGGACATGACTGGACTAAATCTGGTAATCCCCCGGCTACTCATAATCTCGTGAATAGGGAGATGAATTTCAATGATTGCTCTGCTTATTACGGCTACGGAAATTATGATACCGATAGCTATGTGCTTTACGAACCTAACGAGTATTATGAAGGATACTATTACACCGATTATGATCAGGAGTGTCACCCACAGCCTGAGGAAAGTAACGATACGGCAAAAAACGAGCCAACTAAATCAGACTCTATAAAGGAGAATTTTCAGAACCCTCAAAAATTAGACAAACCAAGATAGAGGTCAACCTTCAAACACAACGTCAGCTTCCCTACTTACAAATTCAAGATCCTCCTCTAAAACTTCTAATAGATACAGGCGCTAACCAATCTTTCATTAGCCCTAACGCGGTAGAAGCTTATTTTTATAACGTACAGTTGAACTATGACCCCTTCGAAGTTTGTAATGTACACGCTGCGACACGTAGCAACTACTCGATAACACTACCTTGCTTCTCCGAATTAAACGATAAGGACTGCATCACACTTTTTGTGTATAACTTCCACGACTATTTCGACGGATTGATAGGGTCAGATTTATTAGACAAATGGGAAGCCGCCATTGATTTTAAGACGAAATCATTAGTAACAAAAAATGCGATAAATCCTATACGGGTTTACGATTCACAGAACGTTAATCTATACGAAGATATCATACCCGCCGGTTCTTCAAAATTAGCTAAATTACCAATCAATATTCAAAACGGAGAAGTAATCATCCCGGAACAGATTATATCTAACTGTCATATTAGCGAGTGTTTAACTACTGTAGAAAACCAGAAGGGTATATTAGAAATTCATAATCCCAATCGTAGTGACGTTATTTTCTCCATGGACCGCCCGGTGTGTGCGCAGCTTTATAATACTGAGTGCACGCGCACCGAGCAAACGCCTCAACGCGTAAAGGAAGTGCTATCGCGCTTACGCATGGATCATTTGAACGACGAGGAACGAGTTAACTTAGAATTACTATGCGCTCGCTATGCAGACGTGTTTTATTTAGAAGGGGAGAAATTGACTTTTACCAATAAAATAAAACACTCAATTAAAACCAGTGACGAAATTCCTATATATACCAAAAGCTATAGGTATCCTTTTGCGCATAGACAAGAGGTACAAGATCAGATTAATAAGATGTTAGACCAGCAAATTATTCAACCATCGGAGTCTGCATGGAGTTCCCCTATATGGGTTGTCTCTAAAAAGGCGGATGCTTCAGGTAAAACTAAATGGCGATTAGTAGTAGATTTTCGAAAGTTAAACGAGAAAACCCTGGATGATAAGTACCCCATCCCTAATATTGCAGATATTTTGGATAAACTAGGCAACTGTAACTATTTCACGACTTTAGACTTAGCCAGTGGCTTTTACCAGGTGGAAATGAACTCTGGAGACATTCCCAAAACAGCATTCACAGTAGAACATGGCCATTTCGAGTTTTTGAGAATGCCCATGGGTTTAAAAAATAGTCCATCCACTTTCCAACGTGTAATGGACAATGTTCTTAGAGACCTACAAAACACTATATGCCTCGTTTATTTAGATGACGTCATAGTCTTTTCTACGTCTTTACAGGAACATATGGTCAATTTGGAAAAAGTATTCAATAGACTACGTGAGTCCAATTTTAAAATTCAAATGGATAAGTCAGAGTTCCTCAAACTCGAGACAGCCTACTTGGGCCATGTCATTAGCAAAGACGGCATTAAACCGAACCCCGACAAAATATCCGCAATAAAGAATTATCCACTCCCAACAACTCCCACCGAGATTAAGAGGTTCCTGGGTCTTCTTGGTTACTACAGAAAATTCATACCCGATTTCGCGAAAATAACAAAACCTATGACACAATGTTTAAAAAAAGGCTCAAAAATTACGTTAGACCAAAATTACATTAACTGCTTCGAGAAGTGTAAGACACTATTAATTAATGACCCCATTTTACAATATCCTGATTTTTCAAAAGAATTTGTCTTAACGACAGACGCATCGAACTTAGCGATAGGAGCTGTCTTGTCTCAGGGAACCATAGGCACGGATAAGCCTATTGCTTACGCTTCTAGAACATTGAACAGTAGTGAGATCAACTATAGCACCATCGAGAAAGAACTCCTTGCGATTGTCTGGGCTACTAAATATTTTAGACCATATTTATTCGGCAGAAAATTCAAAATTGTCACAGACCATAGGCCTCTTCAATGGGTAATGAACATCAAAGAACCCAACTCGCGTCTTACTCGATGGCGACTAAAACTAAGTGAATTTGACTTTTCCGTAGTTTACAAGCAAGGAAAGTGCAATACCAACGCCGACGCGTTATCCCGTATCGAACTACACAACGAAGAGACTAGTTCTCTTATAGCCAACCCTACGGAAGGACCATCTTCACTATTGAATAATTCAAAGACTGATACTGTTCACACTGACGCCGAAAATCCAATATTAGAAATTCCGATAACTGATTTCCCACTTAACAAGTACCATAAACAAATCATTTTCACATTGGTCGATGATATAAGAAGCCACCCTTCAGTTTCAAAACCGTTTGAGTCGCACGTTAAAACACATATTCAGATTTCTAAGAGTAATCTCGAAGACGATGTCGTAAACGCTGTAAAACAATATATTAACCCCAAGGTAAAGACTGGTATTCTCATTAATCCCCCATTAGCCATGTACGAAATTATCCCTATTATCCAGAGTAAATTTAAAAGTTCATCAATGGATTTAGTCTTAACAAAAGTAGAGTTAGAAAATGTCAAAGATTATTTAAAACAACAGGAGATAATTCGCAAGTACCACGAGGGTAAAACCAATCACCGTGGTATTAATGAGTGCTACATGTCCTTATCTAATAAATTTTACTGGCCGAAAATGAAGGAACACATAACAAAATATATAAACGGATGTGATGTGTGCGGTCAAGCCAAGTACGATAGAAACCCTGTTAAACAAAAGTTTAACATAGTACCACCACCAACCAAACCATTTGAAATAGTACATCTTGACTTACTTAGTGTTGAAACACAAAAATATCTTACAATCATTGACGCATTTTCAAAATATGCTCAAGCATACCACCTAAGGGATGCGACAGCGATCAGCGTCATACAAGCTTTTCTAACATTTAGTACTCACCATGGATTTCCCTTAACTATTGTCACAGACAGAGGCCCAGAATTTACAAATCAACTGTTTTCGGAGTTTGCCAAAATTCATAAAGTACAACACCACAAAACTTCAGCATGCACACCAAATGAAAATGGCATGGTGGAGAGGCTGCATTCCACACTTCTAGAACACTTACGTATTTTAAAATTAGAGCACCGTGGAGATACCGCCATGAACTTAATGCCATATGCAATTCTAGGTTACAACAGTTCTATTCACAGTTTTACCAAATGCAGACCTTTAGATATAATTACTGGCCATTTAGATCCCCGTAACCCATTAGATATTAACCTATCAGAAAATATACTACAGTCTTACACACAGGAACATCGCGCAAAAATGCAAAGAGTTTTCGAGATGATTAATGGTACATCCCTGTACGATCGTACACGGATTATCGAAAATATTAACAAGGATAGGGAACCCGAACAAGAATATTCCGCAGACCAGCATATTTTTGTACATAATCCAATGGCTAGCCGTCAAAAACTGGCGCCTAGATTTACACGCGACACAGTCTTAGCCGACTTACCGATCCACATTTACACTAAAAGGAAACGTGGTCCCATTGCTAAGTCTCGCCTGAAACGGGTTCCTAACAGCAATCGTTTGTTACAGGATCGCCCTCCTGGGCCTGAGCCTGGCGCAAGCGAAAGACATAACGTTGAATAGTCTGGACAATGGACCGGGCATCCTACCCTTTATGCTAGGGAAAACAAAAGTTATCTCCCATTACCACTCGTTTGTCCAACCGGTTAACTTAGACATTATTCGTAGTAATATAGATTTAGTAAGAAAACAATTAAATAATATTTCACCAGAGTTCCACCATAAAACGCTGTCTTTATATCAACCACATATCGAATATCTTCATAGCAAGATCACGGAGCTGTCCGACCAGTTAGAATTGTTCCAGTCTAACCGCGTCAAGAGAGGCCTTATTGATGGACTAGGTTCAGTTATTAAGAGTATTTCCGGAAATCTGGACTATGCAGACGCTATCCGTTACGATAATGCAATTAAAAACCTGCAGGAAAATGAAAATAAGATGGTCACGGAATTAAATAATCGAGTTAGTTTAAATAAGCACTGGATGTCTGAAAATTCCAAAATTCTTAACAAACTACTCCAGAATCAGAACAAAATCAAGGAAGTAGTAGATGAGATTATGATTAGAGAGTTACGTCAGGAAAAAGACTTAGTTAAGTACGCCCACCTTGTTCAATATATGATAATGCTAGCGGATAACATCGATTCGTTATCCGACGAAATGCTTAGATTAGAAAACTTATTAGCTTTTATACGTGCTAAGAGCACACATTTCCTTATGTTTAGATTAGATACGTTCAACAGGATGAAAGATCAATTAAATGCCCTCTATGGTAGAGAACATTTACTGAACATTAGTTTTAGGGAATATTTCGACATAGTTAAGTTAGGTTACTATTATAATGGCCAAAATTTAGTATTGGTGTTTAAGTTCCCGGTTGTCCTTCCCAACACCTATGACCTTTATAAATTATCCATAGTTCCCAATAAAGATGACAAAGTGATAATTCCATCCTATCCTTTCCTAGCAATTCACGATAAAGATTTTATGTACATAGAGGCAGAATGCCCGAAGTCCAGCCAATACTATCTCTGCGAGGACAGCATCAATCAACATTACAAGAGTCAAGGCGACTGCATTCACCGTCTCATATCCACCCAGCAAGTTGACAAATCCTGCCGATTCATCGTAGCCAAATTAAAAACTGAAGCCGTGGAAGCACTTGACGACCGACACTACGTAGCAAGCTTTCCTGCGCCTACAAGCATTCGCTTGTCCTGCACTGACACTCAATACAGCACAGTGCAAGGAAGTTACCTCATTACAATCCCGAAAGGCTGTGATGTGCAAACCTCGAACCTAATTCTGGCAAACAAGGACGACCGATTGAAAGGACAAGTACTGAAAATTATGAACATCCCACTCAGCAACGAAACCAATTACAATGCTGAAGCTAGAAAATTAACACTCAACTCCGTCAACCTCCATAGCCTCCATATTGCTAATAAGGAGATGATCATGGAACCGCCAATGACCCTAAACACATCTGATAATTATGGCGTGTACTACACTATCACACCACTCTACCTAGTACTATTAGGTGCAGGCGCACTGGGAATCGCATTCGCACTACGAAGATATATAAGAAGGCGCACTCCGGAAACAACACCAGAACAAACAAGTGGCGAAACTGACCGCGGCGATATAAATGCCGAAATTAACAACCACACCGCAGGTGCTCAACCAAGATTATCAGCGCTATTCTCGAATCAATCTTCTAATAGTCGCTGATCTTCGGGAGGGAGATGTTACGATTGCATCAGCCAGGCGACAAGAAGACGACTGCTGAGTCGGCGCAACGTGGCATACCTCGGTGACCGGACGGCGGCGCCGCGCGTCGGGAACGGTTACTTTCGCTTCATACTTCGAACGATCGTCACCACTTTAGTTTTATGCAAAAATTGTAATACTGCCATTATACCTGTTCCAGTACGTACATCGCGTTTTCTTCCAACCTGTCTGCTCGACCGACATAATTCACTACAAAACACAATGTTTTCATAAATAAACTTCAATTTCAAAAACATTACGAGTGACAACCTTTATGCTGCATTGGAGCGTAGGTAGTTATTTTAACAACTAGGCCTAGTTTCCATACTGTTCCATATTTATATTATGCTACGGTGACAAGAGCTCGTTGGATGATGTCATTTTCGCAAAACGGCCCGCAGGCTGCATGACCGGCCGTAGTGACCGAGGCTGTTAACAACTTCAACACAGTGACAGCGATGAGGCGGCACCTAGGCGTAAAGAAGCAGCGAGGTGGATGGTTGTGTTGTCGAACAAATTGACTATGCTGACGACGCGACGGCAGTGCGTGAAGCCAAATACCCGACTTCCACTCACCCAAAGCTAGTAGGCGCGCACGCTCAGCAGTAATAACAGACGTGCTCGGAAGATTGTTCTGAACTACTCTGCAGAGCGGCTCGTCCCACCGTCTCGCGTCTTTAGGAAAATGTATGGTCGGGTTCTTCAGTATTCGGGCAAGCGAGTTTCCAAGCATCGAAAGCCTCGGAGAAGCACGGTACATCAAAATCAATCAGTGTGGAAGCCAGGATATTCCAGAGAGCAGCGGTGGCCCAGTGGTGGCGGCCCCGACTTACGAACAGTAAGGTGGGTTCGAACCCAGGCAGGCGCATTACTTTGTGTAATTTATTTCATCACCACTGCTCTCAAAAACGGTGAAGGAAAACATCGTGAGGAAACTGGCATGTCCTAGAACCAAAAATTCGAAGACATGTAACGACTACCGCCCCGCACTGGGCTATGGTGGATTATAGCTCATTCCCTCTCTAGAGACGAGGCCGTATGTCCTAGCAGTGGGAACATTATAGGCTTATTATTCTAAGTCCTCCCATGCGAGTGGGAAGAGACCGAGCATGTGCCCCAGCTCGGGCGTCCAAAGTCACATTTAAAGTTGAATAAAGTAGGTATGTCTGATAATTTGATCCATTTTGTCCAAAAGTTGTGTGTGATAAAGGCGAAGCACGAAGAAAATGTGTTAAAAATTAACCAATAATGGTGATGGCCGAATGCATGTTAATTTAGAGCAATCTTTCCGAAGCATCATTGAAATTTTGAGTTTTTTCCTCGATAAAATCGGGAAAAGAATTTTCATAGGCCCAAGGAGACAAAGAGAGCTTTTTTTAT
Source organism: Eurois occulta (assembly GCA_950022335.1). Classification (NCBI taxonomy): domain Eukaryota; kingdom Metazoa; phylum Arthropoda; class Insecta; order Lepidoptera; family Noctuidae; genus Eurois; species Eurois occulta. Next base: position 2,112,031 of record OX465487.1, on the reverse strand, counting down.
AATTTTGGTGCCGGGGCTATTGCGTAAAATTTTGTAAGAGTCAGTTGTCTATCTGTAATGATTGAACTATTACATACTTACTAGCGGCTCCTCCCGGCTTCGCACGGATGGATTTTTTTTTGTCATAATAAATATAGCCTATGTTACTCAGGGATAATGTAGCATTCTAATGGTGAAAGAATTTTTGAAATCGGTCCAGTAGAGTTTGAGTTTATTCGTTACAAACATACAAATCTTTCCTCTTTACAATATCTGTGTAGATATTTGTTGGAACTAACTCATAACGTAGTGACTGAGTAGAAACAAAGTACCAAAACAGATCATGTGTGGTATGGTGTCATGCATACCACAAATTAAATACGCAAAATAACCATCATATTGCGATGAACAAACTCGGTTAAGCATTATGGTTCATTTGTGGTTGCAGATATAAGCCAGTAGCATCTCTTTCTTGTGATGGAGGTTGGCTTTCCACCGCTGAACGAAAACTTCCTGTTGGATTCGTTAATTTTCCAACTGTCTTACACGTGAAGCCCCTGCCGATCAATCAAAATCAAAGCATTTATTTCAAGTAGGCCAGTTAATGGTAGTGCATCCTTACCTAACCCATTTGTTCCGCCTGCTGAAAATCTCCCACCTGGACATGAGTTGCCATGACTGACCTGGAACTCTTAAAATAGCCTCCTGACCCAGGTCGGTCGCAGCAAGGAAAACCTGCTCAGGTGGAGATTCATTAATGACTCTGCCCTGGAGTGCAAATGTGGTGCTGGTCTACAATCGATGGAGCACTTAATATTGTGTCCTGCATGCCCTTTTGTTCGTTCACTACAGGAAGGAAGGGACTCAAGTTCTTATAGTAAAATTATGAGTCTGTTTCAGTCCTACAATCTCGTAAACCTATTTTTGGAGCCTACAAGAATAACGCCTACTTGTGCCACATGTCTAGACAATATTTATACTGATGTTATTCCAATCCATAAAGAAATTATAAATGCTCTAGACTCTGATCATTGCGGTCAAATGATTACCATTGATAACAAAAAATCAAAGTGGCTAAAAAGGATATCACTGTTAACCCAAAAACGGTAAGATACTTGGAAACATTTAACCTTTTCACCGCCACGGACTTCAATAGAAGTTCCAGATTTTCGTGCCACCAGCGCCACGACTTCATTAGAAGCTCTTCATTTTAACTTTGTTATAAAAATAAATTTACATTATTTAACAGGTTTTTCTTATCATTTTATTATTTAAAAGCACTGTCTAGTACCCTGTTTTGTTATTTTTCCACACAAGAAGCCCTTAATTGTCTTAAAATTGGCAAAAACAAAAACTCCGAACATTTTAATATCCCCAGAACGCCAAGGACTTCATATATAGTCGGCCAGTGATGTGACGCGAAAGTTAACACTGTTTGATTTCACCCGTTGAAATATTTAGAAATATATTATCGAAAACAATTTGAAGTCAGTAAAATATGAATTTAGATAACTACTTTATAACAAAGGGATAATGGACGAATTTCGGCCGTCGGATAGGTGCCGAACCGGAATTAAATAGTTGTTGGCAATCCTTATCGATAATTATATTCCCATCTCTACAAAATATTTGGTTGTAAGCTATAAGTCTATGGTTGTGAGTGCCCTGGGCGCCACGGACTATTATAGAAGACGTTCTGTGACGTCACAAACGTATGGCTGTCAAGGTCACTTTGTCATAGTGCAGTCTGCACCAATATTTGTTGCACTTTTCATTGCTTCATTATTAATAAGTAAAGAAATAAGTAAGTTATTGACATGAACGAAGAACTGGATACGGATGAGCTTTTAAGCATTCTACAAGGTGTGGAATCGGACTCGGGAGTATTTTGTGGAGAATGTTGGACCAGAAGACGATGATTCTGAGGTATGTCCAGCTTGATAATAATAATATCGTTTATTCAATAAAACATTGTACCTGTTTGTGAGATTCAATTCTGAATGAAAAATAAAAAATAATGGCTCAGATATCTTGTGCTTGTACACACACCATCACATGGTGTGTGTGTGTGTAGGTATTTTGCTGTGTGGGTATTTTGCTGTTTGTTACGTCCGGGCTAAATATTAATTTTATGAATGGAGATTGCACAGAATTAGAAATATTTGAACATTTTTTTTTTTGCTTAGATATATACCTAACGGTAAAAAATGTCGACTGAAGTAGTTTAAAAAACACGGGAGTAGACAAACATGGAAAAAAGACCATAGACCACATCCCTAATCAGAATTGAATTTAACGTGTTCTGAGCGCCAAGGACTTGAAATGAAGTCAAAGAATGACGTCATGAAACAATTAGAGATGTACCTCATTTCTTATGGCTCTAATTGAGTTACGTATTTGTTTCTTTGATACTTATAATTTATATTGTTTTTTCTTAATATTGATACTGTGAAATAAAACAAATATGGAAATAGTTAATCAGTTTTTATTTATATCCGTAAAATTATAAATAAAACATAACTTAACGTGTATAATTTTCATTCATCGATATGACGCTACCCTCTCACTACTGTTTACTATATATTTCGTTATACGTGTACAGCTTGGCGCTAGGCGAGGCATCGCGTTCTGTGTACGCTGGCGGTGAAAAGGTTAAAAATAAACTAATAAACAACTTACCATTATTGTCTACAGACAATCCTCATCATCATTATGATGAATTTTTTTATATGTATTGTAAGCAATTTAATTCCACTTTCATTCCCAAGACTATCTCAGTAAATTGTAATGCATCTTTTAGAGACTGAGCTAGCATGGGTATTCACAAGAGTAGAACAAGGCTTTATGAGCTGTATAATGAAAGAGTTTTTGTAAATACTGCCGAATTTAAGTTATATGTTAAAAATTATTCAAAACTGTTTAAAAAAGTGTGTCATATTGCTAAGTCACATTATTTGAGCTCCAAAATTAGAAACGGCAATAATATTGTTAAAACTACTTGGAATATTATTAATAATGAAACTGGAAAGTCTAGTAAACGTAATAGTGACTACAGCTTAACAATTAATGACAGAGTAATTACATCAGATTCGGATGTCGCCGCGGCTTTCGAAAGTTTCTTTTCTGACATTCCCGTTTCAACGACGATATACCTAAACTCGTCACCTACTGTTGCCGAATCTTTGCTTAAGGTGAATGCTCCAACCAGGCCCGCGAAATTCAAAATTTCTTGGGTTTTTTGCAATTTGCAGGCCAGTGCTAGGTTGTATGTTGATTAAAATATTATTCGCGGCTGTAAGACATATGTAGGTACAGAATTATAATCATCAAAATCATCAATAAAACGCTCTAAGTTCATAAAGCTGTAGGAATGACTTTTTCTGTTTTTTTTTGTTCCTACACCTTTATGAACGGTGAGGGTTGTATTGGTGATTTTGATGATTATAATTCTGTAACTACATATGTCTTACAGCCGCGAATAATATTTTAATCAACATACAACCTAGCACTGGCCTGCAAATTGCAAAAAACGCAAGAAATTTTGAATTTCGCGGGCTGGTTGGAGCATTCACCTTAAAGAAAATGTTAAAGCTTGCGACTCAGACTCAAGACTGCGGATCTGTGGGGTAACTCTGTAGAAGTTGCCAAGTCTATTATTGATATTGTAGCACCTACCTTAGCTTCTAATTTAATAATTGTATTGATTGTTGGGAGTTTCCTGACCTTATGAAAAATAGTAAAATTATTCCTTTATTTAAGGCAGGTAGTACATCAGACCCCACAAATTATAGACCTATTTCAGTACTGCCAACTTTCAGTAAAGTTTTTGAGAAATTAATTTTAGACCAATTACAAACATTTTTTAATAAACACAAATTATTACATAATAAACAGTTCGGTTTTACGAAGGGTCGCTCAACTACTGATGCCGGTGTCGAACTTTTAGGACATATTTATAATGCATGGGAAGATAAATGTGATGCTTTGGGCATTTTTTGCGATTTATCCAAGGCATTTGATTGCGTCCTTCATGAAACCGTAATCAGGAAGCTCCGCCACTACGGAATACGAAACAGCGCTCTGGATCTTCTTATCTCATACCTGAGTGATAGGATCCAGAGCGTTGACGTGAACGGAAAACGATCACCCGGATCTATTATAATAATGGGAGTCCCACAGGGCTCGATTCCTGGCCCTTTCTTGTTTCTTATTTATATTAATGATTTGCCTCACCTCATAAAGGATAATCACGATATAGTGCTATTTGCGGATGACACTTCGCTTTTATTTAAACTTAAAAGACAACAGCTAGTTGTTGACGATGTAAATAGCGCTATTTCGAAAGTGGTGTATTGGTTTAACGCTAATAATTTGCTTCTTAATGAAAAAAAAACGTGTGTGTTCGCGCAGCGGAATGTTGTTGAATTAAAAGATTTTAATTATGCAGATGTGTATGACGTCGTATAAATGTGTATGGTAAAAAAAAAATGTGCACGCAGCCATTGTGGAGAAATTCACCAAAAACTGATTCCGCTGGGCGAACGTTGTCCTGGCGGAACTTTTTTTTAATCCATAGACTTTAGAAGAAAAGAGATGTGTCCAAAAATCAGTGTGTATTTGTGTGTAATTGTGTATGTACGAATAAAATTATTGCATGCATAAACTTCGGAGAAATTCAAGTTTCCGCTGCGCGAACGTTTGGCCATTAGCTAGTTTTCATATAAAGCGCTTACATAGAGAGCTGTAGATTTTTACATACGTTGTTTTGAATTTGTTTAAATTTGTTTAAAAAACAGATTTAGAAAAAATCGTAGGGCTTAAAAGATAAAAATATAAACGTAAAATACGCTTATTAGGTCTTAGTTCTTAAAGTATGCACTTTTGTGTCTAGATTTTATAGTTTATACAAACCTTGTAAGTGTCTGCAACATGTTGCCAAGTATCAATGATGTTCCGTTAGTAATTAAAGAGTTATAGGACAAATTTACCATGTATAGATCACTGTTTACAAAGCAGTCAAATATCACGACGTTCTAAAGGAATTGCATGGTAATATGTATGCCAATAATTAGCTTATTCATTCAACTATTCACATGCAAAATTTCATGTCATTAAATTCAGTAATTAAAGAAAAACAATTATAATACTGACGAAGCATCGAAAACCTACAAAACCCGACCAAGTTCGGGTGGCTACAAAAAAGCGGCTGTGCAATATATTTAGGTAACATCCCAAAATTTATAGTATAATACCGGTATTGAATTGGTATAGGCGATAACACAATTGTTATGTAGATATAATTTATAGGTCATTTATTTTTGTACACCAACTTTATAAATGTATTTGACTATGACAGAAAGTAGGTACTTTATTTAAGTATGCGCTTGAGACTTGAGATATAATCTAGATATATTATTTAAGACAAATAAAATTCATACAGCTAATTTCTATTGAAGATTTCACGGATCAGGATTCTAACTATAGACCCCTTAGAGAAATTAAATAATTACCACATGTAAGCACTATTGTTTAGGTAAATATTTATCATATTGTAGTTTATTACACTATTTAACCAATAGACTAGGCATGCACGAGCGTTCCCCTTTGCAACTTTAGTGGATCAAACAATCTAATAACTTAAAAAAACTACTTCTTGAATCGATTTTTTAATTGATGTATACTGTTGTATTAGTAGTAACTTATGTATGTGAGCGTGTTCCCCCGCACCCCACCAAAATATGCAGAATTATTTTGTTTAAAGTTCGTTACGCTTAAGGCTAGTCCTTTAGTTAAATAGACTAAGTATTGTAGTTATGAATTGATCAAAAATATTTTAGTGTGAAAAAATAGACAACGCGCTTGCTGCGCGCAACGAGCGATAGGCGGCTTCCCGCTTGAAACGGTACTTCCATCCTTGAAGAAAAGAGATGGCAATATGTTTTATTAGCCGCGGCGTTATTAATAAAAAAATATTTTTTATTCAAGAAATGCAATTGTTTTATTTTTTCCTAACGCTTGTGTACGCAACTGTACCATATTAATAAATACTATATTGGAAGGTTAAGAACGTTTCTTAGATATATTGCACGGCCGCTTTTTTGTAGCCATCCGAACTTGGTCGGGTTATGTAGGTTTTCGATGCTTCGCCAGTATTATAATTGTTTTTCTTTAATTACTGAATTTAATGACATGAAATTTTGCATGTGAATAGTTGAATGAATAAGCTAATTATTGGCATACATATTACCATGCAATTCCTTTAAAACGTCGTGATATTTGACTGCTTTGTAAACAGTGATCTATTCATGGTAAATTTGACCTATAACTTTTTAATTACTAACGGAACATCATTGATACTTGGCAACATGTTGCAGACACTTACAAGGTTTGTATAAACTATAAAATCTAGACACCAAAGTGCATACTTTAAGAACTAAGACCTAATAAGCGTATTTTACGTTTATATTTTTATCTTTTAAGCCCTACGATTTTTTCTAAATCTGTTTTTTAAACAAATTTAAACAAATTCAAAATAACGTATGTAAAAATCTACAGCTCTCTATGTAAGCGCTTTATATGAAAACTAGCACTTTGCCCGCGACTTCGTCCGCGTGGGTTTCGTACTTTCCTCTAAAAAATTCGAAGGCTGATTTTTCAATCGATAGATAATTTTTATTGACATCTGACAGTTTTTGTATGGAAGAATTGGCTACGTGAACATCTAAAAATAGGAAACAGTATGTATCCAGAAATATGCGGGTTAATGGTTATAACAAAACAATTAAGTTTTTATAATATTTCTTTATAGACTACATTCTTGGTCGTTCTGGAGGGTGTTACCAATATGACCAGGCTGCAAGATGAGCTCACACGAGAGCATGCTACGTAGAACTGACCATGGGAGAAACAGGGCTGTCGCAAGTCAACTCCTGCAAATTTAAGGGTTTGACCCTGTGATTTATTTATTGTCATCGCAAAGCAAACTTTTAAAGGGAACTGAAGTCTTTTGAATTCGAAAGGGAGATCGTTCGGGATTAATGGAATACGTGGAATGAAGACTGTTTCTCCCTGGGAAGACCCAGTTGAATTTACCACCATAGGATTTAGTTCCTTATAGGGAAGGTAAGCGTCGAAATGTCCATTTGATAGATTTTGTGTAAAGCGAAGCCGTTTTATTGGACAACCTCGAGTACCTGCATCTACATATAATTCACCGTTGCGATAAACTTCAAAAAGGAAATTATAAACCCTTCCTGCTGCGACCAATTCACATAATCCACCGTATGTTGAAGGTTGAATCATCTCTGCATAATAATGGTCTGCTGTACTGTAGTTGTCACCATTGCAATCATGTGACATGATAGAAAATTCATCCCAACGATCTAAAATGTAATTGACAACTTCTTGACGTACGACAAAAGCCTTTTCTTGATTGCCATACATCAAAAACGAAAGTGATCGAAACAGGCAAGCCCCGTCCCCAATAATGGGTACAATCACTTGTTGCACCATTTCTCCGTCAATTTTAATGGTTTCCACTTTCATTTTTTTTTATATTATCAATCAGTGCAATAATAAAAAAGAATAGAATACCAATAAAATATTTAAAAAATCGAATGGCCTTTACAAAACTCTACTAAAAATTATAATATTTAGTAAAGTTTAAATAACCACAGACCACACTTGAACTCTACAGTCAGTCAAGAGACAACTCAATAAATTCAATTCAAGTGAACGAAATCGAACCGAAACGAAAGATGACAATTTTCAATATGACAGTACGACACTGACAGACCAAAGACAAGTCACCTAACAAACGACAAGAAACTTGGACTGAATACAATCGCTGCGCCCCCGCTAGGGGGCGCGGCTGGCGGTCACAGAGCTTAGCTCCCCGGCCGCGGAGGCAATACCTGGGCCCGTCACTACGGGCCCGTCATAACAAACGACAATGAGGGTCATTCTTCCGTGGAAAATCTTAACACCGCGATTCAGAAAAATGACGTCACAGCACAACGCCATCTATCGATCACGTAGTTAAACTGTCAAAATATTATGCATTTACAATTCGTTCGTACAAAGTAAACACTTTTATGCTACGTAGACTTCCGAAAAGTACTGAAAATTTATTCCTATAAATATATTTTTACTCTATAGTTTTACATTGAATAAAATTGATTAGGATCGTGATGGCAGGTAGCGCCATTAAAATCACCACTCCTCAACTTATAAACGATGCACTTTGAAAACTTTAAATTCGCATATCTTTTGATTGGATTGGACTTAGACGATTGCTAACAAACAAAAACCAAATGTTTCATCGTATTTTACTGTAATTAAATTGTAATAATATTATGTATTTTATGTAGAAATGTATTTCGTTAGTACCATGTGGGCCCAATAGATGTCGTTGCATGTATCTAAATTCTTCTATACAAATTTTCACACCCCCTCAACCCCTCTCAGGAGGTAATTTGGAAAAACAAAAAATGCCAAACTTCATAATTTACTTAGATAGATGTTCGTGCCAAGTTTCATGTTTATTAACACAAGTAATAAGATTTTCCATACAAACAAAATTCCCCCTTTTCACCCCCTTAAAGGTTAAATTTCAAAAAACCCCTTCTTAGTGCTCGCCTACATTATAATAGGAAGCCGTGTGCAAAATTTCACATTCCTAGCCCCAGTAGTTTCGGCTGTACGTTGATATGTCAGTCAGTCAGTTCTCCTTTTATATATATATAGACTAGCTAATGGCCAAACGTTCGCGCAGCGGAAACTTGAATTTCTCCGAAGTTTATGCATGCAATAATTTTATTCGTACATACACAATTACACACAAATACACACTGATTTTTGGACACATCTCTTTTCTTCTAAAGTCTATGGATTAAAAAAAGTTCCGCCAGGACAACGTTCGCCCAGCGGAATCAGTTTTTGGTGAATTTCTCCACAATGGCTGCGTGCACAATTTTTTTTTTACCATACACAATTATACGACGTCATACACTAAATATCTGCATAATTAAAATCTTTTAATTCAACAACATTCCGCTGCGCGAACACACACAAAAAAACCAAATGCATTAAGTTTACACTGCCTCACGTTAGGCAGGTGAAAACTTGTGTGTTGGTAAGGGGCGAAGAGTTGAGCCCTGAAGATAGCACGGTGTTCTTGGGCTTAACTTTAGACGCTAAGCTTCAGTGGGGGCCTCATATAGATAAATTGTCGAAAAAGCTGAGCTCTGCAGCATACGCAGTTAGAAAAATTCGTAATTTAACCGATGTAGGGACAGCCCGATTAGTTTACTTCAGTGACCATATGTTGTGGAGTTTAGGTTCACTTTTATTTGTAGGTACGGGAAGCTTGTTTTAAAAATCACAGGTACGTCTGTTCTCAATAACGTTTATTAGCGACTAAAATTCACAGTTGTATCCACAGACAGTTAAATATGGTAAGTACATAGACATACATGAAGTAAACGACGGAACAATTATTATATACTTAAAAAGGTGCTCCTAGCCTGTAAAAGTGTTTGTTACTATATTAGTGTTACTGTTGCTTATTTTTAAGTTTAATCTAAACTGCGCTACTCACACAGATGTTTAGAAAACAAATAAAACCTAAATATAAAAAAGCAATTGTTTGTCGTTATTTTGAAACTAAAACTGGAAACTGGCGCTTGCTTTTACTTTAGAGTAATCGTCAGCATTATTCTTAAGCGGAGGCTTCGGTTACGGAGCCACCGATTGCGGCGTCTGTAGTGGTTTCGGAGCCATCGCTTGCGGCGTCTGCAGAGGTTTCGGTGGCACTGGTTGTGTCGGCTGCAGCGGTTTCGGAGGCACTGGTTGAGGCGGCTTCAGCGGTTTCGGAGGCACTGGTTGTGGCGGCTTCAGTGGTTTCGGAGGCACTGGTTGTGGCGGCTTCAGCGGTTTCGGAGGCACTGGTTGAGGCGGCTTCAGCGGTTTCGGAGGCACTGGTTGAGGCGGCTTCAGTGGTTACGGAGGCACTGGTTGTGGCGGCTTCAGTGGTTACGGAGGCACTAGTTGTGGCGGCTTCAGTGGTTTCGGAGGCACCGGTTGTGGCGGCTTCAGTGGTTACGGAGGCACTGGTTGTGGCGGCTTCAGTGGTTACGGAGGCACTGGTTGTGGCGGCTTCAGTGGTTACGGAGGCACTAGTTGTGGCGGCTTCAGTGGTTTCGGAGGCACTGGTTGTGGCGGCTTCAGTGGTTACGGAGGCACTGGTTGTAGCGGCTTCAGTGGTTACGGAGGCACTGGTTGTGGCGGCTTCAGTGGTTACGGAGGCACTGGTTGTGGCGGCTTCAGTGGTTACGGAGGCACTGGTTGTGGCGGCTTCAGTGGTTACGGAGGCACTGGTTGTGGCGGCTTCAGTGGTTACGGAGGCACTGGTTGTGGCGGCTTCAGTGGTTACGGAGGCACTGGTTGTGGCGGCTTCAGTGGTTACGGAGGCACTGGTTGTGGCGGCTTCAATGGTTACGGAGGCACTGGTTGTGGCGGCTTCAGTGGTTACGGAGGCACTGGTTGTGGCGGCTTCAGTGGTTACGGAGGTAGTGCCCTTGGTGGGTTTAGTGGTTACGGAGGTAGTGCCCTTGGTGGGTTTACCTGTATAAAAACGAAATACACTAATTATTCAAATAATTTTACGAGACGATCAAAGATTGATCAATGAATGGAGATTGGAAATGCCTAGATTAAATTCAAATTTATTTATTTAGCTTAGGTACACATCGTTATTTAACATACAAACATGGTGTTAAGTTAGAACTAAAAAGAACTGAACAGAAAATTGACAGGTTTGACAGCGAGTCTCAAACTAGACACAGACTGTAACTTGATGACCCAGATGCTACATAAAGTTAATAATTAGTATGTTCTTTTTTTGGGTGAAATATCATGTTTTATGGTAAAACTCAATGTAACGCAGTCAAAACATTGCGCTGATGGAATAATTGAATAGTAAAAGGAAAAGAAAAGTTATAATCTTTAAAACTAGTATTTAAAAAAAAAACTTTTGAAATAGTTTCCCAAGTATAGTCTAGAACAAAAAATGATTGCAATGACGGTTAAAACAAGTACCTTTCAGCTTCGTTAAGAGTATTGTTACACCCGTTATAATACAGTAAGAGTAAGCGTGGGGTGTGTGTGACTGCTTGTGTGTGTGTAATTGGGAGAGGGTATGTGCAACATCATAGAGTGTGTGGGTATTCACTTGAGGTACACAGTAAAGTTTCGAATTAAATGAATTAGTGGCGTTGTGTAAACGTCGTTCCGTCTTACCCCCTTATAACATGAAGCATTAACCGTCTTCGTGATGACTTTGTTAAAAGAAAGATAAAACTTGGTTATTTTGCACAAGTTCCGCATGCAAGATACAACACACCGGTGTGCGACGCCTTTCATTCATGATATAATAATCAGTTATTTTCTTCTATGATGTGCGAATACGCCCATGGACACTCCATATCTTCCGTCGAATAATATTCAACAATTAATAGTGGGCTGTAGCGAAGACTATATGGAACTCATGTGACTAGCGCTGAGAAACTATCAATCTAATCTATATGCAACGTGTCCTAAACGAAAATATAAATGACTAGCTGACCCGTGCCCACTTCGTTGGGCGGTAAACATTTTACTTGAGTGTGGTTCGGTTAGTTCTGAGTGCTATGATTTATTTCCTGACTGCTGAAATGAACTTAAAAACTTGAAACGTAATACGCACACTTTCGATTTTTTTTTTAATAAAAAATCGAAAGTGTGCGTATTACGTTTCGAAAATGTCAATTTCGTCAACGTCCGCTGCGTAAGGAGCCGACCGCGCGAGTGAGCCGTACCTACCTCGTAGACGTATTAGACGACGCCCCTTCCCCGACAGCGACCGACGCGACACTATCGCGCGCCGTCGCGTTGACAGAACATTAATAAATTGTCTCGAGTATTTGATATTTTAAATGATCTCTTAAACTATGCAACCAAGAAACATACTGTAAAAACCAATTTTATCGAAATAAAATTTCCTTGGTGATAAAGCAATTTATTTCTAAATAGATTGACGTGTTGTATGTGAAAACAGTCGTCTAATAGAAATATCACTCAATAGATTACGACACGGTCGCGGTTCCATACCTGTCGCATAATAATACCTACTTAAAACTATGAATTCACTTATTTTGGTAAGCATTCATACTTGTTGATAATATGACCAATAAACATGACCTATCGATTAAACTAATTTTTTAATAAAAAAAAAAATAATACTTTTTTGACTTAAATATAAAAGTTAGATATATTTTATGCTGTCGCTGACTTTTTGAAGGCATTATCAAGTTCTACAACTTTTTTCTAGAACTCAATCATATATCTCTCATCGTTAAGGCAGCGTTCGCAAGAAACGCTTCGTTCGACCGTTTTTTCTCCGACTTACTTTGCAAATCCGACTACCACGGAAAAGGCTTTTCTTTTTTCGAGTTGATATATTATAGTTCCGCCTCTTAAAAAAACACCTTTATTTGTATGTGGGTTAACGCACTAGTTCCTCCCCGACTAGTGTACACTATGATTCAGGCCCTACGCGCACGAAGACTTCTATAAGGGGAGGGGGGTCCGGAATGATGAACTGAACAACGGTTTGTGCGTCGCTGTTCCCTTCCACATAGTATAAGTAGTCAACTACTCCTACAAATATTATAAAAACGAAAGTTTGTGAGGATGGATGGATGTTTGTTACACTTTCACGCAAAATATTCAAGAATATATACCTTTAACTTCTTCTGATACGACATCTAATATCTTGTCTACTGCTTTTAATGTGCCTGTAGCCACGGTCCCCACTGCGTTTACTGTGCCTGTAGCCACGGTCCCCGCTGCTTTTACTGTGCCTGTAGCCACGGTCCCCGCTGCTTTTACTGCGCCTCCAGCCACGGTCCCCACTGCATTTAATGTGCTTCCAATCAATTTATCTGTTGCCCCTCCCAAGATTCCGAACAAGCCCTGTCCTTTCTTTGTATTTCCAAAGAATGCTCGACCGTCGGCCCGATCAGCGAAAGCTAAGACCGCCTGTAACAATTGAATTCACTGTTAATTACGTAATCGTATTATGGTATTGTATCGGTTGAACATCTTTTGGTATGGAAAGTAACAACAGCTTCTTAAACGGGATATATTAAAGCGTTAGAAAATCGCTTTGAACCTATGTTTTATTTTGAGTACATAATGTACAATAAAACGTTTTTGTAAAAAAAAAACGACTTTTGCAAAAAGTCTTTTATTTCAGCCTTTCATGTTGTGATGGTATTATCTCACACAAAGTCTTGTCGAGTATTAATTTTCCATTGAACTGTTACTAAAAGTTAGTAGCCGATCATCCACATAGACATACAAGAAAAAATATGTATTACAGAAGAACTCATAAACTACCCAAGCAATGTGAATTGTAAGAGACCGCGCGAGCTTCCTCTACCAAATGAACAAAGAACCACGTAAATCGGATTCCTCGGTAATTACTGGAATCACGCAGTTATTTAATTAAGGACACAGCCGAATTGACAACCTCCTCCTTTATAGAAGTCGGTTAAAAACAGGTTTCACATAGAGTAGGTATGCGTGCCTACACAACCAGTCGAACTGAATTATATCGCAACAGAACTAATGGGCTCGCTACAAGCGTGTAACACCTGTGCAGGTACCTACTCAGCATTATGTTATACTAAGTGGTTGATTATCTCATTTGAACACCTCCAAATTATTGAACTGTACAATTTTAACTTAAAGTTGAAGGGAATTTAACAATTTACCTGAATTATATTAATGAAAGTTTTCAATCTGCGGTATAGAATATTGACATGTTTTTGCCGATTGCAGTGCACTGCGAGCTGGAGACGCACAGATCGTACTTTGCCAAGTAAGATATGAACTTTATTAACGTGGTTGATGTTCATACTCGTGTAAGCAAATGTCGCACACGAATGTGAACGTCAACACTATATCTACGAGTAACGTTCATGGTCGTATACGAACCCATCCTTTACTTAGCAAAATGAAGTCGGAATGCGTTCTGTGAACGTTGCAGGAAGTAAGCAACGAACCATACATTATTAAATTAACAAAAAACAACATGTACTTACGATCACGATGACTAATAACAGAGCTGTCTTCATTTTGGAAGATAATTATTTATTACAATCTTCGTGGAAGCACTTGCAACTTGTAACTTCGGTCAGAGAGCGCAGCCTTTTATATGATCCTAATATTAGTTTAGCTTTCAGCTTACACCTGTGCACATACGGAACCGAAAAAATAAATAATTTATACTCAATGCAACACACTATTTCCTGTAGACTCAGGTTGGTTCCATAATGTTTGTAATGCATACTAATATGCACCTACTTGTAACACGTAGAGCTACACTACTTTTGGAATACTCAAAATGTTGCTCTTGAAAAACTAACATCCAGTTATTTTGATCTAGCCTTAATTAAGCCTCTCTGGATCTAGTATTAGATGGGTTGGTCCGTACATCATGATTTTCATGTTTAGTCCAAGGACTCTTCCTTACGTACCTACAAAGGAACTGAAGCAGTATTATGATAGCCAAGTTAAACTAAACTTAGTTTTTAATAACACTAGGCAAATTTAAAAAAAAAATCAAGCTATCCAATTATTCCCACCATCAAAATTATAAAACTGATTTCTATGCTTATTCAATAATCGTATTTTAATAATATCCAAACAATTACTTTAATGGCTGTACAATCTAAAAACAATATGAGACCTAAACGGCATAATAAACGTGTGTGCGGCTGGAATGAACATGTGAGGGAAGCGCATCGGGAGGCCAGGATTAAATACCAGGACTGGATGGTACTGGGTAGACCAAGTACTGGTCTCGCTTACGACCAAATGTGCGAGTCTCGTAAAATTTTTAAAGGACGTCTAAAATGGTGTCAGAAACACCAGGACCAAACTAGAATGGACGTAATAGCTAAACAAAGAGCCGAAAAAGATTTCACCAAATTTTGGAAGTCCACTAGTAAGCTTGGTGTTAAGCCTGGCCTCCCTGCCAATGTTGATGGCCGAAATGACCCAGAGGATATAGCAAATTTATTCATGGAGCACTTTAAAGTACGCTCTCCTCTGGGTCCTTCGACCACTATGCCAGGTGGTGGGCCCACCGTGGCGGGCGAGGAACCTTTATTTAAATTTACAGCGAAGCAACTTAAAAAAGTGATAAACAGCATGCGTAGAGGTAAATCTCCTGGCCACGATGGGCTCAGTATTGAGCACATAAAATATGCTGGGTTACACGTGCCGAGGGTCCTGTCCTTGTTCTTCAATATGTGCATTAGTCATTCATACTTACCGGATGATTTGATGAAAACGACAGTGGTGCCCATAGTGAAGAACAGGACAGGAGACATATCGGACAAGGAAAACTATCGCCCGATATCCCTCGCGACAATAGTAGCAAAACTATTGGATAGTGTGCTTGAGTCTTCTCTGGACAATTACATCAACATACATGACGCACAGTTCGGGTTTAGGCCTGGACTGTCAACTGAAAGCGCGATTCTGGCTCTTAAGCACACTGTCCAATACTACACTGAACGTAGGACTCCGGTGTACGCCTGTTTTCTGGATCTCTCCAAGGCCTTCGATCTCGTTTCGTATGAAGTGCTTTGGAGAAAGATGGAGGACAGGGGTACACCGGCGGAACTATTGAAAATATTTCAATACTGGTACTCGAATCAGACCAATTGTGTTAGGTGGTCAAACTGCCACTCTGAGTCATACAGAATGGAGTGCGGAGAGAGACAGGGGGGGTTGTCCTCCCCAAAGCTGTTTAGCCTGTACATTAATGACCTCATAGTCGAGCTCAGCGGCATGCGTGTTGGTTGCCGGGTGGGGGGTGTTTGTGTGAACAGCATCAGCTACGCGGACGATATGGTGTTGCTGGGCCCGACTGCGAGGTCAATCAGGGAAATGTTGAAGGTTTGCGAAAGGTACGCCGCATCACATGGTCTGATTTATAATGTACGGAAAACCGAGTTCATGGTCTTCAGGGCCGCCGGCAAGTGCCCAGACACAGTTCCTTCAATTACTTTGAACGGCTCTAATATAAAGCAGGTGACCAAGTTTAAGTATCTGGGGCATATACTTGTCGACGACCTTAAGGACGATGATGACGTGGAGAGGGAGCGCAGGGCGTTGGCAGTCCGCGGGAACATGTTGGCGCGCAGATTTTATCGTTGTACCGATCAGGTCAAGATAACCTTGTTTAAAGCGTACTGTCAAGGCCTGTACACGGGAAGTTTGTGGTTCAGCTGTTCACGGGGGACGCTAAATGCACTGCGCGTCCAATATAACAATGTTTTCAGGATGATGTTGAAACTCCCTCGATTCTGCAGTGCCTCGGGGATGTTTGCCCAATCGCATACAGATGGTTTTCATGCAATCATCAGAAAAAAGGTGGCATCGCTTGTGAGGAGGATTCGGGGGAGTAGCAATAGCATCCTGAAAGCCGTGGCTGAAGACCCGAGAGCTCCTGTGCTGAGACATCTCATGCGGAATCATTGTCCGCAGGAAATGCCTCGTAAATACATGACTCACTAATTTTATTCTTCTTTTGTTACTAATCCTAGTGTATAAGTTGTAGTGTATAAGGAGTTTTACTAACAAAAATGGTTCCTATGTTGTCCCCAAATAAACAATTTATTATATTATATTATTATTATTTAATGACACTATCATAATAATAATAAATTGTGGGATGTGAGTACAGCAGTCATTGTGCCTGTAGTCGTGTCGGCCATGGCGTATTAGCCATTAGCCTCGACCAACATCTGAGATGGCTCTCGCTTGACAGCTGGATCAAGGGCTTGATTGAAGGGCTTCAGAAAGCAGTACTTCTGGACACGCCACGTAATAAGTATTAACATAATCTAAAGCGAGAGGAGATTGTGGAATCTGTGGGAACCCAGCTGTCGCATTCCATAAATCTTAGATCCCTCTCAGCAACCGAAACCTGTATTTGTGTAAGTATGTCGGAAGTGCTGGGCAACAATGCTGCTGACAGAAGCACTCGCAGAGGGAGCGCTTCTTTGGCTGCCTGAAAAAAGTATTTAATAGTATTTGGGAAATTAGTCGGGCACCAATTTGTTTTTGTCCACCGAAGCCATCCTCTGATTCTATAATAATATGTAAGCAACGGTAAAATAAGAAAGCTTCTTGTTATTAAACTAATTCGTCTTTTTTACAAAGAAGTATTAAAAAAAACGTAAAATTTTTATTTGACGTTTTTTTTAATACTTCTTTATGCTTCTTTACAACAACAACAATTACTTTACTTCTCTCGAACAAAAAGAACATAATAATTATGTCATCTACCGAGAATCTGCGTTCTGGCTATAATGAAAATTAAATGTTTTTTTTTTCTGATAAAAGAGGTTTATTTTATGGTTTTAATTTCATGATGTATATCAGTAATATATATAGATCGTTGTTACAATAATAGATGGTCAATATTTATAATAATTAGCATCACCAAGCCAGGTCGGTACCGATAACATTGGTGTTTAGGTTAATACTAGCTGTGCCCGCGACTTCGTTCGCGTGGATGTCGGAACTTAACAATGTATTTTTTTGTGCGAAGCGCTGTTGGAGGATTCCGATACAAATCATTTTTTTTTTATTGCTAGTGCTTCTTTATAAACAACATTAGCTGTGGAACCATCTGGAGCGTACACAAAAAGGTTATTGGGGTTGTTTACGCGAGAAAGAGCTACGTATAGTTGACCATGGGAAAAGCATCCAATACTTAGGTCCACCCCCGCAACGGATAATGTCTGGCCCTGAGCTTTATTAATCGTCATGGCATGACAGAGACTGACTGGGAATTGCACTCGTTTGAAAGAGAAAGGAAAGTTGTTAGGAATTTATAGGTATTCTTGGAAGTCCGGGTGTGTTGAGGGAATCCAAAAATTCTACCGGGTAGTGCGTGGCGTCATCTTCTTCCATAACTGTATTTATAGAGGTGTATTCTCTACTATTCCCGGACACATGAATCAATATTTTTAAATTAATTGCCGCAGCTTGGACATTGCGAGGAGTCAAAATAGCTCGCTGACATAGCCAAGAACTGGCTTGATTTCCCATGTTTGTGGAATCTCCGTACACAGAAGAAATTAGCTCCTGTTGTGATGTAACGCAAGAACAGAGATTATCAATCAAAATAACTTTGCCATCTTCTTGTACGGGGTATGTGCCATCGTCTATTTGTAACAATAAATTGGGAAACTCCTGTGCATTTTCGCAGCCTCGCAACTGTGCACGCATATGTACACTCAGATGTGTAGATGATATATTGCGCCATAAAACAGAACTCTTCAGACAGGCAGCAATTTCTTCGGCTCTCGTTCCTCGGGGTACTATCGGGAGTGTCTGCCGAAAATCACCGCAGAACAGCACCGTACCTAATGCCTCCCATCGGCCGGTCATTTTGCCTTATGTCCTGTAAAGTTCTATTCACTGCTTCTACAGCTTTGCGGTTTTCCATAGTGCACTCGTCCCAAAAAATTAAAACACAATTGCATAAAACCCTTGCTTTATCGCTGTTTCGCGATATGTTGCAAACCGGGCTTTCCGTGCGGTCTAAGTCGATAGGAATTATAAATGTTGTGTCTGCCGTTTTTCCTCCAGGCAATAATGTGGCTGCTATCCATGAAAAGGCGACAGCAAGGGAAATTTTATTTTGGTTCTGTAGCGGCACTACAAAAAGTACTTCAGCAACATAGAACAAAAAGTACTACAGCGCCATCTATGACGCAGAGGATAAACTAAAAATCGAAATATATCTAAATTCTGCATCGCGCAAGTAAATTTATTCGCGACTTAAGACTATACAGAAGAACCCGATAACAACTGTTGGGCAGTAGCCCACCAGACATAACACCCGTCTGGTCGGAGGATCCTCCCTTTTCAATGGGGGTTGAAGAGCTTTACACTCTGTTCTTCATACTCCCAAAGTTCCTTATTCGAGCCAAAATAACTTTGGTTAGGAAAGTTTTACCTGTTCCGCCCGGTGCGTCTAAAAACAGGATTTCACCCGAGGCGTTTTCTACACTGCAGCATACCCTATCAAACGTCTGGCGCTGTTCCTCTGTCTTTCTACTAATTTCTGATACGTAGTCTCTGTTTATACGTTCCCCATCGACTGTCGGTGTGGGCAAACCGTATTGACTGATCGGGTTCCCTGGTATACTTATAACTATCTCTTTAATAGCCAATAAGGACCTGTTGTGACAAATTTCACGTACCCTATAGGTCAGGAATTTCTCCATCAGTATTTAGTTAATCATGCCTCAATCAGAAAATAACGTCACACGCACAATGCCATCTATCGAATATCTATATTCAATGCTGCACGCAGTTGATGTCTAGATATAGTTCAGTCTGAGTTCGATAGATGGCACTGTTTTAATATTTTATTTCGGAAACACTATTATAATTTTATTAATTTACATTTTTTTTTCTTTCCATTTATAAGGTGTGAACTGATTACGATGAAACAAAAAACTTATTGTTCAATTACTTCAATTTACGCACATATTTGTTGTGTATAAAAGTTACGGGAAGTTGTGAGACCAACTGCACATAACCCTAATTTTACTTCTGTAACACTTTAATTTCAAATATCTTTTGATAGACTGAACCGATTGCAATGCAACAAAAACTAAATGTTACTTCAAGTTACACTCAATCGTTGTGTATAAAAGTTATCTACATTGCTTTTGTACATTTTACGTGATGCCCGAACAAATACACAGACAAACAGACAAACAGACAAAAATTCGAAAAATGCTGGAAATGGGTAAACGATTTTTTTTGGATTTTTTTTCGATGTACAAAAACGACTTTTCTACAGTTTTATTATATGGATATAGATATAGATTACACTAGCTTGTTTTTTTTTTTGTGAATGTGATGTGGAAAGATATCTTGACGTTTAGTGCCATGCCATTTTTATCACGCCAATCTTGAATTCGATCCAAATCACTTTGAATCGCGACCGAGTCATTTGATGAAGTTATCGTCTTATAAATCTTTAAATCGTCGGCGAACATTAAAAACTTGCAGTTCTGTATTTGATCTGCAATATCATTGATGAACAGCAAGAACAAGATTGGTGCTAGATGGGATCCTTGCGGCACTCCCGAGATGGAAACATAATGGCTGTGATGTGTAACCATTCAAAACAACAGTCTGTGACCGTTTTTGTAAGTAAGATGTAAACCATCTCGAGAAGTGATCCGTGAACACCGTTGGTTGCCAGTTTTGACAAAAATAGTGAGTGACTCACTTTATCAAAAGCACTGCTGAAGTCTGTGTATACAGCATCTACCTCCAATTGTTTGTCTAGAGATTCAGATATGTCGGACACAAACTGAATCAGAAACCATGAAACCATGTTGGCAAGGTGAAATGTATGAGTCGAGGTGATGTGTTATTGTGAACTGGTATTTTACTGATTACTTTTTGTACGGTAGAGGATAGTTCAGGATCAGCTATGCCTACATGGTTGGTGCTATAGACTGAAGAGAACTGCTGGGCAAACTAGTTAGAGATCTCTGGGCCAGTTTCCTCAACTGATCCGTCCAACCGCATACTGGATGGAAACTTTGACTGTTCCTTAAGTTTGTTCTTTAAAAGACTCCAAAAAGCCTTCGGATTTTCAATTATATCGGATTTTTTTTTTTTGTTTATATGAAGATATGAACGATAACTGATTTTATAAGTTTATGACATTGACACGCAACATCTCAAAATCTATTATATCACGAGGGTTTTGATATTTGCAACATCATTTCCTTCTGGTGAAGCAATTTAATTAACCTAAATGAAAACCAAGCTGGATATTTCGCTCCCCCCACCGAATAATATGGTAATCGATAAATCTAAATTTTACAAGAAAAATAAAAAACTGTTTTATGCGTATATCTCGGCACGGGTAGATCGTAAGATAGACATTTATACGTCGAAATAAAGCAAATTTTTTACAATCTATTTCTTAACCTGCTTTTTTTGTAATAGTTTAATAAAATTAAGTTATTGGCGAAAATAATGTTACTGAAATTAAAGGGCAAGAGTATAGTATGCAACGCATCATTACCATATTATTCGCGTGTAAACGCAACGATATCGTAGTCAATATTAATGCATTATAGTATTATTCGTTGTAATACGGTGTCAAAAAACCTAACGGCAATATGATATTACGATATTATTCGTGTGAAATCCAAGCGATAGTTTATACTGTAATATTACAGTACAGTAATATTCGTCGATGTGTGGTGTCAAAAGATTAACAGTAATATAATGTTGCAAATACATGTTTTATTAAATAATTCAGTACTTATTATTTGATTTGGCAGAAAAATAACAATATTAGAGGAAGTTGATGTTAATACTGGATAATTTATAATAGCGATTTTATTAAAATTTATGAAATAAAACAAAGGTTTTATTATTTATCATAATCAGTCCTTTTAGTTATTAATAATCAGGTACTTAATGTTTTCTATCAGAAACAATAATCAAGGGAGTCCTGTTGGCCCAATTGGTCCATTGGTATAGTAGAAATGAATCATGCTAATCATCACTACAGTCCGATTCATAGTCTGAAGACTGCTCTGTGCTATTTGCACAGGTTTGCAGAGAATTATAAAAACAATGATAATGCTGAGGTATGGCTTCTGTTCTGCATAGACTTAATAAATCTTCTTTTAGTAATTTACTCACTGGTATTGATTGATAATAAGCGTGTTTTAATTGTATTTCAGTAGTAACTTCTTCCTCAATAAGTAGTCTTCTTCCTCTCTTTGATCGGGTTTGAATTTCAGTATTCAACTCTGAATATTCATCCTCAAAGTTATATTTAAATTGAGGGTTGGAAATCATCAAATGACCACTCCCGCTCTGGGCGGAGTGGAAGGGAGTGTCAGATTCTTACTGACTAAAAACCATCCATGTTCCTTCTTTGGCCCTTTATGTTCCAGGGCCGCGGTATCTCTTTCAAACAGTCCCGCAGCCCTGGCAGGCATCGGCCCTTGAGTGCCATCACGGCGTGGCCCCCGACGCCCGGTGCTTCTCCCGCGGCGGCTGGGACGTGAGGCTCTCTCCCTCTCACGTTCCGCCGCCTCCTTCGCTAGCATGACTGCTTCGCAGAAGGAGGCGACGGCTTCCCATTCCCTCTCGCCCCGGACCTTGGCTTGAACCAGGGCCGGGCGCGAGAGGTCGCCGCCGCCAATCGCCGCTACGAGGACACGGCGGTGCTCCGCCCAAGCGGAGCAGACCTTGACGGTGTGCTCCACCCTGTCCTCCGGGCGATCCTCGCAATGATAGCACCCGGGCGTGGTTGCCTCCTACCTTTGCATTTAGAATGATGCCATATATTTGGTCAGGAGTATAAAGCACTTTATTTTTTAAGGCTCTTTCAATACATGAGTGCATACCATCGCCTTCATTCTGACTATGTCCAGTTTCAAAAAATCTCTGTGTAATATTTTCCATATTTTATGGCTTTTAGGACATGGAGGTATAAAGCAAAGATATACCGATCGTGCGGTTCATGGCCCTTTACGGGGCCCCGGTGTGGGCGCGTTCGTTGAGGCTGCGAGCCGCGCATTACCTGAACGCGCCCCAAAGGGTGGCGGCCGTAAGGATGATCAGTGGGTACCGCACGATCACCCGCGAGGCGGCGAGCCTCCTTGCCGGATTGCCGCCATGGGATCTGGAGGCCATAAGTCCTCGCGCGGCTGCATGAATGGCGCGCGAAGGCACAGCGCCGGGGGGAAACTCCGCTGCCGCGGCAATTTGTCGCTCAGCGGACCGACTTCCGGCGCGATCTCATGGCGACATGGAGAGAGCAACTATCGCAACCCCGTGCAGGGCACGCCACGACAGTGGCGATAAGTCCCCTCTTTGAGGAGTGGCTAGAGAGGCGCCACGGCGCCCTCACCTTCCGCCTGACGCAGGTCCTCACCGGACACGGTTGTTTCGGGAGGTACCTGCACCGAATCGGGCGGGAGGAAACGCCCAGGTGCTATCATTGTGAGGATCACCCGAAGGACACGGTGGAGCACACCGTGGAGGTCTGCTCCGCTTGGACGGAGCACCGGCGTGTCCTCGTAGAGGCGATTGACGGCGGCGACCTCTCGCGTCCGGCCCTGGTTCAAGCCATGGTCCGGGGCGAGAGGGAATGGGAAGCCGTCACCTCCTTCTGCGAAGCAGTCATGCTAGCGAAGGAGGTGGCGGAACGTGAGAGGGTCAGAACCTCACGTCCCAGCCGCCGCGGGAGAAGCACCGGGCGTCGGGGGCCACGCCGTGATGGCACTCGGCCACCGTAGGCGCGGGCCTGTAGACGGTGAGTAATGGGTTAACTCGCCGTCCGTCCGTCGTATGACGACAGGCCGTGTCGACGGCGCGCTCGTGTTCCACGCGTGCCTCAAAGAGATGTCAGTAAACAAGAGGGGCCCGCAAGGGCCGATGCCTGCCAGGGCTGCGGGACTGTTCGAAAGAGATACCGCGGCCCTGGACCATAAAGGGCAAAAGAAGGAACACGGGTGGTTTTTAGTCAGTAAGAGTCTGACACTCCCTTCCGCTCCGCCCAGAGCGGGAGGAGTCATCTGATGATTTCCCAGCCGAAAAAAAAAAGACCCTAATTTACTAACTTTGCACTTCGTATCAATAATAAAAACAGTCTCTAACGCATCAAAACACTTCATAATACAATGAAAAAATATTGTGCGTGCGCTCTTACTCGTCACTCACTAAAAATATAATATTGTATTCGTTATTACGTACCGACATCATCGCAATATTTTATTGTAAAACCGCTTGCTTCAAAAATATTAACTGTGAGATACAGTGAACGACATTACGATTTTGCACAAATAACTAACATGTTTTGTAAAAAGACATTACCAAATCTTGTAAACAAAAATAATACATGAATATAATTGTTTTATTCTTTACGTGGAAAAAGATATGCATTTCTTACGCGAACATAATGGTTATCGTCGCTTACCGAAAAGTTAACGATTGCATGATTTGTAATAACTTGTTATGGTATTATTCGTGCAAAAAGTGTGTTTAGATTTTAAGGGAATAATGTTGTTATGTTCATTACGGTACCATTGAAATTATTGTACTTTTATAAATATACATAGAAAAAATACAAAAAAAATTACATGATGCTAATGAATGTTCTAAACACCGAATATGCAATAAAACGAAAACTGTCGTAGTACCACATTACCATGTTATTCGGTGGGGGGAGCGATTTTTGCTTTCGTCGATTATATTTCGGTACAGACGTATCAATACTATTTGATAAAATACTGTAAAAGTGATAGATCATTTCATTCACGTCATGGCATTTAGAGAACAGGCTAAGCCAGTCTACTTCCATCAGTTTCTGAATAATTTTAGAATAATCGGCCTTAAAGAAGTTATAACCTAGTTTATAGTTGGTTTTTAGTGTTTCGGTGATGGCGTCAGATATACTTATTAATAAACTAGGGTGTAGAGGGTCGAGCTTACTCAGTTGATCAAGAGGAGCGGCAACCGTAACGTTATTCATGTTACTTATAACCAAATCTAGTATGCGATTGTCAATATGTGTTACATAATTGTACTGAAAGAGAGTATTTAATGAAATAAAGTCGGTTAGTGAATAACTCAAAGAGTTGCTGTAGTTCTCAGGAAGTGTGTGTTGGAAACCGTTATTCACTTGAGTCTAATTTATAAAACCCAAATTAAAATCACCAAGAATAATTATGACATCATCTACCTTAGCAATTATATTATTTGCACTGTCTAGGCTAGATTTTCCTTCTTGATAGAAGGCGGAAGATATACATAATATAGCAATTTTTTTATAGTGTTATGGGTTTTAATGTCTATAGTTATCCACAAGTCTTCAGAGCTAGTCTCCCAGCTCTGCATTCTTGTAGATTTAAAATCCTTTGAAACAGCAAGCAACACTCCGCCTCCATCCCTTTTCGAAGTTACAGTGCAGAGTCGATCTCTACGGTAAGTTATGTATCTATTATCAACAATTTCGCTGCTAGATATATTTGAATTTAACCATGTTTCTGTGAAGGCAATTAGGTCGTAGCTATTTAACAATTCATTATTATGTTTACAATTCGTTTTAGTTCTCGTGCCTCTCGAATTTTGATAATATATGTTAAGCATTATTAATTTTAAACACCAAAAAATATTTCAAACTACAATGCAAGAAGAGTTTTACTCGTTTCTCATTCTTTGCAATGTATCTACGTTACGAATAAAAATGGAGTAATGATTAACGTCCTTTCGAACAAAGATTCTACCATTACGGATTCAGACAAATTTATGTGAAGTTTCTTTGGCTAATTTCCTCGTTGCTGCATGCGGCTGTTTATTGGCTGGGCTCAGATGTTCAGATACGAACACAGAAGCACGATTGCCAGCGATGCCCAAGTGATGGGAACTCAGTTTATCTTCAGGATGCTTTTTATTGTAGATGGTAACCGCTGCCAAAATGGTGTCACGCTGTCTGGGAGACTGCAATTTTGCTATGACAGACGGTGGCCGGTCGTTGTCTTTATTTAGTTTCGCGATTCGAGTGATCTGGAGAATATCTGTGTCGTTCAAAGGAGTCCCGATGGTTGTAGATAAGTTAATTAAATAAGAACAAAAACGAAAACTTGGCAAATACACTTTGCCAAGTTTTCGTTGTTGTTCTCAGGTATACCGTTAATTTCAATATTACTTTCACGCAAATGCTACTCAATCACTCCCAACCGTGTTGTCAACTCATTGACATTCGATTTCAAGCGCTCATTGTCGGCTTGCAGAGTTGTAATGGTGGAATCCCTTTCCCCAATACGTTTCTTAAAGAAGTCCTCGAACTTCTCGTGAAGAACTGGAGTGAGTCATGAAAGCCGTTCAGACGCTCATTAATGCTAGACAACTGATCCGCCATCAACTCCTTTATTGAGCGTGTTATAGTCATTCCCAATTCCTGTTTAATAATATTCTTTAATGACTCTTTCGTAACAAGCTGTTCGTGCTCGGTTTTCCAATTTGTCAGCATTTCTAATAACTCAGTTTTGAAGCCGCGGTGTTCTGGGTGGGGTCCAGGATCGTTTGTGGGGGAGTCATCCTAGCGAATACATTTATTTCGCAAAGTAACGTTGAATTCGGCAGAGGTTTATTATTTTGCACACAAATTTTCACTGCTTCAATATAGATTATAACTGTACTGTTTTTTAGCTGTTTTATGCACTTTAGACACGGTTTTCAGAATTTTAATAATAGGATGGCGCTCGATAACCTGGAAGAGGCTAGACGATTGTATGCTCAGCCGGAACACCTGAACTCACTGCACGCACGTGGAATCACCGACCCTCAAGTTCCCTTCTCCCCTACAATCCTGGCTGTATCCCAGCGCCTCTACGATCATGGGCAGTTTCGAGCACCCACACACGCGCAGGGCCGCGGTAGACTATCATACTCGGTGGAATTAGAGGATGAAATACTAGAGTACTTCGAACGCGACCCATGTCTTAGTAGGTACCACAATGGTGGCTAGGCGATTCAATGTTACGTATGGAAATTATAAAATACGAATGGATTACATCCATACCATTTTCGTCGAGCGCATGCTATTTACGAAGGCGACGGGCCAAGGAGAATCGCATTATGCCAACCGCAGTGGCAGTAACTTTTAGTTCTATATAGATACCTAATTTCTACAAATTAAAAATATTAATCAAGAACGTTATATTGCGAATACATACTAATGTTACAAATTCGAAAGTAGTCGTAAAGTAGATGGTTCCCTTTCACGTTTAAATTACTGCACATAAGCTACTTTTTGTTAGAAATAATACTAGGGTGGAGAAATAGGACCCACAAAGAGATGTCAGCAAACCGGAGGGGCCCGCAAGGGCCGATGCCTGCAAGGGCTGTGAGACTGTTCGAAAGAGAAACCGCGGCCCTGGAACACAAAAGAAGGAACATGGTTGGGTTTTAGTCAGTAAAAGTCTGACACTCCCTTCCGCTCCGCCCAGAGCGGGAGGGGTCATTTGATGACTTCCCATTCCAAAAAAAAAAGGTGAGATATAGGGATGAAAGTAAATGGGAGGCTCTTCATTTTTTGAGTTGAGTTTGGAATAAGATAAAGAATTAAGTGATTCACCGATTTTGTAAAGTTATCTTCCAAAAGGTTTATCCAAAAGGTGTAATATAGGGGATGATTTTAAAATGGACATTACTATTGAACTTTTTGTTTACTTCTTTTCATCTGGTTCTAAAGGATTCAAAATTTTGCCATAGTCCGTGGGTATCTTGAGGTATCCTTTACTCTTAATTTCAAATTAGCTATAGCTCGCAGCTTCGCTCGCGTTATAGTCGTAAATTATCCCACAAGAACGTTTAATGTATACCCTGTGACAGCCTGTGACACTCGGGAATAATTCACGAAGATTTCCCCCTACATCCAAACCTACCAACTCTTTACAATATTAGTGTAGAAAAATTGGTCCCGGCCAAAATGTTATATTAATATATTTAAAATCATAGAATAACTTGCCTAGCATGTTACTAAGTATTTCTTGGTCAATATTGAAATGCAATAGTGTTCGTACCGATATTGTTGTGAACTGCTTTTCAATGGTTGTTGAGTGCTTGATTTAAGACGCCATAATTTGCCCATAAATGTCAATTCAATTGAGCAAACAAATATTTCAATAAATAAGGTACATTTAAAAGTTTTGGGGTCTCCATACTTTTAATCTAAGAAGCGCAAAATTATGGGTGTAAAGAGAGCAGATAAAGTACGGAACACTACGCTGCGCTCTAAAACAGGAATTACAGACATAGGCAAAAAGGCTGCCAAGCTCAAATGGGATTGGGCGGGCCACGTGAGCCGCATGCATGCATAGCGACCACTGGGCAAAGGTCTCAACACGATGGATGCCTGAGGAAGGACGGCCTAGAAAGAGGTGGCGATATGATCTAGCCGCGCATCACGAACGGCGGATCAAGGTATCGCAGGAGGAGAGTACCTGGAAGCATATGGGGGAGGCCTTTGCACAGCAGTGCGGCATAAAAGGTTATTAAAAAAATGAATAACAATGCAAGAATTATATTTTTATAAAATTTTGAATGTAAGTACATATTTCTGTATAATTTTAGCGCAGTCACTGCTCAGAATTATTTACAAGGCGAGTTACTAGAAACGATTAATATAAATTGAACATGATCAAAAATCGACAAAAAGTCGATTTTTGATGAACATGTATAGGCAATATTGACGTTCCTACACAACGGCATAGGTTCCGGGAAAATTGGAACAGTCTATCTCCATGAAAATAGGCAGATTGTTGAGGAGCAGTAGCATTTTCTTTTGGATGAGCAGACTTCAATCATCAGCATCTTAAGGTCCAGGTCTCCTGTGACTGTTTTGTGCGTGCCTGTGAAAAATATTTGCTAGGTTAGATCATCTGTGTCGAATTAATGGTAGTGGGAACCTTAACTTTAATCAGACAAAGGTCTGATGGCAGGACTAGCTTACTAGTACCAATCTGGCGTTATACTCTCAGTATATCGCCGCATCCTTGGAAAAGCTCTAAGATGTTCTTAGTGTTTCAAGGTTTTTTGAATAAGGCCCTCGGTCGATTACAAACAAAATTCATAATGTAATCGTAGGCAATGACGTTAATCGTAGGCCTTCAAAAGGAAATTAGACCTCAGTTTTTCACTCGAATCTATCATATACTCGTAAGTCAAGGCCATAAGACCAAGACATTTATTTTTAGTATCTAAACTTGTGCACATACCTCTAAGTTTGAGATGAAGAAACCGTCAAGCGTCCCGTTTCTATCTTCCTAAGCTTTTAAGATGTAAGAAAACTGGATTCCTGACTATATATGGTATAGGTACTTTCTTATCTCGCAGCGTAAAACACTTGCAAATGTTTTTCTTCCATGAAGTATCCTGGGAGATGACCCATCCAGTAGAGAACCACCAGATACTTGTGATGTTAATGATTGGATGCTCGTTGGAGTGACCACTAGCTGTTCCACTGGCTGATAACGACGGCCATGAAACTACTCTTTGTGTTAAGACATAATATACAATTGATGATCCGCACGTGACCGTTGCTGCACCGTGATGGGATCACACATAGTGCCCGCATATTCCCAACAGAGCTGTTTACTCTTATCCGCGCCCGTTCATAAAGATGGTGATGGTTGAACTTCTTGGTTTTGACTTGTCGGAATCGTATGAAAACAGTTCTAAACAATTATCTTGGAGTAATAAATCTAAACTGCGCTACACACACAGATGTTAAGAAAACAAATAAAACCTAAATATAAAAAAGCAATGGTTTGTCGTTATTTTGAAATTAAAACTGGAAACTGGCGCTTGCTTTTACTTCAGAGTAATCGTCAGCATTATTCTTCAGCGGAGGTTTCGGCTACGGAGTTACCGATTGCGGCGTCTGCAGTGGTTTCGGAGCCATCGCTTGCGGCGTCTGCAGAGGTTTCGGAGCCATCGCTTGCGGCGTCTGCAGAGGTTTCGGAGCCATCGCTTGCGGCGTCTGCAGAGGTTTCGGAGCCATCGCTTGCGGCGTCTGCAGAGGTTTCGGAGCCATCGCTTGCGGCGTCTGCAGAGGTTTCGGAGCCATCGCTTGCGGCGTCTGCAGAGGTTTCGGAGCCATCGCTTGCGGCGTCTGCAGAGGTTTCGGAGCCATCGCTTGCGGCGTCTGCAGAGGTTTCGGAGCCATCGCTTGCGGCGTCTGCAGAGGTTTCGGAGCCATCGCTTGCGGCGTCTGCAGAGGTTTCGGAGCCATCGCTTGCGGCGTCTGCAGAGGTTTCGGAGCCATCGCTTGCGGCGTCTGCAGAGGTTTCGGAGCCATCGCTTGCGGCGTCTGCAGAGGTTTCGGTGGCACTGGTTGTGTCGGCTGCAGCGGTTTCAGAGGCACTGGTTGTGTCGGCTGCAGCGGTTTCAGAGGCACTGGTTGTGGTGGCTTCAGTGGTTACGGAGGCACTGGTTGAGGCGGCTTCAGTGGTTACGGAGGTAGTGCCCTTGGTGGGTTTACCTTTATAAAAACGAAATACACTAATTATTCAAATAATTTTACGAGACGATCAAAGATTGATCAATGGATGGAGATTGGAAATGCCTAGATTAAATTCAAATTTATTTATTTAGCTTAGGTACACATCATTATTTAACATACAAACATGGTGTTAAGTTAGAACTAAAAAGAACAGAAAATTGACAGGTTTGACAGCGAGTCTCAAACTAGACACAGACTGTAACTTGATGACCCAGATGCTACATCAACATCTGCCTAGCCTTTTGCCAACTATCTTGGGGTCGGCTCCCAGTCTAACCGGATGCAGCTGAATACCAATATTCTCTTGTTTTCTAATCTTTCGGCTTCGTTAAGGGTATTGTTACACCCGTTATATGTATATACAGTAAGAGTCAGCGTGGGGTGTGTGTGAGTGCTTGTGTGTGTGTAATTGGGAGAGGGTATGTACAACATCATAGAGTGTGTGGGTATTCACTTGAGGTACACAGTAAAGTTTCGAATTAAATGAATTAGTGGCGTTGTGTAAACGTCGTTCCGTCTTACCCCCTTATAACATGAAGCATTAAACTTGGTTATTTTGCACAAGTTCCGCATGCAAGATACAACACACCGGTGTGCGACGCCTTTCATTCATGATATAATAATGAGTTATTTTCTTCTATGATGCGCGAATACGCCCATGGACACTCCATATCTTCCGTCGAATAATATTCAACAATTAATAGTGGGCTGTAGCGAAGACTATATGGAACTCATGTGACTAGCGCTGAGAAAGTATCAATCTAATCTATATGCAACGTGTCCTAAACGAAAATATGTATAAATGACTAGCTGACCCGTGCCCACTTCGTTGGGCGGTAAACATTTTACTTGAGTGTGGTTCGGTTAGTTCTGAGTGCTATGATTTATTTCCAGACTGCTAAAATGAACTTTTTATTAAAACAAAATCGAAAGTGTGCGTATTACGTTTCGAAAATTTCAATTTCGTCAACGTCCGCTGCGTAAGGAGCCGACCGCGCGAGTGAGCCGTACCTACCTCGTAGACGTATTAGACGACGCCCCTTCCCCGACAGCGACCGACGCGACACTATCGCGCGCCGTCGCGTTGGCCGAACATTAATAAATTGTCTCGAGTATTTGATATTTTAAATGATCTCTTAAACTATGCAACCAAAAAACATACTGTAAAAAACCAATTTTATCGAAATAAAATTTCCTTGGTGATAAAGCAATTTATTTCTAAATAGATTGACGTGTTGTATATGAAAACAGTCGTCTCATAGAAATATCACTCAATAGATTACGACACGGTCGCGGTTCCATACCTGTCGCATAATAATACCTACTTAAAACTATGAATTCACTTATTTTGGTAAGCATTCATACTTGTTGATAATATGACCAATAAACATGACCTATCGATTAAACTAATTTTTTAATAAAAAAAAAATAATACTTTTTTGACTTAAACATAAACGAATGACTTTTTGTAGGCATTATCAAGTTCTACAACTTTTTTCTAGAACTCAATCATATATCTCTCATCGTTAAGGCAGCGTTCGCAAGAAACGCTTCGTTCGACCGTTTTTTCTCCGACTTACTTTGCAAATCCGACTACCACGGAAAAGGCTTTTCTTTTTTCGAGTTGATATATTATAGTTCCGCCTCTTAAAAAACCACCTTTATTTGTATGTGGGTTAACGCACTAGTTCCTCCCCGACTAGTCTACACTATGATTCAGGCCCTACGCGCACGAAGACTTCTATAAGGGGAGGGGGGTCCGGAATGATGAATTGAACAACGGTTTGTGCGTCGCTGTTCCCTTCCACATAGTATAAGTAGTCAACTACTCCTACAAATATTATAAAAACGAAAGTTTGTGAGGATGGATGGATGTTTGTTACACTTTCACGCAAAATATTCAAGAATATATACCTTTAACTTCTTCTGATACGACATCTAATATCTTGTCTACTGCTTTTAATGTGCCTGTAGCCACGGTCCCCACTGCGTTTACTGTGCCTGTAGCCACGGTCCCCGCTGCTTTTACTGCGCCTCCAGCCACGGTCCCCACTGCATTTAATGTGCTTCCAATCAATTTATCTGTTGCCCCTCCCAAGATTCCGAAGAATGCACGACCGTCGGCCCGATCAGCGAAAGCTAAGACCGCCTGTAACAATTGAATTCACTGTTAATTACGTAATCATATTATGGTATTGTATCGGTTGAACATCTTTTGGTATGGAAAGTAACAACAGCTTCTTAAACGGGATATATTACAGCGTTAGAAAATTGCTTTGAACCTATGTTTTATTTTGAGTACATAATGTACCTACAATAAAACGTTTTTGTAAAAAAAAAACGACTTTTGCAAAAAGTCTTTTATTTCAGCCTTTCATGTTGTGATGGTATTATCTCACACAAAGTCTTGTCGAGTATTAATTTTCCATTGAACTGTTACTAAAAGTTAGTAGCCGATCATCCACATAGACATACAAGAAAAAAAATATGTATTACAGAAGAACTCATAAACTACCCAAGCAATGTGAATTGTAAGAGACCGCGCGAGCTTCCTCTACCAAATGAACAAAGAACCACGTAAATCGGATTCCTCGGTAATTACTGGAATCACGCAGTTATTTAATTAAGGACACAGCCGAATTGACAACCTCCTCCTTTATAGAAGTCGGTTAAAAACAGGTTTCACATAGAGTAGGTATGCGTGCCTACACAACCAGTCGAACTGAATTATATCGCAACAGAACTAATGGGCTCGCTACAAGCGTGTAACACCTGTGCAGGTACCTACTCAGCATTATGTTATACTAAGTGGTTGATTATCTCATTTGAACACCTCCAAATTATTGAACTGTACAATTATTTTAACTTAAAGTTGAAGAGAATTTAACAATTTACCTGAATTATATTCATGAAAGTTTTCAATCTGCGGTATAGAATATTGACATGTTTTTGCCGATTGCAGTGCACTGCGAGCTGGAGACGCACAGATCGTACTTTGCCAAGTAAGATATGAACTTTATTAACGTGGTTGATGTTCATACTCGTGTAAGCAAATGTCGCACACGAATGTGAACGTCAACACTATATCTACGAGTAACGTTCATGGTCGTATACGAACCCATCCTTTACTTAGCAAAATGAAGTTGAAATGCGTTCTGTGAACGATGCAGGAAGTAAGCAACGAACCATACATTATTAAATTAACAAAAAACAACATGTACTTACGATCACGACGACTAATAACAGAGCTGTCTTCATTTTGGAAGAAAATTATTTATTACAATCTTCGTGGAAGCACTTGCAACTTGTAATTTCGCTCAGAGAGCGCAGCCTTTTATATGATCCTAATATTAGTTTAGCTTTCAGCTTACACCTGTGCACATACGGAACCGAAAAAATAAATAATTTATACTCAATGCAACACACTATTTCCTGTAGACTCAGGTTGGTTCCATAATGTTTGTAATGCATACTAATATGCACCTACTTGTAACACGTAGAGCTACACTACTTTTGAATACTCAAAATGTTGCTCTTGAAAAACTAACATCCAGTTATTTTGATCTAGCCTTAATTAAGCCTCTCTGGATCTAGTATTAGATGGGTTGGTCCGTGCATCATGATTTTCATGTTTAGTCCAAGGACTCTTCCTTACGTACCTACAAAGGAACTGAAGCAGTATTATGATAGCCAAGTTAAACTAAACTTAGTTTTTAATAACACTAGGCAAATTTAAAAAAAAAATCAAGCTATCCAATTATTCCCACCATCAAAATTATAAAACTGATTTCTATGCTTATTCAATAATCGTATTTTAATAATATCCAAACAATTACTTGTGAACATCAGAATGACTGGCCAAAATGACCGATCAGCTTTAAAATATTACTAAAATCTAATACCTATTGGCTACTATTTGATACCTTTGTTTAAATAATTGGTACCTAATTAACAACTGAGAAAATGAATTTACAAAATGGGCAGTCATTCTGATGTCAGGATGACTGCCCACATTTAGAATCTCCACGTAAGGGCTCCAAAATTTAAATTAGCCTTTACAAAAAATTTGTACCTATTTGATACCTAAACATATATTTTTTCTAGATTTTTAGGGCAAAGAATAAAGAGTTTATTAGAGATTTTTTTTTTACTGTGTTATATAATACAGAAAGTCAAGTGACTTTTTTTCAATTCTTTGCAATTAAGTTCAATTTACACGATTATTAATATTACTACTAATCAATAACAATTTCCGACTGCGAGATACTGATAAAAGCTAACATGTGGGTAGAACTATATTTTTTTTATATATATCGTTGTCATCGATAGTTGCTGCTTTATGGAAGCGTATAACGAGTTGATTTCTATGTAATATAAAGTAATTTGAGGCATATTGCATCAAAAAGCGAACACGTGTGCATTCGACTCTGTCTCACAAACGTGGTAGACGATTATAAATTTAGCAGAACTTTACGCGATGCTGATGTTGACTATTTTAATTTTATTAAGATGATTGCTGCCAATGATAATATAACAGATATATACAAACATCGTAGTGACATTTTGAAAACCTTTTTTGATACAAATATTGACGATAGTGGGAAAAATTTCGTAACTTGTGAATGTAACGTTGCGTACATATTTGAAAGAATTTTGATTAATAGAAATATATATAGTGCTGACATACAAGAATCATGTACAAATTTGGACTGCTCTTTAAACAATGTAAAAAGAAAATGTGCATTCTTACCTCTCGATTTTAATAAGAAGACGTTAAGCGAGTCTGCCGAGTCGACATTAACGACTGAAAACAACATGTCGACTTGCAGAAAGTTTGGTTGCAGTGGCACAAAAACTATTGATTATAATTTAAAAGATGTGATTGCTTTTGAACCAGAGTCTGATAAAATAATAGTTCTTACTGATTTACCAAAAACAATGATGTTAAAAGGTATTGAATACAAAATCTTGTCTGTAATAGAATTTGTACCTCCACCCAGTTCTAACTGTATTGGACATTATAAATCTCATTGTCTTAGGGGCACAAAATGGCAATGCTTTGATGATTTGTCCACCAGAATAACAAAAAGCAATAAAAGCTTCTACGCACATAGCATTATATATACAAGAAATGATTAATCTGTATTATTTTTCATTGTGACATATTTATATGACTTTCTGTACCACATAGTAAACAAAAAACCTCTAATAAAATCTTTATTATTTGCCCTAAAAATCTAGAAAAAATATATGTTTAGGTATCAAATAGGTATCAAATAGGTACTAAATTTTTGTAAAGGCGAATTTAAATTTTGGAGCCCTTACGTGGAGATTCTAAATGTGGGCAGTCATCCTGACATCAGAATGACTGCCCATTTTGTAAATTCATTTTCTCAGTTGTTAATTAGGTACCAATTATTTAAACAAAGGTATCAAATAGTAGCAAATAGGTATTAGATTTTAGTAATATTTTAAAGCTGATCGGTCATTTTGGCCAGTCATTCTGATGTTCACCAATTACTTTAATGACACTATCATAATAATAATAAATTGTGGGATGTGAGTACAGCAGTCATTGTGCCTGTAGTCGTGTCGGCCATGGCGTATTAGCCATTAGCCTCGACCAACATCTGAGATGGCTCTCGCTTGACAGCTGGATCAAGGGCTTGATTGAAGGGCTTCAGAAAGCAGTACTTCTGGACACGCCACGTAATAAGTATTAACATAATCTAAAGCGAGAGGAGATTGTGGAATCTGTGGGAACCCAGCTGTCGCATTCCATAAATCTTAGATCCCTCTCAGCAACCGAAACCTGTATTTGTGTAAGTATGTCGGAAGTGCTGGGCAACAATGCTGCTGACAGAAGCACTCGCAGAGGGAGCGCTTCTTTGGCTGCCTGAAAAAAGTATTTAATAGTATTTGGGAAATTAGTCGGGCACCAATTTGTTTTTGTCCACCGAAGCCATCCTCTGATTCTATAATAATATGTAAGCAACGGTAAAATAAGAAAGCTTCTTGTTATTAAACTAATTCGTCTTTTTTACAAAGAAGTATTAAAAAAAAACGTAAAATTTTTATTTGACTTTTTTTTTAATACTTCTTTACAACAACAACAATTACTTTACTTCTCTCGAACAAAAAGAACATAATAATTATGTCATCTACCGAGAATCTGCGTTCTGGCTATAATGAAAATTAAATGTTTTTTTTTCTGATAAAAGAGGTTTATTTTATGGTTTTAATTTCATGATGTATATCAGTAATATATAGATTGTTGTTAAAATAATAGATGGTCAATATTTATAATAATTAGCATCACCAAGCCAGGTCGGTACCGATAACATTGGGTTGTCTGCAGAACCTGTACTCTTCAGATAGAAGATTAAAACATTTTGAAGGCTCTGGTTTCAAAAATGAAAATTTATGTTTTTGTATACTTACAGTGTTTTTTTACTGAGACAGTATGGGGTAATCCAAATCTATGGAATTCACGGACACTTCAGCCATTTTTTTTATGAAAATGATTTTGCAATTAGAACTATGTGTAAAATCTGTTAGTATGTAGCAACACTGTGTTTGAACAACACTATGTTTTTTTGGGTTTATCTTGAAGGTTTCCATTTTATATTTGGCATTCAATGTAATACCAATGCTAGCGCACATAATATTGCACGATGCCATGTTATCTTGACAAAACGCATCTATAAATATGGTATTGTCATATTTTCGACCGTATACTGACCCGTGACTACTGACAGTCACACCTTGCCAACAGATGTAGAATAGCAGAAGTGACGCGTGTCACCAACATGTTTTCAAATAAACAGGTGAAGGAAAGGGCATAGAACTGAAATGGCATCCCATCACCCATTTAGGCGATGTGACTATGCCAACTTCTATAGTAAAAAGTTCAATACCTTTGTATTTTTTAGTATTGAACTTTTTCTTTGTTAAACCAAAAGCTCTTTAGTAGCAAACTTACCTCAAATGTCAAGTCAGAGGCCCATGGGCGGCATCAAAACTCTGACACCAGGTTAGAACACTAACCACACGATAAAGAATTGATTTATTTATCACCATCTAAATTACTAAGCCAACCACGGATTGTACCTACAACCATGGCCTATGTCCAGGTGTTTCGGATGACCAGGCTTTTTGTTCCTAAGTCGTCCTGGGACAATCTCCCACTGTGTTTGACGTGTGCGCCTTGCTATTCGCTGGTGACGCACGTCACCACGCACCCTTGAGTGCGTAGGGATGGGTAGACACGACCCACTTGCTAGGGCCTCGGAGGAGTAACGATGCAACGTAGAGGCGGGGGAGGAATAAAATTCTTCTTTCTTGGTTCCCAAGGTTTCCGCTTCCTTTCTTGATGTTGCCTCTTTGGTGGCTGTGCTGCGACTGTCCACTAACCAGACAGACAGACATGGAAGTCGCTGCGCCCCCGCAAGGGGGCGTAGCGACTTACCTTGGCCCGTCGACACGGGCCCGTCATAGGGTGGCCTATTTAGGCACAGCCTACTGGACGCGCGACTGCACCGCGCGTCCATGTGTGTGATTGCTATGCGTATTACTGTAGGCGCGCCACAGCACTGTCGCACAGCGCTGTTTTCTTCACGACACCCTGGCGGTCTGTCACCGCCAGGTGAGACATCCGGTTGCCTGGAGGACGCCCGGCGGGTGACGACCAGCGGCAGGGGTGCCGACTCGACGCACTTACAGTGGATGTAAGGCTCCTGCCCGTCCCACCACCAGAGCGAGCCGGTAGCGGTCCGAGCTAAGAAGCCGTCGTGTGTGTGTGGGCGGTATTGTACTGAGTAACACCGCCCAGTGTCTGCGTGGGCGTGGCTATGCGACACGCCCACGTGTGAGTCTACGTGAGTGTAGAGTGATGCATGAATGTGTTGCTACGTGGCGCGCCTATATTAACTTAGCACACGTCACGTAACAGGGTGCAAGTAGAGTGTAGAGTCATATTGTGCAGGTAAGTTGCGTGTAACTTACCCGGGAGTCACTGCCTGGTACAACTTACCATTTTTTGCGGTATTTTTACTTCAGCCGAAATCAAAATCAAAATCAAAATCAAAGCATTTATTTCAAGTAGGCCCGTTACAGGCACTTTTGAACTGTCGAAACAAAGACAACAATGAAATTTAGCTACAGTCCCAGTCACAAGGCATAAAAACTGTGAAAGTACTGTAGTTGCCCATTCCCTAACGTAGATCTCTATGGAGAAGAACGGGCAAGAAACTCCATGGACACTCTTTTAAATCAGAATATTTTTACAAAACCTTGGTTACATCATTCATGTTTAGATGGTACATTATGTGAGAGCGAGGTAGCAAGATGTGCACGTTAAAAGTGTCCATAGTAAAAACAAGGAAAAGAACAATTCAAAAAATAAAATAATTAATTCAAATAAGCCGTGGCAACCAAGAGATGACCAGTCACAACTGACAGCGCCCGTTCACGAACATGACGCATGTATCAGCACCATTCAACTCAACCATTTTGAAGGGAACTAACTGATCCGACACACGCGCCACCATCAGCGAGACATTTGAGTGAGCATGACATACACTTAACCGCCAGGGCAAATTCAAGTCAAAAAAAAAAAAAAAAATGACGTAGGTTTCCAACGAAGGATAGCTTTCTATTACATAGTACTCACATAATATGGGCTATGCGGTTATATAATACCAAAAGAAATTGAATCTATACAATGCAAAGATAGTTGTACAATCTTCAGCAGCTCCAACAATACTATTTAATGCTATCCATTAATCAGTTTATGCGCCCCTGTCCATGTGGAGCAGGACCGGCATTGAGCCAAGCATTTTTATCAGAGATATAATCGTCCAACTTGTAATATGCTTGCTTACATAGTGTGCGTTTAATGCATGATTTAAATTTCGTCTCATTCAGTTCAAGAATACTTTGTGGAATTTTATTATAGCATCTTAAACAGTACCCCATGAAAGATGAGTCTACTTTAGCGAGTCTGAAGCCCGGCTGAACTAATTGGTCTCTAGTTCTCGTACTGTAATTGTGTCTGTCACCTCTTTTATTAAAAAGATGTAGATTTTTTCTAACGTACATTATGTTTTCGTAGATGTATTGACAATGTACCGTCATGATTTTGATTTCCTTAAACAGTTCCCTTAGAGAATCGCGCCTACGAAGATTATATATGGCTCTGATGGCTCTTTTTTGCAGAATAAATATAGACTCAATGTCTGCAGCCCGTCCCCATAACAGAATACCATAAGACATTATACTATGAAAGTAACTAAAATAGACCAGTCTAGCGGTATCTACATCAGAAAATTGACGGATTTTTCTAACAGCATATGCTGCTGAACTTAGGCGCCCCGCAAGAGATTTCAAATGAGAACCCCATTGTAGCCTTGAATCAAGCGTAAGCCCCAGGAAAACGGTTTTATCTACGAATTCAAGTTTCTCTTTATTCAATACTATATCACACTCGTTACTTTTAACATTTGGTAAAGCAAATCTTATGCATTTCGTTTTTTTTTCATTTAATACTAAATTGTTTGCTGTGAACCAATTATGGACCTGAAGTAGGGCATTATTTACGTCATCTAGATTTTGGGCCCGTCTATTTATCTTAAAAATTAGAGAAGTGTCATCAGCAAATAACACCATATTTTGAGGTTGGTTTTTCAATAAATAGGGTAGATCGTTTATATATACTAGAAAGAGGAAAGGACCCAATATTGAGCCTTGCGGAACCCTCATTTTTACTTTTAAACCCTGTGAATTAACACCATTTATTTGAACATATTGTTGTCTATCACTTAAATAAGATTTTACCAAACTAAGTGCAAGTTTACCTAGTCCGTAATGCTCAAGTTTCAAAAGCAATGTGTCGTGATTTACGCAATCAAATGCTTTGGAGAGGTCACAAAATATTCCTATTGCGTCTTGGGATGCTTCCCACGCAGAAAATATGTGCTTTAATAAGGTTACACCGGCGTCAGTTGTACAACGTCCCTTAGTGAAACCAAACTGTTGGTCGTGTAAGATTCTGTTGGTGTTAAAATGATTGAGCATTTGATTAAGCATTACTTTTTCAAACACCTTGCTAAAAACTGGCAACACGGATACAGGTCTATAATTATTAGTATCTTTACTATCCCCGGATTTGAAAAGAGGTATGACTTTACTGTATTTCATTAAATCAGGGAAAACTCCTTGGTCTACACACAAATTAAAAATTAAAGCTAAGTATGGTGCTACAGTCTCAACTATGGATGTACAAACTTTGATAGACATTCCCCAAAGATCTTCGGTCAGTTTGACTTTTATTTGCCGGAAAGCTTTAATAACTATCATAGGGTTTATGTGTTTAAATTTAAATTCATCCGGGCAGCCAGACACATTCGCCTTTAATAAACCAATTGCTACTTCAGGAGAGGAATTAAGAGACTCCGTAGTTTTTAACGGTATATCGGTAAAAAAATTCACAAATTCTTGAGCTACTTCCTGATTAGAGCTTTTAGGACCACATGCTGTATCTAAGGTGTAGCTAGTGTTACGTATTTTCTTCCTGTTAGTCTCGTTATTTATGACTTTCCAAACTGTCTTTATTTTATTTTCTGCTGTTTTGATCTTGTTGCTAATGTGCAGGGCTTTGGCAACCTTGCATGTATTTCTAAAAATGTTTGAATACTTAGCAACATACTTATTAAAAGTTTCAGTGTTTATATAAGATTTAAGGTCATAAAGCTCAAATAGTCTTTCCCTACTTTTTCTGATACCTCTAGTTGCCCAATCACTAAATATAAATTTAGGGCAAATACTTTTTGTCTTCTTTTCAAAAGTTTTGTTGTATTCAGTGTGAACTATTGAAAAGAAATGATCATACAATTGATTTATATTAATATCGTCCATATGATGGCTCATAACACTTAACTTGTTCTGCAGGGAAATATTATACCTATTTAATTTAGTGTGTAGTTATAGGTCTAAATTTAATCTGAACATTTTGCAATGGTGTGTTACACCTAAAAGTTACAGTTTGTCCGCTGTGGTCAGACGG
The DNA here is from genome assembly GCA_950022335.1 of Eurois occulta. NCBI lineage: Eukaryota > Metazoa > Arthropoda > Insecta > Lepidoptera > Noctuidae > Eurois > Eurois occulta. The sequence goes on along the minus strand of OX465487.1, from coordinate 2,070,800 downwards.
CAGGCAATTTACTATGGCTTTATCTAAGTAATCGCAATCGCAGAAAACATTATCTATACAAGTAGCAGAAGATGGAGTGACTCTAGTAGGTTCTATAAAAATGTTGGTCAAGTCAAATGACTTAAAAAGATTTAATAACCGACTGCTATTTGAATTGTCTTCTAAAATATTGATATTGAAATCTTCACAAATAATTGTAGATTTATTACTGGCTGCAAGTTTTGCCAGGACATCTTCCATTATTGATTCAAATAAGGAAAAGTTTTTATAGTTTGGGGGTCTGTACACACACACAATTACATGCTTATCTAGCTCAACACAGGACAGTTCGACGCAATGTTCAACCGAGAGACCTACTATGTCAATACGTTGTTTATATTTAACACAATTTTTCAAAAGTATTAGGGAACCTCCACGCAGCATAGATTTACGGTTAAAGCAGCTACCAACCGTATAGTTCTCATAATTAATCAGCATTTGGTAATCTTTTAGCCAATCGTCGTATCCATTTGTCTGCGTGGGCGTGTCGCATAGCCACGCCCACGCAGACACTGGGCGGTGTTACTCAGTACAATACCGCCCACACACACACGACGGCTTCTTAGCTCGGACCGCTACCGGCTCGCTCTGGTGGTGGGACGGGCAGGAGCCTTACATCCACTGTAAGTGCGTCGAGTCGGCACCCCTGCCGCTGGTCGTCACCCGCCGGGCGTCCTCCAGGCAACCGGATGTCTCACCTGGCGGTGACAGACCGCCAGGGTGTCGTGAAGAAAACAGCGCTGTGCGACAGTGCTGTGGCGCGCCTACAGTAATACGCATAGCAATCACACACATGGACGCGCGGTGCAGTCGCGCGTCCAGTAGGCTGTGCCTAAATAGGCCACCCTATGACGGGCCCGTGTTGACGGGCCAAGGTAAGTCGCTACGCCCCCTTGCGGGGGCGCAGCGACTTCCATGTCTGTCTGTCTGGTTAGTGGACAGTCGCAGCACAGCCACCAAAGAGGCAACATCAAGAAAGGAAGCGGAAACCTTGGGAACCAAGAAAGAAGAATTTTATTCCTCCCCCGCCTCTACGTTGCATCGTTACTCCTCCGAGGCCCTAGCAAGTGGGTCGTGTCTACCCATTCCTACGCACTCAAGGGTGCGTGGTGACGTGCGTCACCAGCGAATAGCAAGGCGCACACGTCAAACACAGTGGGAGATTGTCCCAGGACGACTTAGGAACAAAAAGCCTGGTCATCCGAAACACCTGGACATAGGCCATGGTTGTAGGTACAATCCGTGGTTGGCTTAGTAATTTAGATGGTGATAAATAAATCAATTCTTTATCGTGTGGTTAGTGTTCTAACCTGGTGTCAGAGTTTTGATGCCGCCCATGGGCCTCTGACTTGACATTTGAGGTAAGTTTGCTACTAAAGAGCTTTTGGTTTAACAAAGAAAAAGTTCAATACTAAAAAATACAAAGGTATTGAACTTTTTACTATAGAAGTTGGCATAGTCACATCGCCTAAATGGGTGATGGGATGCCATTTCAGTTCTATGCCCTTTCCTTCACCTGTTTATTTGAAAACATGTTGGTGACACGCGTCACTTCTGCTATTCTACATCTGTTGGCAAGGTGTGACTGTCAGTAGTCACGGGTCAGTATACGGTCGAAAATATGACAATACCATATTTATAGATGCGTTTTGTCAAGATAACATGGCATCGTGCAATATTATGTGCGCTAGCATTGGTATTACATTGAATGCCAAATATAAAATGGAAACCTTCAAGATAAACCCAAAAAAACATAGTGTTGTTCAAACACAGTGTTGCTACATACTAACAGATTTTACACATAGTTCTAATTGCAAAATCATTTTCATAAAAAAAATGGCTGAAGTGTCCGTGAATTCCATAGATTTGGATTACCCCATACTGTCTCAGTAAAAAAACACTGTAAGTATACAAAAACATAAATTTTCATTTTTGAAACCAGAGCCTTCAAAATGTTTTAATCTTCTATCTGAAGAGTACAGGTTCTGCAGACAACCCAATGTTATCGGTACCGACCTGGCTTGGTGATGCTAATTATTATAAATATTGACCATCTATTATTTTAACAACAATCTATATATTACTGATATACATCATGAAATTAAAACCATAAAATAAACCTCTTTTATCAGAAAAAAAAACATTTAATTTTCATTATAGCCAGAACGCAGATTCTCGGTAGATGACATAATTATTATGTTCTTTTTGTTCGAGAGAAGTAAAGTAATTGTTGTTGTTGTAAAGAAGTATTAAAAAAAAACGTCAAATAAAAATTTTACGTTTTTTTTTAATACTTCTTTGTAAAAAAGACGAATTAGTTTAATAACAAGAAGCTTTCTTATTTTACCGTTGCTTACATATTATTATAGAATCAGAGGATGGCTTCGGTGGACAAAAACAAATTGGTGCCCGACTAATTTCCCAAATACTATTAAATACTTTTTTCAGGCAGCCAAAGAAGCGCTCCCTCTGCGAGTGCTTCTGTCAGCAGCATTGTTGCCCAGCACTTCCGACATACTTACACAAATACAGGTTTCGGTTGCTGAGAGGGATCTAAGATTTATGGAATGCGACAGCTGGGTTCCCACAGATTCCACAATCTCCTCTCGCTTTAGATTATGTTAATACTTATTACGTGGCGTGTCCAGAAGTACTGCTTTCTGAAGCCCTTCAATCAAGCCCTTGATCCAGCTGTCAAGCGAGAGCCATCTCAGATGTTGGTCGAGGCTAATGGCTAATACGCCATGGCCGACACGACTACAGGCACAATGACTGCTGTACTCACATCCCACAATTTATTATTATTATGATAGTGTCATTAAAGTAATTGGTGAACATCAGAATGACTGGCCAAAATGACCGATCAGCTTTAAAATATTACTAAAATCTAATACCTATTTGCTACTATTTGATACCTTTGTTTAAATAATTGGTACCTAATTAACAACTGAGAAAATGAATTTACAAAATGGGCAGTCATTCTGATGTCAGGATGACTGCCCACATTTAGAATCTCCACGTAAGGGCTCCAAAATTTAAATTCGCCTTTACAAAAATTTAGTACCTATTTGATACCTATTTGATACCTAAACATATATTTTTTCTAGATTTTTAGGGCAAATAATAAAGATTTTATTAGAGGTTTTTTGTTTACTATGTGGTACAGAAAGTCATATAAATATGTCACAATGAAAAATAATACAGATTAATCATTTCTTGTATATATAATGCTATGTGCGTAGAAGCTTTTATTGCTTTTTGTTATTCTGGTGGACAAATCATCAAAGCATTGCCATTTTGTGCCCCTAAGACAATGAGATTTATAATGTCCAATACAGTTAGAACTGGGTGGAGGTACAAATTCTATTACAGACAAGATTTTGTATTCAATACCTTTTAACATCATTGTTTTTGGTAAATCAGTAAGAACTATTATTTTATCAGACTCTGGTTCAAAATCAATCACATCTTTTAAATTATAATCAATAGTTTTTGTGCCACTGCAACCAAACTTTCTGCAAGTCGACATGTTGTTTTCAGTCGTTAATGTCGACTCGGCAGACTCGCTTAACGTCTTCTTATTAAAATCGAGAGGTAAGAATGCACATTTTCTTTTTACATTGTTTAAAGAGCAGTCCAAATTTGTACATGATTCTTGTATGTCAGCACTATATATATTTCTATTCATCAAAATTCTTTCAAATATGTACGCAACGTTACATTCACAAGTTACGAAATTTTTCCCACTATCGTCAATATTTGTATCAAAAAAGGTTTTCAAAATGTCACTACGATGTTTGTATATATCTGTTATATTATCATTGGCAGCAATCATCTTAATAAAATTAAAATAGTCAACATCAGCATCGCGTAAAGTTCTGCTAAATTTATAATCGTCTACCACGTTTGTGAGACAGAGTCGAATGCACACGTGTTCTTTGTTTAAATAATTGGTACCTAATTAACAACTGAGAAAATGAATTTACAAAATGGGCAGTCATTCTGATGTCAGGATGACTGCCCACATTTAGAATCTCCACGTAAGGGCTCCAAAATTTAAATTAGCCTTTACAAAAAATTTGTACCTATTTGATACCTAAACATATATTTTTTCTAGATTTTTAGGGCAAAGAATAAAGAGTTTATTAGAGATTTTTTTTTTACTATGTTATATAATACAGAAAGTCAAGTGACTTTTTTTCAATTCTTTGCAATTAAGTTCAATTTACACGATTATTAATATTACTACTAATCAATAACAATTTCCGACTGCGAGATACTGATAAAAGCTAACATGTGGGTAGAACTATATTTTTTTTATATATATCGTTGTCATCGATAGTTGCTGCTTTATGGAAGCGTATAACGAGTTGATTTCTATGTAATATAAAGTAATTTGAGGCATATTGCATCAAAAAGCGAACACGTGTGCATTCGACTCTGTCTCACAAACGTGGTAGACGATTATAAATTTAGCAGAACTTTACGCGATGCTGATGTTGACTATTTTAATTTTATTAAGATGATTGCTGCCAATGATAATATAACAGATATATACAAACATCGTAGTGACATTTTGAAAACCTTTTTTGATACAAATATTGACGATAGTGGGAAAAATTTCGTAACTTGTGAATGTAACGTTGCGTACATATTTGAAAGAATTTTGATTAATAGAAATATATATAGTGCTGACATACAAGAATCATGTACAAATTTGGACTGCTCTTTAAACAATGTAAAAAGAAAATGTGCATTCTTACCTCTCGATTTTAATAAGAAGACGTTAAGCGAGTCTGCCGAGTCGACATTAACGACTGAAAACAACATGTCGACTTGCAGAAAGTTTGGTTGCAGTGGCACAAAAACTATTGATTATAATTTAAAAGATGTGATTGCTTTTGAACCAGAGTCTGATAAAATAATAGTTCTTACTGATTTACCAAAAACAATGATGTTAAAAGGTATTGAATACAAAATCTTGTCTGTAATAGAATTTGTACCTCCACCCAGTTCTAACTGTATTGGACATTATAAATCTCATTGTCTTAGGGGCACAAAATGGCAATGCTTTGATGATTTGTCCACCAGAATAACAAAAAGCAATAAAAGCTTCTACGCACATAGCATTATATATACAAGAAATGATTAATCTGTATTATTTTTCATTGTGACATATTTATATGACTTTCTGTACCACATAGTAAACAAAAAACCTCTAATAAAATCTTTATTATTTGCCCTAAAAATGTAAAATGATTCGGTAATTTCAAAATCAATCTTTAAAATAAAATTACATAAAATCGAACTCAGTCCTTAAAATAAAATTGTACATATTCAAAATCGATTTTGAATATGTACTACAATTTTATTATAAAATGAAACAACACAAAATCAGTCCTTAAAATAAAATTGCACGTTATCAGAATCAGTCTTTAACACGTTCACTGCGGCAAGTAAAATCATAATTCTTCATCTGGTGCGGCGGCGGGCCAAAATGCGCCCCCAATGATATTTCCGCCAGTGCGTGGCAGGTCTTTCTAGACCCACCAGCACTAGGATAGATTAAATTGCTATAACTTTGTGGAAACATAATGTATACATTTTCTTTTTATATTGTTAGAATGACCTTGAACCCAACTTCCTTAGGTTTGAATCGCCCCGGGATCTGCCAAACAGGAAATGAGAAATAAAGCAGGAAAAGCGGCAGGCCGATATCGACCTGAACCGCACTAGAAAGTATTTTTAGTAGTGATGGGACAGAGAAAAATAAGGGGATATCGAAAATAAAACAGAATTATCGTAAAAGAACTGAAAAATGTTTTTATTTACTTATGGTCTTGGAAACATGTTGGTTGCATTTCCTGCAATATTTTTTTTTATTTTCTTAACTTTTTGTTTGCTTGGGTACTATTAAAGGTTTTCCGCAGTCTGTCGTAGCACCCTGCACAATTTCTTCGTTTAGCGCTCATCTCAAGGACATGGTCATTGTCCTTAGGTTTTACTTGATTTTCTGAAATGATTTTTTTTTTTCTTAATTCCGTGTGATTAATTAACCATTTATGAGTTTTACCACAGAACTCGCGAAACTGAACAAATAAGACGTTATCACGTCAAAAATTATATTGCAAAAACTATTTACTGTAGGAGTTAGCTAGTTTTTAAGAATAATCATTTTCATAAAGGATGATATTACTTAAAAAATCCCCACGTCATTATGAGTCTACGGCTAATATGTGTAGATAGTAAACAAAACTTACCGCTTGTGCTTCGTTTTCCGTGCACATTTGTTTCCAAATTCTTTTTATTTTTATTAGTGGAAAATATTTCTTCACTGCTGTCAGTAACTGCAGGGCGAATTACTCTATTTTCCAAAATTTGTATTTTTCTTTTATTGCTTGCCATCGTTGATTATATCGAACGCTACGTCAGATCAGTTAGATAGCACAACACTAACTGGCGGGGCGCGCGCTCTGTGCGGTATCGGGTCGCTTGCTGCCTGTTGGGAGGGCGGGCCGAAATAGGCCCACTGCCGCACTCAGCGGATGTTTTTCACCGTCAGTGCGTGGTAGGTCGATAAAAGCCTGCCGTTATGTTTTGATGGGGAACACCTACATTTTTGACCGCAAGATGAAATATACATTTATTTTAAATATATATTTGTCTCTGTCGAATTTTTAAAAACACCTGAGATAATCGTTTCGCACAAGCGAGAGGGACATAGTTTTCTTCGTCCGCACCAGCTGAAGTACCGCGGCAGGCCGATATCGGCCTGTTACGCAGTGAACGTGTTAAAATCAAATGACACATTATCAAAATCATAACTTAATTTTTTTTTTTATATTAAGTGGGCCTACTCTGACCTCAATCTAGTCCTGAGGACAGAGATGAGGTCGACGATGGAACGAGCTAACCCAAAAGGAGCCTAGTAACTCGCGACTTAAATAGTTTCGTTTCATCGGTGTTCCCAAGTTCATATTATGAACTTGGGAACACCGACGTAGGCAGGGAATTCCACTTCACGGCTGTGCGTACAATAAAAGATTTTGCAAAGCGCTTCGTGCGAATATGTGGAACATCGACAAGGTATGGTATAACCTGCAGTACGTCTGGACGCTCGATTCAAGAAGGGAGATGGTGGAATGAGCTTGTGGACTACTTGAGCACACTTAACGAAGTAACAGTCTGTAAAAGAACGACAAACATTCAACTTTGCGGCGGATGGTTAGGCTATGAAGCTTGGTACCCACCAGCTTATCGTTACCAATGAGCCTCTTGGTTCTGCGCTCAACAGAGTCGAGTGTGGCTAATTGGTATTTGCCTGAGCCATCCCAAAAGTGGCAGCAATAATCCATGCCGAACCGGACTTGAGCTTTATATGAGACTAAAAGCTGTCCTGGCTTGAAGTAACGCTTAACCTTATTTAGGATACCCAGCTTTTTTGTCGCAGTTTGAGCCTTCGACTCAATGTAGGCCCCTAAGTTCAGATTCGCACTCAACTTCGTACCAAGAAGCTCGAGGCTGTCGGTAACTGGTACAGATGCACCCCGGAATGTAGGAGTCAGAATGAACGGACTCCTCAAATCAAATCAAAAATCAAATCAAAATATTTTTATTTCACATAGGCCTACATGGGCACTTATGAAACGTCGACAAAAAGGTGCACGGTTCGGGTTGGTCGTTTCCTATGGAGAAGAACCGGCAAGAAACTCCATGGTTACTCTTTTAAAATGATTAGTTTTACAATATTATCATGTTACAGCATTAGTACTCAAGTATGGGGGGACAGCATAGGCCCGACAATAAGTCGTTGCTTACTACACAAGAAAAACGGAAAACAAGATAAGAGGTTAACAAAAGTTAACACACATCTAGGAATCTACAAGGCCTACACTGTTCACACATTCACAAACAATCGTTAAAAAGAATCTATACAAAGGCAAGAAAATATTATAAAAGACTAAATTAAACAAGTGACAAAAATATTGTCATCAGTGCTGCAACTATTCTGAACAAAGGGTGTTTAAGTGATGTGATAACCATTGTAAAAAAAGAGAAAAAAAAAAAAAACCATTGTAAATTAAAATGAAAAGAAAAAAAAATTGATTGAGAATAGTTAGAGACATCCACATATTTGTGCTGTTTATGAGCTACCAGGGAAGCCGCATGCGCAGAAGGAACTAAAGCCAAACCTCTTTATCTTCAACGTAGTCCTTGATTTTGTAATATGCTTTTTTAATAAGGACACGTTTAATGTAATTTTTGAACTTTCCATCGGTCAGTTCTATAACTGACTTAGGTAATTTGTTATAAAAACGTATACTGTTAATAAGAAAAGACTTACTAGTTTTTGTTAACCTGAATTTGGGTATTACAATTTCGTGTTTACTGCGTGTATTAATATTGTGGAAGTCGCTTCTAATTTTGAAAAGCCCTCGGTTTTTGCGGACATATAAAATACATTCTAGGATATAAAGGGAAGGCAGAGTCAGTACATCGATCTCTTTAAATTTTTCTCTGAGGGACTCGCGAGGACCCATTTTATAGATCGCGCGGACTGCCCGCTTTTGTAAAATGAAAATTGAGTCAACGTCTGACGCCGATCCCCACAGCAGAATGCCATAAGACATAATACTGTGGAAATAAGCATAGTATATTAACCTAGCTGTAGCTGCATCAGTTAACTGCCTTATTTTCCTTACTGCATATGCAGCTGAGCTTAAGCTTAGCTTCCTGGCGGTGTACAGGCACACTTGCGTTTTGGGGGCATTATAAACAACCAGTTTTCATCACCCCACTGCAGAGACAAGACTTTAGGTTAAATTCGTTGTTCTACCATGGCCTTTTTACCTCACCGCTGACTTTTGCTGTGGATGAATAATTCTCCATGACAGTGCTGTCGTCTGCGTACCCAACAATACCAGGACCAATTAAGAAGGTCATTGATGTGCAGGAAAAGTGTTGCCGAGAGAACAGACCCCTGAGGATCTTCAGCATCAACAGCAATAAGCTCAGAGGAGCAGCCATCAATGACCACTCGAATCAACCGTTCACTCAGGAAATCAGATATCCAGCAGCAAAAGTCAACGGGAATGCCGTATGCAGCAAGTTTGCTCAGCAGACTTTCGTGCCATACCCTGTAAAAAAGCCTTCGAGATGTCCAGCGACACGGCTAAGGCTTTACCATGTTTCTCGATGGCCTCACCCCAGCAGTGCGTAGCAAACACCAGAAGATCCCCGGTTGATCGTCCCCGGCGAAAACCATGACAGTCACTGATTAGGTAATATTTTCTTGCATTAAATATTAATATAAACCGGAGACCAGACGCCATGCCTTTCATCTTTGCAACTGTCAAAGGTATCGGCTGAAAAAAAAAATGAAAATTTGAAACTGTTGTGAAAGAAAACTGCCGGAATTCCGTAAGCACCCATAATTTTGATTAGATCGAACATCTTTGCATGTATTCTTATCTAATTAATAATCTTTTAGCCAATCGTCGTATCCTACGAATAGTGCCCTAACGAACTTAAGGGCTTTCTTTTTTTATTGCGTAATTAAATTCGGCTCATCCTACCACATGTATCCAATTCAACAAAACAGTTAAAAACGGTACAGGTTTTCAAATAATTAGGTTTTATAAAAAGCCACAAATGTAAGCACTACGTTTTCAACGAAGAATAAAGTCACCATCGCCGTCGCGCCCTCTTTCTTCGGGAGTAGTGAGTGTGCGCGGGCGCGGAGAGAGCGTGCTAGCGCCGCTCGGCCACTAGTCGGCGGAATGCTGAGTTTGGTAGCTGCGGCGAGCATAATTGGATTTATTAACATTTTTGCCTATACCACTAAGTTTTAGTCATAATTATCAAATTTGCCGTAATATTTTTTAATAAACAATGAAACGCCGAGGACGAAAGTTGGTGGAATTGATTGGAAAGGAAGATTGTGAAAACAGACGAAGATAAGTAAATCAAAATATTTAATAGCTCAAGGTAATTAAATGTTGAGATTATGTTTTGTTAAATGGTACTGTATTCATTTAGTTCAAATAACATAATAACGGCAACGAGTTTGTACTTAATTAAGTCATTTTAATTATTTATTCAATTTTCAATATTGGATACATAGAAAAAAACCCCCATGGTGATTGTGGCTGTGTTGTATGGAATGGCTAAATTGCGTATGTATAGAATAGACGAAGCCCTAATTACGTTTGTGTCTCTCTTCTACGTTCAAATTATGTTTTTGTCTTTTATTCTTTCTTTGATGCGTTTGAAATATCCACATTTCTATTTTAAGTACAAACTTATTTACGCACACATGATTTTAACCCTTTTGTACAAATTTAAACACTGAATACACAATTTCATGCTTTTTCTGGTATGGGGCTTAAATGCACTTATGTTTTTTTTCTATTGCTTGAAAATTGATACAAAAGCATTTGTGGCCGCATTCTAAGCATTCCACACGAAAATGACAATCACTTTTATTTCCTTATTTACCTTTTTCCTAAAGTTTTAGAAGAATTCTGTTTTATATTTATTGGCTATTTTATGTTTTAAACACAAAGTAAGAATACATGCAAAGATGTTCGATCTAATCAAAATTATGGGTGCTTACGGAATTCCGGCAGTTTTCTTTCACAACAGTTTCAAATTTTCATTTTTTTTTTCAGCCGATACCTTTGACAGTTGCAAAGATGAAAGGCATGGCGTCTGGTCTCCGGTTTATATTAATATTTAATGCAAGAAAATATTACCTAATCAGTGACTGTCATGGTTTTCGCCGGGGACGATCAACCGGGGATCTTCTGGTGTTTGCTACGCACTGCTGGGGTGAGGCCATCGAGAAACATGGTAAAGCCTTAGCCGTGTCGCTGGACATCTCGAAGGCTTTTTTACAGGGTATGGCACGAAAGTCTGCTGAGCAAACTTGCTGCATACGGCATTCCCGTTGACTTTTGCTGCTGGATATCTGATTTCCTGAGTGAACGGTTGATTCGAGTGGTCATTGATGGCTGCTCCTCTGAGCTTATTGCTGTTGATGCTGAAGATCCTCAGGGGTCTGTTCTCTCGGCAACACTTTTCCTGCACATCAATGACCTTCTTAATTGGTCCTGGTATTGTTGGGTACGCAGACGACAGCACTGTCATGGAGAATTATTCATCCACAGCAAAAGTCAGCGGTGAGGTAAAAAGGCCATGGTAGAACAACGAATTTAACCTAAAGTCTTGTCTCTGCAGTGGGGTGATGAAAACTGGTTGTTTATAATGCCCCCAAAACGCAAGTGTGCCTGTACACCGCCAGGAAGCTAAGCTTAAGCTCAGCTGCATATGCAGTAAGGAAAATAAGGCAGTTAACTGATGCAGCTACAGCTAGGTTAATATACTATGCTTATTTCCACAGTATTATGTCTTATGGCATTCTGCTGTGGGGATCGGCGTCAGACGTTGACTCAATTTTCATTTTACAAAAGCGGGCAGTCCGCGCGATCTATAAAATGGGTCCTCGCGAGTCCCTCAGAGAAAAATTTAAAGAGATCGATGTACTGACTCTGCCTTCCCTTTATATCCTAGAATGTATTTTATATGTCCGCAAAAACCGAGGGCTTTTCAAAATTAGAAGCGACTTCCACAATATTAATACACGCAGTAAACACGAAATTGTAATACCCAAATTCAGGTTAACAAAAACTAGTAAGTCTTTTCTTATTAACAGTATACGTTTTTATAACAAATTACCTAAGTCAGTTATAGAACTGACCGATGGAAAGTTCAAAAATTACATTAAACGTGTCCTTATTAAAAAAGCATATTACAAAATCAAGGACTACGTTGAAGATAAAGAGGTTTGGCTTTAGTTCCTTCTGCGCATGCGGCTTCCCTGGTAGCTCATAAACAGCACAAATATGTGGATGTCTCTAACTATTCTCAATCAATTTTTTTTTCTTTTCATTTTAATTTACAATGGTTTTTTTTTTTTTTCTCTTTTTTTACAATGGTTATCACATCACTTAAACACCCTTTGTTCAGAATAGTTGCAGCACTGATGACAATATTTTTGTCACTTGTTTAATTTAGTCTTTTATAATATTTTCTTGCCTTTGTATAGATTCTTTTTAACGATTGTTTGTGAATGTGTGAACAGTGTAGGCCTTGTAGATTCCTAGATGTGTGTTAACTTTTGTTAACCTCTTATCTTGTTTTCCGTTTTTCTTGTGTAGTAAGCAACGACTTATTGTCGGGCCTATGCTGTCCCCCCATACTTGAGTACTAATGCTGTAACATGATAATATTGTAAAACTAATCATTTTAAAAGAGTAACCATGGAGTTTCTTGCCGGTTCTTCTCCATAGGAAACGACCAACCCGAACCGTGCACCTTTTTGTCGACGTTTCATAAGTGCCCATGTAGGCCTATGTGAAATAAAAATATTTTGATTTGATTTTTGATTTGATTTGAGGAGTCCGTTCATTCTGACTCCTACATTCCGGGGTGCATCTGTACCAGTTACCGACAGCCTCGAGCTTCTTGGTACGAAGTTGAGTGCGAATCTGAACTTAGGGGCCTACATTGAGTCGAAGGCTCAAACTGCGACAAAAAAGCTGGGTATCCTAAATAAGGTTAAGCGTTACTTCAAGCCAGGACAGCTTTTAGTCTCATATAAAGCTCAAGTCCGGTTCGGCATGGATTATTGCTGCCACTTTTGGGATGGCTCAGGCAAATACCAATTAGCCACACTCGACTCTGTTGAGCGCAGAACCAAGAGGCTCATTGGTAACGATAAGCTGGTGGGTACCAAGCTTCATAGCCTAACCATCCGCCGCAAAGTTGAATGTTTGTCGTTCTTTTACAGACTGTTACTTCGTTAAGTGTGCTCAAGTAGTCCACAAGCTCATTCCACCATCTCCCTTCTTGAATCGAGCGTCCAGACGTACTGCAGGTTATACCATACCTTGTCGATGTTCCACATATTCGCACGAAGCGCTTTGCAAAATCTTTTATTGTACGCACAGCCGTGAAGTGGAATTCCCTGCCTACGTCGGTGTTCCCAAGTTCATAATATGAACTTGGGAACACCGATGAAACGAAACTATTTAAGTCGCGAGTTACTAGGCTCCTTTTGGGTTAGCTCGTTCCATCGTCGACCTCATCTCTGTCCTCAGGACTAGATTGAGGTCAGAGTAGGCCCACTTAATATAAAAAAAAAAATTAAGTTATGATTTTGATAATGTGTCATTTGATTTTAACACGTTCACTGCGTAACAGGCCGATATCGGCCTGCCGCGGTACTTCAGCTGGTGCGGACGAAGAAAACTATGTCCCTCTCGCTTGTGCGAAACGATTATCTCAGGTGTTTTTAAAAATTCGACAGAGACAAATATATATTTAAAATAAATGTATATTTCATCTTGCGGTCAAAAATGTAGGTGTTCCCCATCAAAACATAACGGCAGGCTTTTATCGACCTACCACGCACTGACGGTGAAAAACATCCGCTGAGTGCGGCAGTGGGCCTATTTCGGCCCGCCCTCCCAACAGGCAGCAAGCGACCCGATACCGCACAGAGCGCGCGCCCCGCCAGTTAGTGTTGTGCTATCTAACTGATCTGACGTAGCGTTCGATATAATCAACGATGGCAAGCAATAAAAGAAAAATACAAATTTTGGAAAATAGAGTAATTCGCCCTGCAGTTACTGACAGCAGTGAAGAAATATTTTCCACTAATAAAAATAAAAAGAATTTGGAAACAAATGTGCACGGAAAACGAAGCACAAGCGGTAAGTTTTGTTTACTATCTACACATATTAGCCGTAGACTCATAATGACGTGGGGATTTTTTAAGTAATATCATCCTTTATGAAAATGATTATTCTTAAAAACTAGCTAACTCCTACAGTAAATAGTTTTTGCAATATAATTTTTGACGTGATAACGTCTTATTTGTTCAGTTTCGCGAGTTCTGTGGTAAAACTCATAAATGGTTAATTAATCACACGGAATTAAGAAAAAAAAAAATCATTTCAGAAAATCAAGTAAAACCTAAGGACAATGACCATGTCCTTGAGATGAGCGCTAAACGAAGAAATTGTGCAGGGTGCTACGACAGACTGCGGAAAACCTTTAATAGTACCCAAGCAAACAAAAAGTTAAGAAAATAAAAAAAAATATTGCAGGAAATGCAACCAACATGTTTCCAAGACCATAAGTAAATAAAAACATTTTTCAGTTCTTTTACGATAATTCTGTTTTATTTTCGATATCCCCTTATTTTTCTCTGTCCCATCACTACTAAAAATACTTTCTAGTGCGGTTCAGGTCGATATCGGCCTGCCGCTTTTCCTGCTTTATTTCTCATTTCCTGTTTGGCAGATCCCGGGGCGATTCAAACCTAAGGAAGTTGGGTTCAAGGTCATTCTAACAATATAAAAAGAAAATGTATACATTATGTTTCCACAAAGTTATAGCAATTTAATCTATCCTAGTGCTGGTGGGTCTAGAAAGACCTGCCACGCACTGGCGGAAATATCATTGGGGGCGCATTTTGGCCCGCCGCCGCACCAGATGAAGAATTATGATTTTACTTGCCGCAGTGAACGTGTTAAAGACTGATTCTGATAACGTGCAATTTTATTTTAAGGACTGATTTTGTGTTGTTTCATTTTATAATAAAATTGTAGTACATATTCAAAATCGATTTTGAATATGTACAATTTTATTTTAAGGACTGAGTTCGATTTTATGTAATTTTATTTTAAAGATTGATTTTGAAATTACCGAATCATTTAAAAAAAATACAATTGTTTGGTTTGTAGAATTATAAGAACTTTTATTCTGTTTTTAGACGCGTTTTATCATAGATTCTATGAATGTCGATTCATTTGGTATGCTTAAAAATTTAGGCTACCAAATCAAATAGGTTCATAAAATTTTAACTAAATACTATAATTATTTTCTTTTATTACATTCACATGTTCCCAGTAAAGTTAAAATAGTTATTATATACAAATTCCTATGACAGAAAAATAAATACCAGCATCAGAATAATATAAAAATGGTATTATGGCGATTGTGGCCTCAATATTTCCGAAGATAAAAGGCATAATGTAACTTATTCCTCAAGTCCAGCCCTACTTTGCCTTAACACAACGGAGAATAAGGATTTAAGGGACAAAATGCGTATAAAATATAAAGTTAATTTATTGAAAATAATCCTAGCCGAACCATAAGATACCAATACATATTATTTTAAACCACCAATAAATATTTGTTCATATTTAATTTAATTAAACACAAAAAAGTGTCTCCTGAAAAGTAGCTAATATGCAGTTACGCCCCTATTCGTAGGATACGACGCAATGTTCGGTAAAACAAATAATGTCAAACATATTTTTTTCTAAAAACAATTCAATTTCTAATAATTTGGAAGAAATGCCTTGGATATTTTGGTGGAATAATTTTAAGGTGTTCTGCTGAGGCCCTTTTTTACTAACTAATTGAGTGCAAGAAGATACCTTGTTGTTGATAGGTTTAACAATATTGTTAAAGGTACCTTCTTTTGTCTCACTACCTAGTTTAAATTAATATTAATATCTGGAGTGAGCCCCGAGACTCCACTACCAGTGGATTCTACTTGAGAATCATCTATAATTACGCATGGATCCTCCGATTTACAGTTATTATAAAAATGTTTATTAGTATGATTACTAATAGTCGCGGTGTTAATAATATAACTAAACTTAGACATACTATTTATGTCTGTGTGAATATTATAAGCTAATAGCCTAGCTATTTTGTGTCTACATCTAATAGGTAGATACACCTTACCCCGTGTCGACTTAAGTTTATCAACAATAGTGTTGATATCCAGATATATAAGTCTGTCACTATAGTGACCTACTAAGAAATGTACATGCTTATTTAACATATGTATGTAATTGTTTTTTCTACTACTTAAATTTTTAAAATATGGAAAAGCACACAATATGATCTTACTACAGCTTAACTTTAACAACTCTGATACATAGTCGGTGATGTCTTCCTTTTTAATATTTGAACTATTTCCAACACATATAGTAATGGTGGTATTAGGATTACAAACATTATTTATTACCGAAGCCATGACCTGTTTGTAGGTTGACCCGGGCGTGCAATAATTTTGGGTACAATAACTAAGGTTATTACTGATTAATTTACCTAGCCCTCTACCTATACCATCAGAGAACATAACTGAATGATAACAATTTTTACTATCAGGTGATACAAAATGACTAATCTCAGGCTGTACTACTTGTGACTCATGAAATGTAATGACAGGGATTGCATCTGGGTTGATGGTGCAGTCCTGAGCGCTCATAGCTTGGGACGGGTCCTCCGTTGCCTCAGGCTGGAGGGCATCAAGACTGGGTTCACTCCTACAAGTACAATGAGTGTTGCTGAGAGTCAGCAAGTCCACTTTGTCTACTAACTCATTAGTGGCTAGAATATGCTCCTTAATTTGGTTGCTAGACATATCATATTTATTATATAATGATTTTAGTGACTTATTCAGTGCCTCAATTTCAGATTGTAAGCGCTGAGTGTCTATTTCATAAATATTTATACTATCTTCCAATTTAATCTGATAGTTATTTAATCTATTCACAAGATAAACACGTTCTTTCCTTAATTGAATATTTTTGGAATAGTGCTTTTGTTGTTTCTTGTATTTATTAAATTTTTTAATGATTTTATTCAATCTTGCATATTTCTTAATTTTATTTTTACTAGTTTTATGGTACGAATTATGTTTCAGTAAGGAGTCCTCTGTGAGGTCTATTGTTATTATGGAATTAGGGTTGCAATTTGTATTTACTAATTCATTGTACAAGTGTTCAGTTTCTATAGCCTGAGTATGATCCTGTTCCTGTTTCAAATTTAAAAGTTTTACATTAGCATAATTTAATTCATCCTCTAGGTCCCTAACTTTACACAAAGCCTCCTCATACAAGTTGCTACAGTTGTTAAACCCATCCGTAATCACCCTTAGCTGATCCCGTTCATTGACAACATTCAAGTAATCCTGATGAAGGTCTACTAGCTCCCGTTTTAAGCTGGAGTTTTTGCTATTGACGTTATTGACCTCCTCCTCACTGTCCTCTATCTCCTGTAACAGTTGTTGACATTGGAGTTTTGAGTCCTTCAGTTCTTGGAGGGCCGTTCTCAATTTTAACTCCATATCCTGAGCAGTAGCCTTACGTGTCAGCACAGGCATGATTTCTGGATTGGGTACTGAAAATTGGAAATAAGGAAACGGTGAGAACTAATAGAATAGATCAATGTTAGAAAATTTAGAAATTAAAGGGGGAAATAAACAGGGAAAAAGTTTGTGTTACTCAAAGAAATGAGGTAGGCTGCTATATTAGCTTGACAAAATTGATATTATCTAACTGAATGTTCAATTTATTACTATAATAAGATTTTCTTATCTAAGAATTTAACTTTTTTTTATAAGTGGGTAGATTGCCTAGAATGAAAACTTAGAATTTTAAAGTACTTTTACTTCAAGACGTTAATAAAATAACTATCACGAACGTTATATTTAATTAATATTGAAAAGACTGATGTAAACAACGTTTAAATAGTTAAAGTTTTACTTTTTACGAACTGACATTTGACAACAAAGCGATTTTGAAACAATACTGGGTACCTACTAAATTATTATTTAAATACGATTGTGTGCTATTATAATATAAAAGTAAACAAATACTCCCCGTATATATCCGTATAATTCCGTAGTTAGACCGTCAGCTGTTGTTGTTTATAGGTTACCGGTAATGTCGTATAACCGAATACTTTATGAACTATCAGGAAAACAATTTTCCTAGGTATTTACACATTTAAAATACGTTATCACATTTAATTACACCATAATACAACCTAATTTCTAATTAAAATTAATTTTTAAACACGGAACAAAAACTTGACATGTCAATCGGGCAGTGTTCCGAAACCTTTGGAACCCCCTTTTTATTTATTTTCAAAAAGAATCCTTATGTGTTATACATCGTTGTATGCGTATTAACATGGGCTACCTTAATACATAACATATTGCACGAAACTTACATCATCATCTTCCTGCCCTTGTCCCATGTTATTTGGGGTCGGCGCAACACGTTTTTTTCTTCCATTCTCCTCTGTCAGCCGTCATGCTATCATTTACTTCTTTATCTTTCATATCATTCCTCACACAATCCATCCATCGTTTCTTTGGTCTTCCTCTCCCTCTCCATCCATCAACGTTTATATTCATCACTCTTTTAGTCACATGCGATTCGTCCCTCCTCATCACATGTCCATACCAAGACAGTCGATTCCCTTTCAACTTTTCTGTGACTGGCGCAACTTTTAAACTTCCTCTAATATATTCGTTCCTTACTTTATCCATTCTTGTCACACCACACATCCACCTCAACATTCTCATCTCCGCTACATGCAATCTTTTTTCATCCATCTTCTTCACAGCCCAACATTCCGATCCATACAGTACGACAGGTCTAATCACGGACTTGTATATTTTCCCCTTTAACTTGAGGGGCATCCGTGGGTCGCAAGTTGTTCCAGTGACCTGTCGCCATTTGATCCATCGTGAGTTGATCCGGTGTGTTACGTCTCGGTCTACTTCGCCATCCCCTTGGACAAGCGACCCGAGGTACCGAAAATCGGAACAGATCGGTATGGGCGTTCCGGCAAGAGTTATGGGCACAGGACTGGAGAGATATTGCACGAAACTTACATGGGTAAAATTTTCCTAGAACATAAAATATCTTCACTAATTAAAAATCACATTTTCAAGTTACGTAATTATATGAGATCAAACTTTCTTACTCAAAATTTCCCTTTCAAACTATCGTAATTCAGTCTTGTGACTATTCTAATAAGAAAACTAACTCTAAATACCTTATAAAAAGTAATTAGAACACATATCACAATGAAAATTAACTAAATAAATCTAATTGGAATTTACAATATAAGACTCGGGTTCGCCGTAGCGAAATGCGCGCACCCTGGTGCCCAGATAGGGTCTCGTCGCCGACATTCTCCCCCTCGTGCGGATTCGCCAGTGGCCCATGCATAGTGCTGCTCCAAGTGTACAGTGCAAGTGTCGAAGTTTTTAAAATTGTGCCCCCAACTGCCCCCAGTTGGTGGCACAATTTTAAAAACTACATCGAAAAAACTTTTTCCGCTCGGACCGCCTATCGACTTCACTTTCCCTGTGTTCGCATAAGTGCTGCCAGCACTCGTGCGAGCACGGGGGGAGGCCTGCTGCGTTGCGGTCGCGGAGCCACTCCCCAGTGAAGAGTGAGAACCAAGGAGATGTCGAAGCCTGGCGCCCGCGCCCGCGGCCCGTCCGGTCGCGGCGACGGCTGCTATCAGGAGCCTCTTCTGGGACTGGACCGGGCATTGTCGTTGCCGAACATCGGCGACGCGGCGCCTGGTGCAGTGCTGGCTGGACCCCCCCCCCTCCTCGTAGTGAGGAGAAGAAGAGGTCCGGCAAGAAGACCAACAACAAGGAGGAGAAGAAAGAAACCGGAGCCGGTTCGAGTACTGCGGCAGCTGCGTACGGCCCGTCGATGTCGTCGGCGCCTGCGCGCGTTGCTCCGGCGCCCTCGCCGAGCCAGCCGCACGCCGTAGCCGTGCGACCAACTGCGTTCCACCCGGCGCCAATTCAGGCCCCGGGACCGGCCCCCGCTCCCGCACCTTTCAGCCTAAGCCAAGGCCGCCCAAGCGCCCGAGGTATCCTCCGCTGGTTGTGGAGAAGCTGCCGGGATGGGCCACCCACTTTAGGGCCATCAGTAAGCAGCTGGGCCACTCCCTCAATGCCCGCCCGTTCGGCACTGGGGTTCGTTTCTCGCCCGAACGAATTTAGGTTGGTCCAGCGCTACCTGAGTGGCCTGGAAAAGGAGGAGGGCATATCGTGGTTTGCCTATTCACTGCCGGCGGAGCGCAGCATGAAGGTGGCCATCACAGGGCTGCCGGTTGACACACCCCCCAAGGAGATTGAGGAGGAGCTCCGGGCCTTAGGATACGAGCCGGAATATGTGCGTCATATAAAGGCGCGCCAAGGACGACCCGGCTGCGTCCTCCATGTAGTCCTTAAGAGGACACCGGAGGCCAGGTCGATCTTCGACATCACCGTATTCATGTGTATGCGGGGTGTCAGGATTGAAGCCTGGCGGGGGAAACGTGGGCCCGCCTAATGCCACCGGTGCCAGAAGTTCAGGCACTCTTCGCATCACTGCCACCGGCCGCTCGCCTGCGTCCGCTGTGGGGAGGGGCACGCAGCGCGCGATTGTGCCCGCCCACGCGACGAGCCGGCGACTCGCGTCAATTGCGGGGGCGATCATCCCGCGAATAACGTGCGTTGCCCCGCCTACCAGGCGGAAAGCAGGAGCAGGCGAGCTGGCACAGTCGCCGCCATGACCGCCGCACGCCGACCAACAGCCGTGACAGAGAGGCAACAAGATGTCGCCTCCCACGAAGCCCAAGGAGCGTCGCTGTTGGTGGCGGCCAACGGGCCCGCTCCTCGGGGAGAAGCCCCTCCCCCCTCCTCGAAGCGGTGGAGGAAGCGAAAGAAGAAGCGTGGGGGCAAAGGCAAGAGAGCCGAACCCCCCCCCCTCCTTCCGCAGCCAAGGAGGACACCCGCCGGGCCGACCCTACCTCGTCCCAGGCGCAGGCTGTGCCACCACCACCATCGCAGCCGCAACCACCAACAACCAAGAAGACGGTAAGGCTGACAGCTGGCGCCGGCATTGCGTGGCCCTGAGCCCACCCACAACCCACTAAGAGGACTACGAGCGCCGGCCCAGCTGCCAACGCCGAAAAGAAACGAGAGTTCACAGCCTGCGCCATCAGCCTACGTCAGGGACAGGACGCGGAGTTGGTGATCCTCGACGGCCTGGCCACCCTTCTCAAGCTATACCATGGCTAGGCCGTTGAGGATGCTCCATTGAAATGCCCGCGGCCTCAGAGGTAAGGTCACCCCCCTCCGCCGCCTCCTATCGGAACAGGACATCGACGTGGCGCTAATAAGCGAGACGCACCTGGGACCAGAGCATAGGCTCAAAGTTCCAGGATACCTCGCTTATAGGAAGGATGAAAGGTCGGCTCTCAACTCTCGCTACCGTGGTCTGGCGGTATTGGTAAGGCGTAGAGTCGTCCATCAAGAGCTCCCTGTGTCGTCGCTCGGCACGTTTTACGCGCTGGGTGTGTAGCTACACGTTACCGGTGAGGATCTCGCCCTTTACGCCTGCTATATGGCGCCCTCGACTAGACTGGACCCTAAGGAGCTGAGGGCCCTTCTTGAGGCCAACGGCGGCGCGACGATCCTTGCCGGTGACCTTAACTGCAAGCACCCGGCGTGGAACTCCGCCGCGACCTTCACGGAGGGCAGACGACTCTACGCGGACGCGGAAGCCTTCGGCTACACGGTGTCCGGCCCAGAGACGCCTACCCACTACCCGGACGACCGCAGGCCAGGTGTGCTGGACATCGTGACCTACCGAGGGCTACACTGCGACGACGAGATGCAGAGTGACCATCACCCTGTCCTCGTCGTCCTATCGGGGATGCCGACCCGACAGACGCCCGCAGCGCCACGCCGACACATAAACTTGGAAGTCTTCAGAGAGAAGGCTGAGGCCACCACCCCGATTCGGCCCGTGATTACCTCCGCGGACGTCAACCGGACCGCGGACGATGTCACTGCTTGCCTACGTAGCGCCTTGGATGCGGCGACTACGTTGACGCAAAGTAGAGTAGTGCAACCGCCACTACCTGCGTCTCTACAGTGGATGATCGCCGACAAGAGGCGCCTTCGCAAGCAGTGACAACAATTGAGATGTCCTGCGCTGAAAAGGCAGGTGAACCGCCTCGCGGAGAGGATAAAGGCCGAGTTGCGGACCCGGGACGCCGAGAGCTGGGAAGACCGCATCCAAGAGGCGGCTGGTAAGCTGGCCATCCGCCCACCGACTCTGTCGTCAGTTGATGAATGCCCCGGCTCCGGTGCGCCCGTTGAACCGTCGTAGCGCCATGATCATGCTGTCAGTGGAGAGTGAAGGGGTGAGCTCGATATTATGCAAGGCCCAGGTTGTTAGGCATGTGAATAAGGCGCCCCATCTCTTTTCATGGCGTCTTGCTACGGTGATGGTCATAGGGCCAAAGTAATCGACGCCGGTGCACGTGAAAGGACGATCTCCGTGCATCAGACGTTCAGCGGGTAAGTTGCCTGTCGGCAACTCTTGCGGTCTTGCCTTCCTTGTTCTACACCATTGACACTGGTGTTGGACTGCCTCTTTTTTTTTTTCGGGTCGGAAATCATCAAATGACTGGTCCCGCTCTGGGCGGAGCGGAAGGGAGTGTCAGACTTTTACTGACTAAAAACCACCCATGTTCCTTCTCTTGCCCTTTATGTTCCAGGGCCGCGGTATCTCTTTCGAACAGTCCCGCATCCCTGGCAGGCATCGGCACTTGCGGGCCCCTCCTGTTTGCTGATATCTCTTTGAGTCACGCGTGGAACACGAACGCGCCGTTGACACGGCCTGTCGTCTTGAGACGGACGGACGGCGAGCTAACCCATTACTCACCGTCCACAGGCCCCCGCGCTTACGGTGGCCGAGAGCCATCACGGCGTGGCCCCCGACGCCCGGTGCTTCTCCCGCGGCGGCTGGGACGTGAGTTTCTCTCCCTCGCACGTTCCGCCACCTCCTTCGCTAGCATGACTGCTTCGCAGAAGGAGGTGATGGCTTCCCATTCCCTCTCGCCCCGGACCATGGCTTGAACCAGGGCCGGACGCGAGAGGTCGCCGCCACCAATCGCCGCTACGAGGACACGGCGGTGCTCCGCCCAAGCGGAGCAGACCTCCACGGTGTGCTCCACCGTGTCCTCCGGGCGATCCTCACAATGATAGCACCTGGGCGTTTCCTCCCCCCCGATTAGGTGCAGGTATGTCCCAAAACATCCGTGTCCGGTGAGGACCTGCGTCAGGCGGAAGGTGAGGGCGCCGTGGCGCCTCTCTAGCCACTCCTCAAAGAGGGGACTTACCGCCACTATTGTGGCGTGCTCTGCTCGGGGTTGCGACAGTCGCTCTCTCCATGTCGCCATGAGATCGCGCCGGAGGTCTGTCCGCTGCGCGACAATTTGCCGCGGCAGCGGAGTTTCCCCCCGGCGCTGTGCCTCCGCGCGCCACTCGTGCAGGCGGTGTTGGACTGCCTTAATCGCCGATCTCAGTCCCAGCACCCAGAAGCGTTGTCTCAACTCGTTCATGACAGTAGCGTGATTTCCATGGTTGAAACGGCGGTGGAACTCCTCTATGATGAGTCTTGTTGTCTTGTCCTTGCTGTTGAGCACAATGGGTCGTTTGTAGTCTCTGGTCACGCCCTGTATTGCGTCAATTCTTCCTTTCATACGTAGAAGGCCTCCTTCTAGTACAACGTCGAGCTTTTTCAACTTGCTGCTGGCTTCTAACTGTTTCCCTTGCTGTAGAATCTTGATGTCTTCTCTGAAACTTCTCTCTTGACACCTTTTTATTAATAGAGTTTCAGCTCGTTGCAGCAGATCGGCGTCCAGTGGTAGGTACTTCTTTTCTTGTATCGAAGATCGATGTTGCTTCTCTACCATCTTCTTCTTCTTCTTGCCTTTCGATAGTTTCCACGTGGGATCTTCCCTGCTGACGTGGACCTTCTCCTTTGTTCTGCAGAGTTCTATGAACTGCAATACTCTCGCTGTGGCTCCCCAAAGTTGTTTCCATGATGAGATCCTTTCGGGGTCTGGTGTGGGGTGCGTGATGTTTACTGCCGCTACGACGTCTGCTGCCTTTTCTTCACCAGTGGTTTCCTTCTTGAAGGTCCTCGCTGCTGGCCAGTGAACTTCTTCTTTCCTTAGGAAGTCCGGCCCGGTGTACCATCGGTGATTGCAGTCGAAGTTCTCTGGCACGTCGCGCGTCGCGTCATCTGCAGGGTTTTGTGCTGTCGGCACCAGTCTCCATTCCTGTGGTTTGGTAAGATCCTCTATCTCTGCCAGACGGTGAGCCACGAACGTCTTGAAGGTTCTGGGGTCTGTCTTGATCCAGGAAAGTACGATGCTGGAGTCTGTCCAGAATGTCTTCTTCGTCACCTTCAGCTCCATTTCCTCTTCTACTGAGTGTGCCAGTCTGCTTCCTAGGAGGGCTGCTTGCAGTTCCAATCTCGGGATCGACACAGGCTTCAGCGGAGTGACTCTTACTTTCGCTGCTACCAGACTGACGTGGTAGGTCCCATCTTGACTTTCGGTCCTCCAGTATACAGTTGCTGCATACGCTGCCTCGCTCGCATCCGTGAACTTGTGCAGCTCCCCCTCGGTGCTATGTGGCGCCAGACACCTTGGAACACCTTGGAACTTGAAGGTCTTGAAGTAACATCATCTTCTCCAGGTAAGTCTTCCAAATTTCGTACTCCTTTTCTTCTATTTCTTCATCCCAACCAACGCCGCTTCGCCATATACTTTGTAGTAGCTTTTTGCCTTGGATGAGGACTGGTGATGCTAGTCCCAGTGGGTCGAAAGTTGACATGACCGCGCTGGTGACTTCTCTCTTCGTGGGTATCTTGAATCCTTTCGTTATTTCTTCCGGTGTATTCCGAAGATTCGCCCTGAAGCCGATGGAGTCCCTTTCTTTGAACCAGCGTAGTCCCAGTGTCTTCTCTTCCTTCTCACCAAGGTTCACTTCTGTTTTCTCGGTTGCTTCAGTCTTCACGCCTTGTAATAGCTCAGGTTGGTTTGACGCCCATTCCCTGAGTTCGAAGCGCGCCTTCTTGTGTATGAAGTCCACCTGCGTTGTTACTCTCTTGAAGCTTTCTTCTGAATGGAAACTATGTAGGTAGTCGTCCATGTAGTGGTTTAGCTCGACTGCTCTTGCTGCCTCTGGATATTCTTTCTTGAAGTCCGCAGCATTTCTGTTCTTCACGTAGATTGCTATGCTCGGAGACGATGTTGCGCCGAAGATGACTGATGTCACCCTATATTCCTTCGGCGTGATGTCACGACGATCCCCGCACCACAGGAACCTCAGGCTGTCTCTGTCTTCTGGCCTGATGCGAACTTGCAGGAACATTTCCTTGATGTCAGCTGCCACTGCTAGAGGCCCTTGTCGAAACCTCAATAATACTCCGAAGAGAGACTGCAGTAGATCTGGCCCTGGTAGTAGAGCGTCGTTGAGACTTCTTCCTTTTGACTTGGCTGCAGCATCGAAGACGATCCTTATTTTCTTCTTCAATGGGTGTACCACGGAGAAGTGAGGTAAGTACCATTTCTTCTTGGAATCTTCTATGTTTGGTGCTTCTTCTGCATACTTGCTGTCGATTAGATGCTGGATCTGCTTGTTGTATTCTGCCTGCAATTGGGAGTCTTTGTCGATCTTCTTCTCTATATTGATCAGCCGGTTTCTGGCAGACGTGTAACTCTCTGGCATTTGTTCATCTTCATTCTTCCATAGAAGTCCAGCTTCAAATCGCCCATCTTCCAATCTTCTGCAAGTCTTCTATAGGATGGTGAGTGCTCTTCCTTCTGAGTTGGTAGTGGGTCTCTTCGGTTGTACGCCAAGTGCTTTGATCGCGAAGTGATCCTTGATGGCTTGATGCATCTCTTCTTCTGGCGTGCTGATGTGTAGACACGTGTTTAGGAAATGTACTACTTTCACGCCTCCGATGTCTGACCCTTGGAGCACCCATCCAAGCCCCGTTCGTGAAGCAACTGGTTCTCCTGGTTTCCCTCTTCTTACTTCTTGAGTTACGATCAGCTCCCAATTGTCTTGACCAATGAGCAGCTGTGGTGACTCTCCTTCGTAATATAGAGAGTCGGCGATCTTCTTTAAATGTCTTTAAATTCTTCTATCCTTTTCTTCTCCAAGAACTGTGGTGCAAGCTTCAGTTCGTCGATTGTTCGAACTCTCTTCAGGATCTTCTTGTTTCCTTGATGAACGCCTTTTACAGTGAGGTCCAGCATCTGTGAGTTCTTCTTCCTTATCAGCCTGCTTTCTACTGTCTCGATGACCAGTTCTTCTTTGTTGCCTTGAGCGCCGACTCCTTCTGCCACCCTTTCATCTAGGAGTGACATTGTTGACCCTTCATCCATGAGGGCCAATATCTTCTTTGATCCTTTTGACCCGAAATCTTCTACAAGAACTATCTTCAGGTATGCCCTTGCGTGGCTGACTGCATTCACTGATGCTGTGACGGTTGCTACTTCTTGAGGTGCTTCCGCCTTCCTCACCCCCGAGGCCCTATCTTCTGACTCCACATGCAGCAGGTGATGATGCCACCTCTCGCACTCCTTGCACGATAGTTTCCTGCAGCTTTCTTTTCGATGCTTCCCTTGTAGACACTTGAAGCGGACGTGACTCTTCTTTACTATCGCCCACCGATCTTGTACCGACGCCTTCTGAAACTTCTGACACTCGACGAGAAAGTGTTCACCCTCACATACAGGGCAAGTCTTTTGTTGTTGTCTTGAATCCTTTTCTTTGGTGCCCCTTTCTTTGAAGTCTCTTTCCTTCATAAAATGCGCCGCCTCTCGCCGGTTCTCTTGAACCCGCTCTTCTCTTCTGAAGTCGCGAAGGCTCCACACTTGTCCGCTTCCATGTTCAGGAACTTCGACACCATCGTCAGGTCGGAGAACTCGGCTTCTTCTGATGCAGCAGTGAAGTCGTACCACCGGAACTTGAGGATTGTTGGTATTTTCTCAATGATTTGTTTCACCATCTCTGGTGAGTGAAGGTACTGAGGCTTCTTCAACCCCTTGATCGCTGTTACACTGTTGTTGATCTGGCTTGCAAAGACGCATATGTCCCTTGGATTTCGGATATCTTCGGTAACGCCTTGACCTTGTCCAGCTCGGCCAGCACCAACGCATCTGGTCTTCCATATCTTCTTCTCAGGGCTTGCATCACTTCCAACGGAGAGGCTTCGGAGTATAACAGGCTCTTGATAGCTTCTCTTGCATTGCCCTTCAGTGCTCTTCTCAGTCGAGCCATATTCTGTACATCGTTGAACATAGGTGCTGTGTCTTCATAGACGATCTTGAAGGCCAACCACTCGCTGCTGTTGCCGTCGAAGTAGGGTAGCTCGTGGATATACTTCGGCTGCGCTACTGGTCCTCCTCGTGTGGTAAAGGCTTCTTTCAACGCTGTCGCCAACGCTTGAATTTCGATCGTAGCCCCTCTGGTTGCGGAGTTCTCTTCAGGCTTTACTTTCTGAGGTTCCGAAGGGTGTTGACCTCGTAGCTCTGGTTGTTCTTTGTTGCCTTCGCCTAATACAGATGACTCGATCCAGTTCTGCACCTGTGCTGTTCTATCTTCCTGGTCTTCATCCACGGAGTCCTCTTCTTCACACTGTGCCAGCTCCAATCTGACACGGGCTAGATTCGCCGCAGCCCGTGCTTGCTTCAGCTCCAAGCGTGCTTACTCTTCCCTGGCTTTCAGCTCGCGTCTTTTGGCCGAGGAACTCGTGGTCTTCGTGGACCTGGCGCGACGACTGACCCCCATCGGCCTCAGGATCGCGGCAGAGTCGCGAACACCCTTTGCCGGGGCATCCTCTGGGGTCTTCTCGGTCGTCTCCTTTCGTGCGGCATCTTCCTTCTTGTTCTTCTCTGATGTCGCCGTGGTTACAGTTGCAACCGTGTTCTCTGTTGCAGTGGTGTCCTGTCCTCCGTCGTAGTGGTGCCCTCTGTAGTCCCGGTACCCGAAGAAGTGTTCTTATGTGAAGTAATTGTGGTTCCTGATGATGCTGACGCGGACGTTGACGTGACCCCTTCTGTACCCGACATTTCATCTGTCACGTCCCTATCGGAGGGACGCGACCCGGGTCGTGAGGAGGTACCCTTCTAACTTCTAGTGACCGGCATCTTGAACACAATCTTCTGTCTCTTCTGAACTCTTCTGTTCCTTCTTTGGCCCTTTATGTTCCAGGGCCGCGGTATCTCTTTCGAACAGTCCCGCAGTCCTGAGTCGTCCTGGGACAATCTCCCACTGTGTTTGACGTGTGCGCCTTGCTATTCGCTGGTGACGCACGTCACCACGCACCCCTGAATGCGTAGGGATGGGTAGACACGACCCACTTGCTAGGGCCTCGGAGGAGTAACGATGCAACGTAGAGGCGGGGGAGGAATAAAATTCTTCTTTCTTGAGTATTTCTTGGTTCCCAAGGTTTCCGCTTCCTTTCTTGATGTTGCCTCTTCGGTGGCTGTGCTGCGACTGGCCAATAACCATCATCATGGAAGTCGCTGCGCCCCCGCAAGGGGGCGCGGCAGACGGTCACGGGGCTTCGTCCCCTGGCCGTGGATGCCATACCTTGGCCCGTCGATACGGGCCCGTCCTAAGATGGCCTATATAGGCACAGCCTGTTGAGCGCGCGAGTACATCGCGCGCCCATGTGTGTGATTGCTATGCGTGTTTCTGTAGGCACGCCACAGCACTGTCGCACAGCGCTGTTTTCTTCACGACACCCCGGCGGTCTGTCACCGCCAGGTGAGACCTCCGGTTGCCCGGAAGAGGCCCGGCGGGTGACGACCAGCGACAGGGGTGCCGACTCGACGCACCTACAGTGGGTGTTAAAAAAACAAAATTGTTCATTTCTTAACCATAATCCAAACAACAAGTTGATGATTGGAGCCTCCTTTTAAGCAAAGAAAAGCCTGTATAAGGAGACTCCGCGCTTTCATAGCTAGAAAATTTTACAATGGAACAGAATACTTTTATAACAATTTTACATTTATAACATTTTTACATTTATAACATTTTTACATTATTCACGGTTATGGTTGTTTGTGTGTGTAGGTGAGTGTGTGTGTAGAGAGAAACGGGTGAGTTAAACTTTATGTTGTAAGAGCGCCTCAGTATCATCATAAGTAAATGGTTTTATCCAATTTGTTACAATTTTTTTACATTCATGTAGTTGTTTAGTGTATAATATAACTCCTTATTTAACCTGTTATAAAGCTGAGCAGAACGTTTGTTGTATTGTATAGCAGCGAATTTTGTTTTAGTTTGTGGGATTTGAGCAATTATGTCTTTCCGTCTCTTTGTTAGAGTGCATTATTAGGAAGTGTCTTATGTTTTTTAGGACTATGTAAGAGATGTATAGTTTTCTAACAGAAAGTAGGCCACTCATCTGGTTTAGACTTTCAGTTGGGTATTTTATCTTTTTGAAGAACTATATTTTTATTAGTGCTCGTTGTGCTCTTTCTAAATCTATAAATCTTGTTTTTGCCGCACCGCCCCATATGGGGATACAGTAGACTATTACAGATTGCACTAGAGCCACATAAACTTCATTAAGGAGATTTCTATGAGAGCCTACTTTTTTATTTACGTTTGTGGGGAGGACATATCGTAATGTTTTAAATATCCATCCTAGTTTCCTAACTCTTCCTGCAACATGCTCAAGATGAGCATACCATGATAATTTTTGGTCAATTATGACGCCCAAATATTTGGTTTGTGAGACTTTACTAATTGCAGGATACAGGTTATTGTTCGAAAGTTTATCACATGAGTGTATTTTGAGGCTGAAATTTTTATTTGGTTGTGAACGATTCGAGATGGTAAAACAGATGTAGTTCGTCTTTACTGTGTTAAGTGTGAGCCGTTGTCGTCAAGCCAATTAGTTATTTGGACCATGCCCATCTCCGCACTGCGCCTAACATCAGACCAGTTATTCCCGGAAAAGACAACGGCTGTGTCATCAGCGTAAGAGAAGATTTTTGCGTTATCGACTTTGAAGTTGCAGAGATCGTTAATATACGTTAGAAAAAGTGTAGGGCCTAACACGCTACCTTGAGGTACGCCGAATGACACATCCGCATCATCACTAACATATGCTCCTATCTTAACCCTCTTTGTTCTATTTGTTAGGTAATCTTTGAAAAAATTCAGTGGTTCTCCTCTTATTCCGAGTCTTTCCAGCTTGGTCATAAGGGATGGAACAGAAACGGTGTCAAAAGCCTTTTTTAGATCTAGAAATACCGTCAGGCATTTCTTTCCTGTATCGAGATGTTCTGTAACTAATGAGCTGAGGGCAGCAAAAGATACTCCCTGTCTACTCGTAAAACCAAATTGTGAAAATGATGGTCATTTAAATTTATTTAAGTAGTTTATGTGTCGAGTATTTGTTAATTTTTCAATAATCTTAGACAGGGCTGGTAAGACGGAGATAGGTCTATAGTTATTGACATCATCTCTGCTGCCCCCCTTGTGTACCGGTGTAATAATTGTTTTTTTCAGAGGGGCTGGGAAAGTACCATTTTTGAAACAGAGGTTGGCCAGGTGGGTAATGATGGGAACGACTTCTTTGCAAACATATTTTAAGAAACTAGTAGAGATACTATCCCATCCTGGGGCACTGGACGATTTCAGGCTCATCAGAATTTTTTCAAACTTCTATTGGGTCAGTGTCCAAGAGCACAAAGGAATTTGTTTGCGCAGGAGAAATGCTGGTCCGATCAGCAGGGATTTTATTAGTCCTGGGTTGAATTTGCTGAGCTAAGTCTTTCCCAATATTCACAAAGTAATCGTTTACGAAGTTGACTGATTCAGTTGGAGACGGTCTGATACTTAACAGTTCTGTGCTTTGGCTGTTTACTTTATTTAAGTAGGTGATAGATTTAATGTTTTTCCAGAGTAACTTGGTGTTTGTAACTGATTTACTGACTAATTCCCTTTCATATTTTCTTTTAATTTTTTGACGAGATTATTACAATAATATTTTCTGTATCGACAGTATGTGATTTTTAGAATTTCATTATACGGGTCGGACCGAAAGTTTTTTTGCAATTTATTGCGATTTTTAATTCCCGGGGAGACCCAAGGTTTGATTATGCGTTTACTATTTGGGATGCTTGTTGTTGTAGTATTATTATTAATAGTGTCTGTCAGTTTCTGTATGAGTAAGTCAGTTAGAAAATTTGGATCATTACAAAATAACAACTCTGCAAGATTCTTTTCCTGTAAATATTTTAGTGCTTGTTCAAAATTTATATTAGTACAAGTTTTATTTGTTACCACTTTGTTTTTTATTTTAGAAAGTGATAAAAACGTAGTGTAGTGGTCAGTAATTGTGGTTTGTAAGATAGCAATTGAAGCAGATGTCTTTGTTTTATGAATTCGTAACATGAAGTGATCGAGGCAATTCAGTTCTCTGGTAGGTAGGGTATGACCAGGTAATACGCCATAGGCCGACAGCGTATTAAGGTAATTATTTCGGTTTTTTCGGTCATGAGCCATTTCTACATCTTTGGACCTGATGTTAATGTTTATGTCCCCCGCGATCACTAAATTTTTATGTGAAGCTAATGTGTCCAAGTGTAAACTGTGAATCCCGAAAAATATCGGGGTTTGTGTTTGATGGGGATCGATAGATGCACAAGACAGTACCAAATAATAAACAGACTAAATAACACTAACACTACAGGGTATGATAACATAAATACTAAAATAATTAAACGCATATCCCATATCATAGCTCCAGTTCTCAGCACCATTATAAATCTGTGCTTGGAATACGGAACATTTCCCTCAAAACTAAAAATAACAGTAATAAACCCATTATTTAAAAAGGAAGATAAAAAAGAAATAAAATTTTATAGACCAATAGCTTTAATACCAATTATTGCAAAAATTTTTGAGAGAGTAATTTATAATAATTTATATAACTATTTTGAATCCAATAATATTCTCACACATGAGCAATTTGGGTTTCGTAAAGGCAAATCAACGAGCGACGCACTTTTTAATTTTCTACAGAAAGTAATGTCAGGACTGGACAACAAACAACATATAACTGCAATATTTATGGACATGTCAAAAGCATTTGATTACGTAGACCATAAAATCCTCATAAATAAACTAGAGCAATACGGAGTTAGAGGGAATGCTTTAAATCTTATAAAATTATACCTCGAAAATAGGATTCAAATAACTCAAATATCTAGAATATCAAATGAAACAAATATGAACAAACGTTTCAGTCTAAGCCTAAAACGGTTAAATACGGGGTGCCTCAAGGAAGTATTCTTGGTCCATTATTGTTCATAATATATATTAATGACCTCCCAAAAGCCATAGACCATGACATGATATTGTTTGCAGATGACAGCACAGCTATTTTCACTGACGAGGATCATGATAAATACGAAATTAATGTTAATAATTCCCTTGAATGAATTATAAATTGGTTAAATGTCAACAATCTTAAAATTAATTTAGAAAAAACCTCCTATATTTCCTTTGCTAATATAAATAAAAAGATAAAGAAACTAAACATAAAATACGAAGATGAAACTGTAAAAGAAGTAAAGGCCACCAAATTTCTTGGCATACATATTGACGCTGGACTAAACTGGAAAATACAGGTTGACCAGGTTTGCAAAAAACTTAATCAGTTTTCATAATTATGCCCTCTAAATGTTAAAAAAAGTTACGAATGAAAAGACTTTACTAAGGGTTTACCATGCATATGTAGGCTCCATACTAAAATATGGTATCCTATTCTGGGGTAATTCACCAAACAGAGAGTGTGCTCTAAAAGCACAAAAAAAGTGCGTTAGAAGCATATGCGGACTTAGACAGACTGATTCATGTAGACCAGTTTTCAAAAGGTTGAAAATCCTAACGCTACCTTCACAGTACATATTTGAAGCGGCAATGCTGATAAAACGCGATATAGATAAGTATGAAACGTTGAGAAGTGCGAGACACAAAACTGAACTTAAAGGCATTAAATGTAGAACAGTAAAATTTAAATCGAGTGTATTTGGTATTGGAGTTAAAATCTATAATAAACTCCCTAACTGTATCAAGAATATCTCATCATTAAATGTTTTTAAATTAAAGCTAAAAGAATTTCTTATTTTTAAAACATATTATTCAATTAATGAATTTCTAAATGACCGAATTAAAGACTAACATTGTTTTTCACTTATTTAATGTAAAATATAAGACCGTAATAACTATGTCTAATAATGAAAGTAGTGTGAGATCGACAAAAACTTTACATGTTAAACTTATTTTATTTTTACTTTTTTGACTTTTTTAATGTGAATCGCATGACCGAAATAATTATGTCTAATATTTAATGTTTGATGAGATTGACAAAAAATTTACATGTTAAACTTATTTTTTTATTATATTTTGACTTATTAAACGCAAATTGTAAGTATGTCTCTAATATTGGGTAATAATGAGTGTAACTGATTATATTATTATTAACTATTTCTTTACATAGCTTAGACATTGACATGGATGTAAATATTGTACACCCAATGGGTATGTTACAGTGATACTATCTATACATATAATAAAACTGTAGAAAAGTCGTTTTTGTGGGTCTCCCTTGTTTGACCGAAAAGAAATTGCCAAATTATCACTTCCCAAACAAATTTTCGCATAATTTCATTTGCCAAATTATTACTTACCAAAAAATCTCTTTACAAATAATTGTTACGAAAACCTATGTTTGGCAAGTGAACGTTTGAACAATAACTTGTTCACCAACTAGTACTTTTACCATTTTTTATCTAGTCAAATATTTCAGTTGGTATAACATATTTTACGCAAAATTAAATAAGCCAAATATTTGGTGTCGTCAATTTTAAACTTACCATTTCAGTCAAAAGCACTATTAACTAGCTGGAATCTCCTATTTGGATTCGGTTGGGGCTCCTATTTCTGTCTGCAGGGTTTACAGGCACCTAACTAACCGAACCTCGGGGTGCCCCTGACGTCGACCGTCTAGGGTTAGCGTTTCCGTCAGCAGGTTGACGGATCCCCGCTGCGCGGGGCTCCTATTTCTGTCTGCAAGGTTTACAGGAACCTAACTAACCGAACCTCGGGGTGCCCCTGACGTCGACCGTCTAGGGTTAGGGTTTCTGTCAGCATCTGTTAAATTTCAATTACGTTATATTAAATCAATTTGTGTTATGTCTTCATTCCAAAATTTTTGCCTTTATATTTTTTATAATAAGGCAAATCGTGAAAAGCGTTTGAGTACTGCAAATCTGAATATGGTTGGACCAGCAAAGCCAATATACGTGGCTGAATCTCTGACTGCTTCAATCAGACGTCTACACTACATAACCAGATTATTTACGAAACACATTACGAGCACTGCTGGACTTCGTTTGGCAAGGTGTTTCTGAAACGAAAGGAAGGCCAACCCCGTCTACGCGTTCATTGCGAAGAAGATCTTCAAAACATGGAAAAAAAAATATGTGACTAGTCCTCCTCTCTGAACTGCTTTTATACATTCCAACTGCATGCATTATTTTTTATATAATTTATTTAACACATTCGCGCGCGGTGCTCACTTTTTCGAAACTTGTGATGGAGCACTGTTTTCCCCCATACATTTTTTTTGACGTATATAAACGTTCATTGGTACCTCTATTTATTTGAGTAATTAGCTATAAATAGAACGACATTATACGTCGACGTATGGTGACGTTCCGCAACATATAATCATTTTTCATTTTTTTTAATTAAACACAACGTCTCGATACGTCGACGTGCAGTTACGTTCTGCCATATTTTATCCTTAAAAACGTATTACATTATACAAAACGTATCTGTACGTCGACGTACATATACGTTCTGTAACATTATATAGCTCCTAATCTATCACACTACACGCAACGTCTTACTACGCCAACGTATGGATACGTTGTACCCCTTAATTTTTTTTTTTACCTACTATGTCTCGCGCAACTTCTGATTACGTCGACGTAAAGAAACGTCCCGCTTCATTTTATTTTACCTTTCTTGATATGTATTATTCGCAACGTGTCATTACGTCGATGCATGGATGCGTTTTGCTTCATTTTGTCACATCTAATCTATTATATTACACGCAACGTTGACTGTAATACATTAAAACAAACACTGTCTTACGTAGGTATGTATTTATTGTTATTGAAATAAAGAAAGAGATTAAAAAAAATACAGAGCAACTGCTCTTTTGTACTTACTATTTAAAAGTAATATCAAAATTTTTGTAATATGAATCATATTAATATTGTTTGCATGTAATTTTATCAAAAAAGTATAACAATATTTAAAATCGTCTAATAACTCGCATTTGATCAAAATTTAAAAAAGCAACTCTTTGATCATAACTACCACATTAATAGTCAGTTTAACCAAGACAAGAAATATTCCAGCAATTCTAACAATTTTATGAGTCAACTGCCTGAATTAAAGATTAATAAATAAATATAACAAGCTGGTTTTTCATACCGACTACCAGTGCTTTTCCTTCCTAAATCTAGATATTTTAGCCTAAACTACAGATCAATCTCTACTTGTATACATCATTCGCGTTGCTCTATCAATTCCTCTACTCGGTCAAACAGGAAATGCCCTTCATCAGCATTTTATGTAGCTTCCTCCTCTTTCTGTTGTTCATCTGGTTCTTTTTTAGTCTCTATTTCTTTTTTAGTCTCTATTTCTTTCGCTTCTTCAGTTTCTGCATTAGCAGTATCTGCAACTGCTTCACCTTGATTCTCATTACTTTGCTGGGGTGCCTCATTTTGTTTCCTGTGGAACTTCAGAAAGTTCAACATTGTTTTGATCTGTCGACATTGGTTGTTCTGTACTCAACTCTGGCTGATTTTCCTGTACTTGGGCATTTTGTTCTACGCTATGACTGTTGTGATGGATCCTTACTTGTGTTGTCACCTTTTTTATTGCTTTTCTTTCTTCTCGCTCGCTTTGTTTTAATCATCTAAAACAATGGAATTTCTATAATTAGAACTAAAATCAAACTACTCTTGTTGCTCAAATATGAAAATAATTATTGTATTCTAAATAATACTTACTCTATTATTTAAATCCAGTAAAAATATGTGACAACTTACGATTTAAAAGTTTCATAACTCGGGAGCTCACTTCACTGTACACGTGCGTCGCGTAACGGTGCACAGCCCGACTGACAGTATGGCGGCGCATACTCTAGTTGACGACTATGCACGTTCTGCGTTTGTGAGTAGGTGCCATTGTATGTGTGAGAAGCACCCACAAAACGCTTAAAATGTCGATGCTGTGTGACACTACGAAATCAAGATTTTGATATGTTGTGGCACTGTGACGTCACTATAGGAGCATTATATGAGAAACGGACGTTTCCTTACGTACTGACTGATAGAGAAACATAAAATTTGACGTATCGATACGTTGTGCGACATCGAATCTCGATTTTTTTACGTATCCATACGTTCTGCACGCGAATGTGTTAATAAGCGCCTACCACTACACTGTTCACGTACACCGCATACATAACAATAAAACAATAACTCTCACATTACAACAGATTAATATTACACTACACTATATGCTATCAAAATATACTCACATAACACATCCACGCCTCCAAAGTGTCTCACAATTTCTAAAATATTATTTCGTACCTAATACCATTTTTAATACCTTTCTCAACCATTTAACAAGATTGGAATTCAAATGTAATAATATAACTTTGCATAAGAATATATCAGCACATAATATTATGGCCAAATTAACCCACAAATATGATCCTGAATTTTGTCCAAGTAATAATTTATTATTACTTGGACAAAATTCAACGAATTAACGCAATTACAAAATGAAATAGACCCTTTTAATGTTGCTGATTTTGTCATCTGTGATGCGGAGGACTGCTTGGGGCTGTTACCAAACTCCAAAAAATGTCTTAAAATGTTTCAACAAAACATTTGGA
Source organism: Eurois occulta (assembly GCA_950022335.1). NCBI lineage: Eukaryota > Metazoa > Arthropoda > Insecta > Lepidoptera > Noctuidae > Eurois > Eurois occulta. The sequence goes on along the minus strand of OX465487.1, from coordinate 2,033,997 downwards.
GTGTTAAATGTAACCTACCTGGATTATTACCGACAATAGCCAGAACTGCGGTGGATTGGGATTGCATTCTTTTAACCGAGTGCTGGTTGTCATCAACTGTGCTCTTACCCTCCTTGGATGGATATGACAGTTTTGCCACCACTAACAACCTTACGCAGAACGAAGATGTTGTTGTGTACTACAAGAACGGTTTGTTTATCACGGTTGAGGAACCTGCAATTGAGGACGCAAACTGTCTTGTTATTACCTTAAATAAAGATACAGTAGCCTTGGCTATTTATAGGCCACCCGGGTACAGAAACATTGATAACTTTTTACAATCTCTTAATCAGGTACTATTAAAATATTCGGTCATGCAAAATATCATATTATTGGGGGACATTAATATTAACATCGCCGAACACAGTGCTGACAGCAATCTTTCTGCATATCTAGATATGATGGCATTCCACGGTATGATGCCTGTATACACATCTCCTACGCACAATAAAACATGTTTGGATCACACGTTTTTAAAGACAATACTAACGGCTCGTTGTCTTATACTCCAAACAACAATTACAGATCATAATAGTGTTGCTTTGTACATAGCTAGTCTTCCTAAACAAAAACCTGCCAAAATTATAAATTACTTAGATCACAACTCTCTAAATGCGGAACTTAAAAGTGTTGACTTCAGTCCACTATACACAATTAAAAACGCCAACGAGGCTGCTAATTTCTTCCACAGTATCTTATATAGGGCTATCAAAAGCAATACTAAAGAAGTCAAAATATCAAACAAGAAAAAAATTCTAAAACCGTGGATAACCCCAGGCATTCTTAAGTGCATTAGAAACCGCGATAATCTATACAAAAAAGTAAAGAAACATCCAGACAATGAGATACATAAAACTACATACAAACGATACCGAAATTTTTGTTCGTCTTTATTAAAAAAACTTAAAAGAGATAATGAGAAACTACAATTCCAAATCGCAGGGAAAAATAGTAAAAAAATTTGGAAAATAGTTAAAGAGATTACATACTCAACTAAACCCAAAGACAGCCCGATTGAACTTATTAGCACCAATGACCCCCAAAATTCGGCAAACAATGTTAATGAATACTTTGCAAATGTTGGTAAAGCGCTAGCAGAAAAAACCATTAAGAATAATCTACAAACGGGACCCACCACCTTAAACTCGTGTAGTCATTCCTTTTGTCTGCTCCCCACGGATGAAGACGAGGTTAGGTCTTTAATAACAGGGTTAAAGAGTGATTGTTCGGTGGGCCTTGATTTGATATCTAGTGACATTTTGAAATCTAATAAAGATATTCTAACAATACCTATAACATACATCTGTAATTTGTCGCTCACAACCGGTATATTTCCGAAAATCTATAAGAAGTCAAGAGTTCACCCGATACATAAGAGTGGTGACAGAGACTGTGTCAATAACTATAGGCCAATTTCAATTCTTCCTACCCTATCAAAAATTTTAGAGCGCATCATTAACAAAAGACTTGTTAACTACTTGGAAAATAAAAATCTTCTCTCACAAGCACAATTTGGTTTCAGAGCTAAGAGATCCACCGCCGACGCTGTGTCAGAACTAACAAATTATATAGTTAACATAGATTCAAAGAGGAAAACCATTGGAATATTCTTAGATTTAGCAAAGGCCTATGACACAGTCTCTGTCCGTATTCTGTTAACAAAACTCGAAAGCCTGGGTATCCGGGATCTTCAGTTAAAACTGTTTAAAGATTACGTATCCGACAGAACACAATGTGTTAAAATCGGTAACATAACTAGTGAAGAGGTCCCAGTGACATTTGGGGTTCCACAGGGCAGTATTCTTGGACCGACGCTTTTCCTAGTCTATATTAATGATATTTGTCAGTTAATGTTTCCGGATTCGAAAATTGTTGCGTTTGCTGATGATACAGCTTTACTTTTCAGTGGTAACTCCTGGCATGAAGTTTTCGTCAAAGCTCAGATAGGCATGAACACTGTGACCAGTTGGTTAAACAAGAATTTACTTACATTAAATGTAGAAAAAACGACCTTCATCACTTTTCCATTCAAACTAATGACAAACCGGATCCCTCCCTGAGGATTGTCTGCCATTCATGCCCAAATGCAAATGACACAATTTGTCAGTGTCCCAACCTTAAAAACACTGAATCCACTAAGTACTTAGGAGTAATTATTGACAGAAATCTTAAATTTCATGATCATACTAATTTTTTTTTTTTTATTATTACAAAATGGGCCTGCTCTGCTGAGGTCTATGATGAAACGAGCGTGCCCAGAAGATGCCTGTTCACTCTTACTTTGAAGGCAGACGGGTTATATGTGGGAGGGAACACAGAAGCCGGCAGAGAGTTCCACACCTTGGCTGTGCGCATGATAAACGTGGAGGAGAAGCGCCGAGTACGACTAGTCGGAATATCAACCAAGTGTGGATGGTACGCCGCAGTACGTCTGCAAGTCCGGTGGTAAAAGGGTGATGGTAGAATCAAATCGTGGAGCTCCTGTGCACACTCTCCGAAGTACAGTCTGTAGAAGACCGACAAGCAGGCGACATTACGCCTATGAGCTAGGCTGTGAAGCGAAGCTATCAAAGTCTCGTCGCCTATGAGTCTTTTAGCTCTGCGTTCCACCGAATCAAGTGCAGCGAGCTGGTATTTTGCTGAACCATCCCACAAGTGACTGCAATACTCCATACAGGAACGGACCTGTGCTTTATATAAACTTAAAAGCTGTCCAGATGTGAAGTATCGCCTCACCTTATTCAGGATGCCCAGCTTCTTAGCTGCGGTCTGAGCTTTCGACTCGATGGTTGAGCCGAAGTTGAGATCCGATGTCAACTCCATGCCCAAAAGCTGTAGGCGGTCGGTGACTGGTACAACTGTACCTCGGAAAGCTGGAGACAACTGGAACTGGCTCTTTTTAGCCGTGAAAAGACATGCCTGTGTTTTCAGAGCATTGAATCTGACCAGATTGTCGTCGCCCCACTTGGAAACGAGATTTAGGGTCAGATTCATTCGCTCCACCATGGCCTCTCTATGAGTAGCAGTTTCCTCTCTGCTGGCTCTTGCACTGGACAGGTATCTTTCCGCGACTGTGCTGTCATCAGCGTACCCGATTGCACCAAGCTGTAGCAGGTCGTTGATGTGTAGCAGAAATAAAGTTGCGGAAAGAACAGACCCCTGAGGAACACCGGCATCAATGGCCTTATGATCCGAAGAGCAGCCATCTATGACCACTCTGATCGAACGGCCACTCAGGAAGTCGGAAATCCAGTTGCAAAAGTCAGCAGAGATGCCAAATGCAGGAAGCTTAGCCAACAGACTAGCGTGCCAGACCCTGTCAAAGGCCTTTGAGATATCAAGCGATACAGCAAGGGCTTCACCGTGTTTCTCAATGGCCTCGCCCAAGTAATGCGTAACATACACAAGAAGATCCCCAGTTGAACGACCACGACGGAAGCCGTACTGGTGGTCACTGAGGAGCTCATTGTCTTCGAGGTATGTTAGCAGCTTATTGTTCAGTACCCTTTCCATCACTTTGCACAGTATGGAGGTTATGGCGATTGGTCTACAGTCAGCAGGATCGCCACGGTTACCCTTTTTGGGCACTGGCTGCACATTAGCAAGCTTCCAGGACTCCGGCACCACTCCGGTTTTTAGAGAAAGGCGAAACAAGCGCGTCAAGACAGGAGATAACTCAGGAGCACAGCTCTTCAGGACTCTTGCAGGTATTTCGTCAGGTCCGCTGGCTTTATTCACGTCTAGATTGCATAGGGCCTTACGGACCTCTTTTATGTGGATTGAGATCACCGGCATTGCGGAGCCACAGTGAGATATGTTAGGTGGTATGTTTGAGGCCGTGTCTAGGCGTGAATTTTCGGCAAAGATGGAGGCAAATAGATTTGCCTTCTCTAGAGCCGTATGAGCCAGCGTTCCATCAGACTTCAGCATAGGAGGCAGCGTAGGACGGCAGAAGTTCGTCTCGACTGATTTCGACAGGGTCCAGAACTCCTTACTACCCGAGGGGCAGGACGCCAGCTTAGCCCCAATTCGTCCAACATGATCGAAGCGCGCCTTCCGTAACACCCGTTTGCAATCCTTGGCGGCTAAATTGTACGCTTTTTTCGTTTCGCGAGCCCTCTGACTACTGCACCTGTCACTACAGGCCGAAGCCCAGGCCTGGAATGCCTGCTCTTTGAGCAAATCGGCTTGCGCACAAGACGCGTTGTACCAGGGTTGAGCCTCGCAGCCAAGTAAAACATCAGAGAATGGGATAAAATATTCCATTCCCTGGCGAATCACGTCGACAATTGAGTCAGCGCAGTCAGAAGGGTTAAGCGAAGAGAAGCAAGTCTGCCGCCATGGATAAGATGCAAAGAAATGCTGCATCTCATCCCAGTCAGCCAGAACAGGAAGACACGGACTTCACCAGACAGTCGTCAGACGAACCGAGCGGAGCCCAGATCGATACAGAGTACCTGTCCGGATCTGTTGTCAGCAGAAGGTCTAAGCAGTTGGGTGTGTGGCTATCAACATCCGGAACGCGGGTAGCTTGACCAACCAGCTGGTGGAGATCTAGCGATATCGCAAACTTGCGCGCCTCTCTTCCAGCATGGTCAGTTTTCTGGTACGGGAACAACCAATCCTTATGGTGGGCATTAAAATCCCCCAGAAAGACAAGCTCCGCTGTCGGATATTTGTGTTGGGCCAGTTCAGCTGCCTCTGTAAGATGGTCAAAGAGTCTTGTTGTCTCCTGATCACCGCTGTGCGACCTGTAAACACCGACATAAATAGTTTTAATAGAGCCGGTGTCCACCAGTAGCCACAGAGTGGAGAAACCCGCAACCTCGTAGCAACGGAGACGTTGACACCATATGTCATCGCGGACGTACACACAGACCCCAGCCTGCTTCTTAAACTTATGTTCAAGTGAGTATCCTGGGTAGTTGAGGTACGCCACGTCTAACGGGGTCGCTAACTTAGTCTCCGTCAAAAAGAACAAGTGCGGCTTCTCGGTCTCAAGGTGGTGATGGACCGGATTGATATTTGAGTGCAATCCACGGATGTTAGTGAATTGCACTTTAAGCGGGAGGAAGTGCCGCCGTTGTTTAAAAGTATTCTTTTTGTTTTTTCGCTTCATGGGCTTAAAGAGTTTCAATGGAATTCTAAAGAAAGCGAGGCGAGTCCAGTTTACTGAACAGCTCCCACGAGCAAAGCCCGACGATAAGGAAACTCACCTGGAGACTGCGGGGACGCCCGAACCCCCCCGAAGATGCCCGCCGGGTCCTCCCTAACTACTAATCTTCTATCAGCGAGAGTGCGTAGGCTTATAGTAATATTTAAAGCCTTAAGAAGCAATGCACCAAAATCTGTAATAAAATCGGTTTATCGGTAATCGGTGCTCTCTGCCAGTCTCAGCTTGAATACTGTATCACCACATGGGGTGGCACATGTAAAACTCATCTTTTAAAAGTTGAGAGAGCACAAAGAGCACTCCTAATGGTTAGTCTGTTTCTTCCTTTTTATCATCCAACTACTGACCTCTACTCAAAATGGGAGGTACTTACTGTGAGGCAGCTATTCATTCTAAGAACAGTTATGAAACAACATGCTCTTACAACTTTTGAACCAGAAAGAATCAGAAACAAACGTCGCAAACATGTAGTCTGTTCTTCATCGTCATTCAAAACTAAGTTTGCACATCGGTTTTTCTGCTACCAGGGTTCAAATCTATACAATAAGGTAAATCGAGCCTTAACGCTATATCCCTTGCCAAAAACCAAATGTAAGTCTTTGGTTTCGGACTGGTTAAAAAAATTGGATTATAATTTTACAGAAAGTCTACTTCATTCAAATTAAATTAGTACGATATAAGTTTATAACTTGCACCAAAACCTTCTCACGTACACACATCGGCACAATACACTACAACTGACACTCAACACTACACACTAACATTACACACATATACACACATACAGGCGCCCTGATTAATTTTTGTTGATAGTTTCTATTTAACTTCTACCCTCGAAATTATAATAAGTTTTTGTTATTAAATCTCCTTATCTATAACATTAGATTGTTGTTGATTTGTAACATATATAATTTTAAGTAAAACTTTCTGTTCTTCCGCGGGGTGGGGAACTGGTGATTTGTAATACAGGCATTTTACGCCTAACTCAGACACCAGCTCCTCACATTGCTTAAAAAAAAAAAACAAATAATATTATGTGAAACCTAGAATAAGCTTGTCATTGTGAGGAGAAATAAAGAACGTATTATTATTATCTCCTTTATTCATTATCTCTCTAATTTAATACATTTTTAAATATTTTAAAAAACAAAAGTAAACAAAACATTTAAAAATATAAAAAATAGATGTCCCATCGGCATCAGAAACAAGGTCCAGGCTGCCGGTGGTCAGGGCTCCAGAGAAAGGAACCGCCTCACAATGCGCGCCGTGTCCAGGAGTACTGCTTTCTGAATCAAGCCCTTGACCCAGCCGCGCAATGAGAGCCTCCTAAGGTGTTGGTCGAGGCTCTTTGCTATTAGTCCATTAACCGTAACGACTATCGGTACAATGATTGCAGAGTCCACGTCCCACATGTCGACAACCTCGTGTGCTAAATCAAGATACTTGATTTTTTTATCATTTTCAGCTTTCACGAGATTCTCGTCATGAGGGACAGTGATGTCAACAATCATTGCACGGCGCTCTCGGCGATCTATCACCACAATATCAGGTTTATTTGCTAAAATAGTCCTGTCCGTGATGATAGATTGATCCCAATACAATGTGGCATGACCGTTCTCGAGAACTGGGTCGGGCACATACTTGTAGTATGGTACTTCAGAACCCACAAGGTTGTATTGCAGGGCAAGTTGCTGGTGGATAATCCTAGCTACTAGATTGTGTCTGTGCAAGTACTCAACGTTAGCAAGACGAGAACAACCGGAAACAATATGTCGGATCGATTCACCGGGACGGTGGCATGCCCGACAGATGTCAACCGTACCGTCCTTGACAATGTATTTCCGATAATTGTTCGTCATGATAACTTCATCCATAATCGCACAGACAAAACCTTCGGTTTCCCCAAAGAGGTCACCAAATCGTAGCCAGGATACGGACGCCAAGAGGTCTACATCAGGTCCATGTAGGGCCCGGAAAAAGCGTCCGTGTAGCTCCTTGCTCTGCCATACCTCCCTATTACGGTCATTAGTATCCAATATCACAGGTTTGCGCCAGTTCTCGTTAGCCAAGGAGAGCGGGGTGAGGCCCTTGTCCACTGAGACCACATCTCGGTGCATCCCCACGTCGGTTTCGAGGAAATATTCCCTGAGACTGCATACCTCACGGTTGTGCAAGGTCTTAGCATTTAAGAAGCCACGACCTCCGCACTTCCGCGGGATATACAGTCTCATCACCGATGATCGTGGGTGATGCATCCGGTTTGCGGTCAGTAGAGTGCGGACCCTCCTATCCAGGGCATCAAGTTCCGTCTGAGTCCATTTGAGTATGCCGAAAGAATACATCAAAACCGGCATGACCCAACCATTAAAGGCGCGCACCTTGTTTCCGCCTGATACTATTTAGCACTTTATTCAGGCGACCAAAGAAGCGCTCCTTCAATGATTGTTTCACGTCAGCAGCATTGATGCCTAATGCTTCCGACATACCCAAATACTTGTAGGTCTCGGTTGAGGAGAGGGATCTAAGGAATATGGAATCCGAGAGTTGAGTTCCCACGGATTCCATAATCTCCCCTCGCTTTACATGCATAACCGCACATTTGTCCACACCAAATTCCATCCTGATGGCGCTACTAAATGTTTCAGTCACTTTTAGTAGCTCCATCAGTTGCAAATTGCTGGGAGCAAATATTTTCAAATCATCCATGTAAAGGAGGTGAGATATAACCTGATCACCTCTCTTCAACCGGTAGCCTAGACCTGAATCCTCCAGCAGTGTGCTCAGAGGATTCAAGGCCAAGCAAAACCAAAGCGGACTCAAACTGTCACCCTGAAATATTCCTCGCTCAATCCTGATCGGTTCATCGTTCGCAAGAATCTGCCGACATCCTGGATAGAGAAGGACTGTCCTCCACTGTCCCATACACGACACCAAGAAGGTGCGAAGAGTTGCATCTATTTTGTACAACTCCAGCACCCTCATGAGCCATGTATGTGGCACCGAATCATAGGCCTTCTTATAATCCATCCAACACGTCGACAGATCCCTCCGGGATCGACGAACCTGTTGGCTAATGGTCATGTCGATAAGGAGCAGCTCCTTAGTACCGCGGGACCCATTCCTACATCCATTCTGAGAGACAGACATAATTGAATTGCTATCTATATGACGAACAATTTTTGCTCTCAGAATGGATGTAAGAACTTTATAGACCGTCGGTAAACACGTAATTGGTCTATAGTTTTTAGGTTCCGCACTACCCGATTTATGGAGCAGGTGGGTAACTCCTGTGGTAAAGAATGGTGGTAGCGACCCATTCTCTAAGGATGACTGGAATTGTGAGGCTAAGCAAGCGTGTGACCTTTGTAGCCATTTAATCCAAAAGTTGTGCAGTCCGTCCGGCCCTGGAGATTTCCAGTTAGGTAACGGACGGACTGCACGGGCCACATCCAGTGGACTAATATAAATTGCCTCCATTTCTGGAATTGAGTCACACGCTCGCTCAACAACACGCATCCAATCACCCTCAGTGTGACCAACGGGCACCGACCAAATACTTCGCCAAAAAGCACTCATGGCGTCATTATCCGGCAGATGCGCGTCAGCCACTCCTTGAGTGGTGACGGGCCGCTCCCATGTTCTATATACCCTCCTTTCGTCACTCTGGAACATGCGGTTCTGAGTATATCGATCCACTCTTCGCCTATATCGACGGATACGGTTAGCCCATGCATAAACTTTCTGCTTCAGGAAGTCGATGCGCTCTGTGACTCGTGACATGTATTCTCGGGGACTGATATCAGTTCCTGAGAATGCCCGCCTCACAAAGCGCATCACCCTTGGACGTGTATTGCCCTCCCTGAAGCAGATAAGCTTTCCGATGAGTGCCCTGGCCTCATTAATACGACGCTCAATCCTGCATTGCCAGGCTGGCACGGCAGGTTTTGGTCGTGTAGCACTGTCTGTGTTTGGAAATTTGACATTGGCTACACGACATGCCGCAACAGCCGTGCAATACAAGATTGAGTGTGTACCGCAAAGGTTTGCGCTGCTTTCAATAAAATTTGGTAACAGGGCATCCAGGGCACACACCAGTGCTCTATTCTTTTTATTCATGGGCAAACGTGGTAACCGTGGTCTAATATCAGGTGACGTGAACCGATACTCACGAATCGCATCCTCCAGAGCGCTCCTTAATTCCACATTGCACAGGTTATCTGCAGATATAGCCCTGTCCTCCTCTTCCTCAGCATGCTGATTTGCCCGCAATGGTATTGCAGCAGGCACATGTGTAACGTTCTGGGTAGGGAGAGGGTCGCTGGCAGGGCTAATCTGCACTTCCGAGCGCAGCCGATCAAGTGTAGCATCATCCAACCTATGATTATTTTGAATGACGCGCACCTGATCCGACAATCGTTGGGCAGAGACATTGACTGCAGGTTCAAGTGCCTGGAACAGAGAGAGCATCCGACATCGGTACGCTGTAAGGTTAATTCCTCCCTCTGTAGCCCCATAATATGCGCGCATCACATTTTCATTCATGGACAGCGTCCATCGAATGCGCGACACATTTCCACCGGCAGCGGGGACCCTGTTCGGGGCCTGTTGGCCTCGAGGTCCCAAGCCCGCTGGTGGCCGTCCTCTTCCTCGTCGTCGTGGTGGTGTCGACGGCGGGAAGAAAAACTCGTCACTCGAGCTCGACGCAACTGCAGCAACCGGCGATGCAGCGCTCACGGATGTGGCGCGTCCCGGCGGCTGCGAGGCGGAGCTGAGTGACGAGCCCGGAGATGGTGGGTGTGTCTCTAGTAATTTGGCCCGACGTCTGGTCAGCATTGGTGATAATATTTTTGACAAACATACATATTGTTTTCCATTTTATTTTCCATTTAGGCTTCAGTATTGTGCAGTTTGGTATTGTTTTTTTTTTCCTTTATCATTATTATTGTTTAAAATTGGTTAGTTTCCTTTAAATATGGGTTAAATTGATAAAAGAACATTAAAATAAAATTCCGTAGGATAAAAATACGTGCTGTCAATTTGACACTCGGGCCACAGATTATTATTATTATTAATACGAGCCGTGTCCAGGAGTACCGCTTTCTGAATCAAGCCCTTGATCCAGCTGCCTAACGAGAGCCTCCTGAGATGTTGGTCGAGGCTCTTGGCAATTAAGGCATGGGCTGACACGACTATCGGTACAATGATTGCTGAGTCCACATCCCACATGTCGACAACCTCGCGAGCCAAGTCAAGATACTTGATTTGCTTATCTTTCTCGGCTTTCACGAGGTTCTCGTCATGCGGGACCGTAATGTCAACAATCATTGCGCGCCCTCTGATCGATCCACCACCAACTATATCAGGCTTATTGGCTACAATAGTCCTGTCAGTGATGATGGATTGATCCCAGTACAATGTGATATTGCCATTTTAGAGAACTGGGTCGGGCACATACCTATAGTACGGAACTTCCGATTCGACAAGATTGTATTTTAGAGCAAGTTGCTGATGGATAATCCTGGCTACAAGGTTGTGTCTATGCAAGTACTCTCCATTAGCCAGACGAGAACACCCGGAGATAATGTGACGGATTGATTCACCTGGACGGTGGCATGCCCGACATATGTCAACCGTACCGTCCTTCACAATAAATCTCCGGTAGTTATTCGTCATCATAACTTCATCCATAATTGCACAGACAAAACCTTCAGTTTCCCCGAAGAGGTCCCCGGAACGTAGCCAGGCTACGGACGCTGATAGGTCTACATCGGGCCCATGCAGGGCCCGGAAAAAGCACCCGTGAAGCTCCTTACTCTGCCATACCTCCCTGCGGTCGTTAGTATCAAGTACTACAGGTTTGCGCCAGTTCTCTAACCAAGGAGAGCGGGGTGAGGCCCTTGTCCACCGCGACCACATCTCGATGCATCCCCACGTCGGTTTCTAGGAAATATTCCCTGAGACTGCATATCTCGCGATTGTGGAGAGTCTTAGCGTTTAAAAAGCCTCGACCCCCACACCTCCGCGGGATATACAGTCTCATAACCGAAGAACGCGGGTGATGCATTCGATATGCCGTCAACAATGTACGGACCTTCCTATCCAGGGCGTCTAGTTCTGTTTGAGTCCATTTGAGTATGCCGAAAGAGTACATCAAAACTGGCATGACCCAACCGTTGAAAGCACGCACCTTATTTCCGCCTGATAAAAGACTATTAAATACTTTTTTCTGGAGGCCAAAGAAGCGCTCCTTCAACGATTGCTTCATGTCAGCAACATTGACGCCCAGCGCTTCCGACATACCCAAATACTTATAGGTTTCGGGTGCTGAGAGGGATCTAAGATTTATAGAATCCGAGAGCTGGGTTCCCACAGACTCCACAATCTCCCCTCGCTTTACATGCATAACCGTACATTTGTCCACACCGAATCCCATCCTGATGGCGCTACTGAAAGTCTCTGTTACCTTCAGTAGCTCCATCAGTTGCAAATCGTTGGGGGCAAAGAGTTTCAGGTCATCCATGTAAAGGAGGTGAGATATAACTTGACCACCTCTCCTCAACCGATAGCCTAGACCTGAATCCTCCAGCAGCGTGCTAAGGGGATTCAAGGCCAAGCAGAACCAAAGTGGACTCAAACTATCGCCCTGAAATATACCTCGCTCGATCCTTATCGGCTTGCTATTCCTCTGGATTTGCCGACATCCTGGATAGCGATGGACTGTCCTCCATTGCCCCATACATGACATCAGGAAGGTGCGTAGAGTTGCATCAACTTTATACAACTCAAGCACCCTCATGAGCCATGTATGAGGCACCGAATCATAGGCCTTCTTATAGTCTATCCAACATGTAGACAGATCCTTTCGGGAGCGGCGAACCTGTTGGCTAATGGCCATATCAATGAGGAGCAGCTCCTTAGTACCGCGGGACCCGTTCCTACATCCATTCTGAGAGGCAGACATGATAGAATTAGTCTCAATATGTTGGTTGATTTTAGCTCTCAAAATGGATGTAAGAACTTTATAGACCGTTGGTAGACAAGTGATTGGTCTATAATTTTTGGGCTCCGCAGTACTACCTGATTTATGGAGCAGGTAGGTAATGCCTGTCGTCAAGAACTGGGGCAGCGACCCTGACTTTAAGGCTGATTGAAACCGGGATGCCAAGCAAGCGTACGATCTTGTGAACCACTTGATCCAGAAGTTATGCAGTCCGTCCGGCCCTGGAGATTTCCAGTTAGGCAACGGACGGACTGCACGAGCTACGTCTTGGGGGCTGATGATGATTGCCCCCATTTCTGGTATTGGATCACACGCTTGTTCAACATCCCGGATCCAATCGCCCTCAGTGTGACTGACAGGCACCGACCAGATGCTGCGCCAGAACGAACACATGGCATCATCATCCGGCAGGTGTGCGTCAGCCACACCTTGAACCGGTCGTTCCCAAGCCCTATAAACCCACCTTTCATCTCTTTGGAATGTGCGATTCTGAGCGTATCGATCCACCCGCCGCTTATACCTACGAATACGGTTTGCCCATGCATACACTTTCTGCTTCAGGAAGTCGATGCGCTCTGTGACACGGGACATGTAGTCTCGAGGACTGATATCAGTCCCTGAGAACGCCCGCCTCACAAAACGCATCACTCTAGGGCGAGTATTGCCCTCCCTGAAGCAGATCAGTTTGCCGATGAGTGCTCTGGCCCCATCAATACGTCGTTCAATCCTGTACTGCCATGCCGGTACGGCTGGTTTAGGTCGTGTAGCTCTGTTATCAGAAAATTTAACATGAGCTACACGACATGCCACTACAGCCGCACAATACAGGATTGAGTGAGCATCGGGGAGGTCTTCGCAGTTGTCAAAATAGTTTGACAACTGCGAATCCAGAACAGCCCCCTATTTTTGTTATGCATGGGCAAACGAGGTAAGCGTGGTCTGAGGTCGGGTTGCATGAACCGATATTCCCGAATCGCACCCTCCAAAGCACTCCTCATATCCTCACTGCACTGGGTACTTACATTAGTAACCATGTCATTACTCACGTCGTTATCACGATTTGGTATTGCGGTAAATTGTGGTGGAGCCACAGCCTGTGACGGCGTGGCAATGATATGGCTAATCTGCATTTCAGTCCGCAAGCGATCAAGTGCAGTATCATCCAACATACGATTACGCTGAATGACTCGCACCTGATCCGATAGTCGTTGCGCCGACACGTTGACAGCTGGCTCAAGCACCTGGAACAGAGAGAGCATCCGAACACGGTACGCGGTCAGGTTGTTTCCCCCCTCTGTAGCCCCATAGTATGCGCGCATGACATTTGCATTGATGGATTGCGTCCATCGCATGCGCTGCACACTCCCACCGGGAGCTGGGACCCTATCAGAGACCGGTGGGCCTCGAGGTCCTAAACCATCCGGCGGCCGGCGTCCTCCCCGTCGACGAGCAGGTGGTGGCGTCGTGGGTGGAGAGAAATACTCGTCGCTCGAGCTCGACGCAACTGCCACGGCCGGTGTCACAGCACTCACGACGGGGCTGGAGTCCGGCGGCGGTAAGGCGGAGCTGAGCGACGGGTACGGAGGTGGAAGGCGTGCGCGTTGTGCAGCTGATCTCGTCAACATTATCTTGATATCATATTTTCTTTATTTCATTTTTGTTGATAATTATGACATACGTCATTCTTGATCACAGTTTTTTTTCTTTTGTGTTTATTGTTACGTTTGGCTTCATTTTTATTATTAACCGACTTCAAAAAGGAGGAGGTTATCAATTCGGATGTTTGTATTTTTTTTTTTTATGTATGTTCGGGCATAACTCCGTCATATATGGACGGATCTGCAAAATTCTTTTTTTGTTTGAAAGGGGTTTACTACGAAGTGGTCCCATTTAAAGGAGAAGGGAACTACTCCATACATTCCTGGGCCCAAGTGTTAACTGAATCAAACTGGCCTTATTTGTAAGAGAAATAATAACAAGGCCTCACTGAAAATTTGGTGAAATTTGGCTATCCAGGAATCAAGTTATATAAAATATAGTAAAAGTGAGGTTATATTATAACATTGCAGTTTTTTATGTTTTTTACGAAATACTTTTGAATGGCTTTGGTTGTGTTATGGTTTTATGCATGGAGCGTGTGTAAAGAGTCAAAGATCTGACACGTTTGGCTCTCTCGCGCCCAGGACAGTCGCTACAGTCGAAGACAAGTTTCTTCATTCAATATCTTGCACTTAGAAGCCTACTGCTTCTAAGTGCAAGACCTACCTTTAAAAAACTAAAAAAGGGACAGGAGAATATAAAATAAAACACCAATATATGAGTAAAATATGTATTATTCATCTTTAACCATATAGTTCGGTACGGGCCCCTTTGGGGGCTTGACATACAAACCTCCGCTGGCTCGGTATCGGCCCCGAAAGGGGCTAGCATTTAAGTCATACGTCATCCTCATTATTTATGTAAATATTTAATATTCTGATAATCAAATACTATGAGTGTGCGTTAATTAAGAGAGTTGGATAAAAAGCTCATATGTCAACGCCATTAAAACTTCTGTATTTAGCGCGCAAGTTTCTTAATTTTACCTTACAAAATCCAAGTGCGTAAATACGGTCATCGCCATTTTGACAGCAGTGCTGGCCGAGGCTAAAAATCATAAAAATTGTGGTTTTCGGACATCCAAACTCCACTTTATTGATAATTATTAACTTGTCATTTAATTATGTGACGAATTCATCCATAGTTCAATTTAAATAAGCAGTGGTAATGATGAATGTTGGTATCTAAAGTCGAAGTTTCGCGCCAATAGTGCGTGTTTACATTTTTATTTTTCACATTATATCACACAAACGCATAAAGATTCGATAACAAATGTGAGAAATATAATTTCAAATATTATAAACAACATGAAAATGCCCAGATCTTAGCGTAATTTACTAATTCAGGACCAATAACACGTAATATTCATTACCACTACTCAATTTGTATTCGAAATTGACGACCATTTGTTTTTTTTTAATTTTTGGGATGTGTGAAAGCGATTATTTCAATCGATTCTTGTTTTGTAAATTTCGATTAAATCGAGTAATTAAATGTAAGAATGTAAGAAATCGATAGATAGAAATTAAAATAATTTTGTTTTATGCGTTAAATACAATAAAAAATGTTATAATATTTTTAAAGCTTTTATAATGGTAATCTTAATAGATTTTCGTGCATTGTAGGTATTAAAACCGACCCAACAATAAAGAGAACAGATTAATCTATGGCTTAAGTCGCGCCGATTTTGTTTCCATGTCAAAATTTAAATTAGGAATGCACTCGCTGTTCCAATTTATATTGTATTTATAGTTACTAGATAATTTATTGTGATTTTTATTCTATTGGTTGGTTGAATATAGAACGCCAAGGATCTTGGTAGGCCATAGTGTTTGTTTGGTTCCCACCAAGATAAATTATATTTAGTCTACAAAATTGGGTTATGGTTAGATGGATTGGTTATTAGGTATTCACTATTTACAAATACTTTTTTTTATCAGACAGTTCTCTCCCACTGCTGGGCAAACCTCCCCATGGCTTTCCAATTTTCTTTATCTTTTGCCTTCTCCGACCAATACTTTTAATCGTCATTATTTTTTTAAGAAAACTTCTAGAAATGCGAGTAGGACTCTTACCCTGAGGGTTCTGTCTTATAGCTGTTCACGGCCTCACTCAAGTGACACGGCCCACGGCCTATGATGGATAACCTGAACTTTGCAGTTGTAAAAAGAGGTTTTAGAGTGGACAGTGATGGCTTGAGAGGCGCCACGGCGCCCTCACCTTCCGCCTGACGCAGGTCCTCACCGGACACGGATGTTTCGGGAGGTACCTGCACCGAATCGGGGGGGAGGAAACGCCCGGGTGCTTTCATTGCGAGGATCGCCCGGAGGACACGGTGGAGCACACCGTGGAGGTCTGCTCCGCTTGGGCGGAGCACCGCCGTGTCTTCGTAGCGGCGATTGGCGGCGGCGACCTCTCGCGTCCGGCCCTGGTTCAAGCCATGGTCCGGGGCGAGAGAAAATGGGAAGCCGTCGCCTCCTTCTGCGAAGCAGTCATGCTAGCGAAGGAGGCGGCGGAACGTGAGAAGATAGCCTCACGTCCCAGCCGCCGCGGGAGGAGAAGCACCGGGCGTCGGGGGCCACGCCGTGATGGCTCTCGGCCACCGTAGGCGCGGGCCTGTGGACGGTGAGTAATGGGCTAGCTCGCCGTCCGTCCGTCGTATGACGACGGGCAGGCCGTGTCGACGGCGCGTTCGTGTTCCACGCGCGCCTCAAAGAGTTGTCAGCAAACGGGAGGGGCCCGCAAGGGCCGATGCCTGCCAGGGCTGCGGGACTGTTCGAAAGAGATACCGCGGCCCTGGAACATAAAGGGCCAAAGAAGGAACATGGGTGGTTTTTAGTCAGTAAGAGTCTGACACTCCCTTCCGCTCCGGCCAGAGCGGGGGGGGGGGTCATTTGATGATTTCAAACCCACGAAAAAAAAAAAAAAAAAAGAGTGAACAGTGAACCGCTTTGAAAAAATAAACTGATGTTTATTTAGGATACGGCCTATGCACTGCTGATTGCGAAATATAGGACAATAAGTTTGTCGGTCGTCGTCACCGAGGCAGGCCCAAGAAACACTGGCGTGGCGATCTGGACTCACTCGTTCTTGACTGATTGGCCAAGGGGAGGCCTTTGCCCAGCAGTGAGAAAGAATAATCCTAACAAAACAAAAGTTTGTCCCAACCTAACACAATAACCCAACGGTACTATACACAATTTTGTAGAATAAGTAATATAATGACATTATATTACTTATTCTACAAAATTGTATCTTTGACGGATCAAACTATTTTTTTATTATGCCTACCGAGATCCTGGACATTCCATATCCAACCCCCAGATATTCATCATCATCTGCCTAGCCTTTACCCAACTGTGTTGGGGTCGGCTTCCAGTCCAACCGCCAGATATTAGAAAACCAAATTCACAATAAATGATGTATTAAATTAAAATACTTTAAAATTGTGAATTGAGAGCGTATTCTTAATTCTGAAATTGAAAATCGATCCGTTTTCAGATTTTTCTTTGTTTGAACTGTGAGACTTATTTCTTGCCAAATTTCACGCTGCTAGTTCAACGGAAAGAAAGATAATCATCAAAATGATTACAAAAGCAAGTTTTTACTTTATTTTAATATTTATGAATCTCCTTCTCTTGAAGTCCAAAAACATCGAATAATTACTAAGTGAAATTATTAAAAAAGATAAAATTAAATGATTAATTTATGATTCGAAATTATACCAAGAATTCAGTCTCAACTCTTTTTTTTTTCTAAACTCGATTTCATTGCGAGTATCGATTAGGCTGAATACCACTTTTTAATCGTAATGATAGAACTTGGGTTTACGGTCAGCACTAAGAAGTGTCATTTTGCAACACTTGCAACATAGTTTTTTAGTAATATTTGTCAAGACTTTGATCGTGTTTTTTTATGAAATTATGTACGAATAATAGCAAAAATAAGAACGCAGATAGAATGTTACTGTATTTATTTTTCCTTTTCGAGTTTTTTAACAAACGAGAAACTTGTCTATGTACATTATTTCCAGCGTATCTAAGTTACCTATTTTTTGGAAGCGTGCCGTAATATGTATTTTACACACATTTGGAAATAGACTGACGCCGTTTTACGAACCTCAACACGGTATTGAAGATATTTAACACAAACTTATCGTGTGAAACAGCTGCCGTGACATATTTATCATCATAAAATCGAATGCTGAATGTTCACGAAAATTCTTGAATTTCATGACAATTCGCATCACCCCCCCCGATTCAGCTGATGTGTCATGTGTCAAAATCTTGTCGAGCAGAGTGGTTAATAATTAGGAGAATATCGTCTAAGAATTGTGCAGGGGGTACGATATTTTCTTGACATCTTGCCCAACTCAGATACCATATTATGCACATTACATGGGCACAGCAGCAGCAGCAGCAGGCTGAGATGCACGCCACCGACGAATAACTGATAAAATCACCTCATCTTCCAAGACTCTGCTGCCAATAGAGTTACTGCGACCAGTCGCAATCATACAGTTTACACAGCAATCCATGTCGTCAATATCCGATCGATAGGCGTAAACAGTTGTACAAAATAGCAGGTAATTTAGAAATGCAGGATCCGTCAAAAGTCCTATTCAAAGACGAGGTCGTGGGGTTAAACAATAAAACAAGGAAAATACGTGCGCACTCAGAACGAAAAACAACGAACGAGTGCCATCTGTCAATCGCTGACAGACTGATGTCAGACAGGAATGTTGCTAGCAGAGAAATTAAAGGAAATCGATTCGCTATGAATTAATTCCACAAAAAATACTCGTTACTTGATTTTCATACATTTTCTGAGATTTTACCGATTTATTCGTAATCGATTACTAACATTTCAGGCATTACTTAATCGATTATTTAGAACTTAATTTAAGTTTTCTCGCTTCCTAGATAGAAACCAGGTACCATATTTTGTGATTTTCCTTAGAAAAATATGACGGTTTTTTTAAATACACATTTCAACTAGTTAATAAAAAGATTGTATATCTCCGAAGATCAGCATCAGATCTTCGGAGATATACAATGGAACTCTTCAATAATAGACAGCAAATCTGCCGTGATTGGTGCCATGAAATGTATTGTTAACAATGTAAAATAAAAGCAAAGAATATATTTGTATAAGATATTGCAACTAAAAATGAAAAAATAAAAAAACTTTTTGCAAAAAAAAATAAAACCGACTTCAAAAACACAAAAAAAAAAGTGAAAAATAATTTTAGCTTCAGCTTTAGCATTAGCTTCATTTAAGTCGGTGACAAAAAACTGAATCAAACAAATCACCGACTTCTGAAGCTAAAATTATTTTTCACTTTTTTTTTGTGTTTTTGAAGTCGGTTTTATTTTTTTTTGCAAAAAGTTTTTTTATTACAGTAAGAAATGGAAATCTTAATGTATATAAAAAAAGGAGATTAATCAAGTTTTTGGTGGGTTTTAGTCAAGTTGTTAAAGAAAATTACGGAAAGAAATTTCAAGACGTCTGTTGACATTCAGTGTTGCCAGCTGATTTTTAATAATTTATCTCTTTACACTCATAAATCACGTAATTTCGACAAAAAAGATAACTGAAGACTTTTACTTCCGTTTGAACCCATAGAATGATAAAGTAGTTAAAAGTAGCTATCTATAATCCATTTTGTTTAGAGCTCTTTGCAATAGATGGCGTTTTACTGACTTTTTTATATACAATGTAACCACAATCGTTACTAATTTACGTTTAGTTGTTTCATTTAAAGTAAATCCAAACATTTTTAAATCTATTATTGTGTTGTAGTGAACGAAAACTTCGGATTTTGATTTTACAAATTACCTACTAACACTGAAGTTGATAAATCACGTAATTTCGACAAAAAAGATAACTGAAGACTTTTACTTCCATTCGAACCCATAGAATGATAAAGTAGTTAAAAGTAGCTATCTGTACCTAATCCATTTTGTTTAGAGCTCTTTGCAATAGATGGCGTTTTACTGACTTTTTTATATACAATGTAACCACAATCGTTACTAATTTACGTTTAGTTGTTTCATTTTAAGTAAATCCAAACATTTTTAAATCTATTATTGTGTTGTAGTGAACGAAAACTTCGGATTTTGATTTTACAAAGTACGTACACTGAAGTTGATTTAACTGATAAGAAACAATTCTTGTTGATTAACAAAACTTATTCTAATTTGACCACACCAAGTCTTAAATCTCCAAGTGATTTTTTATAAGATTTAATAAAAAAAATACTTGATTTATTTAATGACAGCATTAGCGTAATTCACCAATCAATTTGTTGTCTGATTTAGTGAAAAAATATCAAATAAATCTTCCCAGTGATTACCATGATTTTAATCACATTGATTTTTTAATTAGAAAATTATTTGAAGTGAAAATATATTATGACTAGCTGCCCAGCGCTACTTCGTTCGCGTGGTGTCCTACCCCTTACCCTACCCTACTCCTACACTACTCTTTTCCTACTCCTACCCTACTCCTACCCTACTCCTACCCTACTCCTACACTACTCCTACCCTACTCCTACAATACTCCTACCCTACTCCTACCCTACTCCGATACTACTCCTACCCTACTCCTAACCTACTCCTGCACTACTCCTACCCTATTCCTAACCTACTCCTACAGTACTCCTACCCTACTCCTACCCTACTCCTACACTACTCCTACCCTACTCTTAACCTACTCCTACACTACTCCTACCCTAATCCTACCCTAACCCTACCAAAAAAAAGTATCCTAGTGTTGTTTTTAGACTTATCCAGGCAATTTTTTAAATTTTTCTCGCCGTAAAAACCATCCTTGAACCTCAACGAACATTAAAAAAAAAAGAATTGGCCAAATTGGTCCAGGCGTTGTTGAGTTATGCGCTTACCAACACATTTTGCGATTCATTTTTATATTATAGATTATTGTAAATCAAGAAAGAAATCGATTGAACCAAAATCAAAAATAAGAATTCTACAAAATAAATAAATTTAATGACCTGATAAGCTTTAACCATTTTTTTGGCTAATCAACCAGTGCGATTCCTGGAACTGGATTTTTTGAAAATTCTAATGATGCAGCTACACGACAAACACTAAATTTGTCAAAATGAAGGACTGGACTCCTTCGACGACTTTTCTCTATTTCATTAAGAAGGCCATCTCAAAAACTCATTCTGTCTATGTACACACTGCAAATTAGATCGATTTGCAGGGCACACCAACATAGATGTTGGTGTGCGTAAAATCAACGGCCGTCTGACTTCGCCTATTTATTAGTGTTTGCTTCACAATAACCCGTTGTCCACGCACACACAATAAAATTTCTTGTCACTAATGTTGCAGGGAATATGACGCATAAATTTAGCTTATGATACAATCGTCTCCGTGGCGCATTAGTCGAGCGTGCGATAAATAATTACTTACTGCGTCGGCGCCGTAGGATCGAATCCGACTGCCAACAGCTTAATGTTTTTGTATGTTTTAATAAAATATTTTACATTTGTTTGTTCAATTCATTGCTTAACTATTAGCAAGTCTCTTTATATTTGGGTTAGAATGTATTAGTTGTCTACCCTCTAAAAATGACAAATCATGTTTAAGTTAGTAGTTTAAGTTCATCGTCATAATGCTATTGACTATCGGGCTTTCGTTACGTTTTTAGACATTATACCCTGCGTTTTTGAGAAGTGCTTTTATTTGTGAATCAATATGAATCATTGAACCACACTTTTATGAGCTGAAATAATTCTTTTGCATGAGCAAAATGTTTCAATTAGTGAAATTGCGAGACGTTTAAAGATATCGGTGAGTAACAAAATGTTATTATGATGTTTAGAAGTTTAATATGTTTAAATAATCCACATGTTATTGATTGTTGTTTTTTGTAACAATATTTTATTATTGTTCACAGAGAAGGACTGTGCAATTGTGGGTCCATCGTTATGCAGATTCGGGAAGCATTGATCCTTGCCGACCGGGACCAAAGGCTGGATTTGCATTCACAGATTGGCATCTGATATAGTTGCTACGCATACCGCTGAGCCCTTCCTCACTACTCGTTCCACGGCAACTAAACATGACGTGACATTACAAACTGTACGAAACCACTTGCGAGCAGCTGGTGTGAAATGTTGTAGGCCAGCCAAGAAAATTTGAATGTCAGATATTCACAGGCAAAACCGGGTACGCTTCGCAAGAGAATATTTGGATTTTGATTGGTGCAATAATATAGTTATATTTAGAGATGAAAAATGTTTTAAATCAGACAAGGACGGTCGCAAAATATTGTGGCGAAAAGATGGTGAGCGCTATCATAAAAAAAAATATTCTTCCATGCAGGTCTAGTGGAGACATTTACTTCGTGCATGAACAAGTCATAGATAGCGAAGGCGCACCAATAGGCTATTAATAAAAATATCAGGGGGTAATTCGATTTGTTTTATGTGAGTGATGTTATTGTTAGTGAGATAACAATTTAGGATACCTGTATCTTAATATCTATCTTATTAACATGTTTATTCATTTCACTAATAAATAAATTACCCACTTGAATAAGAAAAGTAACGTTATTTCTTGTCCGACTTAGAATATTTGTCATGCACAAAACTTTATAATTTGTAATTATAATACTTATAAAAAAAAACCTAGTCAATAAATGTTGTTGATTTCTTAATACAAATTGTTTAATTTTTACTTCCATATTTTTTTTCGAATAATGTTCTTATTATCAGGTAAATTACAATAAAAATTCAACAAAATGAAAATAAAAGTTTTTTAATAATGCAAAAAGTTGACGCCAGCGGCGCAGATTCGATCCTACGACACTTGATTTACCAGCCGAATGATTACACATATAAGCCACGACACCGGTTAGTCATAGTGTTAAATTGATGTTTCATATTCTTTACCTCATATTATACAATATACTATAGTGAAGCAAACACTAACAAATAGGCGAAGTAATACACCAGTTGATTTTACGCACACCAACATCTTTGTGGTGTGCCCTGCAAACCGATCTAATTTGCACCGTGTATACAGGGTCAAATTAAATTAGCTAGCTAAACTTTACCATGTGTTCCGAACCGATATCGAAAACATAAATGAAACAAAAACAAAACAATTTTCTGCCACGTAAATTAAGGCAACTAAACGACTGTTCTGATATGGTTAGAAAAAATGTAAGTTAAAACGAAAAAAAAAAAACTACAAAAGCAGCTGATACAAACGCGGGCGCAAGGTCGCGCGACGCTGACCAATTACAGGCCTCAGAGCGGGAGCACACGATGCGTTGCGGCGCCGCAACGCAAAGATTTCACCGTATCAGCGGGCAGCGGGCTAAGCTAGCAGCGGGCTGATACGGTGAAATCTTTGCGGTGCGGTGCGGCAACGCATCGTGTGCACCCGCTCTCAACGCTCGCGGTGCGATATGGCGCGTTTAGATTCAGCTGTTTTTGTACCTGATCACTTTGCTTTTTATTAATTTTCTTAAGTAGGTTCTTTGATTGAAATATAATATTTTATAAACATATTCCGTTCGTTTTTTTTATTTATGTAGGTAGGTCTCTACATAAGTACTCATTCTCCTCACTCCATACTCTTCACTCCATCATTCATTCTCCTATTCCTAGTCCCTACCTAATTTAATTCATTTCCTTGCCGCAGTAACTACATTAAATTAAAAGCAATTTTATAGATTTGAGCTAGTAGTAGAAGAGTAAGTGACGTATCTGCAAACATTATGGCGGCTCGGAACATCTAATGTAAAGCTGCGCAAATAGCGCATAGTAATTTTTCTTACGTTTTTTGCAATTCACAGGTGGCAGTCAGGTCGTGTGTTGATTAAAATATGATTCGCGGCCTTATCATGCACGTAGTTACAGAATTGTAATCATTGCAATCATCAATACAACCCTCTTTAGTTCATTTAACCCCATTGAATGACTTTTTCATGAAATAGTTATTCAATGGAATAGTATTGACGATTTTAAGTATTATAATTCTGTAAATAGTGTAAATACATACGTGTTATGGTGGCGAATCATATTTTGTTTAACATACAGGCTGGCACTGCACATTGCAAAAATGTAAAAAAAAAATGGGGCTACCCTGGAATACTCAAAAACATATGAAGAGGAATTCGCCGTAGCGAGATATTTGTTAGCTCACTCATATAAATGAAACTTGCGCCAACTCGAGATATTTTTTGTTCTATTGTTATTACCTATTAAGACGTCCTTGAACGCACGGCACGATGCGATTTAGAGAATTTAAATAAAAGCAGCGCCATCTAATACTATCGATGCCACTTAGTATCGTCGCCACCTAGTATCTAGGCCGACTCCTAGATGGCATTGTAAAACTACTGCCTATGAGAATTAATGAGACGTTGGTGCTGCCATCTGTCGAAAATTTTTGGAAAAGAAAATAGCCAGTTCAATTGCCAGACTTAGGGAGGTGTCATTTCTTTGTATGGGATTGGGTATCTGTACGTATCTGTGCTCGTAGTCTCGTTATTTATGACTTTCCAAACTGTCTTTATTTTATTTTCTGCTGTTTGGATCTTGTTGCTATATGCAGGGCTTTGGCAACCTTGCAATATAATTTTAGATAGTACTTATCATAAAATCTTGAAACTTTCTTTTTGTTCGCATTCACTAGCTACCTAATAACTGGCTTACCACAATTCCAATAAATGCAGACAGACCATAGCCTTTTTTTTTTTGGAGGGTGGGAAGTCATCAAATGACCCCTCTCGCTCTGGGCGGAGCGGAAGGGAGTGTCAGACTCTTACTGACTAAAAACCAAACATGTTCCTTCTTTGGCCCTTTATGTTCCAGGGCCGCGGTATCTCTTTCGAATAGTCCCGCAGCCCTGGCAGGCATCGGCCCTTGCGGGCCCCTCCCGTTTGCTGACATCTCTTTGAGGCGCGCGTGGAACACGAACGTGCCGTCGACACGGCCTGTCGTCATACAACGGACGGACGGCGAGCTAGCCCATTACTCACCATCCACAGGCCCGCCCCTACGGTGGCCGAGAGCCATCACGGCGTGCCCCCCGACGCCCGGTGCTTCTCCTCCCGCGGCGACTGGCACGTGAGGCTCTCTCCCTCTCACGTTCCGCCGCCTCCGTCGCTAGCATGACTGCTTCGCAGAAGGAGGCGATGGCTTCCCATTCCCTCTCGCCCCGGACCATGGCTTGAACCAGGGCCGGAAGCGAAAGGTCGCCGCCGCCAATCGCCGCTACGAGGACACGGCGGTGCTCCTCCCAAGCGGAGCAGACCTCCACGGTGTGCTCCACCGTGTCCTCCGGGCGATCCTCGCAATGATAGCACCCGGGCGTTTCCTCCCCCCCGATTCGGTGCAGGTACCTCCCGAAATATCCGTGTCCGGTGAGGACCTGCGTCAGGCGGAAGGTGAGGGCGCCGTGGCGCCTCTCTAGCCACTCCTCAAAGAGGGGACTTATCGCCACTATCGTGGCGTGCCCTGCACGGGGTTGCGATAGTCGCTCTCTCCATGTCGCCATGAGATCACGGCGGAGGTCTGTCCGCTGCGCGACAATTTGTCGCGGCAGCGGAGTTTCCCCCCGGCGCTGTGCCTCCGTGCGCCACTCGTGCAGGCGCGCGAGGACTATGGCCTCCAGATCCCATGGCGGCAATCCGGCAAGGAGGCTCGCCGCCTCGCGGGAGATCGTGCGGTACCCACGGATTAGCCTTACGGTTACCACCTTTTGGGGCGCGTTCAGGTAGTGCTACGCTCGCAACCTTGGGATTGTGGGGATTGTTGGGATACATGCAGAAGCCTCCTCGTGTAGCGCAGGTTGTTCCGCCAGTGACACCATTGAACCGAGCGCTCGGCGTATCCTGGACAGTCACACCCAACACCTTATAAGACTGGCCAATTCTTCCCCTGTGGTGGTAGGGCTAACGCCCGCCTGGTTTTTATGACCACCCTCCCACCGGAATCCGGCGTCAAGCAGCCTGCTGTGTTTCGTCGTTGCGTGGGAGTTCCAGTGCCTTTTGGAATTCGACAGTAGGCAGTTGCGTTGTCCAAGGCTAGTCTCAGCCCAGGAGTGAACCTCGTCATGGCAACTCACTTTGGAGGTTAGCGGGATCCGAAGCACGGTCCTGCCGTTGGCCGACAGCAGAAAGGCTGCCCCGCCACCTCGCGAAAAATCCCGAAATGTTCCGCCGTGCCAGTTGGCGACTGCAAGGGAGGACCCGGCCGGCATCTTCGGGGGGGTTCGGGCGTCCCCGCAGTCTCCAGGTGAGTTTCCTTATCGTCGGGCTTTGCTCGTGGGAGCTGTTCAGTAAACTGGACTCGTCTCGCTTCCTCTTGAATTCCATTAAAGCTCTCTAAATCCATGAAGCGAAAAAACAAAAAGACTACGTTTAAACAACGGTGGCACTTCCTCCCGCTAAAAGTGCAATTCACTAACATCCGTGGATTGCACTCAAATATCAATCCGGTCCATCACCACCTTGAGACCGAGAAGCCGCACTTGTTCTTTTTGACGGAGACTAAGTTAGCGACCCCGTTAGATGTGGCGTACCTCAACTACCCAGGATACTCACTTGAACACAAGTTTAAGAAGCAGGCTGGGGTCTGTGTGTACGTCCGCGATGACATATGCTGTCAACGTCTCCGCTGCTACGAGGTTGCGGGTTTTCCCACTCTGTGGCTACTGGTAGACACCGGCTCTCTTAAAACAATTTATGTCGGTGTTTACAGGTCGCACAGCGGTGATCAGGAGACAACAAGATTCTTTGACCATCTTACAGAGGCAGCTGAACTGGCCCAACACAAATATCCGACAGCGGAGCTTGTCTTTCTGGGGGATTTTAATGCCCACCATAAGGATTGGTTGTTCCCGTATCAGAAAACTGACCATGCTGGAAGAGAGGCGCGCAAGTTTGCGATATCGCTAGATCTCCACCAGCTGGTTGGTCAAGCTACCCGCGTTCCGGATATTGATAACCACACACCCAACTGCTTAGACCTTCTGCTGACAACAGATCCGGACAGGCACTCTGTATCGATCTGGGCTCCGCTCGGATCGTCTGACCACTGTCTGGTGAAGTCCGTGTCTTCCAGTTCTCCCCCAGATTTAAGCCCTAGAGGCACGAGGCGAGTTTGGAAGTACGGGTCGGCAGACTGGGACGAGATGCGGCACTTCTTTGCATCTTATCCATGGCGGCAGACTTGCTTCTCTTCGCTCAATCCTTCTGACTGCGCTGACTCAATTGTCGACGTGATTCGCCAGGGAATGGAATATTTTATCCCATTCTCTGATGTTTTACTTGGTTACGAGGCTCAACCTTGGTACAACGCGTCTTGTGCGCAAGCCGATTTGCTCAAAGAGCAGGCATACCAGGCCTGGGCTTCGGCCCGTAGTGACAGGTGCAATAGTCAGCGTGCTCGTGAAACTAAAAAAGCGTACAATTCAGCCGCCAAGGATTGCAAACGGGTGTTACGGAAGGCGCGTTTCGACCATGTTTGACGAATTGGGGCTAAACTGGCGTCTTGCCCCTCGGGTAGCAAGGAGTTCCATCAGACTTCAGCATAGGAGGCGGCCTACGCTGCCTCTTATGCTGAAGTCTGATGGAACGCTGGCTCATACGGCGCAAGAGAAGGCAAATCTATTTGCCTCCATCTTTGCCAAAAATTCACGCCTAGACACGGCCTCGAATATACCACCTAATATATCTCACTGTGGCTCCGCAATGCCGATGATCTCAATCCACTTAAAAGAGGTTCGTAAGGCCCTATGCAGTCTAGACGTGAATAAAGCCAGCGGACCTGACGAAATACCTGCAAGAGTCCTGAAGAGCTGTGCTCCTGAGTTGTCTCCTGTCTTGACGCGCCTGATTCGCCTCTCTCTAAAAACCGGAGTGGTGCCGGAGTCTTGGAAGCTTGCTAATGTGCAGCCAGTGCCCAAAAAGGGTAACCGTGCCGATCCTGCTAACTATAGACCAATCGCCATAACCTCCATACTGTGCAAAGTGATGGAAAGGGTACTTAACAGTAAGCTGCTAGCATACCTCGAAGACAATGAGCTCCTCAGCGATCACCAATATGGCTTCCGTCGTGGTCGTTCAACTGGGGATCTTCTTGTGTATGTTACGCATTACTGGGGCGAGGCCATTGAGAAACACAGTGAAGCCCTTGCTGTATCGCTTGATATCTCAAAGGCCTTTGACAGGGTCTGGCACGCTAGTCTGTTGGCTAAGCTTCCTGCATTCGGCATCTCTGCCGACTTTTGCAACTGGATTTCCGACTTCCTGAGTGGACGATCGATCAGAGTGGTCATAGATGGCTGCTCATCAGATCTTAAGGCCATTGATGCCGGTGTTCCTCAGGGGTCTGTTCTTTCTGCGACTTTATTTCTGCTGCACATCAACGACCTGCTACAGCTTGGTGCGATCGGGTACGCTGATGACAGCACAGTCGCAGAAAGATACAGATAGAAAGATACCTGTCGAGTGCAAGAGCCAGTAGAGAGGATTGAATTTGACCCTAAATCTTGTTTCCCAGTGGGGTGACGACAATCTGGTCAAATTCAATGCCGTGAAAACACAGGCATGTCTCTTCACTGCAAAAAGGAGCCAGTTCCAGTTGTCTCCTGCTTTTCGAGGTACAGTTGCACCAGTTACCGACCGCCTACAGCTTTTGGGCATGGAGTTGACATCGGATTTCAACTTCGGCTCAACCATCGAGTCAAAAGCTCAGACCGCAGCTAAGAAGCTGGGCATCCTGAATAAGGTGAGGCGATACTTCACATCTGGACAGCTTTTAAATTTGTATAAAGCACAGGTCCGTTCCTGTATGGAGTAGCAGTCACCTGTGGGATGGCTCAGCAAAATACCAGCTTGCTGCACTTGATTCGGTGGAACGCAGAGCTAAAAGGCTCATAGGCGACGAGTCTTTGGTAGCAACGCTTCACAGCCTAGCTCATCGGCGTAATGTCGCCTGCTTGTCGGTCTTCTACAGACTGTACTTCGGAGAGTGTGCGCAGTTTGTGAATGTGTGAACAGTGTAGGCCTTGTAGATTCCTAGATGTGTGTTAACTTTTGTTAACCTCTTATCTTGTTTTCCGTTTTTCTTGCAACGACTTATTGTCGGGCCTATGCTGTCCCCCCATACTTGAGTACTAATGCTGTAACATGATAATATTGTAAAACTAATCATTTTAAAAGAGTAACCATGGAGTTTCTTGCCGGTTCTTCTCCATAGGAAACGACCAACCCGAACCGTGCACCTTTTTGTCGACGTTTCATAAGTGCCCATGTAGGCCTATGTGAAATAAAAATATTTTGATTTTGATTTTGATTTTGATTTTGATTTTGAGGAGCTCCACGATCTAATCCCACCATCACCCTTTTACCACCGGACTAGCAGACGTATTGCGGCGTACCATCCACACTTGGTTGATATCCCGACAAGTCGTATTCGGCGCTTCTCCTCCACGTTTATTATGCGCACAGCCAAAGTGTGGAACTCTCTGCCGGCATCTGTGTTCCCTCCCACATATAACCCGTCTGCCTTCAAAGAAAGAGTGAACAGGCATCTTCTGGGCACGCTCGTTTCATCATAGACCTCATCCATCGCTTTCCATCAGGCGTGATCGAGGTCAAGAGCAGGCCCATTTTTCAAAAAAAAAAAAACCTCAACGAACGCGCCCACACCGGGGCCCCGTAAAGGGCCATGGACCGCAAGATCCCCGCATAGAGCCTCCGGCAGGAGGCGTTTGGCCCCCTCAGGTTGGGCAGGAGCCGCTTGAAGGCAGCCCCGGCCTTTTCCAGTCTGGGAGCCAAACGTCGGAAGTGCTCCACGAAGTTCCATCGGCTGTCGAGGACGAGTCCGAGGTACCTCAACGTCGACTCGACGCCGACGGGAACCCCTCCTACCGTCTGTGTGGATCCCGACGGTGGCGCGTTCCGAGGCCCATGAAAGCACATGGCCTCGGACTTGTGCAATGCCACCTCGAGACCCAATTGCCGGATCCTCTCCACGACTATCGCAACCCCGCGTGTCATCAATTCGGCCGCCGCCTCGTGCGACCTCCCCTGCGCCAGCACCAGCGTGTCGTCAGCGTAGCAAACCACGCTGACGCCGCTAGGGAGGTCGGCGCGCAGCACCCAGTCGTAACCGATGTTCCACAAGTGCGGCCCCAGAACCGATCCCTGTGAGTGGAACACCGCACGACATCTCTCGCCGGTTCCATTCTCCGCTGTGACCAGGATAGATGACGGTCCTGTCCGTCAGGTAGTCCCCGACCACACGACGAAGGTAGGTCGGCACCCGGTGATACCGGAGTGCCTCCCCAATGCAGCTCCAGGGTATGGAGTTGAAGGCGTTGGCGATGTCGAGAGACACCGCCAAAACGACCCCACCCCTGGACACCGCATCCCCGGTGTCCAGTTTGCAATTACTCTTTCGAAGAGCTTGCCCACCTCGTCGAGCACCACAATGGGCCGGTATGCGGACGTCCGCAGGGCGCCCCGGCTTCCGGATGAGGACCAGCTTCCCTGTCTTCCAACGAAGCGGGAACTGGCCTCTCTCCAAGCATACGCTTAGGAGCCCCTCCAGTCGGGGCCCGAGAGCCTGCAAGGCCAGGACCTAGGCTTTGCCAGGTAAGCCATCGGGTCCCGGGGCGGTATTTCTGGCCTTAAGCCGGTTTACCGCCACTCTCAGGTCTACCCCGGTCACCTACGGAGTGTCATCATCGTCCTCGGCGTGGTCCGCTTCCGGCACCGCAAGCGGCGGAGACATAGGCGGGGGAGGATGTTTCCCTCGCGAAGGGAACAGAGCGCTCACCACGTCCTCCACAAGCTGCGGCCGGAGACTCTGCGTCAGCGGGGGGGCCCAGGTGCGGAGTTTGTTCCGCACCATCTGGTAAGGGCGCCCCCACGGATCTCTGTCGAGAGTCTCCAGCATCTCCTCGTGGGCCAGATCCTTGGCCCGCTGGACAGCCTCTTGGAGGGCGGTCTTCGCTGCTCTGTATCATCCCTCGTACAGCTCCGCCTCAATGGCTGCCGCATCCGGAGGACGGATGCGGAGCCTGCGATGCCTGGCTTACAGGTGCCGCGCGGCGACGCACGCCTCGCGCAGAGACGTCAGCTCCGGCGACCACCAGTACACCTGACGCCGGGCGCTTTCTGGCCGAACTCGGGGCATTGCCACGTCGCAGATCTCGGACATGGCCTCCTGGAACCAACCCGCCTCGTTGTTGACATCGGCAGTCCTGCCCGGTGGTGTCACCCAGGCCTGCACTGCTTAAGTGCCCATCGCGGACCATTCGGGGCCTGTTGGACCGGCGCGCTTGAGGGGGCAGAGACATCGAACCGGATGTACCGGTGGTCGGAATAGGTCTCCACCCCCTCTATTACGCGCCAGTCAAGGACACGCGGTGACAGAGCGGGGCTAGCAAACGATATGTCCACCACCGACTCGCCCCGCATCCGCATACACGTGGGGACAGAACCCCGATTTAGGAGGTCCAGGCCTGACTCCAGAGCCCAGTTCTCCACCATCCTTCCCCGCACGTCCGTGCAACGAGAACCCCAAGCCAAGTTCTTGGCATTGAAGTCCCCGAGCACAAGCATGGGGAGGGAATGGCCTCCGATGACGACACTCAACTCCGTGAGGGAGTTATGGAACTCGGCGAGAGTTCGGTTCGGAGAGAAGTAGACTCCCGCTACGACTATCTCCCCGAACCGTGCTGCTACGCACCCCTGACCCTTCCTGACACTCTCAAGGGTCGGGGTGTCCGGCGGCGGCCGACGAAATGATGGTCACTGAGCCGCTAAGGTCCTCCACCCAGTCTTCCCTGGGAGGGACAAAGTACGGCTCAGCGACCACGGCTACGTTAATCGACCACTGCGCCATGCTCTGGAGCAACAGATCCTGAGCGCAGGCGCAGTGGTTGATGTTCGCCTGGAGGAGGCGTTGTACGCACCGGGACTTACAGCTTAGGACGGCCGTTTATTCCAAGTGCGAACGATGTGGCTGGGTTTTTGAGACAATTGAGCCTGGTTCGTACCTAAAACCCGACTGACTATAAACCTAGCCCTACAGTAACTACCTAGCACCCTAGTAATCCTAGTCCTATAGTAATTACCTACTCAGCTATCACCCTTTTTTTTTTTTTTTTTTTTGTTGACGCTGGGAAAAAATGCATTACGCATACCCTCCCGTCGGGGGACGGAAGGGGTATGTGGGACTCCCCGGGCGAACCACACCCGGTATACCCACTAAAACGACCCAGCGCATTCCCGCTTCGTCATAGTGGCGGGGGACTGGGAAACCGGCAAAGCCTTTACGTCCAGTCCTCCGCCGACGATTGCCCCGCAAGACAACCCCTCACACCCTCACGGGTGTGGGGGGCCGGAATGACCGCAAAGGTAACGAGTGCAATGCGGGCGAAGGTACCCCCGTGCCTGCCGCCCGCCGTCACCATGAGGAGGGAGGGCATGACGCCTTCTCCCCCTTCCGCTGCGGAGCGGCGCAGCGAGGGGATCAACCCCCCGCGCGCGCTCCGCCTCCTCCCTTTGCGAGTGAACTCGCAAAAGGAGGCAACCGCTGACCAGGCCTCCCCGCCCCCCAGCGTGGCGCTCAACCACGCTGGGAAGCGAGAGGTCCGGTCCTACCACCGGCGGGCCCAGTGCGCCGCCGGACGCCGGGCGCGCCCGAGCCAGCACTCCGCAAGACCGTACCGAGCGCGCCCAACGCCCGGCGGCACACCGAGCCCGCCCTGGCTCCTCCACTGCGCCCTCTGCGACCCAGAGGGCCGCGTGGAGTCGCCCCACCGTGTCAGAATATTGGCCACGACAGTAACGTTCCCCGAGGAATAAGAATCTCTTCCCATTCATCGGGGACGGATACTGCCGCGCCCAGGGTGCACCGTCCACAGCAGCTGCTGTTCCCTCCAGACGTATCGAGAAGGACCGGCAGCCACTGGGCCCCCTAGGAGGTTTTCTGACCTAGCACCCCACTCAGCTATCACCCTAGTTTAAGTTGACCTAACGCCCTAGCCTACCATACAAACCGTTTACGTGAGGGATGTCTGTTACAAGGAGACCTACGGTAACAGACGGAACTTGGGTAGGAATAGGGGTTCGTGTACGTCGTGCAATGTACACAGGAAATGGTTTTCTCACTGCCGATCCCACAGACTCATAGGACCGATGATGGCTAAAGGCGTCTTGGCCACAGTGAGAGGAGGTATAGGAGATGAATCACACTCGACTCCAGCTTGATGACTAATTTATTACAAATAATGAACTTAATTATATACATATTTTGTGGTAAATACACATTGATGGCTATTTACATTCAAATTCAAATTCATTTATTCATTTTGTGAACATAGGGTAAAAAAATATACAGATGTTATATAAATAAATGTTGGTCCATACTATGTCCCGCCAGAAGGCATACAAAATAGTGTGTTCAAATGTCAATTTACAAAATAAAATGCAAAATATAAAGTTAATACTAAGTAGAAAATGTCACAATAAAGTTTCATGTCAAACACTAAACGCTAATAATATGTCAATGTAATAATAATATGTCAATAAATTAAAACGGCACATAAACAAGTATCAATCAATCAAATCTTATATAATAATAGATGAAATACACAGCACAATATGTCAATAAAAACGATCAATTCAATATTATAAGGGAACAAAATTTTACAGACAGATTTAAATTTATATAAATATTATTTTAATTTGTCTTTAAGATATTCATTGACAGAATAATACGCCTTGTCATTTAATAATTTAGAAAGCTTACGTTTAAACTCATTCATGTTGTCGCTTGATACAATTTGATCCGGTAGTTTGTTATAAAGTTTTGGAGCCATTGCATATATACTATTGTAGAGGAATTTGGTTTTAGTGTATAATGGGTGCAGCTTTTTTGATCGCCGTTGACTTTCAACAGATCTATATAAAGACATGTTATTTTTTACAAAGATACAGGCTTCATAGATGTAGAGAGATGGTACAGTCAATATTTTTAAGTTTCGGAAATGTGGCTTGCATGAATCTGTTCTTTTTATTTTACATATAGCACGAATACACTTTTTCTGTGCTATCAATACCTCCTCTACCTTAGCCGCATTACCCCAAAAAATAAGGCCATATCGCAATGCAGAGGCGACATAGCCATGATAAGCTGCTAGGAGCGCTGTTTTGTTTACAATTTTGCCTAGCATATTTAGAGCATATGAAAACTTACTGAGCTTCCCACATACATTATCGATTTGCGTCCTCCATGACATATCGCTATCAATATGCAGGCCAAGAAATTTTGTTACAGTAGTTTCATGTATTTGGTCACCTTTGTAGTTCACCTGAATATGTGAGAGGTTATTTTGTCTAATTTTAAAATTCATAAATTTAGTTTTAGCTAGGTTAATTTTGAGGTTATTTGCGTTCAGCCAGTCAACAATCGTAACAAGACTATTGTTAATATCATCTTCTATTTCTTTATTACTACCAGTGTTATATATAACCGTGCTGTCGTCGGCAAATAAGGACATTTGGTGAATGATCACTTGGGGAAAGTCGTTAATGTAGCAAATGAACAGCAAGGGTCCCACCACAGTACCCTGCGGAATACCGTAACGGAGAACTCTAGAGCTAGACGAGTGTACTACTTCAGTTTTGGACTTTATATCAACTTGATTAATCTGCGTAATTTGTTCTCTATCCTCCAAATAAGATTGTATGAGATTAAGCACGTTACCTCTGATGCCGTATCTATTTAGCTTACTTAGCAGTACCTTATGGTCCACATAATCGAATGCTCTGGTCATATCCATATACATTGCCATTACTGGTTTCCTATTGTCCATATTGTGATGTACTTTTGCAAGAAAATTGTATATGGCCATATTAATGGTTTTTCTCTTCCTAAAACCCATTTGTTCCTTGCAAAAAATGTCATGTTTTTCAAAGTAATTGTAAATACTATTATAAAGAACTTTCTCAAAGATCTTTGAGAAAATCGGTATGAGAGCTACAGGTCTATAATTACTTAAAATTGTTTTGTCATCTTTTTTATGTAATGGCTTGACAATCGAAATCTTTAACTTTTGCGGAAAAATACCATTTTGAATACAGCTATTTATTACGTCACTTAATATCGGTGCTATAAGAGGAGCCACTACTTTAACTACTCTTGTGTCAATATCATCATATCCTGTACTATTGGTGTTTCTAAGATTATTAATAATAGTTATAATGTCCTGAGGTATGGTTGGTTCCATAAAAATAGATTTATGAGATCCCAATGTATTAAAATTGTTATTAGTCTGATAATTATTGGCATTTGGTTGTACTGAGTCCACAAAATAATCATTAAATTGCTCTGCTATAATTTTAGGATCTGTTATATATTTATCATTTACATTAATTACACGTATATTAGATTTAGGAATGTTGGGTTTCATACTATTTATAACCTTCCAAGTTGCTTTGGATTTGTTGGTACTTGTCCCAATATAATAGCTATTTTGAGCTCGTTGTGTTAGTTTGATTACTTTTTTATATCTTTTTGAGAATGTTTCAAAAGCTATTTTTGAATCGCTGTTACGTGTTAGTTTGTATTGCCACAATAAACTTCGTCTCTTCTTACTACAGCGTTTTATTCCCCGCGTGATCCACTTGGGCCTCATAACTGTTGATATTTTACGTTTGACAATTGGGAAACAGAGATCGTAGAATAGTTTAAACAAATCATAAAATGAGTCAAAGCTTTCATTTGCATTATCCGATTCGTAAACTTCGGAGAAACTAAGACTGGAAATACATTTCCTGAAAAGATTAATGTTTTCCTTGCTGTAATCGCGTTTATTAACATAGTAGTATTTTAAAATACATGTACGCTGAACAGGAAACTTCATCATTTGCGCTGTGTGGTCAGACACACCTAGCTCCACTAGCTCACTCTTGCGGCCTCGTATATTGTGAAGAAAATTGTCTAGACAAGTACCGCTACTAGGACGCGTAGGTTTTTTTATTTCTGTATAGAGATTAAATTCCTTTAAAAGATGTTTAAATAAAGTAGAATGTTTAGTTTTCTGAAGAACGTCAATGTTAAAATCACCGCAGATTATTATTTTTTGATTATTATTATAACAAAACTTTCGTAATAAGTAAGTTAAATTGTTAAAGAAAAGATTCATGTTACTTTGATTCGGTACTCTATATATACACAAGATTATAATTTTGTGGTCAGTCAATTCCAACGCACAGCATTCAAATACGTTAGGAATGTTAACATTTTTTACTAAATCTATTTCTGAGTAAGCAATGTGATTGTTGACTAGTATACAGGAGCCACCATTTCGCTTTTGTCTTGTGAAGCATGTAGCCAAAGTATAGTTAGGAATGTTCAGAAGTTCGACGTCACTCTGCTTCATATTATGTTCCGTAAAACAGAGAATATCAACACATTTCCCACAGTTTGCGAAAGAATCCATACGTTCCGTTATTATATCACTCTTTGTTAGAAGACCATTTATGTTTTGATGTAATATGCATAAGCTACATGTGTGCTGTGTGTGTATCGAGCCGATGAAGCGAAGATCTCAGTAGGCCACTTCTTAGCGCTGACGGTGTGCTGGTGTTGCCGGCGCGTGGAACGAATGTATGTCGCTCTTAATGCTGACGCTGTGATGCTGTTGTTGGCGCGTGTAACTATGATATGTTCACGGCTGAACATTCTGGCGCCTCTCAGGTCCTAGGCTCCAGTTGGTATAACTCAATAGTTTCGTGTTGATGTGGTAGACTGTACATTGGTTCCGTTTTGATAGTTGGTTGGCCTGTTGTAGGTTGGGTAGATGTCTTGTTGGCAGCAAGCGAGGTTGGTTCTGTTGCTGTTTGGTTGGCTGGCTCGGTACTTGTCTTTCTGGTCTTGTGCTGCATTGTGACTCCAATCCATCTCAGTATTGCTGGGCCGTAGCAAACTAAAAACAAAAAGGTTAAAAACATGATTATACACGAAATTGCACTTGTTAAGTATGCGTGAGAACTAATTTGATTCCAAATAGTACTATCTAATTGGGTTTGTAAGGCATTTTCTTGATTAACTAAATTCTGAAAAATCTCTTTTGAGTGATCTATGACTTCTTCGTCTTTCGTAATGTTTAGCATGGATTTGTTCACCATGTGCGTTTTTATGGGAAAGTCTATTTGTTTTGAGTATGATGTTACAATCGGTACTGAAACAATTCTTTTGGCAGTTAATATGTTATTAGTTGTTTTAATAATGCAGTTATCTGCAATTCGTATTACACCGACATTTTGAAGCTCAATTTCTTCTCTTTGTCCGTCACAAAGTATTGACATCGTAACCCGATCTCTTGCAATGAATAACCAAGTGTTTGGCATGTGAAGTTGTTTCCATATTATTTTATTGGATAAATAATATGTTTTGGTAGGACATTTCGTATGTGTCTGGTTTTTAAATAGTTGATCTACAATGCAATTTTCTTTTAATTGCATGTTTTTCACGGCCCCAGGAAAGCAAATGAAGTGGTTAGTCCATTCTAAGCAACGTTTGAACTCCTCATAGTTCAAGTCAAAATACATTTCGTTGTTGTAATCTAACCCTATGTAAGCTTTGGGTACTTCTAGACTTTGGGCGGACTTGTCAGAATTTATCTTTGGGACTGGTGTAACATACATTAAAGTATATTTAGTTATCTCTTGTATAGGAAAATATGAGTATATTTTAATATGAGTCTTGTTTTCAGATATTTTGGTGTCCAGTAACTGTTGTTGTACGATTCTTAAATTTGATGGTAATTTCTTGTTTGCTGATGATATCAGGTCACTGACGTTCTTTGGTGTAAGAACACTGTATACTGTCGCCTTGCTTAAGTATATTTCTAATAATCCGTTATAATAACCCATGATTTCTTCCATGTAATTATATGCTAATTGGTAAGTCTGCATAATACGTATGTTTACACTGTTGTGGTCGACTGTACTGAACCAATGGTTGTTACTCTCTATGTAACCTATGACTTGGTTTAATTTAGTTTGAAATCCTATAAGTTTCTGTTTTATTCTTTCTTCAGTTTTGTTCACTTGTGAGATTGTTGATATCATAAATTTGGTTTGATGGTTGGCAGCTTCAATTAACTTTTTTTGGTTTAAATTTAATGTGTCTATATCTCGATACGCCTCATCATTCACTCCAAAGATAGAAGTTAGTAACTGTCCCAATATTCCCCTTTTCTTCCTAGTTTGGTTCACTTCTGTCAAATATTCTTTAGTCCGCTCAAATTTTGATTCTTCTTCTAACAAATGGTGGTATAATTGTTTACAAAATCCGGAAGCTGTTATTTGTTCTGCATTTGTGCATAGTTGGCTGAATTGTGACGTCATTGTTTTTATTTTGACAAGGTCTTGCTCTAGGTGTTGTTTTTCATAATTTATTTCTATTCTAAATATTCCTCTGTCAATGCTTGCTGTTCCTATTTGTTCAACATAAAATCCTGGTGGTACCGGTTTTAAGCAGTAAGTCGTTGTAGTCGATTTTGCTGAACCCAATATTTGTAAAATGATGAGCAGCAATGTGAACCATTTGGATATTTTATTACATTGTTTGTTTTGATTAGTTTTGTTATTTCTTAAGATTTTTGCGGTGTTTGTTTGTATTGCATGCATAGGTTCATTACTACTACTATACATATTTGTTTCGATTGGCAATGGTATTAATGTGTGGATTGATCGTTTTTGAGTTGTTCCTGACGATTTTTGAAGCGTTACTACTCGGGATAAGTCGTCGTCACCCGTATGTATTTCCTTTATTTTTGCAAGTGGCCATTTGCTGGGAGAAACTTTTTCATCTTTTATAATTACTAGAGTTCCAACCGACAAGTTTTCTTGATTGGTTTTCCATTTGTACCTTTGTTGAAGTTGGTGTAAATAGTCTTTAGTCCAGCTATTCCAGAAATCCTTTTTCATTTTTTGAATCTGTTTCCATCTGTTGATGTGATCTGTATTAGTTTCCGATAGCGGGTCTGGTACCCCTACTGCTTCTCTTCCAATTAAGAAATGACTCGGTGTTAACACGATATTATCGTTTATATCTTCACTTAGTGCACATAAAGGTCTCGAGTTTAAACATGCTTCAGTTTGGTGTAAAAACGTGCTCATTTCTTCGTAAGTTAGTGTCTGCTCTCCTATCACTCTACGCAAATGATGTTTCATAGATTTTACTCCTGCTTCCCAAATCCCTCCGAAGTGGGGGGATGATGGAGGAATAAAGTGCCATTGTGTTCCAATGTTGGTCAACGTGTTTTGAAAGTCGTCAGACTGGGTTATGTCTAACATTTCTTTGTATAAGTAATTGGCAGTGCCTACGAAATTCGTCGCGTTGTCACTATACATGTGTGATACTGGACCTCTGCGTGCCATAAACCTCCGTAGAGCGGCTATGAACGTTTCTGCTGATAAATCGCCCACCAGCTCCAGATGTACCGCTTTCGTGGATAGGCAAACAAATATCGCAATGTAGCCTTTGTAAGATTTATGACCCCTTCCTTTCATTGTTCTCACTGATATTGGTCCAGCATAATCTACTCCTGTGTGACTGAATGGGTATGATTCCGTCACTCTTGGTTTTGGTAGTGAGCCCATTTTTTGTGAGGCGGTGGTTGATCTGTATCTAGTACACTTTACACATTTTCTAATGCTGCTTTTCACTGTTCGCTTTCCTCCAAGTATCCAATATTTTTGTCTTATGTACGCTAAGGTCATACTATTACCTCCATGTAATGTGGTTAAATGAGCATCACGAATTATGATTAATGTTACATGATGGTCATGAGATAACAGAATGGGGTGTTTTTGATCGTATGGTAGACTGGAGTTTTGAAGTCTTCCTCCTACTCGCAGTAAGCCTTCATTATCAATAAACGGATCAAGGCACGACAGCCTGTTCCCTTTCTTCAATGATTGTCCGGCTTTAATGGTTTTGTACTCCTCAGCAAATTCTTCTTGTTGAACTAAGTGGAGGACTTTTTTCGTTGTTGAATTAATTTCCTTACAACGTAATGGTTTTTTGTATTCTTGTTTATTTACGAATCTGTAGCAGTATGATAACACTCGTATCATCCTTTGAAAGCTTGAAAATCTTGTCCAGATTTCGTTCTTCGGTATAATGGTTATATGATAACATCGTTTAATCTCCTCACATATTTCTGGTACAGTTTTCGTACTAGGCATGTTCTCACTTTTTAACCACTCCGGTCCATTCCACCATTGAGATAAGTTTTGTAATTTATTTGGCGCAATACCTCTTGTAATTAGGTCAGCTGGATTATGTAATGTGTTTACATAATTCCATTTTGCTTGTGGTAGTATTCTTTGTATTTCAGATACTCTGTTAGCGACAAACGTCTTCCATCGCTCAGCTTCTCCTTTGATCCAGCCGAGAGTAATCATTGAGTCAGTCCAACAATAAATATTTTCAATTTTCATTTCCATTCCAGTAATAACTTTTTCCATTAGTTGGGTTAATAATACTGCAGCACATAACTCCAATTTTGGCAATGTTGTTTTTTGTTTTTTCGGTGCTACCTTTGACTTAGCTTGTAAAAGGGTAACGTTAACTGTGTTATAATTCAGTATTCGGCAGTATATCACTGCACCGTAGGCTTTTTCGGAAGCATCACTGAATCCATGCAGCTCGACTCTCGATTCGTTTGAAAAATGACACCATCTTGGGATGGAAATCTTCTCAATAATCTTTAGTTGATTTTGTAGTTCAATCCACCTTGTTTTTATAGTTTCCTCTACGGGCTGATCCCACTCTGAGCCATTTGTCCAAAGTTCTTGAATCATGAGTTTCATATTTATGATAACAGGTGCTAACCATCCCAGAGGATCAAATATCTTAGCGATTTCCGATAAAATAAATCGTTTTGTTGGTTTTTCATTTGGATTAATTGTAATCTGAGAACAGAAACTATCCTCTAATGGTGACCATAATACCCCTAAGGATTTTCTAGTTTCATCTAGCGGTATTTTCGTTACTTGGTCGTCTTTGCTTTCATTAGGTATGTTTTCTAGCAATTCAGCACTGTTAGACGACCATTTTCGTAACTTAAATCCGCCTTTTCGCAGCATATTTATTAAGTTTTCTTGCAACATTTTTGCTGACTCAACATTTGTATCTCCTGACAAAATATCGTCCACGTAAAAGTCCTGGAGAGTTCTTTGGCTGGCTATTGGGTAGTTAGCTTTTTCATCAACAGCGAGTTGTTGTAGCGTCTTAATCGCTAAGTATGGGGCAGCTGCAGTTCCGTACGTCACAGTAGTTAGTTCGTATTCGTCGATCATATGTTTCGGTGAATTCCTCCATACTATTCGTTGGTATGTGAAGTCTTCTTCGTTAACGTTACCTTATATACCTTGTTTCAACATCTTGAGCTTACGCTACGCGATTGTAGCAGACTTAGCATACGCCACGCTACGTGAGTCAAATAGTAAACAATATTTTTAGAAAGTAAAATTACTTAGCAGGATGGACAATATAACTGTACGCAATAAATTGATAAGATCACAATCACAAATGGACTTATCGTCTTCAACTTGCTTGACTTATTGAATTCAACCATGTTCGATTCTACTATGATGAGTATCCAGAGTGATACGCAAAACCACGATCAGTCATATTCAGAGGATCTCAGGCGAGAAATAAATGAAATAAAAGAAAAATTAAAGAGGGCTGATAATGAAATCGAAAATCTTAACTGTGAAAATACTAAGCTGATGCAGGTTACACAGGATCAACAACGACAGATTGAGCTTCTGAAAAAAATTACCTGCACTACCCCTCAGCGCAAAAATAACTCGTCTCCTATCTCGAAACGAATACTAAGTATGAGAGTGAACACTCCCCGCCACTCTCCTCTACGACTAGCTAAAAGCACATATATAAAAAGCCCCAGCCCTCGTTCAACCCAGCACGATGATATCGAATGCATTAAAGCCGTTCAGTCGGAAAGCCAACTTTGCAATGCTGACAAAAAAGTGTACAACACAACAACACCACACTATGCTGTAAGTACGGCTCCAGTTGTGACTCAGAATTACAAACACAAAGTAATCATCCTAGGTGATGGGCAAGGTCGGGGACTACACACCATACTACAAAACCTGCTTGGATCTGAGTACGACGTGGTATCCTATATAAAACCAGGTGCTGTATTGAGTAAGATCCTAGAATACCCGAAGAGTGAAATAAGCACACTAACAAAAAGCGACTACGTGATTATATTGGGCGGATGCTGCGATAAAAACCCTCTTGATATCGATATAAA
The DNA here is from genome assembly GCA_950022335.1 of Eurois occulta. Lineage (NCBI taxonomy): Eukaryota > Metazoa > Arthropoda > Insecta > Lepidoptera > Noctuidae > Eurois > Eurois occulta. The sequence goes on along the minus strand of OX465487.1, from coordinate 1,991,819 downwards.
TTTACATCGTTGGTTATCGTCAACTGCAAATACAAATGTAATTATAGGTGAAGTACCCAGTAACAGGTTTCTTAATGCATCAAAAATTAACTATTTACTACGATTTATCTGTAAGAAATATAAAAATGTATTGTTCATGGACCTGAATTACACTAGATTCTTACCAAGACGCAATTATGTACTAAATCTTGCAAGGTCGTTTTTAAAAGAAATATTGTGTATTCATTACCATTTCAAAGCATCGCAGTACGAACAGATGTGTCAAATTAAAAGTAAAAAATCTTTTGCAAGTAAATACGTGCAAGTTAATTTAAATCTGGACCAAATTGTAACTGATAGAATTAATACAGACTGTATAAATGAATCAATCAATGAGCACGTTGAACCGGAATGTAGCAAAATCGAAAACCCCAACTCGAATAATTTATTTCGTTTCTAAATTTGTCACTATCCTTCATCAAAATATTAACGGATTGGTCAATAAATCTGATATGCTTTCTGTTTGTGTTAACGATTTGGCCGCCCAGAACCAACCTGTTGACATATTATGTATCACTGAACACAACATGACGGACGGTGACGAAGTGTATCTAACAATACCAAATTATAAACTTGCGTCTTATTATATGAGAGATAGCAGGCACGGAGGCTCCTGTATATTAATTAAAAATAATTCGGAATTCAGAATTCTTCATGACATCACAAAACTTTCCATATGTAACATAATAGAATGTTCTGCAATTGAGCTGTTGGAACATCAAATAGTTGTTCTTTGCATTTACAGACCACCTAACAACTCCGCAGGCACTATAGATAGCTTTTTCACTACTTTAAATAAAATATTAAAGAACATTTGCTCACACGTTAGAAAGGTCGTAATATGCGGAGATTTCAACATAGATACTTTGAAGCATACGAAAATGTCCATTGAATTTACTGAAATCTTAACCAGATATAATTTAAAACTAAAATTCAATCAAATAACGCGATTTGCTAGTAAAACGTGCATAGACAACATAGCCCACAACATAAGAGCCTGTAAAGGCACTATGAAGGAATTAGCACTATCAGACCATATGGCGCAAATAGTAAAAGTTCCAGTTAAAAAGACCTGCAACATAAAATACTGGTTTATATTAAAACGGGATTACTCTCAAGACAATAGAGCAATATTTATAAAATATTTAAATCAGCTAACCAATAGCGACGTCTACAGTTGCTCGGATGCGAATACTGCTTATAACATATTCCACGATAATTTCGTTATGTTATATAATCTCTGTTTTCCGGTTAAGAAAGTCAAGATACATAACAGATCTAGACCGAAATGGATTTCACGTGGATTAAAAATATGTAGCAAACGTAAATGGCAACTACTGTGGCAATATAGGAATAATCCAAATCAAACCACTAAAGCCGCTTTCAAAGCATACGCAAAGAGATATAAAACTATAATTAGACTGACAAAAAAATCTCAAAACGACTACTTCATTAAATCTGCCATAAATAAGAATAAAGCTACTTGGAAAGTAATAAATGACATCAAATGTAAGTATCCAAATGAAGGTGTGGCTCAATTAACAACAAATGGCGTCACCATACATAATCCCCAAGATATTGCTAATTCGTTTAATGACTTTTTTCTTGACATCAATAATAATACTAGTGTACCCCAGGAATCATCCAATAAATTGACATATAATTCTGATTCAATCTTTATGACACCGACTATCCCTGATGACATTAATAAAATAATAATTGCTCTAAAAAATAAAAACAGTGCCGGTTATGATAACATTATGACAAATATTGTTAAGGATGTAGCCCATATTATATCAGAACCACTTAGCTTCATTGTCAATCTATGTATAGAAGAAGGCATTTTCCCAGATAAACTAAAAATATCGGTTATAAAGCCAGTGTTTAAAAAAGGAGACAAAACTAACATGAGTAATTACAGGCCCATTGCATTGATACCTATTTTTGGGAAAATCTTTGAAAAGGTGATGTTTAACTGTCTTTATAATTTCTTTGAGGCAAAAAATATCCTAACGCCCAATCAATATGGTTTCAGAAAAAACAAATCCATAAATGTAGCAATTTATAACTTCTTACACAAGGTAATGATTAACTTGGATAAAGGGTTGCCAGCTGTCGCATTATACATGGATATGTCGAAAGCTTTCGATCGTGTCGATCATAAAATCCTCTTAAGAAAGTTGTATGCATATGGTGTAAGAGGAAATGTTTACAAACTCATAGAATCGTACCTTGGTAACAGGCAACAATTCACAGAAGTAAGGAGGATAAATCTTAGTACTAAAACAGAAGAACTATATGTATCTGAATCCAAAACAGTTACATTCGGCGTTCCTCAAGGGAGTATTGTCGGCCCTCTATTCTTCCTCATCTATATAAATGACATGCCTTCAGTAACTACTCATGACATTACACTATTTGCTGATGATAGCACCGTTTTATTTGCTAATGATAATTCAATTGATTTAGAATCTGACATTAACCAAACAATATTATTAATTATAGACTGGCTTAAAATGAATAATTTAATGTTTAATATCGATAAAACTAAAATAATGGATTTTAAAATACGAACTCGACGTACAGGTGGTTTAAAAATTCATTACCTAGATAGTGACATTGAGGAAACGGAAGTAACGAAATTTCTAGGGCTATATATTGACCACAAACTTAATTGGAAATTTCATATTGAGCATGTTTGCAAAAAGCTGGGACAATTTTCATATGCATTGTATAGATTAGGGAAAATAGCGAATCGGAGTACTTTGCTAACAGCCTACCACGGTTACGTTGGCTCTATTCTCAGATACGGTGTAATATTTTGGGCTAACAGTACGGAAAAAGAGCGCGCCTTCGTTGCTCAAAAACGCTGTATCAGGGCTATGTTTAATTTAGGCGAAACTGACTCCTGCAAGCCATTCTTTAAAAACAATAAATTATTGACACTACCGTGTATCTATTATACTAGAGGCAGCAGTATTTGTTAAAAACAATATCCACATGTTTAGCTACTACACGCGTATACGGCGTAAGGATAAATTACGTACAGCAGCCAGTAAAACTCATCTAATGCATGAGAGCATCTTTTGTTCAGCTACACGCATCTATAATAATTTACCGGGGCCAATTAGAACAATTATGAAAAAGGAAAATTTCAAAAGGACTCTCCATGATCTGTTGGTAAACAAAACTTACTACTCTGTAAAAGAATTTCTGTCCGACAAGTCTTTACTTAAATATAGTCCCACCCAGTCATGATGTGTTCGATGACCTACAGATATATCATAATTATGTAATTTCTTTTATTTTAATTTTTTTTTACAATTTGACATTTTAATTTATTATGATTAATTTAATTTTTTTTAATTTTATATTTTGACATGTTCCTACCTATTTTAATTTGTTATTGTATTTTATGTGTATAATTTGACATGTATTACCCATCTTAGTTTGTTATGTTTGACTTTATCTTTTTTATTTTTGAATTTTTTATGTAAATTGCATTTGACATTTTGGTTTATTTAGTTACTCAATTCATTGTGCTAGAGTTAAAATAATAATAATATGCAATAATGTAAATTTCATCGAACTACTAATTTATGTGTTATTATTGTATGCCCTACGGGCGGGACATAGCTGATCTAAATTAAACGACTCAAGAACTGTAAATTGTACCTATGATCCACAATAAAAATATTGAATTGAATTGAATTGAACGTTTATGTATCGGTACATTTTTTCGATGTCCGCCATAAATGCTATTTTATGTTTACGCCAGCGCAACAGTATAACTGCTAAATCTTGCTGTAGTCTCGGTCCCGTAAACATATTATCGTTTAGACTTATGTTAGTACTTGACTTGCTCGACGCATCAAAATATACTACTCGTAGCTTAGTAGTTAGTGAATCTTCCCTAATAACTGGTTGATGTGGTATATAGTATTTACCTTGGTAATAGTCAGTACTAGTAACTTTCCTCATGTGGCCCATTTCTAAGTACTCACTGAGGAATTCTTGGTATTTTTTTCGTAACTGTTCATCTTTGTCGAACTTCCGTTCTAATTGTAGAAGTCTTGCAATTGCTTTTTTGCGCGAATCCCCGTAATCTACGCTGTCATTCTTGAATGGGAGTTTCACTGTGTATGTTCCATCTGGATTTCTTATAGTAGTTTTTTGGTAATAGTTCTCACAAGCCTGATCCTCGTTAGATACTTGGTATTTTTCAGGAATTTCTTCTAATTCCCAAAACTTGTTTAGTTGCTGAACTTCTGTAGTCCGTGTCATCATACTGATAACTGTATTAGTATTGGTGGTATCGCCGCAAATACCGGATAAAATCCACCCAAACTCGGTATTTTGAGCGATTATCCCGTCTTGCATCTTGTGTAATCCGTTAAGTAGCAAGTTACTATATTCTTGAGCCCCCAATATTATATCTATTGGTCCTCTTTTGTAGTATGTAGGATCGGCAAATAGTTTATTTTGTAAGCAATCCGATTTTAGTTCTAGTAAATTTTTCTCTGGTAAACAGCCAGTTAGTTTTGGTAGTATTATAAGTGTGACTGGTAACCTATATTCGCTCGGAAATCTTGGCTGTAGCATGACATTGATAGAGTTTTTCGATGTTTTAGGTTTTTCGTCAGCAATCCCGATCACTTCGGTATGTATCTTAATACGTGGGAATGCCAATAGTTGGGCAACCTCTTCTGTGCAGAATGATGCCTCTGAACCTTGATCACATAGAACCCTTAGTAGATGCGATGTCCCGTCTGACGAGTGGGTTTTTATTAAGGCCGTCGCTAGTAGCGTGGTTTTTGGTATATTAGTTTTGTTAATAGTAGATATGTTAGACACAGTTTTCGTCATGGATTCACTTGTAGACGGGGTTGACAAGTTTTCCTTTTTTGACTGAATTTTTTCGTGTCTTGTAGTAGTATTATTGTTGTGATGGTGTAAATAGGAATGGTGACCTCTTTTCCCACAGTATCCACAACTTTTTTCGCTGTGACATTTTACCGACGTTTCATGAGTCAAACAATTTTTGCACTTCTGTTTTTCGTTTACGATGTTATTGCGTTCTTGCACTGATAGCGTTTTAAAACCAGCACATTGGTAAATGCTGTGTTCGCGACTTTGGCAAAACCAGCATACACGTTGATCCACTTGTTTGGTAGTTGAATTCGATGACTCATGGCGCGATCTGTGAGCAAACGTCTCTTCCCTCAGAGTGCTTGAAGTTTCCAGACACTTAAACCTTTTTTCTAAGAATTGCATCATTGCCGAGAATTCTTGTACTTTATTTGGCTCTATTAATTGATGCTCGTATTTTTCATCAGTTTCTGGGTCCCATATTCTACTAAGTATTCTTGTTAAAATAGGGTCCCAAGTTGAAATGTCGATGTTTTGACTTTTTAGTGCTTCTAGGTTTTCGTTGACTGTATCATGGAGATGTTTTAAGTTCGAGGCGTTACTTTTCTTTATTTTCGACATACTCAGAATATTGTCAATATGCTTAATAATGATTATTCTTTCGTTTTTGTATCGTCTTGTTAGCAAATTCCATGCAGTTATGTAATTAACGTCACAAACTGTTAAATGCTTGATCAGCTTAGCGGCGTCACCTCGCACATGCGTTTTTAGGTACTGCATTTTTTCTGTGTCACTCAACGATTTGTCTTCGTGTACTATTTTCAAGAATAAATCATAAAAGGAATTCCATGACTCATAACTTCCACTGAATGTTGGAATTATTATTTGTGGTAACTTGACCGAGGTTTTATTATTGTTATGTGTTGATTTTTGACCTATTTTTCCAATTAATTTTTCCATCACAAGGTCGAACTCCGTTTGCGTTCTCTCAAACATACTCTCTTGAAAATAGCTGTGTTCCAACGTACTATCTTCCATTAGAATGAGTACATGTGTTTCTTCAATTTCTTGCCACTGTTTTTGTAAAGCAGTTATTAAAGATTCCAAGTACCAATTCGCTTTCTCTTCTGTTATTGATTGCGTTGCCGACTGTAACTTCTTCTGCATTTGATTAATCCGAAATAGTTGAATGAATAGTTTGGGTGAGCTAACGCCTTCTACCTCTTCGGGTTGTATATCTTCTGGCTCATACAGTTGGTGTACTACCTGTAGTCTTTTCTCACACTTCAACAGGTATTCAATAGCCTGCGTATACAGTGTATTGATAGTACTAAAGTAGTTGGTAGTGATGTATTTGTGATCACACACCACATCTTGGTCTTGTAGTCGTGAATGGTTTTTGGACGTTCTAGTAAATATTTCTGTGAGTCGCGTTCTTCTCTCCGTTATATATTTCAGAGTTTTCCTTGATGCTGAGTCTTTCTTGATGTTGGTGAATATTTGTCTTAATTCATTGTAATCTGCTTCTTGGCTTCTTATATGGCTTCGTTTCTCTCTGCCTCCGGCTCGAAGGACCAAATGTACGCACCGGGACTTACAGCTTAGGACGGCCGTTTATTCCAAGTGCGAACGATGTGGCTGGGTTTTTGAGACAATTGAGCCTGGTTCGTACCTAAAACCCGACTGACTATAAACCTAGCCCTACAGTAACTACCTAGCACCCTAGTAATCCTAGTCCTATAGTAATTACCTACTCAGCTATCACCCTAGTTTAAGTTGACCTAACGCCCTAGCCTACCATACAAACCGTTTACGTGAGGGATGTCTGTTACAAGGAGACCTACGGTAACAGACGGAACTTGGGTAGGAATAGGGGTTCGTGTACGTCGTGCAATGTACACAGGAAATGGTTTTCTCACTGCCGATCCCACAGACTCATAGGACCGATGATGGCTAAAGGCGTCTTGGCCACAGTGAGAGGAGGTATAGGAGATGAATCACACTCGACTCCAGCTTGATGACTAATTTATTACAAATAATGAACTTAATTATATACATATTTTGTGGTAAATACACATTGATGGCTATTTACATGTGTGCTGTGTGTGTATCGAGCCGATGAAGCGAAGATCTCAGTAGGCCACTTCTTAGCGCTGACGGTGTGCTGGTGTTGCCGGCGCGTGGAACGAATGTATGTCGCTCTTAATGCTGACGCTGTGATGCTGTTGTTGGCGCGTGTAACTATGATATGTTCACGGCTGAACAGGCGTAATGGGGCCATTATTGACACTCCATTTCAGCCCCCTCCCGGGCCCCCTGTGAGGGCCCCGCTGCGGGAGTTGCAGCAACAGCGGCGGTGGCGGCGGCAGCGGCGGTGACGGTGGCGGCGGCTGCGGCAGTGGTGGTGGCGACGGTGGCGGTGGTGGCGGAGGGCATTCGCCTTCCCTTGCCCCTGGCTTTGGCGGGTGGGGCGCAGGCCTTGCCGCCCGCCCGGTGATTGGCCGGCTTGCCAGCTGCCGCACATGCCCGTGTGGTCCGGACGTAGGGTGCCCGCCTTGACCTGCTCAGCAGGGCACCCGCCACCGAGTCACCGAATCGTCCAGACCCAGGATGCGCAGGTCTGCGCATCTGACGGGCCTGGACACTCGGGCCTCGTCCGCATTTAGGGACTCTCTGAGCTTTTCAGCCAGAGCGTCAGCGGTCGAGCCACTGGCTACATCAGGGATCTCCAACACACGCGCCCCTGTCGCGGTGACTTTAAGCCGGAGACCCCCGGTGATCCCGAGCTCTTTGAGGTCCACCGTCGCCTTCGCCTTTGCGAGCACGTCGCGGTAAGACACGCCCCTCTTTTCCGTGTCCAGCTGTAGTGTGATCACTACAGCTGCGGTCTTCGGGGCGCGGAGTCTAGCCGCGACGCTACGCGCTTTCTGCTGGCGCTTCCGTTCAGCTTGCCTCGAGGCGGGGGAGCGGCCGCTGCTGCTGCTGCGGCGGCGGCGGCTGGCCCGCCACTGGCACTGGCGTTTTCGCCAGCTTTGCCGCCGCCTTGCCCTTCTTTTGGGCCCCCGCCCCCTTCACCGGCGCCGGTTTCACCGGTGCCGGCTTTTCAGGGGCCAACACAGCCCTGCAGGAGGGCTGGCTGAACGGCCAAGATCTGGGGGCGGCAACCGACCGCTTGCGGAAGAACTTGGAGTTCTCCGCTGCAGCAGTCCCGGTCCTCTCGCGGCGGGAGCTCTCTGAGCCTCCCCCCGCGCTCACATCGCTGGATGCGGCGTCGCTCTTCGACCCCGCATCTCTCCTCTCTTCACCATTGCCTTCGTCAATACTTTTGTTTGTTGTTTTGTTTTTGTTGTTTGTGTCCATTTTTGTTCCCACGAGTGTGGGGGATTTAAACAGTCCATCTGGGGTACCCTCTGTACCCAGATAAGCCTACGGGATTTATTACCCGCCAGAGGGTCGGCTGGTACTCTGGCGGGGGGACGCACTAGCGACTGATTTACCCGTCAGCCATACATCCCCTCGCGGTGCGGCGCCGCTTGGGATTCGGGGTAACTTTTTATAGAGGTTTTCTACCTCGCGGTCCGGGCGGCCAAGCCAAGACCCTCGGTCCCGATCGAAGCCGCGAGACGTGATCCACGACACTTCGACGATGGGATTACGATATCGACGGGGACAGGGTCTGCTCGGAGGCAGAGTTAGTGCACACCGAGACCGCCCTTGCTCCTCCACTGCGCCCTCTGCGTTTCAGAGGGACGCGCGGAGAACCGTCCCCTTGGTCCAAACTGGACCCCACCGTGTCAGAATATTGGCCACGACAGTAACATTCCCCGAGGAATACGAATCTCTTCCCATTCATCGGGGAAGGATACTGCCGCGCCCAGGGTGCACCGTCCCAGCAGCTGCTGTTCCCTCCAGACGTATCGAGAGGGACCAGCAGCCACTGGGCCCCCGTGGACGTTTTCTGACCAAGCACCCCAGACAGACCACAGCCTGGGATTAACACTTAAATCTACAACAGTAATTAAAATAACTATGTAGTTGGCACTACCCGGAAGACTTATTATAGTTTCTTACTGTGTAACATTTTGTTATGTGCACAACTGTGACTAGATACATAAGTCCTGGATATTGTATTTTTCTTCTCAGAAGACAAATAAGGAATTGAAGTACCTAAATATAAGTTGTTAATAACGTCATTGAGTGTGGATATTTATTCAAGTGCAATAATTAAGTTTGTTACCTAAATTATAATTTTTTTTTTAAATTTCATGGTCACTCCGATCATATTCACCCATCACCCCTCATCATCAAATGACCCCTCCCGCTCTGGGCGGAGCGGAAGAGAATGTCAGACTCTTACTGACTAAAAACCAAACATGTTCCTTCTTTGGCCCTTTATGTTCCAGGGCCGCGGTATCTCTTTCGAACAGTCCCGCAGCCCTGGCAGGCATCGGCCCCTGCGGGCCCCTCCCGTTTGCTGACATCTCTTTGAGGCGCGCGTGGAACACGAACAAGCCGTCGACACGGCCTGCCCGTCGTCATACGACGGACGGACGGCGAGCTAGCCCATTACTCACCGTCCACAGGCCCGCGCCTACGGTGGCCGAGAGCCATCACGGCGTGGCCCCCGACGCCCGGTGCTTCGCCTCCCGCGGCGGCTGGGACGTGAGGATATCTCCCTCTCACGTTCCGCCGCCTCCTTCGCTAGCATGACTGCTTCGCAGAAGGAGGCGACGGCTTCCCATTCCCTCTCGCCCCGGACCATGGCTTGAACCAGGGCCGGACGCGAGAGGTCGCCGCCGCCAATCCACCCATCACCCCTAAAAGTCCGATTTAATATCGATTTGGCAGATGTGAAATCGGCCTTTTAGGTGAAAAAATGAAAATGAAAAGCGTTTATTATCACTTGCACTAGGAAAACATCGAGGGTAAACCAAACCAGCATGCCTGAGAGGTATTTCTCGTTGACATGTACAGCCAAGTCAGAGGCCTATGGGCGGCATAAAAACTCTGACGCCAGGTTAGGCACAACTACACGATAAAGAAAGGGTTGATGATGAAATAGCACATATCTTGGAGAATTCAGACCATGAGGAGCTGAATACTGGAGATTCTTCAGATGAATGCGCTTATAAAACCAGTATAAGAGAGATTACAATGGCCAAGATTGCCTCAGGATATCAGGGTATCCTAAAAACTAAGGTAAGGTCCTTCAAGCTACCTGACCTGGTCCTTGCTGCCTCTGTCCTAACACTAAAGAGCGAAAATCTAAGATCGCGTGCTCTTTTTGTTGGCGTCATATGTTATCCGCGACTTAAGACTATAAAGAAAAAACCCGACAACAACTGACGGGCAGTACCCGACCAGGCAACACCCGTCTGGTCGGAGGATCCTCCCTTTTCTATGGGGGATGAAGAACTTTAAACCCTGTTCTTCATACCCCTATACATCTGTGCGGACCATCAAATGAGTATAAATATTCTCCCAAATGCATTGCGAAAAGTTACATAACTGATGATTACATTGTTCGCTTTTGTAAGCTCTATTAACGGGTAATTAGTTATAAATAAATTGGTTTGATGTTCCTAGTAGTAGTAATATCTGTGTGTTACTAGGGAGCTCACGGTAGTGTAAATGTGTCAATGGAGGGTAGAGTTATAATATAAGACTGGTTGACAAACTTTCGGGTTGCCGTCGACTTTCTACCTGTAACGTAACGACTGCCAAGGATCTACGAATGTCATCCGAGAACAACGTCTTAACGTGCTTTCTGAGGCACGTAGAAAACTCGGTAAGTAGTGGTTGATCACCCATCCACGGACCGACCAACCTAGGCAAGCGCGGCTTAATCTGAAGATCAACCTGAAAAGGCCACTCATGACGAAATTTTGAGAATTTTCACAACTGCCATCTTGTATTTTCATTTCGACCGTAATATCGTCATCCGTATCCCTGAATTGTAATGAAACCTACATTAACCAATAAAGGAGACCATTCACGGATCATACAAGGTTCGGTCCAAAATTCAGTGTCGGCCAACGAAAAACAAAGAGTATTTTTTAATACGACACTACGTCTCTGCTACCGTTACTTCAGCAGATTTTTTTGGTTGAAAAATTGATTTCCGTACGTTTTATTTGAAAAATATCTTTTCATCTGCTGAAAAAAAAGTGATATGAGCTTGTTGGGATGATGACCTTGAATAAGTATTATTATGTATGACACAAAACCGCTGTGAATATTATTCAACCGTTGCAAAAAGGACAAGATTTAAGTGTCGTTGTATTCAATCATGTGCTTTAAAGAGAGGTTGATATAGCTGTTTCTCAAAGCTGGAAATCCCTTTTGAAGCGTCCATTAATTACTTCCAAGTATTTGTGATAAAACGGGATTTGTTCGCTTGTTGAGTGGTAAGTTAAGTTTGATCTGTATGTCGTGTTTGAGGCATATGCATAGCATAGCCGTGACTTTGTCAATTCTCTGTAGCATCTCTAAAACAGGCTTGACCAGGTTACTGTATTTGTGATTGCTGCAAGATTCTCGCTGGAAAAAGTAATTAGACCTCTTTTGGATGTACATACGAGTATAAGTCCCTTCGCAAATAGGTATTGCATGAAATTGAATTTTGGTTTCTGCACTTAGTCATTAAAGTGGGTCATGGTTTGCGAGCCTTGGCGGCCGTTATTCCAACCAGCCCACCTCCCTCCAGAAGCAGATCAATCTTCCCAGTCTTCTCAGGACAACCGCAAGGGATCTTGGTGTTCCAAGAATTTCCTTGCGGATCTGGGTGACGCCGGTATTTCCTCCGCCTCAATGCACGCTCTGCACAGGGGACTGTCAGTGATACCTAGGGTATTTGTTCAGTGAGCAGTGTCCTGTGTGATGAGTGATGGCCCCCGCCACCAGTCGCAGGCTATCTCTGTCCAGGTGCAGAAGGCGTTTGGTCAGCTTCGTATCCAGGGATGGCATAGCGTCCTTGAATTGCCGACACCCCGGTGTCGAGGTCCACCATTTCTCCGCTTGTGTCTGAGTGTGATCCTTTAACCAACTCCTTAGCTGATTGAAAGGAATGGGCACAATGGGTTCGGGTCCGAAGGCTTTCGTGTCGGTATCTCTCTTGGCGAGTTCGGAAGCTGCATCGTTTCCAAGTGATCTACTATGTCCTTTATTTCATTGTAGTGTCACCGTGTTGCGGTTTAGTACCGTAACGCATTCTGGCATTTAGCATTCCTACCTGCAACCCCACTATGGCATTCGAAGTAGTATTAGTCTTGACGTAATCTGTTTTCTCTTTAAGGATTGAAGAACTGAGGCATCATCCTAACAAGCTTATATCACTTTTTCGCCAGCAGATGAAAATATTTTTGTCATAAAAAAAACGTACGGAAAACCAGATTTTTCAACCCAAAAAATCAACTCTAAGAATATAAATAGAGACTTAGTGCCGGCCGTAGCAAAAATACTCGGACTGACTTCCCCAACAGCGGTGACATGTTTTTTTTCGTTGGCTTCCGGGCTTGGTTTTCGGGCTGAAAATTAATGATCTCCTTTTACATTTTGTTTCAAATTTTGGTCAGTAAAATGAAAAATAGAGAAATTGAACTTAGACGTATGATTTCAAACATTTAGCATGCAAAGACAAGTCATTTTCTAAAGATGTCATTTTAACCTACTTGGAAAGTGTCCACTTTCTGTAAGCAGCATGGGAACGATAATGTTTGCCATCAGTTTATGATTTTTTGTTGCAATTCCGTCACACCGCCAACGAGAAAGCGACTTTGCATCGAGTATTTTCTCATCAATTTTTATTATTCTTCGCTTTTGCATGATGACTGTAGTACAAGTAGGTATATAGTTATAAAAATCCTGTAAGTATCAGTTTTGTGTATTTATACTACATATCTACCTGTATGTAAATGTTTCACCGCAGGCTATCCGCGGCTGCAGTATTGTCTCTCATCTCTTTCATTCATCAAAATGTTGTCTTGAAAGATAGCATTTTACGGTGTTATTTGTGTGGACTACATGCATAGTACCTAAAGAGTATTCTATCTGTTTGGGCATTACCAACTGCGATTTTCTTAGTTGTGAAACGCAACATGCTAGAGATTAAAATATCTTTTAGATAGTCTCGGTAGTGGGCTCTAAGTGTAGCTCTTCCTTCGACCAAACATGAATATCACGATGTACGTACAAACCCATGTTACAGTCGGCCAAGATAGCCCTAGGGCTATATGAAAACACAAATCGGATGTTAGTTTTTCAAGAGCAACATTTTGAGTATTCCAAAAGTAGTGTAGCTCTACGTGTTACAAGTAGGTGCATATTAGTATGCATTACAAACATTATGGAACCAACCTGAGTCTACAGGAAATAGTGTGTTGCATTGAGTATAAATTATTTATTTTTTCGGTTCCGTATGTGCACAGGTGTAAGCTGAAAGCTAAACTAATATTAGGATCATATAAAAGGCTGCGCTCTCTGAGCGAAGTTACAAGTTGCAAGTGCTTCCACGAAGATTGTAATAAATAATTTTCTTCCAAAATGAAGACCGCTCTGTTATTAGTCGTCGTGATCGTAAGTACATGTTGTTTTTTGTTAATTTAATAATGTATGGTTCGTTGCTTACTTCCTGCATCGTTCACAGAACGCATTCCGACTTCATTTTGCTAAGTAAAGGATGGGTTCGTATACGACCATGAACGTTACTCGTAGATATAGTGTTGACGTTCACATTCGTGTGCGACATTTGCTTACACGAGTATGAACATCAACCACGTTAATAAAGTTCATATCTTACTTGGCAAAGTACGATCTGTGCGTCTCCAGCTCGCAGTGCACTGCAATCGGCAAAAACATGTCAATATTCTATACCGCAGATTGAAAACTTTCATGAATCTAATTCAGGTAAATTGTTAATTCCCTTAAACTGTGAGTTAGCTATTTTGCCATTGATTCTGAGACTCAAAGTGAAACCAATTTAATTGTATTAACTCGAAATAAAACATAAGTTGAAAGCGATTTTCTAATGCTTTATTTCCCTGTTGAAATAGAAAAAGAAAAACTGAAATGATAGATGATACGATTATCTTATTAGCAGTGAATTCAATTGTTACAGGCGAGCTTAGGCTTTGCTCAGGCGACACCGAAACCGGGCTTATTGAGTGCGCTTGGCGACGTCAGTAAGGGTATGTAATTTTTAAATATTTTTAAAACGGGACTCTTAAAGCATCACTCATGTATCTGTCCGTCCATCACAGCCAATTTCCTCCGAATTGATAGCACCGAGCAGGTTGAAATTTGTTATACATATGAATTTCTGTGACATAGACGTGTAACGCAAATAAATGAATTCTGCGGGGTCACATTTGGGGAGCTAATTAGAAAATTAAAAACACAGCATATTTTTTAGGTGCACTATACGTGCAATGGCCTAATTTAATGACCTAAATTAGCATGAATACAACTACATTACTTGGTCCACTGCAGTGCAGTTTTCTCAGTGCAGTTTTTGACATTTTATAGTATTCGATTGTCTAAACGAATCTATCTCAATGAAATTGCTGGTATAGCCGTCATTTAGCAAAATGTCTTCATGACGTTATCTTCTTTAGTAGGAAAGCTCAAGTTTGTCTAGTGCAACGCTTCCTAAGATTACTTCTACTATAGGTGCTATGTGTATGTACCATGTTTTGCGGAAAATCCCGTGGACCAAATGTCTGCTACGCGCTTGTTGGGATCGGCACATTTAATTCGGCGGTGCGTATTTGTTGAAATGCAAAGCCGATCATTATCGCTTCACATCAGACGAGTCCTGGCGATACGCTAGCCTATGATGTGTAAAAACAGACCCGAAGCAATGACATAATTATATTCGGCTTTATTTAAGGCTTGTACCGTTCGGCAAACTCCGTTTCGTTCGTGTCTACCGTTCGCTGGGCAGCTGGCATATCGCAGTTGATTTTATCATCCGGGCTGTGCCACTTAATACTAACTTTTGAATGGTTTTCCGATACAATGGAGACAGATCAGGAAGGTCTCCAGTATTTGTCAGAAAGTGAAGGGTTACGCCTCACTGCTCGTGACTGCCTCGAATGCTGTGGGTTCGATTCCCAGGTCGGGCAAATTGTTATTGGGATTTTCCATCTTGAATGTCTCAGTCGCAGCACGGAGTCTTGATTTGTGGTAGGTGCAACTCTACAGAGATTCCAGATTCCTGTGGTTTTTGTGCAGAATAAACAGGTTATAACAACTTTCTTTCTTTCAACAACGTCATCACGAAAACGGTTATTGCTTTGTGTCATAAGGGCGGTGCTGGACAATTTGGGCATTTCCAATCTTCAGCCATTAATCAATCATTAACCGTCTCGTCGAATTATTTTATCTATTAGTACAAAGCCTATTTTTCTTTCTAAATTTATTTGTCTTTCTTTGTTAGGAGTATTGGGAGCAGTTGGACAGCAAGTGGAAAATATTGGAGGGCAAGTGAAAAACGTTCTCGATGGTGTTGCAAACATAGTGGGCACAATAATCAACAAGTTGATAGCAACCAAGGAAAAATTCTACGCCAAAGTGGAAGACGACCTGAATAATTTAGTCAGCCAACTGGAATGTAGTCAAAGCCAAAAAGAAGAGGCCTTTAACAAAATTATCAACAAAGTGAAAGAGGTCGTGGAGGAAATAATCAACAATGTGGACAGTGCTCTGGTCGAAAAGGAAGCCCTAAAGGCAGAAATTAAAGAGAAAGTTAAAGAAGCTGTGGATTCTATTCTCGAAAAACTGGATGTTAAAACAGCAGAACTTGAAGCCCTCTTGAAAGAATTTCACGAGAAACTGGACGCCACTATTGAACTATGGTATACCCAACAGGAATCTTCTTCAACTGAAGCAACAAGCTAGAGTTCCCACTGACATAGAATATTCCACAAACGATTTCAAAATAACGACAAACTATGGCTTTTCATATTAATATTTAGAGTTTTCTTGTTTTCTAAACATCTGTGTGCGTAGGGCTGTTTCGATTTATTACTTCAAGATGATTGCTTAGAACCGTTTTCATAAGGTTCCGCCAAGTCAGAACAATTCATAAACAAGAAGTTCAACCATCACCATCTTTATGAACGGGCGCGGATAAGAGTAAACAGCTCTGTTGGGAATATGCGGGCACTATGTGTGATCCCATCACGGTGCAGCAACGGTCACATGCGGATCATCAATTGTATATTATGCCTCAACACAAAGAGTAGTTTCATGGCCGTCGTTATCAGCCAGTGGAACAGCTAGTGGTCACTCCAACGAGCATCCAATCATTAACATCACAAGTATCTGGTGGTTCTCTACTGGATGGGTCATCTCCCAGGATACTTCATGGAAGAAAAACATGTGCAAGTGTTTTACGCTGCGAGATAAGAAAGTATACCACATATAGTCAGGAATCCAGTTTTCTTACATCTTAAAAGCTTAGGAAGATAGAAACGGGACGCTTGACGGTTTCTTCATCTCAAACTTAGAGGTATGTGCACAAGTTTAGATACTAAAAATAAATGTCTTGGTCTCATGGCCTTGACTTACGAGTATATGATAGATTCGAGTGAAAAACTGAGGTCAAATTTCCTTTTGAAAGCCTACGATTAACGTCATTGCCTACGATTACATTATGAATTTTGTTTGTAATCGACCGAGGGCCTTATTCAAAAAACCTTGAAACACTAAGAACATCTTACAGCTTTTCCAAGGATGCAGCGATATACTGAGAGTATAACGCCAGATTGGTACTAGTAAGCTAGTCCTGCCATCAGACCTTTGCCTGATTAAAGTTAAGGTTCCCACTACCATTAATTCGACACAGATGATCTAACCTAGCAAATATTTTTCACAGGCACGCAGAAAGCAGTCACAGGAGACCTGGACCTTAAGATGATGATGATGGAAGTCGGCTCATCCAATGGAAAGTGCTACTGCTCATGCAACCTCAACAATCTGCCTGTTTTCATGGAGTTAGACTGGTCCAATTTGCCCGGAACCTATGCCGTTGTGTAGGAACGTCAATGTTGCCTTTACATGTTCATCGTGTTCAGTTTATAATAACCGTTTCTAGTAACTCGCCTTGTAAATACTTCTGAGCAGTGACTGCGCTCAAACTATACTGAAATATGTACTTATATTCAAAATTTTATAAAAATATAATTCTTGCATTGTTATTCATTTTTTTAATAACCTTTTATGCCGCACTGCTTTGCAAAGGCCTCCCCCATATGCTTCCAGGTACTCTCCTCCTGTGACACCTTGAACCACAGTTCGTGATGCGCGTCTAGATCATATCGCCACCTCTTTCTAGGCTGTCCTTCCTCAGGCACCCATCGTGTTGAGGCCAGTGGTCGCTATGCATGCATGCGGCTCACGTGGCCCGCCCAATCCTATTTGAGCTTGGCAACCTTTTTGCCTATGTCTGTAATTCCTGTTTTTGAGCGCAGCATAGTGTTCCGTACTTTATCTGCTCTCTTTACACTCATAATGCCGCGGAGCCCCAAGAAAAATCTTTAAATGTAGGTACCTTATATTGAAATATTTGTTTTTTCAATTGAATTGACATTTATGGGCAAAATGTGGCGTCAGAAATCAAAGTGTATATAAATATAATGTTAACCTCAGAAGACAATTCAGAAGTCTAAAAAAACTAATTAAGTATATGTAATAGTAAGTTAGAAAGTAGTACACAAATGTATGATGTTGACATACAGATCCTTCAAAGGGAATTACTGAGTAGGGAAATTACACTCAAGGAAATCTTTTGTAAAATAAGAATGTAGTCAACAGATGTTGAGTGAGCGCATGCAGGAGGCCTGTGAGTTGGTGGACCTGGTGAGGTATAACCTAAATCATACTCTAGCAACTTTGAACCCCACCCAAAGTAATATTTTATTGTATTCTGATAGACTAGGAACAGGTTTTAGATCATTGTTAAATAACCGTTCATACAGTAGTGAACCATTGCCATCATAACCTGCCTTTCAATGAGCTCATTTATAAAATTCAACATAGACAATTGAATGAGGAGACTACTGTAGTACTTTTAATTGGAAGTAGCCTTAGTATATCGGAAAAGGACATAGTTAATGGTAACACATCTACACCTACTTAAGTTAGGATTAGAAAAATTAATATTATGTGCATTGCCATACTCTTACTATTTGCTTGATGAAGGAAACGATTATATTTCTGGCATAAATAACCTGATACATATGAAAGCTCAGGACGGCCTTCATCAGAATTATTCATCGTGCAGCGTGGGTATGTGGGTTTTCCAATCTGGGTAATTTAAATTAAACGTGTTGTCTTGGAAACTTAAACAATTTTACTTTAAATAATACTAGAATTGCGTAATGATAATCACGAATATTCTTAATCGACACTAATCACTTTAAAATGAACTTTGATTAAGGCGATAGATAGTGATTCGTCGAAAACGTGGTGCGCTTGCAACCGTTTCGCAGGAAATCCTCCTAAGATGGCCGCCCCGCTACCATCGACTCGACGCTCCGCTAGAGTGACAGTGACAAACTGTCACTCTTGACAATGGCATTTAATGTGCGCCGACACGGCCAGACTGACATACGACCGTCCTCGGGCGTTACTGTATTCCTGGAACAAACAATGTTTAATCACAAAGACGTCTGCTCGTCCATCCTGCTACATTCAGGACTTTACATGGGTTTTCGATTGTAGCGTCAACACAGAGTCAATCATATTAAGACATTGAAATGAACAAGTGCATCCCTTCAACTAGCCCGTAATGGATCTGGCCCGGACGACACTGTCCCCATCAACTTCAACTTGGCAATCAACAGCAACACATCTGGACCGGACGAGTGCATCCCTTCAACCAGCCCGTAATGGATCTGGCCCGGACGACACTGTCCCCGTCAACTTCAACTTGTCAATCAACAGCAACACATCTGGACCGGACGAGTGCATCCCTTCAACCAACCCTCTATTGGGTGTGGCCCCGACGACACTGTCCCTCCGACCAGGATAGACTATAAGAACATTACTTCTGGATCGGACGAGTGCATCCCTTCAACCAACCCCACTGGGTGTGGCCGGGACGACACTCTCCTTTCGACCAGGCAATTCTGGATTGAATAATGCTTACAATAACCAACAGACTCATGCAAGACATAAAACATACTGACCACATACTTGTGATTGCAGAGTGTCTTGTTCATCCCAAATTTCGATTTGATTATCTACATACCATATCTCAGGATCAGAGTGTGCACTGAGAGTGTGAATAGCCAGTAATAGTAGAAGAGCCGGCGGATATAGTGTCAGAGCATGCAGTCAAGGTGTCGCTGTCGTTTGTAGATAACACGTCATTCCTAGCATCTACATCTTCTGGCGCCGACTCGGCCTCATCATAATTCAAAAGGTTAGAAGCGATTTCAAGCAAACCTTCGTGTCCATAAGGTACTGAGCGTAAATTCTCGTGGGCATACCTATAAATTTGATGAGAACTACCTAATCTTTTTAATTCGTACCGATCGTTATTTAGTACCGCCGTTATAACAAATGGACCCTTAAACTTTCTGTCAAATTTTGTCTGATTTCGTTCACTGTTTTTGAGGAAAACGTAATCACCTTTTGAAAAAGCTATTATTTTTGCACGACCGATGACGATGATTAAATCGTTTAATTTCGCTTTCTGCTGCCTTTTGGACATCAGCAGATGCGTCATTCCGCACAACATCGAGGTTAAGACGTTCTGGTTGACCGTGGGCTTCTGAGTTTAGCTTCGACATACCTAATGACTGTGCACGAATACCTAACATAAGTTCTGTAGGGGAATACTTGGTTACGGATGATCGGGTGCTGTTAAGCGCGAGTTGAATATTTCCTATTTCAATCTCGCCACGTCTTATTCGGGTCGTTTTCAACAATGGTTAACAGGCTTTTGAGGGTCCGCATAACCCTCTCGACCTGGCCATTAGCCCGGCTAGAGCCAGTCGCAATTAAATCTTATGTTCGCCGCAAAAATTCTTAAAATCGGAGCTTACGTAACAACGACCCTGATCCGCTATGATCCGTTTAGGCGCACCAAAAAGATAGACTGCTTTTTGCAACGCGTGTACCGCGCTCCTGGCATCAAGAGAAGAAGTATGCTCTAGTAAAATGTATTTAGTAAAACCGTCGATAATCACCGAACAGTATTCTTTTCGATCACTTTTCCCGCTAAGCTTTCCCGTAAAATCAATATAATGTAGGTAATGTGTGCCATGGTACCGAAGCTTTGGGGATTGGGTGAAGCTGAACGGGTTGAGCTCCGGATGGACCCTTTGATGCTTTGCAAATAATGCACGAGTCGATAAATTTACGCACGCATTTTGACATTTCGGGGAACCAATACTGCTCATAGAGTTTATCTAAAGTTTTATCAGCAACCAGGAGACTGTTTTATTACGAACGATTTTCCTATATAGGATACTATCCCTTACATTATACGTTTGAGCTACAGTATCGGGGAAACTATTACTGTCGTGCTTTGAGATAAGGTCTTGTATTTCGCTATCACGCTTTTGTTCGACCGAAAACCAATCGTGATGTAATTCGACATACTGAACTTGCTGTGTCAGCGGGCTCCCGTAGGCTGTACGCGTTAATATGAGGAAGAGGATTACGCGAGAAATAATCCACGTGCTCCATTCTGCAACCTTCACGATAAATAATGTCGAAATCATAGGTTTGTAAGATAGCCCACCACCTGTGGACGCGAGGAAGTGAGATCTTTTTTGGATTTGGATTCCTTGAGAGAATTGCAATCCGTATAGACTTCGAAATGACGACCGTAAAGATAATGGCGAAAATGCTCGACCGCTCGTATAACTGCCAACGTCTCCAGTTCGTACGAGTGGTATCGAGACTCAACATCCGAGGTTCGACGACTATAATACTCCACGACGTGCGGCGTATTGTCTATCCGTTGTATGAGAATCGCTCCGTATCCACCAGAGCTAGCATCAGTGTGCAACTCTACTGGCAATTCTGGGTCAAAAATAGTTAAAACTGGCTCAGATGTGAGTATGCGTATTATGTCGTTTCGTATTTCTTCATGCTTTTGAGTCCATGTAATAGGTCCTCTTAGCTTTGTTAAAGGGTAGTGTTTGGGTCGCGTATTGGAATTTAATTCCCGATAGTCCGCACACATCCTATACGACTTGTCCTTTTTCTCAACTACCTTTTCTCTGACTATAAGTTTTTCTGCCGGCGCTAGACGATAAGGGCATCGTTGTACGGTTTTGTGAGGATCTATTAAGTTAATTTGACATTCGCCTGTCGTTACTCTACGGGAGGGGACACCTACAGTAAAATAATCTGAATATTTGTTTAAGATCGATATTAGCACTTCCCTATTCTCTCCTAGCAAATTTGTGTTGATCTTAGGAAAATCCGGCTTATTTGGTTTTAAATCACAAAAGTGGCTTTTTTTCTTGGAAAAGAACATAAGATTATCATTATCGATTTTAACACACAAGCCTTCATCAAAAATATCCCTCCCGACAATGATCGGATCAGAAATAAGCCTCTCAGGAACTACGTGAAAAGTCAAATTTACTAAGAGTTTATCAATGACTACATCGCTTTGAATTTGAGTGGTACATTGAATATCTTCGCCGCCTATGCCACTCAGGTGAATGAGGTTTTTACGCACAGTACCCGCAAGTAGATCACAATAGCTTTCCTTTAAAAGAGAACATGATGATCCACTATCAAATAAGAAAGGAACTCGCTCACCAGAAGATGTCTCCAAGACGCTCCTTGAGGGGCGGTGCTCACACTGATGGACTTCCTTGACTGCAGCTTCACTGCCGTTCTTCTTGACTGGACACACAGTCACCACGTGCCCAAGCTGACCACACCTGTAGCAGGTCGGGGTCTTCCTTTTCTCCACGGCTCGCGATGAACTCGAAGTGACTTGCGACTTCGTTCCAGTTTCGTTTCGACGTTTCCTTCTCAGGCATCGTACTTTCAGGTATTAGTTCAATGAGATTCCATAACCGAAGAGCAGATTCGGACGCAGTCTCTTTAGCGCCTATTTGGAACCGTCACACGTCATCAAAATAGTCTTGCAGACGTTTAAGTTTTGAAAATTTTGCAATTAAGATTTCTTTAACTGATTCCCATGTAATAGTGTCTAAATTAAGCTTCGTTAAACACGCTGCTGCACTGCCTTTCAGCGCCTCCGTCAACACCATCAGTAAATTAACACCTTCCAGATTTTTATTTTGAACAATGCAATCAGTCACTTTACACCATCAATGTCCGAGTCGGGCTCCTCCGGGTGAAACTTCAAAAGAGTTGTACGATTTGTACTCGGCAGCGGTGTTTGTTGGGCTGCCAAAACTCGAGAAAGCAACGCTTCCATGCTGCTCAATAGCTTCTCAGCAGTTCTAATCCCACTTCTGATGAAAGCTCAGGACGGCCTTCATCAGAATTATTCATCGTGCAGCGTGGGTATGTGGGTTTTCCAATCAGGGTAATTTAAATTAAACGTGTTGTCTTGGAAACTTAAACAATTTTACTTTAAATAATACTAGAATTGCGTAATGATAATCACGAATATTCTTAATCGACACTAATCACTTTAAAATGAACTTTGATTAAGGCGATAGATAGCGATTCGTCGAAAACGTGGTGCGCTTGCAACCGTTCCGCAGGAAATCCTCCTAAGATGGCCGCCCCGCTACCATCGACTCGACGCTCCGCTAGAGTGACAGTGACAAACTGTCACTCTTGACAATGGCATTTAATGTGCCGACACATATTTTATCATGTCTTCATAGTGACCGTCTATTGTTTTTTGATAGTAACAATTTTGTTAGAGATTTTGTTTTGATTCGGGAACATAATGTTTCTTCCCAAAAAAAGTCAACATTTACTAGCTACATTGTTAGCTTATAATATACACACAGTTATTGATAATTTAACTGAGAGTAGGTTAAGTAATGAAACAGTATTATCTCGTATCGCTGATAATACTGTACTAGATTCTTTAAACTGTTAAAGCCGACAAAAGAGAAGATGAATATAATATATGATGTATATGATATTTTACTTTATCACCAGAATATAAGTCGCTTCTCCGACAAAATTTTAGACGTGGAAATGTTAGTAGACAAATACCACATGGATATTTTATGTTTTTGTGAAACTTGGCTTAAACCAGATAGGATGTGTTTAATGTGAATAATTTTTCAGTTGCCAGTGCGTACAACAGATCCATAGTGGGTGGTGGTACCCTAACACTTTTTAATAGCTGTCTTAGATATTTTATAAGGAAAGGAAGGATATCACTGCTTACTCTGTTGATCGCTTTTGTGAGGTAGCATGTGCAGCAGGTTGAAGGGCATACTTTCTTATGTGTTTATCA
The DNA here is from genome assembly GCA_950022335.1 of Eurois occulta. NCBI lineage: Eukaryota > Metazoa > Arthropoda > Insecta > Lepidoptera > Noctuidae > Eurois > Eurois occulta. The sequence goes on along the minus strand of OX465487.1, from coordinate 1,968,490 downwards.
AGCACCAGCATCAAACTTGTCATTGTTTTTAATGACAATGGAGAAATATTAAGTAAACTTTTCAGAGATAATAAATTAGTTTTTGTTTGTGGTGACTTAAATATTGATCTGTTAGTCAATTCACCAGAAAAATGTTTACTCATCTCATTGTTCAAGTCATTCAATTTAAAGTAACTTTTCAGTTAGACAAAAAGTTAAACTTAGCCAAGACAATTCGATTAAGCCCTCTTAATACAAATAAATTAAAATTGTTTAAAAATAATGTTCTTTGCAATCTTTCTAACGCTAGTTTTGATTCAAAAGACCCCAATATAAATTACGGCACATTATTTTCTAGAGTTTGCCAAGAATTCAATAAAACGTGTCGTGTAAACGTGTTGTAAATTTAATGAATGGGCCACAGCAGGAATAAGAAAAAGCAGAGATTATTCTATATAATTTATATCACGAAAAATCTCTGACTTCAGATCAAGCTTTTCACACTTATGTTAGAAACTATTCAAAAATATTCAAAAGTGTCTGCGCTCAAGCATAATCTCAATAATCAACAAAGTTGGTACTTCTAATAAAAAAATGAAAACCGTGTGAAAGGATATTAATAGAGAAACCGGAAAGACACAACAACGAGATCAGAATGAATTGCCTTTGAAAATACATAATCAAACCATTTCTAGCTAGAAGTCGATGAGACTAGAAAATTTCTTTACCAACAGTCCGTTAGAGGTTACGAATTCTCTCCCCTCTTCATCTAAATTAGCTGAAGCACTTCTTAAAGAAAAATTTACTAAGAACATACCAAACTTTAAATTTAAACCAATATTATAATTATATACGCATTCAAAAGTCTCAACATAAAAAATACTGAAGACTTATGGGGATATCCGTCAAGGTTTCTTGGGGATATTATTGATTCAATTGCTCCTCTCCTAACAGGCATATTCAATCAATGTTTGGACTGCGGCAAGTTTCCCGACTTAATGAAACATGGTAAAGAAGTATCAAATCGGGTTGTAAGGGTGACCCCTATAATTATAGACCTAAATCTGTGCTTCCAGCATTGAGTCAAATTTATGAAAAAGAAAACATTCTGGAATCCTGGGAGAAGTCCCAGGATACCATTGGCATTTTCTGTGACCTATCAAAAGCGTTTGACAGCGTCGACCGCAACACACTGATCTGTAAATTACACCACTACGGAATTCGTGGACAAGCTGCTGATATTTATCAAACAGGCAGCAAAAAGTAAATATAAATGGGGCGACGTCCTCCGGGTCTCTAGTAAAGATGGGCGTGCCCCAAGGTTCAACTCTCGGGCCTTTTCTATTTCTTGTTTACATTAATGATCTCCCTTACATGATGCCCAAATTATCGGATATAATTCTATTTACTGATGACACTTCGCTAATTTTAAAAATAGATAGAAAGGATACGGATGTCTTACATGCCAACGAAAGTCTAACTGTTCTCTCGAAATGGTTCGCAGCTAACAATCTTTTACTGAATGCGAACAAAACAAAATGTCTAAAGTTTCTCTTTACCTTATGTACCACAACGGGATATAAATATAAATCTTGACGGCAAAAAACTTGATGTAATAGCGGCAACTTTATTCCTAGGGATTACTATCGATTCAAAATTGCAGTGGGGACCGCACATTAGAACTCTCTCGGGTAGGTTAAGCTCAGCTGCATATGCAGTAAGGAAAATAAGGCAGTTAACTGATGCAGCTACAGCTAGATTAATATACTATGCTTATTTCCACAGTATTATGTCTTATGGCATTCTGCTGTGGGGATCGGCGGCAGACGTTAACTCAATTTTCATTTTACAAAAGCGGGCAGTCCGCGCGATCTATAAAATGGGTCCTCGCGAGTCCCTCAGAGAAAAAATTAAAGAGATCGATGTACTGACTCTGCCTTCCCTTTATATCTTACAATGTATTTTATATGTCCGCAAAAACCGAGGGCTTTTCAAAATTAGAAGCGACTTCCATAATATTAATACACGGAGTAAACACGAAATTGTAATACCCAAATTCAGGTTAACAAAAACTAGTAAGTCTTTTCTTATAAACAGTATACGTTTTTATAAAAAATTACCTAAGTTAGTTATAGAACTGACCGATGGAAAGTTCAAAAACCACATTAACGTGTCCTTATTAATAAATGCTTTATTACAAAATCAAGGACTACTTTGAAGATAAAGAGGTTTGGCTTTAGTTCCTTCTGCGCACGAGGCTTCCCTGATAGCTCATAAACGGCACAAATATGTGGATGTCTCTAACAACTCCCAATCTCGTTTTTTCTTTTTTTTCTCTTTTCCTTTTAATCAGTTTTTTTTACAATACGAGTACTTCTCAAATCATATAAACACCTTTTGTTCAGAAAAGTTGCAGCACTGATGACAATATGTTGTGTGTGTGAACAGTGTAGGCCTTGTAGATTCCTATAGGTGTTAACTTTTGTTAACCTCTTAATACACAAAAAAACGGAAAACAAGATAAGTCTTGTTTTCCGTTACCGACTCGCACTTGGCCGGTTTTTGTGTATTAAGCAACGATTTATTGTCGGGCCTATGCTTTCCCCCCATACTTAAGTACTAATGCTGTAACATGATAATATTGTAAAATCTAATCATTTTAAAAGAGTAACCATGGAGTTTCCTGCCGGTTCTTCTCCATAGGAAACGACCAACCCGAACCGTGCACCTTTTTCTCGACGTTTTATAAGTGCCCATGCAGGCCTATGTATGTGAAATCAAATATTTTGATTTTGATATTGATTTTCCTCGCTGGTGGCTTTCAATTCAAGACTATGATATAAAAAAAAGTTCCCTACACCTCCTAGGGTCCCGTATTTAAAAAAAAAAAAATCATCTTTCATCGATGACAAAATCACACATTTTAATGATATTTCGGATAGACTCTCCAAAATTAATTTACATTCGGCATTCACCCTGATCAGATATTGCTGTTTTGGTCCAAATTTTATGTATTTTCTCCGTTGTTCTCCTCTTTGGAAGAAACCACAACTTTTGGACAAAATTGACCAAATAATTCGCAACACATTAACATCCATTCTTAATGTGGCCCTGGACGACCGAGCGTGGCTGCAAGCCACCCTACCAATTCGTTTTGGTGGCCTCGGTGTCCGCAAAATTTCTAGTGTAAACTTACGTTCCAGTCCTCTGTCCACAGCACTGAAAAGCTAACCAGGAAAACTTTAGCTCTCTCCCTGGTTGACTCGGGAGTGCCGTGCTTGACCGACGCAGAGGTCGCCTGGAAAGTGGCTTGCCCGGATATGGATCGGCCCGAGAACCCGTTTTCCCAGAGACAGTGGGATGAGCCGCTCTGCAGGTTGGTACGGAATAAACTTATTAATACGTCTACCAATACTGCTGAGCGTGCCCGCCTTCTGGCTGTGGGTGAGTGGGAGTCGGGCCCCTGGCTTCAGGCACTAAGTACCGTCACCTAATATAGGCACTATATTAGGTGACACAACCTTCCGGCTCGCTACGTGTTTGCGATTGGGCGCTACTTGTGGGGCTCCACATCGCTGTCAATGTGGTGAAGCAGTCGACTGCCTCGGACACCATGCAGGTCGGATTGCGCGGCACGCTAGCATTAATGATCTCATCCGTCGTGCTCTTGCCACCTGTCAGGGTGCCAGCTGTCTTAGAACCCAATGGCTTGGCACGCGTCGATGGGAAGAGACCAGATGGTATGACGATAATGCCATGGAAGTTGGGTAGGCCTTTGGTGTGGGACGCAACTTGCGTCGACACCCTTGCGCCATCCCATCTTCTTAGCACAGTGGTCTGCGCTGGGGCGGCTGTTGCAGGTGCTGAAAACCTCGAACGGCGCAAATACAACAATTTAATTGGTAGTTATGTGTTTGAACCGTTTGGGGTTGAAACACTAGGGCCATGGGGTCCGAGTGCCCAATTAGTATTTCGGGAAATTGCCAAGCGGTTGGTCGACTCTTCACGTGACCAGAGGGCGGGCCTATTTTTGGCCAAAGAATCAGCATTGCCATCCAACGTGGTACTGCTGCCAGCCTTCTGGGCACATTTCCTGTTGCCAGCGATGCGGACGAATTTTTGAACGCCCTGTAACCCTTTTCTACTTGTACATATTTATTACTATTATAGTTTTGCAGTTTGTAAATAATTTAATTATCTTTGAAATAAAAATATTTGTTGTAAAAAAAACGGTACCAGATTAGTTGTGTCAAACTTCGCGCGATGAAAAATATTACAAATGCATCATGATATATTGGCCATGTAGGATTAAACGGAACTTAAAAAAATGATTTCTGGTTTCCAATAATGTCCCGATTTATACGGAAATATTTGACGTCATATTTACATTGTACGTACGGTAAAGGAGAATACGGTAGGAAAGAAGGCAAATTACATCCAATTCTTAAACCTACTGAACCAATGAGAATGTATATATCCATCATTTGGGCCTTTTTAGCAAAACTAAAAAAAGCGTACCAGTACATGTTTGATGATTGACAGATGCTTTCTCTAAATTCGTTGTTTCTGAGCCAGTGCAATCTAGACGCGATAGGGCTACTATTGGATTCAAAATCAAAATATTTTTATTTCACATAGGCCTACATGGGCACTTATGAAACGTCGACAAAAAGGTGCACGGTTCGGGTTGGTCGTTTCCTATGGAGAAGAACCGGCAAGAAACTCCATGGTTACTCTTTTAAAATGATTAGATTTTACAATATTATCATGTTACAGCATTAGTACTCAAGTATGGGGGGACAGCATAGGCCCGACAGTAAGTCGTTGCTTACTACACAAAAAAAACGGAAAACAAGACAAGAGGTTAACAAAAGTTATCACACCTCTAGGAATCTACAAGGCCTACACTGTTCACACATTCACAATGTTAATGTTATCGTGGAGCTCGACTTATAACTCAAGGAGCTCAACGTCACGACGAACAATGCCAAAGAAAGGACATTTGGGTGGGTCGCTTATAGTACTCAAACTGCCAGACAATAGTTAAAATTAGAGAAAGACCCACATGGTCCTCACATTCACAATATAAAAATAATAAAATATTTGTCATATTAAATAATCATGTCAACTCATTAAATGTCAATATAGAAAGATGGAACCGACCAATTATGTGTTGACTTCCGGGATTTGAATTTAAACATAGTTAGGGATAACTTTCCATTACCATTATTCTTATTCTATAATGAACACAAAATAAACCATGTGACCACCAACCATAGCCGTGTAACCATGTGTGGTGTGTTGACCATTAATTTCCGATCAGAATGATAGATCAAGTAAAGCGAGTTACTTTACCTGTTTATATAATTATGACTGCAGGATTTTTAGGAATACCAGTATCGTGCTCTGGCTTACTTATGATCTCTAATGGGCTTCATTTTGATATTTTCATGATCAATGTTGGAGCTATTGGTCTGATGCTGAATTATGCGAACGACGACCGTGGGTCGCCGGCTTCAACAAGGACTATGCTGACGTGCTGACGCTGTGATAACGGGACTAAAAAGCTGCTGGGACAGCTTTGAAGCCATGCCAAGCCGTGGATGAAACTGAGCAGCAGTACGAAATGGCTAATGTTGGTGAGGTCTTTAAAGGCTCTGCTTAATATTTTGGTATCAGAAAAGTCTAAAATTGAAAGATCCTAGAGAAAGAGAAGTTAAGCTTGTGTAAAAAACTTTGATGTGTTAAGAGTTTGTGAAAATTTTATTGAAGCTTGGTTTATAAATAGCTTTTAAGACAATAAAATTATTTCGTGCCGATGTCCGAAGGTGAGACAAAAGATGACCTCTGTGATTTGGTTGTTAATTTGGGACAAACCTTAAACCTAAATATTAGCCAAACTTACCTGAAAGATATACACAGAGTGAAATCAAAGGACAGCTCGAACCCAATAATTGTGAATTTCAACTCCATCACGACTAAAGATAAGGTGATAAAAGGAGTCAAGATGTTCAATAAAACAAAAGACAAAGGAGAAAAGCTCAATACCACCCACCTGAAGCTCAGGAACAAACAACCAATTTATGTGTCAGAAAGACTTACGTTTAATATGCACAAATTGTATCACCTAGCCAGAACACAGCACAAAAACTATGGGTATGACTTTTGTTGGACCTCATATGGCGTAATCTATATACGCAAGAAAGCTGGCGACCCCCAGATCCGTGTAAACTTAGAGGAGGATTTTCAAAGGCTAAGACCTGCTATTTGACTAATGCTCCTCTCATGGAAGATTTATTGTATGTTTACTAAACCCTATAATTATTGTTTATGTCTATCTTGCTTGAATGTAAATCTCGCGCTAATAACATTACATAATACATACATCACAATAAATAAAACACTCTATATAAACAAACATCAAAAACGCACAACGACCTTTATCAAATGTGTATCACACTCTCATACGCACTCACACACTCAACTTTACACTAACGAAATATTGACTACAAAACATCATATTCTTCACCATTTAAATAAATATATCCTTGCTCTTTACATATCAGCTAAATCAAGTACCGTAACATTAATGTATAAAACTGTGACTTATTTGCTTACACTTCACCAATGGCTTCCATAAATAATATAATTAAGGACATTGATGATGTGTCGGTGGCTAGATCTTGTAGGTGTGACCCGGAAACATGTGGCAATTTAATCAAGTCTACTTCTAAAGCATTGACTGTAATCTCACAAAACATTCGCAGTATAAAATATGGATGGTTTTATTGTTCATTTGGAGGCTCACATTTAAACCTGACATAATCATTTTAACTGAATGCTGGTTGAGTGAGCACAAATCGCCACCACTTTTAGACAATTACTCATGCTACTTTTCCAAGAAAAGTCTAAATCAAAATGATGGAATTGTCATTTATGTCGCCAGTGATATCAGGTGTACTGTAGAGGAACCTGATCCTATTGGTGCAAATTTTTTGTTACTTACAATTAACAATGACACTACCATTTTGGCTACGTGCAGATCTCCGTCAATTTATTCCATCGACAACTTTTTGAATTGAATTGACAGCACACTACGTCCTATTAATTGCAATAATATTATTATTATTGGAGATGTAAATATAGACGTTAAGCCCGATAATTGTGATAGAAATATATAATAAATAATATAATAAATAGCCCTTTATTCTGAATTATTTCTGTTACTTTTTTGCAGTTGTTATAATATATCCCTCAATTCAGTGTGCCTTTTGGCAAAGGCCTCCTCTAGCTCTTTCCACTGGTTTCTGTCACGAGCCATGGCTCTTTGGCAGTATTGCAATTTGTTTCTGTGCTGTTTCGTCAGTGCCCATGTTTCACATCCGTATGTTAAACAGGGTAGTATGCACATGGTGAAAACTTTTCGCTTTATAGCCATTCCTAAGTCTATGGATTTCATGATCTCTTTTAGTGACCAATACTTTCTCCAACCACTTGCTATTCTTGTGTTAACTTCCTTATTGGTTTGATCTTTTGGTGATATTATTTGACCTAGATATGTGTATTCATCTACATATTCAAGTGGTTTTGAATCTACCTCTATTGGTTTTTTTTATTGAATTGGTTAACAGTCTTGTTTTTGTTGTGTTCATGGACAATCACACCAAAGCACTTTCCTTGCTTAAAGCTTGGATCATAAGCTCAAGATGACTTGGGTTTTCCTCAAATAGAACTATGTCGTCTGCGAATCTGAGGTGATTCAGTCTCTGTCCATCGATGTTGAGACCCAGGTGAGACCAATCCAATTTCCGGAATATATTTTCCAACACTGCAGAGAATAATTTGGGTGACATTGGGTCGCCTTGTCTGACGCCTCTCCTTACTTTAAACTCGGGGCCTGTCTCTTCCAACCGTATTTTTGCTTTGGTGTTTGAGTATATAGTTTTGATTAGTTCAATATATATTTCTGGTATGCCTTGTGTAGCCAGACTTTCCCATATAGCTTCGTGACTTATGCTATCAAACGCTTTGTTATAGTCAATAAACGCCATGTACAGTGTTTTATTGTACTCGTTGTACTTCTGCATTATCTGTTTCACTGCGTGTATGTGATCCATTGTTGAGAATTTTCTCCTAAAGCCGGCTTGTTCTATTGGTTGATTGTCGTCCAATTTCAGGCTTATTCTTTCAAGAACAACTTTCGAGAATATTTTGTACAAGTTGGACATAAGGCTTATAGGCCTGTAGTTACTTATGTCATCTTTCGGCTCTTTTTTGTGAAGCAGAATGATGTGTGAAGTTTCCCATTGTGCAGGAATGTACTGGTTAAACATAATTCTGTTGAATAATTTTGTAAGTATAGGGGCTAGTTCTTCTGCGGATCCTTTCAGCAGTTCGTTGGAGATTTTATCAGGACCTGGTGCTTTTTCCATCTTTTGACTACTTATTGCCATTTCTACCTCCCTCTGTATAGTATTTCTGGTTCGGGTTCAAATTCTGTTGTGCGGAGTTGTGATAATATATTTCCGCTGGCTGAATGAAGCGTGGGGCAATGGTCTGCGTATAAGTCTCTATAAAATTGTGTTGCTGTTTTGATTATGTCTTCTCTTTTTGTCACAGTGTTATTTTTCCTTTGCACCTTCGGTATCCATTCCTTATTTACTTCTCTTAACTCTTTCCAAGCTTTGCGTACTCCTCCTGTTTTAATTATATGCCTTTCTAGAGTATGTAGACTTTCATGTCTTCGATCTTTCCTGATGTTCTCTTTTATGTCCTTACTAATTTATGTTATTTGCTTGATATTACTCTTTTTAAGGGGTCCTGATAGGAGACGCTTTCGTTCTTCGATTAGATGTAGTGTTTTCTGGCTTAATTCATATTTATGTTTTCTGGGTTTATTTGCAGTGTGAATTTTTAGTTGTTTCTCTAACATGTTGTAGTTTAGTAGACTCTACAAAATTTCTAGGCGTAACCATTGATAAAAGTCTTAATTGGAAAGAACACACAGAGCTATTAAATAAAAGAATAAATTCCGCGGCTTACGCGCTTTACAAACTAGCACCCACAATAAGCACTGATGCGCTTCTTACTGCCTACCACGGTATTGTCGGTTCCATATTAAGGTTTGGCGTTATATTCTGGGGAAACTCTGTCAATAAAGAAATAATATTTAAGTCCCAAAAAAGGTGCATTAGGGCAATGTTCGGTCTAAAAGTTACCGATAGCTGCAAACCATTTTTTATTAACCATAATATTTTAAGTTTGCCTTCCTTGTTTATATATGAAGTAGCTAATTTTGTTAAAGCGAATCCTAATTTATTTAAAAAAATGTCAGAAGTTACCATCCGCAGTCGTCGTGACAATCTCAGGCTAGAAATAGTTAGGCCGAGCACGGCACTAATGCATAAAAGTATTTTCTATTTAGCACCAATTATCTATAATAAAATCCCCAATCCTATTAAGCAGTTACCAACTAGACTCTTTAAACTACAGCTTAAAAAAAATCTTCTAGCCAAATGCTACTACAGCTTAACGGAATTTTTAAACGAATAAAAACCAATGCATCGACAATTAAATTAGTTACGACATTTCATTTTAATTTTAATGTTTTTAGGTAACAAGTTCTATTTTTTAATCTGTTAAGTTTACTCTACTTAATAAGCCATTTTTTTTTCTAAGCCATTGTTTTTCTTTTTTAATTTTATATTGTCTAAGTCATTGTTTTCTTTTTTTAATTTTATGTTAATTGAATTTACCCTATTTTTTAAAAACAAACATATTTTTGTACGCCATTCCTATATGGCAAGAAATGTAGCCACTTTCTTTCATTTACAAGACCTGGTACAGTGTATACATACGAGGGTCATTCAATAAATACTTAGCCTACAAAAAGTAAACGAAAATTTTGGAAAAGTGGCAATTTATTTTTCAACATAGTCTCCTTTTAGTTCGATACACTTAGCCCAGCGATGCTCCAACTTTTTTAACCCGTCCGAAAAATAGTTTTTGTCAAACTCTGCAAAATAGGCCTCCGTGGCGGCGATGACCTCCTCATTTGATCCATATCTATTCCCGGCGAGAGATTTTTTCAGATTAGGAAACAGAAAGAAGTCACAAGGGGCCAAATCTGGAGAATACGGTGGATGGGGCAGCAATTCGTAGCGTAATTCGACCAATTTGGCCATGGCAACGGCAGACGTGTGAACCGGTGCGTTGTCGTGGTGAAACAGCACTTTTTTCTTCGCCAGGTGGGGTCGTTTTTTCTTTAATTCGGCGTCGAATCGGCCCAATAAATCGGCATAGTAAAGCCCTGTAATTGTTTTACCCTTCTCGAGGTAATCGATGTAGATCACACCTTGTGAATCCCAGAAAACGGTGGCCATAACTTTTCCCGCCGATTTTACAGTTTTCGCCTTCTTTGGAGCACGTTCCCCGGTCTGGATCCATTGTTTTGATTGCTCCTTGGTCTCTGGTGTGTACCAGTGGATCCAGGTTTCATCGACGGTCACAAAACGACGCAAAAACTCCGCTGGATTCCGCTTAAACAGCGCCAAACACGTCTCCGATGTGGTCTCACGGTTGCACTTGTTTTCCGGTGTGAGTAAACGCGGCACCCATCGCGCCGACAGCTTTCTCATGCAGAGTTCCTCGTGAAGAATATGATGCACTGTTCCTTCTGAAATGCCTACAGTCTCAGCTAGCTCCCGAACCTTCAATCGGCGATCTGCCAATACGAGATCATGGATTTTTTTAATGTTTTCCTCCGTAGCAGCTGTTTTCGGTGCACCTGGACGAGGTTCATCAAAAACCGACGTACGGCCACGTGCAAACTCGTTGAACCAATTCTTGACGGTGGCCATCGATGGAGAAGAGTCACCGTACACAGCATCCAAGCGCTCTTTGATTTCGATGCGCGTTTTCCCTTCCAAAAATAGGAATCGAATTACCGAACGATATTGCTCTTTTTCCATTTTTGTAAAACCGATCGATACGTTCGCTTCCATATGTTGTCAAATTAAAACAAATGAAGGGATTGGAATGAAAATTTGAAAAAAGAATTAAAAAAGAATGTGCTACACTGTGGTAAAACTCTTTTGAAACTACAGCGCCCTCTGGCGATGAGGCTAGGTACTTATTGAATGCACCTCGTACCTACTTACTCATGTTTTACAAAATAAATATATCTTTATCTTTACTTCAATTCCTTTGTCTTCATTTGTTAACTCTAACTGATTTCCTGCCAGGGATTGAGAAATTTCTTTGTAATTTTCTTGATGGTGGATGTTTGATAAATTCTTATATGTTTTCTGGGTATTTTTGGGGGTTTTAATTTTAGAGAGCTTCTAACTAAGCGGTGGTCCGTATTAAAGTTTAATTCATGTAAGACTGATGTATCCGCTAATGATTTTGGGTTATCACTAATAATGTAGTCTATTTCGTTTCTATGGTTGCCGTCTGGGGACCTCCAATTCCATTTGTTGTTCTTGTTCTTTTTGAATAAGCTGTTTAAGAGATACAAATTTTGTTCCAGTAAAAGATCTATGAGTTTCTGGCCATTTACGCTTCTTTTCCCATGTCCAAAGTGTCCGATTATTCGTTCCTCAAGACTGCTTTACTCCAACTTGTGCGTTGAAGTCTCCCATTAGAACAATATAGTTGCTTGAAAATGTTGTTAGTACTTCTGACAGTTTGTCATAGAATGCTTGAAGTTCTAGTTTAATTGCTTGTTCAGTTGGTGCATAAATGTGTATAATGGACCAGGTCTTTTTATAGCTGGGTATATTAATATTCAGGATTACTATTCTGTCCGACACTCCAATAAAATCTTTTACATGCTTTTTCAGGTGAGTTTTTATAAGGAAGCCGACGCCTCGTTGACTTCCTGTCTCTCCTTTTGAATAAAGAATATAGCCTGAGCGTTCTTCTATTGCTTCACAGGCCCTTCTCATTTCGCTTATTCCTATGATATCCCATTATATATTTTCTAGGGCTAGCTCTAATTCTTGTGAGGACTCTGGGGTTCTAAGTGTTCTGGTATTCAATGTTGCAATATACAAGTATTCTTCAAGTTTTGCTAGAGGGTGTTGGTCTTGATCTCCTTCGGTGACCGGCTGTGGTGGGAGATTTCTTTTGTTTTGTATCTGGTGTTGGTTTATTTTTGTTGATTTGGTTTCCGGCCCTTTGTTTTCACTAGTTTTTGCTTGTATGTGGTAGAAATAGTTCACCTTATTTAAATCTCACTGCAGAGCTGGGTCTTCTCCCAGGGCATACATTGCCAACCAGATTAGGCAATTGTTTGGATCACATCATGATCAAAACAAATAGATCAGCCACAGTCACTGTCATAGAGTCCACAGTTACAGATCACGATTCGGTTCTTGTTAGTTTATCGTGTAGGCGTGAACTAATAACGAAATCAAATATAATTGTTAGGACAGATTTTAATGCGACAATAAAACAATTAGAATCTATGGATTTCTCTTTTGTCTCTTCTACAGCTAATGCTGAAGAAGCTGCAACTCTTTTTACTAATAACTTGACTTCTGCAATCAAATCAAACACGACGTCTAGTATTGTTTCTGGTCGTAAAAGAAACATAAAACCATGAATTACACCTGGCTTGATTCGGTGTATCCGACACCGTGATAGGCTACATGTTAAGGCTAAGAAAAATCCCAATAACTCGATTCTTGAAGTCACTTACAAGCGCTACAGAAATTTCTGTAACGCTCTATTGCGCAAGCTTAAAAGAAATTATGAAAAAACTCTTTTACAAAATGCAAGAAGTAGTAAGGAAACATAGTCAGCTATAAAATCAATCACTGGTACTGCTAAGCAAAAATCTTCTGCTGATGATTTACTAAAGAACAGTAATGACCCCCTCGATGCCGTTGAAACTGTGAACAATTTTTTTGCGGAAGCCGGAAAGCTACTTGCCGACAAGATAAAATGCTCTGACAGTCCCGAAATCACCCTGCCTACATTAAATGATTTCAGTAGACCTCGCGTTCAGAATTCTATGGTACTGCTCACACCAAACGAATCAGAAATTGAATCTCTTATCATGAATCTTAAAAATGACTCTGCAACGGGCTGGGACTCTATTTCAAACAGATTTAAAAAAATGTCAAAACATATTATCGTCCCGCACTTTATCACGATCGTTGGGCTATGCATAGAACAGGGCGTTTTTCCTAGTGTATTTAAAAGGGCGCTCATCACTCCTGTCTACAAGAGACAAACTGGAGATAGGGTCGTGACAAACTACAGACTGATTTCTGTGCTGCCAGCGCTCTCTAAACTATTAGAAAAAGTACTGAATAACCAACTCATAAAATTCTTAGAGAAAAATAACATATTATCCGACTCCCAATTTGGTTTTAGGGTAGGTAAAAGTACAGATGCAGCCGTTAGCTCGTTAGTGGATTATGTTACAGCTTTTCTAGATAATAAACAAAAGTGTGTCGGAGTGTTTATTGTTCTGGCCAAGGCTTTTGACACGGTCTCGATTTCTGCTCTTGTTGACAAGCTGGAAAGGTGTGGAATAAGGGGAACGGTACTAAAAATCTACAAATACTTTCTTACAGGCCGTCTGCAGAAGGTTAAAGTGGGTAGTGCTATTAGCTCGGATGTTGCAGTCGTTTATGGGGTTCCACAGGGTAGCATTCTCGGTCCCAGTCTCTTCCTGATTTACATTAACGACTTGTGTCAAATGACATTGAATAAAGGCAAAATATTTACCTATGCCGATGACACAGCCTTGGTGTTTCAGGCAGAGACTTGGGATGCAGTTGAGCAAAATGCGGAGTTGGGGCTCCATAGGAACTGCTTGTGGTTGAAGCATAACCTGCTAACGCTTAACGTATCAAAAACCTCATTTGTACAGTTCACTAACGCTCGCATAAAAAAGCCCAATGTGGCTATCCAGATTCACTCATGCAAATCACCTTTCAGTCCACAGTGCTCGTGTACCACTCTGAGCAAGTCTAAGACGGCCAGATACCTTGGGGTTCTCTTAGACGAGAAAATATCCTGACAACCACATATCGAGATTGTTCCGTCCCATACGTTTATCCGAACGCACCCGACACCATTACGATCAACTGTCAATGTCTAGTTGTTGATTTTGACAGATACTCTCTGGTTTAAAAATAACGAGATCGCTTGTCTTGAACTTAATTATTTTATTTTATACAAGAGGAACAGCAAACAGTTACAATATATAATGTAAGAAAAAGCATACACATAAAAATTGGAACAATATTGTAGCCCACAACGCTGTTCACAGAATAACTGTGGAATATGATTTACAGATAATAAACGCTAGGGTATTATTACACAATATAATTAAATAAAAACAATAAAGATAAAATAATAAGAATAATAATAACCAATAATATAATGATAATATTTTTAATTGATGGAGATACTTGTTAATCCCTTTGAATCCCAGTGAATTGTGGATATTCCTAATCAAATCAATTTAAATTGGACTAAACACCCCCATTTGTGCCAGAAAACGGGGTTATTTTGTGCATTACCAGACGCCGGCTTTTGAGGTTAGGTTTAGCCACCCGGCGTCACCCGCGTGTGACTTTGAATATTAAAGGACATTGGTGAGAGAGGTGAAAACGACTTAAGTCAGGCCCGGAGCCGCTTGTTGTCACCTCAAACAATTGTTGTTTGAATTCGGAGCTGTACGCGCTTGGAGAATCTGCGCCTCTTGAAACAACGTTCGTCTGACACAACTTCACCTACAGAACACAACACATTTACTCTGACATACTTACACAGAACCAGGTAGGTTGATTTTCCCCCTTTTTTTTTTGTTAGGCAACCTTTGATTTGGTTTTGGTTGAGTCCGTGGATCGCGGACAAGTTCGACCGATCAGTACTTGCCCTGATTGGGCTTCGAACAGAGATGGTTTCCTCACGAGTCAGGAAACTTACATGGGTGTTTAAAAATCTGAGGCATGTAGCTGACAGCGACCTCCTACGTTCAGTTTATTTTGCATTGGCATAATCGGTTATTGGTTACTGTATTGGGGTTTGGGGTGGTGCATGTAAAACGCATCTCTTACGCCTGGAAAGAGCGCAACGGTCCCTGCTTAAAACAATGTCATTCAAACCATACAGATTTCCCACGAAGACACTATACGAGTTGTGCCAGGTATTTACAGTAAGACAACTTTTTATTTTCCAGATAATTACCAAAAAACACGTATCTACCTCGTATGATCCAGGTAAACTTGAAAATAAGCGAACAACTCCAAACGTAATTAAATCTGTTAAGTGTCGCACGGCTTTTGCAAGACGGCAGAACGCTTTTCTTTCTGTTTATTTATACAACAAAAATAATGGAATCCTGAATTTTTATCCACTAAAATTACACGAATGTAAACTTATAGTAAAGAACTGGCTCTTTTCTCTTGATTATGAGGATGTAGAGGAAATAATAAATAATTAATCTAATTCTAAAGTAACACATACATAGAACATACATACTTTTCTTTCATACACCTACTCATACACAAACACGAACGGTAACCCACCCACACGCACACATACACACCTCCCACACACACACACACATAGCACGATATATTAACTTAACAATAAAATAAAAATAATAATTATTTTTTAAATTAATTTTATTGAATTGTGAGTTTTTTTTTAAATTATGCTTTTTTTCATATTTTTTCATAATTCTCATTTCTGTTAATGTATTTTGTTATTATTTCATCTAAAATTGTATTTTGTAGCACTTAAGTTTGTCTATTCCGATGTTGTCATTAGTATCTAAGCCAAATAAAATGGGAGAGGGCGCTGACTCCTGACATACAGGTACACCTAGTTCAGGAGTCAGAGGCTTCAGATAAGTTTCTGTAACCTATTATGTCAAATATAAATATATTATTATTATATTATTATTATTATATTATTTCCTTTATTCATTATTTTTCTTATTTAATACATTTTTAAATATTTAAAAAAACAAAAGCAAACAAAACATTTAAAAATATAAAAAATAGATGCCCCATCGGCATCAGGAACAAGGTCCAGGCTTCCGGTGGTCAGGGCTCCAGAGAAAGGAACCGCCTCACAATACGTGCCGTGTCCAGGAGTACTACTTTCTGAATCAAGCCCTTGACCCAGCCGCGCAATGAGAGCCTCCTAAGGTGTTGGTGGAGGCTCTTTGCTATTAGTCCATTAACCGTAACGACTATCGGTACAATGATTGCAGAGTACACGTCCCACATGTCGACAACCTCGTGTGCTAAATCAAGATACTTGATTTTTTTATCATTTTCAGCTTTCACAAGACTCTCGTCATGAGGGACAGTGATGTCAACAATCATTGCACGGCGCTCTCGGCGATCTATCACCACAATATCAGGTTTATTTGCTAAAATAGTCCTGTCCGTGATGATAGATTGATCCCAATACAATGTGGCATGACCGTTCTCGAGAACTGGGTCGGGCACATACTTGTAGTATGGTACTTCAGAACCCACAAGGTTGTATTGCAGGGCAAGTTGCTGGTGGATAATCCTAGCTTCTAGATTGTGTCTGTGCAAGTACTCACCGTTAGCAAGACGAGAACAACCGGAAACAATATGTCGGATCGATTCACCGGGATGGTGGCATGCCCGACAGATGTCAACCGTACCGTCCTTGACAATGTATTTCCGATAATTGTTCGGCATGATAACTTCGTCCATAATCGCACAGACAAAACCTTCGGTTTCCCCAAAGAGGTCACCAAATCGTAGCCAGGATACGGACGCCAAGAGGTCTACATCAGGTCCATGTAGGGCCCGGAAAAAGCGTCCGTGTAACTCCTTGCTCTGCCATACCTCCCTACGGTCATTAGTATCCAATATCACAGGTATGCCCCAGTTCTCGCTAGCCCAGGAGAGTGGGGTGAGGCCCTTGTCCACTGAGACCACGTCTCGGTGCATCCCCACGTCGGTTTCGAGAAAGTATTCCCTGAGACTGCATACCTCACGGTTGTGTAAGGTCTTAGCATTTCAGAAGCCACGACCTCCGCACTTCCGCGGGATATACAGTCTCATCACCGATGACCGTGGGTGATGCATCCGGTTTGCGGTCAATAGTGTGTGGACCCTCCTATCCAGGGCGTCAAGTTCCGTCTGAGTCCATTTGAGTATGCCGTAAGAATACATAAAAACCGGCATGACCCAACCATTAAAGGCGCGCACCTTGTTTCCGCCTGATAAAAGACTGTTTAACACTTTATTCAGGCGACCAAAGAAGCGCTCCTTCAATGATTGCTTCACGTCAGCAGCATTGATGTCTAATGCTTCCGACATACCCAAATACTTGTAGGTCTCGGTTGAGGAGAGGGATCTAAGGAATATGGAATCCGAGAGTTGAGTTCCCACGGATTCCATAATCTCCCCTCGCTTTACATGCATGACCGCACATTTGTCCACACCAAATTCCATCCTGATGGCGCTACTAAATGTTTCAGTCACTTTTAGTAGCTCCATCAGTTGCAAATTGCTGGGAGCAAATATTTTCAAATCGTCCATGTAAAGGAGGTGAGATATAACCTGACCACCTCTCTTCAACCGGTAGCCTAGACCTGAATCCTCCAGCAGTGTGCTCAGAGGATTCAAGGCCAAGCAAAACCAAAGCGGACTCAAACTGTCACCCTGAAATATTCCTCGCTCAATCCTGATCGGTTCATCGTTCCCAAGAATCTGCCGACATCCTGGATAGAGAAGGACTGTCCTCCACTGCCTCATACACGACACCAAGAAGGTGCGAAGAGTTGCATCTATTTTGTACAATTCCAGCACCCTCATGAGCCATGTATGTGGCACCGAGTCATAGGCCTTCTTATAATCTATCCAACACGTCGACAGATCCCTCCGGGATCGACGAACCTGTTGGCTTATGGCCATGTCGATAAAGAGCAGCTCCTAAGTACCGCGGGACCCATTCCTACATCCATTCTGAGAGACAGACATAATTGAATTGCTATCTATATGACAAATAATTTTTGCTCTCAGAATGGATGTAAGAACTTTATAGACCGTCGGTAAACACGTAATTGGTCTATAGTTTTTAGGTTCCGCAGTACTACCCGATTTATGGAGTAGGTGGGTAACTCCTGTTGTAAAGAATGGTGGTAGCGACCCAGTCTCTAAGGATGACTGGAATTGTGAGGCTATGCAAGCGTGTGACCTTTGTAGCCATTTAATCCAAAAGTTGTGCAGTCCGTCCGGCCCTGGAGATTTCCAGTTAGGTAACGGACGGACTGCACTCGCTCAACAACACGCATCGAATCACCCTCAGTGTGACCAACGGGCACCGACCAAATACTTTGCCAAAAAGCACTCATGGCGTCGTTATCCGGCAGATGCGCGTCAGCCACTCCTTGAATGGTAACGGGCCGCTCCCATGATCTGTATATCTACCTTTCGTCACTCTGGAACATGCGGTTCTGAGTATATCGATCCACTCTGCGCCTATACCGACGGATACGGTTAGCCCATGCATAAACTTTCTGCTTCAGGAAGTCGATGCGCTCCGTGACTCGTGACATGTATTCTCGGGGACTGATATCAGTTACCGAGAATGCCCGCCTCACAAAGCGCATCACCCTTGGACGTGTATTGCCCTCCCTGAAGCAGATCAGCTTTCCGATGAGTGCCCTGATCTCATTAATACGACGCTCAATCCTGCATTGCAGGCTGGCACGGCAGATTTTGGTCGTGTAGCACTGTCTGTGTTTGGAAATTTGACATTGGCTACACGACAATAATATTATTATTATTTTAGTTACTTGGTAATTCCAGTTCTCACAAATATGAGACTGAGAATAGAATGTTTAATTGTTATGTAGTATGGAGCTTGATCCTGACTTGCCATGTGAACTCCATACAGACGCTAGTTCTCTAGGTTGAGCAGTTTTGATTCAGAGACTTATAAGAATCCTCATGTTGTTGGATATTTTAGTATGCGAACTACCAATGCCGAAAGCAAATACCATTCATATGAACTCGAAACATTGGCTGTGGTCAAAGCTATTAAACATTACCGCCATTTTTTTATGGTAGATAGATGCTTTAAAGTAGTAACAGATTGTAATTCGCCGAAATCATCCAGAACTAAAAAATAACTGACGCCACGAGTACACCGCTGGTGGGCATTTTTGCAAAATTTCCAATTTGATATTGAGTATAGGAAAGGTGACAGATTCTCTCATACCGATTTTTTCAGTCGTAACCCCGTGGCGAACCCCTGTAAAAATCAAAGCGAGAAAATCTCGTTACAATTTTCAGTAAACGCTTCTTCACCTGATCATAACTGGCTCATAGTAGAGCACAAACGTGATCCAGTTCTTAAAAACGTAGTTGAACAACTTAGTTCTGATACAACCTCAAAAGATATAGCTGATACTTACGTCATGTCGAAAGAAAAGTTACTTAGACATAAAGTTCAAATAGAAAATAAAACTCGTGAAGAAATGATCGTCTATTTGAATTTATTTCGTCTAAGTTTGATTTCTCTGACATCACTAAAGAATGTCAAAGAGAAATTAAGATGAAATTAGCCAGTATTTCTTCGAAAATTACTATCAAATGGGTGTCTTGAGGAAAGTCAAAAGAGCGTTTCTTTAATAAGAATAAGTTGTGTTTGGAAGGCGAGGAGATAGAATTCTGCATGTGATCGACTCAACCGCAACCTTCTACCTCATCCTCGGGTCTTCTGGGTCAAGAAAGGTCAGCAACTTTCACGACCCGGAAGACCTAAAAAAGTCGAGTGTAAAACATCAATCAGACGAAATCAAACAACGATTCAAGCATGAAATCGGATTAATTGTGGACAAGCCAAAGCCAGGACTTGGTTCCACAAATGATGGAAACACAGCTCAACGTTTTTTCGGGACCCCGAACTGAGTGCTCAGATCCTAGGATTGGATGTAACAATCATCAAACACTTTGATGTATTGTTGAGGACATTGTCTTCTGAATGTTTTTTTTTAATTCAATAAGCTTTGTCTCGAGACAAGAAGACTTTATCCAAGTCTCTACTTTTGGTACTACATGCCTGCTACTGTGCATAAATTACTTATTCATAGTACAGAGGTAATTAAAACGGTATAGTTCCGATAGGGCAGCTTTCAGAGGAAGCCCAAGAAGCGAGAAACAAAGATTGCCGGAGGTTTAGAGAGCACAACACCAGAAAGTGCTCTCGTCTTGCAACGAACTGAAACTCGCTCAATATGATGATTATAACGTCAGATCCTCCGATCAACAACCTCCGGGAAGTTCCGAAAAAAAATCGAATAAATTGTGCGCGGAGGTCTTAAAGCTCATCATATCTCCCACTATAGTGCCTCGACTCCAACTCCAACCAAGACCTCCACAAACTCAGGACGACTATCTTTTATCGGAATCATCGGATTCTGAATCTGATATTGAGAATTAGTTTCAATGTAAATAGATACCTACCTCTAGCGTTAGATTTATAATTTTTGTGTCTAAGGTTGTTATATATGTTAATCTAAGGTTGTTTATAATACAATTAACGTTGATGTTTGTAGCGATTAAGATAATTTTAATCAAATTTGTTTCCTGTACCTATTATAATCGTATATAAATATTTATTTCATGTATACACATACATGAAATAAATATTTATATACAATTCCTATGCATCTTCTTTACAAAAATATATGTATTATAGTACTATATAATTAACTAATTTATAGATATAGTTCCAAAGCCATGGAAAAATATTTTTGTCCACCTGGCTTGTTCTACGCCGGACACTGTGCGTCGACGGCGCGTTCGTGTTCCACGCGCGCCTCAAAGAGATGTCAGCAAACATGAGGGGCCCGCAAGGGCCGATGCCTGCCAGGGCTGCGGGACCGTTCGAAAGAGATACCGCGGCCCTGGAACATAAAGGGATGGTTTTTAGTCAGTAAAAGTCTGACACTCCCTTCCGCTCCACCCAGAGCGGGAAGGGTCATTTGATGATTTCCAATCCGAAAAAAAAGGGCTATGTCCGGACGCGAATATGATGGCCCGCAGTTTGCACGTTGTACTGCAGACGTAAAGGTATGCAGGTTGTGGGAAAATTATTCGCAAGCGTCGTATCCAATTCAATAAAGCGCCATGCAGTGCGCCAGGGATATTTGCGGCGGCGCATGTAGATTGTTGTTACACAATAATTCGCAAGCGCGCAGCATCGATGGCGGCTCGATTATGGTCAGTCCTGACAGGGTTCTAGAAATGATTGCTGACAGAGTGGACTGCGTGTTTATTTTACAAGCCAAGTTATATTAATGGAATTTTCGAATCGATTTTTTTTAAGGATCATAATGTTGAAGCTCCGTAAAACGTAAAATATTGGTCAGTTGTGTAATCCGTGGCTGACTTAGTAAATTCGATGGTGATGTATAAATCAAAGACAAGTAAACATAATTGTTGCTCTTTACTTGGCGCTATCTTTAAAATAGTAAGTTAGTGTCAAAAAACGAATTGGATTATCAGAAGCTATCTCGTTTTCCCGTTTGCTTACGTGACTTACAATTTCCCCAAAAAAGTCGTCTCGTGCGTCTCGCATCCAGCGGATGCCAGACGATGCCTTTCTGCGGGCAATGTGCCCTGCCCACTGCCACTTAAGTTTGGCAATACTAATACTTCGGGCTACGTCGATAACTTTGGTTCTCTAGCGGACGTCTTCATTTCTGATTCGATCACGCAAGGAAACTCCAAGCATAGCCCTTTGGGTGACTTTAAGCCTTCTGATGAGGCCCATTCTGCCCCCGATAGGAAAAAAGACGCATCTAACATTTTTTCCAGATTTGAGTTACATACATTGCCGGAATCAGAAAAAAAAGGCGCATTTTTTTCTAACTTCCTCCAGTGCGGTTTTAGCACAGCAAAATAGGGTGCTTCTGTTCATTTTTTTAAACCCGATTGAAGATCAAAAGACGAATTTATGTGAAACTTAATTAAAAAATCGCATTTATGTAGATAATGTCCTTATAATTTATAGTTTTTTTTTTAGTTCAGTAATATAAAAGGCACATAAATTGTCCCCATTTCTAAGAGGAAGTTAATAAGACGCAAATAAGCATTTGCGTCTAACACGCTAATAAAAAACTGCTTTCACAATAAGAAAAAAAGACCACATCTGACCACTTGCACCCTATTTACTTCGTAAAATTGTTTTAGCGTAGGCGCATTTGCCATAAGCGTCCTAAATTTTAATTAATGTGGGCCAAAAGATTTTAAAATAAATACTTGACTATATCAATTGTGTTTTATTTACAAATAATAAATTAGGCTATGGCTTATAAGATAACCACCTACTGTACTATCAGAGATAATAGATAAAAGGATTATTAAATAATTACATAAACATTTTGTCTAAGCCAAGGGTTATCGACATACTTTCTAATTCTTAAGGAAAAAGGCGGAAATACCTATCTCTATGCGCCCATTTCTGTTAAAATCATATAATAGATAGATAAACTAAATACTTAGAAGAAAACTACAGCCAAAAGAGTTTGAAATGTAAAGGACTCATCTAGCCATTTACGTCTATTCAACTAGGTATGTAATATTTTTCTTCATTTTTTATGCTAAGATGAAACTGTCTTTTCATTATTTTTAATAATAATTTAATACATTCATATTATTTATTAAACCAAGTTAAAGCCTATTATAGTGGGCATTATTTTCAACATTTAGTACGTTAATATTTTAATTTACTCGAAGACAGCAAACGATTTCCCGTTTCATTAATTAAAACATTTATTTCTCCGTTTTTACTTTTGTTAGATACGTCTTTTTAAATGCAGCATTGTGAGCGACCACGTTTCGGTCCCGTATGTAATCACTGGCAATACACACTGGTCATAAACTTTCGTCTTGAGACACTGCGGTAAGTTGGACGAGAAGATATCGCGCAACTTCCCGAACGCTGCCCAGCCGATTCAGATTCGACGATTGACCACTTTCTCGAAGTTAGACCTACCTAACTAGACCGTTTGTCCAGGTAGACAGTAGAGTAGATAATCGTCTACAACTTCGAGTGTAGAGTCTCCGATCTTGATAGGAGTGGGTGTTACATGGGCATTCAACATGACCTTGGTTTTGTCCATGTTCATTTTAAGACTCACTCTTTCGGAACCTCTACTGAGGTCATCGAGCATTGTACTGAGGTCCTCCATGGTCTCAGCCATAACCACTATTTCGTCGACAAACCGAAGGTGAGTGTAGCACACGTACAGTAGGTCCATAACATAAATAACATAACATTAGTCCCAGAAGGGTTAGGCAGAAGTGTACCTAATAGTACACCCACATTTCGCCAGTTATGTTTAAGTCCCATGTAAGCGCACGAATCCAGACTGTGGTGGCTACTGAGAAATATCAATCAAAATCAAAGCATTTTATTTCAAGTAGGCCAGTTACAGGCACTTTTGAACTGTCGAAACAAAGACAACAATGAAATGTAGCTACAATCCCAGTCACAAGACATAAAATTAATTGTGAAAGTACTGTAGTCGCCCATTCCCTAACGTAGATCTCTATGGAGAAGAACGGGAAAGAAATTCCATGGACACTCTTTTAAATCAGAATATTTAAAAAAAAAAACTTTGGTTATGTAGCGGCACTACACAAAGTACTTCAGCAACATAGAACAAAAAGTACTACAGCGCCATCTATGACGCAGAGGATAAACTAAACATCGAAATACATCTAAATCCTGCATCGCGCAAGTAAAGTTATTCCCGTCTTAAGACTATATAGAAGAACCCGAAAACAACTGTCGGGCAGTAGCCCCCCAGACCATATCACCCGTCTGGTCGGAGGATCCTCCCTTTTCTATGGGGTATGAAGAGCTTTACACCCTGTTCTTCATACCCCCAAAGTTACATCATTCATGTTGAGATGATACATTATGTGAAAACGATGTAGCAAGACGTACGCCTTAGTGTCCATAGTAAAAACAATACTTTAAGATTATGTAGTTTATTACTTCTATACATGTACATCAGTGAATTGACGGATTTTTCTAATAGCTTATGCTGCTGAACTTTGCCATCTTGTGCATTTTCGTTTTTTTTTTTCATTTAATACTAAATTGTTTGCTGTGACTATACTATGTATACTAGACAGCTGAAATGACCCAAGATTGAGCCCTGCTGAACCCCTATTTAATTTTATTAGCTAGTGTTACGTATTTTCTTCCTATTACTCGTAGTCTCGTTATTTATGAATTTCGAAACTGTCTTTATTTTATTTTCTGCTGACTAACCTTGCAATATAATTTTAGATAGTACTTATCATAAAATCTTGAAACTTTCTTTTTGTTCGCATTCACTAGCTACCTAATAACTGGCTTACCACAATTCCAATAAATGCAGACAGACCATAGCCTTTTTTTTTTTTTCGGATGGGAAATCATCAAATGACTCCTCCCGCTCTGGGCGGAGCGGAAGGGAGTGTCAGACTCTTACTGACTAAAAACCACCCATGTTCCTTCTTTTGCCCTTTATGTTCCAGGGGCGCGGTATCTCTTTCGAACAATCCCGCAGCCCTGGCAGGCATCGGCCCTTGCGGGCCCCTCCTGTTTGCTGATCTCTTTGAGGCGCGCGTGGAACACGAACGCGCCATCGAACACGAACGCGCCGTCGAACAGACCATAGCCTGGGATGAACACTTAAATCTACAACAGTAATTAAAATATCTATGTAGTTGGCACTACTCGGAAGACTTATTATAGTTTCTTACTGTTTAACATTTTGTTATGTGCACAACTGTGACTAGATACATAAGTCCTGGATATTGTATTTTTCTTCTCAGAAGACAAATAATAAATTGAAGTACCTACATATAAGTTGTTAATAACGTCATTGAGTGTGGATATTTATTCAAGTGCAATAATTAAGTTTGTTACCTAAATTATAATATATATTTTTTTTAAATTTCATGGTCACTCCGATCATATTCACCCATCACCCCTAAAAGTCCGATTTAATATCTATTTGGCCGAAGTGAAATCGGCCTTTTAGGTTTGATTATCACTTGCACTTGCACTAGGAAAACATCGAGGGTAAACCAAACCAGCATGCCTGAGAGGTATTTCTCGTTGACATGTACAGCCAAGTCAGAGGCCTATAGGCGGCATAAAAACTCTGACACCAGGTTAGGCACAACTACACGATAAAGAAAGGGTTGATGATGAAATAGCACATATCTTGGAGCATTCAGACCATGAGGAGCTGAATACTGGAGATTCTTCAGATGAATGCGCTTATAAAACCAGTGGCCAATGATAATGGCCAAGATTGCCTCAGGATATCAGGGTATCCTAAAAACTAAGGTAAGGTCCTTCAAGCTACCTGACCTGGTCCTTGCTGCTTCTGTCCTAACACTAAAGAGCGAAAATCTAAGATCGCGTGCTCCTCTTGTTGGCGTCATATCTGTAGCGGCACTACAAAAAGTACTACAGCAACATATAACAAAAAGTACTACTCATCTATGTCACAAATGACGAACATCAAATTCCTAAATCGTGCAGTTAAAGTTATCCGCGACTTAAGACTATAAAGAAAAAACCCGACAACAACTGACGGGCAGTACCTACCCGACCAGGCAACACCCGTCGGGTCGGAGGATCCTCCCTTTTCTATGGGGGATGAAGAACTTTAAACCCTGTTCTTCGTACCCCTATACATCTGTGCGGACAATCAAATGAGTATAAATATTCTGCCAAATGTATTGCGAAAAGTTACATAACTGATGATTACATTGTTCGTTTTGTAAGCTCTATTAACGGTTAATTATAATAAATAAATTGGTTTGATGTTCCTAGTAGTAGTAATATCTGTGTGTTACTAGGGAGCTCACGGTAGTGTAAATGTGTCAATGGAGGGTAGAGTTATAATATAAGACTGGTTGACAAACTTTCGGGTTGCCGTCGACTTTCTACCTGTAACGTAACGACTGCCAAGGATCTACGAATGTCATCTGAGAACAACGTCTTAACGTGCTTTCTGAGGCACGTAGGAAACTCGGTAAGTAGTGGTTGATCACCCATCCACGGACCGACCAACCTAGGCAAGCGCGACTTAATTTGAAGATCAACCTAAAAAGGCCACTCATGACGAAATTTTGAGAATTTTCACAACTGCCATCTTGTATTTTCATTTCGACCGTAATATCGTCATCCGTATCCCTGAATTGTAATGAAACCTACATTAACCAATAAAGGAGACCATTCACGGATCATACAAAGTTCGGCCCAAAATTCAGTGTCGGCCAACGAAAAACAAAGAGTATTTTTTAGTACGACACTAAGTCTCTACTACCGTTACTTCAGCAGATTTTTTTGGTTGAAAAATTGATTTCCGTACGTTTTATTTGAAAAATATCTTTTCATCTGCTGAAAAACAAGTGATATGAGCTTGTTGGGATGATGAACTTGAATAAGTATTATTATGTATGACACAAAACCGCTGTGAATATTATTCAACCGTTGCAAAAAGGACAAGATTTAAGTGTCGTTGTATTCAATCATGTGCTTTAAAGAGAGGTTGATATAGCTGTTTCTCAAAGCTGGAAATCCCTTTTGAAGCGTCCATTAATTACTTCCAAGTATTTGTGATAAAACGGGATTTGTTCGCTTGTTGAGTGGTAAGTTAAGTTTGATCTGTATGTCGTGTTTGAGGCATATGCATAGCATAGCCGTGACTTTGTCAATTCTCTGTAGCATCTCTAAAACAGGCTTGACCAGGTTACTGTATTTGTGATTGCTGCAAGATTCTCGCTGGAAAAAGTAATTAGACCTCTTTTGGATGTACATACGAGTATAAGTCCCTTCGCAAATAGGTATTGCATGAAATTCAATTTTGGTTTCTGCACTTAGTCCTTAAAGTGGGTCATGGTTTGCGAGCCTTGGCGGCCGTTATTCCAACCAGCCCACCTCCCTCCAGAAGCAGATCAATCTTCCCAGTCTTCTCAGGACAACCGCAAGGGATCTTGGTGTTCCAAGAATTTCCTTGCGGATCTGGGTGACGCCGGTATTTCCTCCGCCTCAATGCACGCTCTGCACAGGGGACTGTCAGTGATACCTAGGGTATTTGTTCAGTAAACAGTGTCCTGTGTGATGAGTGATGGTCCCCGCCACCAGTCGCAGGCTATCTCTGTCCAGGTGCAGAAGGCGTTTGGTCAGCTTCGTATCCAGGGATGGCATAGCGTCCTTGAATTGGCGACACCCCGGTGTCGAGGTCCACCATTTCTCCGCTTGTGTCTGAGTGTGATCCTTTAACCAACTCCTTAGCTGATTGAAAGGAATGGGCACAATGGGTTCGGGTCCGAAGGCTTTCGTGTCGGTATCTCTCTTGGCGAGTTCGGAAGCTGCATCGTTTCCAAGTGATCTACTATGTCCTTTATTTCATTGTAGTGTCACCGTGTTGCGGTTTAGTACCGTAACGCATTCTGGCATTTAGCATTCCTACCTGCAACCCCACTATGGCATTCGAAGTAGTATTAGTCTTGACGTAATCTGTTTTCTCTTTAAGGATTGAAGAACTGAGGCATCATCCTAACAAGCTCATATCACTTTTTCGCCAGCAAATGAAAATATTTTTGTCATAAAAAAAACGTACGGAAAACCAGATTTTTCAACCCAAAAAATCAACTGTAAGAATATAAATAGAGACTTAGTGCCGTAGCAAAAATACTCGGACTGACTTCCCCAACAGCGGTGACATGTTTTTTTTCGTCGGCTTCCGGGCTTGGTTTTCGGGCTGAAAATTAATGATCTCCTTTTACATTTTATTTCAAATTTTGTTCAGTAAAACGAAAAATAGAGAAATTGAACTTAGACGTATGATTTTCAAACATCAACCACCGCCAACGAGAAAGCGACTTTGCATCGAGTATTTTCTCATCAATTTTTATTATTCTTCGCTTTTGCATGATGGATGACTGTAGTACAAGTAGGTACATAGTTATAAAAATCTGTAAGTATCAGTTTTGTGTATTTATACTACATATCTACCTGTATGTAAATGTTTCATCGCTGGCTATCCGCGGCTGCAGTATTGTCTCTCATCTCTTTCATTCATCAAAAGGTTGTCTTGAAAGATAGCATTTTGCGGTGTTATTTGTGTGGACTACATGCATAGTACCAAAGAGTATTCTATCTGTTTGGGCATTACCAACTGCGATTTTCTTAGTTGTGAAACGCAACATGCTAGAGATTAAAATATCTTTTAGATAGTCTCGGTAGTGGGCTCTAAGTGTAGCTCTTCCTTCGACCAAACATGAATATCACGATGTACGTACAAACCCATGTTACAGTCGGCCAAGATAGCCCTAGGGCTATATGAAACCACGAATCGGATGTTAGTTTTTCAAGAGCAACATTTTGAGTATTCAAAAGTAGTGTAGCTCTACGTGTTACAAGTAGGTGCATATTATTATGCATTACAAACATTATGGAACCAACCTGAGTCTACAGGAAATAGTGTGTTGCATTGAGTATAAATTATTTATTTTTTCGGTTCCGTATGTGCACAGGTGTAAGCTGAAAGCTAAACTAATATTAGGATCATATAAAAGGCTGCGCTCTCTGAGCGAAATTACAAGTTGCAAGTGCTTCCACGAAGATTGTAATAAATAATTCTCTTCCAAAATGAAGACAGCTCTGTTATTAGTCGTCGTGATCGTAAGTACATGTTGTTTTTTGTTAATTTAATAATGTATGGTTCGTTGCTTACTTCCTGCAACGTTCACAGAACGCATTCCGACTTCATTTTGCTAAGTAAAGGATGGGTTCGTATACGACCATGAACGTTACTCGTAGATATAGTGTTGACGTTCACATTCGTGTGCGACATTTGCTTACACGAGTATGAACATCAACCACGTTAATAAAGTTCATATCTTACTTGGCAAAGTACGATCTGTGCGTCTCCAGCTCGCAGTGCACTGCAATCGGCAAAAACATGTCAATATTCTATACCGCAGATTGAAAACTTTCATTAATATAATTCAGGTAAATTGTTAAATTCCCTTCAACTTTAAGTTAAAATTGTACAGTTCAATAATTTGGAGGTGTTCAAATGAGATAATCAACCACTTAGTATAACATAATGCTGAGTAGGTACCTGCACGGGTGTTACACGCTTGTAGCGAGCCCATTAGTTCTGTTGCGATATAATTTAGTTCGACTGGTTGTGTAGGCACGCATACCTACTCTATGTGAACCCTGTTTTTAACCGACTTCTATAAAGGAGGAGGTTGTCAATTCGGCTGTGTCCTTAATTAAATAACTGCGTGATTCCAGTAATTACCGAGGAATCCGATTTACGTGGTTCTTTGTTCATTTGGTAGAGGAAGCTCGCGCGGTCTCTTCCAATTCACATTGCTTGGGTAGTTTATGAGTTCTTCTGTAATACATATTTTTTCTTGTATGTCTATGTGGATGATCGGCTAATAACTTTTAGTAACAGTTCAATGGAAAATTAATACTCGACAAGACTTTGTGTGAGATAATACCATCACAGCATGAAAGGCTGAAATAAAAGACTTTTTGCAAAAGTCGGTTTTTTTTTACAAAAACGTTTTATTGTACATTATGTACTCAAAATAAAACATAGGTTCAAAGCCATTTTCTAACGCTTTAATATATCCCGTTTAAGAAGCTGTTGTTACTTTCCATACCAAAAGATGTTCAACCGATACACTACCATAATACGATTACGTAATTAACAGTGAATTCAATTGTTACAGGCGGTCTTAGCTTTCGCTGATCGGGCCGACGGTCGAGCATTCTTTGGAAATACAAAGAAAGAACAGGGCGTGTTCGGAATCTTGGGAGGGGCAACAGATAAATTGATTGGAGGCGCAGTAAAAGCAGCGGGGACCGTGGCTGGAGGCGCAGTAAACGCAGTGGGGACCGTGGCTACAGGCACAGTAAACGCAGCGGGGACCGTGGTTACAGGCACATTAAAAGCAGTAGACAAGATATTAGATGTCGTATCAGAAGAAGTTAAAGGTATATATTCTTGAATATTTTGCGTGAAAGTGTAACAAACATCCATCCATCCTCACAAACTTTCGTTTTTATAATATTTGTAGGAGTAGTTGACTACTTATACTATGTGGAAGGGAACAGCGAGGCACAAACCGTTGTTCAGTTCATCATTCCGGACCCCCCTCCCCTTATAGAAGTCTTCGTGCGCGTAGGGCCTGAATCATAGTGTACACTAGTCGGGGAGGAACTAGTGCGTTAACCCACATACAAATAAAGGTGGTTTTTTAAGAGGCGGAACTATAATATATTAACTCGAAAAAAGAAAAGCTTTTTCCGTGGTAGTCGGATTTGCAAAGTAAGTCGGAGAAAAAACGGTCGAACGAAGCGTTTCTTGCGAACGCTGCCTTAACGATGAGAGATATATGATTGAGTTCTAGAAAAAAGTTGTAGAACTTGATAATGCCTACAAAAAGTCAGCGACAGCATAAAATATATCTAACTTTTATATTTAAGTCAAAAAAGTATTATTTTTTTTTTATTAAAAAATTAGTTTAATCGATAGGTCATGTTTATTGGTCATATTATCAACAAGTATGAATGCTTACCAAAATAAGTGAATTCATAGTTTTAAGTAGGTATTATTATGCGACAGGTATGGAACCGCGACCGTGTCGTAATCTATTGAGTGATATTTCTATGAGACGACTGTTTTCATATACAACACGTCACTCTATTTAGAAATAAATTGCTTTATCACCAAGGAAATTTTATTTCGATAAAATTGGTTTTTTACAGTATGTTTTTTGGTTGCATAGTTTAAGAGATCATTTAAAATATCAAATACTCGAGACAATTTATTAATGTTCGGCCAACGCGACGGCGCGCGATAGTGTCGCGTCGGTCGCTGTCGGGGAAGGGGCGTCGTCTAATACGTCTACGAGGTAGGTACGGCTCACTCGCGCGGTCGGCTCCTTACGCAGCGGACGTTGACGAAATTGAAATTTTCGAAACGTAATACGCACACTTTCGATTTTGTTTTAATAAAAAGTTCATTTTAGCAGTCAGGAAATAAATCATAGCACTCAGAACTAACCGAACCACACTCAAGTAAAATGTTTACCGCCCAACGAAGTGGGCACGGGTCAGCTAGTCATTTATACATATTTTCGTTTAGGACACGTTGCATATAGATTAGATTGATACTTTCTCAGCGCTAGTCACATGAGTTCCATATAGTCTTCGCTACAGCCCACTATTAATTGTTGAATATTATTCGACGGAAGATATGGAGTGTCCATGGGCGTATTCGCGCATCATAGAAGAAAATAACTCATTATTATATCATGAATGAAAGGCGTCGCACACCGGTGTGTTGTATCTTGCATGCGGAACTTGTGCAAAATAACCAAGTTTAATGCTTCATGTTATAAGGGGGTAAGACGGAACGACGTTTACACAACGCCACTAATTCATTTAATTCGAAACTTTACTGTGTACCTCAAGTGAATACCCACACACTCTATGATGTTGTACATACCCTCTCCCAATTACACACACACAAGCACTCACACACACCCCACGCTGACTCTTACTGTATATACATATAACGGGTGTAACAATACCCTTAACGAAGCCGAAAGATTAGAAAACAAGAGAATATTGGTATTCAGCTGCATCCGGTTAGACTGGGAGCCGACCCCAAGATAGTTGGCAAAAGGCTAGGCAGATGTTGATGTAGCATCTGGGTCATCAAGTTACAGTCTGTGTCTAGTTTGAGACTCGCTGTCAAACCTGTCAATTTTCTGTTCTTTTTAGTTCTAACTTAACACCATGTTTGTATGTTAAATAATGATGTGTACCTAAGCTAAATAAATAAATTTGAATTTAATCTAGGCATTTCCAATCTCCATCCATTGACCAATCTTTGATCGTCTCGTAAAATTATTTGAATAATTAGTGTATTTCGTTTTTATACAGGTAAACCCACCACTACCACCGTAACCACTGAAGCCGCCTCAACCAGTGCCTCCGTAACCACTGAAGCCACCACAACCAGTGCCTCTGAAACCGCTGCAGCCGACACAGCCAGTGCCTCCGAAACCGCTGAAGCTGCCACAACCACCGTAGTCTCTGCAGACGACGAAAGCGATGGCTCCGTAACCGAAGCCTCCGCTTAAGAATAATGCTGACGATTACTCTGAAGTAAAAGCAAGCGCCAGTTTCCAGTTTTAATTTCAAAATAACGACAAACCATTGCTTTTTTATATTTAGGTTTTATTTGTTTTCTTAACATCTGTGTGTGTAGCGCAGTTTAGATTTATTACTCCAAGATAATTGTTTAGAACTGTTTTCATACGATTCCGACAAGTCAAAACCAAGAAGTTCAACCATCACCATCTTTATGAACGGGCGCGGATAAGAGTAAACAGCTCTGTTGGGAATATGCGGGCATTATGTGTGATCCCATCACGGTGCAGCAACGGTCACGTGCGGATCATCAATTGTATATTATGTCTTAACACAAAGAGTAGTTTCATGGCCGTCGTTATCAGCCAGTGGAACAGCTAGTGGTCGCTCCAACGAGCATCCAATCATTAACATCACAAGTATCTGGTGGTTCTCTACTGGATGGGTCATCTCCCAGGATACTTCATGGAAGAAAAACATTTGCAAGTGTTTTACGCTGCGAGATAAGAAAGTATACCACATATAGTCAGGAATCCAGTTTTCTTACATCTTAAAAGCTTAGGAAGATAGAAACGGGACGCTTGACGGTTTCTTCATCTCAAACTTAGAGGTATGTGCACAAGTTTAGATACTAAAAATAAATGTCTTGGTCTTATGGCCTTGACTTACGAGTATATGATAGATTCGAGTGAAAAACTGAGGTCTAATTTCCTTTTGAAGGCCTACGATTAACGTCATTGCCTACGATTACATTATGAATTTTGTTTGTAATCGACCGAGGGCCTTATTCAAAAAACCTTGAAACACTAAGAACATCTTAGAGCTTTTCCAAGGATGCGGCGATATACTGAGAGTATAACGCCAGATTGGTACTAGTAAGCTAGTCCTGCCATCAGACCTTTGCCTGATTAAAGTTAAGGTTCCCACTACCATTAATTCGACACAGATGATCTAACCTAGCAAATATTTTTCACAGGCACGCACAAAACAGTCACAGGAGACCTGGACCTTAAGATGCTGATGATTGAAGTCTGCTCATCCAAAAGAAAATGCTACTGCTCCTCAACAATCTGCCTATTTTCATGGAGATAGACTGTTCCAATTTTCCCGGAACCTATGCCGTTGTGTAGGAACGTCAATATTGCCTATACATGTTCATCAAAAATCGACTTTTTGTCGATTTTTGATCATGTTCAATTTATATTAATCGTTTCTAGTAACTCGCCTTGTAAATAATTCTGAGCAGTGACTGCGCTAAAATTATACAGAAATATGTACTTACATTCAAAATTTTATAAAAATATAATTCTTGCATTGTTATTCATTTTTTTAATAACCTTTTATGCCGCACTGCTGTGCAAAGGCCTCCCCCATATGCTTCCAGGTACTCTCCTCCTGCGATACCTTGATCCGCCGTTCGTGATGCGCGTCTAGATCATATCGCCACCTCTTTCTAGGCCGTCCTTCCTCAGGCATCCATCGTGTTGAGACCTTTGCCCAGTGGTCGCTATGCATGCATGCGGCTCACGTGGCCCGCCCAATCCCATTTGAGCTTGGCAGCCTTTTTGCCTATGTCTGTAATTCCTGTTTTAGAGCGCAGCGTAGTGTTCCGTACTTTATCTGCTCTCTTTACACCCATAATTTTGCGCTTCTTAGATTAAAAGTATGGAGACCCCAAAACTTTTAAATGTACCTTATTTATTGAAATATTTGTTTGCTCAATTGAATTGACATTTATGGGCAAATTATGGCGTCTTAAATCAAGCACTCAACAACCATTGAAAAGCAGTTCACAACAATATCGGTACGAACACTATTGCATTTCAATATTGACCAAGAAATACTTAGTAACATGCTAGGCAAGTTATTCTATGATTTTAAATATATTAATATAACATTTTGGCCGGGACCAATTTTTCTACACTAATATTGTAAAGAGTTGGTAGGTTTGGATGTAGGGGGAAATCTTCGTGAATTATTCCCTAGTGTCACAGGCTGTCACAGGGTATACATTAAACGTTCTTGTGGGATAATTTACGACTATAACGCGAGCGAAGCTGCGAGCTATAGCTAATTTAAAATTAAGAGTAAAGGATACCTCAAGATACCCACGGACTATGACAAAATTTTGAATCCTTTAGAACCAGATGAAAAGAAGTAAACAAAAAGTTCAATAGTAATGTCCATTTTAAAATCATCCCCTACATAACACCTTTTGGAAAAACCCTTTGGAAGATAACTTTACAAAATCGGTGAATCACTTAATTCTTTATCTTATTCCAAACTCAACTCAAAAAATGAAGAGTCTCCCATTTACTTTCATCCCTATATCTCACCTTTTTTTTTGGAATGGGAAGTCATCAAATGACCCCTCCCGCTCTGGGCGGAGCGGAAGGGAGTGTCAGACTTTTACTGACTAAAACCCAACCATGTTCCTTCTTTTGTGTTCCAGGGCCGCGGTTTCTCTTTCGAACAGTCTCACAGCCCTTGCAGGCATCGGCCCTTGCGGGCCCCTCCGGTTTGCTGACATCTCTTTGTGGGTCCTATTTCTCCACCCTAGTATTATTTCTAACAAAAAGTAGCTTATGTGCAGTAATTTAAACGTGAAAGGGAACCATCTACTTTACGACTACTTTCGAATTTGTAACATTAGTATGTATTCGCAATATAACGTTCTTGATTAATATTTTTAATTTGTAGAAATTAGGTATCTATATAGAACTAAAAGTTACTGCCACTGCGGTTGGTATAATGCGATTCTCCTTGGCCCGTCGCCTTCGTAAATAGCATGCGCTCGACGAAAATGATGTAATCCATTCGTATTTTATAATTTCCATACGTAACATTGAATCGCCTAGCCACCATTGTGGTACCTACTACGACATGGGTCGCGTTCGAAGTACTCTAGTATTTCATCCTCTAATTCCACCGAGTATGATAGTCTACCGCAGCCCTGCGCGTGTGTGGGTGCTCGAAACTGCCCATGATCGTAGAGGCGCTGGGATACAGCCAGGATTGTAGGGGAGAAGGGAACTTGAGGGTCGGTGATTCCACGTGCGTGCAGTGAGTTCAGGTGTTCCGGCTGAGCATACAATCGTCTAGCCTCTTCCAGGTTATCGAGCGCCATCCTATTATTAAAATTCTGAAAACCGTGTCTAAAGTGCATAAAACAGCTAAAAAACAGTACAGTTATAATCTATATTGAAGCAGTGAAAATTTGTGTGCAAAATAATAGTGGAATAACTACATTGACCCTCAATGTGATCTGTTTTTAATAGCAAAACGAACATAAAAATTGTTAAAAGTGTACGATTCTGGACTTTGACCTCATTATCGAGACAAAGAAATCAACGGAATACCACGAACCACTTGCATGACCGCCTGTTTAGTGTTGGCCTATTTGAAACGCTTCATCACAGAGTCCGTGGCGTAGCGGCATAGCGCTCTTGGTCAGAACACGGATCCTGTGTTCAGAGTCCGAACGCATAAAAGCAGAAATGACATGGCCGGAATTTGTATAGAGCTGTGCCCTTACAAAAAATATTCATGTACATTGACATAAAGTACGTCAAATTAAAGCTTACAGGTGTGTAATCATAATAGTTTAAGTTTTATGATCAGAGAAGAAGCGAGAGATACTATAAATAGGATACAAAAAATGTGCCTAAACATTTTGAATAGCTATGATCATAAATTCCGAAACGAAACAATACGAGAAATGCTATTACCAATGGATTTAAAGGCCGTTTCTTCACTATCCGACACGACATTTCAAATCGAAGAAGAGCGAGTACTAGTCGTCTACAGATATTTCTGGATATTATGACTTCCAAGCGACCCAAGCGACTAGCAAAAAATATACAATTGGATAGGCAATAAAACACTAAAATGGTATTTGAATTTTTATTTTTAAGAATATCTAATTAGGTAGGTAGTATATATACCTACATTTGCAAAAGTATAAAATATAATTATCTACTTCTACTTCTTTTACAGACGTTTTAAGAAAAACATCATTGCAATTACTCAGACAAGACACATTCATTGTTTTCATCCACTTTTAAGCCTATTCATCTTCAAAAATCAACAAAATATTATCAAGGAATGAAGCTGGTGCCGTTATATTTGCTTGATGCCTGGCCCAGCCTAAATACCATAACAACGTCATGACATGGCAACAACATCCAACTGTCCGTTTACCAACTAGGCAACTACAACAATAGCCTAAAATGGCATCCAAGGGGTTGGGGCTAAATGGCTCCCTTTTTTTTTTTTTTTTTTTTTTTTTTTTTGGGGGGTGAGAAATCATCAAATGACTCCTCCCGCTCTGGGCGGAGCGGAAGGGAGTGTCAGACTCTTACTGACTAAAAAACACCCATGTTCCTTCATTGGCCCTTTATGTTCCAGGGCCGCGGTATCTCTTTCGAACAGTCCCGCAGCCCTGGCAGGCACCGGCCCTTGCGGGCCCCTCCCGTTTGCTGACATCTCTTTGAGGCGCGCGTGGAACACGAACGCGCCGTCGACACGGCCTGCCCGTCGTCATACGACGGACGGACGGCGAGCTAGCCCATTACTCGCCGTCCACAGGCCCGTGCCTACGGTGGCCGAGAGCCATCACGGCGTGGCCCCCGACGCCCGGTGCTTCTCCCGCGGCGGCTGGGACGTGAGGAGGTTCTCTCCCTCTCACGTTCCGCCGCCTCCTTCGCTAGCATGACTGCTTCGCAGAAGGAGGCGACGGCTTCCCATTCCCTCTCGCCCCGGACCATGGCTTGAACCAGGGCCGGGCGCGAGAGCTCCCTGACATACAAAATATATGAAAAATATTGCTTCCGGCTTATAATCAAAGTCTAATAAGCACAGCAGAATATTAACATTAGAAGCGTAAACGAAAGTCCGATTAGCGTGAGGTCAAGTGAAAATATCCAATACAATAACGAAAAGACAACACAGTATTACGTGATAAGATCAACGCAAGACTGCACAGATAGTTTTGAGCTCTTTGGTTTTGAGCGTAGAAATGTCAAAATAACTCTAGGATATTTGGATACACACTCTTGAAAATAAATATTTGAATATCATCAAGACGCGCGGCAGGTCGAAAAGTGGTGTCTGCGATAATCGTGAAATCGTTAACTTTTTAAGGTACCCTAGCAATACAATTTGACAGTCACAGGTGTTTTTTACATACATTTTAGTCTGACCTTCGGGCGTAATTCAGATAGATACAGTGTCTGTCTCATGCGTGTATCCAAACGTAGATGCATTTTGTATTGCATTCAATGAAACAAAACCACAAAAAAACTATTAACACACTTATTATTTTGAGATTTTTTATCGCCTGTTCTAGAGATATGTAAATGTTGCGATTAATTTTTATTTATTTTAGAAGTAACTTTAATATAATAATAATTAGTGTACATTACGAATTATGAATTGATTCTGAGGGCAGGATTCGGCCATGTCCTTTGTTTTGGGTTTTTGTTATTATTTCTTTTGTAAATTTATTTTTGAGAGATCTCTTCTGTTTTTCTAAATTATTGCCAATATTAATTAATAGCTGTTTCTATCAAAATGCGAAGTACCGCACCCAAACCGACTCTGACTCATGGGCAATCACTTTCCGAATCAGACTTATTGTCAGCAACAAATGACCTTCCTGATGATGTTCCTGATGCCGATGGGGCATCTATTTTTTATATTTTTAAATATTTTGTTTACTTTTGTTATTTAAAATATTTAAAAATGTATGTATGTATATAACAATAATAATATAATAATAATATATTTATATTTGACATAATAGGTTACAGAAACTTATCTGAAGCCTCTGACTCCTGAACTAGGTGTACCTGTATGTCAGGAGTCAGCGCCCTCTCCCATTTTATTTGGCTTAGATTCACATACAGTAGTGAACCATTGCCATCATAACCTGCATTTCAATGAGCTCATTCATAAAATTAAACACACACAATTGAATGAGGAGTCTACTGTAGTACTTTTAATTGGAAATAGCCTTAGTATATCAAAAAAGGACATAGTTAATGGTATTGACACCCTTCTTAAGTTAAGATTAGGAAAATTAATATTATGTGCATTGCCATACTCTGACTATTTACTTGATGAAGAGAATGATTATATTTCTGGTATAAATAACCTGATGCATATTTTATCATGTCGTCATAGTGACCGTTTATTGTTTTTTGATACTAACAATTTTGTTAGAGATTTTGTTTTGATTCGGGAACATATGTTTCTTCCCAAAAAAAGTCAACATTTGCTGGCTACATTGTTAGCTTATAATATACACGCAGTTATTGATAATTTAACTGAGAGTAGGTTAAGTGATGACACAGTATTATCTCGTATCGCTGATAATACTGTAGTAGATTCTTTAAACTATTAGAGCCGACAAAAGAGAAGATGAATAGTAATATTTTACTTTATCATCAGAATGTAAATCGCTTCTCCGGCAAAATTTTAGACGTGGAAATGTTAGTAGACAAATACCACATGGATATTTTATGTTTTTGTGAAACTTGGCTTAAACCAGATAGGATGTTGTTTAATGTGAATCATTTTTCAGTTGCCAGTGCGTACAACAGATCCACCGTGGGTGGTGGTACCCTAATACTTTGTAATAGCTGTCTTAGATATAAGGAAAGGAAGGATATCACTGCTTACTCTGTTGATCGCTTATGTGAGGTAGCATGTGCAGAGGTTGAAGGGCATACTTTCTTATGTGTCTATAGACCACCAGCATCAAACTTGTCATTGTTTTTAATCACAATGGAAGAAATATTAAGTAAACTTTTCAGAGATAATAAATTAGTTTTTGTTTGTGGAGACTTAAATATTGATCTATTGGTCAATTCACCAGAAAGATGTAAGCTCATCTCATTGTTCAAATCATTCAATTTAAAATATTTATTTAATGAAGCAACCAGAATAACAGCAACTTCATCTTCATGCATAGATAATGTATTTACTAATTGTAAAGTAAAAGATTCGTCCTTAATTAGTGGTGTTAGGTCAGACCATACTGGTCAACTTGTATCTTTTGAGTTAGACAAAAAGTTAACCTTAGCCAAAACAATTCGATTAAGACCTCTTACTAAAAATAAATTAAAATCGTTTAAAAATAATGTTCTTTGCAATCTATCTAACGCTAGTTTTGATTCAAAAGACCCCAATATAAATTACGGTACATTATTTTCTACAGTTTGTCAAGAATTTAATAAAACGTGTCCTGTAAAAACAGTTAAAGTTAATTCCAAATCTAAATTTAGTGAATGGGCCACTACGGGAATAAGGATAAGCAGAGATATTCTATATAATTTATACCACGAAAAATCTCTGACTTCAGATCAAGCTTTTCACACTTATGTTAGAAGCTATTCAAAAATATTCAAAAGTGTCTGCGCTCAAGCAAAATCTCAATTAATAGTCAACAAAATTGGTACCTCTAATAATAAAATAAAAACCGTGTGGCAGGTGATTAATAGAGAAACCGGAAAGACACAACAACGAGATCAGAATGAATTGTCTTTGAAAATAAATAATCAAACTATTTCTGATAAGCTAGAAGTCGCTGAGACTCTAGAAAATTTCTTTACCAATATTCCGTTAGAGGTT
This sequence comes from Eurois occulta, assembly GCA_950022335.1. Lineage (NCBI taxonomy): Eukaryota > Metazoa > Arthropoda > Insecta > Lepidoptera > Noctuidae > Eurois > Eurois occulta. The sequence goes on along the minus strand of OX465487.1, from coordinate 1,928,653 downwards.
ACGAAATCTCTCCCCTCTTCATCTAAATTAGCTGAAGCACTTCATAAAGAAAACTTTACTAAGGACATTCCAAACTTTAAATTTAAACCAATATGTATTGATACAATTACAAATGCATTCAAAAGTCTAAACATAAAAAATACTGAAGACTTATGGGGGATATCCGTCAAAGTTCTTGGGGATATTATTGACTCTATTGCTCCTCTCCTAACTGGCATATTCAATCAATGTTTGGATAGCGGCAAGTTTCCTGACTTAATGAAACATAGTAAAGTAATACCAATATTCAAATCTGGTTGTAAGGGTGACCCCTCTAATTATAGACCTATATCTGTGCTTCCAGCATTGAGTAAAATCTATGAAAAAATAATGCTGGACCAGATGCTGTCTCACTTCAACTCAAATGGGATTCTGCATAGTCAACAGTTCGGTTTTACGAAGGGTAGGTCGACAACAGACGCGGGAGTAAAACTCATCAGTCACATTCTGGAATCCTGGGAGAAGTCCCAGGATGCCATTGGTATTTTCTGTGACCTCTCAAAAGCGTTTGACTGCGTCGACCACAACACACTAATCTGTAAATTACATCACTACGGAATTCGTGGACAAGCTGCTGATCTTGTTCTCTCATATTTATCAAACAGGCAGCAAAAAGTAAATGTAAATGGGGCGACGTCCTCCGGGTCTCTAGTAAAGATGGGCGTGCCCCAAGGTTCAATTCTCGGGCCTTTCCTATTTCTTGTTTACATTAATGATCTCCCTTACATGATGGCCAAATTATCGGATATAATTCTATTTGCTGATGACACTTCGCTAATTTTTAAAATAGATAGAAAGGATACGGATGTCTTACATGCCAACGAAAGTCTAACTGTTCTCTCGAAATGGTTCGCAGCTAACAATCTTTTACTGAATGCGAACAAAACAAAATGTCTAAAATTCTCTTTACCAAATGTACCTCAACGGGATATAAATTTAAATCTTGACGGCAACAAACTTGATGTTATAGCGGAAACTGTATTCCTAGGGATTACTATCGATTCAAAATTGCAGTGGGGACCGCACATTAGAACTCTTTCGGGTAGGTTAAGCTCAGCTGCATATGCAGTAAGGAAAATAAGGCAGTTAACTGATGCAGCTACAGCTAGGTTAATATACTATGCTTATTTCCACAGTATTATGTCTTATGGCATTCTGCTGTGGGGATCGGCGGCAGACGTTGACTAAATTTTCATTTTACAAAAGCGGGCAGTCCGCGCGATCTATAAAATGGGTCCTCGCGAGTCCCTCAGAGAAAAATTTAAAGAGATCGATGTAGCAGCACTGATGACAATATTTTTGTCACTTGTTTAATTTAGTCTTTTATAATATTTTCTTGCCTTTGTATAGATTCTTTTTAACGATTGTTTGTGAATGTGTGAACAGTGTAGGCCTTGTAGATTCCTAGATGTGTGTTAACTTTTGTTAACCTCTTATCTTGTTTTCCGTTTTTCTTGTGTAGTAAGCAACGACTTATTGTCGGGCCTATGCTGTCCCCCCATACTTGAGTACTAATGCTGTAACATGATAATATTGTAAAACTAATCATTTTAAAAGAGTAACCATGGAGTTTCTTGCCGGTTCTTCTCCATAGGAAACGACCAACCCGAACCGTGCACCTTTTTGTCGACGTTTCATAAGTGCCCATGTAGGCCTATGTGAAATAAAAATATTTTGATTGGATTTGAATGACAACATCGGAATAGACAAACTTAAGTGCTACAAAATACAATTTTAGATGAAATAATAACAAAATACATTAACAGAAATGAGAATTATGAAAAAATATGAAAAAAGCATAATTTAAAAAAAAACTCACAATTCAATAAAATTAATTTAAAAAATAATAATTATTATTATTTTATTGTAAAGTTAATATAACGTGCTATGTGTGTGTGTGTGTGTGGGAGGTGTGTATGTGTGCGTGTGGGTGGGTTACCGTTCGTGTTTGTGTATGAGTAGGTGTATGAAAGAAAAGTATGTATGTTCTATGTATGTGTTACTTTAGAATTAGATTAATTATTTATTATTTCCTCTACATCCTCATAATCAAGAGAAAAGAGCCAGTTCTTTACTATAAGTTTACATTCGTGTAATTTTAGTGGATAAAAATTCAGGATTCCATTATTTTTGTTGTATAAATAAACAGAAAGAAAAGCGTTCTGCCGTCTTGCAAAAGCCGTGCGACACTTAACAGATTTAATTACGTTTGGAGTTGTTCGCTTATTTTCAAGTTTACCTGGATCGTATGAGGTAGATACGTGTTTTTTGGTAATTATCTGGAAAATAAAAAGTTGTCTTACTGTAAATACCTGGCACAACTCGTATAGTGTCTTCGTGGGAAATCTGTATGGTTTGAATGACATTGTTTTAAGCAGGGACCGTTGCGCTCTTTCCAGGCGTAAGAGATGCGTTTTACATGCACCACCCCAAACCCCAATACAGTAACCAATAACCGATTATGCCAATGCAAAATAAACTGAACGTAGGAGGTCGCTGTCAGCTACATGCCTCAGATTTTTAAACACCCATGTAAGTTTCCTGACTCGTGACGAAATCATCTCTGTTCGAAGCCCAATCAGGGCAAGTACTGATCGGTCGAACTTGTCCGCGATCCACGGACTCAACCAAAACCAAATCAAAGGTTGCCTAACAATAAAAAAGGGGGAAAATCAACCTACCTGGTTCTGTGTAAGTATGTCAGAGTAAATGTGTTGTGTTCTGTAGGTGAAGTTGTGTCAGACGAACGTTGTTTCAAGAGGCGCAGATTCTCCAAGCGCGTACAGCTCCGAATGCAACACAGCAATTGTTTGAGGTGACAACAAGCGGCTCCGGGCCTGACTTAAGTCGTTTTCACCTCTCTCACCAATGTCCTTTAATATTCAAAGTCACACGCGGGTGACGTCGGGTGGCTAAACCTAACCTCAAAAGCCGGCGTCTGGTAATGCACAAAATAACCCCGTTTTCTGGCACAAATGGGGGTGTTTAGTCCAATTTAAATTGATTTGATTAGGAATATCCACAATTCACTGGGATTCAAAGGGATTAACAAGTATCTCCATCAATTAAGTTCAAGACAAGCGATCTCGTTATTTTTAAACCAGAGAGTATCGTCAAAATCAACAACTAGACATTGACAGTTGATCGTAATGGCGTCGGGTGCGTTCGGATAAACGTATGGGACGGAACATCTACCCCCCCCGGACGGACCTACCCGTCCGCTAATCAATTGGAAGTCTTGACAAAGTTGCGACCGCTCTCTTCATGACAGATCCGTCCACCAAAACCTCAGCAAAGCGAGGGACCCCGTCGGTGCCAGCCACCAAATTGAGAATGCGACCCCTGCGCCAATACAAAGGCTTAAGGTTGGCGTCCTTAATCAGAACGAGGTCTCCGATCTTGGGCGGATGAGTTTTGTCTGTCCACTTGACGCGCTGCTGGAGGATGTGCAGATACTCTAAGCTCCAACGCTGCCAAAAGTTCTGAGCGAGCTATTGCACCAACTGAAACCGCGATAGCCGATTTTGGCTCACATCGACAGAGGGGTACTCCGGCAGGGCGACAAGTGGCTGTCCAATCAAGAAATGGCCCGGGGTGAGAGCCTCCAAGTCGTTCGGGTCCGAAGAAAGCGGGCACAATGGACGCGAATTTAGTACAGCTTCAATGTGGCAAAATACCGTAGCTAGTTCTTCAAAGGTGAGAGCGGTGTCTCCCTACAATCTCCGCAAGTGTCCCTTTGCTGATTTCACTGCAGCCTCAAAAATACCCCCCCAATGGGGGCAGGCTGGCGGGTCAAACAACCAAGTGATGCCTCGGTGGGCCAACTTGTTACCAATGTCAACCTGGCTCTCGTTAAGAAAGGCGTTCACCTCCTTCAAATAGTTACTCGTACCCTTGTAGTTGGTACCGCAATCAGACCTGATCAAGGAAGGTAACCCACGGCGAGACACAAATCTATCCAAGGTCGCCACAAAGGCCTCTGTCGAGAGGGAGGTTACCAGTTCCAAATGCACTGTCTTAGTTGACAGGCAGACAAATATGCACAAATAAGCCTTGACAATTTTACTATTGCGAAGGGTAGACGTCTTCACCGAAAAGGGACCAGCAAAATCCGTTCCGACGCCAGCATAGGGCCTCACCTCAATTACCCGATCAGCCGGCAAGTCTCCCATTAGGGGCTGAATAGTGGAGGCTTTAGTCCGATAGCACGGCATGCAACAGAAAACGATGCTACGAATAGTACGACGAGCCGACAAAATCCAAAACTCTCGCTGCAGAGTGGCCAACAGCGCATTGCAACCGGCATGCGAGTTCTTGATGTGACGATCAGTCACCAACAATCTGACCAAATGGCCCTCCTTAGGCAACAAAAGGGGGTGACGGGCCCCATAAGGAAGGCTAGAGTGCCTCAACCGTCCTCCAACACGCAATAGACCTGTATCATCCAAAAAGGGATTCAACTTACTAACGGCTCCCGACAGCTTAGCCCTACCAGACGTCAAGATCTCGATCTCCTTTTCAAAGTGTGTAGCCAGCACAGAGCGAACCCAAAAGAGGAGTGACTCCTGTCGCTCTTGAGGAGAGAGAACTGGTGACAGGCGCTTCTCCTCTGGATTTCTAGAATTGTGACCAAAACGCCTGATCCACGAGGTAAAGTTCAACAATTTGTCGAGGGAGCTGTATCGATTTAACAAAAAATCAGGATCAAAAGGAGGGTCCTTCGTCCCAACAGCGAACACCTTAAGTCCGGGCAAAGGATTCGGCATCAAGACTGGCGTTCGAGTCAGCCAGTCCGGTCCCCACCAAAGGGGGTGAGAAATCAAGCGGGGGGCCATGCACCCGCGTGAGGCTACGTCGCCGGGGTTCAGGTCACCAGGCACGTGCCTCCAAATCAAAGGCGTTTCAGAACCTTGAATCTGAGACACTCGGTTCGCAACAAAGACCTCCAAAGAGTGGACGGACGTCTTCAACCAACACAAAACAATTTGACTGTCCGTCCAGGCGTAGGAAGCCCGAATGTTAACAGTTCCACCCAAGGTGTGTGGACGCACAAGAAGCGCCGCCCCCGACAACTCCAGCTTAGGGATGGTCAATGCCAGGGCACGCCACGATAGTGGCGGTAAGTCCCCTCTTTGAGGAGTGGCTTGAGAGGCGCCACGGCGCCCTCACCTTCCGCCTGACGCAGGTCCTCACCGGACACGGGTGCTTCGGGAGGTACCTGCACCGAATCGGGCGGGAGGAAACGCCCTGGTGCTACAATTGCGAGGATCGACCGGAGGACACGGTGGAGCACACCGTGGAGGTCTGCTCTGCTTGGACGGAGCACCGCCGTGTCCTCGTAGCGGCGATTGGCGGCGGCGACCTCTCGCGTCCGGCCCTGGTTCAAGCCATGGTCCGGGGCGAGAGGGAATGGGAAGCCGTCGCCTCCTTCTGCGAAGCAGTCATGCTAGCGAAGGAGGCGGCGGAACGTGAGAGGGAGAGAACCTCCTCACGTCCCAGCCGCCGCGGGAGAAGCACCGGGCGTCGGGGGCCACGCCGTGATGGCTCTCGGCCACCGTAGGCGCGGGCCTGTGGACGGCGAGTAATGGGCTAGCTCGCCGTCCGTCCGTCGTATGACGACGGGCAGGCCGTGTCGACGGCGCGTTCGTGTTCCACGCGCGCCTCAAAGAGTTGTCAGCATACGGGAGGGGCCCGCAAGGGCCGGTGCCTGCCAGGGCTGCGGGACTGTTCGAAAGAGATACCGCGGCCCTGGAACATAAAGGGCCAATGAAGGAACATGGGTGTTTTTTAGTCAGTAAGAGTCTGACACTCCCTTCCGCTCTGCCCAGGGCGGGAGGAGTCATTTGATGATTTCTCACCCTCCAAAAAAAAAAAAAAAAAAAAAAAAGGGATGGTCAATGCCGTCCGGAGGGGGGCTACCTTGCTCTTGGCCGTGACCAGTGACAACTTCGTCTGGCATGTCGCGCTGACGGTGCGCAAATAAACAACGGCGGCATAACCGTGAGAGGACGCGTCACAAAACCCATGAAGGGTAGCAATATAACTCCCAGGGGGGAGGATGGCGCGTGGTAGCGCGACCTCGTTGACCGCAGGGAGTGCGGATACAAATTGGAGCCCGTCTTCCACCAAAGTTTCCCGAAGTGGCTCGTCCCAACCAAGTTCAGCGGCCCAAAGGCGCTGAAGAAAGCATTTCGCCCAAAACAACACCGGGCAGATCCAACCATTGGGGTCAAAGGTCCTCGCGACAGTAGACAGTACCAGTCGTTTAGTCCAAGTGTGAGGTGACTCCAAGTCAACATCATACGTAAAGGTGTCTTGGACTGGTCGGTACTGAACGCCGAGGACGGCCATCATAGCGGGATTGTCAGCGTTTTCAAACAAATGAGGATCCTGCTTGTGATCCTCCAACACACCTTCCAATAGCGCTGGCGAATTGGACACCCATTTACGCAACTCATAGCCAGCAGAAGCCAGAATTTGAACCAATTCGTCACGCAACAGGATAGCTTCCTCAACTGTGGGTGCTCCTGTGCAGACGTCATCGACGTAGAGGTACGTTTTTAACATGGCGGACGCCCGAGGGAACTTAAAACGCTCTCGGTCAGCGAGCTCCCAAAGCGAACGAATAGCAACAAAGGGGCTCGATCGAAGGCCGTACGTATTCGTGTTGAGCTCGTATACCAACATGGGGTCCTGGGAGTTCTCTCGCCACAGGATCAACTGATAACGTCTGTCATCCCGGTGAATAACCGTTTGCCGGAACATCATTTTGATGTCGGCCACAAAGACTACTTGATGACGACGAAAAGACGTGATGACGTCGCAAAGATCCCTCAACAATTTTGGGCCGGAATGCAGGCAGTCATTCAACGAAACACCAGAAGAAGTCCGCGCAGATCCATCAAACACTGTGCGCAGTTTACAGGTGGATGGTTTGAGGACCGCGTGATGCGGCAGAAAGAAATGCTCGACTGAGCGCCAATCCAAATTTGACACCGACATGTGTCCCAAGTCTGCGTACTCACGCATGAAGTCCACATATTTCTGCCGCAGCACCGGGTCCCTGCGCATGCGGCGTTCCATCGCCAACAATCTTTGCTCGGCGGTAGGACTGGATTGGCCTTGAGATGGTCGCACCGCAACAAAGGGCAGACGTGTCACAAACCGACCGCAACGGAGTCGACCCGTGTTGTTCTGGTAGAACAACTCGCACTCCTCGTGCTCCGGGTTCAAGCGGGCTACCTGAGGGGGCTCCTCAACCTCCCAAAATCTCTGAACGGCGTCAGAGAGAGCGGAGCCGGACGCCAACACAAAATCAGGCTCAGGTGGAGGGGCAACTTTCAATACTGGGCCCATCACCGCAAAGCCAAAGATGGTCGAGACAGCCACCAAACCTCGATCGTGGCGCAGTGGGGTCTCCGGCTGCAAGACCTTTATATTACCCAACATTATTCTCCCTAGCACATCGGAACCCAATAACAATTAATGCGCTGTACAAGGGGAATCAAACCGGGGGTCAGCCAAATCTAGACCTGACGTCAACCGTAAAACGTTCAAAGAGAGCTGACGTTGAGGATGACTACCCAAAATATTCGGCAGTACAAGGGCCGGAGCACCAAGTTTAGGGTACAAACAACTCACGGGAGTGATCTCAAACCAAGTCTTTCCCTCAACGGTGGTGACAGCCGTTTCGCCAACTCCTTGAATCCCGCCTGAAAAGTCACTGACATCCAGGCCCACCTGTCCCGCTAACCAAGACGACAAAAGGCAACCCTGGGCTCCCGTGTCCAAAATGGCACGGACCACGACAGAGTCACCCAGGGGTCCCCAGACCTTGACCGAGGCCGTTGGCAACAAAACCGTCTCGATCTGGGGGGGTACTTTAGCGGGGCAGGCGCCAATTTCCTAACAATGCCTGGGCGGCGACTGATCGCCGCAGTCAGGCTCTCGTCTTTCGAGACGAGGGTAGCACTCGAACGCCTCATCCGCGCGGTGTCTCGAGTCACGCACCATCGCTGGAAGGGCATATCCCACCGGATGCCTGAATGGCGGAGGGCGCGACTCCAAACGGGGACGTTCCGCCAATGGAGGGGAAAGGTAGCGGTGCTGGTCTGGCCACTGTTGCCTAGCAGCAGCCGCGCATTCCCCCTGACGAGGGGAGACCAAATGGCGCTCGCGCGGCTTCCGTTCAACTTGCGCGGGGGGTGGAGTGCGGCGATCAAAAATGCGGGCCTCTGCTCGGTTCTGAACCGGTGTGCCAGAAGCCCGGTGCTCGTCTCCGGAGTACCCACCCCTGCGCGAACCCTCCTCAGAAGCTGGTCTGCTGGAGATGGGCCCCTTCACAAATTCTACACGGGCGGGGTTTGGGGCAGTCCCGATGGAAGTGGGCCCCCAAGCACGAGAAGCACAGGCGGCGTGCGTTGGCAATTCGGCGACGGGCACTTACGTGCAAGTCCAAAAAGGCCGAGCAACTTGCCATGCCATGCCCCGTGGCCTTGCAAAAGTCACAATCATGAAGACTCCGGGTGCCAGCAAAACGGGGGGCGGGGCGACCATCAACAGGCCCCTTGGCCCTAGTCCGTCCCTGTTCTCTCGGCCGGGATGGAGATTGGCGCGACCCCGTGGCGGCCCGAGCGTTGTCTTGAAACCGGCACTCGTCTTCCAAAAATTTGACGAGGTTGTCAAAGGAGGGGAGATGGGTGGCACTATCCCCACCATACTTCTGTTCAAAGCGAGACCTCAAGTCCGCGGGGAGCAATTGCAGTACTATGTGCACCAACAGGTAGGACCAAGAGTCTACGGGCAGCTGCAATCGCCTCAAGGCGTTGGTCGCTGCCACCAACGGGTTCAGCAGGTCCGTGCGCAAGGCTGATACCTTCGAAATGGCCGGTAGCCCCAAAATCTGGTCGATGTGCACATCAGCCAGGCAGCGCTTGTTCTGGTACCGCCGGGAGAGTAGCTCCCGAGCGGTAGGGTAAGCTGAGTCAGTCACCGGCAAGTGCTGCACCAAGGCTCTGGCCTCACCTTCCAGGACCGACAACAAATAGGCCAACTTTTGGGCGGGTCCGAGGTCCGAGCGCGCATCGACCAAACTATCAAACAGATTCACAAAGCCCAGCCAGTGGTCCAAGCGACCGTCAAAATGTGGCAGTTCCAGGGTGGGCAGTCTACTTAATAGTCCTGGGCCTGTAGCAACAGAGGTCTCCGGCTTGACCTGGACAGGCACCCGGCTCTTCAAAATTTCCCGGGCTCGTTGACTGACTGCATCCCCCAGATTCAAAATCTGGCCGTAGTCAGCAACGACCCGGTCGTGGGTTGCCTGGCCAAACACCTCCAGGTCCACGTCAATGATGTACTCATTGAAGCGAGTGAATAAGGCGTCAACATCAACGAGTCTCCTGGTCAACTGCTCGAACCGACCAAGCGTGACCTCTTCCAGATCCGAGCGCTCAGTGGTAGCCGCAGCTGAAGAAAACCACCTCAATTGTGAGGTCGATCCCGCGGCTGCCTCCCTCACGGCTTTCAGTGAGGCCATTGCGACAACCAAATATCAAATAATACAACAATCAACAAGGTACAACAACCGGTATAGATTATTACAGGTGAAAATAAAACTTAATTTTCATTTATTCTAAGTCCAAATCCGACCCTGTACTTATTTCAAAGGTTAACACGTTCACTGCGTAACAGGCCGATATCGGCCTGCCGCGGTACTTCAGCTGGTGTGGACGAAGAAAACTTTGTCCCTCTCGCTTGTGCGAAACGATTATCTCAGGTGCTTTTAAAAATTCGACAGAGACAAATATATATTTCATCTTGCGGTCAAAAATGTAGGTGTTCCCCATCAAAACATAACGGCAGGCTTTTATCGACCTACCACGCACTGACGGTGAAAAACATCCGCTGAGTGCGGCAGTGGGCCTATTTCGGCCCGCCCTCCCAACAGGCAGCAAGCGACCCGATACCGCACAGAGCGCGTGCCCCGCCAGTTAGTGTTGTGCTATCTAACTGATCTGACGTAGCGTTCGATATAATCAACGATGGCAAGCAATAAAAGAAAAATATAAATTTTGGAAAATAGAGTAATTCGCCCTGCAGTTACTGACAGCAGTGAAGAAATATTTTCCATTAAGAAAAATAAAAAGAATTTGGAAACAAATGTACACGGAAAACGAAGCACAAGCGGTAAGTTTTGTTTACTATCTACACATATTAGCCTTAGACTCATAATGACGTGGGGATTTTTTAAGTAATATCATCCTTTATGAAAATGATTATTCTTAAAAACTAGCTAACTCCTACAGTAAATATTTTTTGCAATATAATTTTTGACGTGATAACGTCTTATTTGTTCAGTTTCGCGAGTTCTGTGGTAAAACTCATAAATGGTTAATAAATCACACGGAGATAAGAAAAAAAAAATCATTTCAGAAAATCATGTAAAACCTAAGGACAATGACCATGTCCTTGAGATGAGCGCTAAACGAAGAAATTGTGCAGGGTGCTACGACAGACTGCGGAAAACCTTTAATAGTACCCAAGGAAACAAAAAGTTAAGAAAATAAAAAAAATATTGTAGGAAATGCAACCAACATGTTTCCAAGACCATAAGTAAATAAAAACATTTTTCAGTTCTTTTACGATAATTCTGTTTTATTTTCGATATCCCCTTATTTTTCTCTGTCCCATCACTACTAAAAATACTTTCTAGTGCGGTTCAGGTCGATATCGGCCTGCCGCTTTTCCTGCTTTATTTCTCATTTCCTGTTTGGCAGATCCCGGGGCGAATCAAACCTAAGGAAGTTGGGTTCAAGGTCATTCTAACAATATAAAAAGAAAATGTATACATTATGTTTCCACAAAGTTATAGCAATTTAATCTATCCTAGTGCTGGTGGGTCTAGAAAGACCTGCCACGCACTGGCGGAAATATCATTGGGGGCGCATTTTGGCCCGCCGCCGCACCAGATGAAGAATTATGATTTTACTTGCCGCAGTGAACGTGTTAATCTGCCTTAACACAATTTGCCTGTGACAGGTAATCAAACAATTGAATAACAACAATAATAATTCGACAATGACAAATTTCAATGAGTTGTTACAATATTGTATTGTTGGTCTCAACCACAAATCAACAATAAACAACACAAGAAAGTTTCCAATACACAGAACATGGGCTATATATACCAACGCAATTAATTTAATTATATATGTTCCAATTTGAGAGCCCGGCTTACCAGCAACAATCAGGTTAATGTCAATCCTTCCAATTGACCAGCGCCAGGTAATTGATTAAAATAAAACCACGCTCTGCTACCAAAATATGTTCGAAGCCCAATCAGGGCAAGTACTGATCGGTCGAACTTGTCCGCGATCCACGGACCCAACCAAAACCAAATCAAAGGTTGCCTAACAAAAAAAAAGGGGGAAAATCAACCTACCTGGTGCTGTTCGAGGTGACCTGTCCTCAGGTTACGTCGTTCTGTGTAAGTATGTCAGAGTAAATGTGTTGTGTTCTGTAGGTGAAGTTGTGTCAGACGAACGTTGTTTCAAGAGGCGCAGATTCTCCAAGCGCGTACAGCTCCGAATGCAACACAGCAATTGTTTGAGGTGACAACAAGCGGCTCCGGGCCTGACTTAAGTCGTTTTCACCTCTCTCACCAATGTCCTTTAATATTCAAAGTCACACGCGGGTGACGCCGGGTGGCTAAACCTAACCTCAAAAGCCGTCTGGTAATGCACAAAATAACCCCGTTTTCTGGCACAAATGGGGGTGTTTAGTCCAATTTAAATTGATTTGATTAGGAATATCCACAATTCACTGGGATTCAAAGGGATTAACAAGTATCTCCATCAATTAAGTTCAAGACAAGCGATCTCGTTATTTTTAAACCAGAGAGTATCTGTCAAAATCAACAACTAGACATTGACAGTTGATCGTAATGGCGTCGGGTGCGTTCTGATAAACGCATGGGACGGAACAATCTCGATATGTGGTTGTCAGGATATTTTCTCGTCTAAGAGAACCCCAAGGTATCTGGCCGTCTTAGACTTGCTCAGAGTGGTACACGAGCACTGTGGACTGAAAGGTGATTTGCATGAGTGAATCTGGATAGCCACATTGGGCTTTTTTATGCGAGCGTTAGTGAACTGTACAAATGAGGTTTTTGATACGTTAAGCGTTAACAGGTTATGCTTCAACCACAAGCAGTTCCTATGGAGCCTGTTAAGTATGAAGATGGGTCGTAGGTAATAATTATGTACAGACAAGTGAAACGATCGCTGGTTGGTTACGCACTGTTTTATTGACAGATGACGCTCGTGCATCGCGCCGAGAGGCGCGCGGGTAGGGACGCAATATACACATACATAACATTCCTCCCTCTATTACAAAACTCCTGCACAATCATGAATCTTAAATCTATATGTATAACTATTACTAAACAATATTAAAAGTACTTTTTAAAACAAATCACGGGGCGTTTTCGTAAAGATCTCTTTGGTGTAACAGTTATTGAGTTATCGAGTTGTGGCTCCTGGGTGTCGGTTTCTGCTTCTTGGAACTCATCCTCAGAGTCCAAATGTCTCTCTGTTGTTTCGACATCTGCATCATTTGAAATAGTTTGATGCTCTTGCTCATCAGCCTGTGGGGAGTCATTCTCAGACTTGTCCTCCCTGAGTGACGAAGAGGCACTTCCTTCCTTCATTTCCGCACTCTTCCCACCGGGAATGAGTTTTGGTAAGTCGTGCTCGGACTGGGGTACAGCCGTTGCTGGCGTAGCTGACGAAGGCGACGACTTTGCCCGCGGTGTTGGTGGCGGCGAAGGAGGCGACGGCGGCGGCGAAGGAGGCGACGGCGGCGGCGAAGGAGGCGACGGCGGCGGCGAAGGAAGCGACGGTGGCGGTGATGACAGCGGAGGTGACCCAGGTAAGTCCAACAACGGATTCTGTTCATTATGCTCATTATTGTTACGTGTTCCTTTATAAAGCATTAGCTGATATATGTGTCTTTTGTAACTTTCGGAACCATCGAGATCTTTTATTAGATACAATACTTTTCCTATTCTTTTTACTATAATACCCTTACACTATGTATAGTTTGCTTTGTTCATGAACTTTTTGTATAATACAATATCGTTAATTTTAAACTTTTTCGTTTTATTTTCCCTTTGTTGCTTAGTTTGCATACACTGTTGATTTTTTACGTGATCGGATACAGGCGGTGACGAGAGTGCCGATGACTTGGGATTAATCAAATCTAAACGCGACCTTAACTTGTGCCCAAAAACCAGTTGAGCCGGGGATAACCCAGTAGTAGTGTGAACCGAATTACGATAATCCATGAGATATTTTAATAATCTTACCGATGATTCTTTTGCGCTATGGCTTGACATAAGACATGATTTTATTCCTTTTTTTACGACTTTAACTAAACTTTCGGCTTGGCCGTTGCTCGGCGGGTGATATACCGGTGACGTTATGTGAGTAATTCCGTTTGTCGCGCTAAATTGTTCAAATTCCCGTGAACAAAAAGCTGTGCCATTATCACTCACTATTGTTTTTGGGACACCAAATCGTGACATAAATTCATAAAGCTTCCCAATAACTGCAGCCGATGACGTAGCCGTATTCATATTATATACTTCTACCCACTTTGTATGCGCGTCGACCGCTATTAAATAAACACATCCTTTTATTGGGCCAAGAAAGTCTATGTGTATTCTGTAGAAGGGACATGGTGGAAACTCCCAATGGGCCAGCGGGGCTCGTGATGGTGAAGGACGCAGCTGAATAAATACATCGCATGAAGCTATCATTGTTTCTACAGCTTGATCGATTCCCGGAAACCAAAATCTTGATCGAGCTTCGGCTTTTGTTTTTACTACACCTAAATGCGAAGAATGTAGTTCTTTAAGAATTAGTTGGTATAAACTTGTGGGTATAACCACCTTGTGACCTCTCATTACGCAACCATTCTCAAGAGATAATTGTGTTCTACACTTGTGATACGGTTTTAACCTTAAGTCATTAACCTTCGGCGGCCAACCGTTCGAAATAAAGTTTATCACTTGCCTTAAAACTACGTCACCCTTTGTTTCCTCACACAATTTTTCTAACGTAACGGGCATGCTTCCATCCATAACAAAACAAACATAAGTCGCCCGGTCGTATGCCACTTCGCAATCGCAGCACTGACATTGCTCGGTGCACGCACACGCATGCATCGCGCGCGGCAGGCTCGCCCGGGACAAGTAGTCCGCACTGTTATCTGTGCTACGCACATATTCAATTTTATAGTTATAACTACTTAAGAATAACGCGTATCGTTGTAGTCTATTTGCTGACATCTCTGGTATTCCCTTATCTGGCCCAAAAATAGCTAATACGGGTTTGTGATCCGTTCGTAAAACAAACGGTTCAGATCTGCCATACAGATATTGATGAAATCGTCGCACGCCGTAAATAATGGCGGTTGCTTCCTTTTGAATTTGTGCGTATCGCTTTTCTGCTGAGTTTAAGGTACGCGACACAAATGAAATAGGTCTTTCGACACCGTCTAAGCCTACTTGTGAGAGGACTGCTCCCAACCCACTTGGAGAAGCGTCTACTGTTAATATTATTCGGGCATTCGGGTCAAAATGTGCAAGGACTTGTTCCGATGTCATTATTTTTTTTATTTTTCTAAATGCCTTATCATGATCATCAGTCCAGACCCATTTAGAGCCCTTTTTTAATAAGTTATATAAAGGACTGAGAATAGTGGACGCATTTGGTACGAAATTCCTGTAATAGTTAATTAGTCCCAAGAAAGACTGTAACTCATTAATATTTGTGGGAACTGGTGCTTCTAACATTGCCTTAATTTTTTCCGGAGCTTTTTTTAGACCATCCTTAGTAATAATATAACCTAAGTAACTGACTTCGTCCTGGAAAAAACTACATTTTTCTTTTTGTAATGTTAACCCTGCGTCCTCTAAGCGCTTTAAAACCGAGTTCAATTTTTTTAAATGCTCCTGCCTATCCTTTCCTGTTACTAAAATATCATCCAGCAGACACAACACCCCATCTAAACCGGATAGCAAGCCCTCGATCGCCCGCTGGAAAATGGATGGCGCGCTGGCTAACCCAAATACTAAACGCGTAAATCTATATAAGCCGCGGTTTGCGTTTATGCACGTTAAGTTTTTTGACTCGTTGTCTAAAACAAATTGGTTATATGCCATTGATAAATCGAGCTTGCTAAACTGCTGACCCCCATGGATTCTTGAAAATAATTCGCTAGTTGTGGGTAGCGGATATTGTTCAACTAGTAATTGTTTATTTATACTTATGGAGTAATCCGCGCACAACCTCACTGTCCCATTCCGCTTTAAAACTGGAACTATCGGTGAAGCGTATTCCGAATATTCTATAGGTTCAAGAATACCTAAATCGACCAGTCTATCGATTTCTTTTTCGACCTTTTCCCGTAACGCGAATGCTACTGGGCGTGCCTTACAAAAAACCGGCTTTGCGCCTTCTTTTAACAATAATTTGATTTTGTATTTGTTAAAGGTTCCCAATTCCTCTGAAAACAATGTTGGATATTGCAACTGTAAATCTTTGATGGATACATCTGAGTCTATACAGTTAATAACCGGCATTAAATGTAAGCGGAACAGCGATATAAAATCCCTGCCAAGAAGCGGGGGGCCTCCGTCGCGAACTACGTAAACGACAATAGTGTGCGTTTGGTCCGCATAACGTATCGGTAACCGCATTGTACCCACACATACTATTTTGCCCCCATTGTACGTCCTCAGCTGTTTCCCAGTATCTGATAATGGCACATCTTTAAAACAACTTTTGTAAAAGCATTCTGATACTACTGTTACCGCAGATCCGCTATCGACTTCGAATTTAAACGGAATGTTATTAATAAAAATTATTTCTACCATGGGTTCTCCCCTGAATGAACGGATGTAATAAACCTTACCGTCATCGTCATCCTCACCCTTGTCACCGCCATCCACCTGTACGAAATTCACTTTTGTGCACATCTTACGCAGGTGGCCTTTTACGTGACACTTTTTACACACATAATTTGCGAATTTACAATCGGCCGTTTTGTGATTGGTATAACCACACACCCCACACTTCACTTTCGCTACACCACTTTTCCCATTGTTCATTATCTTGAAAAGATGGTCTGGCGTGGTCGTCTGTGTCGGCGCGACTGCGCTGGCCACGGCAGCAGCACGCGCGCAGCTCAGGTTCTCTGCCATCTCCACGACCTTGGCCAACGTGAGGTCGGTGAGGTCCTTCGTGTACAGCTTCTCCTTTTCTCGTCCTGGTTGCAACCCCATGATAAACTTGTCACGGAGCGCCTCTTCCACGTTGAGAAAGTTGCACTTTGCTGTCAGTCCCCGTAGTCTCGCCGCCCACTGTGAGTGACTTTCTCCTGCTAGTTGAGCGGCCGCGTAAAAGTTATGACGCTCGCCAAACCCAACGCTCTTGGGGGTGAAATGGTTGTCCAGTCGTGATAATATGTCTTCATAGGGCACATCTGCAACGTCTTTAGGCAGAACCAAATCCGTTACCAATTTGTAGGTACCCTCGGTGAGTGCGCTGAGAAGAATCGCTTTTCTCTTCTCGCCTGCAGGATCTGAACTTCCGTTGATATCGTTTGCCACAAAATATTGGGCAATGCGACCTTTGTATGTTTTCCATGTCTGTGTATTATGGTCAAAACCATGTAAAATTCCAAACTGGACACTAGACATCTTGATTATTAATAATTGTGGGTAAACTCGTCGCCACTGTTAAGTATGAAGATGGGTCGTAGGTAATAATTATGTACAGACAAGTGAAACGCTCCATATCTGAGCGCATCTTCCCCGTCTGGCTACAAACCTTCGGAAGGCTCCGATGAAGGCCTCTGACGTGAGATCTCCTACTAATTCTAGGTGTACCGCCTTTGTCGACATACAGACAAAAAGAGCGATGTATGCCTTGTTCGTCCTTGCACCCCTGCCTCTAGACATTAAAATCTGATACGGACCTGCGAAGTCTATGTCTGCATTCAAGAAAGGTTTCGCAGGGGTAACTCGAACTCGAGGTAAGTCTCCCATTTGTTGTGATCTTGCATTAGCGTTTAGTTTTGCACAAATAAGACATTTTCTGCTCTGGGATTTAACTAAAGTCTTTACTTTCAGGATCCAGAATTTAGTTCGTAGGAAGCAGAGCATAACTTGAACTCCGCCGTGCAGCGTCTTCAGGTGAGCGTCGGCAACGAGGAGAGCCGTTAGATTGTTGTCATGATCAAGAATAATGGGGTGTTTGCCATCTTCATTTAGGTCAGAGTGACGCAGTCTCCCGCCCACCCTGAGGATCCCATCATCGTCCAGGTAAGGTTTTAAATTGTTTAGTTTACTCTTTCCTTTAATTTGTGTTTTTGTTTTCAGTTGCTGTATTTCTTCTTCAAAGCTGTCCCTCTGCGCTATTCTTATGCAGGTTTTCAGCGCCTCATCTAATTCCTTCGTGTTTACAGGTGAGTCTTTGTTTTCTAACTTTCCCTTTAAGAATCTTTTGCAGTACAGTATCACTTTAAGCAGTTCTTGTAATGTGTCACAATTGTCAAATTTTGCTATTATACTCTTCTCATTGTCAAGCTTTAGATTAACTTGTAATGTTTCTTTTCTTTCCAGATCTGTCATCATCGCCTTTGGTCTGCTGTATTGGATTTCTCCTTCTCTCAACCACTCTGGGCCGTTCCACAATTCATCGTCCTTCAGGTCTAGCAAGGATTGTCCTCGCGAAGCAGCGTCTGCAGGATTTTCTGGTGACTTGACATGGTACCAATTATGATTGCCGATGTTGTCAAGTATTTCAACTACTCTGTTTCGAACATACGTGTTCCATCTTGTAGGATCACCGAATAGCCAGGAAAGTACAATAGTGGAATCGGTCCATGCGAACATCTGACAGGTGGGTATATTCATTTTTTCCTTTATCTGTTTCAGAAGTCCCGCCAGTAGGACGGCTCCACTGAGTTCAAGACGAGGCAAAGATTGAGGTTTGGTCGGTGCTACTTTCGTTTTAGCCGCGATGATTGATGTCTTTATGTCACTGGTGGCAGTTCGTACTCTTAGATAGGCAACAGCAGCGTAAGCTCGAGACGACGCATCACAGAAGCCGTGGATAGTGACGTTACTCATTAAAGTTTCAGTAGTATGAAGCCATCTGTCTACTCCGATATCAGGTAAGTATTGATGAAAACATTCTCGCAGGCTGCTCCATTCTGCGGCAATGCTTCCGTCTACTTCTTCATCCCAGGTTACTCCTTGCATCCATAATCTTTGAATAAGAAGTTTTGCAGGTTAAACAGAAGGTGCCAGCCAGCCTAGTGGGTCAAACAATCTCTGTAGATCAGCTAGGATTGTTCTCTTTGTAATGGTCTTTGACGTAGCAGGTAAGTTCAGGCTGTATTGAAACCGATCCTTGCCCATGTTCCAGTGTAATCCTAATGCTCGAGTGATTCCGTCTAATGTTATGTCTAGTTTGACGTGAGAGCTTCTTTCAGATTCATCAAACATTTTAAGAAAGTCAGCATCGTTAGAACACCACTTTTTCAGTTTGAACCCGCCTTTCTGTAGTATGGTGTCTATTTCCTTGGCCACCTTGACGGCCTCCATTACATTGTCTTTACCAGACATCATGTCATCCATGAAGTAGTCGCGTCTTATAATATCCGCAGCTTCAGGATAGTTTTGTCCTTCATCTCTAGCTACTTGATGCAAGGTCCTTACTGCCAAGTAAGGAGCAGAAGCAGTTCCAAAAGTGACTCTGGTAAGACGGTAATCTTTGACAGGATCTTGATCATCCCTTCTCCATAGTATTCGTTGCAAATCTCTATCCCTTTCACTAACGACCACTTGCAGGTACATTTTTTGGATATCAGCCACGAAGCAAACCTTCTTCATACGCCATCTCATGATAAGACTTCTCATGTCATCTTGTAACTGGGGTCCTACCATCAGTTCGTCGTTGAGTGATATATTGTTTGTTCCCTTTTGAGAAGCGTTGAAAACAGTTCTTAATTTGGTTGTTTCTTTCTCTTCTTTAACTACAGCGTGGTGCGGTAGGTACACAGATGGATTGGTCATTTCTTGTTTTGGTACTTCTTCGTACTTCGTACTTCTACGTTCTTAAGTTTTGGGTTATTCTTGAATCTTTGTTCTAATTGATATAATCTCTTTAATGCTATTGTTCTCGTATCTCCTTGGGTTGATAATAGCATGTTTGATTTCTTAGGTAACGTCACAATATACCGTCCGTCCTTACTTCTTGCAGTTGTGGTTTCGTAGATTTCCTCGCACTTTCGTTCCTCCGCTGTGGGTTCTTGTTTGTCGTATGGATCTTGTTCCCACATTCGTTTTAGTATATCGTTTAGATCAAGATTGAGGTGCATGACTATGATTTCTTCTCCTTGTTGTTTGGTTTCCACGTTCCCAAACAGGATCCAACCCAGTGTGGTGTTTTGAGCACATGGTGTTCCTGGGGGACCTTTGATTACTTCACCCTTCATGATTTGGGCACACACGTCAACACCTAGTAATAAATCTACTCGTCCTGATTTATTGAAGCTTGGATCCGCCAGAGCAAGTCCTTGCAGGTGCGGCCAGGTGCTGGTGGAGATGGTTTGTGACGGTAAATTGGCAGTGAGTCGCGTAGACATGATATACGTTTTGACCTTCAGGTTGAAACACGCGTCGTGTCTGGATAGTAGTTCGATTTCTGCAGCATGTTTAACATTTGTTTTGGTTGAGCCGACTCCAGTGATGGTGCCATTGACAGGCGTTCTCTTCAATCGTAACATCTGGGCCGCTCTTTCACTCATAAATGTAGCTTGGGATCCGTGGTCAATCAGAGCACGGAGCACTGTCACTTGTCCCGTTTCATTTTTCCTCACTGGTACAAGGGCTGTGGCCAGTAATGCAGTGGACACATTAGCAGCGACATGCGATGAAAGAGTTACTTTAGTTTCGGCTGATTGTGTAGAATCTTGAGGAGTTTCAACTTCTTCTTCTGGTTGGTTCTTATTGTCTGGTTGATTTGGTGACGTCATGGGCGTGGATTGATGCGTAAGCGTGTGGTGACGTTTGTGACATTTACGACAGGACATCTTCAGGCGACATCTATAAGCTAAGTGTCCAGGGGCCAGACAATTATAGCATAGATTGTGTTGTTTAAGGTAGTTGCACCGCTCTGTTGGGTTAAGTTTGATAAAGCCCTCACAATGACACAACGTGTGGTCTTCTTTGGCTGTGTCTCGAAGAGGTCGTAGCATTTGTAGTTGATATGTGAACAGCGTATTTTTTTCCCTTAGGTATAGGTTTCTCTCTGGTCGGAGGCGTGACAAGCTCAAGCGTGCGGAACTTCGATTGTAAGAACTTGTTAAGTGCATCCCACTTAGGTAACTCATCGACATTATCGTCGTAAGCAACATCTTCCCATTCACGATGCGTCTCTGGGTCCAATTTTTGAACAACTAAAAATGTAATGAGCGGATCCCAGGAGATCGTTGACACTTTCAGGTTTTTCAGTGCATTCAAGCATTCTGTAGTCGTATCCAATACCGATTTAATGTTATTTGCAGTTTGCACAGATATCTTTTTCTGGATAAACAATCTTTTCATTATTGAATTGACGATAATGCGCTTGTTGCCAAAACGCGCCTTAAGCATACTAAACGACTCGTCATAGTTAACCTCTGTAACTTGCACGTGCTTCAAGAGCGACAGGGCTTCTCCCGTTAGACTGCTTTTCAAATAGTGCAACTTTTGTACCTTATTTAATGTTGGGTTATCGTGCACTAATGACGTAAATAGATCTTGATAAGCAGGCCACTCATCGTAAATACCTGAGAAGGTGGGAAGTTGTATCCTTGGTAACTTGACTTGCATAGATGGACCAGAACCACTGTTGTTGTAGTTGTCAGCTTGCATAGGTACCGGCGGCGACGCCTTGTTGTGTGCACTCAGCAAATCGTTAAGATCGGCTAGTAAACAAATATACAAATCTTCCTGAATAAAATAATCTTCGTTTACAAAATATGGAATGTCTTGTCGATTCGCTTTCGGAACACACTTCACTAGTTCTATATCGTCGCCCAGCAGTGAAAACCACGTAAGTGTTTATAACAAAATTTTACAGGAGGAAGAAAAAACTGTCTACTGAAAAAAAAATGTATGAGTGGGGAAGATATTACCTTTTGTTTTTTTTAGATTTTATGCATTCCTTAGGTACGTATCACATTGTTTCTATTATCGTGTGCCTAAATTAGTTTGATGTGACTTACAAGGTTTTCATCACAACTTAATATTTTTTTGTAAGATTATGTAAGTTTTTCAAATTAAAACAATGTACAGTTTTGGTAATCAGTTTGTATTTTCTTGCCATGTTTACAAAAAAATAATAGTATTACGTAAGGGGACAAAAGACGCCCGCAAGGGCCGGTGCCTGCCAGGGCTGCGGGACTGTTCGAAAGAGATACCGCGGCCCTGGAACATAAAGGGCCAATGAAGGAACATGGGTGTTTTTTAGTCAGTAAGAGTCTGACACTCCCTTCCGCTCTGCCCAGGGCGGGAGGAGTCATTTGATGATTTCTCACCCTCCAAAAAAAAAAACACCATAACATTTAAATTTAAAGGCGTTATAAAAGAAAAGACTTCTTCCAAAAGTATAAACTTGTACAAACAAAACAAAATAAGAAATAATATTTAAATTTCTTCATTTAAATATCGTATATTAATAGTTACTTAATCTAGCAAAGATTTTAATGCGTAATTATTTAAACAAAATAAAATATGATAAAATGTTTAGAAAAAACACAATAAAAACTTCCAAAAGTATAAACTTTGAACAAAACGAAAACAAAGTATTAATGTCTCCATTATCTAGCAAAGATGCGTAAAAATTATCACATCAGAAGATCACAAAAGAAAACATTTTTAGAAATTATATTAAGTAATATAAAATTAAACCTACGCCCCACCTTTCATAAACTTACCAAGCCTTAAAGAACACTTAGGCTACCTTTAGACGCTCAGTCTGACTGATGGATGACTGAGTGACTGTGGTTTGAGTGACGCTTGACTGTGCGTGTAAGTACGTGACTGAGGTCACAGTGACTCAGTCATACATCAGTCAACGTACTTACACGCTCAGTCAAGCGTCACTCAAACCACAGTCACTCAGTCATCCATCAGTCAGACTAAGCGTCTAAAGACCGCCTTACTTGACTATAAACATTTTAACTAGGATAAGTTTAGGTACTTTAGCTTCAAACAAGGAATAAAAAATAGCAGTCTCTATTACGAGTACTTCAATTATAATAGTGAGATCCATTAATGTTTCTTAATTAAATCAATCAATAGCACGAACGCCACGAACTAGTATTAATCTCAAATAATCAGACTTAGTTAAGCAGTCTCATTGTTAATCATAATATTTTAAGGCCCGTATTACAGAACGTCACTCAATACTCAAGCATCATTTAAAACTAGTTTCAACCAATCAAATGGCTTGAATCTAGTTTTAAATGATGCTTGAGTATTGAGTGACGTTCTGTAATACGGAAATAAGACTCTTCGCTCATAATTTATTTTCTGCACGAGGTGCAGATATTTCCATTTCTCCCATTATCTGGACACTCATGGGGTAAACTGTCATAAAATAAATGAACGTCTTGGGGTAGAACTTCCTTAAGTTCCTGCAAATGGATGTATTTAGTTCGAGGTATAGGAATCCTTGCGTCATACAGACGAGGCATTGAGTCTGAATCTCTTGGTTTTTTAATTTTTCGGCGTAATTGTTCGAATTCTTCGGAGAACTCTTGTTTTATGTAAATAGTTCCGTTAGTTCTGTACTCAATGCAACGCAAATCAAACACAGTTGCTTCTCCTGCTTTCTTGCCTGGTCTGATAGAGTTTAAATATGGCATTGAGCTAAACTTTCGGAAAATGCTGTGGTCTAAGTAATTTACGACATAGGGTTTATTCAATCGTGCATTTCGACAGATATCTATGTATTGGGCTGGGGAGTATATTTCTCGATTCCTTAGTTGTCGTTCTATTGTGGAATGCATTGAATCTGCCTCCATTTGGGTGTGTCCCTTTTCAAGATACTTTTGGGTAATCGTAATTTCTTTTTGGACAGCGATTTGCAGTAAAGCATTTGCAAGTATAGCATTACGATTCTGATTCGTACATCCATCGCTCCAAAAAATAATGTTCTTGACGTTCTGTGGAATGTAATGCTTAATAAAGTGCTGCAATATACTGCAAAATTCGTTTGCAGAAAGACCACCTTCACATTCACGCCAAATATAACAATACCCGTCATTATTTTTTATATTGAACAGAGTAAAGTTGTGTACTTTGAGTTTTGTTTTATAATAAAGCGCAGATGCTTTTAATGAGGGTGATAGAAGCACTGCTTGTAAATCAAAAGTAAATACCATTGTCTCTGGATCAGGATTATTTTTGTCTGCGGTTTTTTCTTGTCTTGCTCTTTCTTTTTTCTCTCTATGTGCTGTATAATATGTGCATTTTTGAACGTAGACCAATATTCTTCAATGTTTTTAATCCGTGCTTCTACGTATCCTTTCGTTAAACGTTGTTTCGGACATTTCTTAAGATTTGCTTGTGTTTTTCCTAACAACATAGCTGTATCTTCCAACACATTAAGTAATTGTTCCGGTGTATTCGCCATACTCGTTGTAATAAGCCTTCAATTTGATATAAAATAGTTCGTTTCTTCGTATATTGTAAGCAGTTATAATAATATATTATTATCTTGTTTTGATCACATTCACTAATGACTTGTGAGGCTTAAAATGAACAATATTTTTTACAACGAATTCTTTCTATTGTGCTCCGTTCGCCGCGCGACCCGTCCTTTTGTATTAGCGCTCGGTGAATGAAACGTCGTAAGTCGAACAGGTATCCGGCTCGATGTCGACCAAAATGTTATGGGAATAAGGTTCACTTTTGACTGTGGGATTTTTGGGTAAGAGAAATACGTGTTTGCACTATGCTGATTTATTTGCGACTAGTTTTAAAGGACAATTTCTTATTGATATGATGGCACACACACACATGCATAATTACTTGTTGAACTACTTCACACATACAATGATTCTAACTCAACAGTAATCCTGAATATTAATATACCCAGCTATAAAAAGACCTGGTCCATTATACAGATTTATGCACCAACTGATCAAGCAATTAAACTAGAACTTCAAGCATTCTATGACAAACTGTCAGAAGTACTAACAACATTTTCAAGCAACTATATTGTTCTAATGGGAGACTTCAACGCACAAGTTGGAGTAAAGCAGTCTTGAGGAACGAATAATCGGACACTTTGGACATGGGAAAAGAAGCGTAAATGGCCAGAAACTCATAGATCTTTTACTGGAACAAAATTTGTATCTCTTAAACAGCTTATTCAAAAAGAACAAGAACAACAAATGGAATTGGAGGTCCCCAGACGGCAACCATAGAAACGAAATAGACTACATTATTAGTGATAACCCAAAATCATTTGCGGATACATCAGTCTTACATGAATTAAACTTTAATACGGACCACCGCTTAGTTAGAATCTCTCTAACATTAAAACCCCCAAAAATACCCAGAAAACATATAAGAATTTATCAAACATCCACCATCAAGAAAATTACAAAGAAATTTCTCAATCCCTGGCAGGAAATCAGTTAGAGTTAACAAATGAAGACAAAGGAATTGAAGTAAACTACAACATGTTAGAGAAACAACTAAAAATTCACACTGCAAATAAACCCAGAAAACATAAATATGAATTAAGCCAGAAAACACTACATCTAATCGAAGAACGAAAGCGTCTCCTATCAGGACCCTTTAAAAAGAGTAATATCAAGCAAGTAACATAAATTAGTAAGGACATAAAAGAGAACATCAGGAAAGATCGAAGACATGAAAGACTACATACTCTAGAAAGGCATATAATTAAAACAGGAGGAGTACGCAAAGCTTGGAAAGAGTTAAGAGAAGTAAATAAGGAATGGATACCGAAGGTGCAAAGGAAAAATAACACTGTGACAAAAAGAGAAGACATAATCGAAACAGCAACACAATTTTATAGAGACTTATACGCAGACCATTGCCCCACGCTTCATTCAGTCAGCGGAAATATATTATCACAACTCCGCACAACAGAATTTGAACCCGAACCAGAAATACTATACAGAGGGAGGTAGAAATGGCAATAAGTAGTCAAAAGATGGAAAAAGCACCAGGTCCTGATAAAATCTCCAACGAACTGCTGAAAGGATCCGCAGAAGAACTAGCCCCTATACTTACAAAATTATTCAACAGAATTATGTTTAACCAGTACATTCCTGCACAATGGGAAACTTCACACATCATTCTGCTTCACAAAAAAGAGCCGAAAGATGACATAAGTAACTACAGGCCTATAAGCCTTATGTCCAACTTGTACAAAATATTCTCGAAAGTTGTTCTTGAAAGAATAAGCCTGAAATTGGACGACAATCAACCAATAGAACAAGCCGGCTTTAGGAGAAAATTCTCAACAATGGATCACATACACGCAGTGAAACAGATAATGCAGAAGTACAACGAGTACAATAAAACACTGTACATGGCGTTTATTGACTATAACAAAGCGTTTGATAGCATAAGTCACGAAGCTATATGGGAAAGTCTGGCTACACAATTTACACATATTGAACTAATCAAAACTATATACTCAAACACCAAAGCAAAAATTCGGTTGGAAGAGACAGACCCCGAGTTTAAAGTGAGGAGAGGCGTCAGACAAGGCGACCCAATGTCACCCAAATTATTCTCTGCAGTGTTGGAAAATATATTCCGGAAATTGGATTGGTCTCACCTGGGTCTCAGCATCGATGGACAGAGACTGAATCACCTCAGATTCGCAGACGACATAGTTCTATTTGAGGAAAACCCAAGTCATCTTGAGCTTATGATCCAAGCTTTAAGCAAGGAAAGTGCTTTGGTGTGATTGTCCATGAACACAACAAAAACAAGACTGTTAACCAATTCAATAAAAAAAACCAATAGAGGTAGATTCAAAACCACTTGAATATGTAGATGAATACACATATCTAGGTCAAATAATATCACCAAAAGATCAAACCAATAAGGAAGTTAACACAAGAATAGCAAGTGGTTGGAGAAAGTATTGGTCACTAAAAGAGATCATGAAATCCATAGACTTAGGAATGGCTATAAAGCGAAAAGTTTTCACCATGTGCATACTACCCTGTTTAACATACGGATGTGAAACATGGGCACTGACGAAACAGCACAGAAACAAATTGCAATACTGCCAAAGAGCCATGGAACGGAGCATGTCAAATATAAGAAAAGCAGATCATGTAAGAAACAAAAAAGTGAGAGCAAAAACTAAGCTACCGGACATCTTGACCAGGATTGACCAACAAAAATGGAGATGGACTGGCCACATGATGAGAGCAAATACGGAGAAATGGAGTAAAGTAGTAACCGACTGGTATCCAAGGGACAGTAAACGCAGCAAGGGAAACAGAAAAGAAGATGGGAAGATGAGATTAAACAGACAGCGGGCCCCAATTGGAGGAGAGTGGCTCGTGACAGAAACCAGTGGAAAGAGCTAGAGGAGGCCTTTGCCAAAAGGCACACTGAATTGAGGGATATATTATAACAACTGGAAAAAAGCAACAGAAATAATTCAGAATAAAGGGCTATTTATTATATTATTTATTATATATTTCTATCACAATTATCGGGCTTAACGTCTATATTTACATCTCTAATAATAATAATAATATTATTGCAATTAAAAGGACGTAGTGTGCTGTCAATTGAATTCAAAAAGTTGTCGATGGAATAAATTGACGGAGATCTGTACGTAGCCAAAATGGTAGTGTCATTGTTAATTGTAAGTAACAAAAAATTTGCACCAATAGGATCAGGTTTCTCTACAGTACACCTGATATCACTGGCGACATAAATGACAATTCCATCATTTTGATTTAGACTTTTCTTGGAAAAGTAGCATGAGTAATTGTCTAAAAGTGGTGGCAATTTGTGCTCACTCAACCAGCATTCAGTTAAAATGATTATGTCAGGTTTAAATGTGACCCTCCAAATGAACAATAAAACCATCCATATTTTATACTGCGAATGTTTTGTGAGATTACAGTCAATGCTTTAGAAGTAGACTTGATTAAATTGCCACATGTTTCCGGGTCACACCTACAAGATCTAGCCACCGACACATCATCAATGTCCTTAATTATATTATTTATGGAAGCCATTGGTGAAGTGTAAGCAAATAAGTCACAGTTTTATACATTAATGTTACGGTACTTGATTTAGCTGATATTTAAAGAGCAAGGATATACATATTTATTTAAATGGTGAAGAATATGATGTTTTGTAGTCAATATTTCGTTAGTGTAAAGTTGAGTGTGTGAGTGCGTATGAGAGTGTGATACACATTTGATAAAGGTCGTTGTGCGTTTTTGATGTTTGTTTATATAGAGTGTTTTATTTATTGTGATGTTTGTATTATGTAATGTTATTAGCGCGAGATTTACATTCAAGCAAGATAGACATAAACAATGATTATAGGGTTTAGTAAACATACAATAAATCTTCCATGAGAGGAGCATTAGTCAAATAGCAGGTCTTAGCCTTTGAAAATCCTCCTCTAAGTTTACACGGATCTGGGGTCGCCAGCTTTCTTGCGTATATAGATTACGCCATATGAGGTCCAACAAAAGTCATACCCATAGTTTTTGTGCTGTGTTCTGGCTAGGTAATACAATTTCTGCATATTAAACGTAAGTCTTTCTGACACATAAATTGGTTGTTTGTTCCTGAGCTTCAGGTGGGTGGTATTGAGCTTTTCTCCTTTGTTTTTTGTCTTATTGAACATCTTGACTCCTTTTATCACCTTATCTTTAGTCGTGATGGTGTTGAAATTCACAATTATTGGGTTCGAGCTGTCCTTTGATTTCACTCTGTGTATATCTTTCAGGTAAGTTTGACTAATATTTAGGTTTAAGGTTTGTCCCAAATTAACAACCAAATCACAGAGGTCATCTTTTGTCTCACCTTCGGACTTCGGCACGAAATAATTTTATTGTCTTAAAAGCTATTTATAAACCAAGCTTCAATAAAATTTTCACAAACTCTTAACACATCAAAGTTTTTTACACAAGCTTAACTTCTCTTTCTCTAGGATCTTTCAATTTTAGACTTTTCTGATACCAAAATATTAAGCAGAGCCTTTAAAGACCTCACCAACATTAGCCATTTCGTACTGCTGCTCAGTTTCATCCACGGCTTGGCATGGCTTCAAAGCTGTCCCAGCAGCTTTTTAGTCCCGTTATCACAGCGTCAGCACGTCAGCATAGTCCTTGTTGAAGCCGGCAACCCACGGTCGTCGTTCGCATAATTCAGCATCAGACCAATAGCTCCAACATTGATCATGAAAATATCAAAATGAAGCCCATTAGAGATCATAAGTAAGCCAGAGCACGATACTGGTATTCCTAAAAATCCTGCAGTCATATATAAACAGGTAAAGTAACTCGCTTTACTTGATCTATCATTCTGATCGGAAATTAATGGCCAACACACCACACATGGTTACACGGCTATTAATGGTTGGTGGTCACATGGTTTATTTTGTGTTCATTATAGAATAAGAATAATGGTAATGGAAAGTTATCCCTAACTATGTTTAAATTCAAATCCCGGAAGTCAACACATAATTGGTCGGTTCCATCTTTCTATATTGACATTTAATGAGTTGACATGATTATTTAATATGACAAATATTTTATTATTTTTATATTGTGAATGTGAGGACCATGTGGGTCGTTCTCTAATTTTAACTATTGTCTGGCAGTTTGAGTACTATAAGCGACCCACCCAAATGTCCTTTCTTTGGTATTGTTCGTCGTGACGTTGAGCTCCTTGAGTTATAAGTCGAGCTCCACGATAACATTAACATTGTGAATGTGTGAACAGTGTAGGCCTTGTAGATTCCTAGAGGTGTGATAACTTTTGTTAACCTCTTGTCTTGTTTTCCGTTTTTTTTGTGTAGTAAGCAACGACTTACTGTCGGGCCTATGCTGTCCCCCCATACTTGAGTACTAATGCTGTAACATGATAATATTGTAAAATCTAATCATTTTAAAAGAGTAACCATGGAGTTTCTTGCCGGTTCTTCTCGGTTGATTTTGAATCCAATAGTAGCCCTATCGCGTCTAGATTGCACTGGCTCAGAAACAACGAATTTAGAGAAAGCATCTGTCAATCATCAAACATGTAATGGTACGCTTTTTTTAGTTTTGCTAAAAAGGCCCAAATGATGGATATATACATTCTCATTGGTTCAGTAGGTTTAGGAATTGGATGTAATTTGCCTTCTTTCCTACCGTATTCTTCTTTACCGTACGTACAATGTAAATATGACGTCAAATATTTCCGTATAAATCGGGACATTATTGGAAACCAGAAATCATTTTTTTAAGTTCCGTTTAATCCTACATGGCCAATATAAATCATGATGCATTTGTAATATTTTTCATCGTCGTTGCGTCCCACACCAAAGGCCTACCCAACTTCCATGGCATTATCGTCATACCATCTTCCCATCGACGCGTGCCAAGCCATTGGGTTCTAAGACAGCTGGCACCCTGACAGGTGGCAAGAGCACGACGGATGAGATCATTAATGCTAGCGTGCCGCGCAATCCGACCTGCATGGTGTCCGAGGCAGTCGACTGTTTCACCACATTGACAGCGATGTGGAGCCCCACAAGTAGCGCCCAATCGCAAACACGTAGCGAGCCGGAAGGTTGTGTCACCTAATATAGTGCCTATATTAGGTGACGGTACTTAGTGCCTGAAGCCAGAGGCCCGACTCCCACTCACCCACAGCCAGAAGGCGGGCACGCTCAGCAGTATTGGTAGACGTATTAATAAGTTTATTCCGTACCAACCTGCAGAGCGGCTCATCCCACTGTCTCTGGGAAAACGGGTTCTCGGGCCGATCCATATCCGGGCAAGCCACTTTCCAGGCGACCTCTGCGTCGGTCAAGCACGGCACTTCAGAGTCAACCAGGGAGAGAGCTAAAGTTTTCCTGGTTAGCTTTTCAGTGCTGTGGACAGAGGACTGGAACGTAAGTTTACACTAGAAATTTTGCGGACACCGAGGCCACCAAAACGAATTGGTAGGGTGGCTTGCAGCCACGCTCGGTCGTCCAGGGCCACATTAAGAATGGATGTTAATGTGTTGCGAATTATTTGGTCAATTTTGACCTAAAGCTGTGGTTTCTTCCAAAGAGGAGAACAACGGAGAAAATACATAAAATTTGGACCAAAACAGCAATATCTGATCAGGGTGAATGCCGAATGTAAATTAATTTTGGAGAGTCTATCCGAAATATCATTAAAATGTGTGATTTTGTAATCGATGAATTTTTTTTTAAATACGGGACCCTAGGAGGTGCAGGGAACTTTTTTTATATCATAGTCTTGAATTGAAAGCCACCAGCGAGGAAAATCAATGTCAAAATCAAAATATTTGATTTCACATAGATAGGCCTGCATGGGCACTTATAAAACATCGACAAAAAGGTGCACGGTTCGGGTTGGTCGTTTCCTATGGAGAAGAACCGGCAGGAAACTCTATGGTTACTCTTTTAAAATGATTTGATTTTACAATATTATCATGTTACAGCATTAGTACTTAAGTATGGGGGGAATGTTCTATGTTCTATGTTAGGGATTTGGTTTCCGCACTTAGTCCCTAAAGTGGACCATTGTGCGTGAGCCATGGTGGCCGCTACTCCAGCCAGCCCACCTCCCTCCAGAAGCAGATCAGACTTCCCGGTCTTCTCAGGGCATCCGCAAGAGATCTTGGTGTTCCAAGAGTCTTCTCGCGTATCTGGGTGACGCCAGTACACTCAAGGAGTACGTGCGCTATCGTTTCCTCCGTCTCCATGCACGCCCTGCACAGGGGACTGTCAGTGATACCTAGGGTGTGGAAGTGCTTGTTTAATGAGCAGTGTCCAGTGATGGTCCCCGCCACCAGTCGCAGGCTATCTCTATCCAGGCGCAGAAGGCGCTTGGTCAGCTTTTTGTCCAGGGATGGCATAGCCTCCTTGGATTGCCTGCACCCTGGTGTCGAGGTCCACCACTTCTCCGCTTGTATTTGAGTGTGGTCCTTTAGCCAGCTTCTTAGCTGCTTGAAGGGGATGGGTACAATGGGTTCGGGTCCGAAGGCTTTTGTGCTGGATCCTCTTCTGGCGAGTTCGTCAGCTGCATCGTTCCCAAGTGATCCACTGTGTCCTTTGATCCATTGTAGTGTCACCGTGTTGCGGTTTAGTACCGTAACACGTTCTAGGGCATTATGACATTCTAGTATTAGTTTCGACGTGATCTGGTTTCTCCTTAGGGATTGTAGAACTGAGGCACTATCGGAAAGTATACGAATATGGGTATCCGTAACTTCCCTGGCCTCTATGGCATGTGCTGCTTGGATAATGCCTACACACTCAGCTTGATACACAGAGTTGAGCATTCCCAGGGATCTGGATATTTTAATGTTTAGGTCGTCAGAGAAAACTCCGACACCTGTCCCATCGTCGGTTTTCGATCCATCAGTGTAGATCCTTAGTTCTTTTGGACCTGAGTAGTCACACATCTCCGCTGTGAGCTCTATATTGTAGTGCTTTTGGAAGCAGTGGGTCTTCAGGGTTCTGTCGCAGGGTGATGCCATCATGGGCTGTTGTTTGATTGCATCGCCTTTTATGCGCGTATGTTTGATTCTGGAATCCTTACTTAGGGTGCCGGATACTTCGAGCCTGAAAGTCGCTAGGGCCGCCTCCTCTCTTACGACGAGGTGCAGAGGTGGTAACCCCAGCATTACCTGTAACGCGGCAGTGGGAGATGTTCTCATACTGCCGGTGATTGCTATGCAGGCAAATCTTTGTACCTTCTCGAGGTCCTTCTGGGCTGTGCTCAGGTTGGTCCTGGGCCACCAAACCAGGGAGCCGTATGTAATGATTGGTCGGATGACTGTGGTGTATAGCCAGTAGGTTATTTTGGGGCTTAGGCCCCAGTTTCTGCCGAGCAATCTTTTGCATTGCCATAGGGCTATGCTGGCTTTTGTGGTGATGTAGTCAGTATGTTTTGCCCAGTTCAGCTGTTTGTCCAAATAAATACCCAGGTATTTGGTTTCAGTCGATAGGCTTAGGGTGGTCTCAAAGAATCGTGGTAGTTGTAGGTTTGCCAACTTCCTTTTCTTTGTGAAAAGGACGAGTTCGGTTTTGGTGGGATTCACTGCTAATTTGTATTCCTTGCACCAGTCTTCCACCATCTTCAAGGCTTGGCGCATAAGGTTACATAGTGTGTTTTCATCTGTGCCATTTATTACTATGGTTATGTCATCAGCATAACCCACCGTGTAGTAGCCTCTGTCATTTAGACGTTTGATGAGGCTGTCCACCACGAGGTTCCATAGGAGTGGCGAGAGGACGCCCCCTTGAGGGCAGCCTTTCGCTACGATGGCTCTAGTGGTGTCGTTCACCGTAACCTGTACGGCTCTGAGTCTTAGCATTTTTGTGATCCATCCTCGCAGGGTCGAGTCCACACCGTGTTTCTCGAGGGCTGCGTTGATGCTATGGAAAATGGTTTTGTCAAAAGCCCCTTCTATGTCAATAAAGACAGCTAGTGAGGAGCACTTGTGGTCTACTGCACATTCGATCTTGGAGATCACACTGTGTAGTGCGGATTCTGTTGATTTTCCTGTGGAGTAGGCGTGTTGATTCTTGTGTAGTGGTAGCTCCCGAAGAGGTCCGTCCCGGATGTGTCGGTCACAGAGTCTCTCGAGGGTTTTCAGTAGGAATCATGTCAGGCTTATTGGTCTATATGCTTTGGGTTGTGTATAATCTGGTTTGCCTGGTTTGGGGATGAAAATGACTTTCACCTCTCGCCATTCAAGTGGTACATAGTTGTGTGCTAAGCAGGCTTGATAGATGACAGCCAGCCACGGTGTAAGGACGTCTACACCCCATTGCAGCAGGGCTGGGAAAATGTTGTCTAAGCCTGCGGCTTTGTATGGTTTGAAGGTCTTGATTGCCCATTCTATTCTGTCTTCAGTTACTATGGTACGGGCTCTGGACCAGTCGTGGTCGTTTGGTGTGTGCATTGGTTCATTTTCCCATGTTTTGTCCTCAGAGAGGTTGCAGTCTGGGAAGTGGGTTTCCAGAAGAAGTTTACTAGTTTCGTGGTCTGACTTTGTATAGGTATTGTCTGGTTTTTTCAGCGACCCGAGGGTACGATCCTGATCGGTGGATAGGATCTTTATTACTCGCGCGGCTTCGCTGTTTGATTCGATGTCCTCGCAAAATTTCCGCCAGGCTGCCCTGCTGGCATGCCTGACTTGTTTTTTGAAGGTGTATTGTGTTTTCTTGTACGAGTCCCAGTCTTCTGGGAGCCTGGAGTTTTTGGCTCTGTTGAATTGTTTGCGCATGGTTTGCCTGAGCTTACTGAGGTCTGCATTCCACCAGGAGCTCCCCTTGCTCTTGGTGTTTGGATCTGTTAGCTTGCAGCAGGCGTGATACGCATCAATGATATATTCTGAGAGTTTTGTTGCAGTATCCTCAAGTTGTTTGGGGTCCGTTAGAGTTAAGGGTATTTGGTGCTGCGCTAGTAGGGAGGCCAAAAGCCGTTTATACCCGGGTACGTTAGTACGGCGTGGGTTGCGCCTAGGTTCGGGTATTTTTGTGTTAGTTACTAGTTGGAAACGAATCCTTCTATGATCAGAGCAAGAAGGCTCGTTGGATACGTGCCAGTTAGAGATAAGTTTTGTCGCGCTTTCTGAAGCCAGCGTTAGGTCAATGATTGTTTGACCTCTAGTCGTGACCCAAGTGGGTTCCGACCCGCGGTAAACCGCGGGTCGGAACATCGTAAACGATGTTAAGGTTAGTGGAAAATAGATATGTGCATAATACCTCGCCTCTAGTGTTGGCTTTGTTGCAACCCCAAAGCGGGTGGTGGGCATTCGAATCCGTGCAGATGACCAGATCCAGGTTGGCGTCTTCACAGTATCTTACCAGGTCGGCCATTTCTTTTGGTGGGCAGTCTTCATCCTCGCCTGGCATGTACACCGAGGCTAGGACGATATCGGGTACATTGTCTTCGGTTTTAAGCCTGACAGCTGTCAGGTCTCTGGAACATAGTTGCGTGAGTGTTGTGGTAGGAACATCTTTGGGTATATAGGCGCAGGTTCGTGGTTTGTCTGTGCCCTGTGTGTCGAGGATTAACTTACCTCCAATATTGCCGAGTCCGCATATTCTATTATTTCGGATCCACGGCTCTTGGATCAGTGCAATGGTTTGGGGCTTCGTCTCCAGTGCCCTGCGCGCAAGCCGTAGCAGTCTGGCTATGCTGGAGGTTGGTTTGTATGATGTTCAGGGGGCTGGATGTGGGCGGCGGCGGCGGTGGGATGGAGTTAGGAGGAGACTGATCCATCGGATAAATCCCCTCCCTCCCCCAATCCGTGCCGGTCGTCGCTCAGTGACGGTGACGAGGTGAGCAACTGTTCTGTCCACCCTGGTGGTGAGGTTGGCATACTCCCAGCGTCGGCATCAGCCATCGCCGTTCTCGCCAGCTCCTCTTCCAGTTGCGTCATGGTCAGGTCATCTGTCGGTGTCGGTTGGGTCTGTGCGCTGGTCGTGGTCGTAGTCTGGGTGTCGGAGGGCTGGGTGTTGGGGAAAAAGCGCACGTATATCGACCCCAGAAGGTACGATACCCGCCGCTCCCTCCCCAAGACCTTCTGGACTTCCTCCGGTGGGATACCCAGGGTCAGATAAGTCCCGTGGTTATCACCACCGACGGATGTCGCCCTGTACAGCGACCACCTCCCAATGTCATACCAAGTATTCTGACGGGTCAGAATACTCTGGAGCCGCGCTATGTCCCCATTGTACCTGGGTACGAAGAGCGCTGCTCGGACACGGGTCGGCACGTCGGACTGCTTCATTACTTTCAGCGTCGCGTCTGTGTCAGGCAATCTTATTTTGGGCACATTTTCAGTCAGCCAGGTCAGGGCACTGTCGTCCTCACACCACATCTGAACCGTGCCATCCGCTACCCGTGGGTAACCGCGGAAGGCCGGGAGTGGTTTGGAGGGGTCGGCGTCCATGACGAGGTTCTCGAGGCTGACCTTGATGTGCTCGGTCTCGTCTGTGGTCATGTCACGGGATGGAGGCGAAAGGCAGATCGCTACGGCGAGCCGCGCAGGAATATCCTTTGTGGCCCGTGCGTAGGTTCTCTGCTCCCCCTGAGCAGTCTGGATTCTGACACGCTTGGCGTCCCCCTGGAGCATGCTCGGCGAAGCCGTGTCGTCCGGGCGCACCCTCTTTGCCGCTCCCTGACCACTTGGTCCAGGTTGCGGTTCCGAGGGGCTTGGCACGGTGTTTTGTGCCAGGGACTCCACGTGCGAGAATCCAGATCGCCTGCCTCGCTTTTTTGTGGGTTGTCGTTTGGTCGTTTCGGTGCGGTTCCGGTCGTTTCCTCCAGATGGTTCTGGTGCGGGCATTGACGTTTCGCGCTGGGTTTCCCCTTCGCGGACTAGTCCTTGTCCGCACGTTTCCGCGTCCGGCTGCTTTTCGCGCTGGGTTTCCCCTTCGCGGACTTGCGGCTGGTCGCGTACTCCCTTACAAGCAACCGTTTGTGCTTCGCGCTGGCTATTGCCTTCGCGGATTTTGCGCAAACGGTTGTTGAGATCTCTTACTCTGTTACCGATTTTTCCGCGCTTACGTTTCAGCATGCGTACTTCATCCACAGAGATGAAACCAGAGCCACCAGATTCGGCTTCCTTTCCCGTCCCGTGGTGTTCAGAGTCTATCTCTCTCAACCTTGCTTCGATCTTCTCGCGCTGGAGTGCCAGCGCGCGGAGTTCGTCGTCAAGGCTGGAGAGTCGTGCTTTGTCAGTGTCATTGTCAGGGTTGTTTGTTACACTTTTCCGAACGATGCTCTGTTGCCAGGGCCTCGTGGAAGGTATAACGTGTGTCAGGGTCGTAGGCGCGGTGGTCGCAGCCGTTTCAGTGTCGATATTCGTATCAGGTGGCGCGTAAGCCGCAGCCGGTGCTATTGGCGCTAAAGCAGCCTGCCGCGCAGAAGGCGCGGCACATGTAGGCAGATTGGTGCCCCCCCCAGATTACGGTGGGAGCTGGCCGACGGATCGGCGTGGGATTCCCCGGCATTGCCGGGACCCACCTGGGGATTAAATTTTCCTTTCTGCGACATTTAGAAGGTTGTGGGCTTTTTTGGAATTGAGGTTACCCCTCCTCAAGGACCGAAAGGATAAAGAGGGGAAAAAGGAAGGAAGGATTGGGCGTTGGATCACGGGAATGGGGTTTGGGTTACCCTAGGCCTGGGAGTTGGCTTTCGGGAAAGCGAAAGAAAAGCGCCTGGTGGTTTTTGTTACGTCTATTTCTTATGGAATTAGACCAAGAACAGAGCGGCAACCTCGTGAAGGTGAATCCCCCAGACTTGCCTTGAGGATCTACACGACTGTAGCGCTCACCCTCAAGACCCCGCCACCCTACCACCTCTGAGGGAGGCAGTAGGGTAGGCCTGCATCTATACTACCAAGCAAAGCGTAAGCAAAAGCGTGTCGTTGTGCAACCGTAAAAAGCATAAGTACAGGCCCTCCCATAAGTATGGGGGGAAAGCATAGGCCCGACAAGAAATCGTTGCTTAATACACAAAAACCGGCCAAGTGCGAGTCGCACTCGCGCACGAAGGGTTCCGTACCATTATCTATAAAAATGGCAAAAAAATTATATCTGTTGTATGGGAGCCCCCCTTAATATTTTTTTTTTAATTTTTAGTATTTGTTGTTATAGCGGCAATAGTAATACATCATTTGTGAAAATTTCAGCTTTCTAGCTATCACGGTTTATGAGATACAGCCTGGAGACAGACAGACAGACAGGGAAGTCTTAGTAATAGGGTCCCGTTTTACCCTTTGGGTACGGAACCCTAAAAACGGAAAACAAGACTTATCTTGTTTTCCGTTTTTTGTGTATTAAGAGGTTAACAAAAGTTAACACCTATAGGAATCTACAAGGCCTACACTGTTCACACACACAACATATTGTCATCAGTGCTGCAACTTTTCTGAACAAAAGGTGTATAAATGATTTGAGAACTACTCGTATTGTAAAAAAATCTGATTAAAAGGAAAAGAGAAAAAAAAGAAAAAACGAGATTGGGAGTTGTTAGAGACATCCACATATTTGTGTCGTTTATGAGCTATCAGGGAAGCCTCGTGCGCAGAAGGAACTAAAGCCAAACCTCTTTATCTTCAACGTAGTCCTTGATTTTGTAATAAAGCATATCTATCTATATATATAAAATTCAAAGTCCTGACTGACTGACAGAGATATCAACGCACAGCCCAAACCGCTGGTCCTAGAGCAATGAAATTTGGAGTGTGTATTCTTTGTGAAGAGTAGGTATCCACTAAGAAAGGGTTTTCCGAAATTCTACCCCTAAGAGGGTAAAATGGGGTGCTGAGTTTTCTATGAAACTTTTTATTCTCGCGGTCGATGGACTTGAAAATTTGTGTACCTACTCTGCAGTTACAATTATGAGAAACGTGTATCAAAGTTTTTCCAAAATCATCCCTCAATATGAAATTCAAAGCCCTGACTGACTGACTGATATATCAACTTACAGCCTAAGCTGTTGGTGTTAAAGACATGAAATTTAAAGGGTGTATTCTTTGTGAAGAGTAGGTATCCACTAAGAAAGGGTTTTTCGAAATTCCACCCCTAAAGGGGAGAAATGGGGTGTTGAATTTTCGGTAAAACTTTTTATTCTCAGGTCGATTGACTTAAAAGTCTACATACTCTTCAGTTAAAACTATGAGAAATGTATATCACAGTTTTCCAAAATCATCCCCCAATATAAAATTCAAAGTCTTGACTGACTGATATATCAACTTACAGCCTAAGCTGTTGGTGTTAAAGACATGAAATTTAAAGGGTGTATTCTTTGTGAAGAGTAGGTATCCACTAAGAAAAGGTTCTTCGAAATTCCACCCCTAAGAGGGTAAATTGGGGTGTTGAATTTTCTGTGAAACTTTTTATTCTCGGGGTCGACTGACTTGAAAGTTTGTGTACATACTCTTTAGTTAAAATTGTGAGAGATGTGTATCACAGTTTTTCCAAAATCATCCCCCAATATAAAATTCAAAGTCCTGGCTGACTGATATATCAACGCAGAGCCCAAACCGCTGGTCCTAGAGAAATGAAATTTGGAGGGCGTATTCTTTGTGAAGAGTAGGTATCCACTATGAAAAGGTTTTTCGAAATTCTACCCCTAAGAGGGTAAAAATGGGTGTTGAGTTTTCTATGAAACTTTTTATTCTCAGTTAAGAAGAGATTAATTATGAGAAACGTGTATCACAGTTTTTCCAAAATCATTCCCCAGTATGAAATTCAGTCCTGTTTTTTTTCGGTTTTTTCGTCATGGGTGTCATTTTCGTGGTTTTTGGGGCCGCCAATGACGAAAATGAGGTCAAAATATAAAAATTCAAGACGACGCCCATGAAGATTTTAGGTTTTTTCGTCATGGGTCTCATTTTCATGGCTTTTGGGGTCGCTGGTAACGAAAATGTGGCCAAAATGTAAATCGATGATGGCGCCAGCAAAAAAATTCAGTTATTTCGTCATGATTGTCATTTTCGTGGTTTTTGGGGTCGCTGATAACGAAAATTAGGTCAAAATGAAATTCAGGATGGCGCCGATGAAAATTTTTGGTTTTTCTTCATGAATGTCATTTTCGTGGTTTTTGGGGTCGCTGATAACGAAAATGTGGTCAAAATGAAAATCCAAGATGGTGCGGACGAAAATATTTGGTTTTTTCGTCATGGATGTCATTTTCATGGTTTTCAGGGTCGCTGATATCGAAAATTAGGTCAAAATGGAAATTCTAATTTCATCAGGGTTATCATTTTCATAGTTTTTGAGGTCACTGATAACGAAAATGAGGTCCAAATAAACAGGAAAAAAAAACAATTCTCAGTTTTTTCTTCGGTTTCCCCTGACTCAATTTTCACTCTTCACCACTGGTACCTACCAGTGGCAAAGGGTCCACTTAGAAAGGGTTTTTCGAAATTCCACCCCTTTTTTTTGTTTTTTTTGGAGGGTGGGAAATCATCAAATGACCCCTCCCGCTCTGGACGGAGCGGAAGGGAGTGTCAGATTCTTTCTGACTAAAAACCACCCATGTTCCTTCTTTGGCCCTTTATGTTCCAGGGCCGCGGTATCTCTTTCGAACAGTCCCGCAGCCCTGGCAGGCATCGGCCCTTGCGGGCCCCTCCCGTTTGCTGACATCTCTTTGAGGCGCGCGTGGAACACGAACGCGCCGTCGACACGGCCTGTCGTCATACGACGGACAGACGGCGAGCTAGCCCATTACTCACCGTCCACAGGCCCGCGCCTACGGTGGCCGAGACCCATCACGGCGTGGCCCCGACGCCCGGTGCTTCTCCTCCCGCGGCGGCTGGGACGTGAGGCTCTCTCCCTCTCACGTTCCGCCGCCTCCTTCGCTAGCATGACTGCTTCGCAGGAGGAGGCGACGGCTTTCCATTCCCTCTCGCCCCGGACCATGGCTTGAACCAGGGCCGGACGCGAGAGGTCGTCGCCGCCAATCGCCGCTACGAGGACACGGCGGTGCTCCGCCCAAGCGGAGCAGACCTCCACGGTGTGCTCCACCGTGTCCTCCGGGCGATCCTCGCAATGATAGCACCGAAATTCCACCCCTAAGAGGACAAAATGGGGTGCTGAGTTTTCTGTGAAACTTTCTATTCTAGGTGTCGATAGACTTGAAAGTCTACATACTCTACTTACAGTTTTTCCAAAATCATCCCGCAATATAAAATCAAAGTCCTGACTGACTGACTGATATATCAACCACTGGTCTTAATGACATGAAATTTAAGGATGTATTCTTTGTTTTGAAATGGGGGTTGAATTTTCTGTAAAACTTAATATTCTCTGGGTCGGTTGACTCAAAACTTAATGTACACACCACTCTTCAATTAAAATTATGAGACACGTGTATCACAGTTTTTGATATAACACGATGTAGTTTAGAAATATTTTCATTTTTTAATTTACGACCCAAAAGTGGCTCCCCTGTTTAAAATTAATTTATACGTCCGTCTTTGAATCAATGTCTCACATATATGTACCAAATTTCAACTCCATCGGTCCGGTAGTTTCAGAGTAAATTGGCTGTGACAGACGGACAGGCAGACAGACAGACACGCGAGTGATTCTATAAGGGTTCCGTTTTTCCCTTTGAGGTGCGGAACCCTAAATACTAATATTACATATATATCTTACATATACTATTTATTAATGCGAAAGTTTGGATGAATGGATCTTTGTTACTCAATCACGCCAGAACGGCTGATCAGATCTGGATGAAACTTGGCACAGAGATAGACTATAGTCTGATACAAATAGATGTAGATTACTTATTATCCCAGAAGTAGGCAAGATCCCGTGGCCAATTCCCGAACTGCACGCGGGCGAAGCCGCGGGCAAAAGCTAGTTATTAATAAGGATACGTTTAATGTAGTTTTTGAACTTTCCATCGGTCAGTTCTATAACTAACTTAGGTATTTTTTTATAAAAACGTATACTGTTTATAAGAAAAGACTTACTAGTTTTTGTTAACCTGAATTTGGGTATTACAATTTCGTGTTTACTCCGTGTATTAATATTATGGAAGTCGCTTCTAATTTTGAAAAGCCCTCGGTTTTTGCGGGCATATAAAATACATTGTAAGATATAAAGGGAAGGCAGAGTCAGTACATCGATTTCTTTAAATTTTTCTCTGAGGGACTCGCGAGGACCCATTTTATAGATCGCGCGGACTGCCCGCTTTTGTAAAATGAAAATTGAGTTAACGTCTGCCGCCGATCCCCACAGCAGAATGCCATAAGACATAATACTGTGGAAATAAGCATAGTATATTAATCTAGCTGTAGCTGCATCAGTTAACTGCCTTATTTTCCTTACTGCATATGCAGCTGAGCTTAACCTACCCGAGAGAGTTCTAATGTGCGGTCCCCACTGCAATTTTGAATCGATAGTAATCCCTAGGTATAAAGTTGCCGCTAATTACATCAAGTTTTTTGCCGTCAAGATTTATATTTATATCCCGTTGTGGTACATAAGGTAAAGAGAACTTTAGACATTTTGTTTTGTTCGCATTCAGTAAAAGATTGTTAGCTGCGAACCATTTCGAGAGAACGGTTAGACTTTCGTTGGCATGTAAGACATCCGTATCCTTTCTATCTATTTTTAAAATTAGCAAAGTGTCATCAGTAAATAGAATTATATCCGATAATTTGGGCATCATGTAATCATTAATGTAAACAAGAAATAGAAAAGGCCCGAGAGTTGAACCTTGGGGCACGCCCATCTTTACTAGAGACCCGGAGGACGTCGCCCCATTTATATTTACTTTTTGCTGCCTGTTTGATAAATATCAGCAGCTTGTCCACGAATTCCGTAGTGGTGTAATTTACAGATCAGTGTGTTGTGGTCAACGCTGTCAAACGCTTTTGATAGGTCACAGAAAATGCCAATGGTATCCTGGGACTTCTCCCAGGATTCCAGAATGTTTTCTTTTTCATAAATTTGACTCAATGCTGGAAGCACAGATTTAGGTCTATAATTATAGGGGTCACCCTTACAACCCGATTTGATACTTCTTTACCATGTTTCATTAAGTCGGGAAACTTGCCGCTGTCCAAACATTGATTGAATATGCCTGTTAGGAGAGGAGCAATTGAATCAATAATATCCCCAAGAAACCTTGACGGATATCCCCATAAGTCTTCAGTATTTTTTATGTTGAGACTTTTGAATGCGTTTATAATTATAATATTGGTTTAAATTTAAAGTTTGGTATGTTCTTAGTAAAGTTTTCTTTAAGAAGTGCTTCAGCTAATTTAGATGAAGAGGGGAGAGAATTCGTAACCTCTAACGGACTGTTGGTAAAGAAATTTTCTAGTCTCATCGACTTCTAGCTAGAAATGGTTTGATTATGTATTTTCAAAGGCAATTCATTCTGATCTCGTTGTTGTGTCTTTCCGGTTTCTCTATTAATATCCTTTCACACGGTTTTCATTTTTTTATTAGAAGTACCAACTTTGTTGATTATTGAGATTATGCTTGAGCGCAGACACTTTTGAATATTTTTGAATAGTTTCTAACATAAGTGTGAAAAGCTTGATCTGAAGTCAGAGATTTTTCGTGATATAAATTATATAGAATAATCTCTGCTTTTTCTTATTCCTGCTGTGGCCCATTCATTAAATTTACAACACGTTTACACGACACGTTTTATTGAATTCTTGGCAAACTGTAGAAAATAATGTGCCGTAATTTATATTGGGGTCTTTTGAATCAAAACTAGCGTTAGAAAGATTGCAAAGAACATTATTTTTAAACAATTTTAATTTATTTGTATTAAGAGGGCTTAATCGAATTGTTTTGGCTAAGTTTAACTTTTTGTCTAACTGAAAAGTTACTTTAAATTGAATGACTTGAACAATGAGATGAGTAAACATTTTTCTGGTGAATTGACTAACAGATCAATATTTAAGTCACCACAAACAAAAACTAATTTATTATCTCTGAAAAGTTTACTTAATATTTCTTCCATAGTCATTAAAAACAATGACAAGTTTGATGCTGGTGCTTGATAAACACATAAGAAAGTATGCCCTTCAACCTGCTGCACATGCTACCTCACAAAAGCGATCAACAGAGTAAGCAGTGATATCCTTCCTTTCCTTATAAAATATCTAAGACAGCTATTAAAAAGTGTTAGTGATGTGTATGCGTACTCACACATAGTTATACAGTATAAATGTTCTGTGTAACCCCTTCCCAAGCCAGTAATAAACTAGCGATCAAGGACGACACTCGTTTCATTATCTCCGTACTCCTACCCACAACTATATACATATCATTGGCGACGAGGTGTAAGAACGAGTACCTACACGTATTTTAAAATGAATTCTTATCTCGGAAATCTATCTTCATTTGACCATAAAAGTAATGAATGGCAAAT
Source organism: Eurois occulta (assembly GCA_950022335.1). Taxonomy (NCBI): domain Eukaryota; kingdom Metazoa; phylum Arthropoda; class Insecta; order Lepidoptera; family Noctuidae; genus Eurois; species Eurois occulta. The sequence continues at coordinate 1,885,372 of OX465487.1, read as the reverse complement.
ATACAAAGGAAAATTAACGCAGTTTTTGAAGATTAATGGCGTTAAGGACGAGGTGAAGAGTGGGATACTACTGTGCCATCTGACGGAGGAGACGTATCGTCTAGTATTTAACCTAGCTTTCCCAAAGGAGTTGGAAGCGTTGAGTTATGAAGATCTAGTGGAATTACTCGACAGTCATTTCAAGGCGAAAACTTGCTCGTTTGTGGACAAGGCGAAATTTTTTGGCGCCAGCAGAACAATAGGCGAATCCGTTAGAGAATGGGCGGCGCGATTAAGAGGTTTGGCAGTTTATTGCGACTTCGGCACCGCTCTCGAGATGAACCTAAGAGATCGTTTCGTCCTCGGCCTGAGTGCAGGTCCAGAACGTGAGAAGCTGTTTGAGCAAAACCCGTCGACCCTCACGTTGTCGCGGGCAATTGAAATAGCGGAGCAGTCTGCGGGTGCTAAGGAGGCAAGGGCCTTGTTGGGCAGCAGTTCGGAGGCCATTTCTATCAAAGAGGAAGCAGTGAACAATATATCATGCAAAGGTGGATGGAAGCGGTCGAGCGATGGGAGCGGAGCGCGTGGCGGCAGCGGCGGCGCTGGCAGCGGCGCGAGCGGCGCGCGTGCTGGCTCGCGAGACAGGTGCGCATCGACGAGTTATGATCGTGGCCAACGTGGCGAAAACCTTCGTTGTTCGGTGTGCGGGTTAAAAAATCACGATAAGGACAAGTGTCGCTACAAAAATTATAAGTGCCAAAAATGTGGAAAAGTAGGTCATTTGAAGAAAGTATGTGTTAAAAACAATAAAAACGGACATGTACGCGTTAATAATATCGGTGGTGATGACAGTGAGGGTAACTCGGTTGGCAGTTGTGACGAATGTAATAATTTCAATATAAGGTACGTAACTGATAAACCGTTAAATTTAAAAATTAAGGTAGGTGACGTAAATGTAACTATGGAGTTAGATTCAGGGTCGGGTGTTTCAGTTATCTCAAAAAGATTGTACACTGAATTGTTCGCACATTACGAATTACATAAATGCAATATCAAAATGTGTTTGTATAACGGACATAAAATTTCACCGATGGGGTATTTCCAAGCTATTGTTGAGTATAATTTCGACAAAAAGAACATAAAAATATTTGTAGTAGATTCAAATGGCCCACCCCTGCTTGGTCGCGATTTTATGTCCGCGTTTGGTTTGATTTTAACCAATATTTATAAAATAAGTCAAGACGATGATGTTAATACATTACTGGAACAGTATCCGAATTTATGGAAGGACGAACTTGGTTCTTTTAATAAATTTAAAGTTCATTTACAACTCAAAGAAAATGCGGTACCGAAATTCATTAAGGCCCGACCAATACCATTCGCATTAAAAGAGAAGGTAGAAGCAGAATTAAATAGATTAGTCAGTTTAGGTATACTAGTCCCAGTTTCTAATTCACAATACGCGACACCTATAGTACCAGTTCTTAAAGATAACGGCACAGTTAAGATTGCAGGTGATTTTTCAGTCACACTTAACCAGGATCTTATAATAGATAAGTATCCATTACCTAGAATCGAAGAAGTATTCGCGAAACTAGGAGGCGGTGAACATTATACGAAAATAGATTTAAAAAATGCGTATAATCAGTTCATACTATCTGAAGACTCCCAAGAGTTGACAACAATTAACACTCCAAAAGGATTATTTAAATATACCCGCCTAGTGTACGGCCTCGCGAATGCTCCAGCTTTGTTTCAAAAGGCAATGGAAGTACTGCTGTCTGGTATCGAGGGGGTCAGCATATGGTTAGACGACATTTGTTTGACTGCGCCAACGAAAGCGCTTCACATGACGAGGTTAGCCCAGGTTTTAAGCAGGTTGAGTGAAGCCGGTTTGCGCCTTCAAAAGGACAAATGCGTTTTTTTTTAAGGATAGCGTAACGTACTTAGGTTATGTTATCGATAAGAACGGATTACGTACTAATCCCGATAAAGTTAAAGCTATATTGAATGGCCCGGAACCGACAAATATAACCGAAGTAAAACGGTTCCTTGGAGTGGTCAACTACTACAGAAACTTTATTCCAAACGCGTCAAGCATTATGAGCCCACTCCATGAGTTGCTGCGCAGCGGCGCACGGTGGGAGTGGGGCCCGCGACAGCAACGAGCGGTGCGCCGCGTGTGTGCTGAGCTCGCCTCCGAGCGCGTGCTGGCACATTTCGAGCCGAGCGCACAGCTAGTGCTCTCAGTGGACGCGGGTCCGCACGGCCTCGGAGCAGTTCTGTCCCAACGGGAAAGCGATGGCCGCGAGCGACCGCTGGCATACGCGTCGCGATCGCTCTCGGCGAGTGAACGCAATTATAGCCAAATCCAGAAGGAGGCGACAGCAATAATTTTTGGGGTCAAACACTTCCATCAATACCTATACGGTAGAAGTGATCCATTTGTTCTAAAAACAGATCACCGTCCCTTAGTGTCAATATTTAATAGTAAAACGGGTATATCAATAACCACGGCGTTACGCTTGCAAAGATACGCTATTATATTATCTGCATACAATTATGTAGTTCAATATATATCGAGTGAAAATAACTTAGTCGCCGATTATTTTTCCCGTGCACCCGTAACCAACACTGAGTGCGAGGAAGATGGCGAATATGACGCATACTGCGCGCTTAATTTCCTAGATAGTACGGTCGCGCCAGCTGTTTTGTTTACGGATGTAAAGAATGCTACTTGTAACGATAGAACTATACAAACAATAGTAAAGTATACAAATGTAGGTTGGCCCCGCAAAATAGTCTGCGAGTCTATACGTCCTTTTTTTTTATGTCGCACAGATTTGCAATATGAAAATGGAATTTTGATGCGAGGACATAAGGTAGTAATTCCTAAGACATTGCGAGAAAGAATGTTGCACGAACTACATAGCACGCATTTAGGCATTGTAAAAATGAAATGCAATGCGCGCGCTAGGATGTGGTGGCCCGGTATAGACGAGGATATTGAGAGGTGGATCGGTGCGTGCGAGGTGTGCGCAAGCATGCGGCCCGCTCCGCCACGGGCAGCGCCGGCGCCGTGGCCGAGCGCAGCGGCACCGTGGGAACGAATTCATATAGACTATTTATCTATACGGCAACAGACTTACTTGGTAGTGATTGATGCGTACTCTAAATGGTTAGAGTGTATTTTTATGGGAAACGATCTTACCACACAATCTTTAATAAAAAAATTAAAGCAAATATTTTCTGTGTTTGGATTACCGGGTACATTAGTCTCGGATAATGACGTAAAAATAAATTGTAAAGAATTTAATGTGTTCTGTTCCAATAATGGTATTAACTACATCACGTCACCGATTTACCATCCATGTAGCAACGGTCAAGCTGAAAATTCAGTGAGGACGTGTAAAAAGATGTTAAAAAATATTTTAAGTGAAAGTACAGCACAAAATGTAGTATTCGACAAATTATTAAGTTATTTATTTGAATATAGGAACACAGAGCACTGTACTACTGGAAAATCACCCGCAAAGTTAATGTTTGGCAGGAATTTGAAATCGCGACTTGATTTAATACTTCCTAAAAAGAAAGGATTCTGTAAAATACCGTCAGGGGGGAATGAAGGTCGCACCAGAGCTTTTGAAGCCGGTGACAGGGTATGGGTCCGGTGGTACAGTGGTAGAAAAGAGACGTGGAAGCTGGGAGTAATTAATAAAGTGATAGGGAAAAGAATGTTTAAAGTGCTTGTTGAAGATTTAGGTGTATTTTGCATTAGACATCTAGATCAATTGTTTAAATGTAAAAAACCCATTGCTTGTGACGAAAGTCAATCTGTTTGTAATCCTTCGATTCCTTCGACTTCTCCGGTTCCGTTACGTACTCCACCAATAACGCACAGCCCAGCTGTTGAATCGAATACAGTCAGTACCATAGAGAGTGCAGTTTCAGAGAATCCGGTGGAGATAGAAGCGGGTACTGCGGCTGCAACCAGCGTTGAAGCTGACAGGGACCAGATTTCAACGGATGTGGTGAACCGAGAAAATGCACGGCAGTCATTAAATAACGCATTAGAGAAGCAGGCTCCTCAAGCCTCAGCCGCTGCGCAGGATTCAGTAGTCACGCATGAGCCACGTGCACATTCTCGGCGTACCAGAAAAGATGTTGACTATTCTGTATTTTATTAGTAGATACAATAATGTAATTACACGTACAATTTAGGCTAAGCAAGAGTTAGTTGTAACAATAATGTTTTATATCATGTTATGTAATTTGTCAACAGGTTTCAAGATTAGTGTGGAGGAATGATGTGTATGCGTACTCACACATAGTTATACAGTATAAATGTTCTGTGTAACCCCTTCCCAAGCCAGTAATAAACTAGCGATCAAGGACGACACTCGTTTCATTATCTCCGTACTCCTACCCACAACTATATACATATCAGTTAGGGTACCACCACCCACTATGGATCTGTTGTACGCACTGGCAACTGAAAAATTATTCACATTAAACACATCCTATCTTTAAGCCAAGTTTCACAAAAACATAAAATATCCATGTGGTATTTGTCTACTAACATTTCCACGTCTAAAATTTTGCCGGAGAAGCGACTTATATTCTGGTGATAAAGTAAAATATCATATACATCATATATTATACTAGCTTTTGCCCGCGGCTTCGCCCGCGTGCAGTTCGGGAATTGCCCACGGGATCTTGCCTACTTCTGGGATAATAAGTAATCTATATCTATTTGTATCAGAATATTAACTCTCTCTGTGCCAAGTTTCATCCAGATCTGATCAGCCGTTCTGGCGTGATTGAGTAACAAACATCCATTCATCCAAACTTTCGCATTAATAAATAGTTAATGTAAGATATATATGTAATATTAGTATTTAGGGTTCCGCACCTCAAAGGGAAAAACGGAACTCTTATAGGATCACTCGCGTGTCTGTCTGCCTGTCCGTCTGTCACAACCAATTTACTCTGAAACTACCGGACCGATGGAGTTGAAATTTGGTACACATATGTAAGTCATTGATTCAAAGACGGACGTATAAATTAATTTTAAACATGGGAGCCACTTTTGGGTCGTAAATTAAAAAATGAAAATAAAAATATTTATAAACTATATCGTGTTATATCAAAAACTATACACGTGTCTCATAATTTTAATTGAAGAGTGATGTGTACATTAAGTTTTGAGTCAACCGACCCAGAGAATATTAAGTTTCACAGAAAATTCAACCCCCATTTGAAAACAAAGAATACATCCTTCAAATTTCATGTCATTAAGACCAGTGGTTGATATATCAGTCAGTCAGTCAGGACTTTGATTTTATATTGCGGGATGATTTTGGAAAAACTGTAAGTAGAGTATGTAGACTTTCAAGTCTATCGACACCTAGAATAGAAAGTTTTACAGAAAACTCAGTACCCCATTTTGTCCTCTTAGGGGTGGAATTTCGAAAAACTCTTTCTACGTGGACCCTTGGCCACTGGTAGGTACCAGTGGCGAAGGGTGAAAATTGAGTCAGGGGAAACCGAAGAAAAAAATGAGAATTGTTTCTTTTTCCTATGTTTTTTTGGACCTCATTTTCGTTATCAGTGACCTCAAAAACTATGAAAATGATAACTCTGATGAAAAAAAAAAAAAATGGTTGGTGTCATTTAGAATTTTCATTTTGACCTAATTTTCGATATCAGCGACCCTGAAAACCATGAAAATGACATCCATGGCGAAAAAAACCAAATGTTTTCGTCCGCACCATCTTGGATTTTCATTTTGACCACATTTTCGTTATCAGCGACCCCAAAAACCACGAAAATGACATCCATGAAGAAAAACCGAAATTTTTCATCGGCGCCATCCTGAATTTTCATTTTGACCTAATTTTCGTTATCAGCGACCCCATAAACCACGAAAATGACACTCATGACGAAATAACTGAATTGTTTTGCTGGCGCCATCATCGATTTACATTTTGGCCACATTTTCGTTATCAGCGACACCAAAAGCCATGAAAATGACACTTATGACGAAAAAACCTAAAATCTTCATGGGCGTCGTCTTGAATTTTTATATTTTGACCTCATTTTCGTCATTGGCGACCCCAAAAACCACGAAAATGACACCCATGACGAAAAAACCGAAAAAAAACAGGACTGAATTTCATACTGGGGGATGATTTTGGAAAAACTGTGATACACGTTTCTCATAATTAATCTCTTCTTAACTGAAGAGTATGTACACAAATTTTCAATTCAATCGACCTCGAGAATAAAAAGTTTCATAGAAAACTCAACACCCATTTTTACCCTCTTAGGGGTAGAATTTCGAAAAACCTTTTCGTAGTGGATACTTACTCTTCACACAAAGAATACGCCCTCCAAATTTCATTTCCCTAGGACGAGCGGTTTGGGCTCTGCGTTGATATATCAGTCAGCCAGGACTTTGAATTTTATATTGGGGGATGATTTTGGAAAAACTGTGATACACATCTCTCACAATTTTAACTGCAGAGTATGTACACAAACTTTCAAGTCAATCGACCCCGAGAATAAAAAGTTTCACAGAAAATTCAACACCCCAATTTACCCTCTTAGGGGTGGAATTTCGAAGAACCTTTTCCTATTAGATATCTACTCTTCACAAAGAATACCTACACCCTCCAAATTTCATTTCTCTAGGGCCAGTGGTTTGGGCTGTGCGTTGATATATCAGTCAGGACTTTGAATTTTATATTGGGGGATGATTTTGGAAAAACTGTGATACACATTTCTTATAGTTTTAACTGAAGAGTATGTAGACTTTCAAGTCAATCGACCTCGAGAATAAAAAGTTTCATAGAAAACTCAACACCCATTTTTACCCTCTTAGGGGTAGAATTTCGAAAAACTTTTTCATAGTGGATACTTACTCTTCACAAAGAATACGCCCTCCAAATTTCATTGCTCTAGGACCAGCGGTTTGGGCTGTGCGTTGATATCTCAGTCAGTCAGTCAGGACTTTGAATTTTATATATATAGATAGATAGATAGATTCATCTTCTCTTTTGTCGGCTCTAACAGTTTAAAGAATCTAGTACAGTATTATCACCGATACGAGATAATACTGTTTCATTACTTAACCTACTCTCAGTTAAATTATCAATAACTGTGTGTATATTATAAGCTCAAATCAATCAAATCAAATCAAAATATTTTTATTTCACATAGGCCTACATGGGCACTTATGAAACGTCGACAAAAAGGTGCACGGTTCGGGTTGGTCGTTTCCTATGGAGAAGAACCGGCAAGAAACTCCATGGTTACTCTTTTAAAATGATTAGTTTTACAATATTATCATGTTACAGCATTAGTACTCAAGTATGGGGGGACAGCATAGGCCCGACAATAAGTCGTTGTTTACTATACAAGAAAAACGGAAAACAAGATAAGAGGTTAACAAAAGTTAACACACATCTAGGAATCTACAAGGCCTACACTGTTCACACATTCACAAACAATCGTTAAAAAGAATCTATACAAAGGCAAGAAAATATTATAAAAGACTAAATTAAACAAGAGTGACAAAAATATTGTCATCAGTGCTGCAACTATTCTGAACAAAGGGTGTTTAAGTGATGTGATAACCATTGTAAAAAAAAAAAAAACCATAGTAAATTAAGCTAACAATGTAGCTAGTAAATGTTGACTTTTTTTGGGAAGAAACATTATGTTCCCGAATCAAAACAAAATCTCTAACAAAATTGTTACTATCAAAAAACAATAGACGGTCACTATGACGACATGATAAAATATGTATCAGGTTATTTATGCCAGAAATATAATCGTTTTCTTCATCAAGCAAATAGTAAGAGTATGGCAATGCACATAATATTAATTTTCCTAATTTTAACTTAAGTAGGGTGTCACTACCATTAACTATGTCCTTTTTCGATTTACTAAGGCTATTTCCAATTAAAAGTACTACAGTAGTCTCCTCATTAAATTGTGTATGTTGAATTTTATAAATGAGCTCATTGAAATGCAGGTTATGATGGCAATGGTTCACTACTGTATGAACGGTTATTTATCAATGATCCAAAACCTGTTCCTAGTCTATCAGAATACAATAAAATATTACTTTGGGTGGAGTTCAAAGTTGCTAGAGTATGATTTAGGATGGGTAAAGCAGCAGGAATAACATGCTGTGACATGAGAGGTGGCGGAGTGGCAGCACAACTACAGGTAAGATTGTTTAGTCAGTGACTCATACCTCTCTGCGTTATACCTCACCAGGTCCACCAACTCACAGGCCTCCTGCATGCGCTCACTCAACATCTGTTGACTACATTCTTATTTTACAAAAGATTTCCTTGAGTGTATTTTCCCTACTCAGTAATTCCCTTTGAAAGATCTGTATGTCAACATCATACATTTGTGTACTACTTTCTAACTTACTATTACATATACTTAATTAGTTTTTTTAGACTTCTGAATTGTCTTCTGAAGTTAACATTATATTTATATACACTTTGATTTCTGACGCCACAATTTGCCCATAAATGTCAATTCAATTGAATAAACAAATATTTAAATAATTAAATGTAGGTGCCTTAACCTACATTTAAAGATTTTTCTTGGGGCTCCGCGGCATTATGAGTGTAAAGAGAGCAGATAAAGTACAGAACACTACGCTACGCTCAAAAACAGGAATTACAGACATAGGCAAAAAGGTTGCCAAGCTCAAATAGGATTGGGCGGGCCACGTGAGCCGCATGCATGCATAGCGACCACTGGGCAAAGGCCTCAACACGATGGGTGCCTGAGGAAGGACAGCCTAGAAAGAGGTGGCGATATGATCTAGACGCGCATCACGAACTGTGGTTCAAGGTGTCACAGGAGGACAGTACCTGGAAGCATATGGGGGAGGCCTTTGCACAGCAGTGGGCAGAAAAAAAAATGAATAACAATGCAAGAATTATATTTTTATAAAATTTTGAATATAAGTACATATTTCAGTATAATTTGAGCGCAGTCACTGCTCAGAAGTATTTACAAGGCGAGTTACTAGAAACGATTATTATAAACTGAACACGATGAACATGTAAAGGCAACATTGACGTTCCTACACAACGGCATAGGTTCCGGGCAAATTGGAACAGTCTAACTCCATGAAAACAGGCAGATTGTTGAGGTTGCATGAGCAGTAGCACTTTCCATTGGATGAGCCGACTTCCATCATCATCATCTTAAGGTCCAGGTCTCCTGTGACTGCTTTCTGCGTGCCTGTGAAAAATATTTGCTAGGTTAGATCATCTGTGTCGAATTAATGGTAGTGGGAACCTTAACTTTAATCAGGCAAAGGTCTGATGGCAGGACTAGCTTACTAGTACCAATCTGGCGTTATACTCTCAGTATATCGCTGCATCCTTGGAAAAGCTGTAAGATGTTCTTAGTGTTTCAAGGTTTTTTGAATAAGGCCCTCGGTCGATTACAAACAAAATTCATAATGTAATCGTAGGCAATGACGTTAATCGTAGGCTTTCAAAAGGAAATTTGACCTCAGTTTTTCACTCGAATCTATCATATACTCGTAAGTCAAGGCCATGAGACCAAGACATTTATTTTTAGTATCTAAACTTGTGCACATACCTCTAAGTTTGAGATGAAGAAACCGTCAAGCGTCCCGTTTCTATCTTCCTAAGCTTTTAAGATGTAAGAAAACTGGATTCCTGACTATATGTGGTATACTTTCTTATCTCGCAGCGTAAAACACTTGCACATGTTTTTCTTCCATGAAGTATCCTGGGAGATGACCCATCCAGTAGAGAACCACCAGATACTTGTGATGTTAATGATTGGATGCTCGTTGGAGTGACCACTAGCTGTTCCACTGGCTGATAACGACGGCCATGAAACTACTCTTTGTGTTGAGACATAATATACAATTGATGATCCGCATGTGACCGTTGCTGCACCGTGATGGGATCACACATAGTGCCCGCATATTCCCAACAGAGCTGTTTACTCTTATCCGCGCCCGTTCATAAAGATGGTGATGGTTGAACTTCTTGTTTATGAATTGTTCTGACTTGGCGGAACCTTATGAAAACGGTTCTAAGCAATCATCTTGAAGTAATAAATCGAAACAGCCCTACGCACACAGATGTTTAGAAAACAAGAAAACTCTAAATATTAATATGAAAAGCCATAGTTTGTCGTTATTTTAAAATCGTTTGTGGAATATTCTATGTCAGCGGGAACTCTAGCTTGTTGCTTCAGTCGAAGAAGATTCCTGTTGGGTATACCATAGTTCAATAGTGGCGTCCAGTTTCTCGTGAAATTCTTTCAAGAGGGCTTCAAGTTCTGCGGTTTTAACATCCAGTTTTTCGAGAATAGAATCCACAGCTTCTTTAACTTTCTCTTTAATTTGTGCCTTTAGGGCTTCCTTTTCGACCAGAGCACTGTCCACATTGTTGATTATTTCCTCCACGACCTCTTTCACTTTGTTGATAATTTTGTTAAAGGCCTCTTCTTTTTGGCTTTGACTACATTCCAGTTGGCTGACTAAATTATTCAGGTCGTCTTCCACTTTGGCGTAGAATTTTTCCTTGGTTGCTATCAACTTGTTGATTATTGTGCCCACTATGTTTGCAACACCATCGAGAACGTTTTTCACTTGCCCTCCAATATTTTCCACTTGCTGTCCAACTGCTCCCAATACTCCTAACAAAGAAAGACAAATAAATTTAGAAAGAAAAATAGGCTTTGTACTAATAGATAAAATAATTCGACGAGACGGTTAATGATTGATTAATGGCTGAAGATTGGAAATGCCCAAATTGTCCAGCACCGCCCTTATGACACGAAGCAATAACCGTTTTCGTGATGACGTTGTTGAAAGAAAGAAAGTTGTTATAACCTGTTTATTCTGCACAAAAACCACAGGAATCTGTAATCTCTGTAGAGTTGCACCTACCACAAATCAAGACTCCGTGCTGCGACTGAGACATTCAAGATGGAAAATCCCAATAACAATTTGCCCGACCTGGGAATCGAACCCACAACATTCGAGGCAGTCACGAGCAGTGAGGCGTAACCCTTCACTTTCTGACAAATACTGGAGACCTTCCTGATCTGTCTCCATTGTATCGGAAAACCATACAAAAGTTAGTATTAAGTGGCACAGCCCGGATGATAAAATCAACTGCGATATGCCAGCTGCCCAGCGAACGGTAGACACGAACGAAACGGAGTTTGCCGAACGGTACAAGCCTTAAATAAAGTCGAATATAATTATGTCATTGCTTCGGGTCTGTTTTTACACATCATAGGCTAGCGTATCGCCAGGACTCGTCTGATGTGAAGCGATAATGATCGGCTTTGCATTTCAACAAATACGCACCGCCGAATTTAATGTGCCGATCCCAACAAGCGCGTAGCAGACATTAGGTCCACGGGATTTTCCGCAGAACATGGTACATACACATAGCACCTATAGTAGAAGTAATCTTAGGAAGCGTTGCACTAGACAAACTTGAGCTTTCCTACTAAAGAAGATAACGTCATGAAGACATTTTGCTAAATGACGGCTATACCAGCAATTTCATTGAGATAGATTCGTTTAGACAATCGAATACTATAAAATGTCAAAAACTGCACTGAGAAAACTGCACTGCAGTGGACCAAGTAATGTAGTTGTATTCATGCTAATTTAGGTCATTCAATTAGGCCATTGCACGTATAGTGCACCTAAAAAATATGCTGTGTTTTTAATTTTCTAATTAGCTCCCCAAATGTGACCCCGCAGAATTCATTTATTTGCGTTACACGTCTATGTCACAGAAATTCATATGTATAACAAATTTCAACCTGCTCGGTGCAATCAATTCGGAGGAAATTGGCTGTGATGGACGGACAGATACATGAGTGATGCTTTAAGAGTCCCGTTTTAAAAATATTTAAAAATGACATACCCTTACTGACGTCGCCAAGCGCACTCAATAAGCCCGGTTTCGGTGTCGCCTGAGCAAAGCCTAAGCTCGCCTGTAACAATTGAATTCACTGTTAATAAGATAATCGTATCATCTATCATTTCAGTTTTTCTTTTTCTATTTCAACAGGGAAATAAAGCATTAGAAAATCGCTTTCAACTTATGTTTTATTTCCAGTTAATACAATTAAATTGATTTCACTTTGAGTCTCAGAATCAATGGCAAAATAGCTAACTCACAGTTGAAGGGAATTAACAATTTACCTGAATTATATTCATGAAAGTTTTCAATCTGCGGTATAGAATATTGACATGTTTTTGCCGATTGCAGTGCACTGCGAGCTGGAGACGCACAGATCGTACTTTGCCAAGTAAGATATGAACTTTATTAACGTGGCTGATGTTCATACTCGTGTAAGCAAATGTCGCACACGAATGTGAACGTCCACACTATATCTACGAGTAACGTTCAGGGTCGTATACGAACCCATCCTTTACTTAGCAAAATGAAGTCGAAATGCGTTCTGTGAACGATGCAGGAAGTAAGCAACGAACCATACATTATTAAATTAACAAAAAACAACATGTACTTACGATCACGACGACTAATAACAGAGCGGTTTTCATTTTGGAAGAAAATTATTTATTACAATCTTCGTGGAAGCACTTGCAACTTGTAATTTCGGTCAGAGAGCGCAGCCTTTTATATGATCCTAATATTAGTTTAGCTTTCAGCTTACACCTGTGCACATACGGAACCGAAAAAATAAATAATTTATACTCAATGCAACACACTATTTCCTGTAGACTCAGGTTGGTTCCATAATGTTTGTAATGCATACTAATATGCACCTACTTGTAACACGTAGAGCTACACTACTTTTGGAATCTCAAAATGTTGCTCTTGAAAAACTAACATCCGATTCGTGGTTTCATATAGCCCTAGGGCTATCTTGGCCGACTGTAACATGGGTTTGTACGTACATCGTGATATTCATGTTTGGTCGAAGGAAGAGCTACACTTAGAGCCCACTACCGAGACTACGAGTATCTAAAAGATATTTTAATCTCTATTAGCATGTTGCGTTTCACAACTAAGAAAATCGCAGTTGGTGATGCCCAAACAGATAGAATACTCTTTAGGTACTATGCATGTAGTCCACACAAATAACACCGTAAAATGCTATCTTTAAAGACAACCTTTTGATGAATGAAAGAGATGAGAGACAATACTGCAGCCGCGGATAGCCTGCGGTGAAACATTTACATACAGGTAGATATGTAGTATAAATACACAAAACTGATACTTACAGATTTTTATAACTATGTACCTACTTTTACTACAGTCATCCATCATGCAAAAGCGAAGAATAATAAAAATTGATGAGAAAATACTCGATGCAAAGTCGCTTTCTCGTTGGCGGTGTGACGGAATTGCAACAAAAAATCATAAACTGATGGCAAACATTATCGTTCCCATGCTGCTTACAAAAAGTGGACACTTTCCAAGTAGGTTAAAATGACATCTTTAGAAAATTACTTGTCTTTGCATGCTAAATGTTTGAAAATCATACGTCTAAGTTCAATTTCTCTATTTTTCATTTTACTGAACAAAATTTGAAATAAAATGTAAAAGGAGATCATTAATTTTCAGCCCGAAAACCAAGCCCGGAAGCCAACGAAAAAACACATGTCACCGCTGTTGGGGAAGTCAGTCCGAGTATTTTTGCTACGGCACTAAGTCTCTATTTATATTCTTACAGTTGATTTTTTGGGTTGAAAAATCTGGTTTTCCGTACGTTTTTTTTATGACAAAAATATTTTCATCTGCTGGCGAAAAAGTGATATGAGCTTGTTAGGATGATGCCTCAGTTCTTCAATCCTTAAAGAGAAAACAGATTACGTCAAGACTAATACTACTTCGTATGCCATAGTGGGGTTGCAGGTAGGAATGCTAAATGCCAGAATGCGTTACGGTACTAAACCGCAACACGGTGACACTACAATGGATTAAAAGACATAGTAGATCACTTGGAAACGATGCAGCTTCCGAACTCGCCAAGAGAGATACCGACACGAAAGCCTTCGGACCCGAACCCATTGTGCCCATTCCTTTCAATCAGCTAAGGAGTTGGTTAAAGGATCACACTCAGACACAAGCGGAGAAATGGTGGACCTCGACGCCGGGGTGTCGGCAATTCAAGGACGCTATGCCATCCCTGGATACGAAGCTGACCAAACGCCTTCTGCACCTGGACAGAGATAGCCTGCGACTGGCGGCGGGGGCCATCACTCATCACACAGGACACTGCTCACTGAACAAATACCCTAGGTATCACTGACAGTCCCCTGTGCAGAGCGTGCATTGAGGCGGAGGAAATACCGGCGTCACCCAGATCCGCAAGGAAATTCTTGGAACACCAAGATCCCTTGCGGTTGTCCTGAGAAGACTGGGAAGATTGATCTGTTTCTGGTGGGCTGGTTGGAATAACGGCCGCCAAGGCTCGCAAACCATGACCCACTTTAAGGACTAAGTGCAGAAACCAAAATTGAATTTCATGCAATACCTATTTGCGAAGGGACTTATACTCGTATGTACATCCAAAAGAGGTCTAATTACTTTTTCCAGCGAGAATCTTGCAGCAATCACAAATACAGTAACCTGGTCAAGCCTGTTTTAGAGATGCTACAGAGAATTGACAAAGTCACGGCTATGCTATGCATATGCCTCAAACACGACATACAGATCAAACTTAACTTACCACTCAACAAGCGAACAAATCCCGTTTTATCACAAATACTTGGAAGTAATTAATGGACGCTTCAAAAGGGATTTCCACCTTTGAGAAACACTATATCAACCTCTCTTTAAAGGACATGATTGAGTATACAACGGCACTTAAATCTTGTCCTTTTTGCAACGGTTGAATAATATTCACAGCGGTTTTGTGTCATACATTAATAATACTTATTAAAGGTCATCATCCCAACAAGCTCATATCACTTTTTTTTCAGCAGATGAAAAGATATTTTTCAAATAAAACGTACGGAAATCAATTTTTCAACCAAAAAAATCTGCTGAAGTAACGGTAGCAGAGACGTAGTGTCGTATTAAAAAATACTCTTTGTTTTTCGTTGGCCGACACTGAATTTCGGACCGAACTTTGTATGATCCGTGAATGGTCTCGTTTATTGGTTAATGTAGGTTTCATTACAATTCAGGGATACGGATGACGATATTACGGTCGAAATGAAAATACAAGATGGCAGTTGTGAAAATTCTCAAAATTTCGTCATGAGTGTCCTTTTCAGGTTGATCTTCAGATTAAGCCGCGCTTGCCTAGGTTGGATGGGTGATCAACCACTACTTACCGAGTTCCCTACGTGCCTCAGAAAGCACGTTAAGACGTTGTTCTCGGATGA
The DNA here is from genome assembly GCA_950022335.1 of Eurois occulta. Lineage (NCBI taxonomy): Eukaryota > Metazoa > Arthropoda > Insecta > Lepidoptera > Noctuidae > Eurois > Eurois occulta. Next base: position 1,869,987 of record OX465487.1, on the reverse strand, counting down.
CATTCGTAGATCCTTGGCAGTCGTTACGTTACAGGTAGAAAGTCGACGGCAACCCGAAAGTTTGTCAACCAGTCTTATATTATAACTCTACCCTCCATTGACACATTTACACTACCGTGAGCTCCCTAGTAACACACAGATATTACTACTACTAGGAACATCAAACCAATTTATTTATAACTAATTACCCGTTAATAGAGCTTACAAAAGCGAACAATGTAATCATCAGTTATGTAACTTTTCGCAATGCATTTGGCAGAATAAGTATACTCATTTGATGGTCCGCACAGATGTATAGGGGTATGAAGAACAGGGTTTAAAGTTCTTCATCCCCCATAGAAAAGGGAGGATCCTCCGACCAGACGGGTGTTGCCTGGTCGGGTACTGCCCGTCAGTTGTTGTCGGGTTTTTTCTTTATAGTCTTAAGTCGCGGATAACATATGACACCAACAAGAAGAGCACGCGATCTTAGATTTTCGCTCTTTAGTGTTAGGACAGAGGCAGCAAGGACCAGGTCAGGTAGCTTGAAGGACCTTTCCTTAGTTTTTAGGATACCCTGATATCCTGAGGCAATCTTGGCCATTGTAATCTCTCTAATACTGGTTTTATAAGCGCATTCATCTGAAGAATCTCCAGTATTCAGCTCCTCATGGTCTGAATTCTCCAAGATATGTGCTATTTCATCATCAACCCTTTCTTTATCGTGTAGTTGTGCCTAACCTGGCGTCAAAGTTTTTATGCCGCCCATAGGCCTCTGACTTGGCTGTACATGTCAACGAGAAATACCTCTCAGGCATGCTGGTTTGGTTTACCCTCGATGTTTTCCTAGTGCAAGTGATAATAAACGCTTTTCATTTTCATTTTTTCACCTAAAAGGCCGATTTCACATCTGCCAAATCGATATTAAATCGGACTTTTAGGGGTGATGGGTGGATTGGCGGCGGCGACCTCTCGCGTCCGGCCCTGGTTCAAGCCATGGTCCGGGGCGAGAGGGAATGGGAAGCCGTCGCCTCCTTCTGCGAAGCAGTCATGCTAGCGAAGGAGGCGGCGGAACGTGAGAGGGAGATATCCTCACGTCCCAGCCGCCGCGGGAGGAGAAGCACCGGGCGTCGGGGGCCACGCCGTGATGGCTCTCGGCCACCGTAGGCGCGGGCCTGTGGACGGTGAGTAATGGGCTAGCTCGCCGTCCGTCCGTCGTATGACGACGGGCAGGCCGTGTCGACTGCGCGTTCGTGTTCCACGCGCGCCTCAAAGAGATGTCAGCAAACGGGAGGGGCCCGCAGGGGCCGATGCCTGCCAGGGCTGCGGGACTGTTCGAAAGAGATACCGCGGCCCTGGAACATAAAAGGCCAAAGAAGGAACATGTGTGGTTTTTAGTCAGTAAGAGTCTGACACTCTCTTCCGCTCCGCCCAGAGCGGGAGGGGTCATTTGATGATGTCCAACCCTCCAAAAAAAAAAAATTGGTTGTCTGTAAAGTCGGTTTACGGACGATAGATTTACGTGATAACGTCATAATCATTATTTTATGTAATACAAAAAAGGAGTTAATTGAAAATTACAATTTTTTAGATAAATTAACATTTATTTACATGCGTTGACGCACAGGCTCAGGTGGAACGTTACTATGGAACGTTACTATGGAACGTTACTATTTTTCATGAGTGTTGCTGGTATTATCAATTTATAAGACGTTATCACGTCAAAAGATAAAAAGATAAAAAGATAAAAAGATAAAAAGATAAAAAGATAAAAAGATAAAAAGATAAAAAGATAAAAAGATAAAAAGATAAAAAGATAAAAAGATAAAAAGATAAAAAGATAAAAAGATAAAAAGATAAAAAGATAAAAAGATAAAAAGATAAAAAGATAAAAAGATAAAAAGATAAAAAGATAAAAAGATAAAAAGATAAAAAGATAAAAAGATAAAAATCATTATTTTATGTAATACAAAAGCTCAGGTGGAACGTTACTATTTTTCATGAGTGTTACTGGTATTATCAATTTATAAGACGTTATCACGTCAAAAAAAAGGGGTGATGGGTGAATATGATCGGAGTGACCATGAAATTTAAAAAAATATATTATAATTTAGGTAACAAACTTAATTATTGCACTTGAATAAATATCCACACTCAATGACGTTATTAACAACTTATATTTAGGTACTTCAATTCCTTATTTGTCTTCTGAGAAGAAAAAAACAATATCCAGGACTTATGTATCTAGTCACAGTTGTGCACATAACAAAATGTTACACAGTAAGAAACTATAATAAGTCTTCCGGGTAGTGCCAACTACATAGTTATTTTAATTACTGTTGTAGATTTAAGTGTTAATCCCAGGCTGTGGTCTGTCTGGGGTGCTTGGTCAGAAAACCTCCACGGGGGCCCAGTGGCTGCTGGTCCCTCTCGATACGTCTGGAGGGAACAGCAGCTGCTGGGACGGTGCACCCTGGGCGCGGCAGTATCCTTCCCCGATGAATGGGAAGAGATTCGTATTCCTAGGGGAATGTTACTGTCGTGGCCAATATTCTGACACGGTGGGGTCCAGTTTGGACCAAGGGGACGGTTCTCCGCGCGTCCCTCTGAAACGCAGAGGGCGCAGTGGAGGAGCAAGGGCGGGCTCGGTGTGCACTAACCCTGCCTCCGAGCAGACCCTGTCCCCGTCGATATCGTAATCCCATCGTCGAAGTGTCGTGGATCACGTCTCGCGGCTTCGATCGGGACCGAGAAAAAGTTACCCCGAATCCCAAGCGGCGCCGCACCGCGAGGGGATGTATGGCTGACGGGTAAATCAGTCGCTAGTGCGTCCCCCCGCCAGAGTACCAGCCGACACTCTGGCGGGTAATAAATCCCGTAGGCTTATCCGGGTACAGAGGGTACCCCAGATGGACTGTTTAAATCCCCTACACTCGTGGGAACAAAAATGGACACAAACAACAAAAACAAAACAACAAACAAAAGTATTGCCGAAGGCAATGGTGAAGAGAGGAGGGATGCGGGGTCGAAGAGCGACGCCGCATCCAGCGATGTGAGCTCGGCGGCAGGCTCAGAGAGCTCCCGCCGCGAGAGGACCGGGACTGCTGCAGCGGAGAACTCCAAGTTCTTCCGCAAGCGGTCCTGGCCGGAGGGCGACCGTGAGTCGTCCTCCGAAGGCGAGCTTGCCTCGGCCCGCAAGATCCCCACCAGCAAGCGTGGTGGGATCCGGGGCAAGGGGCTGGGTCTCTCAGCGGCCCAAAGCGCGGCGCGGTTCGCTGAGGAGGGGCGTCACCCGGGGGTGGCCGGTCACGGGGTGGCCCGTTCGGGCACCTCTGGTGACGAGGCGGGTGCAGCTGGCGGCTCCGATAGAACCGTAAGAACAGGTTTGCGGCGGAGGTGGAGGCCGCTTTGAGGGTTGTGGCCCACAAAGTGAAGCCCTCCACCAAATTTGGGGCCAAACCGGCGGCTTCCGCCTCCATCCTGGCGGCAGCGGAGGCCACCTACGCGAGGCCTCCGCCAGGCGAAGTGGCCAAATTGCGGGCGGAGGTCGCCCGCCTGACGGCCGCCACGGAGCTTCTCCAAAAGGAGAACGAGAAGCTCCGGGCAGACCTTGCCGGTCTGCGCGAGCCCGGCTCCCGTGAGGCGCCCCAAAAGGGGGGCCAGCAGTGGCAAGGCCAGCCTGTGGCGGTGGAGAACCAGGTGCTTACCCTGGTTCGGCAGGAGCTGGCGGCCTTCCAGGCGCGGTTCTCCGTCCTGGAGGGCATTGTCCTGCGCCCCCCCTGGCAGCTAACAAGGCCGCCCCGGGCCCGAGGGCGGCCTCATATGCCGCTGCGGTTGCCGCCCCCAGATCTGGGCCGTCCAGCCAACCCTCCTGCAGGGCTGTGTTGGCCCCTGAAAAGCCACCGCCGCAGCAGCAGCAGCGGCCGCTCCCCCGCCTCGAGGCAAGCTGAACGGAAGCGCCAGCAGAAAGCGCGTAGCGTCGCGGCTAGACTCCGCGCCCCGAAGACCGCAGCTGTAGTGATCACACTACAGCTGGACACGGAAAAGAGGGGCGTGTCTTACCGCGACGTGCTCGCAAAGGCGAAGGCGACGGTGGACCTCAAAGAGCTCGGGATCACCGGGGGTCTCCGGCTTAAAGTCACCGCGACAGGGGCGCGTGTGTTGGAGATCCCTGATGTAGCCAGTGGCTCGTCCGCTGACGCTCTGGCTGAAAAGCTCAGAGCGTCCCTAACTTCACGATGTAGTAAATATTTTCCGTGCGAGAATCAAATTCGCGACATGCAGCGCCGCAGTCAACTGCTCAGCCAGTGCGCCACCTCTGCCGTCGCATAACATTTGTTCTGAATCATCAGCTGGCCCAACTCCGCAAAGACCGCAATGTACAGCATGAAAGTTTTTTTTTTAAGTTGTTTCACACATTTCTCCTGTATCGTGGGTGTGTTTACAAACATTTAAAACTCACAAACACATACAGCCAGACCCGGAAGAACTACCTGTAGGCCACACAAAAATTGGTTCGGTGCGAGCATGAAACCCGTTTGGGGGTATGAAGAACAGGGTGTAAAGTTCTTCATCCCCCATAAAAAGGGAGGATCCTCCGACCATACGAGTGTTATGTCTGGTGACTTGACTATGACTTTAAACGACTCATTCTACTACCGACCCTGGTCTCCGGAGGAGAGTGATGTAGCGGCACTACAAAAAATACTACAGCAACATAGAACAAAAAGTACTACAGTGCCATCTATGACGCAGAGGACAAACTAAAACATCGAAATCCTGCATCACGCAAGTAACATTATTCGCGACTTAAGACTATATAGAAGAACCCGACAATAATTGTTGGGCAGTAGCCCACCAGACACCAACACCCGTCTGGTCGGAGGATCCTCCCTTTTCTATGGGGGATGAAGAACTTTACACCCTGTTCTTCATACCCCCAAAAGTACTTTTTGTACTATGTTGCTGTAGTACTTTTTGGAGTGCCGCTACATCACTCCCCCCCCCCCGGAGACCAGGGTCGATAGTAGAATGAGTCGTCGTTTATTGCCAGGCCAGTAGAAAGTTGTTGCCGCATTGTTCACGGTGAGTCGGAACTGTCTGCGGCGGTAGTGCGAACCCCTTGAGTCGGGGTCGGCGCTGCATGTGCTCCGTTGCGTCGGACGTGGTACAGCGCCGCCATGTGGCTGACTGCTCCCGTCGACCGGGAGATCGAGCTCTCAACCGGCCAAAAGTGCAGAGCCAAGGTAGCTTAATGAGGCTGAGGGTGCTGACCAGGAATGTGCTTCCGCTGCATGCTGGTGGTCAAGAATACCCATTTGAAGCTGGCTGGCTATATGACTCGCTGCTCGAAAGCTTGAGGAAGTGATGTTGATGACGTCACGTTGCTCGAAGGCTGCGCTGACGTCCATTTCGGGGTCACCAGTTTTGGGGTATGAAGAACAGGGTGTAAAGTTCTTCATCCCCCATAGAAAAGGGAGGATCCTCCGACCAGACGGGTGTTACGTCTGGTGGGCTACTGCTCGACAGTTGTTGTCGGGTTCTTCTGCGAATAACTTTACTTACGCGATGCAAGATTTAGACGTATTTCGATGTTTAGTTTATCCTCTGCGTCATAGATGGCGCTGTAGTACTTTTTGTTCTATGTTGCTGTAGTACTTTTTGTACGTTGTAGTACGCTACACCCGATACAAGCAGCGCAGCAGCCCTTCGCTCAGCCACTGCGCCAACCGTGTCGTCATATACTGTGGTTGTGGCTTCCTCAGGCATTACTGCAACTTTGCTTATGGGTGATCGGACTGCACATTCCATTTTCAAATTGCCGCTGAATCTTGCAAGCGAAGATACGTCCGAACATGCAATATTACCAAAAACGGGGGAGTCATTTTGCAGTAATGGAAGTAGTTTGGGACGAGTGCACAATGTCGCACAAGCATGCATTAGAGGCGTTGAACCGCAGTTTCCAGGACATCCGCGGCAACCAGGTGCTGATGGGTGGCGTCATCATTTTGTTCGCAGCGACTTTAGACCCTGTGGACGGTGAGTAATTAGCTAGCTCGCCGTCCAACCGTCTTATGACGACAGGCCATGTCGAAAGCGCGTTCGTGTTCCACGCGCGCCTAAAATGATGTCAGCAAAACGGAAGGGGTCCGCAAGGGCCGATGCCTGCCGGAGCTGCGGGACTGTTCGAAAGAGATACTGCGGCTCTGGAACACAAAGAAGGAACATGGATGACACTCCCTTCCGTTCCACCCAGCGTGGGAGGAGGGGTCATTTGAAAAGGCGACTTTAGACAAACACTGCCAGTTATTAAGCGGGGCCATTTTGTAATAAAAAAAGGGGCACACCGGCGGATGAAACGCATGTCTCATGGCGTCGCCACTGTGAAAACCTACTGGATTGAAAAGCTCCATATTACGTGCAACATACGCGTCCAACTGTACAACGACCACGACGCAGGTGTCTTTGAGAATAAGCTGCTGCAAATGGGAGAGGGTCGTCTGGAATCGGACGGAGATGGGAAAATTCTATTTTCCGAAGAATTTTCCCATCCAATGCTGTGCTGTCACCAAAGAACGAGGGGGTCAGTAAAAAAAACAAAAAAAAAACAAAAGTATACACATCCATAGACACTGTGATGGCTAATGACGATAGTACTGCCTACCCCGTTGAATTTCTCAACTCCCTGGAGTTAATGGGCGCGCCGTCTCATCAGCTGGAGCTTAAATTTGACGTTCCAGTTCTGGTGATGCGAAACCTTGATGCAACCAGACTGTGCAACGGCACCAGGCTTCGTATCACAGAGCTGAGCTGCTAAAGGAGAGAGCGTTTTAAGTTCCCGCATACCCATTATTCCAAATAACTAACCATTTCAATTTAAGAGGTTACAATTTCCCTTAAAATTGGCCATCACAATGACGATCAACAGATCGCAGGGCCAAACCATAAAAGTGACAGGTATTCAATTGTGCACTCCATGCTTCTCACACAGTCAATTATATGTTGTTTGTTCAGTGCCCAAAAATTCACGTGCTTGCGGAAAATAATAAGTCATTTAATGTTGTATACAGAACGGTATTAGAATAAATAGTGCCCAACAAGGCGTTTGATGGTTTACTTTGAAAAGAAAGTTGTATAGCACCAAAATAAACGGTTTTAAGCCATATCTTCGCCTCATTTAATTTGTTTCGGATCTCTGCGCCCAGAATTACAGTACCCAAAAGGACGCATTTTGAAGTATCACCCATATTACCACATTTTGATCAGCCAGTCAGTTCTCACACATAGCATAACATCACACCTTTAATCCCCGACGGGTTAGGCAGAGGTGTACCTACCTATCGTACACCCACATTTCGCCGTTCGTTATGTTGAAGTCCCATGTGACAGGAGGCGAGCCTATTCAATTCTATTCCACCAACCGGGCACAAATCCAGATTCCGTGGCTGCTACTGAGAAATTCCTGATGGAATACCCCAATAATACTATTATTTATAGTATTTTTTCAATTGCATACATTGTTCAATGTTAAGTGGAAGAGCGGAGTCACCTAACACAAGCATCTTCCTGCTTAAAAGGTGATCTCCAAATCATGTGCGTTATAACTTTATGTAATTTAAATAAACATTTTTTTTTAACACTGCCCGACCCGGCAATCGATCCCAGGACCTCATGCTTAGTAGTCGCACTTGCGACCACTCGACCAACGAGGCAGTCTCTTACATACACACCAAAATTTCCACGCGAACGAAGTCGCGGGCAACAGCTAGTGAATAATAAAATCGTTATATTCATCCAAACACAAAAAGCAGGGTATTACTACAGAAAGACCGAAAAATTCAGACAAACACAGGCACCTTGATACATAATATTCATACACAATAGAATAACCTTTTGTTGCATAAACAATCCAGATTAAAAGGCTAAAACAATAAAATAGGAAACAAAGCTAAAAATAGTGCGTTGGAGGAGGAGCCACTATCAACGTTATTGTTCGACGGGCTGCTTTTAATCTTGCGAATATCGTCGTCTTTATGTATTGCGTATGCAGTATCACCATCCCGTTCGCGCACCAGAATAGTGGCGTTCCGAATCCAGACATACTTAAAGTTAAGCTGTGTGGCCATTTCCTTAACCTTACGAAATAAATGTTTCTTCTTGAGTGTCAGATGCTCGTTCATGTAAATAGTCGACGGCGAACCTGTAAAACCCAGTTGGTCTGTTTTAAAGGTTGCGGAAAGCAGCAAGTAAATTGTCCCGCAGGATACGCGACGACAGCTTTACAATTACATTCTTCGGCCTATTTGTTTGCTGATGAGCATGCGGAACTCTGTGAATGGATATGATATCCCTTTGCGTGATGGGAAAATTAATGGCACTACCAAATGATTCCAAAACGTGAATCAGGTTTTCACTTCTAGTCTCAGGCACATTAAGGATCTCCACATTGCACTGTCTCGCTTGCTGTTCGAGATAATCAAGTTTGGAGACTAATAGCTTGGCTAGATTGCTCAGCACTTTGTCGGCTCATGTCAGCCATTCGTTTCTTGAGTTCAACCTGCTCCTCTGAATGAAACTGCAATGAGGTTCTGAGTTCAATTACATCCTGAGATATATCAGATAAATTTTGTTTCAAAGTATTCTGTTCGGCACGAATACTGCTCATTTCATCCCTTATCTCATCCAGGGCGCATCTCAATTCGCTATTCAATTTATTTAAACTCGTATCTATTTCATCGTGCCAGCCGTTCAATGTAGTCTCGATGTCCTCCTTAAAAGTAGCAAACGTATTGTTAATGCTACTTCTCCACCCCTGCAGTGTAATGTGTAACTCATTTGTACACGCTTGGAAAGTGTTAGCAGTGTCCTGAGCGACAGACTCATTATCGATTGACGGATTACACGATGAGGCGGGACAGTGTTCTATGATATCGCATGACATATTCAAGCTATCCTCGTGAGTAGGAATTTGTGTGGACCGTACAGGTGTAAGTAAGTTAGACCTAGTACGGCGGGTGACATTATTGCACGACGGGCATTTCCAGACCGCCTTAAACTCATTTGTAAGTGCTTCATATTGACGAGGCTGTATATTTAGGCATTCAGAATGATAACTCCCTTCGCAGGCATTACATTTCAGTAGCTTAGCCCCAATGACAAAGAGTGTGTTACAGCCAGTACAGTTCATGTTGAATGAGGTGCGTTATGAGTGTTATGATATGACTATGAGTACGTAAACAAAGCAACTGGTAGCGCCACCTTCCGCCGTATTAAGAAGGATTAACGTAGCGAACTGTCACTCAATCGATGTATCGCTTGCGCATAGATTAACAATACGATGTTAATGAGTAAGCTAATGAGATATCTTCGCAGTTTTAACGTTTACTCATAGATGGCGTTAGTTTGTATGGTTACAACACCGTATGACAATGCAAAATTGAAGCTTTGCTTGTCACTGAATTAAAGTCTCACAGCTTGAAATTGGTAATAAATCAATGTTTATACGTAGCACTCGCTGATCCAAAGATGGTGAAAGGATAAGGTTTAGGTTTAACGGTACTTGACTGGTTCAATCACTCAAAGTCCACTGTTTATATCACCGAAGACAAACACAGATCACACGGAGTTAATTTAGTTCACCACAACTCTGTACTTATTTGAAGACTTGCTTTAACTGATTATGACGAATAATAAATAAAAGCAAAATATTTATTACTTTTTCTATATTCATAAATTAAACTTTACAGAGAGCAAAAACTTAGGTCAACACACTTACAGCGCCATCTAGCGACGACATAATAATTAAAAAAAAAAATAAAGAGTAGGAAGTGGTGTTTTAGTAAGTTTGTGATTGTGTTTGTGAGTGTATATTGTGGGTGTAGTTGTTTTGTGGATGTATTATAGGAGTTGTGGTTGTGATGCTTTGGGTGTGTGTGTGTAGTGCATGTGTGTTATACTTCACTATAACTGTACAACAATTTCTCCGTATCGTCGTAAGTGTTAGGAGCCATTTTGAGACCTTACGCCTGCATTCAGTTTTCGTTAGTGGATAAATTTTAAGCAGCTTATTTGCAATATTATACAGACGAGGCCCTTGGAAAAAGAAGAAGTATCGGCTGAAACTCGTCCTAGCCGGTCCAGCTTGACAGACTTGATGGAAACGCCTTCTTTTTATGACTTTTTTTTTTTTTTTTTTTGGAGGGTCGGAAATCATCAAATGACTCCTCCCGCTCCGGACCGGCTAGGACACACACACCCAAAGCATCATAACCACAACTCCTATAACACATCCACAAAACAACTACACCCACAATATACACTCACAAACACAATCACAAACTTACTAAAACACCACTTCCTACTCTTTATTTTTTTTTTAATTATTATGTCGTCGCTAGATGGCGCTGTAAGTGTGTTGACCTAAGTTTTTGCTCTCTGTAAAGTTTAATTTATGAATATAGAAAAAGTAATAAATATTTTGCTTTTATTTATTATTCGTCATAATCAGTTAAAGCAAGTCTTCAAATAAGTACAGAGTTGTGGTGAACTAAATTAACTCCGTGTGATCTGTGTTTGTCTTCGGTGATATAAACAGTGGACTTTGAGTGGTTGAACCAGTCAAGTACCGTTAAACCTAAACCTTATCCTTTCACCATCTTTGGATCAGCGAGTGCTACGTATAAACATTGATTTATTACCAATTTCAAGCTGTGAGACTTTAATTCAGTGACAAGCAAAGCTTCAATTTAGCAGCTTAACCATACAAACTAACGCCATCTATGAGTAAACGTTAAAACTGCGAAGATATCTCATTAGCTTACTCATTAACATCGTATTGTTAATCTATGCGTAAGCGATACATCGATTGAGTGACAGTTCGCTACGTTAATCCTTCTTAATACGGCGGAAGGTGGCGCTACCAGTAGCTTTGTTTACGTACTCATAAAGTCATTATCATAACACTCATAACGCACCTCATTCAACACGAACTGTACTGGCTGTAACACACTCTTTGTCATTGGGGCTAAGCTACTGAAATGTAATGCCTGCGAAGGGAGTTATCATTCTGAATGCCTAAATATACAGCCTCGTCAATATGAAGCACTTACAAATGAGTTTAAGGCGGTCTGGAAATGCCCGTCGTGCAATAATGTCACCCGCCGTACTAGGTCTAACTTACTTACACCTGTACGGTCCACGCAAATTCCTACACACGAGGATAGCTTGAATATGTCATGCGATATCATAGAACACTGTCCCGCCTCATCGTGTAATCCGTCAATCGATAATGAGTCTGTCGCTCAGGACACTGCTTACACTTTCCAAGCGTGTACAAATGAGTTACACATTACACTGCAGGGGTGGAGAAGTGGCATTAACAATACGTTTGCTACTTTTAAGGAGGACATCGAGACTACATTGAACGGCTGGCGCGATGAAATAGATACGAATTTAAATAAATTGAATAGCGAATTGAGATGCGCCCTGGATGAGATAAGGGATGAAATGAGCAGTATTCGTGCCGAACAGAATACTTTGAAACAAAATTTATCTGATATATCTCAGGATGTAATTGAATTCAGAACCTCATTGCAGTTTCATTCAGAGGAGCAGGTTGAACTCAAGAAACGAATGGCTGATATGAGTCAACATAGTGCTGAGCAATCTAGCCAAGCTATTAGTCTCCTTGAGTCCAAGCTTGATTATCTCGAACAGCAAGCGAGACAGTGCAATGTGGAGATCCTTAATCTGCCTAAGACTCGTAGTGAAAACCTGATTCACGTTTTGAAATCAATCGGTAGTGCCATTAATTTTCCGGTCAGTGGGTAGCCTTAGGGGTTTATGCAACAAAAGGTTATTCTATTGTGTATGAATATTATGTATCAAGGTGCCTGTGTTTGTCTGAATTTTTCGGTTTTTCTGTAGTAATACCCTGCTTTTTGTGTTTGGATGAATATAACGATTTTATTATTCATTATGCTTCTGTGTTTCGTTCTCGAGATTAGATATTACACTTGTAGTCACACATACAATGTAGCCACTAATGCACTCAGTTTAAAGACAAACAAAAAAAAACAATTAAGATGTGGGTAGACTGACCCCATCCTATAGATTTATTGCGTTCAACTCATCATTCACATTCCAGTGCTTCGCCACTTTGTATTTCTAATTTGCGTTCTAGTGTTTTTTCGGCAATTTAGTGTTTTTAGTGTTCATAACCCAAAATGCCGAAGAGGAAACGTGATGATAAGGATTCATATAGTTATATTAAGAAGAAACTTAAGAAGTTGGAAAGAAAATTACTAAAAGGACGCCGTAGATCTTTATCATCCTCGGATTCTGAGCCAATGTTGCCAACACCTCAAGGTATTTTTATTTTATTTTTTATTGGTGATTAATGGATTAACGATGCTACGCACGAGTTGTAACTTATCCTTTATTCAAACTCGGGTTCACGTGGTAACGCCTTGAGTTCATATTACCCGCTGTTATCTGTAGGTACAAACCTACCTACGCCTGATCACGTACATAATATCTTGTTACCTGTTTAGGTAATTATAACCACGAAACAATTATGCATTCGTAAAACTCGGGTTCACGATGCAACGCCTATGAGTTCATCTTACCCGTAATTTGTTAAAAATCATGCATCGATTTCATAATAAAAAGTGAAATACCTACATAAAAACTTTTTTTTTTTTTGTAATACGACAATCGTCGTTGCGAAACACTGTATTGTTATTACAATACAAATACGGTTCATATTCCTATTGGGAAATGTTCAGCATTTTATAATTTCCGATTGCAGATAACACAATTTTGGAATCGGAGAATAATGAATGCCTACCGGTGAACCTTGACGAGCCGGTACCATCAACTAGCGCTGTATGCTTAGAGTCACTGCAGGGGTCGAAAGTACTTGAAGCGACACAAGAGCCGCTTCTCCAGTTATCAGCTGATGAAGCCGCTGCTATCGAAAAGGAGGATCACAATCAGGAGTTAGACGAGACCGTGATGGAAATATTGGGATCTGATCCATCAACCACTACATCATTCGGTAAAAACATCCAAAACGACTTAGCTATACGCTATGAATTCATAGCCACTTCTGGTTTGACAAAAGAGCTCCGCAAGGAGCTCTTAGATTCTCATTTACCTCCGGGCAACTGTAAGCTTATTGACGCCCCATCCCTAAATCCTGAGATTAAGGCAGCAGTCAATGACGTTATAGTGAAGCGTGATAAGGCTATGCAGGCAAAACAGAAGCAGATTGCTAGCGCTATTTCATGTCTAAGTGAAGTCGTTACTATTCTTTTGTCTCAAGAGACAAAAGATGCGAACATATTGCGATTACTTGTGGACACCGGGCGCATCTTGTGCGACTGTCAACATAATGATTCTGTCACCAGGCGTAATTTCATACTTGCTGTACTAAAAAAAGATTTAAAGGATCAGGTGCAGCTGACTAAAATTGATAGTTTACTCTTCGGACAAGAGCTCGCTGAGACGTTGCGAACGGCTAAGGCCATAAATAAGTCAGGAGCTGAGTTGAAGTCAGGTCCACAGCTCAAGGCTATACCGAACAAGCCAAAGCCGCCACCATCCAACAGAAATTTAAACTGGAAGCCAGCGCCGTACCGCAGACCGACGGCGCCTCGGAGAACGAAGGAGCCTGCACCCTCGACGAGGCAGCAGCACGCGCAATCATCCAAAGCGTCACGTCCGAACTACGGCCGCAACCGCCAATAGACACCACGGTAAATTATGCCGGCAGGCTTTGTCATTTTTATAACCAATGGTCACAAATAACATCGGACCAAGCTGTACTATCATGGATAAAGGGATATGAAATTCCATTTACACACACTCCATATCAGCTTAATATACCACCGTCTAAAAAATATTCTCGTTCTGAAGAATATGAATTTGAACAGGCTATAGATAGTTTACTTTCTATAGGAGCTGTTTCTAAATGTCAACCTTCTGACGGTCAATTTATATCAAATATATTCTTGGTGCCGAAACCAAACGGTAAAACTCGACTCATTCTAAATTTAAAAAGTTTGAATGTTTTATAAATACTGAGCATTTTAAATTAGAAGACCTCCGGACAATTATTAAACTTATTTCAAAAGATTGTTATATGTCCACGATTGATCTTAAGGATGCATATTTTTTAATAAAAATCCATGAAGATTCTAAAAAGTACTTGCGATTTAAATGGAAAGATAATCTATTCGAATTTAATGTTTTGCCGTTTGGTCTCAATACCGCGCCTTACGTTTTTACAAAAATCATGAAACCTGTTGTCAAATTATTGCGATGTACCGGTAATCTGTCAACAATCTATCTCGATGATTTATGCCTCGTATCACATTGCTATAACGAGTGTGTTGCTAATGTTGAAATTACAAAGACATTTCTTTGTTCCTTGGGCTTCATTGTAAATGAAGCTAAAAGTTGTTTGATTCCTCGTAATTCATGTAGATATTTAGGATTTATCATTGATTCTAAAACAATGGAAATTAGCTTGCCTGTTGAAAAACGTCTCAAAATTAAGAACGAATTGTTAAAATTTAAAAACCTCAATAGATGTAAAATTAGGGATTTTGCTCGCTTAGTAGGACTTTTAACATCTGCTTGCCCTGCCATTGAATATGGCTGGCTTTATACTAAGGAGTTTCAGCGATGTAAATTCTTAAGTCTAAAAGGCGATGATAATTATGAGAAGTTTATGACTATATCGTCTACTTTTTTTTTTTGGTGGGTGGGAAATCATCAAATGACCCCCCCCCCCGCCCTGGGCGGAGCGGAAGGGTGTCAGACTCTTACTGACTAAAAACCATCCATGTTAATTCATTGGCCCTTTATGTTCCAGGGCCGCGGTATCTCTTTCGAACAGTCCCGCAGCCCTGGCAGGCATCGGCCCTTGCGGGCCCCTCTTGTTTACTGACATCTCTTTGAGGCGCGCGTGGAACACGAACGCGCCGTCGACACGGCCTGTCGTCATAAGACGGACAGCCGGCGAGCTAACCCATTACTCACCGTCCACAGGCCCGCGCCTACGGTGGCTGAGAGCCATCACGGCGTGGCCCCCGACGCCCGGTGCTTCTCCCGCGGCGGCTGGGACGTGAGGTTCTGACCCTCTCACGTTCCGCCACCTCCTTCGCTAGCATGACTGCTTCGCAGAAGGAGGTGACGGCTTCCCATTCCCTCTCGCCCCGGACCATGGCTTGAACCAGGGCCGGACGCGAGAGGTCGCCGCCGCCAATCGCCTCTACAAGGACACGGCGGGGCTCCGTCCAAGCGGAGCAGACCTCCACGGTGTGCTCCACCGTGTCCTCCGGGCGATCCACGCTGTGATAGCACCTGGGTGACCCTTCCGTTGACTATTTTTACATAGTAGGCGACTACAGTCTCCCAGAGATAACCTGGAACATACCGGGTCCAACGGTATCCCTAATCGGCGGTGGGTTGGGCACGGGCTCGTCCACGACTTGTACTCAGTTAAATAAGTTAATGTCATTACTTGATGCTTCGCAATACAATGTTGTGGCTAATACCAATGGTAAAATTCTTGATCTACTGATTTCAAACCACGCATGTAAGGTATCGAGTGCGATGATGCTTCCTTTTACTTCCAATTGACACGTATCACCCACCTTTTGTCTGCGATATAAGTCTCTATGTAGATACTCTTCCCATGAAAAAGCGACCACTACAAAAATACAACTTTTATAAATCTGACTATGAACACATCAACCGCAAAATTCAGAATACTGCCTGGGTGGAACTTCTTACCCCTCTAGGGCCAGAAGAGGCACTTAGCACATTTTACAATAAGATCAATGAAATTATTAAGCAGCACACACCACTATCAGCATCCGGAACGGCTGACTTTCCAGTCTGGTTTAAAAAAACTCTAATTAACACATTTAGAAAAAAAAAAGTCATGGGTCGAATGGAAAAAGTATGGCAACCTTGCAGACTACGAAACTTTTTCTCAGCACAGAGCATTATTTAAGGAAAATTGTGATAAATGTTTCTCTAAATACATGCAGTCGATTAAGGATAACATACATAAAAATATTAAGGATTTTTGGGTATATGTTTCCAATCGCAAAGACAAACCCGGTATACCGGCAAAAGTACAATTAACAACATTGTATTCAACGATCCTCAATCGATTTGCAATTATGTTTTCTGATTTCTTTGTTTCCGTATATGAGCCTGCTTCACCTGACCTTTCTCGATGGGAGCCACCTTCTGAAACAATGTCTAATGACATAGTTATTTCTGACCTTCACTTCAAAGAGGAAACAATAATGACAGAACTGAAATCGCTGGATCCTACTAAAGGCCCAGGTCCAGATGGTCTGTCTGCGTTTTTTCTCAAAAACACAGCCACTGTTATATGTAGACCCTTAGCTATAATTTATAATAAATGCATCACTGAAGGGGTCATGCCGACGGTAATTAATATTACACCTGTACACAAGGCCGGATCTAAGCGTAGTGTTGAACAATACCGACCAATTTCTTTTCTGTCTACCTTGTCGAAGCTTTTCGAGAGACTAGTGCATAGCGAAGTGTACCCTATTCTTCATCACGCTATCATACAACAAACACATGGGTTTGTTAAAAAGCGGTCAACGACAACCAATTTATTGGCTTTCTCTTGCGATCTATTTGACAATATGGATAATCGTGTACAGATTGATGCGGTGTACACGGACTTTTGGAAAGCTTTCGACAAGGTGGATCATGAATTACTGCTAAGCCGACTAGCCTTCAATGGTATTCGTGGTAACTTGTTGCGATGGTTCATCTCTTACATCACTAATCGCTGTCAACGGGTTGTAATCAATGGTTACCACTCTGATGCTATTCAAGTTACCTCTGGCGTCCCCAAGGCCCTATTCTCGGTCCTCTTTTATTCATTATCTTCATAAATGATATTGGTAACTGCTTTCGCAACTCAAAATGTTTGTTATATGCAGATGACCTTAAAGTATACAGACCTATTCGAAATGTACAGGATTGCTATCTTCTTCAAGAGGACTTGGACAAACTGACGGACTATTGTTACACAACTAAGCTTCTTCTAAGCATTCCCAAGTGCAACTATATAAATTTTACCAAAAATAAAAACATTATTAGGTTTGTGTACTCTTTGTGTAGTATCTCACTGAATAAAGTTAATTCGGTCCGTGATTTGGGCATTTTCCTTCATTGTAAAGTCTGCTTAGATTTACATGTCGAACAAATAATTAATAAAGCATACAAGATGTATGGGTTTATAATGAGATCAACTCATGATTTTAAACGGACCTCTTCGTACCTGTCTATATAAAACTTTGGTGCGCTCACAGCTTGAGTACGCTGTGCCCATCTGGAACCCGTATTATAAAAAATATATTGAAATGTTTGAAAATGTACAACGCAAATTCCTTCGTGCAATGTATTATAGATGTCACAGAACGTATCTGTCGTATGACCAGTTGCTCAATAGGTACAAACTTCTGACGCTCAGCTCCAGACGCAAACAATTAGAAGCAATGGCCTTGTATAATATTGTTAATGGCAAATTTGACTGTATCGATCTAAATAATGTACTGTGTTATGCCGTCGCCAGAACTGTTCATAGACGCCAGGTTCGTGCAGGTACACTATTTGCAATAGGTACCTGCCGATCTAATACTGGCGAACGTTCACCAATTCGGCGAATGGCATCATCTTACAATAAAGAACTCGAGCACATTGACATATTTACATGCTCGATGCAAAAGTTTCGTAGCCTTTTGTATGATACACTTAAGCTCATGGATTAAATAGTATTCGTAATCAGTTATTTAGGAACTTCTTTATTAGTCGGTATAATACTAGTTTATTTCTTTTCTTTTCGTATTTATAATATATATATATTTTTTTTTTTTTATTACAAAATGGGCCTGCTCTTGACCTCGATCACGCCTGGTGGAAAGCGATGGATGAGGTCTATGATGAAACGAGCGTGCCCAGAAGATGCCTGTTCACTCTTGCTTTGAAGGCAGACGGGTTATATGTGGGAGGGAACACAGATGCCGGCAGAGAGTTCCACACTTTGGCTGTGCGCATAATAAACGTGGAGGAGAAGCGCCGAGTACGACTTGTCGGGATATCAACCAAGTGTGGATGGTACGCCGCAGTGCGTCTGCTAGTCCGGTGGTAAAAGGGTGATGGTGGGATTAGATCGTGGAGCTCCTGCGCACACTCTCCGAAGTACAGTCTGTAGAAGACCGACAAGCAGGCGACATTACGCCGATGAGCTAGGCTGTGAAGCGTTGCTACCAAAGACTCGTCGCCTATGAGCCTTTTAGCTCTGCGTTCCACCGAATCAAGTGCAGCAAGCTGGTATTTTGCTGAGCCATCCCACAGGTGACTGCAATACTCCATACAGGAACGGACCTGTGCTTTATACAAATTTAAAAGCTGTCCAGATGTGAAGTATCGCCTCACCTTATTCAGGATGCCCAGCTTTTTAGCTGCGGTCTGAGCTTTTGACTCGATGGTTGAGCCGAAGTTGAGATCCGATGTCAACTCCATGCCCAAAAGCTGTAGGCGGTCGGTAACTGGTACAACTGTACCTCGAAAAGCAGGAGACAACTGGAACTGGCTCCTTTTTGCAGTGAAGAGACATGCCTGTGTTTTCACAGCATTGAATTTGACCAGATTGTCGTCACCCCACTGGGAAACAAGATTTAGGGTCAAATTCATGCGCTCCACCATGGCCTCTCTATGAGTAGCTGTTTCCTCTCTACTGGCTCTTGCACTCGACAGGTATCTTTCTGCAACTGTGCTGTCATCAGCGTACCCGATTGCACCAAGCTGTAGCAGGTCGTTGATGTGCAGCAGAAATAAAGTCGCAGAAAGAACAGACCCCTGAGGAACACCGGCATCAATGGCCTTATGATCTGATGAGCAGCCATCTATGACCACTCTGATCGATCGTCCACTCAGGAAGTCGGAAATCCAGTTGCAAAAGTCGGCAGAGATGCCGAATGCAGGAAGCTTAGCCAACAGACTAGCGTGCCAGACCCTGTCAAAGGCCTTTGAGATATCAAGCGATACAGCAAGGGCTTCACCGTGTTTCTCAATGGCCTCGCCCCAGCAATGCGTAACATACACAAGAAGATCCCCAGTTGAACGACCACGACGGAAGCCATACTGGTGATCGCTGAGGAGCTCATTGTCTTCGAGGTATGCTAGCAGCTTACTGTTAAGTACCCTTTCCATCACTTTGCACAGTATGGAGGTTATGGCGATTGGTCTATAGTTAGCAGGATCGGCACGGTTACCCTTTTTGGGCACTGGCTGCACATTAGCAAGCTTCCAAGACTCCGGCACCACTCCGGTTTTTAGAGAGAGGCGAAACAGGCGCGTCAAGACAGGAGACAACTCAGGAGCACAGCTCTTCAGGACTCTTGCAGGTATTTCGTCAGGTCCGCTGGCTTTATTCACGTCTAGACTGCATAGGGCCTTACGAACCTCTTTTAAGTGGATTGAGATCATCGGCATTGCAGAGCCACAGTGAGATATATTAGGTGGTATATTCGAGGCCGTGTCTAGGCGTGAATTTTCGGCAAAGATGGAGGCAAATAGATTTGCCTTCTCTTGCGCCGTATGAGCCAGCGTTCCATCAGACTTCAGCATAGGAGGCAGCGTAGGCCGGCAGAAGTTCGTCTCGACCGATTTCGACAGGGTCCAGAACTCCTTGCTACCCGAGGGGCAAGACGCCAGTTTAGCCCCAATTCGTCCAACATGATCGAAACGCGCCTTCCGTAACACCCGTTTGCAATCCTTGGCGGCTGAATTGTACGCTTTTTTTGTTTCACGAGCACGCTGACTACTGCACCTGTCACTACGGGCCGAAGCCCAGGCCTGGTATGCCTGCTCTTTGAGCAAATCGGCTTGCGCACAAGACGCGTTGTACCAGGGTTGAGCCTCGTAGCCAAGTAAAACATCAGAGAATGGGATAAAATATTCCATTCCCTGGCGAATCACGTCGACAATGGAGTCAGCGCAGTCAGAAGGATTGAGCGAAGAGAAGCAAGTCTGCCGCCATGGATAAGATGCAAAGAAGTGCCGCATCTCGTCCCAGTCTGCCGACCCGTACTTCCAAACTCGCCTCGTGCCTCTAGGGCTTAAATCTGGGGGAGAACAGGAAGACACGGATTTCACCAGACAGTGGTCAGACGATCCGAGCGGAGCCCAGACCGATACAGAGTGCCTGTCCGGATCTGTTGTCAGCAGAAGGTCTAAGCAGTTGGGTGTGTGGCTATCAATATCCGGAACGCGGGTAGCTTGACCAACCAGCTGGTGGAGATCTAGCGATATCGCAAACTTGCGCGCCTCTCTTCCAGCATGGTCAGTTTTCTGATACGGGAACAACCAATCCTTATGGTGGGCATTAAAATCCCCCAGAAAGACAAGCTCCGCTGTCGGATATTTGTGTTGGGCCAGTTCAGCTGCCTCTGTAAGATGGTCAAAGAGTCTTGTTGTCTCCTGATCACCGGTGTGCGACCTGTAAACACCGACATAAATTGTTTTAAGAGAGCCGGTGTCCACCAGTAGCCACAGAGTGGGAAAACCCGCAACCTCGTAGCAGCGGAGACGTTGACAGCATATGTCATCGCGGACGTACACACAGACCCCAGCCTGCTTCTTAAACTTGTGTTCAAGTGAGTATCCTGGGTAGTTGAGGTACGCCACGTCTAACGGGGTCGCTAACTTGGTCTCCGTCAAAAAGAACAAGTGCGGCTTCTCGGTCTCAAGGTGGTGGTGGACCGGATTGATATTTGAGTGCAATCCACGGATGTTAGTGAATTGCACTTTTAGCGGGAGGAAGTGCCGCCGTTGTTTAAACGTATTCTTTTTGGTTTTTCGCTTCATGGGTTTAGAGAGTTTTAATGGAATTCAAGAGTAAGCGAGACGAGTCCAGTTTACTGAACAGCTCCCACGAGCAAAGCCCGACGATAAGGAAACTCACCTGGAGACTGCGGGGACGCCCGAACCCCCCCGAAGATGCCCGCCGGGTCCTCCCTTCCAGTCGCCGACTGGCACGGCGGAACATTTCGGGATTTTTCGCGAGGTGGCGGGGCAGCCTTTCACACGTGGCTGGCGTGCTAGTTGGGCCCCCAACTTCCTGCGGTCGGCCAACGGCAGGACCGTGCTTCGGATCCCGCTACCCTCCAAAGTGAGTTGCCATGACGAGGTTCACTCCTGGGCTGAGACTAGCCTTGGACAACGCAACTGCCTACTGTCGAATTCCAAAAGGCACTGGAACTCCCACGCAACGACGAAACACAGCAGGCTGCTTGACGCCGGATTCCGGTGGGAGGGTGGTCGTAAAAACCAGGCGGGCGTTAGCCCTACCACCACAGGGGAAGAATTGGCCAGTCTTATAAGGTGTTGGGTGTGACTGTCCAGGATACGCCGAGCGCTCGGTTCAATTGAGTCACTGGCGGAACAAACTGCGCTACACGAGGAGGCTTCTTCATGTATCCCAATAATTTTGACTGTCATGCATGAACAGCTTATCTCCTAGCAATTTAAAGTTTAGTCATTAATGGTAATCTGTGAACAGCGCTGTGGGCTACATTATTATTTAAGTTATTTATGTTATCATGTTGTAATATCCCATAATGTAGCTGTTTGTTGTTCCAAAATAAACCAGTATGTCAGCCCTATCGTAGAGTGCCAGTGCCGCTAGAGTTCAAAAAGGTATCGATGTAAGTTATTTGATATTATACTATGAATATTACTGATAAATGGTTAGAATGGTGTGTTATAATATTATGGTTTATATTGCTTATTGTTTATCTTCACTGATAAATTGCTATATTTTGAGAAGGGTCCAGGAGAACATATTCTGGCATAATACTTTAAAAGATGTTACCGTGGAGTTTCTTGTCCATTCTTCTCCACGAAGACCTAGGTTTACGAATGGACGTAGGTTGATAATATGTAATTAACGTTGCGTATAAATATCTGACAAGCCTAATAGAAATAAATGAATAGTCTTGTTAAAAAAAAGAGAAATGTCAATATACTTAAAGTTAAAACGCTAGTCGTACAGAGCAAAAAATTAAATTATACATGAAAAACTAATAATTAAAAAAAGTAAAGATACAGAAATGAAAATAAAAGGTATGGAACGGGAAGACAGGAAAAATAGAGCTAAGGAAGGACAATAACGATTGGGGAAAGGTTTATGTAAAAAATATGATTAAAAGAAAAAAAATAAACTCCACAATTTGATGATCAATCTCACACACTAATTATAAAGAAAGGTAGTGATGTAGAAGTACAAAATGATAGTACAGGTGAGACGTCACGTAGAAACATTATTTATTTAAAGAAAGTAGAAGGTAAATGGACGGTCCATCAATCAAAAACTGATGATTCCGAAATTTGTAATTATTATTCCGTTTATTCATTTTTACATTGTGGTGTTTAATAATAATAATAATTATTATATATATTTATTTCAACCAACCTGGGATCATACAATTAAATCACATTATTATATAATTAAAACAAAAACAAAAAATTAAATTTAAATCAAAATTAAATTAAATTCAAAATAAAATGAAATTCAACAATACAATTAAAATCACAATAAAAATAAAATTCAGAATCAATAATTAAAATTAAACAACATAAATAAAATCAAATTAAAACCATAGACTAGATCATGCAATAGAATTCATGATTGTAACTGATGTATAAGTGAGGAATTAGCTTGATTATTAAAAAAGCCAAATATGTTAAGATTAAATCAGTCATTTATTCTTTATGCAAATATTGTATTATTGTTTCTTTATATTTTGTAAAGAAGAGATTGTGGTGTTTAATAAATAAGTTATGCGTGCTGTAGTGGGGGTTGCGTGATGGACGCTACGACTGCTCGGATAAAACAGAGAGTGCGGCGCGTCGCCCCGCACTCTCTGTTTTATCCGAGCAGTCGTAGCGACAGCACGTCTAACGCAGTAATATCGAAAACAGTGTTTTATTGTGCAACCTCAAACGTGGACATTTAAATTTCAAAGTCCTGACTGACTGACTGATATATAAACGCACAGCCCAAACCACTAGACCTAGAGACATGAAATTTGGAGGGTGTATTATTTGTGAAGAGTAGGTATACATTAAGAAAATTGAAAATTTGTGTAGTTTAGTTAAAATTATGAGAAATGTGAATCACAGTTTTTCCAAAATCATCCCCCAGTAAAAAAAACAAAGTCCTCACTGACTGACTGATATATCAACGCACACCCTTAACCGCTGATCTTAAATACATTAAATTTGAAGGGTGTATTCTATGTGCAGAGTAGATATCTACCAAGAAAGGTTTTTTCGAAATTCCAACCCTAAGCGGCGGTGCTCCGCCCAAGCAGAGCAGACCTTCACGGTGTGCTCCACCGTGTCCTCCGGTCGATCCTCGCAATTGTAGCATCCGGGCGTTTCCTCCCGCCCGATTCGGTGCAGGTACCTCCCGAAGCACCCGTGTCCGGTGAGGACCTGCGTCAGGCGGAAGGTGAGGGCGCCGTGGCGCCTCCCTAGCCACTCCTCAAAGAGGGGACTTACCGCCACTATCGTGGCGTGCCCTGCGTTTGGACCCCTCAGGTTGGGCAGGAGCCGCTTGAAGGCAGCCCCGGCCTTTTCCAGTCTGGGAGCAAAACGTCGGAAGTGCTCCAAGAAGTTCCATCGGCTGTCGAGGACGAGTCCGAGGTACCTCAACGTCGACTCGACGCCGACGGGAACCCCTCCTACCGTCAGTATGGATCCCGACAGTGGCGCATTCCGAGGTCTATGAAAGCACATGGCCTCGGACTTGTGCAATGCCACCTCGAGACCCAATTGCCGGATCCTCTCCACGACTATCGCAACCCCGCGTGTCATTAATTCGGCCGTCGCCTCGTGCGACCTCCTCTGCGCCAACACCAGCGTGTCATCAGCGTAGCAAACTACGCTGACGCCGCTAGGGAGGTCGGCGCGCAGCACCCAGTCGTAACCGATGTTCCACAAGGGCGGCCCTAGAACCGATCCCTGTGGAACACTGCGCGACATCTCTCGCCGGTTCCATTCTCCGCTGTGACCAGGGTAGATAACGGTCCTGTCCGTCAGGTAGTCCCCGACCACACGACGGAGGCAGGTCGGCACCCGGTGATACCGGAGTGCCTCCCTAATGCAGCTCCAGGGCATGGAGTTGAAGGCGTTGGCGATGTCGAGAGACACCGCCAAGACCACCGTGGGGTGGGCTCTCACGCGCATGATGGCGTCCACCGTCGAGCACCCCTTGCGGAAACCAAACTGGTTGTCCGCAAGATCCGGCCCCATCCCCGCAAGGTGCCCGGCGAGGCGGTTTGCAATGACTCTTTCAAAGAGCTTGCTCACCTCGTCGAGCAACACAATGGGCCGGTATGCGGACGGAAAGTCCGCAGGGCGCCCCGGCTTACGGATGAGGACCAGCTTCCCTGTCTTCCAACGAAGCGGGAACTGGCCTCTCTCTAAGCATGCGCTTAGCAGCCCCTCCAGTCGGAGCCCGAGAGCCTCCAAGGCCAGGACCCAGGCTTTTCCAGGTAAGCCATCGGGTCCCGGGGTGGTATGTCTGGCCTTAAGCCGAGTCGCGCGCGCGCATCTCTTCGGTGAGGATGTATATCTGACGAACGAAATTTGGAGTTTTTTGAAAAAATGTCGACAGTGGTTAAATGCGTTTCCTGTAACGTAGTTATAGATGAATTGTTGTCGTATACACAAAACAAAATATCAGTGATCGATGAAGACACGTTAGTGCGGTTATGTACATCTACGTTTACAAGTGGAGATATCGAAAAATCCAAAACACTGTTGTACGAATCGGTTCCTGTGGAGAAGGCAAAAATAAAGAGGAAAAACAAAGGCAAGGAACAACGAGATCTAGTGGACATAATTAATGTTTTTAAGTCAGTGGAGCCGGATCAATTCCCAATTTTCGTAGCAAGGGACTTGGAGAAGCTACCTCCAATATTGTTTAACCACCTCGATTGCACAAAACTTCTAAAGGATTTGCTTCGAATTCAGAATGAAGTCAAAGAATTTAAAGAAGTATTTGTGACGCAGGCACAGTTAAAAGATTTTAAAACGGAGATTTTGAAATTACAAAATGACTCATTAATACCGGCGGCGGCATCTGTGTGTAAAATGAACATGAAACGGGGTGGATGGCATTTGAGCAGTGGTACCGTTGGATTATCCCACGTCGATAACTCATCAGATGTAGATGACTGCAATAGTTGTGTCGATAATTCTTCGTTACAAATATTAGACAATAACGAACAATCATCATCATCAAAAATAAAGGAGGTAGCTGCAGAAACTTCTGACCGTGATATTCAGTCAGCTGTCTTGCCGCGGCGAGAGGCCGAGCGCAGCCCTTCCCCTTGCGTCGCAACAGCCGCCGCAGACGCTCGAGCCGTCGCCGCTGGATCAACTACTGCGAGGCGGAAGGCCGTGACGTCACCGCAGCGACGAACGGTCGTGCATATGGCGGTGACACCGACCGCGCCAGGCGTACACGAGCTGGTGCAAAACAATAATAATGATGGATGGGAAAAGGTTTCACACCGCAAAAAGCGTAGTATGAGCTACCGATACCTGGGCACAGCTGGTACTGCCAGGGACGATGAAGGAAAATTCAAAGCTGCGATAAAAACAGTGCCAATCTTCATTACTAAAGTGCATAAAGATACGACGGAGAAAGATATTTCTGATTATGTGTATCATAAAACGGGCGAGGTGATCACGCTTGAAAGTGGTTCACTATCCATTTGCATAAAATGTTAAGACCTAATATAACTTAGCATAATTTTGTTTGGCATAATTATATTTTCGCATAATATAATTACGCATAACAGCTTACGCATATTTTTTTAAGCATAATTTCTCTAACCATAATAATGATGAAGCATAATATTCTAAAGCATAAATTTATTAAGCATAAAATTCTAAAGCATAACTTTTTTATACGCCCTAGCTTTTTTGCCCGAAGAGGATAATTATACCAATTTATTTCGACGATTGGAAAAAAGCCATATCTCCTGAATCAGGTAATAAATAACATATTAATATAATATATATATAACAGGGTGTAAAGTTCTTCATCCCCCATAGAAAAGGGAGGATCCTCCGACCAGACGGGTGTTATGTCTGGTGTGCTACTGCCCGACAGTTGTTGTCGGATTTTTATTTAATAAATAAAAATAATAATTCATAATTCATAATTTGTTTGTTTTTTGTTTGTTTGTTTGTTTTTTGCAAGCAAGCATGCAAGCAAGCATGCAAGCAAGCATGCAAGCAAGCATGCAAGCAAGCATGCAAGCAAGCATGCAAGCAAGTATGCAAGCAAGCATGCAAGCAAGCATGCAAGCAAGTATGCAAGCAAGCATGCAGCAAACAAGCAAGCATGCAGCATGCAAGCAAGCATGCAGCATTCAAGCGAGCATGCAACATGCAGCAGGCAGGGTTTCTGTCACGGCTCCGGCGCTGCGGGCCTCCGGCGGCCCCACGCGTGCTAATCGTCGCAGACGGCTTTCGCTCACCACCGCAGCTTCGGCTTGTTGGCCGGCTTCGCCGGCCAGCCTCAGCCGCGGCGGCTCGCTCGCAGCCACCTGCTCCTCAGCCCGCGGGCCGCCTCGCCCTTACGCGCCTACGCGACTTTAAATTATACTCTAGGGGTAGGACAAACAAGACTACGTGGAGTCGGTTTTGCAGCAATTCGGTTCTGTCACTAACTTTTGTTGCACAGCATATTAAATTTTTAACCAACAATATTTTGTATGCCTAAATATTATTATGCTAATAGTCATTAGGCCTACTAACGTTATGCGAATCAAATTTATGCCAAAACAAATTAGTCTTTAAGATGATTATGCCAACATAAAATGTATGCCTAAAAAAATTATGCCGAAGTATTATTATGCCAAAACAAATTGTGCCAAAATCGTTATGCCGAAGTATATTAGGACAAAGAACATTATGCGAAAAGAAGGGATCCCCTTGAAAGTGTATCGTTTAAATATCCCAAAGAATATAACGCATACAAATTCTTTGTTTCGGAAACTAAAATGGAAATATTTCTTGATAATAAGCTATGGCCCGAGGGAATTATTTTTAGGAGATTCGTACATTTTAAAATGAGAAGTTACATGAACGGTGCAAACAGCGGTACTGTGATCGGCGTAAAATAAATATTAATGTATAATCTAGTAAGCTACAAATGTAAGAGTATAAAACGCTCGGTGGAGAGTGTCAGGCAACTATGTAGCACGTCAGACATAATTGCCTTACAAGAAACATGGTTGCTGCCCCACGATATCTCGTTCTTGAGCGAAATCGACACTGAGTTCGGGTGCACTGGGACGTCGGCGGTGGACACCACAGCCGGCATGCTACGAGGACGGCCCTACGGCGGAGTTGCGCTACTGTGGCGCAAAAGTGTTTTTGATAACGTTTCGGTAGTGCAGTGCGATAACCCGCGAGTGTGTGCCGTTAAAGTATGTATGAAATCAAGGTCATTTCTAGTGTTCAGTTTATACATGCCGACGGATAATAGTGCTAAATTAACGGATTTTACGGACTGCCTTAGCCTGGTGAGTGCTATAATCAATGATAACAATATTGAGACTGCTTTTCTACTCGGAGACTTTAATTCGCATCCCAATGAACAGTTTTATATTGAATTGTTTTCTTTTTGTCGTGAATCAGAGTTATTATGTGCCGATGTTGAACTGTTAGGAGTAAACTCTGACACTTATACGTTACGAACGGCTCGAGGCGGTGGCTAGATCACTGTGTTGCTACGAAGGCAGCCATGTCCACTATTATTAATGTTAATGTTAAATATGATGTACTTTGGTCCGATCACTTCCCTCTCTTAATACAATGTAACTTAAATGAAATCAAACCAAAATCGTACAATTCAAATTATAATAAAAATCTGACATGTAATAAAATAAAATGGGGCGATAGAAAACCCAAGCAAATTGACATTTATACTAAATTTTGTAATGATAATTTAAAATATATTGACTTTCCAATTGAATTGAGTGCGTGTTGTGACTATGTTTGTAATAATTTGGACCACAGAATTATTATTGATAAAATGTATAATGACATTGTTGATATTTTATGCCAAGCAGCTTCTGAAAGTTGCGAAATAAATCGTGAGCGAAATGGGAAACCCGTAATGGGGTGGAATAAGCACGTGAGTGATGCTCACAGGCAGGCCAGGCTAAAGTTTGAGCAGTGGGTGTCTTATGGCAAACCGCGCGAGGGTCGTTTTTGGACTGAAATGCAAATAAGTCGTAAAATTTTTAAGTCGCGATTACGGTGGTGCCAGGATAATAGTGATCAAATTAAGATGGACATGTTGGCGTCGCATCATTCTAAGGGCGACTTCCGCAGTTTTTGGAAATCCACAGATAAACTCAATATTAGGCCCGGCCTGCCGGTGAGTGTCAGCGGCGCTGCTGATGTCACAGGGATTGCCGAGCTATTTAGGCAGCACTTCGCTGTTTCGTCACCGTTGGGACCGTCACAGTATACAGGCAGTGCTGGTGGTTGTGGTCAGGAGTCCAATGTCCGGTTTACGGCAAAGGAGGTAAGACAAGTCATTATGTCTATGTCGAGGGGAAAGTCTCCAGGCCACGATGATTTAAGTATTGAACACCTAAAGCATGCTGGTCATCATCTGCAGAGTCTTAGCGATGTTCTACTTCTTGTGTACAGGACATTCGTATTTGCCTGAGCGGATGATGAAGACTGTGGTGGTGCCAATTATTAAGAATAAAACCGGTGATGTCAGCGATAAGAATAACTATAGGCCCATTTCATTGGCCACTGTTATTTCTAAAGTGCTTGACAGTTTGCTTAACATTCAGCTGGATAAGTACTTGCATTTACATGATAACCAGTTTGGTTTCAAAGCCGGTCACTCTACAGAAACAGCAATATTGTGTTTAAAGCAGACTGTCAAGTACTACACTGATAGAAGTACACCTGTCTTTGCTTGCTTCCTCGACTTATCGAAGGCATTTGACCTGGTCTGCTATGATCTGCTGTGGCAAAAGCTGCAGCAAGCGTCAGTGCCAGATGAACTGATCCGTGTCTTCCAATACTGGTACAACAATCAGGTCAATGTTGTTCGATGGTCGGGGGCTTACTCGACCCCATACAGGTTGGAGTGCGGCGTGAGGCAAGGGGGGCTAACCTCACCAAAGCTCTTCAACCTCTATGTTAATGCGCTGATAGAGAGGCTCAGCAGCACGCATGACGGTTGCCATATTGGAGATGTGTGCCTAAACAATATCAGTTACGCTGATGACATGGTGCTGCTGAGCGCCTCTGTCTGTGGTGTGTCGAGGCTGATTGGCATCTGTGAAAAGTATGCTGAAGAACACGGTCTGATGTATAACGCGAACAAAAGCGAGTGCATGGTCTTTCGGGCCAGGGGGAAGTGTCCAGATTACCTACCGGCAGTTAAGCTCAACGGATGCCCACTTAATAGAGTAGCTACTTTTAAATATCTTGGACATTTATTAACCGCTGACCTGGAAGACGATGCAGACTTTGAGAGGGAACGTAGGGCGCTGTCTGTTCGTGCGAATATGATAGTCCGCAGGTTTGCTCGGTGCTCGAGGGGCGTCAAAATAGCCCTATTTAGGGCATTTTGTACGTCCTTTTATACTGGCAGTCTGTGGCTGGATTATACGCAGAAACAGTACAGCGCTCTACGTGTCCAGTACAATAACGCGTTCAGGGTGCTGTTGGGGCTGCCTCGCTTCTGTAGCGCGTCGGGGATGTTTGCCGAGGCGCGTGTGGATTGTTTCCACACAATCATGCGCAAGCGGTGCACATCCCTGGTGCGTAGGGTGCGGGCCAGTCGTAACAGTATCCTGAAAGCTTTTGCTGAACGTTTCGACTGCCAGTACGTGAACCACTGCAGCATGGTTCACGTACTGACTAATGTTAAGATATTGTTTTAATTTCTTTTAATTAGATGTGATTTAATTTTGGTTTTAATTTTAATTATTGATTTAGATTTTTATTTTACTTGTCATTTTGATTTTAATTTTAATGATTGACTGATTGTGGTTTTAGTTTTGATTTTAATTTTGATTTTGATTCTAATTTTGATTTTGATTCTAATTTTGATTTTAATTTTGATTATGATGTTAATTTTAATTTTGATGTTGACTTTGATTTTAATTTGTAATTTTGATTTTAATTTTAATGTTTTTATGATTTTAATTTTGATTTTGTTTTTAGTTTTAGTTGTGATTTTGTTTTTAAATTAATTTAATTTAATTATGATTTAAAATTTTAATTTTTGCATTAATTATACACTATTATTGCAATAATACATCACAATTATTATTGTGATGTATTTTGTAAGTATGATCCGAAGCTGATTGAAGTAAATATATATTATTATTATTATTATTATTATTATTATTAAGCCGGTTTACCGCCACTCTCAGGTCTACCCCGGTCACCTCCTGAGTGTCGTCATCGTCCTCGGCGTGGTCCGCTTCCGGCACCGCAAGCGGCGGAGCCATAGGCGGGGGCGGATGTTCCCCTTGCGTAGGGAACAGAGCGCTCACCACGTCCTCCACAAGCTGAGGCCGGAGACTCTGCGTCAGCGGGGGGCCCAGGTGCGGAGTTTGTCCCGCACCATTTTGTAAGGGCGCCCCCACGGATCACCGTCGAGAGTCTCCAGCATCTCCTCGCGGGCCAGATCCTTGGCCCGCTGGCCAGCCTCTCGGAGGGCGGTCTTCGCTGCTCTGTATCCCTCGTACAGCTCCGTCTCAATGGCTGCCGCATCCGGAGGTCGGTTGCGGAGCCTGCGATGCCTGGCGTACAGGTGCCACGCGGCGACACACGCCTCACGCAGAGATGTCAGCTCGCGCGACCACCAGCACACCTGACGCCGGGCGCTTCCTGGCCAAACTCGGGGCATTGCCACGTCACATATCTCGGACATGGCCTCCTGGAACCAACCCGCCTCGCTGTTGACGTCAGCAGGCCTGTCCGGTGGTGTCACCCAGGCCTACACGATCGAGGCTTCCAGGAGGAGCTCCCGGTCCAGCTGCTTCAGCGCAAATCGCGGACCACTCGGGGCCTGTTGGACCGGCGCGCTTGAGGGGGCAGAGACATCGAACCGGATGTACCGGTGGTCGGAATAGGTCTCCACCCCCTCCATTACGCGCCAGTCAAAGACACGCGGTGACAGAGCAGGGCTAGCGAACGATATGTCCACCCCCGACTCGCCCCGCATCCGCACACACGTGGGGACAGAACCCCGATTTAAGACCGCCAGGCCTGACTCCAGAGCCCAGTCCTCCACCATCCTTCCCCGCACGTCTGTGTAACGGGAACCCCAAGCCAAGTTCTTGGCATTGAAGTCCCCGAGCACAAGCACGGGGAGGGAATGCCCTCCGATGACGACACTCAACTCCGTGAGGGAGTTGTGGAACTCGGCGAGAGTTCGGCTCGGGGAGAAGTAGACTCCCGCTACGACTATCTCCCTGAACCGTGCTGCTACGCACCCCTCACCCCTCCTGACACTCTCAAGGGTCGGGGTACCGGCGGCGGCCGACGAAATGATGGTCACTGAGCCGCTAAGGTCCTCCACCCAGTCTTCCCTGGGAGGGACAAAGTACGGCTCAGCGACCACGGCGACGTTAATCGACCACTGCGCCATGCTCTGGAGCAACAGATCCTGAGCGCTGGCGCAGTGGTTGATGTTCGCCTGGAGGAGGCGTAATGGGGCCATTATTGACACTCCATTTCAGCCCCCTCCCGGGCCTCCTGTGAGGGCCCCGCTACGGGAGTTGCAGCAGCGGCAGTGGTGGTGGCGGCAGCGGCGGCGACGGTGGCGGCGGCTGCGGCGGTGGCGACGGTGGGGGTGGTGGCGCAGGGCCTTCGCCTTCTTCTGCCCCTGGCCTTGGTGGGTTGGGCGCAGGCCTTACTCCCAGCCCGGTGATCGGCCGGCTTTCCAGCCGCCGCATATGCAGCGTAGTGCGGCGTGGCGGAGCAAGCCGCGGCCATGTGACCGGGCTGACTGCAGTGGAAGCAGAGGCCGCTGCGGTCCACCTCCGAGGTGCATTGCACCGACACGTGGTGCCCCACGTGGCAGCGGAAGCACCTCAGAGGTCTGGGCTCCAGCGGCCGCAGCTGCGGCTGCGGCGGCGGTTGGCCCGCCACCAACGTTGGCGTTTTCGCCGGCACAAAACAAAACAAAACAACAACAACAAAACAACAAAAAACAACAAAAAAACAAAACAAAACAAACAACAAAACAAAAGAACAAAACAAACACACAAAGGAACAAAAGGAAAACAAACACAAAACAAAACAAACAAAACAAAAGGAACAAAAAAACAAAACAACAAAAAATAAAAACAAAAGGATAGCATCACCCAAGTTTTGTATGGTTTTCCGATACAATGGAGACAGATCAGGGAGGTCTCCAGTATTTGTCAGAAAGTGAAGGGTTACGCCTCACTGCTCGTGACTGCCTCGAATGCTGTGGGTTCGATTCCCAGGTCGGGCAAATTGTTATTGGGATTTTCCATCTTGAATGTCTCAGTCGCAGCACGGAGTCTTTATTTGTGGTAGGTGCATCTCTACAGAGACTACAGATTCCTGTGATTTTTGTGCAGAATAAACAAGTTATAACAACTTTCTTTCTTTCAACAACGTCATCACGAAAACGGTTATTGCTTCATGTCATAAGGGCGGTGCTGGACAATTTGGGCATTTCCAATCTTCAGCCATTAATCAATCATTAACCGTCTCGCCGAATTATTTTACCTATTAGTACAAAGCCTATTTTCTTTCTAAATTTATTTGTCGTTCTTTGTTAGGAGTATTGGGAGCAGACACATTGGCCAGACACATTCGCCTTTAAGAAACCAATTGCTACTTCAGGAGAGGAATTAAGAGCCTCCGTAGTTTTTAACGGTATATCGGTAAAGAAATTCACAAATTCTTGAGCTACTTCCTGATGAGAGCTTTTAGGAACACATGCTGTATCTAAAGTGTAGCTAGTGTTACGTATTTTCTTCCTGTTAGTCTCGTTATTTATTGCTTACTCCAATGCTCACACACTTTAACACCAATAAAATCTTACATGAGAAACAATATGGTTTCACCAAAGGACGTTGCACGACTGACGCCGGTGTCACCTTACTAAAACACATATTTACGAGAAGAAGCACAAGATGCTATAGGAATCTTCTGTGACCTCTCGAAAGCATTTGATTGCGTAAACCACGAAACCCTACTCTTAAAACTTGAACATTACGATTTAGGGAAACTTGCGCTCAGTTTAGTGAAATCGTATTTAAACGATATACATCAGCAAGTGCAAATACATGGTGTCAATTCAATGGGTTTTAAAGTAAGTATGGGTGTACCGCAAGGTTCGATATTAGGTCCTTTCTTCTTTTTAGTTTATATAAATGATCTACGCCATTTATTTAAAAACCAACCACAAATGGTGTTGTTTGCTGACGATACCTCTTTAATATTTAAGATCAGACGTGCCACAAATCTTAACGACATAAATAACGCCCTACTGCTGGTCCATAATTGGTTCACCGCGAATAATTTAGTATTAAGGAAAATGAAAATGAAAAATATTTTATTATTACAAAAGCTTCATATACACTGAATTGTGTTTGGAGCCTCCTTTTAGGCAAACAATGCCTGTATTAGGAGACTCCGCTCTTCCATATCTTAGATATAATGATACATTCAATTATATTGGTTTTATTTACCGATATTATTTAAAACTGAGTATGCATCATGTCATGTGTTAAGAAGCGAGGTGTGCTTTATTTTGGTATGGTGTGTATGTAAGATGTAATGTAGTTTGATGTGATCTGATGTGGTGCGGTGTGTAGTGTGGTGTAGTGTGGTGAAGCGTGCTGTGGTGTAGCGTGGTGTGGTGTACAGTAGTGTAGTGTGTGGGGTAGAGTATGGTGTGTATCGTTATGGTGTATGATTATGTTACTCATGATATACCAGTAGGCCTTCAGTATCCTCATAAGTAAGAGACTTAATCCAATTAGTTATATTTTTTTTACAATCGTAATGATTTTTATTGTGTACATATATGTTTTTATTATTCCTATTGTATATTTGAGCAGAGAGATAGTAAAATTGTCTGCTGCAATTATATCCTTTATCCTTTTATGTTTCTTGTTCATGTGAAATGGGAGTATTAAACGGGAATAAAACGAAGTGTATAAGATTTGCTCTACCGAATGTCAATAGTAGTGATAGTGACATAGTATTGAATCAAGAGAAACTTGAATTTTTCGTAAAAACTGTTTTCTTGGGGATCACGCTCGATTCAAGGCTCCAATGGGGTCCGCATGTAACTTCTCTTGCAGGACGGCTGAGTTCAGTAGCATAATATGCTGTTAGAAAAATCCGTTAATTTACTGATATAGATACCGCGAGGCTAGTCTATTTTAGTTATTTTCATAGTATTATGTCATATGGTATTTTACTATGGGGACGGGCTGCAGACATTGAGTCTATATTTATTCTGCAGAAAAGAGCTATCAGAGCCTTTTATGATCTACGTGTAGGCGCGATTCTATAAGAGAACTGTTTAAGGAAATTAACATCATGACAGTACCTTGTACATCTATGAAAACATTATGTACGTTAGGAAATTTATTTAGTAAAAGAGGTGACAGACACCACTATCATACTAGAAATAGGGACCAACTAACTCAACCAGGTTTCAGGCCAGCTAAAGTAGACTCATCTTTCATGGGGTACTGTTTAAAATGTTACAATAAAATACCTCCCCACATTCTACAACTGAATGTGACGAAATTTAAATCGCATAAAACGCACACTATGTAGGTAAGCATATTATAAGTTGGGGGATTACATTACTAAACAAATGTTTTTATCTTTATACGTTATATTATTTATTTTTAAACTTTGTAGTTAAAACTTAAAACGACTTCATATTTATTTATTAAGCATTAATTATTATTAATATTAATCTGTATTAGTCTTTTCATGTATTAGTTTTTTGGTCTTTGAGGTCAATTAATTATTTAGTCTTAATTTTAACATCACTTGTAGAGTCATCTAACTCGGTAATAACGTTATTCCCCCTCATATCTAACTTTGGCGTCTTTATTTTACAATCTCACACATCTTCACATCTTGCCAGCTATATAATTGCTCATCTTTAATATAAGGCCATCTCCAAAACTTCATTTTTTTCTGCATCACTCAACTTCTTTGGTCGTGCCATTTTTCTGCCACATACATGTACCTGTTTTAAATTAAATACCATGAAATACAAGTTACAATAAATCAATAAAAAATACAAAAGAACTGTAGAATACTGTATAAATCATTCCCTCATATAGCCGTCATTCCCTCACTCCTAAATGCAATGCGGGAATGACGAATTTTAACTAAAGCTAGAAATACACATAACCTCAAATTGCTTGCTACATTTAGAATATGGATTTTACTCCCAAAAACGCATAAAAAAAAAACAAATTATATACATTTATACTATAATGCTTAATATCCGTGGCTGGCGTGAACATATTGACATGTCGACTTCTATGATTTTTTTTTTATTGGCTTATTACATCCTACGCATTAGGAATTTATATGAAAAAAATTGACAGTTCTAAATATACATAATTTTTGGAGCAATCGACTTTGGTAATAAGTTGACATCTCGCATTTTGACATGTCTAACTTAACAAAACCTCATGTCAAATTAACGATTCACATGTTTTTGTGATCGAACATTGATATTTTGTTATATCAACCTATACTCACTACCCAAAATAATATTCGTTATTTGAGATCTCAACTTATACACTTAAAAGTTTTCTTTAGGTACTAATTTTAAATTGACAAATTGAAGTGTCAAGCTATTACCAGCTGATGTCTTTTTGATTAAATCGTGACAAATTGATATATCAAGTTATGGCTAACCGAAGTATTTTTATTTAAATTGCGATATATTGAGATGTCCAGTTACGGCCAATGAAGTTCTGAACCATAAATGTAATAAAGAGAATGACAGAGCAGATTCGTCTATTAGGGCATTTGCATTTGACCTCCAGCAGTGCTTGCCGACACCATATTAAGACAGCTTTGGTCTATTTTGGTCGATTTAGCAACTAATGAGGCTACCTGCTACATGTAGGACGAGACAATAGGAGCTCGAGGAGCAAGCCAAATTGCCTCATGTTTGTGGCACTTCTGCAACAGTTTGCCATCGGAAGTCAGAGAACTGATTTTTATTCAGATACTTGTGGTGGCCAAAACAAAAACAATGTAGTGGCAATGATGTTCATGTTTTTGCTACGGTGGTTTATCTTTTGCAACGTCGGATGCTTATATCCGACGTTGCAAAAGATAAACCACAAATTCCTCCTCAGTGGGCACACACATATGGAGTGTGACTCTGACCACGCGATTATTGAAAAAACAAGAGACCACAAATGAGAATCATTTATATGATTGGTTGCAGCTGGTGAGTACTTGCAAAGTTCAGAAACCATTCAAGGTCGTGGTGATGACCGTAAATGATTTCTTGGATTTTGCCGAACTAAAATCCAAGAAAGGACCCTTTACTGTAAAAAAACTGGACGATTCTGGGGACAAATTTCTGTGGCAACCTTTTAAATGGCTGCAATATAATAAAAACAGCGTAGGAAAAATTCATTTCAAGAAAAGCCTGGATCGCGAACCCCCTTTCAAGTCAATCAATTTTCGAAAAAGAGGATAAACCACCATAGATGTCTTTAGGTTGAGCCAAATCTCCAAGGAAGCTTTGCCAATCGGTGCAGAGAAAAAAAAGGATTTGATGGACATGATTGACCTTATTGACGATTCGTTCAAAGAGTTTTATATTAATATAAAAACGGTCGGTGATATCTCTGCGTCTACTGATTCAGATTTGAACGAGGACAACCCAGATGAAGAGGATTCTGAGGTCCAATAAAATATGAATGGTAATGTGGCTATACGTAGGAGTGATTAATGGGTTTTCGACGGGGTTGAGGAGTCAATGTTTTAGTTATTTGTGTTAGTAACATACTTGTATCTGTATGATGACGTTGTGTGTGGTCCAATAAAAATTTCAATTTTTTTTTATTGAAAAAAACACTGGGAAACTGATAGGTTCGTGGTGTTTCAATTAAATATTTGTTCAGTTAGAACAACATTGCTTGATTTCAGTGATTAGTAGATATTTCAGCAAATCAAATATTTTTTTATGTATGTCATCTGTTTGCTATCCAATTAAAATAATGTGTTTGTCATTATAATAACATTGTTTATCTAATAATACTGCCCACTCAGAAGGTGAATAAATTGATAACTGTTAGTGAACAAGTTGACAACTCGGTGAATAAGTTGACAACTCGTTGGTGAACGACTTGACAAGTCTATTATTATGCAATCTATGGGGAATTTCGTTTATTTATTGTCATCATTTAAAAGATGGCATAAAATAACCTTTACTACAACTAAATCACTTATGTTAAACTAATTTACCGATTTACCAGAAGACGTCAAAACTTTAAAATGGCCGCCCTGACAAATTACAATTTTAGATATGTCAACATATTCACGCCAGCCACGGATATAATATACATGTAACGTGAGGCAATAATCGCCATAAATGTAACTCTTAACAATTTTTTACATATTATTTTTTTGCACAAACTCACCTACGCTTGAGAAGATATCGCCATTTTGAATCATTTGAGAGTGTTGCCAGGTACTAAAAACTTAAGGTTGCGTTCCTAAATATCGTTCGATACGTTCAGAAATCGAGTATTCGTAATAGAGTGAGGGAATGATTGTTTTTGGCGGGACATATTTAAAATCGAATTATCGTTTTTATAAATTCGTCGTTGTAAGACAGAAGCTTTTATAGACAATAACACACATATTTCTAATACTATATTATATACTATATATATACAACGTGTCCCAGAAATCAACGTCAAGCCGAAAACGGGCAATAGGCCAAGTCGTGACAGCTATTAGAAAAATATAAAAAAAAATCTTGGTCATGTACTTTTCGAATTATAAGCATTCAAAAATAAATCTCAAAAAGTGACACCCTGTGATGATTTTTCAAGTCCTGTGACTACATTATTAACATTTCGGTAGTTTTTTTCTCTGTGATCTAACCATGAATAACCCTTCTGTAAATTACAGTTAAAAGTTAAAACGTAACTGCCTCAGTTTTAAATTAAATGTTAGATTTTTGCCCAATATTGAATTCAAAATAATGACATCACCCAAATTTAACCGACTGTACTGAAAAAAAAATCTACTACACTATTTTGGCAAGTAACTTTAAAAGGTGGCGCGTTTAGTCAGGATTCCAAAATGGTATAACACATACTAATTGCTACTTCTTAATTGAGAAAAAACATTTTTTTTTTATGAAGCCGTATTTCATAAAAGTTCGATTGAGACGAAGAGTGACGTTATTTTGACTAGTGTGAGCGAGAAAGATTCATTTTAACTAATGTGAGGTGACGCTACTTTGACAAGTGGGAGCGAGATAGATAGTGACGCTACTTTTATCTAACTAAGAGGGAGACGGATTGACACATCATTTCATATGTGTGAGTGAAACAGATAGAGACGCTACTCTGGCTAAACAGGGATGCATCGGCAAATTGTGCAATACTGCAGTACGTTACGCTCTTTCGTTGACTGCACATCTTTTTGTATTCGTATTGACTTCGTACTTACAACTGTGGCTTTGTTTATTGGACTTGATTTGCATTGTGATTTGGATTTATCTGCACCGTTTCTGACAACCCCGGACTTGTTTTAATCGCAACCCCGTGTTTGTGTAGTGTTTTATCATGCCATCTCGATACACCGCACAGGAATACGCCAACATGCATCTCATTTATGGAGAATGCTTATGCAACGCCAATGCTGCAGCAAGAGTGTATCATGAGAGATACCCGAATGCTGAGCGTCATCCCGATCATCGAGTATTTATTAATGTGCATCGGTCATTATCAGAGGGTCGATTTCCTAGCCAAATGGTTAGCGAGGGAAGACCCGTTATGCCCTACGAAGCCGAAGTCTTGCAAGCAGTTGAAGAAGACAGAAGTATCTCAGTACGTGGAATTGAACAGAGCATAGGAGTCCCCACTGCACATCGTATTTTAAAAAAGAACGAGTTTCACCCATACCATGTACGACGAGTACAAAGTCTGCTACCCCGAGACTACCCAGAGAGAGTA
The DNA here is from genome assembly GCA_950022335.1 of Eurois occulta. Classification (NCBI taxonomy): domain Eukaryota; kingdom Metazoa; phylum Arthropoda; class Insecta; order Lepidoptera; family Noctuidae; genus Eurois; species Eurois occulta. The sequence goes on along the minus strand of OX465487.1, from coordinate 1,830,643 downwards.
CGATTTTGTCGAACGATGTTGCAGAGGCACCGAGAGGACCCGCGATTCTTTGAAAAAATTCTATGGTCCGATGAATCAACATTTAAAAAGGACGGTTACATGAACCTCCACAATTTGCACGAATGGCACGTGGAAAATCCAAATTTGATGCATGAAGATAGATCTCAGTGCCAGTTTAAAGTAAATATGTGGACGGGAATTTTGAATGGTAAAGTTATTGGTCCAATCGAGCTGCCGGAGAATTTAAATGCCCAGGGTTATTTGAACTTCTTACAGAACCAATTACCAGAATTATTGGAAGAAGTGCCACTGAACATTTACGGCAGCATGTGGTATCAACAAGATGGCTGCCCAGCGCATTATGCTCTCACTGTACGAGAGTTTCTCAATCGAGAATACCCCGATAGGTGGATTGGGCGGGGTGGTACAATTTCGTGGCCTGCCCGTTCACCCGATTTAAACCCCATAGATTTTTTTTACTGGGGTACGATAAAGGATAAAGTGTACTCTAAGCCAATTCAAGATTTAGACGAGCTGCGCCAAAGAATTGCAGAAGCCGCTGAATACATCAACTCAAGAAGATACGCCCGTCTTATTACGCGATCATTTTTAAAGAGATGTAGAACTTGCATTGCAGCTGAAGGAAAACAGTTTGAACATTTGTTATAAAACTTCGTAAATCTGATTTAATAAAAATTATAATAAAAGAAATCCAACGACTGAATTTTATTTCAAATGCACCTAAAACCAACAATGTACTTTTTTTCCTCAATTAAGAAGTAGCAATTAGTATGTGTTATACCATTTTGGAATCCTGACTAAACGCGCCATCTTTTAAAGTTACTTGCCAAAATAGTGTAGTAGATTTTTTTTTCAGTACAGTCGGTTAAATTTGGGTGATGTCATTATTTTGAATTCAATATTGGGCAAAAATCTAACATTTAATTTAAAACTGAGGCAGTTACGTTTTAACTTTTAACTGTAATGTACAGAAGGGTTATTCATGGTTAGATCACAGAGAAAAAAACTACCGAAATGTTAATAATGTAGTCACAGGACTTGAAAAATCATCACAGGGTGTCACTTTTTGAGATTTATTTTTGAATGCTTATAATTCGAAAAGTACATGACCAAGATTTTTTTTTATATTTTTCTAATAGCTGTCACGACTTGGCCTATTGCCCGTTTTCGGCTTGACGTTGATTTCTGGGACACGTTGTATATTACTATTAATAATATTGATATATTTCAGATGAGTAGGCATTTTAGTAATGTTTTTGAACTACGGGACAAGGTGAGAGAATGACTTTCACGGTAACAAAGGAGCCATATCTTTTTTTTTCTTAAGAGCTAATACGTTTTTTTTTTCAAATAATAGTGGTGTAAACAGCGAGCATTGATATAAAAAAAAAGACTTATGTAGTTAATGCATATGACTCGGGAATCAAATTTCGAAATTTGATGAGAAATACCCTAATATTATCTCAAAAAAGTTTACATAATATTTCTTCCATAGTCATTAAAAACAATGACAAGTTTGATGCTGGTGGTCTATAAACACAAGCAAGTATGCTCTTCAACCTGCTGCACACGCTATTACAAAGTATTAGGGTACCACCACCCACTGTGGATCTGTTGTACGCACTGGCAACTGAAAAATTATTCACATTAAACACATCCTATCTGGTTTAAGCCAAGTTTCACAAAAACATAAAATATCCATGTGATATTTGTCTACTAACATTTCCACGTCTAAAATTTTGCCGAAGAAGCGACTTATATTCTGGTGATAAAGTAAAATATCATATACATCATTATATTATATTCATCTTCAACAGTTTAAAGAATCTAGTGCAGTATTATCAGCGATACGAGATAATACTGTTTCATTACTTAACCTACTCTCAATTAAATTATCAATAACTGTGTGTATATTATAAGCTAACAATGTAGCTAGTAAATGTTGACTTTTTTTGGGACGAAACATTATGTTCCCGAATCAAAACAAAATCTCTAACAAAATTGTTAGTATCAAAAAACAATAGACGGTCACTATGACGACATGATAAAATATGTATCAGGTTATTTATGCCAGAAATATAATCGTTTTCTTCATCAAGCAAATAGTAAGAGTATGGCAATGCACATAATATTAATTTTCCTAATCTTAACTTATGTAGGGTGTCACTACCATTAACTATGTCCTTTTTCGATATACTAAGGCTATTTCCAATTAAAAGTACTATAGTAGTCTCCTCATTCAATTGTGTATGTTGAATTTTATAAATGAGCTCATTGAAATGCAGGTTATGATGGCAAAATGGTTCACTACTGTATGAACGGTTATTTAACAATGATCCAAAACCTGTTCCTAGTCTATCAGAATACAATAAAATATTACTTTGGGTGGGGTTCAAAGTTGCTAGAGTATGATTTAGGATGGGTAAAGCAGCAGGAACAACATGCTGTGACATGAGAGGTGGCGGAGTGGCAGCACAACTACAGGTAAGATTGTTTAGTCAGTGACTCATACCTCTCTGCGTTATACCTCACCAGGTCCACCAACTCACAGGCCTCCTGCATGCGCTCACTCAACATTCATATTTACAAAAGATTTCCTTGAGTGTATTTTCCCTACTCAGTAATTCCCTTTGAAGGTTCTGTATGTCAACATCATACATTTGTGTACTACTTTCTAACTTACTATTACATATACTTAATTAGTTTTTTAGATTTCTGAATTCTCTTCTGAGGTACCTAAACATTATATTTGTAGGTTAACATCATATAAATGTCAATTCAATTGAATAAACAAATATTTCAATATAAGGTACCTACATTTAAAGGTTTTTCTTGGGGCTCCGCGGCATTATGGGTGTAAAGAGAGCAGATAAAGTACGGAACACTACGCTGCGCTCAAAAACAGGAATTACAGACATAGGCAAAAAGGCTGCCAAGCTCAAATGGGATTGAGGGGGGCCACGTGAGCCGCATGCATGCATAGCGACCACTGGGCAAAGGCCTCAACACGATGGGTGCCTGAGGAAGGACGGCCTAGAAAGAGGTGGCGATATGATCTAGACGCGCATCACGAACGGTGGTTCAAGGTGTCGCAGGAGGAGAGTACCTGGAAGCATATGGGGGAGGCCTTTGCAAAGCAGTGCGGCAAAACAAAAATTAAAAAAATGAATAACAATGCAAGAATTATATTTTTATAAAATTTTGAATATAAGTACATATTTCAGTATAATTTGAGCGCAGTCACTGCTCAGAAGTATTTACAAGGCGAGTTACTAGAAACGATTATTATAAACTGAACACGATGAACATGTAAAGGCAACATTGACGTTCCTACACAACGGCATAGGTTCCGGGCAAATTGGAACAGTCTAACTCCATGAAAACAGGCAGATTGTTGAGGTTGCATGAGCAGTAGCACTTTCCGTTGGATGAGCCGACTTCCATCATCATCATCTTAAGGTCCAGGTCTCCTGTGACTGCTTTCTGCGTGCCTGTGAAAAATATTTGCTAGGTTAGATCATCTGTGTCGAATTAATGGTAGTGGGAACCTTAACTTTAATCAGGCAAAGGTCTGATGGCAGGACTAGCTTACTAGTACCAATCTGGCGTTATACTCTCAGTATATCGCTGCATCCTTGGAAAAGCTGTAAGATGTTCTTAGTGTTTCAAGGTTTTTTGAATAAGGCCCTCGGTCGATTACAAACAAAATTCATAATGTAATCGTAGGCAATGACGTTAATCGTAGGCCTTCAAAAGGAAATTTGACCTCAGTTTTTCACTCGAATCTATCGGGATCCTGCCGTTTTGCCGAAAAGATTTTGCCAAATTTTCATTACCCAAACAAATTTTAGCATTCTTTTATTATACCAATGTAATATTTGGAATAATTTTAGTAAGCACATTTTCATTTGGTCAAATGTTTACTTGGCAGATTATTACCAAGGATAATGTAATTAAGGCTTTTGGTCTTTAACCAAATGATTTATTACAGCAAACAAAATTAAGACACTAAACGTTTAGTCAAATTATTTGTTATGACAAAAAATATAAAGACAAAAATTTTGGAATGAAGACATAACACAAATTGATTGAATATAACGTAATTGAAATTTAACAGATGCTGACAGAAACCCTAACCCTAGACGGTCGACGTCAGGGGCACCCCGAGGTTCGGTTAGTTAGGTTCCTGTAAACCTTGCAGACAGAAATAGGAGCCCCGCGCAGCGGGGATCCGTCGACCTGCTGACGGAAACGCTAACCCTAGACGGTCGACGTCAGGGGCACCCCGAGGTTCGGTTAGTTAGGTTCCTGTAAACCTTGCAGACAGAAATAGGAGCCCCGCGCAGCGGGGATCCGTCGACCTGAGCTGACGGAAACGCTAACCCTAGACGGTCGACGTCAGGGGCACCCCGAGGTTCGGTTAGTTAGGTGCCTGTAAACCCTGCAGACAGAAATAGGAGCTCCAACCGAATCCAAATAGGAGATTCCAACTAGATAATAGTGCTTTTGACTGAAATGGTAAGTTTAAAATTGACGACACCAAATATTTGGCTTATTTAATTTTGCGTAAAATGTGTTATACCAACTGAAATATTTGGTTTATTACCACTGTCCACCCCCTGCTTGTCCACCCCGGGTGGACAGTGTCACAATTTTTAAAAATAATTCCCACTGTCCCCGGGGGGTGACCAGTGAGAATCATTATTAAAATAATTCACTGTAGCCACCACTGGTGGACGCGGCTACAACTTTTTCAAACATTTACAATGGCCACCTCCGGTGGCCTACATGGGCACTTATAAAACTTCGACAAAAAGGTCGTTTCCTATGGAGATGAACCGGCAAGAAACTCCATGGTTACTCTTTTAAAATGATTTGATTTTACAATATTATCATGTTACAGCATTCGTACTTAAGTTTGGGGGGACAGCATAGGCACGACAATAAGTCGTTGCTTAATACACATACATACTACTACACATACATACTTAATTCACCAATGCCCATGTAGGCCTATGTGAAATAAAATATTTTGATTTTGATTGAATTACTATTTCAAGTATTTACTTTTGTTTTTGTTTTATAAAAAAGAATAAGAATTTAAACGTAGATTTTTATTACAATTTTAAGATATAAGTTATTATTAAAGTTGAATAAAGTTAAGTTCATTACAGTTCATTAAATGTCTATCAGCCAGGGTTGGACAAAGAGAATGTTGGTTTTAATAGGGGCGCTGTCCACCGGAGGTGGCCATTGTAAATGTTTGAAAAAGTTGTAGCCGTGTCCACCAGTGGTGGCTACAGTGAATTATTTTAATAATGATTCTCACTGGTCACCCCCCGGGGACAGTGGGAATTATTTTTAAAAATTGTGACACTGTCCACCCGGGGTGGACAAGCAGGGGGTGGACAGTGGTAATAAACCAAATATTTGACTAGATAAAAAATGGTAAAAGTACTAGTTGGTGAACAAGTTATTGTTCAAACGTTCACTTGCCAAATATAGGTTTTCGTAACAATTATTTGTAAAGAGATTTTTTGGTAAGTAATAATTTGGCAAATGAAATTATGCGAAAATTTGTTTGGGAAGTGATAATTTGGCAATTTCTTTTCGGTAAAACAAGGGAGACCCGAATCTATGATATACTCGTAAGTCAAGGCCATAAGACCAAGACATTTATTTTTAGTATCTTAACTTGTGCACATACCTCTAAGTTTGAGATGAAGAAACCGTCAAGCGTCCCGTTTCTATCTTCCTAAGCTTTTAAGATGTAAGAAAACTGGATTCCTGACTATATTTGGTATACTTTCTTATCTCGCAGCGTAAAACACTTGCACATGTTTTTCTTCCATGAAGTATCCTGGGAGATAACCCATCCAGTAGAGAACCACCAGATACTTGTGATGTTAATGATTGGATGCTCGTTGGAGTGACCACTAGCTGTTCCACTGGCTGATAACGACGGCCATGAAACTACTCTTTGTGTTGAGACATAATATACAATTGATGATCCGCATGTGACCGTTGCTGCACCGTGATGGGATCACACATAGTGCCCGCATATTCCCAACAGAGCTGTTTACTCTTATCCGCGCCCGTTCATAAAGATGGTGATGGTTGAACTTCTTGTTTATGAATTGTTCTGACTTGGCGGAACCTTATGAAAACGGTTCTAAGCAATCATCTTGAAGTAATAAATCGAAACAGCCCTACGCACACAGATGTTTAGAAAACAAGAAAACTCTAAATATTAATATGAAAAGCCATAGTTTGTCGTTATTTTGAAATCGTTTGTGGAATATTCTATGTCAGCGGGAACTCTAGCTTGTTGCTTCAGTCGAAGAAGATTCCTGTTGGGTATACCATAGTTCAATAGTGGCGTCCAGTTTCTCGTGAAATTCTTTCAAGAGGGCTTCAAGTTCTGCGGTTTTAACATCCAGTTTTTCGAGAATAGAATCCACAGCTTCTTTAACTTTCTCTTTAATTTCTGCCTTTAGGGCTTCCTTTTCGACCAGAGCACTGTCCACATTGTTGATTATTTCCTCCACGACCTCTTTCACTTTGTTGATAATTTTGTTAAAGGCCTCTTCTTTTTGGCTTTGACTCCATTCCAGTTGGCTGACTAAATTATTCAGGTCGTCTTCCACTTTGGCGTAGAATTTTTCCTTGGTTGCTATCAAATTGTTGATTATTGTGCCCACTATGTTTGCAACACCATCGAGAACGTTTTTCACTTGCCCTCCAATATTTTCCACTTGCTGTCCAACTGCTCCCAATACTCCTAACAAAGAAAGACAAATAAATTTAGAAAGAAAAATAGGCTTTGTACTAATAGATAAAATAATTCGACGAGACGGTTAATGATTGATTAATGGCTGAAGATTGGAAATGCCCAAATTGTCCAGCACCGCCCTTATGACACAAAGCAATAACCGTTTTCGTGATGACGTTGTTGAAAGAAACAAAGTTGTTATAACCTGTTTATTCTGCACAAAAACCACAGGAATCTGTAATCTCTGTAGAGTTGCACCTACCACAAATCAAGACTCCGTGCTGCGACTGAGACATTCAAGATGGAAAATCCCAATAACAATTTGCCCGACCTGGGAATCGAACCCACAGCATTCGAGGCAGTCACGAGCAGTGAGGCGTAACCCTTCACTTTCTGACAAATACTGGAGACCTTCCTGATCTGTCTCCATTGTATCGGAAAACCATACAAAAGTTAGTATTAAGTGGCACAGCCCGGATGATAAAATCAACTGCGATATGCCAGCTGCCCAGCGAACGGTAGACACGAACGAAACGGAGTTTGCCGAACGGTACAAGCCTTAAATAAAGCCGAATATAATTATGTCATTTCTTCGGGTCTGTTTTTACACATCATAGGCTAGCGTATCGCCAGGACTCGTCTGATGTGAAGCGATAATGATCGGCTTTGCATTTCAACAAATACGCACCGCCGAATTAAATGTGCCGATCCCAACAAGCGCGTAGCAGACATTAGGTCCACGGGATTTTCCGCAGAACATGGTACATACACATAGCACCTATAGTAGAAGTAATCTTAGGAAGCGTTGCACTAGACAAACTTGAGCTTTCCTACTAAAGAAGATAACGTCATGAAGACATTTTGCTAAATGACGGCTATACCAGCAATTTCATTGAGATAGATTCGTTTAGACAATCGAATACTATAAAATGTCAAAAACTGCACTGAGAAAACTGCACTGCAGTGGACCAAGTAATGTAGGTAGTTGTATTCATGCTAATTTAGGTCATTCAATTAGGCCATTGCACGTATAGTGCACCTAAAAAATATGCTGTGTTTTTAATTTTCTAATTAGCTCCCCAAATGTGACCCCGCAGAATTCATTTATTTGCGTTACACGTCTATGTCACAGAAATTCATATGTATAACAAATTTCAACCTGCTCGGTGCAATCAATTCGGAGGAAATTGGCTGTGATGGACGGACAGATACATGAGTGATGCTTTAAGAGTCCCGTTTTAAAAATATTTAAAAATGACATACCCTTACTGACGTCGCCAAGCGCACTCAATAAGCCCGGTTTCGGTGTCGCCTGAGCAAAGCCTAAGCTCGCCTGTAACAATTGAATTCACTGCTAATAAGATAATCGTATCATCTATCATTTCAGTTTTTCTTTTTCTATTTCAACAGGGAAATAAAGCATTAGAAAATCGCTTTCAACTTATGTTTTATTTCGAGTTAATACAATTAAATTGGTTTCACTTTGAGTCTCAGAATCAATGGCAAAATAGCTAACTCACAGTTGAAGGGAATTAACAATTTACCTGAATTATATTCATGAAAGTTTTCAATCTGCGGTATAGAATATTGACATGTTTTTGCCGATTGCAGTGCACTGCGAGCTGGAGACGCACAGATCGTACTTTGCCAAGTAAGATATGAACTTTATTAACGTGGTTGATGTTCATACTCGTGTAAGCAAATGTCGCACACGAATGTGAACGTCAACACTATATCTACGAGTAACGTTCATGGTCGTATACGAACCCATCCTTTACTTAGCAAAATGAAGTCGGAATGCGTTCTGTGAACGATGCAGGAAGTAAGCAACGAACCATACATTATTAAATTAACAAAAAACAACATGTACTTACGATCACGACGACTAATAACAGAGCTGTCTTCATTTTGGAAGAGAATTATTTATTACAATCTTCGTGGAAGCACTTGCAACTTGTAATTTCGGTCAGAGAGCGCAGCCTTTTATATGATCCTAATATTAGTTTAGCTTTCAGCTTACACCTGTGCACATAAGGAACCGAAAAAATAAATAATTTATACTCAATGCAACACACTATTTCCTGTAGACTCAGGTTGGTTCCATAATGTTTGTAATGCATACTAATATGCACCTACTTGTAACACGTAGAGCTACACTACTTTTGGAATACTCAAAATGTTGCTCTTGAAAAACTAACATCCGATTCGTGTTTTCATATAGCCCTAGGGCTATCTTGGCCGACTGTAACATGGGTTTGTACTTACATCGTGATATTCATGTTTGGTCGAAGGAAGAGCTACACTTAGAGCCCACTACCGAGACTATCTAAAAGATATTTTAATCTCTATTAGCATGTTGCGTTTCACAACTAAGAAAATCGCAGTTGGTAATGCCCAAACAGATGGAATACTCTTTAGGTACTATGCATGTAGTTCACACAAATAACACCGTAAAATTCTATCTTTCAAGACAACCTTTTGATGAATGAAAGAGATGAGAGACAATACTGCAGCCGCGGATAGCCAGCGGTGAAACATTTACATACAGGTAGATATGTAGTATAAATACACAAAACTGATACTTACAGATTTTTATAACTATGTAGGTACCTACTTGTACTACAGTCATCATGCAAAAGCGAAGAATAATAAAAATTGATGAGAAAATACTCGATGCAAAGTCGCTTTCTCGTTGGCGGTGTGACGGAATTGCAACAAAAAATCATAAACTGATGGCAAACATTATCGTTCCCATGCTGCTTACAGAAAGTGGACACTTTCCAAGTAGGTTAAAACGACATCTTTAGAAAATTACTTGTCTTTGCATGCTAAATGTTTGAAATCATACGTCTAAGTTCAATTTCTCTATTTTTCATTTTACTGAACAAAATTTGAAATAAAATGTAAAAGGAGATCATTAATTTTCAGCCCGAAAACCAAGCCCGGAAGCCAACGAAAAAAAACATGTCACCGCTGTTGGGGAAGTCAGTCCGAGTATTTTTGCTACGGCACTAAGTCTCTATTTATATTCTTCCAGTTGATTTTTTGGTTTGAAAAATCTGGTTTTCCGTACGTTTTTTTTATGACAAAAATATTTTCATCTGCTGGCGAAAAAGTGATATGAGCTTGTTAGGATGATGCCTCAGTTCTTCAATCCTTAAAGAGAAAACAGATTACGTCAAGACTAATACTACTTCGAATGCCATAGTGGGGTTGCAGGTAGGAATGCTAAATGCCAGAATGCGTTACGGTACTAAACCGCAACACGGTGACACTACAATGAAATAAAGGACATAGTAGATCACTTGGAAACGATGCAGCTTCCGAACTCGCCAAGAGAGATACCGACACGAAAGCCTTCGGACCCGAACCCATTGTGCCCATTCCTTTCAATCAGCTAAGGAGTTGGTTAAAGGATCACACTCAGACACAAGCGGAGAAATGGTGGACCTCGACACCGGGGTGTCGGCAATTCAAGGACGCTATGCCATCCCTGGATACGAAGCTGACCAAACGCCTTCTGCACCTGGACAGAGATAGCCTGCGACTGGTGGCGGGGGCCATCACTCATCACACAGGACACTGCTCACTGAACAAATACCCTAGGTATCACTGACAGTCCCCTGTGCAGAGCGTGCATTGAGGCGGAGGAAATACCGGCGTCACCCAGATCCGCAAGGAAATTCTTGGAACACCAAGATCCCTTGCGGTTGTCCTGAGAAGACTGGGAAGATTGATCTGCTTCTGGTGGGCTGGTTGGAATAACGGCCGCCAAGGCTCGCAAACCATGACCCACTTTAAGGACTAAGTGCAGAAACCAAAATTCAATTTCATGCAATACCTATTTGCGAAGGGACTTTGCGTATGTACATCCAAAAGAGGTCTAATTACTTTTTCCAGCGAGAATCTTGCAGCAATCACAAATACAGTAACCTGGTCAAGCCTGTTTTAGAGATGCTACAGAGAATTGACAAAGTCACGGCTATGCTATGCATATGCCTCAAACACGACATACAGATCAAACTTAACTTACCACTCAACAAGCGAACAAATCCCGTTTTATCACAAATACTTGGAAGTAATTAATGGACGCTTCAAAAGGGATTTCCAGCTTTGAGAAACAGCTATATCAACCTCTCTTTAAAGCACATGATTGAATACAACGACACTTAAATCTTGTCCTTTTTGCAACGGTTGAATAATATTCACAGCGGTTTTGTGTCATACATAATAATACTTATTAAAGGTCATCATCCCGACAAGCTCACTTTTTTTTCAGCAGATGAAAAGATATTTTTCAAATAAAACGTACGGAAATCAATTTTTCAACCAAAAAAATCTGCTGAAGGAACGGTAGCAGAGACGTATTGTCGTATTAAAAAATACTCTTTGTTTTTCGTTGGCCGACACTGAATTTTGGACCGAACTTTGTATGATCCGTGAATGGTCTCCTTTATTGGTTAATGTAGGTTTCATTACAATTTAGGGATACGGATGACGATATTACGGTCGAAATGAAAATACAAGATGGCAGTTGTGAAAATTCTCAAAATTTCGTCATGAGTGGCCTTTTCAGGTTGATCTTCAGATTAAGCCGCGCTTGCCTAGGTTGGTCGGTCCGTGGATGGGTGATCAACCACTACTTACCGAGTTTCCTACGTGCCTCAGAAAGCACGTTAAGACGTTGTTCTCGGATGACATTCGTAGATCCTTGGCAGTCGTTACGTTACAGGTAGAAAGTCGACGGCAACCCGAAAGTTTGTCAACCAGTCTTATATTATAACTCTACCCTCCATTGACACATTTACACTACCGTGAGCTCCCTAATAACACATAGATATTACTACTACTAGGAACATCAAACCAATTTATTTATAACTAATTACCCGTTAATAGAGCTTACAATAAAAGCGAACAATGTAATCATCAGTTATGTAACTTTTCGCAATGCATTTGGCAGAATATGTATACTCATTTGATGGTCCGCACAGATGTATAGGGGTATGAAGAACAGGGTTTAAAGTTCTTCATCCCCCATAGGAAAGGGAGGATCCTCCGACCAGACGGGTGTTGCCTGGTCGGGTACTGCCCGTCAGTTGTTGTCGGGTTTTTTCTTTATAGTCTTAAGTCGCGGATAACATATGACGCCAACAAGAAGAGCACGCGATCTTAGATTTTCGCTCTTTAGTGTTAGGACAGAGGCAGCAAGGACCAGGTCAGGTAGCTTGAAGGACCTTACCTTAGTTTTTAGGATACCCTGATATCCTGAGGCAATCTTGGCCATTGTAATCTCTCTAATACTGGTTTTATAAGCGCATTCATCTGAAGAATCTCCAGTATTCAGCTCCTCATGGTCTGAATTCTCCAAGATATGTGCTATTTCATCATCAACCCTTTCTTTATCGTGTAGTTGTGCCTAACCTGGCGTCAAAGTTTTTATGCCGCCCATAGGCCTCTGACTTGGCTTTACATGTCAACGAGAAATACCTCTCAGGCATGCTGGTTTGGTTTACCCTCGATGTTTTCCTAGTGCAAGTGATAATAAACGCTTTTCATTTTCATTTTTTCACCTAAAAGGCCGATTTCACATCTGCCAAATCGATATTAAATCGGACTTTTAGGGGTGATGGGTGTGTAGCTGCAAGTCATACATCCATCCGCTGGCGCCGCCGACCTTGTACTGACGCCCCGCGCCCCGAGAGGGGGTATTTATACGCAGCGCAGTTTGGCGAGCGATCTACAACTGCGACACGCGCACCACCACACGTATTATTTAGAAACTACATTTTGTAAATACGATTTAGGAAAACCACTACTTGTGCTCATGTATTTTACCATATGACCTGTACATAATTTCTGTATAAGCTAAGCTATCCTAGACCTGATTATAACCAACTTCCTATCTACATCTGGAGTATCATTTACACTACCTAAGCGCTACAGTGGTGACCCCGACGTGATAGTGATTTTGTGAAGACCTCCAGATCGAGTGTTCACCATGCCTAACGAAGGAGGACTAGAAGTGTCAGGTGTGTCGACGTCGCTGCGCATTCCACCTATCTGGCGAGACAGAATACGCTTGTGGTTTGCCCAATTCGAAGCCATCATGTCTCCGCAGAAGAAGGGTGACCAAGCCATGTACGAGCTCGTTATTGGACACCTTGAGAAGCAAGACCTGGATGAAATATCAGACATCATTCTCCATCCACCGGAAAACCAAAGGTATGACGCACTGAAGTGTCGGTTGTTCCAAGTGTACGAAGAATCTGAGCAGCGGCAAGTACAAAGATTGCTGTCTGAGATGGAACTCGGCGACATGAAGCCTTCACAGCTGCTACGTCGAATGAAGAACCTCGCTGCAGACAACATCTCCGACTCAGCACTGCGAATCATGTGGACCAACCACTTGCCACAATCCATTCGAGCAGTCCTCGCTGTCAGCGATAATATCGCCAAGAAATCGGACATCCACGAGCTAGCGATGATGGCTGACAAGATACTCGAACAGACGCAACCATACGGCACTGTCGCGGCAGTTAGCTCCACTCCCACTACCTCGCATGCATCCACGTCACTGGAAGAGAAGATCGACGCTCTCACACGAGAAATTGCTGAGTTGAAAGCAAAACAATCGCAACAACACAGCTATAGACGCAGATCGTTTAACAGGCGACACTCACGATCGCGTTCGTCGAGCCGGACCAATCATGATCGCGCGCGAAACGACCAATCAGTGATCTGTTTTTACCATCGCAAGTTCGGTAAAGAAGCGAGAAGGTGCACGCGGCCATGTAGCTACGTAGACAGCAGCGCCCGCTCGGAAAACTAACACCTGCGTTGGCCGAGGCGGGAACCGGCGCAAGCAACTCATCCTACCGCCTATTTATAACAGACAAAAACTCACGTCTATCCTTCTTGATTGATACTGGCGCCAACGTATCCGTGATACCGAAGAGAAAGGGCGGTAACGCAACACCAACTGATTTCTGTTTATATGCCGCGAACAACACAGTGATTCCAACGTATGGTGAGAAGACACTACAACTGGATCTCAACCTACGTAGACCTTACACGTGGAAGTTCATAATCGCCGCAGTCAGCAAGCCCATCATTGGCGCCGATTTTTTAACACATCATCAACTTCTTGTCGACGTAGCCGGCCGATGTCTCGTCGACAAAGTTACCAATCTCACCGCCAGAGCACCAGTCACCTACTCCGCCGAGCCTACTGTGAGAAGCATCGATGTTGATCAGCCTTATCACCGGCTACTTAGCAAGTACCCTGACATCCTTCGACCGTCATGTATGAAGGACACTCCAAAACACCGGGTGGAACACCACATTGAAACTACCGGTCCACCGGTGTACAGCAAGACCAGACCATTACCACCACATCGATATCTGTCCGTGAAGAAGGAGTTCGAGTCGATGATGCAGCAAGGGATATGTCGTCCCAGCAAAAGCCCATGGTCCAGCCCGTTACACGTCGTACCAAAGAAAAACGGTGACATTCGCGTATGTGGCGACTACCGCAGACTTAATGACGTCACTAAACCCGACCGCTATCCAGTACCACGACTCAAGGATTTCACCTACCTACTCCACGGCAAGAAGATATTTACTACGCTTGACCTAAATCGTGCGTATCAACAGCTACCTGTGTATGAACCGGACATCGAGAAGACCGCCATCACCACTCCATTCGGTCTATTTGAATTCCCTCGAATGTGTCCAGGTCTCAGAAACGCCGGACAGACATTCCAACGGTTCATTAATGAAGTACTCATCGGGTTAGATTACGCATTCCCATTCATTGATGACGTCATCATCGCATCAGACAATGAAGCATGCCACATCGAAGACCTACAGGAAGTGTTACGCAGATTAGACGACTATGGAATAACAATAAATCCATCGAAATGCGTCTTCAGCAAAGAAAGTGTCAAGTTCCTGGGCTACGAAGTGTCAAGTGACGGAATCAAGCCACCACAAGAAAAGGTCACTGCAATCACTGCCTACCCCCAACCACAGACAATTCATGACTTACGTCGATTCATCGGAATGGTAAACTTTTATCGCGACAGCATTCCAAATGCCGCACACATACAAGCACCACTCAACGCGTACCTGCATAACTCCAAGAAACGCGACAAAACCAAAATCGAGTGGAACACAGAAGCTTTACAAGCATTCGAGTTGTGCAAAGCCGGCATACAAAACGCAGCTTTGCTCGCTCATCCATCGCCATCACCGAACGACGCCATCTCCCTAATGTGTGACGCATCGAATACATGTGCAGGAGCCGTACTACAACAACTTGTAAACAAGAAATGGATACCACTGGGCTATTTCTCAAAGAAGTTCTCCGACACACAGCTGCGATACAGTACATTCGACAGAGAATTACTATCCATTTACATGGCGATCAAACACTTCAGGAAAATGTTCGAAGGAAGAGAACTCATTGTTTACACCGACCACAAACCGCTGACCTACGCTATTCGCAAGCCGCCGTCAGATAACGACACACAAAGACGCACTCGGCAGTTATTATTCATCAGCGAGTTCACTACGGACATTCGTCATGTGAGTGGAGTAAACAATGTCGTCGCCGACGCACTCTCACGCATCGAAACCGTCGACCTACCATCGCCAATTAACTACGATGACGTATCTCAAGCACAAGAAAGGGACAGCGATATACCCAATTTATTGAAGCAAACAAATATTCAACTAAAGAAAATCGTCATGCCCGCAACAAACAAGCCAATATTCTGCGAAACGTCTACGTCACACGTTCGACCGTACCTACCAACTGACTTTCGTCGCATCGCATTCAACGCCGTGCACAATCCAAGTCATCCCGGGTTACGAACTACACGCAAGCTCATGCAACAACGCTATTTCTGGCCAGCAATGAACACCGACATTGGCAATTGGGCGAAAACATGCACATCGTGTCAACGCTCGAAAGTTCTTCGTCACAACCACAGTGAAGTTGCAGCGTTCCCACCAAGCGAACGATTCCAACACCTACACACCGACATCGTCGGTCCTCTACCAACTTCATCATCTGGACATCGATACCTGTTGACAATGATCGACCGCTGCACACGATGGCCCGAAGCAGTACCTTTACGGGAAATCACTGCCGATATCGTCGCCAAAAAGCTATACGAAACGTGGATATCTCGTTACGGGTGCCCTACAAGAATAACGACTGACCAAGGACGACAGTTCGAAAGCTGTCTATTCCGAGACCTCGCACAACTACTGGGAGTCGAACGAACCCGTACCACTGCCTATCACCCGCAGAGCAACGGCATTGTCGAACGCTGGCACCGAACACTGAAGACCGCACTTATGACTCGCCTACAAAATAGCAACAAATGGATCGCCGAGCTACCTACAGTGCTAATGGGATTACGAGCCGCCGTGCGTACAGACACCGACACCAGCGCCGCGCAGCTCACCTACGGCCAAGCATTGCGACTGCCAGGTGATTTCATCGCACCATCACCAGCAGCGAAGACATTGAATCAAAACTTCGTCGATCAACTACATGACGTCATCACGAAGTTAACACCAGCATACAAATCGCATTCCAACAAGCGATGTATGTTCGTGCACAACGATCTACAAACATGCAGCCACGTGTTGATACGCGACGATACCGTCCGCAAACCGCTACAACAGCCATACAAAGGTCCGTACAAGGTCATCGAGCGCAACGAGAAGTTCTTCACCATCCAACTGCCAGGAAGATCCAGCACAATATCGATCGATAGACTCAAACCGGCATACACTATCAACACTGAACAACACGACCACACGAGTAGTGAGGCACCGCAGTCAGCTACAGCTACCAGCGAAGATCACACCAGCCTACTCCCGGCCAACACCAACGAGCACCGTACCAGATCAGGCCGATTAGTGAAGATGCCTGTACGTTTTCACTAGGGGGGGAGTACTGTAGCTGCAAGTCATACATCCATCCGCTGGCGCCGCCGACCGTGTACTGACGCCCCGCGCCCCGAGAGGGGGTATTTATACGCAGCGCAGTTTGGCGAGCGATCTACAACTGCGACACGCGCACCACCACACGTATTATTTAGAAACTACATTTTGTAAATACGATTTAGGAAAACCACTACTTGTGCTCATGTATTTTACCATATGACCTGTACATAATTTCTGTATAAGCTAAGCTATCCTAGACCTGATTATAACCAACTTCCTATCTACATCTGGAGTATCATTTACACTACCTAAGCGCTACAGGTGGATTGGCGGCGGCGACCTCTCGCGTCCGGCCCTGGTTCAAGCCATGGTCCGGGGCGAGAGGGAATGGGAAGCCGTCGCCTCCTTCTGCGAAGCAGTCATGCTAGCGAAGGAGGCGGCGGAACGTGAGAGGGAGATATCCTCACGTCCCAGCCGCCGCGGGAGGAGAAGCACCGGGCGTCGGGGGCCACGCCGTGATGGCTCTCGGCCACCGTAGGCGCGGGCCTGTGGACGGTGAGTAATGGGCTAGCTCGCCGTCCGTCCGTCGTATGACGACGGGCAGGCCGTGTCGACTGCGCGTTCGTGTTCCACGCGCGCCTCAAAGAGATGTCAGCAAACGGGAGGGGCCCGCAGGGGCCGATGCCTGCCAGGGCTGCGGGACTGTTCGAAAGAGATACCGCGGCCCTGGAACATAAAAGGCCAAAGAAGGAACATGTGTGGTTTTTAGTCAGTAAGAGTCTGACACTCTCTTCCGCTCCGCCCAGAGCGGGAGGGGTCATTTGATGATGTCCAACCCTCCAAAAAAAAAAAAAAAAGGGGTGATGGGTGAATATGATCGGAGTGACCATGAAATTTAAAAAAATATATTATAATTTAGGTAACAAACTTAATTATTGCACTTGAATAAATATCCACACTCAATGACGTTATTAACAACTTATATTTAGGTACTTCAATTCCTTATTTGTCTTCTGAGAAGAAAAAAACAATATCCAGGACTTATGTATCTAGTCACAGTTGTGCACATAACAAAATGTTACACAGTAAGAAACTTTAATAAGTCTTCCGGGTAGTGCCAACTACATAGTTATTTTAATTACTGTTGTAGATTTAAGTGTTAATCCCAGGCTGTGGTCTGTCTGGGGTGCTTGGTCAGAAAACCTCCACGGGGGCCCAGTGGCTGCTGGTCCCTCTCGATACGTCTGGAGGGAACAGCAGCTGCTGGGACGGTGCACCCTGGGCGCGGCAGTATCCTTCCCCGATGAATGGGAAGAGATTCGTATTCCTCGGGGAATGTTACTGTCGTGGCCAATATTCTGACACGGTGGGGTCCAGTTTGGACCAAGGGGACGGTTCTCCGCGCGTCCCTCTAAAACGCAGAGGGCGCAGTGGAGGAGCAAGGGCGGGCTCGGTGTGCACTAACCCTGCCTCCGAGCAGACCCTGTCCCCATCGATATCGTAATCCCATCGTCGAAGTGTCGTGGATCACGTCTCGCGGCTTCGATCGGGACCGAGGGTCTTGGCTTGGCCGCCCGGACCGCGAGGTAGAAAACCTCTATAAAAAGTTACCCCGAATCCCAAGCGGCGCCGCACCGCGAGGGGATGTATGGCTGACGGGTAAATCAGTCGCTAGTGCGTCCCCCCGCCAGAGTACCAGCCGACACTCTGGCGGGTAATAAATCCCGTAGGCTTATCCGGGTACAGAGGGTACCCCAGATGGACTGTTTAAATCCCCTACACTCGTGGGAACAAAAATGGACACAAACAACAAAAACAAAACATCAAACAAAAATATTGCCGAAGGCAATGGTGAAGAGAGGAGGGATGCGGGGTCGAAGAGCGACGCCGCATCCAGCGATGTGAGCTCGGCGGGAGGCTCAGAGAGCTCCCGCCGCGAGAGGACCGGGACTGCTGCAGCGGAGAACTCCAAGTTCTTCCGCAAGCGGTCCTGGCCGGAGGGCGACCATGAGTCGTCCTCCGAAGGCGAGCTGGCCTCGGCCCGCAAGATCCCCACCAGCAAGCGGTCCTGGCCGGAGGGCGACCATGAGTCGTCCTCCGAAGGCGAGCTGGCCTCGGCCCGCAAGATCCCCACCAGCAAGCGTGGTGGGATCCGGGGCAAGGGGCTGGGTCTCTCAGCGGCCCAAAGCGCGGCGCGGTTCGCTGAGGAGGGGCGTCACCCGGGGGTGGCCGGTCACGGGGTGGCTCGTTCGGGCACCTCTGGTGACGAGGCGGGTGCAGCTGGCGGCTCCGATGCGGAGCGTAAGAACAGGTTTGTGGCGGAGGTGGAGGCCGCTTTGAGGGTTGTGGCCCACAAAGTGAAGCCCTCCACCAAATTTGGGGCCATACCGGCGGCTTCCGCCTCCATCCTGGCGGCAGCGGAGGCCACCTACGCGAGGCCTCCGCCAGGCGAAGTGGCCAAATTGCGGGCGGAGGTCGCCCGCCTGACGGCCGCCACGGAGCTTCTCCAAAAGGAGAACGAGAAGCTCCGGGAAGACCTTGCCGGTCTGCGCGAGCCCGGCTCCCGTGAGGCGCCCCAAAAGGGGGGCCAGCAGTGGCAAGGCCAGCCTGTGGCGGTGGAGAACCAGGTGCTTACCCTGGTTCGGCAGGAGCTGGCGGCCTTCCAGGCGCGGTTCTCCGTCCTGGAGGGCATTGTCCTGCGCCCCCCCTGGCAGCTAACAAGGCCGCCCCGGGCCCGAGGGCGGCCTCATATGCCTTGATGCAACCAGACTGTACAACGGCACCAGGCTTCGTATCACAGAGCTGAGCTGCTAAAGGAGAGAGCGTTTTAAGTTCCCGCATACCCATTATTCCAAATAACTTACCATTTCAATTTAAGAGGTTACAATTTCCCTTAAAATTGGCCTTCACAATGACGATCAACAGATCGCAGGGCCAAACCATAAAAGTGACAGGTATTCAATTGTGCACTCCATGTTTCTCACACAGTCAATTATAATTATGTTGTTTGTTCAGTGCCCAAAAATTCACGTGCTTGCGGAAAATAATAGAATAGAATAGAATAGAATTTTATTTTGCAAACATGGGTAATACACAATAGTTGTTATAAAATATCAAAGCTCAGCCATATTTTACCATTCGGCATGCAAACATTTACATTATTTATGAAACTTGTGCTTACATTTTAAAGATCAAATCGATTATATTATTATTGCTACAATTATCATTCAATATATCAATTAATAAATTATCATTTTCATTACAATTATCATTCAGTATAACAGTTAATTATTATTAATCAGTTTATTTCAGATCAAAAATTAATCCATACAAAATAAATAAAAAATGAAATACAAAGAAATAAATTAAATTAAATTATTACAATTACATTGTGTTAGTAATACCTTACGCACTACGTTAGTTAAAACCCATCACAATACGCATTCATTTGTTCTGGATAGGGCAATCCGCACGAGATACAACCATCTGCAGGATACTGTTGCTACTGCCTCGCACTCGCTGCAACAAGGAGGCTACTTTCTTGCGTATAACCGCATGAAAGCCGTCCGTTCTTGCCTCCGCAAACATTCCGGACGCACTACAATAGCGAGGCTGCCGCATCAGCATCCTGAAGACGTTGTTGTATTGGACACGCAGAGCACTAGCAGCCCGGCGAGTAAAGGTTACCCACAGACTGCCCGAGTACAACGATTGGCAGTACGCCTTGAAAAGAGTAATTTTTACTGCTCTCGAGCATCGAGCAAACCTGCGTGCAACCATATTCCCTCTGACTGCCAATGCTCTGCGCTCCCTCTCTATATCTGCGTCATCTTGCAACTGTTCTGTCACAATGTGACCCAGATACTTAAAGCTGCTCACCACCCTCAGAGCCGCACCATTTAGCATAATAGGCGGAACATGCACTGGACCACGATTTTCACTCCTGAAAACGAGCACTCCGCTCTTCTTCGAGTTATAGCTCAGTCCATGTTCCGCCGCGTACGCCTCACAGATTGACACAAGCTTACGCACTGCCCCCACCGACGGTCCCAGCAGTACCATGTCGTCCGCATAACTGATGTTATTTAAGCTAACTCCGTCTACAAAACAACCCACATGAGTACTGCTAATTACGTTCGGCTGCAGACGAGGATGCAAAAGAAACCGATATAATTTACTTAAACACTTTAATTAATATAATTATTACAATTAAATCGGTAAAACTAGGATGCGCGACAATTGCTCGATGTGAGAAACAAGAGTGATGCACAAATACACTAATCTTCGATCCCACGCCATCGGAATGCTGAGAAGGCGAATTGCACGATGCCGGCGGGCGCATCGCGGTAGGTCATTGTCAATGCGGTAGGTATTCAAATTCAAATTCAAATTATTTATTTGTGAAACATAGGTACAATATAATAAGGTCTAATTCGAATGTCAGGATCGCTATGTTTAACCTAATAGGCATACAAATTTTGGATACACTAATTGAGAAAAAAAAAATCATGCATTGTATTATTAAAATTAATTATACACTATTAATTATTCAAATTAAATTTACCATTAAATAGAGCTTAGTTTATTAAATAAATCGGACACTTGACTCACACAACGACATAATTATCTAATTATTATTTATTTAAATTGTCTGTTAAGAATTCACCAATGGAATAGTAAGCTTTTTTAACCATAAAGTCTGTTAGCATTCTTTTGAATTTGTTAACATCATTCTCAACTCTTATAGTCGTGGGTATCATATTATAAATTTTTGGAGCCATTCCCAGAAAGCTTTTTGCGTATAATGCTGTTTTATGAGGCATAGCGTGAATTTTGTCCCTGTGACGTTTACTAGTCAGGGTTTCAAATAAATTTAAGTTTTTTTTAACGAACATTGCTACTTCAAATGCGTATAAAGATGGAAAAGTCATAATTCTTAACTCCATAAAGTGTGGTCTGCAACTATCAGTAGCTTTTATTTGACACACTGCTCTTAAACACTTTTTTTGTGCCTTAAACACTAGCTCCCTATGTGATGAATTTCCCCAGAACATTATGCCATATCGTAATGTAGAAGACACGTATGCATGATATGCAGTTAGTACGGTTTCGCGGCTTGCTATTTTACTGAGATTATGCAGAGCGTACTGGAACTGATTTAGTTTTTTTATTATATGTTCTATGTGTTTACTCCATTTCATATTCTCGTCTATATAGAGTCCCAGGAACTTTGTGTGCTGTGTTTCTTCTATAGTTTTATCAGCGTATTTAATATTAAGTTTATCTTGATTAATTCTTTGTTTAAATGACATAACATAGGTTTTATCTAAATTTACATTAAGATTGTTATTATTTAACCATGTTATTAACCTGTTTAGATTCAGATTTATCTCCATTTCATAACTATGTGATTCCGTATTTTGTACTGTGAAAATAATTGTACTATCATCTGCGAACAAAGTCATGGGATGTTGAATAACTCTAGGCATATCGTTTATGTATACGAGGAACAATGGTGGGCCGAGGACGCTACCCTGAGGTACACCAAAGTTCGTTTTTCTTGGTTTCGATTGGTACGTTAGTTCTAATTTTGTCTTCTGGCAGATCTTTGTTATACTAGTTATTTGATACCTATTTTTTAGATACGATTCAATTAATTTTAATACGTTGCCCCTTACTCCACACTTTTCCAATTTAGACAAAAGGATATCAAAATCTACAAAATCAAATGCCTTGGTCATATCCATGAACAAGGCAGTCGCACGTGTTCGTCTATCCTTGTTTGTTATCACTTTATTTACCAGGCTATATATTGCCATATTTATATTTTTGCATTTTCTAAAGCCGTACTGTTCTTCCGCAAATATTCGATTTTTTTCAAGAAATGTATACAGGTTGTTATAAATGACTTTTTCAAAGATTTTTGAGAAAATTGGAATTAATGCTACAGGTCTATAATTCTTAGGGGTTTGTCTGTCATCTTTCTTATATAGTGGTTTTATTACAGATATCTTTAAACCTTTAGGGTATGTACCATTTTCTATGCATAAATTTATAATGAAACTAAGAACAGGAGATATTTCAATGACTACACTTTTTATTACTTTCGTAACAATCTCGTCATAGCCTGCACTATTGGTGTTTTTTAAGGTTCCGATAATTTTATATATATCAACAGGGATTGTAGCAGGCATAAACATTGAATTTGCTGTGTTGGTAATAAATGTTAAGTCAGGATTTTTACTATTATTTAGCGGTTGAACTAAATCAACATAATAATTATTGAACGCTTCTGCAATTTGTAGCGCAAGTATTAGTCACTGTCTTCAGATTTTAGGGTTCCGTAAGTAGGACATAACATCTCCCTCCACGAGATCGGCAACTATTTGAAAACTCTAGTCGAAAATAGTGTCGATGGCGAAGCTGGATCAATCTCGGTGTTGCAGGCTTCCTTATCCTTAGCCTTAATATCGATTCCATCAGTGGCTTTCTGTAGTTGGTTCAATCTACGACGACGAAGTACAATGATGATAATGAGTACACCTGCACCGGAAAGTAGAATGTATACCGGTATGGTAGTGTGGTATATAGCTTCAGTGTTCGACGACTGTAGCGTTACAGGTTCTTGTAGAATGATTTCAGAGTTACTTGAATGCAAACTGCCAAGGTCAATGGTATCTAGTTTTATAGTTTTCATTGTTACATTATACAAATTTTCCTTAATGATTGGTAAGTCCATAATTTTCAATATCTTTCCCTTAGTTTGATCATGACGATTGCTTGCAGTAAATGCTGTGGTTCATAACATGCAACCTTTAGGTATTATAGATAGATAGCTTCCTTTCAGCATTCTATAGTTATCTTCAGAACAAGTTAAACGAACTTTCGTAGGTCTAGGAAAGCTCACAATAAAATGTTGGTCGTCTAACTGCTCCATAGCTTCAGAAGACAGGATGACTGATGTAAATTGACAGGACTCATTAATTTTCTGATGAAGTATAAGCTGCTGGATACAGTCCAATTGTTTGCCATGGTGGTGACTTAAATTATCCTCGCAAAGGTGACCGTGGCTATACTTCGGACATTCTGTCTCCATGTACAATAGATCTTTTTCGTGAACCGCTAAGAAAGGATAAGTTGGAATTAGGACCTTATCGTCGTGATTAGGAGCCAGGGATAATTTATATAGGACATAGTTAGTGGGATAAAGTATCGGAAATTTCATAACTACCACTATTTCATTCCCATTGTAATAATATCCTAGTCTAATTAAGTCAAAATATTCTCTAAAACTTATATCTAGCAATTGATCCTTATTATATAACATACCTAATTTATTCATCATATCCTTAAACATAGAATTATGTTCAATATATTATGTTCAATATAGAATTATGAATACTTCTTGCCCTAATAAATGCCAATAAATTTTGCAATTTGTCAAGTTCTTTAGACAAATTATCTATATTGTCTCCTAATATCATTAGTAACTGTGCTAAATGAGCATATTTAATGGAATCTGTTTCATATTTACTATTGCTAGCTAAAATAGAGTTAATAGTTTTCTCAATTTTATCTTGGTTTTCTACTATTTTATCTGTAATGTTTGAACTACGTAAAACCCACTGCTTATTTATTTAAATTGGTTTATTTTAATTACTTTATTTTTAAATTGTTGGTTTTACCTTTTACTCTGGACGCTCTTAATGTGCACGTCTTTGTACATCGTTCTCACATATATGTATAATCTCAACATGAATGATGTAACCAGATTTTGTAACAATATTTTGATTTAAAAGAGTGTCCATGGAGTTTCTTGCCCGTTCTTCTCCATAGAGATCTACGTTAGGGAATGGGCAACTACAGTACTTTCACAGTTTTTATGCCTTGTGACTGGGACTGTAGCTACATTTCATTGTTGTCTTTGTTTCGACAATTCAAAAGTGCCTGTAATTGGCCTACTTGAAATAAATGCTTTGATTTGATTTGATTTGATTTACTTAAACTCATTTGGTGATTCATTTCAGCAACTAAATTATTTTCATTCTGTTTTAAGATTGCAATGGCATTATCGTATTTTAATGCATCAGTATAATCTAGATTACCTGAGATGCTCTTTATTACTGAACCAAGACCATCTATGAGACCTCTTTTAACACGCTTTACCTCAAGTGTTTCTAACTGTTCCGATATTTCTTCTAATTTAGTACCTAGATATTTAACATGGAGTTCATAGAGAGGTCGCGACATATTACTAAATTGTGGTGTAAGATTTTGCAATTGCTCGTTAACCGTCTCTAAGCTATTGCGCATATCATCAAGGCTTATAATTTGGAGAAAGGAGTGAAAATGTGAGATAATTCTTGTGGATCCCAGGTTGAAGGGCAAAATACCTGGTCCATCGTTAAGACTGTCTAGCGTTATCTCGTCCGCTCGGGCCAGGGCCAGGGTCAGGACTAGTAGTATTTTCAGTGTCCTGTAACAAACGAGCACTATTAGGCACCCGTTTTAGGCGTGATTTAGGCACGGTGCCTCTTTTCTTTTTAGTGTAGATATGAATAGGCAAATCCGCTAATACTGTATCACGAGTATATCGAGCTGCTAACTTTTGCCTATGGCATAAAGGATTCCTAATAAAAACTTGTTGCTCTGGTTCGTAATTTTCTTCAGGTTCGCGATTCTTATTAACATTTTCAGTAATTACAGTGCGGCGATGAAGTGAAGTGTCGTTGAGAATATCGTATACCTTTGACATTCGTCTACGGTGTTCCTGGGTATATTGTTGTAAAAGATGTTCTGTTAGATTCATATCAAAAGGATCCCGAGGATCAAAATGACCGGTAACTATATCGATAGGTCTACATTTTGTAAAGCTATGTATTGAGCTATTATATGCCAATATAGCATAAGTTATAAGATTAGCAATTGATTCTCCTCGCTGTTCTAATTTTAATATACGCAAATGTTCTAACAGTGTAGAGTTAAGTCGTTCTACCATACCGTTTTCATTGGGTGTATTAGGACAGGTTTTATGATGTTGAACTTTGTGCAATCTAGTAAATTCGGAAAATATTTGATTGTTGAATTCCGGACCATTGTCTGTTACGATAGTTAAAGGCACTCCGTGATGTGTAAAAAACTTTAGTAAAGCTTGTACGACACTTATAGCTGTAGCATCTCTCAAGAAGTATGCTTGACCATACTTAGAGAATGCATCTACTATTATAAGATACTTATTCATTTCAATACTAAGTAGATCTAAATGTACAACTTCAAAAGGCTTTGTAGGTGGAGGAACAATTTGTAACCTTGGTCTAACCGGATTACGATCATACTTAGCTTGCCCGCATATTTGACATTCATTGATATACTTCGTTACGTGCTCTTTCATATTTGGCCAATAGCATCTACGCGATAATGCTAGATAACACTCGTTGATGCCTCTATGATTCGTTTTGCCTTCATGATATTTCTTTATAATTTCCTGTTGCTTGAAATAATCCTTAACATTTTCTACTTCGGTTTTGGTGAGTACTAATTTCATCGCGGAATTTTTAAAATATTTTTGAATTATAGGTATTATAGAATACATTTCTAATGTAGGATTAATTAAAATACCTGTCCTTCTAAACTCGATTTTGAAATTTGTACGACGGTTTTAGTATGTGTTTCAAATGGTTTAGAAACACTAGGCCTGCTTTTTATATCTCCTACAACATTAAGATATATTTGCTTATTAAACTTATTAAGGGGTTCGTCGGAAATAGGGATTTCTAATATGGGACTTTCTAAATCGCTATGGGCGCTCAAAGTCCTAGAATCTGCGCTTTCAGTTCTAGAATCTGAGTCTGAAGGTGCACCTTGTGACGTGTTAACTACTATCGAACTAGCCTCTTCATGATGAATTTCTATTCGTGACAAAGCATCTGCATTAGTGTTATGCTTTCCTTGCTTATAGACAACTGTAAACTCAAATTCGCTTAGCCGTAATCTCCAACGGGTTAAACGGGAATTCGGCTCTTTAATACTCATCACCCATTGCAATGGGCGATGGTCGGTTACTATTTTAAATTTACGTCCAAATAAATATGGCCTGAAATACTTGGTTGCCCAGACTATAGCCAATAACTCCTTTTCTATAGTGCTATAGTTTATTTCACTAGAGTTTAGCGTACGCGAGGCATAGGCTATGGGTTTATCAGAGCCAATAGACCCTTGTGAAAGTACTGCTCCAATTGCCAAATTTGAAGCGTCTGTAGTGAGTATAAATTCTTTTTTAAAGTCAGGGTATTGAAGAATTGGATCATTGACCAAAAGGGTCTTACATTTTTCAAAGCATTCGACATAATTTTGATCAAGTGTAATCTTACAGCCTTTCTTTAAGCTCTGAGTTAAAGGTTTGGTTATTTTAGCAAAATCGGGAATAAATTTTCTATAATAACCAAGAAGTCCTAAAAACCTCTTGATTTCGGTGGGGGTTTTAGGTAAGGGGTATTTTTGTATTGCTGAGATTTTATCTGGGTTAGGCTTTATTCCATCTTTGCCTATAATATGTCCTAGATAAGCTGTTTCTAATTTAAGGAACTCAGATTTGTCCATTTGTATCTTAAAGTTAGATTCGCGTAATCTTTTGAAAACTTTTTCTAGGTTGACTATGTGCTCTTGCAATGATGTACTAAAAACTATTATATCATATAGGTATACTAGACAAATGGTATTCTGGAGTTCTCGCAATACGTTGTCCATTACTCTTTGAAATGTAGATGGACTATTTTTAAGTCCCATTGGCATTCTTAGAAATTCGAAATGCCCATGTTCTACATTAAATGCTGTTTTTGTAATATCTTGGGGGTCCATTTCAAGATAGAATCCACTAGCTAGATCTAGCGTAGTAAAATACTGGCAGTTACCTAATTTGTCTAAGACATCTGCTATATTGGGGATTGGGTATTTATCGTCTATGGTTTTCTCATTAAGTTTCCTAAAATTTACTACAATACGCCACTTCGCCTTTCCTGATGCGTCAGCTTTCTTAGCTACCACCCAAATAGGAGAACTCCAAGCAGAATTTGAAGGTCTAATGATACCTTGTTCTAACATTTTACCTATCTGTTCTTGTACTTCCTGTCTATGAATATATGGATATCTATAACTCTTTGTATAGACTGGAGCCTCATCTGTGGTTTTAATTGAATGTTTGATTTTATTTGTGAATGTTAATTGTTCACCTTCAATATAAAATACGTCGGCATATTGCGAGCACAATGTTTCTAGATTAATGCGTTCCTCTTCATTTAAATGGTCAGTACGAAGGCGAGATAGCACGTCTTTTACACGTTGCTTTTGCTGTTTAGTGCGCGTGCACTCGACATTATGGATTTCGGCAGGTATTGCACGATCCATTGAAAATATTACATCATTTTTACTTGGATTTTGTACTTCTAATATACCCCTATTCTGTTTTACCGTAGTAATGCATTCACTTATAATACAGTTTGAAATAGATTGTTCAGGAATATAAGCATCTCCATCGCGAACATTAATCGGAATCTTTATTAACTTCGATGAACCTGCTGGAATAATATTCTCATATAAATTAGTATTACGTGAATCATAGATTCTAATAGGGTTTGAAGCGAACTTAGTTGTGAATAATTTATTTTTATAATCTATTGTAGCTTCCCATTTTTCTAACAGATCGGTACCAATAAGTCCATCAAAGTAATCGTGGAACTTATAGATATCAAATGAAACTGTACTTGGATCATTAAATTCATTAAAAATAGGTAAAGTAATGGAATAGTCGTTTCTAGTTCTAGCATGAACACTGTGCACTTCGAATGGAGAATAATTTAAAGGAATATCACTAAAGTATTTTTCGACAGCATTAGGACATAGAAATGACTGGTTCGCACCCGTATCTATTAAAAGCTTAAGGGGAGGTGACGCGATTTGAACATATGGAAGGTACCGTTGAGTTTGGAGATTTATTTCTATTTTAATTTGTCGGATTTCCGAGTTTTCTGAAAATCCGGTTCCTTTGATTCTTTGGCGTCATCTTTTATGCTTCCGGACGGCTGAGGATATTCAACACATTCCTGAGGGGATGGTTGAAATTCATAGTACACATTTTCTGGTAACTCATAGCAATCGTAATAAGTTCCATCATAATCGGTAAAGTACTCATTGAACGAAGGATCATTATAACAATCACTAAAATGTATCTCCCGGCTTTTGAAATAATTATTGGGTGGAGGATTGCCTGATTTGCTCCAGTCATGCCTAGAAAAAGCGTTAGTAGGTGGTAATTGTCTGCTCACGAAATGGCTAACACCACTCATTGGGCGTGGTTGCGCTGAAACAGTAGGCTGGTTAGGAGAATTTTGTTGGACTACTTGAAATGGGTTATTCTGACGGTTGTAGTTCGGTGGGGGTGCCCTGAACACTAGCTGAGTTCGGGTCGGACCAAACTGGCGAGGTTGGAAATAATTTGGTTTCCACTGTGGTGGTTGTTGAGCTGGAAATTGGAATCGTGAAGGTCCTGGCATGCTATAATTATTAGGCCTCGGATCGGGCATATTAAACGGCTGAGAGGGCATTTTAAAATGATTACCGGGTTGGTTATTGCTTTTAATTATTTTATCAGGTAAACGGTCATTACGATTTTGTAGATACATGGTATTCGTTTCTTCATGAACAAATTCAAGTGCTTGTTCTATATTTTGAGGGCGCATACAACGCACGCGTGATCCTACAGGATCTTTTAATCCGCGCACAAACGCCTGGAGCGTTAATTTCTTATATAAATCCCTTTTAGCGTCTATCGTAGTTTTTAAGGTGTCGTGTAAGGAAACATACGTCATTATTGTACTAAAAAGATTCTGACAACGCTCATAGAACTCTTGTGGAGTATTAGACCCCTGTGTTAAAAGAGATAAATCGCTATAAAGAGCGGTCTCGTCCCTGTGGTCAGCAAAATTATTTACTAATGCCCTACGAATGCCATCCCAATCACTTGCTATACCATTCGAGTTGATTAAACGAGCAGCAGACCCTACAATTTTATTTAATATACCATTAATAAGTGCAGAGTTACATAATTCGGAACCACCTTGCACATTATAATATTCTTTAACTAAATGATCACACAATTGAATAAATCTAGTCAGCACATTCGGGTTCCCGTCAAACTCGGGTACCAAACGTAATGCTTTATAAACGGTATCTAAATCCAAAGACATTTTTCCAGAAATCGATTCTGTATCTTCGTATAATATATCTAAATCAATATCTCTTCTAGAGTCTATCACTAATTCTCTATTACTTCTAACTAACCTAGTATTCCTGGATTTTCGTGGAAAGAAAATTTTGGAAAGTTATATTAGTACGGGCTAGGAGAAAGCGGTCACTAGAAATAATCTAATGTACTTACATGAACATTATATCAGCCCCTTTGCGTAATCAATGTCTGGATTCCTCGATACAGCACGACGTGTAGATTCTGGATATGGCGGCTTAACGATTGCGGAAATCTTCCTTACGCGAAACCGACCGCGAGTATCCTACCGACTGCGCCAATTACGTTCGGCTGCAGACGAGGATGCAAAAGAAACCGATATAATTTACTTAAACACTTTAATTAATATAATTATTACAATTAAATCGGTAAAACTAGGATGCGCGACAATTGCTCGATGTGAGAAACAAGAGTGATGCACAAATACACTAATCTTCGATCCCACGCCATCGGAATGCTGAGAAGGCGAATTGCACGATGCCGGCGGGCGCATCGCGGTAGGTCATTGTCAATGCGGTAGGTATTAGTCACTGTCTTCAGATTTTAGGGTTCCGTAAGTAGGACATAACATGCTGAGCTCGCCGAAATAAATAAATAATAAATTAAAGGTTTGAATAATAAATTATCATTTTCATTACAATTATTATTCAGTACTTAGATCAATTAATAAATTATCATTTTCATTACAATAAGATTATCATTCTATTAACAAATTATTATTTCCTTTATTCATTTTTTCACAATTTCAATGCATTTTTAAATATTTAAATATAAAACAATATAAAAAAACATTTAAAAATATAAAAAAAATAGTAGCCCACCGGTATCGGGAACAGGGTCCAAGCTACCGGCAGTCAGGGCTCCAGAGAGAGGAACCTCCTAACAATACGAGTCGTGTCCAGGAGTACCGCTTTCTGAATCAAGCCCTTGATCCAGCTGCCTAACGAGAGCCTCCTGAGATGTTGGTCGAGGCTCTTGGCAATTAAGCCATGGGCTGACACGACTATCGGCACAATGATCGCTGAGTCCACATCCCACATGTCGACAACCTCGCGAGCCAAGTCAAGATACTTGATTTGCTTATCTTTCTCGGCTTTCACGAGGTTCTCGTCATGCGGGACCGTAATGTCAACAATCACTGCGCGCCGCTCTGATCGATCCATCACCACTATATCAGGCTTATTGGCTATAATAGTCCTGTCAGTGATGATGGATTGATCCCAGTACAATGTGATATTGCCATTTTCGAGAACTGGGTCGGGCACATACCTATAGTACGGAACTTCCGATTCGACAAGATTGTATTTAAGAGCAAGTTGCTGATGGATAATCCTGGCTACAAGGTTGTGTCTATGCAAGTACTCTCCATTAGCCAGACGAGAACACCCGGAGATAATGTGACGGATTGATTCACCTGGACGGTGGCATGCCCGACATATGTCAACCGTGCCGTCCTTCACAATAAATCTCCGGTAGTTATTCGTCATCATAACTTCATCCATAATTGCACAGACAAAACCTTCAGTTTCCCCGAAGAGCTCCCCGGAACGTAGCCAGGCTACGGACGCTGATAGGTCTACATCGGGCCCATGCAGGGCCCGGAAAAAGCGCCCGTGAAGCTCCTTACTCTGCCATACCTCCCTGCGGTCGTTAGTATCAAGTACTACAGGTTTGCGCCAGTTCTCTTTAGCCAAGGAGAGCGGGGTGAGGCCCTTGTCCACCGCGACTACATCTCGATGCATCCCCACGTCGGTTTCTAGGAAATATTCCCTGAGACTGCATATCTCGCGATTGTGGAGAGTCTTGGCGTTTAAAAAACCTCGACCCCCACACCTCCGCGGGATATACAGTCTCATAACCGAAGAACGCGGGTGATGCATTCGATATGCCGTCAACAATGTACGGACCTTCCTATCCAGGGCGTCTAGTTCTGTTTGAGTCCATTTGAGTATGCCGAAAGAGTACATCAAAACCGGCATGACCCAACCGTTGAAAGCACGCACCTTATTTCCGCCTGATAAAAGACTATTAAATACTTTTTTCAGGCGGCCAAAGAAGCGCTCCTTCAACGATTGTTTCATGTCAGCAACATTGATGCCCAGCGCTTCCGACATACCCAAATACTTATTGGTTTCGGTTGCTGAGAGGGATCTAAGATTTATGGAATCCGAGAGCTGGGCTCCCACAGACTCCACAATCTCCCCTCGCTTTACATGCATAACCGCACATTTGTCCACACCGAATTCCATCCTGATGGCGCTACTGAAAGTCTCAGTTACCTTCAGTAGCTCCATCAGTTGCAAATCGTTGGGGGCAAAGATTTAGATTATTATTATCATTAAAATTAGTCAACAAATATATTTTTCTCTGTTAGAAATTCATTTATACTATAGTAAACTTTATCCGTCAAAAATTTACGTAGTCTACTCCTAAACATCATCGTATTCAAATCTTTCCAACCACTTGGTAATTTGTTGAAAATAATTGGGGCCATGCAATAAATACTTTTGCGCATCAAAGTGGTTTGACATGGTACTTGACAAAGTTTGCTATTGTCACGCCTATTCCTTGGGAACACATCAGCTAGGCGTTCAAAACGACTTGGATTTTGCTTCACAAACATAGCTACTTCGAAAATATAAATACAAGGAAGTGTCAGGATATTGTATTGCTTAAAATAGTCAAATATATAAATAAGTCATTTAATGTTGTATACAGAACGGTATTAGAATAAATAGTGCCCAACAAGGCGTTTGATGGTTTACTTTGAAAAGAAGGTTGTATAGCACCAAAATAAACGGTTTTAAGCCATATCTTCGCCTCATTTAATTTGTTTCGGATCTCTGCGCCCAGAATTACAGTACCCAAAAGGACGCATTTTGAAGTCATCACCCATATTATCACATTTTGATCAGCCAGTCAGTTCTCACACATAGCATAACAACCTAACAACAACAACATAACCTTTAATCCCGGACGGGTTAGGCAGAGGTGTACCTTATCGTACACCCACATTTCGCCGTTCGTTATGTTGAAGTCTCATGTAACAGGAGGCGAGCCTATTCAATTCTATTCCACCAACCGGGCACAAATCCAGATTCCGTGGCTGCTACTGAGATATTCCTGATGGAATACCCCAATAATACTATTATTTATAGTATTTTTTCAATTGCATACATTGTTCAATGTTAAGTGGAAGAGCGGAGTCACCTAACACAAGCATCTTCTTGCTTAAAAGGTGATCTCCAAATCATGTGCGTTATAACTTTATGTAATTTAAATAAACATTTTTTTTTAACACTGCCCGACCCGGTAATCGATCCCAGGACCTCATGCTTAGTAGTCGCACTTGCGACCACTCGACCAACGAGGCAGTTTCTTACATACACACCAAAATTTCCACGCGAAAGAAGTCGCGGGCAACAGCTAGTGAATAATAAAATCGTTATATTCATCCAAACACAAAAAGCAGGGTATTACTACAGAAAGACCGAAAAATTCAGACAAACACAGGCACCTTGATACATATTATTCATACACAATAGAATAACCTTTTGTTGCATAAACAATCCAGATTAAAAAGGCTAAAACAATAAAATAGGAAACAAAACTAAAAATAGTGCGTTGGAGGAGGAGCCACTATCAACGTTATTGTTCGACGGGCTGCTTTTAATCTTGCGAATATCGTCGTCTTTATGTATTGCGTATGCAGTATCACCATCCCGTTCGCGCACCAGAATAGTGGCGTTCCGAATCCAGACATACATAAAGTTAAGCTGTGTGGCCATTTCCTTAACCTTACGAAATAAATGTTTCTTCTTGAGTGTCAGATGCTCGTTCATGTAAATAGTCGACGGCGAACCTGTAAAACCCAGTTGGTCTGTTTTAAAGGTTGCGGAAAGCAGCAAGTAAATTGTCCCGCAGGATACGCGACGACAGCTTTACAATTACATTCTTCGGCCTATTTGTTTGCTGATGAGCATGCGGAACTCTGTGAATGGATATGATATCCCTTTGCGTGATGGGAAAATTAATGGCACTACCAAATGATTCCAAAACGTGAATCAGGTTTTCACTTCTAGTCTCAGGCACATTAAGGATCTCCACATTGCACTGTCTCGCTTGCTGTTCGAGATAATCAAGTTTGGAGACTAATAGCTTGGCTAGATTGCTCAGCACTTTGTCGGCTCATGTCAGCCATTCGTTTCTTGAGTTCAACCTGCTCCTCTGAATGAAACTGCAACGAGGTTCTGAGTTCAATTACATCCTGAGATATATCAGATAAATTTTGTTTCAAAGTATTCTGTTCGGCACGAATACTGCTCATTTCATCCCATATCTCATCCAGGGCGCATCTCAATTCGCTATTCAATTTATTTAAACTCGTATCTATTTCATCGTGCCAGCCGTTCAATGTAGTCTCGATGTCCTCCTTAAAAGTAGCAAACGTATTGTTAATGCTACTTCTCCACCCCTGCAGTATAATTTGTAACTCATTTGTACACGCTTGGAAAGTGTTAGCAGTGTCCTGAGCGACAGACTCATTATCGATTGACGGATTACACGATGAGGCGGGACAGTGTTCTATGATATCGCATGACATATTCAAGCTATCCTCGTGTGTAGGAATTTGTGTGGACCGTACAGGTGTAAGTAAGTTAGACCTAGTACGGCGGGTGACATTATTACACGACGGGCATTTCCAGACCGCCTTAAACTCATTTGTAAGTGCTTCATATTGACGAGGCTGTATATTTAGGCATTCAGAATGATAACTCCCTTCGCAGGCATTACATTTCAGTAGCTTAGCCCCAATGACAAAGAGTGTGTTACAGCCAGTACAGTTCATGTTGAATGAGGTGCGTTATGAGTGTTATGATTATGAGTACGTAAACAAAGCTACTGGTAGCGCCACCTTCCGCCGTATTAAGAAGGATTAACGTAGCGAACTGTCACTCAATCGATGTATCGCTTGCGCATAGATTAACAATACGATGTTAATGAGTAAGCTAATGAGATATCTTCGCAGTTTTAACGTTTACTCATAGATGGCGTTAGTTTGTATGGTTACAACACCGTATGACAATGCAAAATTGAAGCTTTGCTTGTCACTGAATTAAAGTCTCACAGCTTGAAATTGGTAATAAATCAATGTTTATACGTAGCACTCGCTGATCCAAAGATGGTGAAAGGATAAGGTTTAGGTTTAACGGTACTTGACTGGTTCAATCACTCAAAGTCCACTGTTTATATCACCGAAGACAAACACAGATCACACGGAGTTAATTTAGTTCACCACAACTCTGTACTTATTTGAAGACTTGCTTTAACTGATTATGACGAATAATAAATAAAAGCAAAATATTTATTACTTTTTCTATATTTATAAATTAAACTTTACAGAGAGCAAAAACTTAGGTCACCACACTTACAGCGCCATCTAGCGACGACATAATAATTAAAAAAAAAATAAAGAGTAGGAAGTGGTGTTTTAGTAAGTTTGTGATTGTGTTTCTGAGTGTATATTGTGGGTGTAGTTGTTTTGTGGATGTGTTATAGGAGTTGTGGTTGTGATGCTTTGGGTGGTTGTGTGTAGTGCATGTGTGTTATACTTCACTATAACTGTACAACAATTTCTCCGTATCGTCGTAAGTGTTAGGAGCCATTTTGAGACCTTACGCCTGTATTCAGTTTTCGTTAGTGGATAAATTTTAAGCAGCTTATTTGCAATATTATACAGACGAGGCCCTTGGAAAAAGAAGAAGTATCGGCTGAAACTCGTCCTAGCCGGTCCAGCTTGACAGACTTGATGGAAACGCCTTCTTTTTATGACTTTTTTTTTTTTTTTTTTTGGAGGGTGGGAAATCATCAAATGACTCCTCCCGCTCCGGACCGGCTAGGACACACACACCCAAAGCATCACAACCACAACTCCTATAACACATCCACAAAACAACTACACCCACAATATACACTCACAAACACAATCACAAACTTACTAAAACACCACTTCCTACTCTTTATTTTTTTTTTAATTATTATGTCGTCGCTAGATGGCGCTGTAAGTGTGTTGACCTAGGTTTTTGCTCTCTGTAAAGTTTAATTTATGAATATAGAAAAAGTAATAAATATTTTGCTTTTATTTATAAATAAATAAATATCCCTGGACATTTCACACAGCACCATCTAGTCCCAAGCTAAGCAACCTAATGCTTGTGTTATGGTAACTAGATGGCTGATAAACTACATATATACATTTTTTTTTTTGTAAATACATACATATTATAGATAGAAAAACACCCAGACCCGGAACAACTACTTGTAGGTCATACAATATTTGTTCCGTACGGGAATCGAACCCGCGACATGCAGCGCAGCAGTCAATCGCTTGACCACTGCGCCAACCGTGTCGTCAAATTTTTATTCGTCATTTATTATTCGTCATAATCAGTTAAAGCAAGTCTTCAAATAAGTACAGAGTTGTGGTGAACTAAATTAACTCCGTGTGATCTGTGTTTGTCTTCGGTGATATAAACAGTGGACTTTGAGTGATTGAACCAGTCAAGTACCGTTAAACCTAAACCTTATCCTTTCACCATCTTTGGATCAGCGAGTGCTACGTATAAACATTGATTTATTACCAATTTCAAGCTGTGAGACTTTAATTCAGTGACAAGCAAAGCTTCAATTTTGCATTGTCATACGGTGTTGTAACCATACAAACTAACGCCATCTATGAGTAAACGTTAAAACTGCGAAGATATCTCATTAGCTTACTCATTAACATCGTATTGTTAATCTATGCGCAAGCGATACATCGATTGAGTGACAGTTCGCTACGTTAATCCTTCTTAATACGGCGGAGGGTGGCGCTACCAGTAGCTTTGTTTACGTACTCATAAAGTCATATCATAACACTCATAACGCACCTCATTCAACATGAACTGTACTGGCTGTAACACACTCTTTGTCATTGGGGCTAAGCTACTGAAATGTAATGCCTGCGAAGGGAGTTATCATTCTGAATGCCTAAATATACAGCCTCGTCAATATGAAGCACTTACAAATGAGTTTAAGGCGGTCTGGAAATGCCCGTCGTGCAATAATGTCACCCGCCGTACTAGGTCTAACTTACTTACACCTGTACGGTCCACACAAATTCCTACACACGAGGATAGCTTGAATATGTCATGCGATATCATAGAACACTGTCCCGCCTCATCGTGTAATCTGTCAATCGATAATGAGTGTAAGACTAGCCAGAGCAAAAGAGAAATAAAAACCTTGCATTAGAACAGATAAGCATGATTTATTTACTGGGTATCAGACCATCAAAAATAAGCACAAAATAATGAACTACAACATTACATTTATAATTATATTATTACAATTCACTGTACTTACACACGTATTACAGAGCTCATTACACTTCCACAGTTCAACCACTACTGCCTTGCTAAAATGGCGCTGCCTCGAACTTCTAAAATCCCCCTCTACCAGACAAATAGTCAAGCGACATCGCAATATCCGTTAGCGCCATTTTAGCATTTTAAACAAGTCAAATAACTTACTAATTTTACCTAATACATTTGTGTAATTTAAAAAAATACTGTAAATATCTTAAAAATACATAAACTTATAGTATTTAGAGTTTAAATAGCTAACATTCGGCCATCCAAAACCTCGTACGTCCTCGTACGGTAGACAAATACTCAAAATCAAAATATTTTTTTTTATTTCACATAGGCCTACATGGGCACTTATGAAACGTCGACAAAAAGGTGCACGGTTCGGGTTGGTCGTTTCCTATGGAGAAGAACCGGCAAGAAACTCCATGGTTACTCTTTTAAAATGATTAGTTTTACAATATTATCATGTTACAGCATTAGTACTCAAGTATGGGGGGACAGCATAGGCCCGACAATAAGTCGTTGCTTACTACACAAGAAAAACGGAAAACAAGATAAGAGGTTAACAAAAGTTAACACACATCTAGGAATCTACAAGGCCTACACTGTTCACACATTCACAAACAATCGTTAAAAAGAATCTATACAAAGGTAAGAAAATATTATAAAAGACTAAATTAAACAAGTGACAAAAATATTGTCATCAGTGCTGCAACTATTACTATTCAATAATGAAATAGTAACCATACAATAGTTGTTATAACAGTTTAAAGTTTATTTACAATTTAAAGTTTATCATTTATTTTACTTTAGGTTTAAACATTGAATTATACACATAAAATTAGTATTCCAACTTACGTACGTATTCACTTATTCATTCATTCATTAGCCTTTATTTGCCTTAACATTTCTTTTATTACAATTCATTTAACATTACATACCTTACATTTTATTTTCACTAAACATTACATGTAGCAATACACTTAACATTTCACCTCATTTAACTATATACGTACGTACACGTTACATTAATGTTGAAAAGTTTGTCACATTTTCTTTTTTTTATAAAATATCATCTCATTATATTATACAATACATTTTTATAAAATAATGTCCTGAATACCATTAGTAACAGGCCCCAATATGTCCTGAATACCAGTGGCAACAGGCTACAATTGCCCTGAATACCCCTGGCAACAGGCCCCATACGTCCTGAATACCAGTGGCAACAGGCCACAATTGCCCCGAATACCCCCGGCAACAGGCCCCACTACGTCCTGAATACCAGTGGCAACAGGCTACAATTGCCCTGAATACCCCTGGTAACCTTAATACCAGTGGCAACAGGCCACAATTGCCCCGAATACCCCCGGCAACAGGCCCCACTACGTCCTGAATACCAGTGGCAACAGGCTACAATTGCCCTGAATACCCCTGGCAACAGGCCCCATACGTCCTGAATACCAGTGGCAACAGGCCACAATTGCCCCGAATACCCCCGGCAACAGGCCCCAATTATTGTCCTGAATACCCCTGGCAACAGGCTACAATTGCCCTGAATACCCCTGGCAACAGGCCCCATACGTCCTGAATACCAGTGGCAACAGGCCACAATTGCCCCGAATACCAGTGGCAACAGGCCCCAATTATTGTCCTGAATACCCCTGGCAACAGGCTACAATTGCCCTGAATACCCCTGGCAACAGGCCCCATACGTCCTGAATACCAGTGGCAACAGGCCACAATTGCCCCGAATACCAGTGGCAACAGGCCCCAATTATTGTCCTGAATACCCCTGGCAACAGGCTACAATTGCCCTGAATACCCCTGGCAACAGGCCCCATACGTCCTGAATACCAGTGGCAACAGGCCACAATTGCCCCGAATACCAGTGGCAACAGGCCCCAATTATTGTCCTGAATACCCCTGGCAACAGGCCCCATACGTCCTGAATACCAGCGGCAACAGGCCCCACAAAATTTTTCGTTACGTAGCCATAATCAACTACAGATAAATCACCTGTAAAACCAAATCAGTTAATAAACATATCTTTTCAATAATTAGTTTCAGTTACCATCGTTCTATAACCAACAAATATTATCAGTTTACCATTTACTATGCAAAAATCAATCAACATAACTTTTATTTATTTATTTAATCACAACGGTTGGTTACAAACCAATTACAGTAACTAAAATTATAAAAATAAAAGAGACAATTATAACACATTAAAAATAACAAAGTAAAGCAAAATAATTGAAGTGAAAGCAAATAAAAGAAAGAAGGTTTACAACACTTTCATAAATTTCTCTCTCAGTACTTCTGACATGCCACTAAAATCTTCATCCATCTATCAGCAGACAGATCGTCTGTTGGATTAGAATCCAAGAGATCATGGGTGTTTACAGACTATTTCGGCACGTTATCAAACAATTGGAAATTATGTGTTCATGTTTTATGCTTTACAGAACACAATATGAAGTAGAATGACTAGGTATAACGTACTGAATATACAAATTACTGTTTAGCTGCATGCTTCATTCATTAGACATTTATGTAAGAATAGTTTTTTTTTTTTTTTTTTTGCATACATAAAATAATAATTTGCGGAGACTTTAAATGTTCTTCAGGAAACCAAACATGCGATACTATTTAAGCTATTAAAGGAGTTTAATCTCAAATTAGAAATAAATGAACCCGCGTAGGTTCATTTAAGCAGTGGTACGTTTTTAGATAATATTCTCCACAACATGCGAGGGTACAAATTTGAGATTATAGAACTAGGTGTATCTAACCACATAGCCCAACTTATGACGTTCCCGATACAACGAATGTGTTCTTTGAAATATTACTATGTAAAATAAAACGAGATTACGGCAAAGAAAATATTGATCTTTTAGGAAATGTATATGTGTAGTCTTAGTTTCTCCGATGTTTACGAAGCGGATGTCGTAAACAAGTTTTAATATAATTATATATTTATTCTTGATTTGTTTAAACTTTTTTTTTTATGATCTATGTTTTCCAATAGTCAAACGTAAACTGTATACAACAACTAGACCACAGTGGATTCCACGGGGAGTAAAACGCAGAACTAGGCGATCGTTATTGTGGAAATAAAGGCTAACACGAGACAATGTTTGAAAAACCGCTATTAAAAATTTCTCGAAAAGATACCAAAAAGTGATTAAATTAAC
Source organism: Eurois occulta (assembly GCA_950022335.1). NCBI lineage: Eukaryota > Metazoa > Arthropoda > Insecta > Lepidoptera > Noctuidae > Eurois > Eurois occulta. Next base: position 1,789,987 of record OX465487.1, on the reverse strand, counting down.
ATAGAAAACAGAACAGCAAAACAGTTACTTTATTGGAACGAGTACCAACAAATCTAAGGCTATTTGGAAGGTTATTAATTCAATAAAACCTAACTTTCCGGAAACGGATGTAAATGTTATTAATGACAATAATAAGTGTTTTAAAAACCCCAAAAAGATAGCGTAACTAATTTCATAGACTCTGTTCAATCGAATAGTAGTACTCGTCCAACAAATAATAAGTTTAGCACGTCTGGTTTGGACTAATCTATGTTTATGGCGCCTGAAAAACACCAACAGCACAGGCTATGACGACATTGGTACCAGACTGGTAAAAGCAGTTTCTTTTCATTAAGCCCCCATATTAAGTAACATAAATAGTATTCAATTTGGTATTTTTTTTTGAAAAGTTAAAAAGTTTCTATAGTCAAGCCAGTAGGTACATAAAAAGGAAGATAAAACTGATATTTCTAATTACAGGCCTGTAGCGCTAATACGAATATTTTCTAAAATTTTGAGAAAGTCTTCTATCATAGTATTTATAATTATTTGTAAAAGAATAATATATTTTGTAAGGAACAAATAGGCTTTAGAAAAACTAAAACCATTAATATGGATGTATTCAACTTCCTTGAAAAAGTATACCATAACATGGACAGTAGAAAACCAGTGATGGCTATGTATATAGATATGACCAGGGCATTTGACTATGTGGCTCAAAAAATACTATTAGCTAAGCTCTATAAATATGACAGAGGTAACGTGCTCCTGCTAAGTAAACTTTGACCCAACAATAACGGAACTTGTAATAAGTGATCAGAGACTAAGCATTGGTACTGCCTTCACGGAATCTATTTCGATGTTTACGTCATATTTTCCTGAACAACTAACCATGGAATCGCGAAAACCTCTCAAAACTGGCAAGTCATTCTTCGACCATATAGTTGTTAAGTTACGGGCAACCGACTCTCAGCATGGAGCATTGACTTCCGAAATCAATAAAGCAATCTAGTGCTGTACCATTAACTAAAGCTAGTTTAAAATATTTGCAGTCATTTTCATGTTCTACGGATATACCTAAAACCGCTTTGTATCCGCCGAGTTGTATCCTTTTTACCGGGACAGTCGTTATTTAAATGTCCCACTTTATTACAAGCACGGTGTACACCGTTTGATTGTTTGTTTACACTCATAGTACGTGTGGCCTTCTTCACCACAATTGTAGTATTTAGGTGTGAATTCTGTCATATTGGTTTTAGTTCTATAGGTTTTATTACGTTTATTGTCAATTACGCCTGCCTGCCGCACCGTTTTGTCGATTCTCTTGTTAATTTAAACTCCCTTCAAATACAATAATAATTTATCGAGATCAGAATACTGGGCTGCTTCCGCACTTGTGTTTATGGAACAATCTTCAACACCAAAAAGTATACAGTCAATGGAATTCTTGCCGATAATGTTACATCTATTTAGTAACACTGTTTTGTCATAAAAATGTTCCTCTAATGACTCTCCAAAACGCGCTTTACAAGCAAGCATATCTGACAATAACTATAGTGTACACTGTACTTGGAAAAGTGGAATGTAATTTGTCTTGCCATTCAGACCAGGAAAACATAACACTGGGAAGTCCTTGGTACCATTTTTGTGCAAAACCTACAAGCTTTGGCAGTGCGTAATGACTTGTTTGCCTGTCCGACCAGTTATAAATTTGTGCACACTCATTTACTTTGTTTATCCATATTTCTATCGTTTGATTTCGTTTCGATGGATCAAATTCGGGTATAACATTAAAACAGGGAAACGTTCATTGTTTCCATCAGTTTCCATGGTCTGAACAACTTCTTTTAACATTTGTGCCAATAAAATTTTACCACTGACCTGTTCGGCAACATTAGTGTTACCCTGAAAAAGCCTCGTGTTGATGCGGACGCTCCTAGTTCCGCTATTCCTGTGGCCGACGTCAACGTGGCTGCGCCTCGTGCCGCTGCGGCTGCGCCTCGCATCGCTCCGGCTGCGCTTCGCACCGCTCCGGCTGCGCTTCGCACCGCTCCGGCTGCGCTCCGCACCGCTCCGGCTGCGCTTCGCACCGCTCCGGCTGCGCTTCGCACCGCCCCGGCTACGCTTCGCACCGCTCCGGCTGCGCTCCGCACCGCTCCGGCTGCGCTTCGCACCGCCCCGGCTACGCTTCGCACCGCTCCGGCTGTGCCTCGCACCGCTCCGGCTGCGCCTCGTACCGCTCCGGCTGCGCCTCGCACCGCTCCGGCTGCGCCTCGCACCGCTCCGGCTGCGCCTCGCACCGCTCCGGCTGCACCTCGAACCACTCCGGCTGCAGCTCGCACCGCTCCGGTTGCCACGTCGGGCATGACAACGGATGCCACAGACACTGCTGACATTACGCTGCTTGATGCTGCGACTGCGAGAGTTTAGCTGGAACAGTAATTTTGTAAACGAGTAAACCGTTATCTGGACTACTGATTTTCAATTGTGAAATAAAATAACAAAGTATGTGTGTTTCATTGGTTAAAACAAAACCTTACGAGTATTAATTATAAAGGTGAACCATCAGTATAAAATTACCAATTTTAAGTAAGCTCACTAACTATTAAAGCACCAACTTGTTTAAAACATTTTCATTTAAAATATCAATCCATTTCATTAGGTACAAAAACAATAATAGCGAAAGTTAAGTTTAAATTTATCTAAATTACTAATGATTAAATTCATGAAAAGACAAAAAGGAACTGTACCTTATTACTGCACTTTTACCAGGGCGTTCGGGTACACTGAGATACCAAAGTATTCTAGAAACTGACATCGTTCGGCTGCTGATCGTTGTTCTTGACGTGATCTATGGCTGCATTCGGTCTCGAGTTGCGTCTTTTATTCCGGGGCTGGCTGAGTGATCGGCTCCTGGACCGACAACTGCGCCTATCGTGGACGTGGACCCGCAACGCGTGCCTCTCCACGACCACGGAACGTTGGCGGCACTCATGCCACGATACAGCGTGAGATTGCCCAAGAGGCGACAACTGATGCACGTTATCCATGATTTACTGAAATAAGAAATCAACGGACAAAAAATGTTGCAAAATGCCTACACTAAAACTACACCTATGTTTTGGAGAACAAACTAAACAAGCTAAATCAAAGACAGGATCAAATAACCCTTTATTTGGATTACTTCAAACCGTTTTGTAGGTTAATCAAAGATTTCATGCAATAGAATAAAATAAGAAAGAGAAAAAAAATGTTCAAAAACAATTTACAGTAGTTAGGGCATAAGTTATCTATCTCACTTCTGAAATGTAAGACTAGCCAGAGCAAAAGAGAAATAAAAACCTTGCATTAGAACAGATAAGCATGATTTATTTACTGGGTATCAGACCATCAAAAATAAGCACAAAATAATGAACTACAACATTACATTTATAATTATATTATTACAATTCACTGTACTTACACACGTATTACAGAGCTCATTACACTTCCACAGTTCAACCACTACTGCCTTGCTAAAATGGCGCTGCCTCGAACTTCTAAAATCCCCCTCTACCAGACAAATAGTCAAGCGACATCGCAATATCCGTTAGCGCCATTTTAGCATTTTAAACAAGTCAAATAACTTACTAATTTTACCTAATACATTTGTGTAATTTAAAAAAATACTGTAAATATCTTAAAAATACATAAACTTATAGTATTTAGAGTTTAAATAGCTAACATGAGTCTGTCGCTCAGGACACTGCTTACACTTTCCAAGCGTGTACAAATGAGTTACACATTACACTGCAGGGGTGGAGAAGTGGCATTAACAATACGTTTGCTACTTTTAAGGAGGACATCAAGACTACATTGAACGGCTGGCGCGATGAAATAGATACGAGTTTAAATAAATTGAATAGCGAATTGAGATGCGCCCTGGATGAGATAAGGGATGAAATGAGCAGTATTCGTGCCGAACAGAATACTTTGAAACAAAATTTATCTGATATATCTCAGGATGTAATTGAATTCAGAACCTCATTGCAGTTTCATTCAGAGGAGCAGGTTGAACTCAAGAAACGAATGGCTGATATGAGTCAACATAGTGCTGAGCAATCTAGCCAAGCTATTAGTCTCCTTGAGTCCAAGCTTGATTATCTCGAACAGCAAGCGAGACAGTGCAATGTGGAGATCCTTAATCTGCCTAAGACTCGTAGTGAAAACCTGATTCACGTTTTGAAATCAATCGGTAGTGCCATTAATTTTCCGGTCAGTGGGTAGCCTTAGGGGTTTATGCAACAAAAGGTTATTCTATTGTGTGTGAATATTATGTATCAAGGTGCCTGTGTTTGTCTGAATTTTTCGGTCTTTCTGTAGTAATACCCTGCTTTTTGTGTTTGGATGAATATAACGATTTTATTATTCATTATGCTTCTGTGTTTCGTTCTCGAGATTAGATATTACACTTGTAGTCACACATACAATGTAGCCACTAATGCACTCAGTTTAAAGACAAACAAAAAAAAACAATTAAGATGTGGGTAGACTGACCCCATCCTATAGATTTATTGCGTTCAACTCATCATTCACATTCCAGTGCTTCGCCACTTTGTATTTCTAATTTGCGTTCTAGTGTTTTTTCGGCAATTTAGTGTTTTTAGTGTTCATAACCCAAAATGCTGAAGAGGAAACGTGATGATAAGGATTCATATAGTTATATTAAGAAGAAACTTAAGAAGTTGGAAAGAAAATTACTAAAAGGACGCCGTAGATCTTTATCATCCTCGGATTCTGAGCCAATGTTGCCAACACCTCAAGGTATTTTTATTTTATTTTTTATTGGTGATTAATGGATTAACGATGCTACGCACGAGTTGTAACTTATCCTTTATTCAAACTCGGGTTCACGTGGTAACGCCTTGAGTTCATCTTACCCGCTGTTATCTGTAGGTACAAACCTACCTACGCCTGATCACGTACATAATATCTTGTTACCTGTTTAGGTAATTATAACCACGAAACAATTATGCATTCGTAAAACTCGGGTTCACGATGCAACGCCTATGAGTTCATCTTAGTAATTTGTTAAAAATCATGCATCGATTTCATAATAAAAAGTGAAATACCTACCTACATAAACACTTTTTTTTTTAAAATACGACCATCGTTGCGAAACACTGTATTGTATGTATTACAATACAAATACGGTTCATATTGCTATTGGGAAATGTTCAGCATTTTATAATTTCCGATTGCAGATAACACAATTTTGGAATCGGAGAATAATGAATGCCTACCGGTGAACCTTGACGAGCCGGTACCATCAACTAGCGCTGTATGCTTGGAGTCACTGCAGGGGTCGAAAGTACTTGAAGCGACACAAGTGCCGCTTCTCCAGTTATCAGCTGATGAAGCCGCTGCTATCGAAAAGGAGGATCACAATCAGGAGTTAGACGAGACCGTGATGGAAATATTGGGATCTGATCCATCAACCACTACATCATTCGGTAAAAACATCCAAAACGACTTAGCTATACGCTATGAATTCATAGCCACTTCTGGTTTGACAAAAGAGCTCCGGAAGGAGCTCTTAGCTTCTCATTTACCTCCGGGCAACTGTAAGCTTATTGACGCCCCATCCCTAAATCCTGAGATTAAGGCAGCAGTCAATGACGTTATAGTGAAGCGTGATAAGGCTATGCAGGCAAAACAGAAACAGATTGCTAGCGCTATTTCATGTCTAAGTGAAGTCGTTACTATTCTTTTGTCTCAAGAGACAAAAGATGCGAACATATTGCGATTACTTGTGGACACCGGGCGCATCTTGTGCGACTGTCAACATAATGATTCTGTCACCAGGCGTAATTTCATACTTGCTGTACTAAAAAAAGATTTAAAGGATCAGGTGCAGCTGACTAAAATTGATAGTTTACTCTTCGGACAAGAGCTCGCTGAGACGTTGCGAACGGCTAAGGCCATAAATAAGTCAGGAGCTGAGTTGAAGTCAGGTCCACAGCTCAAGGCTATACCGAACAAGCCAAAGCCGCCACCATCCAACAGAAATTTAAACTGGAAGCCAGTGCCGTACCGCAGACCGACGACGGCGCCTCGGAGAACCAAGGAGTCTGCACCCTCGACGAGGCAGCAGCACGCGCAATCATCCAAAGCGTCACGTCCGAACTACGGCCGCAACCGCCAATAGTCACCACGGTAAATTATGCCGGCAGGCTTTGTCATTTTTATAACCAATGGTCACAAATAACATCGGACCAAGCTGTACTATCATGGATAAAGGGATATGAAATTCCATTTACACACACTCCTTATCAGCTTAATATACCACCGTCTAAAAAATATTCTCGTTCTGAAGAATATGAATTTGAACAGGCTATAGATAGTTTACTTTCTATAGGAGCTGTTTCTAAATGTCAACCTTCTGACGGTCAATTTATATCAAATATATTCTTGGTGCCGAAACCAAACGGTAAAACTCGACTCATTCTAAATTTAAAAAGTTTGAATGTTTTTATAAATACTGAGCATTTTAAATTAGAAGACCTCCGGACAATTATTAAACTTATTTCAAAAGATTGTTATATGTCCACGATTGATCTTAAGGATGCATATTTTTTAATAAAAATCCACGAAGATTCTAAAAAGTACTTGCGATTTAAATGGAAAGATAATCTATTCGAATTTAATGTTCTGCCGTTTGGTCTCAATACCGCGCCTTACGTTTTTACAAAAATCATGAAACCTGTTGTCAAATTATTGCGATGTACCGGTAATCTGTCAACAATCTATCATAAATGATTTATGCCTCGTATCACATTGCTATAACGAGTGTGTTGCTAATGTTGAAATTACAAAGACATTTCTTTGTTCCTTGGGCTTCATTGTAAATGAAGCTAAAAGTTGTTTGATTCCTAGTAATTCATGTAGATATTTAGGATTTATCATTGATTCTAAAACAATGGAAATTAGCTTGCCTGTTGAAAAACGTCTCAAAATTAAGAACGAATTGTTAAAATTTAAAAACCTCAATAGATGTAAAATTAGGGATTTTGCTCGCTTAGTAGGACTTTTAACATCTGCTTGCCCTGCCATTGAATATGGCTGGCTTTATACTAAGGAGTTTGAGCGATGTAAATTCTTAAGTCTAAAAGGCGATGATAATTATGAGAAGTTTATGACTATATCGTCTACTTTTTTTTTTTGGTGGGTGGGAAATCATCAAATGACCCCCCCCCGCCCTGGGCGGAGCGGAAGGGTGTCAGACTCTTACTGACTAAAAACCACCCATGTTAATTCATTGGCCCTTTATGTTCCAGGGCCGCGGTATCTCTTTCGAACAGTCCCGCAGCCCTGGCAGGCATCGGCCCTTGCGGGCCCCTCTTGTTTACTGACATCTCTTTGAGGCGCGCGTGGAACACGAACGCGCCGTTGACACGGCCTGTCGTCATAAGACGGACAGCCGGCGAGCTAACCCATTACTCACCGTCCACAGGCCCGCGCCTACGGTGGCTGAGAGCCATCACGGCGTGGCCCCCGACGCCCGATGCTTCTCCCGCGGCGGCTGGGACGTGAGGTTCTGACCCTCTCACGTTCCGCCACCTCCTTCGCTAGCATGACTGCTTCGCAGAAGGAGGTGACGGCTTCCCATTCCCTCTCGCCCCGGACCATGGCTTGAACCAGGTCCGGACGCGAGAGGTCGCCGCCGCCAATCGCCTCTACAAGGACACGGCGGGGCTCCGTCCAAGCGGAGCAGACCTCCACGGTGTGCTCCACCGTGTCCTCCGGGCGATCCACGCTGTGATAGCACCTGGGTGACCCTTCCGTTGACTATTTTTACATAGTAGGCGACTACAGTCTCCCAGAGATAACCTGGAACATACCGGGTCCAACGGTATCCCTAATCGGCGGTGGGTTGGGCACGGGCTCGTCCACGACTTGTACTCAGTTAAATAAGTTAATGTCATTAATATCAATTAATGACATTAACTTACTGCTGCTTCGCAATACAATGTTGTGGCTAATACCAATGGTAAAATTCTTGATCTACTGATTTCAAACCACGCATGTAAGGTATCGAGTGCGATGATGCTTCCTTTTACTTCCAATTGACACGTATCACCCACCTTTTGTCTGCGATATAAGTCTCTATGTAGATACTCTTCCCATGAAAAAGCGACCACTACAAAAATACAACTTTTATAAATCTGACTATGAACACATCAACCGCAAAATTCAGAATACTGCCTGGGTGGAACTTCTTACCCCTCTAGGACCAGAAGAGGCACTTAGCACATTTTACAATAAGATCGATGAAATTATTAAGCAGCACACACCACTATCAGCATCCAGAACGGCTGACTTTCCAGTCTGGTTTAAAAAAACTCTAATTAACACATTTAGAAAAAAAAAGTCATGGGTCGAATGGAAAAAGTATGGCAACCTTGCAGACTACGAAACTTTTTCTCAGCACAGAGCATTATTTAAGGAAAATTGTGATAAATGTTTCTCTAAATACATGCAGTCGATTAAGGAACATAAAAATATTAAGGATTTTTGGGTATATGTTTCCAATCGCAAAGACAAACCCGGTATACCGGCAAAAGTACAATTAACAACATTGTATTCAACGATCCTCAATCGATTTGCAATTATGTTTTCTGATTTCTTTGTTTCCGTATATGAGCCTGCTTCACATGACCTTTCTCGATGGGAGCCACCTTCTGAAACAATGTCTAATGACATAGTTATTTCTGACCTTCACTTCAAAGAGGAAACAATAATGACAGAACTGAAATCGCTGGATCCTACTAAAGGCCCAGGTCCAGATGGTCTGTCTGCGTTTTTTCTCAAAAACACAGCCACTGTTATATGTAGACCCTTAGCTATAATTTATAATAAATGCATCACTGAAGGGGTCATGCCGACGGTAATTAATATTACACCTGTACACAAGGCCGGATCTAAGCGTAGTGTTGAACAATACCGACCAAGTTCTTTTCTGTCTACCTTGTCGAAGCTTTTCGAGAGACTAGTGCATAGCGAAGTGTACCCTATTCTTCATCACGCTATCATACAACAAACACATGGGTTTGTTAAAAAGCGGTCAACGACAACCAATTTATTGGCTTTCTCTTGCGATCTATTTGACAATATGGATAATCGTGTACAGATTGATGCGGTGTACACGGACTTTTGGAAAGCTTTCGACAAGGTGGATCATGAATTACTGCTAAGCCGACTAGCCTTCAATGGTATTCGTGGTAACTTGTTGCGATGGTTCATCTCTTACATCACTAATCGCTGTCAACGGGTTGTAATCAATGGTTACCACTCTGATGCTATTCAAGTTACCTCTGGCGTCCCCCAAGGCCCTATTCTCGGTCCTCTTTTATTCATTATCTTCATAAATGATATTGGTAACTGCTTTCGCAACTCAAAATGTTTGTTATATGCAGATGACCTTAAAGTATACAGACCTATTCGAAATGTACAGGATTGCTATCTTCTTCAAGAGGACTTGGACAGACTGACGGACTATTGTTACACAACTAAGCTTCTTCTAAGCATTCCCAAGTGCAACTATATAAATTTTACCAAAAATAAAAACATTATTAGGTTTGTGTACTCTTTGTGTAGTATCTCACTGAATAAAGTTAATTCGGTCCGTGATTTGGGCATTTTCCTTCATTGTAAAGTCTGCTTAGATTTACATGTCGAACAAATAATTAATAAAGCATACAAGATGTATGGGTTTATAATGAGATCAACTCATGATTTTAAACGGACCTCTTCGTACCTCTGTCTATATAAAACTTAGGTGCGTTCACAGCATGAGTACGCTGTGCCCATCTGGAACCCGTATTATAAAAAATATATTGATATGTTTGAAAATGTACAACGCAAATTCCTTCGTGCAATGTATTATAGATGTCACAGAACGTATCTGTCGTATGACCAGTTGCTCAATAGGTACAAACTTCTGACGCTCAGCTCCAGACGCAAAGAATTAGAAGCAATGGCCTTGTATAATATTGTTAATGGCAAATTTGACTGTATCGATCTAAATAATGTACTGTGTTATGCGGTCCCCAGAACTGTTCATAGACGCCAGGTTCGTGCAGGTACACTATTTGCAATAGGTACTGTAATACTGGTGAACGTTCACCAATTCGGCGAATGGCATCATCTTACAATAGAGAACTCGAGCACATTGACATATTTACATGCTCGATGCAAAAGTTTCGTAGCCTTTTGTATGATACACTTAAGCTCATGGATTAAATAGTATTCGTAATCAGTTATTTAAGAACTTCTTTATTAGTCGGTATAATACTAGTTTATTTCTTTTCTTTTCGTATTTATAATGTATTTTGACTGTCATGCATGAACAGCTTATCTCCTAGCAATTTAAAGTTTAGTCATTAATGGTAATCTGTGAACAGCGCTGTGGGCTACATTATTATTTAAGTTATTTATGTTATCATGTTGTAATATCCCATAATGTAGCTGTTTGTTGTTCCAAAATAAAGCAGTATGTCAGCCCTATCGTAGAGTGCCAGTGCCGCTAGAGTTCAAAAAGGTATCGATGTAAGTTATTTGATATTATACTATGAATATTACTGATAAATGGTTAGAATGGTGTGTTATAATATGGTTTATATTGCTTATTGTTTATCTTCACTGATAAATTGCTATATTTTGAGAAGGGTCCAGGAGAACATATTCTGGCATAATACTTTAAAAGATGTTACCGTGGAGTTTCTTGTCCATTCTTCTCCACGAAGACCTAGGTTTGCGAATGGACGTAGGTTGATATGTAATTAACGTTGCCTATAAATATCTGACAAGCCTAATAGAAATAAATGAATAGTCTTGTTAAAAAAAGAGAAATGTCAATATACTTAAAGTTAAAACGCTAGTCGTACAGAGCAAAAAATTAAATTATACATGAAAAACTAATAATTAAAAAAAGTAAAGATACAGAAATGAAAATAAAAGGTATGGAACGGGAAGACAGGAAAAATAGAGCTAAGGAAGGACAATAACGATTGGGGAAAGGTTTATGTAAAAAATATGATTAAAGGAAACAAATTAACTCCACAATTTGATGATCAATCTCACACACTAATTATAAAGAAAGGTAGTGATGTAGAAGTACAAAATGATCTAGTACAGGTGAGACGTCACGTAGAAACATTATTTATTTAAAGAAAGTAGAAGGTAAATGGACGGTCCATCAATCAAAAACTGATGATTCCGAATTATTATTCCGTTTATTCATTTTTACATTGTGGTGTTTAATAATAATAATTATTATTAAAAAATAAGCTGGCAACACTAAATGTCAACAGACGTCATGAAATTTTTTCCATAATTTTCTTTAACAACTTCACTAAAACCCACCAAAAATTTGATTAATCTCCCTTTTTTTTTATATATTCAGTTTTCCATTTCTTAATTTAATAAAATGAAGCATTTTTCTAACAATAAATACAAAAGAAAAAAACTGTGACTTGAATGTCTTTGGTGATCAGGAATGACGTATGTCACATCAACAAAAATGAAATAATGATAAAGGAAATAATGATTTCAAGATAACGACGATGTTGACGAGATCAGCTGTACAACGCGCACGCCTACCGCCTCCGGACCCGTCGCTCAGCTCCGCCTCGCCGCCGCCGGACTCCAGCCCCGTTGTGAGTGCTGTGACACCGGCCGTGGCAGTTGCGTCGAGCTCGAGTGACGAGTATTTCTCTCCGCCCACGACGCCACCACCTGCTCGTCGACGGGGAGGATGCCAGCCGCCGGACGGTTTAGGACCTCGAGGCCCACCGGCCTCTGATAGGGTCCCAGCTCCCGGCGGGAGTGTGCAGCGCATGCGATGGACGCAATCCATCAATGAAAATGTCATGCGCGCATACTATGGGGCTACAGAGGGGGGAAACAACCTGACCGCGTACCGTGTTCGGATGCTCTCTCTGTTCCAGGTGCTTGAGCCAGCTGTCAACGTGTCGGCGCAACGACTGTCGGATCAGGTGCGAGTCATTCAGCGTAATCGTATGTTGGATGATACCGCACTTGATCGCTTGCGGACTGAAATGCAGAGTAGCCATGTCATTGCCACGCCGTCGCAGGCTGTGGTTCCACCACAATTTACCGCAATCCCAAATCGCGATAACGACGTGAGTAATGACATGGTTACTAATGTAAGTACCCAGTGCAGTGAGGATATGAGGAGTGCTTTGGAGGGTGCGATTCGAGAATATCGGTTCATGCAACCCGACCTCAGACCACGCTTACCTCGTTTGCCCATGCATAACAAAAATAGGGTGCTGGTGGCTGTTCTGGATTCGCAGTTGTCAAACTATTTTGACAACTGCGAAGACCTCACCGATGCTCACTCAATCCTGTATTGTGCGGCTGTAGCGGCATGTCGTGTAGCTCATGTTAAAATTTCTGATGACAGAGCTACACGACCTAAACCAGCCGTACCGGCATGGCAGTACAGGATTGAACGACGTATTGGTGGGGCCAGAGCACTCATCGGCAAACTGATCTGCTTCAGGGAGGGCAATACTCGCCCTAGAGTGATGCGTTTTGTGAGGCGGGCGTTCTCGGGGACTGATATCAGTCCTCAAGACTACATGTCCCGTGTCACAGAGCGCATCGACTTCCTGAAGCAGAAAGTGTATACATGGGCAAACCGTATTCGTAGGTATAAGCGGCGGGTGGATCGATACACTCAGAATCGCACATTCCAAAGAGATGAAAGGTGGGTTTATAGGGCTTGGGAGCGACCGGACCAAGGTGTGACTGACGCGCACCTGCCGGATGATGATGCCATGTGTTCGTTCTGGCGCAGCATTTGGTCGGTGCCTGTCAGTCACACTGAGGGCGATTGGATCCGGGAGGTTGAACAAGCGTGTGATCCAATACCAGAAATGGGGGCAATCATCATCAGCCCCCAAGACGTAGCTCGTGCAGTCCGTCCGTTGCCTAACTGGAAATCTCCAGGGCCGGACGGACTGCACAACTTCTGGATCAAGTGGTTCACAAGATGGCATGCTTGCTTGGCATCCCAGTTTCAATCAGCCTTAGAGTCAGGGTCGCTGCCCCAGTTCTTGACGACAGGAATTACCCACCTGCTCCATAAATCAGGTAGTACTGCGGAGCCCAAAAATTATAGACCAATCACTTGTCTACCAACGGTCTATAAAGTTCTAACATCCATTTTGAGAGCTAAAATCAACCAACATATTGAGACTAATTCTATCATGTCTGCCTCTCAAAATGGATGTAGGAACGGGTCCCGCGGTACTAAGGAGCTGCTCCTCATTGATATGGCCATTAGCCAACAGGTTCGCCGCTCCCGAAAGGATCTGTCGACATGTTGGATAGACTATAAGAAGGCCTATGATTCGGTGCCTCATACATGGCTCATGAGGGTGCTAGAGTTGTATAAAGTTGATGCAACTCTGCGCACCTTCCTGATGTCATGTATGGGGCAATGGAGGACAGTCCTTCGCTATCCAGGATGTCGGCAAATCCAGAGGAATAACGAGCCGATAAGGATCGAGCGAGGTATATTTCAGGGCGATAGTTTGAGTCCACTTTGGTTCTGCTTGGCCTTGAATCCCCTTAGCACGCTGCTGGAGGATTCAAGTCTAGGCTATCGGTTGAGGAGAGGTGGTCAAGTTATATCTCACCTCCTTTACATGGATGACCTGAAACTCTTTGCCCCCAACGATTTGCAACTGATGGAGCTACTGAAGGTAACTGAGACTTTCAGTAGCGCCATCAGGATGGAATTCGGTGTGGACAAATGTGCGGTTATGCATCTAAAGCGAGGGGAGATTGTGGAGTCTGTGGGAACCCAGCTCTCGGATTCTATAAATCTTAGATCCCTCTCAGCAACCAAAACCTATAAGTATTTGGGTATGTCGGAAGCGCTGGGCATCAATGTTGCTGACATGAAACAATCGTTGAAGGAGCGCTTCTTTGGCCGCCTGAAAAATGTATTTAATGGTCTTTTGTCAGGCGGAAATAAGGTGCGTGCTTTCAACGGTTGGGTCATGCCGGTTTTGATGTACTCTTTCGGCATACTCAAATGGACTCAAACAGAACTAGACGCCCTGGATAGGAAGGTCCGTACATTGTTGACGGCATATCGAATGCATCACCCGCGTTCTTCGGTTATGAGACTGTATATAAAAAAAAAGTCAAAGCATTTATTTCAATTAGACCATTACAGGCACTTTTGAAAGTCAAAAATAAAAAAGCTAAGCTACAGTCACAGACACAAGGCATAATAACTTGCGAAAGTACTGTAGTTGCACATTCCAAATCGTAGATCTCTATGGAGAAGAATGGGCAAGAAACTCCATGGACACTCTTTTAAATCAAAATATTGTTACAAAATCTTGGTTACATCATTCATGTTGAGATTATACATATATGTGAGAACGATGTACAAAGACGTGCACATTAAGAGCGTCCAGAGTAAAAGATTAAGCCAAAAATTTAAAAATAAAGTAATTAAAATAAATCGTGGCAGGTAAGAGATGACCAGTCTCAACTGACAGCGCCCGTTCACGAACATGACGCATGGATCAGCGCCATTAAAACTCAACCATATTGAAGGGAACTAAATGACCCGACACACCCGCCACCATCAGCGAGACATTTGAGTGAGCATGACATTCTCTCAGCCACCAGGACACATTCCAGTCAATGAAAGATAACAAAATATAAATGGAAGCTTTACAGTACATAGTACTCACACATGTGCTATGCAATTATATAATACTAAGAGATGGAATCTATACAATGCAAAGATATTTTACAATCTTCTGCAGCTTCCACAATAACTTCACACTTCATAATCAATTAGTTTGCACTCACAATGTTGATATAAAATATACAATTCACACCCTAAGTTTCCAAAAGAGAAACGAGAAAGAGAAAAAAAAAGAAAAGTATAATTAAAGAATTAAAGGGGGAGCATCTCTTCCAAACAATAAAATCTTAGTTCGTGAGCCCAAGTGGCTGTGGAGCAGGACCAGCATTGAGCCATGCATTTTTATCTACGAGATAGTCTTCCAACTTATAATATGCTCGTTTACATAGTGTGCGTTTTATGCATGTTTTAAATTTCTTCTCATTAAGTTGTAGAATGTCAAGTGGTATTTTATTGTAAAATTTTACACAGTACCCCATAAAAGAAGTGCGTACTTTTGACAATCTGAAACGTGGCTGATCTAATTTGTCCTTATTTCTAGTATTGAAATTATGCCTGTCGCTTATTTTACTAAAAAGATGTCTATTTTTCCGAACATACATAATGTTTTCATAAATATATTGACAAGGTACCGTCATGATGTTAATTTTTTTAAACAATTCTCTTAGAGACTCGCGTCTGCGTAGGTTATAGATGGCTCTTACAGCCCTTTTCTGCAGAATAAATATTGAGTCAATATCTGCAGCCCGTCCCCACAGCAGAATACCGTAAGACATGATGCTATGGAAGTAACTAAAATAGACCAGTCTCGCGGTATCCACGTCTGTTAATTGCCGTATTTTAAGGACAGCGTAAGCGGCTGAACGTAGCCGCCCTGCAAGTGCTGTTAAGTGAGGACTCCATTGCAGTTTCGAGTCAAGCGTAATCCCCAAGAAAACCGTCTTATCGACGAATTCTAGTATTTCCTTGTTCAATACAACGTTACATTCGTTACTTTTTACATTCGGTAACGCGAATCTTATACATTTAATTTTCTTCTCATTTAACACCAAATTATTTACAGTAAACCAGTTATGAATCTTAAGCATAGCGTTATTTACGTCGTCAATCTCTTGTGCACGTCTGTCTACCTTAAAAATCAGTGATGTGTCGTCAGAAAATAACACCATTTGAGGTTGACTTTTCAGCAACTGAGGTAAATCATTTATGTATACTAGAAAAAGGAAAGGACCCAAAATTGAGCCTTGCGGTACCCCCATTTTTACTTTTAATCCTAATGAATTTACGCCATTTATTTGTACATGCTGCATTCGATCATTTAAATACGATTTTACTAAACTAAGTGCTTGTTTTCCCAGTCCGTAATGCTCAAGTTTTAGCAACAGTGTGTCGTGATTCACGCAATCAAATGCCTTGGATAGATCGCAAAACATGCCTATTGCATCTTTTGCCTCTTCCCATGCATTAAAGATGTGCTTTAGTAAGGTGACACCGGCGTCAGTAGTGCAACGACCTTTGGTGAAACCATATTGTTGATCATGTAGGATGTTATTCCGATTAAAATGATAGAGCATTTGATTTAACATTACTTTTTCAAATATCTTGCTGAAAACCGGCAAAATAGATACAGGTCTATAATTATTTGTGTCTTTGCCGTCTCCAGATTTAAAAAGTGGTATAACTTTACTATACTTCATTAAATCCGGAAATACCCCTTGGTCTACACATAAATTAAATATTAAGGCTAAATAGGGAGCTACTGTCTCAACAATTGATTGACAGACTTTAGTATCCCGCGGAGGTGTGGGGGTCGAGGTTTTTTAAACGCCAAGACTCTCCACAATCGCGAGATATGCAGTCTCAGGGAATATTTCCTAGAAACCGACGTGGGGATGCATCGAGATGTAGTCGCGGTGGACAAGGGCCTCACCCCGCTCTTCTTGGCTAAAGAGAAATGGCGCAAACCTGTAGTACTTGATACTAACGACCGCAGGGAGGTATGGCAGAGTAAGGAGCTTCACGGACGCTTTTTCCGGGCCCTGCATGGGCCCGATGTAGACCTATCAGCGTCCGTAGCCTGGCTACGTTCCGGGGACCTCTTCGGGGAAACTGAAGGTTTTGTCTGTGCAATTATGGATGAAGTTATGATGACGAATAACTACCGGAGATTTATTGTGAAGGACGGCACGGTTGACATATGTCGGGCATGCCACCGTCCAGGTGAATCAATCCGTCACATTATCTCCGGGTGTTCTCGTCTGGCTAATGGAGAGTACTTGCATAGACACAACCTTGTAGCCAGGATTATCCATCAGCAACTTGCTCTTAAATACAATCTTGTCGAATCGGAAGTTCCGTACTATAGGTATGTGCCCGACCCAGTTCTCGAAAATGGCAATATCACATTGTACTGGGATCAATCCATCATCACTGACAGGACTATTATAGCCAATAAGCCTGATATAGTGGTGATGGATCGATCAGAGCGGCGCGCAGTGATTGTTGACATTACGGTCCCGCATGACGAGAACCTCGTGAAAGCCGAGAAAGATAAGCAAATCAAGTATCTTGACTTGGCTCGCGAGGTTGTCGACATGTGGGATGTGGACTCAGCGATCATTGTGCCGATAGTCGTGTCAGCCCATGGCTTAATTGCCAAGAGCCTCGACCAACATCTCAGGAGGCTCTCGTTAGGCAGCTGGATCAAGGGCTTGATTCAGAAAGCGGTACTCCTGGACACGGCTCGTATTGTTAGGAGGTTCCTCTCTCTGGAGCCCTGACTGCCGGTAGCTTGGACCCTGTTCCCGATACCGGTGGGCTACTATTTTTTTTATATTTTTAAATGTTTTTTTATATTGTTTTATATTTAAATATTTAAAAATGTATTGAAATTGTGAAAAAATGAATAAAGGGAATAATAATTATTATATATATTTATTTCAACCAACCTGGGATCATACAATTAAATCACATTATTATATAATTAAAACAAAAACAAAAATTTAAATTTAAATCAAAATTAAATTAAATTCAAAATAAAATGAAATTCAACAATATAATTAAAATCACAATAAAAATAAAATTCAGAATCAATAATTAAAATTAAACAACATAAATAAAATAAAATTAAAACCATAGACTAGATCATGCAATAGAATTCATGATTGTAGCTGATGTATAAGTGAGGAATTAGCTTGATTATTAAAAAAGCCAAATATGTTAAGATTAAATCAGTCATTTATTCTTTATGCAAATATTGTATTATTGTTTCTTTATATTTTGTAAAGAAGAGATTGTGGTGTTTAATAAATAAGTTATGCGTGCTGTAGTGGGGGTTGCGTGATGGAGAGAGTGCGGGGCGACGCGCCGCACTCTCTCTTTTATCCGAGCAGTCGTAGCGACAGCACGCCTAACGCAGTAATATCGAAAACAGTGTTTTATTGTGCAACCTCAAACGTGGACATTTAAATTTCAAAGTCCTGACTGACTGACTGATATATAAACGCACAGCCCAAACCACTAGACCTAGAGACATGAAATTTGGAGGGTGTATTATTTGTGAAGAGTAGGTTAGGTAGGTAGGCATTAAGAAAATTGAAAATTTGTGTAGTTTAGTTAAAATTATGAGAAATGTGAATCACAGTTTTTCCAAAATCATCCCCCAGTAAAAAAACAAAAGTCCTCACTGACTGACTGATATATCAACGCACACCCTAAACCGCTGATCTTAAATACATTAAATTTGAAGGGTGTATTCTATGTGCAGAGTAGATATTATCTACCAAGAAAGGGTTTTTCGAAATTCCAACCCTAAGGGGGCGAAATGGGGTGTTGAATTTTCTGTGAAACTTTTTATTTTCGGTGTCGATTGACTTGAAAATTTGTGTACATACTCTTCTGTTCAAATTTTGAGAAGCGTGTATCAGTTTTTCCAAAATCATCCCCCAATATAAAATTCAGAGTCCTGGCTGACTGATATATCGACGCACAGCTCAAAACGCTGGTCTTGAAGGCATGAAATTTGAAGGGTGAATTCTGTCTTTACCCTAAGAAGCCGAAGAAGCCGATTTCTGCCGGCTTCCCTTCGGGAACAAGGCACTCAGACGTAGTGTCTAGGTGTCTACTGTAGTCAAATAGTATATTGAACACATCTGTGGGCACAAATGGCTGTATTGTGATGTGATAACATCACAATACAGCCATTGAATACTTCATAGGATTGAAAATATTTAAAAAATGAAAACATTTTTTATGACAACAAATAGAGCAACAGTTGGCGCCTAATAAGCCGGTGCTCGGGTGTCAGAATTCAGAACCAAAATCGTATGTATACTTCGTGGCTGGTAGTACGGTTTTGTAGGGAGCTCGGTAAACCGAAGATTATCGAGTTACTACAGGGGCAGAAAAAGAAAGCATGTAAGAGAGCACGAGATAGAATGAGTAATGGTCGATATCGTATTTGGTACCAACTAGATTTTTTATTTTGTTGACTTATTTAAATGAGATAAATTCAGTTTAATTTTTTTTCTGCATTTTATTCTTTTATTTTTTTTCTGCATTTTATTCTTTTATTTTTTTCGGTTTTTTCGTCATGGGTGTAATTTTCATGGCTTTTGAGGTCGCTGATAACGAAAATGTGGTCAAAATGAAAATTCACGATGGCGCCGACAAAAATTTTCAGTTATTTTGTTTGTCATTTTCGTGGTTTTTGGGGTCGCTGATAACGAAAATTAGGTCAAAATGAAAATTCAAGATGGCGCCGATGAAAATTTTCGGTTTTTCTTCATGGATGTCATTTTCATGGTTTTTGGGGTTGCTGATAACAAAAATGTGGTCCAAATAATCATACGAAAAAAAAAGAAACATATATCAATTCTCCTTTTTTTCTTCTTCTTCGCCTGACTCAATTTTCACCCTTCGCCACTGATACCTACCAGTGGCAAAGGGTCCACTAAGAAAGGTGTTTTCGAAATTCCATCCTTTGTTTTTTTTCTGGTGGGAAATCATCAAATGACTTCTCCCGCTCTGGGCGGAGCGGAAGGGAGTGTCAGACTCTGACTGACTAAAAATCACCCATGTTCCTTCTTTTGCCCTTTATGTTCCAGGGCCGCGGTATCTCTTTCGAACAGTCCCGCAGCCCTTGCAGGCATCGGCCCTTGCGGGCCTCTCCTGTTTGCTGACATCTCTTTGAGGCGCGCGTGGAACACGAACGCGCCGTCGACACGGCCTGTCGTCATACGACGGACGGACGGCGAGCTAACCCATTACTCACCGTCCACAGGCCCGCGCCTACGGTGGCCGAGTGCCATCACGGCGTGGCTCCCGACGCCCGGTGCTTCTCCCGCGGTGGCTGGGACGTAAGGTTCTGACCCTTTCACGTTCCGCCACCTCCTTCGCTAGCATGACTGCTTCGCAGAAGGGGGTGACGGCTTCCCATTCCCTCTCGCCCCGGACCATGGCTTGAACCAGGGCCGGACGCGAGAGGTCGCCGCCGCCAATCGCCGCTACGAGGACACGGCGGTGCTCCGCCCAAGCGGAGCAGACCTCCACGGTGTGCTCCACCGTGTCCTCCGGGCGATCCTCGCAATGATAGCACCCGGGCGTTTCCTCCCCCGCGATTCGGTGCAGGTACCTCCCGAAACAACCGTGTCCGGTGAGGACCTGCGTCAGGCGTAAGGTGAGGGCGCCGTGGCGCCTCTCTAGTCACTCCTCAAAGAGGGGACTTATCGCCACTATCGTGGCGTGCCCTGCACGGGGTCCGTCCGGGGCCCGAGAGCCTCCAAGGCCAGGACCCAGGCTTTGCCAGGTAAGCCATCGGGTCCCGGGGTGGTATGTCTGGCCTTAAGCCGGTTTACCGCCACTCTCAGGTCTACCCCGGTCACCTCCTGAGTGTCGTCATCGTCCTCGGCGTGGTCCGCTTCCGACACCGCAAGCGGCGGAGCCATAGGCGGGGGAGGATGTTCCCCTTGCGTAGGGAACAGAGCGCTCACCACGTCCTCCACAAGCTGAGGCCGGAGACTCTGCGTCAGCGGGGGGCCCAGGTGCGGAGTTTGTCCCGCACCATTTTGTAAGGGCGCCCCCACGGATCACCGTCGAGAGTCTCCAGCATCTCCTCGCGGGCCAGATCCTTGGCCCGCTGGACAGCCTCTCGGAGGGCGGTCTTCGCTGCTCTGTATCCCTCGTACAGCTCCGCCTCAATGGCTGCCGCATCCGGAGGTCGGTTGCGGAGCCTGCGATGCCTGGCGTACAGGTGCCACGCGGCGACACACGCCTCACGCAGAGATGTCAGCTCGCGCGATCACCAGCACACCTGACGCCGGGCGCTTCCTGGCCAAACTCGGGGCATTGCCACGTCACATATCTCGGACATGGCCTCCTGGAACCAACCCACCTCGCTGTTGACGTCAGCAGGCCTGTCAGGTGGTGTCACCCAGGCCTACACGATCGAAGCTTCCAGGAGGAGCTCCCGGTCCAGCTGCTTCAGCGCAAATCGCGGACCACTCGGGGCCTGTTGGACCGGCGCGCTTGAGGGGGCAGAGACATCGAACCGGATGTACCGGTGGTCGGAATAGGTCTCCACCCCCTCCATTACGCGCCAGTCAAAGACACGCGGTGACAGAGCAGGGCTAGCGAACGATATGTCCACCACCGACTCGCCCCGCATCCGCACACACGTGGGGACAGAACCCCGATTTAAGACCGCCAGGCCTGACTCCAGAGCCCAGTCCTCCACCATCCTTCCCCGCACGTCTGTGTAACGGGAACCCCAAGCCAAGTTCTTGGCATTGAAGTCCCCGAGCACAAGCACGGGGAGGGAATGGCCTCCGATGACGACACTCAACTCCGTGAGGGAGTTGTGGAACTCGGCGAGAGTTCGGCTCGGGGAGAAGTAGACTCCCGCTACGACTATCTCCCTGAACCGTGCTGCTACGCACCCCTGACCCCTCCTGACACTCTCAAGGGTCGGGGTACCGGCGGCGGCCGACGAAATGATGGTCACTGAGCCGCTAAGGTCCTCCACCCAGTCTTCCCTGGGAGGGACAAAGTACGGCTCAGCGACCACGGCGACGTTAATCGACCACTGCGCCATGCTCTGGAGCAACAGATCCTGAGCGCTGGCGCAGTGGTTGATGTTCGCCTGGAGGAGGCGTAATGGGGCCATTATTGACACTCCATTTCAGCCCCCTCCCGGGCCTCCTGTGAGGGCCCCGCTACGGGAGTTGCAGCAGCGGCAGTGGTGGTGGCGGCAGCGGCGGCGACGGTGGCGGCGGCTGCGGCGGTGGCGACGGTGGGGGTGGTGGCGCAGGGCCTTCGCCTTCTTCTGCCCCTGGCCTTGGTGGGTTGGGCGCAGGCCTTACTCCCAGCCCGGTGATCGGCCGGCTTTCCAGCCGCCGCATATGCAGCGTAGTGCGGCGTGGCGGAGCAAGCCGCGGCCATGTGACCGGGCTGACTGCAGTGGAAGCAGAGGCCGCTGCGGTCCACCTCCGAGGTGCATTGCACCGACACGTGGTGCCCCACGTGGCAGCGGAAGCACCTCAGAGGTCTGGGCTCCAGCGGCCGCAGCTGTGGCTGCGGCGGCGGTTGGCCCGCCACCAACGCTGGCGTTTTCGCCGGCACAAAACAAAACAAAACAACAACAACAAAACAAAACAAACAACAAAACAAAAGAACAAAACAAACACACAAAGGAACAAAAGGAAAACAAACACAAAACAAAACAAACAAAACAAAAGGAACAAAAAAACAAAACAACAAAAAATAAAAACAAAAGGATAGCATCACCCAAGTTTTGTATGGTTTTCCGATACAATGGAGACAGATCAGGGAGGTCTCCAGTATTTGTCAGAAAGTGAAGGGTTACGCCTCACTGCTCGTGACTGCCTCGAATGCTGTGGGTTCGATTCCCAGGTCGAGCAAATTGTTATTGGGATTTTCCATCTTGAATGTCTCAGTCGCAGCACGGAGTCTTTATTTGTGGTAGGTGCATCTCTACAGAGACTACAGATTCCTGTGATTTTTGTGCAGAATAAACAAGTTATAACAACTTTCTTTCTTTCAACAACG
This sequence comes from Eurois occulta, assembly GCA_950022335.1. Taxonomy (NCBI): domain Eukaryota; kingdom Metazoa; phylum Arthropoda; class Insecta; order Lepidoptera; family Noctuidae; genus Eurois; species Eurois occulta. The sequence continues at coordinate 1,767,207 of OX465487.1, read as the reverse complement.
TCATCACAAAACGGTTATTGCTTCATGTCATAAGGGCGGTGCTGGACAATTTGGGCATTTCCAATCTTCAGCCATTAATCAATCATTAACCGTCTCGTCGAATTATTTTACCTATTAGTACAAAGCCTATTTTCTTTCTGAATTTATTTGTCGTTCTTTGTTAGGAGTATTGGGAGCAGACACATTGGCCAGACACATTCGCCTTTAAGAAACCAATTGCTACTTCAGGAGAGGAATTAAGAGCCTCCGTAGTTTTTAACGGTATATCGGTAAAGAAATTCACAAATTCTTGAGCTACTTCCTGATGAGAGCTTTTAGGACCACATGCTGTATCTGAAGTGTAGCTAGTGTTACGTATTTTCTTCCTGTTAGTCTCGTTATTTATTGCTTACTCCAATGCTCACACACTTTAACACCAATAAAATCTTACATGAGAAACAATATGGTTTCACCAAAGGACGTTGCACGACTGACGCCGGTGTCACCTTACTAAAACACATATTTACGAGAAGAAGCACAAGATGCTATAGGAATCTTCTGTGACCTCTCGAAAGCATTTGATTGCGTAAACCACGAAACCCTACTCTTAAAACTTGAACATTACGGTTTAGGGAAACTTGCGCTCAGTTTAGTGAAATCGTATTTAAACGATATACATCAGCAAGTGCAAATACATGGTGTCAATTCAATGGGTTTTAAAGTAAGTAAGGGGGTACCGCAAGGTTCGATATTAGGTCCTTTCTTCTTTTTAGTTTATATAAATGATCTACGCCATTTATTTAAAAACCAACCACAAATGGTGTTGTTTGCTGACGATACCTCTTTAATATTTAAGATCAGACGTGCCACAAATCTTAACGACATAAATAACGCCCTACTGCTGGTCCATAATTGGTTCACCGCGAATAATTTAGTATTAAGGAAAATGAAAAATATTTTATTATTACAAAAGCTTCATATACACTGAATTGTGTTTGGAGCCTCCTTTTAGGCAAACAATGCCTGTATTAGGAGACTCCGCTCTTCCATATCTTAGATATAATGATACATTCAATTATATTGGTTTTATTTACCGATATTATTTAAAACTGAGTATGCATCATGTCATGTGTTAAGAAGCGAGGTGTGCTTTATTTTGGTATGGTGTGTATGTAAGATGTAATGTAGTTTGATGTGATCTGATGTGGTGCGGTGTGTAGTGTGGTGTAGTGTGGTGAAGCGTGCTGTGGTGTAGCGTGGTGTGGTAGTAGTGTAGTGTGTGGGGTAGAGTATGGTGTGTATCGTTATGGTGTATGATTATGTTACTCATGATATACCAGTAGGCCTTCAGTATCCTCATAAGTAAGAGACTTAATACAATTAGTTATATTTTTTTTACAATCGTAATGATTTTTATTGTGTACATATATGTTTTTATTATTCCTATTGTATATTTGAGCAGAGACATAGTAAAATTGTCTGCTTGCAAATTTTGTTTTACATTGGGGAACTGCTGCAATTATATCCTTTATCCTTTTATGTTTCTTGTTCATGTGAAATGGGAGTATTAAACGGGAATAAAACGAAGTGTATAAGATTTGCTCTACCGAATGTCAATAGTAGTGATAGTGACATAGTATTGAATCAAGAGAAACTTGAATTCTTCGTAAAAACTGTTTTCTTGGGGATCACGCTCGATTCAAGGCTCCAATGGGGTCCGCATGTAACTTCTCTTGCAGGACGGCTGAGTTCAGTAGCATAATATGCTGTTAGAAAAATCCGTCAATTTACTGATATAGATACCGCGAGGCTAGTCTATTTTAGTTATTTTCATAGTATTATGTCATATGGTATTTTACTATGGGGACGGGCTGCAGACATTGAGTCTATATTTATTCTGCAGAAAAGAGCTATCAGAGCCTTTTATGATCTACGTGTAGGCGCGATTCTATAAGAGAACTGTTTAAGGAAATTAACATCATGACAGTACCTTGTACATCTATGAAAACATTATGTACGTTAGGAAAAAATTGCATTTATTTAGTAAAAGAGGTGACAGACACCACTATCATACTAGAAATAGGGACCAACTAACTCAACCAGGTTTCAGGCCAGCTAAAGTAGACTCATCTTTCATGGGGTACTGTTTAAAATGTTACAATAAAATACCTCCCCACATTCTACAACTGACTGTGACGAAATTTAAATCGCATAAAACGCACACTATGTAGGTAAGCATATTATAAGTTGGGGGATTACATTACTAAACAAATGTTTTTATCTTTATACGTTATATTATTTATTTTTAAACTTTGTAGTTAAAACTTAAAACGACTTCATATTTATTTATTAAGCATTAATTATTATTAATATTAATCTGTATTAGTCTTTTCATGTATTAGTTTTTTGGTCTTTGAGGTCAATTAATTATTTAGTGTTAATTTTAACATCACTTGTAGAGTCATCTAACTCTGTAATAACGTTATTCCCCCTCATATCTAACTTTGGCGTCTTTATTTTACAATCTCACACATCTTCACATCTTCCCAGCTATATTAATTGCTCATCTTTAATAATTATAAGGCCATCTCCAAAACTTCATTTTTTTCTGCATCACTCAACTTCTTTGGTCGTGCCATTTTTCTGCCACATACATGTACCTGTTTTAAATTAAATACCATGAAATACAAGTTACAAGAAATCAATAAAAAATACAAAAGAACTGTAGAATACTGTATAAATCATTCCCTCATATAGCCGTCATTCCCTCACTCCTAAATGCAATGAGGGAATGACGAATTTTAACTAAAGCTAGAAATACACATAACCTCAAATTGCTTGCTACATTTAGAATATGGATTTTACTCCCAAAAACGCATAAAAAAAACAAATTATATACATTTATACTATAATGCTTAATATATACATCGCGGGTCTCAAACCATAGGGGCGTATCCACAAAACCCCTACTTTTCAGGAGATACTTAATAACTTTTCTTGTGATTGAGCCAGCTTGTTGTGTTTTTGCATGTAGCTATATATTTACACTACAGTTATTATGGAATGCTTAATTTTTAGGTATTCCCTCTATGACACTAGTTTTTAGCTTATACGTCTATGTGCCATGACGAATGTATGGTAAAACTCCGTGAAAATTCCCCCAAAAATGCATGGAATTTATGGACGTAAAACCCTTCTCCTTAAATGATTAATATTTAAGCGTATATTTATTTTTACCTAGTTGGTGACTCAAAATATTGCAATTTAGGAATGAGAACCCATCAAAATTAACGTTATTTGCGCGATTTTTTAAATTCATACGCTTGTCTGGCTTGTCATTTATATTGAGAGGTGGTTGAATTCAAAGTAGAGGTATAAACCAGTTTTGTTCTACAATCTAGACAAAAAAAAACCAAATGGTATTCTCTAAAATGTTTTCTGTGTGAAAAGAAAATTATATAAGCATAATAAAAATAAATTTATTCATAAATCTGAACATAATTATTTGAAACTTATTTTAGGCTTTTACACAGAAAAATAAAATTTTATAATGAATAAAATCGATCTTTTTAAAAGAAACAGTCATAAAAACCAAGGAAAATAAATTCTCTAAAACAATAAAAACAAAATAAAAGAAATCAAAAAAATAAGAGCAGAGGAAACATTGCACAAGTGATGTATAAAGCGTGTATTAGAAAGCACATCTTTCTGATACATGCTGTAGATATTTAAGCTTTCCTTAATTACTTTTTGTTCCTAGGTCGACGTCGTATATACGATGCTATTGTTGCAGCAAGGGTTAAGTCGTAGGGCACGCCACAATAGTGGTAGTAAGTCCCCTCTTTGAGGAGTGGCTAGAGAGGCGCCCCGGCGCCCTCACCTTCCGCCTGACGCCTGAGGTCCTCACCGGACACGGTTGTTTCGGGAGGTACCTGCACCGAATCGGGCGGGAGGAAACGCCCGGGTGTTATCACTGCGAGGATCGCCCGGAGGACACGGTGTGCGTGGAGGTTTGCTCCGCTTGGGCGGAGCACCACCGTGTCCTCGTAGCGGCGATTGGCGGCGGTGACCTCTCGCGTACAGCCCTGGTTCAAGTCATGGTTCGGGGCGAGAGGGAATGGGAAGCCGTCACCTCCTTCTGCAAAGCAGTCATGATAGCGAAGGAGGTGGCGGAACGTGAGAGGGAGATAACCTCACGTCCCAGCCACCGCGGGAGAAGCACCGGACGTCGGGGGCCACGTGGTGGCTCTCGGCCACCGTAGGCGCGGGCCTGTGGACGGTGAGTAATGGGCTAGCTCGCCGTCCGTCCGTCTTATGACGACAGGCCGTGTCGACGGCGCGTTCGTTTTCCACGCGCGCCTCAAAGAGATGTCAGCAGCATGAGGGGCCCACAAGGGCCGATGCCTGCCAGGGCTGCGGGACTGTTCGAAAGAGATACCGCGGCTCTGGAACATAAAGGGCAAAAGAAGGAACATGGATGGGTTTTAGTCAGTAAAAGTCGGTCACTCCCTTCCGCTCCGCCCAGAGCGGGAGGAGTCATTTGATGATTTCCCATCCCAAAAAACAATAAAAAAATAATGGTTAAGTCGTTGTCGTCATTTGTAGCTCCTGTCTCTGAATTTTCGTTTTCTACTACAGGCAAATTTTCGTAATAGCTGTGGTAATTCTTTGGAATAGTTCCATCCTTGGTAGCCATGAGGTCTTAATATTTAACTTGTTTTAGTGGAAGTGGTTCTGAGTACAGATTTGTATCCATAGAAGATGAAATGTCCGACCGCGTTACTTTTCTGGTAAACCTTACCTCCTTAAATTCTTCCCAGTAATCGAATTTGAAGAAAAGCGAATTGGGAACATCTTTCTTCACCTGTATCCATCTGACGTTAGCCCATTTTAAAATCGTTCCATCCGTGGCTTTTATTGTGTTACCAATAGAGATACCTCGCATTGCCTCAAACTCTTTCAATTTTGAATGGTCTAACACCTCAACAATGTATGGATTGTCTTTCCGTGCCAATCGTATCACATTTAGCCAGTCTTCGGGAATATAGATTTTGGCGTATTCTGAAGCCCGGTCTATTGTCGAATGCATGTTGTCACATTCCATGTGGGTGTGACCTGGTTCGAGAAACTTGTAGTCAATAATTTTTACATTATTTTCTGGAGACATCATTACAATATCTTAGCATTGTAGCAACCAATGAATTTCGATTTTGTTCTGGGCAGTAATCAGAATAAAGAATCAGGTGTTCCACACCATTATTGATAAACACACTATCACTGTTGAGTGCTAAACGCAGGATATTGTCTCTACGCTTCATTATTCACAGTAACGGTATTTCACGCATTAAAATTACATCCACTCGCTATGGCAGCTCACTGCAGAATGACTGTGTTTCCGTGTTTTTGACATGACGATACGCCCGCGTAATGACGAAATCTTGAGATAGCAATACTAAAATATGTAGACGTATGTGCATACGTCCGCAGTGATGACTAAATATCCCCAGGATCATGTTGACATTGATGGTCGTATGCGCATACGTCTATATGGCTCGACACAATGATTTCAGTATAAAATAAAACAAACAGTCGTATGTGCATACGTCTATATGGCCCGACTGGATTTCCTAGGATCATAATAAAATTGAAATTCGTAAGTGCATACGTCTCTAGGGCACGTCAAAACGGCCTCAATAAGCAATAATATTAATCTTACGTCTATTATACGGCTATATGGCCTAAAAATAATTGTAGACTGTCTAGCTTACGGCAAATAACATTTTGCAATTTATACAATAAGTAATTGGTATTAAATTATAAGAAAAATTTAGGTTATGTATTGCTTATAATAGAATCCAATTGCATTAAAAAGGAAAAATCGCATTTTTGCATATTCGCCCCTATGGTTTGAGACCCGCGACATGTAACGTGAGGCAATAATCGCCATAAATGTAACTCTTAACAATTTTTTACATATTATTTTTTTGCACAAACTCACCTACGCTTGAGAAGAAATCGCCATTTTGAATCATTTGAGAGTGTTGCCAGGTACTAAAAACTTAAGGTTACGTTCCTAAATATCGTTCGATACGTTCAGAAATCGAGTATTCGTAATAGGGTGAGGGAATGATTGTTTTTGGCGGGACATATTTAAAATCGAATTATCGTTTTTATAAATTCGTCGTTGTAAGACAGAAGCTTTTATAGACAATAACAAACATCTTTCTAATATATTAGCATAATTTGATTATTATTAATAATATTGATATATTTCAGATGAGTAGGCATTTTAGTAATGTTTTTGAACTAAGGGACAAGGTGAGAGAATGACTTTCACGGTAACAAAGGAGCTATATCTTTTTTTTTCTGAAGAGCTAATACGTTTTTTTTTTCAAATAATAGTGGTGTAAACAGCGAGCATTGATATAAAAAAAAGACTTATGTAGTTAATGCATATGACTCGGGAATCAAATTTCGAAATTTGATGAGAAATACCCTAATATTATCTCAAAAAAGTTTACATAATATTTCTTCCATAGTCATTAAAAACAATGACAAGTTTGATGCTGGTGGTCTATAAACACAAGCAAGTATGCTCTTCAACCTGCTGCACACGCTATTACAAAGTATTAGGGTACCACCACCCACTGTGGATCTGTTGTACGCACTGGCAACTGAAAAATTATTCACATTAAACACATCCTATCTGGTTTAAGCCAAGTTTCACAAAAACATAAAATATCCATGTGGTATTTGTCTAATAACATTTCCACGTCTAAAATTTTGCCGGAGAAGCGACTTATATTCTGGTGATAAAGTAAAATATCATATACATCATTATATTATATTCATCTTCAACAGTTTAAAGAATCTAGTGCAGTATTATCAGCGATACGAGATAATACTGTTTCATTACTTAACCTACTCTCAATTAAATTATCAATAACTGTGTGTATATTATAAGCTAACAATGTAGCTAGTAAATGTTGACTTTTTTTGGGAAGAAACATTATGTTCCCGAATCAAAACAAAATCTCTAACAAAATTGTTAGTATCAAAAAAACAATAGACGGTCACTATGACGACATGATAAAATATGTATCAGGTTATTTATGCCAGAAATATAATCGTTTTCTTCATCAAGCAAATAGTAAGAGTATGGCAATGCACATAATATAAATTTTCCTAATCTTAACTTATGTAGGGTGTCACTACCATTAACTATGTCCTTTTTCGATATACTAAGGCTATTTCCAATTAAAAGTACTATAGTAGTCTCCTCATTCAATTGTGTATGTTGAATTTTATAAATGAGCTCATTGAAATGCAGGTTATGATGGCAAAATGGTTCACTACTGTATGAACGGTTATTTAACAATGATCCAAAACCTGTTCCTAGTCTATCAGAATACAATAAAATATTACTTTGGGTGGGGTTCAAAGTTGCTAGAGTATGATTTAGGATGGGTAAAGCAGCAGGAACAACATGCTGTGACATGAGAGGTGGCGGAGTGGCAGCACAACTACAGGTAAGATTGTTTAGTCAGTGACTCATACCTCTCTGCGTTATACCTCACCAGGTCCACCAACTCACAGGCCTCCTGCATGCGCTCACTCAACATTCATATTTACAAAAGATTTCCTTGAGTGTATTTTCCCTACTCAGTAATTCCCTTTGAAGGTTCTGTATGTCAACATCATACATTTGTGTACTACTTTCTAACTTACTATTACATATACTTAATTAGTTTTTTAGATTTCTGATTTCTCTTCTGAGGTACCTAAACATTATATTTGTAGGTTAACATCATATAAATGTCAATTCAATTGAATAAACAAATATTTCAATATAAGGTACAGTCATGGTCTTTTCCGCCTGACCAGTTAAAAATTTTTTCGCTTAAATCATGCGGAGGCGCCAAACCACGCCCCCTTAAAGTTTAGGCCTAATAGGAAAGCGTCAACGTTATTAGTTGCAATCTGCACTGCGCAGCTTAGTGACGTATCCTGTGTACACCTGTTGCGAATTTTACGGACGAACTTTAGCGCGCTTACCGGATCTTTTGAAAATTGACCATTGCTCTGTTTACCTGACCCTTGATTGCCTAACGTTGACCTGTGCGATAATATTGGACTCTTGAGAACCTGTGCTGGAACATTTTGTGCATAATGGCCTATAGAAATCTCATACGAGAAGAAAGAAACGAAATTATAATTTTGCATGGACAAGGATTTAACATCAGTCAAATCGCTGAGCAGCTGCATATGAGCGTAAGTAGTAAATTATTTTAATTTTCCTCTACTCTCTATTTACTATAAATATTATTTTACATTTTTAAATATTCCATTATAAAAACACTATGAAAAACAAAACATAAAATATAAAAAAATAGTCGCCCACCACCATTTTAATTACCTCTTGTTATGATAAATTTTGTTTAATTTTCAATCAACTTAATTTATAAATAAAACTTTATAAACGATGCAAATGTTATCTTGTGTAAATAATGGGGAATATGTATATAACGAACTTTAAAAATAATGGTTCATCCTTTAAAATTAATTGAATGAACTACAAAAAAAATGGTTTCCACTATAAATATGAGCTTTAAGGATTTTCTTTTTGTAAACCGAGTCATTTTGTTTTTATTACACGACTGCCCAAAAAAGGAGTGTTATTATTTTATGTGTTTGTTTTTTATATTGACGTTTTTACACCAACTTGGGGCACTCAGCTTATAGGTTAGAAAGTTTTTTTTTAAATCATTTAGAAAAGCTATCAATCAACCTCAAACAAACAAAAAACCAACCCAAATTCAAATTTCGAAACAGTTATAGTGCAAATCATTATTTTTAAAGTGTAAACCATTACATTAAAGTGATAATATTAAATTATAGCTGTATTATTGATTTAAAGTGCTGATACACAATTTTAAAGCTGTTTTTATCAAATTTTAAAGTGCTATTATTATACATCCCGTAAATAATTAGATGCTTTTTAAATACAATTAAACTAGAAAGAAGCAGAAAATTCAACCAAAATATTCAATTTTTAAAAAACAGTTATTACTGCGCGAACGAAAATACTTATTTACTAATTTCTCGCTAATCTCGCTATCTGTTTTAAGGGTTTCGTACCCAAAGGGTAAAAACGGGACCCTATTACTAAGACTTCACTGTCTGTCTACCCGTCTGTTTGTCTGTATCTTATGTATCACGGGATAGCTAAACAGTTGAAATTTTCACAGATGATGTATTTCTGTTGCCGCTATAACAACAAATAGTAAAAACAGAATAAAATAAATATTATAGAACAAACGTGATTTTTTTGCCGTTTTTTGCTCGATATTAATAACGGCAACAGGTAGACGCTTGAAATATTCACAAAATATGTAGTTGTATATATACTTTAAAAATAAATAATTAAATTAAAATAAAATAAATATTTAAGGGGGGCTCCCATACAACAAACGTGCTTTTTTGCCCTTTTGTCTAATGTTGTATAGATAATGGTACGGAACCCTTCGTTTGCGATTCCGACTTGCACTTGGAAGGTTTTTATTTCTTTTGTTAGGGGCCTAGGGGCTAAAATGACCGCTTTAGCAGAATCATAATTGGATACTAATATGAATCACGTAGATACAATTATTAAAATAGTCACAAACGCAATTAATATTATGAATTGTCACGTAATGACCATTTCACGAATTGTAATGTAATTCATATTATTATCATATCACGATTCTGTTAAAGCGGCCACTTTGGGTTTCCAGGACACGACTATTAGCGAGACCACATAAACAAATCGTTTGCAAAGTCATTTTTTCAATGCCAATAGTAACGTCATCTCTTTGTATCTTGACTATCGTATGGGCTTCAGATTAGTTTGAATGCAAAACAATATAATTCTAACTAGACAAACCCAAAAACGTATTTCGTAGTTACCGCAGTATAACAATGCAATTAGAAACAATAGAAGGTATCAAAGAATTTTAATCCTTTGCCGACGAAGTTTAAAAAGTGATAACAAAGCGCATTATTAAGTTTATGGTTTTAATCCCTTGCCAAAAAATGTAAACAGGTGTTCGCATGTTTTAATGAGCTTCTCTCGATTTGTAAAAGCAGGTAACTATTTTCTTTGTTAAACATTGCACGCCGAAGTAAAAATATGCTTTGTTCTTAATTATCTTTAATGTGACAAAAAAATCCGGCCCAAGCCGCAGTTTTATTATCTACACATAAATAACAGCATTGAAAATTAAATAGGTGTAAATACAGGGCAAAGTAGTTATTTCGTTCTGATTAAAAGTTGTTAGTTAAAAATTTTGTAAACCTGTATGTGTGACTTATGAGGTTGTTTATTGTTTGTAGAGAAACACTGTCCGGATGTGGATCAGACGCCATGAAGAAGAGGGTGTCTTAGAGGATAGACCGCGGGCACCACGCCCATATCTGATATCAGAGGAAAACGTCCAACGTATGGTGAACACTTATCAGCAAGAAAAAAAGTTCACGACGACGAGAGTGTTCGCCGAGGAGTACGACGTGTCACTGCGTACAGTTCGTCGTGTTTTACATAGAGCGGGGCCCCACCACAGAAAACCAGCAAAAAAAATAGTGCTCACCGAGCAACAAAAAGCGGCAAGAGTAAGGTTCGCAAGAGATTACAGAGATATGGATTTCTCAACCACCATCTTTGCAGATGAGAAGTGTTTTAGGTCAAGCCAACATGGTCGTCGACACTTATGGCGCGTGATGAATACACGGTACGAACCAAGAAATGTGATTCCAAATAACGATTCTGGAAGGGTATGCGCCAATATGTGGGGCTGGATGAATGCTGGAGGTCCCGGAGAGCTTGTCCATATCCCAGGGCGAGCAAATGGCGCAGCTTACAGCGAACTCTTAGAAACCGTGATGGTGCCTACTGTGCGCACAGTTTATCCGAGAGCAGAGCTCCCCGAATTTATTTTTATTCAAGACAATTGTCCAATACATCAAGCATGCATTGTGCAGACTTGGTTAAACCAACAAAGAGAAATAAGAACAATAGCTGGCCATCCCGATCTCCTGACCTGAACCCCATCGAGAATTTGTGGGGTATAATGGTCCAGAGATGGGATCATCGACGGGAAAGAACAGAAATGGAACTTCTTGCTCATTGCGACGAAGTTTGGGAGTCGTTAAGGGGTTCCAACTTGTGTGAAATACTTATACAGTCAATAAGAACGAAATGCGACGCCGTCATTGACGCAGGAGGCGCGATGACTAAGTATTAGAGTTTTTTTTTCCTTTTACAATTTTTTGTTAAAAAAACAATATAAAAACATTTAAAAATATAAAAAGTTGTAGCCCACTGGTATCGGGAACAGGGTATCGATTACTGTATTTATTTTTGTAGTATTAAGATTGAGTAGCTACCTTGAATTTAATTAGGTATAGTAAAAATAATAATTATTTACCGATGGTTAATTTCATTTTAGGAAGATGTCGTTTATTGTGTTTTTGATTATTGTTTTGTGTTTATTTTATTTTGATTTATTGAATCATTAAAAAAAAAATTACTTAAATAATAACGAAAAATTAAAACTTCGTGAAATAATGATGTATTCACGGATGCTATTGTTTTGTTGTTCCCGGCGAACTCGAATACCTTCTCGCTTACTCACACACTGTCTGTTTCAATTTCTTAGGTAGGTTTTCAAGAAACAATGCCACTGTATAGATATCACTATTAACTTTAAGAAAAAATATGATTTACCGACTGTTTTAATTCTAGTAAATTTTTTGTTTATTGTTGTCTTATATATTTTTGTAATGCTTACTTACAGATAATTTTGATGTTTTGTGGCTGCTTTCGTTTGTTGATATTTTTGATTACTTAATTACTTTTTTAACAAGAACTAGCAAAAAGCCAATTATTTTGTATATTTGTTTATTATCAGAGATTTTATTTATTTTTTAAAATTTTATTGTTTTTGTATTTGAATCTGCCACCGATAGTTGATCGTTATCTTGTAAAGATTTACATCACTCGAATAACTATTGTTTATAAAGATCTGTTGCTTGTAGGAATAGGTCACAGGAAGGGAGGTTTTGTATTTGTTTAAACCGTAAACTATTTTAAGATGATTCTATTACTTGTTGTTTGATTTTGTGTTTAACCTATTTACTGTATCCAATTCCTATGTTGGACCTAATATATATTTTATGAATCTGTGTTTGTTTTATTTACTTTAGGTAGTAAAATTGATAATCCTATAAACAGTATTTTACTTTTTCATTAATGCCCATAATAGGATTTAACAAAATAATGAAAGTTCTAGCTAGAATAAATACTATAATTAGAATAGTTTAAGTAAAATATCTGGGTGACCGATCTCCGCTCAGGACAAATATTGACTGGTAACGAATTTTCCCATATATGAGATCTAGCTAAATTAACGTTACACCCCCTGAAGCCCCATTATTTCAATATTATCGAAATTGTTAAAGCCGATTTAGAGATCGTGCTTAGACGCTCGCTAGCTTACCTATATAACAGTTAATTGTATAGGATTTTATAAGATTCCTATAATAAATTTAAAAAAATATTATTACAGAAAACTTTGAGTCTTTAATTTACAATTACCGATAAACACACACCATTAGTAGGTAACGTAAGCCAATTTCAGGTAAAGGTTTTTTCTAACAATAGCAGTTTAAAAATAACTATAACTCTCGTTTGGCGTGCGTCGTCAATGCGCTCGGCCGAACGGTATTGTATTTCATTCATTATTTCTATACAAAGTCAACGGGGCGGGGCTAGAGAGCGTTTCATGTTGTGAGTGCAAGCAAAAATGAGCTTAGTGGTGGTCAGGCGGGAGTGACCACGATAGTACCTACATTTAAAGGTTTTTCTTGGAGCTCCGCGGCATTATGGGTGTAAAGAGAGCAGATAAAGTACAGAACACTACGCTGCGCTCAAAAACAGGAATTACAGACATAGGCAAAAAGGCTGCCAAGCTCAAATGGGATTGAGGGGGGCCACGTGAGCCGCATGCATGCATAGCGACCACTGGGCAAAGGCCTCAACACGATGGGTGCCTGAGGAAGGACGGCCTAGAAAGAGGTGGCGATATGATCTAGACGCGCATCACGAACGGTGGTTCAAGGTGTCGCAGGAGGAGAGTACCTGGAAGCATATGGGGGAGGCCTTTGCAAAGCAGTGCGGCAAAACAAAAATTAAAAAAATGAATAACAATGCAAGAATTATATTTTTATAAAATTTTGAATATAAGTACATATTTCAGTATAATTTGAGCGCAGTCACTGCTCAGAAGTATTTACAAGGCGAGTTACTAGAAACGATTATTATAAACTGAACACGATGAACATGTAAAGGCAACATTGACGTTCCTACACAACGGCATAGGTTCCGGGCAAATTGGAACAGTCTAACTCCATGAAAACAGGCAGATTGTTGAGGTTGCATGAGCAGTAGCACTTTCCATTGGATGAGCCGACTTCCATCATCATCATCTTAAGGTCCAGGTCTCCTGTGACTGCTTTCTGCGTGCCTGTGAAAAATATTTGCTAGGTTAGATCATCTGTGTCGAATTAATGGTAGTGGGAACCTTAACTTTAATCAGGCAAAGGTCTGATGGCAGGACTAGCTTACTAGTACCAATCTGGCGTTATACTCTCAGTATATCGTCGCATCCTTGGAAAAGCTGTAAGATGTTCTTAGTGTTTCAAGGTTTTTTGAATGAGGCCCTCGGTCGATTATAAACAAAATTCATAATGTAATCGTAGGCAATGACGTTAATCGTAGGCCTTCAAAAGGAAATTAGACCTCAGTTTTTCACTCGAATCTATCATATACTCGTAAGTCAAGGCCATAAGACCAAGACATTTATTTTTAGTAACTAAACTTGTGCACATACCTCTAAGTTTGAGATGAAGAAACCGTCAAGCGTCCCGTTTCTATCTTCCTAAGCTTTTAAGATGTAAGAAAACTGGATTCCTGACTATATGTGGTATACTTTCTTATCTCGCAGCGTAAAACACTTGCACATGTTTTTCTTCCATGAAGTATCCTGGGAGATGACCCATCCAGTAGAGAACCACCAGATACTTGTGATGTTAATGATTGGATGCTCGTTGGAGTGACCACTAGCTGTTCCACTGGCTGATAACGACGGCCATGAAACTACTCTTTGTGTTGAGACATAATATACAATTGATGATCCGCATGTGACCGTTGCTGCACCGTGATGGGATCACACATAGTGCCCGCATATTCCCAACAGAGCTGTTTACTCTTATCCGCGCCCGTTCATAAAGATGGTGATGGTTGCACTTCTTGTTTATGAATTGTTCTGACTTGGCGGAACCTTATGAAAACGGTTCTAAGCAATCATCTTGAAGTAATAAATCGAAACAGCCCTACGCACACAGATGTTTAGAAAACAAGAAAACTCTAAATATTAATATGAAAAGCCATAGTTTGTCGTTATTTTGAAATCGTTTGTGGAATATTCTATGTCAGCGGGAACTCTAGCTTGTTGCTTCAGTCGAAGAAGATTCCTGTTGGGTATACCATAGTTCAATAGTGGCGTCCAGTTTCTCGTGAAATTCTTTCAAGAGGGCTTCAAGTTCTGCGGTTTTAACATCCAGTTTTTCGAGAATAGAATCCACAGCTTCTTTAACTTTCTCTTTAATTTCTGCCTTTAGGGCTTCCTTTTCGACCAGAGCACTGTCCACATTGTTGATTATTTCCTCCACGACCTCTTTCACTTTGTTGATAATTTTGTCAGAGGCCTCTTCTTTTTGGCTTTGACTCCATTCCAGTTGGCTGAATAAATTATTCAGGACGTCTTCCACATTGGCGAATAATTTTGCCTTGGTTTCTATCAAATTATTGATTAATGTGTCCAGTATGTCTTCAATACCATCGAAAACTCCTTCCAGTTGCCCTCCAATATTTTTCACTCCTTGTCCAACTGCTCCCAATAATCCTAACAAAGAACGACAAATAAATTTAGAAAGAAAAATAGGCTTTGTACTAATAGGTAAAGTAATTCGACGGGACGGTTAATGATTGATTAATGGCTGAAGATTGGAAATGCCCAAATTGTCCAGCACCGCCCTTATGACACGAAGCAATAACTGTTTTCGTGATGACGTTGTTGAAAGAAAGAAAGTTGTTATAACTTGTTTATTCTGCACAAAAACCACAGGAATCTGTAATCTCTGTAGAGATGCACCTACCACAAATCAAGACTCCGTGCTGCGACTGAGACATTCAAGATGGAAAATCCCAACAACAATTTGCCCGACCTGGGAATCGAACCCACACCATTCGAGGCAGTCACGAGCAGTGAGGCGTAACCCTTCACTTTCTGACAAATACTGGAGACCTTCCTGATCTGTCTCCATTTTATCGGAAAACCATACAAATGTTAGTATTAAGTGGCACAGCCCGGATGATAAAATCAACTGCAATATGCCAGCTGCCCAGCGAACGGTAGACACGAACGAAACGGAGTTTGCCGAACGGTACAAACCGAATATAATTATGTCATTGCTTCGGGTCTGTTTTTACACATCATAGGCTAGCGTTTCGCCAGGACTCGTCTGATGTGAATATGATCGGCTTTGCATTTCAACAAATACGCACCATGATAACAAATTTCAACCTGCTCGGTGCAATCCATTCGAAGGAAATTGGCTGTTAGACCAGGGTAGAAGCCTTTAAAAATAATAAAAAGTGAAAAAAAATAATAGTAGGATGCAACCCATTAGAAAAGGAGGGGAATATTATAAAAATGAAAGGAAAAATAATTTACGGGCGATCTGAGGTCGGGAAGGGGGTGGGGGTGAGTGTTTAAGGGTAAAAAACGGTTTTTCTCGATTTCCGGCAAAACTAAAAGTCCTATCGAAAAAAGTCAAATGGCAAAGTTGTAGGTAATAAAAAGATCTAAAACTTTTGTATTCACAATTTTTTCACATAACCTCAAAAGCTATGTGAAAAATTCAAAAAACCAAGTTTTTGGTTTTTTATTTTTATCTTTTACAAAAATTTGTTTTTTTTTAACGAAATTTGGTGAAAACTTACCTTTTTATGTCCCAAATACGCTGTAATTTATTTGATTAAAAATATTTATTTTTTCACCTCATTTTGAATTAATATCGAAAAAGCAGCCTAATTTTGAATCGAAAATTCACCCGTCAAAATATCGGCTTTTTTTAAAAAGTTGGTATGGTTTCTGTTCGTTGAAATCTCTACTTTCCGATGGTGAAAAAAAATATATAAGTTACTATAGTAAATCTTCTCAGAAAATGCAAAAAATCGAAAAAAACTCGAATTCGATTTTTTTTTATTATTATAAATAATTTTGAGCTATTTATTAAAATTTACACTTTAATTACTCGAAAAACGTAAGATTACATACTACATTAATAAAAAAAATTTGCAAATCAAAATATACTACTATAATTAACAAACAAATAAGTTAATAAAATTAATATTTAATAAGACATCTACAATATTTAGAGAAAGTTGTCGAATCTTATTTAAATTATATGCGTAGATGCCTATTTATAACTATTTTAAGATAAATTATATACCTGAGTGACCTACGAAAAATTGTAGCCCATCAAAAGGTATTTCATGGAGAAGTGGGGAAGGGGCTAGGCGGGTCTGGGTCTTACTACATACATACCTACTATTTCGTAACAGCTGTTACAACCGTTAGCCTAGCCAGTATTCGAAATACAGTACAGTATACAACATCGTTTATAAAAATACACGTGCACGCTGAGTTTCTTGAAGATAATTGTGACAAGTTTACTTTAAAAAATCATGTATATTTGAATATATTTTAAATACATTTTAGATACATTCAAAATATATCTTAAAAGACATAAAAAACATAGCTCAAAATATAAAAAAATATATATTTTGTATATTTTTATAGATTTTTAATATATTTTTTATGTACCTATTTTGAAATATATTTTTTTTCATGGGATTAACTAAAGGACAATGACCAAAGTTGGTACCAAAAAGTCTCGCGCCTCAAAACCAAAATATTATAGTAATTAGTTTCATATTTTTTTACGGCATTACGCGTCGGGGATTTGATTTTTGAACTGGAAATATAATTTTCGAGTTTAAAAGTACGAATATTGTTTTACTCCCTTTATATGACGTTCCGTTTCAGCTGAATATAAATGACGTTCCGTTTCAATTGAACAAACCCTTGTCTGTCGAGCGGACTCTAAAATTAATTACAATTAAGTAAGATCAGTACACCAAATCGATTTAGTTTGGTTTATTGCTATTTGCAACAAAATTGATTTTCTCAGCCTAAAGATTATGATTTATCGATTACATCCCTAAATCCCGACTAGTTTATAGCACTTACTATACTCTATGGTTTATAGTTATCTTATCTGTGGCATCTGACATTTGTACTGTACTGACTGACTATTGGCAATGTAAAGGTCTAAAATAAAATCGAGTTTCAGTCAAGCATACTGTGGATGTTACTTTAACTCGTAATTCTTACTAATATTAGTGTATTACGCTGTTTTTAGAGCAATAATGTAATGTATGTGTGTTAAAATACGTCGTTGGTAGCGTCGAAAAAATAGACCTACTTTTTAGGTTAGTTTCGATTTTATAAAATAACTCTGAAACGCGGGTTTTTTTTTTTCAAAAATAATTTTTGTAGGAGTTAATACGATCAGTGTAGTCTATAAAAAACAAGGTTTGATTTTGATGCAGCATGGTACGGGATTCCATACTTCCATGAGCATTCTCTTTTGTTTGTGCAAAATTAAGATTATTATTTTTTAATCTTTTACTAATATATCATTTAATTTTAATCTTTAGGTTATGTTACGTTAAGCATACTATTTTTTAAAGAAAATATTACTATTTTAATGTTTGAGTTGATTGATACAGATAAAAATAGAGATAGTATTTACCTTCCTATGCAGATTCGAAAAGTTTTTTTTTTTTTATGTAAACTTGTCACAATTATCTTCAAGAAACTCAGCGTGCACGTGTATTTTTATAAACGATGTTGTATACTGTACTGTATTTCGAATACTGGCTAGGCTAACGGTTGTAACAGCTGTTACGAAATAGTAGGTATGTATGTAGTAAGACCCAGACCCGCCTAGCCCCTTCCCCACTTCTCCATGAAATACCTTTTGATGGGCTACAATTTTTCGTAGGTCACTCAGGTATATAATTTATCTTAAAATAGTTATAAATAGGCATCTACGCATATAATTTAAATAAGATTCGACAACTTTCTCTAAATATTGTAGATGTCTTATTAAATATTAATTTTATTAACTTATTTGTTTGTTAATTATAGTAGTATATTTTGATTTGCAAATTTTTTTTATTAATGTAGTATGTAATCTAACGTTTTTCGAGTAATTAAAGTGTAAATTTTAATAAATAGCTCAAAATTATTTATAATAATAAAAAGAAAATCGAATTCGAGTTTTTTTCGATTTTTTGCATTTTCTGAGAAGATTTACTATAGTAACTTATATATTTTTTTTCACCATCGGAAAGTAGAGATTTCAACGAACAGAAACCATACCAACTTTTTAAAAAAAGCCGATATTTTGACGGGTGAATTTTCGATTCAAAATTAGGCTGCTTTTTCGATATTAATTCAAAATGAGGTGAAAAAAATAAATATTTTTAATCAAATAAATTACAGCGTATTTGGGACATAAAAAGGTAAGTTTTCACCAAATTTCGTTAAAAAAAACAAATTTTTGTAAAAGATAAAAATAAAAAACCAAAAACTTGGTTTTTTGAATTTTTCACATAGCTTTTGAGGTTATGTGAAAAAATTGTGAATACAAAAGTTTTAGATCTTTTTATTACCTACAACTTTGCCATTTGACTTTTTTCGATAGGACTTTTAGTTTTGCCGGAAATCGAGAAAAACCGTTTTTTACCCTTAAACACTCACCCCCACCCCCTTCCCGACCTCAGATCGCCCGTAAATTATTTTTCCTTTCATTTTTATAATATTCCCCTCCTTTTCTAATGGGTTTCATCCTACTATTATTTTTTTTGGTTTTAAAAATTATCGACCCTGGTCTATGTGATGGACGGACAGATACATGAGTGATGCTTTAAGAGTCCCGTTTTAAAAATATTTAAAAATGACATACCGTTTGTGACGTCGCCGAGCCCACTCAATAAGCCCGGTTTCGGTGTCGCCTGAGCAAAGCCTAAGCTCGCCTGTAACAATTGAATTCACTGCTAATAAGATAATCGTATCATCTATCATTTCAGTTTTTCTTTTTCTATTTCAACAGGGAAATAAAGCATTAGAAAATCGCTTTCAACTTATGTTTTATTTCGAGTTAATACAATTAAATTGGTTTCACTTTGAGTCTCAGAATCAATGGCAAACAAATATCTAACACCTTTGTTCTCAAAGGTTCTATGTTATACTAAGTGGATGATTATCTCATTTGAACACCTCCAAATGATTGAACTGTACAATTTTAACTCACAGTTGAAGGGAATTAACAATTTACCTGAATTAGATTCATGAAAGTTTTCAATCTGCGGTATAGAATATTGACATGTTTTTGCCGATTGCAGTGCACTGCGAGCTGGAGACGCACAGATCGAACTTTGACCTGACTTTGCTAAGTAAGTTATGAACTCGTACTCGTGTAAGCAAATGTCGCATACGCATGTGAACGTCAACACTATTTCTGCGAGTAACGTTCATGTTCGTATACGAACCTGTCCTTTATTTTAGTTGCGCTTAGCAGCTCGATGCTCAGACGAAGTAAGCAACGAGCTTCACATTATTAAATAAACTGTACTTACGATCACGACGACTAATAACAGAGCGGTCTTCATTTTGGAAGAGAATTATTTATTACAATCTTCGTGGAAGCACTTGCAACTTGTAATTTCGGTCAGAGAGCGCAGCCTTTTATATGATCCTAATATTAGTTTAGCTTTCAGCTTACACCTGTGCACATACGAAACCGAAAAAATAAATAATTTATACTCAATGCAACACACTATTTCCTGTAGACTCAGGTTGGCTCCGGACCATATTATTGAAAATGTAAATCACTTTTATTTGGAATTCTTTTCGGTAGCAATAATACATTAAAAATGAAAACTAAATCTATTTGCCCAAAGTTTATGTTCAGTGACTGGGCAACTAAGGGTAATAGGAAAAGTAGGGAGCGATTGTTTGAACTGTACGGCCTTAAGCCTTACATCAACTCAGAAACATAGGGGCAAACTAATTGATTACCATGTGAAGTTATTGTGGAAGCTGCAGAAGATTGTAAAAATATCTTTGCATTGTATAGATTCAATCTCTTAGTATTATATAATCGCATAGCACATGTGTGAGTACTATGTACTGTAAAGCTACCATTTACATTTAGTTATCTTCATTGACTTGAATGTGCCCTGGTGGCTGAGAGAATGTCATGCTCACACAAATGTCTCGCTGATGGTGGCGGGTGTGTCGGGTCATTTAGTTCCCTTCAATATGGTTGAGTTGAATGGCGCTGATCCATGCGTCATGTTCGTGAACGGGCGCTGTCAGTTGGGACTGGTCATCTCTTAGCTGTCACGGTTTATTTTAATTACTTTATTTTTAAATTGTTAGTTTAATCTTTTACTTTGGACGCTCTTAATGTGCACGTCTTTGTACATCGTTCTCACATATATGTATAATCTCAACATGAATGATGTAACCAAGATTTTGTAACAATATTTTGATTAAAAAGAGTGTCCATGGAGTTTCTTGCCCATTCTTCTCCATAGAGATCTACGATTTGGAATGTGCAACTACAGTACTTTCGCAAGTTATTATGCCTTGTGACTGTAGCTTAGCTTTTTTGTTTTTGACTTTCAAAAGTGCCTGTAATGGTCTAATTGAAATAAATGCTTTGAGTTTGAGTTTGAAACTTTTAATAAATACTCGTATGTTGCAACTTACTCAAAATTTTTTAAAGACACTTGTAAGGTAGCTAAAGCCTTATTCATTAGCAACAAGATTAAATCCGCCGATGATAAAATAAAGACGGTTTGGAAAATTATCAGTAGTGAAACTAATAGACATCAAAAAAATATAATAATGACATCACACTAGAGACTTCACGTGGTCTTATAAGCTCTAAAAACGAAGTTGCTCAAGAATTTGTAGATTTCTTCACTAGTATCCCACTTAAAACTACTGAAACCTTAAATTCCTCACAGCCTGTCCGGTTGAGTTTCAATGTGTATGTATGTGTTG
The DNA here is from genome assembly GCA_950022335.1 of Eurois occulta. NCBI lineage: Eukaryota > Metazoa > Arthropoda > Insecta > Lepidoptera > Noctuidae > Eurois > Eurois occulta. The sequence goes on along the minus strand of OX465487.1, from coordinate 1,745,926 downwards.
TTTGTATGTATATAAACCCCATAACAGTCATTAAAGCTTTTAAGGAAATCAAAATCAAATTAACTGAAGATCTATGGGGAATGTCCATTAAAGTTTGTCAAGCTATTATTGAGACTATAGCACTTAGCCTTAATATTTAATTTATATGTGGACCAAGGAGTCTTCCCGGACCTTATGAAATACAGCAAGGTAATACCACTTTTCAAATCCGGGGACAGTAAAGACACCAATAACTATAGACCCGTATCCGTGTTGCCGGTTTTCAGCAAGGTGTTTGAAAAGGTAATGCTTAATAAAATGCTCACACACTTTAACACCAATAAAATCTTACATGAGAAACAATATGGTTTCACCAAAGGACGTTGACGGTTGACGCCAGTGTCACCTTATTAAAACACATATTTACGACGTCGGAAGAGGCACAAGATGCCATAGGAATCTTCTGTGACCTCTCGAAACCATTTGATTGCGTAAACCACGAAACCCTACTCTTAAAACTTGAACATTACGGTTTAGGGAAACTTGCGCTCAGTTTTGTGAAATCGTATTTAAACGATATACATCAGCAAGTACAAATACATGGTGTCAATTCAATGGGTTTAAAAGTAAGTATGGGTGTACCGCAAGGTTCGATATTAGGTCCTTTCCTCTTTTTTTAGTCTATATAAATGATCTACCCCATTTATTTGAAAACCAACCACAAATGGTGTTGTTTGCTGACGATACTTCTTTAATATTTAAGATAAACAGACGTGCCACAAATCTTGACGACATAAATAACGCCCTACTGCTGGTCCATAATTGGTTCTGGTGGTGGTTAATGGGAATAAAACGAAGTGTATAAGATTGGCTCTACCGAATGTCAAAAGTAGTAATAGTGACATAGCATTGAATCAAGAAAAACTAGAATTCGTCGAAAAAACTGTTTTCTTGGGGATCACGCTCGATTCAAGGCTACAATGGGGTCCGCATATTACTTCTCTTGCAGGACGGTTGAGTTCAGCAGCATAATATGCTGTTAGCAAAATCCGTTAATTTTCTGATGTAGATACCGCGAGGCCAGTCTATTTTAGCTATTTTCATAGTATTACGTCATACGGTATTTTACTATGGGGACGGGCTGCAGACATTGAGTCTATATTTATTCTGCAGAAAAGAGCTATCAGAGCCTTATATAATCTACGTAGGCGTGATTCTCTAAGAGAACTGTTTAAGGAAATTAACATCATGACAGTACGTTGTCAATACATCTATGAAAACATCATGTACGTTAGGAAAAAATTGCATTTATTAAGTAAAAGAGGTGACAGACACCACTATCATACTAGAAATAGGGACCAACTAACTCAACCAGGTTTCAGGCTAGCTAAAGTAGACTCATCTTTCATGGGGTACTGTTTAAAATGTTACAATAAAATACCTCCCCACATTCTACAACTGAATGTGACGAAATTTAAATCTTGTATAAAACGCACACTATGTAGGCAAGCATATTATAAGTTGGGGGATTACATTGATGATAAAAATGCTTGGCTCAATGCTGGTCCTGCTCCACAACCATATAGGGGCAAACTAATTGATTACCATGTGAAGTTATTATGGAAGCTGCAGAAGATTGTAAAAATATCTTTGCATTGTATAGATTCAATCTCTTAGTATTATACATAAATAATTGCATAGCACATGTGTGAGTACTGTGTACTGTAAAGCATTGACTTGAATGTACCCTGGTGGCTGAGAGAATGTCATGCTCACTCAAATGTCTCGCTGATGGTGGCGGGTGTGTCGGGTCATTTAGTTCCCTTCAATATGGTTGAGTTGAATGGGACTGATAAATGCGCCATGTTCGTGAACGGGCTCTGTTAGTTGGTACTGGTCATATCTTAGCTGCCACGGTTTATTTCAATTACTTTATTTTTAAATTGTTGATTTTATCTTTTACTCTGGACGCTCATATTTTACACGTCTTTCTACATCGTTCTCACATATATGTATAATCTCATGATGATGATGTTATCAAGATTTTGTAACAATATTTTTGATTTAAAAGAGTGTCCATGGAGTTTCTTGCCCATTCTTCTCCATAGAGATCTACGCTTTGGAATGTGCAACTGCAGTACTTTCTCAAGTTATTATGCCTTGTAACTGGGACTGTAGCTTCGCTTCTTTTAGTGTTTTTATTTTACATTCAAAAGTGCCGTAATGGTCTAATTGAAATAAATGGTTTGAGTTTGGTTCCATAATGTTTGCAATGCTTAATAATATGCACTTACTTGTAACATGTAGAGCTACTACTAGTCTGTAGTACTGTCTACTTTTTGAATACTCAAAATATTGCCCTTAAAAACTAACATCCAATTGTTTTGTTAAGCCTCTCTTGATCTAGTATTAGATGAGTTGGTCCTTACATCATGATTTTCATGTTTAGTCCAAGGACTCTTACTTATATACAAACGAATTGAAGCAGTATTATGATAGCCAAGTTAAACTAAACTTAGCTTTTAATAACACTAAACAAACTTTAAAAAAAATCAAACAATCCAATTATTCCCACAACGATCGTTGTCATGGTTGCTCATGACAACACATGTCTGCAATAGAAAAAACTTAAATAATTAATTATAATCGGTTTACGGTGTGAAATACACTGTGCATAAATTGTTTCTATTTTGTTATTAGTAATACAAAATGAACGCAACGAAATATTTGCTTTAGAGGTAGTAAATAACGCTCAATATAATACATAATAATTTAATGACCAAAGTGCATTTGTAAATTGAGCAGTAACTGCTTATTGTCCACTTCACAGCGGTATCAAGACACCGCTTAAAACACAACCATGCCGCCTGCGCGACGTTGCTGTCATCTGACTTCTGCTTGACGTATTTTTTTAACTTGTGTTATTTGTTTGTTTTTTTAATTATTTTATACATTATATTTAAGTTATCACGTAAGTTTTATATCAATAACATATTTCTATGTTTAACAATGACTGTAGTGACGCCGAACGGAGTGAGAGTAGAGGAGGAGTGAGAATAAGGGTGAGGTCATCCTTAAGGTTGACATTAAAAATGCTTTCAATTCCGTAAACAGGGACACATGTTGACAGAGGTTCAAAAAGAAATACCCAAAATTTACAGTTTTCTTTACCAATGCTACAGGAACCCCTCAAAATTACTCTATAAAGACAACCTTTTGGAATCAGCCGTTGGATGCCAACAGGGTGACCCTCTTGGGCCAGTCATTTTTAGTTTAGCAATTAATCCAATTATTCGGCAGCTAAATTCTAAATTCAACGTATGGTATTTGGATGATGGAACCCTGGGAGGAGATGTGGACACAGTCCTAAAAGATTTAACTTTAAAAAAAAAAATCAGTTCCATTGGCCTAGACCTTAACTTTTCGAAGTGCGAAATTTACCTTCCTGAAACCACTGCCAGACAGACTACCATTTCTAAATTTAACTCGTTAGCTCCAAATATCAAAATTACCGGAAAAAATTCTCTTCACCTCCTAGGGTCACCAATATTTGACGAATCTTTTCCGACGTTCATTGAAGAAAAAATTCAAAATTTTAATGATGTTTCGGAGAGACTTTTCAAAATTAACATTCATTCGGCCTTCACACTTGTTCGATACTGTTGTTTTGGACCAAAATTCACGTATAGCCTTCGCTCCTCTCATCTTTGGAAGCATCCACAGCTTTTAGAAAAAGTAGACCAAATGATTAGGAAAACTCTAACTTCAATATTTAATGTGGCCCTGGACGACCGAGCTTGGCAGCAAGCCGCACTTCCCATTCGTTTGGGTGGTCTTACCGAAAAATTAACCAGGGATATTCTGACTTCCTCACTGGTTGATTTTGAGGTGCCGTATTATTATTATTTTTTTTTTATATCCCTGGACATTTCACACAGCACCATCTAGTCCCAAGCTAAGCAACCTAATGCTTGTGTTATGGTAGCTAGATGGCTGATAAACTACATATATACATTTTTTTTTTGTAAATACATACATATATTATTATAGATAGAAAAACAGCCAGACCCGGAACAACTACTTGTAGGTCATACAAATATTTGTTCCGTACGGGAATCGAACCCGCGACATGCAGCGCAGCAGTCAATCGCTTGACCACTGCGCCAACCGTGCCGTCAAACGGATGCGTTGAACGCCTGGAAAATGGCTTGTCCCAATACGGATGTGCCCGACAACCTGTCCTCCCAGAGACAGTGGGACCTGCCGCTCTGCAGTATTGTACGGAATAGCCTTTTAAACACGTCAATCAATACTGTGGAGCGTGCCCGTCTGCTGGCCGTGGGGGAATGGGAGTCGGGCTTGTGGCTTTAGGCACTTCCATCTTTCACCATTGGCACTATGATGGATGACGCATCGTTCCGGGTCGCTAGGAGTCTACGCTTAGGCGCACCTTGTGTTGCTCCGCATCGGTGTCATTGCGGTGAAGCCTGTCCTACTACAGGAGCGCAGGTCGCATTGCACGGTACGCCAGCATTAACGACATGATTCGTAGAGCTCTTGCCAGCGCCGGCGTATCAGCGGTTTTAGAACCAAACGGCTTGGTACGTGACGATGGGAAAAGACCAGACGGCATGACGTTGGTGCTTTGGAAGGTGGGTAGGCCTTTGGTGTGGGACGCAACTTGTGTCGACACCCTTGCGCCATCTCACGTTTCAAGCACGGCGGGCTGTGCGGGCGCTGCTGCTGCGGCTGCTGAGATCCTCAAGCGGCGCAAATACTGGAACCTTATATTGGTAACTATAGTTTTGAGCCGTTTGGGGTCTAAACGCTCGGGTCATGGGGCCCGAGTGCGCGTCTCCTTTTCAAGGAAATCTCTCGCCGACTGGTCGACACTTCGCGTGACCAGAGGGCTGGCTCTTTCTTTGGGCAAAGAATTAGCATTGCCATTCAACGTGGCAATGCTGCCAGTCTTCTGGGCACGTTTCCAGATGATAGCGATGCGGAGGAGTACTTTGACGCCTAAGACGTGTCCTATTGTCGTCGTTGTATAGGTACTTTATTTTAGTCTTCTTTTTATATTTATTTTAGTTCCCACCATCAAAATTATAAAACTGATTTCTATGCTTATTTAATAATCGTATTTTAATAGCATCCAAACAATTACTTTAATGACACTATCATAATAATAATAAATTGTGGGATGTGAGTACAGCAGTCATTGTGCCGATAGTCGTGTCGGCCAATGGCTTAGCCAATAGCCTCGACCAACATCAGTAGCTGGATCAAGGGCTTGATTCCGAAAGCAGTACTTCTGGACACGGCACGTAATGTTAAGAGGTTCGTCTCTCAAGAGCCCTGACCACCGGTAGTTCGGACCCTATTCCCGATGCTGGGGGCTACCATTTTTGCTATATTTTTTACGATTTTGTTTTTAAGAAATAATATCTAAAAATACAAAAGACTAGCTTTTGCCCGCAGCTTCGATCGCATTAATTTAGAATTTGACAATCAATTTGGGTTGTACTATCCGATGTACCCTATATCCGTTTCTGTACACCTAACAACGTAGAAGCAAAATTTCAGGATGGCTGCCTGAAAAAACTATTTAATAGTATTTGGGAAATCAGTCAAACCCCAATTTGTTTTTGTCCACCGAAGCCAACCTCTGATTCTATAATATGTAAGCAACGGTAAAATAAGAAAGCTTCTTGTTAAATTAAATTATTAAATTTCATAAGAAATACCCATGTATTTCTTATGAAATTTAATAATTTTAGATATTATTGAATTTTATTTTTTTTGGTAAACTTAGATATTTTTTTTGCAGAGATCTAAAAAGTTGCATTAAGAGATCTATTTAGGAGTATTGGTCTTCCATGTTTTTACCTATAAAAATGAAGTTTTAAAAAATAAATAAATGAGGGAATGATTAACAGAGTGAGGGAATGATTCATTATTATATTATAATAAAAAACATCTACAAATAAAGGAAATCATGTAATTTTAATCATATTAAACAATGAAATATCATTTTCTAAAGAAAATAAACTCAACATTTTGTACTTACAGTCAATATAAATATAAGTATACTTGAAAAATTAAAAAATACACTATTAAAGAGGTAAACAAATGTTTTTTTTTTATACTTTTTATTATTTATTTTTAAACTTTGTAGTTAAAACTTAAAACGACTTCATATTTATTTATTAAGCATTAATTAGTATTAATATCAATCTGTATTAGTCTTTTCACGTATTAGTTTTTTGGTCTTTGAGATCAACTAATTATTTAGTCCTAATTTTAACATCACTTGTAGAGTCATCTAACTCTGTAATAACGTTATTCCCCCTCGTATCTAACTTTGGCGTCTTTATTTTACAATCTCACACATCTTCACATCTTCCCAGCTATATAATTGCTCATCTTTAATATAAGGCCATCTCCAAAACTTCATTTTTTTCTGCATCACTCAACTTCTTTGGTCGTACCATTTTTCTGCCACATACATGTAGGTACCTGTTTTAAATTAAATACCATGAAATACAAGTTACAAGAAATCAATAAAAAATACAAAAGAACTGTAGAATACTGTATAAATCATTCCCTCATATAGCCGTCATTCCCTCACTCCTAAATGCAATGAGGGAATGACGAATTTTAACTAAAGCTAGAAATACACATAACCTCAAATTGCTTGCTACATTTAGGATATGGATTTTACTCCGAAAAACGCATAAAAAAAACAAATTATATACATTTATACTATAATGCTTAATATATACAAATACATGTAACGTGAGGCAATAATCGCCAGAAATGTAACTCTTAACAATTTTTTACATATTATTTTTTTGCACAATCTCACCTACGCTTGAGAAGAAATCGCCATTTTGAATCATTTGAGAGTGTTGCCAGGTACTAAAAACTTAAGGTTGCGTTCCTAAATATCGTTCGATACGTTCAGAAATCAAATATTCGTAATAGGGTGAGGGAATGATTGTTTTTGGCGGGACATATTTAAAATCGAATTATCGTTTTTATAAATTCGTCGTTGTAAGACAGAAGCTTTTATAGACAATAACACACATATTTCTAATACATTAGCATAATTTGATTACTATTAATAATATTGATATATTTCAGATGAGTAGGCATTTTAGTAATGTTCTTGAACTAAGGGACAAGGTGAGAGAATGACTTTCACGGTAACAAAGGAGCCATATCTTTTTTTCTTAAGAGCTAATACGTTTTTTTTTTCAAATAATAGTGGTGTAAACAGCGAGCATTGATATAAAAAAAAGACTTATGTAGTTAATGCATATGACTCGGGAATCGAATTTCGAAATTTGATGAGAAATACCCTAATATTATCTCAAAAAAGTTTACATAATATTTCTTCCATAGTCATTAAAAACAATGACAAGTTTGATGCTGGTGGTCTATAAACACAAGCAAGTATGCTCTTCAACCTGCTGCACACGCTATTACAAAGTATTAGGGTACCACCACCCACTGTGGATCTGTTGTACGCACTGGCAACTGAAAAATTATTCACATTAAACACATCCTATCTGGTTTAAGCCAAGTTTCACAAAAACATAAAATATCCATGTGGTATTTGTCTACTAACATTTCCACGTCTAAAATTTTGCCGGAGAAGCGACTTATATTCTGGTGATAAAGTAAAATATCATATACATCATTATATTATATTCATCTTCAACAGTTTAAAGAATCTAGTGCAGTATTATCAGCGATACGAGATAATACTGTTTCATTACTTAACCTACTCTCAATTAAATTATCAATAACTGTGTGTATATTATAAGCTAACAATGTAGCTAGTAAATGTTGACTTTTTTTGGGAAGAAACATTATGTTCCCGAATCAAAACAAAATCTCTAACAAAATTGTTAGTATCAAAAAACAATAGACGGTCACTATGACGACATGATAAAATATGTATCAGGTTATTTATGCCAGAAATATAATCGTTTTCTTCATCAAGCAAATAGTAAGAGTATGGCAATGCACATAATATTAATTTTCCTAATCCTAACTTATGTAGGGTGTCACTACCATTAACTATGTCCTTTTTCGATATACTAAGGCTATTTCCAATTAAAAGTACTATAGTATACTAAAGTCTCCTCATTCAATTGTGTATGTTGAATTTTATAAATGAGCTCATTGAAATGCAGGTTATGATGGCAAAATGGTTCACTAACTGTATGAACGGTTATTTAACAATGATCCAAAACCTGTTCCTAGTCTATCAGAATACAATAAAATATTACTTTGGGTGGGGTTCAAAGTTGCTAGAGTATGATTTAGGATGGGTAAAGCAGCAGGAACAACATGCTGTGACATGAGAGGTGGCGGAGTGGCAGCACAACTACAGGTAAGATTGTTTAGTCAGTGACTCATACCTCTCTGCGTTATACCTCACCAGGTCCACCAACTCACAGGCCTCCTGCATGCGCTCACTCAACATTCATATTTACAAAAGATTTCCTTGAGTGTATTTTCCCTACTCAGTAATTCCCTTTGAAGGTTCTGTATGTCAACATCATACATTTGTGTACTACTTTCTAACTTACTATTACATATACTTAATTAGTTTTTTAGATTTCTGAATTCTCTTCTGAGGTACCTAAACATTATATTTGTAGGTTAACATCATATAAATGTCAATTCAATTGAATAAACAAATATTTCAATATAAGGTACCTACATTTAAAGGTTTTTCTTGGGGCTCCGCGGCATTATGGGTGTAAAGAGAGCAGATAAAGTACGGAACACTACGCTGCGCTCAAAAACAGGAATTACAGACATAGGCAAAAAGGCTGCCAAGCTCAAATGGGATTGAGGGGGGCCACGTGAGCCGCATGCATGCATAGCGACCACTGGGCAAAGGCCTCAACACGATGGGTGCCTGAGGAAGGACGGCCTAGAAAGAGGTGGCGATATGATCTAGACGCGCATCACGAACGGTGGTTCAAGTTGTCGCAGGAGGAGAGTACCTGGAAGCATATGGGGGAGGCCTTTGCAAAGCAGTGCGGCAAAACCAAAATTAAAAAAATGAATAACAATGCAAGAATTATATTTTTATAAAATTTTGAATATAAGTACATATTTCAGTATAATTTGAGCGCAGTCACTGCTCAGAAGTATTTACAAGGCGAGTTACTAGAAACGATTATTATAAACTGAACACGATGAACATGTAAAGGCAACATTGACGTTCCTACACAACGGCATAGGTTCCGGGCAAATTGGAACAGTCTAACTCCATGAAAACAGGCAGATTGTTGAGGTTGCATGAGCAGTAGCACTTTCCATTGGATGAGCCGACTTCCATCATCATCATCTTAAGGTCCAGGTCTCCTGTGACTGCTTTCTGCGTGCCTGTGAAAAATATTTGCTAGGTTAGATCATCTGTGTCGAATTAATGGTAGTGGGAACCTTAACTTTAATCAGGCAAAGGTCTGATGGCAGGACTAGCTTACTAGTACCAATCTGGCGTTATACTCTCAGTATATCGTCGCATCCTTGGAAAAGCTGTAAGATGTTCTCAGTTTTTCACTCGAATCTATCATATACTCGTAAGTCAAGGCCATATTAAGACCAAGACATTTATTTTTAGTAACTAAACTTGTGCACATACCTCTAAGTTTGAGATGAAGAAACCGTCAAGCGTCCCGTTTCTATCTTCCTAAGCTTTTAAGATGTAAGAAAACTGGATTCCTGACTATATGTGGTATACTTTCTTATCTCGCAGCGTAAAACACTTGCACATGTTTTTCTTCCATGAAGTATCCTGGGAGATGACCCATCCAGTAGAGAACCACCAGATACTTGTGATGTTAATGATTGGATGCTCGTTGGAGTGACCACTAGCTGTTCCACTGGCTGATAACGACGGCCATGAAACTACTCTTTGTGTTGAGACATAATATACAATTGATGATCCGCATGTGACCGTTGCTGCACCGTGATGGGATCACACATAGTGCCCGCATATTCCCAACAGAGCTGTTTACTCTTATCCGCGCCCGTTCATAAAGATGGTGATGGTTGCACTTCTTGTTTATGAATTGTTCTGACTTGGCGGAACCTTATGAAAACGGTTCTAAGCAATCATCTTGAAGTAATAAATCGAAACAGCCCTACGCACACAGATGTTTAGAAAACAAGAAAACTCTAAATATTAATATGAAAAGCCATAGTTTGTCGTTATTTTGAAATCGTTTGTGGAATATTCTATGTCAGCGGGAACTCTAGCTTGTTGCTTCAGTCGAAGAAGATTCCTGTTGGGTATACCATAGTTCAATAGTGGCGTCCAGTTTCTCGTGAAATTCTTTCAAGAGGGCTTCAAGTTCTGCGGTTTTAACATCCAGTTTTTCGAGAATAGAATCCACAGCTTCTTTAACTTTCTCTTTAATTTCTGCCTTTAGGGCTTCCTTTTCGACCAGAGCACTGTCCACATTGTTGATTATTTCCTCCACGACCTCTTTCACTTTGTTGATAATTTTGTCAGAGGCCTCTTCTTTTTGGCTTTGACTCCATTCCAGTTGGCTGAATAAATTATTCAGGACGTCTTCCACATTGGCGAATAATTTTGCCTTGGTTTCTATCAAATTATTGATTAATGTGTCCAGTATGTCTTCAATACCATCGAAAACTCCTTCCAGTTGCCCTCCAATATTTTTCACTCCTTGTCCAACTGCTCCCAATAATCCTAACAAAGAACGACAAATAAATTTAGAAAGAAAAATAGGCTTTGTACTAATAGGTAAAGTAATTCGACGAGACGGTTAATGATTGATTAATGGCTGAAGATTGGAAATGCCCAAATTGTCCAGCACCGCCCTTATGACACGAAGCAATAACCGTTTTCGTGATGACGTTGTTGAAAGAAAGAAAGTTGTTATAACTTGTTTATTCTGCACAAAAACCACAGGAATCTGTAATCTCTGTAGAGATGCACCTACCACAAATCAAGACTCCGTGCTGCGACTGAGACATTCAAGATGGAAAATCCCAACAACAATTTGCCCGACCTGGGAATCGAACCCACACCATTCGAGGCAGTCACGAGCAGTGAGGCGTAACCCTTCACTTTCTGACAAATACTGGAGACCTTCCTGATCTGTCTCCATTTTATCGGAAAACCATACAAATGTTAGTATTAAGTGGCACAGCCCGGATGATAAAATCAACTGCAATATGCCAGCTGCCCAGCGAACGGTAGACACGAACGAAACGGAGTTTGCCGAACGGTACAAGCCGAATATAATTATGTCATTGCTTCGGGTCTGTTTTTACACATCATAGGCTAGCGTTTCGCCAGGACTCGTCTGATGTGAATATGATCGGCTTTGCATTTCAACAAATACGCACCATGATAACAAATTTCAACCTGCTCGGTGCAATCGATTCGGAGGAAATTGGCTGTGATGGACGGACAGATACATGAGTGATGCTTTAAGAGTCCCGTTTTAAAAATATTTAAAAATGACATACCGTTTGTGACGTCGCCGAGCCCACTCAATAAGCCCGGTTTCGGTGTTGCCTGAGCAAAGCCTAAGCTCGCCTGTAACAATTGAATTCACTGCTAATAAGATAATCGTATCATCTATCATTTCAGTTTTTCTTTTTCTATTTCAACAGGGAAATAAAGCATTAGAAAATCGCTTTCAACTTATGTTTTATTTCGAGTTAATACAATTAAATTGGTTTCACTTTGAGTCTCTGAATCAATGGCATACAAATATCTAACACCTTTGTTCTCAAAGGTTCTATGTTATACTAAGTTGATGATTATCTCATTTGAACACCTCCAAATGATTGAACTGTACAATTTTAACTCACAGTTGAAGGGAATTAACAATTTACCTGAATTAGATTCATGAAAGTTTTCAATCTGCGGTATAGAATATTGACATGTTTTTGCCGATTGCAGTGCACTGCGAGCTGGAGACGCACAGATCGTACTTTGACCTGACTTTGCTAAGTAAGTTATGAACTCGTACTCGTGTAAGCAAATGTCGCATACGCATGTGAACGTCAACACTATTTCTGCGAGTAACGTTCATGTTCGTATACGAACCTGTCCTTTATTTTAGTTGCGCTTAGCAGCTCGATGCTCAGACGAAGTAAGCAACGAGCTTCACATTATTAAATAAACTGTACTTACGATCACGACGACTAATAACAGAGCGGTCTTCATTTTGGAAGAGAATTATTTATTACAATCTTCGTGGAAGCACTTGCAACTTGTAATTTCGGTCAGAGAGCGCAGCCTTTTATATGATCCTAATATTAGTTTAGCTTTCAGCTTACACCTGTGCACACACGAAACCGAAAAAATAAATAATTTATACCCAATGCAACACACTATTTCCTGTAGACTCAGGTTGGCTCCGGACCATATTATTGAAAATGTAAATCACTTTTATTTGGAATTCTTTTCGGTAGCAATAATACATTAAAAATGAAAAAAAAAATCTATAAAATCTAAGAAAATAAAAAAATAAAAATCTAAATCTAAAAAAAAAAAAAAAAAAAAAAAAAAAAAAAAAAAAAAAAAAAAATCTATCGATCTATCTATCTATCTATTTTAAATCTATGAAATCTATTTGCCCAAAGTTTATGTTCAGTGACTGGGCAACTAAGGGTAATAGGAAAAGTAGGGAGCGATTGTTTGAACTGTACGGCCTTAAGCCTTACATCAACTCAGAAACATAGGGGCAAACTAATTGATTACCATGTGAAGTTATTGTGGAAGCTGCAGAAGATTGTAAAAATATCTTTGCATTGTATAGATTCAATCTCTTAGTATTATATAATCGCATAGCACATGTGTAGTAGTACTATGAACTGTAAAGCTACCATTTACATTTAGTTATCTTCATTGACTTGAATGTGCCCTGGTGGCTGAGAGAATGTCATGCTCACACAAATGTCTCGCTGATGGTGGCGGGTGTGTCGGGTCATTTAGTTCCCTTCAATATGGTTGAGTTGAATGGCGCTGATCCATGCGTCATGTTCGTGAACGGGCGCTGTCAGTTGGGACTGGTCATCTCTTAGCTGTCACGGTTTATTTTAATTACTTTATTTTTAAATTGTTAGTTTAATCTTTTACTTTGGACGCTCTTAATGTGCACGTCTTTGTACATCGTTCTCACATATATGTATAATCTCAACATGAATGATGTAACCAAGATTTTGTAACAATATTTTGATTAAAAAGAGTGTCCATGGAGTTTCTTGCCCATTCTTCTCCATAGAGATCTACGATTTGGAATGTGCAACTACAGTACTTTCGCAAGTTGTTATGCCTTGTGACTGTAGCTTAGCTTTTTTGTTTTTGACTTTCAAAAGTGCCTGTAATGGTCTAATTGAAATAAATGCTTTGAGTTTGAGTTTGAAACTTTTAATAAATACTCGTATGTTGCAACTTACTCAAAATTTTTTAAAGACACTTGTAAGGTAGCTAAAGCCTTATTCATTAGCAACAAGATTAAATCCACCGATGATAAAATAAAGACGGTTTGGAAAATTATCAATACTGAAACTAATAGACATAAAAAAATATAATAATGACATCACACTAGAGACTTCACGTGGTCTTATAAGCTCTAAAAACGAAGTTGCTCAAGAATTTGTAGATTTCTTCACTTCAACTTCAACAACTTCAACTACTGAAACCTTAAATTCCTCACAGCCTGTCCGGTTGAGTTTCAATTTAAGTATATAAACCCCATAACAGTCATTAAAGCTTTTAAGGAAATCAAAATCAAATTAACTGAAGATCTATGGGGAATGTCCATTAAAGTTTGTCAAGCTATTATTGAGACTATAGCACTTAGCCTTAATATTTAATTTATATGTGGACCAAGGAGTCTTCCCGGACCTTATGAAATACAGCAAGGTAATACCACTTTTCAAATCCGGGGACAGTAAAGACACTAATAACTATAGACCCGTATCCGTGTTGCCGGTTTTCAGCAAGGTGTTTGAAAAGGTAATGCTTAATAAAATGCTCACACACTTTAACACCAATAAAATCTTACATGAGAAACAATATGGTTTCACCAAAGGACGTTGCACGGTTGACGCCGGTGTCACCTTATTAAAACACATATTTACGACGTCGGAAGAGGCACAAGATGCCATAGGAATCTTCTGTGACCTCTCGAAACCATTTGATTGCGTAAACCACGAAACCCTACTCTTAAAACTTGAACATTACGGTTTAGGGAAACTTGCGCTCAGTTTTGTGAAATCGTATTTAAACGATATACATCAGCAAGTACAAATACATGGTGTCAATTCAATGGGTTTAAAAGTAAGTATGGGTGTACCGCAAGGTTCGATATTAGGTCCTTTCCTCTTTTTTTAGTCTATATAAATGATCTACCCCATTTATTTGAAAACCAACCACAAATGGTGTTGTTTGCTGACGATACTTCTTTAATATTTAAGATAAACAGACGTGCCACAAATCTTGACGACATAAATAACGCCCTACTGCTGGTCCATAATTGGTTCTGGTGGTGGTTAATGGGAATAAAACGAAGTGTATAAGATTGGCTCTACCGAATGTCAAAAGTAGTAATAGTGACATAGCATTGAATCAAGAAAAACTAGAATTCGTCGAAAAAACTGTTTTCTTGGGGATCACGCTCGATTCAAGGCTACAATGGGGTCCGCATATTACTTCTCTTGCAGGACGGCTGAGTTCAGCAGCATAATATGCTGTTAGCAAAATCCGTCAATTTTCTGATGTAGATACCGCGAGGCCAGTCTATTTTAGCTATTTTCATAGTATTACGTCATACGGTATTTTAGGGATCCTGCCGTTTTGCCGAAAAGATTTTGCCAAATTTTCATTACCCAAACAAATTTTAGCAACCTTTTTTTATGCCAATGTAATATTTGGAATAATTTTAGTACGCACATTTTCATTTGGTCAAATGTTTACTTGGCAGATTATTACTAAGGATAATGTCATTAAGGCTTTTGGTCTTTAACCAAATGATTTATTACAGCAAACAAAATTAAGACAATAAACGTTTAGTCAAATGATTTGTTATGACAAAAAATATAAAGGCAAAAATTTTGGAATGAAGACATAACACAAATTGATTTAATATAACGTAATTGAAATTTAACAGATGCTGACAGAAACCCTAACCCTAGACGGTCGACGTCAGGGGCACCCCGAGGTTCGGTTAGTTAGGTTCCTGTAAACCTTGCAGACAGAAATAGGAGCCCCGCGCAGCGGGCATCCGTCGACCTGCTGACGGAAACGCTAACCCTAGACGGTCGAAGTCAGGGGCACCCCGAGGTTCGGTTAGTTAGGTTCCTGTAAACCTTGCAGACAGAAATAGGAGCCCCGCGCAGCGGGGATCCGTCGACCTGCTGACGGAAACGCTAACCCTAGACGGTCGACGTCAGGGGCACCCCGAGGATCGGTTAGTTAGGTTCCTGTAAACCTTGCAGACAGAAATAGGAGCCCCGCGCAGCGGGGATCCGTCGACCTGCTGACGGAAACGCTAACCCTAGACGGTCGACGTCAGGGGCACCCCGAGGTTCGGTTAGTTAGGTGCCTGTAAACCCTGCAGACAGAAATAGGAGCCCCAACCGAATCCAAATAGGAGATTCCAACTAGTTAATAGTGCTTTTGACTGAAATGGTAAGTTTAAAATTGACGACACCAAATATTTGGCTTATGTAATTTTGCGTAAAATATGTTATACCAACTGAAATATTTGACTAAATAAAAAATGGTAAAAGTACTAGTTGGTGAACAAGTTATTGTTCAAACGTTCACTTGCCAAACATAGGTTTTCGTAACAATTATTTGTAAAGAGATTTTTTGGTAAGTAATAATTTGGCAAATGAAATTATGCGAAAATTTGTTTGGGAAGTGATAATTTGGCAATTTCTTTTCGGTCAAACAAGGGAGACCCGGTATTTTACTATGGGGACGGGCTGCAGACATTGAGTCTATATTTATTCTGCAGAAAAGAGCTATCAGAGCCTTATATAATCTACGTAGGCGTGATTCTCTAAGAGAACTGTTTAAGGAAATTAACATCATGACAGTACGTTGTCAATACATCTATGAAAACATCATGTACGTTAGGAAAAAATTGCATTTATTAAGTAAAAGAGGTGACAGACACCACTATCATACTAGAAATAGGGACCAACTAACTCAACCAGGTTTCAGGCTAGCTAAAGTAGACTCATCTTTCATGGGGTACTGTTTAAAATGTTACAATAAAATACCTCCCCACATTCTACAACTGAATGAGACGAAATTTAAATCTTGTATAAAACGCACACTATGTAGGCAAGCATATTATAAGTTGGGGGATTACATTGATGATAAAAATGCTTGGCTCAATGCTGGTCCTGCTCCACAACCATATAGGGGCAAACTAATTGATTACCATGTGAAGTTATTATGGAAGCTGCAGAAGATTGTAAAAATATCTTTGCATTGTATAGATTCAATCTCTTAGTATTATACTTACATAAATAATTGCATAGCACATGTGTGAGTACTGTGTACTGTAAAGCATTGACTTGAATGTGCCCTGGTGGCTGAGAGAATGTCATGCTCACTCAAATGTCTCGCTGATGGTGGCGGGTGTGTCGGGTCATTTAGTTCCCTTCAATATGGTTGAGTTGAATGGGACTGATAAATGCGCCATGTTCGTGAACGGGCTCTGTTAGTTGGTACTGGTCATATCTTAGCTGCCACGGTTTATTTCAATTACTTTATTTTTAAATTGTTGATTTTATCTTTTACTCTGGACGCTCATATTTTACACGTCTTTCTACATCGTTCTCACATATATGTATAATCTCATGATGATGATGTAATCAAGATTTTGTAACAATATTTTTGATTTAAAAGAGTGTCCATGGAGTTTCTTGCCCATTCTTCTCCATAGAGATCTACGCTTTGGAATGTGCAACTGCAGTACTTTCTCAAGTTATTATGCCTTGTAACTGGGACTGTAGCTTCGCTTCTTTTAGTGTTTTTATTTTACATTCAAAAGTGCCGTAATGGTCTAATTGAAATAAATGGTTTGAGTTTGGTTCCATAATGTTTGCAATGCTTAATAATATGCACTTACTTGTAACATGTAGAGCTACTACTAGTCTGTAGTACTGTCTACTTTTTGAATACTCAAAATATTGCCCTTAAAAATTAACATCCAATTGTTTTGTTAAGCCTCTCTTGATCTAGTATTAGATGAGTTGGTCCTTACATCATGATTTTCATGTTTAGTCCAAGGACTCTTACTTATATACAAACGAATTGAAGCAGTATTATGATAGCCAAGTTAAACTAAACTTAGCTTTTAATAACACTAAACAAACTTTAAAAAAAATCAAACAATCCAATTATTCCCACAACGATCGTTGTCATGGTTGCTCATGACAACACATGTCTGCAATAGAAAAAACTTAAATAATTAATTATAATCGGTTTACGGTGTGAAATACACTGTGCATAAATTGTTTCTATTTTGTTATTAGTAATACAAAATGAACGCAACGAAATATTTGCTTTAGAGGTAGTAAATAACGCTCAATATAATACATAATAATTTAATGACCAAAGTGCATTTGTAAATTGAGCAGTAACTGCTTATTGTCCACTTCACAGCGGTATCAAGACACCGCTTAAAACACAACCCAATTACAATAATAATACAATACAATCAAGATTGTGTCAGCTGCATAATTCTGTGAAGTTGAAGTTTTGAAGCTTTGGACGCAACGCGACGCCGCGCCAGTTTCACAGCAACTGTTACTAGGGCTGCGCAGAAATGTCAGCGTGGTCGGCGCGGCGGCGGCGGCGCCCCAAGCCGCCTGCGCGACGTTGCTGTCATCTGACTTTTGCTTGACGTATTTTTTTAACTTGTGTTATTTGTTTGTTTTTTTAATTATTTTATACATTATATTTAAGTTATCACGTAAGTTTTATATCAATAACATATTTCTATGTTTAACAATGACTGTAGTGACGCCGAACGGAGTGAGAGTAGAGGAGGAGTGAGAATAAGGGTGAGGTCATCCTTAAGGTTGACATTAAAAATGCTTTCAATTCCGTAAACAGGGACACGTGTTGACAGAGGTTCAAAAAGAAATACCCAAAATTTACAGTTTTCTTTACCAATGCTACAGGAACCCCTCAAAATTACTCTATAAAGACAACCTTTTGGTATCAGCCGTTGGATGCCAACAGGGTGACCCTCTTGGGCCAGTCATTTTTAGTTTAGCAATTAATCCAATTATTCGGCAGCTAAATTCTAAATTCAACGTATGGTATTTGGATGATGGAACCCTGGGAGGAGATGTGGACACAGTCCTAAAAGATTTAACTTAAAAAAAAAAAAATCAGTTCCATTGGCCTAGACCTTAACTTTTCGAAGTGCGAAATTTACCTTCCTGAAACCACTGCCAGACAGACTACCATTTCTAAATTTAACTCGTTAGCTCCAAATATCAAAATTACCGGAAAAAATTCTCTTCACCTCCTAGGGTCACCAATATTTGACGAATCTTTTCCGACGTTCATTGAAGAAAAAATTCAAAATTTTAATGATGTTTCGGAGAGACTTTTCAAAATTAACATTCATTCGGCCTTCACACTTGTTCGATACTGTTATTTTGGACCAAAATTCACGTATAGCCTTCGCTCCTCTCATCTTTGGAAGCATCCACAGCTTTTAGAAAAAGTAGACCAAATGATTAGGAAAACTCTAACTTCAATATTTAATGTGGCCCTGGACGACCGAGCTTGGCAGCAAGCCGCACTTCCCATTCGTTTGGGTGGTCTCGGCGTCCACAAAATTTCAAGTATAACCTCGGTCTACGGTAACGAAAAATTAACCAGGGATATTCTGACTTCCTCACTGGTTGATTTTGAGGTGCCGTATTATTATTATTATTTTTTTATATCCCTGGACATTTCACACAGCACCATCTAGTCCCAAGCTAAGCAACCTAATGCTTGTGTTATGGTAGCTAGATGGCTGATAAACTACATATATACATTTTTTTTTGTAAATACATACATATATTATTATAGATAGAAAAACAGCCAGACCCGGAACAACTACTTGTAGGTCATACAAATATTTGTTCCGTACGGGAATCGAACCCGCGACATGCAGCGCAGCAGTCAATCGCTTGACCACTGCGCCAACCGTGCCGTCAAACGGATGCGTTGAACGCCTGGAAAATGGCTTGTCCCAATACGGATGTGCCCGACAACCTGTCCTCCCAGAGACAGTGGGACGTGCCGCTCTGCAGTAGGTATTGTACGGAATAGCCTTTTAAACACGTCAACCACTACTGTGGAGCGTGCCCGTCTGCTGGCCGTGGGGGAATGGGAGTCGGGCTTGTGGCTTCAGGCACTTCCATCTTTCACCATTGGCACTATGATGGATGACGCATCGTTCCGGGTCGCTAGGAGTCTACGCTTAGGCGCACCTTGTGTTGCTCCGCATCGGTGTCATTGCGGTGAAGCCTGTCCTACTACAGGAGCGCAGGTCGCATTGCACGGTACGCCAGCATTAACGACATGATTCGTAGAGCTCTTGCCAGCGCCGGCGTATCAGCGGTTTTAGAACCAAACGGCTTGGTACGTGACGATGGGAAAAGACCAGACGGCATGACGTTGGTGCTTTGGAAGGTGGGTAGGCCTTTGGTGTGGGACGCAACTTGTGTCGACACCCTTGCGCCATCTCACGTTTCAAGCACGGCGGGCTGTGCGGGCGCTGCTGCTGCGGCTGCTGAGATCCTCAAGCGGCGCAAATACTGGAACCTTATATTGGTAACTATAGTTTTGAGCCGTTTGGGGTCTAAACGCTCGGGTCATGGGGCCCGAGTGCGCGTCTCCTTTTCAAGGAAATCTCTCGCCGACTGGTCGACACTTCGCGTGACCAGAGGGCTGGCTCTTTCTTTGGGCAAAGAATTAGCATTGCCATTCAACGTGGCAATGCTGCCAGTCTTCTGGGCACGTTTCCAGATGATAGCGATGCGGAGGAGTACTTTGACGCCTAAGACGTGTCCTATTGTCGTCGTTGTATAGGTACTTTATTTTAGTCTTCTTTTTATATTTATTTTAGTTCCCACTTGCTATATTTCTTACGATTTTGTTTTTAAGAAATAATATCTAAAAATACAAAAGACTAGCTTTTGCCCGCAGCTTCGATCGCATTAATTTAGAATTTGACAATCAATTTGGGTTGTACTATCCGATGTACCCTATATCCGTTTCTGTACACCTAACAACGTAGAAGCAAAATTTCAGGATGGCTGCCTGAAAAAACTATTTAATAGTATTTGGGAAATCAGTCAAACCCCAATTTGTTTTTGTCCACCGAAGCCAACCTCTGATTCTATAATATGTAAGCAACGGTAAAATAAGAAAGCTTCTTGTTAAATTAAATTATTAAATTTCATAAGAAATACCCATGTATTTCTTATGAAATTTAATAATTTTAGATATTATTGAATTTTATTTTTTTTGGTAAACTTAGATATTTTTTTTGCAGAGATCTAAAAAGTTGCATTAAGAGATCTATTTAGGAGTATTGGTCTTCCATGTTTTTACCTATAAAAATGAAGTTTTAAAAAATAAATAAATGAGGGAATGATTAACAGAGTGAGGGAATGATTCATTATTATATTATAATAAAAAACATCTACAAATAAAGGAAATCATGTAATTTTAATCATATTAAACAATGAAATATCATTTTCTAAAGAAAATAAACTCAACATTTTGTACTTACAGTCAATATAAATATAAGTATACTTGAAAAATTAAAAAATACACTATTAAAGAGGTAAACAAATGTTTTTTTTTTATACTTTTTATTATTTATTTTTAAACTTTGTAGTTAAAACTTAAAACGACTTCATATTTATTTATTAAGCATTAATTAGTATTAATATCAATCTGTATTAGTCTTTTCACGTATTAGTTTTTTGGTCTTTGAGATCAACTAATTATTTAGTCCTAATTTTAACATCACTTGTAGAGTCATCTAACTCTGTAATAACGTTATTCCCCCTCGTATCTAACTTTGGCGTCTTTATTTTACAATCTCACACATCTTCACATCTTCCCAGCTATATAATTGCTCATCTTTAATATAAGGCCATCTCCAAAACTTCATTTTTTTCTGCATCACTCAACTTCTTTGGTCGTACCATTTTTCTGCCACATACATGTAGGTACCTGTTTTAAATTAAATACCATGAAATACAAGTTACAAGAAATCAATAAAAAATACAAAAGAACTGTAGAATACTGTATAAATCATTCCCTCATATAGCCGTCATTCCCTCACTCCTAAATGCAATGAGGGAATGACGAATTTTAACTAAAGCTAGAAATACACATAACCTCAAATTGCTTGCTACATTTAGGATATGGATTTTACTCCGAAAAACGCATAAAAAAAACAAATTATATACATTTATACTATAATGCTTAATATATACAAATACATGTAACGTGAGGCAATAATCGCCAGAAATGTAACTCTTAACAATTTTTTACATATTATTTTTTTGCACAATCTCACCTACGCTTGAGAAGAAATCGCCATTTTGAATCATTTGAGAGTGTTGCCAGGTACTAAAAACTTAAGGTTGCGTTCCTAAATATCGTTCGATACGTTCAGAAATCAAATATTCGTAATAGGGTGAGGGAATGATTGTTTTTGGCGGGACATATTTAAAATCGAATTATCGTTTTTATAAATTCGTCGTTGTAAGACAGAAGCTTTTATAGACAATAACACACATATTTCTAATACATTAGCATAATTTGATTACTATTAATAATATTGATATATTTCAGATGAGTAGGCATTTTAGTAATGTTCTTGAACTAAGGGACAAGGTGAGAGAATGACTTTCACGGTAACAAAGGAGCCATATCTTTTTTTCTTAAGAGCTAATACGTTTTTTTTTTCAAATAATAGTGGTGTAAACAGCGAGCATTGATATAAAAAAAAGACTTATGTAGTTAATGCATATGACTCGGGAATCGAATTTCGAAATTTGATGAGAAATACCCTAATATTATCTCAAAAAAGTTTACATAATATTTCTTCCATAGTCATTAAAAACAATGACAAGTTTGATGCTGGTGGTCTATAAACACAAGCAAGTATGCTCTTCAACCTGCTGCACACGCTATTACAAAGTATTAGGGTACCACCACCCACTGTGGATCTGTTGTACGCACTGGCAACTGAAAAATTATTCACATTAAACACATCCTATCTGGTTTAAGCCAAGTTTCACAAAAACATAAAATATCCATGTGGTATTTGTCTACTAACATTTCCACGTCTAAAATTTTGCCGGAGAAGCGACTTATATTCTGGTGATAAAGTAAAATATCATATACATCATTATATTATATTCATCTTCAACAGTTTAAAGAATCTAGTGCAGTATTATCAGCGATACGAGATAATACTGTTTCATTACTTAACCTACTCTCAATTAAATTATCAATAACTGTGTGTATATTATAAGCTAACAATGTAGCTAGTAAATGTTGACTTTTTTTGGGAAGAAACATTATGTTCCCGAATCAAAACAAAATCTCTAACAAAATTGTTAGTATCAAAAAACAATAGACGGTCACTATGACGACATGATAAAATATGTATCAGGTTATTTATGCCAGAAATATAATCGTTTTCTTCATCAAGCAAATAGTAAGAGTATGGCAATGCACATAATATTAATTTTCCTAATCCTAACTTATGTAGGGTGTCACTACCATTAACTATGTCCTTTTTCGATATACTAAGGCTATTTCCAATTAAAAGTACTATAGTATACTAAAGTCTCCTCATTCAATTGTGTATGTTGAATTTTATAAATGAGCTCATTGAAATGCAGGTTATGATGGCAAAATGGTTCACTAACTGTATGAACGGTTATTTAACAATGATCCAAAACCTGTTCCTAGTCTATCAGAATACAATAAAATATTACTTTGGGTGGGGTTCAAAGTTGCTAGAGTATGATTTAGGATGGGTAAAGCAGCAGGAACAACATGCTGTGACATGAGAGGTGGCGGAGTGGCAGCACAACTACAGGTAAGATTGTTTAGTCAGTGACTCATACCTCTCTGCGTTATACCTCACCAGGTCCACCAACTCACAGGCCTCCTGCATGCGCTCACTCAACATTCATATTTACAAAAGATTTCCTTGAGTGTATTTTCCCTACTCAGTAATTCCCTTTGAAGGTTCTGTATGTCAACATCATACATTTGTGTACTACTTTCTAACTTACTATTACATATACTTAATTAGTTTTTTAGATTTCTGAATTCTCTTCTGAGGTACCTAAACATTATATTTGTAGGTTAACATCATATAAATGTCAATTCAATTGAATAAACAAATATTTCAATATAAGGTACCTACATTTAAAGGTTTTTCTTGGGGCTCCGCGGCATTATGGGTGTAAAGAGAGCAGATAAAGTACGGAACACTACGCTGCGCTCAAAAACAGGAATTACAGACATAGGCAAAAAGGCTGCCAAGCTCAAATGGGATTGAGGGGGGCCACGTGAGCCGCATGCATGCATAGCGACCACTGGGCAAAGGCCTCAACACGATGGGTGCCTGAGGAAGGACGGCCTAGAAAGAGGTGGCGATATGATCTAGACGCGCATCACGAACGGTGGTTCAAGTTGTCGCAGGAGGAGAGTACCTGGAAGCATATGGGGGAGGCCTTTGCAAAGCAGTGCGGCAAAACCAAAATTAAAAAAATGAATAACAATGCAAGAATTATATTTTTATAAAATTTTGAATATAAGTACATATTTCAGTATAATTTGAGCGCAGTCACTGCTCAGAAGTATTTACAAGGCGAGTTACTAGAAACGATTATTATAAACTGAACACGATGAACATGTAAAGGCAACATTGACGTTCCTACACAACGGCATAGGTTCCGGGCAAATTGGAACAGTCTAACTCCATGAAAACAGGCAGATTGTTGAGGTTGCATGAGCAGTAGCACTTTCCATTGGATGAGCCGACTTCCATCATCATCATCTTAAGGTCCAGGTCTCCTGTGACTGCTTTCTGCGTGCCTGTGAAAAATATTTGCTAGGTTAGATCATCTGTGTCGAATTAATGGTAGTGGGAACCTTAACTTTAATCAGGCAAAGGTCTGATGGCAGGACTAGCTTACTAGTACCAATCTGGCGTTATACTCTCAGTATATCGTCGCATCCTTGGAAAAGCTGTAAGATGTTCTCAGTTTTTCACTCGAATCTATCATATACTCGTAAGTCAAGGCCATATTAAGACCAAGACATTTATTTTTAGTAACTAAACTTGTGCACATACCTCTAAGTTTGAGATGAAGAAACCGTCAAGCGTCCCGTTTCTATCTTCCTAAGCTTTTAAGATGTAAGAAAACTGGATTCCTGACTATATGTGGTATACTTTCTTATCTCGCAGCGTAAAACACTTGCACATGTTTTTCTTCCATGAAGTATCCTGGGAGATGACCCATCCAGTAGAGAACCACCAGATACTTGTGATGTTAATGATTGGATGCTCGTTGGAGTGACCACTAGCTGTTCCACTGGCTGATAACGACGGCCATGAAACTACTCTTTGTGTTGAGACATAATATACAATTGATGATCCGCATGTGACCGTTGCTGCACCGTGATGGGATCACACATAGTGCCCGCATATTCCCAACAGAGCTGTTTACTCTTATCCGCGCCCGTTCATAAAGATGGTGATGGTTGCACTTCTTGTTTATGAATTGTTCTGACTTGGCGGAACCTTATGAAAACGGTTCTAAGCAATCATCTTGAAGTAATAAATCGAAACAGCCCTACGCACACAGATGTTTAGAAAACAAGAAAACTCTAAATATTAATATGAAAAGCCATAGTTTGTCGTTATTTTGAAATCGTTTGTGGAATATTCTATGTCAGCGGGAACTCTAGCTTGTTGCTTCAGTCGAAGAAGATTCCTGTTGGGTATACCATAGTTCAATAGTGGCGTCCAGTTTCTCGTGAAATTCTTTCAAGAGGGCTTCAAGTTCTGCGGTTTTAACATCCAGTTTTTCGAGAATAGAATCCACAGCTTCTTTAACTTTCTCTTTAATTTCTGCCTTTAGGGCTTCCTTTTCGACCAGAGCACTGTCCACATTGTTGATTATTTCCTCCACGACCTCTTTCACTTTGTTGATAATTTTGTCAGAGGCCTCTTCTTTTTGGCTTTGACTCCATTCCAGTTGGCTGAATAAATTATTCAGGACGTCTTCCACATTGGCGAATAATTTTGCCTTGGTTTCTATCAAATTATTGATTAATGTGTCCAGTATGTCTTCAATACCATCGAAAACTCCTTCCAGTTGCCCTCCAATATTTTTCACTCCTTGTCCAACTGCTCCCAATAATCCTAACAAAGAACGACAAATAAATTTAGAAAGAAAAATAGGCTTTGTACTAATAGGTAAAGTAATTCGACGAGACGGTTAATGATTGATTAATGGCTGAAGATTGGAAATGCCCAAATTGTCCAGCACCGCCCTTATGACACGAAGCAATAACCGTTTTCGTGATGACGTTGTTGAAAGAAAGAAAGTTGTTATAACTTGTTTATTCTGCACAAAAACCACAGGAATCTGTAATCTCTGTAGAGATGCACCTACCACAAATCAAGACTCCGTGCTGCGACTGAGACATTCAAGATGGAAAATCCCAACAACAATTTGCCCGACCTGGGAATCGAACCCACACCATTCGAGGCAGTCACGAGCAGTGAGGCGTAACCCTTCACTTTCTGACAAATACTGGAGACCTTCCTGATCTGTCTCCATTTTATCGGAAAACCATACAAATGTTAGTATTAAGTGGCACAGCCCGGATGATAAAATCAACTGCAATATGCCAGCTGCCCAGCGAACGGTAGACACGAACGAAACGGAGTTTGCCGAACGGTACAAGCCGAATATAATTATGTCATTGCTTCGGGTCTGTTTTTACACATCATAGGCTAGCGTTTCGCCAGGACTCGTCTGATGTGAATATGATCGGCTTTGCATTTCAACAAATACGCACCATGATAACAAATTTCAACCTGCTCGGTGCAATCGATTCGGAGGAAATTGGCTGTGATGGACGGACAGATACATGAGTGATGCTTTAAGAGTCCCGTTTTAAAAATATTTAAAAATGACATACCGTTTGTGACGTCGCCGAGCCCACTCAATAAGCCCGGTTTCGGTGTTGCCTGAGCAAAGCCTAAGCTCGCCTGTAACAATTGAATTCACTGCTAATAAGATAATCGTATCATCTATCATTTCAGTTTTTCTTTTTCTATTTCAACAGGGAAATAAAGCATTAGAAAATCGCTTTCAACTTATGTTTTATTTCGAGTTAATACAATTAAATTGGTTTCACTTTGAGTCTCTGAATCAATGGCATACAAATATCTAACACCTTTGTTCTCAAAGGTTCTATGTTATACTAAGTTGATGATTATCTCATTTGAACACCTCCAAATGATTGAACTGTACAATTTTAACTCACAGTTGAAGGGAATTAACAATTTACCTGAATTAGATTCATGAAAGTTTTCAATCTGCGGTATAGAATATTGACATGTTTTTGCCGATTGCAGTGCACTGCGAGCTGGAGACGCACAGATCGTACTTTGACCTGACTTTGCTAAGTAAGTTATGAACTCGTACTCGTGTAAGCAAATGTCGCATACGCATGTGAACGTCAACACTATTTCTGCGAGTAACGTTCATGTTCGTATACGAACCTGTCCTTTATTTTAGTTGCGCTTAGCAGCTCGATGCTCAGACGAAGTAAGCAACGAGCTTCACATTATTAAATAAACTGTACTTACGATCACGACGACTAATAACAGAGCGGTCTTCATTTTGGAAGAGAATTATTTATTACAATCTTCGTGGAAGCACTTGCAACTTGTAATTTCGGTCAGAGAGCGCAGCCTTTTATATGATCCTAATATTAGTTTAGCTTTCAGCTTACACCTGTGCACACACGAAACCGAAAAAATAAATAATTTATACCCAATGCAACACACTATTTCCTGTAGACTCAGGTTGGCTCCGGACCATATTATTGAAAATGTAAATCACTTTTATTTGGAATTCTTTTCGGTAGCAATAATACATTAAAAATGAAAAAAAAAATCTATAAAATCTAAGAAAATAAAAAAATAAAAATCTAAATCTAAAAAAAAAAAAAAAAAAAAAAAAAAAAAAAAAAAAAAAAAAAATCTATCGATCTATCTATCTATCTATTTTAAATCTATGAAATCTATTTGCCCAAAGTTTATGTTCAGTGACTGGGCAACTAAGGGTAATAGGAAAAGTAGGGAGCGATTGTTTGAACTGTACGGCCTTAAGCCTTACATCAACTCAGAAACATAGGGGCAAACTAATTGATTACCATGTGAAGTTATTGTGGAAGCTGCAGAAGATTGTAAAAATATCTTTGCATTGTATAGATTCAATCTCTTAGTATTATATAATCGCATAGCACATGTGTAGTAGTACTATGAACTGTAAAGCTACCATTTACATTTAGTTATCTTCATTGACTTGAATGTGCCCTGGTGGCTGAGAGAATGTCATGCTCACACAAATGTCTCGCTGATGGTGGCGGGTGTGTCGGGTCATTTAGTTCCCTTCAATATGGTTGAGTTGAATGGCGCTGATCCATGCGTCATGTTCGTGAACGGGCGCTGTCAGTTGGGACTGGTCATCTCTTAGCTGTCACGGTTTATTTTAATTACTTTATTTTTAAATTGTTAGTTTAATCTTTTACTTTGGACGCTCTTAATGTGCACGTCTTTGTACATCGTTCTCACATATATGTATAATCTCAACATGAATGATGTAACCAAGATTTTGTAACAATATTTTGATTAAAAAGAGTGTCCATGGAGTTTCTTGCCCATTCTTCTCCATAGAGATCTACGATTTGGAATGTGCAACTACAGTACTTTCGCAAGTTGTTATGCCTTGTGACTGTAGCTTAGCTTTTTTGTTTTTGACTTTCAAAAGTGCCTGTAATGGTCTAATTGAAATAAATGCTTTGAGTTTGAGTTTGAAACTTTTAATAAATACTCGTATGTTGCAACTTACTCAAAATTTTTTAAAGACACTTGTAAGGTAGCTAAAGCCTTATTCATTAGCAACAAGATTAAATCCACCGATGATAAAATAAAGACGGTTTGGAAAATTATCAATACTGAAACTAATAGACATAAAAAAATATAATAATGACATCACACTAGAGACTTCACGTGGTCTTATAAGCTCTAAAAACGAAGTTGCTCAAGAATTTGTAGATTTCTTCACTTCAACTTCAACAACTTCAACTACTGAAACCTTAAATTCCTCACAGCCTGTCCGGTTGAGTTTCAATTTAAGTATATAAACCCCATAACAGTCATTAAAGCTTTTAAGGAAATCAAAATCAAATTAACTGAAGATCTATGGGGAATGTCCATTAAAGTTTGTCAAGCTATTATTGAGACTATAGCACTTAGCCTTAATATTTAATTTATATGTGGACCAAGGAGTCTTCCCGGACCTTATGAAATACAGCAAGGTAATACCACTTTTCAAATCCGGGGACAGTAAAGACACTAATAACTATAGACCCGTATCCGTGTTGCCGGTTTTCAGCAAGGTGTTTGAAAAGGTAATGCTTAATAAAATGCTCACACACTTTAACACCAATAAAATCTTACATGAGAAACAATATGGTTTCACCAAAGGACGTTGCACGGTTGACGCCGGTGTCACCTTATTAAAACACATATTTACGACGTCGGAAGAGGCACAAGATGCCATAGGAATCTTCTGTGACCTCTCGAAACCATTTGATTGCGTAAACCACGAAACCCTACTCTTAAAACTTGAACATTACGGTTTAGGGAAACTTGCGCTCAGTTTTGTGAAATCGTATTTAAACGATATACATCAGCAAGTACAAATACATGGTGTCAATTCAATGGGTTTAAAAGTAAGTATGGGTGTACCGCAAGGTTCGATATTAGGTCCTTTCCTCTTTTTTTAGTCTATATAAATGATCTACCCCATTTATTTGAAAACCAACCACAAATGGTGTTGTTTGCTGACGATACTTCTTTAATATTTAAGATAAACAGACGTGCCACAAATCTTGACGACATAAATAACGCCCTACTGCTGGTCCATAATTGGTTCTGGTGGTGGTTAATGGGAATAAAACGAAGTGTATAAGATTGGCTCTACCGAATGTCAAAAGTAGTAATAGTGACATAGCATTGAATCAAGAAAAACTAGAATTCGTCGAAAAAACTGTTTTCTTGGGGATCACGCTCGATTCAAGGCTACAATGGGGTCCGCATATTACTTCTCTTGCAGGACGGCTGAGTTCAGCAGCATAATATGCTGTTAGCAAAATCCGTCAATTTTCTGATGTAGATACCGCGAGGCCAGTCTATTTTAGCTATTTTCATAGTATTACGTCATACGGTATTTTAGGGATCCTGCCGTTTTGCCGAAAAGATTTTGCCAAATTTTCATTACCCAAACAAATTTTAGCAACCTTTTTTTATGCCAATGTAATATTTGGAATAATTTTAGTACGCACATTTTCATTTGGTCAAATGTTTACTTGGCAGATTATTACTAAGGATAATGTCATTAAGGCTTTTGGTCTTTAACCAAATGATTTATTACAGCAAACAAAATTAAGACAATAAACGTTTAGTCAAATGATTTGTTATGACAAAAAATATAAAGGCAAAAATTTTGGAATGAAGACATAACACAAATTGATTTAATATAACGTAATTGAAATTTAACAGATGCTGACAGAAACCCTAACCCTAGACGGTCGACGTCAGGGGCACCCCGAGGTTCGGTTAGTTAGGTTCCTGTAAACCTTGCAGACAGAAATAGGAGCCCCGCGCAGCGGGCATCCGTCGACCTGCTGACGGAAACGCTAACCCTAGACGGTCGAAGTCAGGGGCACCCCGAGGTTCGGTTAGTTAGGTTCCTGTAAACCTTGCAGACAGAAATAGGAGCCCCGCGCAGCGGGGATCCGTCGACCTGCTGACGGAAACGCTAACCCTAGACGGTCGACGTCAGGGGCACCCCGAGGATCGGTTAGTTAGGTTCCTGTAAACCTTGCAGACAGAAATAGGAGCCCCGCGCAGCGGGGATCCGTCGACCTGCTGACGGAAACGCTAACCCTAGACGGTCGACGTCAGGGGCACCCCGAGGTTCGGTTAGTTAGGTGCCTGTAAACCCTGCAGACAGAAATAGGAGCCCCAACCGAATCCAAATAGGAGATTCCAACTAGTTAATAGTGCTTTTGACTGAAATGGTAAGTTTAAAATTGACGACACCAAATATTTGGCTTATGTAATTTTGCGTAAAATATGTTATACCAACTGAAATATTTGACTAAATAAAAAATGGTAAAAGTACTAGTTGGTGAACAAGTTATTGTTCAAACGTTCACTTGCCAAACATAGGTTTTCGTAACAATTATTTGTAAAGAGATTTTTTGGTAAGTAATAATTTGGCAAATGAAATTATGCGAAAATTTGTTTGGGAAGTGATAATTTGGCAATTTCTTTTCGGTCAAACAAGGGAGACCCGGTATTTTACTATGGGGACGGGCTGCAGACATTGAGTCTATATTTATTCTGCAGAAAAGAGCTATCAGAGCCTTATATAATCTACGTAGGCGTGATTCTCTAAGAGAACTGTTTAAGGAAATTAACATCATGACAGTACGTTGTCAATACATCTATGAAAACATCATGTACGTTAGGAAAAAATTGCATTTATTAAGTAAAAGAGGTGACAGACACCACTAT
Source organism: Eurois occulta (assembly GCA_950022335.1). NCBI lineage: Eukaryota > Metazoa > Arthropoda > Insecta > Lepidoptera > Noctuidae > Eurois > Eurois occulta. The sequence continues at coordinate 1,714,979 of OX465487.1, read as the reverse complement.
CATACTAGAAATAGGGACCAACTAACTCAACCAGGTTTCAGGCTAGCTAAAGTAGACTCATCTTTCATGGGGTACTGTTTAAAATGTTACAATAAAATACCTCCCCACATTCTACAACTGAATGAGACGAAATTTAAATCTTGTATAAAACGCACACTATGTAGGCAAGCATATTATAAGTTGGGGGATTACATTGATGATAAAAATGCTTGGCTCAATGCTGGTCCTGCTCCACAACCATATAGGGGCAAACTAATTGATTACCATGTGAAGTTATTATGGAAGCTGCAGAAGATTGTAAAAATATCTTTGCATTGTATAGATTCAATCTCTTAGTATTATACTTACATAAATAATTGCATAGCACATGTGTGAGTACTGTGTACTGTAAAGCATTGACTTGAATGTGCCCTGGTGGCTGAGAGAATGTCATGCTCACTCAAATGTCTCGCTGATGGTGGCGGGTGTGTCGGGTCATTTAGTTCCCTTCAATATGGTTGAGTTGAATGGGACTGATAAATGCGCCATGTTCGTGAACGGGCTCTGTTAGTTGGTACTGGTCATATCTTAGCTGCCACGGTTTATTTCAATTACTTTATTTTTAAATTGTTGATTTTATCTTTTACTCTGGACGCTCATATTTTACACGTCTTTCTACATCGTTCTCACATATATGTATAATCTCATGATGATGATGTAATCAAGATTTTGTAACAATATTTTTGATTTAAAAGAGTGTCCATGGAGTTTCTTGCCCATTCTTCTCCATAGAGATCTACGCTTTGGAATGTGCAACTGCAGTACTTTCTCAAGTTATTATGCCTTGTAACTGGGACTGTAGCTTCGCTTCTTTTAGTGTTTTTATTTTACATTCAAAAGTGCCGTAATGGTCTAATTGAAATAAATGGTTTGAGTTTGGTTCCATAATGTTTGCAATGCTTAATAATATGCACTTACTTGTAACATGTAGAGCTACTACTAGTCTGTAGTACTGTCTACTTTTTGAATACTCAAAATATTGCCCTTAAAAATTAACATCCAATTGTTTTGTTAAGCCTCTCTTGATCTAGTATTAGATGAGTTGGTCCTTACATCATGATTTTCATGTTTAGTCCAAGGACTCTTACTTATATACAAACGAATTGAAGCAGTATTATGATAGCCAAGTTAAACTAAACTTAGCTTTTAATAACACTAAACAAACTTTAAAAAAAATCAAACAATCCAATTATTCCCACAACGATCGTTGTCATGGTTGCTCATGACAACACATGTCTGCAATAGAAAAAACTTAAATAATTAATTATAATCGGTTTACGGTGTGAAATACACTGTGCATAAATTGTTTCTATTTTGTTATTAGTAATACAAAATGAACGCAACGAAATATTTGCTTTAGAGGTAGTAAATAACGCTCAATATAATACATAATAATTTAATGACCAAAGTGCATTTGTAAATTGAGCAGTAACTGCTTATTGTCCACTTCACAGCGGTATCAAGACACCGCTTAAAACACAACCCAATTACAATAATAATACAATACAATCAAGATTGTGTCAGCTGCATAATTCTGTGAAGTTGAAGTTTTGAAGCTTTGGACGCAACGCGACGCCGCGCCAGTTTCACAGCAACTGTTACTAGGGCTGCGCAGAAATGTCAGCGTGGTCGGCGCGGCGGCGGCGGCGCCCCAAGCCGCCTGCGCGACGTTGCTGTCATCTGACTTTTGCTTGACGTATTTTTTTAACTTGTGTTATTTGTTTGTTTTTTTAATTATTTTATACATTATATTTAAGTTATCACGTAAGTTTTATATCAATAACATATTTCTATGTTTAACAATGACTGTAGTGACGCCGAACGGAGTGAGAGTAGAGGAGGAGTGAGAATAAGGGTGAGGTCATCCTTAAGGTTGACATTAAAAATGCTTTCAATTCCGTAAACAGGGACACGTGTTGACAGAGGTTCAAAAAGAAATACCCAAAATTTACAGTTTTCTTTACCAATGCTACAGGAACCCCTCAAAATTACTCTATAAAGACAACCTTTTGGTATCAGCCGTTGGATGCCAACAGGGTGACCCTCTTGGGCCAGTCATTTTTAGTTTAGCAATTAATCCAATTATTCGGCAGCTAAATTCTAAATTCAACGTATGGTATTTGGATGATGGAACCCTGGGAGGAGATGTGGACACAGTCCTAAAAGATTTAACTTAAAAAAAAAAAAATCAGTTCCATTGGCCTAGACCTTAACTTTTCGAAGTGCGAAATTTACCTTCCTGAAACCACTGCCAGACAGACTACCATTTCTAAATTTAACTCGTTAGCTCCAAATATCAAAATTACCGGAAAAAATTCTCTTCACCTCCTAGGGTCACCAATATTTGACGAATCTTTTCCGACGTTCATTGAAGAAAAAATTCAAAATTTTAATGATGTTTCGGAGAGACTTTTCAAAATTAACATTCATTCGGCCTTCACACTTGTTCGATACTGTTATTTTGGACCAAAATTCACGTATAGCCTTCGCTCCTCTCATCTTTGGAAGCATCCACAGCTTTTAGAAAAAGTAGACCAAATGATTAGGAAAACTCTAACTTCAATATTTAATGTGGCCCTGGACGACCGAGCTTGGCAGCAAGCCGCACTTCCCATTCGTTTGGGTGGTCTCGGCGTCCACAAAATTTCAAGTATAACCTCGGTCTACGGTAACGAAAAATTAACCAGGGATATTCTGACTTCCTCACTGGTTGATTTTGAGGTGCCGTATTATTATTATTATTTTTTTATATCCCTGGACATTTCACACAGCACCATCTAGTCCCAAGCTAAGCAACCTAATGCTTGTGTTATGGTAGCTAGATGGCTGATAAACTACATATATACATTTTTTTTTGTAAATACATACATATATTATTATAGATAGAAAAACAGCCAGACCCGGAACAACTACTTGTAGGTCATACAAATATTTGTTCCGTACGGGAATCGAACCCGCGACATGCAGCGCAGCAGTCAATCGCTTGACCACTGCGCCAACCGTGCCGTCAAACGGATGCGTTGAACGCCTGGAAAATGGCTTGTCCCAATACGGATGTGCCCGACAACCTGTCCTCCCAGAGACAGTGGGACGTGCCGCTCTGCAGTAGGTATTGTACGGAATAGCCTTTTAAACACGTCAACCACTACTGTGGAGCGTGCCCGTCTGCTGGCCGTGGGGGAATGGGAGTCGGGCTTGTGGCTTCAGGCACTTCCATCTTTCACCATTGGCACTATGATGGATGACGCATCGTTCCGGGTCGCTAGGAGTCTACGCTTAGGCGCACCTTGTGTTGCTCCGCATCGGTGTCATTGCGGTGAAGCCTGTCCTACTACAGGAGCGCAGGTCGCATTGCACGGTACGCCAGCATTAACGACATGATTCGTAGAGCTCTTGCCAGCGCCGGCGTATCAGCGGTTTTAGAACCAAACGGCTTGGTACGTGACGATGGGAAAAGACCAGACGGCATGACGTTGGTGCTTTGGAAGGTGGGTAGGCCTTTGGTGTGGGACGCAACTTGTGTCGACACCCTTGCGCCATCTCACGTTTCAAGCACGGCGGGCTGTGCGGGCGCTGCTGCTGCGGCTGCTGAGATCCTCAAGCGGCGCAAATACTGGAACCTTATATTGGTAACTATAGTTTTGAGCCGTTTGGGGTCTAAACGCTCGGGTCATGGGGCCCGAGTGCGCGTCTCCTTTTCAAGAAAATCTCTCGCCGACTGGTCGACACTTCGCGTGACCAGAGGGCTGGCTCTTTCTTTGGGCAAAGAATTAGCATTGCCATTCAACGTGGCAATGCTGCCAGTCTTCTGGGCACGTTTCCAGATGATAGCGATGCGGAGGAGTACTTTGACGCCTAAGACGTGTCCTATTGTCGTCGTTGTATAGGTACTTTATTTTAGTCTTCTTTTTATATTTATTTTAGTTCCCACCATCAAAATTATAAAACTGATTTCTATGCTTATTTAATAATCGTATTTTAATAGCATCCAAACAATTACTTTAATGACACTATCATAATAATAATAAATTGTGGGATGTGAGTACAGCAGTCATTGTGCCGATAGTCGTGTCGGCCAATGGCTTAGCCAATAGCCTCGACCAACATCAGTAGCTGGATCAAGGGCTTGATTCCGAAAGCAGTACTTCTGGACACGGCACGTATTGTTAAGAGGTTCGTCTCTCAAGAGCTCTGACCACCGGTAGTTCGGACCCTATTCCCGATGCTGGGGGCTACCATTTTTTCTATATTTTTTACGATTTTGTTTTTAAGAAATAATATCTAAAAATACAAAAGACTAGCTTTTGCCCGCAGCTTCGATCGCATTAATTTAGAATTTGACAATCAATTTGGGTTGTACTATCCGATGTACCCTATATCCGTTTCTGTACACCTAACAACGTAGAAGCAAAATTTCAGGATGGCTGCCTGAAAAAAGTATTTAATAGTATTTGGGAAATCAGTCAAACCCCAATTTGTTTTTGTCCACCGAAGCCAACCTCTGATTCTATAATATGTAAGCAACGGTAAAATAAGAAAGCTTCTTGTTAAATTAAATTATTAAATTTCATAAGAAATACCCATGTATTTCTTATGAAATTTAATAATTTTAGATATTATTGAATTTTATTTTTTTTGGTAAACTTAGATATTTTTTTTGCAGAGATCTAAAAAGTTGCATTAAGAGATCTATTTAGGAGTATTGGTCTTCCATGTTTTTACCTATAAAAATGAAGTTTTAAAAAATAAATAAATGAGGGAATGATTCATTATTATATTATAATAAAAAACATCTACAAATAAAGGAAATCATGTAATTTTAATCATATTAAACAATGAAATATCATTTTCTAAAGAAAATAAACTCAACATTTTGTACTTACAGTCAATATAAATATAAGTATACTCGAAAAATGAAAAAATACACTATTAAAGAGGTAAACAAATGTTTTTTTTTTAATACTTTTTATTATTTATTTTTAAACTTTGTAGTTAAAACTTAAAACGACTTCATATTTATTTATTAAGCATTAATTAGTATTAATATCAATCTGTATTAGTCTTTTCACGTATTAGTTTTTTGGTCTATGAGATCAACTAATTATTTAGTCCTAATTTTAACATCACTTGTAGAGTCATCTAACTCTGTAATAACGTTATTCCCCCTCGTATCTAACTTTGGCGTCTTTATTTTACAATCTCACACATCTTCACATCTTCCCAGCTATATAATTGCTCATCTTTAATATAAGGCCATCTCCAAAACTTCATTTTTTTCTGCATCACTCAACTTCTTTGGTCGTACCATTTTTCTGCCACATACATGTACCTGTTTTAAATTAAATACCATGAAATACAAGTTACAAGAAATCAATAAAAATACAAAAGAACTGTAGAATACTGTATAAATCATTCCCTCATATAGCCGTCATTCCCTCACTCCTAAATGCAATGAGGGAATGACGAATTTTAACTAAAGCTAGAAATACACATAACCTCAAATTGCTTGCTACATTTAGAATATGGATTTTACTCCCAAAAACGCATAAAAAAAAAACAAATTATATACATTTATACTATAATGCTTAATATATACATGTAACGTGAGGCAATAATCGCCATAAATGTAACTCTTAACAATTTTTTACATATTATTTCTTTGCGATTTCTTCTCAAGCGTAGGTGAGTTACCTACGCTTGAGAAGAAATCGCCATTTTGAATCATTTGAGAGTGTTGCCAGGTACTAAAAACTTAAGGTTGCGTTCCTAAATATCGTTCGATACGTTCAGAAATCGAGTATTCGTAATAGGGTGAGGGAATGATTGTTTTTGGCGGGACATATTTAAAATCGAATTATCGTTTTTATAAATTCGTCGTTGTAAGACAGAAGCTTTTATAGACAATAACACACATATTTCTAATACATTAGCATAATTTGATTACTATTAATAATATTGATATATTTCAGATGAGTAGGCATTTTAGTAATGTTTTTGAACTAAGGGACAAGGTGAGAGAATGACTTTCACGGTAACAAAGGAGCCATATCTTTTTTTTCTTAAGAGCTAATACGTTTTTTTTTTCAAATAATAGTGGTGTAAACAGCGAGCATTGATATAAAAAAAAGACTTATGTAGTTAATGCATATGACTCGGGAATCAAATTTCGAAATTTGATGAGAAATACCCTAATATTATCTCAAAAAAGTTTACATAATATTTCTTCCATAGTCATTAAAAACAATGACAAGTTTGATGCTGGTGGTCTATAAACACAAGCAAGTATGCTCTTCAACCTGCTGCACACGCTATTACAAAGTATTAGGGTACCACCACCCACTGTGGATCTGTTGTACGCACTGGCAACTGAAAAATTATTCACATTAAACACATCCTATCTGGTTTAAGCCAAGTTTCACAAAAACATAAAATATCCATGTGATATTTGTCTACTAACATTTCCACGTCTAAAATTTTGCCGGAGAAGCGACTTATATTCTGGTGATAAAGTAAAATATCATATACATCATTATATTATATTCATCTTCAACAGTTTAAAGAATCTAGTGCAGTATTATCAGCGATACGAGATAATACTGTTTCATTACTTAACCTACTCTCAATTAAATTATCAATAACTGTGTGTATATTATAAGCTAACAATGTAGCTAGTAAATGTTGACTTTTTTTGGGAAGAAACATTATGTTCCCGAATCAAAACAAAATCTCTAACAAAATTGTTAGTATCAAAAAACAATAGACGGTCACTATGACGACATGATAAAATATGTATCAGGTTATTTATGCCAGAAATATAATCGTTTTCTTCATCAAGCAAATAGTAAGAGTATGGCAATGCACATAATATTAATTTTCCTAATCTTAACTTATGTAGGGTGTCACTACCATTAACTATGTCCTTTTTCGATATACTAAGGCTATTTCCAATTAAAAGTACTATAGTAGTCTCCTCATTCAATTGTGTATGTTGAATTTTATAAATGAGCTCATTGAAATGCAGGTTATGATGGCAAAATGGTTCACTACTGTATGAACGGTTATTTAACAATGATCCAAAACCTGTTCCTAGTCTATCAGAATACAATAAAATATTACTTTGGGTGGGGTTCAAAGTTGCTAGAGTATGATTTAGGATGGGTAAAGCAGCAGGAACAACATGCTGTGACATGAGAGGTGGCGGAGTGGCAGCACAACTACAGGTAAGATTGTTTAGTCAGTGACTCATACCTCTCTGCGTTATACCTCACCAGGTCCACCAACTCACAGGCCTCCTGCATGCGCTCACTCAACATTCATATTTACAAAAGATTTCCTTGAGTGTATTTTCCCTACTCAGTAATTCCCTTTGAAGGTTCTGTATGTCAACATCATACATTTGTGTACTACTTTCTAACTTACTATTACATATACTTAATTAGTTTTTTAGATTTCTGATTTCTCTTCTGAGGTACCTAAACATTATATTTGTAGGTTAACATCATATAAATGTCAATTCAATTGAATAAACAAATATTTCAATATAAGGTACCTACATTTAAAGGTTTTTCTTGGAGCTCCGCGGCATTATGGGTGTAAAGAGGCTCAAAAACAGGAATTACAGACATAGGCAAAAAGGCTGCCAAGCTCAAATGGGATTGAGGGGGGCCACGTGAGCCGCATGCATGCATAGCGACCACTGGGCAAAGGCCTCAACACGATGGGTGCCTGAGGAAGGACGGCCTAGAAAGAGGTGGCGATATGATCTAGACGCGCATCACGAACGGTGGTTCAAGGTGTCGCAGGAGGAGAGTACCTGGAAGCATATGGGGGAGGCCTTTGCAAAGCAGTGCGGCAAAACAAAAATTAAAAAAATGAATAACAATGCAAGAATTATATTTTTATAAAATTTTGAATATAAGTACATATTTCAGTATAATTTGAGCGCAGTCACTGCTCAGAAGTATTTACAAGGCGAGTTACTAGAAACGATTATTATAAACTGAACACGATGAACATGTAAAGGCAACATTGACGTTCCTACACAACGGCATAGGTTCCGGGCAAATTGGAACAGTCTAACTCCATGAAAACAGGCAGATTGTTGAGGTTGCATGAGCAGTAGCACTTTCCATTGGATGAGCCGACTTCCATCATCATCATCTTAAGGTCCAGGTCTCCTGTGACTGCTTTCTGCGTGCCTGTGAAAAATATTTGCTAGGTTAGATCATCTGTGTCGAATTAATGGTAGTGGGAACCTTAACTTTAATCAGGCAAAGGTCTGATGGCAGGACTAGCTTACTAGTACCAATCTGGCGTTATACTCTCAGTATATCGTCGCATCCTTGGAAAAGCTGTAAGATGTTCTTAGTGTTTCAAGGTTTTTTGAATAAGGCCCTCGGTCGATTATAAACAAAATTCATAATGTAATCGTAGGCAATGACGTTAATCGTAGGCCTTCAAAAGGAAATTAGACCTCAGTTTTTCACTCGAATCTATCATATACTCGTAAGTCAAGGCCATAAGACCAAGACATTTATTTTTAGTAACTAAACTTGTGCACATACCTCTAAGTTTGAGATGAAGAAACCGTCAAGCGTCCCGTTTCTATCTTCCTAAGCTTTTAAGATGTAAGAAAACTGGATTCCTGACTATATGTGGTATACTTTCTTATCTCGCAGCGTAAAACACTTGCACATGTTTTTCTTCCATGAAGTATCCTGGGAGATGACCCATCCAGTAGAGAACCACCAGATACTTGTGATGTTAATGATTGGATGCTCGTTGGAGTGACCACTAGCTGTTCCACTGGCTGATAACGACGGCCATGAAACTACTCTTTGTGTTGAGACATAATATACAATTGATGATCCGCATGTGACCGTTGCTGCACCGTGATGGGATCACACATAGTGCCCGCATATTCCCAACAGAGCTGTTTACTCTTATCCGCGCCCGTTCATAAAGATGGTGATGGTTGAACTTCTTGTTTATGAATTGTTCTGACTTGGCGGAACCTTATGAAAACGGTTCTAAGCAATCATCTTGAAGTAATAAATCGAAACAGCCCTACGCACACAGATGTTTAGAAAACAAGAAAACTCTAAATATTAATATGAAAAGCCATAATTTGTCGTTATTTTGAAATCGTTTGTGGAATATTCTATGTCAGCGGGAACTCTAGCTTGTTGCTTCAGTCGAAGAAGATTCCTGTTGGGTATACCATAGTTCAATAGTGGCGTCCAGTTTCTCGTGAAATTCTTTCAAGAGGGCTTCAAGTTCTGCGGTTTTAACATCCAGTTTTTCGAGAATAGAATCCACAGCTTCTTTAACTTTCTCTTTAATTTCTGCCTTTAGGGCTTCCTTTTCGACCAGAGCACTGTCCACATTGTTGATTATTTCCTCCACGACCTCTTTCACTTTGTTGATAATTTTGTCAGAGGCCTCTTCTTTTTGGCTTTGACTCCATTCCAGTTGGCTGAATAAATTATTCAGGACGTCTTCCACATTGGCGAATAATTTTGCCTTGGTTGCTATCAAATTATTGATTAATGTGTCCAGTGTGACTGCAATACCATCGACAACTCCTTCCAGTAGCCCTCCAATATTTTTCACTCCTTGTCCAACTGCTCCCAATAATCCTAACAAAGATCGACAAATAAATTTAGAAAGAAAAATAGGCTTTGTACTAATAGGTTAAGTAATTCGACGAGACGGTTAATGATTGATTAATGGCTGAAGATTGGAAATGCCCAAATTGTCCAGCACCGCCCTTATGACACGAAGCAATAACCGTTTACGTGATGACGTTTTTGAAAGAAAGAAAGTTGTTATAACTTGTTTATTCTGCACAAAAACCACAGGAATCTGTAATCTCTGTAGAGATGCACCTACCACAAATCAAGACTCCGTGCTGCGACTGAGACATTCGAGATGGAAAATCCCAATAACAATTTGCCCGACCTGGGAATCGAACCCACAGCATTCGAGGCAGTCACGAGCAGTGAGGCGTAACCCTTCACTTTCTGAGAAATACTGGAGACCTTCCTGATCTGTCTCCATTTTATCGGAAAACCATACAAAAGTTGGTATTAAGTGGCACAGCCCGGATGATAAAATCAACTGCAATATGCCAGCTGCCCAGCGAACGGTAGACACGAACGAAACGGAGTTTGCCGAACGGTACAAGCCGAATATAATTATGTCATTGCTTCGGGTCTGTTTTTACACATCATAGGCTAGCGTTTCGCCAGGACTCGTCTGATGTGAATATGATCGGCTTTGCATTTCAACAAATACGCACCATGATAACAAATTTCAACCTGCTCGGTGCAATCGATTCGGAGGAAATTGGCTGTGATGGACGGACAGATACATGAGTGATGCTTTAAGAGTCCCGTTTTAAAAATATTTAAAAATGACATACCGTTTGTGACGTCGCCGAGCCCACTCAATAAGCCCGGTTTCGGTGTCGCCTGAGCAAAGCCTAAGCTCGCCTGTAACAATTGAATTCACTGCTAATAACATAATCGTATCATCTATCATTTCAGTTTTTCTTTTTCTATTTCAACAGGGAAATAAAGCATTAGAAAATCGCTTTCAACTTATGTTTTATTTCGAGTTAATACAATTAAATTGGTTTCACTTTGAGTCTCAGAATCAATGGCAAACAAATATCTAACACCTTTGTTCTCAAAGGTTCTATGTTATACTAAGTTGATGATTATCTCATTTGAACACCTCCAAATGATTGAACTGTACAATTTTAACTCACAGTTGAAGGGAATTAACAATTTACCTGAATTAGATTCATGAAAGTTTTCAATCTGCGGTATAGAATATTGACACGTTTTTTCCGATTGCAGTGCACTGCGAGCTGGAGACGCACAGATCGTACTTTGACCTGACTTTGCTAAGTAAGTTATGAACTCGTACTCGTGTAAGCAAATGTCGCATACGCATGTGAACGTCAACACTATTTCTGCGAGTAACGTTCATGTTCGTATACGAACCTGTCCTTTATTTTAGTTGCGCTTAGCAGCTCGATGCTCAGACGAAGTAAGCAACGAGCTTCACATTATTAAATTAACTGTACTTACGATCACGACGACTAATAACAGAGCGGTCTTCATTTTGGAAGAGAATTATTTATTACAATCTTCGTGGAAGCACTTGCAACTTGTAATTTCGGTCAGAGAGCGCAGCCTTTTATATGATCCTAATATTAGTTTAGCTTTCAGCTTACACCTGTGCACATACGAAACCGAAAAAATAAATAATTTATACTCAATGCAACACACTATTTCCTGTAGACTCAGGTTGGCTCCGGACCATATTATTGAAAATGTAAATCACTTTTATTTGGAATTCTTTTCGGTAGCAATAATACATTAAAAATGAAAACTAAATCTATTTGCCCAAAGTTTATGTTCAGTGACTGGGCAACTAAGGGTAATAGGAAAAGTAGGGAGCGATTGTTTGAACTGTACGGCCTTAAGCCTTACATCAACTCAGAAACATAGGGGCAAACTAATTGATTACCATGTGAAGTTATTGTGGAAGCTGCAGAAGATTGTAAAAATATCTTTGCATTGTATAGATTCAATCTCTTAGTATTATATAATCGCATAACACATGTGTGAGTACTGTGTACTGTAAAGCATTGACTTGAATGTGCCCTGGTGGCTGAGAGAATGTCATGCTCACACAAATGTCTCGCTGATGGTGGCGGGTGTGTCGGGTCATTTAGTTCCCTTCAATATGGTTGAGTTGAATGACGCTGATCCATGCGTCATGTTCGTGAACGGGCGCTGTCAGTTGGGACTGGTCATCTCTTAGCTGTCACGGTTTATTTTAACTACTTTATTTTTAAATTGTTAGTTTAATCTTTTACTTTGGACGCTCTTAATGTGCACGTCTTTGTACATCGTTCTCACATATATGTATAATCTCAACATGAATGATGTAACCAAGATTTTGTAACAATATTTTGATTAAAAAGAGTGTCCGTGGAGTTTCTTGCCTATTCTTCTCCATAGAGATCTACGATTTGGAATGTGCAACTACAGTACTTTCGCAAGTTATTATGCCTTGTGACTGTAGCTTAGCTTTTTTGTTTTTGACTTTCAAAAGTGCCTGTAATGGTCTAATTGAAATAAATGCTTTGAGTTTGAGTTTGAAACTTTTAATAAATACTCGTATGTTGCAACTTACTCAAAATTTTTTAAAGACACTTGTAAGGTAGCTAAAGCCTTATTCATTAGCAACAAGATTAAATCCGCCGATGATAAACTAAAGACGGTTTGGAAAATTATCAATAGTGAAACTAATAGACATAAAAAAATATAATAATGACATCACACTAGAGACTTCACGTGGTCTTATAAGCTCTAAAAACGAAGTTGCTCAAGAATTTGTAGATTTCTTCACTGGTATCCCACTTAAAACTACTGAAACCTTAAATTCCTCACAGCCTGTCCGGTTGAGTTTCAATTTAAGTATATAAACCCCATAACAGTCATTAAAGCTTTTAAGGAAATCCAAATCAAATTAACTGAAGATCTATGGGGAATGTCCATTAAAGTTTGTCAAGCTATTATTGAGACTATAGCACTTAGCCTTAATATTTAATTTATATGTGGACCAAGGAGTCTTCCCGGACCTTATGAAATACAGCAAGGTAATACCACTTTTCAAATCCGGGGACAGTAAAGACACCAATAACTATAGACCCGTATCCGTGTTGCCGGTTTTCAGCAAGGTGTTTGAAAAGGTAATGCTTAATAAAATGCTCACACACTTTAACACCAATAAAATCTTACATGAGAAACAATATGGTTTCACCAAAGGACGTTGCACGGTTGACGCCGGTGTCACCTTATTAAAACACATATTTACGACGTCGGAAGAGGCACAAGATGCCATAGGAATCTTCTGTGACCTCTCGAAACCATTTGATTGCGTAAACCACGAAACCCTACTCTTAAAACTTGAACATTACGGTTTAGGGAAACTTGCGCTCAGTTTTGTGAAATCGTATTTAAACGATATACATCAGCAAGTACAAATACATGGTGTCAATTCAATGGGTTTAAAAGTAAGTATGGGTGTACCGCAAGGTTCGATATTAGGTCCTTTCCTCTTTTTTTAGTCTATATAAATGATCTACCCCATTTATTTGAAAACCAACCACAAATGGTGTTGTTTGCTTACGATACTTCTTTAATATTTAAGATAAACAGACGTGCCACAAATCTTGACGACATAAATAACGCCCTACTGCTGGTCCATAATTGGTTCTGGTGGTGGTTAATGGGAATAAAACGAAGTGTATAAGATTTGCTCTACCGAATGTCAACAGTAGTAATAGTGACATAGTATTGAATCAAGAAAAACTAGAATTCGTCGAAAAAACTGTTTTCTTGGGGATCACGCTCGATTCAAGGCTACAATGGGGTCCGCATATTACTTCTCTTGCAGGACGGCTGAGTTCAGCAGCATAATATGCTGTTAGCAAAATCCGTCAATTTTCTGATGTAGATACGTCAGTATTACGTCATACGGTATTTTACTATGGGGACGGGCTGCAGACATTGAGTCCATATTTATTCTGCAGAAAAGAGCTATCAGAGCCTTATATGATCTACGTAGGCGTGATTCTCTAAGAGAACTGCTTAAGGAAATTAACATCATGACAGTACGTTGTCAATACATCTATGAAAACATCATGTACGTTAGGAAAAAATTGCATTTATTAAGTAAAAGAGGTGACAGACACCACTATCATACTAGAAATAGGGACCAACTAACTCAACCAGGTTTCAGGCTAGCTAAAGTAGACTCATCTTTCATGGGGTACTGTTTAAAATGTTACAATAAAATACCTCCCCACATTCTACAACTGAATGAGACAAAATTTAAATCTTGTATAAAACGCACACTATGTAGGCAAGCATATTATAAGTTGGGGGATTACATTGATGATAAAAATGCTTGGCTCAATGCTGGTCCTACTTTTTTTTTTTTTTTACAAATTGGGCCTGCTCTTGACCTCGGTCACGCCTGGTGGAAAGCGATGGATGAGGTCTATGATGAAACGAGCGTGCCCAGAAGATGCCTGTTCACTCTTGCTTTGAAGGCAGACGGGTTAGATGTGAGAGGGAACACAGATGCCGCCGGCAGAGAGTTCCACACCTTGGCTGTGCGCATGATAAACGTGGAGGAGAAGCGCCGAGTACGACTTGTCGGGATATCAACCAAGTGTGGATGGTACGCCGCAGTACGTCTGCTAGTCCGGTGGTAAAAGGGTGATGATGGGATCAGATCGTGGAGCTCTTGTGCACACTCTCCGAAGTACAGTCTGTAGAAGACCGACAAGCAGGCGACATTATGCCGATGAGCTAGGCTGTGAAGCGAAGCTATCAAAGTCTCGTCACTTATTTGTCTTTTATTTAGCTCTGCGTTCCACCGAATCAAGTGCAGCGAGCTGGTATTTTGCTGAACCATCCCACAAGTGACTGCAATACTCCATACAGGAACGGACCTGTGCTTTATATAAGCTTAAAAGCTGTCCAAATGTGAAGTATCGCCTCACCTTATTCAGGATGCCCAGCTTCTTAGCTGCGGTCTGAGCTTTCGACTCGATGGTTGAGCCGAAGTTGAGATCCGATGTCAACTCCATGCCCAAAAGCTGTAGGCAGTCGGTGACTGGTACAACTGTACCTCGGAAAGCTGGAGACAACTGGAACTGGCTCTTTTTAGCAGTGAAAAGACATGCCTGTGTTTTCAGAGCATTGAATCTGACCAGATTGTCGTCGCCCCACTGGGAAACGAGATTTAGGGTCAGATTCATTCGCTCCACCATGGCCTCTCTATGAGTAGCAGTTTCCTCTCTACTGGCTCTTGCACTGGACAGGTATCTTTCTGCGACTGTGCTATGATCAGCGTACCCGATTGCACCAAGCTGTAGCAGGTCGTTAATGTGTAAAAGAAATAAAGTTGCAGAAAGAACAGACCCCTGAGGAACACCGGCATCAATGGCCTTATGATCCTATGAGCAGCCATCTATGACCACTCTGATCGAACGGCCACTCAGGAAGTCGGAAATCCAGTTGCAAAAGTTAGCTGAGATGCCGAATGCAGGAAGCTTAGCCAACAGACTAGCGTGCCAGACCCTGTCAAAGGTCTTTGAGATATGAAGCGATACAGCAAGGGCTTCGCCGTGTTTCTCAATGGCCTCGCCCCAGTAATGCGTAACATACACAAGAAGATCCCCAGTTGAGCGACCACGACGGAAGCCATACTGGTGGTCACTGAGGAGCTCATTGTCTTCGAGGTATGTTAGCAGCTTATTGTTAAGTACCCTTTCCATCACTTTGCACAGTATGGAGGTTATGGCCATTGGTCCTTTTTGGGCACTGGCTGCACATTAGCAAGCTTCCAGGACTCCGGCACCACTCCGGTTTTTAGAGAAAGGCGAAACAAGCGCGTCAAGACAGGAGATAACTCAGGAGCACAGCTCTTCAGGACTTTTGCAGGTATTCCGTCAAGTCCGCTGGCTTTATTCGCGTCTAGATTGCATAGGGCCTTACGGACCTTTTTTATGTGGATTGAGATCACTGGCATTGCGGAGCCACAGTGAGATATGTTAGGTGGTATGTTTGAGGCCGTGTCTAGGCGTGAATTTTCGGCAAAGATGAAGGCAAATAGATTTGCCTTCTCTTGAGCCGTATGAGCCAGCGTTCCATCAGACTTCAGCATAGGAGGCAGCGTAGGACGGCAGAAGTTCGTCGCGACCGATTTCGACAGGGTCCAGAACTCCTTACTACCCGAGGGGCAGGACGCCAGCTTAGCCCCAATTCGTCCAACATGATCGAAGCGCGCCTTCCGTAACACCCGTTTGCAATCCTTGGCGGCTAAATTGTACGCTTTTTTCGTTTCGCGAGCCCTCTGACTACTGCACCTGTCACTACAGGCCGAAGCCCAGGCCTGGAATGCCTGCTCTTTGAGCAAATCAGCTTTCGCACAAGACGCGTTGTACCAGGGTTGAGCCTCGCAGCCAAGTAAAACATCAGAGAATGGGATAAAATATTCCATTCCCTGGCGAATCACGTCGACAATTGAGTCAGCGCAGTCAGAAGGGTTAAGCAAAGAGAAGCAAGTCTGCCGCCATGGATAAGATGCAAAGAAATGCTGCATCTCATCCCAGTCTGCCGACCCGTACTTCCAAACTCGCCTCGTGCCTCTAGGGCTTAAATCTGGAGGAGAACAGGAAGACACGTACTTCACCAGACAGTGGTCAGACGAACCGAGCGGAGCCCAGATCGATACAGAGTACCTGTCTGGATCTGTTGTCAGCAGAAGGTCTAAGCAGTTGGGTGTGTGGCTATCAACATCCGGAACGCGGGTAGCTTGACCAACCAGCTGGTGGAGATCTAGCGATATCGCAAACTTGCGCGCCTCTCTTCCAGCATGGTCAGTTTTCTGGTACGGGAACAACCAATCCTTATGGTATGGTATTAAAATCCCCCAGAAAGACAAGCTCCGCTGTCGGATATTTGTGTTGGCCCAGTTCAGCTGCCTCTGTAAGATGGTCAAAGAGTCTTGTTGTCTCCTGATCACCACTGTGCGACCTGTAAACACCGACATAAAAAGTTTTAATAGAGCCGGTGTCCACCAGTAGCCACAGAGTGGAGAAACCCGCAACCTCGTAGCAACGGAGACGTTGACAGCATCTTATTATATCATATGTCATCGCGGACGTACACACAGACCCCAGCCTGCTTCTTAAACTTATGTTCAGGTGAGTATCCTGGGTAGTTGAGGTACGCCACGTCTAACGGGGTCGCTAACTTAGTCGCCGTCAAAAAGAACAAGTGCGGCTTCTCGGTCTCAAGGTGGTGATGGACCGGATTAATGGACTAATGGACCGGATTAATTAGTGCAATCCACGGATTAATGGACTAATGGACCGGATTAATTAGTGCAATCCACGGATTAATGGACCGGATTAATTAGTGCAATTCACGGATGTTAGTGAATTGCACTTTAAGCGGGAGGAAGTGCCGCCGTTGTTTAAAAGTATTCTTTTTGTTTTTCCGCTTCATGGGTTTAAAGAGTTTCAAAGGAATTCTAAAGAAACCGAGGCGAGTCCAGTTTACTGAACAGCTCCCGCGAGCAAAGCTCGACGATAAGGAAACTCACCTGGAGACTGCGGGGACGCCCGAACCCCCCCCGAAGATGCCCGCCGGGTCCTCCCTTCCAGTCGCCGACTGGCACGGCGCAACATTTCGGGATTCTGCGGTCGGCCAACGGCAGGACCGTGCTTCGGATCCCGCTACCCTCCAAAGTGAGTTGCCATGACGAGGTTCACTCCTGGGCTGAGACTAGCCTTGGACATCGCAGCTACCAACTGTCGAATTCCATAAGGCACTGGAACTCCCACGCAACGACGAATCACAGCAGGCTGCTTGACGCCGGATTCCGGTGGGAGGCCCGGTCGTTAAACCAGGCGGGCGTTGGCCCTACCACCACAAGGGAAGAATTGGCCAGTCATAAAAGGTGTTGGGTGTGACTGTCCAGGATACGCCGAGCGCTCGGTTCAGTTAAGTCACTGGCGGAACAAACTGCGCTACACGAGGAGGCTTCTTCATGTATCCCAAAAACTTGCTCCACAACCATATAGGGGCAAACTAATTGATTACCATGTGAAGTTATTATGGAAGCTGCAGAAGATTGTAAAAATATCTTTGCATTGTATAGATTCAATCTCTTAGTATTATACATAAATAATTGCATAGCACATGTGTGAGTACTGTGTACTGTAAAGCATTGACTTGAATGTGCCCTGGTGGCTGAGAGAATGTCATGCTCACTCAAATGTCTCGCTGATGGTGGCGGGTGTGTCGGGTCATTTTGTTCCCTTCAATATGGTTGAGCTGAATGGGGCTGATAATCAGTCACCGTTCGGTGTTATTCGTGGATACACGCTTGTTCAATTAAAATAAATTTCCAGTGGTTCTCAAACTACTATCGCGATGTTTACCTGCCCGGATTGCAATACCCACCACACTGATGGCCCGACCTGCAGTGCTTGCAAAAGTCAATATGACTTTGGATGTGCTGGGATTACTGAAGCTGGTTATAGGCGTCTAGGGGAAAGGAAGAACAGCTGGCCTTGCCCTAAGTGCAAGTCAAGTCCATTACCCTCTCCTGCCCCAATCTCTCCGGTACCAAGTCAATTGGATAAAATGCAAGAACAGTTGAACCAAATCGTCTTTCAGTTGGCTCCTTTGGCTACTCTTGTTGAAGATGTCAAGTTGATCAAATCGGATGTCAACAATCTAAAGGACTCCCTTGAAATGGCTCATGGATTGATCAAGAACTTCTCAAGTACCATTGACTCCTTGGAAGAACGAGTGTCTTTAGTGGAGAAAGTTGCCACCCAGATTCCAACTCTTCAGGCTGAGATAACCAGACTAAACCGGGAATTGGACGAAAAGGATCAATGGGCCAGGGCGAATAATGTTGAAATTCGGGGGATCCCACAAAAAAGGAATGAAAACCTTTATGAAATAGCCCAGAAAATCGGAAGTTTGTGTGGTTTTCCCATAAAAAAGGAACAAATAAATTATATTGCCCGGGTACCTACACTTGCACCTAATGCAGAGAAACACTTAATAATAGCTTTTAATAATCGCTACATTAAGGAAGAACTGGTCGCGTTTGCACGTAAAAGTAAACAACTCACTCTTTCCAATATGGGGTTCTCATCTGCCGGTAACTTTTACGTAAACGACCACCTTACGCAGCGGAACAAGAAACTGTTGAGTAAGGCGAGATCATTGGCAAAAGAACGGAACTTTCAGTACATATGGGTGAAACATTCAAAAATCATGGCCAGGAAAGTGGACGGTTCTCCAGTATTTTTTATAAAATGCGAAAACGACCTTGCGAGGATAATTTAAGCTACTTTCATTTTAATTTAACTTCTTTAATATTTACAATCTATGAAACCTATGTAAAAAGTTTGAGAACCACATTCTGTTCTGAGCGGGGCTATTGTGTTGTGATTTATGACCAGTGTTTTAAAGGTGTCAACAAGTTAACGCACATATCTATGCAATACTCAATGGCATTCTCGTACTTACTGACGCGCCTACTCATACTTATAGTGGTCGCTTTCGCGCGCACACTTAACTACTTAAGATTGAATATGTCTTTGCATCTATGTCGGTTTCGATACACGGTACGGATGTCAGTTAAACGAAATAGTTGTGGGTTTACCTGCAATGTTAAAATAAATAAGCGTTATTATATTTCTATTATAATTATGATCCGATTGTTGTGTTTTATAGTTATGGTATACTATTTGACACGTTTTTATCTATCTCTCATACAAATATTATCTGTGCTTGGCTCTTTGCGTGTCGTGTTATTGAACTCGCGACAATCATATCGTCCTGTTTTTATGTTATTTAGTTTTGAGTGTGTTTATTTGCCGACGCGTACATTGTTGAGCTACTCACCGTGCGAAATATTTAACAACATAACATTTTCAATTAATTGGCTGCGCTGTAGTTTTATGTTTTTGTTTTATTGATGGCTACTTCTAATTTAAGTGTGTACTATCAAAATACTCGGGGACTGCGCACGAAGACGCACATATTTAAACGTAATCTCCTTCTTTCATTATATGATATTGTATCGTTGACTGAGACGTGGTTGTTGGAGGGTGTATGTGATAGTGAGTTGTTCGACGAAAGGTATGTTGTCTGGAGGCGGGATAGGAACTATGTTGCGACGGGGGAAAGATACGGTGGCGGCGTGCTGTTAGCTGTTCGTCGCGAGTATGCTGCGGTTGAGCAGCCCGATTGGCGCTCGACGGCTGAGGATATTTGGGTCACCATAACATTAAAAAATAATAGTCCTGTCAGTAGATCACATCGACTGCATGTATGTACTTTATATCTTTGTAAAGAAAAGTCAGGTAATTCTTTCAATACGCAACTGCAGAATTTCACCGAAAATCTTTCCTTTATTGTTAGCGCCCACCCTCAGGATGCGTTCCTGATAATGGGCGATTTTAACTTAAGTCATATTAATTGGTCAGGCGATTTAGGTTCTCTACAGCCTAGTGGGATTAATGGTGAATCTCAGGTATTCTTTTTCGATACCTTATCCGAATGTGACCTCAACCAATATAATTTAAACAGGAATGCAAATAACAGACTACTGGATTATATATTATGTAACTATAAGGTAACGGTAACATCATGCACAGACCCGTTGGTACCGGAAGATAGTCACCATAAGTCGTTAGATATAGTCCTCGATTTTACCAAGGAGTGTTTGTTGAAAAGTAAAACCAGACTTAAATATTATTATAATAAAGCGGACTACGGAGCCATAAAAACTTTCTTAAATAACATAAATTGGCAAACATGCTTAAATAATAATACATTAGAGGACGCAGTACAATTATTTTATAAACACCTATATGATGTCATTGAGCAGTATGTTCCTCACAAATTAATAGCCTCTGACTCTTTCCCACCTTGGTATTGTGCTCCTTTAAAGAAACTTCTCAAAGAGAAGTTCAAATTCTTAAAAAAATTTCAAATATATGGTAATACTAGTGACCATGATACTTTTTGTCTTCTTCGTGACCGTGCCAAACGATTGGAGAAAGAATGCTACTTAAAATATATAAAACACGCGGAAGATGCAATAATTAAATGTCCCAAGTCTTTTTGGTCGTTTATTAAATCAAATAAAAAGGGATCGAACTCACTCCCATCAACTATTCATTATAATGGTGTTCCAGCTAATACTGGGGATGAAATATGCGATGTGTTTGCTTCTCATTTCCATTCAAACTTTCTACCTCCGTCTACATACTCTTCTTCAATACCCATGTCTATTGATAACAACGCACCAAGCAACATAGGTAGTATAGAAGTCACTGCTGACCTAGTTCTTAAATTATTAAAATCTTTAGATTTAAGTAAGGGTGCAGGGCCCGATAATGTGGTACCATTATTTATTGTCTCTTGTGCTTCATGTTTAACTGAACCTCTTGTTATTCTTTATAAAAGGTCTATCTCGGAAGGACTTGTACCTAAAATATGGAAATCTGCATTTATCACACCCATACATAAGAGTGGTAGCAAGAGTGATGCTAAAAATTATCGCCCCATTTCCAAATTATGCATCTTTGCTAAGATACTGGAAAAAATCGTATATACACAAGTTTATGAGAGTATCTCACCAACTTTGATCACGGAGCAGCATGGTTTTGTAAGCAAGCGGTCAACTTTATCTAATCTGCTGTCTTTCACAGAGTCTACGACGTCTAGCATGGATGCTGGTGGACAGGTCGATGCAATTTTTACTGATTATAGTAAAGCGTTTGACCGAATCGACCACAAAATATTACTACAGAAGTTACTCCAAGCTGGCATCCATGGAGACTTATATCGGTGGTTTGTTTCGTACATTGAAAATCGATCGCAAGCAGTGGTTCTGAATGGGTACCGTTCTAAATGGAGCATCGTCCCGTCTGGGGTACCGCAGGGTTCTTTGCTTGGGCCCCTTCTTTTTAACATATTTATAAATGATGTCACTCAATGCATTAAATACTCTCAATTACTCCTTTATGCTGACGACATGAAAATTTTCAAAAAAATTACCAGCTATGAAGACTGTCAGCTTCTCCAAAATGATTTAGATAGTTTCGAACAATATTGTTTAATCAATAAATTAGACTTAAATGTCAAAAAATGTTTTTTTATAACCTTTACTCGTAAAGTCAAAATTATTAAATTTAAATATTTTATCAAAAGACATGAGTTAGAACAAGTAGACTCAGTACGGGACCTAGGTGTCATTCACGACTCCAAGCTAACTTATGAAAGACATGTAGATCATATTGTCAAAAAAGCTTACAGGACCATGGGCTTCGTCTTGAGAGCCAGCTCTCAGTTTTCAAACTTGAAAGTACTTAAAATTCTTTATTGCTCTTTGGTGCGCAGCGTTCTTGAGTATTGTTCCCAAGTGTGGAATCCTCTCTACAATGTTTATATAGATAGAATTGAATCCATTCAACGTAGGTTCCTGAAACACTTGCAACATAAGTCTAAAACATATGACCCCAATTATGAGGCGAGATGTCGAAGACACCATATTTTACCATTGTACCAAAGAAGAAAGTTTTCGGATATTGCGTGCCTTGTTAAAATCGCGCAGAATCACATTGACTCACCGGATTTACTATCTCGAGTTAAACTTAAAGTCCCGAATAGAATGACGAGACGTAAAGCATGTGTGGACGTGCCTCAGAGTTCTTCGAACTACAGGCAGAATTCATTTTTTGTGAGGTCCGCTAGAGAATTTAATAAACTTGTTGACTTTCCTGAACTGGATTTGTTTAATTCAAAGCCACGCGTTTTCAACAGAACATTAACGAAATCATGGTTTGGTTCTCTGACTTCAACATAATTTAGTTATTAAATATACTTACGCCAAATTTCACTTTTTTAAATTTTCAAATTTTGCTTAATATTAGGTTATTTACATTACCTGTTATATCACTAAAGATTGATAACAAGCTTTCTAGATGTTTAAATGCGGAAACATGTAAATGGTATTCAGTTGTTTATATCTGTTTCTACTCTGTATGAATACACTGTATGTTTTCCTAATAAAATAAAATAAATAAAATAAATAATTGCGCCATGTTCGTGAACAGGCGCTGTTAGTTGTGACTGGTCATCTCTTAGCTGCCACGGTTTATTTTAATTACTTTATTTTTAAATTGTTGATTTTATCTTTTACTCTAGACGCTCTTATTTTGCACGTATTTGTACATCGTTCTCACATATATGTATAATCTCATGATGATGATGTAACCAACATTTTGTAACAATATTTTTGCTTCCATGGAGTTTCTTGCCCATTCTTTTCCATAGAGATCTACACTTTGGAATGTGCAACTGCAGTACTTTCTCAAGTTATTATGCCTTGTGACTGGGATGTAGCTTCGCTTCTTTTAGTGTTTTTTTTTTTACATTCAAAAGTGCTGTAATGGTCTAATTGAAATAAATGGTTTGAAATTGAGTTCCATAATGTTTGCAATGCTTAATAATATGCACCTTTTTTTCGGATGGGAAATCATCAAATGACTCCTCCCGCTCTGGGCGGAGCGGAAGGGAGTGTCAGACTTTAACTGACTAAAAACGATCCATGTTCCTTCGTTTGCCCTTTATGTTCCAGGGCCGCGGTAGGCATCGGCCCTTGCGGGCCCCTCTTGTTTACTGTGACATCTCTTTGAGGCGCCTGGAACAGGAACGCGCCGTCGACACGGCCGGTCGTCATAAGACGGACGGACGGCGAGCTAGCCCATTACTCACCGTCCACAGGTTCGCGCCTACGGTGACCATAGCTTGAACCAGGGCCGGACACGAGACCAAGGACTCTTCCTTACATACAAAGGAACTGAAGCAGTATTATGATAGCCAAGTTAAACTAAACTTAGTTTTTAATAACACTAAACAAACTTAAAAAAAAAATCAAACAATCCAATTATTCCCACCATCAAAATTATAAAACTGATTTCTATGCTTATTTAATAATCGTATTTTAATAGCATCCAAACAATTACTTTAATGACACTATCATAATAATAATAAATTGTGGGATGTGAGTACAGCAGTCATTGTGCCGATAGTAGTGTCGGCCAATGGCTTAGCCAATAGCCTCGACCAACATCAGTAGCTGGATCAAGGGCTTGATTCCGAAAGCAGTACTTCTGGACACGGCACGTATTGTTAAGAGGTTCGTCTCTCAAGAGCCCTGACCACCGGTAGTTCGGACCCTATTCCCGATGCTGGGGGCTACCATTCTTTCTATATTTTTTACGATTTTGTTTTTAAGAAATACTATCTAAAAATATAAAAGACTAGCTATTGCCCGCAGCTTCGATCGCATTAATTTAGAATTTGACAATCAATTTGGGTTGTACTATCCGATGATTTGGGTTCCTGTACACCTAACAACGTAGAAGCAAAATTTCAGGATTATCGGTTCAGTGGTTTAGGTGTAAAAAGGTTACAAACAAAGAAATAAACTTACTTTCGAATTTATATTAACATAAATAAATGTCAAAAGTGCGGTAATGCATGTAAAGCACGAGAAGATTGTGGAATCTGTGGGAACCCAGCTGTCGCATTCCATAAATCTTAGATCCCTCTCAGCAACCGAAACCTGTATTTGTGTAAGTATGTCGGAAGTGCTGGGCAACAATGCTGCTGACAGAAGCACTCGCAGAGGGAGCGCTTCTTTGGCTGCCTGAAAAAAGTATTTAATAGTATTTAGGAAATTAGTCGGGCACCAATTTGTTTTTGTCCACCGAAGCCATCCTCTGATTCTATAATATGTAAGCAACGGTAAAATAAGAAAGCTTCTTGTTCATTATCTAATTCGTCTTTTTTACAAAGAAGTATTAAAAAAAACGTACAATTTTTATTTGATGTTATTTTTTAATAGGTACTTCTTTACAACAACAACATTTTTTTTACTTCTCTCATTGATTTATTTATCACCATCTAAATTACTAAGCCAGCCACGGATTGTACCTACAACCATGGGCTATTTCCAGGGGAGGCTGCATCTTCAGTTCCATGAAAACAGCTTGAAACTTTTTGCACTCCACCTCGGATAGGTATGTTAAGATTTTCGTTTGTCAATTCGAACAATAAGTAATTTGGTCGATTTATACAAAGCCTATCAAACGGAAACAATTGGATGTAAGGGCGAGCGTAGCGAGCTTGAAAATTGTGGCGCCCACCTCTAACTTTGTAGGTTTTTAACCGACTTCAAAAAAAAGGAGGAGGTTCTCAATTCGGCAGGTATATATTTTTTTTTTATTTTTTTTTTTTATGTATGTACACCGATTACGCCGAAGTTTCTGAACCGATTTACGTAATTCTTTTTTTGTTTGATGCGGAATAGTTTCGAATTGGTCCCATAAAAATTTGATTCAGGTAGGCCCATTAGTTTTTATTTTATGAGCATTTGACTCTGAAGTCTGTTACTTGTTTGTTGTTGTGGAGTTACTTTCGCATTTATAACATTAGTAAGGAAGTAAGAATAAGCCTATTACCATGAAATGTATGGTTTACAATGTAAAATGAACGCATAGAAAATATTTGTATAGGATATTGCCACTAAAAATGAAAAAATAAAAAAACTTTTTGCAAAAAATAAAACCGACTTCAAAATCACAAAAAAGTGAAAAATAATTTTAGCTTCAGAAGTCGGTGCCAAAAAACTGAATCAAACAAACTAAAGTCACCGACTTCTGAAGCTAAAATTATTTTTCACTTTTTTGTGATTTTGAAGTCGGTTGATGATGTGATGTGATACTACTGCGATAAGTCCCCTCTTTGAGGAGTGCCTAGAGAGGCGCCACGGCGCCCTCACCTTCCGCATGACGCAGGTCCTCACCGGACACGGATGTTTCGGGAGGTACCTGCACCGAATCGGGGGGGAGGAAACGCCCGGGTGCTATCATTGCGAGGATCGCCCGGAGGACACGGTGGAGCACACCGTGGAGGTCTGCTCCGCTTGGGCGGAGCACCGCCGTGTCCTCGTAGCGGCGATTGGCGGCGGCGACCTCTCACGTCCGGCCCTGGCTCAAGCCATGGTCCGGGGCGAGAGGGAATGGGAAGCCGTCGCCTCTTTCTGCGAAGCAGTCATGCTAGCGAAGGAGGCGGCGGAACGTGAGAGGGAGAGAGCCTCACGTCCCAGCCACCGCGGGAGGAGAAGCACCGGGCGTCGGGGGCCACGCCGTGATGGCTCTCGGCCACCGTGGGCGCGGACCTGTGGACGGTGAGTAATGGGCTAGCTCGCCGTCCGTCCGTCGTATGACGACAGGCCGTGTCGACGGCGCGTTCGTGTTCCACGCGCGCCTCTAAGACATGTCAGCAAACGGGAGGGGGCCCCTCCCGTTTGCAAGGGCCGATACCTGCCAGGGCTGCGGGACTGTTCGAAAGAGATACCGCGGCCCTGGAACATAAAGGGCCAAAGAAGGAACATGAGTGGTTTTTAGTCAGTAAGAGTCTGACACTCCCGGGAGGAGCGGGAGGGGTCATTTGATGATTTCACACCCTACAAAAAAAAAAAAAAAAAGGGAGGTCTGTATTCGGCAATGTACGTCTATAGGCTGAGATGATGATGGTGAGGTGGAGCAATTGAAAACATTAATAAAGACAATGATATATAAATAAACATATATATAATATAAATAAACATTCTTTTTTTAATTCTAAGTACCTATAGTAAATATAGGTAATAAAAAAAGAAAGTAAATATAATAAAATAGGTAGATAATTTCAAAAAATATATTTTAATTGGATTTCTAAGAACTCAGTTCTCTTTGGATGTGATCTACTTACATTAGACCCTCAGTTCAGGTCTTCAGTTCTAAGTCACCCTTGTAAAAATACATAGGTAACTACTAACTATTTTCTTTTTGATGTTCAAAGGTGGATAGATTATCATATCGCGGATATGTACAGCATTTCGGTGGATAAAGTTATCATATCGGTGTACGGTGTATAATCGGTGCCGGTTTGTCATATCGATGGAAACCAGAATACGAACTGAATTTTCTCCTTAGTGTAAAGATTACATAAAACCTGAAAAATGTACAAAAAAATATAAATGAAAAAGTTCACCGATGTGATAAAAAAAAATGGCATTTTGTTGAAATTCACCCAAATACCTGACGAAATTTTCATCAGCTAATTTGAATGTTGTGGAATAAAACTGACAAAGTATTAACATTTTAATTGTTTGTATTTATCGTGTATAAAAAGTTGCAAGTGTCTTTTAAAAAAATTACAACAATTATTAACAAAATGTTGGTAATAAAAAATAGTAAAAAGTAATAAAGTTTGTGACTTCAATATTGACATCATAAAAAAATAAAAGTTTTGCTTGATTTTACTTGTTTGTTATTAAATTACAATCTGAAATTAACCATTATTGCGCCTACTAGATTAAAAAGCCAGACTTGCAGCGGTCATTTCGCACTTAATTTTCAAAATTGATGTGGAACTGAAGTGATAGAATTTGCATTATCTGATCATATGGC
This sequence comes from Eurois occulta, assembly GCA_950022335.1. NCBI lineage: Eukaryota > Metazoa > Arthropoda > Insecta > Lepidoptera > Noctuidae > Eurois > Eurois occulta. Next base: position 1,687,789 of record OX465487.1, on the reverse strand, counting down.
GAAAATGTGCTCTAAAAAATTTCGGCAATAGTAAATACTGAAAAAAAGCAAAGAGATTATGCAAAAGAAACTATTGAAGGTCAGATCTTGATTAAAAAGATTGACATTCGCTGGTGTTTACCAATAAATCTCACCTTATTATATACAGAAAATTATTTTAAAAAAATACACGACTTTCCCGAAGGGTTCAAAATAATTATAAAATTCAAACGGCTGAAAATCATCAATGTGTCAAGAACGTATGGTGAAATTCGGTGAACCCCAAGGAAGCGTTCTGAGACCATTGTTATTTATCATATTTAAATGACTTTCCAAAATCTCTTGAGCATCCAATGACTCTTTTTGCAGACGATAGAACAGTCACAACACCATGTTAGAAATCTGACACCTATGGACTTGACATTAATAATGCTTTAGCTTCAATAACTGACTGCTTGGACCGAAACAAAAACTAAAAACAATTAAAACAAAACACAAATATTGCATTTTAGGCAAAAATACCAGTAATAAAATGACATTAACTTAAGCTGTAAAAAGCACACTATAATAGGTAATGCCAAATTCCTTGGACTAACCATTGACAAAAAACTTGATTGGAAACATCAAATTGAAGAAATTAGTAGTTTTTCCTACGCATTGCATAAACTTGCTCCAAGGCATTGCTTACTGCCTATCACAAAAGAAGCCTAATTTTGGTATTGATTTTGAATTTGATTTTATTGTTTAGTGATTAAACAATTCAAAAGAAAACTAACAGACTTTATGGTTAAAAAAACTTACTATTCCACTGGTGAATTCTTAACAGACAACAGACAATTTAAATAAATAAATAATAATTAAATATGTCGTTGTGTTAATCAAAATAATGCCCGATTTATTTATGCTAAATTATATCTAAGGGTAATTTATATAATTTAATTTAAATCATTAATAGTACATAATTTAATTTGAATAATACAATGTATGAAAAATTTTAAATTAAATAATTTTATATTATAAGTATCCAAAACTTGTATGCCTATTAGCTTAAACATAGCGATCCTGACATCCGAATTAGATCTTAATGTATTGTACCTATGTTTCACAAATATATAATTTGAATTTGAGCGACTGCCTATCTGACCTCCACAACCCTGTAGTACTGGGTGATACGATACCCAGTTGCCGTGTCAAAAAGTGAACTAAATAAATTAAAAACAAGTTGAATGATTTCAATGTTGTACAAAAACAAGGTAGGCGTTGAGTTTATCTAATGTGCAATTAAATCGCGTCCAATAATGGAAAACTGAAATTGCATTTTTTTGTTATAAAGAAATGTTCCACAGAACTGCCTCGCAATTGCAATGAAAATTCTGGATTTCAATTTTATGGAATTTTTTATGCAGTTTATGCCACCAAATATTGTAATATTTTCAGGAAAACAATACCGCCCTGAGATGTTTAAAAACTATGTTATTTTCAAACTTGTTTTATTAAAAGCTACTCAATCAAAGATTCTAAAGGTACCAAATACATCTAAATCGGTTTAGGCGTTCAGAAGTTACGGTGGAATAAGAAAACACAAACATACTTAAATACGTAATCCTGAAATGATAACAATGAAATCCTCTCTTGGGCAGTCGTGCAAAAAGTGTCTATTCTACCCAAAAAAATTGCCACGGTTGTTTTGTTGCTTATATTTAGTGGCTTTAGTAAATTATTTAAAAAAAAAATACAGGACGAGTTATGAATTCGTTATAATACGTAAGTTTAAGTTAAGTATAGGTAGTTTTGTTCAAACTTTATGGCGGTTGGGAAGTTAGCTGCGAGTGTCGGTCTGCGCAGTCAAGACGATGCGTCCTTTGCGCTCCGCTGATACCTAAAATTGTGTTTTGTGCAGTTTTATGTAAGATGTTCCGAGCCCCCGTACATTTTGAACCCTTATACCTGCGCAGACCGCCACTCGCAGCTAACTTCCGAGTTCCGACTTTCCGCCATAGTTTGAACAGAACTATAAGGTTTAAACGTAATAAGTTATAAAATTAGAAGTCGATAGAATTATTTTATTGTCGTCATCTACAGTTATTTTAGAACTTACTGCTTGCATCGATTATTTTTGGTGGCTGCGATAGTATTTTTTAGATGCACATTGATGGTCTGACCTAGTATTTTAGAGGACAAGGTAGTTTTTTGTAGTATAAAATGCTATTAAATAAAAGTTTAATTACTACACATAATTTATGTATATCACAAAGAATGTTACAAACGATTAAAGCTTATTGTCCTGGACATTTAAATAGTTGTGGTGTTTTTTTTTTTGTTGTGAATCCGCTCATAGGAGGGTTGCGCCCGATTGGTAACGCACCCGTTTGGCAACGCTATTATATACATTGGTTATGTTTGTAGATATTACGTACCTGAGCACACCTTAAAGTATAGTCAGAGTAAAAAGTTTTGGTTTGCCGAACTCCCAAGTTAATGATTAAGTACTAGCAAGTTAATGATTAAGGTTTAGCATAGAATATAGTTTAAGTAATCTATCTAAATGACAATATTTTTAAGAATAACAGGAAAAAAATCCTAACGCATGAAGTGCAGGTACAAAAAGGTTTAGAGTTCGCCTTACCTTTAGTGATTGTTATTGAGCTGTAAACGACATCCGGATTGAAGACAATACTTTGTGAAACTGTTAGACAGAGACAGATAGAATGAATACCAATAATAATAGTAATAATAGTGAATGATATACCTACCTACGTTTATAATTAATATTTTGTGTACCAAATTATTGTATTACATTTGTTGATTTTGCAGTGTTCAGTTCTAATTTTATATCGAACTAGCTTTTGCCCGCGGCTTCGCCCGCGTGCAGTTCGAGAATTGCCCACGGGATCTTGCCTACTTCTGGGATAATAAGTAATCTATATTTATCTGTATCAGACTATAATCTATCTTTTTGCCAAGTTTCATCCAGATCTGTTCAGCTGTTCTGGCGTAACAAACATCCATTCATCCAAACTTTCGCATTTATAAATAGTTAATGTAAGATACATGTTATATTCGTAATTAGGGTTCCGCACCCCAAAGAAAAAAACGGAACCCTTATAGGATCACGCGTATCTGTCTGTCTGCCTGTCCGTCTGTCACAGCCAATTTACTCTGAAACTACTGGACCGATGGAGTTGAAATTTGGTACACATATGTAAGTCAGTGATCCAAGACGGACCTGTAACGTAAATTAATGAATTTTAAACACGGGAGCCACTTATGGGTCGTAAATTAAAAAATGAAAAAAAAATATATTTGTATACTATATCGTGTTTTATCAAAAACTGTCGCATAATTTTAATTGAAGAGTGATGTGTACATTAAGATTTGAGTCAACCGACCCAGAGAATATTAAGTTTCACAGAAAATTCAACCTCCATTTCAAAAACCCTTCGAAAAACCCTTTCTTGGTGGATACTAACTTTTCACAAAGAATACTCGTACATCCTTCAAATTTCATGTCATTAAGACCAGTGGTTTAGGCTACGCGTTGATATATCAATCAGTCAGTCAGCCAGGACTTTGAATTTTATATTGCGGAATGATTTTGGAAAAACTGTGATACACATTTCTCATAAATTTAAATGAAGAGTATGTAGACTATCAAGTCTATCGACATCTAGATAAAAAACTATCACAGAAAACTCAACACCCCATTTTGCCCTCTTAGGGGTGGAATTTCGAAAAACCCTTTCTTAGTGAAAATTGAGGCAGGGGAAGCCGAAGAAAAAAATGAGAATTGATATAAATACATTTTTTTCTTTTAGTTTCCTATGTTTATTTGGACCTTATTTTCGTTATCAGTGACCTCGAAAACCATGAAAATGATAACGCTGATGAAAAATCCAAAAAAATGGTTGGTGCCATTTAGAATTTTCATTTTCCCTGAAAACCATGAAAATGACATCCATGACGAAAAAACCGAAAAAAGAAAGTAAAGAAGAATGTACGCGGAAAAAAAAAGTGAATTTATCTCATTTAAATAAGTCAACAAAATAAAAATCTAGTTGGTACCAAATACGATATCGACCATTACTCATTCTATCTTGTTCTCCCTCACATGCTTTCTTTTTCTGCCCCTCTAGTAACTCGATAATCTTCGGCTAACCGAGCTCCCTACAAAACGGTACTGCCAGCCACGAAGTCACGTGTACTGTACGCGTCCATAAGATTCTGGTTCTGAATTTTGACACCCGAGCACCGGCTTATTTGGCGCTACCTGTTGCTTTATTTGTTGACATAAAACATGTTTTCATTTTTTAAATGTTTTCAATCCTATGATGTATTAAATAGCTGTACTGTGATGTGATACCCACAGGTGTGTTTGTTTTTTGTTTGACTACAGTAGACACCTAAACACTACGTCGGAGTGTCTTGTTCCCGAAGGGAACCCGGTAGAAATCGGCTTCTTAGGTGCCTTCGGCCCTGATACCTACTCCTCACAAAGAATTCACCCTTCAAACATGTCTTTAAGACCAGCGGTTTCGGCTGCACGTTGATATATCAGTCAGTCAATCAGGACTTTGAATTTCACATTGGGGGATGATTTTGGAAAAACTGTGATACACGTTTCCCATAATTTTAACTAAAGAGTATGTACACAAATTTTCAAGGCAATCGATTTCGAAAATAAAAAGTTTCACAGAAAACTCAACACTCCATTTTACCCTCTCAGGGGTGGAATTTCGAAAAACCCTTTCTTAGTGGATACCTACTCTTCACAAAGAATACACCCTCCAAATTTCATTTCTCTAGGTCCAGCGGTTTGGGCTGTGCGTTGATATATCAGTCGGTCAGGACTTTGAATTTTGTATTGGGGGATGATTTTGGTAAAACTGTGATACACATCTCTCACAATTGTAACTGCAGAGCATGTCCACAAATTTTCAAGGCAATCGATTTCGAGAGTAAAAAGTTTTACAGAAAATTCAACACCCCATTTCACTCTCTTAGGGGTGGAAATTTGAAAAACTCTATCTTAGTGGATACCTACTCTTCACAAAGAATACACCCTTCAAATTTCATGTATTTAAGACCAGCGATTTAGGCTGCACGTTGATATATCAGTCAGACAGTCAGGACTTTGAATTTCATAATGGGGGATGATTTTGGAAAAACTGTGATACACATCTCTCACAATTGTAACTGCAGAGCATGTCCACAAATTTTCAAGGCAATCGATTTCGAGAGTAAAAAGTTTTACAGAAAATTCAACACCCCATTTCACTCTCTTATGGGTGGAATTTCGAAAAACTCTTTCTTAGTGGATACCTACACTTCACAAAGAATACACCCTCCAAATTTCAGGTCTCTAGGACCAGTGGTTTGGGCTGTGCGTTGATATATCAGCCAGTCAGGACTTAAATTTCATATTGGGGGATGATTTTGGAAAAACTGTGATACACGTTTCTCATAATTTTAAATGAAGAGTATTTAGACTTTCAAATCAATCGACCCCGAGAATGAAAGTTTTACCGAAAATTCAACACCCCATTTCGCCCCTTTAAGGGTGGAATTTCGAAAAACCCTTTCTTAGTGGATACCTACTCTTTACAAAGAATACACTCTTTAAATTTCATGTCTTTAACACCAGCAGCTTAGGCTGTAAGTTGATATATCAGTCAGTCAGTCAGGACTTTGAATTTCATAATGGGGGATGATTTTGGAAAAACTTTGATACACGTTTCTCATAATTGTAACTGCAGAGTAGGTACACAAATTTTCAAGTCCATCGACCGCGAGAATAAAACGTTTCATTGAAAACTAAACACCCCATTTTACCCTCTTAGGGGTAGAATTTCGAAAAACCCTTTCTTAGTGGATACCTACTCTTCACAAAGAATACACCCTCCAAATTTCATTGCTCTAGGACCAGCGGTTTGGGCTGTGCGTTGATATCTCAGTCAGTCAGTCAGGACTTTGAATTTTATATATATAGATATATAAAATTTTATTTACTTGATTTTTTATTTTTGTATACGTAAACACAGTTGACACGTTCGGAATAAATAAAAAAACACAGTGAGTACACCGTGGAGATCGGCTCCGCTTGGGCGGAGCACCGCCGAGTCCTCGTAGCGGCGATTGGCGGTGGCGACCTGTCGCTTCCAGCCCTGGTTCAATCCATGGTTCGGAGCGAGAGGGAACGGGAAGCCGTCAACTCCTTCTGCGAAGCAGTCATGCTAGCGAAGGAGGTGGTGGAACGTGATAGGGAGAGATCCTCAGGTCCCAACCGTCGCCGGAGACGCTCCAGGCGTCGGGGGTCACGTGGTGGCAGGCCTGTGGACGGTGAGTAATGGGCTAGCTCGCCGTCTTTGATGATTGATGGAGTCTTTTGATGATTTCCCATCCGAAAAAAAGGGAAAAAGGATGGCACGGTTGACATATATCATGTCGGGCATACCACCGTCCGGGAGAATCGATCCGACACTGTTATTTGTGGGTGTTCTCTATTTTATTGTAAAAGATGAAGAGAAAATTGAATACATAAAAACAAAGCAAATAACGAATTTAAATATAACATACAATACAAGAATATACTTACATATCTACTAGTAAAAAGACAAATATAATACATATCATATAATATATAATAATAAATACCTATGCAACTATGGCGAAATGGAAAGATAATGTTCTTTCACTCTTCTTTTGAAAACTGCAACAGTTTGGCAGTCCCTAATATCAGGCGGAAGAGAATTCCACAACCGCACAGCGTGTACAGAAAAGGAGTAGGAGTAGAAGTCGGTAGAGTGGGGAGAGGATTTAAGGAGGTTCCTAAGATGCGACCTGCAAGATGCATCAGAGGCCCGTCCCTCTCCTCTCCCTCAGTAGGAAAAGCGTTCCCGCAGATAGGATGGAGTTTTAGGGTTATGCAGGATGTTAAAACGCAGACACAATATTCGAGAGTTCCTGCGAAGTCGGATTGGGAGCCACTTCAGTATCATGCGAAAGTTGGAAACATGGTCATACTTTTTGAGGTTAAAAACAAAACGAATACAGATATTTTGCAAACGCTCAAGATTATTTAAAAGCTCCTCGGTGGCATCCAAATAACACGCATCAGCGTAGTCTATGGTTCTCGTCTGACTCACGGAGGTTACTTGCTTAGACATAATCTCGTTGCCAGGATTCCACCAGCAACTTGCTTTGAAGTACAGTTGTGGAATCAGAAGTGCCATGCTATAAGTATGCGCCCCAACCTAGTTCTCAATGATGGTAATTTCAAGTCGTATTGGGTTCGAAATAATTATCACCACTAACAGGCCTATTGTTGCCAATAAGCCTGACATTATGGTGATGGATCGATGGTAGCGTCGCGCAATGATTGTTGATACAGCGGTCCCGTATGACGTTCTTATCATGCGGGACTAATGAAAGTAGAGAAAGATAAGCAAATCAAGTCAATTGATCTGGCTTGCGAGGTTGTCAACATGTGGGACGTGAGTGCAGCAGTCATTGTGCCGACAGTTGTGTCGACCAATGGCTTAATAGCCAATAGCCTCGACCAACTATAATAGGTGCCTAGTATTTTTATATTCGCAGTTTTTTTTACACTTACAATATTTTTTTTTTATTAAAAATATTTGTAAACGTAAATAGTGAGTAATAAAAATAAATAAAAAGATAATAATCATTTTATTTTCAGGTTACATAAGTTTACATACTATAACAATAACTTGTGTTAGTATATAAAACTTTAAACTATGTAAGTAACACTTCACTAGCACGATGTATTTGTGCGTTCGTGTGAACGTGTCCGCGGAAGCGACGCGACGGAACCTCGCATCCAGTGGATAAAATCTTTCTGCCAACACCAAGTGGAATAAACACATAGGTATGCGTACCACAACCGCCTTGAAATTGATGTAGCGAAATAAACCTAAATGATAATCCAAGCTAAGTAGATTTAAGAATATATTTAGGAAGAAAATACTTTTAACAACAGAAAAAAAAACAAGTCCCACTTGTAAAAACATATTTATTTACAACTTAAAAATAATAATCTTATAAATACTCGAATCTTATCCAGATTGACAAGACTGCTCTGCCGTACCCAGTGTGCGCTGGCTTTTACTGTTCACACAACGACTCAGCAATCACACACAATGCTATACAGGGTGGAATTTTAAAATGGGGCAGTAAGTGCAGGTACCTTAACCGTTGTAGCTACCGGGAAAACGAGGAGACTATCCATAACCATTTGAAATAATTATTTCAATCTGCATTCACAGATTTTAGAAAAAGTGTACAGTTTACAAGTCTGCAAGAAAATGATCAATGTTCACCATTTTTATTTTTGGTGCTAATTCATTCCTGTTTCTTATAAGGATTAAAAACTCTATGAGAGCGACTGACGATTGAGTACTATAAAAGTCAGAAATCACAAAAATCTTTTCCATTACATTTTAAGGTTAACCTGCGCTTACTGCACCATTGAAAAACATAATATGACCTGTATATTGTCAGTAAAATCTCACCCCGCCCTGTGATAGGTATTTTAAGTCAACTTATTATGCTTCATGTGTCATCATGCGTACACAGATCATACCACATTCAAACTGTGGCTACTCTAGTTAAGTAAAAATGTTATCTATCTATAATTTTTTTACTCACACAATTTATTTGTTCATTATTTTTATTTAGATCTTGGTTTAGCCCTCCTTCGCGTTTTTTAAACTTGATAAAACATCGAGATTGGTTTATTATTCGGGGTGGAAGGGACATCGACGAACAGACGGTTACCCTACCGTACGTATTCAGTATAGTACATCTTTCCAACCCCCCCCCCCCACATATAATTTTTGGTCGGCAATTCAAAACAGCTGTTTCCTAAAAAGTCAAAATGTATGGCACAGCAGATTTTTTTAAATAGCCGACGAAAAATGTCTAGGTGATTGTGGAGGTGTATGTAAGTGTAATATTACAAAGACACCATACCCCGCCCGGAATAAATAAATTCCCTATAGGATGTTACGAACAGCATCGATATCTTTGCGAAATTGAGACACAGTCAGGCACTACAAGCGACTTTGGTTTATAATGTCTTTAGATTGATGTAGTAGATGTAGGGACATAAAGGTGCGAATGTAGTTAGAGTATCCATACGGATACGACATTTCTTTTATTTCTTCATGCTTTCTTATTTATGCTTTCATGAATAAAATTCATCTGAAACGATGTGCGATTGACGATGTGCCATATTTATCGGCAGCTTACTGTATCACAATTAACTTAACACATCTTTTTTTCAAACTTCTATTTAATTGCAATGTTTGTATGTATGTTTATGTCAAATCTTGCAACTGAATTTTTAAAAACAGTTGCCCCAAACGATTGACTCAGTTTTGCATAATATGAGTTTATGGCACAATGGTACAAGTTGTAGCAAAAACACTGTCGGACCCGAAATTAAACGAATTATTATTATCACTTTCATTAAACACCCAAAACTAAAATATTGGTGCGTAATAATATATGTATGCAATGCTTAGACATTGTATAGAATGAAATCAAGTAAAATAAAAAAAGAAGGAAATATCGAATTTCAATTAAAAATACCCAACCCAATAACCGACATAGAACTCAATTATTCGGTTGGGGTGCCCTAGCTATGTTATTGAGACCATTTACAATCGCTCACAGTCATTTGCCTATAGTAGGTACGGTGAGCCATACTCATTTTATATTTTAATATATACTCGATAGTTTCTTCATTTTACACTTAACCTGATGACTGATCTCCTCAAAGTATTTTATATAATGCCTAGGCATTAAACATTGTCTAGGCGGGGTATATAATGATAAACAATACATAAAATATTCTATATATTGCCTAGACGATCTCGACATTGTATAGAATGACTAGGTGTTCTATAGAATGACTGAATTATATGCTTTACCGGTAACATGTATATAACAGTCCTGCATATTGATGGTTAATGATAACGGAAAGCTAATTAGTAAATATGACCACTTCAGGACCGTCACCGTTCAAGGGGTCTAAAATGGCCGCTTTAGCAGAATCATAATAGGGTACTAATATGAATTACGTTTAAATTCGTAAAATGGTCACAAGGTGACAATTCATAATAGTAGGTACGTCTATGACCATTTTAAGAATTTAAACGTAATTCATATTATTATCCTATTATGAATCCGCTAAAGCGGCCATTTTAGACCCCCAGGACGTCAGCATAGACCATTCAACGCGGCAGTGGCGAAGTTTCCATACAACTCGATTCCTACCGGCTTCCCTTTGAAAAATGGCACAGTCAGTATTCTATAGACAAATAATATAATCACATTAAAGATTTGTACTCCGGCTTACCACTTACAAAATTGACCCATAGCTACTGCAACGCGATAATGCTGCATCGTGGTAAGTCTTCAGGGTACATTTCCGATGTGGAGCAGTTCTTTGACACCTAAGTGACCTTTTGTATTCGTTTTAACGGTCGTGTAATTCGTTACCTTTAATTTAACACAACATAATAACAACTCTGTAATCCCGGAAGGGTTAAGCAGAGGTGTACCAAATACATATTATTATTACGGCCACACATTTCACCAGTTTTCTGTTTTGATATACATGTGACAGAGAGGCAATAATGAATTTTATTGTTCTTAATTAATTTAGTGCTTTTGGAAAATATTTGTATAACGTTTTAGTGTTGATATTAATTTCTAACCTTCCTGAAATAAATAATCGTTCAGGATGTTGAAACTTTGGCCTAATTGAAAATATTTTATTTGGTATCGTGTTAAATGCAACCAGCACAGGTCGGACAGGGTTTTTGGCAAAATGTACAAAACATTAATAGTTAAACACAACGTAGACAATTATTATAATATATGCAATAAGCAGTCTCATTTATTCCACTTGCACAAACATCTCGTCAAAATATAAAATAGGTACATTGTTAAGTAGGTAAATGGCGTCCAATGTCTCAATTGTCCAATTACTGCAAATATGTACTTATTTGTCTCCTGATATTAATTAATGTAGGTAAGTTTTTTTAATATCTACATAAATAGTAAAACCGCCAGCCTGTTTCGCTTCGCATTGAGTTAATACAATTCACTGGGAAACACGAATTTATTGAGTTAGCTTTAATTCGGTTGTCAAAACATGCGCCGTAGTTAGGTGGGCACATACGGGTGGGCTAAAAAACTCTCGCATTAGGTTGCGCAATGTAAAGAAACGTAGCATAATAAAAAGAGCACGAATGGCTCATGGCTGGCGATTTGTTAACAATGAGAAGGTTTTGATTTTTAAAAGTTTTTAAAATTTTCGGGCCTCTCCATAGGACAACTTTTTCGATTACTTTCAAACGTCGCGAAGTTTAATTACAGTTGGGTACCTACAAACTACGACTATTGTTTCAGACAACTCTATAGGGTGACTGGTAATTAGTTACGGACACTTATACACGTGATTGTACTCATGATAAAAATCTCATATCACCTTAATACTACAGCCGAATGAAATTTGCACGCGCGCGCCTGTGACCTATCAGTTGTTCGCCGCGTGACGCCGTTCTGTCTCATTACTATCGTACTGTGCACCGGCGGGTAGGCACAGCACCCGCGCGGCTCGCCAGCCCGCTCCATAAGCGGCGCCCGCGCCACAGGCCGGCCGCCACAAAAGTATACGAACGTGTATAAAAAAAAAGTTTCTTTGGGAAAGTTGTTTATTCTCATGAGTTTAAGTATCGATCACTAGTTACCAGTCACCCTATATCCGAGAGCCGGTAGAACTATTAATCAAAGCTGGGAGACTGCGCCGAAATTCCTTACTGCTTGCATAATACCATAGAATATCTACAACCGAACTGCTTCATTCCCTCACACCACCATGGTTTTCTCCTGGTATCTGCCGCGGGAGTGGAACCTCATTCTTCTATACCTTCGTAGAGGGCACTTGCCGACAGTTCTGTCGTAGGCTCCGTACTCGCATGAGGGCGCGGTACAATCACCTCTGGCCACGCAGACTCTGTCACGAAGACCGAAGTGTTCTCTTCCTTTGGCCAGGTATTGGCAGTCGCGGCGGCGGCCGGCATCAGGCCAGTCGCATATACATGAACACGGCTCATTGTCTGTCATGCTCGCCAGGAAAAGGGCTGGGCAGGTGCATCTGTAATTTGAGGATATATTATTACGTTTCACCGCCAAAACTCCTAACAAGGTGGCAAAAAGTGGTTCCTATCAATCATATATTTAAAAAGTCTTAAATTATATACCTGCGTAACTGAGAAGACGCAGTGGGTTCCTCGTCCTTTTCTAAGTGAGGCTCTTCGGTCGGCGTCCTCCAATCGTTCTGGCTCTCCACCAGAGCTCTCCGTGAGGGTCTCTCCAGTTCCTCTTGGCTGTCGCTGTAGCTTGCTTTCCCAGCTGTAGCGGGGATGGTCATCTGCAGAGTTTCCCGGGAGACACACGCACATCGGGTGTGGTTGAAGAACTGCATCCTCACCACGTTCATTGGTCCAAGTGCTTTGTGGAGCTGTAAGGAAAAAAGTCATTAATGAAAGGAAAATGGAGTCTAGGAATACAGATTTCCCTACTTATTATTTATCAACTAAAACTCGTCATTTCAGAATCACCCACTGTGACCTGCTAGGTATAGACGTCCCTTTCCTTCTACCACAGTTCTAGGTTACGTGGGTTCTTATCCAGGTGCTTTCCGCGACTTTTACGATATCATCAACACAACTTACTTTTGAACGACCTTATAAAAACTGCTTGAAGTGAGTACCAAAGAAAAGTACTAGAGCATTTGACCCGTGCATTGTATGTTTGGGTGCCTATATTTTTTTATACTGTAGTGGACTGTGAATACTGTACATATATTGAAGTCTAGCTTCTACTCGTGACTTTGCCGGATCGCATCGTTACTATCACATTCTATGACACTCAATAATAGTGCAGTTTTCAATCAGTCATCATCATTCTCTTGCCCTTATGCCAATTTCATTTGGGGTCGGCGCAGCATGTCTTCTTCTTCTATACTCAAACTCAAAGCATTTAATTCAATTAGACCATTACGGCACTTTTGAATGTCAAAAAAAAAACTAAAAGAAGCGAAGCTACAGTCCCAGTCACAAGGCATAATAACTTGAGAAAGTACTGCAGTTGCACATTCCACAGCGTAGATCTCTATGGAAAGGAATGGGCAAGAAACTCCATGGACACTCTTTTAAATAAAAATATTGTTACAAAATCTTGGTATCATCATCATCATGAGATTATACATAGTATATTATGTGAGAACGATGTAGAAAGAAATGCAAAATAAGAGCGTCCAGAGTAAAAGATAAAATCAACAATTTAAAAATCATCATCATCTGCCTAGCCTTTTCCCAACTGTATTGGGGTCGGCTTCCAGTCATGCCGGATTTAGCTGAATACCAGTATTTTACGCAGAGCGGCTGCCTACCAGACCTCCACAACCCATTAACTGGGTAACACGGTATTTCATGGCAAGACTGGAGTCAGATTTACTGGCTTCTGACTATCCGTAACGACTGCCAAAGATCAACCAATGACAGCCGGGACCAACGGCTTAACGTGCTTTCCGAGGCACGGAATCATCTTTTTATCAGACAATCAGGTGATTCAAGCCTGCAATGTCCTAACCAAACTGGAAACAACTTCACAAAGTATGCTTCCCGTAGGAATCGAACCCACGACCACCGGGTCACAAGGCAAACGCCTAAACCACTCGACCACGGAGGCAGTGGTCGAGTGCAACAATTTAAAAATAAAGTAAATAAAATAAACCGTGGCAGCTAAGAGATGACCAGTCACAACTGACAGCCCCGTTCATGAACTTGACGCATGGATCAGCGCCATTCAACTCAACCATATTGAAGGGAGCTAAATGACCCGACGCACCCGCCACCATCAGCGAGACATTCTAGTGAGCATGACATTCTCTTAGCCACCAGGGCACATTCAAGTCAATGAAAGATAACTAAATGTAAATGGTAGCTTTACAGTACATAGTACTCACACATGTGCTATGCAATTATATAATACTAAGAGATTGAATCTATACTTCTCTATTACTCATCTTCACCTCAATATCTCATCACCTCGTCATTTTATTCTTCTTGGCATATCATCCTCTACTCTTATATCCATCCACATTCATACTCAAAAGTTTCCTCACGACATTTTCCTCATTCCTCCGCACCTCATGCCCATACCACGACAACCGATTACCACAAAACTTCTCAGTCACCGGCGCCACTTTCAGACTTCCTCATACGTACCCATTTCTTATTTTATTCATTCTCGTTAGTAAATAATAAAAAATACTTACGTAGAATGGTAAGACTACTGTCTTGCCTTCTATTGGGGCGCAGACCTCGCTTTCATTGACGCAGCAGCCCGAGTCAGGAGCGCAGCGATGCAGCTGAACACAAGGCGGCAAGTATCTGTAAATAGGAGGACGATATCTGTAACGGAAACTAGCCGAAAATGCGGAAAACAATATTTAAGTGCTCAAGTACAAACGTAGTAGCACTCCCTTTCTTTCACATTCATTATCACAAAGGACAGGAATCCGACAAGGTGACGTGTTTTTCGTTTTTTTTACACGAAAAAACTTGCGTTTGGCTGTATTTCGCCTGATGTGTAGCGATGATTTGGCCTAGTCTCACCGACCGTACCGATTCACTAGAATCTTTAAGAGATCCAGATTATAATGATCTTGGAACAGAGACACCGGCAGTGTGTTCCACAGTCTGGCGGTTCACACAATACATGTGGAAACATAACGCTTTGTTCGGCAACCATATAATGGTTATGCTTCGCCGTATCTCTGCTCGTCCGATGATGGAATGGGGAAACGGACATTAGATTATGTAATTTTAAAGCACACTCTCGAAAATGTAACTGATAGAAGGCCGATAGGCTGTCAAATATGCGGTGATGTTCAAAGCTTTGGAGCATAGCCTTGACAAGCGAGTCGTTACCAATCAATGACCATCTTAGTACGTCGCTAAATAGCCTTTTACGTTTGCAGTTGGTTCTTGGTCTAATCCATCCCAAAGGTGCGAACAGAACTCCATGCACAATCGAATTTGTGCTTGGTTTCTGTGAGCAAAAATTTTTTTATTTAGAAATAATGTAATTATTTTATTCGAATGACAAGATATTTCTTTTAATTTCTGTTCCGACATGGAGTACTTTTACTATGCGAGAAACTGCTTTTTAGCGGCTAATTAGGCTTTGGACTTCACACTTATAGGACCTAAAGTTCAGGGTCCAGGTCAGACTTTCGCCAAGAAGCTGGAGATGGTCAGTAATCAGTGCCTGGTCGGAAAGCTTCTGCCTGGCGGAGAAAAAACACGCCTGGGGGTTGGCATTATTGAACTTGACCAGGCTGGCATCGCCCCAATGAGAGACTGCCTTGAGGTCTCGTGTTTCCAAGTCTCGATAAAATAGGTAACTTCTCTCGGTATAAGTGCAACTATGTTCAAAACATATAAAGTGACTTTTCTCATACTGGATTGATTGCAATTTCATCTTGTTATGAACAGTGTTTTGTATCCCATGTTATTATGAAAAAGGGCTTATCTAGGCAATCGAGAATCGCTTCTGACTTCTCTCTCTGATGAAGAAAGTGATGTAGATGAAGCGCCCACCTGGTGTCTGCGGCGGGAGCCAGCTGCCTCACGATGAGCCAGCGGGGCTGAGGGTCCACACACTTGCCGTTCTTCAGCAGGTCACTCATGCTGCTCATGGCTGCCCGGCGTAGAGCCGCACGCTCCACTGGGGTGATTGCTGGAAAAGAGATTTTTTTTTACTTCTGATAGCTTACTCTCATTGTCTTTAATAATTGTAATGATTTTAGATAGTTAACTTTGGTTAATGTCAAATCCGTTCTTAAGCATAATAGTTAGTTTTGGATGATTATGGGACTGATTCTACTGCAAAGTCTCTCTAATACTCTCTCTTCATCAACCTTTGGCCACCCAATGCTGAGTGTCATCATCTCATCTGCCTAGCCTTTTCCCAATATTTTGGGGTCGGCTTCCAGTCTAACCGGATGCAGCTGAATACCAGTATTTTACGTAGAGCGAGTGTTTATCTGACCTCCAAAACCCAGTTGGTTCTGGGTAATACGATACTCTTTGGTAAGACTGGTTACCCAATGCTGAGTGTAAGTCTTCCAAATCTCCCCACTTTTGGCAGTTTTGTGTCATGGCTATTCAAGTTTCTTCCGGCTACTTTAATGACATCGTCTTCCACCTACTGTACAGTAATAATTTATCGTATTTATTAACTAAGTTAATAAAACTTTGTGGGTTGGCTCATCCTACACATAGTGAGGGCTGAATCGAGACAAAACTATGACCCCGTGTCCTAGCCAAAGCGATCAGTCGCCTTCATAAATATGTCACTGATTTCGACGACGAGTTCATGATCGCTTTGGTTAGGAACAGTCTGCAACAAAACCCTGCACCTCTATTCATCCTTATTTTAGCAACAATACTGCGCGCTGATCATGCATTAGTTACTCACGGTCATCCAAGATCCTAGGCCTTGCGTTAGTGGCCGCGATGGACTCCACAGCAGACACTACTATAGTCTTCACCGGTCCTGATCTGGTGATGGCCGAGGGAGTCACCCCCAGGAGCTGAGGCTTGGATGTGGAACTGGAGTCAGCGAGATCATCGGAGTCCATCGGATAGTCGTCGTTGCCGTCCATTGCGTATTCCCCTTCTACAAATTCCTGGAGAATAAGGAAGGAGGGTTAAGTTAAAATACGTACCTTATTAGTTAATTATTTAATAGTTTCTGCCCGTGGCTTCATTTATATTCTGTGGTACTCGGCAATGGTGTAGCATTTTTAACCGACTTCAAAAAAAAGGAGGAGGTTCTCAATTCGGCCGGTATATTTTTTTTTATGTATTTACACCGATTACGCCGAAGTTTCTGAACCGATTTACGTAATTCTTTTTTTGTTTGATGCGGAATAGTTTCGAATTGGTCCCATAAAAATTTGATTCAGGTAGGCCCATTAGTTTTTATTTTATGAGCATTTGACTCTGAAGTCTGTTACTTGTTTGTTGTTGTGGAGTTACTTTCGCATAAAAATATTAGTAAGGAAGTAAGAATAAATAAAAATAATAAATGAAATGTATGGTTTACAATGTAAAATAACGCATAGAAAATATTTGTATAGGATATTGCAACTAAAAATGAAAAAATAAAAAAAAAATGCAAAAAATAAAACCGACTTCAAAATCACAAAAAAGTGAAAAATAATTTTAGCTTCAGAAGTCGGTGCCAAAAAACTGAATCAAACAAACTAAAGTCACCGACTTCTGAAGCTAAAATTATTTTTCACTTTTTTGTGATTTTGAAGTCGGTTTTATTTTATCAGTTAAAATCGGATGAGTAATTCAAAATATGATTATTGCATTATTGGTAAACTGACTGACTGGGTGTATAAACATACAGCCCAAACTGGTCCTAGAGACATGAAACTTGGAGGGTGTATTCTTTGTGAAGAGTTAGTATCCACTAAGAAAGGATGTTTGTAAATTCCACCCCCAAAGGGGTAAAATAGGGGATGGAAGTTTATATGAAAGTCCGTCAGTTTTGATTTTGTGTTTAGGCTGACGCTTGAACACCAATTTATACGTGTCTCAGCGTTTTTGATAATTCTACCCCGGTAGAGTTTAAAGGGGGGGGGGGGTGTAGGTAACTATGTGTGTTACTGTAACCTGGTTAATCTCGGTTACAGTAAGGCATAACAAACTTGATTTGGAGATCACCTTTTAAGCAAGGAGATGCTTGTGTTAGGTGACTCCGCTCTTTCAATTACATTGTAGAGTATGCAATTGATCACAAAATAAAAAGAAAATATAACAATCAATAACGAGCGTACATGTGTGATGTATGCGAGTGAGTTATTGCACGACTGCTGAGCATGAGGTCCTTGGTTCGATTCCCGGGTCGGGCAGGAATTTCTCAATAACAGCCACGGAGTTTCGATTTGTGGCCGGTTGATGCCAATTGGTTCGTTCCCTATTACATGGGACTTAAACATAACTGTCGAAATGTGAGTGTAATAAAAATGTACACCCACAACTCTGCCTAACCCTTCGAGAATTACAGGCGTAATATTTTGTAGTTAGATTGAAAACCAACAAATACAGAATAACATGTCATTAGGTTCAGGTCCACAAATGAAGTAATAACACACTGTGTTACAAATCCCTGCACGCATTAAATCCGTCATCAGTAAACATATCAATTTGTTCTATCAAACATGAACATACGGTGACCATGTATTTCGTATAAATGCATAGAATTTGCAGGATGAAGCTATAAAAGGCGACGCATGTAATACAATCGTAAATTCTCTTGTCAATTTGTGTTGTCACATAGGTAGTTTTCACATTCGGTGACCCAGTTCTCTTGAGTGGCTAAATAAATTGTGTAGTTCGCAATTTACGAGCAGACATTTCTATGTAATGGTACTGGATTGTTAAATATCTGACGTTAGAATGAACCTACAGCCAAATTAAATAAATTGATACGATATTAAGACCAGCTTACTAAAGTCCTTGTAGAGATTTAGGAGTAGCTTTACTCGCGCATAGATTAGTCAGTTAAAATATTTGAAGATTTATAAAGGTACATTGTACTAGTACATTTTATTCATATTTGCCGCCAATTAGTCTCATAGAGCTGGCAAAAATCTAGAAAAACGTTTTTGATACTTATAGCGAACACATTCTTTTTATGAACAAAATCACAAAACCCCACAAAACACTAACTCTTAACTATTTTCTATTAAGTAGTTGTATAATCGATTGTTGATTGTGGTCTTTAGGTTAAGCCGTGCTTGCCTAAGTTGGTCTGTGGATGGGTGACCGTATTACATACCGCGTTTCCTCCGTGCCTCGGAAAGCACGTTGAGCCGTTGGTCCCGGCTGTCATTTGTAGATCTTTGTAGTCGTTACAGAGGTAGTCAGTGGCCCGAAAGTCTGACAACCAGTCTTAACCTAGGATATCGTATTACTCAGCACTAACTGGGTTGTGGAGGTCAGATAGGCAGTCGCTCCATGTAAAATAGTGGTATTCAGCTGCATCCGGTTAGACTGGAAGCCGACCCCAACATAGTGAAAAGGCTAGGCAGATGATGTGTTTATTGGCCCGCTCCTGGGCCGAGGCCTCTCCCCATTCCTAACCACTTTTCTCGATGCTGCGCCTCTTCTTGCCAATCCATCAAAGGCGCACGCACGCCATCTTCTCAGGTCGATTATACAACTCATCATCTGCCTAGCCTTTTCGCTATGGTCGGCTCCACGTAAAATACCAATATTTTACGTGGAGCGACTACCTATCTGACCTCCACCTAACAAAAAAAAATAGTCGGCCTAGTAAACCACTAAGGTTATAAATCACTTATAAGTGACAGTGACGTCATGTTTCATCCTCAAGTTACAATAAGCTGGGAATTGTTGTCAAGAGTAGAAAAGCAAGTACGATGTTGAACATACAATGTTATTTTTACTTCATAGTAGCTATATAATAATTATAGTACACTATTACTACGTCTACAACATGCCAATCGTGGTTACAAGTAGTTCTCTGGCAGTAATTCAACATTCATTACATTGCCCTGTGAATTGTGATAGATTACTATCTACTCACGATGTCATTTAATTATTAATGGATAAGATATGTACGAGAATAGTAGGGTTTTAATGGATTGGGAGGAAAAAGAAGACCAAAGAATAGATGGATGGATTGTGTGAACAATTATTATTATATGAGAGACTAGCTGTTACCCGCGACAATCGTCCGCGTGAAGGCATTATAAAAAAATACTTCCCTTTTTTAATCGGATTTTCGAGGGTTTTAGTTTTTATGCACGGAACCCTAATCCTTTTTCTAAAATAAAAGTTACTCCTTATAACATCAGCTATCTGCCAGTAAAAGTCCCGTCAAAATCGATCCAGCTGTTTCGGAGATTAGCCAAACAGACAGACGGACAGACAAACAGACAGACAAAAATTTTAAAAAGGTTATTTTTTGTTATAAGTACCGTAGTAAAAAGCTGTTATTTTGAAATTACAAACAGACACATACAATTTTATATATTTTTTTAGAAAATAATTGATGATAGACTGCCAGGGCAAGAGGAAAATGTGTTACGCCGATCCTAGATAACATGACACAAGGATAGGATGATGATGAGGAGTTAGGAGTTCAAGTAGATGTTGATGGACGTCATCCAAGACGCTCAAGTGGAACCTTGCCGGATGAGGCTGCTATAATGTCAGATGAAGTGTAAGACAAAAAACACGAAACATTATTTCTGCAAAGTTTACAACAAGATATATATATTATTAACGATTTTAATCAAAAATGAGGTAGTGAACGTTACTCTCAATCAAGTTAACTCAATGTAATCTCAGTACATTAAAACTTAGTTGCACCTTATAATTTAAGTACAAAAGCATGTAGTCACAGCACAGGAATGCACCGCGCGGGCTTGAACCCGCTACCCAGAATAGCAGCAGTATTTATAGTAGCCATCTGTTTCTTTTCACTGTTCGCCGCCGACTCAATCGATGGACTTCAAAGAAAAATAATCAATCGAATGTTTTTGATCTCTAAAACGCTAAGAGGAGGATGGTTCACATGTTTGTTGTTCTTTTTTTTCAGACGGTTTTGGACATTTTTTTATGGATCTTTCCTTTTATCTGAGAAAGTTTTTTATAACTTACTACTATTGTAAATGCGAAAGTTTATGAAGATAGATGTATGTATGGATGTTTGTTATTCTTTCACGCAAAAACTACTAAACGGGCACACAGATAGTTTGTAACCTGGATTAACACATAGGATACTTTTCACCCCAGTAGTACGATCCCGTAGGACAATTAACTAAGTTCACGCGGGCGAAGCCGCGGGTATAAGCTAGTTATTTATTTTTAAATTACAATATGCGACCCGCTGAAAATTAAAAAAGTTTATTTCTCGAACAATTATTAAATAAAACTGTACCAAGAGTAAAGTACTGAGGGACTCCATTCCTCGTTATACATAAATTTCAGATTTATTTGGTGAAAATTGTTTATTTTTAAATCGTTTTACCAAATATTTTAAAGGAAATTCAAAGCAGCAGTATTTCCATTATTTTTTATTATCTATCTAGACTACTTATGTGTGATTATCTAAGTCGAAAGCCTTTGCAAATTCCTTATGTATGTACTAGCTCTTGCCCGCGGCTTTGCCCGTGTGAAGTTCTGAAACTATTCCACGGGATCATACTACCGGGATAAAAAGTATCATATACTTAAATTAATCCAGGTTATAAACTATGCTATCTATGTGCCAAATTTCATTCAAATCCGTTCAGTAGTTTTCGTGTACTATATGCATCTTACTAACACTTCACCGGACGTTACCTACATTATAACTAGGTGAAACAGTGAAACAATACACAGGAATCCGTCATAATAGGTAACATGCAAACTTATGCAATGAGACCAGCAGCGGACAAAGTCAACTGTGTCTTTGTGTGTCACTTATTTTGTAACTGTTCTAACTGTAAGTGTAAACCAGTTTAGTAAAAATCAATTTTAAACGATTGAAAGTTCAATGGGAAGATCACCAGATTTAATCGTGTTTAAAAAAACTATTTTGAAAGTTTCTGCTTATTAGATATTTCATTTGCATGTCTATCTTTCAATCAAAGTTAAGTTATAGTGTTTAATTAATCTAGCCCAATAGCTGTAGCCGTAAACCTATCTTAAACGTCTCTGTTTAACATAAAATAACATCACGCCTGTAATCCCCGAAGGGTTAGGCAGAGGTGTACCTAATAGTACACCCATATTTCACCAGTTATTAAGTCCCATGTAACAAGGGTGAGCCTATTGCCATCAACCGGGTACAAATCCAGACTCCGTGGCTGCTACTGCTCACGCTGCTCTTTGTATGTTGCTTTAAATACATCTGTTATAAGCCGTAATCCATAAACATCCATAATCTGTTAAAATATATATTATGAGCGAAAATGAAATTTGCCTTTACAGCAATTTAACAGCAATAATATTATGACGCGTTACATTGCGGGTATTTACTAAAACTGCATCTAAAATAACACGTAATTTGGCATCAAAAGCTTGGCAAGCAATAGCCGCGTCTAATTCTCTAAAGTGTAAACCTTACCTCGTTAAAACTACTCATAACCTAAAATTTAATTTGAGCTTTGTTACTTTAGTGTTAGGTTACTAAATTGATTGTTGGATCTGCAATAGATTTCACCGTGATTACCTTTGTATGGTATACTTCCGTTGCACCTGCCTTGTTTTCGAGGAACGCGGTAATATCACTTGGTAGGTATGCTGGTTTAGCATCTCGTTTTTAAAGGGCAGGCAGAGTATGAAATGGTCAAGGACAATTGTTGAATCATTTTATAGATCATTGGCATCTTTATCGTTCAGCATCAGTAATGTTTGCTTTTATTTTGATGTTTCTTAGGATAGATTAATGAATGGTGCAAGTTAAATTGCATTATTTATTGACTTTTAACTTGTATTTCTTTTTATAATACCACATTCGTTCCATATAAAGCTGCATTTGGTTATACTGGAAGCCTACTCCAATATAATTAGGAAACGGCTAGATGAGCCACCAGACTTGGACCGGCTTTTCTAAAATGATACAAATGTTTTATTAACATTAAATTCAGTTTCCGCTTACATATATGTACATAGTTGGTTTAAAGTTTCACGAAGGATTTCATATAGGTATTATTCCTTTTAGATAAACACGATAACCTGGCTTCTGGACACAAGAACTAGCCCACATCTTACATTACTTGCTTAGCTACAAGCTCAAGCGATTCAAGCCTGGTGACAGCGCCCCAAACAGATAAAAGAAACTCATCAGGACATGCCACAAGTCACTGAGGCGTGGTACTACAGTAACTGAAATCTGATTGGCCAACAATCATCATCTGCCTAGCCTTTTCCCAACTATGTTAGGATCAGCTTCCAGTCTAACCGGATGCAACTGAATACCAGTATTTTACATTGATCGACTGCCTATCTGACCTCCGCAACCCTGTTAGTACTGAGTAATAAGATACCTTTGGCTAAGACTGGTTGTCAGACTTTCGAGCCACTGACTACCTGTAACGACTGTCAAAGATCTAAAAATGACAGCCGGGACCAAGGGCTTAACGTGCTTTCCGAGGCACGAAGGAAACCTCGTATGTAGTGGATAATCAGCCATCCACGGACCAACCTAGGCAAGCGCGGCTTAAGCTGAAGATTGAGGCGAGCGGCTGGTGTAACTTAGCACAAGCTCCTTCCTTTCTTTGGCCAACAATCGACATTAGTTTAACAATCTGTTAACTAAGTTTTGCACGGATTATCCTTTCAAAAACCGGGTGCTACATTAAGGTCAGTAACAACTTCAAACATTGCTATGGTAAGCAGCATAATGCGGCAGTTACCTTATCTCTCAACACCTTGGTAACCTGCTTCGCAATTGATTTACAACGAGATGATAAGACATTGAGCCTGCCGTAATGTTGTATCACTATGTCGTTAAAGAGCTACTGGTATTTGTAGAGACGGAGAATTTAATTATTTATCCTAAATATATTATCAACAATTTTACGTGTTGTGTGCTTTCAAAGAAGTTTACAATTGTGATTTGAATGTATGAACAATTTTAAAACGCTTAGACTTCTTCTTTTTTTGCTTCTTCGCTTGGACTTCTCGTGACCCAAGGACTGGTTTGTACCTTTGCCATAGGTGTAACGTTGCTAACCAACGTGGCAACACCGCCAGTTTCTTGGGCACATGACTAGTTGATAGCGCTGAGGAGGAGTTTTTTGACGCCATTTTTTAAGTTTATTGTTAAAGTTAGTTACTTTAGGTTATTTTAATTTATAAATATATAAAATATTTAAGTTGTACGTAGTCCATTTGCTTAACTATTAATATCCCTGACTTTACCTAAGAGAAAAATAAGTGAGTGAAGTTGAAGTGACAAAGGTGTTGTGTATACAGACTGAAGGCAAGTTTTAAATAAATAAGTTTATTAGTGAAGGAATTCCACGTTTGTATTCCTCAGGAGTTGGCAAAGTACTACTGTCCTAGTTCGGTATTAAATGATTGTCTAAAACTAACTTCAACACACAAGAGCTTAACCTCCTTTTAGACTCTTCCGCAGTCGGGTAAACTGGCCTTCGTCTACTTATATAAAAGTATATGCGTTGTCTCATAAAACACTTAAACAAAGATAGTATTTTGCACAAGCGTTTTAATTTTCTTTAATAAATGTTTGGTTTAGTAGCCACAAGCACGACTGCTGAGCATGAGGTCCTGTGTTCGATTCCCTGGTCGGGCAAAGTGTTATTGGGTTTTTCCCTCCCGAACTTCTCAGTAGCAGCCACGGAGTCTAGTTTTGTTCCCGATTGATGGCAATAGGCTCGCCCTTATACGTGGGACTTCAACATAACTGGCAAAATGTGGTGGTGGTTTGTGTACTATTAGATACACCTCTGCCTAACACTTCGGGGATTACAGGTGTGATGTTATGTTATATTATGCGTAACGAAGATGAGCACTATTAACTATTAATAGTTTATTTGGAAATTCGATATTTTAGCACATGGAAAATCCTTTCGGGCTTATAAAGCTATAATGGAACTTACCGACGCTTACGAAAGTTGCCGACCTACCTTGCGGCTTTGGTGTGTAGGCTCCATAAAGACAACAGAACTCGGGGCTTTAAAAATATAATGCTCAGGTGAGCATATAACAAGATCAACTGGTTTTATATTACTGACAATCTAGTTTGTATCGAGTTAGTTTTTGTGTTGCATTCCCAGATCACTGAACATATGATGATCAGTGATCTCCTTGAAAGAAACTTGATTTGTGAGCTGAAGTTACGATCAGATGCCACTGAGAGAAGATTTCCTAGTTTATAGTAGCTTTAAAGGATATTTTGGTATATGACCAGGGTCGGAACTGTACACAGTCATCTTGTTTATTCAATACATTTCACCACTTATTCTGATTCGAGAGCAGGCGGTGGCGGCCCCGACTTACGAACAGTCGTGGGTCCAAACCCAGGCAGGCGCATTACTTTGTGTAATTTATTTCATCACCACTGATCTCAAAAACGGTGAAGGAAAATATCGTGCGGAAACCGGCATGTCCTAGAACCAAAAATTCGAAGACATGTGACGACTACCCGCGTTATAGCCCATTCCCTCTCTAGAGAGGAGGCCTGTTTTCCAGCAGTGGGAACATTATAGGCTGATTATGCACCACTTATTTGCCAACAGTTTCACTTACAGCGCTCCTCTGTCAACAAGTTGGTTGAATTGTCCAAAATCCTTTCTTAGCGGATGCCTACGTGTATAATAGCTATCCGTATGCCAAATATTAACTCGATCCGTCCAGAGTGGTTTGAGCTGTGTGTTGACATTCAGTTAGAGGACAAAAGATTTTAAAGTACCTTACTTAAGGGACACCGACCCACAGATGGTAGAAATTTCTATGTGGGGGCGTTCAGATTGGTGTAGTAAATACGGCGTTTGTGCTTCAGCGTTCCTTCTACCTTGAATGTAGAGAGATATTATACCCGTATCGTAGTATGTACCATGTAGATCCTCCACCCCTACTTGCTACTCTTTAAAATGTTATATCTTTCCTAAATTATGTTTCTGATTTACCAGCATATTCATAATACACAGTATGAACCCAACTGACCTTAACTACAATCAGAACTTTATCATGTACCTATTTATAATAAATATTGTTGTTAATGTTAACCTGAACAACATCTTGGGAAGTCCCGGATTTAAGTTAAGAAACAACAAGTATAACTTTAAAACCTGACTACGTTAAGTTGCGCTCTAAAAATAAAAATCAAAGATTTTCAACTCCACGAAGATTACATAAATATAAAATCATATAAGGCAATAATAAATGTATATATATAATTGACATGTTCTTATTGAGCCCTTTAATTTAATACCTAACACGACTCCTTTCAAACAATTTTATTTTTCAATTTATGGCTTTATATCCCAAATAGCTAGAGGGCGCCATATTGAATGTACTGTGACGTCACGTAGCCTATAACCACCGGACGATCAACACGTTTTTAGACACTAAATTTTTCGAATATGATAAGTAGTTTAGTTCATGGCAAAATAGTAACAGCCGCTCAGATCGATCTTTAGTTTAAACCTAGGTTGGTCTGTGGATGGGTGACCACCCATTCAGAGTTTCCTCCGTGCCTCGGACAGCACGTTAAGTCGTTGTTTCTGGCTATCATTTGTACATATTTGACAGTCGTTACTGGTAGTCAGTGCCCCAAAAACTCTGACAACCAGCCTTACCAAGGGGTATAGTATTACCCAGTACTAACTGGGTTGTGGAGGTCAGATAGGTAGTCGCTCCATGTAAAATACTGGTATTCAGCTGCATCCGTTTAGACTGGAACACACCCCAACATAGTTGAGAAAAGTTACGCGGGAACAGAATGAACATTTACATACATACGGGTTGAAATCATAACTCTCCTCCGTATTCGGTAATAAATGATAATCGACAACAGTACGAACATTGGTTTACTGATCCCAACTTTCCCAAAAAAAAAATCAGCTGTTCCCTACATTTTGACGAGTTAATCGATCATAAATGTAGGGAACAGCTGATTTTTTTTTCGCGATTTCAGGTTTGGTCCCATAGTAAAAGTTGTTCATAGTAATGAGTACAATGACCTCTTAAGAGGTTTCTGGTGTTTTACAAATAACCCTGTATATAATCGCTTAATACTCCTACCTACCAGCACACTAAATTAAATAACTTTCTACCAATTTATTAGTGTTGGGAAAGTTAGAAGTTTTCACATAAGCTGATCGTAAAAGCGGCTTGCAAGGTCTTACGATGTTAGAAGTGGTACGTACGTGTTACTCTTGCTGTCCATACTCTATCCATATTCATGAGATTTTTAGTATCAAATGACCCAGTCTATTGTCTGTTTTTTTCGTATTGTTGGTGTTCAGGATATTGACAAAATGGTCGCTCGCTTTACATAGACTTACAACATAACCCAACAAAATGGCGGTTTTACACTTTGCATAATGCATACATACATAAACTCACGCCTTTCTTCAATGGGGGTAGGCAGAAACCACAGAACGTCACCTGCTACGATCGTTACATACTCCTTCCGCCTCGTTCACGTTTATACATCTGGTCACACACGCACGCCGGTTGCGAGTACTAATACCTTTTTTTTTTCGGATGGGAAATCATCAAATGACTCCTCCCGCTCTGGGCGGAGCGGAAGGGAGTGTCAGACTTTTACTGACTAAAAACCATCCATGTTCCTTCTTTTGCCCTTTATGTTCCAGGTCCGCGGTATCTCTTTCGAACAGTCCCGCAGCCCTGGCAGGCATCGGCCCTTGCAGGCCCCTCATGTTTGCTGACATCTCTTTGAGGCGCGCGTGGAACACGAACGCGCCGTCGACACGGCCGGTCGTCATACGACGGACGGACGGCGAGCTAGCCCATTACTCACCGTCCACAGGCCCGCGCCTACGGTGGCCGAGAGCCATCACGACGTGGCCCCCGACGCCCGGTGCTTCTCCCGCGGCGGCTGGGACGGAGTACTAATACCTATAATAGGTATTATGCAAAGTCTAGAGGTTCTTGAAATTACGATGTTTGCTCTTGTACCAAACCTAAAAACGTGAAAATTTACAAAAAGGTAATGTTCACCTTCCCGATTTTTTTATTTCCTTGGAGAGATTCATCTCAACTCTAATTCAGGGAATATCTGGATGAAGTTGTATTTATTTATTAAAACTTTATGCACATAATGTAAAAAACACTGTACAACGGCGGACTTAAAACCTGTAGGTACCTACACTTTATTTTATGTCTTGGGTATTTTTCCATTTTTTTGTATAATGTTTTTCGAGGCACGACGCATAAATATAAAAAATAAAATGAAAAACCCGCAGGCATACAAAATCAGAGAGTTAGTAGATACCTAACTACTCTTTGTAATATTATATTATTTGGATCCCAGCAACAAGCAGTCAGCTTCCTATTTCCGATTGCCCATTCCAGAGTTTGAACAATACAAAACATACAACACATTTCGTTTACCGTTTGCCCAGTAATGCTAGGAATCCGGTAATAGGACGATCCTAACAGTCGCATCACTGACTGCAATAGTCTTGCAGTCGTTCGCGTTTTATTGCGACATGTCGGCGCAGTGCATTGACCAGAGAATTTAATGGATGAATATATCTTTACAAATAGCAAACTTAACGCCCCGATCCCAAACTCAGGCGCGGCGACATGCGACAAGAGAAACGCACGCGCGTCTTTTGTTTCTGAGTACTTCTTGAGAGCTTAGAGGTCATGGCCAATCCGTAAAGCCTGTACACTCTCGCTGCGACACTCCGAGGCTGACTGCGAGAGTGTAATCATATAGGATCCTCTCGTCTAGCTTCGATGATCTCTGGCGTTCCGTTCCCAGAGTGTCGCAGCGAGAGTGTACAGCTACCATAACACATTATGACTTTATTGCCCTGACGGAGAAGAGGCCCAAAAATGGAACCTATAAGACCGCACGCTCAGATTTCGCGATTGCAACCATTGCATCACCATAAAATTTTAGTTCCTTAGAATCTCATTGAGGATTGAAGTTTTTTAGTAAACCGACCAGCGGACAGAAGTTAGTATAGATTATTTCACGTCGACAGTGTGTAATGGCTGCGAAGTGCGGCCGTGCGACAGACCACACCATTACTAGTTGTTAGTCATGTCTTATTATCGCAGCTTCACCACTAAGGGACCGCTGACCACTGCCGGTAGCTGTCGACGGTGTTTATAGGTACATACACACAACAAAACATCACGCCTGGGATCCCTAAAAGGTTAACCAGAGGTACTCTAATATACAATTATCTTTAGAATAGTTTACGTCATCGACCGCATGAAGATCGCGAATTATCCTTGCCGCGTAAACCAGTACAGTTATATGAAAACAACAACAAACAAATTATTCCTCTAAAGATCTAATAAACTGTAGGAACACCATAATTATGTCTACAAAAATGTAGGCATTATATTCTCTGCTACCCGCACAAAGCCGGGACGGGCTACTACTAGTTAGTAGTTGAAACAAACCTTACAAATCTTACATACCTCGCAAATAACTCCACACAAATCAAGCATAAATAACTTTATCTAGTAAGCATTCACCGAACGGTCCGGTTTAGGGGTCACATGCGCTGGCGCAGATTGTGGGCCCATTCACTAAGGAACTGGGGTTATCAGTCAGACCAACGTGTTTACAAGCCGCGCAAACAGCCGGAGAATGTGTCCGTATAAACAGGTCAATAGGTAGAATGGCGAGGTATTTTGCTAAAGTTTGATATTCTTAAATACGTATAAGCAAACAAACTAGTGACTTTTTCATCTCATACTCCATCTTAAGTATATTTCAAATTCTTTCTTCATCGGATGATGGTTGCCCATGGGTTCTGACTTGGCTTTACATGTCGTCAAGAAATATCTCTCAGGCATGCTGGTTTCCTCACGATATTTTCCTTCACCGATGCAAGTGATGATTTTTCAATACGCACATGAATCCGAGAAATCAGAGGTTTAGGTTCAAACCTACTCGGCTGTGGAGGTCAGATACCAGCAGCACCCACCAGCAGGTTCCTCACTGCCTATCTGACCTCCAAAGCCCAGTAACAGGGTAATACGATACCCCTTGGTAAGACTGGTTGTCAGAATTTCGGGCTTCTGACAACTCATAGCGACTGTCAAAGATCTACAAATGATAGCCGGGACCAACGGCTTATCTTGCTTTCCGAGGTAAAGAGCAAACTCGGTATGTAATGATCGTCACCCATTCACGCACCAACCTAGGCAAGCACTGCTTAACCTTGAAGATCAACCCGTGTGGCTGTTGACATCTAAATCCAATCAATCCGCTATATCGAGATCTTTCAACACCGTCGAAGATAGATTAATACAAATATTTTTGCCGCATCTTTCATCGTTTTACATCAGCTGCCATGACATCACCATCATAAATCTATTTCTTCTTGAAACATTTCAATAGGTACCTATTTCACCTGGATATCGCTGCTAAATCAATTCTGATGAAGATTTTGCGAAGATATAGCGTCATTTATCTATATATCTATACAATAAAAAAAAAATTGAAGTATCTGTTTGTAATATTAAAATAACAGCTTTTTACTGAATGCATATGAAAATATATACGGCACTTATAACAAAAACATATTTTTTTCATTTTTTGTCTGTCTGTATATTTGTTCCGGCTAATCTCCGAAACGGCTGGACCGATTTGGACGGGACTTTTACTGGCATATAGCTGATGTTATTAGGTCTAACATAGGCTACTTTTATTTTAGAAAAAGTAATTAGAGTTCCGTGCAAAAAAAAAAACTCTTGAAAATGGTAACAAAATTGGATTAAAAAAGAGAAGTAAATTTTTATTATAATAATAATTTCACCCGAACGAAGGTCACGGGCATCAGCTATAAGATTGTAAGACAAAGAAAGTATAAAGGAAAGAAAGAAAAAACCAATTATTTGTTGCAACACATGACGTGCATACAAACTGACAAAAAAGAAAACACAATGCATAACAAATATTTATAAATACAACAGGACGTGACAAAAAAGTTGACAACTTGGACGTCGTGACTGCGACAATCAGGTATAACAACCTGCCTTACTAAATGGTATCGTATTAATACCCAGTGACTGGGTACAGAGGCCAGACAGGCAGGTGTTCCATGTCAAATACTCATTTTCAGCTTCATTCTGCAGCCTGGAAGTCGACCCTAACGTAGTTGGGAAAAGGCTAAGCAGATGATGATATAGACATGATATAGGGATCTACCAGGGATCTGATATAGGGGTCTGGTGGTCGCAAGCGCTTATGCTGAGAAGTCTTATTGGATTTTTTCACCAGAAATTTCTCAGTCGAAGCCACGGAGTCTGGATCTGTTCCCGGTTAATAACATAAGACTCGTCCTCTTTTACTTACATGGGATTTTCTACTATTTGGCACACCTCTGCCTAATCTTTCGGTGATTACAGGCGTTATGTTATGGTAGTTGTTATAGGCATCGTCGAGTGTGTACTTTCATAAATGTTGCATAAATAAACATGTTCGTTTCTGAGAAACGCACTGTTTCATCATAATACTGACAATCTTATGGATTTTCTGCAATGTTTTCCTTCAGCTTTGCTAATGCATCCATGGAGACTTCTGTTTACTTTTAACAAGTCCACATTAGTGTGCTATGCTTTATATTGTTTATAGCCTTGACATCGATTTATAGAAATACCTTTGATTCACGCTCACTCTTGACCACACGTTTATTATTAAAAGTATTGTTTTTTTTTAAAAATTAAGTTCGCCAATGGTAATTAAATTACATACAATTTACGTTTCACAATAAAAGTATATAGGTTTCGAGGGTTCTGTATTGATTAAGGAAAACGTCGTGAGGAAAGTTTTGAGTATGAATGTAGATGGCTACAAGAGTAAAGGAAGACCCAAGAAACGATGGGTAGACTGTGTGAAGCATGATATGGCGAGAAAGGCGATGGCTGATGAGATGATGACTCACTCCTTTCTACTCCAACTGTATTTTAATGGAACCTATATTCATTGCAAATAAATGATTTCATTGATTGATAAAAATTATTGCTGGAAAACGACTTTTTACTGGGTAAAAAATTGCAAAAACATTGTGTTTTTGCATGCATTGAATAGTACGGGATAGTGGAGGTATTTAAAGTAAAGTTATAATATTAAAAACTTGTAGGTATTTTTTTTAAACTTCAAAAGAGTTGGAATTTCGACCCCCATATCTCCATAACTAGAAGGTTCCCAGGGTCTAGAACAAAAAAGTGATCGCAATGACGGGGAGAAAAAGAAGGTACCTTTCAGCTTCGTTAAGGGTACTTTTACACCCAGGTTAAAGTTCTTATGCATTGATTGAGGTAAACGTCGCGTCGTGAGAAAAGTTTTGACTATGAATGTGGATGACTATAATAGTAGAGGAAGACCATTCGAATATTCAGTTCTAGGACATATTACACGGTTCACTCACGTCATTAACCGACTTCAAAAAAGGAGGATATTTCTCAATTCGACCGTATATTATATTTTTTTCCTTCACTGTTTCGAGACCAGTGAATTTGATACATGTCATCACTCATCACACATACATCATCATCTGCCTAGCCTTTTTCCAACTATGTTGGGGTCGGCTTCCAATCTAACCTGATGCAGCTGAATGCCAGTATTCCACGCATCCGGCAATAATAGCCGTAATGCATCTGCATAATTTGATACATATGTATAACACAAAAACATCTACCATACTTTACCAGACACCATAGTTACAATGGTTTTAAAGACCCTGGCCGAGCATTAAAATTCCTTCACTCCAAATAAGTAATTCTCAAGGGTCAAAATTACAAAAATACTTTCTGCTGTAAACACTGCCCCAGCTACATTTTTGTCCAAACAAAGTTGTCTGGAACAAAAGCATGTTTTTCTTGTTCATTCATCATTACAAAAATATTTCGTAACAACATTGTTGACAACCACATTAAAGGCGGAATGAGTTTTTGAAAACACTTCACTCCTTCGTGTTATGGTAATTTTAAGAACCTCTAAAGACTAGTTTCACGAAATTAGGTGACACTTAAAAAGATGCGTAAAAGCGCACTTGTATTTTCAACGGTTGGTTTACCGCTGAGAGTTGACTCTCCAAAGGTGCAATAATATAAAATTAAGTATTCATTTATGTGTCGCTTAATGTTAGTGAAAACAATCATAAGTATCGCCAGAGCCTAGTCTTTTACTAACTATAGAATGAGCATAGATTAGAGAATCTAGATGAGTGGCAACGGCTTCTAAAGTGTTTCGTCTTTGAAAAAACGACTTTAAAACGAAATATATATTTTTCATGAATATCAATACCTACAAATTATCATTTCGATACATTTTTCTGCTTTCGTTATCGGCGATAGAAAATCACTTTAATTCCAGACAAAGTTTTCCGTCAGTGGCGTAGTAAAGTCCTAGTAGGTGCCTGTGTAAAATTTTTTGGGGTCCTTTAAACTCGAATGCGGCGTAGCCCAAAAAGAAGACAAAATCATTAGTATTAAACATTTTAATTTTAATAGCATCCTGACCTGCATTGCTTATGCTGTCATCAGTCTACTAAGAGAGAGCGAGCAGAATGAGACAAAAAATTGTGTAACTGCGATCATGGGTCGCATTGGTTAAGTCTTCAATGAAGAGCTAGAAAATTAGAGCAACCTGAAAGGGTTTAAGCTAAGTCTTCATCGAAAAGCGAGCGAAGCGAGCTCGAAAAATTGGACCTGTCTGACAGTAATCAGTTATATTTTTATCTTTATCTTTTATCAAGAAGAATATTTGAGGTTGTGAGAAGATAGAGCACGCCACGATAGTGGCGATAAGTCCCCTCTTTGAGGAGTGGCTTGAGAGGCGCCACGGCGCCCTCACCTTCCGCCTGACGCAGATCCTCACCGGACATGGATGTTTCGGGAGGTACCTGCACCGAATCGGGCGGGAGGAAACGCCCGGGTGCTACTATTGCGAGGATCGACCGGAGGACACGGTGGAGCACACCGTCGAGGTCTGCTCCGCTTGGGAGGAGCACCGCCGTGTCCTCATAGCGGCGATTGGCGACGGCGACCTCTCGCGCCCGGCCCTGGTTCAAGCCATAGTCCGGGGCGAGAGGGAATGGGAAGCCGTCGCCTCCTTCTGCGAAGCAGTCATGCTAGCGAAGGAGGCGGCGGAACGTGAGAGGGAGAGAGCCTCACGTCCCAGCCGCCGCGGGAGGAGAAGCACCGGGCGTCGGGGGCCACGCCGCGCCGTGATGGCTCTCGGCCACCCTAGGCGCGGGCCTGTGGACGGTGAGTAATGGGCTAGCTCGCCGTCCGTCCGTCGTATGACGACGGGCAGGCCGTGTCGACGGCGCGTTCGTGTTCCGCCTCGAAGAGTTGTCAGCAAACGGGAGGGGCCCGCAAGGGCCGATGCCTGCCAGGGCTGCGGGACTGTTCGAAAGAGATACCGCGGCCCTGGAACATAAAGCGCCAAAGAAGGAACATGGGTGGTTTTTAGTCAGTAAGAGTCTGACACTCCCTTCCGCTCCGCCCAGAGCGGGGGGGGGTCATTTGATGATTTCCCACCCACCAAAAAAAAAAAAACAATTTATGTGTTATCTTCGGAATGTCAAATAACTTTCGGGGACCCCGTCAAAAAATTCAGTGATGTGCAATTCAAGATTAACTTCGAAGCATCTCCGACTTCACTTCCGCACAGCTAGATCATCTTTCACACAACACGTGCAGCTTTTGTTTCGTTTGTTTGTCGACCGTCCATAACGAATTTAGGCCATCTGACAATAATGATGATAAGGCATATCATTGTTTGCATTTCACTTAATTTTAACAAGACATTTAATAAGATACACAGCCACAATTGACTCAAGTGTTTCGTTAAGAACTTGGTTGGCGTGTTTGTTCATTGAAAATTACTGTTTAAGTACGATTATGTACTGTGAAATTGTATGCAATATTGCTATAGTTGACACAGTTGCCCGAAATAAGACGTTAGAGAAAGTGTTTATTTAATAAAATGTTATCTCACGTATAAAATAAAACCTACTTCCATACTTGTATTATATTATAATTCAATTCAACTTTCATTATATTAAAACACATTACACATACACATACATACAACACAACTTTATTACATTTTTTTTTCATTTTTTTTTTGTGTTTGCATTTTATTCTATTATATTTATGACTAGCTGTTGCCCGCGACTTCATTCGCGTGGAAATTTTGGTATGTATGTGAGAGACTGGTCGAGTGGTCGTAAGTGCGAATACTAAGCATGTCCTGGGATCGATGCACGGGTCAGGCAAGGTTAAAAAAATGTTTATTTTAATTACATAAAGCTATAACGCACATGATTTAGAGATCACCTTTT
Source organism: Eurois occulta (assembly GCA_950022335.1). NCBI lineage: Eukaryota > Metazoa > Arthropoda > Insecta > Lepidoptera > Noctuidae > Eurois > Eurois occulta. Next base: position 1,652,646 of record OX465487.1, on the reverse strand, counting down.
GAGCAAGGCGATGCTTGTGTGACTCCGCTCTTCCACTTAACATTAAACAATGTATGCAATTGAAAAAGTACTATAAATAATAGGGTTATTCCATCAGGAATTTCTCAGTAGCAGCCACGGAATCTGGATTTGTACCCAGTTGGTGGAATATGCTCGGCCCCTATCACATGGGAGTTCAACATAACTGGCGAAATGTGGGTGTACGATTAGGTACACTTCTGCCTAAACATTTGGGGATTACATGGCGTGATGTGTGAGAACTGACTGGCTGATCAAAATGTGATAATGTGGGTGATGACTACAAAAAGAAGTCCCAAACAAAAATAAATGGCAACGATATGGCTTAAAAACCGTTTATTTTAGCGTTATACAACTTTATTTTCAAAGTGAACCATCACACACCTTGTTGGGCACTATTTATTCTAATACCGTTTTGTATACAACATTAAATGACTTATTATTTTCCGCAAGCACTGCAAGTTTTGGGCACTGAACCACCAACATATAATTGACCATCTGAAAAGGATGGAGTGTACAATTGAATGCCTATCACTTTTATGGTTTTTATATTTACCTACAAATTGAGAAAAACGTGCATGTCATGTTCCTTCTTAGTCCTTTGTGATCCAGGGCCGTGGTATCTTTTCCAAACAGTCTCGCAGCCCCGGCAGGCAGCGGCCCTTGCTCATACTCATCAAACTCAGCAAAACGGAAGGGGTCCCCTTCCGTTTTACTGAGTTTGATTCGAAGGTTTGATCTCTTTGAGGCGCACGTGGAACACGAACGCGCCGTCGACACGGCCAGTCATCATAAGACGGTCGGACGGCGAGCTAGCCCATTACGCACCGTCCACAGAGTCTGAAGTCGCCGAACGACGCCACCGCTAACAAAGGACTCCCCCGTTTTTGTGATGTTGCATGTTGGGGTATCTTCGCTTGCAAAATTCAGCAGCAATTTGAAAATGGAATGTGCAGTCCGGCCACCCTTAAGCAAAGTTGCATCAATGCCCGACGAAGTCACAATCACAGTTATGTGACGGCACGGTTTGCGCAGTGGCTGAGCAATTGACTGCGGCGCTGCATACACACAACGTCATGGATTTTATCAAATTTTAATTTGTTTTCATTTTTAAACTTTTTAGAGATTTTATTTCGTAATGGGTTATACGTAGTACTTATTACTTCCATGCAAAGAGTAAACACAAAAGGAAAAATAAAACCAAATTCATTTTCAGCCATTCCGACTACACTTCGACTAAAACCTATTTACGTAAATAATTAAATTTATCATAGAAATGGCGTATGAGGTTACTAACTAAATTTTAAACATTAATATCTTTTGTGTCTGTTGGTCGATTTTGATGAAATAAACGCTAAATGTTACTCGGAACAATGCTTCTTATGTTTCAATATTTCGATTTTGAATATAATGAGGGGTTTTTATGTGATGCGCGCACAAACATACAGACAAACCGACAAACAGACAAACCGACAAACAGACAAAAATTCTAAAAATGGTAGAAATGGGTTCTGATTGTGATCCTTTAACACCCCTACTACTTTTTTTCTAAATATTTTCAATGTACAGAAACGCCACGTCTACAGATTTATTATATGTATGTACAGAAACGCCACGTCTACAGATTTATTATATGTATAGATGTACAGAAACGCCACGTCTACAGATTTATTATATGTATAGATAGAATTTTGGAAATGGGTTTAAAGGTTTCTGTAAAGGAGAGGCCGACATGTCTGTTCAAAGCTGTTTCTCGGTCTGTTTGACTGTCTATCTACTATCTGTATGTCTGTCTGTCTGTCTGTTATATTTTCATGCCTTAACGGGTGAACGGATTTGGCACATGGATAGACCATGCCATTGCTTAAGAGAATTTTTATTTCGTGGAATAATTTCAGACATCCACGCGAGCGAAATGCATCCTATTTGAAGTCGATGCAAAATGTTTCTTTCTTACAACCTCCCCGGTTTCAACTGCCATGATAATTGGCACATGTTCGATTCGTTTCCACTCTCAAAACCTCTCAAGCAAGTCTTGGTAAAGGTTCAGAAAAAATGGAAATTGCGGAAATCTTTCCATACAAAAGTGCAGTATTTACACGGTCAAAGTATTAGTATTTTTTTTCTCTTTCTACATTTTCTGCTCATCATCTCCCTGGCCATGTTATTTGGGGTCGACGCAACACGTTTTCTTCTTCCATTCTCCCCAGTCAATCGTACCATTACCAAAAATTAATAATTAAGTAAATTAATAATTAATTAATCGTATCATTTACTCCTTTTACCTACATATCATTCTTCACACAATCCATCCATCCCTTATTTGGTCTACTTCTCCCTCTCCATCTATCAACATTTATATTCATCACCCTTTTACTTACATGCGATTCGTCCCTCCTCATCACATGTCCATACCAAGACAGCCGTCTGGTGTCACACTTATCATCGTCCTCGGACGAATCACCTGGCGTAGGGCTGAGTCTCAACAGATCGCAGCACGACGCTGCTCTACCGAGCACAACACCCCGCCAGGAACGGAAAAAAGTTTGTGACGCGATGCTTACACGAAGCATTCCCTTGATGTTACTCTCACTTAGGCACCTCAAATACACCCAAAGTTTGCCTTGACATCGACCGAACTATGGGCTCGATAAATAACGTGAACCCGGTCAATAATCACCACAAACACGGTCTTTAGAGGAGTCCAAAGGTGAATCAATATCAATACTTACTTATAAATGCGAAAGTAACTCTACCTGTCTATTACCTTTTCACGCTTTTACATAACATAACATCACGCCTGTAATCCCCGAAGGGTTAGGCAGAGGTGTCCCTAAGTATAGTACACCCACATTTCGCCCGTTATGTTTAAGTCCCATGTAATAGGGGGCGAGCCTATTGCCATAAACCGGACTCAAATCCACTAAGAAATTCCTGACGGAAACTGCTTCGGCTTCCACTGAGAAATTCCTCATGGAAAACTCCAATATCACTTTGCACAACCCGGGAATTGAACCCAGGAACTCTTGCTAAGCAGTCGGGCTTATGACCACTAGACCATCAAGGCAGTGATATCCAGTTCCAGTGAGATAATTTCCGATTCCACGTATTCCACACCGCGGTTAAAAGCAAGAATGTAATAAAATAGTGCACACCATGATCAGAAATAACTTGTTTCGCAAAAATAAACAAAGTAAGGTTCAGAAAATAACCCGCTGCGTGTGCGCAGATCGATCAAAAAACTTGCTCTTTTTACAGTTTTACTTTGACAGTTTAATCGAAAACCGATGTACGGAGTCTGTCCAATGTTGTGTTATTTATATAAATCAATTTGGTTTATCATCCGTCCGACGACGTTTTATAAATAAATAACTTATTATGTTACGAGTATCATGCATTTTTATTAGTTTCTAGAAAGGCAAGTCATCATTTGCGTGGCCGTTTCCCTCCTATTATTGGAGTCGGCTTCCAGTCTAACCGGCTGCAGCTGAATACCAGTATTTTTTCCGGTAAGGCAAGTAACGAGCAATAAAACTATTACCATGAATTTAATACAATCATGATTGTAAACCGAACAGTGATAAAATTCGTTGATACAAAAAAAAAAGTGAAAAATGTTGGTCAAATGTTTTTTTTTTATTAACAGGTAAATATTTCAACGCTTCTGGGTTTAGAATTATCTAATACATTCAGTATTAGATAATTCTAGACAGTTTCGTGGTGACAGTTTGGGTGTCAATATTCCTTCCATCGTGTAAAACCTTACCTGGTATCTTTTAATAAAATAACTTTTACTTTGGACCCGTAACATCCATAGAGAATTAAAAGAAACTTATAAAGTTAGTTACAACTTACTATTTAGACACATGTTGTTCGAGATGCATCTACTAACAATAGCCCCAAATATCGAGGAATCGTACCTCCCTGCTATAGTCTTCAAGATGGAGTGGGAGCTGGCCCGTACTATGCAGAGCAACGACGCAGACTTCTTTCTAATGATCGCGTAAAAGTCGTCGACTTGTGGCTGCTCGAACATACCAGATGCACTGCAGAAACGGGGCAGCCCCATCAACATCCCGAATCCATTATTATACGTCAGCATCATCATAAATGAGTATCATTATTAATGAGTCGAACATAGCTAAGCCTCTTCAAAATCAACACTGTTGCGCATTTAATTCATGAAATGAAACTCATTATAGCAAACCAAGACTTAGCGAACAAAGACCGTTTGTCATCATGAATAAAGCCCTAATAAGCTATTAAACGTGTCACTTCTGCTTATCTACTTGACAGCACTTTAGATGATTTACGGGTTTCTTGTTTATTGTGTTGTCAGCCTATTTACGCATCTATGTAGATGACACTAGAATCGATGTTATCGTAAACTACTCCGATCTGCTTGATTTTAATAATGAATGGTACCTCCTGATTTGTTTACTTGTAAACTGTACACAAAACATTTAGAAAAATACAAAATAAAATAGAATTTCTAAATGTATTCATTTAACAATGTTTCCTAAAGTATTTAAAAAAAAAATTGTTTTGATTTTGCTTCATTAAACAGGTTTTTAAAACTCTAAAATTTCTGGAAAACTGTTTTATTCTTAGTTGAGATTAGTTAAACTAAAAAACGACTGCCAGTTCGAATATAATTGTTGAAATCTTAGAACTCAATTACGGCTTTCAAAATCTGGGTGCAAAACTAGCTCTCAATATCAATAAAACTGAAATCGCTAGAATTCTCAGTAAAACCTTTCATTTTCCGATTCCAACAAAGCACTAGATCGTAACCATTTCTGAGTTGTGACTTTATGACTAAGTGTCAGACTGTCATCCAATAAATCACTTTGCACTTGTCTTTTAGTGCGCGATAACTTGCGCACGCGCAGATCACCGTGACGTCACTTGATAAATGGTGCTGTTATATCATAGTTTACTGGGAAGTGAGAAAATTTAGTTCATCTTTGATGTTCTAGGAGAAAAATAGGTAGAAGCCGATATTTAGATATAGATATTTTATAAGGTAGGGTTAATAATGTGGGTTATTTCAATCGATTTAGTTTTTAACAGCTTTATTGGTCTAGTTGTAAGTGCTACTGTTGAGTACGAGGTCCTAGGTTCGATTACCAGGCAAAGTGTTATCAGGTTACACATTGGTAATTTTTCAGTAGCAATTGATTCGATTCGTGCACTGTTTTTTGACAAAAGTATGAAGTGGAGGTGGGCAGGACTGGTGGCAAGACGTTTCACGTGGCAGATAGTGCAGTCCTCACTGAGTGGTTGCACGGTAGAAGAAGTGTTGGAGGACCAACAGACCGATGGCTGGATAATATCCAGAAGACCGCGAGTGAGACCTAGTTGAGACTTGCGCAGACCAGGAAAGAGTTGCACAATAGGGGGAGGCTTATGCCCAGCCGTTTGTGGAATAATTCTGATGATAACAAAAACCTGGCCCTTTATTACATGGCAGTCAATTAAATCTTTATTTCGACGAACATGGCCAGCCCGCTGCCACTTTAGTACTTCAGTACTTAAACCCCCAACACCAGCTTTGTTCCTTACTCGGGAAATGGAGCCAAAACATCAAGTGTTTGTCATAAGTGGGAAAATTTGACTAGAGATTGTGCGAAAACTAATAACGGACATGACTATTATCATTAAAGGATGTGGGGTCAAGTTGTCCGTCGATCAATCGTTAATATTATCAAGTGTTTAAAATAGCTGTTGTGTTCATAGTTAGAGATCTTCGGGTACACAAAGTAACCAATGAACACCACACACTAGTTTTGTTATGTTACCAACAATATTTTTGACCAATCTGCGGTGACACTCTGACCGTTTGACCGTTGGTCGAGCGTGGCATGGAGTGTCAATAGAATATGGTTTCAGCTGCAAATATTGTGATCGCTCATCGCTGACATTCCGGATACTGTACGTAAAGTATCATCCACATTCTTGTTACCCGTCTTTATAAAGCTTGGTGTCAGATGAACGCTTTGGTACTGATGGCATAAGGATTGGGATTTCTATCAATTTAAGTGTGGCAATGGGTGTTATTTACCTGAAATAAATGAATTTATTAATTTTATTTATAAGGGGTTTAAAACGCACACTTAACGAAATCTAGAGACTGAATGTTTCCCGTACCTTGTGTTTTTTTTTGTTCTGGAACATGAGTAGATAAGATAATTTTTATTTGTCCAAAACATGAGAATACACACACATGGCATGCAAGATGTTACATCAAGTTATGCACAGTCATGTTTTGCCTGAACAAGGTCAAAGTACCAACTTGTAAATGTTATATATTTACTTTAAAAACCTCCATAGCCCCTGTACATATTCAATGCATCCATCAGCTCAATGTTTTGAGTTCGTTACATTGTTTATTCACACCAAAAGAGTCGTTTCCCAGCAATCATTTTTCCGCAGTTTAGTTTGATGAACAGAACACATGGTTAACAGCTTCGTGAAGGGTTCTTTTACAGCCTTTTTTTTCGGATGGGAAATCATCAAATGCCTCGTCCAGCTCTGGGCGGAGCGGAAGGGAGTGTCAGACTTTTACTGACTAAAAACCATCCATGTTCCTTCTTTTGCCTTTTATGTTCCAGGGCCGCGGTATCTCTTTTGAACAGTCTCGCAGCCCTGGTTCTTTTACTGCCTGTATAACTTTTTATATCATTCATTAACAAATGAATGCAACTGCAATTAAAAGTGTGTGAACTAAGTACGTAGTTACAGTTTGTACCCGCCTGTACAATATTTAACGAGCGCTAGACACTTTGAAAGCAATTTGACCTCATATCCTGTAGTCTGTAGTGACTGTGTGACACTTACAGAACTTAGTAACTAATGTTATGCTGACCACAAGATGGAGCCATCAACATTTTATGCCGGGACAGCCGGGGGAGGAATAGACTTAATGCATTCCTGTGTGGTCAAACACCGCAAGGATGTTTCCTCTTTTATAAGATAAAAAACTTTTTTGCAAAAAATAAAACCGACTTCAAAAAAATGGAAAAATAACTTTAGCTTCTGAAGTCGGTGGCAAAAAACTCAAACAAACCAACAAAAGTCACCGAGTTCAGAAGCTAAAAAAAGTTTTTTTATTTTTCCATTTTTAAATCTTATACAAATATTTGCTATGCATTTATTTACATTCTTAATACATTTTATTGGCTTATCCCCAATAAAATGGAACTTAACATACCTAACTGTCGAAATGTGGGTGTACTGGCACATCTGCGTACCCCTCAGAGCATATAGGCGTGATGTTATGTTATGATGTTGGGTAAACAATAAACATCCAAGTGATTGCAGCAATCACGGCAGATTTGCTGTCTATTATTGAAGAGTTCCATCGCTTATCTCCGAAGATCAGCATCAAACCTTCACCAAATTAAACGGGACCACCGCGAAGTACTATTCTTCCAAACAAAAAAAGAATCATCGAAATCGGTTCACAATTGGCGAAGATATCGCTGAACATACACACAAAAAAAAAACTGACGAATTGATAACCTCCTCCTTTTGGAAGTCGGTTAAAAACTAGCTTTTGCCCGCGCCTTCGCTCACGTTCATTTAGAATTTGACAATCAATTCGGGTTGTACTCTCATTGTAATAATATAATTCAACCATTTATTTATTATTTGAAAAAGACACGTGGTGCCATCTATTATCATAAGTTATTGTTATTGTCGTTTTCCTCGGGAACAGTACTTGTTTCTGGGATGAAAGGTACCCTATGTCCGTTTCTGTACACCTGACAACGTATATGCAAATTTTCAGGATGATCGGTTCAGTGGTTTAGGCATGAAAAGGTAACAAACAAACAAACTTACTTTCGCATTTATAATATTAGTAAGGATTCTAGTGAGTCTAGTGGTCGCAAGTGTGACTGCTGAACATGAGGTCCTGGTTTCGATTCCCAGGTCGCGCAAAGTGTTATTGGGTTTTCCATTAGGAATTTCTCAGTAGCAGCCATGGAGTCTGGATGTGTGCCCGGTTGATGTCTATAGGCTCGCCCCTTATTACTTGGGACTTAGAAATAACTGGCGAAATGGGGTTGTACACCACTGCGTATCCCTTCGGGGATTACAGGCGTGATGTTATGGTAAAAACGCTGGTTCAGATGAAACCATCGTATGGGTTTGTTAACGTTTCTTAAGATTTGAGTAGAGAACGTTAAACATGATTTTAAAGTTCTCTACTGAAATCTTAACATTTCTTAATCTTTATCGTAAGTTTCAAAAACTCATATGGTTTCCTTGTTTGACTGCGCAACCCTAAATTGAGTTACTATTACGGTTGATGTTCTGTGTTTAGCTTTCATATAATTACCTAACGCAAAAGAAACAAAAATAAGTACTAGACTTGCACCCTATAGGATTTCGTATCCGTGAAAAATGAACAAGTTCCATTCCATTCATTGCCTAGCTGGGATACAATTTTTCAAAAATCTTTCCGATGAGCTTACCCGCGTTGTATAAGGAACTCTAGTACAGACCCGGTTATTTAGAACTGAGCGAGGTCTATATGTGTTTTTATTGTGTTATATATAACAGATAACATCAGGCCGGTAATCCTTGAAGAGTTAGACTGAGGTGTACCTAATATTACACCCACATTTCACCAGTTTTGTTAAATAATAATCGTAGTCTGTAACAGTTTCTATTCACTAACTAGGTATATTTACAAATTATGTCATGAGTGTGTCATAGTTCTGAGAAAACAAGTCACTTGTACCTAGTACCTTCTAACTATTTAAATATGTATCTTATCATATCACAGTTTATTTAAGGAGTGAAACAATTTATACAACTGTGGTGTGTATGTACTCGTAGCTAGGTGGTCCATTCATTAGTGGTTTTGGTGGTGGTTCATCTCTATAATTTCCAGCTTCCTAGGAGAACATAATTATACATAATATCATAATGTTGTTGCATTTGTTTTGTTATTTGCATTCCATAATGTTTAAACATCTTAAAACCACCTGTAGCTAAGATACAATTACGGACACCGTGGGCCATAGCAGTTCAATTCAATTCAATTCAATTCATTTATTGCATCAAATATGGTAGGTACATGAAGTTCTTAAATAAATATTTAGTAACACACATTTGGCCAATATATAGCATGCAATAGTACAAGTTTTTACACTTAAGCTATAAAAATAGCTACAAAAAGTATAAAATTAATTTGCACGCCATAGTATGTGGCAAACATGTCTGAACCAATTTTCTTCAATGTTATCCTGCATGCACTTTTTAATATTGTATGTGTACACATGTTTGGAGCAAATAAATATATCTTATCTTATCTTATAATGTTTAAAATAAAATTAAGAATCAATTTACAATTATTAAATATAATAATACATAATTATTTTATTTTACCGAGGTCAGTTACAGTACTTGATTGGTTACGTATTTTATGTTATTTCTTTATTTCTAACTAGCGGCTCGTCCCGGCTTTGCACGAGTGCCTATGTTAGGTACTCAGGGTGAATGTAGCTTTCCAATGGTGAAAGAATTTTTGAAATCGGCACAGTAGTTTTTGAGTTTATTCATTACAAACATACACACACACAAAAATACAAACTTTTCGTCTTTATAATATTAGTGTAGAAGTAAAGTAAAAAAAAAATGGTAGTAAAGTAGCGAGTAAAGAACCTTATTCTTATTCTTTATTGGACATAAAATAACAAATGAAGGGGTCAGGGGAAAAACAACTTTTGTCACATTTTTTATTTTTTTCAACTAGCAATGCAGTCTGAATGGTTGTAACTGTCGCTATGTTCTTTCAAAAACTACAGGGCAATAACATTCATAGTCTCTGCGCTATCAAGCTTTTAAAAACATCGGTACAGGGAAAAAACATCCAACGTCAGAACCGTTCAGGAAAAAATCAAGCATTGTCCATGGTCGACTATGACAGTGACATAAGACTTTTAGGTTATATTTTTCTTTCGTTTCCAAGAGCGCTAAAATTACTGGAATTGTGAGTTTTTTACGCAAAATGTCTGACGAAGAGTGTAATGTTTTGTTAGATTGCCTTGTGACATCAATTGTTTTTTCCCTGATATTGGTGGACATAGGATGATTTTGACCTGATTATTCTGACTTAGTCTTAATTTTTTAATATAACTCTTAACTGATGTGAAGTCAAAATAAAATAAATAAATAATTACATTAACAATAAACACTTTTTCAATAAAAAAAGCTTTTCTTATTTATTTGGGTATAAATGACACTATTTTATTAAGATCTTAACCTTTAATTAGTAATATCTCAGTTTGTTCATTAGGTGACAAAAGCTGTTTTCCCCCTGACCCCTTCAAATTTGGATACAAATTGCAATAACATAGCTTACTTACTTTTCAACTTACCTTTAATTACCTTTCAACTTAAACTTTTATATTTGTTGGTTTGTTCTAGTTGTGTTAGTTCAGCAAAGGTCTAGGTTAAAAATAAATACCAAACAGTTTTCTCGATGCGAAAATAGCACCATAAGATCATTGCCATAAACCGTAACCTAATTATCATCAATGCGGAAGAAAATCTTAAATCAGGACCACTGGTATACATTAAAATATGTATATATTTACTACCAATACAATCTCAGTCTTAATTCCTCAATAAATATCGGTCACCACACAGGAAGAGAACCCGGAACCCCGCGCAGATGTGCGCTCGCGCGAAGCCAAATAGGCCGCCATTTTAGGCCAATCCCCGATCGATATTGTACCGCGTATTAATGTAGTTATTAACTACGAGGAAGTTACAGTAATGGCGGTTTATTTATAACTAGTGCACGTGGCCTTTTCGAAATATTCATTAGAATGGACCATAATTGGTAAAACATAACCATCTTTTCTATTTACCCTGAAGGGATAATCAGAGGTCTCAATTAAGTATATCACTAAACTTCGACGGTTTTATAACTATATTCCTAGTGAGATAGTAAAGAATCGCTTTCGTATAACTATGTTACAGTATATAATTATATCCCTAGGGATGTAACTATATTACGGCTTTATCTATCTTACTGCGACATTGCCGCGGAATGAATAGAATAAAAGTGTTTTTTTTTTTTGGAACAAACGAAGGTATTCAAATATTTACGAGCGATAGACGGGACAAGATGAAGAAAATTGTAATCCTCAATTTGGTACTACTTAGTAGCAAATCGTTAGTAGCGTTAGTAGCATCTGTGTGTCAAAATTGAAAAGGTTCGGGATTAACACTTTAGTATGAAAATCCGCTAAAAATCCGCTCAATAAGTCTGTATTTAACAGACTTATAGAGCTGATATTGGGAATATTTTACTTTGGTAACAAACCATAACAAACTTTATATCAATAATGTAGGTAATTTACTCTTATAAACTAGATAAGAGCTGCTATTAGGAATTCCCGAGATGCGCACAAATTCGCCGGAAGACGTCTTATTTTTTGTGGCGTATCTAATTTGTACGTTACACAATAAATATAAAATTCAATATGCTCTGTAAGATTTCGATACGAAAATTGACTTCCATGCCATTCCGCGGCAATGTAAATTGAGCCTTAATATGTTTTAAAACAACAACAATGAATGGAGAAACTGGGTGGTCCTGGATTCGATTCTCAGGTCGGGCAAGCAAGTGTTATTGGCTTGGGACCCATGAGTCATACAGAAAGTGAGTTTTTTCCAACAATAGATAGCACATTCTCACCGCTTTGTGGATAACGATTCACAAACCTCCCATAGCATAGGTTTAACAAAATATACAAGCCAAAGGAATTCTCCCAAGAGAACGGGCAGCAGCGTCCTTCTGTCTGCCACAAAATTAACAAGCTCCGATCACTAATTCGCCTGCCAAGCGCAGTCATTACACCGATATTTATGCCGAATAAGTAGCCCAACAATTATACTGCTTGCATTCTGCCCGCGACTTCATCCGTCTGGATTTCGGATTTTTTGACACAAAACACGCCAATCCACTCCAGCATAATCAGTATATTATAACGTTTCTACTGCTAGGATATAGAGCTCTGTGGGAAGCTTTGAATTGTAACATTTTGTAACACACTACGCGGGACCAGTGCCACCCCAGGGTTTAATTCATACCTACTAATATTATAAATTCGAATGTGACTCAGTTTGTTTGATACCATTTCACGACTAAACGGCTGATTGGATCGTTATGCGATCGATTTGGCGAGGAGATAGATTATATCCTGGGAAAGAAATAGGCTAATCTTTTTTTCTCTCTCACATACACATAAAAATTTCCACGTGAACGAAATCGCGGGTAACAGTTAGTTCCCAACCCTGCCACTCATGGCTTCTACGATTAAATCAATATCGTCATTTTTTTAATATGGGTAAGTTTTATACTAATATAGCATACCTACACATAAATTTTGCTGAATAGATAAACTAAATGTTCGTGAAAATTGCATTCAATTCTACTGCGCATTGTAGAAAAAACGTCGGTCCCACAGACAGACGCGGAAAGTGACATTAATTTCTAATATACATAGATATAGATATACCAATGTGTTGCCTCGGGGTCAAAGATATCTCGCTACCGAATTTCATGAAAATCTGTTCAGCGGTTTATCCGTAAAAGCGTAATAAACAAACAGACTTACTTTCACATGAATGGCTATTACCAACAGGCAATTACATGCACAATATCTTAACTACAACCCAGTTAAATAAATAACTCTTAAAAACAGGTTAGGGATGTAAAAGATTCAGTTTTACGATCGATCGTAAATAACTTGGATGCCATCATAGTCTCCGGTCGTCGTAAAACAAAGAATTATGCATGCATCCTTGGGCTATTGATTATGACCATAACATTTAATGACAACACTTTAACTGGTAATGGAAACCAAAGCTATGATGGCTTGAAAATGCTACGAAACGGTTTTACAAAATGTAGGTAACACCCTTTTATTTTTTTACTCGTCTTTGCGCGGGCACTACTTTGCCTCCAGGGCCGGCAGTCTCGACATAGATACCGACAATGTCGCAAACTTAAAATCGCTTAATAATGACAGAAAAAAACAACGTACATAACGTTGCTTGCGAGAAATGCAAGTCTCAACATCCGAGAAAAAATCGGTTGCAATAACGTTGCTTGCGAGAATCGCATCTCGGATGTTGAGACTTGCATTTCTCGCAAGCAACGTTATGTACGTTGTTTTTTTCTGTTATTATTAAGCGATTTTAAGTTTGCGACATTGTCGGTATCTATGTCGAGACTGCCGACCCAGGTATGACAATACATCCCTACTTCCCTATCCGTACTTCCCTACTCCCTACTAATATTATAAATGCGAAAGTAACTCTGTCTGTCTGTCTGTTACGCTTTCACGTCTAAACCACTGAACTGATTTTAATGAAATTTGGTACAGAGATAGAGTTGACCTTGAGAAAGAACATAGGATAGTTTTTATCCCGGACTTTTGAAGAGTTCTCTTGGAAACGCGATATAACCGAAATCGACGCGGGCGAAGCCGCGGGCGGAAAACTAGTTTATAATATTCCTGGGTCCATACCGAAGTATTCGGTCGCCTGTTTCCGCGACAATCGCTCTGATGGAAACGCAGTCCAATACACACAATGAATGACAGGAATTAGTAAATCAAGCGTTGCTGCAAGACTTAGGCCTGTCTATTTTAAGTCTAGAGCCCAAAATTGCCGCTTTAACAGAATCATAATCGGATAATAATATGATTCACGTTAAAATTCTTAACATGGTCACAGACGCAGTTAATATTATGAGTTAATTGTCATTTTGTGGCCATTTTACGAACTTTAACATCATCTGCCTAGCCTTTTCCCAACTATCTTGGGGTCGGCTCCCAGTCTAACCACTATTTTACATGGAGCGACTGCCTATCTGACCTCCACAACCCAGTTAGTTCTGGGTAATACGATATCCTTCGTAAGATTGGTTGTCAGACTTTCGGGCCACTGACTACCTGTAACGACTGTCAAAGATCTACAAATGACAGCCGGGACCAACGACTTAACGTGCTTTTAAACTCGGTATGTAATGGGTAGTCACCCATCCACAGACCAACCTAGGTAAGCACGGCTTAACCTAATGATCAACCCGAGCGGCTGTTATTATTTAACCACGAGCTCCTCGTCCCAATTTACGAACTTTAACGTAATTCATAAAGGGTGTCAACAAGAGCCTTTATCAACAAAGCCAAAAGGCACTAATTCTCCCCGTCATTGCGATCATTTTTTTATTCTATCTAGACCATACCTGCCTTCTAAAACAGCCGAACATAGAACGTCCTTCTTACTTGAAGTCGGTTAAAAACGGACACAGACCGACACGGTACTAGGTTTATTTATACTAGCTTTACCCGGCTTCGATCGCATTTTTGTCGGAAGTATATAATAATGTAGCTTCACATTAGTGAAAGAATTTTCGGAATCGGATCAGTAGTTCCGATTATCCCCTACATACAAACTTACAAAACTTACTGTACGAAGTATTTATAGATTACAATGTCCTTAAGTTACCTAGAAAGCCGGTTCCCAACCTTCATTACTTTGTACACCAAGCATCGTATCGCATTACCTCGCGATGACCATGATCGACGCACGCGCACGTCGCACTAAATCTTATGCACAATGACATGTGCCATCACGCTGCGGCCTTATTGGGAAGAAGATTAGTTAGCTACCCACCTGTCATGGTCCCACCGCAAGCGATGAACGAGAAGCGAGTCGAGAAAACAACTGAAAATCGTTTGTTGTTTGACTGAGTTCTGGCCTGCAATGGCGGTTAACAGTTAACGATCAACCCATCGCCGTCATCTGCCTAGCCTTTTCCCAACTACCTTTGGGTTAGCTTCCGGTCTAACCAGATGCAACTGAATACCTACCAGTATTTTACACAGATTCACTGTCTGTCTGACCTACTGAAGACTAGTTGTTAGACTTTCGGGCTTCTACAACTACTCGTAACGACTGTCAAAGATTTACTAATGACAGCAGGGAGCAACGGCAGGGAGGAGATCGAAATGTGATGGATGATCACCCATCCACGGACTGACCTCGGCATGCGTAGCTTAACCTTCGATCGACCCGTGCGGCTGTTATTTCTTAGCCACAAGCTCCTCTAGCGATCAACTATTATTATAATAATGTATCTCTTTACTGACACGGGACCAACAATCTTGTGCACGTTTCAACTGTGAGAAAATTATGTCGATTTCTCGCTGACGGTGGTACAGGTTATAATATTGGAAGCTTATTTTATGTCTAGATGACCTAAGGGTTTACAAGTAGCTGATACACCAAGTTGCATAGGTTTAGAAGCTGAAGCTGCATAGTGAGTATCATTCACAAACTTCCATGATATATATTTCAGATACTTTTGACTTTCGCCAAAGGATATTTTCGCCAGGAATTCGAGCACTTTCACACTTATTAACTTTATTTTTGGTAGCACGTAAGTTTGTATGCCATTGGATAACATTAAATTAAATGAGTTTTACTATTGAACCTAACTCCTAGAATACACCACCTAGCATTAACTTTGTTGGTTAAGTAACATAGATTTAGTATCGTTTAGCTGTAGTTTCTTGGTGGCGGAAATTGTAACCAAGCAATCTATGTAAGTTATTTGCAAACCGTACCAACACTTGTGCTATAGTATTCCAACATTTAACTTCGTAACCCAACATAATCCATATCTATCGTCTAGTTATACAATTTGACACAATTTCAATTTCTATTTGAGAGTGTCGGACACAAAGTCTGGCGCGAACGCGACCGGCAGCCATTTTATAGTTTTTGGAACAGATTCGTACAAAGATTAAAGTTTCACGATCAAAGACTTTTTAAATAAAAGATTTCTAATTTATGAACGTCGTATTTTTCCGTTAAAAGGGGATTTTCAAAGACTTTCTGAATGCATGTTTAGAAGGAAATTTGTTTTGTAATAGATCAAAGATTCGATAGAATGTTTACTAGACACCGGAGTGCTTATTTCGAAATCGAAATATTATTAAAAGAAACCGGGTCTTAAATATTACTGGTTAATGCCCGGACTCCACCAAAGCGGAAACAAGTGGACATGTTCGAAGCGGAGAATAGAGGAGATGCATGAAATCTAGAGACCGAAGTGCAATGCGGAGAGGAGAAGCATCGTGAACCGCTCACCGTACGCTGCTCGGAGCACACGTATCGTCTCGTCTCCACTGGCCTAACCATTACGAGACATCTCCTCTCCTCTATGATCAACCGTTTCCACTAAAGCTAAGCGGAGACGAGAAGTTCTAATAAAAAAATTATATTGGTAGTTTACAACACATCTCTCGTCTTGTCTCCGCTTCAGATGAGTCCGTCCCTAAAAGTCGGAATAGCGCCGTTTTTATTGTCTTAAACGTTAACAGTATTTTCACGCGACATTACCCGTACACAACTTAAATAATTGAGAATCTAAAATGCAGCCAATTTAACGTTCCAAAATTACTCGTGGGCCTAGCAAGAACGCGCGTCGTAAACTTAACGTAAATTAGAGATATTTTAAAATGGAAAATACTTGTGACACCACAAATTTTAATAATAGTAGTGTCCGACTAAAGCTTAGGCTTCGGCCAAAATCGACTACATTATTTCATAGTGTTATTATTTTAGACAACTTGCAAGTTAATTTTAATTATCTCTTTAAGTTGTTTTTAGTCAACTTAAGCTCTTAAGTTAAAAGTAAAAAAAAACCTTTTTTGTGCTTTTTGCCAATCTAGACCTGAGTTTTTAGGGTTATTAAACCTTCGGCTTTGGAAATCGACCTCCGGTCGGACACTACGTTGTTTATGGACGAATTTCATCGATGAAACCGAATACACTTCTAAACCACGTTTGCAAGCTAACAGTGATAATATTCTATAACAATGTTACACTTCAACTAATTTATCTGTTCAGGCGGGAAAATACAGAACTAAAATAAACGTACCAAGTTTGACATATCGATAAAAATTTTTGAAAAGCAACGCCATCTTGAACTGCACACTTAAAGTGGTCATACTATAACACTGACAGCTCTTACTCTCTTACTGATCGCGCTCACTATATGCGTATCTATGGGTGACACTTATTGTGAGAGTCGTAAAAACCTAAATTCTATCAGGCAGGTTTGTGTTCGATTAAAAATGGTTCGGAATTACGCGTGTTCGTGTGAAGCTCACAGCCCTCACAAGTCATCAATCCGGATAAACTCGACATTACTGCAGCCAAGACGTAACCACTACATTACATAAACTAGTTAATTACTAGTTACTATCACATGCATAATACCTATAAGTTATTTTATGTTTCTCTGTAATGACTCCAGCGAATAGCAGTTAACTATGAACGCGATTGAGTAAAATGATTGGCATTTAGTTGTAATTGTGAGGTTGTATTAAAGACTGTTATAAAATGATTCATTTGAGTCCATACAGGAGGTAACATCGCACAGTCAGAACCAAAGTGACTGCACTCAAAATTACGGCGAATTGATTTAAATACCCAAAACTACTCCTAATAACATGGGCTATCGTCTAGTGAATTAAAAATGTCGATATCGTGCTAGAAAAGGACGACCAAAAACACTTAGTCACTTTCATTTCCGCGAACATGAACACAATTTTTTCTAAAATTTCCCACAAAATGCAAATTTCGTGTTAGTTGTGTAACTTTTTTCTCAGGGTTGCGCATAGGCAACTTACAATTACTTCAACTTATTGCATTGACAAGCCCTGTGCCGGATTGGCTATCCGCATAAAAATCGAAGTACCATCTCTCCGCTCACCACCACCATGATCCTACCGACATTTGAACTGGGAATCGAACTCAGGCGGAATAAATAGGTCACTTATCAGCGATATGCGACCACTAGACCAAAGACAGTAAGACAATTTTAAGTCACATAAGCCAAGATTTGAGTTCTTGATGAAAAGACCTTCTCTGGCATCCGTTAGTCAAACACAAGGAGACGCTTAAATGAAAGCCTAAATATTATTGCAATGTTAGAATTTCAACTCTGTTGTGTTTTTCTTGAGTGTTGAAAATACAACAAAGCGCCTTATTCGGCACTTTGTTAGAGAAAACAGCCATTATAGTTGCTTAGGTTGAATATTTTCCAGAGTTCACGGACCGATAAGTAAGCCATGTCAGATTTACATAAGTATTATGCATCACAAGCAATATATAATAATGTTCATCATATCTTACATGGAGTTAGCATAGATTGAAAGCTTTGATTAACATGTATGCAAATGTTGTACAAACATGTTTATAAACAAATTGATACACGCCTTTGACATACTATTACGAATTTACGATCATACTAACATAATAAACATTATGTTCGTTTGGTATGGTCACAAGCATACCATTTTTATTAAAGTTACCAAAGGTACATAGTTATCAACATTTTCTCATGAAATTAAGATTAAAACTTTGAGATAATTCTTATTACATATTAGCTTCAGTACGATTTCGGTATCAAGAACTAAGCTCGTCACACCTTATGGTGGTAGACACTCATCATTCTCTTGCCCTTGTCCCAATTCATTTGGGGTCGGCGCAGCATATTGTCTTCTTCTTCCATACTTCTCTATTACTCGTCATCTCATCAGACACCTCTTTTCGTGCCATATCATTCTTCACGCAGTCCATCCATCTTTTCTTTGGTCTTCCTCTACTCTTATACCCATCCACAATCATACTCAAAGCTTTCCTCACGACATGGTGGTATACACTGTGAGGTAGAAGCTCGTCTAGCCTAGGTGTTCTTTGCTTGGCTGTACGCTCTCGTACTACCTCGAATTGTCTCGCTGAGAGTGTACACTTGTTCAGCCATCTTTATAATTTCAATCAAAACTTTCTTTGGATCTTAGTAGGTTTATAAGATGTATGTTCGTGACTATAATATGGTAATTTATTATAATATTATGTTATCTAATCGTAATCGATCAATTTCACATGTATGAATTGTGTTACGTAATGTAACATCGAGTTACTTTCATGCTGTTTAGAGAAAATCGTGATCTTATTTGCTTTCGGAGAAAATATGTTGCGGGTTCGGTGACTTTAAAGCTGTCTATGACCAACAAACGTATAGTACTCGTATACGGAAGGGATACCGACGCGAAAACTGTTACCTCGTATTCAGTACATCAATTGGAGCCCGCCCTACATAACAATTTTTAACCGGTAGTTTAAAAAAAAAACAACTGTTCACAACTGTGTTTCATTTTGACCGTGTACGTATTGCACTTTTGTAGGAAACAGCTGTTTTTTTTAATAATCGATGAAAAATTTCCACCCCGTATATTCAGTACAGCAGCGTAGTGCATAACGTTTCCACTGGTGGGAACATGACAGGACTGCTCTTTGGGAGTGAGATAGATGTTCAAAGGTTTTGAAAAACTTTAATTATATTATGACATTCAGAAAACACGTCTTCATCATTTACATAGCCTTTTCCCAACGATGTTGGGATCGGCTTCTCGTCTAACCATCTCATTTTAAAAGAGTAACCATGGAGTTTCTTGCCGGTTCTTCTCGATAGGAAACGACCAACCCGAACCGTGCACCTTTTTGTCGACGTTTTATAAGTGCCCATGTAGGCCAATGTGAAATAAAATAATTTGATTTTGAATTTGAACCGGATGCAGTCGAATACCTACCATTTGAACTACCTATCTGACCTACACAAACCAGTTAGGTACTGGATGATATGATACCCCGTGGTAAGATTGGTTGCTAGGCTTTCAGACTTTACACCTAAATAATTGCATTTGCAATCGAATTAAGCCCGATGGATTACGAAATAGTGGTCGGTAGCTCACTGCGTCTCTTAGAATAAGCTAACAAAGTAACTCGAAAGCAAAACAATTTTTATTTAATCTGAATCCAAATCTTCAATCTATGGTAAACTGACTGACTGACTGGGTGATATATCAAAACACAGCCCAAACCGCTCTGGTCCTAGAGACCTGAAACTTGGAGGATGTGTTCTTTGTGAAGAGTAGTTATTCATTAAGAAAGGATTTTTGGAAATTCCACCCCTATAGGGGATGAAAGTTTATATGGAAGTCCGTCAGTTTTGAAGTTAGGATCTTCAAATTTTTTGTTTAGGCTGATTTTGACGAGTTAATCGATCATACATGCAGGGAACAGCTGATTTTTTTTTCGTGTTTTCAGGTTTGGTCCCATAGTAAAAGTTGTTCATAATGATGTGTACAAATTTGACCTCTTAAGTAAGAGGTTGCTGGTGTTTTACAAATAACCCTGTATACTGTTATTTTTTATGCAAAAACGTTTTTGATCTCTGTTATCAAGTAAAAAACACTCTTCCTATGCAATACTTTTCTCTGCCATGGCTCTAAGTTACTATTTAACCTGACTCGATAAAAACTGGCAAAGATTTAGAAGACTTGACTGTACACTGTAGATTTTACAACACTGCTGTAAAGATATCCTTTACCGAGAATTCGTATAATAAATCAGATAATTTTATAATAACAGCGGCATACAGTCTCGCAATCGTCCACTAGGTCGCAAATATCGTAAACCAACTACTAAATGTACGATGGTAATTAGTGTCTGCTTTACTTCTCCGTTCGACATGATTATTACCGACCTAGAATAGCTAACTTGTGCTGTATTTTGAGCTAGACTAAGAGTGCATGAACTAGTGTGATAGTTGTGCAAATTCCAATTCATTTATTGTTTCAAATATTGGTTTATTGAATATTACATAAAGGCTCGCTGTGATATGCCTTTAAGGTGTACAATATTTAATGCTGGATCAATATTTATTTAACATTTAAATCATTTTATTCGTCCTCAGTCAACGTCCATCATTCATCATGCATCACTATAAGTGGTTTCACATAGTCAGATTTTAACAAATTAAATAATTCATTGATTTCATACTAATTAAATTATTCAGTGATTCCATTCAAAATAAATCATTAATTGATGTCATACAAATTAAATTACTCATTAAGTCATTAGCAAAGCTTATCTAAAGTTGTAGTCGCCATTATTTTTGGCAGTAAAAAGTCAAAAAGTCATGTCAGTTGTGTAGAAATCAGTTGCCATGGTATGAGCATTTGATGCGGACGAGGAAAATGTATGTAGGTAAATAAATCAGGGAAATACCAAGAAACGATGGAACGTCTGTGTGAAAGTTGATGTGGCTGGAAAGAGGGTGACGACTTATAGAGAAGTATGGAAGAAGAAGACAGGCTCGGCCGATATCAGGTAAGGGTAGGTGCATGAACGGCGCCGTCGTGTTCCACGCGCGCCTCAAAGAGATGTCAGCAAACCAGAGGGGGTCCGCAAGAGGCGATGCCAATCAGGGCTGCGGGACTGTTCGAAAGAAAGACCGAAGCCCTGGAACACAAAGGGCAAAGAAAGAACACAGGACCTACAAGTCTGACACTCCCTTCCGCCATTTGATGATTTCCTATCAGGAAAAAAGGGTAGGTTGTATGTTTATGTTTGCAGTGAACTAAAGAAATGTACCTAGTGGAAATGTGCTCGTTCTGTGTTCTTATTATTAGAGCCAGTAAAAGTGAAACCTAGGGTTAAGGACATCAAGACAGAGAAATAGATACTGAAAGTAAAGTTTTTAGTTCCAGTTAGGTCCCTACATGTAACTACATACACACACGTTACTGCAATAAACTACTTCTACGTAAAATAAATAAATGAATTGTTTATTTTCACACACAAGCTTCTGTGAGTAAATTAAAATAAAACTAGACTTACGACTTCCAGTATGCGTTGTAACTAAAAGCTTTAGTACAGTCAGCAATTTAATTCAACTAATGGGTGTAAAAAAGACCCTTCACGAAGCCGAAAGGTCATTGCGAACATTGCGAATTTTTTGTGGTGGAAGGTGAGAAGGTTCCCAGGTATGGCCTGGCAACCTTCTAATTACGGAACCTTTAATGGGGAGTCCAGACGTACTGCGGGTTATCATCACCCATTATTGTCGATGTTCCACACATTCGCACGAAGCCCTTTGCTACATCGTTTATTATGCGCACAGCCAAGGAGTGGAATTCTCTGCCGTCGTCGGTGTTCCCAAGTTCATATGAACCTAATCTATTTAAGTCGCGAGTTAATAGGTTTCTTTTGGGTTAGCTCGTTCCATCGTCGACCTCATCTCTGTCCTCAGGACTAGATTGAGGTCAAGAGTAGGCCCATTAAACATTAAAAAAAAACAACAAAGATTCAAATGTCTTTACTTGTCGTTTTTTTAATAAAATACTAAACCTAGCTATCTAATATACACCATTAACTGGTGTATATGGTGAATTCTCGACCTTAGTTAAAGTTAAATATCTAATGATTTACCTTTTTTGCTGACCCTACTAAAGATCTGGGATGGCGAGTGAGAAAATAAGAAACAGTAAACGCGATTAGTCCGTGTAATTCGTACATGTTTAGTGCCGGCTCGTGCTGATACGCCACCCGTGTGTTCTGAGATACCTAGACTACCTATTAGGGATCCTATAGCAGATACATTTCACAAAATACTACATGGGCACTTACCAAATGTCAGAAGATAGTGCACCGTTTGAATTGGTCGTTTTCTATGGAGAAGATCCACCAAGAAACTCCGTGCCTACTCTTTTGAAAATTATACATATTTGATTTTTAATACTTATATATGAGAGAAGAGTGACTGCCTCCGTGGTCGAGTGGTTTAGGCGTTTGCCTTGTGACCCGGTGGTCGTGGGTTCGATTCCTACGGGAAGCATACTTTGTGAAGTTGTTTCCAGTTTGGTTAGGACATTGCAGGCTTGAATCACCTGATTGTCTGATAAAAAGATGATTCCGTGCCTCGGAAAGCACGTTAAGCCGTTGGTCCCGGCTGTCATTGGTTGATCTTTGGCAGTCGTTACGGATAGTCAGAAGCCAGTAAATCTGACTCCAGTCTTGCCATGAAATACCGTGTTACCCAGTTAATGGGTTGTGGAGGTCTGGTAGGCAGCCGCTCTGCGTAAAATACTGGTATTCAGCTAAATCCGGCATGACTGGAAGCCGACCCCAATACAGTTGGGAAAAGGCTAGGCAGATGATGATGATATGAGAGAAGAGTGAGACTATCATTATAGGATACCACCGCCCGTACCGTACCGTCTTGTTTGCTTCACCATCTGCCTAGATATTCCCCATATTGGGGCTGGCTTCCAGTTTAACCGGGTGCAGCTGAATACCATTATTTTCATGGAGCGACTGCCTATCAGAACTCCATATTCACAACCAGTGTTAAAGTACCCCTTGTGTGGTCAAACAGTCGCTCCATGTAAAATACTGGTATTCAGCTGCAACCGGTTAGACTAGACGCCAAAATCAAATCAAATCAAATCAAATCATTTATTTTTGCAGAAAACACTGTAACCAATGGTGGTATAAAAATGTAACCAACCCAAACATATTTAGTTGGGGAAAGGCACGACAGATAGAATATTAAAAAACTGTTAAATATCTACGAATGACAGCCGGGTCAACTGCTAAACATGGTTTTTGAGGCACGGAGGAGTCAAGGTTTAACCTAATAACCATATAGTCTTACGAAATGGTAATGACTCGATTGATGTATGGGTCAGCGCAATGTGGGTGTCAAATTATTCAGGTTATGTACAGTTAACATAAAAAATAAGTGATAAATTATTGATAAAAGTATTAAAAAAATTAAATCACGCATGTATCGTATGACTAACTAATAAGCCACACACACACACACATACTAGCTAATAAGTCTAGTATTAGTATTTCTGGCACTAGTGTAGGTAGGTAATAAAAGCCTATATTTCTTGCTGTGTTTACCTAACATAGAAAGTAATAGAAATAACAATTTTCTGTACAAACCAAATTAAATTTTCCAAAGGTCTAAATGTGTATTTAGAATTTTACTCGTTTTTTTTTAAAGTTTACTTTAACTTGGATAACTTTAAGTTATTTCCATGAGACTGGTTTAAGCAAACTAAGCTATCTTGCGGTCAAACGTAACTAGTTTTATTCCGATATTAATTAAATGTTTGCGTGTAACGCGTTTATTTTTATTAGTACAAGGTACGAGCATTTACAATTACGTAAAGCTTCGAAGAATCATTTAAATAAAGCTTAGTTCTTTTAAATTGGCTGTAAATAATAATCGTTTGATAGGAAACATTAAATTCCTAACACATGGTCTTGATCACTGACAATTTAGAAATAAGTCTTTTTAATGAGATGATTCCTTCAATGTGAAGTTAAATAATTATAATTACTTAATAGTAATAATGTATGAAATAAAATGAATGAATGAATGAAATGGATGAATGATGATGATGGGATGGATGATGATTGAATGTGTGTGTGAATGTGAATGCCTTGTGGCATTAAGTTCGCCTATTTACCACTATTGTACATGAAGAAGCAGTAAAAGAGTGTCCATGGAGTTTCTTGCCCGTTCTTCTCCATAGAGATCTACGTTAGGGAATGGGCAACTACAGTAGGTACTTTCACAGTTTTTATGCCTTGTGACTGGGACTGTAGCTACATTTCATTGTTGTCTTTGTTTCGACAATTCAAAAGTGCCTGTAACTGGCCTACTTGAAATAAATGCTTTGATTTTGATTTTGAACTTTAAATAAATAAATAAAGCATCATTATACCGCTTGAAATTATAGTTGCTGCAAACAGTTATATTTAAAAAAATAGACATATTTCTAGTATTTTTTTTTTATTTTTTTTAATGTATTACGGTTATTGCGTGTATAACCAGATGTATGAACGTGAATGGTGCAAACGGATCGTAATACATCACATTCTATAGTTTCTGCCTGTGTTTCTGTTATATTTTCGAGATCT
Organism: Eurois occulta; assembly: GCA_950022335.1. NCBI lineage: Eukaryota > Metazoa > Arthropoda > Insecta > Lepidoptera > Noctuidae > Eurois > Eurois occulta. Next base: position 1,627,743 of record OX465487.1, on the reverse strand, counting down.
CGAACTACTAACTGGGTTGTGGTGGTCAGATAAGCAGCTGCTCCATCTGAATCCGGTAAGACTTGAAGCCGACCCCAACAAACTTGTGCAAAGGCTAAGCAGATGATGACAACTTAATCACAGCCGAGAAAGATAATCTCTATGACTAGTAAAACTAAGTAAATGCATCAGGCGCCTGCATAGCGATGAAAAACAAAGATAAGCTTCGAAATTAGGCTGAGTCCACAAAAAACTAGAACAATATGTGACACATGTTAAGTTTGTTTTGTTAATAATAGTCACCATGGGTGGAGTGTGTGATGTGTCAACTTTAAAAGGACTTTGGGATTTAGTTTATGCACATATTTGGCTTGGCGTTAAGTGGGTAATCAAAATCCTTTCCCATCAAAAACCTAACATGTACCTACAAAAGTTGCGAGACTCGCAATGCAGTTCTTCTACCGTAGTAAGTTCTGAGATTTAATGTACCTAATTTCTTTATTATATGTATAGAATGATTTGTTCAGCGCACTGCAACATAATTACATATTAGAATCTCCTTTGCACACGTCATACGTCATACCTACAGTTAAAAAGATTTTTATAATGAAATGTCAAATGATGAGTTTGTTTATTCATAGAACTACGATGTCGATGGTGAAAACATTACGTATTACAATATTTTGGTCTGGAAGTACCCCTTGGAGATAGGAACCCAATCAAAGTATTCTATTTATATGGCAGTAGCGAAGGGTCAATTTTTGTAAGAGGTAAGCCGGAGTACATATCTTTTTATGTGATTATATTATTTGTCTATAGAATACTGACTGTGCCATTTTTCAAAGGGAAACCGAGTTGTATGGAACCTTCGCCACTGCTATATGGTAATTAATAAAATGCTTAAATCAAAATCTACATCTGATTTTGGTTAGGGTACAACTTTGTGTACATAGTGCCAAATCATAATAAAACTGAATATGGTCCTGCCAAATAATAAGCAATGTGCTGACGTAACAAACGCACGCTATTTATTACTCGCAAGTCCAATTACATCAGTGTATACTTTAAAAACCTGGCTTGCTAATATTTTAATTATAAATTAGTGTTTAATTGAGTGTTACTAGCACTCTGTTATTGTAATAAAATTAAATATCTAATATCTTTGGCATCAAGACGTCAGTTAATAAACGAATTTAGTGAGTTTCCTGATATCCCACAAGAAATTGAGAATGAAAGAATTACAACCTCTTATTTTAACACGAAATAATCAATGGTTCTAATCAAGTTCTGGTTCAGCTGGACCCTTAATATTTTATTTATTTCCATGTCTATTGTTATTTGCCCTTGGTGATGGAGGAAGACTTGGCCACAGGACGTAGCCTTGCGTCGCTTCCCCAGACAAGTTCCACTAGTCAACCAGCACAAGTGACTAACATAGCTTTAAGTCTTATTTATTAACACAAGTTTTGCATTTACTTTAGGTATATGTTAGTTTATAAGGTGTAATGTATTTGGGGGCCATTGTAGCCTGAAATAAATGATGTTGTTGCTAAATCCACACCCAAGTTTTTGATACTTGTGCATAAATGAACGTTATGTTAAACAAAACAAAAGTAGGTAATAATCTCATTAATTTATTTTTGAAACGATATTTAACCTTTTGAAGATAAGCTTGTATTGCACGATAAACCACTTTACTTAGGTTTAAAAATAGATTTCCTCATCAAGTACGAACAAACTCAGAATAAAGGTGTAATAAGCACGTTTATATGTAATACAATAACTCAATTTTGACAAAAGTATGTTTATTTCAAATTGCTTCCGTAAAATTTTCCAATGATTTCGTTTAACTTCTCTGTTTAAATTAATATTTCAATAAAAGCTGCTCAAACAAGTAAGTATCTCTTTCATATTTGATCAGCTTATATTAATTTAAAAGTTTAATTCACTTTTGTTTTTCACAAAAAACACGATGTTTATTTCAAATTGCTTCCGTAAAATTTTCCAATGATTTCGTTTAACTTCTCTGTTTAAATTAATATTTCAATAAAAGCTGCTCAAACAAAGTGTCTCTTTCATATTTGATCAGCTTGTAGGTATTAATTTAAAAGTTTAATTCACTTTTGTTTTTCACAAAAAAACACGAGCCACTACCGTGATCATAATGTAAACAAAAACAACACTGTAGAAAACACTGGAATCTGTCACCTACCTCATCATCACGGTCATCCCAGGCAGGTTCTCCATACTCCGGGTCTGCAACATCTTCTCTGCGTTCCTCCTTCATCCGCTGAAGGTCTTTCACCACTCCATCCATTTGCTCCGCACTCAGACCACCCCAGGCCTTCATGGCAGACAGCAACTCCTCATCTTCATCAGTCAGTTCCACTCTCTCCGGCGATAAAGAATTCAAACGATCCAACTTTTCATACAACTTTTCTTCAGGTGTCTGACCCGATTGTCGGTCAGGCGCGACGGTTAACTTTTCCAATTTTTGATAGAGTTTATCGAAACGATTCGAGAACGGTGTATCGGTAACGTGAGCGGTTCGGGTGCGGTGCGTAAGGAGGATGACGAGAAGGGATAGACGCAGCATCGTGCGAGCGCGGCGGACGGGCGAAGGCGACTGGCACATGGGCGCGCGTTGGGAATTTATTAGGACGGTGAACGCGCCCGCTCTACGGAGACGGGATTGGTCTTGATTTTTTCTTTGATTACGCTCGAACGGTGTGAATTTATCTACATAATTTGCTGTTTAGTAAATGATAAGTGTGGGATGTCCCAAGTTAAAGTTCACTGTAGTATGATAAACATTAGATAAATTTATTGCATATCCGGAGAGTTAAGTAAGCGTTGATTTACGTAGACATAAACTGCAAGTCTGCAACTAGTTACTAATATTCCTGAAAATAATAGTTTCTGACTGATATACAATGTTTTGATTTGTGCTCGTTGCTATTTTTAGAATTAAAGAGGTAATAATTATATTAGAACTTAAAAGAAATAAACATAATCAATGTTAAGCCAATAACAAGTTACAAACAGAGACAGCGAATCATAGTAGAGATGCACCATACCATACCACGACGTGTACCATATAAAATCTGCCTATTTAATAAAGAAAACCTTGGCCTAGTGTCCCAAGCGCAACTGCTGAGTCTGCTGAGATTCCCGGGTCCGGCAAAGCGTTATTGGGTTTATCAGTTAAGAATTTCTCAGTAGCATCCATGGAGTCTGGATATGTGCCCGGTTGATAGGCTCACCACCTTTATTATTAGGTATACTGTACTATTAGGCACTCCTGCTTTACTCTTCGGGGATTACAGCCGTGATGATGTGATTTTGTTATATTTATTTTATTGCTAGCCCATATTGTCCCACGGCTGGCCAAAGGCCTCCATTGCTTCCAATGGAGAGGATTTTGCGCTACTTCTTTTCAATTGTCAAGGAAGATATCCAGTTCGTCCCGCCATCTCCTAAGTGGTCTGCCTTGACCCCGTTTCACTGTTATGTTGTTGATAAAAAAATATTTAGGCATTTACGTCACATTTTTGCACCAAGACACATTCATAAAAATTTAAACACAAATACCTTTATCGCGGAATTGCAACTAACCATTTTGCATAACATTTAAATTCATAAAATTATCAACTGTTATTAAGAGAGATAAACATATTAAAATGAATAGACAATTGTACGATTTACAAGTATTTTTACGTCATTTGTACTCTGATATCGAATGTTTACATTAAAGGGTACAGCAATTTTATCTTTAGTGTAAAACCATGCTAATTGTTCATCACTTATTCATAGCTTATATTGTAGTTTGAACTTTATTCATTTCTGATAGAGTTTCTTATCCACTAAGCACTGTGGTAGTTGTGTTGAATTCTGTGGTTTCAAACGAGACATAGTGTTTATATGTACAAAGACGATTAAATAAAAATAAACAACACAAGTATTTATTGCGTAGATTCACCTTCAAGAAAAGAGTAGATTAATACTTTATTTTAATTTTAATATCCTTTGACATCGACTTTCAGATGCGCGATAATAGTGGTAAAAACTCAAAACCAAATTAACAAATAAAGGAGAATTTTATATTACAAACTCATCAAAAATTCAAGACATCCTTAATTGCTAGCAATCAAAAGCAGACAATGCTCCGAACAATCTCAGATAACATTGTTTATATTCAAGCAATCATCGTGCAGTAAAACTTGAATCCAGAACAATGATAAAAAATCGTGCGCCCGACAACTGGGGCTTGCACCTCATATTTATTTGTAAGTCACGAATATAACTCTGTCGCGACGCTCATTCATACCTGCATGTCTGGCGAGCTTGTGGTTCCGTATACGTGCACGGGTTCTTACTAGAATTTTATATGGAACCCTAAAAAGGCTATGGGGAAGAATTATGTGTTAATTCCCAAAGTGGGTTTAAAATAGACTTCTTTAGAAAGATTATGTCCGCGGACGTATATGGTAGATAAGAGATTGCTTCAAAAGGCATAACGAATTGCCATCACCGTTATGTCTACCAAAGTTGGCGATCGAATTATGTACGGACACCAGCAGGTCAACCTACCCGAAACTGTCGGATTTTCCCAACCAACCTTGAACCTGACGCTGTAAAGATAAAGTTGAAAATCTATTAAAGAAATTTGACAGATTGTAGTAGTTCGATGTGCTGACGTCTGTACATATCTACTCAAAAACTTGGATAAAGACAATCGGCCATATAATCGGAAAGCTATTTTCCTTACTATGATTTGTTACTACCCAACCAGTCAATAATATTTTTTTTTAAGTTATTCACAATACCTTCACAATGCAGATAAATTTTATACCTACATGAAATTACTTACTTACTAAAGTAAGTAATAGTACAAGCTGCATTGAAGGGGATCCTGCCGTTTTGCCGAAAAGATTTTGCCAAATTTTCATTACCCAAACAAATTTTAGCAACCTTTTTTTATACCAATGTAATATTTGGAATAATTTTAGTACGCAGATTTTCATTTGGTCAAATGTTTACTTGGCAGATTATTACTAAGGATAATGTCATTAAGGCTTTTGGTCTTTAATCAAATGATTTATTACAGCAAACAAAATTAAGACAATAAACGTTTAGTCAAATGATTTGTTATGACAAAAAATATAAAGGCAAAAATTTTGGAATGAAGACATAACACAAATTGATTTAATATAACGTAATTGAAATTTAACAGATGCTGACAGAAACCCTAACCCTAGACGGTCGACGTCAGGGGCACCCCGGGGTTCGGTTAGTTAGGTTCCTGTAAACCTTGCAGACAGAAATAGGAGCCCCGCGCAGCGGGTATCCATCGACCTGCTGACGGAAACGCTAACCCTAGACGGTCGACGTCAGGGGCACCCCGAGGTTCGGTTAGTTAGGTGCCTGTAAACCCTGCAGACAGAAATAGGAGCCCCAACCGAATCCAAATAGGAGATTCCAACTAGTTAATAGTGCTTTTGACTGAAATGGTAAGTTTTAAAATTGACGACACCAAATATTTGGCTTATTTAATTTTGCGTAAAATATGTTATACCAACTGAAATATTTGACTAGATAAAAAATGGTAAAAGTACTAGTTGGTGAACAAGTTATTGTTCAAACGTTCACTTGCCAAACATAGGTTTTCGTAACAATTATTTGTAAAGAGATTTTTTGGTAAGTAATAATTTGGCAAATGAAATTATGCGAAAATTTGTTTGGGAAGTGATAATTTGGCAATTTCTTTTCGGTAAAACAAGGGAGACCCGCATTGAAGACAAAGATTTCACAGCGACGGTAACAATATTTGGTCAGCTTAAATTCTGTAAATACGTACACGTCTTTGTCCACACTCCAAACTGCTCCAGGGTTTTTAAGATATTCGAATTATTGATAAAAAGAAGATTAAATCACATTCACACATAACTGCATCTTACCGTTTGATCGTTTATTTGCATTTTCAGATATTGAGGCCGATTCTTAAGGTGTTCTCACATTGGTGCGCCTCGAAATATGATTACAAAACTTAAAAGCTATCACGTTAAAAATTCGACCCTAAATAGAACGTTTGATATTTCAAAACATGGTAGGTATGAAACTTATGGATCTTCTAACAAAAATTAAAGTTAAAAATTCGAGCAACAAATTTTAACAAAAGTTAAAATTTGTTGCTCGAAGTTTTGTTAGGTACGCAACAAACGCTAATTCTTGAAACAAACTGTTTGGTGATTATGTTACTGGCAATCTGTATTGTCCATAGGCATTATATGGAATATCTATAACGTTCTTCGCTGTGAATCTAAACAAGAAAAACAAATTCCAAATATAATATTTCTTGGAATTCGCATCAGTTTGCGCGGGACCTTAAGATTTTTTTGGCGATCAAATCGCCATTACCTTTCGCTGGATTCAATTAAATACAAATTATTATGATTTTTGTACAACGAGTACAGACAGCACTAAATGTAAGTGATATATGCTTGAACTTTTACTAAATTGCGTACAAATTTATTTTTACAAAATGATCAACAGGATAGGCACCCTAAATTACATGGGACATAAACATAACTGGCGAAGGTTTTGTGTATAAGAATCCCTTCTGCTCAAACCCGTCGGGGATTACAGGCGTGATATTCCGTATGTTCTCATTATTATATTTTCTATCATCATCATCTACCTAGCCTTTTCCCAACTATCTTGGGGTCGGCTTCCAGTCTAACCGGATGCAGCTGAATACCAGTATTTTACATGGAGCGACTGCCTATCTGACCCCCACAACCGTGCTAGCACTGGGTAACACGATCTCCTTCGTCAACACGTCTTACTAAAGACTGGTTGTCAGACTTTTTAGCCACTGTAACGACTGTCAAAGATTTACAAATGACAGCCGGGACCAACGGCTTAACGACGGCTTAACGTGCTTTCCGAGGCACGGAGGAAACTAGGTATTTAAATTATATTATATTTTCATTATTTTCATAATTATATATTATATGACATTTTTAATTATATTGTATTTTCTACTACCTATATTATTATGTATCAAAACCAATATGTGTATGACTGAGTGTAGGTACCTACAGTTAGCCTCAAAAAGCTGTAAACACCAAAAAGAATTCATTTGACTGTCTACATATTTGTGTTCCATAATATTGTAACAATATTTAGTTACAACGTGTTAGTACCCAGTGTGTAATATGTTTTCTGGCCAAAAAAATGCAATAATAAGGCACAAAGATAAAATAAATTCTTGTCGATGTATGTACATCTTTTTGAGGGTGACTGTACATTGAAATGACCTACATTACAAACTCTGCAATGTGTTTATTAATCGTCCATTAAATATATGCCAAAGTACTAACCTTTTCGTCGAATTTAATAAAACCATTGAGTCATGACAACTTGTACACAGATGAGATGCAATCTTTGTGGAATCTGAGGTTAGTGATATTTTTCGAGTGGTAACTTGTCGCAAGATAATTGTTCCAATGGATAGCGTTAGGCAGAAACTAAAGAACCACTCCCTTTGCTTCGCTTACGTTCATACATCTAATCGTTTTACACTACCCTACAAAGCATATTTCAATCTTGAACTAAGTAACTGGGGTGTGTCCAACTCCCTATGATTTGAGACCAGTCTCAAGCTTCTGGTACCTGGTAAACCCCCCAACTGAAAGATGTTTCACGGTAGTTAAAAATGTTATTTGTTGCCTCTAATGACTCTCGTTTTAGGGTACCGTACCTCAGTCGGCAAAAACGGAACCCATAATGGATCATTTTGTTGTCCGTCGGTCAAGACCCTTTTCTCAGGAACTCGTGGAAGTACCAACTGAAATTAATATCAAATACTCAGATCTGCTACCCATTGGAGCAAGGAAAAAATCAAACTTGTAAGTCAACGCGATCAAAAGATAAAACCGTTTATGTCGCCTATTTTGCGATTTCCCAAGGGAATCAAAACCTATAGGGTATTTCCTGTTGACCTAAATACATAAAATTTGGCAAGAAGCAATGTCTTACAGCATATGTAAAGGAAAAAATCTGAAACCGTAAATATGTAGGTAATCATCATCTGCCTAGCCTTTTAACTTCCAGTCTAACCGGATGCAGCTTAATACCAGTATTTTACATGGAGCGACTGCCTATCTGACCTCCACAACCCAGTTAGCGTTAGGTAATACGATACCCCTTGGTAAGACTGGTTGTCAGACTTTCAGGTCACTGACTACCTATAACGACTGCCAAAGATCTACAAATGACAGCCGGGACCAACGGCTTAACGTGCTTTCCGAGGCACGGAGGAAACTCGGTATATAATGAGTGGTCACCCATCCACGGACCAACCTAGGTAAGCACGGCTTAACCTAAAGATATACCCGAGCGGCTGTTCTCATTTAGCCACGAGTTCCTCTCTCTCCAAATATGTAGGTAATGTAATAATAAAATACCGCAAAATTTTCCAAAAATCCAAGTATGCAGTTTTAATTTTCATCAAAATCGGGCTCGAGACTCCTTCGAGTATTTTTCGCTATTCCTCATAATTTCGGATTTGGCCATCCACGCCCACTTGAAAAATTATTCCTGTATATCTCCGTCTATTTAACTCACTCAGGTCTATCTCAAAAGTTCTGGTCACGTATCCTATGACTAAGCGTGATAGTAGCATCGCGTCGCTTTATCTAATCTCTTTACATCTGCGGATCGCATTTATGTCTCTTGGCATGACTATTACTACAACACATAATTAGGGTTAATGTTACTAAAAAAAAAACATAGCTTAATCTTACATTAATTGCCTACTCAAAAATAACTATGTCATCATCTGCCTTTTCCCAACTATTTATTTATTTATTAACACTTCAAGCACAAAGTATAGAGGCGGACTTAATGTCATAGGCATTTTCTACCAGTCAACCTTTAAACTATGTCGGGGGTCGGCTTCCAGTCTATCCGGATGCAGCTGAATACCTCCACAACCCATTTAGCACTGGGTAATACCTACGATACCCCTTGGTAAGACTGTTATCAAACTTTCGGGCCACTGACTACCTGTTACGATTGTCAAATGATAGCCGGGACTAACGGTTTAATGTGCTTTCCGAAGCATAACTCAGTATGTAATGGGTGGTCATCCATCCACGGAACAACCTAGGCAAGCGCGGCTTAACCTGAAGAGAGACTTCGAGCCACGAGCTCCTCCAAAATAAAGACAACTAAGTATACTAAGAAGAAACAATCAAAACCACCCTACCCTATCTCAGTACATCAACGTCGTCATCATCATTAGCTGTCACCCACTGCTGAGTACCATAGTCCTCTTCTCCTCTTTCTCTTTGATCTTTATCATTCCTTTTGCGTCATACTGCCCTGGCGTCTAAGCCGTGTTTTACCCGCGAGCTGCATAATATCATTCACCCCTCGGATTGTTGATTTCTATACCTACATGTGCACAGTTAAATCTCTTTGGAAGCTTAGCCTCGGGAAAGTAGTTAAAGAAAAGCTGTCCATATTCCAAGATACATCACATTATGCATCCATGCATTCCGAACTTCGGCACGATCCCAGCACAGCATAATAATCCTTTGGGATGTTTCTCCGAATGTTGTGCGTCTGCTTAACATCGTGCATGCCAGTTCTTCAGAAACAATCCATATGCATCATCAAGTTTCTTCCATGTTTCCATGCTGCTAGAGCCACCTGACTACCAAGAAAGACCTTTCTTACTAAATATTATACACAGAATTGCAAAATTATTTAAATTTTCACAGTTCGCAGACAATCTTGGTACTAAACACATCGAAACATGACCATAACTTCACTCTAGACAAAACGATCAACGTTTTGTCCGACTCATTCCAAAAAAAGTTCTATTCTAAAAAAACTCTTTTCAAAAATGGAACACCATTAAATTATTACCACGAGCCATTAACAAAACGAACATGTATTTTAGACTAAAAACCGCTACCAAAATTAAATTGACAGTTACAAATGCCAATATGACGGGCACCGAAATAGCCCGCGAACTAAAAATAAAGCATTAGACACAGCTGTGGCTATTTTTGACCGAACACTCATACTGTAGACATTTAATAAGATGATGTAATATTGTAGTGAAGACAAAAAATGTGGAGCAAACTATGATCGTTCCCACGTTATGGCGCTAAATTGTGACAAAACAAAGCTTAAGTTCCTGACTCTGTCTGAGCATTTTTTAACTAGTTGCGCAGATTATATGACTTGCATAATTTACCTTACTTTTTTGAGTATGTTCGACTCCTCAATAAAGACAAACCGGAAAGAATTTCGAAAAGATTACACCGTGCTAAGATTGGTCACCGAAAAGTTTAAGGGTGGATTCTGATTAGCGTATTTTCGGCGCGTTAAGCGTGGTTTTTTAGAAGCGCGTGTAGGCGCATATACGCGCGTTTTGCTACATACGCAACTCGTATAAGCGCGAGCCGCGAAAAACGTTTCGCCGCGCGAACATGTATAAGTAGCACCTTCGTAACAAGTATACGTCCGGTTTTTTTAAGTGCAAAATGTGGCGCGCGTGTAAGCGCGTCAGTCAATACGAGCTAATAGGCGCTACAAAATACGCTAGTCTGAAACCACTCTAAATCTATGTTTAATATTTTTCTGGGAGTGGGGGTTACCTTTGATGACACCCAAATCCATGAAGACTTCCACATGTGAAAAAAGAAAAGTAAAGATTAAAATGATGAACAAAAGATGGACTAACGCAAATCAAAAACGTCATAAATCTTGCTCATAACAGTAAAACCCGCTTTGAAATATTGTTAGAAAACTATTAATGCTCAAACAAGCGCCAGGACTGCATTTATCTTAATTAATTGAATTCCATTGTAAATACTAGGTAATTAGTCATTTGAATTCCTATGTAGTTGTAATATTGTTGGCGCCTATTGACGTTAGAAGCTATAAGTATCTAAGTATATTAATTATTTTTTTATGTCCCAAATCATTCTCTTGCCCGTATCCCAAATTGGGATACGGGCAAGAGAATGATGATGATAATTCTAAATCTTCTCACATATAATTTTTTCTACGGTAATATTAACATAAGAAATCTATGTGGGAGGGGGGTAAGAATGATGTACTAAATACGTGGTGACCGTTTGTGCGTCAGTGTCCTTTCCACCATGTATGAAGTCAAAATACTCCTAATGAAATTTTGGAAGCTTTTACTTGCCATGTCAGGAGACCATGACAGTCTTTCTACCTGCTTTTAACTTGCATGCTACACAGTTCTTAATTAGCCATCTTCACCTTCCACGGCAAGCAAGGCATGACGAACACCAAGCTCAGTATGACTGTTATAAAACTGCAACCAACCTGATAGATTTTATTATAACCTAGCTTAAACCCTCGGCTTCGTCCGCCTGAAGTTCGGTAAACGTAAATATTCATCCTATAAACCATCTGTGTGCCAAATTTCAGTAGTTTTTGCGTGAAACAGTAACAAACATTCATATGAAGTAGGTAGTAAGACTAGCGATCCATCTCCACTTCGCTCGGAGAATTAGTAATATCTAATCCTTCGAGAAAATATCTGAATTATAAGGAAAACAAAATCCATCAAAACGAAACGCAAACGAAATAGGTAGGTCTAGGTGCTACTGTGACCAAAATTATTTACTTAGCCACAATTACCTGTTGGCTTAAAATACTGCCTTAATGACCAGCTTTATACATATAAGAATAAATTACTTAACAAATATTTGCTTGATAACTACATTTACAAGCAATACACGTGTTAAATTATGTATTTTATTAATCATTAACAAATAATTGCATTCGGAATAATTTTACAGTAGTTATGTGTGACCAAGTGGCGTTCAAGGACTGGAAAAAAAAGTAAAAAAAAAAAAAAAAGTAAAATCATTTTATTGGGACCAAACATTTTTTCCATTTTTTACACCCACCAAACTGCGTAACAGTTTGTCGGAAAGAAAAGTCTTGGTCATCCGTCGGCGAGATGGGCAGACGACATTGTTGCCATCGCGGGAATATTCTGGATGAGGCTGGCACAGGAGCGTGGAGCTTGGTACCAGCAAAGAGAGGCCTATACCCAGCAGTGGTTGAAGTCGGGCTGTGATGACGATAGATAACTGATGTAAGTATATTACAAAGGTACTCTACTTATTCATGAATTGATAAAGGTGATCCTTTAGAACCAAATTGCTGGTTTCCTAGAGTAGTTGTAAAAGATTTGATAAAATAGATTCCTAGATTGTTATCGAACCCAATGGCTGGGGAAACTCCTTTGCATCTAGAAAATATGGGTTCTCTTAAGATAGGTCAGAGATTGTCTAGCCTATTTCCCAAATTAGGGTCGCTAAACTAAATAATTTATACACCATATAATGCTATAATAATCTTTTGGCACAGCAAATAAATTGACAGGGAGGGTCTAGTTGGTAAATACCTTGTGAAGTTTATTATACCGTAGGCATTGAAAGAATAAGACATCGGCAATAATTTTGGATACACGCCAATAAAATCCTTGTAAATCTATTCTTAATAATGTCGCCAAATCGGTTACTTACGGCCGATCCAGAAAATACTGTAGGTACTATTCCAATAAGTCCATTATTACAACGAAACTAATAATGTTTTACTGGGAATTGAAAGCATGTTCATAGTTCCACTAGGGACTTAATTGCATGTAAGTGTGTGGAATTGTTTTATGGATTTACTTACCGCCAAAGAATAGTCAACATACTGTGGATATTAGAGAATTTTAAATTACCTCTCGAATTAATGTTCAAAACAGTTCTGACATAAGTTTTTAGACAGCGTCAATCTAAACACAACTTAATGCAGGATTACCGAAGGACTGTGTAGCAGTGCGCTTAATAGTTCATTCACATTTCACCAGTTATGTTTAAATCCCATGTAATAAAGCACTAGTATATTGCCATCAACCAGGCACAAAGCCTGACTTCGGTCTAGTTTAGAAAATTCCTGATGGAAAAGCTCAATAGCACTTTGGACGAAATGGAAATCGATCCCAGGATCTCACGCACAGCTAGTAGCTCTTACGACCACTAGTCCAACAGGACAGACTCGAGGCTAATCTGTAAAAGCAAAGCATACTTAATATTAACCTACCTTTATTATGTCCCTGACTCGAATAAATAACGTGATAAGCGGTAATAATTCAAAGGTAGCGGTCGGCCGAGCGAGAGGTCGTGAGATCGATTCCCAGACTTGCAGTAAATAAAGACGTGACTTATTTCTAGGACAAGAGGAGATAACATCTATTAGTTATGAAGAATCTGTATTGTTTAACAAAAAAGAAAACTTGAAAAAGAACATGGCAACCTCCACTTATTCAAAAATCGAACGCATATTGTGAAAATGTGGTGACGAACCTCATTATCCTCTCTGAATGAAATTAAACCTTTGTTTGCGACGGGGTAAAATTACAGACAATTTCATAGGACATCATCGTCCTGGCTCCTGCCCTTCTACTTCTTGCATCAATGACTTAAATCCTATGCGGCAAGATACCTACGTAACGTAGCGACCTGGATTGCCTCATTTAAGTCCTGCAGGGTACAGGTATTTGTTTACGACGGGTAGAAGAGAAGATACGACGTATCTTGTAGCAACTGGCATATCTGCAGCAGTTGCAGCTGGCTCCATACTCGAGCATTCGTATTGTGTTTCCTCCTCCTGTGCTTAGCTCAATATTTGTTTGGGGCCAGCACGACTCCTTCCTACTTCTCTATTAGCTGATTATCTCATCAGGCTGGTATTAAAATTTGCATTACAAATTAGAGATTCTCGCGAAACTCGGATACAGTGCCCATACGTTTATCCTTCCCGGATACTTCGTCCATACATTTATCCTTTCCAGATACTTCGTCCAGACATTTTCAACGGAACGTTCAATTTCAAAACACTACGTAAAGAATGGCAATTAAGATGTTTGTTGTCACAGGTCGAAAGTCATATGTGAAGTGTCGTCTATGTACACAGATCGTAGAAATGATGTGCTAAGAGACGTAGGCACCTTATTGATGCTTTAGTATTGTGTTATAAATGTGCTTAGAAACTACTGTATTGTTTTGATTTAGTGGTTTCAAGCGTGACTGAAAAAAAGAGCTGTTTGATTCCCGGGACAGGACAGGCATGTTGTTCTATGGTTTTAATAGAAACGTCGTAGTAGGAGATCGGAAACTGGATTTGTGCGTGCAGCTATGTGACATTATTTATGGACATAACACATAATATCACGCCTATTTTCTTTAGAAAACTCCGAAAACATTTTGGCCGAACTGTCAATCGAAGCACTCACGCTCAGCAGTAGGCGCTTGCTAAGGGCCTGCTTTACCACCTGCGATAAGTTCCCGTTAACTTACTTGGGAGATAATTTCAAATAGATTCAGTTAATTTTTTTATTTATTTATTCGGGAAGTAGTGACTATTCGGACATCGTGAAATAGGCCCTAAACCAACGAGGCCACGTTATAATTTGGTAAAACCCAGAAGTAAACTAACGATCTTTGTCATATCTATCTGTCTTCCACGATCCATGGTGACATGTCATAGCAGTCATACCTCGCGAATGTTGTCGCAAATGCCGGCAGGTCAAACCATTGCTCATACGAGGTCAGGCGCATAGAAAGGGCATAGCTTTTTAAAACATGCTCGGTTTCGTCAATGTGAGGTTTTCTTTGCATTTGAATAGATTACGTAAGTACAATCATCGCAGAAAGCTACTTGTTACATCATCATTTACTAGGCAGATGATCTCTTTCTTAACTTAATTAGGGTCAGTTTCCAGCCTAACCTCTGCAACTGAATACTACCAGTAGGAATTTTACTTGGAGTTTCTGCCCCCATGATCCAGTTACTAAGCCACCCGACATCCCTTGCTAAGACTGGTTGTAAGATTCTCGGACTACCTACCTATTACAAACCAGACCACATATAGAGAGTTTTGATACTTAGAGCCACACGTTCAGCAGGAGCGCTAGCAACATAAGGCACTTCTTAGTTCGTAGTTCCGGGTAATTAGGTACAGTCTAACAGTATAGTCATACATGAACGTGTGGAGGGGAAAACTTTACAGTTATCCTTGCCTGTACACGTAACCTTGAGTATACCGTAATGGATATTTTTCCGCTTGAAATGCGTGTTCGCGATCCTCGTGTGTGGCAGGTCGCATGTACAGCTCTCAGTATTCTCAGTTGTTTTAATTTTTTTTATAATAAGACAGTAATAAAGCCACTATAAAAAGCATATCGTCGTGTGTTGCCGGTGATGCTATGCTTGCAAATGTGCCAACTGATAGGCTTGCAGTAGGAGTGTGTTTCCTCTATGGAAGTCGGTAAAGCCTTCATGGCTTTGCATGCACATTTAAAACTGTCATGCATAACGGACGTAGATAACCAAAAAGGATCCACCCCACAAAATGTTACATTTGATTTATTGAAGATTGAAGTTTAACCTGTGTTTGCTCATTAATAGACTTGCTTGCGTTTATTGTTTCTTAAGAAAATATGTGTGTGCCAATGTATATTTTATTCATACAAATACATTTTATTGAGTTTAGTTTTATTTCTTGAGATATTCAGCTAAATGTGTGTTAGGATCGTTTTTGATAAAAGCTTTTTTCAATTATGTTAAGCTCATTTTCATTTCGCAAAAACGATTCAAAGTAGCTAATTGCCACTTAAATCGTTAAAAATTGTTCATTTCATTAATAAAACAACAAGCCTTCTAAAATTTTGTTTATTTTTTATATAAAACATTAATTCAATTTACTCTTCTTCCTGCATTTTTAAGTAAAAATTTAGTTTAACAAAAAAGATTCATGCTTTCTGAATCTTTTTAGTGATTTGTCTTTTGCATAGATTTGAAGTAAATATTATAATCTACAAGGATCCACATGCTTTGGATTTTTTTTAACATTTTAGTTTTGTGTCAGTTTCTTACACTGACCGTTTTACAATATGATCCAAGGAGAATGGATCGATTTTACGAAACTAAAATAGGGGATCACCATACATGTGGCTTGGTAACCAGTGTCATTTTAATGTCAAAATATTCGTATTTTACTTGGATTGTTTTTGCTAATCGAAAATATAGACCTTGACGAGCAGTTTGGTATACTTCACTCATTTTCGGTCATGTTGTGGTTTGGATCGTTTTTGCTTATCTACGTCTACCTATCTTCTACGGCTGGTTTTAGTGTAAATTGGCATTTGCTTTGACTTTGTTTAACTACCTCGGCTACTCTCATCCAGCTACACGTAGTTCCTAATTAAACATCATCATCATCAGCCTATAGCAGTCCACTGCTGGACATAGGCCTCCTCAATCGCACGCTATTCAACTCGATTCTCAGCAACTCTCATCCAGTTGCTACCAGCCACCCCACGAATATCGTCACTCCACCGAGCCTGAGGGCGTCCCATCTTACGTTGGCCGATTCGCGGTCTCCACTCAAGAACACGTCTACCCCAACGGTCATGGGTCCTACGCCTAATGACCGGCCCATTAAACATAACTAAACATATTCCACACATTAATTCGCAACTCTACAACACACAGACAGGGGACACTGTACGTAGATGCACTGCTAAATGCATCGCAAAAACATCATTACAAAGTCTTCAAATGAGTTTGGATTCAAAGAAGTAAGTTACAATGTTAGACAGAACGCCGCATTTTATAGAAATACTAAGAATTAATAATATTAACACAAAGCTGAACTGTACGGTGTTCTTAAGAAATTGTGGAGAAATTAACGTTCGTTTCTTAGTAAGTTTCACTGCGTTTATGGAAGATCCTCGTAAATATCGTATTTTAAATGTGTAGTAGCTAGTTTTAGTAACTTGAACTCATTTAAATTGCCAGAAGGACCTATAGGATGACACTTGTGTTCAGAAGCTCAGCTAGAAAAGATCTTAAAACTTGTTAAGTAACTCTTTTGAAAGAAACGGTAGACCGCACACGGAACGGAACGGTGGTTCGCAATAACTAAGTACAAGCATCAATGCTGCTACTGTTTTGTAATATCCCTCCCATTTCTTCAGTTTCAAGAAAGTAATTTATCTCCATCGCAGCCAGTGAAAGAATTGTTAAAAAGAAACATAAAACATAAATAATTTATTTGCATAAAACATGATATACTATGGTGTTAAATAAAATTAAAATAGTTCAAACATGTTTAGCTAAGATAAAACAGCATGCAAAATGTTAGGGTTTAGCAAAATGGCATCAACATTTTTATCCATGAATTCTTTTAGAATATAGAAATTACATTCACTTATCCACTTGTGCAATTTAATCTTTAATAATATGTTTGTCTGCAGTCACCTTCAAAAGTGTAGATACAGCTGGATACATATTATTGCAAAATACATTCGATTATATTTTTGCTCACAAAACAAACACTTAAAACAAAAGAAAGAAAAGTCACTTCAATAACGAACGACCACCGTCAAACTGTCTACTCTACTCACCCCACAAGACACCCATCATGAAGCACCCAAGAAAAATAAATAACATCCAATTTGGCACCGGTTGGCAGCCACTCTGTTTATCCATATGTCACTCTGATCTAGCGACCTGATTCGGTCAAAGACATCGATCTAACTAAAAAAAATAACTAATAAAAACTTTGAGACTATGTCCGTTTGGTCACGTAAGCATTTTGAATGAGATTCTTCAAACTTTTCAAGAAAGAAGAGCAGAGAATTGTTGGTGAAAGACATAGATAACATCTAATCCCTTGACTTGGAATGTTTCCTTCCTGAGTAGAGGAAAATAAAACTACAACACTTTTAGTTTAGGCCATGTAATTTTTGTTGCTTTCACTGACTGACTGGCTTTGGTGGTCGCAAGCGCAAATGCTGAGCTTGAGGTCCTGGGTTCGATTCCCGGGTCAGGCAAAGTGTTATTGTATTTTACCCTCAGGAATTCCATAGTAGCAGCCACGGAGACTGAACTTATGCCCGGTTGATGGCAATAGGCTCGCCCCCCATTATAAGGGACTTAAACATAATAGGCGAAATTTTAGTGTAGGTACTATTAGGTAGTCACACCTCTGCTTAGCCCGTCGGAGATTACAGGCGTCATGTTATATATGTAAAAGCTTTTACAGGCAAATTTTTACTGTCGCATTTCAAAAACTGTTTAAATGTCTTTGAATTGGAAGTTCAAACGATAACTTACTTCGTAAAAGAACCGAGCATGAATATTGAGATCATCAACACGTAGTAGAGTGGAAGCGACTCAAGCGAGATAATCAATGTTCTCTTAATACAGGTTCCAAACAAATTAGCTTACCAAACTACAAAGACGTGATGGGTATCGACATCTAACACAAAATAACACCACGCCGTCAGTCCTCGAAGGGTTAGGTAGAAGTATCAGTCCGCAGACACCACTGTCAAAACATGATAAAACAGAGGTGGACTGCGGAGTGCTAATTTATAAACCAACAAGCTGAGTAGCCAGCCGTCGAACAATTTTAGTAGCCTGTTGCAATCCCTCTCATATTTCAATTTCCCAACCAAATTGTTAGTCTATAAAGTTAATAGGTAAACCTAGGTGATCTGAACACGTGTCTATTACTTAGGCACTAATGGGTTCAGCGAGGTCCTATCAGATCGGAATGTCACAATGTAGTCAGTTTACTCTTACGGGTCGAGGCTGCTCTGGGAGTGTTACAATCTAAATAATATGAAGTGTTTGTTAGGGTGTGCGTGTTCTTGTTATAACTGAATTTGGGGACTATTAAACGGACTAATAGGATAAATTAAATTATAATAAAACCCAGAATACCTTTAGTAACAAAAAAACCTGTTCATGTGGAGGTTCATTAGAGGACTCTGACCTTTTTTTTTTGGGATTGGATATCATCAAATGACTCCTCCCGCTCTGGGCGGAGCAGAAGGGAGTGTCAGACTTTAACTGACTTAAACCCATCCATGTTCCTTCTTTTGCCCTTTGTGTTCCAGGGCCGCGGTATCTCTTTCGAACAGTCCCGCAGCCCTGGCAGAAATCGGCCCAAGCGGGCCCCTCCTGTTTGCTGAAATCTCTTTGAGGCGCATGTGGAACACGAACGCGCCTTCGACACGGTCTGTCATCATAACCCATTACTCACCATCCACAGGTCTACGCCGTGGATCCACCACGTGGCCCCCGACGCCTGGTGCGTCTCCCGCGACGGCTGGGACGTGAGGTTCTCTCCCTCTCGCTCCGGACCATGGCTTGAACCAGGGCCGGACGCGAGAAGTCGCCGCCGCCAGAGGACTCTGCCCTGGAGTGTAAATGTGGTATTGCCCCACAAACGATGGGACACTTGAAATCGTGTCCTGCTTGTCCTGTTGTTTGCACATCACAGGAGCTGATAGACGCTACTGAAAGTGCCAAACTCGTCGCCAAATTTTGGGCTGACTCAATTTGAATTGTCAACGACACGCTAAGAAGAAGACCGTACTAGCGAACGCGCCTGTATCAGCAGTAACGTTGATGGGAAATTAAAAAATGTACCTATTGAATTTACTTTTGTTACCGAACAGTTTTTACCAATGCTGTTGAAGTCCTCATAGAAATTTGAAACGCGTTGAAAGCATTTGCCACTTGAAGACGTATCCTGGCCCAGCTTTGGTGTGCCAATAAACATAGTCTGGAGAATCTTTAATATCTTTGATATAAAATTTTCTCCCGGCTTGGTTGATCTCCAATGTAAATCCATAATACATTCGATTCCAAGGGTCTGTTATCCCACTTCTATCAAAGAAACATTTTCAATATTCATCCACAAAAATCATTCCAAACTAATTAACAAAATCTGCAAAAACTAAAATCTTATTCATATCTTTCTCTGCAACAATATTCCTAAAATAACAAATGCTTACTCTCATTTGCAAATAACTGCAAAACATCCATGAATGAGAACATCTACATTACCATTTGTAATTGTAAAACATTCATTCACTCATTCACTCAGGTACCAATTCAAATAGATTCATGTCTGTTCAAACAACGGATCATGAATGACAATCGCCTATAGTGTTAGACAGTCACGTGGACACCACATGGCAAAGGTCGACACCCTTTGGTACACCCTTCTTATTACCATCATCATCAGCTTTGGTTTTATTAAGATAAAGTCTAGAATCGCTTAATTGGACAGCAGGAGATTTGGTCATTGTAGGGCTGAAAGCAAAACTCAATTTACAGTCTTCAAGACTCTTATAATAAAAGTACTAGGGCATATTTTTGCTTGTGTCGTGCACTTTGTTTTGTCGTTTAAGGCAAAAGACAGGACAACTTCGGGACAATGGGAATATTATAATAAACCAGCGTTAAGTTTGTATTAATTACCAAGGTTCCTTTAGCCGTGTTCAGGCGGGCCGCATTCCTGACCTGAGTGTAGGTCTTGGCCAAACACGACCTTATGTTAGGGCGGGACTTATGCTAATGTGTGGTACTGTTGTATTAATTGTAAGAGCGTTACTGTGTCTGCCATGTGGTTAGGAAAGGGCTTGGCTTTCTTCTGGCGGGTGTCTTTGAAGACCTAAGAGAAAGTTATGCCAAGAGCTTGCGTAGCGTGACAAAATGTTAATACTGTGACCGTTAGGTTTATTTATTTATTCACTTATTTGTTTTTAATTTCTTTTAGGTTCTAGAATTATCGTGATTGCCATTATAGCTTTCGTTGCTTTTATAAGCAGCTTGATTGTTTATTCGTCGTTTCTCAGACCAAACATAGCAAATTCGATATATAAGAGTGTAATTAAGTCTGCAGAGATCTTTTAGCCACATTTTACACCTTAGTGTTACCGTCAAACTCATTCCACCGCTGGTCATAGGTCTCCCCATATTTGAGTTCCTAATACTTCTCTAAGAAAGATGTAATAAACTAGTTCAGATAGGAGGTCATCTAACAGCAACAAAGATGATTGAAAAGGAAAAAAATATTGATTGGAGGATTGGAATAACCTACCAAAAAGCTAATGCCAATTTTGTTGAAATATTATAAATTTGATTGTCTCCTAGATTGTACGGTGATGTTAAAATAAAACACCATCAATGCTATGTAATATTACATTTCTAAACCTTTCTACATTTTTATATTTAGTGTTTGGTCTTCGCATCAGGTGGGGGCAGATGCAGATTCCCTGCCAGCTCTTGAGGCACATCCAGGTAGGTCCTCTCCAGGCCTACCGTGAGGATCAGGGCCCGCAGACGATCTACCTCAACGTGGTCGCCTTCACTCGACCAGACGGTCATTGAGGAGTTGAGGGAGGAAGTTTCTCGAAGGAGGTCCAGGATAACGGGCTGGCTGTTTGCTGCAAGGCCTGCACGAACCTGCAAAATGAGATAAGATTATGAAACTGGTGTCATATTATAGGAAGATCTCGTTTTTCCAGAATATCCTTTATATTTAAACAGATGCACTTATTAACCGCATCACTTTAAATATACAATATTGCGTGTATGTTTGTTTCCGTCTGCATTAAAGTTCAGTGCTTTTGTTTTTCAGCAGTATCTTTGCGGGAGGGTACGATACTTACTTCAGTTGCGTGTGTTTGGGTGGCGGCAGGGTGAATTTGATTCTCATGGTACATTTTAAGCATGCTTGTCTTCTCTGCCGAAGCTGTCTGGTTTCCTTTACCAAATACCAAACCAAATTTTGTAAAATGCTACTAAGTTATTTTAATCAGTACCTCTGCACACGCCCATATGCGTAACTCGTAAGTGAGGAGTTGAGGGGAGGTTTACAATCTTTAATTCAAATAGGTACAATGATCTGAGCCTTCGTAACGACGAAGGTGGACAAGAACGCTTGGACATTTTTTATACTTACAGGGAAAGTAACAGTCTGATTAATATGATTCTCATTGATCATCCTCAGCATGGTCCCTATCTGCTCGCTGGTGTACTCTCCCTCCGTTATGTTTCCGCCGTAATTGGTGGTCCACCCGACGGACAGGACCGCGCAGGTATGCTTGGCGCCCAGCTTCAGGAACTTGGCAGGGTCTACTGGCTTCGCGGTGGCATCTACTGGTCCGGGAAGGATGTCGGCGTTGAGCCATACAATCATGGTCTTCTGAAGGGATGTAGAAAATAATTATTAAACTTCGGAAGTGGAACTTTAAAATTTTCTATTTAATCACTAGTTCGTTGGAGTGCTAAAATATTGTATCCTGATTTCTGAGGTTCCTGTCTGACTACATTCATTTTAAGGAGAACTGTCGCTGTAAAGTTGTTAGGTTATCCCTTTATTTGTGGGGTACTTTGCTGGATACTAGTTACTTAAATCCTATAAACATAGTCATAGGTAGACCTACAAACCACCTAAGCATATATTTAACATTAGCATAATAAGCCTAAAACGCTCCGATTTCTGGGACATAGGACTCATTTTTGTGAGAAAGATAACAATCAGAATATGCTGGTCTCGAAACCCCAAGTTTTCTTTTTTCCATTATAAATACATATTAATAAAACAAAAGCAAACTGACAGTTATCAAACCCATCTCAGCCCAAGTTCACGACCAATGTACTCGAGACAGTTTCGAGCTAACGGCCGGACAGACAGACAGACTGTCGGACGCAAGAGACGATTACACATCATAATGATACGCGGAAGACGGTGCACATGTGCGACTGTGCGTATGCGCAGTTCGCTGGCTTTCCTGAGAGGAAGCGAAGCGATGGTGAGGGAATTTTTAATTGCCATGTGCGTTGATTTTTGACTTTACTTAAAAGTAGTTGTTTCTGGTATATATTAAAGTTTGAATCTATTATATGGGGGAATCTCTAGAACTTAGCATAACTGTTTTTTTGTCTTCATATTATTTTCTAAAAGAAGACATACAGTCTTCAACGAGAAACCCAGAATAATTATATATTTTCTCGACTAGAGTTGAGATTTATTCGTACGCGCAAACTAATTAGTCTCGACAGAAACTACTCTTTGTTTACTGTGATTTATTAAAATTGTTGAAACCTTTGCGCGCGGTCGCCGATGAGTAGGCAGTCATAAATAACCCCAGATTTCCACTTTCTAGATTTTCATTTTCGCTTTCATATCTCAATATTTGTCTTAAACAAAACATAGCTTCCCTGCCTCCATCGCCTATCTTACCCTACCGAACCTCAACGATATCATGACCGTGAATCATTCCTTTGTGATGAAGACATTTCTCTAATTACAACCAATTGCAGTTAATTGTAAACTATAGTTAGTAACCGCGGTTCAGACCGCTGACATAATCTCCTAAATTGGAACTAAATTGCTTCTGGTTAGCGCTGAGGAAGACCCTTCTGAGAATTTGACCTTAACCGCGTTTTTGAAGATGAAAAAATGATGGGTCTCTGACCTAAATATATCGGTGTCTTTTTGTGATGATTAACGAGTTTTTATTAGAATAAATGGGGGTTTGGAACCTCTCGCGGTTCCAGGACCATATTTATCATTATATTAGGAAAAGTATAGTTTTTATTGCCAGGAAATTCTCAGTAGCAAAGGCTTAATGTCCACTTAATAAATATCAATATGGACTTCCGTGATTTAACTGGTGAAATATGAATTTCATGCTACCTCTTCTATTTATGCCTAAGAATTTGCCACTTTTAACAAATTTTTGGAATAGATTCCTATTCCTTGTAACCTCTCCTATCATATGCGGATGGCTTTGACTATTGGGAGTTGAGACCACACGGAAGCTTCTGTCGGGACCACACGGAAGCTTGACCCATTATTAAAAAATGCCTCGTCCACGGCACGAGAAATCAATTTTATATTGAGCGACTTTTTCTTAGAGCAATCTATTTTGTTTACAAGGCAGTGTGATCGCTCTGGGCATCTTAAGAATTTGTACAGATGTCTCTCAAATTAACTAGATTTTTTAGCTTGTATGCTTCTAGACACTAGCCTAACTTTTGCACGGGGTCTTACACATTCACCATAGAAGTAAAGTAAGATAAAAATATTATGAAAGAAATAATGTGGGCTTACGTTCCCCCTTCTAGGACACAAACTTCTTCTCTATGAGACGCGTAGGTATAAGTAAGAAGCATTATTTCATTTTTTACCCGACTGCCAAAAAAGGGTTATGTTTTTCGCGCGTATCTTGTATGTATGTATGCATGTATCTTTATTGAGTACTTCATCACTTCCAAACTGCTGCATGGATTTATTTAATTAACATATCGTTAGATTCGTCTTGTTAAGTCAAGTATTTTTATAGGTGTCCGAACCTTAGCCGACTCGACCATCACTGTTCTGCACTAATTCTGAATAAGTAGTCAGTAAATACATCTAACATAAAACAAAAGGATTCCCATACCCAGGACACAAGCAATTAATAAATGACACCTATACTACGACTACACATCTGCTAAATCAGTCGACGCCGCCATTTTTTCAGTGGTTCTCAATCATGGGACGTTATTGTCACAAATGTGTCTAGCGACCCGCGACATATGCGCCTCGGTTCATGTGTTGTTCTTGTGTGGCTTGAAGACGGCGGAAGGTCATAAAGGTCATCGTTGAGTCCAGTGAGTGCGGTGTTACAAATGTCATTGCAGTTAAAATTGATAATTAAACTTTTAATAAGACTGCGTTTTGGGTAGCTTCACTGTTTTCATGGTCTAGTTTTTCTAATTGATGAACCTAATTTTCAAGTGTACCTACCTTCTGTCAACTAGTTTGGACTAATTGCCGACGCAACTCCGTGCAAAGATACCTCCATACAGGTCCTACTGTGGTATCTGTCAGTGTTCGTGTTTCCTTAGAAATGCTAATGTGGTATCTGTCAGTGTCCAGATTCGCGTTGGCAATTTTCTCGTAGGTGGGGTATCGGTTTGAGTTATCCGGGCAGCAGTTTTCGTAATTCAAATGACTGACATACTGACATCCGCAATATTCAAGTTTTCTTTGTGTACGAAAATTTTGTATGAGAGTGATTTAACGCTCCGCTACCGCTTATGACCCCGCTGTTCTCATAGCCCCATCCGCACACAGACCGACCACACAAGATGTTGTTTTAAATTCCCGATTATTCACACGCTATGTCATTATTCTAATTAAGATGTCTGCTGCCATCATCCTACACAATATCCACCCTTAAACTCGTTACAAATAGAGTCTACATTCCTATGCATAGATAGATAGTAAGTCTTTTATCAAAATTTTGTAAATTCAACCGTATTGTGTAGCAATAAGGTTGGTTTTTGTGTGTACTGTTCTCTTCGTGTAGGGTTCCCCATGAAACATGGCTGATGCAATTACTAATTATAACAAATGATGACTAAATTGATTACTTCATTCACTTAAATTGGGTGAGTACCAAAAGAGAAAGTGGCAGTTGATCACTTTTCAACCTTATCACTAAGGGCATAGGGTTGAAAAGTGGTTTAACCGAAGTAATGTATCTCGTAGTTGTATGATACGTCACCATTGAATGAGGGATGGAATCACCATTTTTTAACCAAGAGCCACATGACCTACCACGGTTAAGCTTCCAGTTGTAAATTTTCCTTTTTCATTCACAATAGTTCAACGGTTAAGGCACAGGCCGGCAATAGACAAGTGTGAGTTTGAATCCTTCTTCTGTTCTACTATTAGATTTGCACCCACTTTTATTACAAGCATTTACTGCGGTAGTGACTCGATATAAAATACTGTTATTCAGTCGCATACGGTTAGACTGGAAGCCGACCCCAACATAATTGGGAAAAGGCTAAGAAGTTGACGACCTTTTTTTTTTTTTTGGGGGGTGGGAAATCATCAAATGACTCCTCCCGCTCTGGGCGGAGCGGAAGGGAGTGTCAGACTCTTACTGACTAAAAACCACCCATGTTCCTTCATTGGCCCTTTATGTTCCAGGGCCGCGGTATCTCTTTCGAACAGTCCCGCAGCCCTGGCAGGCACCGGCCCTTGCGGGCCCCTCCCGTTTGCTGACAACTCTTTGAGGCGCGCGTGGAACACGAACGCGCCGTCGACACGGCCTGCCCGTCGACGTCATACGACGGACGGACGGCGAGCTAGCCCATTACTAACCGTCCACAGGCCCGCGCCTACGGTGGCCGAGAGCCATCACGGCGTGGCCCCCGACGCCCGGTGCTTCTCCCGCGGCGGCTGGGACGTGAGGAGGTTCTCTCCCTCTCACGCTCCGCCGCCTCCTTCGCTAGCATGACTGCTTCGCAGAAGGAGGCGACGGCTTCCCATTCCCTCTCGCCCCGGACCATGGCTTGAACCAGGGCCGGGCGCGAGAGGTCGCCGCCGCCAATCGCCGCTACGAGGACACGGCGGTGCTCCTCCCAAGCGGATCAGACCTCGACGGTGTGCTCCACCGTGTCCTCCGGTCGATCCTCGCAATTGTAGCACCCGGGCGTTTCCTCCCGCCCGATTCGGTGCAGGTACCTCCCGAAACATCCGTGTCCGGTGAGGACCTGCGTCAGGCGGAAGGTGAGGGCGCCGTGGCGCCTCTCAAGCCACTCCTCAAAGAGGGGACTTATCGCCACTATCGTGGCGTGCCCTGCACGGGGTTGCGATAGGCGCGCGAGGACTATGGCCTCCAGATCCCATGGCGGCAATCCGGCAAGGAGGCTCGCCGCCTCGCAGGAGATCGTGCAAGAAGTTGACGACCTTAGGTGGTTTAAAAATCTAGTTACGAAACACCAACATTACGACTAAATTGTGGGTGAATTTCACCGAATCAATTGAACGCGATCAGTATAACAAGCTAAGATAACAGGTACTACTGAGGGGCATAAGGGTGAGAACTTGCAGACCGTCAGTGAACTCGGTAATACATCTACTGCGTTCTAGAGTTCACCAGCTCTGGAACGTAGTACGAATGTATATGCGTTAAGTTTTATTGGTGTAACTAGAAAATAATAATATCTTGGGACAACCAACACACCGCCATCTGAATTCTGATCCCAAACTAGGCAAAGCCTGTACTATGGCAACCAGACGACTGATAAACATACTTATATATTTCTAAATCCATACATGTTATAGATAAATTACACACCCAGGTACAGAACAAATAATCGTAATCATCGCACAAAAATTTGTCCTGTGTGGGAATCGAACCCACGACCTCCGTCCTAGCAGTCAGGGTCACTAACCACTAGACCAACAGGCCTATCAAATAAATACCGGCGTCATTAGAACTAGGTCTTCTATAGGTCTTTCAAAACAGTCCACTTCACACTTGACCATTTCTATAAAACTATATACTTAGAATACAAATAAACAAACAATCATCATCTGCGTGGCCTTTTCCCAACTATGTTGGGGTCGGCTTCCAGTCTAACCGGATGCAGGTGAATACCAGAATTTTACATGAAGCTGCCTATCTGACCTCCACAACCCAGTAACTGGGTAATGTGATACCCCTTGATAAGACTGGATGTCAGACTTTCGGCGTCTGACTACTCGGAACGATTGTCAAAGATCTACAAATGACCGCCCGGGACCAACGCCTTAACGTGCTTTCCGAGGCACAGAGGAAACTCATAATGATGGTCATCCGCGAACCAACCTAGGCAAGCCCGCCTTACTTTGTAGATCGACCCGTGCGGAAACAATAATACTGCATAATAACTCGCCCTTACCTGATATTTGCTTATCAGTTCCTGGCTTTGCTCAAAGGCTTCAATGCTCTTGAAGTCCAGCTTAGCCCCCTTACTGGCATTTTCCTTCAGGTTATGCTGGTTTATCGTCTCTAGAAACTCCGCTAGAGTCAGGTCGGAGGTTGTGGCTGGAGGATGGGCCATTATGGGGATGGGTGGGCCATCCTTGCCGACGATGGTGCCCATCACGATGTCAGCTTCTAGCATGCAGACAGTGCCTGGAAAGAGAGGTTGGTTTAGAATTGTGGCAGCTGGATAACATTAACTGAGGTTTGTTTAGTTCCAACGTCTACCAAACGGAACAGTGATGTACAGGTTCCGGTAAACGTACTGTGTGATAATCCCATAAAGCTAGCAAAGTGTGCCTACCTCGTTGGGCTAGTGGTCGCCAGCGCGACTGCTGAGTACGACGTCCTGAATTCAATTCACAGGTTTGACAAAGTGTTATTGTGTTTTTCGTGCAGGAATTTCTCAGTAGCAGCCACGGAGTCTGGATTTGTGCTCAGTTGATGGCAAAAGGCTCGCCCCCTATTACATGGAACTTAAACATAACTGACGAAATGTGGGTGTACCTACTGTTAGGTACACCTCTGCCTAATCCTTCAGGGATAAGAGACGTAATGTTATGTCAGTGTGTGTGCTAGAGAGTCTCCCAGAGAACTTTCGAACTTCAGATCATCCTAGAAGTTAGTACTAGTCATGGGAAAACGGTCTAAAACTGTCATTATTGTTTACGGCGATTAAACCATAAGAGCCAGAGACTACTCAAAATGAATGTTTGACGTCATTATTCGATGAAGTTACTAGAAAACTGCTTCCTACCCTCTTATTTTTATGTTCTCGCTAGAGATAAAAAAGTTCGGCAACACATTCCTGACCATTAAAACGGGAAACTAACAATAATTACTGAAGTGTAAGTACTCAGTCATTTATCTTTAGAAATAATTTACAATGAAACCAAATATCCGTATTACACAACATCTACACCTATGTAGATTGTACATATTTACGTTACAATTTCTGGCAACTACTGTACTGATTTTGTAAGCAATGTTATTTGCATATTATTGTTTCAAACGATTCGCGCGCTCCGTACACAGATTGTCAAACAAATGGAGTAATTAGTTATTTAAATAAAACACATCTGTGTAAATATTACGCACAATAGTCGTTTCACAGTTATTTTAAGCTCTGATTTTTGGCCATTGTCAATATCACGGTTGTTTTAGTAACAATAAGGTTTTTGTTGAGTTACTTCCATCGACAAGTCTATCAAAATTACAGTGATCTTTATTCTTATTACAATAAGGCTGTTGTTGGGTTGCTGTTGTAAAAGGTAACAACAGACAGTTTCAACGAAATATACATTTGTGAAGTGAAAGCATTTGTTCAATGATGATTATTTGTTTTTTACAAGAGTCATAAATTCTACTTATGGATCTGGGAAGTACGATGCGTCAATGACGAAGATGTTTTAACTTTATGCGTCGATCAACGTCCATAAAGGTTATTTTAGTACCTGATTCTGAAAGCCTGAAGCCGTATTTAGAAGAGCCTAGCTTTATTGTTCTAGTGTGAGAAAGAGACAGAATTATGCAAGACAAATAACGTCATCCCTTTTCTTCAAGCAGCAATCCTGCTGTTAAATCGTATGTTAGGTATAATAACTTACAAAATAGCAAGGGCCGATCGAAGCATAGTATTGAAAATCACACTTTCAGAAACCGAGAGGAAATTATTACAGTATTTCTGTTTATTCTTCATACTTCGAAAGCGTAATATCAGTCTGTAATGTCCCACAGACAGGAAACAGAGCATGTATGTATGGCAGTGCCATGTTTCTCATTCCCTTTACCGATTAAATAAATAAAACAAAGCAATGCACCCACGACCTGCAACTTGAAATATTATAAAAGACGAACGAAGCAAGCATCGTTGAAAGTTATGATCACTTCATTAATTAATTTACTCTGTGGTTTAGTGTACGTGTGAAGCCCAAATCTGTCATAACGTTAATTGTTATAAATTGTTCGTTCCATGAACTGGCAATGTTGGGAACAAGAGCTATTCCTGATGGTGTGTAGTGCGTGTTATAAGCTGAAGAGACTCTCTTAAGATATTAGTGAAAGATCATTTCGTGCATAGTCTTGTGTTGCTTAACTTCGCTTCATTGCCAAAGATTAAGTCGTTATACCACGTCACATATAATTGTTATAGAAATTATTATATAATTTCCACGTTTTAAAAAGGTTTTTAGATTATTAGACCATTACAGGCATTTTTGACTTTCAAAAGTGCCTGTAATGGTCTAATTGAAATAAATGCTTTGAGTTTGAGTTTTCTAAAATATGCGAGATCTCGCAAAATATCGAGGTCTTGCAAGAATACCGAGACATCTAGAATCTTGCAAATGTAGAACGCAAGACGACGAATATCGGAAATTCATTAAAAATTTCTTTCACCGCTACCTCCATTTCATTTGCACCGCAGCCCAAGCTTCTAGTGTTGCCACACTCAATCAATTCACATTACTCTTGTGCTAACAATCGCCATTCCACTCTTTCTACCACCATACTTTAGAAAGGGACAGGAGATAGCTATGGTTGATTGATAGGTGGCACAGCTGTTAGTATTCCTAGTACTGGAATGTAGCTTTAATGGTAAAATTATGAGCTTAAGTGTTAGGTATTTGCTACTGATTTCCTTTGGTAAGCTGTAATTGAGCTTAGCTATGTGGTGACTAATGACTAGATTGATTTTGAAGTCTAATAAACCCACAAAGCAATCATAATTGATTATAGTAAGCTAGAATTTGAGCGTTTGTATTTGCTCAAATTAGCTCAGTCGGCAATCTGTATGTTTTCATGTGTAGCTGTGTACCCCATAAAATTCTTATTGATATACGCGAAATAAAATTATGCCAATCTAAACCTCTAATGGTTTTTGGTAAATCTAAAGTTTAGACTTCTTGTGACTTTATTTCGCGTTTATTAATACGGCAGTATGTCTGTAACAATACCTACCCGTTTTTAAAGTGAGATTAGTGTAAATCCTACCAGTTTATTAACATAAAAGAATTTATAATACTCACTTGCTAGAGTCGCTTGTAGGTATGTCTTGTTATTGACGGCATGAGCCCAGGAAACTGTTGTTAAGTTCTTCATTGGTTCTTCCTCTGACCTCACCACAATGGCTGCAAAAAAAATACAATTTATTACCAGTTCTACTAAAACAGTAGATAATTTTAGTAGAATTTTCAATTATTGTTCTGGCAACACTAAATCGTCAAAATTCTCGAAAGCGGATTCAAGGACGCCCATTGTTTATCGATCGATCTGCAGTACATAATACGTATCTGATAATACCTAAGTGATGTAAATGTACAAACCAGATTCTTTAGTTAATTTAGGTCACAGTTAAATGCTTTAACTTGAAAGTGCAACACTTGTTTTCTTTTTATTTTACAACTTGTAAACAAAGAACGTAACCTCTCAGGAGATGTTTTCGATCACGTTTTTTGTTGTATTTTGCTAGCCAAGTGGCGCTAGTTGTCTACGAAGATTTATGATTTTCCCTGTTTTATTTATTTATTTTATTTATTTTAGTTCTTGATTTCGCCACTCGCAAATCTGATGTTGCTTGTATTTTTTTATGACAGTGGTGTGGTTTTGTTTGACTCGGAAACCGGGCTTTTAAGTCGCACAACAAAAATGTCTAGCAAAATAACATAGATGGGCTAAAATGGTCAGTTTAAATTCCATCAATGGGCAGCAAATTGCAGAATATTTTTAATTCAAATGCTATTGGATTGACCTTGTGATATTGCCTTGCCAAGCCTTACAAACACACGCTTCGGTTAATTAGTTGTTTCCAATTGGCAATCTGCAGAGTGCACATACCTAGTCGTAACTAATTAGCGAAATCAGTTAATTGCTTCCAAGAAGTAACTGTTAGGTACTTAGATGTAAGAATTTCTAGCTATCAATTTTATTGTTTTTGAAATGATTAAAATCGTATAACACATTATAATTATCTTGGAAATCTTAAATGAGTAATCGTTTGGTGAGATTAGATTGGAAATGAACAGTAAAATTAAATGTGCGTTGTCAATCTAAAATTCGCTTGAAATGGGAAAATGGCGGCTTTTTATGGCGTGAATGGCGTTTGATGTTTTTATTGGAAAGTCGAGTTTATTGTGACTGCATTCCTTCTCTGTCTTCGGTCACTTAATAGGGAACAGAGCCTGCGAGGAATTTGAAAATAGGTATTTGAAGAAACTATTGCCATCGCGCTGCGTCAAGCCTGCTCCCATAGAGTGCGATAGGGACAGCTGCAGCTCAGACCACAAAAATTTTGTCGCTATCGACGTTTTGTATTACCCCTTTTTTTCTCCTCTAAGAAAGAATATGTCCAGGTTCCTATCAATTTCTTTTATGTTAAAAACTTTCGAATTTGTCTGGTAGTCCTCTAATCACGGCGCGGCCGTAAAAATGGGGCATTTTTTGTCATTGTTTGGAGGGTAATATTTTTTTTAATTATTTGTTGCTAAAATAATGACAGGGACGTGTCTATAGTAAGACCTTGATTTTATGAAAAAAAAAATGATTGCTCTAGAGGCATTATTCAAGAAGAAAAAAGGCGAATACATTTGTATGGAGAATTGCATTCCCTGTTCCCTCTTAACATATCTTTGGTATAGTCGTTTTAAAACAAACCTGGAGAAAGGAAGGAATTCTATATATAATAAATTTAGTTTGTCTGTCTGCATGTTACAGGCATCATCCAACTACCAATCGTTTTCGTTTATTTTTTGACTTGGGCTAGTGGACGCAAGCGATACAGCTGAGCATGAGGTTTTGGGTTCGATTCTCTGGTAAAGTGATATGTTATTAATTTTTTTTTATCAAGAGTTTTGCCTAAACTTAAACATAAGTGGCGAAATGTAATTAAGGTAGGAGCAAGAGCTGATGGACGCTACTGAAAGTGCCAAACACGTTGCCAAATCAGGGTCAGTCCTAATGCTCAATTTTAATTTTCATTGACACGCTAAGAAGAAGATAAGGTAGGTACAGATAACATTCCTTATGTTACTACCACCTGGAGAATCAAAGGTTTGTCATTAACACTAGAAAGGGGTTATTTACCATGTTTACTGTTTCGGTTCTGATCACCAAATATAGGAACTTCAACCGGGAGGATGGGTTTCAACTGTCGAGAGCATGGAATCCAGTGGTTAACCTAACCTTTTTTTTACAATTTCCTGGATGTCCTCCGCCCTGGGGCGGGCAGAGGGGTCTGTCGAACTGTAACCGACTAAAAACCACCCCGGTGTTCCCTTACACCGGGGTGGTTTTTAGGGGTGGTTTTTACCCCACCGGTACAGTGACGCGAGAACTCTTAGCCTCTAAGTCCCAGGGTGGCGACCCAGCCAATGCACAAGCCGCTTCGTTTTTTTTTTTGGATGGGAAATCATCAAATATGACTCCTCCCGCTCTGGGCGGAGCGGAAGAGAGTGCCAGACTTTACTGACTAAAAACCCATCTGTGTTCCTTCTTTTGCCCTTTGTGTTCCAGGGCCCCGTTACCTAACCTAACCTAACGTCGGGGTGCCCCAAGTCATGAGCTCGCTTCGCTTGCTCTTGCATCTAACAGTTTTTGCCTAAAAAATTCTATATTTTTTCCTCACTGCCCCGTTACTTAAACTCCATCCTTCTTGACTCGAAAAACGTTGTAAAGGAGTTCTTACCATCAACGGTGAGGTTACAAAGTGTTATCTTTAAGTCGTTCGACCGACGACGCACGACAGAGCTACAGCCTTATAATGTTCATTCCTAAAGACTCGACTAAACTCCGACACAAATGACGCAAGGTCCACTCCGGCTTTACTCACTTTATCATCAACCGAATTTACCTTTCCTATCTAGAACTATACTCATTATTTTATCTACCAATACACTCGTGGCTTCATTCGCATGGAGATCAGAAATTATCCCACTACTGCCGGTATGACAAGTTTCCCATGTCCTATCCCAGTCATGGTCCACCTGTGTGCCAAATTTCACCGAAATCCATTCGGCAGTACTGGGCTTCTTGCGAATTTATTGTACATAATGCTATGGATATCATACCACGGTATTTCGCAACCAGCCTGTGGTTAGTCAGCCGTGCATCTGGTGCAAACATTCGCAAATACTTTGATCCAAAGTGTGAGCGGAAGCTCCAACCGTAAATGAGTCATTTCATCAGAATCCAACAGAAATTGGGTTATCTTAGTATAAATATTGGCTTTAAAATGTTTGGGAGATGGTTGGGTGACTAAAGTTTTATATTTGAGTTTGTTTAAAGATTGTATCGACCTGTTATTTCTTTAAAATTGACCCTTAAAAATTAACAAACCGCAACTGGTCTTGTTCTACTCGTCATTAACTAGGTACAAATCAATTGCTTGTTATGAAAGAGTATATCAGCGCTAAGGATGCCGCTGCCCACTCTCCCAACTACGAGAAGATATCTTAGAATAAATAATAACTGTACGATCTCAATAATTCATGGAAAAAGTCTTGTAAATTATTTTATGCACCTGGTAAAACTAAATAGCAAAATAATGTGCTGATTTATTGATATTAAGAAACCAGCAGGAACTTATTTTTTTGTTTTACTCCTCATCTAAGCTAAGCTTCGTCTTTCGTCCCTATTTTTATGTGCAGGCCCCATAACAATTTCAAAAACACACCAATATTTTTTTATATTGCCAGAAAATTTCAGACTCTTAGATATTTAAAAAGAAAAAAATAAGCAAAGGAGACATACCCAAAACAGCCAGAATAAATAGACGAATCATTTTCGTAGTCAAATTCTTTTTTTCTCACTCAAAGAGTTTATTTGTACTTGACAATGTTCGCGGCCGTCCTGTGGCTAACTGGCATACCCTGGCACCTGTTTATTATAAAATTGGCCAATCAAACTGACGACTTGATTGCTTGTAAAGTGCTTTTGAGATGGTACGGCTACCAAGGACAGAGATGACGTTCCTAGGTGGGTTAGGAAGCGTTTATATTGATAACAGACACGCCTATCATGTGAAGCTAGCGTGCATCTGTCTGCATTTCCTGTAGGAGTAAGTATGCTGTTGACTATACCAGTCCACGACCTCAGATGATGCGAGCTGTTGTTCTCTTGTATCCTTCGTTGGTTGAATGCCGTCGCGTGGCAGGACG
This sequence comes from Eurois occulta, assembly GCA_950022335.1. NCBI lineage: Eukaryota > Metazoa > Arthropoda > Insecta > Lepidoptera > Noctuidae > Eurois > Eurois occulta. Next base: position 1,592,885 of record OX465487.1, on the reverse strand, counting down.
CATCGCAACCACTCCTGCCACGTTCCCCTTAGAAGTTTCTTTCGTTACTTTTCTACGCAGTGACAACACGCGTTTCGCTTTAGCTTATAGGATAGGTCGTGGCAGAGCGGTTAGGTCACCCGCCCATGCATTAGGAATTCTGGCTGTGTCAGCCAAGCGGCAGTCAATCCAAGAATTCTCTCAATATTTCGGTTGCTGTAGTCAGGCTGCAAGGTGTCACAAGCAGATTATAGGATTTTTTTTATTGACACACATTGGATACTTTTTGCCCCATGGGATAATTACCGACCTCCACGTGGTAGAAGAGAGGCCGCAGGCAAAAGCTAGTATAGCTGCCAGGCATTACCGGTTTTTCCAACTATCTGAATTTATACTGAAAATAAAAACTGGCTGCTTCGTTTTCAGGGTGACCTCTGTTTATTTAACTATCCTAATTTACAATGACGTAATATTCTTAGAAGAAATCCTCTTTATCCTCTGTCTAATAGAAGACATCCTACATGAATATTATGTAAATACCTACCTTTATGTATAAGTATGTGTTCGGTCGGTCCATCCAAGCATCTTGTGTGAATTCATCCTACCCGTAATCTGTATCTTATTTCGGCGACCGTTATCTCAATTTATCGACTAGGTTCATCCAGTTTATATTTGAATGACATATACGTAAACGTGTAGGTAAGTTAACAACTAAATAATATTGTTTAATAAAATACTCAACATCTGAGAGTAAGATCCACTTGTACCTTAACTCATAAGCGTCTAACAAATTTAAAGGTATGTGCTGTGAGGGAGACACCATAATTGTCGGTTTCAATCACGTGTGGGAAGGGTCGAATACTTATAGTTTTTACCAGCTCTGACATCTCTGGGTAAACAGACTTCTGACTAACTTGAGACCAGCCCAAGAAAAACAGCATGGCATAAGCATAACCAGCCTATTACTCTAGAGAGGGGATGGGTAAAACCACCACGCGATGTTTTCTTCACCGTTTTGAGACCAGAGAGTAATGCACCTGCCTTAGTTCGATCCCACAATTTACTGCTCGGAAGTCGAGACCGCCACCACTGGGCTACCGCTGACATCTCAGACAGAGGAAAACAGTAATTGACCTCAGAAGGTTGCGAATTTCTACGTCTTGGCCTCAACCCTAAGACCTCACGAAGACGTGGTTTTGCTGGACTTAATTTCTTGCACAGAAATGGTTACTTTGATCGTCTACTTTGCCATTCCCTTGCCTATTTGGTGTCGGTTATCTTAACGTTTCTGCGCCAAGACAATCTACTTTGGGTTGAAGGTTCCCACAATTGGGATGGCCCTCTTTATCGCCTTGCTGGTGGATAATACAAATCAGGAGTTTAGAGCAGCATCATCTGCCTTTTCCCAACTACATTATGTTGGGGTCGGCTTCCAGTCTAACCGGATACAGCCGACTACCAGTATTTTACATGTAGCGAATGCCCATCTGACCCTCACAACCCGGTTAATGCTGGGCAATACGATATCCTTTGGTAAGACTGGTTGTCAGATATTCGCGACACTGAATTTTGTAATGACTATCAAAGATCTACAAATAACATCCAACCTAGGCAAGCACAGCTTAACCTGAAGATTGATCCGAGCTGCTGTTATTATTTAGCCACGAACTCCTTGTATGGAGCAGCATATTTCAAATCGAACCAGCAATTCGACCAAATCTAGACCAAATACGCACTCAATACCTACAGTCCTACATCCATTCCCACCACTAATTCATTTTCTCACTCGTACCAACACATCTTCCACTTTATTCCCTAAACTATAAAAGTCACGACACACGCATTTGAACTAGATGGCTCCTGATTGGCTGTGCAGACGGCAATGTCAACCGACCCCAGGATGAGGTGATGAGGATGCAGGATGTGGTATTGTGTTGCAGTCTAAGAACTAGGCATAATGGCGCAGTCACGTGTCTGGTCTAGATTCTTGCTAGATGTTTCGTGGAGACCTTCAAGGAGTTATATTTGTATTAAGTGTAAAAAGTCGTAGTTGCTTCGAAATGGCTCAGAAAGTCAAAACTCGTTGTGGTCAAACATCAAAGGAGCCACGACTTGACACGTGAAAAGAAAAACTTTGCATGGCTGTTTTGTAGACTGTTTTAAGTTTTCCAGAACCCGTTGTGGTTTAATTTTTCACTCAATGAGCTTTTTCGGGCCACTGTGGGCTTTTGTTTAGTTAGGCTAAACAAAAGCCCACAGTGGCCGTGGCGTGTGGCAGTGTAGTTGACTATCCGAAGTATGAACCCAATAAAAATTTGCCCGACCCGGGAATTGAAACCAGGGCCTCATGCTCAGCAGTCGCAATCAACGAGGCAGCCCTACTTCTTACGATCAGTGATGTTTCCCACAAATATAGTACTAGCTGTGGTCGGTGCAGCGCACCATGTCTTCTTCCATACAACTCGTGTTCACTCCCTCCTAGCAACAACATCACACCAGCCCGTCATCGTTTCTTCGAACTCCTAATTTTATTGTCCTCTACGTTTAGGCAGTTGTCGCGCCGCCAACGATGATCGAGAAGCGAGTAGAGCTAGAAACTAGAAACGCGTTGGCGAGCAACGAGAAGCGAGTGTGTAGTTCCGATAGATTTGTCGCTGGGTTATAAGCGAGTGTGCGAGTGCGACGGGCGATTACTCGCACCATTCGCTCGGGGCGGCTAGTCCTGCGCAACACTGCACGCACTACGCACGTGTTCCCGTCCCGATAACAATGATAGTTATTAGTTGTAGTAATTGTTCTGAATTCATAATTAATTATATATGTGCACTCGGATCCGCACTATAGGTATAAATGACCGCTGGTTGGTCTCTTGGCGTGAGCTCTGACCACCAAGCGAACATCGCTGAGCAAGTATCGCTGAACGAGTATTACCTTTGATAGCTTTTGTCGCTCAGCGAGAAACTAGTGGACTGTGGAGCGAGTCCTCACCGCCAGTGTAAACAGACAGCGATCAACTATTAATATATTGCATATCTTTTGTTTACACGGAATGTGTACGTTTCTTGAGCGAGAAAATAGCCGATAGTTAGTCGCTTCCTCGCCGGCGGTTGGACTACTGCCTTACTTGTACTTACGACAAGTCAAATAAAGGTAAAATAAAACCATCAAAATATTTCAACTATTTTTTTTTTATATTTTCAACATTTACGTATTACTTCTTTGTACAAATATTATCTAAATTAACATTCACATTATTATTACCACGATATCATTTTTTTTCTTGATGTAGGGTATTGTCAACATTTTTACAAGCACAGACCACACACATGACCACAAAATAATTTTACTAGACCTTAGTACCACACATTAGATTTTAGACCACATAATAATAAAGATAGCGGCAATGCGGTGGGTTTTTATTATATTTCACGACCACACTAATTAGGCATTTTTGTTTTGTAAATACAGCGACTGAAAAACTAGTATCGAAGAGTCCATTATGAGCAATTTATTTGGCGCAATTTCTTTTAGTGCGGTCAAATATTACTTTGTTTTATTTCTTAAACTAGATATTTACAAAATAACAAATTATTATTAATACTTACTTACTATTGTCATTTATAAAAATATTATAAGAAAATAATGCATAAGTTTGTTACAAAAATAGCTCTGCTTTATTTTGTTATACTGCACATATTAATTATACAGCAAAAATAATGTGTAAAAAAGGTAATAATGCTATTTAGTCATTAAAAAACAAAAATATACGGGATATTAAATTCATACCAAGTGGCATGAAATTGTCAAAATTGCCATGAAAAATAAAATAATAATATCTTAGTTTATCACAAAATTCAATGAGCTTTTATATTGTTACTACAAGATTATTTTTATTTCCTATCGTTACTGGAATGATACTTGACATGGAAAAATGTTCTATTAATAAAATCTATTAAATCTAATGTTTCTTTCTTTTAGAAAAACATTATAAAATCTCTTTGGTCAGTAACTAATAATACATAATATAATGTAAATTCTTTACTAAGGTATAGTTATTATCACAAATATTATAATACTTTTATTTAGAACTACATTTTACAAGAATATAAAAAAAATAGTATATTTTGTTCTCCTTAAGAAGCTCTAAGAACTCTGTTTTATTTGTGATAATAACAATGTCCTATTAAAACTAACATGGCAACGTTTAGAAATATCAACACGAAGTTATTTACACACTTTACATACTGTCAATATCACAGGACATTCTGATACGCATACTTCTTACAAAACATAATTTCACTATAACGATATTTTCTCATTTTTTATTATTTTATCATTTCAAATTAAGTTCTGCGGGTTTGTCACCCCTGTTTTTGTGAATGTATTTAAAAATATATACTTTTTTACATGATTTCCAAACACTGGTAAATTATGTTGTTTTTTTTTTGTATTTTTGCTGGACGGAGTCACAATAATATGCGCGTAAAATGTAATGGCGTTTTGCTTCCATGAGAAGATATTGTAACGGATATGACAAACCTCGTTTTTAGTAATAATTAAGAACTTTATCATGGCCCAGGCATGCACTAGTCATTTTTTACTTCAAAACCTTACAAAAATATCATTTTAATTTGCTTATATGACGATCTAAGGTCTTATTCAGACCTGGAAGTCAAATAAATCTGTGGACGAATCAATTCGTCATTCACAACATCTATTTTCAACGAACGGTAAAATTTTTAGACCCTTCGTAGATCTACGTTCCATATTTGTATATGTACACAAACTAGTTTAAAATTCATATGGGGTTGAGCTTTAATTCGGCTTCGTCTTTCGGCTTTTCATAGACACACTCCTTTTTTATATACTGAGGTTTTCTCGCCCAACAGGTTGCCATAGTAACGAGTGCTGCAAAGACAAGAGCAGAGCAAGCGCAGACCGTTCCGCCCCAATCAAAGATGGCGCGCACGAACCGGAGTTCGGCGATTACTGCGTCGTCCATCTGGACTTTTTGTTCTACCCAGAATATTGGGAACAGCATTCTGGGTACATTATGGTAGAGGCTGTGGACAATGGAAAATAAAATAAGATTGAAGTTGGACTGGAAGAGAAAGACACATGTTTGGAGTGGATTTTGTATGCAGAGTTTTTGTAGCCGGTTAAAATAAACTTGGCACTAAGAGGATTCACAGATCTCCTGCAACTGAGACTGAGCTAACAATGAGTTATTTTTTATTGTGTGCTGAAAGAAAAATGTTAGAATTACCACCAACATTGATGCAACTCTTCGATGTTTTTGTGAAAATAAACGATCTAGAAACAATGTTCCAAATAATATTTCAACCAATAATTCAGTATGCTAAGCTAGTATGAAAATATTATTTTTTAGTAAGTTGTCACTTGATACAAAATACTACGCTACGAGTGAAGGTAAACTTTCTAATCCAGTGGATATGTAGTCTGGAATATAAACAAAAGCAATATTAGAAACATACTTAACGTTTTCACTTGGTTCCAAGTAGATATTGAGCTGGAACCTGGCCGCCACATCGAGTGGAACACCTAGTTTCTGAAAACGGAAGAAAGAAAACATGCTTTAATTCTTCTCTTTCTTTTGTTTGATTATTATCTTTTCTCGATAGGCGGAAATAAGCCATTCTGAGATAAGCAAACATTGGAAAGACTTCGACTGCCTCCTTAGTCTGGTGGAGGATGAACTCCTGCGTTTAATGTCCATATTTGGCAGTGCTACTGTATTTCCAAGTAACAGATTGGCGTCTAATTTGCTCCAATAGGACTTAAACAAAATTGTCAATAAATGGCGTCGTAGGCATACCTTTCACGTCTGTCAACTCTTCGGAAAATACTGCTGCTGTTATTATTTAGTAAGAACTTTATACTAAAAGGCTCAACAGTAAAATAGATAGAATGAGCATCTGGATCGAGCTATATGACAGTTTCCTCAGGATGTTTTTCTTCAACCTTTTCAGATCAGTGATGAAGAAATAATTTAGACAAAGTAAAGTGCCTATCAGGATTCGAAAACACGACCTACAAATATTCTAAAGCCGTTTCCAAAAGGCCATCACTGCTCTTAAATGAAATGGGACATACCAATCAGCAAACCTGACTGCCAGGAAAAAGACGTGTGGCGCCGACCCCAGGGACGTGGGCCAAGGTCAGATGATCATGATGATGATGACCTATCAGCAAACATAACAAGGTGTATACTCACAGGCTCAACAGCAAAATAGAACGAATGAGCTTCAGGATCCGGCTGCAAGCCGGTCACGTGCTCCCTGAGCTGCGCGTCGCCGTGCAGGAAGTGGGGGAGGGAGAGGAAGGCGGGGGAGCCGAACCGGCACGCTGACACGTTCATCACGCCAGACCAGGCGCACTCGCCGTTGCAGAAGCACGTGTTGGAAAGAGAGAAGGATGCTGGAAGAGAATAGAAAATGAGATTCAGTCTTTAGACCTGAAATTGTGAAACGACGACATATTGATCAAGTTTTATAGTAGTGTAGTAAACGTGTGGCTAATAAGGCGCTATCCATTGTATGTGGATAATTCTGTTTTGAAAAGTAATCAGATAATCTCTTGACTCAGATGTTGCAACTATACACATGTAGAAGCTAACCAGTTCTGTCACATGTCACACTATGGGAGATTGTGGATGACATCGTCTATTTTACAACTGAATCGATTAAAAGAGAACTTCGCAAATTAAATTGAATGTGATCGGACCTTCTTCAAGAGATGTCAGAGGCAGGATTCCATGGCAATGTGACGCTGATAGCTCTTGAACACTGTTGAAATGTTGAAATGTGCTGATCAGCGCAGATTCATACGTGAAATTCGCCCTAAGTTGGTTAGATTCATGAACCTATGACACCAGGGTGAGATGAAACTAAGAAGTATGAAGACTCACAGTTATCAAAGCTGCTCTGCGTGAGCGCATACTTGTTGTAGACTAGCCCGTCCTGCTCGCCACTATCCACGTACTCCATGTTGACAGTCCTGCACAGGTCCGGCACGAACATCGGCAGGGTGGAGTCCTCCGTCAGGTTGCGGGCTATGAACTCACCGGCGCTGCCTGAAAGCTGGAAAATTGCCATTTTTCTTTTATTGTTTCAGTAACCAAATGTTCTTGAGTTTGCTAACGTATAATGTGAGTGAGATAGTTTGGATGTTATGGGTAAAGACAAAGTTCTTATTGTTTTCAATGGTTGGCTTATGAATTGGTCTTAACAGGCTCTTTGTTCCCAATCTGTCACTGGTTTAAACCAAATTAATGTTTCATTATAATGTTAACTATAAAAGTACATTGCATTCATACTACGTCGCAAACTTTGGTCAACAAACTTAAAGTTATTTTTATTTTTTGCGCTATTTAGAGAAGATTTCATAAGTAGCACACTAGTAGTGCAATTAGTAGATACTGTTAAATTGTACTCACTTTAGCGCACTCGCCATCATAGTACGGGAGGCGGTCCTCATAGTTCCACCGGAGGATCTGTCCGGGTATGGTGCCGCTCAGCTGTCCCGTCGACACTTCCATGTAGCCGTCCGTCTCCAAGGAATTGTTCCTCTGAAACAATAGATGAGCAAGATTAATTTACAGTATCAGAAACTGCTCAAAGATATTTAAAGTATTTTACGAGAAGCATAAAATGAAGGTCCAATACTCATGTTCCATGCGTGTAGATGATGCCTATCATTGGAAAAGGAAGTACTCCACAGCCCAGGATCTTAACCACATATTCTGATACACAGTGTTAAAGAGATCAAAGCGCAAACTGTTCTCTGGAATTAAGCCTTTTTCGAATCTGCAATTCCATACAAAAGTACAATCTACAATGTAGATTCAAAAAAAATGAATCGATCGACCAATCATTTCGATGAATCGAAATGATTCGAAAATGAATGGAATAGCTGATTGCACTTTTTATAGCAGATGCCACACTGAACTGGGGTCTAGAATCATATGCCAAATTCATGATAAGCGTTTGTGCGTCGATTTACACCTTGAATAGTTTGTACCATCTCGGCAAAAGAATCTAAAAGCAGACTGTTCTGTTAAGATCTAGAACACACATTGCATAAGGGTCATATTCAAAATAATTGTATATTTACTACTGTCTTAATGTCCAACCCAATTATTTTTATAACGAGATACAACTGACTAGAATTTCATAAACAAACAGATTAAATGTTTATTTGAGCTTAATAAAAAACAACGAAACATTTGATACAGCTAAACAATTCATTAAAAAAAAAGAAACCAAACATTGCGTAGTTTCCGTTTCATACAAGTATTCAATGTCCACGTCTTTGACGGTAAACTAAAAAAATAATTTAACAAATAACCATTACACAAAAGTTAAAAAAAAAAAACTATATTCAGAGAATAATGTTTAAACTTTCAACACTTCACTAAACAAAATATAAAATACTATTTATTGTTCTTCAAATTTAATTTATTAATGAGTCTCCTGATTTTACACATATCTGTTATTCTTCTCTGTTATGCTATTTTAATATTATTTCCATGGTAATAAATAAATTTGATATACTGGCAACATTAGTCCACTACCTGTCACTACACGACGTAAGAATAAATGATCGGCCATTTTGTTCAACATAGTTTCTCAGGTCGTTTCGTTGTCGAAGAAAATTAGACTTTAAAAAGTAAATATTCAATGTGAGACTTTTAAAATAGCGGTAAGTAAGTTTACTGTTTTATTACTCATACTAGGAAATGTCTGTATTGTGCTAATTGTTTTAAATATAAAATATTCGTATAACATTTAAATTAGTGTAGAAATAAATAGATTTGTAGGTTAGACACGTGCAATTAATTCATATACGTTATTTTATCCGTCACTTCTTTCTGTTACGTAACAGATATGAATGATTAGGCGTTATTCAAATGGTGTTACATATGCATTAATGATAATTGATTGACAAATTAAGGATATTTGTTATTAATTTGAAAATTTTGGATATTTGTTTTTTTGTTTTGTTATTAATTTTTCATTGTAAGAAATTAAACTTTTCTTGCATGAAAATTGTATTTTTTGAGAGTATTTTTTAAATTATTTTTTCATTAAAAAACTCAATTGTTAATACCTACTGTAAGTGCTTAGTAGTCAGCTAACAAAAAAGTAGCATCCACACAGAACTCTAATTTTAAAATCATGCAGTTTCATATAGATATCCGTGTGCAGTTTAAACTGCTTTACGAATTGTTCATTGATTTATAGTAATTATACCTACTAAAATACGATCACCAAAATGTTGTTTCATTATGTACCCACCTAGCGACCCGCCCCGGCTTCGCACTCGTTATCCTGTTATACCTAATTTAAGTAGGTGGACTGTAATAGGTATGTATAGGTAGTGATAGAGATGATGGTATTCTACTATCCCAGGTGTTTTAATTAGCTCAATGTTAATTATTTATTTTACAAATGTGTGCTATTTAAACTTGCCCTAATAATTCCTTTCTGTTATTTTTCTGTTACAATCAAATAATATTCATATTTGTTTCCTATCCGTAACTTACAATTATTTTGAATATGACCCATAAATAGAAAAAAAAACTTTGTAAGATATCTCACCTCATAAAACCAAGCAAACTTGTCAACAGGCGGTGCCCCTCCCGTGGTGCTGGAAGGCAGACTCTTCGCCAGGTCCAGCAGAGGGTCATCATAGCCATCGAACAGCAGTTCCCTAGCCAGCTTTGAGACGGCTATTTTTTGGTTAAACATAGCCAGACCCATAGACAGGCCCTTCTGCTGCAGGAAGCCCCAGAATCTGGAGCGGTAGACCGCGGACTAGAATTTAAAATGAGGAGATTATACAGTGTGGTCTTTTTTAGAATTATCAATTATATTTATCAGTGTGACATTAAGTAGTAACTTCTTCGAGTCAAGACGTTACTTAGCACATACTTTAGATAGCCGTTAACGTTGTCATTGTCGCACAACAATCAAATTACAATTGCAAGGCAATCAAAGCACGTCTTGTAACGTTTATAGATTTCGACCTTAGTAATCGGTAGGGTTCGATTATCCTTACATAATTACTATCCCGTTTAATCAAACCACGACTATTCTCGACTAACCACTTATTTAGGTTAAGAACGAATACCAAAATAAGGCAGAAACTACTTCTACTTTTATTTGTTCGGGAGCTTTTACTTTGACCCTGGCAACATTTCAGAGTATAAACCTCAAAATCGCGAACTTTTTTTTCGGATGGTCCGATTGTTCCTCCTCGTACAGTTTGTAAACTGGGAGAGGTTTAATTGAGTTACGGAACTGCGAATGTTTTAATCGTTACAAGTTCCCCGTAATCGGTTTACTGACTCTATGCGAGTTAATGAGGGACTGTGAGAAGTTTACCTGGAAAGCTGTTCTATGTGTAGAGGAATATACAGGATTTTATAGAATAAATGGACAACTGTTTAATGTATGATAACATCATGCCTGTAATCTTGGAAGGGTTAGGTAGAGGTATACCTGTAGCACATCCACATTTTGACAGTTCTATTTAAGTCCCTTGTAAACGAGGGCAAGTCTTGGTGCCATCAGGCGGATACAAATCAAAGCTCCTGGCTACTACTGAGAAATCGCGGATGGAATAACCCAATAAGACTATGCTAGGCAGTAGAGCTAGCAACCGCTAGACCACTACCAATAAGGAAATATTAGGCACCATGACCTGAGCAATTCTCAGAATGCCCATCCTATATATGAGAAGATAGATTTCAGTAAAAGTAATACCTACTTAATAATCTAGGAAGAGAGCTATACCTACTGTACCTAGTTATGTGTATATTGATTAATCTTCTTGGCATACCGCTGTTAAACCAGCGATGCTTTGTGTTGAGATGTTTATGTATATCAAAATGGTTTGTAACAATGTTTTGATTGGCCTGTTGGTCTAGTGGTTAGTGACCCTGACTGCTAGGACTGAGGTCGTGGGTTCGATTCCCACACAGGACAAATCTTTGTGCGATGAGTACGATTATTTGTTCTGTATCTGGGTGTGTAATTTATCTATGATATTTAGAAATGTATAAGTATGTTTATCAGTTGTCTGGTTGCCATAGTACAAGCTCTGCCTAGTTTGGGACCAGATGGCGGTGTGTTGGTTGTCCCAAGATATTATTATATTTTTGCATAATAAGCGTAAGAAAACTTACAGCAGCAATAGCATTAAGCGTCGTAATGTTATCCTGAAGGGTTCCGTTCGAGGACTGCTCATCGAAGAACCAGCTCCTCTGTGTCCTGTACGCCACAGTACCGTTGTTGTCATGCCACGTTATGTTCACGTGTTTCCTCTTCTCGATGAAACGATATGGACCTGGAAACAGCAAAGAAAAGGGTGATAAATCCACAATCGAAAGCTATTCAGTCAAATTAGGTGGAGGCTTGGCACTACTTCTGCCACAATGAAAGCAAATAATCCTTGAGAGAAATTTAAACAAAGAATAGAGGACTCGAGTACTCTAAAAAGATGAAAATCTTTCAGGCATATCAAAAATAGGCTGAAAGATAGCACGTTTTGACGTGAGAACGTCTAATAAATCGATGAACGCCGGCTACATGCACGAAAAATAATGACTCATGGTCCCGTTACGCTCAGTGTACGCTTACGCTGCATCTATGTCTCTTCCACTCGATTGGCCTATACGACGTTGTCACGTTAAACTATCGTCCGTAAACCAACTTTACAGGCAACCAATTTTTTTTTCTTTTTCCTGTTTGTCCCACTGCAGGGCAAAGGCCTTCCCCAATTACTTCCATGTGCTCTTTTCCTGTGTCTCCTCGAACCAGCCCTAGCGGTACGGTGACAGCACTTTTTTCAAGGTCAAAATGAAGTTAAATTAAGACGGTCCCCCAAAACAATCTTCACCAATTCCTAGTGTGTTACCTGGTGAGAAGAACTTGTTACTTTAGCCTACTTTGTGATGTTTTTTTCATTTACTTATCTTTCATTGACTTGAATGTGCCCTGGTGGCTGAGAGAATGTCATGCTCACACAAATGTCTCGCTGATGGTGGCGGGTGTGTCGGGTCATTTAGTTCCCTTCAATATGGTTGAGTTGAATGGCGCTGATCCATGCGTCATGTTCGTGAACGGGCGCTGTCAGTTGGGACTGGTCATCTCTTAGCTGTCACGGTTTATTTTAATTACTTTATTTTTAAATTGTTAGTTTAATCTTTTACTCTGGACGCTCTTAATGTGCACGTCTTTGTACATCGTTCTCACATGTATGTATAATCTCAACATGAATGATGTAACCAAGATTTTGTAACAATATTTTGATTAAAAAGAGTGTCCATGGAGTTTCTTGCCCATTCTTCTCCATAGAGATCTACGATTTGGAATGTGCAACTACAGTACTTTCGCAAGTTATTATGCCTTGTGACTGTGACTGTAGCTTAGCTTTTTTGTTTTTGACTTTCAAAAGTGCCTGTAATGGTCTAATTGAAATAAATGCTTTGAGTTTGAGTTTGAATGGATATTGAAATAAATGCTTTGAGTTTGAGTTTGAGTTTGAGTGGATATGTATAGCGACTCAGATTTATAACTTGTAATATTTTCTTTTTTTTATTTATCCTCTTTATTTATTTATTGATTTTGAATGAGAGAACGTCGAAGGCCTTGTAGATTCTTCAATTTGATGACCTTTTCATTAGTGTTTGGAATTTTGAAGTGAATTTTTAAGTCGCTTAACCGATGGGTGAGAAAGATGTGCCATTTTCAAAAAGCTCTTATATTATACGACGTTTTTTGTTGTTGTTGTTTTGGCTTTTAACTTAAAATATTTGTCATGTCAAACGATATTTGAATAATTTTATTAGTGGAAAACTTAGTGGTCAATAAAAATAACCATTCGTGCATTTTGATAATAATTTACATTTATTTTTTTAATTAGCTCTTTAAAGTATCCTACCATTTTGTTTTTATTATTATTATTTATTTATTTTTTAAATGGCCTCTCGCAGCGCATCAACTTTACTAAGGTTGAAGCTGCTTAACCGGACAATAGGTGCTTAACCGGACAATTTTGTTTTTATTATTCTTTTTTTACATTTTTATAGACACACTAGCTGTTGCCCACCACCTTCATTCGCGTGAAATTATTATAAAACAACATTACTTTCCTTTTTGAATCGAATACTGTTACCAATTTCAAGGGTTTTAATTTTGTTTGCACGGAACCCTAATTCTTATTCAAAAAAATAAAAGTAGCCTCAGTTACTCCTTATGACATCAGCTATCTGCCAGTAAAAATCCCGTCAAAATCGGTCCAGCCGCTTCGGAGATGAGCCGTTTGAATCGGATTTTGTTCACAATTTCAAGGGTTATAATTTTTATGCACGGAACCATAACTATTTTTCTAAAATCAAAGTAGACCTATCTTAGATTTTATAACATCAGCTATCTGCAAAAGTAGTAGTCAGTAAAAGTCTCGTCAAAATCGGTCCAGCTGTTTCAGAGATTAGCCGGAACAAACAGACAGACAAAATTTTAAAATAATGTGTTTTTGTTAAAGTACCGTTATACTGTCATAATGCATTCAGTAAAAACCAATTATTTTGATATTACAAACATACACTTCAATTTTATTTATTTGTATGTGCATTAAAAGTGTTTTTGTGAAAAAAAAAAACCTATGGCCTAGGTTTAAAATTCAGAATAATAATAATAATATAATTTATTTAAATAATAAACATTATGCAAGGCAACTCTAAATTCAAAAACAGCCTATTAGTGTTTTGTCTGTCCATCTGAAACCTATCTCTGATTATAATCTCTGTTAAGAGTATCTGAGATTTTAATCAAAGATAGGTTTCACTTTACTTAATAATGAGTTGTTAAGTAGTTAAAAAGCCTTTAAAATTTTATTCAATATTAATTTGTTAATAATACAGGATGGAAGAGACACCAATAATTTAATCGACGAAGTATTACGAATTCGTAATTATTCGTCGATTATTTCAAAAAACAGCTCGGTTCAAAATTGGAAAAACTTGAGATTAATCTTTTAAAAGTCGTACCGAAAAACTTGTGTCAATCTTTTGAAAGTCCTTCTACAAAATATAAAAGAATTTGCAACCTATCGCCACTTGCCTAGGTCCGCTTTTCGTTAAATGATGAACAATGGAAATTCAACCTGAGACCTTTCACACTTACAAGTTCGACTTTAAGTTGTCGGATCTAAATTAATTTAAGTCTCATTTTACACGTGTTTTTGAACAAAATAAATACAGGTATTTTTTAATAGATTTTAATGAGCCTGTTGTCTGCATTAAAGATAAACTCTTGTTATGTTTATTTATTGTTCTAGACTAGTAAACAGGTGACCTACTCTTAGAGCAGAAGTAATTCTATTGTGGGAAAGAGATGGCGCTAGACGACCTGTATTAGCTCTGTCTCTTTCCCACACTGGAACTACTCCTGCTTTAAGACGTCATAGTAACCCCCAGGACGAGACGAGACAGGTTGTCTGATGGACAGAATCTTCTATATCTGCACACACGTGCAATGTCAAAGTCAAAATAAATAGTGTTCACGTTGAGAAACTTCCCTTAGGTCGTATTTACTCGTGCTACAAAACTTCTACTAGTTATAATATTGAGACAACGGAAAACGGCTACAGATGTTTTGTTTTTTTTCGTCCTGGCCATATAATGTACGTACGTGCGTAATGTACACAAAGCAAACTTAATCGGTTTGCAGGGCACACCACAAAGATGTTGGTGTGCGTAAAATCAACTGGTGTATTACTTCGCCTATTTGTTAGTGTTTGCTTCACTATAGTATATGTATAATATGAGGTAAAGAATATGAAGCATCAATTTAACCCTATGACTAACCGGTGTCGTGGCATAGATGTGTAATCATTCGGCTGGTAAATCAAGTGTCGTAGGATCGAATCTGCGCCGCTGGCGTCAACTTTTTGCATTATTAAAAAACTTTTATTTTCATTTTGTTGAATTTTTATTGTAATTTACCTGATAATAAGAACATTATTCGAAAAAAAATATGGAAGTAAAAATTAAACAATTTGTATTAAGAAATCAACAACATTTATTGACTAGGTTTTTTTTTATATTATAATCACAAATTAAAAAGTTTTGTGCATGACAAATATTCTAAGTCGGACAAGAAATAACGTTACTTTTCTTATTCAAGTGGATAATTTATTTATTAGTGAAATGAATAAACATGTTAATAAGATAGATATTAAGATACAGGTATCCTAAATTGTTATCTCACTAACAATAACATCACTCACATAAAACAAATCGAATTACCCCCTGATATTTTTATTAATATCCTATTGGTGCGCCTTCGCTATCTATGACTTATTCATGCACGAAGTAAATGTCTCCACTAGACCTGCATGGAAGAATATTTTTTTTTATGATAGCGCTCACCATCTTTTCGCCACAATATTTTGCGACCGTCCTTGTCTGATTTAAAACATTTTTCATCTCTAAATATAACTATATTATTGCACCAATCAAAATCTAAATATTCTCTTGCGAAGCGTACCCGGTTTTGCCTGTGAATATCTGACATTCAAATTTTCTTGGCTGGCCTACAACATTTCACACCAGCTGCTCGCAAGTGGTTTCGTACAGTTTGTAATGTCACGTCATGTTTAGTTGCCGTGGAACGAGTAGTGAGGAAGGGCTCAGCGGTATGCGTAGCAACTATATCAGATGCCAATCTGTGAATGCAAATCCAGCCTTTGGTCCCGGTCGGCAAGGATCAATGCTTCCCGAATCTGCATAACGATGGACCCACAATTGCACAGTCCTTCTCTGTGAACAATAATAAAATATTGTTACAAAAAACAACAATCAATAACATGTGGATTATTTAAACATATTAAACTTCTAAACATCATAATAACATTTTGTTACTCACCGATATCTTTAAACGTCTCGCAATTTCACTAATTGAAACATTTTGCTCATGCAAAAGAATTATTTCAGCTCATAAAAGTGTGGTTCAATGATTCATATTGATTCACAAATAAAAGCACTTCTCAAAAAACGCAGGGTATAATGTCTAAAAACGTAACGAAACCCCAATAGTCAATAGCATTATGACGATGAACTTAAACTACTAACTTAAACATGATTTGTCATTTTTAGAGGGTAGACAACTAATACATTCTAACCTGTAACACATTGCCTCAGCCAATCACAGCGCGCCACTCAAGCCAGCCAATTACAGCCAAGCCAAGCCACCGCCATAACTACCGGACGCCTCCGGTGGGGGAAAAGCAATATAATGCCCTGCCAGCTCAATTTTGCTCTCTTGTTCGTGTTGATACTCTTAAGTGGAAACTCTGTCCAAAATTATAAAGTGTGATTATACAGTCTGTCTTTGTATTTTATGCCCTTCTGTTTCATCTTCAGAAGTGGGATAATTAGTAAAAGCTATGAAACGTAATCACGCCGACGCGACAAGGGTAGGATGTAAGGCAGGTAGGCGTGAATCCCAATGTGAAAAAGGATCCGAATCGAGCAGCGATGAAAATAACGACATATCACCAGACACACCGCCAGCCCGGAAAATCCTTAGAAAACTTTTAGAAACCGAGGTACAAAAAGCCATGCGCGAGTTGAACGAAGATATACCCTCCATCACCACGAGAAAAGAACTCCGCGCGGTCTCACTGATACCAGAGTTTGACCCCGACAGTGAAGAATGCGCTACTGCGTCAGCATGGCTCAAAAAGGTCGACCAACTCGGCGAGATTCATGGCTGGAGTGAAACTACAAAGTCATTTTACCTGCAAGACAGATTAAGAGGTCAAGCTAGAAGATGGTACAATCGGCTAGATGAATACGATTATTCCTGGGACGAGTGGAAGCAGATGTTGATCCGTGCGTTTCCCCGGCATCGCGATTTCGGGAACATGTTAGAAGAGATGATGAACAGGAAGAAACAAGCTACAGAATCGATGACGAAATATTACCAGGACAAAGTGGCCATGTGCTTCAGGTGCAAGTTGTCCGACAACGCGACTGTTTCCTGCATCATTCGTGGCCTACCACCATCACTCCAAGCGAATGCAAGAGCTTACCAGTGCGAGAGACCTGAAGAGTTATATGAAGGCTTCCTTTGCGCGCTGGACGATTACCAAGCTCCATCAACGTCGAGCGGAACACGTGCGCCAAATAAAGATGCCAGCAATCGACAAGGTAACGATAAAAAATATACTCCTATCAACCCGGACGTCGACCCGTGTCCGCGCTGTAAAAAAACTGGCCACATACTACGTAACTGCCCATATCCAGATTCTCGAACATGCTTCAAATGTGGTAAGCAAGGCCACATTGCTACGCGCTGCGTAAACGCCCCGAAACATGTGACACAAGTCGATGATAAAGTCAAAGAGATCAAGCTTCTACAAAACTACAACAAGATTTACGAAAAAACGGTTAAAATCAATGACATATACGTTAAATCTTACATTGATACCGGCAGTCAAGTCAACGTGCTCTCTACTCACGTGTCAAAACTGCTGGATCTCGAAGTCATGCCGTCTAACACCGTCCTCAAAGGGTTCTCTGGAGAACATTTACCCAGCCGCGGAAAAGTGACTTTCCAGCTGGAAATCGACGGCATACTTATCCCTTGCAAGGCTCATTTGTCAAACGTGGAGATGGGGAACATAAATCTGTTGGTTGGGCAGCCGATTATCAACAGCGATGGTATGACTTTGGTGGTCAGCGAAGGAAGAGCCACCCTCAAACAAGATGTTGACTTTACAAAGCACATGGATGTAATTGAAGAGCGCACTCGCTTCAAGGTCGTCACTGCAGAAAAAGAGTGCCTACTGCCCGGGCACTCCATCATCAAAGTTAAAGTGCTGGACAATGATGAAGGCAACGATGTCGTCACTACGCCACAACATTATGAGCTGCGAGGTGTAACCTACTCGATTCCTGCTACCCAGCTACGAGGCCCCCTCGGCTATATCAAGATCATCAACAATGGCGCTCAAAATATCATCTGGGAGCCTGGCGAAGTACTGACCAGAGCAGACAGTTGCATCACTTCGCCACTACCGGATGTTCAGGTTAGTCTACAAAAGTACACTTTGCCATCGACTTCCACAGCCAAAGCCAATAATGACTATAGCCAGCCTACTGCGTCTCTATTGCATACTAGCCTAGCCAATGCAAGCACTATTGGGGGAGTAAACGTAGATGATATCAGGTCGGGTAAATTAAATAAAAATGATCACGATAATTTAATCACTTTATTGACAAATTACAGTGACTGTTTCGCGAATAAAACACAAGACTTGGGATGTACAGATTTATTACAAATGAGAATAACATTAACAAGTGAACAACCTATATACCGCCAACCTTACCGTTTGTCTCATAGTGAGCAGGACATAGTCAGATCCAAGGTCTCAGAGTTATTAGACGCAGGTATAATCCGAGAGTCTGAGTCATGTTTCGCTTCTCCAGTTATCCTTGTAAAGAAAAAGAACGGCGATAGCAGGCTCTGTGTCGATTTTCGGGCGCTTAACGCCATTACAGTCAAAGATAGGTATCCGTTGCCCAACATCGATGATCAGGTTTCAAAGTTAGCCGGCAAGAATTTCTTCACAAGTCTTGATTTAGCCCAAAGTTACCATCAAGTTAGAATCGCCCCTGAAGACATACACAAAACAGCTTTTATAACCCCTCAGGGGCACTTTGAATATACTCGTGTTCCATTTGGTCTGGCTAACGCACCGTCTGTTTTTATGCGACTCATAAACAAGATCGTAGATTCTATACGAAATTCCAATAACGCTTCTAAAGGCGGTAGTATGAAAACTTGCAACTACTTTTCGAACAAATATGAAGTATTAGCCTTTTTAGACGATTTATTGCTACCTTCCGTCGATGTGCAGTCCGGTTTAGATATTTTAGAGAAGGTTCTTCATAAATTAAAATCAGAAAATTTAAAGCTAAATATGAGTAAGTGTTCATTTTTACAAAATAAAATCACATATTTAGGACATGAAATTTCATCGAATGGCATTCAACCGGGTGAATCGAAATTGGCAGCGGTGTCGCAGTTTCCCATCCCTAGTAATGTTCACGAGATACGTCAATTTGTTGGGTTATGTAGTTATTTCCGTAAATTTATTAAAAACTTTGCTATAATTGCGCGCCCAATAACAGATTTAACAAAGAAAAACGTTAAGTGGAATTGGGGCAGTGAACAATCTAATAGTTTTGAACAATTAAAACAGTGTTTGTGTACGAAACCCATTCTTGCTTTATATGACCCTGCACTGCCAACGGAGATTCACACGGATGCATGCAAATCAGGTATCGCAGGCATTTTGTTACAAAAACAGGCTGATAATTCACTACGTCCCGTTATGTATTTTAGTAGGGTAACGAGTAAGGAAGAAAGCATGTATCACAGTTACGAGCTTGAAACGCTCGCCGTGGTCGAATCTTTGCGTAGATTTAGGGTGTACATTGTAGGTAAACATGTTAAGATCGTGACTGACTGCACGGCGGTTCGTGCCACCCTAACCAAACGTGACATTATCCCGCGTATTGCCAGGTGGTGGTTGTCAATCCAAGACTTTGATATGAGTGTGGAGTATAGACCTGGAGAAAGAATGAAACATGTAGACGCGCTAAGTAGAAACCCAATCGATACTATGAATGTCAATCGCCTTGAAGTGTCAGATTGGTTCTATACCGTCCAGTACCAGGATGACAAATTAAAGCGAATTATTGACCAGCTTAAGGATGGCTCAGCTGCTACTGAAATAACTAACAATTATGTGTTCATTAATGATAGGTTATATAGAAAGACATTGCATGGTAATCGCCTCGTAGTGCCAGCATTAGCCCGATGGAGGCTGGTCCAAATGCACCATGATGATATTGGGCATGTGGGTATCCAAAGATGTATGGATTTGATTAAGAAAGATTACTGGTTTCCTAAAATGACTCGCTTTATTCAAAAGTATGTTAATGCCTGCCTTCATTGTGCTTATGGTAAAGGTGATCATGGAAAGAAAGAAGGAAAATTGTTCCCTATTCCCAAACCCACAGAGCCTATGCTCATGGTGCATGTCGACCATTTAGGCCCCTTTTGCAAAACAGTGAAAGGTTATCAGTATATGCTAGTTATGACAGATGCTTTTTCAAAATTTGTTATTGCTGAGCCCACTCGAACAGTGAATTCGGTAGAAACCATTAGGACACTTAAAAAAATATTTAGCTTATTCGGATACCCTGATAAACTTGTGAGTGATCATGGGAAGGCTTTCACTAGTAGATATTTTAAAAAGTTTTCAACTGACAGACAGTTTAGACATATCTTGACCTCAGTTGCATGCCCGCGAGCCAATGGTCAAGTTGAACGCACCAACCGAACCATACTGAATGCGTTGCGTGCCACTGACCCTAGCGAGGCTGCAAATAATTGGGCCAACAGCTTACCTGACATTCTCTGGGGTATCAACAATACCACAAATGAAAGTACAACTTATAGGCCCTATGATTTGATGTTTGCCAAAAGTTCTAGGCCACGTTGCGATGTCATTACTAATGAAAGCATTAGTGAGCCAGTGGAGATCAGGCGCAAAAAAGCTAGTGCTCAGTTAAGGGTAGCAAGCGATAGGATGAAGCGAAACTTTGACAAGAAACGCAAAACAAGCCACATCTATAAAAAGGGTGATTTAGTTCTTTGGCGGCAAGCACCAACAAGCAGTGCCACAAAAGTTAACACTAAGCTAGATGATATTTACTCAGGTCCATACATTGTAACCAAGGTGGTGGGTAATGACAGATATAGGATTCGAAGTATTAAGGGACTCCGAGGTTACAAGTCCTTTATAGGTCTGGTTGCAGCGGATTCCTTGAGGCCTTATCGCAGTACGGTTCCTATATCTGACAGTGCCAGTAGTTCTGATGAACAACTTGAAACTGAAGATCTTATTGACCTACTTGAAAGTTAACCAAGTCTTCTCCCATTGCGGGAGCAATCATTGTTTCAGGACGGCCGAATGTAACACATTGCCTCAGCCAATCACAGCGCGCCACTCAAGCCAGCCAATTACAGCCAAGCCAAGCCACCGCCATAACTACCGGACGCCTCCGGTGGGGGAAAAGCAATATAATGCCCTGCCAGCTCAATTTTGCTCTCTTGTTCGTGTTGATACTCTTAAGTGGAAACTCTGTCCAAAATTATAAAGTGTGATTATACAGTCTGTCTTTGTATTTTATGCCCTTCTGTTTCAAACCCAAATATAAAGAGACTTGCTAATAGTTAAGCAATGAATTGAACAAACAAATGTAAAATATTTTATTAAAACATACAAAAACATTAAGCTGTTGGCAGTCGGATTCGATCCTACGGCGCCGGCGCAGTAAGTAATTATTTATCGCACGCTCGACTAATGCGCCACGGAGACGATTGTATGATAAGCTAAAGGACATGGCCGGAATTTGTATAGAACTGTGCCCTTACAAAAAATATTCATGTACATTGACATACAGTACGTCAAATTAAAGCTTACAGGTGTGTAATCATAATAGTTTAAGTTTTATGATCAGAGAAGAAGCGAGAGATACTATAAATAGGATACAAAAAATGTGCCTAAACATTTTGAATAGCAATGATCATAAATTCCGAAACGAAACAATACGAGAAATGCTATTACCAATGGATTTAAAGGCCGTTTCTTCACTATCTGACACGACATTTCAAATCGAAGAAGAGCGAGTACTAGTCGTCTACAGATATTTCTGGATATTATGACTTCCAAGCGACCCAAGCGACTAGCAAAAAATATACAATTGGATAGGCAATAAAACACTAAAATGGTATTTGAATTTTTATTTAAGAATATCTAATTAGGTAGGTAGTATATATACCTACATTTGCAAAAGTATAAAATATAATTATCTACTTCTACTTCTTTTACAGACGTTTTAAGAAAAACATCATTGCAATTACTCAGACAAGACACATTCATTGTTTTCATCCACTTTTAAGCCTATTCATCTTCAAAAATCAACAAAATATTATCAAGGAATGAAGCTGGTGCCGTTATATTTGCTTGATGCCTGGCCCAGCCTAAATACCATAACAACGTCATGATATGGCAACAACATCCAACTGTCCGTTTACCAACTAGGCAACTACAACAATAGCCTAAATGCGAAATGGCTCCCTGTCATACAAAATATATGAAAAATATTGCTTCCGGCTTATGTAACGTGACTTTATTCTCCCTCTCAAAAGATAAGGGCTATTTCCACGCACTTGTGCAATCATGTTTTGCGCATTTTGCAATTCTAGACACACAATTCAAGCACCTTGACATCGTGAGCGTCAGAATCCAAATCGTAAACAAACAAGTCTAATAAGCACAGCAGAATATTAACATTAGAAGCGTAAACGAAAGTCCGATTAGCGTGGGGTCAAGTGAAAATATCCAATACAATAACGAAAAGACAACACAGTATTACGTGATAAGATCAACGCAAGACTGCACAGATAGTTTTGAGCTCTTTGGTTTTGAGCGTAGAAACGTCAAAATAACTCTAGGATATTTGGATACACACTCTTGAAAATAAATATTTGAATAAATTCATCAAGACGCGCGGCAGGTCGAAAAGTGGTGTCTGCGATAATCGTGAAACCGTTAACTTTTTAAGGTACCCTAGCAATACAATTTGACAGTCACAGGTGTTTTACATACATTTTAGCCTGACCTTCAGGCGTAATTCAGAAAGATACAGTGTTTGTCTCATGCGTGTATCCAAACGTAGATGCATTTTGTATTGCATTCAATGAAACATAACCACAAAAAAACTATTAACACACTTATTATTTTGAGATTTTTTGTCGCCTGTTCTAGAGATATGTAATTGTTGCGATTAATTTTTATTTATTTTAGAAGTAACTTTAATATAATAATAATTAGTGTACATTACGAATTATGAATTGAGTCTGAGGGCAGGATTCGGCCATGTCCTTTATGCGTCATATTCCCTGCAACATTAGTGACAAGAAATTTTATTGTGTGTGCGTGGACAACGGGTAGCAAACACTAATAAATAGGCGAAGTAATACACCAGTTGATTTTACGCACACCAACATCTTTGTGGTGTGCCCTGCAAACCGATTAAGTTTGCCCCGTGTACGTGTTGTACGTATTTCAATTGCAGAAAATTCAGGGTGCCAATGACTTTCTAATAGCAACTCGCGAGTGTGGGTATGTTTGTAAGTAATGATTGGCATTTAAATAAAATACAAATAGTTTATTTCTTTAACAAGGTTTGTACTACATAGCTATTATATTACTCCCAGAATTTTCAAAATGTACAAATGGCGCCTTACGGGACGCAGTCAGGAATCATAGACTTACGAGTATGAGCCCATTCTCGACGTTTTATAAGTGCCGATGGACGCCTATGTGAAATTAAATATTTTGATTGATTGATGGACAGACCAATTATTTATAAGTACCTACATAATGATTCTTAAATCATCTTTTAAATGTGGTCATAAACTTAATTCGGTATTTGAAGCTACACTCCCACGAAGACGTAATTGTAATTCACTTACCTAACTGTACTAAAGCTGGTTTCTCATCAGGAAACCGTTCAGAGTTGGTCCAGTTGAAGAAGTAGATGTCGAAGAACAGCGGCACTGTGGGGGCCACCCAGTTGCGGAACGATCTGGAGGTCGGAGTCAGTGCTAGTTGCTGGAACAGACAAAAGAAGACGTTAAGTTTTGAGTAAGAAGGACTTAAATAACTTGACAAAAAGCACGCTAACGCCATCTATGACGCACGTGAAGAACTAAAACAACTGTCATTCAATCATTATCTTCGATTTAAGCGTAAATACAAGAACCGGACAACATTTTGTCGGGCAGTAGGCCACCAGGCGAGTCCCGTCTGGTCGGAGGATCCTGCCTTTTCTATGAAGTATGAGGAACTTCACACCTTGTTCCTCATACCTCCTTTAATTATAAAGAAGAAGCACTTAAGAATCACCAGAGATTTAAAAATCTACCAGCCCTGATGCTCCAAGTTGATTGAAAATTTAAACCATTAAAAATAAACCATTAAAACCATTTTACTGAACCTAGACAGCGGAAAGAAATTAAATTAACCATCAAACTAGATTTTTATAAATGAGGAAAACTAACAATATCCGTCACTTTCTGCCATATTAATCTATGCTCAAGACAACCACTAAAACCTTTTTTCACTACAATCTGTAGATAATGACTCTTAAATTAAAATACTTATGAATGTATTTAACATCTAATTAAATCTAGGAAGCCAGTTAAGACTAACTAGGTGCCTGGTCTAGACTTAGGATCTGGATATCTAAGTAGCCTTTTAAATAATATCACAATAAATTACATCTTAATAAACCTACTTACAAAAGGTCATGTATAACCAACAACAAAAAAAACGAAAACATTTCAGACATTTTATATTTATTCAAAATTCTAAATCTTTTTGTTTTTCTTTGACTAGACAAACTGTTTTATCATGCAAAATCGTTGTTATTTGACTGTCAAATCAGAATTTAAAAAAAAAACAAGGAAATAGATAGGTACCTGAAATCATGTTTGGAGTTCACGTGTAAGAGAAGACTTTGAACTGACTGATTTTCAACAATAATATAAACATGACAAATATGAATACATGAGAAATAAAAATGGCTAAATAAATACCAACACCAAAGTAACAGTTTCTTGCCACTAACAATAATTGAAAATAACGATAATCGGAAAGAGACAAATCTTGGTTGGTAGAAAAGAAAATATGTCCCTTACTGCAAAAAAATTAAAGCAATCGCCCTCTTTTTATGTCATCTTTTTACAAATTTACTTAGCCGTTAGTAAGTGTGGTCTTAGATTTAAAAAGACATATCGACGGTCCCTACGTATATAAAGACATGTCGAAAATGGCATTTTTTTTTTATTTTGTCATTGGCTTTAGATTAACTATGCGCACATACTGACATACGATTTTTTTTTAAATTTTATTTATTAACCTTGTTTTACAAATCGTATAAAAGAACAAGTATTATAAAAAAAACGAATAAGTCGCCGTCCCCGGAGAATAAAATGATAATTACAAAAACGCAACTTTTCAGGAAAAATAAAAAACATGTTTTCTTCGATTGCTCCTTAAATACTGGACGTAGACTGATGATTCCTAGCTTTGAAAAGAAGTTATTTTTTGTGTGTTTGAAATGTTTTAGTGAAATACGCCTAATTATTAAAATAGAGATATTATTAAAAAAATAAGAAGTTAGTCAAAATCAGTCATCGTCTAAGTTGTATAATGTCGATTATCATTTTATTCTCCGTACAGCCTGATCAGAATCAAATATTGCACTCATTACTTATCATTTTATTCTACGGGTTTTTAGGGTGCAAGTGATGATGATAATACTTTAATATCGTCTTATTCTCGTAAATATTGTGAAACTTTTTTTCTGTTATGGACTTTAAATTTTGTTTCCCAATAAAACTATGATACGGTAATCAATTAAATTCTAGTGTTTGAAAATTAACTTTGTAACAAATGTCTTCCAAATCGTTCTATAGCAAAAAACTAGGTTCTCACTCCTCAAAAATAAATACATGAAAAAAACAATCAAATCAATAGTGAAAAAAACTATTTGGTATTAATCAAAGTCAGCTATATGATCTTATATTATTGAATTATTTCATTTATTTGTTCTAATACACATTTAATACATTTTTAAGTATTCTTATAAAAAATATTTTAAAAAAGTAGTCCACCCACCGGCATCAGGAGCAGCTCTTGAGAGAGGAATTTACTAACAATACGCGCCGTGTCCAGAAGTTCTGCTTTCTGAATCAAGCGAAAGCGTCCTCAGATGTTGGTCGAGGCCTTTGGCTATTAAGCCAATGGCCGACACAGCTATCGGCAGAATGACTGCTGTACTCACATCCCACATGTCGAAAACCTCGCGAGCCAGATCTAGACACTTGAACTGCTTATCTTTCTCTGCTTTCATTTTTCTCTGGATCATCATTGTGTGACGCTCCAATCGATCTATCTCCACAATGTCAGGCTTATTGACAACAATAGTCCAGTCAGTGATGACAGATCGATCCCAACACAACGTGATATTACCACTGTCTAGAACTGGGTCAGGCGCATACTTATAGTATGGCACTTCTGATTCCACAAGGTTGTACTTCAAAGCAAGTTGCTGGTGGATAATCCTGGCAACGAGGTTGTGTTTATGCAAGTTCTCCGTTAGACAGACGAGAACAGCCAGAAATAATGTGTCGGATCGATTCTACCGGACGGTGGCATGCCCGACATATGTCAACCGTGCCATCCTTCACAATGTAATTCCGGTAGTTGTTCGCCATCATAGCTTCGTCCATTATTGCACAGACAAAACCTTCGGTTTCGCCGAAGAGGTCACCGAAGCAAATCCACGATACGGATGCTAAGAAGTCTACATCGGGCCCATGCAGGGCAGTCATTAGTGTCTAATACTGTAGGCTTGCGCCAGTTCTCGTTAGCCAGGGAGGGTGAGGCCCTTGTCCACTGAAACCAAACCTCGGTGCATCCCCACGTTGGCTTCTAGGAAGTATTCCGAGAGACTGTATACCTCACGGTTGTGCACGGACGCGATACCTCACGGTTAGTTTATTAGTTAGCATTTAAGAAGCTATGCCGCACACTTCCGTGGGATATACAGTCTCATTACCAACGAACGAGGGTGTTGCATCCGATTTGCGGTCAGCCAGTGCACGGACCCTCCTATTCCGGGCATCAAGTTGCGTCTGAGTTCATTTGAGTATGCCGAAAGAATACATCAAAATTGGCATGACCCAACCGTTGAAGGCGCACACCTTGTTTCTGCCTAACAAAAACCTGTTTAAGCGCTGCGTGCCTGAAAAGGCACTGTAACAGGTTGGTGATCATTTTGTGACAGTATTGAATAGGAAGCACCGTCAACGTACCAATAAGCACCGCTGCGGTACGGCTCCATCGGAGCCCAACGTGCCTAGTGCCTATTCGTGCCGCGAAGCCAAACACTCC
The DNA here is from genome assembly GCA_950022335.1 of Eurois occulta. Classification (NCBI taxonomy): domain Eukaryota; kingdom Metazoa; phylum Arthropoda; class Insecta; order Lepidoptera; family Noctuidae; genus Eurois; species Eurois occulta. The sequence goes on along the minus strand of OX465487.1, from coordinate 1,565,774 downwards.
GGTGTACATCTCCCGCCTACACTACACACTACGGTGGAGGACATCGTTGAGTACTTGCGTCAGAAGACCAAGTAGGTAGCGAGAGTGTAACTGCTTATGTCGCGCCGTAAAGTCAACAATTCTTGTTATCAGCACCTCGTCTTGGACGAGGACTTTAGGATCGTCGCTTCCACGAGCAAGTGCCACATGAACTTAGTGGCACAGTGCAAAAGTGAAGTGTTACTAATATAGTTTTAAGGTTCTATTTACTAACACAATTTGTATTATATCATTATGTGCGTTAGTCTGTAAGGTATACATATATCTATGGGTCAAAGTAGCCTGAAAATAAATGGATGTTGTTGTTGTTGTTAGCACCTTATTCAGGTGGCCAATGAAGCGCTCCCTCAACGATTGTTTCATGTCGGCAGTAACCAGTATTGATTGTTTCATGTCGGCTGTATTGATGCTTAATGCTTTCGACATACCTAAACACTTGTAGGTTTCTGTTGAGGAGAGGGATCTAAGGTGTATGGAATCCGAGGATTGAGTTCCCTAGGATTCCATAATCTCCCTTCGCTTCACATTTGTCCACACCAAATTCCATCCTGATGGCGTTGCTGAAAGTTTCTGTTACCTTCAGTAGTTTTGTCAGTTGCAATTTATGGGGGGCAAAGAGTTTTAGATCATCCTTGTAAATAAGGTGATATTATATGACCTGACCACCTCTCCTCAACCGATATCCTAGACCTGAACCCTCCAGCAGTTCGCTGAGAGGGTTCAAATGATGATGACAATATGTCTTACTGTTCAAAACCATAAAAGTCGTTTTACTAACACATCTTTATACGAAGCGACTGGTTGATTTTGAACGAGAATAAAACGATAACTGCTTTTATCAGTATCCAGTCGAATATTTTTCACGAGAATATAATTGTAAGACTGTTTGTCATATTAACAAGTAGGAAAACATTTCGATAATATTATATTAACACTTTATTCTCGTAATTTAAGGCCTGTGTTAAAACTTTGAATACTATTGTAAAATTTTGTAACTTCGTCAAATAACTGTATAAAAATTTCGAAAAAATTGAGCAGATGTATTACCACCCACAGATCCCAAAAATGACATAACACTAAAACTAAGATAATGGCAGTTATCATTTTATTCTCCGGGGACGGCGAAGTGTCGTAGATGCGGACATCTATACATATCTTTTTGTACGGTGTTTTAAAATGCGTGCCACTCGGTGCGAACGCGGTCTTGTCAGACTTATCGCCATTTACGGGAGTTAAATGACAAATAAAACTATCTTAATCATACACAATTACCTACTGCATGTTTTATTAGTGACATAATATTTTCTTAAAGCTATGCTTAGACTGACTACAAACCATAACTGCAGTAAAAGAGTGACTTATAGCTTTTCAATTAGTTTACATACGTAAAAAAAACACAATAACTTGGTTATATCTATAATATATCAAGAAGAGGTAAATGATACAATTATTTTATTAAAAAAATGTATACCAAATAAATCTTAAAACAGAAAACATTAAATAAAATCTTTAAAGCCGTAAACTTTTCCTTTCTTTTGTAAAGATTGCTAAACTCTGTGATGAAAACTGTCAGCAGACATAAATGTATGCCCTGGTTCGAAAAATTTAACTGTGCGGAAATCAAGTTGCTGTTAACTAAGAAAGACAATATCGCCCAATTTTTTTTGGGCTGAACAATTATCCATCCACAAAATAACGTGATCTTCGTCGTGTTTGTTATCTAAAATTATTCACTAAACATTATTATTTATCATTATTACTAACAAATCATAACAGCAGCAAGTGTTCCTTACTGCGCTTCTTACTAGTGAAATAAATTATGTTCAAAAAAATACTGGAAGGCAAAGAGCAGTAATGTGTCTTACTGCAGTTGTGCTTAGTAATTTACTTCTCAGCAAGAAAAATACTGCAGTTTGGCTTACTAAAAGTCCCACTTCTGGGACAGCTATCAAAATAAGGATTAAATCACTATACAGAGCTCATTACGAGGATTCCGAATATATGAAAAACTCAATTTCCCAAAAATCCTTCCTTACTGCGTTTCTAATTAGCACGGCAGTATATTTTATTTTATTTTATTTCTTAAGAAAACTTACAGCTAGGATACAGATAGTTGACAGTCAGAAAATGAAGGCCAATTAAAAGTTTTTACTGATAATATTAGGTTAGCCCAAGAAACAGTAGACACGGCATTATAGAATTAGCACGGCAGTATAGAAACCTTAAGCATAGTGAGGAAGGACAGGGCAATGACGAAGAAGATTGTTAAATTTATCTTTACTTCTTTATACATTTTGTTTTGTTATTTAACTACTAAGGGAACTTTATTAGTAATAAGATGAATCAGTCTGAATAAAGCTGTGATGATTGTTAAATGTTACCAATTAGGTGTTAAAGATGAGGCACATACTCAAACAATGCTGTGATGATTATTAAATTTTACTAATAAGTCGATAGGTAGTTAATTAAGCTGAGGTACCTACTTAATAAAACTGTGATGATTATTAAATACTAGGTACCAATTGCATTGATAGACATGATTAGGCTGAGGCACATGCTTAAAATTAAGATTGTTAATCACTAATATTAGACAACAGTGATTTTTTATGTTTAGTTCCTCCTTCAGTGAGTCTATAGGTACCTATTATTTAGATGTTAAGAAGATTGTTTTTTAATAATAAATAATGTTGAATTTATAAACCTTGTTTAATTAATAAAACACAAACCTGATAATTTTAAAAGACATGTCTTTATTTACAATACAAGAACTTGTCCTACCCCGAATGACTAAAACCACGTATAAAGTGATATGTCTTCATTGAAGTACTTTTTATATCCATGGGTGACGATTTCAGGACGTTTAACGTATTGATTTAAAAATAGTAACATAATCCTACATTTTCATAAAACATTTTATTTAAATTCTATATCGGACACTGTTTTTTTGTTTCCTGCGTATAAAAAGGTATCATAGACATGACTGACATACTTCTATTTTATTATCGGCGTAGAAACGGTCATCTATCGGTTTTTTCAAGAAAACGTAAAAAAATAAAATATGTGTAAATAGCATTATAAAGCTCTTAAAACTGTTAAAATATTGTAGAAAGAAAATATTTATTATTGGTCATAGAATTATTTCTAGGTCGTGTTGAACACAAATTACGCTCTCCTGTAAACCTCGGTTTTTGACTTGACTTTATGTACGTAGGAACCGTCGATATCAGTGCATTATTGTCAGAAAGGCAGTAGCTTCGCGTAAATTACTGGTATTCAGCTTCACCCGGTTATACTGGAAGCCGAAGTCAACATAGTTAGGATAAGGCTAGGCAGATGATGATCAGTGCGTTTGTGCATCAGTATCATGTTATCTATCTGAATCTATCCAAATAAATAAAATTGAAGTGTTTTGTCTGCTTGTCTGTTTGTTCTGACTAATCTCCGAAACGGTTGGATCGTTTTTGACGGGAGTTTTACTGGCAGATATCTGATGTTTTGAAGTTCGAGTAACTAAGGCTACTTTTATTTTAGAAAAAGGATTAGGGTTCCGTGCAAAAAAAAATTAAAGCCCATGAAATTATTAACAAAATCGGATTCAAATAGGGTAATATTTTTACAATAATTTCACACGGAGGAATGTCGCGAGCAATAGCTAGTTCAGTATAAGAAACGAAACGAGAATTTACAGAAATCTCCAGACCACCAGTGAATTAAACACACGCATTTCACTCTATTGAGAAGCCTCAATAAATGAACAATCAACGTTTTTGCATGCAACCATTCGCCATCATTTGACACCAGGTCATCGCAATAACGATGTCAATTAATAAGCTTATCCACGTTTGATAAATTGTGATTCAAGGAGACAGATGGTACAGTATTGATTGATTCGGACTTCTGGTCTTTGTTTACAGAACTGTGTTATTTGATATTTGTTCAATTGACAGATCAAACTGCCGCACTCATAGACGTCAGTTATTGATCATCAGTCACTTTAATTGGTCAGGGCATCTTGGTACCAATCATAATCAGACTGTATCGTTCCCACGACTGGAACATAGGATTCTCTTTTCTGTGGGAATTAGCCGTTTTTAGTTCTAGGATATTTTCCTTTATCATTTGAAGAGTAGAGCTGATGAAATGGGTTTGAAGCCACGACAGTCCAATAAGTCGGGGCCGATACCACGTCTTGTCGACAAAATGTTAATAATGTTTTCAATCTGTCATATTATTGACCGCCATCTTTCAATTTGGCTGGTCAATTGAAGTTAATGATCGATTTAGCATTTAGTGACGTCTCTGACCTCAAGACCTCATTGGCCTAGCGATGCTGCGGAGTTTAAGGTCCTGGGTTCGATTCAGGTCGGATAAAATGATATTCGGTTTATCCATCAGGAATTTGTCACTTGTCCAGGTGCTAGCCCGATTGATGGCAATAGGTTTGCCCCCTATTAGATGGGGATTAAATATAACTGGCGAACGATAATGTAGGTACGCGTGTGTGAGTGTAAGTACACCTCTGACTAGCTCTTCAGGAATTAACAGGTGCGATGTTATTCTACGAGTGCGGCAGTTATATTAATAATCATTTGGTTTTACATGGATTTAACTATATCTATACATATATGCCGTTAGTTACGTCAGTTATATTCGACAAATTAATAATCTAACTCGCTGTTGTTAGTTTAAATGATTTTTTATCATTATGCAGTTTTTTGTACCTAATTTTTAATTATCATTAACATTGAAAACGCAATATTTACCATTTTTTTTTTTTTTTTTTTTTTTTATTTACTATTTGTTATGAATTCCCGATATTTCCGTGATCATGGTGCTTGTAACAGCACCAAAATATCGGGAACTCATAACAAAAAGTAAACATGGTAATATACCGTTAACAGTGTTAATGATAATGTTAGTGACTTGCGAAAAATGCGTTTTTTTCTATTGTAATTAGTTAAGGGTACGAAAGAATCCTAGAAACTTATTTATTTTGCCTCCAAAAATTTCCGAGCCAAAGATTTTCATAAATCTTCTATACAGTTTACTTTTACACTTCAATCATCACCTACATAATATTATAGAGCCTGACTGAGAATATAACAGGAATCTAAATATTATTACTCAAAATAATTTCACACCATAATGGCGTTCTATGGTTTCTGTCTACCCTCATGGGATATATGCGTGAGTTTATGTATATAGTTATTTAGATGACTTATAAAGTTAATCCATCGATAATAAACGAATGAAATGAACCCATCCCAATGCAAATAAAAATCATACAGCAAAAAATTCCGCACGCCTGTTGCTTGTTACCAGTTAATTATCACGTTGGACTTCAAACGTAGATAGGGTACAGCTACAGACGGACAATGCAAACTTTTCTATTGATAAGGTAGCAGGAGCTGCGATAACGAGCGTTGTGTAACTCTTTGAAACCGATTCGTTTTGTGTATACACGTATGATACTGTCGAGCTTTGAGCATTGAAAACTTAAAAAATGACACTTTTATTTACTTATAAGTCTAATTTTAAGCCAACTCTGTTTATGCATAATATTACTACTGTTTGTTTTCCCAAATGTAATAAATTAATTAATTTAAAAGTTTCCTGTACAATAGTGGTACATAAGCAGATTTAATGCCACAAGGCATTCCCTGTCAACCAGCCAGTGTTGTTTTGGGTCAATTAGGATAACATTGCGATATGGTACAGACAATAACAATATCATCAATAAAAAATACTTCTTTTCGAGAATGAATATACTTACATAAACAAACAAACAAATGAAATAAACAATAAAATACACCATACAGAAATAAAGTAAGTAATAAATATTTTAACATTTTACCAAAATAAACAACGAGAAACCTAAAAATAATGTACTATGACTTTTGTGATAATTACGATGATTTGATACATAACATTACGATGATTTGATACATAACATCACGCCCATTTTCTTTCACGTGTAACATAGGTTTTGTACATACCTTACAACATGCATAGACACTGAAAGCTACCAACTATTAGGATGCACCCTCCTCGCCTCGCCCACAGCAATTTATAATCAAAAGGAGATGGCCAGTTTTGGGCCAAAGTATGTACAGAAACGATATGTATATTAAAAAATACTAGATTTTTTACTGATTAAAAATAACATGTAACAATAATAACTTTCTACCGGAATGAGCTAAAAATTATAATTTGAAATGTGGTTTTAAATTGAATGTAGTTCTAAAACTAGTAGTTCTAAAGAAGTTACTAAAAAAACGATATCTGTTTTGTTTTGGCATTGGTCATGAACATTATAATCATTTATAAAAGAAAAAAGGACATTTGATTAAATTATTGTTGTTTTAGTAATAGTTATTTATTTATTTAACAATAACATCGTTCAAAATCGTGTATCGGTTGACTGTTTCAAAACGAAAAAATATTGATGTTTGTCAAAATGTCAATGTCACGTCACTCCCGTCAAGTCACGTCATTCGTTTTCGTACTCGTGCGGATGTGCTTATTCGATTTCTACTATTTTTCTAACGACTTTGGATTGATTTTACGGACTTGGACACCGATTCGTTATCGACTGGATAATGGTGAATTGCGTGAGTTGTGGTATGTGGTGCTACTGATCGTAGCAACGTGAAGAAGTGTGCCATGAAGCAGTTCTTTCCATAATAAGGGCAAGGACTGTCGTCAAACAGTGGCAAGGTACCAAAATACCATCACACCTCCTGCACCATTCCTGTATGATATATTAATTGAGTATGAAAATGAAGATGAATAAAATATTGAAAAAATAACTTGTTTTTATTTTACCTACCTAATTCCTTTTTTGTGCTATGCAATAATATGCTAATAATAACATACAAATATGTTTTCAAACAATTAAATCATTGTGTTTATTTGATTATGGTATTTACAATACATTTTGGCGTTATATAGGTACAATTCTTACCATCTGCCGCATAACCTAACCTAGTGACCCAAAAACTTATTTTCTTCCTAATTCCCATAGAATTTAAAAAACAATCTTTCTGATATGAATATGTTTGTGTTTTATCAATTAAATAATACATAAATGATTACTGTTCATATTTGGCCCAACGATGTATGGATTTCTGGCGATCTCCTGAGTTCCGGTACACTATGTTGACATAATTAAAAGCAGTGAAATATTTGGCAACTGGCAAATTTTCTCATTTGATTTTGAACTTAACCAACATCATTTTATTGTTTAAAATCATTTGGAGAAATTTGACAGTTTGTAGTAACTTAATGTGCTGGCGACTGTACCCTCTTATGTTTTAGTAGGTAACAAGTAGCAGGAGACTACAACCTAGCACTAAAAGGCTCTAGGTTGGAAACTGAGAATTTTCTTATAAAAAATTCCAATACCACCTGAAAATCAATCAACAAGACAGTAAGAAAATAAATTATTACATTAATTTAATTAAAGTAAAGACCGGTAACGAGTTCACTAAGAATTCGCCCCGACATTGACACAATCGCCCCAGAATGTGCAGATTACCTACTTCAGTACGGCTTCACTAAAGAACTCGCGGTTAATTTAATCTCATTAACAGATATTTGGCGCACGTTCCTAATTATTACTATTTTCGTTTCAATGTTACTCGTGTAACCTTATGTTCTGAGGGATTAACACCAGCCTGTCAATGTCCTGCATATCTACCACTATTCACTAAACAGTCACTTTGGTACCCATTGTTCATTGTTTTATTGAGCTCCTTAAGTTCTGATTTGAGCTACACGATTACAGATAAATGCGAGCACTGACTGGACAGGCCCACTAAAATCTTTATACTTAATTATTTCCTCAAAATACCATCATCAATCAAATCACATGCGGACCATGCAGATTAATGTCTATTAATCGACATGGTCCAATTATCCACGTTCATCCATATTAGCAAAACGTCGTTGAAGTTATAACACCACGCAAGTCAAAAATATACCATGTAATGGCACAATACCATCTTATAATTTGTGTTCACTTCAAATTAGATAGAGACGTTGTTTGCTTCTGTGATTGGCTGAAACAACGCGTCTTCCGATTCTCTAGCAAGCGGCATCGAAAATCAAAATGTCAGAACCGCCATCTACGTGGTGTTAGAACATCAAACGAAACCCATTTATTCAAAAGTTCAGAATCACCACTGAGACAGTTCCTTAAAACTATCACTCCACCTTTGCGAAGAAGTAGCTTTACACGCAACATTTCTCTGCCTAACAAAGTCTAGATACTCTTTGGTACCTACGACGTTCAAAATTAGTTGCTGTTGGAGTTGTTGTGTTTACTGTTCCATAGACTTATGCCTGCTGACTCTATGAATATGACTGGAACCCATACAAGTGTTCTGATGCAATGACTTTTAGTAGTACTACAGACTGAAGGATTAGCGAAGACTTGTGCACGTGATTTGTTAAACCTTTTCCACTTGACGTGGCACGAGTGGTTAATTATTCATGAGAAATAATTTCTTCAATTGCTGGGCAGAATATTTTTTTTTTTTAATTTATAAGTGAAAAAAAATTGCATTTATAAAATAAAACATTTCACATGGGGTGTCATAATGGTCGGTCTTATCGCTTAAAGATACTTTTTCAAATCAACCTTTGGATGGATTACAGGTATAAAGAGGCATGTTCAAATGTATTTACAAAAATTCAAAATTTTAAATTTTTCAAAATTTTTGCATAGATCTTTTACTCTGGACGCTCTTAACTTGCACGTCTTTCTACATCGTTCTCACAGATAAATGTGTAATCTCAACATGAATGATGTGTAACAATGTTTTGATTTAAAAGGGTGTCCATGGAGTTTCTTGCCCATTCTTCTCTAAAGAGATTTACGTTTGGAATGGGCGACTACAGTACTTTCTCAAGATATATGCCTTATGACTGTAGCTTCGCTTTTTTTTTTCTTTTTTTGACATTCAAAAGTGCCTGGAATGGTCTAATTTATATAAATGCTTTGAGTTTGAGTTTACGTCTATTAACTATGATCTATAAATAAAACTAAATAAATTGTGTCTATTTGTAATATCAAAATAACAGCATTTTTCTGCATATGAAAATGTTTACGGGACTTAAAACAAAACCATATTTTTTTCAGTTTTTGTCTGTCTGTCTGTCTGTTTGTTCCGGCTAATCTCCGAAACGGCTGGACCGATTTTGACGGGACTTTTACTGGCAGATAGCTGATGTTATAAGGTCTAATATAGGCTATTTTTTAGGGTTCCGTGCAAAAAAATTAAAACCCTTGAAATTGGTAACAAAATTCGAATCAAAACCGGAAGTCATATTTTTTATAATAATTTCACGCGAACGAAGATCGCGGGCAATAACTAGTATATTATAATAATCATGTGACAAGAACAGAGAACCATGATTTTTTATCTTGGCGCTTTTTGAATTGAACGATGTAACTTCAATAGTCGTGGTACGAGGAAGGTATCACAAAATTTGTCTCACCTGTATTTGCAAGCTTACAACAGATAATTGTATGATATACTTACAGAAGCCAGCGCTGAATCAAAGATGCTGGTCCAAGCGAGCGCTGCAGACAGCGCTGCGAGCGCCAGCAACGCGCCGCTACCCGCGCCCACCCACAGCCAGCGCGGCGTGCGCCCGCGCATCTTTACTGGTAGCGGAGACACGCTGGAACAAGGAAAAAAAAATATTATTCAAGCTTTATTGAAAAGAAAAGTATTTTATCATCCCTTGTAAAATACTGGTATTCAGTTGCACCCGGTTAGACTGGAAGCCGGCCCCAACATTGTTGGAAAAGGCTATACAGACGATGATGATCATCTTCTGTACGTCGTACTCTCTCCGTTCTCAACGGTCTCTCGGACGTTAAATCTGACTGCTGTTTATACCTGATGTGTTTGCGGACAAATGGAAGACGACCATGTTGGTATCTCTGAAGTTTTGTATTTGAATTTTGTCTAATGTTATCTCTTTCTAACTAATTTTATTGACTAATCGCCGTTTTATATCGTTCTGGCGGTACTCCCTGCCTTTGCACGGGTAGACATTTTATTTTTTTTATTTAATTTAATATAGCTTAGGTTACTCAGGGATAATGTGGCATTCTAATGGTGAAAGAATTTTTGAAATTGGTCCAGTAGTTTTTGAGTTTATTCGTTACAAACATACAAATCTTTCCTCTTTACAATATTACTGTAAAAGATAATCCCGTTTCCCCCGGATTAGACAGGTGTACTTACACCCGCACCAGTTACCTTTAAGTCCCATGTTATATTCTCTCGCTCGCGGAGACAGCCCCTTATAGTCCGATTTAAATTAATATATTTAAACTAAAATTAATTAACATTGAAATCTACATCAGAAATTAAAAATAAATTAACATTAGAATCAAAAACTAAAATAAATTACCATAAAAATCAAATTTAAAATTAACATCAAAATCAAAATACACACTTACACAACACAACAACTTAGCTGACACAGATCACTTGTTTAGCAACAAAGTAACCAACCGAGTTGTTTGTTCATTGTGAGACCCCTAGAAATACTCGTACTGACATAAAATAATATATTTATCACGGTAATAAAAATGTATTGCTCTGATTACATGCCAACAGTGAAATGTTGGTAATAAATCCCTCAGCATCGCATGATAGGTCAAGAATTTTAATTGAACAGTTCGAGAATCTATACTAATATGAAGGTAAAATTAATTGTTAGTAAGTTTGTATGTAGGCGGTAATCTCTGGAACTAATGATTAAATTCTAAAAATTCTTTCTCTAGCAGAAAGCTACAATACTCGTGGAGGCTATAGCTTATATTTTAAATAATATTTACAATGCATATTAGCCATGCTATCATAATTTTTGCGGACGAAGTCCCGTGCGAAGCAAAATAATTCGTTACAAAAAGCCAAAAAGGACTTTTAGCATAACGATTCATACGATGTCTATTTCGATGCCATAATTTCGTTACTGTACTACCCTTTGGTTGAATGGCACTGACGTCACGCATAAAGCGCAGGCCATGACGCCAGCGAGCGAGCGAGCGAGGCGCGCGAGGTTCTTTTCATACTTCGTTCGGCTCTTTCGGTAGTTCGCGGTGTGAACCAAAGTATGCAGAGGTGAAACGATGCCTCGTTTGTTTCGCTCGTCAGCTGGCGGTGTGGCCTGCACTTAAAGCGCATTTTCATACTTCGTTTCGACTCTTTCGTTACTCGCGGTGTGAATAACGCGTTGATACGTCATGACATAAAACAACAAGGCATTTTGTCTATGCGACAGTTAAAAAAGTTTAACCCCTTTATTATTTTTATAGTTTTAAATTTTTTTGTCTTTTTATTCCAATTTAATTGATGTTTTTTAAATTTTTGAGTTATATTGTAATTTAATTTAACCGCTTGATATTTTAAATTCGATGTAAACTTTGTAAATTTTTAATTTTTATTTTGATATTATCATATAATTATTTCCATTTTAATTTTTATTATTGATTATACAAGTGCTGTGCACACCTATAAGTGAAGAATTCACCACAAAGCTATTGAAATAGAATATATTTAATGTAAATAAATTAACTTTCAGTTTACTGGGTTAATGGGGTAATTGCAAGGTTGAGTTTACATAAAAAACCTATATCTGGCGGACCAACCACCATCTTTAACATCACAATCATATCACATGATATTGTGTTTTCATCAAATTGTATACAAATTAGAGAAATACGGGAGAAGAAGACACGCTGCCCTTACCCCAAATAAAATGAACATTTATTTGGGCAGGAGAGTGATGAGTATTAACAATCATTTTTTTCTCATTGTATTTGTACTTACGTTTCTACATACAAAAGGACATCCCAGCGCCACATTATAAGAAAACAAAGCACTACTCTTGCATTTACTGATAACTTAACAAATAACACAATAAAAAGTAAAATAAAAAAAAAACTGTTTTTATCACACCACTATTTATTCAAACAACAATGTGTACGTCTTTCTCTCAAACTTATCTCAAAAACTGCTAACCCGTTTTTGAACTCACATCCACTTAGCTTCTTTATAAACTTCGAGGTAAATAATTAAATTGGCTCTACTTAGTAATTTATTTACAAAACAAAATCGGGTTGTGAACTCATAGAGAGCTTACTATATACTGATATGTTTTACATAGCTTTGATAAGCCGGTACTAATCGTAATCATTAAATTATTATCAACAGAATAATCATTAAGAAGCTAATTTGTTTGTTATGAACATAATTAAGGTTAATTCATAATTGAATTAGTTATTCTGGGTCCAGCGGCGCACTACTAACTGTAGCAAATTGAAGATGTTAACAATCATTCTATTGATAGCGTATCTCATTAGTAAATTATGTCAACTATCGTCTAATAATAAACGTAGTTAGGAAATAAATAACAATGTCCAGTTCTTAGCACACAGAACATTAATTTGTTTGCGAAATTATTATTTTTAATGTAGTGAACAAAATCTTTAATAATGCCTCGAGACTGCTCAGCAAGAGGTCCTGGGTTCGGTTCCCGGGTCAGGCAATATGTTATTGGGTTTTTCCGTAACGTATTTCTCAGTAACAACCATGGAGTATGGATTTGTGCCCGGTTGATGGCAATGGGTTCGCCCCCTATTACATGTGACTTAAACGTAACTGGCGAAATGTGGGTGTATTAAGTTAAGTCTCCATGTAATAGGGGACGAGCCTATTGACATCAACCGGGCAAATCCAGACTTAGCCAGGCAATCCAGAAATTTCTAATGGGAAAGCCCAATAACACTTTGCCCGATCCTAGAATCGAACCCAGGACCTTAAACTCCGCAGTATCGCTAGGCCAATGAGGTCTTGAGGTCAGAGACGTCACTAAATGTTAAATCGATCATTAACTTCAATTGACCAGCCAAATTGAAAGCTGGCGGTCAATAATATGACAGATTGAAAACATTATTACCATTTTGTTGACACTGATCAATTCTCATGGGAAAGCCCAATATCACTTAGCCCGATCCTGGAATCGAAACCAGGACCTCACGCTCGGCAGTCGCACTTGCGACCACTAGATCAACGAGGCAGTCTCATTATTGATAGTAAATACTGCATTCCCTACCAAACGATACTACTATACATAGATATTCCTCTACTGCCTTTGACAACTAGCGTGGGATGCTGCTTTACTCAGGATTGTCACTAACAGTCCTAGGGAGAATACTATAATCGTGTTTATCGTGAATTTAATATAAATTTTCCTATTCCGTTTCAACAACAACAAATTCATTTATTTTCAGGTAAAGACCCATTGATAGGTTTTGTATATTTACGTAAATACCTTTAGAATATACAAACTAATAAGTATATGATCATGTTTACATGTTTTATCTTATAATAGATTTAAAAATGTCGTGAGGAAAGTTTTGAGTATGACTGTGGGTATTAGAGTTGATGAAGACCAAAGAAACGATTGATGGACTAGGTGAAGGATGAGATGGCCAGAAAGGAGGTGTCTGATGAGATGAGGAGTAGTATGGAAGAAGAAGATATGCTGCGCCGACCCCAAATGAATTGAGACAAGGGCAAAAGAATGACGATGTTTTGAATTTATTAGGTACTAGCGTCCCGGCTGTGGGACTGTTCGAAAGAGATACCGTGACCCTGGAACACAAAGGGCAAAAGAAGGAACATGGATGGGTTTCAGTCAGTAAAAAGTCTGACACTCCCTTCCGCTCCGCCCAGAGCGGGAGGAGTCATTTGATGATTTCCCATCCCAAAAAAAAAAGGTACTAGCGACCCGCCCCGGCTTCACATGGGTGCAATATACATATAAACCCTCCTCTTGACTCACTCTATCTATTGCTGAAAACTGCATTAAAATCCGTTGCGTAGTTTAAAAGATCTAAGCGTATAGACAGCGGGAGCGACTTTGTTTTATACTTACTATGTAAAGAAGTACCTCTACGTATGCCATGTTTCACTTAAGTAGTTAAATAATGAATTGTCTCTGGTGGTCGCAAGCACGACTGCTAAGCATGACGTCCTGGGTCCGATTACCAGGTTGGGCAAAATGTTATTGGGTTTCTGAGAAGCAGCCCGAAGTCTGGATTTGGGTCCGGTTAATGGCAAAAGGCTGGTCCCTTTTACATGGAACTTAAATATAACTGATGAAATGTCTCTGCTTTACCCTTCAGCTAAAACACGCGTGATGTTATCTTTCTAGAACAAATTATAACAGATTGCAAAGAGAAATGCGCCACAGTTAAGTAAAAAACCGAAGATAAAACATAATCAATTTCAAACGTCGCAATCAATTTTATTCCAGCGATAACAATTATTATTGTATTACCATGTCATACAATGCGAGTTCTATCAGTCATATCAAACTAAGATTACGTCCCTTCGAAGACTGCCCCGATTATAATAATCAATGGCAACTGCAGATATCCAATCGCACGATCACTTTACGCAGCTGCAACTTTATCTTTACATGTTGCTAATAAAAGTTTGCTATTCGTTTAGAAATTAGTCAAAAAGTCAATAATCAGTTGCTACGAAAACATTGCGTCGTTTTGCCGATTGTTACGCAGAATCTGGCATGACGCTACTAATACTGAACGAAAAGTATTTGACAGAACGAGATGATTACATTAGGTCGCATTAGGTACATTTACAGATTACTTTTTTTATCATTTGACATAAATACAATTTGAAATCTTTTGACATTATATTTAACACTGTTTGACATTATATTTGAAACTTTTTGGCACTATATTTGACTTGCTTTGAATGTTAACTAATAATATCATAGTTCTTTGTAGTTGTATTTATATTGCATGTTCATTTCAACACAATTTAAATTGTTTAAGAATAAATTTATGAATGATTGCAGCGACTAGTGCCGCACTATTTGGCATGCTACGAAACGGACTGCTTCGCTACGAAAAGTCCGCCATTTTATCTACGAATGCTCCCGCTACGCAAACTATTACAAAGACACGCAACGACATAGCTACGCTACGACATTGGCACGCTACGTTGTGTCTACGTAAAAGACTATTTAATTCATGATTTGATTAACTTAAAAACTCTCTGGCTCTTGTTCTCCCCGTCATTGCGAACATTTTTTTGTTCTAGACCATACCCGGTAACCTTCTAGTTACGGAGATATTGGGAGTCCAATAAAAATACTAGTTTTTAGCGTTATAACTTTACTTTAAATACCTCCATGACCCGTTTACTATTCAGTGCATTCAGTTTTGAGTTTGAGTTTTATCGTATAAGCGTTATTTTTCACCCCGAAAAGAGTCATTTCCCAGCAATAATTTTTGCGTAGGGTTAAGTAGCTTGATGCACAGGTTTACATCAAAATGCGTGAAGGGAAAGTTTAGACCTTGTATAAAAAACAATTTATCTACTAACACATCGTCCAAACATAACCTTCTCGTGAAAGGCTGAATTACAAAAAATACAAAACGATAGTTCCCATCAGTTGTTACTTGACGACAATGTTAAGGTTTATTGGCGAAAAGAAACGATAATATTCAGACTTTAGGTTCACATTTTACCACGGATAAATTTGTACTTCACACTGACATCCGACAAATCACACTCGGCCCACGTGTTAGGTTACTTTCTACTCCCTGACACAGAGAAGAAGCCTATATCCCAGCTTTGGGAGCATTATAGGCTCCATAATATGCAATTACTGGATACTGGACAACCTCGTTGGTCCAGTGGTCGCAAGTGCGACTGCTGATCATGAGGTTCTGGGTTCGATTCCCGGGTCGGGGAAAGTGTTATTGGGTTTTTCCGTTCTCGGCCCCTATTACATAGGACTTAAACATAACTGGCGAAATGTGGGTGTACTATTAGGTACACTTCTGCCTAACCCTTCGGGGATTATGTACATGAAATTGTATTATGTTGTATGAAATTAAGCTACTTTATGCGAAGTAGCGAATTAAGTATGTTAGCGTCTATACATCCAAGCTATGTCTTGTAATGAAATTAGAACACGTAAGGTACTGCTTGAACCTGCCAGGGCTGCGGGACTCCTGCCAGGGCTGCGGGACCCCTGCCAGGGCTGCGGGACTGTTCGAAAGAGATACCGCGGCCCTGGAACATAAAGGGCCAATGAAGGAACATGGGTGTTTTTTAGTCAGTAAGAGTCTGACACTCCCTTCCGCTCCGCCCAGAGCGGGAGGAGTCATTTGAAGATTTCTCACCCCCCCAAAAAAAAAAAAAAAAAAAAGGTACTGCTTGAACGAAACTAATGTAAATGCAACACGAGACAATGATGTTCCAAGTACCAGCAACCTTTTTTTTCGGATGGGAAATCATCAAATGACTCCTCCCGCTCTGGGCGGAGCGGAAGGGAGTGTCAGACTTTTACTGGCTAAAATGTGCCTTCTTTTGCGCTTTGTGTTCCAGGGCCGCGGTATCTCTTTCGAACAGTCCCGCAGCCCAAGTACCAGCAACCCTGACATAGTAAACCTAGATGCGTTACATAAGGACTCGGTGACCGCAGCCGATCGATAGCCGTATCGCATAACGCATCTATTTAGACATATGTTCTGGACAGCTGTAGTTTATGCAGGTCTGGGTATGATTGTGTGCATTGTTCGTGCTTTATGTCCGTGTAATCTGGGAAGAACGAGCAGAGACCTTCGGGATTCTGGTATTTTATTCTATGTTTAGGAGATTTGAGATGGATACTAGGTTGGCATTATCAGCCTATGTTTATTGTTCCCACTGCTGGGACACTGCTCCTCCATAGTAGGAGTGGGTCACAATCCACCTATCGTCATCATATCAGCCCAGAATCACCCACTACAGGGTATAAGCCTCCCTGTTCTCCTGCCACTTTTGTCGCAATTTTGACGATATCGTCGACCCAACAAGCTTTAGGACGGTTCTGGTTTCTTAATCCACCTAAAACTATCCATATTTTCCTAACTCCTTTTCCCTTTTTAGCCGCTGACAAGTTTTCAAGAGACGTTATCTTACAACGTTCTGCCAATTTAAAATCTTTGAAATAGCTTTCAACTTTAGCAGGACGTAAATAATTATGTTAGAACATTCATATGCTAGAAAGTTTAAAGTTTGAACTATAGGATTTCATAAACCAGCGCTGTGCTGTGGGCCTCCCAAAGCACAGCATCATGTTGAGTGGTAACCTGCTTGTCGCTGTCACGACGTACAAGCTGTCGACTTTTTTTTCCGTCCTGGGGGTCTAAAATGGCCGCTTTAGCAGAGTCATAATAGGATAATATTATGAATTACGTTTAAATTCGTAAAATGGTCACAAGGTGACATTTCATAATACTAGGTACGTCTATGACCATTTTAAGAATTTAAACGTAATTCATATTATTATTCTATTATGATTCGTCTAAAGCGGCCATTTTAGATCCCCTGTTGTATTTAAAAAAATATTTGTTATGCGTTGTATGTTTATTATAATTTTTTGTGTCATTTTGTATGCACATCATGTCCCTGCGACAAGTAAATATTCTTTCTTTCTTTTATTCTTTCATACAGCTGAAAGACTGAAGCTAATTGCCTGTCTGTTGGTTAGAACACGACGACTATAATATATACCGTCTCTGTTTCTAAGATAACCTATTAAATGCAGACATATCACAGGCAAAAGGCCTTGGGAACAAGATCAAATAACCTTGCAACCCTTGTGTTATGCTTTATGATAAGTTCAGTGATTTGGCAAATTAATGTACGACACATTGAACAATACCTAAATGTAACAAACTTACAGAATATACTAAATATTAAACCGACAAAAAAATGGAGGAGGTTATGTATTTGGCGTGTAACTTTTTTAACACAAAAGAAGGTAAATTAAACATGTTTTAGGCTTTCACGGTTTATAAATAACTACGGTTTATCACACAGTTTATCGGGAGCTCAGAATACATGGATCACGGAAGATATCCCGTAAGTGACTGTATAAGTTTAAGTACTTAAATCCAATATTTAAAATGTTGATAAAAGGTGGTCTTAAATTTTTTTCTAAGACTAGAACTGTTTGTGTAAACAATTTAGGGAAAGCTGAAATTGTCTGAAGAGTTTAAACATTGCAGACAATAAACTTGAAAGGTCATGTCCTCGCTATTCTGCCGATATCTACCGATGTACAAACCGAGACTCTAGCTATATAAACCATAACATCATCGACTGAAAACCCCTAGGGACTGCCTAGGCTAACAAATAACTTACCTCGCATCAAGCGCGCCTATACGCCGGAGCGAGCGATAAAGCGAGCTTCATTTTCATACGGTACCATGGGGAGCTCGTGGCGTGGTTAAATAACAAGTCGCATGGGTCGATCTGTCCCTTGTCTGACCCTTGCCTATGTCGGTATGTGAAGTGGTGACCATCCATTACCTACCGAGTTTCCTCCACGCCTCGGAAAGCACGTTAAGCCGTTAGTCCCGGTTGTCATTTGCAGATCTTTGAGACGTAACGTTACAGGTAGTGGCACGTCTGACAACCTGTCTTACCAAGGGGTATCGTATTACCCAATATTATCTTGTGAAGGTCAGCTAAGTAGTAGCACCATGTTAAATACTGGTATTCAGCTGCATCTGGTTAGACTGGAAGCCGACCCCAATATATTTGGCAAAAGGCTAGGCAGATGGTGTTATCATAAGGTAACATGTAAAAGGGGGTGAGTCTATTGAATAAATCAGGTACAGATAAAAACTCCGACATGCCACTAAGAATTATCCCATGGAAAATAAGCTGGCCGACCTAAGATGCAGAACACAATACATCACGATAAACATCAGTAGTTAGTTTAGTTTATTTATTAATAATTATTAAAAATTACATGTCAGATTTTGAAACAATTAAAAACACAAATCATTCAGTAAATTAAAAAAGAGCATCAAATACAATTTATCATAAAAAATTAGAAACACACAATAAACAGAATAATAAACAAAATAACATAATAATCACGTAAAATTTCTATTATATTATAACAATCAAAACCATTCTTTTAGGTCATAATATAGCCAGTTTGGCTTTAAAAGCATTTTTTTTTTCTTTGTTTTGCTTTTGTAGCGAAGGGTACATTTTTGTAAGAGATAAGCCGGAGTACATAACTTTAATGTGATTATATTACTAGTCTATAGAATACCGACTGTGCCATTTTTCAAAGGGAAGCCGGTAGGAATCGAGTTGTAAGGAACCTTCGCCACTGAAACATTATCCTTACAACCAATGAGACATACATAGAACATAAAGTACACACACACATAAACGTCTGTGTTGAGTCTGCTTACGTATAACATTATACCAAGGCCAAAGTAGACTGTGATTAAGTTTTATATTCAGTGAGTCCCTTAGGAAATATAGTCCTCCGTAATTTATAGCATTATTATGGAAGTTTTCTGTATGAATATTTCTATTCGTGGCGTAGCAGATAAAGGATAAATATAAAAGGGTGTAGTTTTCGTTTAATGTTTCGTATGATTTGCATTCTGTCTCTTTTAATGTATTTGAATTATGTTTGGGTAAGAAAGAATGAGAGACTTCGTCAGATGTGTCTTTAACATCAGTAGATAAAATAAGTAAGTAGATTTATTACCCTCTTATTTTAAATGCGAAAGTTGCGAGGATGGATGGATGGATGGATGTTTGTTACTCTTTCACGCAAAAACTACTGAACGGATTTGGATGAAAATTTGCCAACAGATACTTTTTATCCCGGTAGTGATCCCATGGGACAATTATCGAACTTCACGTGGGCATAAGCTCATAATTAATAATAACGGCTAACTGCCTCGTTGATCTTGTGGTCTTGTGGTCACCAGCGCGACTACTGAGCATGAGGTCCTGGGTTCAATTCCCAAGTCGAGCAAAGTGTTATTGGGTGTTTTCATCGAGAATTAATAATGTTACAAAATGTCAACACATACATACACACACACACACACACATACATGTTAATGTTGTTATGTTGTTAATGTTATATTGTAAAATTTAATCATTTTAAAAGAGTAACCATGGAGTTTCTTGCCGGTTCTTCTCCATAGGAAACGACCAACCCGAACCGTGCACCTTTTTGTCGACGTTTCATAAGTGCCCATGTAGGCATATGTGAAATAAAAATATTTTGACTTTGACTTGACTTGTGTACATAAATAGTTAAATAAATAAATTATCGAAATGTTTTCCTGCTTGGCGTGCTTCACTAAAACATTTCTAATATACAAAAAAAAAATCTTCAAAGCTAAAAATCATCAGTCTACGTCCAATGTTTAAAGAACAATCTACGAAAAAATTGTTTTTACTTTTCCTCAAAAATTGCGTTTTTGTAATTATCATTTTATTCTCCGGGGACGGCGATGTGACAAAATAGGTGAAATTGTGGTTTGGCGTGGAGGGCACGCGCGTGCGTTTATGCTCTGACGGTCAAAAGGTTAAGTAATTACAGAAGGAAACATTTTCATTCAATAGACTAGAATTTAAACAAAGTGAGAACAGTCAAAGAAAGCAAAGCTAAGAATTCTCTCTTTTGACAGTTCTAACTTCAAACAATTACTATAAACTACAGAATTAAAAATTAAAAATCGTATTAAAATAATTACTTTTCTCAAGTAATCACTTTCACTTGTTTATGTTTATAGATACGGGTGTTAGTGCTCACCTGCGTTACAAAAGAAACTTGCACAAAATATTATACTTTGGTAATACTTAGTAATAGTGCAGTGAAGGTTAGGCCTTGTCTGGCACTTCATTAATTAATTTAAACTATGTATTATGTAGGTGTAATATTGACCAACTGTCTTGGTAATGTATTTTAAAATTCAGAAAAAACGTCACCATATTTATGCATAGCATAAGCATAATCAGCCTATAATGTTTCCACTGTTGGGACACACGGCCTCCTCTCTATGAGAGGGAATGGGCTGTAATCCACCACGCGGGCCCAGTGCGGGTTGGTAGATGTCACATGTCTTCGAATTTTTGGTTCTAGAAAGTAATGGTGATGAAATAAATTACTCAAAGTAATGCGCCTGCCTGCGTTCGAACCCACGACTTACTGTTCCTAAGTCGGGGTGCCACCACTGGGCCACCGCTGCTCTCTCCTAAGATATTTATGATGCTGCCATAATTAAAAGTTTCTTTTTCATTAAAAAAACAAGCACCTCTAGCTGTCTTTCAAGTTTCGTTTAAAAAATCTAGTTCAGGCATAGCAACAATAGTTTAGAAGACATCTTATCCAGTTTCTTAAAAAACTAATTAAATTTAAAAATTCCATGGCTTTTAGGAACCAAAATCTATATTAAAAAAAATATTAATGGCCTATAAATTCCTTGTTAACATGCCATTTCAATAAATATATAAATAACTAATTTCGATTTGGTGTAGATTACCGGATGTTTACTTAAACAATGTTTGGCAATATTTTCGAAAAGATGCAAATGTGTTTTTTGTTTCAATTACGTATTTGGATCATTGACATTTGAAAAGTTAGAGTTGCCTCCATTTTGTCGTGGAAACCAAACCAACCAATCAACGAGATCAACGTTTTATCAAAAAAAAAATTGTTAAGCAAAGTGAGTACCAACTAAAACAGTCCATTTAATTAAACTACATCATCATTAACAGTTGCATAAAACGACTAAAACACGGCAAATTTACCGACGCCACCCTCATCGTCATTTTTCTGCACTTATCCCAATTTATTTGGGGTCTTCTTCTTCCATACTTCTCTATTACTCATCATGTCATCAGACACCTCTTTTCTAGTCTTATCATCCTTCACAGTCCATCCATCGTTTCTTTTTCCCCACTTGAAATCGGTTCTTCGCCAAATATAGCCAGCTCACTGCACTACAGCTTGCTTACTCTGCAAGCTTTGTTGGTGGGTCCAGTATTTAATGCATTTTCGTAAACACAGGTACTCAAGGATGTATTGAAATCAAATATCCTCACTAATATTATAAATGCGAAATAAAGTTTGTTGGTTACCTTGTAATGTAATTTTAAACATTCAAAAAGCATTTAAATAAATGAATTTCATTTTTCTATGAGGGGTATCGTATTACCCAGGACTAACTGGGCTATGGAGGTCAGATTTCGGCGGCATTTGGATAGACTGGAAGCCGACCACAACATAGTTTGACGGCACGGTTGGCGCAGTGGTCAAGCGATTGACTGCTGCGCTGCATGTCGCGGGTTCGATTCCCGTACGGAACAAATATTTGTATGACCTACAAGTAGTTGTTCCGGGTCTGGGTGTTTTTCTATCTATAATATGTATGTATTTACAAAAAAAAAATTGAATATATGTAATTTATCAGCCATCTAGCCACCATAACACAAGCATTAGGTAGCTTGGGACTAGATGGTGCTGTGTGAAATGTCCAGCGATATTTATTATTATTTATTTAAAAGTTGTTGAAAAGGCTAGGCAGATGATGATGATTTTTCTAAGATGTCATATTCTGAAGTCGCTGGTGTTCACAAACACTTTTCGTTTTTTTTTTATTATTAATTTGGCTCACCAACAATAGGGATGTTGACACCATTAAAAAATAATTCCAAGATAGCTTCTCTAAAAAGAAAACACTTAATTTTAGACCTGAAAACGCAATTAGTTTTCAGTTAATTGCTAAATTAGATTTTTAGTTGCTTTGAAATCAACAAATAATTGAGTCATTGAGTTGACTAAATAGTGACGTCACAGCGTGCTTTTGCCATACAAAATGTAAGGGGGACGCGTTTTGACAGATCATAAAAAGTATGTCAATTGATTGGTGTGTCAACTACCCTATGAATACACTGCTGCAAAGATACGAGATACATCCAATAGAGTCACAGACAAGTGTATCAACCTCTTACAGGTAAGCACATCAAGTACTACTTATTTGTCGTTAGGTGCCTACTTAAAATCAGACAAGTACCTAACTACTATAGTTTTTACTTACATAATTCTAATTAAATCAAAATTAAAATATATTCAAATCAATATCACAATCAATTAAAATTAAAATATAAGTTTTATAGATCCTCCCATAATTAAATAATTGTATCAACACAAAAAATATGTTACATTATCTAGACAGTTTCAAACCTAAAGCTAACGTGAGCTGACATATGAAGACTGAACAAAAAAATCACAATTAAATATAATCTCAAGTCGTAGTTTAAAATGAATTAAAATCTATAAAATTGAAAAGTTGTGAGCATGAATGTGGATGGCTATAAGAGTAGAGGAAGACAAAAGGAACGATGAATGGAATGCGTGAAGAATGATATGGCTAGAAAGGAAGTGGCTGCTGTGATGATGTGTTATAGAGAAGTATGGAAGAAGAAGACATGGTGTGCCGACCCCAAAATAAGTTTGGATAAGGGCAGGAGAATGACGATGTATGAAAAGCTGCAGTTCAATTGTAAAAAAGTAACTACGAGTAAACAGGATTATTTGTAAAACACCAGGAACCTCTTAAGAGGTAATTGCACTCATCACTGTGAACAACTTTGTCCCGCGAAAAAAAAATCAGCTGTTTGTTCCCTACATTTTGACGAGTTAATCGATCATAAATGTAGGGAACAGCTGATTTTTTTTTCGCGATTTCAGGTTTGGTCCCATAGTAAAAGTTGTTCACAGTGATGAGTACAATGACCTCGTAAGAGGTTTCTGGTGTTTTACAAATAACCCTGTATATGTTTTCTTTTTTTTTTATTTCTTTGGGAAAACAAACAGTTACACATTAAAGTATTCTAATACAAGGGGTGTGATTAAATGTATAACCAACGACATTTTCCACATATTAAAAAAACAATTAGTTATAAAAACAATGCGACTTGCGCTAACAGTTGAATGCGAACAATAAAATGACATAATGTACAAAACAGGCATACAAATTAATAAGAACAAAAAATACATGAAATGATAGTAACAGTTTAAGAGTTGATGATAGTACTAAGATAGCAAAAACTAGTGACGTCCATCACTGAACTGAATCGTGTTCAGGTTGGTTAGGCACCATTCGAGCTGACGTAAGCGGCTTTTTCCCAAACATCTACATACGAGGTAGAAGGGCCACCGACGCGAAGACGGTTACCACGTATTCAGTACATCATTTGGAGCTCCCCCCCCCCTCCCATAGAAATTTTTCTTCGGTTATTCAAAAAATATCAGCTGTTTCGTACATTTTGACCGTGTAGGTTTTAGCACGTTAGTAGGAAACAACTGTTTTTTTTATAATAACCGATGAAAAATTTCGATGTGGCGGAGGGGGCTCAGAATGATGTACTGAATATGTGGTAACCGTTTTCGCGTCGGTGTCCCTTCCACCACGTATATTAAATTCTGCCTTTCGGCTGGTTCAAATCATGCCCACCGAAATACTGCGTGCTAATTAGAAGTGCAGTAAGGAGGTTATTAGTAGTTTCGAGTAAATGGCACCTAAACATTTTTACTTTTATTTGGCTTTTTAGGTATGATTTTGAAGTTTTGCAAAAATGTTTTTAGTTACATGTATAGCTGAATATGCATTGTTTCGTAAGAACTAACCCTATTTTCTATAAGTTTAATACAACTATCTTAAAACAAAAAGAACTATTTATGCTTAGCAGGGTCTTCATGACTAAACCCAGTATTACAAGCTATAACAGCAGTAAGTTTGGAGTTACTGCGCTTTCTACTAGCAAATACAGATTACTGCGCTTATTTCATTTAATTCAATTATTATTATCACTTCGACTACAAATTAAAAACGCAGTGCAGTAGTGAGAAAAAGCTATTAAAATTAGTATTTAAGTATACAAAAGTACACTTATTTGGTTATATTTATCCTAACCATTTCCTAATTAAATATAACGACATGAATATTAAAAAATACGTTATTTGAAATGACAAATAATACTTTCTTAATCATACACAATTACTGCATTTTTTACTAGTGACATAATATTTTCTTAAAGCTATGCTTAGACTGACTACAAACCATAACTGCAGTAAAAGAGTGACTTATAGCTTTTCAATTCGTGTACATACGTAAAAAAACCACAATAACTTGGTTATATCTATAATAATACCAAAAAGAGGTAAATGATACAACTATTTTATTAAAAAAATGTATTCCAATTAAATCTTAAAACAGAAAACATTAAATAAAATCTTTAAAGTCGTAAACTTTCCTTTCTTTTGTAAATATTGGTCGACTCTGTGATGAAAACTGTCAGCAGACATACATTTAAGTGTGCGGAAATCAAGTTGCTGTTAATTATGTTAACTAAGAAAGACAATATCACCCAATTTTTGTTTTGGGCTGAACAATTATCCATCCACAAAATAACGTGATCTTTGTCGCGTTTGTTATCTAAAATTATTCACTAAACATTATTATTTATCATTATTACTAACAAATAGTGAAATAAATTATGTTCAAAAAATACTGGAAGGCAAAGAGCAGTAATGTGTCTTACTGCAGTTGTGCTTAGTAATTTAATTCTCAGCAAGAAACATACTGCAGTTTGGCTTACTAAAAGTCCCACTTCTGGGACAGCTATCAAAATAAGGATTAAATTACCATACCATTACGAGGATTCCGAATATATGAAAAACTCAATTTTCCAAAAATCCTTCCTTACTGCGTTTATTTTAGCACGGCAGAATACGCGTGTAGCACCCCTTAGAGAACTGTCTCTAGTTTAGTTATAAGACAATCCTCGGAGACGAGACAGTAAGTTGGCTTAACGTTTAGTTGACATTTTCCGTGACCTAAGGGCAGGCTTTTACCTTGGTCAGGCGCCGCCAATCTCTTGGGGACTTTACCAATTCTCAGCGTTGAGGAGTTTTTTGAAGCCATTTTTTGGTTTATTGTTAAGTTGGTTACTTTACTTACGTCAATTTAATTTAAAGATGTATATAATATTGTTATGAAATAACTACAGTACATTTAATTGTAGTAAAAATGTTTAGATACTCAAGAATGATTAGTATATGTAATAAGGATACCATCATGTCTACAAGAGACAACGATATGAAAAAAGTTTTTCAGACTTAAAACATGTTTGTTTGGAGAGTACTTACACAGAATCATAAAAACTTCAACTTTATTATATCAATATACAACCTACTTATAAATATATTAGTCTGTTTGGGTTGTAACATGTAAATGAAATCTGCCCCTAGCTTGATCCACGTGTATTGTTTTAATTTTCTTGTATCTACTGTTCTGTAGAGCAAACGAAGAAATTATTTATGTTAGTTTACTCACAAAACAAAGAGGGTGTTCAATCAACTCCCTCCCCTCCCTCCCCGCCCCTCCCTTTCATCAACCTCAGATTAACTGTCAATGTTTATTGTCATGTTCAGTCAGTTGACTTTAATTAAATACATAATCAGCGTATAAAGTTCCATTACTGGGTGACAAAGCTTTTTGAATGAGGATGTGAGCCGAAAACCAACACGCGGGCCCAATGAGAGTTTGTAGACATGTCATCCAATTTTCGGTTCTAGGACATGCGGGTTTCCTCACAATGTTTTCATTAAACCTTTTGCAAACGGTGGTGTCAAAATAAAGTGCCAAGGTTCGAATCTACGACCTACAACTCCCCAGGACGCGAAGTCAGGGCTGTCACCACTCTAGCTCGCCGTCCGTCCGTCGTATGACGACGGGCAGGCCGAGTCGACGGCGCGCTCGTGTTCCACGCGCGCCTCAAAGAGTTGTCAGCAAACCCGGGCCCGCAAGGGCCCGCAAGGGCCGGTGCCTGCCAGGGCTGCGGGACTGTTCGAAAGAGATACCGCGGCCCTGGAACATAAAGGGCCAATGAAGGAACATGGGTGGTTTTTAGTCAGTAAGAGTCTGACACTCCCTTCCGCTCCGCCCAGAGCGGGGGGGGTCATTTGATGATTTCCCACCCACCAAAAAAAAAAAGGGCTGTCACCACTAGACCTCCACTACTCCCATGAAACATTAAAGTAGATTTTATAAATTACGGCTTCGTCACATAAAATAACGAACATAGGTATTGGATTTCTCAAATGTTGTTTATTGTGAGATAATGTAAAACAAATGTCACGCCACCTGGTCCCTATTGCGTCAATAATTTGTTAATTATGTGCATTTTTCATTAGGATTAGTATGTAGCAGTCATAGTCTAGTGGTGTGACCGTCGGACTGCCAACTCATAGGTCTCGAGTTCGAACACAAAACACGCACCTTTGATTTTTCGGATTCTTGTGCGTATTGTATAATTTTACTATCACTTGTTTTGGTGAAGGAAAACATCAAATGACCCCCCCCCCCCCCCGCTCTGGGCGGAGCGGAAGGGAGAGTCAGACTCTTACTGACTAAAAACCACCCATGTTCCTTCTTTGGCCCTTTATGTTCCAGGGCCGCGGTATCTCATTCGAACAGTCCCGCAGCCCTGGCAAAACCAGCATGCCTGAGAGATACTTCTCGACAGCATTTAAAGCTAAGTCAGAGGCCCAAGGGTGGCATAAAAACTCTGACACTATAATAGGTTTCTATAGGCACCAACCACACGTTAAAGAACGAAGAAGATGATGATTAGTGCAGTCATTCTGGATATCACTGGGTTTAACATTTCAGGAATTTCTCAGTAGCAGCCAGCAGCCACGAAGTCTGGATTTGTCCGTACTTGATTTGTTTGGAACCCGGTTGGTGGCAATAGGGTCGCCCCTTATTACTGCTACTGTTAGCCTACGTCATCCCACTTCTGAGCAAAGGCCTTTCCTTCTAGTACATGGGACTTAAACGTAACTGGCCCAATGTGGGTGTACTGTAGATACACCTTTGGCTTACTTTTTTATATTAAATGGGCCTACTCTTGACCTCAATCTAGTCCTGAGGACAGAGATGGGGTCGACGATGGAACGAGCTATCCCAAAAGAAGCCTATTAACTCGCAACTTAAATAGATTAGGGTCATATGAACTTGGGAACACCGACGTATGCAGGGAATTCCACTCCTTGGCTGTGCGCATAATAAACGATGTAGCAAAGCGCTTCGTGCGAATGTGTAGAACATCATTACATTTCGGGAAACAGCGGGGTGATGTTATGATATGTTTTTTTTTATTTTTTTACTAGGAATCATTAGATAATTCCCCCATGCAGAGACATGAGGCATGTTGGACCTCAGACCCGGAACAAGAATCTATTTGGATAATAGATTCATAAGTTCTACATTAGTCATATAACTGAGCTGAGAAGCTAATTGATAAATCTTAAAAAAACGAAATAGGTGCTTAATTGCTTTTTAGATAAGATAGTAAGGCATAATTATATATTTTTAGATGTCGAAGGATTTTTTAAGAATGCGGTGGTCGAATTTAGCTTTGCCATATGCAGTGCCCAGTGGGCAAATCTTAATGATTATTGACAGGGCAACTGTCAACTGATACCTACTTAAAACCTAATAGTGGTCTCATACTGGGTCTAATCTTAATATTATATAAAAACTGGCCAAGTGCGAGTCGGACTCGCGCACGAAGGGTTCCGTACCATTATCTATAAAAACGGCAAAAAAATCATATCTGTTGTATGAGAGCCCCCTTAATATTTTTTTTTTAAATTTTTAGTATTTGTTGTTATAGCGGCAATAGGAATACATCATTTGTGAAAATTTCAGCTTTCTAGCTATCACGGTTTATGAGATACAGCCTGGAGACAGACAGACAGACAGACAGACAGACAGACCGACAGACAGACAGCGAAGTCTTAGTAATAGGGTCCCGTTTTACCCTTTGGGTACGGAACCCTAAAAACTAGCTTTTGCCGGCGAGCTTATATAAACACAAATTATTTACCGGAGTCTGGATTTGTGCCCGGTTACTGGCCATAGTCTTATCCCCTATTACTTGGAACTTAAAACATAACTGACGAAATGTGGGTGTAGTATTAGGAACACTTCTGAATACGAAGGGTTAGGCTTCAGCGAGGAGAGGCGTGGTGTTATATTAAGTAAGTTATTAACCCTAATTCCTTTAAGCTGTGCACTTAATACATTTAGGTATTAACAGATTTCTATTAAAAAAATTGTCCAAAATTAGCCACTACGTGATAAAAACTTCTGATAAAGATCAACAATGTTACGGTAACATTTCGTTCACCCCTGTTTTTCACCCCTATACTCTGACGTTATTAAAAAGTGAAAACCAACAAAAACACTTCAAGTTTCAATTCGTCTTGAGTCGTTGGAAGCCATACTATTTGATATAAATACTACCTGATCACGTTGGCAACCGAGGGAAATATGAAACCCAATTTTTGGGGTTCCGCTTTTGCAATATGCCTGCGGAATGTTAAAAATTTGGTTTTCATTTTCATTCCGAATTTGTGGGGTATTTTCAGTTAAAACCCCTCATATTAATTTTGAGACTATGAACAAATTTTTTCGGCCGATAAATCCCGACTAGGGAACCCCTCACTGTGCGTGGTGGGACACGCACTTGCCGGTAATTTTAGTTTTTTTTTTTTAAAGGCACAAATGTACAATTCTGAATGTTCCCATTTCTTTTGTGCCTATAAAACGAAATTAATTTGGGAAATCTTACACAATTTGATTTAATGTTTGAAATAATTTTTCTATTGAACACGAGGTTACGTTAAAACCAGCAAGTTACGTATTAGAGATGGTACTCTTAGGTATTTATAGAATGTTATAACACAACCATTTTACCATTTTATTTAGCGTTAGAAACATTTAACAGACCCGCGCGTCTGGAATAGCACATAGCTTAAAATATGACGTTCCTTCCGGTCCACTTCTATCTATTCTCTAGTCTTCGAAGAATAGACTGACATGGTCATCTCTTTCTACACAAAGGGAGATTTGTTTTTTTTTATGACATCTCAACAGGCAGAGCAGCGGTGGCCCAGTGGTGGCGGCCCCGACTTACGCACTAAATATGCTTATGCTTATGACATCTCGTCGTAACAATCTATAAATAGTCCTGCATGATTCTTTTGGGGATGAATAACATTGCCAAGCAAGGCGTACGTAACCTTTTGTGAAATTATCTTTGAGTAGATTGTTTACAAAAAAAGATGGCGGCTTTATGGCCACATGCCAAAATAACCATGCAGCACTATACAATCTGTCATTTGGTCTTTCATTTCTTCCGATGGTGGTCACAAACATCCTGTGGTAGTCATGCTACACGTTTCCGAGATGATAATCATTATTTAGATACCTAGAAAACTAGCAATCTTCCATCAATGGATACCAAACTACGTTTATGTCGATACTTAGATGAATCTGTTAGTGGATACGTTCCTGAAACTTCTGTAATTTGTAAACTAGGTCACTAACTTGGAGGACAAGGTTGGCAGACAATTTAGTTCGGTGTAACTCGATAGTCAAGCAGGAAAGCCTTTTAAAGGCCACTTAGCCTTACAGGACTTAAAAATGCCAAATTACGAACATTCGAATTCCTTATCTGTATGATCTATTAAATGATGATGAAGATAACATCAACTTTATAAGTATCTTAAATTAATTAATTCGCTGGCAGAAAACGCACGGGCTGATCTGGAAGTCTTTAAATACACTCCGGACACAGATTGGCTTCAGCAAGGAAAACCTGCTCGGGTGCTCTGTCCTGGAGTGTAAATGTAGCGCTGTTCCACAAACGATGGGGCTCTTAATATCGTGTCTTCAAAACTTCAAGACTCAGCGCATGAGTTCTTTATATCTTTGGCGAAGGTGTCCACAAAGTAAGGATTTTTGAAAATTAAGGCGCGTATAGAACAGCGGTGGCCCAGTGGTGGCAACCCCGACTTACAAACAGTAAGTCGTGGGGTCGAACCCAGGCAGACGCATTACTTTGTGTAGGTAATTTATTTCATCGCCACTGCTCTCAAAATTGGTAAAGGAAAACATCGTGAGGAAACCGGTATGTCCTAGAACCAAAAATTCGAAGACATGTGACATCTACCAACCCGCACTGGGTCCGCGTGGTGGATTATAGCACATTCCCTCTAATAGAGAGGAGGCCGTGTGTCCCAGCGGTGGGAACATTATAGGCTGAATATGCTAAGGCGCATAGTGTTGATAAAAGATAGTTTGTATGAAAGTTCGTATATAGATGCTATTGGGTGCAAGCCTAGTTAAAACTATTAATCTCTTGTATTTGTATATAGTAGACACCAGATAGATACCATTACCGTTACCGTAAACGAACGTGATTAATCCTAACTAATATTATACGAAATTAAGTTTGTTACATTTACATTTGTTGTTTTATTTACAATGCGAAAGTTTGTTACATTTTCATGCCTAAACCACTGAACCGATCATCCTGAAATTTTGCATATACGTTGTCAAACGGACATAACCTTTCACCCCGAAAAAAAATACTGTTCCCGAGGAAAACAACAAAAACATTCTTACGATAATAGATGGCGCCACGTGTCTTTCGAATCATGATTGAATTACCTATTTTATTACAAGTAGAGTACAACCGGAATTGATTGACAAATTCTAAATTAACACGAGCGAAGCCGCGGGCAAAAGCTAGTTCAAGATAAAAATCAATTTGACTGTCTTACAACTTTACTTTATCCACTTATAAATAATCATGGCTTGGATTCGCATCAATCGAGATATATTTTAATGTTTAATTAACTAATTACATTCATGTCGGTAACTGTTACAGGTGACTCGTGTATCATTTAGATCTTTAAATGATAGCTAGGATATTTTTACCTTAAGAAACCAAATGTAAGAATGTTGTAGAAGACCTAATAAGAAAACCGGCTAATTAAGAAAAGATAATATAAGGGGTGGAATGGACACCGAAGCGAAAACGGTTACCACGTATTCAGTACATCATTCTGTGTTCATTTTCTTTTTTTTATTCATTTTTCACGGAAGATATCCCGTAAGTGACAGTATAAGTTTAGTTTTAAACCGTGAAAGCTTTAAACAGTGTATGCAGTGAATTGCCATGGAGGTATTTAAAGTAAAGTTATAATCTTAAAAACTAGTATTAAAAAAAAAAACTTGTGAAAAAGTTGGAACTTTGACCTCCAATATCTCCGTAACTAGAAGGTTCCCAGGTATGGTTTTAACAAGAAAATTACCGCAATGACGAGCAGAACAAGTACCTTTCGGCTTCATTAAGGGTCTTTGTACACCCTTCAGATGTTGTTTGATTGACAAAACAGTCACTAGGAACCAAAATATCTGATAACATTATTTTCTTAAATAAATATAAATCTTTGACATTTTTAATAGATATAAAATCAGAGATTTTATCTTAGTTAGTTATCATACAGCCAGATCTTATCTTGATCTGACTGAACGTTATCTAAGATAAAATCTAACTAGATTTGGTCTAGACTGCAAAAAATGAGATGCTTTCAGATTTATCCGTTGTTCGTTCATTCTTATCTTTAATTGATTACTACAAGATTTTGGTTAAACGATCATAAAGTAACACAACATTAATATTAAAATGAACTTCACTATCCCGGTAAAAAAAAACCCCAGTGGTACCCTCCCGGTGGTAAATATCCCGTTTCTAATGTTAATTATAACTTCACTATCATTTATTTAATATTTTAAATAAATGATCCAATTTAAATTGCAACGTTTTTATTTACGGCTGAACGGATTTGTATATGGTTTATTTTTGTAAATATTAATCAATTGCCCACGTCTTGGTTTAAATTTACTATTTTTTTATTTCGAAATTATGTAAACCTCAAGGAAAACATTAATCAATCACGTCTATAATTTAATAACATTAAAGTCTTTTAAAATGTTAAGAGCTACAACAATGGTTTTATTGCAAAAAATAGACGGGATGTGCCAAAAGATACGCCTAATTAAGATAACCTAATCCTCAAATTGGTTTAAATATCTACTATAGATAAGAAGGCTACCTAGACTGATCAATGATTAGTCACATGCAATGTCTGAAATACATATCACGTGAGGAAGGATTTCCACTTTTTCAATCTCGAAGGTTATCTATTTCTACCTTACCTAACTAGTTAAAACGCTATCGTCCCGTGGAGCATTCGTCACTAAATTGCAGAATTAGAATAGGGTACCTAATTTAGTTTTTCGTAAGTAGGCATCCCTGTCTAAAGTAGGACATGTCATCTTTTCCATTAAACACGTATAATTATTAATCAAATACTAAAAAGAATGTACCTTTAGAAAAGCATTCGTTGATCAATAATCCCTACTTCCCTACTAATATATTATAATATTATAAATACGAAAGTAACTCTGTCTGTCTGTCTGTTACGCTTTCACGTCTAAACCACTGAACTGATTTTAATGAAATTTGGTACAGAGATAGAGTTGACCTTGAGAAAGAACATAGGATAGTTTTTATCCCGGACTTTTGAAGAGTTCTCTTGGAAACGCGATATAACCCAACTCGACGCGGGCGAAGCCGCGGGCGGAAAACTAGTTAACTATAAAATACATAATTTCCCGATTAATCTACTACCTTCTGTTGGCTTAGCACGAACCTGTGGAATAAACTTAATATAAATACGAATGATTTTGAAATGGAAAATACTAATTTCTACGATAATACGTAATTACTACGATATTAAATTTGATTTATAAACACACTCACTACGGGTGAAACTAACGTACTTATCACAAAGAAATCGTAACAAAATGCTATAGGTAAGATAGTTATCTTTTGACTTAAAAGTCGTTCGAAAAGATGCTACTATTAGGTCGCGCGTTCGTGCTAGCGTCTACATGCGTTTACACAATACATACGCACCTAAATGCTAATTATAAACAACAAGTCCTCGCAAGTACTCTGCCACGCGCACGCGCATCTAATGCGACTGTCAATGACCTTGACATCGGACATGT
Source organism: Eurois occulta (assembly GCA_950022335.1). Lineage (NCBI taxonomy): Eukaryota > Metazoa > Arthropoda > Insecta > Lepidoptera > Noctuidae > Eurois > Eurois occulta. The sequence goes on along the minus strand of OX465487.1, from coordinate 1,531,858 downwards.
GTAAAACTGATTCATTAACAACTAACTAACGAGCGGTCTTTACTACATTGTAGTAAACAAATAGTTGCGCATGGAGAGTTTTGAGACGTAGTACGATGTTGTTTGTGTTTACAGCTATGGGATGACAATTATATTACGACTTTTGCGATTTGACATCGCTCTCACATAATGTACCATCTCAACTTGAATGATATAACCAAGGTTTTGTAAAAATATTCTGATTTAAAAGAGTGTCCATGGAGTTTCTGGCCCGTTCTTCTTCATAGAGATCTACGCTAGGCATAGACGCTAGGCAATGGGCAACTTTCACAGTTTTTATGCCTTGTGACTGGGACTGTAGCTACAATTCCTTGTTATTTTTGTTTCGACAATTCAAAAGTGCCTGTAACAAGCCTACATGAAATTAATGCTTTGATTTTGATTTTGACTTCTGTTGTACGTGTTATAATAGGATAGTGTGTGGTCTAAAGATTCTTACATGAATGGTTCTTACAATAGTTCATCGGTCTTACATTTGACAGGACTTAGTAAGACTGTCTGTAAGAGAAACCATGATACAAATGATTTTAGACCTAGAACCCAAGGCATTTAGATTTTTTATCGGTTATTAAAAACTGTTCCATGTTTAGACCGTGCAGTGCCGTGCTGTGCTGTATTTTTGTATGGAACAGCCGATTTTTTTTATTAATTATTAATTACAAGAAGTCTGTAGATACACCGTATATATAACAGAATCTTTTAATGCAAATCAAAGCAAAAACACATATCGATCGAACCCAATTAATTAAATATTTCTTCCAGGTCAATGATTTATTTCAACGATACAACTAGGTTATCAGAAGCAGTTCATACATTATGTCTATTGTTTATCTACATAAGCACCTTCACCTGGTTAATTATACGTTGTACTCATTTATAGATTAACAATCTGGCTTATCGAATTAGCAATAAGTTTACTCTTTTTTTTTTTTTTTGTTGGGCTGGAAATCCTCAAATGACTCCTCCCGCTCTGGGCGGAGCGGAAGGGAGTGGCAGACTTTTACTGACTAAAACCCATCCACGTTCCTTTTTTCTGCACTTGGTGTTCGAGGGCTGCGGTATCTCTTTCGAACAGTCCCGCAGCCCTGGCAGGAATAAGTTTAATCTGGAATTGTAACCTAACTGGCAAAATATGTTTTTTTCCCATGGCGGCAAATGGGAGAGGACGCGAGGGGCAGAAACAAAAGAACCTCACCTGCTACGATCCTTACATACTCATTCTCCATCTCCATCATTCATCTCCTCTCGTCTGGTCGTACACGCACGCCGGTTACGAGTACTACGCAGTTAGTAGGTTTGTGAAATAACTTAATATGGAATTAATAACAATTTTAAACCGTTGTCTGTGCCTTTAATCCTAAATTGATCGCGTGGGGTGTTACACACCCTAGCGGATCCTAAAAGGCTTAGAACTTTTTAGATTATGAATTTTGAGCGCTGAAGTTCCCGTTAACTTCATGAAAACACGTGTCCTGTGTTTCGTATTTGATTTAAATATGAGCGGGGTGTCACGCACCCCACGTGACCGTTTACGTAACTTTTTAGGCGCGCCTAGTGCCTTGCTTCAGGGTTAATAAAAATAGTTAAAAGAAAGAATATTTTGTGAAATTAATCTCCTAAACATAGCGTGTAACAGTATCGACAGAAATAAATATTAATCAAGTAGGTAATTAATTAATAAAATCTTATCGATCTATTAGTTTTAACGGATTCTTTTTAATTTACGGCTTCCTATTCTGCAGCTGTATAGTATTTCTTACTAATATACATTTTATGTTCCATTAACGTTATTTATTTCTAAGCGACGCACGCAGCCACAGCGAATGTTGTGCGAACACCTGCCCATCCACCCGCTCTGCACACCTTGACGGAGCCCTGGTGAGCACCAGGCTCCAATCTGCAGCCCTGGGGGCACGTCGCCACTACCACACTGCCTGCACCTACTACCTTGCGCCCGGGACTGCGTGCATCATCTACGGTGTCCAGTAACGGACAAGCCTAGGGCAGTACCTCATTTCCAGCCAACGACCAGTGAGAACAGCCCAGAAACTCTAAGAACCTACCCCCAGTTTTAATCCAACTACCTAAATTGCCCACTCATGACTCACGACTACCAAAAACACTTCGTTCTTTACGATACCAGAATCCAAGAACCTTCTTTTCACAATGTCTATGGTGACTCGCAAACAGTTCTATATTAGGCCAGTGCTCAGGTACTGACACAGCACACCAAGGTATATTCGACGTGACGGTGATTGCCGCAATCTTCCAATCAAGCGATGATGCGTACAACTGACGAATGAATTGGAGCATCCGTTAGCAGTGCGTAGGCGCCATGCTTTCTTTTGAAGACGGATAAAAGATGGGTTATGAGGGATTTGTGGCAAAGGGTATCGTCCTTATCCATGTGCTGGGTTGTGGAGGTCAAACAGACAATCAAACTAAGTCTATCGTAGTTCTTCCTGAACCAGATAGACTTGCTACATGAAAAAATCTAGCATTCACCTGCATCCGGTTAGACTGGTGGACATAATGTAGTTGGGAAAAGGCTAAGTGGACGTTGTGGCTCAATTTTAGATAAAAATCCTAATGCCACCTAATTTGATGTGGTTGATGGTGGATGAAGAGTTAACTGGGTTGTGGAGGACAGATAGGTAGTCGTTTCATGTAAAATATTGGTATTTAGCTGCATTCAGTTAGACTGGACCTCAACATACATAGTTGCAGGGAAAAGGCTAGGCAGACGGTGATGGTAAATGATGAGCAGCACCATAGGCCAATAGTTTAGGAAGGAACCAACAGCAAATCATAATGCCCATTCCCGTATTTAAAATCAATGACGAAATTTAGACTGGGATTGGAATGCGAACCTTCTTATAAATTCTAGATCAGTCAGCTATCCTGTCCTTCATTCTGTATATCCAATAAACAGCCTCAAGTCACATTCTTCATAATAAAAGACTGCTCCTTAAAATAACATCACACTTAAAACCGGACACACAATTTGGTGTGAAATAAAACTAGGCCATGTGGGTACTGATGCACTCAACTACTGGACACCGTGGAGCTGCTGGGGCTATGTACCGAGGGATAGTCGTCAGCTCGGTCGATGATCACGGGTGACCACAAGTAGGTAATGACCATATCCGGGACAACCGGCGTGAGCCCGAGAACTGAGCGGGGCCGGATTAGAGAAGAATTTTGGTCGGTAAAAAAAAATAACCTTTCCATTGAAGACCTCATGGTTTACTTATACTGTCATTCACGGGACATCTTCCGTGATTGCTCATGATTTCGACGCTGTTGCAAGCGCCATGATTGCGGGTTGACTGGAGAATGTGGGTGTAAACCGTGAAAGATTAATCACTATCACTACATATTATAAAACAAAGTCGCTTTTCTGTCCCTATTTCCCTTTGACCGCTTAAATCTTTAAAACTACGCAACGGATTTTGATGCGGTTTTTTTTAATAGATAGAATGATTCAAGAGGAAGGTTTATATGTATAATAACATGCTTAATATATTAGAGAACCACTGATAATTTCAAGATTTCTATTGTGAAGTCGTAAATAATTTCATTTTTTTCCGCTTACATTGCAAACGCAGGCTGAACCCTACGAGATTTATCAAAATAATGTACTAAGTATTGTACACATTAAAAAGGTCTACAGAAAACTCCGCGATGGTATATGTCTATCTCTTATGGATATCCCACAATAACATGTTTTTGTCATTTACTTTTTACGCCAAATAATGGCTAATTTCCGAAGCGATTTTAACCAATACGGCATTAATCCTTATCCAATTAAATACCTTAAATACATTGTTGATTTAATATAGATCTATATGGCCCTTTACAGCATATGATTTAAATGAATATTTTCGAAGATATTACAGATTTAAAAATTGCGGGACGTAGCGTTTGCGTTTGCGTTTAACGCGTGCGGGCCACGGGCAGTAATGAATAAATCAAAACTACTGGATCAATTTTAATCATTTTTTCAGTGAGTGACATAGGCTATATATTTTACACCCGAAGCCGAAGTGGGCCGCTATGTTTTTATATACAACGTTCACATTTTTTCTGTAGTGTATTTAGTATCAGCATTGCACCCGTGCGAAGCCGGGGCGGGTCGCTAGTAATATAATAAATAGCACCTTCTGCGCATGTTGCAGTCAAAACTCTTAACCAGTCTAAAGTACTTTTAACTGAATAAAATAGGCAAAAGTAATAAAACAGTACCTACCTCATGGTTTGGTTTTGAACAGTATGTTTTTTTTTCTACAGGAAATTTAGGGCAGCTACGAATGGAAAAACTGTCGTGTATTAATAGTATCAGTGTTACACTGATACTTGATGATTTCAATACAATTGATTACTGTAACGATGACGTTTCTTTTCCGTTATAATGTTTAAGCTCTTGAAACTGCAACAGTTAACATTAGACACTCGAGTGATTTTCACAAACCATTGTCTGTGTAATCATTTCAGTATAGAGCCTTGCTCTATACAAATCACGGATTTAGAATAACTGAAATATTTTCCTTATAATCCTTATAACTTAATAAGTTATCATTATCACTAAGTTGATTACCGAAGTAGATAAGAATCGTAGCAGGTGGCGTTCTCTAGTTTCCACCTACCCCTATGTAAAAAGGAGTGATAGTATTGAAGAAAGAAAGGTGAGAAAAAATATTTAGCACAAACAAAAACACATCCCAAAGTCCGTCTCTGTCTACAATATCAGACGATAAAACTATGCATCGCTGACCCTCAGTCGTTTGATTCATACATTCATACACTTATCATTCAGACAACATGATAACATCCAGTGATAAAGCACTTAACTTATTATTTATTTGTTATTGTTTAATTAATTGTCTACCCTTTCAACTATAATAGACATATACAAATATTTTGACGAATAAATACATGTTGATTTAAATTATATTTGGGAACGAGAAACTAAGTTAATGAATATACTGGTTTAAGGAATGAATGTATTTTTGTACAACTGTATGTTTCAAGTTTATTTGTTTAACTATGTTTATAAAACATTGTAGTCATGAATGATTTTTATTTTACCAAGCAAAATTAAAAGAAACGAGATATATTGCCATAAGCTAGATAAATATCAACTCTGCTATGGAGTTCCTTCCTCAAAAGACATTTAATTGAGCTGGTAGAGGGAAAATGAGAAAGTAAGAAAGATAACTAAGTATTCCCCAATAGTGAGATCTATAGACAAAATATTTCAGTCTGAAACTGTAGGTACCTAAAACGGTCCTTTGGCTAACGGATTTCAGAATGCTAATATTTTGACTAGAAAAAAAAATACAAAACGGTTTATTTAACTATTTCTTATTTATAAGGCTATGCACATTAGTTTAATATCGTATTATGTCCATTTCCACGAGCACTAAGTAATCGGTATCTAAATATTACAGCCCTATTGGAATTTCAACTCTCAGGCGTACAAGTTTAGTGTTGAAAATCTGTCTGTATGTCTAATTTGTCTTTTTTTAGACATTCACTTAGATGTCTCCAGAATCACAAATAAAAGCAGCGCCATTTTATACTTAATGTAATCTTTCTAGTTTTACTCGATTATAATGGCTATAAAAAAAAAACAATTTTAACAAATTTTAGATTATACCTACCACAAAATGTACCTATACTAACTAATCATTTAAGTATCATACATTACGTTTGCTTATTAAACCACTATAAATTTGAATAAAAATTATATTAAAAAAAAACCTTCATTGATACTGAATCAGCCCCTGAACAAATAGCACGCAATTTAATTATCATTCTGTATAATCAAAAATCAAAATAAATATACCTAATAATTCTTAATTGCAATAGATTTCAGAATTAAATCTTTTATAATATTATATTTATAGTAGGTAGATACCTAAAGGTCGTTCACCCAGACTAGACACAGTCTGCGATAGTGACGTAGCAGTTGAACAATTTAATTGAATGATAGCCAATTATTGTGTCAGTTTTTTACAACTGGCACGCTAAGAATTAGTTTGTATTCTGAGTGCACATCATAGAGCACGGGGTCTACACTCTTGACTAGATATTATTATTATCTGCATGCATCTTGCGACAGTGGATTAAAAAAAAAATATCGACTTAAAAAAATAATATTGGAAAACGTGAAATAGTACATTTTGATATAAGTGGGAAAACTTTGTTATTGCATTCGAGGCAGAATTCACACCCGAGCCGTAGGCAAGGGTGTCATGGAGCCGAGAACTGCTGTAACAAATGCCCACGCGTACGTTTTTCAATACACTTTCGAAGAAATAAAATAATAGAATAAAAAGTATTTTTGTCATGAATTAGTAGGAAACCATGATTTAATTTGTATTTTTTTTGCGCGTTGCTTTCGTTAGGTTGGAGAAGCAAATGTATGAAGCTGCTAAGAGCCTAATAATCAAGATAGGAAATTCTAATATTTTTAAATTTAGAACACAATTAAATGTTAATTTGTTCATAAAAGTAAATATTTGTTTCAAATAATCTTTTTTATCTAGGATATTCTATTTCTATACACAATTTAAATATTCAAAAAATATTTACGCAGTAAATACGCATATCTCTTAGCCGAGATTAAAGAAAAAACAATCACCGTCGACTAAAGGCATTGAACCAACTTGGACTTGGTTTTAGTATCTTTAAGTATCTGTGGAAATTTTTATTTCAGCACACGAGGTGATAAATGAAAATAATCCATGCGTGTGAAATACATAGCATGTTGAACCTAATCGTAGTGCGATAACAACCAGTTTTCGAGAAAGTTTATTGAAAAAAAAACTTGTTTCATTGACTGTTTTGCCACCGACTTCTTTAATCAAGTTATTTTATACGTTATGACCATAATGCTATGGAAGTTGGGTAGGCCTTTGGTGTGGGGCGCAACTTGCGTCGACACCCTTGCGCCATCTTCCTAGCACAGTGGGCTGCGCTGGGGTGGCTGCTGCAGGTGCTGAAAACCTCAAACGGCGCAAATACAATAATTTAATTGGTAGTTATGTGTTTGAGCCGTTTGGGGTTGAAACACTAGGGCCATGGGGTCCGAGTGCCCACCTAGTATTTCGGGAAATCGCCAAGCGGTTGGTTGACTCTTCACGTGACCAGAGGGCGGGTCTATTTTTTGGCCATAGAATCAGCATTGCCATCCAACGTGGTAATGCTGCCAGCCTTCTGGGCACTTTTCCTGTTGACAGCGATGAGGACGAATTTTTGGACGCCCTGTAACCCTTTTCTACTTTTACATATTTATTACTATTATACGTGTTTTAATGTTTTTTTTTTTTGAATACTGGTAATTTTTTTTACAGAAACGTGTAGTAAAACATCACCCCCGTTTTTTTAAATTTGCGCACAGTTAATAGTAAAAGCCCGTGTTTGATGTCGTGGTTGATGGCTATAGGCTCGCCCCCTATTACATGGGACTTAATCATAACTGGCGAAACATGGGTGTACTATTAGGTACGCCTCTACCTAACCCTTCGTGGATTACAGGTGCGATGTTATTTCTTTTTTCTTTCTTTTCTTTCTTTTTTTTTATAGACATTGCCCCACACTAGGAATTTCTCCTGTATCGTGGGTGCGTTTACAAACATTTAAACTCACATACACAAACCGCCAGACCCGGAACAACTATCTGTAGGCCATACAAATATTTGTTGCGTGCGGGAATCGAACCCGCAACACGAAGCACAGCAGTCAATCGCTCAGCCACTGCGCCAACCGTGCTATCATAGCATGTCTGTCTCTGTCTGTGTAATAGTAACAAGCTCTTGCTCTATATACGAAACCCAAACTGAAGTAGGAATTGCTTACAAAATGTGGGTATTCTGTAGTAACTCTGTCCACCCTCTACTAAAACAGGCATGAAGCTATGTAATACATTTGTCTATGATAACCAGAATCATATATATTTTGATTGATGAGCACAGGTGATAGATAAGGTTTAAAATTGTATCAGGAGTCAGTTAGATGGACAGTCACTATCACTGTCCTTTGATAACACTGATAACCTGATGTCTAAATTGAAAATACGAAAAAATATCACAGTTTATTAACAAATTCATGTTAAGTGAGGTACTTACCGCTCATGTTCGCTCGAACATGAGCGGTAGAGGTACTTAACTTAGGTGTTATCAAAGGACAGTGATAGTGACTGTCCATCTAACTGGTTCTTGATAAAATTTTACACATGAAAACATTTAAACATTTTGGAACATGAGCATGTTAATATATCAATTCATGAAAATTTAAATTCACTGACATTAAAAAAAAACTAAACTGCGGTCTAAAAGGATACAATTTTTTTTCAGTTTTTTTTTTCTTTTTTTTTTAAAGAGTTCCATTAATGACGAAGGTGAGGTCTAAAGGAGGATCTCTAAAAATGTCATCCATTGTTGGAATTAAAGATGAAAGCTTATATACAGGGTATAAACGCACCCTTCACCAAACCGTCAACGAAGCATTCTGCTCATCAAACTAAGCAATACTGCAAAAAATTATTGCTGGGAAACGAATGTTATTTGGTGTGAAAAATCACGTAAAACCACTGTGGGGCTCAATGTAACGCACTTAAAACAGTGTGCTGACGGATGCATTTAAAAGTCCAGGGGTCATGGAGGTATTTAAAGTAAAGTTATAAAATTTAAAATATCTATTTAAAAAAAAACTTATGAAAAAGTTGGAACTTCGATCCAGGTCTGCTCCAAAACAAAAGAAAATATCGCAATGGCGAGAAGAACTCGTGTCTTTTAGCTTTTATGCAGCCTTTATGTATGTTAATGCGAAACTTTAGCCGATCGGTAATTAGGCACAACGGTACACGGCCTGAAAATAGCTAATTTTCAACCACAAAGCTGAATCACAAAAAGTTTATAAACCCCTATAATCGTACTACTGAAAAGTAACATAATTTTGATCAAAAAGGTTTTCTACGAAAAAAACCCACGCACAGTGTTACCACCTCTACGAGCTACGGCGTAGGCGGGCGATCGTTAAAAGCATTAAGTTATTGCCATATTAAGCAAATGTGTGCATAGTGCAATGTGCATAAATTCTTGCAATGGCTATTCGACCGATATTATGACGAACTCCAGACATAGCTGTATTTTCAAAGAACGTAATAAATTCACACGTATATCACTTGTTTGTAACGATTGATTTTTATAAATAGAACACAAAAACCAATCGGATTTATACGAGTTTTGACAGTAAATAAGGTTTTCAAAAACACAACTAAATTAATCCCTCACTAAGAGTGTTCAATATAATTTTCAACGCTCGTTTCAGTTAAAATACCTACAGTACAATAATGCGGGAACAGGCTCGTTTTCAGACATTCATAATCCCTAACCTAACTCCCTTGAGAGCATATACGATATACGTGCTTGACATATCTGTCCCTATTTTCCCTTTATTCTGAAACCTAGCCCACATTTTTCCTTCACAATTGTGAGAGATCATGTTCAAACTCAGTCCAGTTTACGTGACAGTGTTTTACAAATATAGAAAAATAAAGAGAAATCTGTCCTTTCCTCATATTTACAAAAACCATAATAGCATATGCATTCAAACCTCTCATAGAACTGAATGTATCAAATCTTTTAGGCCGCAGCTTAGCTCCAAATTTTAATAAAATCTTCAACTGAAAATTGCGTAGATATGAAATTGAAATATCTTCGTAGAATTTTCGTAACTGCTGAGCTCTCAAATATAGATATTTCATTTGAACCGACTTCCATTTGCCCTCCATAAACTAGGAACTTTTATATGTAAATTCGTTCGCAGGACTTTCGGCAATATGAATACCCTTCGCATAACTAGGGAATTCAATATCTCAAGAATGTGTAGAAAACTCCTACCATCATAGAACTTACTCGTATAACAAAAACCGAAGTAATGATTCCACAACCAACTTTGTCTCGTATGTCGATACCCCAGCGTTCATTTTAGGACTCTTAGGTTCCGAACCAAATTACGCTAGTAAAAAGGAATAGGTAGAGTACATCTTTCTGTGTTTCAGAGTTACTTAATTAACCATTTATTCAATCTATCGACTTGAAATAAATCTTTACTTAATATTATAAAGTGGTAAAATTAGTTTGTATGTAAGGGGTAGTCTCTGCAACTAATGATCCGATTATAAAAATCTTTTCACAAATGTAAAGATACATTAATTATTCGTGGGTGCTTTAGGCTATACATTATATGCATAATCATGCATATCAGCCGAGCTATTACAATTTTTGCGAACGAAGTCGCGGGCAAAGTAGTAGTTTTATATAAAACATGTCCACAGTTTTTTTAGTTTAACTGACCAGAACCCACCCAATTAGTCTAAAAGATACATCTTTTAGACTAATTGGGTTCCCCTTACAAGGGGCATCGTACATTGATTCTAGATCCGCAAGTTTAGAATTAATTAAGTATAGTCGGTTATTCAAAAAAATGTGTTGGTGCACTTTTATGTGGAACAGCTGTTTTTTGGTGGCCAAACTCACAGCATTTATTTCAATTGGATTATTACAAGCACTTTTGAATTACTGTTACTGTTAGCCTGTGCCATCCCACTGCTGGGCAAAGGCTTCTCCCCATGACTTCCAAATTCTTCAATCCAGGGCCAATGTGGACCACTGGTCGTTGGTCTTGTCCAGCTCGTCCCGCATCTCCTGCGAGGGCTGCCGCGACGCCTTCTGGCTGTGTCAGGGTTCCACATCATTTCTGAATTGTCAAAAATAAAAAGAGGAAGCTACAGTCCGAGTCACAAGGCATAATAACTGTGAAAGTTCTGTAGTTTACAGTATATGGTCTATCCCGCACGCAAAATACGCGCATTGGACGTGGAGTTGCGGACACCAGCCCGTTATTCAATACAATGGTCTAGAATCACATACTGAAGACTTGACAGCTAGTATAATATTACCAATTGAAAACATTATTTATGCAAAACAGACACAATTGTATTAGATAAGTATTGTCACTCGGTATATGGACCATGAATTATCAACATGCCAAATATTCAAATGTGTGATTAGATAAAACTGATGTAGGATGTACGCAAGTCATGCCTTCGCAATTCCTTCTATTTGTTATTGAGTGAATTCATCACAACTGACTCAATAGGAAACGATGGTTATCTTGCTTTGACAGACAGAATGGTGTTTTTTTCTAGGTTTTTCCAGTCACACCATTCCAGCTATAACTATGACATAATTTCACACTTGTGATCTTGTAAAAATCTAAGGGGTAGGCAGCAATATAGTAGGTATACCGACAATACACCAGGTATGTTAAGTTTCACAACGAGCGAGCCTTTTGCCATCAACCGGGCACAAATCCTTTCTCTGGGTTACTACACAGAAGTTCCTGATCAATAAACCCAATAGTACGTTGCGTGATCTGGGAATCGTAATATAATAACCCAACCTCATGCTCAGCAGTAACGCTTTCGACTACTAAACCAACGAAGCAGTAGTTGATAAGAAAACCATCGTTTCCTTTATTTTTATTGTGTTGCTAGCCACGTTTTTACGTATGGCATAACTTTACATCAACCCATCACACATCTACACTAATATTACAAAGAGGATAGATTTGTATTTTTGTATGTTTGTAACGAATAAACTCAAAAACTACTGGACCGATTTCAAACATTATTTTACCATTAGAATGCTACATTATCCCTGAGTAAAATAGGATGCCCACCCGTGCGAAGCCGGGACAGGCCGCTAGTAGGTAATAAATTATGTGACAGGTCGACATATTTTACAACGGGTTTAATCTAAACGGCCATCATATAATTATTTTCCGCTGTCAATGCTATAAATTAAACAATTAATTAACATTATACAGTATGTACAGAATGTAAAAATAGTACTTATGATCAACGATCCCGATTATTTGAGTTAAAAAGTGTTTTATCTAAATAAATATCAGTTGTAAATGTACGGTGCAATAAAAATCAATAATAAATTTTAGAATTCTAAATCATTTAAGATGTACAATTAAAAAACTATTAATTATCAAAAAAATAATTAAAAACAAACTATTAAACTTCATTATATTTGGTGGGATTATAAATTACGATATTTTAATGACTTGCAACACCTGTTTAGGCTGCAAAGGATCAATGACCTGCTGTACGCCAAAATTAAAAATAGTCCGCAGATACGTAATTTAATATCTATGTTAGATAAATAATGTTTGTATTATTTGCCTTATCTCCAGCATTTATTCAAATATAATTAATTGCCCAAATATTTTGTTTTTATATTAATAATCTTGTGCTATTGTGTGGCGTGAGAAGAATGCATAAAGTAAAGAATGTATATTAGAGAAAAATTAAAAGGAAGTCGTCTATCTTGGTATTGGCTTTGTAATGAGGAGGGATAAAACGCATGAAAAAGTGATGGTTATTAATGTTGGTAAAAGAAGAGGGAGAGGAAGGCCAAAGAAAAGATGGATGGAAGAATGGTATGAGATGTGGGGAATGATATGAAAGAGAAAGGAGTAAATGATGCCGTGACGTCTGACAGGAGAGAATGGAAGAAGCCTGTTGCGCCGGCTCAAAGTAAAGAAGAAGGAAGATGATGAATGATCTTGTGCTATCGTATGTACGTATATTGAATATATTCAGCCTATAGGGTTCCCACTGCTGGGACATAAGCCTTCTCTCTTTGAGAATTGGTCATATTCCACCACGCGAGCTTAGTGCGGGATGGTGTCTTCGAATATTTAGTTCTAGGACATCACGGTTTCCTTACGATGTTTCACAATACGTTGCGCTTGCACCTAACTGTTGATTCTAAGTCGTAGAGGTTAAAACACTGCTTCTCATTGGCAGGGTCGCCGGTTCATTTAACAAATAATATTTATTAATGTTTTCTTTTGACCTTGGGTTAAAGTTTAATCAAAAGATTAAATATTATTAATTCAATCAGATATTTTCCATTTCATAATAGACTGTGTTTTTGAATTAGCAAACATTAACTGTAGCACAACATTTTGGAAAGAATATAAAATAATAAAAATTCATAATTAAGAAACACTTTAAAACGACTTCATTGAAAACCTGAAATGTTGACTTTTAAAAGTACCCCTAAATGGGGTTTATAAAAGAATAGATTTATCTTTTGACATTCTCTGTAGCAGTAAAAAATAAAGCCATGAATATTAAATAACCAACACTAAAGAACTAGTTTCAATGATAAAAATCAATATGCGACATTGTGGAAAGAAATGGACCCAAATAAGATCCTTGTGGTCCACCAAATCAAATTATGGAATCCTAAGTCATCAATTCGTTGAAATAGTAAATAATTGTATTGCATTAAAGTTCTACATTGCTTAGAGTTCAGTCTAACATAAAATGCGGAATTGATAGTCTGTCTTTTTAATTCCAGTAACAATTAAATGTGATTAACTAGATCAAAGGCTAGGCTAAAATTATTGTGCAACATTGTTTTTTCATCAAAGGAGTTAATTTAATATTATTAATGTTGTTTTATTCACAGTTGGATTAAATGCTCACCCGTAATAGTATAATTAAAATTTTGTGTCCTATAATTTTAATCTAATCTAGACAAAGAAAAGAAGTCTATAAATTAGTGCATTAGGTACACAAAGCAAACTTAATCGGTTTGCAGGGCACACCACAAAGATGTTGGTGTGCGTAAAATCAACTGGTGTATTACTTCGCCTATTTATTAGTGTTTGCTACCCGTTGTCCACGCACACACAATAAAATTTCTTGTCACTAATGTTGCAGGGAATATGACGCATAAATTTAACTTATCATACAATCGTCTCCGTGGCGCATTAGTCGAGCGTGCGATAAATAATTACTTACTGCGCCGGCGCCGTGGGATCGAATCCGACTGCCAACAGCATAATGTTTTTGTATGTTTTAATAAAATATTTTACATTTGTTTGTTCAATTTATTGCTTAACTATTAGCAAGTCTCTTTATATTTGGGTTAGAATGTATTAGTTGTCTACCCTCTAAAAATGACAAATCATGTTTAAGTTAGTAGTTTAAGTTCATCGTCATAATGCTATTGACTATTGGGGTTTCGTTACGTTTTTAGACATTATACCCTGCGTTTTTTGAGAAGTGCTTTTATTTGTGAATCAATATGAATCATTGAACCACACTTTTATGAGCTGAAATAATTCTTTTGCATGAGCAAAATGTTTCAATTAGTGAAATTGCGAGACGTTTAAAGATATCGGTGAGTAACAAAATGTTATTATGATGTTTAGAAATTTAATATGTTTAAATAATCCACATGTTATTGATTGTTGTTTTTTGTAACAATATTTTATTATTGTTCACAGAGAAGGACTGTGCAATTGTGGGTCCATCGTTATGCAGATTCGGGAAGCATTGATCCTTGCCGACCGGGACCAAAGGCTGGATTTGCATTCACAGATTGGCATCTGATATAGTTGCTACGCATACCGCTGAGCCCTTCCTCACTACTCGTTCCACGGCAACTAAACATGACGTGACATTACAAACTGTACGAAACCACTTGCGAGCAGCTGGTGTGAAATGTTGTAGGCCAGCCAAGAAAATTTGAATGTCAGATATTCACAGGCAAAACCGGGTACGCTTCGCAAGAGAATATTTAGATTTTGATTGGTGCAATAATATAGTTATATTTAGAGATGAAAAATGTTTTAAATCAGACAAGGACGGTCGCAAAATATTGTGGCGAAAAGATGGTGAGCGCTATCATAAAAAAAAATATTCTTCCATGCAGGTCTAGTGGAGACATTTACTTCGTGCATGAATAAGTCATAGATAGCGAAGGCGCACCAATAGGATATTAATAAAAATATCAGGGGGTAATTCGATTTGTTTTATGTGAGTGATGTTATTGTTAGTGAGATAACAATTTAGGATACCTGTATCTTAATATCTATCTTATTAACATGTTTATTCATTTCACTAATAAATAAATTACCCACTTGAATAAGAAAAGTAACGTTATTTCTTGTCCGACTTAGAATATTTGTCATGCACAAAACTTTTTAATTTGTGATTATAATATAAAAAAAAACCTAGTCAATAAATGTTGTTGATTTCTTAATACAAATTGTTTAATTTTTACTTCCATATTTTTTTTCGAATAATGTTCTTATTATCAGGTAAATTACAATAAAAATTCAACAAAATGAAAATAAAAGTTTTTTAATAATGCAAAAAGTTGACGCCAGCGGCGCAGATTCGATCCTACGACACTTGATTTACCAGCCGAATGATTACACATCTATGCCACGACACCGGTTAGTCATAGGGTTAAATTGATGCTTCATATTCTTTACCTCATATTATACATATACTATAGTGAAGCAAACACTAACAAATAGGCGAAGTAATACACCAGTTGATTTTACGCACACCAACATCTTTGTGGTGTGCCCTGCAAACCGATTAAGTTTGCTTTGTGTACCAACTAATCCCGAAACCGGTCTTGGCCAGTTTTAGACAATACCGTAGTATTATTGACATGGTTACGATTATTTATAGCTGAGACAATAATACAACTATTATTTCAATTTTTCAGTAAAAAGCTGTTATTTTGAAATTACAAACAGACACTTTATTTAATTTTATTTGTATAGATGTAAATATATGTTAATAAAAAACAATTATTTAGCAGTTTCATGAATATCTCTCTGTTTACTATTATAAAATTTTTCAGAATAAGTAATTCTACTGGTTTTAGTAACCCGCGATCTAGCCAAAGCGCTCAAGTGGCGTCCATAATTCCGCTCATTTGTTCGAGAAACCTGAAGACACCCTCCGTCGGTGTGACCCCGCGTCCGGATTCTCCAAATAAAAAAAAATGTAATCGACGCGCGACGTGCCGTTCGCGCGACGATCGCCATTTATCTAGGACGCAGCCTGATTTTTATAAATTCGATTTGTTCCTCACTAAACAGGCCAAAAAATTGCACCATATTTTAGACCATTACAGTAGATCTCTCAGCTGATAAGTGTATCTACTGACAGATAAGGATCTTTCAAACCTATCTCAGATTATTGTTGTCATAGGTTATGACGTATAGATAATAGTCAGCTTGATCCTACATGCACGGAAATATTTAGTGGGAGTGGTTGATTGCATTTTGATAACAATGATAAAAATTAACAGCTGCACATTCGATAAGCAACAATCACTTTCGAATTATCGTAGTTTCGATTTTGTATTTACATTCAATAAACACAAAATACTGTCTCGGTGATCTAGTGGTCGCAAGTGGTGCTGAGCAAGAGGTCCTGGGTTCGATTCCCGGGTCAGGCAAGGTGTTATTGGATTTTTCCATCAGGAATCAGGAGCATCCTGCAGCAGCTGAGCAGGAGCCTGGATCTGTGCGCGGTTGATGGCAGACTCGCCCTCTATTACGTAGGACTTTAACATAACTGGTGAAATGTGGGTGTACTATTAGGTACACCTCAGTCTAACTCTTCAAGAATTACCGGCGTGTAGTTATGTGTTATATAACACAATAAAAACACATATGGACCTCGCTCAGTTCTAAATAACCGGGTCTGTACTAGAGTTCCTTATACAACGCGGGTAAGCACCTCGGAAAGATTTTTGAAAAATCGTATCCTAGCTAGACAATGAATGGAATGGAACTTGTTCATTTTTCACGGATGCGAAATCCTATAGAGTGCAAGTCTTGTACTTATTTTTGTTTCTTTTAGGGTAATTATAAGAACGCTCACACACGCATTTTGTCAACTCCTCAGGCACACTCCTACACACTCATCCACGTTGTACACTTAGCAATGTATTGTATAGCTATTAAATTGTAAATCCGTAATTGGCTGTAGGATTAGTTATATATTTTAAGATATAATTTCAAAGAGCTGTGGATTTTGTGATTAATAAATAAATAAGCTAAACACAGAACATCGACCGTTATAGTAACTCAATTTAGGGTTGCGTAGTCAAAGAAGGAAACCTTATAAAGTCATGTTTTCCTGCCATAGAAAAGTTTACGATAGGGAGAGGGCGTTTAGGGACACAGCCCTTCTGGGGCATTGATATTTCTTAATTATTTTTGATACACTCTTTATATGATGCAAAATCTGTTACGTTATTTTGAAAACAACGCAGGCAGTAAAGAGAGAGGTGTTTAGCTCGTGGCTAAATAAGAACAGCGGCTCGGGTCGATCTTTAGGTTAAGCCGTGCTTACCTAGGTTGGTCCGTGGATGGGTGACCACCCCTTACAGACCGAGTTTCCTCCGTGTCTCGGAAAGCACGTTAAGCCGTTGGTCTCGGCTGTCATTTGTAGATATTTGACAGTCGTTACGTAGTCAGTGACCCGAAAGTCTGATAACCAGTCTTACCAAGGGGTATTGTATTACTTAGCGCTAACTGGGTTGTGGTCAGATAGGCAGTCGCTCCATGTAAAATACTGGTATTCAGCTGCATCAGGTTAGACTGGAAGCCGCACCCAACGTAGTTGGGAAAAGGCTAGGCAAATGCTGATGCACTAGAGGCAGTAAAGCCGATTTTAATTAATAATAATTATGTATAGATATAGATAGGTATGTAAATATAACCTAATTTATTAATTCTAAGACTACAGTTTAGTGCTGTGTTATATAAAAAGGTTACACTGCACATTTGCACGTGTTCAGTTTTACAAACGCTTAAGATAAGTTCAATCATCCGATTTTGATAACTTCGATAAAAAACACAAAAACAAGAGTGGAAAAACTTTACAATGATGTCACTTAATACCTATATTATGTGCTACATACTGAAGAAAGAACAGAATATACAAGGTACTACTACCTCTCGCATGGTGTCTCGGACCATGAAACAAAAACGACGTTCACGAGTTTATGAAATTCGCAAAAAAAGAATGGACTTTCTATAATGTATAGGAATAAATGCGATCACCTGATCAAAAAGTATGGTAAAACTAAAACAAAAGTTATGAATTTCCATAGAACAAAAGTTATTCAGTATCATCATTCTCTTGCCCTTGTCCCAATTCATTTGGGGTCGGCGCAGCATGTCTTCTTGTTCCATACTTCTCTATTACTCGTCATCTTCTTTGGTGACATATCATTTTTAACACAGTCTATCCGTCGTTTCTTTGGTCTTCCTCACTCTTATACCCACAGTCATACTCAAAACTTTCCTCACGACATTTTCCTCATTCCTCCGCATCACATGCCCATACCACGACAACCGATTACCACACAACTTTTTTGTCACCGGCGCCATTCTCATGTACATAATCATTTCTTATTTTATTCATTAGCGTAACACCATACATCCCCTTAGCATTCTCATCTGAGCCACATGCAAATGCCTTGCATTCATCCCTTCTGTGGTCAACACAGCAGGTCTAACCATTGTTTTATAAGCGGGAGTCACAGATTGTTCCCGTAACGTGCCGCCATTAACTTCATCCATCCTAAAATTGTTTAGTACCATAGTTTGAATCACCACACGACAGGTTGTACGTGTATTATGTGTAACAAATATAGATTCTATGGAAGCGAGAAATGATTTTGATGAATATACTCGTACAATACATGACGATAACTTAATTTAAAACGAGATGAAGAGAAGAACGAGAACGAGATGAAGGCGAGGATGATGAAATTAATTTCAAACAAGTCTTTAGCCTAACTAACAGCTGTAGTTACCGTTACGCACACAAACCATACATTAAATAACTGACTAGGTTATGAAAACTGGTTCGAATATGATGAAGATCTACATCGGAAATTAGGCATTAAATACATGTATCGAATCATCAAAATGCGACCTCAATATGTTAAGTTTTTTACAGAATATAATCGTATAATTATATTCAAAATCAGCAGTAGCACGTGTGCATCCATAATATTATTGGTGGCAGCTATTATAGTATAAATAATAATAAAGATGTCACATTTAAATGTTCCACTTAGTTAGCTGTATTGTTTCGAATTAAAAATAGCTAAATCCGGTTTAATTGTCTCCTTGATGTTCTTGCCATTTTCAACTTTATTAAGTGATTTATTTTATTTATTTTATTTGGAGTGTTTTTCCAGACACTTGGTTTTTTTTTAATTTTACCTTGTCATCGACCTTTTTTAATGATAATTACATGAAATGGTCTGAATTAGTATAATTTGTATAATTAGCATCCACTGCTACTCCTGTCATCATCGTCCTGCCCTTTTTCCATTTATTTATTACACTTCGGGTCGGAGCAACACGCTTTTTCGTCAATCATCCAATGTCTACGGATGGATATATATGGGACGCACAGAACAGAAAAGAGTGGCAGAAGAAAGTGGAGGCCTATACTCAACAGTGCGTGACTCCGGGCTAAAATGAGGATGATCCAATGTCAACCGTCGAACTATCATTTACTCCTCACAACTAACTACTATTGCCAGTTCAATTGATAACAAATCGCTTAGCTTACTACTTCTGATTTCATTAGGAATGGCATATCTACTTGTCTTTATCCAAGCACTTCAATAGTTACTACAAATATTCGTCAACTATGTTAAACTATTATTGATATTAAGGTAATTGATACAACACCGGTTAATACAACATGACAAGACCAGAGTGTCCCAAGAAGAATAGCACGTTACATAAGATAACAGACGTAGTTAGATAGTCAAACTTGATGATAGTGATAGAGTAATTTCTAGTTCAACCAATAGTTAATATTGACCTTTACACAGTAGGTACCTCAATTTCGATAACCCCAATTCAAGACAACGTAATATTAATAATATAACATTAGTGAGACTTTCTAAAACAAGATAAGCAAGATCTATGAATAAATTAGCGCTACGGTCAGTGGCACGGTCAGTTGTAACTTTTGAACAAAATCTGCTTAGCTTATTTATACTAATATTATACAGGGGTAAAGTTGGTGTGTTTGTTAGTTTAGATGTAGGTGGTATTCTTTCGAACTACTGAACCGATTCTGAAAAAACTTTCACCAATGGGAAGCTACATTACCCCCGAGTGTCAGAGGGGATAATTTTCTACCAAAACGCGAGTGAAGCCGCGGTAAAACGCTAGTTATAAATAAAACCGGCGTTAATTCTGATTTGTTGCCATGGAATGCCGAGGTTGACTGTACTTTTAGGCAGAAGTACAAATATTATGGTTAAAACAACAAAGCCCATGGTTAACTTGGCAAACTGGTTAGGTGCCATAAAATGGTAAAGTACTTAGATGTTTATTTTTAAAAGCCGACTTCACACATTTTTTTAAATGCCAGCCTTCTGGGCACTTTTCCTACTGACAACGATGCGGACGAATTCCAGACTTCCAATCTAACCGGAGACAGCTGGAAACCTGGTGTTTGGTGTAGGTATGTCTAATACATAGTATTATCTTGATATTTTTACATTACCAGCTGGGCCTTTATATATATGTATGGTAGGAAAGAGTGTGTGTCTGTCTGGGCTGCGGGACTGTTCGAAAGAGATACCGTGGCCTGGAACACAAAGGGCAAAGGAGAACATGGAAGGGTTTTATATATTTCATCACATTGTCAGTCATGTCATCGTTAGCCTCTTGTCGCTCTCTATTCTCAAAGCCATCCACAAAATATACTCAAAACTTTCTTCATTTCATTTACACCATTTACAAACCAGTATCAATTTATTGTTTTAGCTAATTAGTTTGTTCTGCATCTCTGAACAATAATTCTAGTGTATTGACCTAGGATTAATTATAATGATATACATTTTTGTGACCAGGTGTGTTGACTTTTTAAATATATAAAACCGGTTCTTAGTGCATAATAAGCATCTAACACCTGTGCATAAAAACTGACTGTGATTGATGAGATATAAAAAAATGTACCATTAAACGTGTAGTCTGAACAGATATATTTTTTAGTCTAGATTCTAGGCTGCTTATCAAAATCTAAATCTAAATATTTTATTTCACTTACGCCTTCATGGCTTACATACGTCGAGAAAGATGCACGGTTCGGGTTGGTCGTTTCCTATGGAAAAGAACCGGCAAGAAACTCCATGGTTACTTTTCTCTCTCAACGACCACTAGGCGAGGCTATAAAGGGTGTAACTAAACCCTTAACGAAACTGGAAGACACTTGTTCTCCCCGTTATTGCGATAATTTTGTTTTTCTTGACCACACCTGGGAACCTTCTAGTTACGGAAATACAGGAGGTCAAAGATCCAACTTTTCCAGAAATTTTAAGGTTGGAACTTTACTTTAAATACCTCCATGACCTGCTTACTTTTCAATGCAAACATCAGCACAATTTTTTGAGTGCGTTACACTGAGTTTTACCGCAAAACGTGATTTTTCACACAAAACATATTTTATGTCGTTTGCCAGCAATAATTTTTGAGTAAAGTTACTTAGTTTGATTTACAGAATGCTTGATTGGCCGCTTCATGAAGAGTACGGCGTTTAAACCTTGTAGTTATAACATCCATTCGCTAATGCGTAAGTTATTTTTCTTTACAAAATTATAGTCAAAAGGCATATTATTTAAATAAGGGTGAAGATCAGCAGTTTTTGAACGTCAATTACATAACAGTCCACCAAACCGTGGGCGCTCTTCGCCACTTCCTAGTGACGTTCGTGAAAACTTACATAGATATCTATCCTTGATTCAGAATTAGTTTTTTTTTTTAATGTCAGATCTAAAAGTTACATCCCGTTGAGATAGGATTGATGACATCATTAATATTCTCCTTTTTATTTCAAATGCCAAGTAAATTTGTTTTAAATAACCACAACCTTTAGCTTCTTATCTCAGGTGGCTTCCTGACGATTTCCAATTATTTAAAATATTATTCGTCTTTTTTTAAATCTAATTGACCGTGAATGAAAGATAAGAAAAATATCAAAGAACAAAACCATGACCATGGACCATGTTTAAAAAAAAAAGTAACGCCATGGTTAAAAAAGAAAGGCTTCTAGTTACGGAGATATTGGAGGTCAAAGTTCCAACTTTTTCACATATTTTTTTTAATACCTACTAGTTTTTAAGGTTATAACTGTACTTTATATACGTACATTCACGACCCGTTTACTATTTAATTCAGCACAATGGTTTGAGTGCGTTTCATTGAATTTTACCGTAAAACGTGATTTTTCACCCCAAAAAAAGGCTTTTCCCTGTAATAATTTTTGCGTAGGGTTACTTAGTTAGTTGTACAGAATGCTTTGTTGACGGCTTCGAGAAGGGTCCGTATACGCGTTGTATGTTCCTATCCTAGTTATATTTAAACTTTAGAACGCCATTGTCACATTTAAGTGACAATTAAACGCACGCGCGTGCGCTTTACGTACGACACATGACAAAAATATGTGACAAAATGGTAGGTGAAATAATAATTGTGGCTTGGCGTGGAGGGCACGCGCGTGCCGCAAAAACCATGTATACACTTTTGTTTACATTGCAAACAAGCCCATGACTAGCGACATATCGCTCACACACGCCAGCTCCCTGATCGAGCCAGCCGTTGGGCCCATTAGCACCATGTCGTCAGCATAATTTAAATTATTACACGCAAACTGCTGAGCCCGGGAATCAACCCGGTTATGTACATGTTGAAGAGCTTTGGCGAGGTCAAATCACCCTGTCTCACCCCGCACTCCAACCGTACGTTTAAAAAAAGCGAAAAACTAAAAAAACTTAAAGAAATGAATCACACCTTTACAAACATGAAGACCCGGACTTAAGAAAAGCGGAAACCAAACCACGAACCCACGACCCTAAACAATTGTTCAACCACTGGCACTAAATTATGCGTGGTTAACGCGCAAATCAACAAATATACGCACCTGCTATTCAGTATTCCGATCACAATACTATGTGAAGATAATAATATTTAGCATTTACTTAAACGTTTTATGTTCTTAAACAAAGTTGTTTACTATCTTACTTTTTTAAAACTTACACGTTTTAGGAAATTTATTAAAATTTCTATCAAACCTTACGAATACGTTGAATACAAAATACTTAGTTCTTATCTGTCCCACCCTTTTCAGCCTAAATCAACAAACAAATCGTAATGAAGTTTTACTATATCTGAAATTTTGGAGTAGGTAATGCCTGGGACCTGAGAAAGGACACATTTTTCAACCTAAATATGTGTGTTACAAAATTATGAAACACAAAACCAAACACATACAGACAAAGCCACGGGCAACAGCTAGTCGTGCATAAATCTTGGAATTGACAACTAAAACGAATAAATAATAAAAATAGAGGCCCCTTTCACTTCGTTAATAATCAATAAACGATGATATTAACATAATTATAATTAAATGTAAACCAATCAAAAGAATTTTAGAATAATTTATTTAAAAAGAAAAATATTACAAAAAGTTTACATTTAGGCGCAGTACAATTATTTGTCATACAATGGTATAATTAGTAATTATAAGTAAACTATAACTAAAATATTTCCAACAGTTGCGAGTAATGATAGTTCAATTCAGATCTTTGGTTACTGTAATTATTATTTACCACCAGCAGTGGTTTTAAAATATTATGTTTCTGTGAGATGGAGTGGGCCGAGATCCAGCACCAAGCAATTTGCTTGCGTGGTGGATCTCGGCCCACACGCGGGTTAGTAGATGCCTCATACGAGTATTGGTTCTAGGACATACCGGTCCCTTTACTATGTTTTCCTTATTGGTTTTGGAAACAGTAACGATGTAGGTAATAATTTACAAAAAGCAGGGTTTTTTGGGTTAAAAGGTAATGTATTTGTTAAACATTAAACGGGTTAACTCTTATAAATATATGGTTTACAATTTCAATATTTCTGATTAAACAGAATGAAAGATACAAAGCACCAGCTTCACTAACTCCGTAATTTTCTTGCCTATTTTTTTATGTAAAAAATGAACGCAAATTGTGCACCGGTTACTATAGACTAATTAATGTTCTAATACGGGTTTACCTTTACTCTAAAATAACCCGATTAAGCCCCTATACGGGTAACCTTTTCTGCCCCTTACAGAAAGTCATGTGCCTGCCTGATTAGACAGCGCAACGTAAATCGAAGCCGTTAGTGATGTTACCAACCGGCCAATTGCGAGTCGGACTCGCGCACGAAGGGTTCCATACCATTATCTATAAAAACGGCAAAAAAAACATGTAAATACAAAAAAAAACGAAAAAATAAAAATAGTAAAACAATAAAAATAGTTTTTATTTTATTCCATTTTTATAGCGGCAACAGAAATACATCATCTGTGCAAAATTTCAACGGTCTAACTATCACACTTCATGAGATACAGCCTGGTGACAGACGGACAGACCGACAGACAGCGGAGTCTTAGCAATAGGGTCCCGTTTTACCCTTTGGGTACGGAACCCTAAAAAACTAGTTACATACATCAATGAACCTTACTGACCCTACCATTTACAGTTACTACACACACAACTATTATATAAAGCAAGTTTCAAGGTTACCAATCGTTACATAATTTCACTAATGATTAACTTTAGCTTTTAAATTATGTTAATTTATGAGGTGGTTTTAATTCATTAACCCGTTAAAACTACCGATAACTTTTTCAATTGATTTAAATAACAAATGCGTTTGTAAACAATGGGTTACCTGTTATATCTGTGAGTGCCTCCCAGATACGTCATCACCATACATTCAGTTACTGTGAATGGATTGCGCAACCCAACTCGATGCATCCAATAAAACTAAGCAGCAGATTCGGCGCGGGGCCTTTTGACACATACATCGTTAGGACAACCTCTTAGTACCTACTCCCCTAATATTAAGAATTAATTGTAATTACCTTATTAAATTAATTTAGTGGAAATTTTGAGTTTTTTTGGACTCCTTCGCTGCCTATCACATAATTTACCTGATAACAATAACATGAGTTAGTACAACTTCCGTTGCTGTAATTTTCGAGGATTTCAGTTATCAGGATAATTTTTCCAGAAGAGTTACCTATTGCTTGAGCAAGGTTTCGTCCAACACTTCAATTTATAGTTTGAACAGCACATATTAGGAATTCAGACCTAACAAAGCGTTTTTCCTACCGCCGTCAAACTACTTACAAGTGCAAGATAAACGAGAACATGTCCAAGCCAAATTATGTTCTAAGTGAAGTTCATAGGTCTCGGTTTGTGAAACTAGCAGGAAAGTACCCAGCCATGATCTGCAGCAGTTCACTGACTTTGTGGTTTGAAAGGCAAAACCTGCTTAATTACCTAAATAATGTACGACACACTCCATTGCCGTTACTTATAAAAATAATGCCTCTTTAATCTAGTGGTGGCAATCGCAACTGCTGAGCATGAGGCCCTGGGTTCGATTCCCGGTTCGGGGAAATTTTATTGGGTTTTTCCATCAGGAATTTCTCAGTAGCAGTCACTAAGTTTGGATTTGTTTCCGGTTGATGGCAATAGACTCGCCCCCTATTACATTAGACTTAAACATGACTGGCGAAATGCGGGTGTACTATTAGGTACCTGGTACACCTCTGCCTATCCCTTCGGGGATTACAGTCGTGATATTACATAATGGCTCTATTATTGACAAACACGTGTCACGATAAATAAATGGTTAATTAGTCAATAAGCGCGTGGTTGACGGTATTAACAGACGGTCCTCTCCCTCTCTCTGGGAGGGGACTTGTGTCCCAGCTGTGGGGACGCACTCGTCTGATTATGAAGTGAATCAGTTTCTTCAACATCATCTAGTTCCTATCCCAATATAAAGAAAAATAAAATTATGCCTTTGCGTGTGTATTCAGTTAGCATTGACTATACAGTGGAGAAATTAAATAAAGTTATGATATACTTATCACAGTCTATACAAAACATCGTTATCTATAAATTGGGTTATCTATATAATTATTGTATAGACATATAGACAGGTGGCGCTAGTCTTAATCCGGAAACGCAGCTGGTAGATAACCGATAGGTATTGATTAATGTGTCATTGTCGAGTTAAACGATTAAATTAATAACACTTTTCTTCTAATATTCTAATATTTTTATTTTCATATTCTAAACGAATATAATAATTAAACTTAGGGGCCGTCTCCACGAGCGAGAGAATCGCGGCGATATTACGTATTTGTATGGGATAATATCGCCGCGATTCTCTCGCTCGTAGAGACGACCTCTAAGAGAGTGTATAGAAATACGTGGCAACGACGATAATATCGTCGCGATTCTCTCGCTCGTGGAGACAGCCCCTTACACTGTCACGTACGGGATATTCCGTGATTATTAATTATTCTGAGCACCCGATATAAAACAGTGTATAATATTATAATGTAACTTCATAAGTTCACACCATTTTCCCATGGGGGTTGGCAGAATCTGCAGAACGCCGTCTGCTACGATTCTTACATAGGTTGTCCTTGTGCTTTCGTCCAGGTTCGTACATCAGGTCGTACACGCAAGCTGGTAACGAGTACTACGAACCAACCTGACTTTTCTGTAGAACATCAGCAGGAAGGTATGTCCTTCCAGGACGTCCCCTCTCAACGTTTTCACTCACATCTAAGAAACTAAGAAAAACTGTCAGAAAATCGACAACACTGGACCAAGACATTTCTTTCTTGTATTTGACAACACATTCAGTGCTCACATAAAGATACGTTACGTAAAATACGTTTAATATTGGTATATCATAAAGATGCCGTATTTTAATCTTCCTGAGTGATCAGACCTTTTGACCTGTCCAATAACGAAATGTACGGATGGCAATTACTTGTAGACACGACATGTTGGAGGAGGACATGTCCTGCTATTATATTTTACAGCGTCTTTTATTATAGACAATTTGGAAATATTGTCTCCTAGTTTTTGTTCGCTACTACGGCTGCGTGTAATTTAGTTTATAGAAAGTACTCTTAGATAAAGTCTATATTGGTGATTCCTGAATTTTCCGAGCCACTTTTCTACTGTTTACGTGAATCCTAATGAACATGGTTTGTGGCGCAAGATGACCCTAGCATGTCGGGTGCAATCTAAATTAATTCGACTCAAAATAGACTCAATGTCAAAATGATTGATTTTATCAAATGTATTTTTAGAAGTATTTGCAGTTGTTCAAGATTTTTAAAAACTAAGGAAGTGACGTAAGTAATTCTATTCTTTTTTAATAAATTAACTAAAGGTTACATTTGCATTTCCTATTACAGAAAGTCCTTTATTCATATACCTACTTAAGGTGCCAGGGTAGCCCGCGAAACTTAAGTTTTCTTACGTTTTTGCAAATTACAGGTCAGTCTGATACTGACCTTGATTGTTGTATATTGATTTAAATGTGATTCACGACCGTAACAAATATGGCTTAACTGAGTTATAATAATTAAAATCACCAATACAACCATCTAAGATCATTAAATGCTATTAAGTGACTTTTTCATGAAATAGTCATTCAATGGGATTATATGAACTTAGAGGGTAGTATTGATGATTTGAATTATTATAATTCTGTAAATACATACGTGTTACGATCGCAAATCATATTTTGCTCAACATACAGCCTGATACTGACCGGCAAATTGCAAAAAACGCAAGAAAATTTGAACCAATAATTGTCCACCTTAAACGATTAACACCAGGAGGTCTAAAATGGCCGCTACAGCAGAATCATAATAGGATAATAATATGAATTACGTTTAAATTCGTAAAATGGTCAGAAGGTGACAATTCTTAATAGTAGGTACGTCTATGACCACTTTAAGAATTTAAACGTAATTCATATTATTATCCTATTATGATTCTGCTAAAGCGGCCATCTTAGACCCCCAGTGCAGCGATGATGGCCAAGTAGTGACGTCCACGACCAACAAGTTTTTATGTCTTGGGTACCCAGGCACTCCAGCTTTGTGTTAAATAACCACCACTGCTTTCAAAACGATGGGAAAAACGTCATGAGGAAAGCGGCCTATCCCAGAACTAAAACATCGAACACAGGTGGCATCCACCATCCAAGCCGCTGGACCAGCGAATAGCCCACTCAAAGAAAGGAGTCTTGTTTCCCAACACTGAGAATATTATAAGCTGCAGATCTGCCAAGCTGTCTTACCAAGTGGTAAGCTAGTAGCTGTATTCTGGAGGCCAGAAAAACAGTCACTCCATGTAAGATACTGGGATCCAGCTGCATCCGTCAGTGGAAAGTTTAAGTCTCACTATTTAAAATTGATTGATTGTAAACATCACTGATTGACATTTATATGACCACCAATTTGCCGGCACGAGGATAATATGATGTATCATTTTTATTCGTCATTACTTCTTTAACAATCAATTTTGCCGTGATTGATTCACTTTCTTACATTTAATGGACGCCAAGTGGCTCGTAGAATAGACAAGACAGGTTCCATAGAGCTAGATAAACATTGCGCAAAATGTGTGTATTATGTTGCAATTTTAAATTGATTCTAAAAAAAATTACGATGTATTTAGCCAGGAAAATGGTGCACATTTCAGAAGCCTTTTGGAATGTTAAGAATTTTGTTTTCTATTTAAAAAAAACGGGTGACTAGAACTGGAACTAATACGGCCATTTTGATTTTATCAATTTTCGCAAATATTTACAAAAGGTAACCATTAAACTTACCTACCAATGTTATTCGAGCGCCATAAAGGTTTTTGTTGCTAAATTCCAATTAACCAACTGGCTGGTTTAGTTCAAAAAAAATATGTAAACCGTGTGATCATGAAAAAAAAAACATTTAAAAATAAAACATTAAATGGCATTTCCAATTTTTTTATGAAAAATGGCCAATATTTGTTATTTGACTGAAAAAGTTTGTAATTAAATAAGATTTTAAGATTTTTTTAATCTAATAACTTGTTAAACGGGAATGCTCTGACTCATTGATAAAGAAAATTTATGTATTTTTCGGTACCTAGTATTTAAAAAAAATAGTAAATAAACAATAAATGAATAAAAATACCGTTTAGTATTCAAATCAAATCAAATCAAATATATTTATTTGCTAGAATATGGTACATAAGGTGTTACAATAAATTAGTTTCATCATATCCTGCCATAACATTGGCGTGCAAATGTTTTCACAATAAGCAATGTCAATTTTATTAGTCTAACTTACAAATTACTGATTCTATTGACTTGTATTTCAACGACTTTCAACAAGATTGACATTATTATAATTTTTGATTCTTTACAGTGTGCCACTTTACGTGTGCAGTTCAAGGTGTCGTTGCTAGACAAGAAAATACGCATAGATATGTCAAACTTGATACGTTTATTTTAGTTCTATATTTTCCCGCCTGCATAGATAAGTTGGTTGTAGTGTATGTCACTCAAATATTTTTTTTTTAATTTCCATCGTCTGCGTCGTCATCGCTGTAAACACTTTGAGCCTGTGGTTTAGGCTCTATGATTTTCACTAACCTTATATTGAGATGAACAATATTATACATGCAGGGTGGAACGGACACCGACGCGAAAACGGTTACCACGGATTCAGTACATCATTCTGAGTCCCCGACATAGAATTTTTTATCGGTTATTAAAAACATATCAGCTGTTCCATACATTTTGACCGTGTAGGTATTGCACTTTTGTAGGAAACAGCAGATTTTATTTTTAATAACCTATGAAAAATTTCTATGTGGAGGCTCAGAATGATGTACTGAATACGTGGTAACCGTTTTCGCGTCGGTGTCCCTTCCACTCCGTATAACACGTCCGTGTCTGACCTCTACTACTGATTTACTGTAGTATCGCCCAGTAATTGACGTGAGGAAGTCATACGACATCGCTTCGCGTGAAATATTGTTATAGATTAGAATATACATCGAGGAGCTCGTGGCGTGGATGGGTGGCCGTCATTAGATGCCGAGTTTCCTTCGTGACTCGGAAAGCCGTTGGTCACAGCTGTCAATTGCAGATCTCTGACAGTCGTTACAGGTAGTCAGTAACCCGAAAGTCTGACAACCAGTGTCACCAAGGGGTACAGTACCCAGTACTAACTGGGTTGTGGAGGTCAGATAAGCAGTCGCTTCATGTAAATTACTGGTATTCAGCTGCATCTGGACTGGAAGCCGACCCCAACATGGGAAAAGGCTAGGCAGATGATAATAATGAGACATAACATGAAAGAAGCACTCCAATATATTTCTATTATGTAAGAAAATAAGTGACCGATAGAGTGACAACTGTCAAGGGAGAATGGAAGTAAAAAGAATGAAGGAAAACGTGTTGATGACCCAAAGTAACATGGGTCAAGGGCAGGAACATAGTGATGATGGTAATGATACTATTAAGAGGGTACCCATTGTAGCCACTTCCGATATTTGCTAGGAATCTTTGATCAACGAAAAGTTAGTTAGTTTGACATACAATGAAGTATTTATAGTAAAATTAAACATGGATCCATCCTATGATTCGTACGGGCTTCACCCGCGGTGAGTTCGGTATTTGTCCCACGGTATCGTACTGCCGGGATAATAAGTAACCTATGTGTGCTACGTGTTTGCGATTGAGGGCTCCTTGGCTCCACATCGCTGTCAATGTGGTGAAGCAGTCGACTGCCTCGGACACCATGGCCTTTCATGCAGTAAGAGTGCAGGTCGGATTGCGCGGCACGCTAGCATTAATGATCTCATCCGTCGTGCTCTTGCCACCGCCGGGGTGCCAGCTGTCTTAGAACCCAATGGCTTGGCACGCGTCGATGGGAAGAGACCAGATGGTATGACCATAATGCCATGGAAGTTGGGTAGGCCTTTGGTGTGGGACGCAACTTGCGTCGATACCCTTGCGCCATCCCATCTTCCTAGCACAATGGGCTGCGCTGGGGCGGCTGCTGCAGGTGCTGAAAACCTCAAAAGGCGCAAATACAATAATTTAATTGGTGGTTATGTGTTTGAGCCGTTTGGGGTTGAAACACTAGGGCCATGGGGTCCGAGTGCCCACTTAGCTAAAAAAAAAAAATCGCAAATCGCCAAGCGGTTGGTCGACTCTTCACGTGACCAGAGGGCGGGTCTATTTTTTGGCCAAAGAATCAGCATTGCCATCCAACGTGGTAATGCTGCCAGCCTTCTGGGCACTTTTCCTGTTGACAGCGATGCGGACGAATTTTTGGACGCCCTGTAACCCTTTTATACTTGTACATATTTATTTCTATTATAGTTTTGTAGTTTGTAAATAATTAATATTTTGATTAAAGAATTATAGTAATTTTTTATTCTAACCTATGTGTTAATCCTGGTAATAAACTACATAATTATTATTATTTGCCTCATCTAATTCAACTTAATCCGTTCAGTAGTTTTCGCGTGAAAGAGTAACAAACATCCATCCATCCATCCTCACAAAGCTTCAAATAATAGTATAAGCTATACATACATGTACATAGGTTTCCCTTCCAACATCTACATGAACTAATAAAATTCGTATCGAGTTAAATCAAAGAAGGGAAAAACCGAAAAAACAACCCTATTATTTACCGTTGAGGATAATTATTTAAAAGCATTCCGAATAATAAAGGCTTCGCACAAATTAGGGCGTTGTTATTGTTATTTTATACCCCAGGGTTTGTTAGCAAATAGGAATCTACAGGTACATTACTGCTCTTTTTTCCTTAAATTGAGGAAATATGTGCCTTTGAAAACACTGAAAAAAACCTTAATAATTCTCTCTCTGCCTAACCTTTCGGCGTAAAGAGTGAAATAAATACATAGAGAAATTCATGCAGCGTTAACTAAATAATGAAATCATTTAGAAATCATTCAAAAACATGTGTGATACATTAAAACTATGTTCTCTTAAGTCTGTTCCAAAAGTATCTGATAAAAGTGCAAAATATCCCAGTTCAGGTTAAATTCTTTCTTAACTATAACTTGATTCAAAATTTAAATTTAAAATTAAATGAAAGCAGTTTCTAATGTTAATGATAAATCAAAGCACTTAATTTTGATGCACTACAAATTGTCTTCCACTGGATCGTTTTACCCTCAATTTTGTTAGCATTTTCATCAGAAAGTTTCTGATCAGATCATACAAAGAAATGCATCTTCAATCTCTCCAATAACTGCAGTTAAATCACCGGAACTTTCAATAAGCTTCGTTAATTTAATAATGTTATAACTGACCGGATGAGGAGTTAAGACGTACCCACGGTCACATTTAGTACTAAAGAAAAGTATGAGTTACTTTAGTTGGTACTAATAAGATCGTGGGTAAGGAATGCCTTAGCTCTCATAGCCTGTAGTATAGTTGAACTCGTAATTGTTTTATCGCCCAGAGTATTACTAAATAAGTTGAATGACACTTGCATCTCATAAAATTACAAAAGGGCCTAAAGAAAGTGAAAATCTATCAACGATAGCAATGATGAGAAAGCATCGGAAAAAAAACATGTATTGAAATTGACATTATATCGTCGACCTATTTCTAACATGGTGTACATAAGTCAAAATTGTCCAGAATGCGGAAAACGCCTTTTGATTCCCTAAATTAAAAGTATTTTGATTTTGAACGAAAAAAGTGTGACCGGTTTGTTACGTTACTACAATTTAAAACCAGTTTTTTTCACTATAATGTTACACCACAATTTAATCAGATTACAGTTATCTAACGCAAGTAAACAATAAGACGACAGGGTCGACAGGTGAGTCACAGTTAGTTCAATGATTGCTATGTAGCATCATCGTTACTCAGCAAATATGATAGTCTATGGTTTTGTTAATTTTCGGAAGAATTAGTGCCATAAACGTTTGAAACGTCAACGGTGAAGTGACGCATAGATATCATATTGTACCAATGTTACATCATGTTCTTCTTCTGTGGGAGCGTGTCGATGGCAATCTATACTAGTCAGCCAAGAACTTAGCTATGAGTTTAGGGCTATCACTTGCGTCATACTTCCTACCTATTTACCCTACTAATATGATAATGGATGTTTGTTACTCTTTCCCGGAACCTACTGAACGGATTTGGATGAAATTTGGCACATAAATAGTTTACTTTTCAGCCCGGTAGTGTGATCCCGTGGGATAATTACCAACCTTTACGCGGACGAAGCCGCGGGCATAAGCTAGTCCATCATAATTATTTTGGTTCAATCAAATCGGTTCGGAACTTCGGACAGATTGTGGGTTACCCGACCTACATTATATTCCAAGCAAATTGGTAAATTGTTGTTGGGTTTTTCCATCAGGAATTTCTCAGTAGCAGCCACCAAGTCTGGATCTGTGACCAGTTGATGGCAACAGGCTCGCCCCCTATCACATTGGACTTAAACATAACTGGCGAATGTGAGTGTACTATTAGGTAGACCTCTGCCTAACCCTTCGGGGATTACAGGTGTGATGTTATGCTCTGTTTAGGTAGTATGGTAGGGGAGCCCAAAGGGTTTTCAACAAGTATAATCACCATGAAAACTTGATAGCCGAGTAGGTCGGGTGATCTGAAGAATTTGACGATTCTGATATAAAATCAGAATCGTCAAATTCTTCAATTGGTTCATTCATTTGGACATTTTTAAAGAATTTCCTACAGCAAATATCATCACTGGGGACAAGGAACACTTTCAAAGAGTTTAGTGTAAGGCCATAATATATTCGAGAAGTTTTGCCTGTTAAAGTTTCGGGCCCCGTACGATGGGATGACAATCAACGTTAGTTTTTGGTCCTTTTTGAAAACTGAAAGTGTCCGAAGGGAAAAAACTTTTCATAGTAGAGTTTTAGCGTTCTCTCATCCTACCCTACCTACTCAGCTATCATGTTTTCATGCTGAATATGCTTGCTGAATACCTCTCGGCGCTCCCCCTACATCATCATCTGCTTAGCCTTTTCCCAACTATGTTGGAGTCGGCTTCCAGTCTAACCGGATGCATCTGAATACCAGTATTTTACGTTGAGAAGTTATATGTGTAAATGTTGAAAGATGATGCTGATTCATCATCATCTGCGTGGCCTTTTCCCAACTATGTTGGGGTCGGCTTCCAGTCTAACCGGATGCACTCTGAATACCAGTATTTTACATGCAGCGACTGCCTATCTGACCTC
Source organism: Eurois occulta (assembly GCA_950022335.1). NCBI lineage: Eukaryota > Metazoa > Arthropoda > Insecta > Lepidoptera > Noctuidae > Eurois > Eurois occulta. The sequence continues at coordinate 1,497,755 of OX465487.1, read as the reverse complement.
CACAACCCAGTTAGTGCTAGCTAATACGATACCCCTTTGTAAGACTGGTTGTCAGACTTTCGGGCCACTGACTACCTGTAACCACTGTCAAAGATCTACAAATGGCAGCTGGGACCAACGGCTTAACGTGCTTTTCGAGGCACGGAGGAAACTCGGTATGTAATGGGTGGTCACCCATCCACGGACCAACCTAGGTAAGCACGCCTTAACCTAAAGATCGACCCGAGCGGCTGTTCTTATTTAGCCACGAGCTCCCCCTACCTTAACCTTAAAAAAAAACAAAAACGGAAAAATAATAAATAAATGATTAAATATTTGCCAAAAATGTTTAGTACATAAATGTAACTTATGAAGTATTTACAAACGTTACTGATTAACTCTTAAACCTCTGATATGTTTTAAATTAATAAGTAATTATTTTCTGGGACACGCTAAGAAGAAGATTTTCTGATAATATCTACTAACTAATTAATAAAATCTAAACTTGCTCTACCCTTATTAATTTGATTCTAACAATCTCAAGAGAGAAGAGACACAGTAGAAATATCTTGCTTGCCTGCTAATCACCGGCTCCCATTGACCGGTATACATAAAATAATGTAGGGTTGTGTGTTTGATGTAATTATTTTTGTCGATAATCTGCTTTTTTTTTGTATTTGTGAATCAAACTTTGCACAACTTTTTTATTTCGTTCATAACACAATTGTTTCTCTTGCATATTGTTAGTGGTTTGTTACTATACTTACACTGTGAAATTCACAAAAAATAAAACATTTTCACCGCGTACGACTTAAGTGTTGCTCTTTCGTAAGGAACAGCTGTTTCTTTAAAAACGTACAAAAATTATTGTAAGTATCTACTGGAACCAGCAAAAAAACTTTGATTCCCTTACACCGTGTATTTTTATCACTTCGAGTTATGTATTTTAGTGTTTGGGTATGTACTAAATGTACCTACTTATTTACATATTATTAATAGGTATAGGTAACTAAATCTTTTAATTTTATTATAGCGGAAATAGGCAATTTAGTTCATTCTTGTTTTATAATTTGGCGATTCGCGTAAAATTGTTTATCTGATACGAAACAATGCTTATCAGAGATAGTAGGAAATTAATAACAATGACTACGATTACGACTTCGATTTTCGGAATTACCTATAAAGTATTTTTTTTATTATTAAGGTGGAGTGATTCTTGAAGGCCTAAGAGGTTGATTAAAATAATTCAAAATCAAGTCAATCCCCAATTCTATTATGAATAATCATGAACATGTTCTACTAATAAAGTGCCTAGTAACAATATTCATTGATTAATTGATAACATTTACACGCCTTTTAAAACCTTTACAAGATTATAAAAATACTTCGAAATGGCTGGGCTTGGCCTGATAGTGTGAGTAAATAATTCCTAATCTAAGTCATTTTTTGGTCATTCAAACTTTTATCTTTTTAGGTAAACTCAGATTTAGGTACACGCTATCAGCCACATACTAATTACACTTAGTTTTCAATCATTGACTCATATTACAAAAAGTGTCTAGGTACGAGTAATTTCAATATAACGAAGAAAAAAAAAAAGTAAAAACTCACCTTTCGAATTGCTGGCCGAAAATTTTCAAAATCTAAAAACCAGTCTGTTTTGTAAAAAGACAACACTATTCCGTCCAACACTATTTTAGAAAATAAAACACTTCAGTATTCAACTTTTATTTATTTACGTTATTTTCTCGAAGCACAATCACGCTACGATATTTCCGATGTTTTTCACTACGATATGCGTGCGTTCACCACGGGCTGACAAATGTAACTGAGTACCTATATGCTTTGTGTACATAGATAAAGTCCACAATATATGATCCTGAACACATTGGATATCAAATTGAATGATAGCTAAGAGAGAATTATTGACATACCGAATGAATTTGAACTAGTTAAATGTCAAAATGATAGATGAAAAATAGCTATACGTAGTTACGTATTTTGTATGTACAACGTAGTTTCTGATAAATTCATACCTACCTATAGTTTATTTTCGGTGTTTTACACGGTGAGAAAAACAAGACGTTGCATTTATAAGAATTTTCTTTGTAAGTGTACAAACTTTTAGTTGTAAAGATGTTTGAATCAAGCTTTTTTAGCTTTTACGTTGAATTGAAAGAACTACATTTGTTTACGTTACGTACCTAAGTGTAGATAGAAGATAGCTATGTACCTACTTACTGATCAAGTAGAATCATTTCAGTGCCACTGTTTTTGTTCACTCTAACTACTCCTCATTCGTTTTCCTTTTTGTTGTCGAGGAAATGGCGAAGGGCGGGCATTTTGGAGACTATCTCTTATAAACTTAGACTTTCAAAATGAGCTGATTATCATCCTAATTTGAATAAAGACTTTTGTATTTTACTAGCTTTTGCCCGCGGCTTCGCTCGCGTTAATCTACAATTCGGGTTTTACACGTAGCGCCATCTATTATCATAAGAACGTTATTGTTGATAATTTAACTGAGAGTAGGTTAAGTGATGACACAGTATTATCTCGTATCGCTGATAATACTGTAGTAGATTCTTTAAACTATTAGAGCCGACAAAAGAGAAGATGAATAGTAATATTTTACTTTATCATCAGAATATAAATCGCTTCTCCGGCAAAATTTTAGACGTGGAAATGTTAGTAGACAAATACCACATGGATATTTTATGTTTTTGTGAAACTTGGCTTAAACCAGATAGGATGTTTTTTAATGTGAATAATTTTTCAGTTGCCAGTGCGTACAACAGATCCACCGTGGGTGGTGGTACCCTAATACTTTGTAATAGCTGTCTTAGATATAAGGAAAGGAAGGATATCACTGCTTACTCTGTTGATCGCTTATGTGAGGTAGCATGTGCAGAGGTTGAAGGGCATACTTTCTTATGTGTCTATAGACCACCAGCATCAAACTTGTCATTGTTTTTAATCACAATGGAAGAAATATTAAGTAAACTTTTCAGAGATAATAAATTAGTTTTTGTTTGTGGAGACTTAAATATTGATCTATTGGTCAATTCACCAGAAAGATGTAAGCTCATCTCATTGTTCAAATCATTCAATTTAAAATATTTATTTAATGAAGCAACCAGAATAACAGCAACTTCAGCTTCATGCATAGATAATGTATTTACTAATTGTAAAGTAAAAGATTCGTCCTTAATTAGTGGTGTTAGGTCAGACCATACTGGTCAACTTGTATCTTTTGAGTTAGACAAAAAGTTAACCTTAGCCAAAACAATTCGATTAAGACCTCTTACTAAAAATAAATTAAAATCGTTTAAAAATAATGTTCTTTGCAATCTATCTAATGCTAGTTTTGATTCAAAAGACCCCAATATAAATTACGGTACATTATTTTCTACAGTTTGTCAAGAATTTAATAAAACGTGTCCTGTAAAAACAGTTAAAGTTAATTCCAAATCTAAATTTAGTGAATGGGCCACTACGGGAATAAGGATAAGCAGAGATATTCTATATAATTTATACCACGAAAAATCTCTGACCTCAGATCAAGCTTTTCACACTTATGTTAGAAGCTATTCAAAAATATTCAAAAGTGTCTGCGCTCAAGCAAAATCTCAATTAATAGTCAACAAAATTGGTACCTCTAATAATAAAATAAAAACCGTGTGGCAGGTGATTAATAGAGAAACCGGAAAGACACAAAAACGAGATCAGAATGAATTGTCTTTGAAAATAAATAATCAAACTATTTCTGATAAGCTAGAAGTCGCTGAGACTCTAGAAAATTTCTTTACCAATATTCCGTTAGAGGTTACGAAATCTCTCCCCTCTTCATCTAAATTAGCTGAAGCACTTCTTAAAGAAAACTTTACTAAGGACATTCCAAACTTTAAATTTAAACCAATATGTATTGATACAATTATAAATGCATTCAAAAGTCTAAACATAAAAAATACTGAAGACTTATGGGGGATATCCGTCAAAGTTCTTGGGGATATTATTGACTCTATTGCTCCTCTCCTAACTGGCATATTCAATCAATGTTTGGATAGCGGCAAGTTTCCTGACTTAATGAAACATAGTAAAGTAATACCAATATTCAAATCGGGTTGTAAGGGTGACCCCTCTAATTATAGACCTATATCTGTGCTTCCAGCATTGAGTAAAATCTATGAAAAAATAATGCTGGACCAGATGCTGTCTCACTTCAACTCAAATGGGATTCTGCATAGTCAACAGTTTGGTTTTACGAAGGGTAGGTCGACAACAGACGCGGGAGTAAAACTCATCAGTCACATTCTGGAATCCTGGGAGAAGTCCCAGGATGCCATTGGTATTTTCTGTGACCTCTCAAAAGCGTTTGACTGCGTCGACCACAACACACTGATCTGTAAATTACACCACTACGGAATTCGTGGACAAGCTGCTGATCTTGTTCTCTCATATTTATCAAACAGGCAGCAAAAAGTAAATGTAAATGGGGCGACGTCCTCCGGGTCTCTAGTAAAGATGGGCGTGCCCCAAGGTTCAATTCTCGGGCCTTTCCTATTTCTTGTTTACATTAATGATCTCCCTTACATGATGGCCAAATTATCGGATATAATAATTATATTAATTTGCTGATGACACTTCGCTAATTTTTAAAATAGATAGAAAGGATACGGATGTCTTACATGCCAACGAAAGTCTAACTGTTCTCTCGAAATGGTTCGCAGCTAACAATCTTTTACTGAATGCGAACAAAACAAAATGTCTAAAATTCTCTTTACCAAATGTACCTCAACGGGATATAAATTTAAATCTTGACGGCAAAAAACTTGATGTTATAGCGGAAACTGTATTCCTAGGGATTACTATCGATTCAAAATTGCAGTGGGGACCGCACATTAGAACTCTTTCGGGTAGGTTAAGCTCAGCTGCATATGCAGTAAGGAAAATAAGGCAGTTAACTGATGCAGCTACAGCTAGGTTAATATACTATGCTTATTTCCACAGTATTATGTCTTATGGCATTCTGCTGTGGGGATCGGCGGCAGACGTTGACTCAATTTTCATTTTACAAAAGCGGGCAGTCCGCGCGATCTATAAAATGGGTCCTCGCGAGTCCCTCAGAGAAAAATTTAAAGAGATCGATGTACTGACTCTGCCTTCCCTTTATATCCTAGAATGTATTTTATATGTCCGCAAAAACCGAGGGCTTTTCAAAATTAGAAGCGACTTCCACAATATTAATACACGCAGTAAACACGAAATTGTAATACCCAAATTCAGGTTAACAAAAACTAGTAAGTCTTTTCTTATTAACAGTATACGTTTTTACAACAAATTACCTAAGTCAGTTATAGAACTGACCGATGGAAAGTTCAAAAATTACATTAAACGTGTCCTTATTAAAAAAGCATATTACAAAATCAAGGACTACGTTGAAGATAAAGAGGTTTGGCTTTAGTTCCTTCTGCGCATGCGGCTTCCCTGGTAGCTCATAAACGGCACAAATATGTGGATGTCTCTAACTATTCTCAATCTCATTTTTTATTTTATTTCTTTTCCTTTTAATATACAATGTTTTTTTTTTACAATGGTTCTCAAATCATTTAAACACTTTTTATTCAGAATAGTTGCAGCACTGATGACAATATTTTTGTCACATATTTAATTTAGTATTTTATAATATTTTCTTGCCTTTGTATAGATTCTTTTTAACGATTGTTTGTGAATGTGTGAACAGTGTAGGCCTTGTAGATTCCTAGAGGTGTGTTAACTTTTGTTAACCTCTTTTCTTGTTTTCCGTTTTTTGTGCAGTAAGCAACGACTTATTGTCGGGCCTAGGCTGTCCCCCCATACTTGAGTACTAATGCTGTAACTGATAATATTGTAAAACTAATCATTTGAAAAGAGTAACCATGGAGTTTCTTGCCGGTTCTTCTCCATAGGAAACGACCAACCCGAACCGTGCACCTTTTTGTCGACGTTTCATAAGTGCCCATGTAGGCCTATGTGAAATAAAAATATTTTGATTTGATTTGATTTGTTGTTTTCCTCGGGAACAGTACTTTTTTCGGGATGAAAGGTATCCTATGTCCGTTTCTGTACACCTGAAAAGGTATATCCAAAATTTCAGGATGATCGGTTCTGTGGTTTAGGCGTGAAAAGGTAACAAACAAGCAAAAAAACTTACTTTCGCATTTATAATATTAGTCAGGATTTTGAAAGTTCATTAACTATTGATATCGGTTATTCGCCTGTGTTAAAAAGTATTTAACGGATTTTATCATTTACACTGAAGAATATAATATCTCGATATTTACCATGTTTAGTATTTGTTTCAAGTTCCCGATATTTAAATTATATTTGAGTGTGCCCAAGAGCTCCACGAGATCATTCCACCATCTTCCTTCCATCGGGAGTCCAGACATACTTCGGGTTATCACCCATTCCTTGTCGATGTTCCACACATTCGCACGTAGCGCTTTGCTACTTCGTTTATTATGCGCACAGCCAAGGAATTCCCTACCTTCGTCGGTGTTCCCAAGTTCATATGACCCCAATCTATTTAAGTCGCGAGTTAATAGGCTTCTTTTGGGTTAGCTCCATCGTCGACCTCATCTCTGTCCTCAGGACTAGATTGAGGTCAAGAGTAGGCCCATTTAATATAAAAAAACAGTAAACACAGAAACACAGATTATGTTAGTGGCCATTTCAGTTTAAAAACGTATATTTAACGGATGAAATACAATTACTTGTCATCGTCATCTGCCAAGCCTTTTCCCGACTATTTTGGGGTCGGCTTCCAGTCTAACCGGATACAATACAATAAGTTGTATGTATTGTTGTTCTCGTAAGTAAAAGGAACAGAGAGTACTAACCGCTTATCGAACAGATTAACTATTGCAAGTTCAGATGTCAGACAAGCACGGAATTACTTAATAATGATATCGATGTATGAGAACTTGAGTGCTACTGTACTTAGTGTACCTAATTAATTAGTAATGTATAGTAATATCACTGCCACCTAATACAAGGGTGCAAACTGCGTCCATTTCTACGAGGTCTAATTAATTAGATAGCGAGCTTTACAGACGTGATGTGTATAGAAATTTAAATACTTACGATAAAACAAAAAATGACTGCTTCGATGATCTAGCGATTCCAAGCACAACTGCTGAGCATCCTGGGTTTGATTCCCAGGTCGGGCAAAGTGTGTTGGGTTTTTCTATCAGGAATTTCTCAGTTTGCGCCCGATTGATGGCAATAGGCTCGCCCCCTATTACATTGGACCATAGTTTTCGATGCTTGTTCATCGGTGTTTATTCTAATCCTGGACTCCTCGGTCTTTTGTTTTCCCGTCTCTGAATGAGAAGCTCTATGGAGTCCTTTTTTTTGGGGGGTGGGAAATCATCAAATGACTCCTCCCGCTCTGGGCGGAGTGGAAGGGAGTGTCTAACCGCGTGTGAGCTCTATGAAGTCCTAGAGTTAGAGTTGCTAGATATTTAAAAACCGGCCAAGTGCGAGTCGGACTCGCGCACGAAGGGTTCCGTACCATTATCTATAAAAACAGCAAAAAAAAATCATATCTGTTGTATGGGAGCCCCCCTTAATATTTTTTAATTTTTAATTTTTAATATTTGTTGTTATAGCGGCAATAGTAATACATCATTTGTGAAAATTTCAGCTTTCTAACTATCACGGTTTATGAGATACAGCCTGGAGACAGACAGACAGACAGACAGACAGACAGCGAAGTCTTAGTAATACGGTCCCGTTTTACCCTTTGGGTACGGAACCCTAAAAAAGATTTTCCGGAAAAAAATCCGGACATTTGAAGTTAATTCCGGACTTATCTGTCCTTAGAATCACGCTGGTTAATTTTATAATGCGAATGTTACAAGACTATATTCCTTATTTTTGTTGTGTCGAATTATTCATACAGTTGTATGGGCAGTAAGGTAGTTCATATTAAGAGTTACTTTTTGATAATAAATTAGGTATATTTTTTTTTTTTTTTTTAATTACAAAATGGTCCTGCTCTTGACCTCGATCAAGCCTGATGGAAAGCGATGGATGAGGTCTATGATGAAAAGAGCGTGCCCAGAAGATGCCTGTTCACTCTTGCTTTGAAGGCAGACGGGTTATATGTGCTATTGCTAGTCTTTTGAGATCAAAACAAAACATGAAATCTACGTCACCCTACACCATAGTTAAAGGCGATATCTCAAGAATGGTTTCCTGGGAACTAAAGAAGTAGAAGCAAATAAGACAAACCCAATGGTGATTTCACCAATCTGTCAGCCAAGCGTGATGATGTTAAGTTAATCGTAGATTTCCTTCGAACAATACAACAATATCGCGATGTTTTGGTGCACGAGTGGGTGGGACGATAATTGCCTTCCTAGCCGCAGTACCTCACAGTATTGTACTTATTTGTTGTCAACAAAATAGAGGTTTCCCTTGAAACGTCATGTTCAAAAAGGTTAAAGATTAAAGCTCATTAGCATGTTCATTAGTTCAACTTTTGTTGTACTGTTGACATAAACTTGAGAACAAAGGTTTGAGCTGTCAATTTCCACACATTTATAGTAGTTAGATGCCTACTCTAAGTTTTTTTTTTGTTTATCCTATTCTTTCCCACTGTTGGGCAAAGGCTTCCCCTATTCCTTTCCAACTCTCTCGGTATTTTGCCTTCTCTAACCAATCATTCAGGATCGTCACGCCAGCGTTTCTGGGCCCGCCTCGGTAACGACGACCGTAGATTCAGACACCCACTATGTGACGGTTCTGGCCCATCTGTCCTGACCCATCCTGGAAATAGTTTATTTAGTATAAAGTTCTTACAAATACAACATCTGTCAAATACGAAATAATAACGGTGGCTGTACTGCCTCGCAGACTAGCTGCAGTGGTTGCAAGTGCAACTGTACTAGCGTTTGATGGATGGGCCCATTTTCATAAGTTATTCTAAGAAGTGGCTTGGGGTCAGAATTTCTAACCGGTTACCGGATAATAGCAGTCGCCCGGTCTAACGATTTAACATTAACAAAGTGAGCTATGCTCCTCTGAATTAACATTGCATCCAGGTTTGGGTCGATCTTCGGTTTAAGCCATGCTTACCTAGGTTGGTCCGTGGATGCGTGACCACCCATTACATACCGAGTTTCCTCCGTGCCTCGGAAAGCACGTTAAGCCGCTGGTTCCAGCTGTCATTTGTAGATCTTTAACAGGTAGTCAATGGCCCGAAAGTTTGACAACCAGTCTTACCACGGGGTTTCGTTTTACCCACTACGAACTGAATTGCGGAGGTCAGATAGACAGTCGTTCCATATAAAATACTGGTATTAATCTGCATCCGGTAAGACCGACCCAAACATAGGTATGTAGTTGGGAAAAGGCTTGTATTGGCAGTTGATGATGTCGCTTGATTTTGCTATTTTCCTTCGTCAGTAGATAATACCTTATCCTAGCCTTGACCACAGCACCTCAGCTTAACCTCATCGATAGCCTATAACAGCCTAGATCATAGAAGACACACACGAATACACATTGTATTGTAAACAGACACTTCACGGAATCTACACGTGTCACCAACACAAGTGCAGCACACTGTTTACTTGGGCAGCTTGACCGGCTAGGTAGTAATGAGATAAGAATATAAGTGTGTCGACCACTCATTACGAGTAAAATATACCTATAGTTTCATATATAACTCCTATAGAAACTAGATACAAACATATAACACCAAATTGACTTTAATTTTTTCGTTTGATCCCATTTTCACTCACTGAACGCCTGAGGGTGTGCCGTCGAGATCGACCGCGGCGAAGTTGGTGTGGCGACCTAATCATGATCACGGGGCAAACGTGGCCAGAAAGGGCACAAAACAGAGAAGTTTGGAAAGAGAAAGGAGAGGTCTTTACCCAACAGTGGCTCACAGTATAGGCTATGAAAAAAAAATACATCAGGTACCAGCTGTGCCTCTCGGTTTCACCCGCTGCTCGGCTCCTAAGGGTCGAAGCGTGATGTTAATTAACTGTATATCAAATGCAAAAAGAGGTTTTCAAATTCGAACGGAAGCTACAGAGGTTAATATTGCGTTCAAACAAACACATATTAATGTTTATTTATTAGATTTATAATGTTTATTTATTAGATTTATTTGATATTTCTAAAATAAAAGTTACATATTTTACAAACTTAAAATAAAAAATTGCAAATTCAGCGGTTACTAAAACGTACAAAACAATTTGACGAACAATCCGTTTGCAGAGAAGCATTATTATGACAATCTATACTTATAATAAATCTGTAGAGAGGTCAATTCTGTACATGAAATATATTTACAAAATAACTATCGGGGGGTGATTAGTGATCGATACTGATGCCAAAAATGCAATCAGTAAAATTTTTGTCTGTCTGTCTGTCTTTCTGTCTGTCTGTCTGTCTGTCTGTCTGTCTGTATGTTATTTATAGAAAAAAAAACTACTCGACGGATTTTAACGAAACTTGGTACAATTATTCTACATACTCCTGAGCAGGTAATAGTATACTTTTCATCACGCTACCATTAATAGGAGCAGAGCAGTGAAAGGAAATGTTGGGAAAACGGGAGAAGTTACTTGGTTTTTTTAGCTTCCGTCGCGTGTGCAGCCTTAATGGTTAAAGCTACATAGAAATCATGTATAACGGAAATATTACACATAAAATTATATAAAAAATATCCCAAGACAGCATATGTCTATCTTTTATAGTTGACTCACAATAACACGTGTAACTCCCGATAGCTTAGCAGTTCGGAGATTTGTTATTATTAGGTATATTTGTTTACTCTTACGTTTATAATATTCTCACTCAACCCCAATTTAAAAAAAAAACATCAGTTATTCTTCGAACTCCTGGGCAGGTTATAGTATACTTTTCATCACACTACAATGAATAGGAGCAGAGCAGTGTAAGGAAATGTTGGGAAAACGGGAGAAATTACTTGATTTTTTAAGCTTCCGTCGCGTGTGCAGCCTTAATGGTTAAAGCTGCATAGAAATCATGTATAACGGAAATATTCAACATAAAATTATATAAAAAATATCCCAAGACAGCATATATCTATCTTTTATAGTTGACTCACAATAACACGTGTAACTCCCGATAGCTTAGCAGTTCAGAGATTTGTTATTATATTTGTTTACTATTACGTATAATATAATACCAATAACACTCACCATCATCCTTATTTTTTTAATGAATATTAGTACCTATTTAATAAAAAAAGAATCATAGAAATCGGTACAAAAACACCAAACTTATACATGAAATACCTACGCTAACAAGCCATCGCGCGTGAATAGAGAAGCAAGCTGTAAGGATCATTTTTGCGTAACGGTTGCCGCGCTCGACACGGCTCGCGGCGGCAGAGTATAAAAGGGGCGGGAGGCGAGCGCAAGCTTCGATTGTCCGGTTAAGCAGCTGATTGTCCGGTTAAGCAGCTTCAACCTTAGCGAGTTGTTGCGCTGCGAGAGGCCATACAAAAAAAAAAAAAAAAAAAAAAAGCGCAAGCTTCATTCAATATTTGGCTGTTGATGCGTTCAGAGTGTTGGACTTTATTGACAGACAATAATTGTTATTTTATAAACCGTGCTTATCAGCGCGACTTTTAGTCTTTAAATAGTTTATTTTAATTTCTTTTGTTGTTATTTTATGAATTAGGTTTAGTTTTGTTTAAATTGTAAACTATTAATAGTTGCTATTTTTTTTTAAGTGAAGTAGTAGTAGGTAGAATAGAAGTAGAAGTAGTACTCATAGACTTTTAGATAAGTACTGATAGGTTAGTTTTGGGTCATTCATGTTTATTTTTTTTGTATTGAGTAGGTAAAAGCGTAGGAACTTTTTCAAAACTATGAGGGAGGACATCTGCTAATTTTTTTTCGAAAAACGACGGAAACGCGGACGAAGTCGCGGGCAAAAGCTAGTACATAATAAGTAGGTACTAGGTGCTACTTTATTGCTGCGCAAAAGACCTAATTCTACGAAATCTCCGTGCAATGGTCCATTTAGCTGTCACGGCCAGATTCCTTGCGACAGTACATTGTAAAGGTGGCTGTACACTCTCGCTGAGTCACTCCCAGTTAGGGCGATTGTGAGCGTGCATAGTAGCGCTCGTCTAGCCTGGGTGTTCCTCGCTTGTCTAATCGCTTTACTTGCTTTTTCGCGAGACGTCTCGGTACTTCGGTAGAGACATAGAGAGCGCGAAAAGTGGCTGTACACTATCACCGAAACACTCCAAGGTAGGGCGTGTGCGAGAGTAGGTATAAACACAAGCGAGTACATTTTGATATACCACTTGGCATACCACTGTTAAACCCACGATGGTTTGTGTGGTATGTTTGAGTTTTGAATTAATGTAAAAGTGTGTTTTGATTAATAAATAAAAAAAAAAAAAAAAAAAAAAAAATATAAGTGGGAAACTTTGTTAATGCATTCGAGGCGGAATTAACACGCGAGAGCGGTGTTATGGAGGCGAGAACTGCTGTAACAAATCCCCACGCGTATCAAACGATGTTTTTCAATACACTTTCAATGAAATAAAATATTAGAACGGAAAGTATTTTTTCATTACACTTTCTCGAAAACTGGTTCTTATCGCACTACCTGTTAAGTTAAAAATGCAATGTATTTCACACGCGTGGATTTTTAATATTTTTCCGCACACGTGTGGAAATAAAAAAATTCCACAGATCAGCTCAATGACTATAGTCGGCGGTGATTATTTTATTTTAAATCTCGGCAAAGAGATAGGTATGCGTCTTTACGGCGTAAATATTTTTTGAGTATTTAAATTGGGTTTATAAATAGAATATCATAGATAGACATGATTATTTAAAACTAACATTTACTTTTGTGAACAAATTAACATTTATTTGTGTTCTAAATCCAAAAATATTAGAATTTTCTATTTTTCATATACTTAAGGCTGTTCAGCGGCATCATACCTTTGCTTCTTCTTCAACCTGGCGAAAGCAAAGCGCGGAAAAAAAGCAAATTAATCAATCATAGTTTCCTAATAATTCCTGTCAGAAATACTATCCGTTCAAATGTTTTATTTCTTCGAAAGTGTATTGAAAAACGTCGTTTGATAAGCGTGGGGATTTGTTACGGCAGTTCTCGGCTCCATAACACCGCGCTCGCGTGTTAGGTAATTCCGCCTCGAATGCAATAACAAAGTTTCCCCACATATAAATATACCTATATCAAAATGTACTATTGTCAGGAATTATTAGGAAACTATGAATTAGGTAATTTGTTTTTTTTTCCGCGCTTTGCTTTCGCCAGGATGAAAAAGAAGCAAAGGTATGATGCTGCTAAACAGCCTAATATTAAAAATAGAAAATTAAAATATTTTTGAATTTAGAACACAAATAAATGTTAATTTATTCATAAAAGTAAATATTTGTTTTCAAAATTATGTTTATCTAAGATATTCTATTTATATAAACACTATTTAAATACTCAAAAAATATTTACGCCGTAAAGACGCATATCTTTTTGCCGAGATTTAAAATAAAATAATCACCGCCGACTATAGTCATTGAACCCACTTAGACTTAGTACATGTATAGTTATCTGTGGGAATTTTTATTTCCACACATGTGCGGATAAAATATTAAAAGTGTATTGAAAATACTCTTACACTCGTGCTGCCCCGGAGTCCCCTAAGCTGGCTGGAGGCCTTACACTCAAGGTACCCACAGGATAGTCCGGTTAAGCAGACGACAACCTCATAGGTTTACCTGCAAGTAGACATTCACAAAAAAAAACTACCTCGGAGTATCTCGGCGAGTGTACAGCCACCATAATAGTGTATTAGGGCCTATATTAGGGTATTAAGTGGGTCGACGCGATTGCCTATCGCCCTTGTCGAAATGTCGTAGCTTGTCGTATTTGGACACACTTGACCCGTAATAGGGAATCAGTTCCGGATCCTGCTCGTAACACTAGGGGAATTAGGGTATTTGTATGAGCTCTTCATTTTAATATTATAGGGCTCCTATTAGGTGGGTCCTGTCTTGTTGGTCTAGGTATGGGTCGCACGCGCTAACCCTGAGCGAGCGTGAGATCCAGGGTTTTATTCCTAGGTCGGACAAAACTTTTTGCCCTTATGGTTTTTTTTATCGAAGGGCGGAACCTAGATTTCAGCCCATTTGATAGAAACAGGCTCGTTCCCTACTTCATGAGACTAAACAAATCTGGCGAAATGTGGATTTATTTGACGCATTATATCGATTTTACCCAAGTCCGGTTGCTGGTGAATAAGCACTAGAATTTTTCATGAAAAGACTATTTATGTGATCTCCACAATGCAGTAACAGGGTAACGTAATATCCTTTGACAGTCTCTTTCATTACCGCTTGATAAAATTTCGGTTAAGTAACCTTATCTACGAGTATCAAATAATTTTACCCAAATTGTATCTACCTATCCCATAATCGCTAATCTGGTTGATACCCTGTATCCGGTCCGGAAACAATGAAATAAATCTAAATATTCTTTTAGTTAGTCATTTTTAATTGATGATCGTTTTCCTCGAATAAAGTTTATTGTTCGAAAAACATCAGATAAATAATCAGACACATAGGAATGTGTCAATGGAGTATATTCTAGATATTTACTACCTAGAGGCGGATCTAGTATTAGCTAATAGTCGTCTGATATCTTATCATCGGGTCGCCATGTGCGTCAACGCGATCGGTTCGGGGCAATGAACACCAAATTTTATGGTTCTGATAATAATCATCTGATTTAGGGCGTGCCTCTGCATGTCGCATAATCACTACCAGGGGCCTAAAATGCCATTTAAGCAGAATTATAATAGGGTAATAATATGAATCACATTAAAATTCGTAAAATGGCCTTTTTACGAATTGTAACGTGTAGTTTATATTATTATCTTGTTATGAGCGGTGTATTCCGCTGAAGCGGCCTTTTTAGTCCCCCAGGCTATAACGTTCCACGTTGGGATCCCTGAGAGGGAATGGGGCCCTACTCCACCACGTGGATCCAGTGTAAGTTGATGGATGTCAGAATGTCTTCTCATTTTTTAATCTAAGACGTGCTGGTTACCTCACGATGGATTGCTACACTGTTTTGTGAGCAGTTCTTCAGAAAAATCTGATGTCTTGTAGGTGGCGTAACCAATGAGCGTGTATAACCAGATCCCACCAAAAACATTCTGTAAAAAACTAGCCAAGTCTCGATGAAGCCGCTTGTTTATCTCTAAAAAAAAGTATTGAAATCTAGACAAAGTCGTGCCAAGTGTAAAGTTCCATACTGCGATTTCTTTATTATTATAGTTAATGTTGTGTGACTTGGCCGTTGAACATTCTTTATACGCTAGTGGGTAAAAGTCATTTTTTTTACACAGATATAACATTCTGTTATACCTACCTATGTTTGTTAAGCGAGATAATAGCCCATACTGGTATTGGTAATTGGACGCTAGTCTCATTTTAGGCTGTTGTTGATTGTGCAACGCATTCATTCAGATAATGCTGACTTCTGCTCTCTTCTTTTTCGAGTGTCAAATCGACCACCGATCTAACATCGAATAGACATGCAGACAGACATATATCAATGACTAGAAGTCGGTCTGCACTGAAAATGTTTTTTTTATACTGTTTGTTTTAGACTATACATAAGTATTATTGAAATACGCAGCTTTATCAAACCTACGATTGACTGGTTATTAAATCAACGTTTTCCAAGTGGCAATTTTCCATCGTCAATGGGTAGCGGTTCTGGCGACAGATTGGTGCAATGGTGTCATGGAGCACCTGGTTTTGTACCCTTGTGTAACTTTAACGGCCAAGTCACACAACATTAACTATAATAATAAAGAAATCGCAGTATGGAACTTTACACTTGGCACGACTTTGTCTAGATTTCAATACTTTTTTTTAGAGATAAACAAGCGGCTTCATCGAGACTTGGCTAGTTTTTTACAGAATGTTTTTGGTGGGATTTCACTTCTTTTTGTAGAAACGTGTGGGCATGTTGATTTCTTTTATTAGAATAATATCTTATGTGACTCATTTTTTTTTCTTATAATATCTTTAAGACTTCTTTAATTATTACTCAGCCTACAATGAGGAAGAACAAACAGCAATGAGGAAGGAAATCGTCAGCTTTAAGAACTAGGCAGAACAAGTTCATTTCAGTTTGATATTTAGTTCGAACGTCATTTACTGGCGGAGAATCTTAACTTAACGCCGCGATTCAGAAATGAGACGAAAATGCACAGCGCCATCTAGTAGCGGTAGGCAGAAGTTTTTATTAATAACAACACAAAGTAATTTCCAATTGATAAACTTATAAATTCAATCCATTTTTGACATCAAATGAAGCGGCCCACAAAGTTGAATATTTTTTTAAAAGGCGGTAATGTCGATCTATTTATAGTTTCGTTGGGCTCTAGTGTTTTCTAATCAGTGTCACCAGGTACTCCAGATCTTCGATTATCCTAGTTTTTATAGTTTTCCCTTTATGTGGCCATTAAACCCTAACTCTGTACCAAATTTCAGCTCTCTGAGTTTATGGGAAGTACTAGTTCTATTTTGATGATCATGAGTGAGTGAGTGAGTGAGTTTCATAAATGCAAAAATTTGCCTTTGCTTAACTTCGGAACTAAATGACCTACAGACTTGAAATTTTGGATTTTAAGTATGTAATTATAGCTTACTGAATGACGAAAGTTTCTGCGTTCTGGTCTTATCCAGAGGTTCTCAAATAGGGGCCTGAAAATGCGGCGAAATGGTTCCAGTAAAGGATGGTACGGCAGTTTGCTTCGCGCTCGACTTGGCGGGGGCACTGCCGTGCCCCCGATATATGAACGTGGACGAAGCCAAAGGAATTTGTATGTAGGTATGTAAGGATCGTAGTAGGAAACACTTATAGTTTCTGTTGTTTAAAACAAAAGCTGTAAGTTAATGTGTCTAGCTGTATCTGCTGAAATTGAAAACTAACAAATAAGCGCCAATGCCACAAAAACTTGATTAATTGATGGCTTGACTTGACACACTTTCGAATCAAAACAGAAAGTAGTTCAAAATCAAGTAACCCTATACCCCTTGGTTAGGCCTCGATAAAACGACATTGATCTCGATTCGAAGCACTTCAAAGAAACGGCGGTTTATAAAAGCATACACGATACAGGAGATCATAGCGTGCGGCAACGTTTTTTTTTAATTTAACAAAAAATCGTAATATGTATAGGTATACAGGGTGAATTTTCTCAAAGCTGACGAAGACATCTTTTACTAGGTACTATGTATAGTCGACCTAGTAATTGCTTGACTAGTTTTGACAACAATATTACGACAATATCAATAAAACCTTAATGTTCCCACAGCAGGGACCCTGGCCTCCTCCCTATGGGTGGGAATCCACCACACAGGTTCTGCGCAGGCTGTTACATTGGTATCACATGCGTTCGATTGTTGGGTACTAGGACATGCCGATTTCCTTTACCAATTTGCGAGTAGTGGTCATGAAATAAATTGCCTGCCTAGTACCTACACAAAGTAATGCGCCTGCCTTTTTTTGTCTAACTCGATTCTCAGCAACTCTCATCCAATTGCTCCGAGCGGCTGTTCTTATTTAGCCACGAGCTCCTCTTCTTCAAACTTAACCATACCGTTGAAATGCCAGACTATTAGTTTATCCTGCCAGGGCTGCGGGACTGTTCGAAAGAGATACCGCGGCCCTGGAACATAAAGGGCAAAAGAAGGAACATGGATGGTTTTTAGTCAGTAAAAGTCTGACACTCCCTTCCGCTCCGCCCAGAGCGGGAGGAGTCATTTGATGATTCCCATCCGAAAAAGAAAAAAAAAGGGCCTCCACTGCTCTCGTTAAACAAAGCGTTAAGTGATGATAACTTTAACGTGCATGACATGCCCACCTACTTCGGAACGGGAAGATAAACAAACTAATGCTCACTTACTTGTGATGTTTCTCATTAAGATAAGCTGGAGTAATGATTATGAGGAGTACAAATTACGTTATGAATAGGATATTATAAGTCTTTCTAAGGCTGCCCTGTCCACTGTAGCGGAGAAGAGAGAAGAGTGGAGCTGTGCAAGTTTTAAACAATTGAGTTGCATTAAATCTAAAGCCCGCCCCGCTACGCTCATTATAAGCAAATCTATTGGTCAAAATTTGCACTGTTCCGCTCCCCTCTTCTGTTCTCCACTCCAGTGGACAGGCAGCTTGTTGGGGCTCTCAAAACCATAGTCATCAGGTTTCTGAATTACGGGTTTGAAGTCGAAAACCAGTCAAAATCTTTAGAATTAAATTTTGAATTTCTAAGGAATCACTGCTAAGGGGCCATCCTTTAATCACGTGAAGTTCTTTAGGCCACTTTTATACCCTTCCCTCCCTCTTGGTGAGGATTTATTAGGCCACCTCCTCCCAGTATCACGTGTATTTATTATTATTGAAAAGATGTGTTCTAGAAAGTTATTGCTTTTTTTTCTCGACTCAAATTCGTTAGCTCCGGTTTTTAAATACTTAAACAATTCAAAAACCGACTGGTAGTCTACATAACTGCATTTAGGAAGATGCTGCAAGTACTGGCCTTTCATTGTTATTTGTATTTACTCTATTTTTACAGTACAATGCCCTTAATTTAGGCTGTCATGAGATTAATATCACAGGTACAACAATTACAATAGTAATTAAAAACCAAGTGGTATTGATATTTTTTATTAAACTTATAAAATGTCTTAACAAATACTTAGGTTACAGCTAGGTATATTTTAATAATTATTTATTTAATATTGCATGATTTCAACGGATTTATTTAATAACAAATAACATATATTTTAATAACAAATAAAAGGTACAAAGTCAGCTATTTAAACTAATATAAAATTGGCAACTAAAGTTTAGGAGCTAGTTTTAATAGTCGGAGAACTGTAAAACATTTTTTTTTTCATGTTCATATTTGAATTCCTTTTTCAATGTCTAAATATTTAAGGGCAAATTTCACCATATTAATTGATCGCGATCAGTACTTCTAATCCGCGTTCAAGAGCTGACATGGTCACGATTGTTATGGAATATGACACTGACAGCTTTCGAACTCCGTTTAGATGTGTTGATTTTATTTAGATTTATTAGTGAAATCAGCTCAAAAATACTTCGATTTTTTGACAACACTGCAATTATTTACACAGATTATTTGAACAGTCGCAATTTGCGAAGGGCCGATAAAAGTCTCGTCATTATTGCAGGTTAAGATACAGTACCTATTCAATAGGTGTAAGAAATCTTTATTGGCGCCATTGCAATGGTAAATCTTTATATTGTGTTAATGAAAACCGATTTGTTTTGTTTCAAGTTCTATAATACAAATGACCTGCGTTTTCACCGCCTGTCAAAAACATTAACCTACAATTTAAATCAGTTTCCTAATTACAAAAGTAACGCTATCCCCAATTTATTTCCATTAAAGACAGGGATAGTGACATTCCATAAAAAAATTACTGAACATGGAAATAAACTCCTTTAGGATTTTTTTTAAATTTTGATTGCCTATCTAATAAGGTACAAAATAGCTAAAAAGTTAATAAAGATTATGGCAACCTAAGTAATAATCCTAAAGTGTGTATATTTTATTTCTTTAAAGTATCATACATCAAACCATTACTCTATAGCAGCCTTTCTACCAACTATGTTGGAATCGGCTTCCAGTCTTTATCAGATGCGGTTCACCAACATCTTACTATCTGACCTCTTACTGCATCCCACTGCTAACTACGATCTCTCTCGCTATCTCTCAAACTGAAAAAACGATGGTTTTAATTCTTCATAAAAGGGCCCCTGACCTACGCAACAAAGATTTTAACTGTCAGATGTGTCCTGACCGTACTTATGTCACAAGAAAAGTGACACTACTCAGACGAGTGTGTTCAAACGTCAGTGAGAATTGTCAAAACTGAACAGAAAGGTGAACATCTTTTGACACAGTTGGGATTTTCACACAGAACACATAAGATCTAAAAAATCTTTGGGATGTAAAGCCTTATAAAAAGCTTAGGTATGCCTAGTTTATTCACTGCTACACGAAACACACGTCAAGTCCATTTTGCTCAGTTATTCATTTAGTTAAGCTCTTTAAAATAATGATAAGCTCGATATTAATAAGATGTTAGTAAGTAGTCCTTTTATAGACTATTTTTTAAATATAAGAAGATATTTTCATTATTTTTCTTTATAAAACAATTTTATTATATTTTTTTTGAACGATCATTACAAAATGTTGAATTATACCTAGATTTTTGAGATATGGTATCTAGTAAATAATAAGGTTTTAATTGATCTACTTTATTTTACCCTGGTTTTGAGGTATTTTAGTAAACTGGGGGCAATTATACATTTTATTTAAATATACAAACGGAAAATTGGGAAAATAAAGACTTGAAAAAACTGAGATCCAATCATGCAAAAATAATATTAAAATATATTTTCAACAAAATTGTAACTTGATTTAACACGATATTTACATGATTAAATTCTATTTACATTAAATATACTGCATGATATCTTAATAATATTTTTAAAAAAATACATAATAAGTACATTGTATTTAAAAATAAACATATAAAACACAGTAATTTAATAAATAACATAGAAATATACTTATTTATTAATAAAATCTTTAAATCTTCAAACACTTCGTATAGGTCTGTCTTTTAGGTTTGTCTGTCGTATAGGTTTGTCTTTCTTTCTTTGTGTTGATATGAGATAGCAATAGTTTTATTTTACTAACTACAATTTCATGAGGCAGAACATTGTTAAAGATTTTTGTAAATGGTAACTTTCAAATTTATATTGAGAAACAAAAAGCAAAAAAAACAGAGACGCTTTATTCATATTTTTTAAATAATATTTTGATTTGATCAGTGGCATCAAGCCATTTTTCAGCTGTAGTTTAACTGATTATATAATACCAAAACCTTCAAAAACAAAAACAATTTTTTACAACAGTAGCAGTAACGGTATCATAATACATGTATACATAAATAATACTCCGTAATATATTACCATAATTTCCCAATATTTTACTACTGCAAAATATTCACTTGCTCCTGGCTAAGGCACTTAAGAAAAAACAAAAAATTACCTTGCAAATAGTTTGCCAGTATTATACTACACAGAGTGTTTTTTTGTAAATCAAACAAGATTGCACACCCTGTACATACATTTGGAACTTTTCATGGCAAAAACGACAAGGGAAGCTCATTTATATAAGATTATTCTTAATTAAAGCTAATTAATTATGAAAGTCAACAGTCATTGGTTAGTATTGGGAACTCTCCTTACAAGTAAAAGACTCTTCGGACCGTAAACGCACACCGCAGCGGCAACGTCGCACGATCGTAGTGAGAGACCGCAGCGGCAAGAGTGGTTTCTATGTACAGGGTGTAACGGACAAAGATGTTCCATTTTGGCTGTGTAGGTATTGCAGTCTTATAAACAGCTGTTTATTTTTAATTCTGAATACGTGGTAAACTGGTAACCATTTTAGCGTCGGTGCTTCTATCTGTTTCCTACAAAAGTTCAATACCTACACGGTCAAAATGTATGGAGAAGCTGTTTCAAGATGGCGTTGCTTGACATGAAAATTTACATCGAAATGTCAAACTTGGTAAATTTATTTTAGGTCTGTGTTTTTCCATCTGCACAAATACGTTGGTTGAAGTATACGGAAGCGTTTCCACAGATACTTAGAAACCAGTCGTAGCTGCGGTATGTCATACCGATTGGGCTGCAGTTGCTGCTGCAGCTCGTAGTTGCCGTCACCTTCGAAATTGCACCTTTACATTTGGTCCCAATTGGTACAAGCAACTTATACCCTTTTAAACCCGCTTTTTAGTCGGTACGAATACCTTTTTCAATGTTCAGCTAACTCCACCAAATATTGTGCCAATTTAGGCCAATATATTGATGCAGCAAATCATGTTAAAAACTAAAATATTATGTCATAGGTTTAAAACTAACAGAATTTTTGTCAATTTTTATCGAAACGAAACAGAAACATCTAAAAAGTGCGTTTGGTAAACATGTTGTCAACTTTGAAGACATCTTAAAATAGTTATATTATTATGTATTGACATAATAAAACATATGAAAATGTAGCTATTTCACCACATAAAACTCTTAATCAATATGACTTCTATATTTCTTCACTTACTAATATTTTCACTATCAGTTCAGTTCAGTTTGTGAATCTGTTTATCACTGGAAATCTAGTGAAGAAGTCTCTAACAATTTAGTCACTAGGAGCCACATAAAACCGATTCTCTCGATTCTGGCCGGTGTCACTAAGAACCTAGTGAAGACGTAGTTGCCGATTAACGGGTTCTTGTGATACTGTGTCGATATTAGGGTTGCCGTCAAAAGGAGCCTAGTGACGCCGACTCAGTTGATTTAGGGGTTATAATCACTAGGACTCTGATGGTGCCTCCTCTGCTGATATTAGTGGTGTGCTGGCAGGTGATTGTATTAGTTTCCTGATTAGTATCGTGATACCTGCTATTAGCAGACCCACACCGATTACCTATTAAAATTAAAACACGACATTAAAATTAAATATTTTAGATTCAAATTAATAAACTATGTTCATTTGGATGATATCTTATAAAAAGATTTGTCTGAAGTTTTATGTATTCTGAAATACATAACGTCATCATCCTCTTCATGCACTGCCGTGTTTGCCAATTTTCACATTCCTCATCCAGGATTTACTTTCGATGCGAATACACGCTCATTGGAAAATATAAAAGTGACCGTTATCAAACACTTTGAAAGTCTGACACTGTATATTAAGGGAAGTCTTAATGTCATCGTTGCAAAAGTACAAAAAAAAACGAGTATTGGAAATACTATCCGTAGGCGAGAGATAGTTTTAGTTGACATATTTTGCAGCCATTTGATTGTTTCAGAAAAAAATACCATAGAAAAGATTGATTAAAGTTGTAGCACCAAGAATAAGTACTGACCGTGAGCGCGTACAGCCCGTACGGCACCCAGTAGCGCAGGCGCAGCGCCGAGCGCGCCAGCGCCGCGTACTCCGGCGTCGTGGCCGTCTGCTGCCGGAACCGGAACATCGGCACCATCGTGTCCGGGTCCGGGAGCACGTTGTTTATGCTGGGGACGGACATGACTCACTGGTTAGCTCATAATTATTTGGCAAAGACGAATCAAAGTATCCAATTTTATGAAGCCAGTGTAAAGAGGACAAAGTGCCTCCGAGATACTTCGCACAAATTCTGGTCGAATATTCTTCTGTTCTCTATCAGATACTAAATCCAATCCTGAACCGGGAAATGTCAACTAACTTGCACCAGTTTTTTTTTTTTTAATTTTATTTTTACGTCCTTCAATGGAAATGTGATGCACCTCAGCCAAGCCCTTTGGGCGTCGTGTCATCTCTACTAAGTGTGTTTCTTGATTTATACAAATTGTCGTGATGTTTTTGCATTGAGCTAGATATTGGATTGGATTATGATATAAACTACATTTTATCCTGGAAAAGGCACGACTCCTGTGAAGTAGAACAACGGGGGCAAAGCCTAGGTTAAAACTTAGAGGTTTATAAATACGGTATAGACTCACGGAATCCCTCTGATGCGTCTGATCAGCAAGTTAATTTGCAGCTGCGCGGCGACAGACAGCGGCATGCCCGTGAACATCTCCAGCGCTAGTCTGAAGTTCATGTCTCTGTGAACAGAAGAGCGATGGGGTTAGACGATGATTCTTATTACTAGGTTTACATAAAAACAGTTCAACCAGTAAAAGATATGCGCTTCGGTAATCTTCGTGTTTCCGTACCATAAACGTCGCAACTGCAAGATTATAAATTGCTGATGATGTTAGATGTAGCCATAATCCCGTTCATTTCCGTCAACATCATAATCCTTTCCCAAGTGATAATTTCCTCTCCGCGGGGAAAAGCTAGTAGATGCTAAATATTATAATACTCACTCGGTAGCTTTTTTTTTTTTTGGAAGGCATCTTGCTTTTCAACCTCTGAGGTTGGCTACTGCTTAACCGGACACTCCTGTGGATGCCTTGAGTGTAAAGGCTCCAGCCAGGGGCATAAAAACTAAATTTATAAACTAAGAGCGACTACTCACTCGGTAGCGTTAAGGCCGTCGATCTTGCTGGCGTAGGTCGGGTCGGCGTGCAGGAAGTGCGGCAGCGACACGAAGGCGGGCGCGCCGTAGCGGCAGTCCGACACGTTGAGCGCGCCCGACGGCACGCAGTCGGCGTCGCGGACGTTGTCGCAGTAACACGCCTGTCATGTTTACACTCATGTAATGGAATTGGGTTGAAGATCAACAGTTTACGATCGTCTTAAGTTCCGAAAGACATGCCCAAAATGTCTACCATTCAACGCTTTGTGAACTAACTTTTAAATATAACAGAGCTTCTGAAGATACATTTTCGATTTGTGAGTTTGGTAGCAACTCGTCTCTCTAATCTCACAGTTTAAAAGTTAACGAAAATTTCCATAATGCTCTAAACATTAACAAAGACAGCAAGAGCGTAATGTGGTTGTATCGCCCTGTTTCGTGGTAGAAGTAATGGCAAGAAATGGCAGGACTGATTCCCCTTACCCTACACAAATTCAAGCGGGTAGTCAGAGATAGCAAACGTACCATGTGCCGGTATTTATGTCCATTGTCGAACACAGAGTCGTTGGCGGCGTACTGCACGCCGTCGATGCCTTCCACCTGTACGTCGCGGTCTTTGCTTAGCGTCATGTACCTGGAAGTAAATAACACAGTTATAGGTGAGCTCTCATCATGAGGAGCTCGTGGCTAAATGATAACAGCTGCTGGGGTCGATCTTTAGGTTAAGCCGCGCTTGCCTAGGTAAGTCCTTAGATGATTCTGACAGTCGTTACAGGTAGTCAGTGTCCCGCAAGTTTGGCAACCAGTCTTACCAAGGAGTATCGTATCGTATTACCCTGTATTAACTGGATTGTGGAGGTCAGATAGGCAGTCAGTCAGAAAACCTTTGAAATTGGAAACAAAATCCAATTCAAAAAGAGAAGTCATACTTTTTTATAATAATTTCACGCGAATGAAGGTCGTGTGCAACAATTTATATAAAAAAAAACTACTGCCATAAATACTACCACTATAACTAGTCTATATATATAAAAATGAAACCCGTTTTCCTTGGTCACGGCATCAAGCGTGAATGGTTGGACCGATTTCACTAATTCTTTTTTTGTTGTATTTGTTATTATTAGGAGAAGGTTCTTACGGAAAAAAATAATAAGAAAATCTCTCAGAAATATTGAAAAATATACATTTAGTTTTGCATATTTAAAAAAACGCGCGTAACGAATGTCAATGTCATTCACAGCCATAGACTATATTGAAAGAGCATTGTTTGTTCGGAAACGTGGTTACTTAATTAAATTCGAGCATCATTTGTTCGGAAACGTGGTTACTTAATTACATTCTAATTAATTTTTGAAAATAACTCGCCACGGAATAGTTATGTATAGATAAATATTATTAAATGTTCCGATTTTATGACGTTACTAAGGTAAAATATAGGTAGGCGCACCTAAGTGTGGTCTGAGTATATGAGTTAGATTTCAGAACGCATTATACAAACTTCGCATAACCTATTTAGTAATCTGTGGTAGTACATTGGTTTTATAAAAAAAATCTGTGGTAATCTGTGATAGTGATGTGCCAACTCGAAAAAATATTACTCGATTTAACTCGAGTGAAATCCAATCATTTATTTAAGTATTTAAAATAATATTTACTATCAATTAAACTATTTTTATAATCAGTAATCACAATATTTTCAAGAAAATAAGATAATTAGTATCACAAAGAATATTTTTTCCTTAGTTAAATTATATGCTTGAATTTTTTTTCGAACTCGAGTTAGAGAGAATTCAACTCGAGTAGGTAGGTAGGTAGGTAGGGTAGGTTAGGTAGGTAGGGTAGGTAGGGTAGGTAGGGTAGGTAGGGTAGGTAGGGTAGGTAGGGTAGGTAGGGTAGGTAGGGTAGGTAGGGTAGGTAGGGTAGGTAGGGTAGGTAGGGTAGGTAGGGTAGGTAGGGTAGGTAGGGTAGGTAGGGTAGGTAGGGTAGGTAGGGTAGGTAGGGTAGGTAGGGTAGGTAGGGTAGGTAGGGTAGGTAGGGTAGGTAGGGTAGGTAGGGTAGGTAGGGTAGGTAGGGTAGGTAGGGTAGGTAGGGTAGGTAGGGTAGGTAGGGTAGGTAGGGTAGGTAGGGTAGGTAGGGTAGGTAGGGTAGGTAGGTAGGTAGGTAGGTAGGGTAGGTAGGTAGGTAAGTAGGGTAGGTAGGTAGGTAGGGTAGGTAGGCAGGTAGGGTATGGAGGTAGGGTAGGTAGGTAGGTAGGGTAGGTAGGTAGGTAGGGTAGGTAGGTAGGTAGGGTAGGTAGGTAGGTAGGGTAGGTAGGTAGGTAGGGTAGATAGGGTAGGCAGGTAGGGTAGGTAGGTAGGGTAGGTAGATAGGGTAGATAGGTAGGGTAGTGAAAGTAGTAGGTAGGAAAACATGCATTGCAACGCATGCCGGGCACAGCTAGTACTATAATAAAAATCAATGTTTTTGTAAAAACCGGCCGAATTTTTGTACGGTACCTATGCGTAACGTAAGGTCGGCGACCTTGTAATTTGGAACACGTATAGCATAAACTTCTTTTTTATTTTTAAAGTAGAACTTATAACGGTATTATGATATATGTTGACAAATCTGACTTAACAGTATTAACAGCGAAGGTTATTTTCTGATCACCAATATCTTGCACCAAGGTTCAATTTTGAATTGTTTTTAAAACCCGAGTTCCGTACGCGGATCGGTGACCAATAACCATTCATCACATGAGTCGTCGGTCCCGGCTGTCATTCGTAGATCTTTGACAGTCGTTATAGATAGTCAGAAGGTCTGACCAATGGGTGTCGCGGTACTCAGTAACTGGGCTGTGGAACTCAGATAGGCAGAGCAAGTAACTCCATGTATAATACTGGCATTCGGTTGGATCCGATTGAACTGGAAGGCGATTGGCTGGTAGATGTAATGGTGCGTCTATTTGATATAAATTGTAGGTAATGTTATATTAAAGATGACCTCTGTACTAATAAATAAAATTGGAGTCTATTTGTAATATCAAAATAATAGTTTTTTACTGAATGCATATAAAAATATATACGCCACTTATAACATTTCTATTTTTATTTTTTTCTTTCTGTCTGTATGTTTGTTCCGGCGAAACTCTGAAACGGCTGGACCGATTTTGACGGGACTTTTACTGGCAGATAGCTGATGTTATAAGAAGCAACTTAGGTAGGTAACTACTTTTATTTCAAAAAAATAATTAGGGTTCCGTGCAAAAAAATTAAAACCCCTTGAAATTGGTAACAAAATTCGATTAAAATAGGGAGGTCATATTTTTTTTAAATAATTTCATGCGAACGAAGGTCGATAAGACTGAAGTGATGAGGATAACGATTTGTGTTTTTTTCCGGCTTCGCTAATAAGTACCTAGTTTTGGCAAATCTTTGTTGGAATTTGACCCTTACCGTCGTCGACTCGTAACTCCGAGAGACATACTTCAGATAATAATTGAACATACTCGTACTTCAGATAATTGATTCATAATCATTATCTTTCGTACAAGACAATGACTCTTATCAGTAGGTACACCGATATGTTATTACGTTATTAGTGTCTAGAGTCATTGTCTTTGTTCTCTTTCCTTTGTTTGAGAATTGATTTTCAATTGATTTAATTAACTAGACAGATATAAAAGTTAGAAATATATGGAATAAGTAATTTAAACTATCCCTACTAATATTATAAAGGCGAAAGTAAGTCTCGTCTGTCTGTTACGCTTTCACGTCTAAACCACTGAACTGATTTTAATGAAATTTGGTACAGAGATAGAGTTGACCTTGAGAAAGAACATAGGATAGTTTTTATCCCGGACTTTGAAGAGTTCTCTTGGAAACGCGATATAACCGAACTCGATGCGGGCGAAGCCGCGGGCGGAAAACTAGTAACAAATATGACACAAACAAAACAACTTAACTGGCGGAATTTAGGAGTGCTACACGTCTCTGCCCAACCTCACAGGGACTACAGGAGTGATATTACCTCCTTGCGTTCGATTCCCTCACGGAACAATAATTTTTATGGCCTACAGGCAGTTGTACCGGGTCTGGCTATTTGGGTATGTGAGTTTAAATGTTTGTAAGCGCATCCACAATACAGGAGAAATTCCTATAGTGGGGCAGCGTTTATCCTGGTGATCCTGGTGTCCTGAAACACAGGCCACGAGCCTAGCTTAGGCACCAGTCTCCCACAATATATACTTACCTGAATTGTGTATCATTGTAGAATCTGACCAATGTAAAATAATTTATGTATACTGTGGTGAGAAAATAAAGTTGATAGATTAATTTAAAAAAAAAAATATGTGAAAGAAGTACAGATTGCTGTTCGGTGAGCTAGCATTGCCTTATTAGCTGTAATATAATAAACAAATATTTATGTACATATAATAACTATTGATTGCCAGCCACGACGCGTTACTCAAAGGAGATCGATCTCGATCTACACTAACTAAATATCCCTACAGACACACAGGAGTTGCATTGGTGTGTCACCTTTCCGCGGACCGACCTTGGCAACCGTTGCTTTACATCAAATATCGATTCGTGCAGCTGCTATTATTGAGCTAAGAGCCCTAACCGGTCCTTTGGCATTTGCTCTCCAAAAAAAAATCCCCACTTACGAGCAAATATCCGACGCGAAAATATACACCTCCGGCTGACCATGCTCGGGAGCCCACAGCTCCCCCGTAGACCCCTTCACCTCCCCACACTCGTCTCTGTAGTCCGTCCTGTTGGAGTACCGCCATTCGTGCACGTTGCCCAGCATTGAGAAGTCGGAGGCGCCTGTGTTCATGTTGAAGGAGCCGTCGAAGTCTATTGAGCCGTTGCGCTGGTGACAGATGGAGAGGTATTTTATTAACAACTAGCGTAGAGGTAGGAAATTCAATCATAACATCATCACGCTTATAATCCCCGAAGGATTAGGCAGAGGTGTACCTAATGGTACACCCACATTTCGCCAGTTATGTTTAAGTTCCATGTAAAAGGGGGCGAACCTATTGCCATCACACACAAATCCGGACTCCGTGGCTGTTACAGAAAAATTCCTGATAGAAAAACCCGACCCAGGAATCGAACCCAGAACCTCATGCTCAGCAGTCGTGATTGCGAATAGACCAACGAGGCAGTCAAAACTGATGGAAACTAAATCATTTCACAAAAAACCACTATCGGGATGTCATGAAGCGACAGTGGGCAGCCTGCACACTCAGTCGTGGACGTGTTTTGGCTGATATTATGATTAAGAGTTTTGTTTTGGAGCCCTGGGTGATGATACTTATTGCCGTATAATATGGGACACACAAAAAGTTAGTCCGAGAGACCACGTGAGTTTTTTTTATATTAAATAGGCCTACTCTTGACCTCAATCTTGTCCTGAACACAGAGATGAGGTCGACGATGGAACGAGCTAACCCAAAAGAAGCCTATTAACTCGCGACTTAAATAGATTTAGTATAATGATTAATGACCTTCTGTGAACCGATGCTTCAGACCAAATCTATCTAATGGGAGATTTCAGTCCAGGATTATATATTTTACCTACCGGACTTTGTAAATACGAGTGCACGTGTGAAATAATCTAACACGTCTACGGATTAAACTAATTTAAATATCGTAATTCGACCAATATCTAAATTCAATAGGTAGGTATCTTATCTTGTTGCATAGCAATTCATATTAGCTGGCTCGTTGGATTAACTAATGAGGCCTATCCTAATCAAAACTGTCATTAACTACAGAGTATTTTCTCTCAAATATTAAAAAAATACATTTTTTTGTCCTTCTATATCGTTGAATAATAATTGCACGGGTTGTCCAGTAATGTCCAGGTCGGTACGTAGATGAGGGAGTGACCATCCATTACCTAATGTCAAGACTTGGCATGGCACTTGTAACCCAGATGGGTGCAAAGTTTTAATCAATAAAAGTACATGAATTAAGTCCAAACGCAAGGTAGCTACTGTAAACAGTTGAGGAGTTCCCTTAACTGTCCTTCGTCTTCATCATCAGACCCCTTATGACAGTCACAACCCATCTAGGTGTAAATTTCTCATCAATACAAATTAATCAAACCCAAACACAAGGTGACTGCTGTAAACCGTTGAGGAGTTCCCTCGACTGTCTTTCGGTTCCATCATCAGAGCGACTCCAGACCTTCTTTAAATTGTAGTGCTTTAAAATACTTAATCAAAAAATTTACAAACGCACTAGTCGCCACTACAATTTTTGAAAGCTCCCCTCAATTTCTCTAGGATGCCATCATCAGATGTCGGTTTCCTTACACTTCGCACTTCCACTTGTTATTTTTAAGGTGAATGCTCCAACCAGGCCCGCGAAATTCAAAATTTCTTGGGTTTTTTGCAATTTGCAGGCCAGTGCTAGGTTGTATGTTGATTAAAATATTATTCGCGGCTGTAAGACATATGTAGTTACAGAATTATAATCATCAAAATCATCAATAAAAGGCTCTAAGTTCATAAAGCTGTAGGAATGACTTTTTCTGTTTTTTTTTTGTTCCTACACCTTTATGAACGTTGAGGGTGATTTTGGTGATTATAATTCTGTAACTACATATGTCTTACAGCCGCGAATAATATTTTAATCAACATACAACCTAGCACTGGCCTGCAAATTGCAAAAAACGCAAGAAATTTTGAATTTCGCGGGCTGGTTGGAGCATTCACCTTAAGCAATTGAAATGTAGACATGATTACACAAAAAAACAAAAATTAAGTTTAAAATTAAAAAACAAAATAAAAAGGTAAACTTAAAAATTATTCAAACAGCTCTGCAAATAAATGAGCGTTATGTATAAAAAGGCCAGATCACGCGTGTATTTGTGGTATGTGTATCATGAGTGTGAAAGTGAGGTTGTATGGTGTGTGAGATAATAGAATAGAATAAGAATAATTCTAATAAATTAAAAGAGCAATGCTTAGTTCGCTTTTCGAAAGCTAGAGAAACCGTTGGTCTCGGCTGTGAATATTTTGTAGATTTTTGACAGTGGGTCTTACCAGAATTTACTGTATTACCGTTACTTTGTTGTGGAGGTCAGATAGCTGCATCCGGTTAGACAGGGAGCCGACCCCGACATAGTTGGGAAAAGGCTAGGCAAATAATGATGATCTTTAACAACTAAACTAACTTATTTTACGATCATGTATGTTTGACGTCATCTATGTATATAGCGCATTATTCTTCGATGCACTCTTCAAGTAGGTACTTACCATCTAAAAATACCCATGCATACTCGCATGTACTCACACTTTGTATTAATATGTGTCAACAAAGTACTTAACTTATAGGTAATAAATAAATTTTTAGTCTATTAATACCTAATGACGAAAATGTTCTATTAGAAAAATTACTACAGAACAAAATGACTAACTTCATAACTACTACGTCTTGTTAATAGTTTCTTTAAACGTTGACATAAAGTACCTAATATAAAAATATGTAGATAATGGGAAAAAATACAGTCAGTTTTAGCTCTAAACACCTAGATGTATACATGTATTGTCATTTATTGATGCTAATCAATCATCATTGATGCAAATGCATGAAGGTTGAGAAGTTATATGTGTAAATGTTGATGGATGGAGAGGGTAGGAAGGCCGAAGAAAAGACGGATGGCTTGTGTGAGGAAGGATATTGAACGATACAGTGACAACAGACAGGAACAATGGAAGAAAAAAAATTGTGCTGCAATCCCAAGTAACATGAAACAAGAGCTGAAAGATAATACTAATTCATCATCATCTACGTAGCCTTTTCCTATGTTGGGGTCGGCTTTCAGTCTAACCGGATGCAACTGAATACCAGTATTGTACATGGAGCGACTGTCTATCTGACCGCCACAACCCAGTTAGTGCTGGGTAACACCATACGCATTGGTAAGACTGGTTGTCAGACTTTCGGGCCACTCACTACCCTGTAACGACTAATAATAATAATATAACTTTAATTCAGACATAAGTCCATACATTTATACACAGAAAGCGTTAGTAGGGGTGTTAGTAGTACACACAAAAAAAAAATAAACAAGAGACAATAAAAGGATGTTAGTAATTTGTTAGTAAATAAAACAAGTAAAACTAAATCTATTTCCTATTTCTGTGCAGGTGTACACTTGCCCAGTACACAGTAAAAGGATTATCTATTTTGCACGCTAACGTTCTGAGGACAGCGTTGGTGCTACCACGGACCCTGCTCATCATCGACGCAGTTCTTCTCCTGATAATGGAGAAGAAATCATCGATATAAGCATCCGCAAACATTGCGGACGCACTGCAGTACCGAGGTTTCCTCAACACTGCCCTCAGAGCGTCATTGTACTGCACACGCAGGGCGTTGTAAGCCCGCCGCGTAAAGTTGATCCACAGACTGCACGTGTAAAACGACTGACAGAAGGCTCTGAAAAGTAACAGTTTTACATCTGTAGTACATCGTGCGAATCTGCGGGCCAACATATTGCAGCGAACTGCCAACGCCCTCCTTTCCCTCTCTAGGTCTTCATCATCCTGTAGCCGATCTGTCAGCATGTGACCCAAATATTTTACTTTAGACACCCTCACTAGTGCCGACCCACCGATCTTAATTGGCGGCACATTTGAGGGAGCCTTATTCCCTGCTTTGTATATCATAAGGCTAATGAATGATGCATATTATCCAACTACAATTGTGCATTTGGCATAGATTGGAATTTAACAAAAAAAATGATAAATTAACATTTCCAATACAGTTTATACAGAGATGTTTGTAGCCCAAAAAGGTAATGATAACCCTTATTTCAGTGACCGGAAGACCAGGCCCACATCCAGCCACACTGATTACTAACTAACTTGTACATCATTACACAATGTAGAAAGCAACACGTAAGTATGATCCATGAAGGAATTCTTCGATCGTAACTTGCTGTGATGCAACCTATTACTGATTGTGTGTAGCGTGCATTGTATGCTGTGGAGGGGAGGAATTGCATCTAAGATACCATACAAACAAGTACATCTGCCTAGCTTTTTCCCTAATGTTGGGGTCGGCTTCCAGTGTAATAGTGCGCCGCTCGCGAGCCGCTTGCGAACTGCGCGCGTGTTTCTCGGCGCATTCGCCAGGTCTGGACACACCAGCCGCATACAGAATTTTGAGAGATTTATTATAAGTATGACATCTACAACTCGGCTGCTGACTAACCCGATTTCCCATACGTCAGACTTTTGGGCAACTCACTACCTAAAAACCACTGTCAATCGTAGGACCTTTTAGATCTACCAGTGCGGGTGTTATTATTTAGCAACGAGCTCTTCGTGGAATGAAGTAAAAGTCCTATAATGACACTTCGCTAAAAACCACAAACCGCATGACGGATAAGTGGAAATCCAAAGTGCATTAAGGTGAATGCGTCAGTGTACCTATATATACTCCAAGTTCATTTCATCCCATTGAATGACTATTTCGTGAAATTCATTCAATTGGATTCAATGAACTTAGAGGGTTATAAATCATGATTATTAATATCATATATTAATCAACATACAACCTGACTGACCTGCAAATTACAAGAAAAAACGTAAGAAAATTTGAATTTCGCGGGCTACCCTGGTGCTTCTACCATAAAGGTAGAGGACTCTCTCGTTGGAATAGTGATCCCAAGCGCTACTGCCGAGCATCAGGTACTGGGTTCCATTTTCAGGTCGGGCAGAGTTGTAATAGGTTTTGTCATCAGGAATTTCTTTGTAGCAGGTCAGTCTGGATTTGTGCTCGGTTGATGCCAATAGGCTCTGACAAAATATTGATGTAATTGGCATATCTCCGCATAACCTTTCGGGGAAGGTAACATATTTATGTTTGTAGTAAAGATGTAGACATAAACAAAACTTAGCGTTAACTAATTCTTCGGCATGTCCAAATCAATGCATGTTGTCGTGATTTTGACAGATCCAAACATAAAACAAAGTTTTGTCTAATGTCGACTAGTCAAGAGATAAATTAAGAAGTATGACTGTTTAATACTGAAGCAAGGCTTCAATTAAATTAAAAAATAATGCTAATGCTAAAAATTCTCAAGTTAAAAACAGAACTTCAAATTACCATTACTCGTAAAATCGGTAAAAATCAGTAGGTATAGGTAATGTGTTCATTGTGCCGTGACATTGACAAGTCGGTCAGACGAACGGTTATGTAATATTCGCGCAATTGCTGTTACGAAACTTAGTTGAATGGCGCACAGTATTGCTAGAATTATTGGCTATTAGAGTTACTTTATTGACTAGTTTTGCGAAGAATGGACTGCTGGACTCATCTCTCAATAGAGATGAGTCCAGCAGTGGAATATTTCACCCGGGTACAATGTATCAAAGATTTTTTACAAAAAGTAACGAGCGAACTTTGAAGACAAGGATATAAAGGTATTTAATGGCTCGATAGATGTTGCGATTTAGCCTCTGTTGCCTCGGAAGGAGTGCGGAAACAGAACTCGGACTTGCGTTGGGCGCGAGAAACCTCTTTTCAACGCCAGATTTACACAACAAAAGGGAGTTTTATGAACTTTAAAAAATACGTAGTTATTAAACTTAAAACCAGTATTATGG
The DNA here is from genome assembly GCA_950022335.1 of Eurois occulta. Classification (NCBI taxonomy): domain Eukaryota; kingdom Metazoa; phylum Arthropoda; class Insecta; order Lepidoptera; family Noctuidae; genus Eurois; species Eurois occulta. The sequence goes on along the minus strand of OX465487.1, from coordinate 1,462,967 downwards.
TACACTAAAAATAATTGCAATTCATTAATAACTTTAGTCAAAATAACATTGTAAACCTGCGCGAATATTAAGAATGGCTGTTCTCATAACAGCCATTCTTAATTAAAAAACTCAGAACACTGTTCTGAGTTTACGGAAACTATTTCGTAAGCTAACGAACAGCGCCCAATTGTCGGTTGAAGTTACTCGTTACACTCCTTAAAAACAGATGTCTAAATCATACAATAACCAGAGAGTAAATTAGTTTATGAAAACTGTTACATTATAGAGAATGCATCATTTATAAATACGCCATATCTCCTTGTGTGGATATGAAACAGGAACAGGACGCTATGTTATTCATATGCGCTAATATAGTAGGTACATATGTATATCTAACTACCTAGGGGACACAATCATGAACTGTACTGTGTACCTACATTATTCTAGATTATGTATTTAAAAGTATACTTAATTGCTTTTTCGTTTTGATTTTAAAAAAACGTCGCCTCACTCTAGGAATTTGTCCTGTATCGTAGGTGCGTTTCCAAACATGAAAACTTACAAACACAAACATCCAGACCCGGAACAACTAGCTACAAATATTTGCAGGCCATATAAATATTTGTACGCAGCGCTGCAGCTAATCGCTCAGACGCTGCGCCAACCGTGCCGTCAAATTGTGGAAGGTCAATTGATGTCAAGTGATTGTTTTGCCAACATCTATGGAAATCTGCTGATGCCCGTCTTAGGGTACGTATTTGAATATCGAAGATTAAAATACTACTGTTAAAATATCGATGTTCAAAACATCGAAAATGGAAATATCGAACGACCATAAAACCGAAAATTAGAATAACGTAAGTTTATATTGTCGAATGGTTAAATATCCTACGTCCAATATATCTTAAATCTAAATATCTACAAAAGTTACATCGAAAGATCCAAATATCGAAATACAGATTATTGAATGTCCTAAATATCGAAGTACAAACTATCGAACGTCCTAAATATCGATGGGTACATATTATTATATTATTAGGTCCTTAAATTAAAATGTTTTCTTGAAAGTCAATAGAAGAATAATTTTGAGCAAACTAAAGGTAACCAACGATATTGATATAAAAATTGACATAGCTTGAGTTTCTAATCAGTACGCAAACAATTTAGTCACTTCGTCGAATCGTCTACAAAACACGATTGTAATATTGTGTTTAACCTTAAGAATCGATATACTATCATATCTATAAGTTACTAGACAACCTGCTTTATGTACTGGGCAGTTATGAAACGTCGACAAAAAGGTGCACGGTTCGGGACGGTCGTTTCCTATGGAGAAGAACCGGCAAGAAACTCCATGGTTACTCTTTTAAAATGATTAGATTTTACAATATTATCTTGTTACAGCATTAGTACTCAAGTATGGGGGACAGCATAGGCCCGACAATAAGTCGTTGCTTACTACACAAAAAAAAACGGAAAACAAGATAAGAGGTTAACAAAAGTTAACACACCTCTAGGAATCTACAAGGCCTACACTGTTCACACATTCACAAACAATCGTTAAAAAGAATCTATACAAAGGCAAGAAAATATTATAAAAGACTAAATTAAACATATGACAAAAATATTGTCATCAGTGCTGCAACTATTCTGAACAAAAGGTGTTTAAAAAAAACCATTGTAAATTAAAAGGAAAAGAAAAAAATAAAGAATGAGAATAGTTAGAGACATCCACATATTTGTGCCGTTTATGAGCTACCAGGGAAGCCTCGTGCGCAGAAGGAACTAAAGCCAAACCTCTTTATCTTTCCACTGATCTTTAAATATGTTTTATCTGTGGATAATGCAGTGGACTACAACAGTACTACTTAGTTTTGTTAATCTTATGTTTTATATAATTATGTTGTAGTTGTTTATTATCCCTCAATAAATAAAATAAAATAAAACCTGCACGAATGGACTAAGTAGAACAAAATGAAGCAAAAACTAACTTAAGAAAAAGTCCAAAGAATCTAGCTAGAAGTGTAATGGAATCATACCGTATCATGGATGGACAAGATGACGATAGATTTTTCAATCACAAGTATTACGACAAGAATAGATTGTTTTTTTCTTCACTCGAACTAAAACGCAACCGTTCGACTAGATCAAGTCATTTCTATTGAGCAAAATATATTTTTCTAACCCGTGAATTTTCCGCAATAACATATCTTCATAAGTACATATATTACTTATCAGGGATGAAGTTATATTATTAACAGAATAATAGCATAGGTAACTAAGGTTTGCGGTGTAAAAAACTCCCCGGATAAACTCAAGCAGTTGGTGTAGAATTCACTAGAACGAACATAAGACACAGGACTGACCTACATGAACAGTAATTGCTATGAACTGAATGATGAGCCAGTAATTGCTGAGTGAGTCATATAACTAGCGGACTACCTCGAGTTCTCGTCTTAAAATACTTCAAGGGAGCCTATGGCTGCACATGTTGGTTATTTATTTTAACTAACAAGTCCCTGAATATTTTAAACAAAGTCTATATTATTATATGTATGGCAAAGACAAGTTGAAGTGGGAATGGGCTGGCCACGTCTGCCGTATGCCCAATGAGCTGTGGGCCAAAATTGCCTCTACGTGGAGCCCTTACACAGCCAAAAAGCGACACGGCAGACCTCATAGAAGATGTCTAGAAGAGTTGGACAATAAAACAGAGACATGAATAAGTCTTTGACAGTAAACATTTTGTGTTAATTTGAATATAAAACAAGTTTTTCACTTAATAAAATAAATTATTTGAAATCAGAGGAGACTGGGGTTATTTGTAACACAAAACACCTTCAGTATTTGATATTGACATATGATATCTTATCGACATCCTCCACCATCCATCCACTAATTTAAATATATTTGCATATCTACATTTTCATAAACAAATAAAACGATCTAGAACTAGCTTTAGACATTTCAAGGCTAAGTCTTAAATGCAAAAACTAGATTATATGAAGACCGCAAACAAAAAATCTAAATTCAAGAATTTGAATGCCTATTAAAAAAAAACTATGTATTACAAAAACGATATAAGTATTTATAAACTAAACAACAACAGTAGGTACCTATTGCGCAATATTTGATTAACATACGCAATATTAATGTACCTTGATATTAGTTATTTAAGTTCTAACAAAGTAATTATGGAAAGAAACACGTGATACCTGAATGAAACTGCAATTGCTATGGTTTCTGATGAAACGATTAACCATCCATACGGTACTGAAAATAAGGCACATTTTTCATGTACGCGACTAATCAAGCCATGCAAAACGAGTATAAGTGGATCTGTCATAGTACGGGAAATCTATACAAAGCGAGGCCATGTTATACTGGAAATGTATAGCTTGATATGTCACCGTGTGTACTAGGTTTACTGTACCAGTGCCGAAGGTTCCATACAACTCGATTCCTACTGGCTTCCCTTTGAAAAATGGCACAGTCAGTATTCTATAGAATACTATTCTATAGTATAGAGAAATAATATAATCACATTAAAGATAATTAAGTTACTCCGGCTTACCTCTTACAAAAATTGACCCTTCGCTACTGCTGTACACTATGTTTACTGTAAAAACGTTAAGTTTGCAAGTATGCCCGACAACTGAGAAACAGCCCTGCTTTCTGTGAAAGGGAGTGAGCCATATCCACCACGCAGCCCGGTACGGTGGGTGGAAATGACATGTCATCGAAATATTGATTCTAGGCATGTCCTAGAATCTAACTGGTTTTCTCACGAAGTTTCAAATCGTAATTCGCGGTCGTTTCCTCTGGACCACCACTGATCTCAGTAGATAACAGTGGTCAATTGTGTTTCAGTTTACACGAGCGAAACTGATGAAGGAGGAAGTGCCAGGGTAGCCCGCGAAATTTAAATTTTCTAAGGTTTATTCGCAATTTGCAGGTCAGTGATTCGCGACCGTATCAAATATGGCTTTACAGAGTTTTAATCATTAAAATCATCAATACTACCCCCTAAGTTCATTTAATACCTTTCAATGACTATTTCATGAAAAAGTAATTAAATAGGATTAAATGAACTTTATCAACACACAACCCGACTTTTTTTTGCATCTCACACACAAGTTGCAAAAAACTTACATAAGAAAATTTGATTTTCGCGGGCTACCCTGGCGCTTTTATTTTACTTTTACTAAAAGTCGTCACGTTAACAAAAAGAAGACCAATCATAAATTATATAACAACAAAATCCAATATAATTTATCCCGGAAACCATGTAAAGACAACAAAATCATCAAACGTGATGATGCGTACTTATCAGCAATGACAACAGTATAGTTTAAAGTTCAAATGAATCACAGAACGACAATAAAGAATATTGTACACATTTGTGGCGGTCGAACTTTGATCAGAGATAAATGATTGACGCTTTACTGTGGCATAGCATAGAGAATCATAATTATATTGTTCATACTGCCACTGGGGACTGACTGTCTTTTTGGTCTCGTAGCAAGCGCTACTGCTACAACAACGTAAGATCCTGGATTTGATACCTCATGTCTTTCTATTTAAAATGTCTCAGCACGGATTTTGACTTTGTGCACGGTTAATAGCATTAGAGCTCCCCCTATTGTATTGTATTGTATAACAGGCTGGTGTCCGCAACTCCACGTCCAAAGCGCGTATTTTGCGGTAGGGCTCGCCCTATTACATGGATCTTAAATGTGATATAGGAAATGTTCTGCCTAACCCTCCCCCCCACCCCCTCCCCTCAGGGCAACAGGCATGATCTTAAGTTATTAATGTTATGTTATGAATCATTGATCCACAATTAAGAATATTAGTATCGGCTGAACTTTGCTCCTGTTAGAGATAAATGGAGGACGCTTTGTTGTGGCATAAATATTCTATTTTTTGTTTAAAAATTGCACGTTTCCTGAGCTAAGTAGGTCATGGAAGATAAAGGTGGTTATGACGCAAAACATGTTTTCAGTTTATCGGGAATGAGGGAATTATATCAAGTTATTTGATTAACACGATCATCCTATAATGTTTCCACAGCTGGGACCCCTCACCATGAGAGTAAGTGGGCCGAAATCTCCAGCGCAGGCTGGCGGAAGTTTGATGTGACATGTTTTCAAATTGCTGGCCCAGCGCGGCTTAGTGGATGCTAGATATCTTAAAGTTTTCGGTTTTAGGACACGCAGTAGTATGTTAAGTGTATGCTGCATGGGCTTGAACCCACGAGAGTTGCGACTGTTATGCACAAATCTAAAGCATTTCTTTACAAATAAATAAAATTGAAGTGTCTGTTTGTAATTTCAAAATAACAGCGTTTTTAACGCTGCACTGGTACTAAAAACAAAAAAGCCTTCTTTTAATTTTGCCTGTGTCTCTGTCTGCCTGTTGATCCGGCTAATCTCCGAAACAGCTGGACTGGCAGATAACTGAATGAGTTATAAGGAGTAACTTAGGCTACTTTAATTTTAGAAAAATAAGAGTTCCGTGCAAAAAAATTAAAACACTTGAAATGAAAAAAGAAACAAAAAATTTTCAAAATCCGATTCAAATAGAGAAGTAATATTTATTTAAAAATTTCACGCGGACGAAGTTCGGGCAACAGCTACTAAATAATTCAAAAATCAAACAATGAAATAGTAAAAAAATCTTTGCTCACCTCATAGAACCAGCCGAACTTATCATACGGTATGTTGATGGGGAGGTCGGGCAACTCCGTGGCAATGTCCAGCACGGGGTCACTGATGCCGTCAAACATCCAAGAGGTGACATTGGCAGTCAGGAACATGTTGCTGTGGTATAACCGCAGGAAGGCTTCCACTCCTAGTCTGATCACGTAGTTCTGGTTGCGCATCATGTAGGCTACTGTCTGTAGGGTAGGATATAAATTATAATTAAACAACTTATAACAGAGCTGAGTTGTTTAACTGAACGCGACGAACTCAGCCCATCTATCCACGTTCAAGAGCATCAGAGTCATAATTGCTATGGAGTATTAACAGTCAGCTCTTGAACGCCGTTTAGATGTTCTGTTCGCGTTCACTTTCCTTGGTAAAAACCGCTTTGCTAAGGGACTTAGTCTGAAATATCGACAAAAAAACAGCTGTTTCACACACTTTAATTGTAAGTAATTACATTGCATCTATTTCCATGGAAAAGCTGTATCCATTTTAGCTGTTCAATCTTTTTTCACGTAACTACAACAGGTAAATCTCAGGACATGTTCAAACTGCTCTGTCCTGCGCCAAATGAATTAACTTTTGTTAGCTCGTTTTAGCAGCCGCCCTCACCGAGCCGGCCTCTCCGCCGTTTGTCCATCACACAGGTCCGCGTCTTCTATTCCTGATGCCCACTACACGGCCAGGAATTGTAGGCTTTCCGGGCTGCCTGCTTTACTGCAAAGTAATGTAATAAAAAAGAAAAAAGGTACTTACGGCTATGATGGGATTGATGCTGGTAATGTTATCCGCGACGGAACCATTGGACATGCCCGGCTGGAAGTGCCACCAGCGCTGATTGTAGAACGTCAGCGTGCTGTTGTTATCGTTCCATGTTAAGTTCACCTGTTGAAGAATATAAAGACGTTATTGTAATGTTAAGTGGAAAGGTGAAGTCTTATTTTTTTTTATATTCTAATCTAGTCCTGAGGACAGAGATGAGGTCAACGATGGAACGAGCTTACCCAGAAGAAGCCTATTAACTCGCGACTTAAATTAATTATTAATAATATTAATAATTGATTAATAAAATTATATATCATATACGTAAGATACAGTAAACGCCTATTAAAATAGGCGTACATACATATCGCTACTTCTAGGTTCTCCTTGTTTTCTGTTATCGAGTTTTTGTGAGTACTGCTGTTAATGTGACATTCAATTGAATACATATGTAAACTAGCGACCCGCCCCGGCTTCGCACGGGTGCATGTGTTATACATAAAAACCTTCCTCTTGAATCACTCTATCTATTAAAAAAAACCGCATCAAAATCCTTTGCGTAGTTTTAAAGATTTAAGCGGTCAAAGGGAAATAGGGACAGAAAAGCGACTTTGTTTTATAATATGTAGTGATATGTAGTGATAAAGGAGCAGGAATAGTCTCTCTGGTTGAGAGCCGCGTCAGATGCTTGCTATGCATTATCAGGCTAAAATGTATCAGGCACTACTTGGACACCGGTAGGTCTCCTCTCCACGAGAGGGAGTGGGCTATAATCCACCACGTGGACCCAGTGCGGGTTGATATATGTCACATGTCTTCTTTATGCTCGCTATGGAAAACTAACTTCACGAAGAGTACCTATGTAAGTACTTGTAATAGCAGTCATAGTTTTGTGATATTACAAAACCGCAAACATGAATTCATGCATTAGGCACTTGATCTCCCATAACGTTCTTGTGCGAGGAAAACAATAACGAAAATAAATTAAATAGTAGTAATGAAACAGTATGACTTCAAACAATTCACTACCATTTGTCATCATTACCTACTAGCTATACCTACATCTGCTCTCAAAACGGTGAGGAAACCGACTTGTCCTAGGACCAAAAATACATCTAAGGCCCTCAGCCCAATCAGTAGAAACGCTACAGGTTCACCATGTTACCTGAGATACCTATACGCGGTACGTAGCTGCAATGCAATCGCCGATCATAAAGTCATGCATTTGGTCATCATTATAATTTTCTCGATCGCACTTTCTCATCGTACGATTCGCTAAAGGAAAAGCGACGGCAAACGAACTCACACGCAGAGAATTAAATACTTAAACATTCTTCGCTTATAAATCTTATTGGTTGTAAAAACCGAACAAGTGGCAACCGACTCGCGTGGAGTGCGTGGTTAATTAGCTAAATTCCGTAATGATTTCTTATAGGTTTTTCTGTAATCTGTAGGCATAGAACTACTTTTTGTATTTTTTTCAAAATTTGCGGCCCTGTAGTTTCGAAGTTAAGGGGGGGGGTTTTCAAAACTATTTTATTCTTAAAATAAAAAAAATATATATTTAAGATGCTCACAATGAGCCCTTTCATTTAATATGTAACACAATATAGTTGGCAATTTACCCCCTAAAGTGGCCCCATGTCTAAAATTCATTAATTTACGTTACACGTCCGTCTTTGGGTCACTGACTTACATAATTATATGTACCAAATTTCAACTCAATCGGTCCAGTAGTTACGGAGTAAATTCGCTGTTACAGACGGACAGACAGACACGCGAATGATCCTATAAGTTTCGTTTTTTCCTTTTGAGGTACGAAACCCTAAAATTTAGCTGTTTTAATAAAATTGTGATAGATTTTCCTTATTATTTATTTGTAAAATGAAGACACTTTAGATTTTATTTTTATTTTTCCTAGTATTAAACAGACGTTTTGGGTTGTCACAAAATTTGATACCCCTTGTATCGTGGTATTAATTAGTTAGTGGGCTGTGAAGGTCAGATAGACAGTAACTCAGGGACAAATACAGGGAAAAGATTCCTCCATCTATATATTAGTTGGCAAAGGCTAGGCAGTTGATGATGTCTTATTCATGGAGAGTAGCCATACCAGCTTCTTTCCATATGATTTATTACTTTAATAAATCGTATAATTTGGATTCGATTTTTCATAAAAATGTGCCATGAAAGAGCCTTATTAAATCGAAATTATTGACCTTAAGTTTTCGGAAACAACAACTTATTTATACAAAACAACAATCGTAATGATAAAATTACTTTAAAATACAATCACCGCTTTGCATTGTGTTTCCAAGACATTTCACACTGACATTTACATTTGACACTTCCGAACTACAAGCTACCGTTAATTTATGCCACTAAGATGCTGTAACTTAATACTTAAAGGCCAACAGTACGCGGTTACTCATTAATAAATTATGACGTTGTTGGAGTATTTAAATGATGATGATTATTATCAAATGCTGTATTTGCCGAACGCATTAATAAATTTTAACATGCCAGGTGTTATACATACTTATATTATTTATTTTATTTAAATCAGTTTTTCAATTTCGCCACAATCTAGTATGGTAGACTCAGGATTGAAGATCATATTTAACGATGTGTTAATTGACCCCGAACTTTTTCCTCTAAAAATTTTGTAAATGCCAATATAATATCGACATACGATATCCTTAAAAGCTAGTGCGTCAGATGAAAGATGTGAATTATGGAGGAGCAGACATTCCACCCCTCCTCATTTCATCAATCCAGCAGAACACCTTCCTCTTAGACAGGTACTGCAGTGGTCAATCTGGAAAATTTTTAACTGTTTGCGGACCTAGGTTGGCCGCTGTAGAAATAATCTGGCCAAATGGATACCATACCCATTTGGCCAGATTATTTCTACAGCGGCCTAGACCCGCCCCATATACAATGCCAATGTGAAGCCCCTCTGCAGGCTATGCCCCACCGACTTTCTTGCCCGTCCTGCACAACCACCTGCTCCTTACATTTGATTTAAACGAAGCCAACCGAAGCACGAAGCTAAGCGAAGTACGAGAGATCTGTGCTGGTGGCTACATATTGCACGGGTATTACATTATTTGAGTCGAAAAAAGGCAGAATTCATAGATTAACCAATAAACCTTCATAGGAGTACCTACTGAGACTGCCTCGTTAGTCTAGTGGTCGCAAAGGTGACTGCTAAGCATGACATCCTTCCTGGGTTCGATTCCCGGGTCGGGCAGTGTTATTGGGTTTTATCACCAGGAATTTCTCAGTAGCTGCTACGGAGTCTGGATTAGTGCCCAGTTGATGGCAATAGGCTCACCTCATATTAAATGGGACTTAAAGATAACTGGCGAAATGTGGGTGTACTATTAGGTGCCGTAGTGCCAAATATAACGATCTGCAAAGCTGAACTCTTTATAAAACATAACCTTTTTCTGTCATAAGATCCGTGCCTAACAATAAGACTTCACGGTATAAGGTTTCCAGTTACCAAGCAAGCAAGCAACCAAAGATGCGCTTATCAAAAACATTCACGTGATTACATCATTAAAATGCTCATTACAAATTAACATAACAATCCTGTTATAGATTATGATAACTGTTGTAATGTCAATTCACGTGCGGCCTTCGCCTTGAAATTAATTATCCGAAAACAAAGCGTGTAAAGTGTTGGAAAATCTTCTTTATCAATTTTTCATATCTTTGGGATTACCTATATATTTACATATTTCATCAAATCATGTTTATTTTTAATGTTATGAAATGTGGCATGATCGCTGACGTAATAGTAGGAACTAGTTTTGGTACTGGAGTTCCGAGGTGGGATTGCAGGGCTCAATGGATTCAGAGTGCAGTGACAAATGCTCACGCTTATCCAACGACGGCTTCCAACACACTTTATAATCACTCCGGAACCTTGCTCGAGCCAGCCTGCGATGTTGAGCCAGTAGTTTTAAATCAGCCCCTAACTAATGATATAACTCAGATGCTGCTCTCCCCAGCGACGCCCTAAGCAAAAATCAAAATCAAAATCAAAGCATTTATTTCAAGTAGGCCCGTTACAGGCACTTTTGAACTGTCGAAACAAAGACAACAATGAAATTTAGCTACAGTCCCAGTCACAAGGCATAAAAACTGTGAAAGTACTGTAGTTGCCCATTCCCTAACGTAGATCTCTATGGAGAAGAACGGGCAAGAAACTCCATGGACACTCTTTTAAATCAGAATATTTTTACAAAACCTTGGTTACATCATTCATGTTTAGATGGTACATTATGTGAGAGCGATGTAGCAAGATGTGCACGTTAAAAGTGTCCATAGTAAAAACAAGGAAAAGAACAATTCAAAAAATAAAATAATTAATTCAAATAAGCCGTGGCAACCAAGAGATGACCAGTCACAACTGACAGCGCCCGTTCACGAACATGACGCATGTATCAGCACCATTCAACTCAACCATTTTGAAGGGAACTAACTGATCCGACACACGCGCCACCATCAGCGAGACATTTGAGTGAGCATGACATACACTTAACCGCCAGGGCAAATTCAAGTCAAAAAAAAAAAATGACGCCAAGGCTCGTACCCTACAGGGGATGCCCTTAGCGCGTGGTCGCTTGCTGGAGGCCTTACACTCAAGACACCAGGATAGTCCGGTTAAGCAGAAGCCAGCATCATAGGTTGACTTGCGAGATGCCATACATAAAAAAACATACTTTATAAAGCGTACCCATGTTACTTATGTGTGGCGTACTGTTCTGTGCGTTGAATGTAAAGTAAGAAGCACGCGTGTTCATGATGTTTTATCCACTATGTAGAGAGCAATCATCATCTGCCTAGCCTTTTTCCAACTATGTTGGGGTCGGCTTCCAGTCTAACTGAATACCAGTTTTTTACATGGAGTGACTGCCTATCTGAGCTCCACAACCCAGTTAGTACTGGGTAATACGATACCCCTTGATAAGACTATTTGGTTAGGTTGTCAGACTATCGGGTCACTGACTACTTGTAACGACTGTCATGGCCACGGAGGAAACTCGGTATTAAATGGATGGTCACCCATCCACGGACCAACCTAGGCAAGCGCGGCTTAACCTGAATTATGTAGCCACGTACTCCTCTAGCTCCTTTAGAAAGCAATCATGGTGTTAAAATATGTAAATAAGTTACACATAGCAAAGTGTCTACCTGGGTACGAACCCACGAGCTGACCCGACTACGACACGTAAATCGTGGCGTTGCCAGCACCAGTGGGACACCACCGCTACCAATCAAATGCAAATGTAACGCGAGTCGTAAAATAACGTAAATATTTACATTTATATGTATACATAAGAGTAAAATACCTAATCTGCTACAATACCTCTTACACATACAGCATTATGTTTTTTGCGATAAGATACTAAAACGAGCATGCATTAAAACAATATTAATGGCACTGAATTACATTCATTATGCACTCATTCAAACAAGTCACAAATGCAGTAAAACACAGATTTAACATGTTCTCAGCATTCATCTTTGTTAGTCGTTACGGAAAGTTAGACATCCGAAAGTCTAGCCACCAGTCTTACCAAGGGGCATCGTGTTATCCAGTACCTAACGTGGTTGTGAAGGTTAGATAGGCAGTCGCTCCATGTGAAGTATAGTATAGTGAGTATTCAGCTGCACCCAATTAGACTGGAACCATAGTTAGGAAAGGCTAGTGAAATATTTAGTTTTAATTTCGTAAAAACACATCCGGGCTGGGATACAAAATGCAGCATCGTCCTCAGATGATGTGATAGCAGCATGTTACCGAAACGCAACTAAAAGGCGAGGCAGATGATGACATACTATAATGTACATAACAATTAAAATTGCACGAAATACATAACATTATAAACGTTACTACACTGGCGTTTGTACGCTACCGTAGTATTACGGAACTAAAACCAGGTTAATGAGTTTTGCGGACACTCACACACCTACATAGTCACATACTTGAGAGGTCAATCACTTTGCTTACTCTAATATGAACGACAGAAAGAAACAAGTATTGTGAGAATCGTTTATTGAAATGAACTTTTGAATATGATTTTCCGATAGGACCAAAATTTCAACTTCCACATGGACTAGTTTCGTAAAGGACGATTTTTCCAACAGTACCTTTCTTGTCCATTTTAGATAAATTAATTAATTTACTATTTTATGTATGTGATGCGGACGATGAGGAAAATGTCGTGAGGAAAGTAGAGGAAGACGGAAGAAAAAGAATGGGTAGACTGTGTGAAGGATGATATGGCGAGAAAGAAGGTGTCTGATGAGGTGACGAGTAATAGAGAAGTATGGAAGAAGAAGACATGCTGCGCCGACCACAAATAAATTGGGATAAGGGCAGGAGAATCCTGATGTATATTTGGTGTAGCACATTAATCATTTTGAGAGAATTCATGTCACAAAACCGAAAACAGTCTAAAAACCAGTTCAGTCCAAGGCTGGTCTCCACGAGTGCGAAGATCTTCGCCAACATACGTGTAGGAAAGGTGGATCGAGCTACAGTACGAAAAAAATTATGGGAAACGGATGAACAGAGAAATGGCATTAGGATCTGTACTAATCAAATAATTGATGTAAAAATACTCATAACGAAGCCGAAAGGCACTTGTTCTACCGTTTTTTTGTTCTAGACCATAGCTGGGAACCTTCTAGTTACGGAGACATTGGGGGTCAAAGTTCCAACTGTTTCTTTAATACAAGTTTTTTATGTTATAAATTTACTTTAAATACCTCCACGACCGCCATACTATTTAATGCACCCAGCCCAATGTTTTGAGTGCGTTAAATTGAGTCCTACCGTAAAACGTGATTTATCACCTCAAACAAGAGTCGTTTCCCAGTAATAACTTTTACGTCGAATACGGAATGCTTGGTTGACGCTTCATGAAGGGTCCGTTTACACCTTGTACAATTGTATCACAAGGAATCCTTTGATTGTGCAACAATGTGCAGGTTGAAATCTGACTAAATAAAATACAATACCGTAGCTAACACCGTCAAATCAGCAAAGCAAAGTCAACCAATACAAGCCCAGAGTACGAATGATTCAGACTATAATTTTCGGTCCAAAGTTCTTCTAAAACATATTCTTTGGACCGTACGATAACAAAAGATCACAAGCATAGCAGCTGTCATTATCATTTTCTTTGTGATTTAAATAATCATCAACATCTCATGTAGAAAAACCATTAGCAATATTAATATTTGAATACTCGTTTCGGAGACACCATGACGCAGTGACGCAGTTAGCAATGATTATGACGCATTTAGTGGAAAAACAACCATCTTTTGTTTTTACCTTATGTTGTCATTGTAAAGTACAAAACAAAACAGTACCTAAACACTGTTGTGTTATGTCATACATAACTGCGGTGTAGAAAGCAACATAATAATATAAATGAGCCCGTTAATGATGGCTACAATGCAGCTAGACCATCATAAGAACATTTTAACTGCTACAATCTTCAAATCGGCATGAATAACAATGGTGATAAGACCGCTTCTGGCGATAAGACCACCAATTGTAACAAACACAATCTTTGTCATTGAAATTTTATTTTAGGATTTGGTAGCCCAGTTTTTGGGGACAAGCAGCTACAACCCTTAGGAGACGAGAAAAACGAGAAACAGCGATTGAAACCGCAGGGCACAGATATCATAAAATAATGCCGCTAATGAATTATTTTATGTTAGCTGTGCCCTGCGGAAATGATAATGCGTATTACGTTATTATCGCAGTATTCCGGCTAAGATTAACGATTAAATGCCAACTAACAATAAATGGAATGCGATATACAAAGTACACAAATATTAGTCTCATTATTGAGGAAATTCAATAACCAATAATAAAAAATAAAGTAGTATAATTCCAAAACGTAACGGCAATGACAGAAACGGATTAAGACTATCGAACGAATATATCAGAGACGACACGCTATTTAAAAATCTCTTAATTTACAAGATAATAAAGTAATATACTTAAATAACTTTGTAGACTAATATGCATAGTATCAGAGGACAATATCAAGAACTTATAGTGCGCTACTTAAAATAGCAAGTCGTTGTAAGGCTTCATCGCTGTCAACTACAATAGTCTCTTAATAAAACCCAGTGTGCTATCAACTCTCAAATACGAATAACTTTGGATGATCAGAAGAAGCCAAATGATCAGAAAGTACATAGATGGTGCATCAGCTAGTGAAACCAAATTCTTGACGCACATTTCACAAAATCCTGGCTCAACCAAATGGTGATGATGCGAAGAGTCTGTTTAGTTAGGTTCATGGCCCAGATATGACCAATGTGTATTTAGGGTATGATGGGACTGACATACGCATTGCGATTATAAATGTCCCTAAATAAATAAAGAAAAAAAATAAAAAAATTCTTGACAAATGGAACACCCTTGTTCTCAGCTCTTGGAGCTTACATCATCTGCCTAGCCTTTTCCCAACGATGTTGGAGTCGACTTCCAGTCTGACTTCCACAACCCAATTAGTACTGGATTATATTGTACCCGAATATGTATGAGTGGTTGGCGGGCCATACCTGTAACGACTGTCAAAGATCTACGAATGACAGCCGGAACCAGCGGCTTAACGTGCTTTCTGAGGCACGGAGGAAACTCGGTATGTAATGGTTGGTTGCCCATCTACGGACCAACTTAGGCAAGCATTGTTTAACGTTGAAGATCGACCCGTGCGGCTGTAATTATTGACCTCTTGGACCTTATGATGGTAGGTATAAAAAAACTTGACAACAAAGGATTTGACGTTTCGGATGATAATCCAAAATTGTTGCCACAAGCATTTTTTATCAGTAAGCTGCCAATTATGTTGATTAAAAAGGCTTATTAATTAACCAATGAAGCAAAATAGATCCTGGGCTTAATCCGTCACGTTTCAAAAAAATCGAACCAACATTTTTTAAATGATTAATCTGATTAATGCATTTGGTGATAGGCACAGGTGTTCGTACTTAAACCTTTAAACTTGGGACTTATAGGTAAGTGGGTAAGATACACCACTAGATGGAAGGCTAAGATTCCGGACCATCTGTAAAACTCAAGTTAGTGTAGCCATCGTCTGCCAAAACGTGTTAAGCACTAGCCTTTTAAGTATTAGTAGGTAAGTGGGTTACTAAACTACCACTACAGGATGAAAAGACAAGACTCAAGGCAAATTCTAAAACTCCCAACATAAGTAACTATACAGCCATAAAATCATGAATACACTTACTGACAAAAAACACGACAACTCACATCACATCCTAAATCACTGGGCTAGCTAGGAACACACAATTTTGCACAAGTTTGCACAGAGATTTTAGAAAGAATTCATTCCATAATAGAGGTATGAGGACATGCAAGTTTGTAAATCACGTCAAGCACACAGTTTGTCAAACAAAAGTGCATAAGTAATTTGTAGGTTCTTTTTATGTTTAGTGCATTATTTATTCAGTACAAGCTTCCAGCGTAATGGATAACGTTGTATTCACACGCATTACGACTCACTAACATGCATTTATTGAAAATTACGTAAGTTGGACTGAATTAAGACTCGCGTTTCCTTTCCGCGGAAAAAAAGTTAGTTGGATAGGATCATGACGTGGGTACTCGAAAATAGACCATTTTGTTACTCTCCAAATATTTCTTTACCTTCTCGGCTAACCTTTAACCTATGATCGGCGTCCAGTCTAACCGATTGCAGCTGAATATCTGACCTCTACAACCCAGTGACGGGCTAACAGGAAACCCAATGGTAAGACGGCAGTAGCGAAGGGTAAATTTTTGTAAAAGGTAAGCCGAAGTACATAATTATCTTTGTGATTATATTATTTGTCTATAGAATACTGACTGTGCCATTATTCAAAGGGAAGCCGATAGGAATCGAGTTGTACGGAACCTTCGCCACTGCAAGACGGTCATATTTTCAAACTTCTAACTACTTTAAAATAATCAAGAAAGTGTTCATGCATCTCACCTTTGTATGTGACTCCTGAAACACATACGGTCCCATTTCCGTGACTTGTAGCTTCTCAGCCGTTCCTGCTAGTATCTCATTAACATTGCTGATGTTGAAGAAATAGATCTCCAGGTACATGGGTATCGGCGTCTCCCGCCATATGCTGAACGACATGGATTCTGTTGTGAGCGTCATCATCTGGAAGTAAGTAAGAGTTTTAATGAAAAGAGAAATTTTGGTATTTTTATACAGAAGGCATTGAAGTAACATGGAACAAGGGCAGAAAGATGAGTATGATACGAAGTTATTAAAATGTGCAGAAGGGCAGGACCAAACTAGACCAAGCGAATATTAAAAGGCTCTCAGGCTCAAAGGCTAAGTCTTCTTCCCGCGAGGGTTCATGTGGGTTAGACCACCTCATAAGAGAGATTTCCTTCTTTTGAATAAATCAAATTTGGTTAAACGATAGCACGATGGAGCTACAATTACAATATCTATCTATAGGTACCTACATATAACAAAATTGTAACAGGCCGATGTATGTCGAAAAATATATATAGGAGGTCTTCATTAGAGCAACAGAAGCCAAAACAACAGTTTTTAGAATTTTTGTCTGTCTGTCTGTCTTTCTGTCTGTATGTTTGTACGTGCATCACGCAAAAACTACTGCATGGATTTGAACGCAGTTTAGGTACATCGCTCTACTGCTAGATGCTTAACTTAAAATAAAGGCTACATTAGATATAGTTTTGGACCCGAAAGACGGGTCGCTAGTTAAGCAATATTTAAATCAAGATCAATTCAGGAAATCTACAGGTACTTCGTTAGCCTCAGTTATCAGTTATTAGCGCTAATCAAAAATTAGTTTAGTAAACATGTGAACAACCTTATCAGAGCTCAAATATTTTTCACAAATCTGTGGACTGTATATCATCATATACCAAAAATATCATCTTTCGAAAAATATGTTCACGACCGTCACGACCGTAGAAACGAGTTTTTTGTTAAAAGTAACACTACGATTTCTACAATCAGATTTTTCGGGCTTTTAACACTAGTAAAGACCGACTAGGCTCCTGACTTTTGTGTCCTGCAGTCCCTTTAAAGTCTTTTTTAACTCTCAAATAGCAACACTTTCGAAAATCAATTATTTTTATTCTCAATCTCAATACAATAAAGTTTATGTTCGCTGATAAGGCTGTCAGAGTTACAATACTCTTTATATTTGATAGAGTAAGGTGTAGTGAACCACTACTACAGCTTAAGTGTTTATACAGGGTGTATTTCTTTCGACCCATGTTCCATAAGGAACGTTATCGAGTGTGATGCTCTGAATCACCATCTAGGTATTGCTCTTACTCTGTTACACACTGTATTAAAAATTCAAGCGTTTCTTACCTTCCGTAACTGCGAGGTGAACAATGGTGGCCAAAACACCACCATGACAGCCCCGGAGACCACCAACAGAGAGCCGAAGCCCAATAGGAGCCCGGTCTTACACCCTGTAGTCACCATCTTGATTTCTAGAAATTACCTGTGTAAGAAATTACTAATTAATATCTAAAAGTGCGATCTGCACAAAGAGTTAAATTAAATTATCCAGCGAAGCATCAAATAATTATGTGTGTAAATGGTAATTTCGAGTAACCACTCCACCAGCGGCCGTTGATTCCGTAGTCAGTAGTAACTAGCATCTAATTTGACATTGTAGTATTGTTTTATAATGTACAAGTTTCTGCCCACGGCTTCGCCCGCCTGCAGTGTTTCATATTACTGCGTAGAAAGCTACAATTTTTTTTTTTTTTAAGTAGGATGATTTTTTATTTAGCGTCTTACATTAGCAGAAAGATATTATTGCGTCCGTCGTCAATGTAACAGCTTTTTAGACTTTTTACCGAACCTACACGTGTTGCTGAAAGTGCACTTCCATGTTTCATAAAATGAACTCATCAATCAGAACTCCAGAGATTAGATTGTGTCTGACGTGTCCTCATATTAATTTCTAATTTATATCTAGCAATTTACAGGGGCAGGTTTTCATCGCGTTCAAAAAACAATTAAATCGAATGATCAATGGGTTAAATACGATATGCTTCACGATTTTTCGTTTTAATAATTATCTCATAAATCTGAAATTCATGATTACACACACAGGTGTGCCCTGACGTACAACCAAACTTCCCGCGTCGCTAAGCGCACCTAACAGTGGCTATACAAGTATACACTCTCGCCAAGTCACTCGGAGGCAGGGCTAGTGCGATTGTGTACAGCCAAGCGAGGAACACCGAGCGCTCCTGCACTCTCGCACTCGCCTTGTCTCGCAGTGTCTCGGCAATGGTGTACAGCCACCTTTACAGTTTGACTAATAATCTCTTAATTTTTTTTTTAATTGATCTTTCTCATCATCATCATCATCATCTTCCTGCCCTTGGCCCATTCTATTATTAGATAATATATATCATGTTGCTCTATGGTTTCACAAATCGATTGTTGTTGGTTTGCCCGCTACCATACGTGTGATTCAAAGTGTACCATAAACAAACACAACATTTATTTATTTTCCGGCAACTTGGGCTCAAATATCGTTACAGACTATTGCATCGTAAAAATACAAATCTAACATAAAGAAAACGTGTATTGCATAAAGAAAACGTATTACGCCGCAAGTAACATGGGTCAAGGTCAAGAAGAAGATGACGTCGTTGGATATCTAAAATAGCTTCACAATTCCAGGGACACTGAAATAGAGGCTCTAGTTTCCAGATAATAAAGGCTTAACAGTACGTTATTAACAACATTGGTATTTTCCGGTATCAGATATTAGGGCAAACTCGTGATAAGGATTACTTTAGCGTCAATTATAGCATCAAAACGTCTAGAACTTTATGAAGGTACGATTTCAAGTTCCGAATAATTTCATCGAACAATACCGATGACTGAAAAGTTGTGTGGTATTCGGTTGTTATGGTATGGGCATGTGAGATGCATGAGAGGAGCTCGTGGTTAAATGATAACAGCCGCTCGGGTCGATCTTTAGGTTAAGCCGTGCCTGCCTAAGTTGGTCTGTCGATGGGTGACCACCCATTACATATCTAGTTTTCTCCGTGCTTCGGAAAGCACGTTAAGCCGTTTGTCCCGGCTGTCATTTGTAGATCTTTGACAGTCGTTACAGGTAGTCAGTGGCCCGAAAGTCTGACAACCAGTCTTACCAAAGATATCGTACTACCCAGTACTAATTGGGCTGTGGAGGTCAGATAGGCAGTCGCTCCATGTAAAATACTGGTATTCAGCTGCATCCGGTTAGACTGGGAGCCGACCCCAAGATAGTTGGGAAAAGGCTAGGCAGATGATGATGGTATGGGCATGTGATGCGTCCAAATTGGATATACTAGCCACTTAAGTTAAGAGCACATAAAGTGCAGCACAATAAAGTTCTCGACAACCACCCTAGAAAGTCATCGAATGTAGTAGTTGTGGCCTCATCATCATGTGATGCGGAAGAATAGAAAGAAACAGGTCGTTAGGAAAGTTTTATGTATCAATGTGAATGGCTATTAGAGTAGGGGAAGAGAAAAGAAACGTGTATCAAGATATATGGATCGAAAGGTTCACACCTGTTTTTAATATTTCTGTGGTTCACACCCTTTCGATCCATATATCTTTCTTCTACTCAGAAGACTAAAAGGGTAGTATGGAAGAAGAAAACATGCTGCGCCGATTACAAGAGTGTCCATGGAGTTTCTTGCCCATTCTTGTCCATAGAGATCTACGCTTTTATTATGCTTTGTGACTGGGACTGTAACTTCGGTTTTTTTTTTACATTCAGAAGTGCCTGTTAGTGCTTGTTACGGTCTAATTGAAATAAATGCTTTGACTTTGACCCAAATATTTGAGATACGGAGGGATATTAGTTTTATTTTGTATATGTCTGGAATTAGCTAGGTTTGACGAATTTCATTCGTCAGATTTCTTTCGGCATACATTGAGGGCACTGACATTGCATTAGGCTTATTTAAAAAGTACTTCTAATTAATACAAATGATAAAATAAGATATGAATGCAATCATTATTTTATCTGATAAACTACAGCTGGTTGTTTTAATCAGTAAGGAAGGTGGTTAGTACAAAGTTTAATTAATTTAATTGCAGATATTTGACTGCCTTTTTGTCGTCACAAACCATTTTATCTAAACTTTTTGACGTACCAGAGCTGCTGTTAGAGCATAGTGGCCCAATTTTAAATCATTATCAAGCTAATATGGGGCCATCCTTTAACCACTTAAATTTTTTAGGCCACTTTTATACCCCCCCCCCCTCCGTCCCTCTTGGTGATACGTCGTGAGGTTTTAGGCTCCCACCCCCCTTCACCCTCCCAGCATAATCTGTATTTTTTGTTATTTAAAATATGTAAAGGAATATTAAATTAAATTCAAAGTTGGTAAAAAAATCCCCCCACCGTTATTAATCGTGATTTTTTCTGACCCCTACCCCCTTTTCAAACCTCGTGTGATTACTTATAGGAAGACTACTCACTGAAACCTAATTTTAGGTGACACTAAAATTAAAACGCTCCGTGAAATTGCAACAATGCAATAATATATAGGCATTAATTTAGGCGTCCCTTAGTGTCAAGCCCGAGACACTATTCCCAAATCACTGTAACTCCTCCTCCCCCTCCTCCTCCTCCACCTCCTCCTCCTCCCCTTAGTTTCAACGAAAACCGCCATTCTGGGCTTAAAACTCGTATCCATCTTATCTTTGAAGGGTAAACCAAAGGAATGAAGACTTATGATAACAACTAGATTTAGGCGACGCTTATCTGTTAATATGCATTCGATTACTTAGCATTTAAATTATTTAGATAGAGTTAAGAAGATATTTTATTTAATGCTTACTTTTTTAATGGATTAGAATGATTTTTATTTACTTAGCTTGATGTCAATATCATCATCTGCCTAGCCTTTTCCCAATTATGTTGGCGTCGGCTTCCAGTATAACCGGATGCAGCTGAATACCAGTATTTTATTTTACATGGAGCGACTGCCTATCTGACCTCCACAATCCAGCTAGCACTGAGTAACACGATACCCTTTGGTACCTAAGACTTTCGAGCCACTGACTACCTTAACAACCGTCAAAGATCTACAAATGACAGCCGGGACTAACGGCTTAACGTGCTTTCCGAGGCACAGAGGAAACTCGGTATGTAATGGGTGGTCACCCATTTATTATTTATTATTATATGTACTTACTTATTATAAAAAAAAATATTTTTTAATAAAATAGATGCGAACATGACCAGAGATCGCACAGAGTAGTAGTTTGGAAGGAGACACGGGAAGCTTTTGTCCAGCAGTGGGACACTGGATAAGCTAACAAAACAAAAAAAAAATTGAAGCTAACTAAAAAAATACAGTATAAAAATACTCAACTATGGGTTCAGATAAGATTCTTTCATTTATTCTGGTCATCATTTTCATCTGCCTAACCTTTAAACTATGTTGGGGTTGGCTTCCAGTCTAACTGGGTTCAACTGAATACAAGTATTTAACATGGTACAATGACAGAGTAAATGCCAGATCACTCATGGAGAACTATGAGGTAAACTTCTTCAAAATGAAGAATATCTTTGTATAATAAACACTGCAATGAGTCAAACAAGTTGATCATAATGAATCAGACTTTTTTTGCAATGAAACTCATTTATTACGGGTAAAAAATCATACTAAATTATGAATTTGTTTTGTTTTAATTTATTAATAGACTTGAAGATTTGAAGTTTAGATTAGATTCAAGATAGCAGATTTAATTATTCATGAATAGCTTATCATGACTTTTTTGTGATAATTTACTAATGGGATGGTGTCCGCAACTCTATTTTCAAAACCCGTATTTTACGTACAGAGCGTTAATTATTACAGATAATTATGATGAATGTTTTTATGTAGCAAAAAATAATTATTAACATTTCAGTTTCAGTTATTTCTTTGGTAAAAGTTATCTCATCAATAAAACATAAAGAAACTGAAATTTGTACAAATAAACATTAGGTAATTTGTAAATGAGACATTTTGTTTTTTGTTATGGATGTTAGTATTTTTTTTTTAAATATCAGTGTGAGCTTGTCTCAGTGGAAAACTTAAGCAAGGAGGTTCATACATTAAACTGATATTTTTGGCTATCAGAATTATATTTCAAACTTTGGGAAGCTTGGATTGAAGGACCAAAATGCTCTGGATTTATTCCTTACATCCAATATCCTAATACAAAACAACACCACAAAAAAACACCTACTGTCACTCGGCAGAGTAAATTTCATCATTCTTCTGCCCTTAGCATAATCAGCCTATAATGTTCCCACTGCTGGGACACATGGCCTCCTCTCTATGAGAGGAAATGTTTGAATTCGTCGTCATCCATCAAGCAGTCCATCCATCATTGGCTTTCCTCTACCCTTAAAGCCATCCACATTCATACTCAAAACTCAGCAGAATAAACAAAACAAACTAATTATTATATTTTGTATATATAAATATGTTTATTGTATAATGCGTCAAACTTAGTTACGTGAACAATAACAAAAGACTTTATTTAGAGCAGACAGATAAGTTTCTGCCTTTTAATTTTTTATCACACAATATAGCCTAGACATCATTTTTCAAGCAAATTATTTTTATAATGATAGTCGCTATTAGCTGATGAGTTAAATCGTTCGCGACTGTAAATAAATCAAGTAGGTCGTGGAGATAAAACAATCATTTGATGTCATTGGCTAAATTGCAAACAATTTATTTTTAAGCGTATTTTTCGTTTTCAGTGGGAAATTATGAGATATTTATTTTTTTAAGTAGTTTTTCGATTTACGACCTCTCTTAATTTCTTGAATTAATTGAGAATGAACTACAAATTAAATTTACTGTTCCAAAGAATAACTTTGAGCGCCTTTGCCACAATATATATTTTATTTCATTTAAAACTACGCAGAGCGTATGCACTAGAATTTTGTGTAATTTGATTAGATAAAGACTATTAGTTTACTTACGTTTCACAGCATTCATGAATCACAGTATCTATAACACTTGTTCACTCACGTTTTTCGTGTTTATCATATGGTACCAGCACATATATTTAATATAAAAGACGGGAATCACTTCTTAACATCTTCGCAAGTTGTTTAGAACAACACTGACTAATTAATTATACTCGAAACGTACTAAATAAACAAACAAACTTTACGTGCAGTCGACGTAAAGTGTTTCCGCGAATAAAATCATGAATGATTGTGTCTGTCAACATCTATGGTCAACATCAACAATGTAATGTCAAAGTCAAAATAGATTATAATGACAATTGTATGGGGTGGCAAGCATAATTGTTTTATTTTCTACTGCTCGAACGCCCCGTCTTATTTGTCAGACATAATCCTGCTGAAAACAAAAAAACAAAAATCCGCCTTGATGATATTCACTTCAACAAACAGCCCGTTAACGACCACCCTTTCTTGGCAACTGCACGTAGTTAGTGTTCAGTATCTTATTGTTTTCTGTTAGTCCGTTTGCTATCGACTAGGCATAAAAACGTAGTTACTTTCTAAATGTTCAATAGCTTTACGGCGCGTAGTCGAATGGCTTAAAAACGGAACCCTTATAGATTCATTCTGTCCGTCCGAATGCCACAAGCCATTTTACTCAAGAGACTATTGGCACCACAGTGAAAATTTGAGTGTAGTCTTCTTCACATCACTTTTGTATTATTAGCGGTTTAACCGCTAATAATACAAAAGTGATGTGATTGTAAAAAAAAAATAGTGTTGGTCCTTCTCATAATTGTGTGGTGTCTGAGGTCTATCGAAAATGTCAAAATTAATTAAAACGTTTTAGGATAAAACATATAATTGACACTTTCAAATTTGTTTTATGTTGCCTTAGCATGTCTTACAATAAATAGTAGCAGCCAAGGTAGCACATTTTTAAGTTCTGCAAAAATCAATAAAAATAACAAGGAGTCCCAGGACCTATTTATATGAAAATTGAATCAAAATCAGAACAAATCACAACTAAATTGAAACATAGCTGAGTCGCCTTGTGAGTACTTTTCGCTACCGCCAGGCCCACTGGAGAACTTTACCTGTATACATATTTTTAGATATGCTCACGTTGTGAATGTAATATGGTGTATGGATTTGGAATAAAACAAAAGATTGCCTACATATTTCTTTATTATTGAATAAATTACAAAAATTGCTATTAATGTAAATTCCATTCATGCAGTATATCTGCATAAAGATATTCTTCAAATTAAGTGGTATGCTAAAATAAAACCTAAAACCGAAAAAAGTCCAAACTGCATAACTTACTGAAAAAGCATACTTTGGAATGGTCCACAAGCCTACAATTTGAGACAAGCATAAAACGTTAACTGAGTAAAATCACAGTAAAAAAGCGATGACTTTTAAATACCTAATTAAGTTTCATTCAACGTTTGGTAGGCGAAAATCCTTTTCAAAACGAGTAACTCGATCTCCATTTAAAGTATCCGAGATGACGAGACTCTGAACTCGTATTGAGTCGATTACAAAAACAAATAAGTTCCTACTGCTGGGTATCGTCATTGTTAAATAAAATGTTTTGCAATCAGCAAAACTTTCCAACTCATGTACAAACAAAATCACTGGAGAAACGTTGCCAGCAACGAAACAATTTCTACTATAATGGTAACTTTTT
This sequence comes from Eurois occulta, assembly GCA_950022335.1. Lineage (NCBI taxonomy): Eukaryota > Metazoa > Arthropoda > Insecta > Lepidoptera > Noctuidae > Eurois > Eurois occulta. The sequence continues at coordinate 1,437,773 of OX465487.1, read as the reverse complement.
GTAATCGATTCGAATACTAATTGATATAATAACCCTAATCTCTAAACGAGGCATTGTAAACTAGTGGATAGCGATAAGGCCAGACTCTAGAAGCTTCTGAATCTTGGCGGCGATCTCTGGGTTTTTGAGATGGTCCTGTAGAGCATGGGGATCTTGTTGCATCTGTTCGAGGATGCAGCGCATCGCGGGGTCGCGGAGGATTTGTTGCACTTCTGGGTCGCCCATCGCACGTTTGCGGACCTGTGTATAAGCTGTGTGTTAGAATGTTATATATTTTAGATATGCAGGTAATATACTAAAATATCTGTCAGTGTCTGCAGTTATTCCGCAGTTTGTCCATACCGGTTGGACTAAAGCTTATCTATCACGTAACATCAACCTTCAATGATACATAGACATTATGGCCATTGGCATGTTGGTTTCGCAACAACATAATTCTTTGGAGAAAAGTTTATGCAGTAAAAGAACCTACCTCCTCAGGATTGGAGTTCAGTTGCGTGGAGCAGGCACGGTAGCCCTCCAGCGCCTCTGCATTGCTGGGGTCCAGCTCAAGAGCCTTCTGGTACGCGGTTAGAGCTTTCGAGTGCTGTTGCATACCCTGTAAGATAAAGACAGACATGTTTGGTTATTTTAGGTACTGGGAACAAAGGTTTCCTGAAATACGATTGCTTCGTATGATGATTGATATCAATAGTTTTTTCTCAAAACGTAAACACGTTACAATAGAGGTAAAACTTATAAAGATAGAGTAAAACGATAAGGTTTTTCATTGTATTTCTTTTTTCAATTACAATAATTGTTAATGTTGCATTGTTAATAAAAAAAATGTGTGTGAAGTTGAATCATTAAAGTATGTATTTGTATATAGAGTTACTGTTATAAAAAAATTGGTTGTCTGTGAAGTTGGTTTACGGACGATAGTTTAACGTGACAACGGCCAATCGAGTGGAAGAGAGATAGATGCGGCGCAAGCGTACAATGAGCGTAACGGGACAATGAGTCATCCTTTTTCGTGCATGTAGCCGGCGTTCATCGATGTATTAGACGTTGTCACGTCAAAAAGTAAATACTCGTATAACCTCTTTGTAGCATGCAGTGTGGCCAAACAGAATTAATTAATTTAGAAATTCTTCGTAATGGCACTTAGGGTCTGTGTTTATTAACTTTCAAATACATTCTGATGTCTGTTATTTTGATATTGAAAAGAAATGTAATAAGAATACCCTCTTCTGCAAATCTCGCAATCAAAATTAGGTTTGCTGTAAGAAAACCCAATTCTGGGTTAAGCTCGCTATTGTACATAAGCTATATTATTGTAATTTGTATGTAAATTTGTTATTTTGTGTGCATTATATAATAAGAAATGTAACAGCCCATTTCAGTCCCGCCTTCCACAGCTCGTTTTCCACATGGCACTCATCGAAATAACGGAACAACACTGGGAGGCGGCGAGGGGCGGTATTTCGAGGTTGTGTTTTGATAACTCTGACCTTGAAATCTTGTAATAGTGTGTCTCAGTCTACTTAAAATAGACGATTTCTGGTTTCACTGTTTTATTTCGCAAAAGCCCGTTTTCCCTATGGCGCTCACCAAATTAATGAGGCCTCTATGACACTGGCGTTTTGCAGACGTGCACGTGTCGCCAGCGTGCCTGCGCTTACGCAGCGTTTTCGCAGCGTGCATGTCACGCTCGCGCCGTATGGGGTTTGTTAACTAGAACGGAAACACTGGATGAGATGGAGATGTGCACGTCTTTAAACGCCAGTGATGAGGAAATGAAATGTGATTTTGGCGTTCGATGGTACTGAAGATTTTCGTGCCTATACTTACGGTAAGAGGCTACGTTTGTTCGATATGTTTCGGCACAAACTATGCCGAAAAAATTTTGCCGAGACAACACGAAATTGGCGATGGTAATTGCCGAACGCAGTTTGCCGACAGGTACGAACCAAATGAAAGCCGATGTGTCGTATTTTGGCTCGGCTTTGTTATTTAACAAATACTATCGAATCGAATATACAGTCGTACAACTGGTAACACCCGTTGGAGGAAGATAACATAGCGTGTATCTCAAAAATGAAAGATTGAATGGTAACAATTCCAAACATATGCAGATTGCATAAGAAAACCATTCAGTGCAACACGTTCTGTGCGACGATTCACGAATCCTAAATCGTTTACCTTCTCATTCATAATACTATTATGGTTTCTTACCTGAAGAATCTTTCCCTTCCGGATCCATCCCTTAATGAACTTGGGGTCCAGTTTGCAGCACTGGTCACAGTCTTTAAGCCCCAGGTCGAAGGCGGCGAGCTTGGTGTAGCAGGCGGCGCGGTTGGAGTACAGCTTGGGGTCATCTGGGTTGCGTTTGATAGCCTCGGTGTAGTGCTTCACTGCTGTGCTGTAATCGCCTGTGAAGGGGGTAAACCGTGGATTTTAGGACATGGATTAAAAAGATATTGCTTTGAAGATTTCGGAAACGTAATAATTTTTGAATGTTTGACAGTTAAAACCACACTATACATGTGACAAAGACCAGTCTTTTGTTGTGCTGGTTCTCAGCCAGCCTTAAAAGAATTTAATAATATTATGCCGTGCTTGCCGGGCGGCAGATTATAAGTCAGACGAACTGACGAAGCCATGTTGACCGTGTTACAGTCATAGTGCGCATGTGTAGGAGTTTTAGGCATTTTTAAGATGATTTGAAAGAATTAGGCTTCATATTGCATCTTAAGCTTGAAAAATCGCTAGGTGTTTGGATATCTACTCCATATTAAGTCCATATTGTTAAGTTTCAACTCAAGAATCCCGTACTTTTCAGTCCAGGTAAGCGATAGAAACTACTCTCACAATTCACGCTTGCGAAACACGACAAGGAACCGACCCGGCAAATTCGATATAAGAAAATGGTTCTATCTCAACAGGCTTCAACTTACCTTTCTTGAAGTAGTCATTGCCCAGCTCCTTCTCCTGCTCAGCCTTCACAGGGTCCACATAAGCCTTCTTCTCCTCTTCAGCTATCCGTCTCTCCACCTCGCTGAGCAAAGTCTTGATCTCCGGAGTACGGTGCTCAGACATTGACTTCTCGAAATATGTTTTTGCTAACTTCCACTGTTCCATCTTTTTGTAGGCATTACCTGGATTAAAAAGAAAAATAATGCTATACTGAGCTAAAGAAACGCGGCGTTTCTAATACGCGCGATTTTTATTAGTTGATTATTTGTAACCTAATATGTATAAAAATAAAAGTAGATAGAGAATATGTCAGCATAAAATCAAAAGGCTGATTTTTTTTCCTCGAGTTTCGTCTTAAGTATTTCCTATGCGTGTTTCTTAGAAACATCTGTGACGTAATCCTCATTCAAGTTCTGGTGAGTTTACGCAAATGTACCTGTTGAGTCCTTACAAAAAGCACTGTTTTCAACGAACACGGATAACCAAAATAAACGCTTGCTGATTAATTTTCAAGTTTAACAGGGCCGTAGGTCAATAACCTATACAGTCACGGCGGTAACGCTGTTATTGTACTTTTATGTTATGTAATAGTAACTGTGACATTACTACTTATACCACAATAATTCGTTCAATCATTTATTCTCATTCTGTCTGTGTGTTGTTATAGTGATTGTGTATTACATTCCTAATGTCATCAAGTCGTGGTAAGTAAAATTACAATATTGAGATTTTTGTTATGGCGACCATGTAGTAGTAAAATGCGCTAGTAGTTGCGACCCAGGCAGTGAAATAGAGTTGCGAGTACAATTTTATTGACAAAGTAGGCAGTTTAGTACGAAATTTTTAAAGCCCCTCTCATATTATTGAGTTTTATTCAAATTAAATTATATCATAATAGCTCAATTTTTCAGCCCATCTCATAATTGCTCGTTTATATGTTGGCGGTATCACTACTTTACTTGAGCGTTCAGAAGTACCTACTTTCACCTGTACAGCTGAACTCCATATCGACACTTAAATCATTCACTACCTCTTTGCTCGCTTCCAGATTTATTTTTTTATTAGAATATTACTTTGTACGGACTACGGAACCACTTTCCGCTCTTATATTCTCGACTTGACTTTGATTGCTAGCAGTGGTTTCATTACAGTGTAAGGGTAACAATAAGCAAGTTTATAGAACGAAGTCCTATACCATGTTATTATTAAGCCTTTTAAAGTACTTCTCTAATAATAGTTGTATAAAATGGTAATGTTTACATCACTAGCATATAGAACATTTTTTCTGTACAAGCTTAAAGAGCAAAAAAGTGTTGTCGAACATTTTCATACAACATGCTCTCACCATAAACACCGTTACCTATATCACGTTTACAAAACTGTTTTATGAAATAAGCTTCACTTACTAGTACCTACAATTTTGCTGCTTGGGCAGCCACTGTACGAACGTAAATCATCTTGAAAAGAAACGGTAAATAAATTATGTCAACATTGATCTAGTATTTTACACATTAGCCCCATTCCATCAAATGACGTCAACCTCTTGTTTATTTTGGGATTGCATTTGTTTATTTACGTAAAACATTTATCAATAATTTATCTAGTAAAATCCTAAAACATACATTACGATTGGCTCAGAGCCAGAAACCACATAATAATCGTAAGGATATTTATTTATAAAGCCATGACCACATTTGGCCAGATATTGCGGTAAATCGTATAAGTAGTACTAGAATTATCTGAGGTTTGTACCCATGTGGTCTATGAAGGATACGAGGCCCGATTGGTTCAGTTCAGCCGACAATAAGTTATGCTTCGTCAGGAATAAAGTGTCTTTTTTATTTTTATTAAAGCCTTGTATAATCATCATCATGCTCCCTCATGCCCTTATGCCAACTTATTTGGGGTCTGCGCAGCATGTCTTCTTCTTCCATACTGCTCTATTACTCGTCATGTCATCTGACACGTCCTTTCGTGCCATATTCATATCATACTTGACACAGTACATCCATCGTTTCTTTGGTCTTCCATCTACATTCATACTCAACATTTTCCTCGCTACATTTTCTTCATTCCTCCGCATCACATGTCCATACCACGATAACCGATTATCTTAAAGATTTGTAAAATCAAGCGTTTTTATTTAATTTTTCCGCTAAGTACTTACTTTAGTGTGTTGAGACAACTTATGCCTGCTTAAATTACATTTAATTGAATTTTGAGTATGATGTAATATTTAAAAAAAAAATACAAATATCAATTCCATGCTATGCAGATGAACACGAAATGCCATCAAACGCTTAAGATTGCAAAAAGTTTTCAAAAGATGTACCTGAATCGGTCCTTTTAATAATCATCAATCAACATCTCAATATTACAACTGCCATTCATTTCAATTTTCTATTTTAGTCTTACAGTCGCAAGTCGCGAGCTCGTTGCGCTAACCGTGGCAGCCTATCAGATTATTGATTTTCCCACCCACTTCAGAAACGCATTCGATTGACGGCTATACATATTTAATAAGTGCGCCCTCTACAGTGTACTGTGTAACCTAAATCCGATATACCGAGCCCTTGTTACATTGCCCGAGTTACATTAGTTTTGTCTGAATTAGTAGCCCGAGGTCTTGGGTTCGATTCGCCCAAATCGGGCAAAATGTTAGTAGGTTTTACCATCCGGAATTTGTATCTCAGTAGCTGCCACGTAGTCTAGACTTGTGCCTGATTGATGCCAATAGGCTCGCCCCCTTTTACATAGGACTTAAACTTAACTGGCGTAATGTGGATGTACTAATAGGTACACCTCCGCCCTCATTGGTTCTTCTCCATAGGAAACGACCAACCCGAACCGTGCACCTTTTTGTCGACGTTTCATAAGTGCCCATGTAGGCCTATGTGAAATAAAAATATTTTGATTGATTGATTGATTTTAATCATTCGGCGATTACAGGCAATATGTTTTGTAATTATAATGCAAAAGTAACTTTGTACGAGTATGTTATCTTGCTGAACGGATTTTGCTGAATTTTGCTCACAAGTAGACTATGACCTGAGTTAGGTACGATACACTAGGGATATCGATTTTTATCGCGGTAGCACATCCGTTCTCGTGGGATAATTGTTAAAGGCTAGTAAGTTGTAATGTAATTTATTATTACACCGAATTTGATACACTGACATCAATGATAGTTAAAGCTACCTTGAAGCGCAAATATTTGTAATATCTCACACACATGATACAGTTATGTTAATGAGGATTATCGTTTTTGAGCTCACCAGATGGCGCCTCTGGCGAGTAAGGTCCTGTCATTAATTCTATTTTTTATACTTTAAAGTAATAATATTATATAACCAATAACTTCATAAAAGTTTATTTTATTACGTATAACAACATAGTGCAAACTTCAGATACATATTACAATATTGTCCATAAAATTAGCAAGCATGAAACATTTAAAAATCATTCAGATTCCTTCAAGTACTAACAAATTAGATCCTAACTTGCTATTTAAAATTTTCAAGTCATCAGGAATGGGTCAATTTTGACCACAATCGTGAATACCAGTAAAAATACGTGGTACAAAAAGCGTGCAACAAGCGAAAACTCTATGACATCTGACATTTCGGAAGACCTTACTCTACACGAACGCCTCTAGCGGCGAATTCATGCGCGATAGCCCCCATTGCTCAGTACTTTCGGTACTTTTCCTGCCTATCCTTCTGACGAAACCGCAGTGATTATGAAAATAAACTGCATTTATTTTAATCCGTGGCCCGTGATTACTTCATGTTGTTACTGAACATTATATCAATAACGCTTATGCTTCACAGTGCACACAGATAAAACTGTTTTGATTCGTGTTCTCAGAGGACATTGAACTTGCACTACTAAAGATATCAAGGGCCAACGCCAAATGACTGTGGGTTGCGTTACTTAGCGACTAGCCTCACGGCAGTTTGAAACGGATTATCGAATTGAAATCGAAGACAAGTATCACAAGTATGTAAGGGTAATTTTGGCTTGTAGGCGTCTCCTCGTGCATGCCATATTTTATACTTAAGGGGAATGCTCCAACCAGCCCGCGAAATTCAAAATATCTTGGGTTTTTTGCAATTTGCAGGCCAGTGCTAGGTTGTATGTTGATTAAAATATTATTCGCGGCTGTAAGACTTATGTAGTTACAGAATTATAATCATCAAAATCACCAATACAACCCTCCAAGTTCATAAAGGCGTAGGAACAAAAAAAAAACAGAAAAAGTCATTCCTACAGCTTTATGAACGTAGAGCGTTTTATTGATGATTTTGATGATTATAATTCTGTAACTACATATGTCTTACAGCCGCGAATGATATTTTAATCAACATACAACCTAGCACTGGCCTGCAAATTGCAAAAAACGCAAGAAATTTTGAATTTCGCGGGTTGGTTGGAGCAATCACCTTAAAGCATTATTATATTATTATTATTTATTTATTTATATTCAAAAATGGTAGGTAATCTTATAAACTAAGCCCCACAAAACCGATAAATACAGTCCTTTATTCAGTGACATCAAAAAAGTGCGCGAAGATTTTTCCACTTGTTGGAAACTGACCCTACGGCGACCTTGGTGTATCGCAACACGGCCTACTTGTAGTCAGGGCCCTGTTTCATTTTGCAGCATTGTCAAGCTTTACATGTATGAAATGTGGCTGTGTGGAGTGTATCGTTCTAGCAAATGACGGTTCTGAGCGACAGAAAAAGATAGAAGCATGGAAAAACGCAATTCCGTGCTGATAGATGAAGTTCAACCTTAACAGATAGCAAACTGACCGACAGTCCGACAGAGTTACTTTGTCACTAATAATAATAGTATAGATTATATTCTGACAATCAGTAATGAAAATCATATTCTGCATATTGGTGACCGCATCCAGAATATCTAACGTGTTATCTGCCTAACACAAGCTGATATCAGTAGTGTAATAAGCTGATAAACAAAAACTGTGGGAACAACTCGCAATTAAAGATTTAAGTATAGCTATTGTCTCATAATATTGTTGTTGTTTTCAAAGTCTATGGAAATAGTAATGAGGTGACAGTCATAGTTCACTAAATTATCATTATCGGACTAATTTTATGACTTCAATTAAATCTATACATACAAATAAATAAAATTAAAGTGTCTGTTTGTAATTTCGAAATAACAGTTTTTTACTGAATGCTTAAGAAAGTATTTTCAGTACATAAAACAAAAACAAGTTTTGTCTGTCTGTCTGTTTGTTCTGGCTAATCACTGAAACGCCTTGACCGATTCTGACGGGACTTACTGGCAGATAGCTGATGTTATAAGGAGTAACTTAGGCTATTATAGAAAAAGAGTTAGGGTTCCATGCAAAAAAAATTAATACCCTTGAAATTGTTAACAAAATCTGATTCAAATACAGAAGTCTTGTAATATTTTTAAAATAATTTGAAGCGACTTAGCTAGTGCTAATAATTATGTACACAACATATTTTGCTTGTCATTATTACCTATCTGAAATTTTGAGTAGGAGCTAGTGTAACCCACATTTCAATAACTGTGATACTTAAAAGGACCCAAACAATAAGTAACAAGTCTATTGCAGACTTATTATCTAATAATCTTCTGTCCAACCCTAGGAAATAAAATAAAACACATGGTCACTATTATAAAAATAAAGAAATCAACTTACCAATCCTGGTAAAAGCCTTAGCTATTAACTTGAAATCAGCTCTATTTTCTCTTCCAATTTCAATAGCCTTCTCACATTCTTTAACACATTTCTCATATTCTTTCTGTTCAAAGTAGACAGCTGCCATATTTGTGTAGAAAGTTATATCAGTAGAATCGTGATCGATGGCTTTCTGGTAATGTTTCAGTGCATTTTCTAATTCTTTCTTTTTGTAAAACTCGTTTCCTTGATCTTTTTCCTGTAATGCAAGTCTGCGGTTCTCTGGAAGGTCATCATATTTCGGTTTCTCTGGTTCTTCTTTCTTTGGTGGTTCTGCAGGCTTACTTTGCGGTGCTGGTGGGTCTACATCCATGGGCATGTGAAGGTCTAGACCAAACATGATGCTGATTATGGTGAGGACTCGTTTGTCTTCCATTTTAGCACCGAGGTTTCGGACGTCGAAGGGGTTCTGTGCTATTTTCTGTGTGATTTTTTTAAGAAAGTCAATTTTAGTACAATTAAGTTATCTTTATTACTAACTGTTTTGAATTTAAATTTTGTGATTGTTACTGCAAAACTGATAAATTCGTTTTTTGCATGCTCAACACATTTTTATACAAAAGAAAAGATAATACAAAATTTAAGTTTCGAACATTAAATCTTCGAACATTAAGACCTCCAAGTAGTAACTATGCAAAAAGCCTAGGTTCCCTTCCGTCGAAACAATGTTAGAAAACTTTAAAAACAATTAGCACTTTGTATCTAGGTTAGTTTAGTTCAAAAGTATGCCAAATTTTGAGACCTTCTTTCATGGCAATTTACTCAAAAGTGTTGCTAATAATTGGAACAACTGAATATTTAAAAATATGGACACAGCCATAATGAAATGCTAATTTATACACAAAACAGGAAAATCAATATACATACCTACAATAATTTACCCAATTAAAGAGAAAATGTTAAGAATTTTATCAAAAAGAACTCAAACAGACAATAAAGTGAATCATTGTTTTAAAGGTGATTAATTCATTACAATACAACCTTCTGACCTGATATTTTAGTACAAAGATATAAGAAAATAAGAAAACACACATGAATGTTACAAAAGGTGGAAGTTGCATGATTTAAAAATTCATCAACATTAAGGTTTAATACTTACTTCAACCAATTTGACATATTCGGGATCATTTAGCCATTCCTTTGTCTCTGGGTTATTCCGGAGCTTCTCAAACACCTGTTCTGTCTTCCACTTAAGTTCGATTGCTTGTTTCTTGACTTCAGCCAAACCTGCAGCAAGTTGCTCGTTACCAGGCTCGAGTTCCAGACCCTTCTCATAAGCCTGGGTAGCTTCGTCATGACGGCCTAAGTATGCTAATGCAGACCCTTTGCGAGAGTAACCCTTGCTCCATGTAGGGTTCAGAGCAATGGTCTGGTTAGCATCCTCGAGAGCTGCGGCGTAGTTCTCATCCTTGGCATAAGCTGCCGAGCGGTTACTATACAGAACGTGGTTCTTTGGGTCCAAGGCAATCGCCTCGGTGTAGTATTTGACAGCCTCGTCGAACTTCCCCGATGATAACGCCGCATTACCCTGCTCCTTTAACTGATTCACCTAAAAACGATGCCCATGTTGGAATTATGCTATTTCATTCAAAATTCTAATCGTAAAGCGTCGGTATAACCTCTTACCTGAGCCATGATTGTTTTCTGCTAACAACTAATAAAACAAAAGATGCACTTGTAATAAAATAATTACTTCTAAATACTCGAGATTCTCGCACAACAATTATTTTCTATTTCACTAATTTGTTCGCAGAGTTCAAACAAGCAACACGAACGAAGTCTAGAAATGACACTTAAAATTCGAGAAAATTCTCGCCAAAATGCGATAAAGGATGGTGTTCCAGAACTTACCGACAAATTTAAACATAGTGAAACTGACAGAACTTTATGGAACTCTTTTGCACTTGTAATGTTTTGTATAAAGCTATCTCCCTCGATTTTATTGATGTTTCATTACTTGCATCATGGGTAACTGGAACAAGGAGTTTGATCAGGAATATTTTCCTCTATTTTTTTTTAAATATCAGTCTTTTTAGGCCACACAGCTGATTTTCGAAAAAAAAACCTTCTTCAAGTCTTCAACTACGCAAGTGGAAGCAATATATATTTGAGATTTTATGTTTCGTCAATTTCAGTCGAATGATATTCATCACAGCTGGTCTCGCCCTTGCGTCTTTACATGTGTAATTTTGGCTTGCCTTGCATTTTCTGGCACTTGCTCGATCGATAGGTATCAAAAACCTCATCATTAATAACAGCGTAAATATCACGCTGTTCATTACAAATTACAATGTTCCTTGGAAAGACTTTTGGGAGATCTCTGCAAAAAGAAAGTTATTTTACATATCATCTGATTTTGTAGCCTATTGTTACAAAATCAGATTACCTACATGGAAAATAATACACACTTCTCTTCTTGTAATTTCGTCTAAGTCTCTACAAGTGACTTATAATTTATTTTATCGTTTAATTTAAATTTGAAAACAGTAAAATATGACAGTAAGATCCATTAAAAAGTACTGCTCTCAGTTTTTATTAACAAAGTTGGAGGTGCTGCCATTATCCAAAAGGAGTTTGGCTGGCAGTAGTCAAGTTCTCCATTGACGTCTGCCTCCGTCTGCTACCTTAGCCAAAGAAAACTTCAGGACCGGAAAAAGAGAATTCAGTCTGTCATAGTTGGCAACCCCTAGAGAATTTCTTTTTAAAATAGTTTTAAATTTTTTTATCTGTGCATTGAAAAATGTCTCCTGAGCTGTCCTAACTTCTATGCAGCTTGACCAGTGTTTTATTTTATTTTGCAAAGTATTCTCTGTACAAAATCACACATAATCAGTTTGATACCCACCGCTAGGCTGTGCATTTTGTGAATGTATAATTGGAGTCATGACAGTTACGTAGTAGTGTCGTCGTAAATCATTAAGTGGGACCGACGCTTGTCACGCTAATCACTATTTCGTACTGTTCCTAATTGGTTCCTAGACGTTGTGGGGAATACCAAGTGGTGTTTGGGATCGATGGCGGCTTAAGTGTTTTCCGCGGTGTGATTATTGGCGGGAGGCGGGCTGCCACAGTTCGGTGACTCATTGGCGAGCTGGTGCTACTTGGTAATCATGGATACCGACGATGGGGAGTCCTCGAGCAGCGGTCCTATGTCCAGCCTGAACAGCCTGTTCTCTTTCACAAGTCCCGCCGTCAAGAAATTACTGGGCTGGAAGCAGGTATGGTTAAAAAAGTTATCATAAAAGGCTCATGTTACTTTTTCTATGAAATTGTTATTTCTATAGAATAATACTAAGTGCAAGTTTTTATTATGTTTCTAAGTATCTTATTCCTTATCAAGCAGTAATAATATGCCTAAGTTTTTGATGGCCAAGACAGGGTGCAAATAAGAGTGTGATTTACTTGTTAAATTGTCAAAAAACTACTTTTTAGGTTTTAACTTTGTTTTATAATTGGCATTATCCATGAACCAATGTATGTCATCAAAGTTTCAGTAACTTAAAAAGTTACTAACAAGTGAACTGTATTTTTATCCAAATCAACGTAATATCACTCCTGTACTCCAGCTTAGAAGGCTAGACAGAGTGGGCTTCATTTCGCCAGTTACGTTTGAGCCACCATCTATTGCTATCTACTAGACAATGATTATGGTACAGGTTTAGTAAACCTGTGTTCGGACCTATCTTACATTACCACTTTTTGTTCTGTCTAGGATATTATGAAATATCATTACAAAAGTTCATCAACCTTATATCAGTTGAATGATTTGATTATCTTCATATCACTGAATAAGATCTGTCAATGGAGAAAGTACTTCCATACATTCCTTAAACATGCACAATGTGGGTGTAGTATAGCTACTTACATCTCTAGGTAACCCTTTTGTATAACATAACATAACATTACATCTGTAATCCCTGAAAGGTTAAGCAAAGGTGTACATACTATACACATTCTGCCAGCTATGTTTCAGTCTCTTGTAAAAAGAGGTGACACTATTGCAGATGGAAAAACCCAATAACACTTTGTTCAACCTGGGAATCAAACCCCCAACCTCGTGCTCAAGAGACCACTAGACTATCGAGGCAATCCTTCGGTCTAAACAGATGTTATATTTTGTTTTTGCAAATGGAAATGAATGTCTGAACCAAATAATATTGCTCCCACTGTCCTTGCTTTTATGCAGTCAGACTACCATTTTCTCTTGTGAAGCTGCATTAGTGCTTATTAGGCTGCAACTCAATTTAATGTCACATGAAACATTTAAATACTTTCGGAAGTATTTTATGGCATAACTAAAAGAAAAAGAATGTATATTTTTAGCAAAGGTTACTAATATTAGCTAAAGTGTAACAACTGATTAAATGTCATTGAGATGACTATGTGTTCAAATGATGAAAAATTGAATAATATAAAATAAGAATAAATATCACACTCATGAAGTAGAAATGAAAGAATACAAAACTAAACATTGGGAACAACTACAAAAACACACTGTTTACCTTCTCAATTCACCCACAGTGCCTATTGCACCACTACTAGTATCTTGAATCTAATGCCAGAAATGTCCAAAACTCAGTATTCTGGCATGCTAGTGCTGCCCCAGGTAGTACTTTTGCAATAAAACCCACTGGGCATGGGACAAACCCAGGATAAAAAAATATAGGAAATAGTTACAAAACTAAACAGTAGTAGTTGTTAATACGTAAGCAAAACAAGCACACAGAAGTTCAAAACTTAGTAACTAATGTCTGCCATACCGAACAAACCCACACTTGATACTCTTTTACACAACTTCAGGAGTCATCATCTGCCTAGCCTTTTCCAACTATGTTGGGGTTAGCTTCCAGTCTTACCGGATGCAGCTGAATACCAATAAAAAGCTCCAAAATAAACACCATTTATGCACTCAATTCATCCAAAGTACTCATTATACTGCACAGTTAGTATCATTACAAAAGTTCAATCAAAGCCACCCTAATTGTTTCCATCACCCACCTAGGTTGGGACGAACCCGCTACCAAGAATAGGAAACTGTTACAAAATAAACAGTAGTAGTTACTGATACATTTAAATGAGTCATACTGACAGTTAGTGAGTTCCTAGAAACTGTGAATCATAGTTGTTGTTTACTATCATACAATCCATTTTCTTTTTCTAGATATTATTGAAGGATAATATTTTTGATGTTTACCGGTGACAAGATAGATTTAATGGAATTTGGTGTGACACATTGATCGACCTTGTATTTGTTTGTTGATCGATCAAAGTTTTCAATATATATATTTTTTGTGGGACTGGGACTTAATTCATTTTTCTAAGAATTTTTTATACTAGGAAACATTTAAAACAAAATAATTTTTATGAACAGTTCAACAAACAAATTTTTGGACCAAATATCAACCTTGCTATCTAAATTAACCATGCAAGGAGCTTTTAAACTTGTATATAGTGGTGAAATACTACCATTTGAATGATGCATGTAACATCAGTGGTGCATCCTAATGTTACAGACTGCTTTGTTGACACATCACGTGTTTAGAATCCATGATTAATGTACCAGTTTACCTAGTTTCCTTCCTTTAAACGAAATGAATTAATTGAATGTTAATGTATAACTGAACTGTTTGATTCATGATTATCACACACTAGTGGTAGTGCCTGGCTAAGAGTGTGGACTTATTTAAAACTCAGTCAGAGAATCTATCTACAATTCTTAAAAGGACAATTACATAAATATTCATTGAGCAGGTCTCGCGTATAGCGAGTTCTGGAGACAACATTTTATAAAGATGGCTGGTTTTTGCAAGTTTTGTATTGATGATAAGCTCAGAGCATCATCATCAAAGCCTTTGATTAAAACAAGCTCTATCAGCTTATCCTCAAGAATTCAAAAATTTCAAACCCGCCTCCAACAAGTCCCCGTCAATTTGCCTAAACAGGCTAATTTCTAAACTCGCGTTATCTTTGATTTACAGGGTGATGAAGAAGAGAAATGGGCAGAGAAGGCAGTGGACAGCCTCGTAAAGAAGCTGAAGAAACGGAAGGGTGCAATTGAAGAGTTGGAGCGAGCGCTGTCGTGTCCTGGCACGCCGTCCAAGTGTGTCACTATTCCTAGATCACTTGATGGCAGGTTGCAGGTTAGTATCAAATTCTTATTGATTTAAGAGCCAAAAGACTGCTACTCCATATCCACTATGGGATGGCCACTCACCTGCAATGCATGCAAGTAATATTTTATCTTGATGGGTGGAACTCTCGCCGTCCGTCCGTCGTATGACGACGGGCAGGCCGTGTCGACGGCGTGTTCGTGTTCCACGCGCGCCTCAAAGAGTTGTGAGCAACGGGAGGGGCCCGCAAGGGCCGGTGCCTGCCAGGGCTGCGGGACTGTTCGAAAGAGATACCGCGGCCCTGGAACATAAAGGGCCAATGAAGGAACATGGGTGGTTTTTAGTCAGTAAGAGTCTGACACTCCCTTCCGCTCCGCCCAGGGCGGGGAGGGGTCATTTGAAGACTTCCCACCCACCAAAAAAAAAAAAAAATGGGTGGAACTCTGTATGTTTAACGTAAATCCTGGCTATAAGCCAGTAGTCTGGTGGTCGTATCAAGTGGCTAAAATAAGCTTCTTATCAAATGGTTGAAAGACGAGACTCGTGCGCGAACCGCCAGTCTGGAATTCACTGCCGGCTTTTCTTTCCCCACCGTTATAATCTGGATCTCCTCAATGTTCGTGTGAATCGGTTTCTTCTAGGCAAGCATGCTCCTACGTTTTATTTTCTAGTTGGGATTGATATTGAGTCTGAATCATCTATGAAGATGATATCAAACATTTTGTATTTTGAAGATCACTTCAAATACCAGCCACTAACATAAAACCCAATATTTCCAGGTATCACACCGCAAAGGTCTCCCACACGTCATCTACTGCCGTGTCTGGCGCTGGCCCGACCTGCAGAGCCATCACGAGCTCAAACCCTTAGAGATCTGCCAGTACCCCTTCAGTGCAAAACAGAAGGAGGTTTGCATCAACCCTTACCACTACAAGAGAGTCGAGAGCCCCGTCTTACCGCCAGTGTTAGTACCACGACATTCTGAATTTGCTCCAGGACATTCGTTACTCCCCTTCCAAAGGACTGCGGAACCGTCAATGCCTCACAACGTGTCCTACTCCGGGTCAGGGTTTCCTCCGTCAGCTAGTTCAGAACTCCCTGATACTCCACCACCAGCGTATTCCCCACCTTCAGACGATTCAGAGCCTCCTGGAGAAGTTGCCCCGGTTTCTTATCAGGAGCCGTTATACTGGGCATCAGTAGCCTACTACGAGTTGAACTGCCGTGTAGGCGAAGTTTTCCATTGCAACTCCCATTCAGTCGTGGTCGATGGCTTCACGGATCCCTCGAATAACAGCGACAGGTTCTGTTTAGGTCAGCTCAGTAATGTGAACAGGAATTCGACCATCGAGAACACGAGACGTCACATAGGGAAGGGGGTACATCTGTACTACGTGGGGGGCGAAGTGTACGCGGAGTGTTTGTCAGACGCCGCCATTTTCGTTCAAAGTCGCAACTGTAACCATCACCACGGCTTCCATCCGTCTACCGTGTGTAAAATACCTCCTGGTTGTTCGCTTAAGATCTTCAATAATAGGGAGTTCGCGCAACTACTGTCCCAAAGCGTCAATCATGGCTTCGAAGCGGTTTATGAGCTGACGAAGATGTGCACGATTCGTATGTCGTTCGTGAAGGGCTGGGGGGCGGAGTACCACCGCCAGGACGTGACGTCCACGCCCTGCTGGATAGAGATCCACCTGCACGGGCCGCTGCAGTGGCTGGACAAGGTGCTGACGCAGATGGGCTCCCCGCACAACGCCATCTCGTCGGTGTCCTAGCCGCGTCGTGCATCGCCAACAGTCGCTCACACTCGACACCCCCCACCGTACTTTGGTATCCGGTATTAAAATTCTTTAATCTCAAAAATCATTTCAACCGTTGCATTTTGTATTTTATACGTGACAGAATATTTTTAAACTTTTTTTTTAATGTTTTGTGTTGTAATAAAGCCCCAATTGGCATTTTACAATTATGCAGCTCAAACCATGTGTCCAATTTATTGAATCGTATTTTGTAAGCGTATTATAATGAATAAAGACATTAAGGTTTACTATACTCGTCAATATAATTTATGACAAGGTAGAAAAAGATATTATTGGTGTAAATAAATAATGCTTAAAAACTTTTTTTTTGGTAATGTCAAGCACAAAAGTCTAAGTTCGCCATAAATTCGTTCGATATTGATGATATTATATTTTAGTATAAATATAAATATATTATTAAGATAAGACATACGTATGTAAGTTTCATATACTTTATAGTAGCTTAGATTTAGTTTTAATGCAATTTTATTTTAACTAACATTACATAATTATTTTGGTTTTGTGGCTCTTTGTGTTTGTGTTCCAATTTCCGGAAAAACAAACTATTAAAATGAATCTATTATTTATACAAGCATTTTTATAATATACTGCTACACACTTGTGATTGCACAGCTAAGCTAAACCCGCCCTAAGCAATACCATATTAGGGAATAAAATTAAAAGAATATAACCACTTACAAATGAGCCACAAAACTTCACTTGACATAGCATAGTGACGATCATGTGTTCTATATATTACAGTAATTGTATTTATAATTTGTATAAGTATGTCAAATTACCCTTTTTCGACTCGCAAATCGGTTATAGAGAATATTTTATGTAGGTAGATTAGAGTTAAAAATGTGTAGAGAGTGAAATAAGTGAGAGAAAGCGAGACACAGGGTTTGCGTGCATGCTGAAAAGAGAGAAAGATAGCGAAGGTTAACAAAATGGCGATATTCGAGTCGAAAAAATATCCGTTTGACAATAATTTTAAATCGTGCCATCATAAAAGTTGACAGAATTTATTTTGTCATGTAAATTGTAAAATCTGAATGTTGCAATTTCATTATAAATCGTTTTGTTCGTAGTTGTTTTTATATTGTAAATGTCTTATTTTAAAATAAAATAATCTCGAAAGTTTTTAACAAAGAAGTCGGCAAAATTCTAAGCAAAATTTTTGAATGTAGTTTTTAGGGAATGACAGTTTTACTAAAAAAAGAATTAAAACCAAATCAGGGGACATGTGCAGAATTAACGAAAAAATGTGATTGATCTCAAAATATTAATAAGAAAAGATTTAGTTCCTCCATAAGAGTGACTGTTGCGTGTCCCAGTTATAATATAGATAATAAAATATATAAAACTTATATATTTTCTATTGAAATATTGCAGTGACTAACGTTTTCAATTTAACTAATCACAAGCCAAGTAAAACCTTTATTTTATCTAATCTGTCATATTTTACTCTATTGGTCTTAAGGGTAAATTTAATTAAATCGGTATAGTGTAAAAAAACCTTCATGCATTGAACAGAATATACCTAATATTTTTTTATTAACGCAGCTTAGTCAAACAGAAAATACCACATGTTTCCAATGCCCGCGCAACATTGATGAGCGATATTCATTTGCAATGTTCATAGAATGCTAAACAGCTGTTTATCAAATATAGCTTAAAATGTTGAATAACATCATAAATAGTATATTGATGAAATAATTTAAACATGTCTAACAACTAAACGAGGGTAACTTAGCTCGTTTCTTTAAAACAGTATTTATTGCAATATACTGTACCTACGTCTAAAAATCTATTACACCCATGTAAAAGTAGCCAATTAACGCTTTATGTTTTATGCATGTCATTCAATACTAATTGGTAAAAATCCAGTGAATTTATAGAAATGATAATTATAAAGATATAAATATTTACGTTGACGTTGCATTGAAATATACTTAAAAACTCAAGTAAAATGTGACAAACAATTTATTTTACTTTTCTGGAGAATTCGAGTCGATTATAAAATTAAAGAACAAAACCCATGAAAACAAGATCTAACTGGGAATCTAAAATAAAGACCCTTTGTCTTCAGGGCCGGCAGTCTCGACATAGATACCGACACTGTCGCAAACTTTCGATCGCTTTATAATAACGGAAAACTGAATTCCACTTAAGTATCGGTAAACTCTTAAAAATGTTATTTTACACAAAAGGTTAACAATAAAGTATTATAAATATAGGAAAAAGCAGCGTCAACTAAATACGGTTTTCATATACATTTGAACGTGTTGTTACTAAACCTATGGCCTCTGAAATGTGCCTAATTGTAGCTTGTATGACCGTCCACTAATTGCCGAGTTTTTGTATGGATTCGGATATTTTGTGATATTCAGTAAAGCAGTCAGTGTATGGGCCATAAGAGATTAAACCGCTTTTACCCTATATTTTGAAAAGGGGTAATTTTGGTTAACTTTGTTTATAGAAACTGGTTGTATGCTCATTAGTGCAAGCGTATGATCAGCTTTGTCTATAACTTAGTGAATCTCTATTTTTACGCGGAGCGACTGTCCTTTAGAGCTTAAACTTGCGATTCTGAGGAGAAATGATTACCCTATGTTTTAGAAGAGGGGGTAATTTAAGACGATGTAAAAACATATTTATAAGATTGAATCCATGCAAGAACTCCGCTCCTTTCGTATACAGTAAATAAATAGTATACTTTTCATATATTTTCTTTTACAAAATGTTATTTCATATTATAACATATTGGCTTGTTGTCATAAATACACGCAACATACTATATATTTATATATTATTATAGTGCCTTTTTAAACTTTGAACTTCGTCGAATGCCTTATTATTTTTTAATTATTACATGAGAATAGTATTCTTCATATATTTGGACTTATATACGATATTGCATTTTTGTTTTAACTTTTATTATAATTTGACTATAATTATAATAGTGCCTATTCTTATAAATTAGTAAAAATACCATTTGTATGCCTTATTTTTTCGAATTCATATTTTTACTCTAGGAGTTGTGTTAAAAGTAGTAGGGATAGTCCTTTTGACCTGTGGCTATTTGCATGCTTACAAAAAAAAAAAACAATTCAAAAGTGATTTGACACGTTCGACTATTAGAAATGAAATGTTTCACTGAATATTAGAATTACAATATCCTTTTGGAAGGGTACATGTCGGTTAACGGGGTTTACCCAACTACTTTTTATACAACTTTCTCTGTATATGTCTGTTGAAAAACGTAGAATTCTGTAAACTTATTGCTGATATTACATTGTATATTTAATACTAATTTTGGATTGATTATACCGAGTGATAAGATCATAGGTAGCTGAACTACTTTCTTCAGGTTATCGGCCATTATAACATACGTAATAAGGTTTATAATAAATTACCCAAAAATTTATACTTTACCATCGGGCTAGCCTTTTCCCAACTAAGATGGAGACGGTTTCCAGTCTAACCGAATGTATTTTACATGGGGCGACGCCTATCTGACCTCCACATCCCAGTTTCTGGGTGACACTACGATATCCTGATGCACTAATTTGTACAATTCAGTGACAATAATATAATTGAAACTAGATTTTCATCAATATAATAATAAGCCTATAACTCTCCCACTGCTGGGACCACCACGCCGACCCAGTTCGGGGTGGTGGATAGACTAGACTTTCACTTCGGTACAATACAATCCAGAAACTAAAATACAAATAATGGTTATATGTGCGTCTGAATCGTGTGATCTTCGTGAAGTCAGGGTGGAGAGTGGAATGTAAACTTGTACATAATGTTTTATTGCGGTGTGCTCATTGTTATGTGGTTTTGTTTGAACAATCTTGGAATTGACATCTTTTTATTGTGTTTTTTTTATTGTGTATCGAATATTATATTAATTACAAGCTATGATCCCGGTACGATTTCTCATCAGCATTAACGAAAATTTTTTTATATAATTGTTTTCAACCACAAACCCACTTATTGTTGGACCTCCTGCTCCTATCATTGCTGCGATCGCATCGATGATGCTGCCGCGTGTGATAGCATTCCCGCACTGTTTCTCGCTCTAGCAAATGACGGTTCTGAGCGACAGAAAAGAATAGGAGCATGGACAAGTGCGCTTCCGTGCTGCCTGATGAGGTTCTACATTAAGGGGATGGGCTTTTCAAAAATCTTTTCGAAGTGGTCACCTTGGTACTGTGAAAATTTCATGCTTCTAGAATGTCTTCAGTTATGCTGTGCGTTTTCAGTGAACGAATGAATTTTAAATGTTAATGTTATGATATTTGAGACATTTTAGTTCTAAAGGAATTTATAAATTATTTGAATTTAGACAATTTTATGCGAAGCACAAAATGTTGAATAAAATATATAGGCACTTCGTTTTTTTTGTCTTTTTGGGATGAATAATTTATTACGCGAATTAACTATCGACTAATGAAAAGTTGTTAAATCCAAGAAGTCTGTTTGTCTGTTGATTTTGTGAGGTTGATGTACGTGTCGTGTCGTTATATAAAATGAGTTTATGTGGGTTTTAGGGCTCTGTCCACTGGGGCGTAACATGTTATGAAAGTACGCACAAGGTTTGTAAGATGATTGTAAATAAGCGCAAACATTTTTTAATAAATAGACAAAGTTTATGACAAACCATTTTGTCAGCAGTTAAAAGATATTTATTGTAAAGTACCTAGTCTAAATTGTCTGAGAACATTAAATAACGAGGGATTTAGTACTACATTGTTAGAGATCTTTTAGCGCGCGAAAGACGGTGGTGTTGGTAACATTTTTGTAAAATTACTATGAGAAATGTATTAAAATAACAAGTTAAATAAAAGTTTATAAAATAAAATACAAGTAGGCGGCAATAGTTACGAATTTAGACACGCGCTAAAAGGTCATTGTACTGTTTTATAACTAGTGTTGCCAGCTAAATGGTTGTCAAAATATGTCATGTTACGCCGGAGTGGATAACAAGCTTTGTGTACAAAATTGTGGGTGACTCCTTTCGCTCTATTTACTGTAAGATAGTCTAAGCGCATAGAAGCCATTGTTCATGTAATTTTTAGTATATTTTTTCTCTGTTTAGCAATTAATAAAGTTTCTTTTATTGATATAATTTGGAATTTTCATTTCTTTTTTGTATAGACCAGGTTGTGGTACTTGGGTTTATTATGAGCTCGAATTGCCGGACAGTTGACTATACAGTCCTTTCACACTTATTTTACCTCTGATAGTAGGGTCGTAGCTACTGCCGTATCAGCCGTGTCAGCCGTATCAATGATACTGGGCCCCCGTGTAACAAGGGCTCCCTGATGTGTTGAGGAAAAAAAACACTCACAACCTCAAATATTCTTCTTGATAAAAGATAAAATGAAAATATAACTTATCGCTGTCCAGAAAGCTCCAATTTTCCGAGCTCGCTTTTCGATAAAGGCTTAACTAAAAGGTTTACTTTTAAGATGCTCTCTCTTAGGTTATGCTCGCCATGATCGTAGTTACACAAATTTTTGTATCACTTAGCTCGCTCACACATTCTCTTAGTGAAATGAATGACAGCTTAAGTGAAGTCAGGATCCTATTTTCAGTGTTTAAAAAAATTGTTTAATACTAATTTTCTCTTCTTTTTAATCTACGGCGCAATCGAGTTCAACCAAAAAGAATTGCCGCCACTGTCTGACAGTTGCAGTCCAACAACAACCTAATTGTTACGAAAATAAAGATCACTATATTTTTGAGAGTTTACAGTGATATCGACCTAACAGTAATCTTAGTGCCACTAGAATAAAGATCACTATAATTTTGCGAGTTTACAGTGATATCGACCTAACAGTAATCTTAGTGCCACTAGAATAAAGATCACTATAATTTTGCGAGTTTACAGTGATATCGACCTAACAGTAATCTTGGTGCTACCAGGATAAAAATCACTATAATTTTGAGAGTTTACAGTGATATCGACCTAACAGTAATCTTAGTGCCACTAGAATAAAGATCACTATATTTTTGAGAGTTTACAGTGATATCGACCTAACAGTAATCTTAGTGCCATTAGAATAAAGATCACTATAATTTAGCGAGTTTACAGTGATATCGACCTAACAGTGATCTTGGTGCTACCAGGATAAAAATCACTATAATTTTGAGAGTTTACAGTGATATCGACCTAACAGTAATCTTAGCGCTACTAGAATAAAGATCTGAGATTTTTAGAGTTTACAGTGATATCGACCCAAGAGTAATCTTGGTGCTACTAGAATAAAGATCACTATAATTTTGAGAGTTTACAGTGATATCGACCTAACAGTGATCTTGGTGCTACCAGGATAAAAATCACTATAATTTTGAGAGTTTACAGTGATATCGACCTAACAGTAATCTTAGCGCTACTAGAATAAAGATCTGAGGTTATTAGAGTTTACAGTGATATCGACCCAAGAGTAATCTTGGTGCTACTAGAATAAAGATCACTATAATTTTGAGAGTTTACAGTGATATCGACCCAAGAGTAATCTTGGTGCTACTAGAATAAAGATCACTATAATTTTGAGAGTTTACAGTGATATCGACCTAACAGTAATCTTAGTGCCACTAGAATAAAGATCACTATATTTTTGAGAGTTTACAGTGATATCGACCCAAGAGTAATCTTGGTGCTACTAGAATAAAGATCACTATAATTTTGAGAGTTTACAATGATATCGACCTAACGGTGATCTTGGTGCTACTAGAATAAAGATCACTATAATTTTGTGAGTTTACAGTGATATCGACCTAACAGTAATCTTAGTGCTACTAGAATAAAGATCTGAGATTTTGAGAGATTACAGTGATATCGACCCAACAGTAATCTTGGTGCTACTAGAATAAAGATTACTATAATTTTGGGAGTTTACAGTGATATCGACCTAACAGTAATAATAGTAATAGTATATTTATTTGCGTAAAACATGGTATACAAAGGTGTTCACAACAAATTTAAATGGCACAAACATGTTTAGCTAGGATTAGACCAAGCATGCATAATTTTAAAGACAGGGAAATATGTAAGGAGGTTTCAACAATGAACAAAGAACATCGAATTTTTTTATCTATAAAGATATAAAAATCTAATCTATCTTTTTTATATACATATATATATTCTAGTAATGTTAGTGGTATTAGAATAAAGCTCACTGTGACTTTGAGAGCGATGCAAAGTCAAGAGGTGAAATAACTGAAAGGACATAATACGGTGCGGGAAAAAAATACAGCGTGGAAGGGACACCGATGCACAAAGTCACAAACGATTACCACGTATTCAGTACCTACATGATTCTGAGCCCAACAGAAATTTTTCGTCGGACATTCAAAGAAAAATAAGCTGATGTTTGAGGGGGTTGGAATGATGTACTTAATGAATACCTTGTAACCGTTTGTGCGTCGCCGTCGGAGTCACTTGCACCCTCTATGATCTCATTAATCTGTGGTGCAAAAGTAAACCCTTCCACATTTTCACTGCACTGACCCAACCCAAGACGAAGATCCCTTGATATATCCATTTTATCTCGTTCCCTGACATCCTCAGAACAGTGCACGTCATCCAATAAGATATCTGACAACATAAAAATCACGCCTGTAATCGCCGAAGTGTTTGGCAGAGGTGTGCCTCAGTAGCTAGGACTTCCTTACACCCGCATTTCGCCAGCTATTTGTTTTAACTCCCATGTACTCGTAATAGGGGGCGTGCGTATCTAACAAGCAATCCTTAAAATCAACACCAAAATGTTATCAGTATCAGACAGCAACCTACTTACACCACACCAATGTCACTTTGTCGCAACACTTCAGTAGGAACTTAAAAAAACTGCCATTAAATCATACATAACACCATCGTGTAACAAGTGGAATAATATGCAATTATCAGTTACTGTTTCGTACATGCGTCTGCGACGAATACAAATGGCTACGGTGTCATGGCCGCTCGCGCACGCGCATTGGAGACGTAATGTGGTGAAAATTCGGCGATTATACATCTGTCCTACCGCCGGCGATTAGCGAGAAAAGAATAGAGCTACTCAGCAGTAGCGCTTGCGACCACTGCCTTGGTCTAGTGGTCGCAAGCTCTACTGCTGAGCACGAGATCCTGGATTCGATTTCCATATCGGACAAGGTGTTATTGGGGTTTTCTGCCTGGAATTTCTCTATAGCAGCCAGGTTGGAGTCTGGGATTCATGCTCGGTTGATGTTAATAGCAGGCTCGCCTCCAGTAACATGCAAATAAAACATAACTGGCGAAATTTGGGTGTAGGTAGGTACTGAGGCACATCTCTGTCTAACCCTTTGGGGATTACAAACGTGGTGTTATGTTCTGTTTATCTTTTACTGACGCGGCACCAACAATATTTTGTACGTTTCTTGATCGAGGAAATAGTTGATAGCGAGTCGCTTCCTCGTTGGCGACGAGACGGGTGCCTTAGACCTCGAATTTTCTTAGTTAATTCTATTGTTGTTAATTTTGTTTGATGGCCGTTTAAGGGCATTTTGTGTTATGTATGGTTAGACAAGGTGTTTGTTTTGGAATTGTCGGCAATAAAACGTTTAGAGGATTTCCTAGTGAAAGATTTCCGTCATTCACAGCCTAGAAGACGTACCTTTCAGTTGAATTTTTGATCCTTAGCAAATAGATTTAAGCTATATCTACTTATTTGTAATGATGATATCTGAGAACCTTCTGAGCCTCAAAGCAACAAAGCGTCTACTGCTGGAAATAGGCCTCCCCCAAGCATCGCCACAACGGCATATATATTAAGCTTACCTATATATTCAAATAGGTACCTATAACAGGAGTTTGTCCTGCGTTATTGAGATCTAGCCGCCTTCTACAAAACTTTATGAAGAATTCTTTTACTACGTAGTTCTAACTAGGCAAAGAGGCTAATGATCCTTGCAGCTGATGATGACAAGTTTACCACTGGTCTCTGCTACTGTTGCAATCTTCTTACTACGTCATGCTAGACTGCACTAGATACATTGTAGTGGCAGCATATTAGAACGTTAATATAAGGTTATGATTCCTCAGGGGTTTGGCAGTTACGGGAGGGGCCCGCAAGGGCCGGTGCCTGCCAGGGCTGCGGGACTGTTCGAAAGAGATACCGCGACCCTGGAACATAAAGGGCCAAAGAAGGAACATGGGTGGTTTTTAGTCAGTAAGAGTCTGACACTCCCTTCCGCTCCGCCCAGGAGCGGGGGGGGGTCATTCGATGATTTCCCACCGACCAAAAAAAAAAAAAAAAAAAAAGGGGTTTGGCAGTGATTGCATACTTGCCACATTTCGCCAATGACGCAGGTAAAGTAAGCTCTTGAAACTATAAAGGGCGTGAGCGTTGCCTTTTAGCGTATCGTCGTTCAGAAAATCACAGATATCCCGCAGGTTTTCCATTTTTTTTTTTTTTTTTTTTATTACAAAATGGGCCTGCTCTTGACCTCGATCACGCCTGGTGGAAAGCGATGGATGAGGTCTATGATGAAACGAGCGTGCCCAGAAGATGCCTGTTCACTCTTGCTTTGAAGGCAGACGGGTTATATGTGGGAGGGAACACAGATGCCGGCAGAGAGTTCCACATTTTGGCTGTGCCCTTAGATTTTCTAAGCTGCCATAAAGGTTGAATTCTAACAGCAGCCATTTTGATTATGGAATTGGCAATTGACAACTTAGCATAACGGATTAAAAAAAAATTGTAGGTCTTGTCTTGTCTATCCATAAGATTTTAAGTCATTCCAAGTTTTACAAAACATGGAATGACTGCAATTTGGTGCACTTTGTTTTGTTAGGCTTTACTGTGTCCCACTGCTAGGCAAAGACCTCCCCTTTCTGCTTCCAGATCTCTCTATCTTGTGCGATTTCATAAGATAGGTTCACTTAATCAATACATTTTATTACCTACCTTAGTAGCAAGATATCTTGACGCATAAAGATCGTTGATCGCAATGAGTCATCTAGAGCTTCGGAATTGAACACGGAAGTACTCTCACTGTCCTTGTCTCTCAATCTTTTGTTTTACTTTTATGTTCTCAGAAGTAGTGACAAATATATTCTGGTGTTTTTCTTTTTTATTACCACTATCCTGGTTTGAATGAATGAATGAATGAGTCGAGTAAAAAATTGCCAAGGGCTGTTGTAGTAGGTAGGTATGGTAGGTTTAACGGTGCCCCGACATTTTTTACAGTTTCTACTAATTTGCTGAGGTAGGTATATGAGTGGACATGCTTATCCAGGTATGACAAAACCGCAATCTGACCTTTTAGATTTAGAGAAAGGTAACTCTTACCGGGTATGTAGGTAAGTTGTAGGTAAGTTATTCGGGAGGTACCTGCATTGAATCGGGCGGGAGGAAACGTCCGGGTGTCAACACTGCAAGGATCACCCGGAGGACACGGTGGAGCACACCGTGAAGGTCTGCTCCGCTTGGGCGGAGAACCGCCGTGTCCTCGTAGCGGCGATTGGCGGCGGCGCCCTCTCGCGTCCGGCCCAGGTTCAAGCCATGGTCCGGAGCGAAAGGGAATGGGAAGCCGTTACCTCCTTCTGCGAAGCAGTCATGCTAGCGAAGGAGGGGGCGGAACGTGAGAGTTATTGGATTAAAAGCTACTGCCATGACCAACCGCCATAACCGCAATAACCGTATAGTCACGGGTGTCTACCATGTGATGTGAGCTGCAGGAAGGATTATAGTAACACTAATATTCATACATACATAATAAGAATATGTCAGACGTAGCTTCCGATTCCGATACGGAAGTGATGTCTTCGTTACACCTTCCGCTCTAAGGGTTTCACGAGGTTCCGGGGCTGCGGGACTGTTTGTAAGAGATACCGCGGCCCTGGAACACAAAGGGCTAAGAAGGAACATGGATGGGTTTTAGTCGGTACAAGTTTGACACTACCTTCCGCTCTGGGCGGACCGGAAAAAAAAGGGATCCAATGGAAAATTCAGATCCAAAGGGAGGTAATGTTCACCTCTCTGAGAAGAGTTTTGCTAAGATAATTAATTCTATCTAAATGTAGTAAGTAGTAAGTGTGTCTATGTAAATGTGATGTTGTTCTACAAACGATGGGACAGTTACCTAATATTGGGAACTGACAGACAGACAGGGAAGCGACTTTATTTTATACTATGTAGTGATGTATAGATACATCCGTGACAGGCACTTTTGCATGGTCAAAAATAAGCTACCTACAGCTACAGGTATGATAACTGTGAATGGACTGTAGTTGCCCATTCCAATATCGTAGATCTCATGGAGAATAATGGGCAAACACTCCATGGACACTCTTGGATACGTAGGCATAACAATACACACCCTGCCTTCCCCTTTAAATGTCTGCATGATTTTGCTATGTTGTGTTTACTTACACAGCAAAATAAATAAAAATAAACAAGTTTGTACAGACGCCAGCTGGTCAACCTACCCGAAAGTGTCAGATTTTCCCAACCAACCTTGAACCTAATGCTTTAGAGATAAAGTTGAAAATCTATTAAATAAATTTGACAGATTGTAGTAGCTTGATGTGCTGGCGCCTACGCGTCTGCACATCAGCTGTAGTTCATTCAGTTTGCTCGCTATCTAGAGTGGAACGGTGACACTGCCCACTCGCAATAAGTATAATTTATGATACTAGATGTCTTACTTAATTATTAAGTATTTTAAGTAGCTTATATGTATCTGTTAAGTAATGTTATATTTACCTATGAGTTATGTAATGTTTTTAACTAATTGCTGTTGACCAATAAATCGGTTCGATTCTTGTAAAATATGGGAAAACGAAATAAAAAAATACATATGGACTCTACCAAGGACAAAAACTAGTTTAATTAAAATCTAATCAAATTACTTATAAATGTTCATAGGGAGGTACCTATGCGTTGCCTAATCATTCCGTTAAATAAATTAGTAAATGTAATAATTAATAGGTATTTTATAAACTTTATCACTTCTTGAAACTATAAATTATTTAAATTATATATACATACTATATATATGTATATAATATATACTACATAAATATATCTAATACTGGCTGGCCAGGCTGCAGTGAGGACCGTCAGTAATGTTGAGATCTTGCGATCTCAGGCCTACCCAGGGAACCTACCGATGATTATAATAATGACAACAATTAATGTCATTTGGAATATGTATGTTTATAAAACGTGCTTTTCCGTCCGTAGGGTTCCAAAAAAAATATATCAAAAAAGATCCATACAGATGACCTATCTTATAACCTTTATTTTATTGCCTATTTACATCTCAATTCCATGTATCCTATTTATGGAAGAAAATGATTAATGGCACACATACTATCAACGCCCACGTCGGATAATAAATATAGAAAAGCCTGTCACTGGAATGCGCGGGAGATGAAATCTGCATCCTTTGTGCGCAGTGTGCGCACACGCATACATTACGAGCACTTGCAGCGATCTAAGACGCTTTAATAGTCGGGGAGCTAGTGTTCAAGTTGGTTACGGCAATGTTACTACAAAGTTTCATCGAAGTTTTTTGTCTTTTAGGTTATAGTGGCGCATGGAGTTCTCACACCGGCAGAGCCTTGGGAGAAGATTTTAGGAGCAGAACGGTTTTACAAATCAAGAACATGTACATTTTGTATCAATATTAGCACTGCCAATTCATTTTACATGAGAAAGTGACGTTTCCACCAATTCTACTTTTTCAGCTCAACCCAACAGTCAACATAGTACTTAGGTGTCGTGGACCTTAGCCTGCAGACCACGAAGTTGCCTTTTTAACACTGTATCTTTGTAGATACCTACATATTAAAATTAGTCACGTATTTTGCAGAATTCTAAGCAGTCTCAATGTTAAATGAGGCGGTGCCACTTAGCACTAGACACATTCCAGTGTGTATTGTGCTACTACAATGCTACATTGTGTTAGATCTTTTTCTTACATCTGTCCAAATGATTACTGCATCGAAATCACAAGATAATGGCAACTGTGTTACAGCATAATACGTAATATTCACATGTGTGTTATGTATTCAGTCCGATCAATCAATTTGCGATTTGCTGTAATTCGCCGTCCACCCAAATTAGTAGGCGAGTGTGGCCAGACTAATAAGTAGCCCTTTATCAACTTTTAATCGTCTACAATTTCGTACGTTTTGGTTTTATAATGATTTTAAGTAACAGCTCAGATTGTCTGAAATATATCTATAGCGCACTAAAATACTGATATTGATAAAATTGCACTCAAGTTGCAAGGAATCTTTTACTTTTATTTCTTTATTGAAATGTCAGCATAGTATTTACCTTACCGTGCTCGTATTATTAAATTTAATTAACAAATTCAGTTGTGATACTCATAAAGCACTCGGATTAAAAAATAGTAATAAATAAAATGATAATAATTCAATCCAGATCAAGCTCACATTTGCACGTTAGCTCCTACACTACATACTCGAAGAGACTGGTCCGGTCGTACTTGACCTTGCTGCGAGCGTCTACGACTGGTCGTGGGGGCTCCAGGGGACTCATTTATATCATTATACTTACCAATGATCTGTCAACTAATGTTGAGGACTTCCTAAATTGTTTAGTAATAAATTAGCAATGCGTAGTACTCGGAACCGTCGTGACTGTATGAACAGACGCATGCATCACACAAATGTTATGAAATTAATTGTAACTTTGTCTGCTGGGTTTTCGGTTCTACCACTGAACCCTACTTATAGGCTGAAGCTTGACACTTGAGAAAAGGTGGTTCGTAACCCACCATGTGGGCCGAATGTAATGTGCCTTGCGGGGTTTGTCGTCGTTGAGGATGTTGGGAGTATTACCACTGGGCCACTATTAACATCGAATCAACTGCTAATAGGATCAAAAGAGTGGTTTATTTGGGATCATTCACAAAAACAAAGTCATAGTCCATAGCAACAGTATGTAAGCAATATAATACACGATTTACCTGTCAACTACTTTTGAGGACCTCTTAAATTGTAGCTCTAGTTTTATAAGTAATCATTGATTTGTAATTGTGTCATAAATAATAATAAAACGCAATCTTGTTATGTAATTGGATCATTTACTTATTATACATAAGGAAGTTTTTAGCAACGATTTATAGAACCCGTATGTTAGTAATTATTTTGAGAGGAGTTTTGCAGATAATTAAGGTGTGTTAATGATATGCATATTTATCTACTTAAAATATCCCCTCAGGCTAGAATGATGTTAGTTTCTGATGGTCCAAGGAGTTATTTCGACTAATAATTACCTAAGCTCTAAGTCTGGTGTAATCTTGGTACTGTAGAGAATCAGAGGCCTCACCACGAGCGCGTGGTGGAAACATAACGTAAATACGTCGATTTCTTAAACGAAAATACAATTATCCTATAACATTTTAGTTAAATTGTTTGAGCTTACAACAAGTACCATCATATTTATATTTATTTATTTATTACATTTGGGAAAACAAACAGTTGTATATTGCGCATAAACAGCCTTGGCTTAAAATTAGTTTTAACAAATATACTACCCACATCATTTTCCACAGATTACTATGATAAATAATAAAAACAAACTGTTAACAAACGTGTACTGTCACTAACTTAATGAAAAAGGATTTAAAAGAGAAAAAAAATTAAATAAACGAAACAAATTAAAAAACAAAAAAATTGTGCGTGATGTATCATACAGGTCCCTACCCTATCAACAACAATAATAAATAATACATACATTGTGTAAAACCTATCTCCTAGGTTTTCCTACTATATGAATACATTCTTAAAATTATTAAACCATTAGGTATAATATGTGAAACAGGTATTTTTAATTTTAATATCGACGTATTTACGTTACATTATGATGATGGCTGGATAGATAAGGTACTTCATTATTAAAAAAAAAATGTTTATGCAGTCAACCGCACATCAGTGGTAAACAATTTACATTGACAGCCACACACATTGTCCCACCAGTAAAAGCAATTTTGGCAGTGTAAATGTTACCAGTATCTTGTCCGTTTGGCTGTAGACTGTAGGTATATTATGTACCTACCCAACTTCATCATTTGCCTGGCTTTTTCCCAACTATTTTGGGGTCTGCTTCCAGTCTAACTGGATGCAACTAGATGCCAGTTATATACCTTCCAACCTTAAAAGGTAAAGACACGACTGGATTTTACCACCTTAGTTGGTAAACCTAAGATTGCGTGTTAAAACTTAAACAATGAGCGATAAAAATTAATCTAGGTAATGTCAAGCTATTGAACTTTTGAATGTCCAGCAACGAATGGAAACCAGCAAAATTAGATTAACCTTAACTTAAATGTTTATTACTACGAGCCCTCGGGCAAATGCACTACTAACTAAATCAATGTAGAAATTCTAGTTTTTTGGTTTATTTAAGAAAATCTATCAAGGATTCTGGAGTTCGATTTTAGAGTGTTACTACGCATTATGTCTAATTCGTTCTCAAAATCAACGCAGTCAAATCTTATTTTTGAAATGGCTGGTGCTTTGTTCGTAATTACTTTGAACACATATATACATTTTTAAATAATTAAAGACCATGAAAATTTTCACCATCCATGGAAAAACAACCCATGCTTCGCCGACCCCAAAACAATTTGCAAAGGGGCAGGAGACTTATGATAAAGATCCATGTGGTTGATAGTGTGTAATGTTTCAGAAAAAATAAGTACACACTTTACAGGTAAGTAAGACATTAGGAATAGGACGTAAATAAATGACCTTAAAGAAGAAATGCGTGACTGCCGTACACAAACACGCATGTTTAAAACAAAAGGTTTTAGCTTTGACCCCGTTTGAACATTAATATATGTACTAGCACCTGGCGCTTTTACAGGAAAAATCTATAGAAAACGTTATTGGAGTGACGCCGAGAAAATCAGTATGCAGGTCACATTAAGATACAATCTAACTTTTACGGGCCATTTCTTGTTTACTCCATAAACGTTTACGTAAGATAATAAGGATTAATTCGATTTTAAAGCAATTAATCGACTGACTGATTTTTCTTTATATTTCCATTACTTTCTTCTAAGTGTCTCCGCAAGTCATGTATAAACTATCAATTTCAGGGCCGCAATGCTGGGTTTCTAAAAAAATGCTGTGGTGAATGATCCACCAGGTACAAGGAAATATCCTGGCGATAATGCTGACCTGCATCTATAATTACAAATACCATCGTTGGACTAGGTTCCCCTATGGTATCCCCGGGACACAATAATCCTATTTTATTACCTGGGACAAAAAATACCAATATTAATTTATATCTGAACACGGCAGGATATTTGTCTTTATATGGACCCATGTTGCTTGATCGACTCGAATCAAACTTGACAAGTCATTTGCACATAAAAAAAAACTTGATTAAATAACCAGCATATTTCCTCCACGAATCATTAGTAAATATGTCAACAGAAACATAACTGACCAACGGGGGTGTTACGTTACCATAGGGCTCTGCGGAGAATAACAATATCAACCAACCACTGTGGTAACTTAGCGACATTATAAATACAAGTGGCGGTGTGGCAAACGGCAGACGTGTGTTGTGATCGCTCGCCATAACGCGCCCGAAACGCGGGAAATTTGACAAGCAGCCATGTTGGTTTTGAAGGTGAGTTTATGGTTAGAAATTGACGCGAAAAAATTGTTGACTTTTCTTTTCGGGCGGGAAATTTTGACGTTTAGGCGACCATGTTTTCCAAAGTTTTTTTATTTTAGAGTTTCGGATTTTTTTTTAATTTAAAGTGTCTCTCTTTAGTGCCGGCATTGAGGTTTATTGTAAAAGTGTTTGTTATTGTACGAATTTTCTTGCAATAGTGCGCTAATATTAATTAACAAGGTGTGAGCCATTGAGTATTCAACGTTGAATACTATTAAGGGAATGTTCTGTGACCTTCTGATTTCTTATGGATACTTATTTATACAACGGTTGTTATTGGACATAGATTTAATCACGAGATCTTTAAGATAAGTTTTCTAAGTTAGCTTCTGTGTTCAGCAGCCATAAAGTTTCTTAGAATTTAGAAATCATTGGCAGCGTTTTGTCTTTTTCAAGCCAATATTAAGGTATTCGAAACGAAGTGCTTCCTTGTTTATTTATTGCATCACATTTTAATCATCTTTTACAACTCCAACAATAACAATGTACCTCGAAACACAACATCCCATGGCATAATTACAAAAATAATCATCTCAATTTTACCATAGTTTGGACTTATCAGCATCTCCAGCAAATTACCATGATACCATTACCATTTAGCAACAATAATTAGAACTTCAGAATTAATGTGAGTTTCTCACGGGGTTGTTGCAACTTGTAATGTAACACTTAGTGCTTATGCTCGTCCATTAGTGCCCAATGTGCAATGTTTAACGCAATGTGCTCTATTTCATGGAAAAGTGGTCTTTCTGTTAAGTGGTCTTTGTGTTCTTGTAGTGAGTTATTAGACATTAGAATAAACTGCCAGTTTGGCTTAATTGTTGCTGTTATTTTTAACTTATTGCGCAGTTTTTTTTAAATATAAATGGTGTCAGTAATTTCAAGTTAGAATTAAATTAGTTTTATAATTAACACTAGAAACGGGATACTTACCATGTCCACTGTTTGTTTTGAGTTCCCGATATTTCGGCGCTGTTGCAAGCACCATGATCACGGATAAACTGAAGTTATTGCGGGTGGGTTTATCCGTGATCATGGTGCTTGCAACAGCGCCGAAATATCGGGAACTCAAAACAAACAGTGGACATGGTAAATATCCCGTCTCTAGTGTGAATTATAATGTTAGTGACCATGACAGTTTAAAAACTTATAAATTAGTTTTGATTTTATTTTACAAGCTTGCTCTGTTGACTCTTTGGTCTAGACGCAATCGCTACTACTCATTGATGAACGTGAGGTCCTCGGCTTCATCCTAGCTCTAGCATAGTGATATTGGGTTTATTCATCAAGAATTTCTCAGTAGCAGCCTGACGTCTGAATTCGTGCCCGATTGGAGATGTTTACGTCTCATGTAATAGGCGGCGAGCCTATTGCTCGTCACTTAAATATAACTGGTAAAATTTTGGTGCATTAAAAGGTACAATAATTCAGCCTTTTGTAGATTACAGGCGTGATGTTTTGTATGCTATATATCTTGTTTTACAAGTGTTTGAACACATGGATGGACAACGGACGAAGTTTGCTAAACGCTTTGTTTAGCATAAATAGTCTTCTAGAACTTAATACACGGGAGCTATTGCAATTTGCACGATTTCTCAAACTCAGTATTGCCTCCATAAAGTTGACAACTTGATGAAATATCACAATGCATACCAACAGGTTATACATACCTAAGGCTGAGTACAGATAGTGGCGATTACGAGGTGGTCCTGATCGACCTAGATGATTTTATGATAAATTAGGTATCACTTTGATGTGCAATGTCGTGATGATCGAACGTCAAATGTAATTAATTTGCTGTTATTATTAAAAGATTCTTAAATCTTACTTGACACTTAGCTGCTCATTCTGTTTAGATAGTTGGCTTGCACTAAATCTTTAAATTGAAAAAAGTTTCATTATTTAATGTAAGGTCGCTTGTAGTTGAAGTATAGGAGTCTAGATGCACATTCTTACCTGCCTTTCCAACTATTATAAAATACTGTGAATTATGAAATATTTATTTACAATAACTACATACTAGCGTTACTTCCATCGCGTCAATCTGAACTCAGCCTAAAGGGAACTGAGAAGTAAACAAGTTTACGTAAATACGTGAACAAGGCCAGAAAGTAAGTTAAATTAAATTCTTATTGAGGCTAAATGTTTTCCGCAATATTATCATTTCGTTACCAAAAAGGACATCTTGCGATATTAGGTGAGATTGAAAGTGACAATCAGGTAATTAAGAGTTATGTGAATGACTTTTTTCTTGTTGTGAAATAAACTGCGCTGGTCGGGCGTTTTGGGGGACTGTCTCGTATATATTTTTTTACTTTCCAAAGTATCCTATTTTATTATTAGCCTCAAAAAAACACTATTGATTTTGACTAATAATATGGTTAAGGGATCATCTGGGAGACAAACTGATGGTAAATTTTCAATCATCCATTGAGTTGATAAACAAAAGCGCAAAATCAATGACACCTAAGTATGGGCTCAGAACAGGCTGATAATAGTATAATATACTACTTATACTATTATCAGCTAGGTAACTATTTTACATAGGGTAACCCTGAACGACAAATACTGAGACTGCAGTGATTCGGAGAGTTAGGTAAGCTGTGAACCCTGTCGAATCCTAGAGTTTAAAAAATACGGGGTAGTTACAAAATCTGTTTTATTATGACACAGCGCCGAATTAAAATAGTGTAAGCATATTTAGATACCTTAGAAGTACATATTTCAGGCTAAAAAATATAGAAAGAAATTAGTATAAAATGAATGAATGACAAAAACAACAACAAACAACAACAACAATGACAATGATGATGATGTGAATGATGATGGAGATGTATAGAAATGTTTTGGCAAATTGGTTTGATAATTATCAAACCAATTCGCCGAAACATTTTGCATACAATCGGTTGAAATTCCATCGAATAATATTCGACAAGTAATCTATTTCACAAGTTGTAAGTCGGAATGTAACACAAAAGTACGTGGGCGCGGTCGTTGCCAGTGTTGCTACACTCCGATGATAGACCAAGTTGCAGCTATTATAGCTGCTCGAGCTATAAGAGCCAAATTATTAGATCGCTGCTATGACGAGCGTAGTTATGGATTCTCTAACGAAGAACTACTTAACTTATTCATTTATTCTCGAGTGTAGCGTCCGAGTGAATAGAGTATTATAGGGGTAGACAGTTACGGATAGGTACAAATTGAATTCAAACTTGCGATTTCGCTTAGGAACTTACGGTGTAGAGACTTGGAAGCCAAAAGCCGAAGCTTGGACACATTTTCTACGTCCTTCTGAAGACACAAAGGAAAATATCGTGGAATTTTAAACATGCGAAGCTTTCGATAATAGGATACTAAAAAGAAAAGAGAAGATAGAAATAAAATATCTCGGAAGAAGAATTGATTAAGCATGCGTAAAACACTCTATTGCGACTTATCGTGAAAATCTTTATTAAATTAACAGACACTTCAACTGCTACGAAACCGGACAAGTGCAAATTGACTCGCGTGGAGAGGTTTCTGTACGTTAATTATCTAAATTCCGAAAGTTATTTTAAATCTGGCCCAAATTCCTATGTTACTTTTAATACCACAGATTCTTATAGGTTTTCCTGTAATTTGTAAGTAAAGAACGATTTTTGTTTTTTTCAAAATTTTCAGCCCTGTAGTTTCGGAGTTAAGGCCCCCCCCCCTTAACTCCGGCGGTAAATTTTCGCCTATTTTCTTAAATAATTTCAAAACTATTTATCTTAAAATTATAGAAAAATATATACATTTGAGATGCTCACAATGAGCCCTTTCATTTAAAATGTAACACGATATATGTAGTTTGCAAAACCTTTTTTTTTTCATTTTCTAATTTACCCCCAAAAGTGGCCCCGTGTTCAAAATTCATTAATTTACGTTACACGTCCGTCTTTGGGTCACTGAATTACATATGTGTACCACAACTCAATCGGTCCAATAGTTTCGGAGTAAATTGGCTGTGACAGACGGACAGACAGACACGCGAGTGATCCTATAAGGGTTCGGTTTTTTCCTTTTGAGGTACTTAACCCTAAAAAGGGTTAAATCAGTTGCAACACAACAACAAAATATGTATCAGTCCAAAACCTTGGCAAATGGATAATGATCCTAACTAACCGACAACGACAAACTTCACTAAGAACAAGAATTAGTTTAGTAGTAGTTATTACTAATATTTAAATTAGTTATTTACAATAATACCACAAGCAGAACGCAGTTTTGCTTAATAAGGATTCAAAATTGATCATAAATTG
Source organism: Eurois occulta (assembly GCA_950022335.1). Taxonomy (NCBI): domain Eukaryota; kingdom Metazoa; phylum Arthropoda; class Insecta; order Lepidoptera; family Noctuidae; genus Eurois; species Eurois occulta. The sequence goes on along the minus strand of OX465487.1, from coordinate 1,400,176 downwards.
TTGGACTATTTTTTTCATGGTCGAAATCTTTTTATGGCGCATGCGAATTTTTTTTCGATTCTTGAGCTCCCGTACAAAAGACATAAACGCATGTAAAGGTGTAAATTTTGGCTCATCTATTAAAACTAGTTTTGTTCATTTATTGAATGTCAAAATCAGTGGCAACTTTCAATTAATTGTATTATTTGCTTATTCACCAGTTGAAATGACTACGAATTTGGTGGGTTATCCTCAACTTTAATCACTGTTTTGTTGTTCATCTTCCTTTTCGGGAGGTTTTTCTCTTATTATTAAAAAATCTTAAGTCTTCCTTCCACAAGTTCCACGATGACGAAAGTAGTGCCAGAACTACTTCCTAACCTCAAAATCTATAGGCCACAAACCAGTCATTACTATTCTATGGACCAAGCAATCAGTATGCAAGTCTGGTCCATACAAATCGAACTTTACAACGTAACCCACTTCTGTTTACGTAACAAATATTTACAAAAACAATTGCGTTCCGTTTTACTTTTGTTTTAAATCAAGTTCAATTTTGACAATTCTCCTTTGCATACCAATATTGTATAGGCTGTTGACAATTTCACTGTTCTATGTTTAAAAAAAAGAAAACAATGAATTCAATGGCATGGCGCCTTTTATTTTTAAAATGGAAACTTGTGTTGTCTATGCCTGCTATGTGAAATCGGTTTTTCTCGGTTTTGTTATTAGATAATTATTATTGTAGTATTGTTTCGGTAATTATTGTCATTAGGTAATTTACTAAGAATATATTAGTGAGTTATGTTACTTATGTAGCATTATGCCTTTTTTACATTGTTATATTATAGCTGCGAATTCACCAAAACAGACATGGAAAACTTAAAACATTTTGTATACCCCACACACATTCTGATTTTATCAGAAATGAAATTGTATGCATTTCCGGGCTTTCTTAATTAAGAATATGAATTCCGACTGAATTCTGAGAACAATTCAGAATGTGTGAGTCCAGCCTTAGTCAATGCTAGCTTTTTCCCGAAGATTCACGAGCACATCTCTCCGATTTTTTTCCACGGGAACGGGAGCTACCGAGATGAAACGATCCCATGCCCTAACCCAGATGGTGGTGTACCTGTACGACAATTTTCATCCAAATCTGTAAAGCTTCTAACGCGTGATATGATAACAGCAGTCAGATATACCGGGTTAGGTCATTTCAATGTTAGTTAGTTTGCTTTAACTATAGGTAATTATTATTAGTTTGGATCTGCGCTGCATGACAGCTCTTCTTGTTTTAATTGCTCCACATATTTTTCAAAGCAGTTATGCTATATTAAACATTTAATAACAGATCTAACATTTAACTGAAACGTTGAAATACAACCAAGGCCAACTTTTATAACACCTGTCACACAATTAATATTATTTCTAGAAACTAAATTAAGACTCGGACTTTGAACACGCAATATTTTCTTAGCATTGGTCAATACAGTTCGTTTATCAATAAATACAATCTACAAATTATATTGTATTGCTTAAGTTATTGTTTTCGACAAAATAGTGAACGGCTTAGCGTGGGGTTTAGCACGGATATGACGAATTTCAGGAAATAGATCATGGGATTAATTGCACGAGTTTTTTTTTTGTTGTCTTTTTCGATATAAGGATATATGGTCATGGGTTTCCTAATATAGAGCAATAAAAAATTTAACCGGTGTGTGATTAATATATTGTTAATTAATAAGATATATTGGATTTTGGTAAAGTTTAATAGCTACTTGATCACTTTGATTTTGGAGGGTTATTTCATGGGTTCAGGTCCCTTTATTTAAAATACTGGTGTTCAGCTGCATCCGGTGAGACTCGAAGCCAATCTCAACTAATATTATAAAGAGGAAAGATTAGTACTTTTGAATGTTTGTAACGAATAAACACAAAAACTACTGGACCGATTTCAATAATTCTTTCACCATTCGGGAGCTACATTACCCAGACCACCGTGCGAAGCCGGGACGGGCCGCTAGTTTGTTATAAAGCTAGGCAGATGATGACAGATGATGGGTAAAACAAATATAGCTGCAGCAAAACATTTGAACTAAATTAGTTAGCAATCAAACTTATGTCATAACACTTAACCACAAGTGACAAAAGGGAAAAAAAAAACCAAAGGGAAAGGCAAAACCATCAAGTTGTTACATTTTTTTCAAATAATTACAATCACATTACAAAACTTAAAAGCCTAATTATTATTCAGAACCCATACGACGAGGTCCAATTATAAGTACCTACCTACCTACGAGTAACCGATCAACAAAATGATGTAAAAAATGACCTTATAATAGATTTGAGTGCGCCAAAATTAGGCCGTGGTCAGACAGTTAGACGAATTCAAATTACGTGCGACAGGCAAGCTGTGATTTAATAGTAGGCTGTTGCAATGTTATGGTGGTACGTGGTTTTAAACCTAAATAGTTCCATGTGTAAAACATGTTCGATGTTCTGATGTTTGGCAATAGGCTCGCCTTCTATGACATCGGACTTAAAGCATAACTGGCAAAAAGACAGTTTCTGAAGGATCTTTAAGCCGTTGAATCTTGAGATTATAAGTTTTTCAAAAACAGCATTTGTATGTTCAATTTCAATGGACTAAAACCATAAGCACTAATTTCGAGACAGCAGTATTTCTACATGTGTTTTTTTACAAGTAAAGTGCCTTTGAATTTGAATGACAACATTTTAACTAATGTACTCGAAAATTACGTCATTAATTCTTATAATATCTAAGTTATCTACGACTTTGAGCAATTTTAGCTTTGCAATATGTAATACGACTTTAAATATTTATAATACCTACATACATCGTGAATTGCATGCTATCTGATCTGACTTTATCAGTACCAAACAACAACATTACATATTCAATGACTCCAATATGCATACGACACGACAGCACAAACTAGACATGCCAGATTATTGTCTAACCGTCTGTACACACCCTTACATCTCATTTAACGCGCACTATAACCACATTCTTAGACAAGTATGCAATGTGAAATAATATCAATATTAATGAATGAGTACTATTTGATATTGCTGGTTGTCACCTTGATGAAGCCATCTGTAGGTAATGAAAAGCTGATTTCCGTGAAGCTTCGAGCATTTTGTACCTAGTAGAACTTACTTGAAACAAACAAGGAATGTCTAAGTAATTATGCAAAGACACCAGCTGTTAAGTTCTCGCAATTAAAAATGTTTAAGATTTCACGAACATCAAATTTTCTTACGTGTTTTTGCATTTTGCAGGTCAGTGTTAGGTTGTATATTGATTAAAACTTTTGCTGGCTACTCTGGTACTTCCACCTTAAGCAGTTGGTCCCGGCTGTCATCCGTAGGTCTTTGACGATCATTACGGGTAATTAGCACAAGCCCGAAAGTCTTACAACCAGTCTGACCAAGAGGTATAGTGTTACCCAGTACATGGCTTGGAGACCAGATAGGCAGATGCTCCATGTGAGAGACAGTAGTATTCAGCTGCATCTCATTAGACCGGAAGCCGTCCCAAAGATAGTTTGTAAAAGTCTAAACTATGAGTACTGAGTGAAGCTTCGATAGTTATACGCTAATTTGGCATATACACTTTGTCTATCCATGTTGCGGTTGCATACCGGGGGCGGTGAACATAATCGATCATTTGAGCACTTGGCCTATTTACTAACTTATTGCATAAAATGTATATGTAGGTACTAAATGTTTCTAGTCTTATCTAGTACCTGTAGCTTAGACATGAAGTTGATTGTATCTAACATACTGCTAAATTTCACGCCTTTTCTCTCGGAAGGGTTAGGTAGAGGTTTTAAACTCAGTATTTCCACATTTTGCAAGCTATTTTTTTTTTCGGACATTGGTCCATTGGTCATTGGTAATAGGGCCGAGTTTTTCGTACCTATTGTATTATATACCTCAAAGTGAATATCAATGCGCTATTCACCGACTTTGTTAGTGTAGGAAATGGTGCTAAGCCTTACAAATGTCCTGAATCTTACATAAGCACTAAATCTATCTAGAATCTAGACAGCTATGTGTTACACATCTATAATGCCTGACTGGCGACTAGTTTGTCAAGAATTAATCGTTATTATACTTAATCAGTGGGTAATGGAATACTTGATCGATTTTCACTTTGATTTTCCGAAGAAATTAATTATGGTACGTGAAGCTTCTTGTTTGATTTCTTCTGGGTATCTAGTTTTGAAATGAGTGTTATTACCTGTGTTACATATATAAATAAACGCACACCTTTTTGTAATGCCTCGTCCACGTGCATACATCTGGGGGACTAAGAGGGTCGCTTTAGCAGACTCATAATTATGATAAAAATTATGAATCACGTTAAAATTCTTAAAATGGTCACAGTCACAGTTAATGTTGTGAATTATCATTTTGTGATCATTTTACTAATTGTATTTACACGCACGCTGGTTGCGATTACTACTACCCGATCTTTCTGAAGAAACCAAGTTGTTTTATGACTCACATAAAACATCTACTCATTCACCCGGTTTCAAAAGATTAATCAATATTTTAACTGAAATAGGCAAAGAGATACTTTTAGGCGCCACGAATGACTAAACACGTTTAATTAAACGTATTTAAAACAACGCGCTGTTACTGCAAACGCGCTTGAATATTATAGAGACGGAATGACGTTTTAAAAATGTTTAGCATTATAAGTGTTTAGTGATTCGTGGTGCAAGCGGCGCTAAGATTCGGATCTGTTTGATCCTTAATAACTTTTCAGCCGTAGCTATAAGGAAGTAAATAGCTCTCAAGTCTAAAAGCTACCTCTTCAAATAAAATAATACCTAAATACTAAACTTATTAGATACTAGCTGGACAAAGATATTTATGCAATGTTATGACAGTGATCACAAAAGGCAAGATCAAACATTTTTATCTTTTTGCGTCGGTAGTATATGAATGATAGATTGTATGTGTGTAGGTAATTAAAATATTACGTGCAAATATTTTAATTGGATTCTGATCGAAATGGTCCATTTAAATCCATATTGTGCATAGTTCCTTTAATCAAGGATTTTCCTATTTTTTCTTTCAATACAGATACTTAATTGATTTTTGTTGAATTCAGAACCGGACAGGTAATCGAACTTAGGATCTCAAGGTTTAGAGATTCTCTGTTTCCAGCGAAGATAAAGAGTGCTATATACATTAATAGTCTTAAATCATGTAGTTCTGTGCAACTGGTATTTAAAAACTCTACTTTTAACATTCACTTAATTTTAGAAGAAGTTATAATTGACCATAACCTTACAGATTTTTGTAAATTATTTTTACATCTGAAGACTCAAAAATAATAAACTTTATAATTGTTTATTTATAAAAAGGGGACCAAAATTAATTTCCAATTACCAATACACTTAACATATTATAACAATAAACATGGTATCTTTGACCCATATTTGCTAAGTCCGGACATGCCCAATGCGTCATAACCACGACAAAACCGCAAATAGTCTATCCACAATCTATACGTATCCTTAATCTTCATACATGTTGTAAGTACAAGTAGCGTAAGCATTTCCATCATGTTTTAATCATAAACCAATTTCCACTTACCACGAGCGATATTAATTTTATATACTTACATTGATATATAACTTGTATATAAACAAAGTATCGTATGTCCGCGTTGACCACAAGGCTAAGTCGCTAAGTTGGGACATTCTCTCTGGACACAGTACAAAAATATAGAGCAGTATCTCAACTAGATTTTCGTGATTGTTGTGATCATTAGTATTACCTACATCATGCCAGATAACAGGCGAAAGTTTTCCTCAACCTTACCTCTTTCATCAGGCCTGTATTATTATGTTCAGGTCTGTATTCTCCAAAGAGGCCGGCCGAACGAAAGAGGTAGAGAACCGTTCACTTCCATAATTACTATTTCTTCATTTACAAGTCATGTGGTGATGAGGTTAAAAATCGCCCTTAAGGGTTGAAAGTTTTCATACAAACTGAAGGGGAATTTCCAAAAAACCCGTGCGTCGATTCGATGTTGGTCTACTGTTTATTAAATATACTGTACTGTGGGCGTCAACTCGATTTATCGACTCAGTTTCTTGTGTCATTACTTTGCCAAGAATTTGCAGGAAAAAATATATAGGTACACTAGTTGTTGCAAATTGTTCGAGAATTTTGTCCTAATAAAGCTTTTGATGGCGTCAGAAGCTGTGTTTTGTAATTTGTAGACATAACTTTGCTTATAGACGCGATAGTCTGCTTGTTGTACCACTTTTCGACGTCGTGGTTAGGTAGAATAAAGCGCACATGTAAGTTAGGACGAAAGAATAAAGAAACTTTTCTCTATGTTAATCTATCTGAGATTGATAGTAATGTTGCAATCACCTCGTCCTAGATTTCTATTTGAGGAAAACTGGAGGGTACGTATGTGAGATTTCTACAGTCGCTCCATGGAAAATACTGTTACTCAGCTGCATCCGTTTAGAATGGAAGGTGATTCGGGATCACAATATAGTGGGAAAAAGGTGGTGGTACAGATGATGATGTAAGTCTCCGATGTCTCCTATTGACTAATCCATTCAGAGACATTTAGGGGGTAGCTCCAAAATTATCAATGTAAATGAAAGCTCTGCAAAATATAGCACGATACATAATTATAAACTTAGTGGCGTTACTTAAAAACGTCGTAACAATATTTCAATTAACGACGAACACTCCCTTTTGGATCCACTTACACCATAATGTAACAAACAACAATATAATTACTTAGTACAACCTCCAATTACACCGTAACGAGCAGGCAGCGATTACCCAACGGTTACGCAACGACAACGCAGCGGCAAGATCAAGGGCACTCACTTTTAACTGTTCGAAATAACTTAACGCTGTTATTTTTTTGTAATGTTGTGTAATTTAAAGTGTTATACGGTCCGTGGTTAGGTAGTAAAAAACTAACGATTAATCTAATAATGTTGCGGTTTATCTTGTTTTATTTTTACTTCCGAAATTACCGGGTATTTTGATTTACATATTTACAGACTCTTTATAATAAGTAATGTGTAATGTAATTGAAGGCTAAATAAACTTTTTAGATCAAAATCTTTTTCATGAAATGGCAGTACGCCTCGTTACATTTCACTAAAGTATTCCTGATCTCTGATAGCCACCCACTGTTCCTGATTAACTTAATTATTGCCAGTAAAGATATTAATATGCCGTGTAGGTATAATAAGCCCTAGAATGCAACCCTGTGGAACACCTCAGAAATTAATCAAATCTCACCAAAATTCTCTATCTTTCCAGACTCTAATCCTCTGCGCGGTGTGGCTAGCAGTCCACTGCCAAGGCCCCAACGGACCCACCACCACTCCAGTCCCTATCCTCAAGCAAATCAACAGACAAAACGATGACGGCTCCTACAGCTACGGTTACGAAGCCGCTGATGGATCCTTCAAGATCGAGACGAAGTACCCGAACGGTGACGTAGCTGGGAAGTACGGATATGTGGATGAGGATGGGAAGAATCGGGAGATCTCTTATGGAGCCAGCAGTCAGAGAGGTTTTGAGCCTGAAGGTAGGATTGTTGTTGTGTTAGCTGTTTTGTTTTTACGTGATTTGAATTTCAGATAACAGCTGTATTTTAATGTGAAGTATCGTAATTAGAGAAACTGCCAAGTAATGTATTATCACTTGCTTCGGTGAAGGAAAACATCGTGAGGAAACCAGCAGCAGCAGCCTGAGAGATATTTCTCGACGGCATGTAAAGCCAAGTCAGAGTTTCATGGGCCACATAAAAACTCTGAGACCAGGTTAGGCACTAACCACACGATAAAAGAAAAAGAGAAGCCTTTTGCATTAAACCTAAATCTAGATTACATACGGAAACCATAGATATATGAAGATATTTTGCTGATAGTGAATAGCGTCTAGACTAATTCAATAAGTAAACTTGTCAAGTTAATCCAATTAGCCTGCAACTACTAGAAAATCACAATCTGAAAATTTTTGAATATGTGGATAATTCGAAAACCCTGGGGCTTAATGTTTAAATCAGATAAAAGTTCAAGATTTTGCTGCGTATATGTAAATAAACTCACATATTCGCAAAATTAAAATGTCGAAACAGAAATCACTCATCAATTATGAATTTCCTCAACAATTAGCTACTGTATCCGTAACCTGCGCTCAACAGCTGAGCACAACTGGAGCGGTTACACCATCGCTCTATAATTCACGGCATGGGGCAATCCACAGTTCGTGGTGTAATGTTATGGGCGTCCGACGGTAGCCGATGATTTGTCATTTATAGATCTGTGTGGAGTAATGGGTATTGAGTCAATATTAGATACTAATGGCACATCATATAATCGCCTATTTGATGTATGATTCCATTTGGATAAGAACTTCAATAGTTGAATAAGGATGATTAGGCAAAAACTGGAAGGTACGCCGTCTTCTTATATTTAAAATTCAATTTTGTAAAACAATTTTAATACCCAATGACATTCAAGCGCTAGAAGATCCTTGTTAGAATTCTCGATTCCTACCAGCTTCCCTTTGAAAAATGGCACAGTCAGTATTCTATAGACTAATAATATAATCACATTAAAGATATACAGGGTGAAATTTACCTCTTACAAAAATTGACCCTTCGCTACTGGTAGATGTATGTACTGAACATTTCGTGAAAAAACTGCTCATATACGCATGGTATGTTTTGGGATGATATGGATTTTAAATCTAACAACTCATATAAGTGATACAGCATAAAACTTCTGATGTAATAAACAATGAAAGTTGACATCGTGGTGTGACCGTCATACAAACAAAAGCAACAGTTTGATTTCATTATTGCGTATGTTGCATGATAAGCACTAACATTATTGATGATGCTATCGCGTCGTAACACAATCAATTTGTCGACTCTACAGATTGTTCAACATATACTATGGTGTAGGCTCAAATTGAACAACAGAATAAAATGAAACTCAAAGCGTTAATTTTTAATGAACCCGTTAAAGACTTTTGAATTGTCGCAGAGTCTGTCAGTTAAAAACAAAAAGATGAAGTTAGTAATTAGCCATTCCAAAGCGTAGACTTCTTCGAAGGAGCAAGAAACTCCATGCACACACTCTTTTATATTAATCAATTAGGTTTTGATCGACAAACGTAAAGATAATATGGCTAGAAAAGGAGTGGTAGAGTGATTACTGAGATTGAATATTCCAGGTGTTTATGAGAAGAAATAAATTAGGATAAGCGCAAAATGATGATAATGATGATTAGGTTGTGAAAAGTCATTTCAGTTTCAACTTGTGTCCTAGTGGTTCTGGAGAGGTGCATAGTGCAATGTCCTTAGGGGAGAAATGAGTAACTGCTGGCTAGGAAACTGTTTTGAGTTTTGAATTTGAGTAATTTTACCGAAGGGCAATAGTCATTTACGGGCTAATTAACAATTATTATTATGATAGAATTAAGAGAGCTTATCAAATTAAAGACGAATCATGTTTAAATAAATTACCGTTGTTGCAATCTTAAATTACTTTTAGCAAGTATTAGGTAAGCTAATCTTCTAGTTAGCGAGAATTATGTAGTTAGTTGGGTTATCAGGGCGTGAAGGTTGCTGCCAGAGTGCCAGTTGTAGGGTAATTGCGAGATATGGCATATGAGTGTTCTAGTCCAAGAGTTTGTTGTTCAGTTTGGTTAAAAGTGTGAAAATTGTATTCAATTTTCGTTAATGATGTTGCAAAGAAAAATCAATTGCGATGTTTGCAAGCGATGACTAAGATCTATAAGAAAATATCACTGAATTTGTAATTTTAAATAAACATTAGCAATCGTTTTGTTGGGGCTTGAGTGCATCTTCAGATATTACAACCTGAAAAAACTCTTTCAGAGGTATTTCAAATCAACCTACAGAAAGAACTACAACTCTATTATAACTTCAATTTCTCACAAACCCTGTCGCCTTCCAGGTCCCGGCATCATGGTCCCCCCACCAACGCTTAACAACCAGCATTCCAATAACGCGCTCACCGACGGCCAAGAAGACGATGGCCAGTACCGTGAAGACCCCAGCATCTACGAAGACCCGAAGTACAACAGCCGTGCTCAGCCACGACCAGCCCCTATCAGGCAGTACCACCAACCAGCTGCCCCTGCTCCTGCAAGGCAGTACCAGCAAGCAGCACCTGCACCAACTGCGGCTCCAGCTCCTCAATACCAGCAGCAGAGCCAGTTCAGATCAGCTCCCCTATACACCCAGCAGACCAGCCTCTTCAACCAAGGGCCCCAGCAGTTCCCATCTCAGAACAATTTCCAGTCTCAAAATCAGGACTTTCGTCCGCAAAGTCAGGTGTACCATCAACAGCCCCAATTCTCCTACCAGGCGTATACTCCTCAGCCATACCAGAATTTCCAGACTCAGCAGAGTTTCCAGCCACAGCAGTATCAGCAGCAAACGCAGCAGTACCAGGGCCAGAATCAGAATTTCAACGCCTTCTTCGGCCACCCGGCCCAGAACTTTGACCCCAGCTCTGGGTCTTATTCTATTAACTATACTGGTAAATGATGGGCGGGTTGTTATTTGGCTGTTGGAGGGTGTGCTAGCTTTTATGTTAGTGGGATAGACGATTCATGGTTGACTGGTCTGGCTTACTGAAATAGCTTCACGTTTTTCCGTAGATGGAAAACAAAAGAAAAAATGCATTTGATATTTTCAAAAGGGCTGCTGATTAAAATATTTAAGTATATAAAGGCTCAGCAGAATATAGGTATACTGCATATGGATACGTAGAAACGATTTAAAACTTCAGTAATTTTTTTCTGCTTGCCCGTTAAATATGCATCGTCTATGCCAACATTAAGGGCTGATTTTTCAGTGGTCAGTAAACTTTTATTGAATCATTGATTTTATTCTATTTTCTTTAAGTTGGCAAACCGCCATATTTATTCTTCAGAGTAATCTGACCATTGAAAAATCAGTAATTACTTCAATAAATATTTTGTACAAAATATTGAATATTTAAAGGGTACCTCCCAAAGTGACGAACGACACCTTTTTTACGATTTTTGTATATTTTTAGTACTAGTCAATTATATTGGTGTGTTTTGTAAAGTTCTGATGGAAGGAGCTTTAATCATACGGAGTGGAAGGGACACCGACGCGAAAACGGTTACCACGTATTCAGTAGGTACACTCATACTCATACTTTCGCGTCGGTGTCCATATTCAGTACAGTCATACTCATACTTTCGCGTCGGTGTCCCTTCCACCCGTATTGTGACTAACAATTTCAATTAAATTATTTATTGTATACTTCTCTATTATAAGGATTTAATGATACATTTTTTATAAATAATATTATGCATTTTATACGTTTATATTTTTATGTACATATTCTTATTTATATATTTACCTAGGCTTCTATTTGATTTATTCATCAGTTTCTAGTAGTATTAAATCAACGTAATATTATTATGTGTATGTATTTATGTAAGTTATATTTATTTATTACGTTACTTACTCCTATCGGTACATAATATGATACAGTTAACTGACATACCATTGCAGTTTTATTTGACGATTATAATATTTTTAAATATATTTTTAACAATCTACAGTTAACAATATTTTGTAGTTATTTACTTATATGTACATATAACATAAGTATTGCAATGTGAATAATTCAAATATTACTATAATTTTGGTAACACATTTACTACATACAAAGAAACATAATGTTTATTTGATTGTTTTTGTTGAACTGTCCTCCAAACTAGCAAATTTAGTAAGATGTTCTGGAATATAATTTACACATTTGTAAACGAAAATGTATGACAAACAAGGCATTATGCAGCCAGGCTGTATCAGCTAGTCTTTGGCAGCCAACCTATTGTAACGCAGGCACTTATTTATGGCAGCTTATCTGCGTACTTCAGATTGGCTGATGTTACTAGCTGAGAGTCTTTTAAAGCCGCTTGCACAATAATTCACAAATGCTCATTTTTACTAAAAACGAAGGGATTGATTTATCAACGCTCGGCTCCGTGCATTTTTTTAGGCATTAAGGTCGTAGCGCCATTGTATTATATTGCCGCGAAATTCATTTTGTTGCACTTTGCCGTTCAGTAGTTAGGCGGTGTGTTGAACAAAGTATGATTCGCGACCGAAACACGTATGCCTTTAGACAATTATAATCATTAAAATCATGTAAGTCCTCTAAGAATCCCATTGAATGACTATTACTTGAAAAAGTCTTTGTTACGGTGGCGAATCATATTTTAATCAACCTGCTACTGAACTGCAATGAATTTCGGGGTCTACCCTGGCGCTCCCAAAATCCTCCTAAATTTAGATGTCGCACATTGCCAGTGGAACTGGGAATCAATTCAATTCAGTATTTGTGTATCTCTGTCAAAAGTTGGCGAAATTCAAAATATTTAGTATTCGATTAAACTGCAAGCAGCATTAATAAACTGCCGATTGTGTTATTTGCCTTATATTAAAATCTTAGCAATTTACTTCAAAAAGACTTGCTTTTAAATACATTAAGGAAAGTAATTGTTATAAGTGTTTCAGTTATCAATCTATTGTACTCAATTTAATGTCAACCAACATAGAACGAAGTTCTAAAACGATATTGGTTTTTTTTAATAACCGTTTATAACAATTCCATAACAATATTGCTGCAATAGAATTAGCTACTTGTACAGTTAATATATTACCAAACGATCCTTAAATAATATAATAAAACCATAATAGTACCTTACAACGAAATAAACATTCAATAAACGAACACGATGATTTCAAAATGTCCACTCGTGCGAAATACTACGTGTGCCGATTGTAAATATATGATTAAATAAATTATTATGTAATAAAAAGTGTGTTTCCTTTTATTGTCGTGGAGAAAGTGGACTAGTTGCATTGGTCAAAGTATTTGTCATGCACATGATCAAATAGGGAGTGATTGCAATTTAGATCGGGTTTGCTATGTGGATGATGTCATGTGTTGGGGATGAGGCCAGCGGAACTTCAATTTTCCATTTCCTGATGTTATTGGTGTTATTCTGGCATTGTTTGGTAGTTCCCTATCCTATTATATAATGTCTGTTTAGTATTTTTTTTTAATTTACTCACTGGTACACAACGGACAGCCTAAGCGGAGGAGCTCGTGGCTAAATAAGAACAGTCGCTCGGGTCGATCTTTAGGTTAAGCCGTGCTTACCTAGGTTGGTCTGTGGATGGGTGACCACTCATTTCATACCGAGTTTCCTCCGTGCCTCGGAAAGCACGTTAAGCCGTTGGTCCCGGCTGTCATTTGTATTTGTGTGTGTCATTTGTGTCCGGCTCCATGTAAAATACTGGTATTCAGCTGCATCCGGTTAGACTGGAAGCCGACCCCAACGTAGTTGGGAAAAGGCTAGGCAGATGATGACACAACGGACAGCCTAACCCGATGGGTCTAAAATCATGCGAGTTTCTTATGCAACGAAAAAGAGTCCCACAAGGGGATTATAAAAAGAATTAAAGTATGTATTAGAAAATATAATTAATAGCACAGCGCTGCAGAATAGCTAAATAAATAGTTATCACTTCCTCAGAAAAGTTTACCATCAGTACTTCAATAAAGTTATGTACCGATTGAATTAATGATTAATAATTTAACCATTCTGAAAGTAAACAACGAACTTAGAAAGGTGGCTGGATCTGTCTGGATGCGGACGGCGGACAGGATGTAGTGGCGCAACTTGAGAGGCCTAAACAATACAAATGGATGGAATGGAAAGGTTTAAGGAAAATATAAAGTGTATGTATGTATGTCTAGGGCACTTGAATGTGGATTATCATCAAAGAGGTTGGAAGTGGGCCGAATGCGGAAAAAATGTCTAAAATTCATCTGCTACCTAATTGGCTATAAAAGTAGAGAAAGACTAAAGAAACGATGAGTAATAACAATTTGCAACTGATGAAGCTACTGAAGGTAACAGAAACTTTCAGTAGCGCCATCAGGATGGAATTTGGTGTGGACAAATGTGCAGTCATGCATGTGAAGCGAGGGGAGATTATGGAATCCGTGGGAACTCAACTCTCGGATTCCATACACCTTAGATCCCTCTCCTCAACAGAAACCTACAAGTATTTGGGTATGTCGGAAGCATTAGGTATCAACACTGCCGACATGAAACAATCGTTGAGGGAGCGCTTTTTTGGTCGCCTGAATAAGGTCCTAAACAGTCTTTTGTCAGGCGGAAACAAGGTGCGCGCCTTCAACGGTTGGGTCATGCCGGTTTTGATGTATTCTTTCGGCATACTCAAATGGACTCAGACGGAACTTGATGCCCTGGATAGGAGGGTCCGCTCACTGCTGACCGCAAATCGGATGCATCACCCACGGTCGTCGGTGATGAGACTGTATATCCCGCGGAAGTGCGGGGGTCGTGGCTTCTTAAATGCTAAGACCCTGCACAACCGTGAGGTATGCAGTCTCAGGGAATACTTCCTAGAAGCCGACGTGGGTATGCACCGAGATGTGGTCTCAGTGGATAAGGGCCTTACCCCGCTCTCCCTGGCTAACGAGAACTGGCGCAAGCCTAGAGTATTAGACACTAATGACCGCATGGAGGTATGGCAGAGCAAGGAGCTGCACGGGCGCTTCTATCGGGCCCTACATGGGCCCGATGTAGACTTCTTAGCGTCCGTATCTTGGCTGCGTTTCGGTGACCTCTTCGGGGAAACCGAAGGTTTTGTCTGTGCAATAATGGACGAAGTTATGATGACGAATAACTACCGGAAATACATTGTGAAGGATGGCACGGTTGACATATGTCGGGCATGCCACCGTCCAGGAGAATCGATTCGACACATTATTTCTGGGTGTTCTCATCTAGCTAACGGAGAGTACCTGCATAGACACAACCTCGTTGCCAGGATTATCCACCAGCAACTTGCTTTGAAGTACAACCTTGTGGAATCAGAAGTGCCATACTATAAGTATGCGCCCGACCCAGTTCTCGATGATGGTAATATCACGTTGTACTGGGATCGACCTATCGTCACTGACAGGACTATTGTTGCCAATAAGCCTGACATTGTGGTGATAGATCGATTGGAGCGTCGCGCAATGATTGTTGATATAACGGTCCCGCATGACGAGAACCTCGTGAAAGCAGAGAAAGATAAACAATTCAAATATCTGGATCTGGCTCGCGAGGTTGTCGACATGTGGGACGTGACTACAGCAGTCATTGTGCCGATAGTCGTGTCAGCCAATGGCTTAATAGCCAATAGCCTCGACCAACACCTGAGGAGGCTCTCGCTGGGCAGCTGGATCAAGCGCTTGATTCAGAAGGCAGTTCTTCTGGACACGGCTCGTATTGTTAGGAGGTTCCTCTCTCAAGAGCCCTGACCACCGGTAGCTCGGACCCTGTTCCCGATGCCGGTGGGCTACTATTTTTTATATTTTTAAATGTTTTTTTATATGGTTTTATATTCTAATATTTAAAAATATAATTAATGTGTGTAAAGATAAATAAAGGAATAATAATAATAATAAATAATTTATTTCCTTCACAAAAAAGTTCATATTATAATTTGCAAATAAATGCTACGAACACTATTATGTACACAAAAGTATTAGCATCTGGAGCCGAACTAGGAGGAACCTGTATTTCGGCTTACAGCGCCAACCCCCTCGAGATACATTAGGTTAAATTTCTTATATGCTTGCATTTATATAAGGTTTTATTACAAGGTTTTATAATAGTGGTGGTGTGGTCCTCTCTTTGAGTGTTATGGTAGGTGAATGAGTGAGTGTGAGAGGGTGTGTCTATAGTTGAGTGTGAGTGTGTTATGTGGCAGTTTATGAGTGGACATATTCATGACTGAGATGCGGTGTTGTGAGTATATATAATAACATAAGTGTGTGTTAGCTGTCTATCTTGCTACGGTTAGAAGCTGCTCAGTCTCGTCACAAGTGAGACTTTGTAGGTATTCCAATACTTTTCTCTTACAACGATCTGTACTGAGTGGGTATATGTTAAGAGTGGACTGTGTGAAGGATGATACGACTAGAGCTCAGATGACGGGTAATAGAGAAGTATGGAAGAAGAAGACATGATACGACGATTCCAAATAAATTAGGATAAGAGCAAAAGAATGGTGGTACTTCATGATTATCAGATTTATTCCAAGAATGTTACTGCTAAGACTACTTTAAACCTTGAAGTTTTCTGATGAAAAACCATATTTAACATCTTTATATGGGTTATCCACAAGTGTATTGAACTCTGACCTTTTAAATCGGGCGCCTTATTTTGAAAAGTAAAGTAGGTATGACAATAATTATAAGGGCGTTAACAAAACTGGTAATGCAAGTGTTGAAAGGAAATACCGTAGGCGGCTTCTATATCCGGCTCGCGAGCGGGCGGCCTTACTCCTTACTCACTCGGGCCAAATATTTGTGTTGGAGTGTTATGGAATGATTGATATTTCACGGTTTTTTGTAACTATGATTTGATTAAATTGCGTTCTTTGGTATATTTCTTATTAGCGTTAATTAGGTGGGCCGTTTCTTAAATCATCACTATCTTCATTTTATTTCATGATTTTCCCCGGTGTTATCATTGTTTTAAAAAGAAGAGAAGAGAAAAAAGATAATAATAAAAGAGTCCTCTCTTTTTCATAGCTCCTGTTTTAGCTCCGATGGACATGACCAGACGTTTTTGAGGCAGGACTGTTTTAAAACGAGACAGTCACCCAGGGAAGACAGTGCTGTGATTGATTTCAGCGACGTAGTGTACGATATTTTAGGTAGTGAGGTCAAACCCAGATGCGTGACTTTGAATAATTTATGTCCGTTCCACTGCTCTTACAACGGTGAAGGAAAACTTTTGGATCTCCGTATTTCCTAGAACCAAAAAATCGAAGACATGAGACATCTATTTAATCAACTCTGTCCCTTTTCACAACCCTGTTAGTACTATGTAATACTATGCCCTTTGGTAAGACCGGTTGTCAGACTTTCGGGCCACTGACTACCTGTAACGACTGTCAAAGATCTACAAATGACAGCCGGGACCAACGGCTTAACGTGCTTTCCGAGGCATGCAGGAAACTCGGTACATAATGGTTGGTCACCCATCCACGGACCATAGGCAAGTGCAACTTAACCTGAAGTTCGACCGGAGTGGCTGTAATAATTTAGCCACGAGTTCCCGTTTCCCAAATTCAATTAAGTAATTACCCCAATAAATCAAAATTCATTATTAAATAAAATTACGTTAAACTAGGGCAAAATTAATCGCAATTCATTAACTGCTCTCTGTTGCATAATGTCGTCAAAATGTCAAGTGTGAGTCTGTCGCAAGGTTGGATCAAGTTACGACTAAGTGATGATAAGTAATATGATGTTGATACAGTTCTTACTTTTATGAGTCCAAGTTGCAATCTTACTAACTTAGCATTTTAATAGATATGTAAATGTTTATAGAGTTGTTTTTACGGTAAGTGATACGAGTATTTGGCATTTTAAATGCAGCTTTTTTGGGCAATAACTTAAGTTTGCAATATTTTATGTTGAACAGTAGTTAATACCTAAGACATTTTAATACGGAAATATGTATAATACTAATAAATGAAAACTTGCACGCGCAAGGCAGAACACCGGCAAGATGGTCAGACTCAAACAATAAGGCTGTTGGAGGCAGCCTGTACCGTGTGGTTCACAATGCAGGAGACCGAATGGCTTGGAGACGTGTTAGGTGTGGTTGCCATCCTAAGCAATGAGGGAACGACAAAGAAGACGCAGAACTAATGAAAACTTGAGTAAACTTAACGCTCTTTATTCAGACTTCCGTACTATTAATGAATACCTAAGCAAAGCTGTCTGACGGACTATCTTTGAATTTTTCAAGCTGACAGTTGAATGAAATTTAGTCATAAGGTATTCTTCATCTCAGAATTAAGTACGTTCCATAATTTCCGATCTACACATGGGCGAGGACATGGGCAAAACAGCTTCTTGTTTTTTCTTGTCGAACGACTTGATTAAATATCTTGGTCCCAGTATGTGGCCACGTTAGTCGCGGCGTCTGTGGCGTCTTTAAGGTCCCCTAAAGTGCAGGTGTTGGGACACTACGGACACTCCAGCAGGTGGGACATCGTCTGGTCGGGAGCACTGCATTCACACTGTGTGGCGGAAACATCTTTAATTCCCCATTTTGCCAAATTGTGTTTACAGCGGCCTACTTGGGCGCAATCGGCAAAAAAACTACTAATAATTAATTGTACAATATCGTCCCTTCTAATTTTAACCAGCTTCCAAGGTAGATGATAAAGCCATCTTAAATATACTCATGGGATCTCATGACTATACTTATCGTTTCAATATTGTGCTTCAAGCAATTAGGTACTCGTATCAATAAAATCCCACATTCACCTCGAAAGGTTTAACGACAGTTTTTTTTTTTTTTTTTTTTTTTTTTCACACAGCACCATCTAGTCCCAAGCTAAGCAACCTAATGCTTGTGTTATGGGAGCTAGATGGCTGATAAACTACATATATACATTTTTAAGTTATTTTAAGAATGTTAACAGTTACATCCGATTCATAAAGACCACAATAAAATAATTTAAATATTCATTATCCGTGACAACTTGACCTTTTTAAACCATGCAATAATAAAAAAAAACTTGTCTTTTAATATACATTGCAGTACTTCCGAAACCTCATATCAAGTAATTCAGGTACACTGGTGCACATACATAAAAGGTTTTATTGAAATTACTGAAGATTTTTGAACGATTTAGTGGTTTCACCAGCAGTAAAAGTTGTTCACAATGATTAATTCCATGTCAAACTAAAAATGTCTACCCGTTTTCAGATATTTCCATCGCAACTTATACAGGGTGAAACCGTGGAAGGGAAACCGACGCACAAACGGAATGATGTACTGAATGTCCCTTCCACCCTGCCATGTATAATACGTATTTAAGTACATTGGCTGAAAATACTATGTGGAATATTTAGCCCTTATGTATTGACTCAAGTTGTTATAAATTACAATTTGAGTCACACAACCCATTCTGAAAGAAAATAAAATATATATCACTTTACAAAATTAAATATGTTCGTTTCTCTAAAGCATACAAATTGTAGAGAAATTTACATTAAGAGAAACACGAATAATTTCTATAAAATTTAATTTCTTTATCAATGATTGCTCTAAACTTATACTGTCATTTACGGGATATCTTTCGTGATTGTTCATGATTTTGAGCTCCCGATATAAGTATAAGTAGTTTTTAGTAGTGGTAGTGTTAGCAGTAGTAGTAGTAGTAGTAGTGTAATAATAGTATGAGTATAAGTTTAGTATTAAACCGTGAAACCTTAAAACAGCGAATGATTGTTCTATTAATTAATTTGCTACTTCATTATTTTGTAAAGAGAAGGGATAAAAACACTACTTTTGAGCATACGGAACTCCGACTTTCATGTAGGGAAAATTGTTACTGGGATTTTCCAACAGGAATTTTTCCGCAGCAGCCTGCATTCAGGATTTGTGCCCGTTTGATAACTAGCCCCCTCCCGGGTACATAAGAATGAAAAAATACTGCTGAAAAGTACTGAAGTTGCACATCTGCCTAACCCTTCAGAGATTTCAGGTGCGATGTTATGTTATGATCATCATAAGGAAGCTAAGTTTGTTTACACCACAACCCAGCTCCATAAAAAACTAATAACGGCACAACACATGCAAATACATTTGGCATATTAAAAACGGCCTCAGTAAAAGGTTTAGGCAATAAATAAATGGGCGAACTAATCGGCTAACGGCTAAGGTCGGCGAGGCCTCCAAACTCGAGCAATGACTTTATTTGAAACCAATCTGTCGCGTAATGCTGGCCACACCCTGTATGTGGCATAGAGTAGTGCAGTGACAGAGACTTTTGGATTAACTAGTTTGTTCACTTATTTGTGAATCCTATTAAGGTTAAAGAAGTCTGCCCACTTCACCGTGCCATAAGGTTACTACTAGACCATTAGTTTGTTCACTTATTTGTGAATCCAATTAAGGCTAAAGAAGTCTGCCCACTTCACCGTGCTATAAGGCTACTACTACTACTAGACCGTTCCGTATGTCACTGTCATTGATTTCAATATTTTTTGAATATCTTTAATATATTTTGGAGTATAAATATAGGTACACCTGACGTGGTTTACTAGAAATGACTGATGATTGACAAAGCATAATAACTGTATACAGGTGCTTTCTTTTCATTGTCTTCTCGCATTCATCATTTTGATCTCAACGACCTGGTTTATTATATCTGTTTTAAGGTCACAGCACACATATCAACTCGGAAAAGGATCGGCACCGTATCGCCTTTCGCCTCGCCGTCAAACAGACGTCAACCTAACGTAAGCAGCAGCTCCGATACGTTGACTCGGATACGACTAGGCGACACCTGGCTTACGACTCACCGACCGCTGGTTGACCTGACTGGTACCAGATCAGCTTGAATCTTAATAACTAGAAAATGTATGGCGCTTGTTAGTATTTTGATACTTATATTTCTTCTAACCTACAAATTCAATAAATCACGCGGGCAACAGTAGTGTGGCAACAGTAGTGTGCGTAAGGATGGACGAAAACACGTAAGCTCGGGTACGGAGAGACGTAAGCGCGGGGACGACGAGCCGTAAGCGAGTTGACCACGCACCGCACCGCGGTTCGTGAGCTTGTCCCGAGGCGAGGCGATTACGTCACGATTCCAATTAATGTGCTTTGCAGTAGGGAGTTTCATACAAAGAATACTGAACGGCTCGAGTTGATACGGTATCTATCCCTTTCCGAGTTGATATGTGTGCTGTGACCTTTAATCCATAAACACGCTCTTCACGCCTCTGTAACGCTAACTACTCTGTGCCCGCAACAAATTAAGCTGTACCCATATTAAATGTCACTTCCTCATATGAACCAGAGCACCACATCAACATACGGTCATGTGCCATATCTGTGTCCTCACTGATCGTCCTCGCTTGTCCCAGGTCTCATGAATACATCTTCGATAATCAGCTTCTTAATATCAAGTGCCCGTGGGCTATTGTTTAGATGGAAATTTGTAGATAAGTTACTCGTAAGTAATCTTTGTTACCGTTACAGTTGGTAGTACTGATGCTAAAGTTTAAACATAAGTAATTAGATTCTTAAAAATTTACCAGAAGAGCCTGAGTATTGTTTGTTTTTATAGTATTTTTAATTTTTCGCCAAAAGCACCTATAGGTAATTTACTAAAGGTACCTAATGATACAGTTTTGTTTTGAAGTGGTTAATATTTACTCTCCCATATTTTTTTATCAGATATCGCACAAGATAAAGAGGTTTGGAGAAAGGCGAGGCCATTGCCCAGAAGTGGGATACATAACAGATTAAGAAAAAAAAATAAAAAAGACTGGATTTCAGCGGTTTTCCTGAGATGTATAACCAAACTCACAAAGTATCTCTTGCGTTGCTTGATACTCGTATCATAAAGATACATTTTTTACGAATCTATAAAGCCTGACATACTAAATTAATATATATATATTGATCCAGGATCTATTATAGGTCACTTACTCAAATAAATGTCAGCTAAATTAGATCTAGAACTTACAAAAACTTTTCAGTTATGACTTCCGTCTACTTATCCGTTTATATCTTAGTCAATTAAAAAATGGATTGCAGAATTAATTTAATGACTGACCCATAAATTATATTAGCTGAACCTATAAAGAAAATGTATATTTATATTGAAGACGTAATAATTAATAAGCAGCCAATCCCAACTCTATTATTATTATTTATTTAGTTTATTTATCAAAACAAAGTTTATCAAAATCTTTACTTACGAACTATGCTCTATAAAGCCGTGAACCGGACTAGGTTTTGGGTCCCGATGCCTGCCAGGGCTGCGGGATATTTTTTTTGTTGGATTCTGCTTTATGGCATTCTGTTTCGAAAATAATAAGCCACCCATTTGTTCGATTTGTCATCAGTTAATGTTTTTATGTTTTTAAGGGCCTCTTTCTTTTTCCCAAAACTCTTTCTCTTTATGCGAATCTGCTGCTCAGACTGGGGATATCACTTCGCTTCAAACGCATGTGATGCAGGCCCGCCTCTCCACTTAGTGCCGTTGCGAGTTCATTCACGTGTTTTGAAAGTCTGTTTTGGTATTTCGTGCTGTAGAAACTTATTTCCTGCTTAGTTGTTCTTATGTTGAGATCTAGGTACATTATCTATTACTTATACACATTGGGAAGATGAACATAGGGCTGCGGGACTGTTCGAAAAAGATACCGCGGCCCTGGAACACAAAGGGCAAAAGAATGAGCATGGATGGGTTTTAGTCAGTAAAAGTCTGACACTCCCTTCCGCTCCGCCCAGAGCGGGAGGGGTCATTTGATGATTTCCCATCATAAAAAAAAGGTAAAAAGTTTACCACGCGTTAATAACATGTTGAAAGTTCTTAAACCGATTAATGAAGCTGTCATGTCATCGAATAATCCAGACAATCCAATAAATAACAGTGAACATAATCATCACTTTACATTGATAACTTTCATAACTTAAACTTACTGACAGCATAACTTAACCGTGACATACGTATGAAAGTCCCCACAAGGTCGCAGTCACTTCCTGGCTATGTCACACACAGTATCAAGTTCATAACTTGAACGAGGACTGGTTTACATTTAACTTGCAAGTTGTATGTAAGTTAATGGAAGTGAAATGATTTGTAGCGCCATCTAGTGGGCGAGGTGAGTCATCAGAACAGGGCTTTTTCGCCATATTGCTTTTTTTTTCAAAGTAGGTCGGTATGCGTGATTAAAATACAGTCGAGATTCTTTTGTATTGAAAATTGAGACATTGAGTTAGACGAATGTAAGGAAACCTTTTTATTTCGTACGAAAATCGTCACGGTTGTTATTCTTATTGGAAAGGTAGAGGGTTTAGTTTGTTGTATCTAGTAGTCACTAGATAACTACTGATTAAAATCGTGAGGTCTTCAACCTTAAACCCTTGAGATACTGTTTCCACTACATTGGGAGCACAGCTCATGAAGAAACATAGTCTAACAAATTGTCCACATTGAATTACCACGTTTGGCAAAAATATTGGCGATCACAGTGAGCTGCTTTTATACTGGCACATATGCTAAAAGGATGAACTACTTTCTAAGAAGTGTCATTTTAGAAGACACACGCCAGTTTCGCAAATATCATTTAATGATTTATTGGCCTCGGTTATTGGAACCGGAAGAAATCCTGATATTTTAAATAGCTACTTTTCAAAACATGTCAGGCTAAACTACCTCTGTTTTAACCTGACATATTTTGCTAAGTCCTGAATGTGTAAGTAGGACCATGATACTAGTTATTTCACGACACAAGATAATTTACCAACTCTGGAGACTTAAAATAACAAGTTACTGAAATACTAACCAGACATTACAACTTACACTCAAACAATTTTATTATCCTAAGTTAATATAATTTGAAGTGATTGAGACAGTTTAATGCAGTCTCGCCCTGATTGTTGACCTTTACGTGAAGAATGCAGAACTGTCGAGGTGGGCTGCTTTGGTCTGCATGACGACATCTTGGCTTTATTTTATTTACATCATTTCTTTGAATATAAAAGGGCGTTTATGGGTATATGTAAGAGCAACGCCTAGATAATTGACAAAGCATGAACATATGGCGGAAAAGTATGATCAGAATCGTCTCAACAGCAAAAAGACGTCAGCTGAAAATTCTCATGGGAAAGTAATTTTATAAAAATAGGTACCTAACCTACTTTGAAATTTAACCTGAACGGAACAAGGTAGCTTAGCGGTAGAAGAGGTATGGCGGTGTTATTCCCAGATGAACTACTATAAATGACTGGTCGCAAATACTCTTAACATGTCGTATGTGAACTAAGACATGCGGGAAATGCTGGACTTGACATGTTCTGAGAGAAAAGCTCAACTTGATTTTCACGAGCGAAACATCAGAAATCGGTATTCGGAAGTCTTCCAGGAAAAAAGCTATTTAAATTTCAGGATAAATAAGCTTTTCAATAAAACCAATGGCTCTCTAAATTCCACTCTGTTCAAAAAATAAAACAAAGCACTACTCTGTTCTTTTCCTCAACAATATTCCAAAATAAAAGTACACATATTCTAAGTAATGTTCTTGAAATTAATTAATAATTACATAACAGCCAATTACACTGGAATCTAAAGTTGAACACACGTGAACAATTCCGTGATCTCTGATAAGGAGGTTAATGTCTTTGTAATAGAGAGCCATAGATTATAGACCATAGAAAACGTTACTTAGATATTAATCATTCACGCTCGTCAACTGAATGGCGATGGAGGTGTATCTCGACTTGCTTTACATCTGCTAACTTGTATTCAAGGATTGTATCTGAGAATCGAGGAATATTAAATGAGGTAGTCGTTTATCTATCAGCTGGATCTATTGGCTATATAGCCTTTATATGGCCATTAGGTAACTGATATCTCATGAGGACTCTCAGTCTGCTTTTTCTGGATCAAGCTACCCGAGAAAAGCTCATTCCATGATGAAATAGGATTTATCCATAGCAGTTCGGAATCTAAATTTTTTATCCAATTAAAGGCTCATCCACATTTCATAAAACTTGACTCATAATCCGTGGGCGTATCTCCTATGCACCTGCTTACCTCCTCTAGGAATACAAGCGTAAGTTTATGTTTTAACTAACAAAGCCGTAGACAACTGCAAGTTATTTGTAAGACCACAGTCTGCACCGTCGCATTCCTCAGATATATTAGATTATACCAATTAGGAACCCACGAAGGTTACAGTTTTATGTGAGAACTTATCTCTCGCATCGGATGCTGTAAAGGAATATGATTAGCATTTTTGTGTTCAGCGTAACGAAATATGTTCTGTGAGAATTCGGAACCAAGGATTTTTAGTATTGTTCGGAGTTACTTCAAACTTTATAAGAATAGAATTGAAATAGTTATGTTAAATATATCAAACTCTTCCTCAAAGTGATTAATTTACATATTAAGAGTTGCTCGACTACATAACCAATGAGATTCTAGCTAGAACATGGAAAAATACAGTGATTTATATGAACTAAAAAGACTAGGAAAGGTCAGAAATTTGTGGAAATAGAGAGGGAGGCCCTGCAACTGGACCATTCGTACAGCATAGGCTAGTAAGATTAAACCACATAAGTGTCATGATGACATTCAGAGTTTTACTGCGTTTTTTCCAAACAAAGGCAGACCTACAACATAGAATTTACGACCATTTGGACCATTCGGATACTTCCAAGCTTTGCAATAAAATACACATTTTTTTATTCAGTGCCACGACGTAATGTACATTATACTAAGTAAACACTATAAACACTATTATGTGCTTTTTGCCTAATCAATCTTTAAATAATCAGCGTACGCACTAATTACGGTAGAAAGACCATATTATTTGGGGTTCGTCTGTTTAATGAATTACCGGACGATATCAAAGAGTGCGATAGCATGAACTCATTTAAAAATAAGCTTAAGAAACATATATGTACCTTATAACGTCTAATACTCTGGAGGAAATTGTATTGTACTGTATTATCATACTTATTACTTTGTATCTCATTTTAAGCGGACTGTACTATGTTCTTATGAGAAATAAATTTCTTTAAACCGAAATAATTACCAAATAAAGTAAGATTCACCAATCCAAAAAGTAAATTGCCAAACCATTATGTCTCGAATTGACCAAATGTTAAAATAATTAAACAAGTGTCATTTGGTGCACGAATTCTGTGCCAAATGCATGATTGGCTATTCAGGGCTCGGGCGAAGCCCTGACAAGGTAAGTCAGGGCTGTCCAATATAAAAATCACAAGAAGAGACATCTGTGAGAGCTACAGCATTTGATCACGATCATCATCATGAATATCATCCGTAGTCTCTGTCATTAAATCATTTTTAATAGCCTTCATTTACCATCAGGCTACAGCCCATTAAACCCTTGTCAGTTTTCACCATTCTTTCTAATTGAGAGAGAGAGAGAGAGAGAGATGGACACATCCATCTTCTTCAGATATTGCCGATAAGCCTAATTTTGTTGTAGACTTACCTAATAATAATACTTGTCTCGGAAGCTAAATAAAAAACTGTCCTATTGTTCGGAACCTATGACCTTGAGCTCAGAAAGCGGACACTGCACTGCTGTGCCATTTGGTCCGTATAAACTAGAGCTACCAGAGAAAATTGTGAGCCAAGGTCAGATAGATTATGGAGGCATTTTGTAATTGTTATCTTGAATGGAATATCAGGTAAGTACTTCAGGAAATTCTTTGTAATGAATGAACTTTTACATTTTTTTTTGCAAATAGGTTTTTTTTTGCCCCACACTAGTAATTTCTTCTGTATATTGTAGTTTAAACTCTCATACACAAACAGTCAGACCCGGAACAACTACCTGTAGGCCATACAAATATTGGTTCCGTGCGGGAATCGAATCCGCGACACGCAGTGCAGCACCCAATCGCTCAATCACTGCGCCAGCCGTGCGGTAAAAAGATTGTTGGTCACACACAACACACTAGCTTTGCTGAACATGAATCCCACCCAAGACTTTGGGTAACACTTCTTAATTTTTTATGATTAATGGCACTGATCCCAGTCTTTAGTCATCTGATGACGAGATTGCTTGTTGTAATTTTGATGACCCTTCCATGTGAGCATAGCGATCAAAGACATGATCAAATTTTTACATAACAAAAGAAATTAGCTGTCTCATCTGCTCATTAAAATATAACTAAGTTACCGATACTAAACATCCAAACAGGCTTGCAACGACTGCCCTACGTATGCGGCGCCGGCGCATCGCACTTAAATCGTGCAGATTTTAACCGAGGCACGAGTACGCGACCCGAACGCTGATCGATATTTACGTAATCAATATCATTGTGTGTGTTGTGTTTATTTTTGGGGTGTAAGCAGAAATATAAGGGTTGTGACGGCTGCTGATGACTTATTTTTGCGTGTTAGGACAAGCTAAGATTCGCCAGAGTTACGAGTCGATGGTCGAGGCTTTCTAAAATGCAAAAGTAGCGAGTTTATTGCTATCTTCTTCTACAACCTTTGATCACCCAATGATGTAGGTCTCTTCCAAATCTCTTCACTTTTGGCGGTTTTATGTCCTGGCTAAGATTCAGTTTCTTCCGGCCACTTAAATCGTCTGTCCACCTAGTCGGTTGTTTTCCTACAATAGTCCATCCCGTCCGTGGTCTTCACTCCTACACTTTCTTCCCCCATCTTCCATCTAGTCTATGTCAGGTATGAACCGCCCTCTTCCACTTTCTTTGCAATCGACCGGCCACAAATCCGCACTCCGCGCTGATACTGAAACAGTTATGATGGAAAGCTTAATCAATGTACTGAAACAATAGACGTAGGTACTATTGCTGTAGAAAAACAAATTAGTAGAATTCAAAAATCGTCTCTCGATCTGCTTCGTTGGTATAGTGGTCACAATAGGGACTGCTGAGCACGAGGTCCTGGGTTCAATTCCCAGGTCGGGCAAATTGATATTGGGTTTTTCAAGAATTTCTCAGTAGCAGCCACGGAGTTTGGATTAGTACCCGGTTGAAAGCAATAAGTTCACCCCTATGACATGGAACTTAAACATAACTGGCGAAATGTGGGTGTACTATTAGGTACACCTCTGCCTTACCCTTCGGGGATTACAGGCGTGATGTTATGTTATTTGTAAAATGGTATTTTAAGGAGTTTACAGATAATGATTAAAATGTCAGTTACATAAGGGAGTTCTGTTTTTACTTTACAGCGACGATGATGGGTTGATCTATTGTGTGTCATCGCCTCACGCATGCGGATTAGCAATCTGTTGCTCTGTTACTGATGGTAACGTCTTCAAATTTTATCGCCTTATCAATCACCTACACGTATTCGATACGGCGTATACCTTAACAGTTAAATATACATAAATGTACATATTAATCTCACATTTTAGCTATAAATATTTTCAATTTTCTGTTATTGCACCTACTGTGTAGGTATTGTCTCTGCATCACCCTAAAGTAGACTGGTAGAAAATGCATAAGGCATTAAGTCCGCCTTTGTACAGTTTTAACTTGTGCATAAACTTTTAATAAATAAGTCTTGTATACCCTACCTATAAAATCATTTTTAAATGTTTGGAAATAACTTCATTTCTTCTTTGTCTTTCTGCCTTTTTCGCCTTCTTTTGAAAAGCTCTATCTAATCTATTAAAGGTAGGTAAATAATGTGTGGGGCGCATCAACGCCTAAAAATATTTTTAACGTTGGCGCCCTTACGTCTTCTAGAAAACCCTTGGAAGCGGGGGACGAACCAATTAATTTTATTATACCAATCACACGCTGCATTCCTGCATGCTCTGCGCATACCTTCACTTATTCATTAAGGGCAAAACCCCACAGCTCGTGATACTAAACCAGAAGTAAGATGAAAGAGAACAGCCCAGCATACTAACTGCTGTTACAGTCTATTACCAGTTACTAGCAGTCCACGATGAATATGCGATCAGCTACGGTAGTGCAATTTAGATAAATGAGGAAATCAGACAGTGAAGTGTATTGCTAAAGAAAGTCACTGAGAAAAGTTGTGGACATCTGGAAACTTGAAGCTAAAGCTATCGTCATTCTCTTGCACTTTGCGATTGGCAGCATGTCTTCTTACATTTATCTCCATCAATCGGCGTTCAGCCCCCTTCTAGCCATTTCTTATCCTCACCGTTTTATAGGACTTTGTCTATTCTCTTATAAAAATCATCTCAAAGCCTTTCTCACGACTTTACGCATTAATCCACGTGGTCTTAAGAGCTTGTTCAAAATCACCCTATAAAGTTCCCCTTCCAGTGGCACTCTATGAAAGGAAGTGAGCCCTAAGCCACCAGTTAGGCTCAGTGAGTCATCAATATTTTGATATGAATAGATTCTATTCTATTCTAAATTATTAAAGTGCTGGTTATGATATCAAACTAACGACCTTACAAGCAGCTACATTGATTATAATCGCTACACATAATATCATGTTGCTTAATGTCGTTCCCTACTGCAATTGAATATACTACAATATAGAACCGCCAGGAAAGTGGTCTAGTATTCTAGACTTTCAGACTTTTGTTGGTATGGGAAATGGGTGCTTTCTTCCGGAGAAAATCATGGTGTGAGGGTGCAGGCATTCAGAGTGGTCTATTAAAATAGAGCAATTGGATAAAAAGCGGTTCACAGAAAAGAATTGAAGGAATTTTCTTAAATGTGAGATTTTTCTTGTGCTCGTCTTTAAACATCTGAACTAACATAATTATCATTAATTTGGCATAATGAGCATATAACACTCCCACTGCTGGGGACAAAGGCCTCCTCCCCGTGAGAGGAGGTAGATCGTCCACCCTATGGGCGGGTCCAGTGCGGGATGGTAGAAGTCACATGTGTTCCAATTTTTGGTTCTAGGACATGTCGTTTTCTTTACTATGAATTTAGCTCAGCATGCAATAATAAATACCAACCAACATTTCAGTTAGCTAGGCAATCAGTCTGTCTAGCCCAGCCTCGACATTGATGCGTGAGGTGTGGCGCGACTTTCTTCCGTTAGCCTGAAGGTTGTACACCTCACGTGTTCACACGTCAGTTCGTGGATATACGAGAATTCACCTATTGTATGTAATTGGTAATCTATTGCTGCTGTTTTTTTGTTTGGTCTGTATTTCAAGATCATGCTTTGTACCTATTTTTAATTAATTCGTTCTGAGCAGATATTTCTGGCAAATTCATGGCCAGATGTATAAACGGAGATGAAGTAGAAGAATATTTGAGGGTCGTAGCAGGTGGCGTTGTGTAGTTTCTGCCCATCATCATCTACCAAGCATTTCTCCAACTATGTTGGGGTCGGCTTCCAGTCTCACCGGTTGCAGATGTATATCATGAATATCAGTATTTTACACGGAGTGACTGCCTATCTAGCCTCCACCACCCAGTTAGTACAAGAGTAGTAGGTAATACCCCTGATACCCCTTGGTAATACTGGTTGTCAGAGTTTCGGGCCACTGACTACCTGTAACGACTGTCAAAGATCTACAAATGGTACGGCTTATCTCAATGGGAAAATAAATGAGTTTATGTATGTATGAATGAAATAATGAAGACATGATTTATATTAGTTTCTCTTATATCTTTTGGGAAATAAAGATATTTATTTATTTATTATTCTTACTATGGAAGGTCAGGAAGGACAATAGTTTCCTGAATGGCATACTATCCGATAGATTCTCTAACACAATATTCGTACTGTTTAAGTAAACTACCTGATGAATTAATCACGTTTTTGTCCAACATGTTACATCAGGTGAGTACCATGCCTCAGCTAAGAGGTTTTTCTACAGTTTGACCCGCTTCCCTCGCATCTATAACTGATGTTATAGTACCTATGCTAAAGGCATAAAACAGTATGTGCGATGGTCGTATTATGTCAGTATAATTGATGAAGTGTGGCATATCCATGTTAAGACAAATTGAACGTTATCTCACACCTTATGTCATAATACAATTTTGTAGGTTACGTGTTTTCATTTGTTAGAATTAGCTGTCCCATTCCAGGGCAAACGCGTCCCCCATTCCTTCCATTTTTCTCGATGCTGCGCCTCTTCTTGCCCATTGACGAGGAAGTCAACCAAGGCGTCCTACCATCTTCTCCTCGGTCTGCCGCGACCCCGTCTAGCTGGCTCAGGGCTCCATCTTTACAACATGCGGGCCTACAGCTATGCCGGCCGTCCCATTTTAGTTTGGCAGCTTCATGAGCTACGTAAGCAATTTGAGTCCTGGAGCGCAGTGTCGTGTACCTTATTCGAATCGATATAGTTTAAGATTTTTTGTTCATAAATAAAAATAAAATAAAATAATTATATAGAACTCTAATATCATCAGAAAGTTATGAGAATTCTATAAGAAAGAATTGGCTCAATTCTGTGCCGATACAATTTAGATTGCCATCGAAACGCTAGGAAGAAGAAGATAAGGAAGAATGAAGCATGTCCCCTATTGCCCCCATTTCTGCGCTGCAGTTTATACTTTTGCAGCTACTATCGTTTCACTTGTACCTAGTCTTGTGTTTTTGTTCCGGAATAAACTTTTTTATTTTTTATTGATGTAAGTATAGACAGCCGTACGCAAAATACGCGCTTTGGACGTGGAGTAGCGTATCCAGGCCGTTATACAATACAAGTATACAGAGGAGCCTTGAGTTTGGTAGTGGAGACAGGTCCATCCAACTTCATTCAAACACTGTTTTTAAAGTACCCATACTACTCTTCACTGCCTGCGCCATTTGCACCTTCCAAATTGGCTGAACAGGAGCCTCAAAATATACTTATTTACTTTCAGAAATGGTATCCCAGCCCAACCAGCCGAGTTTTCTAGCATGGTGACAACCAGTCCTGAAACGTTGCATCAGCATACCTCCTACAAAAGGTACAGGTGGTCACTATGCACTACAGTCTAGGCACTATTATAATCCGGAGACCCCACCTCAGTAATATAATAGTGTCAAAGTATATTTGCAAGAACTCAGTGATAACTAAATACAATACCCAAGGTTGTGGATCAAAATCAGCTTCTAAATACCTGTACTAACATAGAAGGTCAATGGTACTATAGTTATTTACTTTTTTATCGCTGAAACACTAAAAATAGTTGGATTGAGTGATTTATTTTTATTTGTTATAAATATAAAATTGGGTTTATGTAAGCAGATGCAGCTGCGCGTAGGCATCCAAATATATCTTAATTTTTTTTCTAAACCTGTTGTACATTTTTTTCTAACGCTGCAGTGTTTAGTGATTATTATGTGTAATAACTTTGGTGGTATAGTTCTGATTTTATATTGATCCCAATCACCCCCAAAGTTGGAATATATAAAAATTGAGTGAAAGGTTTCGCCCCGTACTTGATATAAAAGACAAGTGCGCCGGCGCAGCGCCTCCGACTTGCCAACATGACACCGTTCACGCGATTGGTACGTTACTCGATTTATTTAAAACCTTTTTTGAAAAAAGAAAACAATAAACCTCTGTGGTAATAACTGCTGTCATTTTTAACATTGGAACTGCCTGAATAGAAAAAACATATTTAGGAAAAAAGTAACCGTTACTGATAACTATGTAATTTGTTTTCAGTTGCTATGGTTATTAATTCATTCATGTTATTAAAATAAATTAAAGCCTTTATCTCTTTGTTTGATGTACAATGTGGTTTTTTTATTACAAAATAGCGCCATATAAATTATATAATTTTGCAACAAAAAATGTTGTAATAATTACGCCATTGTTTTATCTCCCTTATTTATATATTGTTTACTAATGGTTTTATTTCAGTAAGTGTTTTATGAATTAAGTTTTATTTAAGTGAAAGTTAATAATGCACAAGTGACGTCAAGTGTTTCCTTTGTTATGCAGCTGTAAATAATTAAGTGGTGTGATAAGATTCGCGTGTGTTTGATAACGTAATTAGTGATATCATGATGAACACAAGATGATAATGATTGATGAAATTATTGATTTGAAAACTGCAAGTTTTAAAATAGTGACCAAGGTATTGATTGCTCTGTCATCATCTTAAAAGCGCACTGTTCGAGTTTCAAAATCCAACGGTACAAAGGTGCCGCCTAGTCTTAGTGAAAACGGGCGTTAGACCTATTGTTTATAATTAGTATTGAACACACATCTAGGTTGATCAGGTGGCCTACATCTCATAGCAGGATTAATTCCAGTGTGGGAAAGAGATGGCACTAGACGACTTGTATAGTTCTGTCTCTTTGCCACACTGGAATTACTCCTGCTTTAAGACGTCATAGTAACCCATAGGTATTAGTCGTCCATAAAATCTTCGTCTAGTTTCAGAGCTATTTTCCACAAAGTAATGAAATATTTTATATTTTTACACGGATTTAATACTAGAGTAATATTATATGCGGTTGTCCTAAAGTATCGACCTAGTTGGTAACTGGAGTAGGTACATTTTAAGTTGTTTCAAACTTAGCCAGATAATTGCGAAATGCTAACTTGGCGATAAGAGATAAAGATAGTTTAACACTTGCTAATGACAACCAGTCCAAGTCAAGGTTTCGATGTATAATAGTTTGTTGAAATTTAAGCTAGATATCAATTGTGAATAATTATACAGTACAACATGAGTGTCTAGAGACGAACCATGTCTTTTTTGTCAAAAGGTACACAATGTTCTGAAATAGATAGTACCTGCTATTTCATCATCAGAATACATCTGTAGATCATACATAGCACTATTCATTCAATTAATATACTAGAAGTGGCGAGGGGAATGCGTTTTGGGGATTATATATTATTACGTAATTTTTGACGTCCTAAATCTGCCTTAGTTAAATAAATGGCGTTAAATTTTGATAGATTAATTACTCAAAATTTGTGATCGGCTGCAACCAAGAGTGCAAAAATGTATTAAATTGATTATTTCTTGACTCGTTGCTAAAATACCACAAAACTTTCCGTAAGCCCTGAGTTTATTATCAGTGAAGTGTCAATGGGCAGGTAACTCGTGGCAATAAGCCGTAAATCAATCTGTGACATACCGTACTACCGGGGACCAGCGCCCGCGCAGTACCACAGTGTAGGTGAATCTGCAGTAGGACAGCCGCGTTAATGCTACGATACTTATTAAACAGAGTGGAAGTGACATCGATGCACAAACGGTTACCATGTAGGTATTCAGTACATCATTCCGAATCCACGAAAAAAAATGCGCTGTTCCTTACAACAGCTGTTTTTATGATGTACTGAACTCGTGGTAATCGATTGTGTATCGATGTTCCTTCCATCCGGTGTTAAAATAAAACACTTTTACTTGTCAAAATAAATTATGTTATAACTAGACGAGATAAGCAATATAAGTCCATTTCTATACAAAATATGTTTACCCTACGGAAAGTACATTACTTCACCTTATCTTATTAAACGTTAAAGCTTTAAAACTATCGTCTCATAAAGTCATAACAGTAAACATACTTATATATGCATCAGGCCACATTCATAGTTGAAACCTATAAACGATTGCGTTGTGTTTAAGGGATCTAAATGTGAAGAGAGTGTAAATAACAAATTACCCAACAAATTATGTGAGTCAAGTAAGCATGAACAATGATAAACATTTATGCACTTATTATGATTACATCTACTTAAAGTTTTTATTACTTAACATAACTTTCATGTCATTGTAATGGAGTAAACCATTTATTATCTTAAATCATGACATTTATTAATGGTACAACTTGAGCTGTTCACTTAATCTATAGCTATAAACATAGATGTACAAGAATCTTTTGGAACATGACAAAAATCGGAAATAAAGCCGCCATTTTGTTTTTAAATACAGTTTCACCAATCGCCAAAAAGTTCCTGCAACACTGTAAAACAAAATGAATATGATACAATCCAAAAGTACGACCTTGACAGTAAAACAAAAAGTAATAACTTGTCTCGATATATGCATTCCATTTCCGCATACTTTCTTTGCAATAAATCCAATTGAACACAACCAAATCTCAATCTTACAACTTTGCAATACGATTCGAAACCACACGCTACTTATATACACTTCATAATATCATTTTTATAACTTTGAACTAGTCCCGACTTTGAATACAAATAACTATAAACTTTACACTTGATGAAATAAAGTTCAAAATTGAGTTTCAATCCAAGGGCGTGGCAGACTTGTCATACTGGATTTGCTGCTCTGTGCCCAGTGAACGGGCCGTGGCCTCTAACGACTACTTTCCTAGCCCCTTTGTGCCGTATTATAATTATTTACATTATATACTGGTCCACCTTTAGGTATATAAGGAAATAAAAAAGCTTTATTGAAATTCGATCCAGTTTTATGCGTTCATTTGATATGGGCGAGACCACAGGACATGTCACGAGCGTTTCTTATTGTTTTGGAATCGTGCAAGTCGTTTCAAATTGACGATTAAAATGTTTAGGACATTTTTTCTGAATGAATCGAATGAATGGCATGAAAAGTTGAATCAACCGTGAAAATAAACGTGAAATAATGCATTTGACGTAAATTAAATTACGTATTATGCTAATGTAGCTAATCTTTTGTCTAATTATTGAAAGTTTATTCCAATTTATTAGATATCGGCCCAATATGTTTTCTTCTTCCATACTTTGCTTCGCTTAGTCGGCAATGTAGCAAACATGAATGTTGAATGCAAACAGTGTGACCTACACTCTTTCTAGCCATACCATCTTTCACAGTCTATCCATCGTATCTTTAGTTTTAAAGTTAACTAAAACAAATTGTCATAATTAGGTCGAATTTCACCAACGAAACTGACGATCAGTACATCTAAACGACGTTCAAGAACTGCCTCTTGCCAGTGTTAATATTCGAAAGCACTTACCTACTTAGACAGCACTTAAACGGGCTAAGTTTCAGTGTAATCAGTTTTTAATTACTTTTGATACAAAATCACAGTCATGTTAAAGATATTTTCATTTTTAACAAACATCAATGTTATTTGTAACAACAATAACAAATTGGTATTACGCAACATAAACACAGCGCTCTTATTTTTATCGCCAATCGTTTACTGTGTTATTTTTATGATAAAAATAACTACGCATAACACTGTTGTGTACAGTATTACCTAATAGTAATTCGGGTACGTGGTACGGTGTTACTGAGACGAAGCACAGTGAACGAAATCATTGTCAAGAGAGAATATTTGTATGGTAAACCACTACCTCTAACTGTAATCAAAACTAACTAGACAACATGTTTGCTGAAATAGTATTGCTGTATACCGAATCTAATCCAAATCAAGGCCATTTTTGCCTATGGCTAGAGCGAAGATCTACCGGTCGCGATACTGATAAGCATGGGGTCTTGAATTCGATCCCCAGGTCGGGCAAAGTATATTTGAGTTTTTCGTCAAGAATTTCTCGGTAGTAGCTCTGAGTTTAGATTTGCGCCTATTACATTTGTCTTAAACATAATTGGCGAAATGTGGGTGTACTCAACACCTCTGCTTAACTTTTTGGGAATTACAAGCGTCAGTCATGCTATGTTGTGTTATGGAAAGCCAGAAACACTCCTCCAAAAATGAAATGCAACTCCATTGAAACAGTTTCACACCAATTGACCACAACACATAGAAACTGATTGCACAATACATGTAGCAACAGCTGTAAGGTACAAATAGCTAGCGTTGGCACAGTAGACCTAAGTCTAGATCACTGCATTGTGACAGACTGTTATATTTGACACGTTAAGTCATCTATGCGTGAACTTTCGTCATTGGGGTGTGGTACAAGTTGGAGAATGAGGCGTGTTACCCACGAAATTGGCGTCGGTGATGGTAAAAAACTTTTGTCTTCATAGTCATCCAAGTTTTATGCCAATAAAAATAATAAATCTAAACTGTAATAGATGGGTTCACGACGATATAATATGTTTGATACTTAAATACCTCGCTGTGGGTTGCCCATAATGGCTGAAATAACATTTAATATGGTTAAAGCAACCCGAGGGCCCAAATAAAGTGAAATTCTATCACAAATAATGACAATGGAAAAGTCAAGCTTAATAATATATTATTCCCGTTGCAAGTCGTCGTAGGAACACGAAACTCTCCAAAAGCGCGTCCTGAGTAAGCCATATAGTGATTTTCTTTTGTACATCCGTCCCAAAAGTTGGCAAGATTTATGTAACTATTGTTTAAAACTCCTCATTAAAATATTTCTAATTTATTCGGACATAAAACTTCTATTACTTCTAAACGAACCTCTCTCCTCCATCAACACACATTAAACCACACTGCTCAATTTTCCTAAACCGCTTACGTCTATAAATTCCGCCACCGCCCTCGATTACCCCAACATGACACATTACACTTTAATATAACAAACGCAGGTGTCAAGGACCCAATGTGTCTCAACAAGTAATTGTAGTTAGACAGTAAACATTTCGATTGAAACAAAGTAATCGTAACTACGAACTAACTAGACATTTTAATTGATATGTTTCAAGAGGTATTTCGTTAGTTAATAAATTATTTTTGGCAGTTAAAGAAATTGGAATGAAAATGAAGTTGCTTCGTTTCGATATGACAGTAGCTACTTAGTTGTGATGTGCTTGCTCTACATTTTGGTCAATTGAAGTTCTAATAATAACATAATATCTTACTTACTGGTCCAATCGTTTGTTTTTTTTTTTGCAGTCTAAATTTTGTTTAGACACGATTGAAAAGCCTTATAGCTCTTTTAAGATTTTTTATGAAATGGAAAAGTACACATTTTCCTAAAGACAAAGTTGTAACCATAAAACTTTCAGTTGCTTACTATTATTATTTTACATTTAGCAAACCCTTTACTAATCTCATTTGTCTTCGTATTTTTACTACAAGCACCTCGGCAATCAAACTCTTGATCACCATATTCCCTAAGTTAACATAATCTTCTCTCATGCGCAGGCGGTGCTAGCCCTAGTGGCGTGCGCGCACGCGCAGTACTCTGACGAGCGCGCGCCGCGGTATATCGCGTCCGAGCCTAAGCAGGCCGCCTCCACTCCAGTGCCCATCCTCAAGCAGATCAATAGGTAAGCAGTAACAGTCACAGTTGCCCCTATCTAGAGTTATCGCAGAGAGCAGTGTCGCTCTAGTGGTTGTACATATAATGGATGTAGACTCCTGGCCAAATGAAAGCAGCCGTACAGGTCGATCGTCAAGGTTAAGCCGCGCTTGCCAAGGTCGATCCGTGGTTGGGTGACCATCCATTACATACCTAGTGTCTTCCGTGCCTCGGAAAGTGTCGTTGGTCCCTGAGGTCAATTGTAAATCTTCAATTATCTATGTCACCGGAAATGTGGTAAAAGTTAATATTAGACCAAATTTTCGTTAGTTTTGACTTGCGAGTATGCTGAATAATTAAGAGGTTTGAATAAATCGAGGTATTTAAAAATAAATTAATGGTAAACATTCGTTTTAATACTTTAGGAGCTTATAATAAAGTAATAAGTTTTTTATTCAAGGCTTGAAAATGAAGTGTTCCTCAATATAACAACAGGTCAATACCCGATGCGGTCATCATTCTACGACCATCTCAATAAAATAACGGATCTTCTGAATGAGGAGACCTTAGAACCGTTGTGGTATTTAATGATTATTTTGTACTATCTGTTACTTCAATCTTTGAGCTAAACTTACCTACCTATTCCCGTCAAATGCTGAATTGTGTTAGATCCTGAAAATTCTTGAAGATCCTCGAACTTCGTGTGCGGAGAAATCACGAAAAAATGGATAATCTTTCTTCCTTTCTCTGTGTGTCAGTGTGTTCTTGTACTTTTAATGTGTATTCATCATGTCTGTCTGTTTGTTACCCTTTGCACGCATGTTTCAAAAACACTCCCTTGGGATAATTTCCGAACTCCTTACAGGCAAAGCTACGGGAAAAAGTTAGTGATCTATAAATAAAACTATTTCATGAAGGTGAACCAAGATGAGGCTGAAACTCTCTACAGAAATGGTTCCAAAGACATTCGTGTCTTGACTTCTTTGTCTATTGTCAATATAATAAATTGAAGCAATCTAGTACATTTCCTCCCAGTCTAGTCCTACGCCTACAACCTTGACTATTTGTTAATAAAGCTAGGCACAGTGAATTGGGCAAGGCGTAGTTCTAAAATACCTAAACGTATAGGACTGGTTTCAAGTCTAACAAGTTATTTATTATAGAGAACTGAGTGCAGTCATAACACAATTTGATTTTAGTTTATCGTTGTTCGTGTTATAATATGTTTCCTTTATTTTTTACTAAAATACATTGTTAAGGAGTTTGAAATTTAATCTTGAGAAGCTGTCTTTAGTCGCCTATGGGTATTTTGACTGCTATGTAAAGTTGCGATGCGCTTTGAAACTGGTAGTAACTAGTACTAGTAAGACATTTAAAACAACAATAATATCAATGAATATGGTACATAACGAATTCGTCGATTTATAAAGCACCATATTCATATTATCTTCATCAGAAACTGGTGTTTTCTATGATCAGAAGCTAATGGGAGCTGAATTGTGTTTAGTGAGTCCTAGTGTCGCATTGCGAAGACCTTGACTTATATTCACTAGTATAGTTCAGTGTAGTGACGTAATTTCAACTTAGAGCAAAAACCCACTTTGCACATAGCTGTGAAAGGCTGGGCTGATGATGAGTCTCCAAAACACACAAATTTTAACGTTGTACATCATACATTACAGGCACAATGAGGATGGTTCCTATACGTACGGGTACGAGGCCGCCGATGGATCGTTCAAGATCGAGACCAAGTCACCCGCCGGAGATGTCAAGGGCAAATACGGCTACAAAGATGATACTGGCAAGGTAATTGAAAATCAGGCCACTAGAATTTTAGACTGCCTCGTTGGTCGAGCATGAGGTCCTGGGTTCGATTCCCGGGTCGGGCAAAGTTTTATTGGGTTTTTCCATCAGGAATTTCTCAGTAGCAGCCACGAAGTCTGGATTTGTGGCCGGTTGATGGCAATAAGCTCGCCCCCTATTACATGGGACTTAAAACATAACTGGCGAAATGTGGGTGTGCTATTACTTACACCTCAGCCTAACCCTTCGGGGATTACAAGCGTAATTTTATGTTATGTTGGAATTTTTGTAGATAACAAACTAGTGTCTAATCAAAAATCAACTCAGCTTTATGCAGACTAATGCATGACTTAGTCATCTTCCAAGTTACGCCACATAAACCTATCCTCTGCTATTGTATCCCGTCTGTCCCAGTCGCCAGGAATTAGGATGAAGGGTGGATGTATCAGTGGCAACTACGGAGCACTAGATCCTCAGCCTCGCAATTACTAGATAGAGAATGGTCATGAGGAAAGCTTTCTCTGTATACGTTTATTAACTGACATGGTCACTAACACTATCATTAACATTAAAGACGAGATATTTACCATGTTTAATGTTTATGAAAAAAAAAAACGGGAACTCATAACAAATAGTAAACATGGCAAATATCTCGTTTTAATGTTAACGATAAAGCTTTTTTTATTATTTTTTTCAAAATATAACTCTTAATTAATTGGT
Source organism: Eurois occulta (assembly GCA_950022335.1). NCBI lineage: Eukaryota > Metazoa > Arthropoda > Insecta > Lepidoptera > Noctuidae > Eurois > Eurois occulta. Next base: position 1,359,932 of record OX465487.1, on the reverse strand, counting down.
ATTCCTTTAATTTGAGTGTATGTAACTCTGCAACCAATCGCTTTGCCACTGCACCAATTGTGTCTAAGTTGATTTTATAACCAGGCTCATATGGTCACCATGTTTGCTGTCACAAACACAAACACCTATTTATCCATGAAGCCAATGAATGACCAACGTGTCGTGTCTTCTATTTTCATTACTAACACAAATTACTTGTACAATCATGCTACTGAATGAAAAGCCTGCCCTTCATCAGTGATCAGCGGAAGATATTCTGTTCTGACTTCCCCCAAGCATCGCCACAGCCATCTGTCCTAAGCTGACTAATACGGAGGATTCCTGTGACCTTCATTAGATCTTCTGACTTAGTTTGAACGATTCTTAACAACGAATGTATTTCAATTCCAGGTTCGAGTAATCGAGTACGGAGCCAACAAGTACGGTTTCCAGCCAGCCGGTGAAGGTATCACAGTGGCGCCCCCTACATTGGTAGATGAGACCAAAGAGGAGAGGCAGAGACAAGAGAACAGGCAGCAGCCACAGGTAATAAATTTTGTCATAGAGAACTTATTTGCAGTCTCGTTGAATATACAACACCACTTACAACCACACACCACCACCACACCACACAACCACAACAACCACTTTAGTAAACAGTAACGTTAGAGCTGCTAAAAGACTGCAAATATCATAAGTACTTTAACAAAAACCTTTCTCTCGCGGTTACTAAGGATTTCTCAGTTTTCGTTGTTCTTGATCAGTCAAATCTGGGAGAAACTTAAAAAAAAAACCTTACTCTTTTCATGTCTATTTATAGATTTACCAACAATGGTTAACACTGAATACATTGAAATAATACACTTTTAAAATTAAATGATATTTAACTTTCGCAACTATTACTTAAAGGTAAACACCATATGCACAAAATAATAATTAAATATTTAATTCAATTATATCCTCTCGAATCAGTACAAATTATGTAGATTATAATGAATGCTCATACCACGATAAAAAACAAGGTCAATGCAAGGCCAATGTTATCTGCGCAGAGAGTATCATAACACTTCCCCCGATCTGGGAATCGAACCCAAACCCCCACAGTCAGCAGTGGCACTGTCAGAAAACTTGTTGCTTTTTATAATTTTGATTATCTAAACACAATTTGTAACCCTCTTCATTAACCCCCACAGTCTCGCCGCAACCAATATCAGCCAGCCCCAGCCCAAGCCATAGACTACGACTACAACGACGAGCCTGCTCCCCAACCCGCACCTCGCCCCGCCCCACGCCCGCAGCAACAGTACCGCCCGCAGCCGGCCCCGCAGCAGCAGTATCGCCCGGAACCGGCCCCACAGCAGCAGTACAGAGCGCCTCAGCCACCGAGGCAGCAGTTTGGAGTGCCGACGCCTTCACAAGCGCCGCAGTACAGGCCAGCGCCTCAACAAAGTCCTACTCCACCTAAGGTAATGTATTGAAAGTTTGTCAAAAATACCTATAGCGACATCTAAATTTACCACCACATACGAACTGTGCAAGTAAAGCTGCTACGCCCGATGTCTATTGGGTGGTAGTCCGCCAGACTTACCACCAATAGAGAATTAATGAAGGCATTTTTCTTCTCGTTACTCCAATCCTCCAAGGGTTAATCAAAAACAGATGTCAGTTCTTTCAAGAGGAGTTTAAATCATCAGTCGCTCAATTTTATCACCAGCTTACAGAAGTTCAATGCCGCATATATGCTTCTTGGATTGCACGGCATTTGAATCGATCATTGGCTACCTAGCATTCAACTATTACCTAAAAAATTAAATCCTACAAAGATCGTCAAGTTGGCATGTGCAACAACGGATTAAGAATATCATTTGATTGTATATGAATAGAAATTGTGACACGCGATTGAGTGTGAGTGCCCAAGATAGAGACACAAACCCTCTGGAACTTAGTAGGTTTTCAGGCGCAGACTTTTAATTTAATATATAATAATAATATCTTGGGACAACCAACACACCGCCATCTGATCCCGAACTAGGCAGAGCCTGTACTATGGCAACCAGACAACTGATAAACATACTTATATACTTCTAAATACATACATATTATAGATAAATTACAAACCCAGATACAGAACAAATAATCGTACTCATCGCACAAAGATTTGTCCTGTGTGGGAATCGAACCCACGACCTCCGTACCAGCAGTCAGGGTCACTAACCACTAGACCAATAGGCCAATCAAATAGAGAAATAGATATATATATAAATAGAGTATTTCATTTTTTCCACTAATCTATTCATTCCTCCTCCAGCCCGCCTTCTTCCCCGGCGCCGCTCCAGTGCCCGCACAGGACAACAACAACAACAACTACTTCAACCCAGAGCCAGCTCCTCAGCGAAGAACCTTCCAGCAGAAACAGCAGCCGGCCTACAGGCCTCAGTCCGTACAGTTCCCAGATTTCACTGCCGCAGCGCCATCCCAGCAGCAGTTCCCGCAGTCAGCAGGATACGCCCCTCAACCTGCTCAAAGGAACCAACCATACTCCATGCTCGATGAACTCCTCAAAGAATATGGCTTACCGAAGAGTGGAGCTGCGCCCCTGCACGATATCTCGTTCGGCTCCTACTAGGCTAAGAATAAATCTCAATGTCATTTTGTAAATATGTAGACTATTTTTTTATTAATTATTAAAAACAAACTTGTTTTGTTTTTTTTTATCAATTTATTTTGGTAAAAGAAAATATGGAATGTGTATGTTGGTTTGTTGTTTGAACCTTGAAACTTGAGTGGTTAATCCCACCAATAGAGGCTGATCATTCAATGGCCAGATAACTTTATATGGAGCATCCGAAGCATAAAGTGCTTAAGACATTTTCTTACTAAAACTGACAAGCCGCATTACTCCTTTGAAAGTTTTCTGTTTATTGAAAATCAGGCCGGAATTAAATATAAGGGTATTTACTACAAGGTTGGTATCTAATATCTACTTCAAGCAGCAGTTAAATCCCGTTCAAAATCTAAAAAATAATAATATATAACATTTATTTTTTTAAGAAACACTATTCCAAATAAGATCACTATCGTATAACGAGAACAGTGAATCGAGACAAAACTTTGAAATGGATTTTAAAGTTGAAGTAACATAACATCACGGCTGTAAACCCCGAAGGGTTAGGCAGAGGTGTAGGCACCTCATAGTACACCCACATTTCATCAGTTACGTGTCAGCCTCATGTTGTAGGGGGCGAGCCTATTGCCATGAACCGGGTACAAATCCAGACTCTGTGGCTGCTACTGAGCAATTCCTGATGGAAAAACCCAATACTAATTTGCCCGACTCGGACAACGAACACAGGCAAGACGTCAAGCTCAGCAGTCGATGGCGACCAATAGACGAAGGCAGTCCAACGAGTAGGTAGGTACGAGTAGGTAATCTATTTGAACTACCCTTTATTATTTAGATCGGCACGAGTCACCCCTGCGTCTCTATTCATCCCGTTTTACCTAGTACATACGCATTACAAGTCAATTTCAGACCTATTAAGGTTTCCTGAAGAATTATGATCAGTTACCAAAATTCTCAAAAAGTATTGATTTAAACCAAAAATGTTCAATATTTGACATGAATATCTGAGCCATCTCTTTAGCTGCCATTTCAGCCGTACGTACGACAATGGTGGAGGTTCAATCTTCAAAACTTTTGGCCCAGCACTGTATCTATGTGTTAAATGATTACTGAACAATCTCTTCTCTTCGGAATGGGAGCTAACATATTCATCCAGTCTCCAGTCCAGTATAAATCTGAAAATTAAGTTCAGGTAGGTAGACCCATAATCGCTCCATGTAAAATAATGATATTCAGCTGAATTCGGTTAGACTAGAAGCCGATCAACAACATAGTTTGGGAAAAGGGTAGTCAGATGATGATGTCGCATCTATGGACTGTTGCTCGTCGGGAAGGACTATGGAGTATTTCCCAGTAACAGTGATGTGTGTGGTTGACGATGACAGTACATGCTTCTTCCCAAGTTACGTAGAACGGACATAGGGGATAAGGAATGTGTTGAGGAGTCAAGTCACCTTTTCAGTTGTCAGTACCTAACTATGCTATAGATCTGTGAATGTGCCAGCAGCCTTCGACCTTGAGCCAAAAACTAAACAGCTGCCCCATCGATGGAAACATCATAGGACAATGTCGAAACACATATCATTATTGATGACTCCTTCGGGTCTCGGAAAGCATGTTAAACCGTTGATCCCGGCTGTCATTTATAGATTTTTAACAGTCATTACGTGTAGTGAGAAGCCCGAAATTCTGACAACCAGTTTCGCTAAGAGGTATGGTGTTGCCCAATAACTGGGCTGTGGAGGTCAGATAGGCAGCAACTCGGGTTTTCAGCTGCATCCGGTTTAACTGAAAACTGACTTAAACATGCTTGGACAATGACTCATGATGATGATGGTCACAGTTTATAGTGGCATAGGATAAACGTAAGAAGGAGCTGACTGAATGGTAAGGCATTCAAACGCCAATTAAAAATGTTTCTTTTGCAAAACGCATACTAAGTGTCTCCGAATTTCTAGCCGAAAAAGTCTTTTCTGTTTGATTGAATAAATTTATCTTTTCTTGACGCTAGTACCTACTAATGAATATGGAATTTTGACATTGGGATAATGTCAGAATATTTTTTAATTTATAAAGTTTCTAAATTATTATAAACATTGCATGTGCCTATTCTAGATAATTTTTAGTTTATTTCTTATTGTTAATTTTTATGTTATGTAAATATTTGTACACCGATATTTACGGCTAAACATGTCTGGACGCAAACGAAGTAATATCTTGCATGCTCTTGTATGTATACAATGTTTAAACAAATAAAGAAATCTAATCTAATCAAGGAGAGACGGGGTGAGTAGGCATAGGGTAGCACATGTGTTAAAGAAGTTAAGTTACTCTTTTATTTTAATAGTCCCTGGATATAGTGTAAATCGATCAGTCGTAATTTACCCAGGAGCCTTCGACCTTGAGCCACAAAGTACACAGCTTCCCCATGGATTGAAACACCATAAGACAATGACGAAACACATTACATTATTGAATGTATCTTTGTGTCATTTTTTACTTCTTCACATCTGGGACGTGGGAGTTATTCCCACCATTCTATACGCATGGGAGCCTCGTGTGCATGTACGTATGTGTAGCATATTTCTCAAGAACATTGCGCAATTCATAACTGTCGTTATGCATTAGTTTAGAATGTTGTGTCTGGTTTTAAATAGCTTTTTGATTGTTTAACGTTTTGTTTTTACATGTTTATTATGTGTTTTAGATGGTAAACGTTTTAAACTTTACTTTGACACACGATATTTCGGGCAGGGACAAGGCTCCTCATCTTACCTGTGATTTTTCACGTTGAAGAATGCTGGGTGCCTTGCTGGTGATGCATTTCTGGGAAGTTCATACCGTCACCTCTTCCCCCAGCTAAAACATAAGGATGTGGCGGAAGGTAGGCGTTTTGGGGGACATATTTGTGAAAAGTCCTGATTCTCAATCTAATTTGAATAAATGACTTTTGGTTTAAGCCTGTATAGCCACTAAAATAACCACTATCTGGAGCCCTGACACCGCCAGAAGGCGTCGCGGCAGACCTCGTAGAAGATGGCGGGACGAGCTGGACAAAACCAACGACCAGTGGCCCACATTAGCCCTGGATCGAAACAACTGGAAGTCATGGAGAGAGGCCTTTGCCCTGCAGTGGGATGGCATAGGCTAACAGTATCAGTGTAGTGACGTTCTGTAACGGCACTCAAGACTCAAGCATTACTTAAAATTTGTTTCAACCAATGAAATGGGTTGAATCTAGTCTCTAGTCTAAATAATATTCACAGCAACAGACACCACTAAATTACTTTTCGATGTTATAGCATATGTTGTGTTTAATTGTTAAAGCTGAAAAGATTAAGAAATAAATATACATCGTAGCACTTATGTTTACAATATGTTTACTTATAATTACGTGCCTGAGTCGGATAACTTTCAGTTTTTACGTGAAGCAAGTGCGGGCGTCCGCATTCTTTGGGAAATTCGAGTATAATTATAAAGTACCTACATTAAAGGAGTAAATGAGCGTGGGAGAAGAATGGAAGAAAAAAACGTGTTGCGCCGACCCCAAGTAACATGGGACAAGGGCAGGAAGATGATGATAAGTACCTATATAAGTTACTTATGACTGCCGTTATTTGGATATATTAGTTTCATTAGATTGTACTTTAGTAGTAATTATCTACGAGGCAAGCGTTGCCGATGAGCTATTGTTCAGGTAGCTACAGTCGCAAGAGCTTATTAAGTAAGAAGTTTTTGTCACGGATATGTTTCTAACTATTTTTATAGGTCAATAACATTTGGTCGAAGAATACAAATTTTAGCATAGTACAATCGCAACAATTACTTCTGCAAAGTTTTATTCCTCCCTCATACAATAAAATACATTAACTGCACAGACGTAACTTACCCTAACGATAGCGTAAGTGTTAAACTTCACGCGCTCTTACTTGTGCAGTGTGTGATATTATCGTCTCAAGTTAAGTCATCTTGAGGAAATGCGTTACTTAATGGGTTCTCATGCTTATGTAGTTTGTTTGTGGATAATAATTATCTTTAAACAGAACCCCATGCATCGTGTGTGTTTATTTTTATGTTCTGCTGATGATGCATGCATTGCTTAATGGTTATGTAAAGTTTACAGTTCAGGAAGTCAAGTTATTGTCATGAAAGTAAATCTGTTTGCTGTTTTGTCTAATTACTAAGCTGTTTTTCGTGATCTTTGAAAGAAAAACACCTTTTTTAACCTTTTCTCATGAAGTAAGCTAATGCAGACAAGTTAATCCAACAGGATTAAATAAAAGCTTACGTTTAAATAACGCTCATACAGGAACCGAGACTGTAAAGACATTCCTGCATTTGATATGATTCGGACGATCTACAGAATTAGACATTAAATTACACTAAGAAAACGTAAGATTTTCACCATTCTTAATTATTATCCGCGTACCAATAGCATGGCCGTAGGCAGGGAGACGCGGGATCTCGTGCATCTGTGGAGAAACCTACCTACTCTAATCAGAGTGCAAACAAATTCGTGCGATTAAAGGCTTTTGTGTATAAATCGACAAAGTTACTCCTTGTGAATTGACAAAGAAAAACCGAACATAGCCGAGGTGGAGAGCAAAAAGTTTCGAGCTGTTTTTATGGCGCCCATTATCGTGATGTTGAGGTCAATCCAGAGACGGTTGTACAGCGCATCGAATAGCATTAATTTAATAAAAAAGTTTACTAAGTATATTCCCCTTATCTAATAAATCCCTTCCCCCAAATTCCTGGTTACGGCCTTGACCAACAGAAGATTTCAGCCCTTTCTTTAAAGCATTGGATATGAGCATAATATGATGTCTAATGAAATGGCAAGTAATAGAGAAGTATGGAAGAAGAAGACATGCTGCGCCGATCTCAAGTAAACTGGGATAAGGGTAGGCAAATGATGATGATGAGCATTAAAACAAGAGATAGTGCAAGGCTAAGATTGCCTGTCAATGGTGTTGTATGGTGTCTCGTCACTTGACTACAAGCGCACTTGCCACCATTCTCCAATCCATGGGAAAAAGTAAACAAAAGTTTAATTACCACTCATTAATCTTACAGCGAAACACTGTGTAGTATTTCAAGGTTTTTTCCCAAAATATTGCCTGCAGTGTGCAAACAATAGCCAACCTTCACGCCTGCGACTCTTAGCCAACAGAGGATAGGCAGGGACTTGGAAATTGTCGCAATGTAGGTAAGATTGTATGTAGATGTGTTAATACGGCTTCTAGAACAGTTTACAATCTGTGATGCTCGAATGAGTCGTGATCGTTTTGATAAGAAGATGAATGGCTAAATAAGTTAGCTATGTGATAGTCTATATTTATTTGGTCAAACCCAATTCTATAGATAAACATGTTTATTTTCTAAAGATATGGCGTACACTTGAGACTTCACTACCAAAAGAAACCTACGTAGTGCTTCTGGAAAGGATGTTAGTGCAATGTTTATTTACCTGTTTAAAGAAAAGGATTTTTGAGAAATCAACGTGAAAAATAGCTGTTTCATACAATAGGTACTTTTGCGGTCAAAATGTATGGAACAGCGGATTCCGTTTAAAAACTTCGCCTCTATGGAGTTTAGAATCATGTACGGAATTCATGTTAAGAACAATTTCCTTCTTTCTTTAACTGAATTGGAAGATCTGTTCAGCTGATGTTATAATGAGGCAATGATACTGTTAAGTTTGTGCAAGGGTTACGTTAATGTAGTCGTCATGTCTTTCTTTTGTTTTATCCTACTTTGGAACTTTGTGGAAGCGTAACTAATTCGGAGCATTTATTAGATGCGTACGGCGGAAGTTGCGATGTTATGGTATGTTGTATTATTACACATACGATCATAAATGTTGGACAATTTTATCACTACCGTCTTTCATGGTTGGGGGACACGTCCCGTTGTTTGGAATAACGGCCATATATTTACGTAGTTATTAGGTATGGCTTCTAGAAACTGCTCTAATTGACTAGTCAAACTTGGCAATATTCGAAATTTGGTACTAACCTAACCCTCCAGGGATTACGTACGTGATGGTATGCCATACAACTTGATGACAGTTCATCTAGAGGTTCTAATTAAATAGATTTGAAATTAAACAGCAAAACTAAATTTTTAAATCGTTTCATTACCACAAAAATCACATACAAAAGTACTATTTACATTACACGAGTATTTCTATTAAAGAACATTTAAAAATAAATATTTACCTCAGTGCCTCTGGCGCTTGTCATCCATGGAGCCTTCCTCGCCCAGGATCTGGATGTTCCTCACTTGTTTCCTGGGGGGAGCGGCCGTGGTCAGCTCCGTAGGGGGCGCCACCGTAGGCATGAAGTCCGGACTGATGGCCAGAATCAGCATCTTCAACAACAAAGCCTCTCTTATTTCTGGTGGGAGGAACTCCGGCATCTCCTCGATATGGTTTGAGGAGGAGCCAGCTGTATCATACGGCCGAGGATACAACCTCCTCCGGGGAACATACCGCTGGCTCTCATACTGGTTCTCATAACCCTGGTTCTGATACTCTTGCCTGTACTGGTCGTATCTGTAATCGTAGCGATCATCGTCTTGATACCGCTGCTGGTAGCGATAATCGTTCTCCGGACGATACAAGGACGGTCCAGGCATCATCTGATCCATCAACACTTGCAACTTATTCTGCCGTAATATCAGAATGTGAAGCAAGCGGCGCAAGTCTCTGGTACTCACAGGGGCAGCGATGGAGGTCATCTCCTCCACGGGGTCGTATCTGGGCTGGTAGGGGGCTGGTCTCTGGTAGGGGTTCACGAAACGTCCTTGGTAACCTTGCAGCGGCACTCCTCTATCGTCTACAGGAATTGGTATGATTCTCGTCACTGGTCTCACTTCGTAAGGTTGCTGTGTCACTTCTGCTGTTGGTTGAGGTCTTTGAGGATGCCGTGGGGTCTCCTTTACATACTGAGGCTCCAATTCTTTGTTCTGGAATTCGTATTGGACAAAGGGCCGCGTGTTTCCGATAGGCACCGGGGCGCCTGGGTTGTCTCTCAAGTATTCTCGAGTGCGGAAGTGTACAGCTGCTGATGGTCTGCGGTAAATAGGCTGCTGATGGTCATAGTCTTGGTCTTCATGATGTCTTTGAGGTTGAATATGAACTACTGGCACTGCGTTCGTGGTCAATACATGGTCTTGATCGAAAACACGGCCCGTACTGGCTTCGATTGTGGTCTCTTGTTCTTGGATAGGCACGTCTTGGTACTGTTGATGGATCTTCTGTCTGGCAGCCACTAAGGAGTGAATAGGCACTAGTCTTGCTCGAGGAGTGGTCGTTGTGAACAAAGGTCGAACAGTTCCCATAGAAAGATGGCTTCCATAAACATCAGTAGAATCATCGCCCACAGATTGCTGTAAACTGATCATGCGAGGATTCGGGCTAGTTCCACTTAACTCGCGACGAATAGTATTAGCCTTATTCGGATCACTTTCTTGATTTTTCTCAGTAACACGTTCATACACTGGCTTCAGTGTCGCGGGAATCTTCGTAGTCGTTTGTCTTGTAATCAAGTCGTCTTTCACAGTCGCCGACATCGGTTTTAAGATCTGTGTCCGCGTTTTCATATCGTCGACTTTCGGTTTGTACAGACTTAGAATATTTGTTGTTGTTTCTTCAACCTTTTGAGTATCTGTTGTAGTCTCCACATATGGAGCTCTCGTTGAACTGGCATGAGCTCGTCTTCTCGGTATAGCTTGAATCACTGTCCCTCGCGTGGTATACGATCCTCTCGTGGGATAAACAACGGTAGGCAAAGGTCTTCTGGTAGTCGATGACACTGTCTTGTTCACCCTCACTATCATAGTCGGAGTACTTGGCGTCGTACTGGTGGTAACCGGGACCGCTGCCGGTGTACTATCACTCGAAGATGTATATGTCACACGTTTGATCTCGCCATCCTGGTCGATGTAGCCGAAAGTGCCCTTAACATTACCTAGGACATCCTTATTCTCGATCTTGAAGGTGCCATCGTCGGCTTCATAACCGATGGTGTACGAACCATCATCGTTCAACCGTCGGATTTGTTTCACGATTTGGACTTTTTTCGGGTCAGCAGTCTCACTCGCTTTGAGGATCTCTTTGGTGGAGTTGGTCGGCGCCTCTGTGGTAGCATGGTCGGTTGAGTTGGTCGCAGCTGCTGTTGTGATGCACGCGATGATGATGAGGACGATCATCTCGTCAGGCGGGTTGTCGGCATGTCGACGGTACGGCGGCGCCGCGCCCGCGGCTCCCCTATATAAAAATATCGCCCCACTCTTAAAGCCACCGTGCGAATATTGCGCAAGCGCCACTATTGTTGTCATTTCATTATCTGAAACGGAAAATCTTTTTCTCTTTAGCTACACTTGTGCCGTAAGCTCCCAATTGTTTAATTGTCCAAATAGTTTTGTTAAATTACTTGTATGTGGACAGATTCGCTTTTTAGGGCGTTATAGATTTCGGTGCTGGTGTTATTTTAATTGTTCGATTGTCTGTGTGTATGGTATGGGTGGTTGGAGGCAGTCTGTTTGTATGTCTGCTCCCACGGTAGTCAAAGTCAAATTCGTAATAACCATTTGCGGTTTTTAGGTCATGCCAATGTTAATTACTACCATATCTGCGGAACATGTGTATCAACATTAAATAACTTCACAGTTGCATCTGTTCTCTTGTATTGCAAAAATAATCTATGTATGTTCAAGGTTGTCTTACACAAGAATCTTTCTATCTACATACTTTTTTCTCTTCTTCGTTATTCCATTCTATTGTTAATGTCTTCTTGACTCGACCATTATCTTCATCTACATCATTGGCCGCTGTAGTAGCCATTGGCCTCTGAAATTCCGGTGTAAGGCGATTCAATTCATTCACCTTGCTGGTCAAACTGACAGATGATCCGTATCAGGGTTCTCACGGGCGATATACGTTTGTTCATTTGTCTTTGTTATTTATTACGAGTATATCACTTCATTACTGTAGTGGCTGTATTTTTAACTGTGGATAATTGCTGGGGTTTGATTTCTAGCTATGAAAACCAATGGGGTCATTAACCATCTCTGTTCATCCGGGAGATACCTTATTTAGATCCGCCCGGTATGTTGTAGGTAAGCACTAATCATGGTATAGCATAGCATATTTAATCAGTACTAACGTCTATAATTATGTTTGTAACCGAAAGCTCTCGGATCGAACGACATTGCCTCAGTAAAACTAATTAGGAGAAAACCAATCAGCCTCTAATTCTGCGAAAGTACACCAAAACTCAAAATATCCGTTATTACACCAAAATTAGAGCTCCATAATGAAAACTAAAGCACACAGATCATTATAAAAACATCAACAAGTTATTAAGCACATAATAAATCTCAGTATATACTATTAAACAATGACGATTGTGGCTTACATGTGATTGTGCTCACAAATGCGGGTTCCCACGGAATGGTTGCAAATATACCTCCAGTGAAGGGTCTTAAAATATGAATTTGTTAATTTGACTTCGGCTTTGTACGGTGAAAACCACGAGGACGTTGAAGTTTCAGAATTTGTACATAGATACATAGTTTTGTAATATGTCACGCCATTTTCCATGGGAACAGGCCAAAACCATCCTCTCAGTCCCGAACATTATAATCTAGATTTCTTCAAAGTTCGAGTGTATCGGTTTCTTCTAGACAACCGTGCTCCACCCTAGTCCGCATCATTGCTTCACATCAGGCGATTTGCGGCCAAACGCAAGACCATAAAGCATTCAAAACTAACACAGCTACAGAACGCTACCTGCTACAATCCTTACATACTTCTTTTGCTTCTTCCATGTCCATATACGCACACCGGTTACGAGTAGTACGCACCTGACCTATGTACTCGTATCTAAAGAACATCAGCAGTAAGCGAAAAATTGACAAAAACTGGGTGGAACCGTAGTGATTCCAAAAATATGAACCGTATCATTTGTTGTTTGTTTTGACTAGTGGTAAGCAGGCAAGAAGGTGTTTTCATATAACGTGTGAATTGTGCAGACGCCAACACATAAAGCTACTCCAATCTGTCAAATTTCTTTAACATATTTTCAACTTTATCGCTAAAGCATTAGGCTCAATGTTGATTGGGAAAATTTTACAGTTTCGGGTATCTTGATGTGCTGGCGTTTGTACAAACAAAATCAACAAGTAATGGGATGGTAACAGCCTCCATGAATGATGCTCCCCTCTTTGAACACCATAGCCATCTTACTAACCCAATCATTCCACTGACTATTCCAATGCATTGCACTCCTGACCATACTATGTCCCATAATATGCTTGAATTTCCAAAGTGTCCAAACACCTGCACTTCTGAGGACCTGTAAATGCAGCTCTTCACGTGATTGGCTCGGCTACTGCTTAGTCTAACTCATTTTACATAATAAACCCCTAAACACAATCGTGCGTTTTCAGCTCCGTTTTCGAAACAGATACGCTGTTTTTAAACTAAACAACTTTTGGCAGGGGCTACTAATCGCCCACAGTGATCACATGAAATATCCCGAGGTATTTCGTGTGATAACTTTAGACCGGTCGCTTACATATAAAAAAAATTGCCAGACTGTGAAAATGTAAGTACAGACGCCAGCACATTGAGCTTCCCAAAATTGTCAAATTTTCCCAATAAACTTAGAACCTAATACTCTAGCGATAAAGTTGAAAATCTATTAAATAAATTAAATAAATTAATTATAATTTAATTAATTTAATTTAATTTTTATTAATTTATTTAATTAAATAAATTTGACAGATTGGAGTGGCTTGGTGTGCAGGCGTCTATACATGTCAAAAATAACTTGCTGCGCCGCCTCAAATCTACCAAATGGTGGACGTCTCCTCAAGTTCTGGGAACAACTGGAATGGCGCTTTGCTTCACCGCTGGTGAATACGCCTGTATGGGTTCGTTCTGCCCACACCAATCTTGTGGATACAGCTATAAATGAGACGTTTTACGATTATTAGTGGTTGGTATCAACTAACTGGGACTGCGCCTCCAAAAGTTAGTAGGACTATAGCCAGCCGCATCGAGAGTACAAAGCTATAAGCTGACATACCCAATGCACAGGTACGTCTTAGTGCCCCAGAGGCTGCAAAGCCGCAAGAGCTTTCTTGAGTGCGTTGGTCCAACTAGTTCAGCTAATAGCAACGCCTCCACAGCAAGATGAGATCTCTGGCGGATCTGCTTATACTTCCTGACGCTGACAGCTTCCTCGAGTCTTCTGGGGACGCGTTGCCGTGGCCGATTTGGAAATCTCTAAATAGACTCCGAACCCATGTCGGTCAAAGCAAAGACCATCTTTACAGATGGGAGTTTCTGGTCACCATGGATTGCTTAATTCTCAAGGGTGTATGTGGCGTGTCTCCACAGACAATAGAGCGAATTTCACGTAATTAAATTTTGGGCCAAAAATAATTAAACATAAGCATAAGCAGTACCTTTGCGCTCTTCTATGTTAAATAAATAAACATTTTTCGCGACACGCCAAGAAAGGAAGAAAATGATTTTCGCTAGTCGATGTTTGTGATACTCACAGATTACTTAAAGTCGAAAAGTTATGCTATCACTAGAGATCAAATCTTCTCATGCAGTATCAGTACTAAGTTGGCAGCTAGCGGTCTGCTTTCCCAATAGCAACAATAAACTACTGTAACGTGAACAAAATCAGCGCTCTCTGGCGTCGTCAGCGAACACTACTTCAAATTGAAAGTCTATGTAGTAGCACGACGTAATACGGGGTCTATTGAACATGCTGCGGTGGTTAAAAGAGTTTCAGAGATTTAACGCTAGAGGGTGCTTATAACGATATAAATGACAATGTAGAGAAGGTATGTTTGTTATGCGGAAAGGTCGCAGTTTTGATTCCCGTTTCGGGACTCCGATACGTCGAGCCCTCTTTTAATAATAAAAAAATAAATAAAAATAATATAATAAGTTTATTGGCACAAAAGAACCTTTGTATACAATACCAATACATTCCACATAGGTACATTGAATTTTAGGAAAAGGCTGTACAAATAGTTTAAAACCCTGCCTCCTAAACTTGGCGGACCCTGTGAATAATAATAATTGGTTGGGTTAACGAAGCAAAAACTGTCGCTTTACTTACTTTTATCCGGTACTGTTTCACCTCTTATCTTTTAACAACATGTTAGTAGTGAAGGAATTTTCAACAGTTCTACTTTTTACTTACTAACGCGCGGAGTTTTTGAGTCTTCTTAACGTGTTTGAAAGCCAAGGAATTCTGAATTCTAGTAATCATTGCGTCAATCATCTTTTGTACCAGAATTTATTTCTTCGAAAATCTAAATATAAACATCAAAGTTTACAAGAGACCGTCCCCCAAACTTCGCTACTGCCTAGTGTCTTAGCCAGGAAGAAGAAGTGGCGCGACAAACTCCCCAGCAACACATCTGTCTATTAGATTAGAAGAACCAGATTTCCTTTTCTATAATTATGTATGTCATCTTTTTATCTGATCATTAGTTTTTCTTTTAGGTACGTCAGAGTGCCTACAAGTGACACATTCAGAGCGTGTCGTATACCTAGAACTGCCTACTTTCAATAGAATTGACATAAGCTTTTCAGTCTTATTCTTCACTAGCGAACCGCCCCGGCTTCGCATGGGTAGAACAAGGCGGCTTGACTTTTTCCGACACTTCCAACAATTATCGTCATATTTCAACCAATTTACACAAAACCTTGACAAATTATATACCTAAACCTTCCTTCCAATCACTCTATGTATTGGTAAAACCGCGTGAAAATCATATCAGAAGTTTTTAAGTTTATCGCGAACAGACAGACGCCGCGGAGGAATTTGTTTATAATATGTAGTGATAGAGATGATACTGATATTCGTTTCTTTGGGACGTCATTATTATTATACTAGCTGTTGCCCGCGACTTCGTTCGCGTGGAAATTTTGGTGTATATGTAAGAGACTGCCTCGTTGGTCGAGTGGTCGCAAGTGCGACTACTAAGCATGAGGTCCTGGGATCGATTGCCGGGTCGGGCAGTTTAAAAAAAAAAAAATATTTAAATTACATAAAGTTATAACGCACATGATTTGGAGATCACCTTTTAAGCAAGAAGATGCTTGTGTTAGGTGACTCCGCTCTTCCACTTAACATTGGACAATGTATGCAATTGAAAAAATACTATAAATAATAGTA
This sequence comes from Eurois occulta, assembly GCA_950022335.1. Classification (NCBI taxonomy): domain Eukaryota; kingdom Metazoa; phylum Arthropoda; class Insecta; order Lepidoptera; family Noctuidae; genus Eurois; species Eurois occulta. The sequence continues at coordinate 1,344,116 of OX465487.1, read as the reverse complement.
TTATTGGGGTATTCCATCAGGAATTTCTCAGTAGCAGCCACGGAATCTGGATTTGTGCCCGGTTGGTGGAATAGAATTGAATAGGCTCGCCTCCTGTCACATGGGACTTCAACATAACGAACGGCGAAATGTGGGTGTACGATAAGGTACACCTCTGCCTAACCCGTCGGGGATTAAAGGTGTGATGTTATGCTATGTGTGAGAACTGACTGGCTGATCAAAATGTGATAATATGGGTGATGACTTCAAAATGCGTACTTTTGGGTACTGTAATTCTGGGCGCAGAGATCCGAAACAAATTAAATGAGGCGAAGACATGGCTTAAAACCGTTTATTTTGGTGCTATACAACCTTCTTTTCAAAGTAAACCATCAAACGCCTTGTTGGGCACTATTTATTCTAACACCGTTCTGTATACAACATTAAATGACTTATTATTTTCCGCAAGCACGTGAATTTTTGGGCACTGAACAAACAACATATAATTGACTGTGTGAGAAGCATGGAGTGCACAATTGAATACCTGTCACTTTTATGGTTTGGCCCTGCGATCTGTTGATCGTCATTGTGAAGGCCAATTTTAAGGGAAATTGTAACCTCTTAAATTGAAATGGTAAGTTATTTGAAATAATGGGTATGCGGGAACTTAAAACGCTCTCTCCTTTAGCAGCTCAGCTCAGCTCTGTGATACGAAGCCTGGTGCCGTTGCACAGTCTGGTTGCATCAAGGTTTCGCATCACCAGAACTGGAACGTCAAATTTAAGCTCCACCTGATGAGACGGCACGCCCATTATCTCCTGGGAGTTGAGAAATTCAACGGGGTAGGCAGTACTATCGTCATTAGCCATCACAGTGTCTATGGATGTGTATACTTTTGTTTTTTTTTTTTGTTTTTTTACTGACCCCCTCGTTCTTTGGTGACAGCACAGCATTGGATGGGAAATTTCTTCGGAAAATAGAATTTTCCCATCTCCGTCCGATTCCAGACGACCCTCTCCCATTTGCAGCAGCTTATTCTCAAAGACACCTGCTTCGTGGTCGTTGTACAGTTGGACGCGTATGTTGCACGTAATATAGAGCTTTTCAATCCAGTAGGTTTTCACAGTGGCAACGCCATGAGACATGCGTTTCATCCCCTGCCCCTGTGTGTGCCCCTTTTTTATTACAAAATGGCCCCGCTTAATAACTGGCAGTGTTTGTCTAAAGTCGCCTTTTCCTCCCACGCTGGGTGGAACGGAAGGGAGTGTCATCCATGTTCCTTCTTTGTGTTCCAGAGCCGCAGTATCTCTTTCGAACAGTCCCGCAGCTCCGGCAGGCATCGGCCCTTGCGGACCCCTTCCGCTTGGCTGACATCATTTTAGGCGCGCGTGGAACACGAACGCGCTTTCGACATGGCCTGTCGTCATAAGACGGTTGGACGGCGAGCTAGCTAATTACTCACCGTCCACAGGGTCTAAAGTCGCTGCGAACAAAATGATGACGCCACCCATCAGCACCTGGTTGCCGCGGATGTCCTGGAAACTGCGGTTCAACGCCTCTAATGCATGCTTGTGCGACATTGTGCACTCGTCCCAAACTACTTCCATTGCTGCAAAAGGACTCCCCCGTTTTTGGTAATATTGCATGTTCGGACGTATCTTCGCTTGCAAGATTCAGCGGCAATTTGAAAATGGAATGTGCAGTCCGACCACCCATAAGCAAAGTTGCAGTAATGCCTGAGGAAGCCACAACCACAGTATATGACGACACGGTTGGCGCAGTGGCTGAGCGAAGGGCTGCTGCGCTGCTTGTATCGGGTGTAGCGTACTACAACGTACAAAAAGTACTACAGCAACATAGAACAAAAAGTACTACAGCGCCATCTATGACGCAGAGGATAAACTAAACATCGAAATACGTCTAAATCTTGCATCGCGTAAGTAAAGTTATTCGCGACTTAAGACTATATAGAAGAACCCGACAACAACTGTCGAGCAGTAGCCCACCAGACGCAACACCCGTCTGGTCGGAGGATCCTCCCTTTTCTATGGGGGATGAAGAACTTTACACCCTGTTCTTCATACCCCAAAACTTGTGACCCCGAAATGGACGTCAGCGCAGCCTTCGAGCAACGTGACGTCATCAACATCACTTCCTCAAGCTTTCGAGCAGCGAGTCATATAGCCAGCCAGCTTCAAATGGGTATTCTTGACCACCAGCATGCAGCGGAAGCACATTCCTGGTCAGCACCCTCAGCCTCATTAAGCTACCTTGGCTCTGCACTTTTGGCCGGTTGAGAGCTCGATCTCCCGGTCGACGGGAGCAGTCAGCCACATCGCGGCGCTGTACCACGTCCGACGCAACGGAGCACATGCAGCGCCGACCCCGACGCACTGGGGTTCGCACTACCGCCGCAGACAGTTCCGACTCACCGTGAACAATGCGGCAACAACTTTCCATTGGCCTGGCAATAAACGACGACTCATTCTACTATCGACCCTGGTCTCCGGGGGGGGAGTGATGTAGCGGCACTACAAAAAGTACTACAGCAACATAGAACAAAAAGTACTTTTGGGGGTATGAAGAACAGGGTGTAAAGTTCTTCATCCCCCATAGAAAAGGGAGGATCCTCCGACCAGACGGGTGTTATGTCTGGTGGGCTACTGCCCAACAATTGTTGTCGGGTTCTTCTATATAGTCTTAAGTCGCGAATAATGTTACTTGCGTGATGCAGGTTTTCGATGTTTTAGTTTGTCCTCTGCGTCATAGATGGCACTGTAGTACTTTTTGTTCTATGTTGCTGTAGTACTTTTTGTAGTACCGCTACATCACTCTCCTCCGGAGACCAGGGTCGGTAGTAGAATGAGTCGTTTAAAGTCATAGTCAAGTCACCAGACATAACACTCGTATGGTCGGAGGATCCTCCCTTTTTATGGGGGATGAAGAACTTTACACTCTGTTCTTCATACCCCCAAACGGGTTTCATGCTCGCACCGAACCAATTTTTGTGTGGCCTACCGGTAGTTCTTCCGGGTCTGGCTGTATGTGTTTGTGAGTTTTAAATGTTTGTAAACACACCCACGATACAGTAGAAAGGAGATGGAAAACGGTGGGCCCAAATGTAATAAGTTGAGATATGATCTAAAAAATTTGTCATATTTTTGTATCTTAGAATATGAAAGATCAGCTCAATTCTCAACCTGGAAGCGGAGAAATATGAGAAAATAGTTTTCATGAGATAATCGATTGAGTAATCGATTACACAGTTACGAAAATAAAACATTTGCAGTACATAATTAACTCAAAGTAATTAAATGCACAAGCATATAATTACAGTCATATTATTAAATCAAATAACAATTAATTACTGAAAAACCAATATTAATGATTATCGATTCAAATCTCTCTTATATTTTTAGTCTATGTCACTGACATAACAGCTGACTGACATTGACACTAGACAGTTGCCGACTGTTTTTGTTTGCTCACTCGTTTCGTGTTTTCCGATGCGTTTTGAGAGCTTTCCCGATTATTCGTCATTTTTTACGACCACTGCTTTGTATTTTACGGATTCTGACCCTGCCTACCTTGTACGACCCTTGCTTTCACCTTGGACACCGAAGATCGCTCACACATTTGACTTGGAATTGTTATTTTGGATTTTACCGCCGGCTTGTGGATTGAATATTGTTGAAACTATGGATCGCTGTGTGAATTGTGGGATATCCACTGGTCACTGCAATACACTGGGCCGACGACCCTTACACGATGAAACAATTCTGTCAGTGATTCGGCAATGGCTTGCACCTCAGTCTGTAAGTAAATATAACCTCATCTAACCAGCTACCATCCTGGCAGGTTTAAAATACATATAATTAGAAGGCCTATGGAGATTGTTTACAGTTCTGGCAAAGAATTATTTATTTATCAAACAATGTTTTATTACCCTAATACACAACAGTTAATTATGTATTGTTTATGTAGCTGAAGATTAATAAAAATGTTCCATTTTTAGGTAAGCAGTAGTGACTGTGTGCTGGGGCTTGGCTCAAAGCCCACATGTCGATAACCAAAGAAGACCACTAGACCACCGTAATATTTTTCTCCGCTGCGGACGCTCTCTTGCATCGCGAACCCATCACCTACTTCATACCAACACAACCCGTGAATCAAGAATTTATAATGTTATACAAGAGTGGATTATACCTCGAACTGTAAGTTAAATCAGATTACAATGTGGTTTGGTTTCTAGACGACATTTTAATTACAAGAGAAGGCGAATAAAACACTATATTAAATGATTTTTTATTTTATTTTAGACATCCTTTCCCTATCTCCTTACCTGTTACCTACCTATCGCTTGAAGTCGTTGACGTTCATTCATATGATTTTTCAAACATTTTCTAGTAAATATAATAACTATTAGTGCAAAAGAACACATTTTGCACTTCAGGAATCAGCTGTTACTTAAAGATTGTAACATAACCCCACTTTTACATAATCTCTTATATCTCTGTTCTCAGATTGAGAAAATCCGCAGAATTTTCAGTGAAAGGTTGATAATATATAAGCTATTAATTGACACCACTTTCATCTTCTTACAACTAGGCCCAAGATTGTATGTAATCATTTCAGTCTCCTTTCTAGTGTGAAACAACTTTTAAAAAAAAACTTTCATGCTGTACATTGCGGTCTTTGCGGAGTTGGGCCAGCTGATGATTCAGAACAAATGTTATGCGACGGCAGAGGTGGCGCACTGGCTGAGCAGTTGACTGCGGCGCTGCATGTCGCGAATTTACTACGTCGTGAATATTATAAAATTTTAATTTTGTTTTCATTTCTAAACTTTTTAGAGATTTGAGAGAATTGGTCAATTTTTATTTATTAATTTATGATTACCTGTGTTTTGATAAAAAAAAACTATTTTGTAATGATTTGAAAATCATAAAGCATTAAAATAAAACAAAATACCTAAAACTTACAAAAAGTGAAACCCGGCTGCGATTCGAACTTGCGAACCCTGGTTTACAGGGCGGTCGCTGAACCGATAGGCCACTTATACCCGTGACAACTCGTTTGAAATAGCCGTTCTATTCTAATGCATGCTATGACAGTTGTCAGTTGTCGGCGTTAGCCAAGAATTGTCAAACAGTGGCCAAGAATATGGTTGTAATGCTCTATTGCTCATCCCCCTAAGTTAATAGCGCGATAATATATAGCATATGTGTTATTCCAGATTATAATCTATCTCTGTTCCAAATTTCATCCAGATCCGTTCAGCCGTTCTGGCGTGATTGAGTAACAAACATCCATCGTAACTTTCGCATTTATAATATTAGTAAGATTTTACTGGCCCAAAACTGCGTCACTTCTAAGCCGCCGTCGTCGATGGCGGCGGCGACGCAGCGGTCTCTTTGGTTGCGTGTTTTGGGGTTCAGCGGGCAGGATAAGAGGAGGAGCATAGCTTTTTGTTATATGTATAATATCTATCCAACACATTTTTGACTTTATCATTATTGCTATTAGAATGCCACTTTGTGTAAGATTAGGTGGTTCTCTTTCTCTATTGTTTTATCACAGAACCACCAGATATACAAAATACATACATCCATAACATCACGCCTGTTATCAACGAAGGGTTAGGCAGAGGTGTACCTAACCATACAGTACCCACATTTTGCCAGTTATGTTTCAGTCCCATGAGATAGGGTGCGAGCCTAATGCCATCATCATCACAATCATCATCTTCCCGCCTTTATTCCATTTTATTTGGGACAAGAGCATATTTTATTTTATTTTGTTGAGCCAATTGCCATCAACCGGCTATAAATCCGGACTCCGTGGGTGCTACTGAGAAATTCCTGATGGAAAAACCCAATAAAAATCAGCTCGACCCGGAGATCATACCCAGGACCTCACGCTCAGCAGTCGGGCTTGCTACCACTAGACCAACGAGGCAGTCATACGCAAGATAGTTTAGCTATTACAGCCGGACCACTAATAGTGGTGACTCTCTATGGTCCGGCTGTACTAGTAATTCACATACCACTGTAATATTTCTAACGTCATAAACGTAATAGCTACGTTATAATAATTAAGGTAAATAGAAAAGTATTCTAAGAAATATGAAAGTGGCAACTCATTTGACTATTATCGTTGGTTTCTCCAATAAAAATGCGGAAACTCGGTGCGCGGGCGCAGGCAACTAGTAAATTATGAGCGAGTTAATTATTGACTTGTAAGTCTTCTGGCGGCATAGGTACTAACAGTGGTGATCTGGTTATGTAAGTTGGGTGTTGACAAGAAGGTGGTAGTACCTACCTTGTTATGATTGGTAGTTTTATGACGTCTACGGCACTTGTGTTTTATATGGTGTATTCCCGTTGTCCCCATAATCGGTGTCCCCATCATGGGGACAACGGTACGTCACATAATTACTTACCGTTGTCCCCATAATCTGTGTCCCCATCACGGGCACATCTGATCCTTACCGTTGTCCCCATTATGTACATATGGGCAATGGGGACAACGGACAGTTAAGATTTCACGTATCGTTGTCCACTTTAAATTTTTAGTTATTTTTTAAACGTGGGTTATTTAGCGCGGCAAGTCTAAAACTAAAATGAAAGATATTTTGTACATAATAGATTTTAATCCAAAATATAGGAAGAAATAAGACATGTTTACACACAAAACACATCTAGATTTTTAAATGGAAGGCAACAAACGTTAAGTATTTAGTTCACACAATCAACATAGCAGCTACCCATAAAGTAATAAAAAAATTAAGTATTTAGTTCACACAATCAACATAGCAGCTACCCATAAAGTAATAAAAAAATTGTTTGTGGTTGGTATGTTGAAATGATTAAAATTATTTATAGCACACAATAGAGCAACAAATGAGAATAACTAAATACACTCGTTACCCGTAGTCCCGGTAGAACTCAGTTTTGAGAAAAAAAAACATAATAAAGTCATTATTTGGAAAAAAGGTTTTAACCTAGGAGGTGAGGTTTTAACAGTAGAGGTAACGCAGCAATACGTATTATAACTTTTGCATCCTATACTCCTATTTCTTCTCTTACTATTACCACTTAAAAATATTAACGGTTTAAATAGATAATAAAATGTACTTACATGAGTTCTTCTTTTACACTTTTACCGACATCACGTCACGATTTATCACTGTCAAGTACACATCTATATACATATTAGATATGAGCGCCGATGGCCAATTCTACGGCGGCGGCGTGACCTGAAAATGTTCACGGTGGCGGCGGCGTCGCGGCGGCGCGCCGCGTCCGGCCGTGGGCCTTTTTTTTTTGGTATGGGAAATCATCAAATGACTCCTCCTGCTCTGGGCAGAGCGGAAGGGAGTGTCAGACTTTTACTGACTAAAAACCATCCATGTACCTTCTTTTGCCCTTTATGTTCCAGGGCCGCGGTATCTCTTTCGAACAGTCCCGCAGCCCTGGCAGGCATCGACCCTTGGGGGCCCCTCCTGTTTGCTGACATGTCTTTGACATGAATTACATATTGTTATAATTACATATTGAATGACATATTGCAATTTCGTAAAATGTCACATTCTCAAATTGTCATATTCCGAAAACGCCACCTCGCAAAACGTGACATTAGCAAAATGCCATTTTCGCAAAATGTCGTTTCCGCAAAATGTCATTTTCGCAAAATGTCATTTCCGCAAAATGTCATTTTCGCAAAATGCCTTATTGCAAAATACCATTTTCGCATAATGTCAAATAATCAAAATATCGAAATGTCACTTGGGACATAAGTAGTCAATTTTTTTATATTTAGACGTTAAATGTTTTTATGAATAACGCTACCTAGCTATAACTTTAATAAAGACTTGATTGACTTGACAAACCAAAGACACAGAACAACAAATGCCCTCGAAGGCTGGCATCACCGCATTAACAGACGTACGAGTATCCCTAAAAAATTCATACATAAATTACAACAAGAAAGTAAATACTGGGACAATATATATATAAACAATCTTTATTTCACAATTTCCGAGAATCGGAAAAGCAAAGACATCCATTTTGATGAACAATATAAAAAAATTGTTAAAAAGATAAGCGATAACCGATTGTCATTAGCAAAATTTCTGCGTAAAGTTATTTTTCTACAATTATTTAGATAGCCATTTTATAGGTTAAAACATAATTTTACGAGTATTAATATAATTATCATCAAACAGAACTAAATAGTTGATGAATCCTTACAATTTTAAAAAAAAAACAATGACAAAAACAAAAAAACCAATGATATCTGTGCTTTTGTTCTGCGGCTGCATTGCCGCTCGGTGCCGGCGGCGGCGGCGCATCCTTTTCAAACGCACATATTTCATTACTATTATATCGACGGGTCCTACGTATACTAGTACAAGTGCAAAAACACAACTGTTCAGGAGAGCGGTTTAAAGGTTCTAAAGCTTGTAATTTTGTCATACCTCAATGGAAATACTTGAAAGAAGAACGGTCACGTCCCATATAAAAAAAACCCAGACCCGACAGAAAAGTGACATATCTCAGTTTTTTTGTTATTATTTATATAATCATATTATATAGTTTTTATATTCGAAATCAATGGCTAACACCAAAATATTGCCTTATGTTTTTGTTCAGGGTTTACACTAAAAAAATACAAAATGCCTACTTATCTACACAATTCGTAATGTATGTAACTAAATGACGATAAATAGTTATGGGATGTATCCAGGAGACCTGGAGATACAGCTGTATTATATAATTTTTGAACTCCTAGTACAACATTCAACTAAGGATTTTTTTTTTTAAGGTGGTTTAAAATCATATAATGACATCTCTCGCCCTTGGGTGGAGCGAGAGGGCGTGTCAGACTCTTACTGACTAAAAAATTCCACCCCGTTCCTTTTTGCCTCTGGTACTGGGGTCAGAGCATGCCCTTCTGGATTCGCCCTCAACTTAGGATTAATTAAAATCGTCATATTCGATGATTCAGATCGGATTATTCCACTAATTACTTTTCTACGTCATTTAGTTACATATATTTACGAATTGTGTAGATACGTAGGCATTTTGTACTTTTTTAGTGTAAAGCCTGAACAAAAACATAAGGCAATATTTTGGTGTTAGCCATTGATTTCGAATATAAAAACTATATAATATGATTATATAAATAATAACAAAAAAACTGAGGTATGTTACTTTTCTGTCGGGTCTGGGTTTTTTTTGCCTGTTCTTCTTTTGATATGTTATATTTAAATATCTAAGGAAAAAGACTACATTATTGGTTTTTCTTAATTTTTTATACTTTGGAAAATAGCATCACTTGCATTGATGTAGCTTGTTTTCTTTACTATGGTAGAACCTGTAAACTGATACAAGTGGCCACTTATACCAGTATATAGTGTACTTGCTTATACTTATAATACAGGAAAATTGAAGGATTTTACTCTTTTGACATGCTATTTCCAATCTATTGATTAATATGAGGTTATAATATTAACAATAACATCATCTTTTATCGACTTTTAAACACTTACAACAGTTTACTCAGTACTGGAAAACTACTTGCAACAGTTTTCTGCATTGTTATTAACCTTAAATATTTGAATGGGTGTGGCAGGAAATGAAATAAAAACATTAAAAATACAAAATAAAAGTTTATTTAAATTATATGACTTTTCCAGACCTATGTTTAATAGGTGTTATTATTTTGATATCAATATATTATGGCACTCATAATCAATGGCCTTGCCATCTTAAAAATTATAAAACTAAAAAATGTAATCTTAACTTAAGTAGGAAGTTCCGTTAATTATATTAATCTCTCGCCGACTAGTCGACACTTCGCGTGACCAGAGGGCTGGGTCTTTCTTTGGGCAAAGAATTAGCATTGCCATTCAACGTGGCAATGCTGCCAGTCTTCTGGGCACGTTTCGTTGAGTACTTTGACGCCTAAGACGTGTCATATTGTCATCGTTGTATATATATAGGTACTTTATTTTAGTCTTCTTTTTATATTTATTTTAGTTCTATTTGTAGTCTGTATATAATGTACATAGCAATAAAAGTAACTTTTTAGATTAAAAAAAAAAAAAAAAAAAAACTAGAAATAAAACATTATTTTTCACGAGAAAAAAAAAAAAAAAAAATATTAATTGTTTATTTATATTTTCCTTAGTACTTCTTAATCAGTCTTACGTACTACTTAATCACAATCAGTCTTTCAGACATTGGCAATATGTCACATTGTTATTTATCGTAACAATAATCACAGTAGATAATGGTATAGAAAACCCAATAAAAAAAGAGAAACAACATGTTGCAAAGGGTTCCATAGTTGTCTGCGAAACTTGATGATTCGATTTTTATTATATCGAACACGGTGTGTCGATAATGCAGTTACTGTACGATGTTTTATTCCATCGATGCTTTATTGGTGCGATGGCGATGTACCTAAAGTTTGTGCGAAAAATCCTGTTGCGAAAAACCCTACAGTGATTGCTCATTAGTTCGATAGTATGTCGGTTCAAAACGCCTACTGTTCCGTGACATTTAATATTAATAACCTTATTAAGGATATAATATTAAATTCTTTTTGTTTAAACCTTATTTTGCATTATCCTGATACCTTCAACACCCAAAAATGTATCTAGATGTAAATAGTGAACTAGGAACTATATATTTTTTTAATAAAATTAATCTGTTTTCTTAATAAGGTTATTAATATTAAATGTCACGGAACAGTAGGCGTTTTATTAGAGCATACTAGCGCATACTAGAGTGAATGACACTTGTGCTGACGTATCGCGTCGCGCGCGACTACCTACACTGGTGCAAGTGACTTACATCAGTGTAGACGGTCTTGTGGCAGAAAATGATGTCACTTATATTAGTTTACAAGTTTGTATCTTTGAAATTACTTGATAATTTAATATAATTTTTACAGGATATAAAGTTAAGGTAATTTTAAGGCTTTTGGTGCAAAAAAACGTATTTCGCTGTTTTGCGGGTTACACCAGTATACGTAGGACCCGTCGATATATTCATACATATAAAACTATATATATTCAAACAAATACATTCGTAAATTATAAATACTTGTGTGGCAATCACATGTGTAGCTATTATTTAGATAGTATGTGTTTTTTTTTAAATTTTAAATGTAGTCATTAGTTCCATTTTGTATTGGTACAATATTCTCTGTATTAAGGCACTCTCACTTCTAATTTGAACTCAACGGGGACAACGGGCATATTTTGAGAAGCATATATTACAAGAAATTAACGGGGACAGCGTATGGGGACAACGGGCAGTAGTTTTAATTATTTTATTAAATTCCCTCTGTCCCCATTAACGGGACATGGCCTATGGGGACAACGGGCAGTAATTTTAATTATTTTATTAAATTCCCTCTGTCCCCATTAATGGGGACATGGCCTATGGGGACAACGGGCAGTAATTTTAATTATTTTATTAAATTCCCTCTGTCCCCATTAATGGGGACATGGCCTATGGGGACAACGGGAATACATCTTTTATATTATGTTTATCCGTACTTTTCTCAAACATTTGTTGATTTATGTATCAATGAAACCTCAAGATTACTTCGCTGTGGGTGTGGAGTATAGTTTGTTTGTTGTGAATCTGATTCAATAGCTTCTACATAAATGAATGTATTTTTCAGCAGAGTGAACAGAGTAAATTAACTGTTTGACGGCTGAATCGCATTTTGTTCGTTACTGTTTTGTGAAATTAAAGAGATCACTACCATTAAAATTGTTTGAAATTGTGTGCCTCTTATTTATGAGCTTATGATTAGGTACATCAGAATATCTGTTGCACTAACAGCTGTAACAGTTTCGTGCGCTTCGCATCGTTTTTTACTTGTTCCGCGAAACCTTCACCTTCACTGCTCGCTCCAGCGAACATCTCATTGTTATGTAGTCAAAATAACAACATTAACATTGATCACAAAAAAATAAACACACAATGTTATAAAAAATATAATTTATTATTAAAACAAAAATGTTACAAATGATCATTTGTAAGTTTTTACAATAACGCGCGTCGGGGACTGTCACGCACGAAAGTCATTCCATACGTTACAATATTTATTTTATACTTACAACACTACTTCCTAGAATTACATTAAGGTACTGATTAGACACAGCGTATTATGTACACGGAGACGACCACTGTCCGTCCATAAACACTAGATATAAAAACATACACACTTTCGCACTCGATTATACTATTCGACCAATCGGAGACTTGTACATTGCTTATGGCCTTACCGGGGAGACTGTGCTGACTGGTCGATAGCGATTAACTAGCTCAGCTAAGTTTAGCTCAACGGACTAATACTGGATGCCGTGCCCTCTGAGGAAGGCGTCGATCTGCCCGGAGGAGGCGGACTCTCCGCGAGGTGCCACGTAGTAGAACTGCGGGCCGCCGTCCTGCGCCTGCGACGACACCTGTAGCCTCTGGGCCTGCGCCCTCGCGGCTGCGCGATCCCTCTGCAGTTGGCTCTGTTGTAGCTGCTGCTGTTGAGCGAACAGCTGCTGCGAGTTCTGGAACTGGTTCTCAGACTGCTGCCTCTGGTACACTTGTTGTGTGTTTTGCAGCTGATGTCTGTAAAGAGGCCCACTGGAGGCTGGAGAGGAGGGCACGGACGGGAGCTGAGGAGATGGCACGAACGGCCTCGGCTGCTGCTGCTGAGTTGCCACGTAGGGCTGCAGTCTCTGGTTCAAGTTCAGCTCTCCCTTAGTCTGAGGCAAGCTCTGGTATAGTTGGGTGTTGTAGGAGCCACTTGATGGGTCGTAGACCAGCTCGGTAGAGTACAGAGGGTTGCCACTGGGGGCGGGTTGGGCCAGAGATGTGGCCTTCGTGGGGTTAGCACCAGCAGACGTCGTGGATTGTAATTGTTGTTGCTGTTGTTGTTGGTTCTCACGGTGGAACTTGGCGAACTCAGCAGCAAAGTCAATCTGTCCAGGTCTGGCCGGGCTGGCGGTGGTGATCACTGCGGGAGCGGGGGAAGGCGAGTAGTTCGGCTGAGGGCTGTACTGAATCTGAGGTTTAGCGGTCACTTGGACGAGCTGTGGCCTGAAGGTAGTTGCCGGGGGCAGAGTCCTGGGCGAAGTCACTTGCAGGGGGCGGGGAGTGATCGCGATAGGCTGAGCTTGGTAAGCAGGCCTCCTTGAGGGCTGTGGGCGTTGGACTACTCTCTGTCTGATATGCTGCAGAGGCTCGTCTTCAATTTCGTCTTCGTCAGCATCACGGAAGTCGTTCTGGAAGAAGGTCGTAGGGGGTCGTGGGGTCGTGGGGCGGGGAGCAGCTACTGGTCGTCTGGGGTAGTTTGGCTCGGGGTCATCCCTTTCTGCGGAGTTGGGGGCAGAGGGTTCATCGTCTTCTTCTTCGTTGGGCTTGTTGGGGTCGCAGGGGTTGCCAGAGACGTAGGTGAACTCTCGCTTGTTGCCGTCGGGGTCAACGTACCCGTACTTGCCACGGACGACGCAGTCGGTGCCTCGTGTCTCCTCCTTGAAGGAACCGTCAGCTGCCTCGTAACCGAATGTGAAACTACCATCATCATTGACCTGGAAGATAGAAAATTCTATTTTAGTAGGAGTACCAAAACTACATACCGTTTGGATTTTATTTTTTCACTTTTAATTTTTTCTGTCTGTCCGTCATTATAAATCATGACGGCTGTTACCCCGATAGATTAGGCACTTGGCGTAAGTGTTTAAGTCCCGTGTAATAGGGCGCGAACATATTATTGCAAATCAGCATATAAATCTAAATAATGTTTTCCTCACTTAGCGAATGTTTCTTCACAGTCTTTGAATCACACAAAGATTAGATTTTTGTTATAAAACCTCTTCCATACCTTGTTGTAGTTCCTGATAGTCTGCACGGGCGGCTGCTTGGGTCCCTCCTGCTGTTGTTGCTGGGGCTTCAGCCTGGCGGGCTGGCGTTGCAGGGCCCTGGGCTCATACTCGTCGTCCAGACGATCCGAGGCGCGGTACAGGCCGTCGTACGAATCCGCTGCTACTAGCACCACCTGGAAACATTTGAAATAGTGGTTAGATTTGCCATTTTGAGGAGGAAGTTTTAAAGTAGGTGTTTTGTGAGTAAAAGATCACGTTTGTTGACCATTCCACAATGAGGAGCGGTTGCCAAATCCATATTATTTTATGTTCCTTGTGGATCGAGTGTGAGAGTGAAGCTTTTATAGGTTTCCATAATTAGCAGGCTCCAAATGTTCGTTTTCTGGTGATTCCCTAAAATGCTAGGTGTTTAAGAGGATCTTCTGGCTCGACCACGAATAGTTGCAGAAGGAGACCTTTCTAGACCCTTCCATAATGGATCAATTAAATCAAGTTAGTCTATTGCAGTTGCTGGTCAAAGGCCTATCCCACCCTTTAAAGCTTCAAAAAACCCTCACGAAATACCAGTTCCTTTTAGGCATTGACCCTTGTCAGTCAGTTTACTTAATATTTTTTGAAGAAGTGTATCTCACCTGATCTCCAGCGGCGCGGTTCTGAGCCTGCGGTTCGTAGTCATACTCATCATCCTGGATGGGCTGCTGCAGCCGCGGCCTGGGACGGGCGCCTGCTGCCAGGCCCACGCTTAGAAGTACACACAGCATCTGGAAAGAAGATGGGGTTGTTTAGATTGATGGACTAACAGAATCTTTGAAAAGGGAACCACTTGGACGTAAAAGGTTATTTGAATAGTTGAAGATTGTTGTAAAGTTTCAGGAAAGATATTTAGTTCTTAAGCTCCTTCATTTGTCTTTTTTGTAATTATAAGACGTGTGGCTGATGGGATTAACCATCGGCAAAAATCATTCCTATTCATTATAATCAACAGGAGTTATTTTCTTAAATAGAAAATTCTAGGTTATGACAACGAAAACACATTAGGTACTTGTTTTTTTTTTGTTCTACGACCTACTATTATAACCCACGTTCATCACTAAACACTAAGCTCTAATTCAATGGAAAAGCAGACATAATCAATCAAAGTGTACACAAAAAAAAAACACGATTTAGTTTAACCTACACTATGCAAACACATATTTATTTTAGTCAGCTTCCTACATCATTACAAAACAGAGCAACGACATTTACACACAAAGTCACAAGGCCGGTCTCATACAATCCATCTCCAAAGTTTCGACACCAACTAAACTGAAAACTAAACTAATGTGTGTATTTTGCTCTAGACTAGAGACAAGTGACTAATCGCTTGAATGTTGTGCGAGGATTAATTAACATTGAGCAACTTTGATGATTGCAGCTTTCATTCTAGTGTGTTTACTAATTTAGTGTATTTCGGTTTTACCAAGGGGTATCGTATTACCTAGTACTAACTAGGTTGTGGGGGTCAGATAAGCAGTCGCTCCATGTAAAATATTGGTATTCAGCTGCATCCGGTTAGACTGGAAAATGACCCCAATATACATAGTTGGAAAACCGCTAGGCAAATGATGCTAAACTTTGTATTTTTGAAAATGGATGCCCTAACCGTCTAACAATCATCTTATAACATTTCCATTGCGATTTTTGAGTCAGGAAATGCCGACCATGCGAAAAAATCACTTTGAGTAACGTAAAAGCTTATAACTTCCATTCAACCATAAATCCGTATTGCTGAAAAATACTTAAATATTTTGCAACCATTGCTCTGTTGAAACCAAATATTTGTTTAAATTTATTTGCGGAACAAATTATTATTATAGAAGTTTCTAGTTTATTTCAGTTCGTAGTCCAAGTCAGATTTACGTAAAATATTTTGAAACGAAATTGACAAAGGTCGATTGTTTTTGAAACATACATTTTGAAATCCAGTACAGCTATTCTAAGGCATAGATTTAATAACTTGTCACCGCCTTTTCCTGTTTGCCAATTATAACAGATCAAGGAGGAACACTGGGACAGGCTGGACTTATCTACGGAGAAGTAAGGATTCTCCGACCAAAGGGGTGCTGTGTCTGTTGGGCGCGAGACGGTCATCTGGTGAATACTCCTCACGCGTATTGTAGGATTTCAGTGACGTCAGATACGCTTCTAGTTGTGGCGTTGTAGATGGCGCTGCACACACTTTTAACTTTTCACACAAGAATGAATTTGTACAGAAATAATTTAACTACACAAGAGATCAATCATATTTAACCTCACCCAACACCATCAATAATTACTGCACTTCTATAATCACCACATTACTCGATGACCCGAGCCCTTCGTTAATGATCATGACCCACAGCTGAGGTCAGCTCATCGCGGACGTTCAACTCTATTATATAATGCGGACGCGCTGATTATCGTTAACGAGTTTCTGTGGTGAAGATGTTGTGGTGACAATTTATCTAAATAGTGTGTAGAATAGGTTTATCTTAGCTTTCTTTCTTTATGATAAAAGATTTTCATGTTTCCTCGAGGAAAATTATTATGCTGAGGAACAGCGGAGTCCATTGGATAGCATTTAGCAGTTCAACAACATTCAGTCGTTTTTTTACGTTCTGGAGCAGATGAATTTTTCAAACCTATGAAACAATGTTGTCTCTAAACATAGTATACAAAATAACATCACGCCTGTAATCCCTGAAGGGTTAGGCAGAGGTGTACCTATTAGTACACCCACATTTCGTCAATTATGTTTTAAATTCCACGTAATAGGCGGTGCGTCTATTGTCATCAACCGGGCACAAATCCAGACTGCGTCGCTGCTACTGAGAAATTCCTGATGGTAAAACCCAATAACACTTTACCCGACCGGGGAATCGAACCCAGGACCTCATGCTCTGCAGTCGCACTTGCGACCACTCAAGCAACGTGGCAGTTCGAGTCCGAGTCATGGATTGGGAACATCCTTCAAAGGCCTTCATATTGTAATCGAAAGGATGGTTTTACGCAATTGGGTAAGTAGCATAATTCACGGCTAGAGATCCCGAGTAACTTGCGTCCAACACCCTAAGAAGATTATGTACCTAGGCTGTCAGTCATTGGGGGGTTTTACCCTTTGGTCGAAATATTTGGTCACTGTTTTAAACTTTCACGGTTTAAAACTAAACTTATAAATACTGTCACTTACGGGATATCTTCCGTGATTGTTCATGATTTTGAGCTCCCGAAAAAACATCAAAACATCAACAATGACGGAAGATATGCCGTAAGTGACAGTATAAGTTTTGAAATATTTGGTGGTGGTAGACGGCTACTTGATCATCGAGTAGCCACCACTGGTGGAGGATTCTACCAAATCAAGTGGCATTTGCCACCAGTGGTGGCAGAGGTAGAAGCAAATGCGACTGAATAAGACGCAACCACCACCAGTGGTAGTAAATGAGAAAAATAGTTGCAAATGCCACCACTAGTGACAGACCGGTGGGGCAGATCGGAATAAACCCTCGGGGATTACAGGAAAGATGTTATGTCTACTAATTTTTAAAAGGTTCTCTTAGATTAAGTATATCAGGTTTCGTTCAATGTAACAAAAACTGTGATTTTCGTCCGTTTATTTTGTGTCCCAAAAACAAAATTTCGTGGTACAACGTCTAACCAGAGAAATGGCCGCGGTGTCAGGTAATAAGTGGAGTAACTCGATAACACGTAATTGCACTGACATGATACAATTGTCGTAACAGTGGTTAATTACAAAACTGGCCACATTCCGACCCACTTGCGCCTGCGTCGATAGGGAGACCGTGACGCAAGGAAAAGTGAGACGTGAACTGGAAAAATTTCGTTCATAAATAATTTGGGATGTGTTCATCATTATTTAGTTGTGAATATTAATATTTGCACTGTTGTAACATTAAGTTGTGTAAAATATCTCAAAAAAATCTAGAAATACGAAAAGTTCTCTGCTTACAAATTTTACGTCTATGATTTCCATAAACATAACAAATTATAATTTATATTTATATATAATACAAATTAGTGAATGGACTGCAAATTAAGTAGTTAACTTTAATTTAATCATTCTAAACCCACAAAACACCAAACACTTATGAATTAAATTCACTTAAATATAATTAAGCCTTGAGAACTTTAATTATGAACTTTGCCAAGTATTTCCATGGATTTTGGAGGCCCCAATCACCAGTCACTCACCACAGCTCAATTAAGACGAACTTTATTAGGAAAATGATAAACGTTTCTCACGAATTAGCGAAAATACTGCGATAATAACTTCGCTCCGAAAAAGGCTGAACTTAGTCGAGTTACTCCGGTGCTGTCCTAATTTTTCACTAAAACGTGCTCACTGTACTGCGGTTTTTAAAAGAAATTGTTGGTGTTTTAATTCTATTCCTATTATCTATTAGGTCTTGACTTCGAACCCCAAGACACGCACCTCTGATTTTTCGGATACATGAGCTTGTTGTATAATTATCACTTGCTTCGGTGAATGAATACATCGTGTGGAAACCAACATGCCTGAGAGATATTTCTCGACGGCATGTGAAGTCAATTCGGGGGCCTTGGGCGGCATTAAAACTCTGTCACCACTTACGAAGAAGACAAGAAAATCAAGTTAAGACTAGCCTAGACCAGGGAAGCAGGGCAACCAAGGATATAGGGTAGAAAGGGACAAGATATGTGACCCTCGATCTCCAAAGACAGGAACCACCTCGCTATGCGTAACGCGTGATTTGAAACGCTTTCTGTGAACCGCCCTTTATCCGTAACGATTAATCCAATTTATTTAACACACGCACCCACTACAGTGAAAGCTTCAAACGTAACAATAAGAGTAGGCAATTGTCATTATGACGTCATTTTATCTGCGTTTTTTCCTCTAAATGCCTTTTATACAGGCTATTACCGAGAAAGTGTCATTGTGTTCGTAGATGCATCCGCTGTGAATATTTTAATGTTGCCCATTCATTTGAGATGTAATCTTAATAGGCAAATAATGGCGAGTGATACGAAAAGTTAATGTTTCTTGTGTACTTTGATTGTACGCTACACATAACATCATGATCACGCCTGTAATCTACGAAGGGTTCGGCAGAAAGGGTGCGAACATATTTCTCGTTACACTTCGATTATCTGCTACTCGTACATTCATTTTAAAAATTCTTTGAATTGACTTGCAGGTCTATTGGTCGTAAATGATATATGATGAGTGCCCGCAATTTACATAATAATATCTGTGGGTGGCTTATTTACTAAGATTATGCGAGAAGCTCTTAAAATACAATGCAGAATAATGGAAAACATAAGCTTTATTATAATATTGACTAGTAAACAAAACCTCTTTAAGCACCATGTAAGAAATAAATAATCATGTTTTATGCTATAATTTAAATACGTTTAACACCCCAATTAATATTAATGTTACAAAATAAAATCAATGTTAATGATAAAACATTTAATTAATTGACTTCTAATCGTTTAATTATGTATGTGTTAATAATTAAATCACAAATCAAGCTCGTTATGTTGCAATCAATATGTGTTTATATGTGAAGGTAGTCCTGGACTTCATAAAATTATATAAGCTATCTTAATTACGCTAAGGACATTTAATAATTAAGAAAAACGTCATTCTTCGGTTGAAAATTTTTTTTTCTTAGCTAGCTTTGTATGCGGAGTGGTCGGAAATGCTCATATTATTCCACGCGAACATTGTACCGAAATAAAAAGTAGTATTTGTAAAAGTCGTCTGTACCTGTGCCGAATAATCCAGATCTATTCAGCCATAAAGGCATTAAATGCTAACAGACAGACAGTCAGACAGTAAAACCGCCAGACAAGACAAAGTCTATTGCATCTAATAATAGTATGCATGTCACTAGTCACTAGTTTAATTAAACGATGAAGCTTATTAAAAACTTAATTAATAAAATTAAGCACGCTATAAACTTTTCGGATTACTAGTGTGACAATATATCATTTGGTGATTAAATATAAGTGTGTCCATGACTCACACACGATAACTAGAAAACGTTACACCACAGTGTGTTCAAACCTTAAACATGGTTGCAAGGATAACCAGTGAAACTGGTTGAACCTACGATTTATGTGGGAATATATTATTTAACGCCCCAAACTATGCGACAAGGTTTCATATACCGGCCATGGAATGAACATGAAGAATTCTTTTGTTTTTTTATTCATAATTTTACAAGGAAATACATTGTGAAGTTCTTCTCGAGAATAGAGGTACACTGGACCTAGGTGTTAGAGGGATTTCATTGGTTTATTTGTTGCTTCAGTAGCTAGTTCTTATAACAAGATAGTTGGGGAACTAGAAAGGAAGGACTATGCAAACTTTCCATCGCAGAAAAATAACCTATTTTCTAAGTTCCAATGAATTCTAATTATTTCGTGAAACGATGTTCCCATCGGGAAGAACGGGGAACTTGCATAAAGACTTTTATCCCCAATTTAACCTCCTTAGCAGATGATTTTTTAAAACCATTTCCCTGATTGCTCATTTTTGTGACAAAAGGAACTCTAGGCTGTGCTTTGTCTCTCGATGAATAACACAATATCACGAATGTAATGCCCGTAGGGATAGGCAGAGGTGTACCAAATAGTAAAACCACATTTCACCAGTTATGTTTAAGTCCCATGTAATAGGAGGTGAGCTTATCAACTGGGCACAAATCCAGACTAAGTGGCTGCTACTGAGAAATTCCTGAAAGAAAAACCCAATAACACTTTACCCGACCGGGGAATCGAACCCAGGACCTCGTGCTCAGCAATCGCGCTTGCGATCACTGAAGCAACGAGGCAGTATCCTGCAGTGACGTCAGCCTGAAATCTATTTTGGACTCCCACTAATTTCATAATAAAGCCAAAGTAAGTCTCATAAAGTATCCATTTCATTGTGCAAGATTGAGTCATAAAACTACGTTTGCGCTAAGGTTGCGCAGGCACGCGCCCACCCCTGAGGGGATAATAAAACCTAGCCATGTTTAGAAAAGCGAACCACATTTGAATGTATATAATGTAGGTAAGTATACTACATAGTTACTTAATGTAGCGAAAGTGCGGGACGCGGGTGTAATATTAAATGGAGCTGTATAATAGATACGATTGTTGGAGTAGAAAAATTATGGGTGGCTATATTGTGCTGCAAGTGTATGTATTTAGATTTAGGAGAGTTGAAACGCGTGTGACTACAAGAGTGATGAGAATACCATGATCATGGATTGAGAGGGCCAGTTGCGTGGTAATCGGTTGTCGTGGTATGGGCATGTGAAGCGGAGGATGAGGAAAACGTCGTGAGGAAAGTTTTGAGAATGAATGTCTACTCTTATACCCGTCATTCAGGGTATAAGAGTAGAGGAAGACCAAAGAAAGGTTGGATGAAGTGTGAAGGATGATATGGCAAGAAAGTAGATGTGCAATGAGATGACGAGTAATAGAGAAGTATGGAAGAAGAAGACATGCTGCGCCGACCCCAAATGAATTGGGATGAGGGCAGGAGAATGATTTTGGATAGAGAGGGACAGGATGATCAAAGAAAGATGGCAACTGAGACTCTGCAACTCGCCCCCATCAGCTACATACATTGGTCTCAAAACCCACAACCACCTAAGCGACATACCCAGCTGATGTCTTCCTAGTGTCCTGTCATGGATGCGTTTTCATAAACAATTCTCACAGACGTAATCAGACCAAGAAAATCAACCTAATTGCCAAATAAATACTCGTCCCGAATCAAACTCGCGACCCTAAGCGAAACAAACCAATTTACAACAACAAGTCTAGTCTAGCCGGTTTTATCTATGTTAACATCCAAGCACATTCGATACGCTTTAACTTTAACATACATTATTAACTTCACACAGTAAATTCACAGATTAACGTACATAAATCATGTTATTTGATTCATTACACATTAAGGGCATGTCATTGATGCGTTGCGCGTCGGCGCTGAGAAAGGAACGGGTATAATATCGTCCTTAACAACGTTGCGCAATGTTGAACTATACGTTTTGTTAACAATGCCTCGTTAGTTTATGGTATGGGGGTAAGCAGAGCAATAGAAACTGTCGTTAACTTTATTTGAAACTGCAAGTAGAGATTTAACTCTGGAAACCTGTTCTCCATTTTCCTTGGTCCCAATGTAGCCCTCATTATGAACTGATTTGCTATCATGAACGATCATTGTTCTAAATCGTTACGTCTAATTACCGAGTGCCTGTTAGTAATCCCCGAAGGGTTCGGCACCCCGAAGTCTGGATATGTGCCCGGTTGATGGCAATAGGTTAGCCTCCTATTCTATGGGACTGGCGAAATGTTGGTGGAATTTAGGTACACCTACACAACTTCTAATAACTTCAGAAAAAAATCCCTATGACTAACAGACGAAGTGACTCCATTCCTTTCTTTAATTTAGGTAAGAAACAGTTAAAATGCAATTTCTGTAAATAAACTTAACAATAAATCAATACCGAGTGTGACTAATAACTTGATTATTAACATAAATGGCTGTTGACCTCGACGAAACAGGTTTAAAATAAACAAATGCTTTTTTTATTATTTGCTATCTAGAATCAAGTTCACAACACGTAACTGTGTTGACTATGAATTTATTCTAGATACATTTTTATTCAACATATATCGATAGATTGACGAAAGACCTGCCTTTGTTACTATAACCGAGATGAATCAAATGAGACGAAGCTTTGGGTGCCGAAGGAAAAAAATGGGCGAAAGGCGAGAAAATAAAAATTGGTAATCAGCAAGCTACATGTGTTGCTCTATAAATCTACTATACAAAATCACCACATTGAGTTCATATAGAAGTTACATTTTTGTAGGATTGCAGCACTTTTCCCAACTGTTTTGGAGTTGACTTTCAGTCTAACCGGATGCACCTGAATAGGTACCAGTACTTGGAGCGACTGCCAATCTGACCTCCACAACCCAGTTAGTACTAGGTAATGCGGTACGCCTTGGAAAGACTGGCTGCAAGACTTTCGGGACACTGACTATATACTACGTGTAACGACGGAAAGATTTTCAAATGACAGCCGGGACCAACGACTTAAAGTGCTTTTTTACTTAATATGCCAAGTCTTGGGTAATAGCAAACCATTAAAAATGTAATTCCATTTGATTTATATTACAAAACTTTGTGTGATATAATTCACATTTAAAGAGAGAAAGTCGTAAAGCATAAAATTCACCTACACAGTCACTACCAAAAAGGGCTATCGTCTAACAAGATCTTGCAGACCGCTCCAATTTCATCACCTCACTTACATTTCTGCCTAGCCTCCCGACGAAGTTCGACAAGTCGTGACCGTGGGTTACTTAACAAGTAATTATGTCTTAGGAGCTCGTACTGATACAAGTCACGAGGTTGTCGTGTCCCCACTGAGTCATTCATTCATGTTGTTATCTTCTATCTATTTTTGGCGCCCTGGTATTTTGAATTAAGGGAACTCAGAAGGTGCCCAGAAAGGTGATTACAAAAGGTTTTATTGGACGCCCCTGATCGAATCTATTGCTTTATGTAATCAATCATCTGAAAGTGAGGAATTATGGAAGCTAGCTATGAATAATATAGATGTAAAACCACATAAATGTCAGTTCTTTTTAAAGCGACTGGAATATCGAATGCGCAAACAGTGGGCATAGGAAAACCAGTCAATAATGTGACTTCCTTTTAGTCATAAATACACTAAATACCGATGATACTGATGCTTTCCTACGTTTCTCCCAGTCCAGAAACAATGCAAAATATAAATAAATAACTGCCTCATTAGCGGCTTAGAAGGGCAATAGTGTTTCTTGCTATTCTTTTTTTTATTAATTTCGTTGCGGGATCCAAGACGGTTAAATTGTTGCTCTCGGACTTCATCGCGCTTCATTGTCTCGGCGCTTTTTTCGTGGTCGCCACTGTTGATTCTAACTTTCAGGAATTGCAGTGGTTTGGGAATAGTGTGGTGGGCTTGTCCCAATAAAAACAAAATTAAAATCTTTTATTTAACTTAAAAACTACAAAGCGTTCCATAAACTTAGATTACAATGTCATAATAAGACTATATGCTTAGCCGGCGTGGAATCTAACGCGTATCACAAATGTTAACCAGAGCATGTAAGATATACAACTGTTTATAATCTAGTAATTACTCCTAACTTCCCGCTGATCTGGAAGTTAATACTACTGAATGAAGTAATTAGCTGCTTATGATAGTTTAATGTTTGGCAATGTTGAGGAAATAGGAATTATCGCGTTTTATTTTTGGGTTCATAGTGGATGTTCTAGTTTCTTATTCTTTCGTATCGCTATGTGCTGCACTTGACCATTATGTGGTAAAAATATGTTACGTTGAGGATGTAAGATGGACACTTATGCAATTTACTGTAGCTCTACATACTCGTATGTACGTCTAATTTTAACGGTCAAGTTAAATTTAACGCGCATGCAGTTCTCAAAAGCATAAGGGTAAGGGAAGGGGCCTTATACATATATAATAGCTTGCGTTTTTGTACAAGAATTTGCAAAAAACAGGATTGACAGATTTTTTTGGTAGCGTGGCAGTCTCATACAGTTTTCATTTTATCATAATTGTTATTGCTGATAAACTAACACTGTATAAAGCTTTCACGGTTTTAAACTAAACTTATACTGAAAAAAAGAAAAAGAAAGATGAGAGATAGAAGATATCCCGTAAATGACAGTATAAGTTTAACACTGTTTCTAATCCCTCTGGCAGGATAGCTGCGCCATCACCTTTTTTTTGTACAGCATTTAACAGCCGCAACTCGATGACGCGGCCTAGGGTGGAGCACGCTTGCCTAGAAGAAACCGATTCACTCGAACTTTGAATAGATCCAGATTATAATGATCAGGGAGCCGGAACGCCGGCAGTGAGTTCCACAGACTGACCTACTGATTAAGTTATCCTTTCAACACATGATATTTTCGGGTTTGCAAAAAAAGAAGAAAATTAGGAGTCATTTCTTGAACTTATCACAGACACTCTAGCTAACGTGACAACCATAAAAAGAATGAAAGACGCTTTCTCATAAAAAAGTAGACAAGCTACGGCAGTTAGCTTGTCACGGCGACATGACATAACTCCAAACACTATGTCATAATTCATAATTCATTTGCATATAATTCATAAGAATAAAGAGCAAGTTTTAAAAACTAGGACGAATATATCATAACTGTAATGTAATATAACATGTAATGCGGTGTAATATCATGATGTAATGTATTTATTAATGCTAAGTGTAACTTCGAGACTCATTTAATGGTCGGGTGCCGACAGTTATAGCTTTTATTCATTTTTTTGTTCAGTAGGCCGGGTTTAATAGTTTTGCGGTTGTGTTGAAAATATGTCTTTTGAGAAAGTAGGTTTTGCTTTTATGTTAAGAATGCTTTATTATGGCTGAATGCATCGGGTGACACTTCCTGAAAATTATGAAGCAATATGTGTATGGGTGTAAAAGTACTCTTAACGAAGCCAAAAGGCACATGTTCTCCCCGTCAATGAGATTTATTTATTGTTCTGGACCATACCTGGGAACTTTCTATTTACGGTGATATTCGCGGTCAAAGTTCCACAAGTTTTTAATGTAATTTACTTTAAAATTCTCCACGACCCCAGTACTATTCAGTGTATCCATCAGCACAATGTTTTGAGTGCGTTACATTGAGTCCTACCGTAAAACGTGTTTTTTCACCCCAAAAAAAAGGCGTTTCCCAGCAATATTTTTTACGCAGAATTACTTAGTTTGATGTACAGAATGCTTGGTTGACGGGTTTTTGAAGGGTCCGTTTACACCTTGTATTTGACTTAGAGATAAGTTTTGTCTACGCGCTAGGTTTTTGACTTCATGCTTGCTAGATTTAGATAAAGATCTACTTGATCCGTTACAAAGAAATCACCAATCATTCCTTATCTGTAGTAATATTATAAATGCGAAAGTAACTCTGTCTATGTATGTCGGTTGCTTGTCGGCTTAACGGATTTGAATAAAATTTATCAAATGGATAGATAATAGACATGACTTGACCTGTATTAGGTCATAGGATACTTAATATCCCAGTAATACAACCCCAAGGGAAAATTTTCGACCACCATGCGTGCGAAGCTGCGTCCACAAGCTGGTATTTAATCTTTTAAGTTAAGGAAAAGGATCTCAGCATTGCACCAGTGCCAAATTCTAAGCAAAGGAATATATCCTGAATCATAACTGCATCATACCAAGCCTTATCTTACCACTTATATATCCTTAACTGCAGGTTACGTGAGAGATGTAATAAAAGATACAAACAAAAATGCATTAAGAGCAAAAGAAATCTTCGTAAAAAATATTTACTGCTCCAGTAATTATCTGTCCAAGGTTGAGGTTTGAGGCTGGCGGTTAGCCAGACTGAAATTATAATCTAGATTGTTTTAGGAAGCATAATTATGTTATTTATTATTTAATTCTCGCTCATTATCGTACCTGCTTAGTATTACACTATTTTTGGAGGAGCTGTTTGTCTAGCTATTTAAAAATTTCGACTTTTTTTTAATCAGTGTGGTAGTAAAGTCTTAAAGCTAGAAGTCTTAGGTCTTGCCCATTATATATCTGGCCTAGGTCAGGGTCCCATGGGCGGCATAAAAACTCTGACAACAGGCTGGGCACTAACCACACGAAAAAGAAGAAAGAAAATTCAAAATTTGACAGTTTCTGGTAACTTTATGCGTTGGCGACTGTACTTTATCAGATCAATGACTAGATCTTAGAGTAGCAGACTAGATTAGGATGCGTGCGCGAGGCTGAAGACCGGGTAAAGAAAAAAGAGGGGTAAAGATCTTAGATATTATGTGTTTGTTATGGTTCCATTTGGTGGTCGCCATTGTGTTGGTCTCTTATATATGAATTGTAGATCTTTTAACGACACCATCTCCAGTAAACTTGTAAAGATAGTGATGTCAATATTCATTCATATTTCAGCACTCTGGCGCCACAGCCTACAGTCTGGGTAATTTGCTGTGTGTCGACAGGTGACCTATACATGCGCAAACGCAACACATGAAAGGTACAAACGACAAATAAATAGATGTAATCAAATGACAATTTCTGATACTTTCGACACTGCTCTATGGTAGGTGTTGCATGTTGGTGCTCATTAAAAGAATTGATGTAATTTTTATACTTTTTTCCTCTTTGTCATTTTCGATCTGCATCTGCTGTTACCAGAAGTTAATTAACTTGAAAAATATTATACTTGAACTGACTCTAATACATAGAGGAAGAAGTTGGGTCAATTTCATTTCATAACTTGAGTAAAAGCCATAGCTTACGGGCCCCGACGCCGCCGACGTCCCAAGCCCGCCGGGTGTCCCAACCCCGCTGGCCATCCTCTTCCTCGTCGTCGTGGTTTACTCAAGTCATTTAATTTTATTGCGAAAACCAGATAATCAATAATGAAAAACCCAATATATCACAAGACACCCTTGAATACTTCAATAAACATAGAGGTAATCAAGGGTGTCAACGGTACCCTAGCCTTCACGGTGAACGAAAATTAAATATCCCATTGTTTAACAAGTAAAAGTCAAGACATATTTTAGACAGGCAATACACAGCTGTGTTAAGCCAGTTCGAATTGAAAGGACAACAAAAGAGAACGGGTGTCCTAGCCACGGCCACAGTCAAACAAAATCATTCAAACAATCACAATCAGTCTTACAACCCCTAATTAGCGACAGACAACTGTCTAATTAATATCGGAAGTGGTTCAGAGCACTTAACACAGTTCTGTCTTGTCAGACTAATGCTGACAATACACGATAAAGCTATTACAAGCACGATTACTTCGGCTGATTGATTAATTAACAGTAAGTGTACACGATTGTAGGGATTACACTGTTTGAGGTAAAGTAGGTAGTGTTGGTCGAGTTTTATAGTGTTTTTTTATTGTTGATTTAGGTACGGGTACGGCCTCCTTGGTAGTCTAGTAGTCGTTGGTCGACTGCTAATCATGATGGTCCTGGATTCGATTCGCAGGTCGAGCAAAGTGTTATTGGGATTTTCCATCAGGAATTTCTCAACAGCCTTGGAGTCTGCATTTGTGCCCGGTTGATGGCAATAGCCTCGTCCCCTATTAAAAGGGACTTAAATATGACTAGCGAAATGTGGGTGTACTATTAGGGACTTATTGTCGGGCCTATGCCGTCCCCCCATACTTGAGTACTAATGCTGTAACATGATAATATTGTAAAATTTAATCATTTTAAAAGAGTAACCATGGAGTTTCTTGCCGGTTCTTCTCCATAGGAAACGACCAACCCGAACCGTGCACCTTTTTGTCAACGTTTCATAAGTGCCCATGTAGGCCTATGTGAAATAAAAATATTTTGATTTTGATTTTGATTGACCTCTGCCTAACCCTTCGGGGTTTACAGGCGTGCAACCTCGTGAACAATTGGGGCAATTAAAAAGTAATCATCATTGTTGACCATGTAAACCATGTTCCATTTTTTCCCTAATCTAGCCTGTTCGCAACAGACGAGCGCCATATATTGGCATAACGGCATCACACCTGTAATCCAAGCTGGGTTAAGCAGAGGTGCGTCTTATATTAAGTACACCCACATTCCGCCAGTTACGTTTAAGTCTCATGTAATAGGGGGCGACCCTATTCCCATAAACACAAGTCTGGACACCAGAGTGCTACCACAAAATTTCTCAAAGTTTAAAAAATAACACTTTGCCCGACCTGGGAATTGAATACGGGACTAACAGTGGCGCTTGCGACCACTAGGCCAACGTGGAACGCGACAATGGCTGTAGTCATCGGTTATGTATGACACGCCACATAACCGTGCGGTGGCCGCTATATACGTGTTAAGTACACTGTTACGTTCGTAATGCTCTGTAATGGCGGCTCTTAGAATATTAATTTGATAGAAGAATGTTGTTTTTGGGTAATTTATTTTTTACTGAAACGGAAATAGACAGATTCCAGAAGTTAGAATATTTGATTGTGTAGCTGATCTCGACGAGAAGTTGCGAAGATTTCCGATAAAAGAGGCTCCTTTTAAGATCGAAATCTGACGGGTAACATTAGGTAAGTTATTCTCTTGGAGAAAAATCGCTAGATGGATCTAGCGATTTTTCTGTGCGCACAGAGAAGACTTGTGAATAAAAAACAAAAAATAAATAATTTTCTAAGAATCGAACCTCAACCGCTCTACGCAGCACTTCAACCACTGCACTATTAAAGTTTCCTATTCTAAAACATGACAAGTCAATAAGCTAGATCACTGTCACTTTCACTATACGTCCGGCGCAGGCGCAGGCGTCGTCGCCCGCATCGCGCATGCGCGCCGCGACTTAGAAAGCAAACGGTTTCACTGACCGATGCCCGATGGATCATGGACTGTAGACGATGGACTGATGGACGATGGCCGAGATGGATAATAGATGAATGAACCACATCTTGACATTAAATGCGATTGATTTTTAACAGCTGGTTAATATGGATGGAACAGTCTTTGAATTAAAGATCATTGAGGATTAATTAAAGATTAGGTCTCTGTGAGAGAGATTGGAGTGGAATTACAATTTCTCCAGTCGTTTTCAGTGTTAATGATAGTGTTAGTGACCATTTCAGTTTAAAAACTTATGATCTTGAAACTGATTAAACCAAAATGTTTTATATTGGAGCTTTCCGAAGGTCCCGGTCGGAGCGATCTCGTTATGAGCCACTTTCCTGGAAAAACTTCTATAAAAACTGTACTATGTAGTTACTACTAAATTACCAACTATTGCTATACAGGTCAAGAGTCTTAATAATACTGACAAGACAAAGGTACGCCCAAACATATCAATCAAAATTGTATCATTCGAGGCTCGAGTACAGCCGCGGGGCGACCACTACATTGTTTCAATGTTTTTCTTTCAAAACATTATCAGTTTACGACATCCTACAATCGAAGAAATTGTTATTAATGAATGAGCGTATATTTCATAAGTCTATCGTAACTATAATTGTATTCTAAGATGGAATCGATTCTCGATTCTCGATAATCGGTATAAGAATTGATATTGTGAAATTGGTTTAGAATAATATCGAGTTGGTTGGCTGTCATGTCTGGTTTAGTTAGTATGTTTTAGAGCTGTCATGCTCGTGAGTTTAATTCAATCAGCAGTTTTATTTTGTTCGCAGGCAGATAATTAAGTCTGGATATGTAATTGAATGTACTTATAAGCATTTATATTTTATTTTAGACAGATAATTAATTTACTATCGTTTAATAATAAACTATTTAGTTAGACTTTTGTAAAGTTAAACAAAATAGATTTAACGACAGTTTTAATTCATTTAATTACAATCCTACACAATGACAATCTATTTATTTACTGTTATAATTAAGAAAGAAAACGAATTAACAGGTTTAAAACAGTTTTAGTTTTAGGTCCTATCTATCTAGTGTGAAAAGAACTATGGCAATCTGGTTAAACTAGTAGCCGCTCTCAACACGTCAGAAAAATCTCGAATTCATGATTTCATGATCTCCAAAACGAACACAAGCATAATCTTGTAACATTAACATACAATACTAACAACTAAGTAACTTTTAGATCCGTATCTAAAAAATACACGAGTTCTGTGTGATGTATGGGTTTCCTTGTATGATAGCAATGATTTATAGATGCCATTTGGTATTTGTTAAATGCTAACATTTTTTTGTGTGGTGGTGTGTTGCTCAACGTGAGATACTGGCAAGTAACGATATTATATTATCAAGTTATAAAATGTCATGTACCTTCTATAAATTAATTTAATTTTTTATAAGCCACTTTTCTGTGTCTTTCTGATCATGTTGTTTTTCTAAACAACGGATTCAGGAAGGTTGATGTGGATTATGCTTTGATATTTAACTTACCTACAAATAGCACAGAAATGTCGATGTTTAGGTAGGTCCCCTTGAGTGGATTTGCTTCATGGAAAATTGGAAAAGAAAATGTGTTGCGCCGACCCCAAGTAGAATGGGACAAGGGCAGGATGATGATGTACCCATATGAAGCAAGGGCAGATTATTAGTGTATATTAACTCATTTGAGAGAATTAACAGGTATGGGATTCGTTACACCATGATCGTTTTGAACAAACAAGGACAATGCGCGTTTCCAATCAAAAATGCACACAAAACAATAAACAAAGTTACACTCGTACCAATTTCCAATTGTTTCCAATCGATTAACAACAAAATCGGTAAACAAATAAATATTTATAACAAAAATCCTTGATCGTTAGGTGTGAACCGTACCAAGGTACAGTCACGACCACCAAACACAAAGTTATAACCGTTATTTCACGAGAAATTTGCTTTTATATTTTGCTAAGACTAAACTTATTGGTGCACGTAACTGTACGATCAGCAAAAACATTGAATAATAACGTTACGAAACAAAAACGTGTCGCAACGATAAGGCACTATCGACAATCGGTAACGCGTACACTTAGAATCAATATGGGTATCGACTCGTTTTGTTTCTACTCGATTCTGTGTCGATCTGTGGAAAATTACAGGCGTCTTTTTATTTTCATCACGTATGATATTGGCCAACTTTTCAAAGCACTCCGTTGTTAATTTTATAATAATGGTTTTTACAATGGAAATTGGCAAATAGGATCAGAACAATGGCTAACGCAAGACCTTTTAGATCTTTAGTGTGATTCATATTTGTGTTTTATTTGTATAGAATAAACTATTTATTTCTCCTTCTTTATTTCTTCTACTTACGAGAATTAACAGAAAAAAATATAATTCGACCCAGCCGGGCCCTAGCTGACCCCTCAATGACGCACTAAGCGAGGCCCGGCCCGACCCCATAGCGGGTGCCCTTACTGAACATTGATATATCCTAGTTTGGCAGCACTGGCTGGGGGCCTTAAAGTAATTTTTGGTTAAGCAGTATGGCAACCTTATCGAGTTGAACTGCGAGTGGTCAATACAAAAAAAAAGTGTCCTCTTAACTTTTTATCATAACCAAAACTTCATTTATATTTTAAACAAAAACTGCCCCAATCCATATAAACTCATTACTCGTAAACTTGACAAGTTACAGCCTATCCATCAAAACCACAAATTCAAGGGTATCGAATAGCAACAATGATTCTTTACTTTTGAAGCTGGTAACATCAATCAACGTGAGCTTTTGATTGGCCGGCGAGGTTACTGCTCTATGGTTACCTTGTGGTTGATAAAATGGAGGTATGTTCCTAGAAATTATAACAAGGTACTTGTAGTTACGAAAGAAGCACAAATTCTTAGGTAGCACAGTCACGAGCACCTATATGTTTACACTTTCCTAAATTTAAAAGCAATTTTCGCGAGAAACAACGATTGTGATTTGGAGATAGGATCTTTTTTCATAAAAATAAGGGTTTCAAAATACTATGTTCGTAACAACATAAAATTTTAATCAGAACAGTAGGAGAAAAACACTTTTATTTTTTTTAAAGTGTTTATATATCGTGACTATACAAATTGCTTAGTTGAGTTATAATTCCTTTTTTTTAATCTTGTTATTATTCAGGAAAGAAAACAACTTTGCAATACTTGGAAACTAACTTCTTCAAATCAAATCAAATCAAATAATTTATTCGCATAATATGGGTAGATAGATGGTACATAGATGTTACATTACATAATATAACAATAGCGTTCCTCATATTAACCATATAGTTCGGTACGGGCCCCTTCGGGGGCTTGACATACAAACCTCCGCTGGCTCGGTACCGGCCCCGAAAGGGGCTAGCATTTAATTCATACGTCATCCTCATTATTTATGTAAATATTTAATATTCTGATAATCAAATACTATGAGTGTGGTTTAATTAAGAGAGTTGGATAAAAAGCTCATATGTCAACGCCATTAAAACTACTGTATTTAGCGCGCAAGTTTCTTAATTTCACCTTACAAAATCCAAGTGCGTAAATACGGTCATCGCCATTTTGACAGCAGTGCTGGTCGAGGCTAAAAATCATAAAATTTGTGGTTTTCAGACATCCAAACTCCACTTTATTGATAATAATTAACTCGTCATTTAATTATGTGACGAATTCATCCATAGTTCAATTTAAATAAGCAGTGGTAATGATTAATTTTGGAATCTAAAGTCGAAGTTTCGCGCCAATAGTGCGTGTTTACATTTTTATTTTTCACATTATATCACACAAACGCATAAAGATTCGATAACAAATGTGACAAATATAATTTCAAATATTATAAACAACATGAAAATGCCCAGATCTTAGCGTAATTTACTAATTCAGAACCAATAACACGTAATATTCATTACCACTACTCAATTTGTATTCGAAATTGGCGAACATTTTTTTTTTTAATTTTTGTGATGTGTGAAAGCGATTATTTCAATCGATTCTTGTTTTCTAAATTTCGAATAAATCGAGTAATTAAATGTAAGGAATTTAAGAAATCGATAGATAGAAATTAAAATAATTTTGTTTTAAGCGTTAAATACAATAAAAAATGTTATAATATATTTATAAGCTTTTATAATGGTAATCTTAATAGATTTTCTTGCATTGTAGGTATTAAAACCGACCCAACAATAAATAGAACAGATTAATCTATGGCTAAATTCGCGCCGATTTTGTTTCCATGTCAAAATTTAAATTAGGAATGCACTCGCTGTTCCAATTTATATTGTATTAAATTTATAGTTACTAGATAATTTATTGTGATTTTTTTTTATTGGTTGGTTGAATATAGAACGCCAAGGATCTTGGTAGGCCATAGTGTTTGTTTGGTTCCCACCAAGATAAATTATATTTAGTCTACAAAATTGGGTTATGGTTAGATGGATTGGTTATTAGGTATTCACTATTTACATATACTTTTTTTATCAGACAGTTCTCTCCCACTGCTGGGCAAAACTCCCCATGGCTTTCCAATTTTCTTTATCTTTTGCCCTCTCCGACCAATACTTTTAATCGTCATTATTTTTTTATGCGCAGATAAGCTTGGTTTAGTAGCAACCCCAAAAACTATAAAATTGTATTTTTAAGAAAACTTCTAGAAATGCGAGTAGGACTCTTGCCCTGAGGGTTCTGTCTTGTAGCTGTTCACGGTCTCACTCAAGTAACACGGCACACGGCCTATGATAACCTAAACTTTGCAGTTGTAAAAAGAGGTTTTAGAGTGAACAGTGAACCGCTTTGAAAACATAAACTAATGTTTATTTAGGATACGGCCTATGCACTGCTGATTGCGAAATATAGGACAATAAGTTTGTCGGTCGTCGTTACCGAGGTAGGCCCAAGAAACACTGGCGTGATGATTTGGATTCACTCGTTCTTGACTGATTGGCCAGAGAAGGCAAAACACCGAGAGAGTTGAAAAGGTATGGGGAGGCCTTTGCCCAGCAGTGGGTAAGAATAATCTAAACAAAAGAAAAGTTTGTTCCAACCTAACACAATAACCCAACCAACCGTACTATACACAATTTTGTAGATTAAGTAATATAATGTATCTTTGACGGATCAAACTAATTTTTTATTATGCCTACCGAGATCCTGGGCATTCTATATCCAACCGCCAGATATTCATCATCATCTGCCTAGCCTTTACCCAACTATTTTGGGGTCGGCTTCCAGTCCAACCGCCAGATATTAGAAAACCAAATTCACAATAAATGATGTAGTAAATTAAAATACTTTAAAATTGTGAATTGCGAGCGTATTCTTAATTTAAATTTTGAAACAAAAAAATCGACGCGTATTTAGCCATAGGTTCTGTCCGTGCTTACAGTTAAATTGAAAATCGATCCATTTTCAGATTTTTATTTGTTTGAACTGTGAGACTTATTTCTTGCCAAATGTTAATCATCAAAATGATTACAAAGAAGCAAGTTTTTATTTTATTATTTATAAATCTCCTTCTCTTGAAGTCAACCAAAAGCATCAAATAATTAATTATTATTCGGAATTATACCAAGAATTCATTCTCAACATCTCAACTCTTTTTTTTTCTAAACTCGATTTCATTGCGAGTATTGATTAGGCTGAATGCCACTTTTTAATCGTAATGATAGAACTTGGGTTTACGGTCAGCACTAAGAAGTGTCATTTTGCAACACTTGCAACATAGTTTTTAGTAATATTTGTCAAGACTTTGATCGTGTTTTTTATGAAATTATGTATGAATAATAGCAAAAATAAGAACGCAGATAGAATGTTACTGTATTTATTTTTCCTTTTCAAGTTTGTTAGCAAACGAGAAACTTGTCTATGTACATTATTTGCAGCGCATCTAAGTTACCTATTTTTTGGAAGCGTGCCGTAATATGTATTTTACACATATTTGGCAATAGACTGACGCCGTTTTACCAACCTCAACACGGTATTGAATATATTTAACACAAACTTATCGTGTGAAAGAGCTGCCGTGACATATTTATCATCATAAAATCGAATGCTGAATGTTCACGAAAATTCTTGAATTTCATGACAATTCGCATCACCCCCCCGATTCAACTGATGTGTCATGTGTCAAAATCTTGTCGAGCAGAGTGGTTAACCATTTCTGGTATACGAAACATTAAATAAAAGCTTTTAATTATAATGAACCAAAATTCTTCTTGTCGTATCGATGTTACTTCCATATTACACAGTTCGGGCCATGTTTATTGCAGCGGCAGAGGCGCTATTCAGGTCGCCAAGGGTGCAGGTAAACGGACACCTTTGACATGGAAAACTAACCACATTAGTAACGCAATATAATAACTATTAACTCGCTAATAACTTCCTTCAACCAATCATGCAAAAAAATCACCCGCTTAACTACTTTGGTTAATCTAAACGCATTATCGCCAAAACAGGAACCTCGACCTTTAACCAAATCAATCATTAAACAATATCAATTCTGATAATCTCGCCTATTCTATATCCCGCCAAAACTTTCACTTGACAGCTGACCTTGACAGTTGCAGCCGCCATCTTGTAATTAACGTCACTTTTTTTATTAATCACACGGCTGATGTGAACGGCCTGCCCTTGCTAGGGTTACCCGGAGCCTGTCTGTTAATGTCATGATTTTTCGTGATAGTTTGTTTATAATTACTTATTCTATTTAGATACAAGTTAATTATTGCGAGTTCAAGGTGTTGTATCGTTTTCTTAGTTTGAGATATGTTTTAGTTATTGCGATGAAAAGTTATTTCGCAATTTCATCTGTCTCTAGCCGGGTCGCTTAAACCCTGTCAGGGGTTGACTTTCAAAAGATTATCGCTTAGTTCACCCCCATTTGACCTTCTACTAAGACTTAATAATATATAATTATGATTCTTCAGTAATTAATGTATCTGAGTTGTCTGTCAATCAGTCACAGAACTGTCTTCAATTTAGAAACATTTACATATTTTTTGTATTATAATATTTCTTAAACAAAAAACTTACAACCAACACGACTCCATTCCCCTATTCGGACAAAGTTTAATGACCAGCACCACATGACACTCACGTGAGAACCAGTTTCCAGTCGCACGGGGTCAAGATCTAGCGAAAGTGGTCACCTGGTGGCCGGCGAGATCGTTACTCTGATTGATAGTGAGACAAGCTTTTGTAGCATCTTCACGAGGTATGATTAATCCATTAATCAATTAGATCGTGGGAGGTCTATTGTAGATCGATTTTAAATGCCTTGAAGAGATAACATAACATCACGCCTGAAATCGGTGAAGGGTTAGGCAGAGGTGTGCACACACATTTTGCCTTCGACACATTTGTCTCATTATAGGAGGCGAACCTATTGTCAGCAACTGGGCACAAATCCAGACTTCGAACTATGCCTGAGAAAAGCCCTATAAATAACACTATCTGAATTGAGGACTCGAATCCAGGACCTCGAGCCACTATAGCCACCAGTGAGATTAAACAAGTGGTCAGTAAGAACTAGGTATACAGGGCCCAATTCACATAGATATGTTTCATCGGTTATAAAACAAAAAACAGCTGTTTCCTACAAAACTGCAATACCTACACGGTCAAAATGTATGGAACAGCTGCAATTTTTTTAATACCCTCAGAATATACGTGGTATCCATTTTCGCGAATTAATCGGCTCTCAGCTGTTGTTCAGAGCCTCTGATGGTCATTTAGCTATATAATAAGGTTAATAGATAGTTAAGATAACCGTTAATTAATGTAACAGCATTTCCTCATGACTCTTCACTGAGAAAATAATGGGTTTCCCTCCAAAATGTAATTATGGTGATAACCATTGAAACTTTCACCATACACGCTTTTATTATAACAATTATAATCTTTAATATAATCTCTGTTACATAAAAAAAAAACAATTACAGTACAGAACCTTATTAAAAAAACAGAATACTTAAAATGTTCATGCGTGGGTGCGCAAACGCAAGTTATGATGAGATTCCAAGAAATTGGGAAAGTGAAAATGATTAGCGTGTTTTTTTTTTCTGAAAATTTGTATGATTATAAGCTTTTTTATCTAGTTAAAGTAGATGATGAATGTCCACATTCTTCTCAACAGCCTGTAATGTTAGCGTACCTATGTATTTATCATCTTTCTGCCCTTGTGCCATGTTACTTGTTCTTCCATTCTCCTCTGTCAACCGTCACGCTATCATTTGCTCCTTTTTCTCTCATATCATTCCTCACACAATCCATCCTTCGTTTTCTTGGTCTTTCTCTCCCTCTCCACCCATCTTTTCATTACTTTTTAGTCACAGACGATTCGTCCCTCCTCATCACATGTCTATACCTAGACAGTCGATTCCCTTATAACTTTTCTGTAAGTGTACCTATCTATTAAAAGGAAAAAAAGTCCCAAAAAATATAATTTTGTTCAATTTTATTACTATCGTCTTCATGTAGGACACAAACCTAAAAAAAGGTTTATTTAGAGCAACCTAACATTCAAAGAGTAAACACGCCACATAATCACATGAAGCCATCCACAAAAACATGCTTGCAAACTAAACACACACATAACAAACCTACTTGATCAACCACTCTTGTAGAAACACAAACAAGCCACATTACCATCGTCGCGTGCCTCCAAGTCACGGCGCACAAGCGGACAGACAGACACACATCCGTGTAGCAACGCGCCGTCACGACGCGTCGCGGTGTCGTTGCGTCACCGTCACGGAGCGTGTAAATGGGCCGTGACGGACTTGTGTGATAATGTCGTTGATGCGAGTGGA
The DNA here is from genome assembly GCA_950022335.1 of Eurois occulta. Lineage (NCBI taxonomy): Eukaryota > Metazoa > Arthropoda > Insecta > Lepidoptera > Noctuidae > Eurois > Eurois occulta. The sequence continues at coordinate 1,305,933 of OX465487.1, read as the reverse complement.
TGGAGTTGTTATGCTGGGTAAGTACATGTTTTTGGAACATAGAAGACAGAGAGACGGGGTTAGCGGACAAAGGTGTATTGAAAGATGGCTAAAAGATATACAATAAAGGATTTCAGAAGAAAATTAGCGACAGCGGATATGTTTTACAGGAAATCGCATTCTTGGAAAATATCTACATTTGAGCCAGGCTGGTAAATACAAGGATTGCTGGCGCTTTTAAGTTGTCTTACAGCTAACAACTCCGACTAAAGTAGAAGAAAAAGAGAAAAATGTAAGCTGATGCAAAAACGATGCTGACATAATATACTCCTATCAGATAAACACAGACTTGTCCATTGATAATCGTTTTAATACGTCCTTGCAACGAAACTCGTCGATTATATATATCAACCACCACCCTGAACCCAGTTGATCCCTATCACTAAATCACGGTTAATTATAAGAACGACCTCAATCTTTATTGATTTAATGAAATAGAATCGACATTTAGATCACATATCTATGTCGAAATGGAAGCAAATGTCAACTGTAGCTAAGGTCGTGATATTATTACGAGTAGTTTTCGCTGGCGATCAATTAGACGTTAACCTCTGAAGTGTGTGATAAGATTAATATAATTTATATATTTATATAATATTGTTTCCCCGAAAGGGTAGGTAGAGACCCCATTTCGGCAGTTGCCTTTCCAAGTTCCATGTAATAGAAGGCGAGTTCACTGCCATCAAGTGGGCACAATTCCAAGGTTTTGATGTTTTTTTTAGTAACTACATTGAGTATGTCCATCCAGAATTTCGCAGCAATAGCCCAGAATCTGGACCTGTGTCCAATTAATGGCAATATCGCCCCCTATTACATGGGACTTTAACATAACGGACAAAAAGCGGTTCAAGATTCAAGATTCTTTATTTGCATGAAATATGGTGGTTACATGGTCTTACAAATAAAAAGGTTTCTCATGTTTCGCTTACTTCCTTCAGCATGCAAACTCAAAATTAAATTAAAATACCTAGTACAATGTATTTCGAATTTAGGTACCTATTTACAAATTCGGTTGCACACTATGGAAGCCTCAGCCCAATACTTTGGGAAATAAAGGCTGGTGGTTTATATATGTTACGGCTAGAGATGGCTGTGAACATAAACTTAAGATTAGCCGGTTAGGTTATGTAAAGTTTAGCCAGCTAATCTTAAGTTTATGTTCACACCTATCTTTAGCCGTAACATATATATTCTTTATGAATGTAGTCGTGCTTAAACATGAAATCATAGCCACTCCATCACCTATTGCCAAACAATTGCTTGCCCAAATTGATTCGCCTAAGATTGTGTTATTCCACACGTGTTACATACGTACCACAGACATAAACCCAACCACACATTACCCTAAACAAATAACAGGTTAACAGCCAACAGTTAACAGTTGTACGGCGTACAGCGCGGGCGCAGGAATGGCATTAGAAAGGATCGTGGCAAGGTCGGGCCGTGTCCGCTACGCTGCGGTGCACGGTGTGGTGCGGGCGCTACACATTGTGTGGACTGTCTCACGGCTCAGCTTATGGGGGTAATGGGTAATTGACATTGGTTTGTTCATGAAATAAACATGTGTCAATAGTGAAGAACTGATTTTACCATTAAGTGAGCTGTGGAGGTCAAAGAGGCAGTTGCTCCAAGTAAAATACTGGAATTCAACTCCAAGCTAATCCCAAAATGTTTGAATAACATCATTTTCCAAAAATCGGTAAATGATGTTATCCAGCTGTTGTAGTACATGAGATGACCTAACCTCCATTAACGCCCTAAAATTAGCTAGACAAGGAGCACCCACTTTTTGAGCCGTAGCCGAAGAAACAAACATAACTTTACCTAAATAACTGAGTATACGTACTGACAGTAGTCTCAGCAGTTGCAATTGTGTCGAATGTGCGTGTTGCTTGCAATGCATAGACATTCAAATATTTAAATCTCTTTGTTGCAATGTTAAAAAAGACAAATGAAGGCTTACGGTACATAGTTTCTGCATGCTTTGCTCCTTAAAAGGTTTTGTAGTATTTTTCCTTCTGGTTGGTGTACTTACCTGTAAAGATAAAAGAAAAATCATTAGTAAAAGGTAATCTTACTTTTCTTAATAATATTATAAATGCGAAAGTTTGTGAGGATGGATGGATGGATGGACCGGGATTGGGCTGAAATTTGGCACCCACACAGATAAGTAGTTTATAACCTGGATACTTTTTATCCCGGTAGTATGATCCCGTGAGTCAATTATCGAATTCCACGCGGGCGAACCCGCGGGCATAAGCTAGTCTAAAATAAAAGAACTGCAGTACAATGGTGTGTACATGGGTCCGTGGACTAATTCTAGACGTCATTGTACCAATCTTTTCAGCTGTAAAGCTATGTACTTCGTCAATATTAAAACGCATGGACACATAAAGCATTGTTAACCGCGCTTCACGGGTGGCATCCTCAAAGTCCAACGCACAAGACGCGAACCTACGATCATCCGATAAGCAACCCTCGCTCTTAATAGGCCCATTTCCGGCGATTGACATTACAGATTACATCATTTAAAAGTTAAAACATAGTTTTATATAAAAGACAAGGCCTGCTGGGTAAATAAACCATATAAAATATATTATGCGTGGTTTTATGTCAATTAAATTAGTTTTTATGAAATTAATGTTTGGTACTATATGCTCATAGGCCATGGTAGGTTAATTCTGAGGTTAAATATTTAAACATCCGGTGTTGTGAAATTCTCATCTCCATCTACAAGTTCGCTGGTGTTATTTTATCTGTGTTATAGCTACAGAAGCTTCCACCAATTAGAAAAATAACCTTTGGTTACAGAACTTTCAGTTTTGGCCCAGTTTATGGCGATGGGCTCGCCCCTTTTCACATGAGACTTATCTATGTATAATATGAATAGTAAAAGAAAAATCGGGAACTACAAGCATATTAATGCGAATGAGGATGAGGTCGTGGGTTTGATTCCCGGCTCAGGAAAATTGTTATGCAGCCACGGAGTTTGGATTTGTGCCCGGTTGATGACAATGGCTCGCCCCTTATTACATGGGACATAAACATAACTGGCGAAATGTTGGTGTACTATAGGTACACCTCTGCCTTACCCTTTGGGAATTACATGCGTGATGTTATGTTATGTTACAATCATAATTCTATACATTTTATATTAAACCGACGTAACTCGGCCAATGTTGTATGTAGCCAAGTACTTTACAGGTCCATATACTTGTACATACCAACTCATTCACTGATTAAAATCTCAGAATTAATGGCAATTACTATGAGAAGAGCATCGTGTAAAAGGTAATGTAGGCACACTGGCTGCGACCTTTCATGGCACTGTTTTATATGGACGCACTCGGAAACAGGTTCACGCTATTTATATGTAGATTCGCTTGTATACTTACTATTTACTGGCAAAAGGTGTACTGTTGGTGTAAAGTTACGATATTCCTTGCAATTTTTAAACCAGCATTTGGTCAAATGTCATTCAGTTTTGAATATTCTTAAGCTTGAAGAACGATCGATATACATGTGGAGGCAAGATGAACTCGAAACATCGTATTTACTTGAGTCCACTCACTCTATTACTGTATATAACTATGTATTTCTCATATAACTATGGTGATTCAGAGGTAAGTCAGTTACAACTGTTTACTTGCAAGGAATGCGGAATGCCTTGCTATTCTTTACTGATGCGGAATGTCGCCTGATATCGGGTTATGAATAAATGGCTTATCATTTACTGTGGCAATCGTAATGATGGCTTAAAGACTGTGTGACACAGCCTTTAAGAAGCTGTGCAGCTAGGTACGAAAGAATCTTTATCATTTATGTTTGCATCAGCTGAAAACGATTAGATGTCACCTGGAATATATACTTGTGTCTTAGCAATAGGCTCTGTCCCTCTGTTAGATATATGGAACTAATTAAATAACTGGCAAATTATTGTCGACTATATTCTTCTGATCCCCTCCCTCTTTTGTGGAATGCAGGTGTAAAGTTATAATAAGATAGGCTTGTTGCAAGTGTTCCATAGGAAGTTTAAGAACGAGTAGAAATCAACATGCACACGTAATGGGAAAACCCTATTTTACTATACCCCCGGAGTAACTCTATAACGTATTACTCGAGAACTTAAGTTAGAAATTCAACCTACCACAATAACGCAATAAAAAAAATAAACGCGTGTGAATACTACAACAGGCATAAACATAAAAATCATAAAAACGCGTTGTGAAATAACTAAAACATTGTTGACATTATTTTGTGAAATTCATACTTATACCATTGTTGTAATAACGCACTAAACTTTAATTAAGAAGGTAAAAATTAAGTGTGAAATTGCGAATTTTTAAGTTCCTATTGTTTTAACTTACGTCAGTAAGATGTATGTGTATGTAGAGGCTTCGTTTCTCAATGTTAACCTCGAGGCATCTGTATCAATGCTCAGTGAAAATGATGCGAAAATACTTATTTTAAGTTCTGAGAAACGTATTAATTGTGTACTTAAAAAAATATACGAGGTACTAAAAAGTTTTGCATTGTGAAACTCTTAGAAAGCTTTGGGAGAATTCATTTTCAGAGGGCGTAAAGTTTCATTTCTGCACATTGCCGTCTTAAGAAAAAATGGGGTCTCCAAAGATTTAATTCAAAGTTTGACAAGCATTTAGGATGTATAGCTTAACTAAATCTTTTGCTGTATTTTACCGAGATTGAATCCTTCCTTCAACTCGATGCTGTCTCATGACTAATTAACAGTGAATTCGTGATACTCATAATTTATACATTGAAAATACCGATGGTTATAAAAGACGCGAAAAGTATGTGTTAATTTGAAAAATTGCTGAAATCGTACATAATGAGGAAATAATAATAAAAAAGGACACATTATTAATTAGTATGTTGCCATGTATTGCCACACACCTAATACAACAACTCACTTCTAGTTTGAATCCGTGTTTGTTTGGTTGGAGTTTTGTTTTGTTATTGTGATCGCTTCCCCTAATATTAAAATTTGCTATTTTTTACTATGAACGTAGATTTCTGTACGCTCATAAATATGTTATATAAATTCACTTTCTCGGTAAGTAAATTATTGTTAATTTTTAATAAGGAAAAATAAAGTTCTTAAACCATAAAATAGTGACAGCAGGCCGTTACGAGTGGAAATCGATTTCAACGTGTTTCCTATTTCTGCAACGACGTGCATCGGGATTGGAAATTAGATTTTTAGTAGTTTGTGTCAATTCGCAACATTTTATACTTCTCGACCATCATTATCGAACTTAGTAAGTCAGGATATTGTGCAAATATATTATCATCTTAAAAGCAGTCTATCATGGGTCTATAATCAGAAATTTCAACCAGAAACTATACGACCAAGTGCGAACCCCGAAGGTCACACCACTACACATTATGTCGAAACATGTCATTACCTCTGACCAGGTGATCTCTATTGCAGCATCTGATCTTGGCACACGATAACATAAGATGTATGATTGTACGAGTAACATTAACTTGAGGCTATCATTATGTTGCTGATCTTGAATTGTGGGATGTTTGTTTTAGTTTTGATATAAATTGGGTTATTTTTATAGTGAATGGAAATTGTATCTTCTTTTTATGGGGCCTTTGGTCTACAGCGGGACCAGAGGAAGAGGTAGGTATCTCTAGGTATCTCATGTGATGGATAATTCGCTGCCATCCTGACTGGGATACAAATTCCAGAGCAATGTTGCATAATGGCAGAAATAGGTATTGTTGTAGTACTTCAATAGACATACTCTTTAAATTTCTACAAGCGATTTCAGGTCTAAATAAATATAACATAACATCTAACCTGTAATCCCTAAAGGGTTAGGCAGAGGTGTACCTAACAGTACACCCACATTAGAAGAAGAAGTCCCATGAAAGGTCGAGCCTATTGCCATCAACCGGGCATAAATACAGTCTCGGTCTAAATTCAACAGCCCTCAATTTAACATCAGGATTTAAAACTTAAAAAAACTAAAGTCTAGTACAGTCACCGACTACTACCACTACCGACATTATTGCTAATTAACACTCAACCATTTTTGTAAAACGCAATATTTTGCATAACTGCAATAATTTGACATTTCCTTCATAACAAGTCACAATAGAAAACTAAGAAATTAAGGTTATTCCTCATAAGGAAGGTATGCTAATCAAATTATTATGTTTTATGTTTGCAATTACCTAATTGCTACCGAAATATAGACCTTATCAGGTTGAGATAAGGGATTAGAAGTTGACGGTAAAGTAGGTTTATGAATGAAAAGTGAATGTATTCTGTGTATCATTCACTTTTGTTTGACACTTTTTTTTTTAATGATAGTGTAAACAAAGAAGCATACATTATTCTGTTGAGCAATCTTACCAGGCTGTGGTCAGATGTGATTCATAGTACCTTAGCTAGGACAATTTTAGAGACTAGGTCAGTCGCCTCTTTTTTTTTAAAGTAAACCTTTCATCAAGGTTATTACTTTCTGCAAGTAAATTTTTCAATACAAGTTAAAGCAAGTGTGTCTCTGTAACAAACAGGTACCGTAGACAATGAAATGGGTTCAGGCATAAGATACTTTTATCCCGGTAGTATGTTATCATCGGATAAATTCCAACCCCCAAGAAGCCAAAACCACAGGTAAAAGCTAAAGTAATATTAAGGTCCAGTCAATCTATGCTTAATAGAGTTGCTAGAGCGAGAAACAGCGTGCTTCCGAGCGCACCGGTCGATGCAGCCGCGTGCGATAGCATTCCCGCTCGGTTTCTCGTAAATGATGGTTCTGAGTGACAGAAAAGGATAGGAACCGTGATAATATACGAGGTTAAACCCTAAAACGGCCACGACAGCCATTAAACAGGGCAATCTGCTAACAGTTCAAGTCTCGCTGTAATATCATTGCAATAGGTAATAGGTCAAACAAATAATGACTGATGCCGACTGTGGTGTATAATTTCTCGGTCACAGTAGCTAATTGAATTTCACAATTAACGTGTGTAATTTTCTTGAGCTTTAAAAGACCATGGCTTATTATTATTAGTTTTATTGTACAAATGCAACTTAATGTAGGTTATTTAGCTGAACATGGAAGGTTGTTTCTGCTGAATGAGTGATTGTCATCACACACAACAAACATAATGTATGTAGGTACTTAAGAAAGGACTTTTTAAAAATGCGGGTTGCATTTTTTGACAAAATTCGGTCATAGATTCTGATAATAACTAGAACATACTTAGACAATAAATAAAATGCATACCGATTAGCCTACGCCTTTAATTGAAATACTAAACCCGAAATATCCTTTTTGGATTTAACTGAATGCTCTAAGCGCTAAGCTCTGTGTTAACAGCCAATAAACACTACCATAAATATTTTTTACCCTCTAATTACTTAGCGTGATAGTAAGGCGATTAATTATACATAAACCAGCTGATTAATTGATCACGTTCCATTTCCTCAACTAGCGTGAAGATACGCATGATTGCACACACAAACATTTGCACACAGTCATAATCATGTATCACCCTCATTTACTTAAACATTACGAGGTGTTGTCGATTTGTTATTTAATTTACTTTTCATTAACATGCATTACATAGGTCCGTCCGTAGACTTCTGCTCCTTAACTAGGCCCTCCGTGAACCCTTATAATTACTGCTTGCGATAATACTTTCCCAGTCATAAAAAAACTCTTGTTAAAATGATCGTCATGGCAATCTAGAAATTGAATGATTTTTTGTATTTTTAAAAGAGCAGAGCAGAATCTAAAAGAAAAGAAAAACTAATTGTGCTACCATCATCAAGAAGCTAAGCTGTGACTGTGTCACATATTAGAATAAAAGTGCGGGATATACCCGAACTATAGGGAAGTATGAAACCCCGAGAAACATCGTTCGGCTAATATGATAGTGAAAAAAAAAAAATCTTGGTGCCAAAAGCTGATGATGGTTTGATAGATTGCACCATTGATTTTCACCAAGTGAGCCATTGGCCTGTTTGCCAACTTATCACATTAAAAATCCCAATAACTACATCTAGACAATTTACTTCAAACGAACTACAATCACAGTAGATACTTTGAAAGTTTCAACAAAGAACGCAACTGTCGACTTTATGTAACAGTGTGCCAGCTGGCGACCGATCTGCGCTTGCGCACGAACCGGTCCTAAGGGCATTATATAGACCACTGTGTAATGTGCAACTTTATACACTAGGGAGAAGAAAGTTTGTGATTGTGTAGTGGTTGTCCTTGGGACAACAACCCCGCTCTCTTTTCATGGATGTCTGAAAACTGTTACTAAAGTAATGTATTACGAGAACTTACAGAAACCCCGAACTTGACTGCCTCATTGGTCTAGTGGTGGCAAGCGCTACTGCGTAGCAAATGGTTCTGGGATCGATTCTCAGGTAGGACAAAGTTTTATTGGGTTTTCCATCAGGAATTTCTCAGAAACAGTTGTCTGGATCTGTGCCCAGTTGATGGTAATAGTCTCACCCCTTATCATTTGGGACTTGAGCAAAACTGGCGAAATTTGGTGGCCTACTCTATCTAATCTTTGCAGAAACATCCTGTTGGTTCTTTTATTCTATTTCAAGTGATTTAATGTCGACTGTCATGTCAGTATATGAAGAGACTAATACATCAAACGTTTGCGGGGACTATTTCAGAGAGCTTAAGTATCAATCGCATTTCCATTTTCAGCAGTGTATGTTTACTGGATCTTACCAAATCTAACGTCTTATCTTACTAAAATGCGAAAGTTTGTGAGGATGGATGTTTGTTACTCTTTCACGCTTAAACTACTAAACGGATTTGCATGAAATTTGACACATAGCTAGTTTATAACCTGAATTAAAATATAAAATACTATTTATCCCGGTTGTATGATCCCGTGGGACAGTTACGGAACTTCACGCGGGCAAAGCCGCGGGCATAAGATAGTACTTCATAACTGCCAACGCTATCAGAGAGCTCTGTTGAAAAATACTCAAAAATAGGGCCTTTCTCAAATAACCTCTCTCTCTCTGACCTTGTATACTAAATATAGCCTACTTTACTTAACCTTAACATTGCTTCATATTACAAAACAGTTTCAGTGAAAGTAAACATTACATTACATCTGCACCTCACCCGAAATTCTTAACCTACTCTACATAAACTCTACGTTATTAAGGCTTTACTCTCACCGCTCTACATTTTGCCCTTAGTTGTAGTAGAGACCGGTTTGCAAACATGTGGTCAGTAAGTAGAGTTATGTAATATTATTATAGGCATTGTTTTAATTAGTATTTGAGTTATGAAAGGAACCTATTACAAGCGATATGTGGGTACTATTTGGTACTCCTCTGCCTAAGCCATCGGGAATTACAGGCGCGATATGATATTTAATGATAGGAAAAATCTAAGTTGTCAACCGGTGCTTCGTAAGTCTAGAAATCCAATATTCGATACAATCATGTTTAGTTAGTCGTGCAGGTTTGATTGCCAGGTCAAGTCAAGTATTAAACAAAAGAGAATTCACAGTAGTAACCCAGAGTACCCGAGATGAGATTTGTGCACAGTTTATGACAGTAAGCTCTCCCTTTATTACATGGGACTAATGTATATTTTCTGAGCAAAAGTGTGGGTTGGCACTATTATTCGCCTCCGCATATATTTTTAAGGGGAGGCAAAAGTACGATGCTTTTTTCAATCAATCAATCATTTAATTTGTTATACATAGGTATGGTTAAAGATAGTATATTTTCTAAAACATGTGCAATATGTTTTTCCAATATATGGTGTAAAAAATGGTGGACAAAATTAACCTAAACAAGCAATTACAATTAAGTTGGCATGTCAATAGATTATATTAAGTAAAATACAAATTCAATTTAAAATACATAATGTCAGTTAGGTAAACATGCCATTACAATTTTAAATAAATAGAAACATTCATAATTGGTCAATAAATAAAATCAAAAGTGTTTAATTGGCAAGCCGGAATCGGCATACCTCTGTTTATCAGTAGTAAATTCAGTGATGGAGTAATAACATCTATCTAAAAGAAAAGTATTTTGCTACATAACTTATTTGTGAAACCTTAGGGCTACAAAATGTATGCCTTAGCTGGTTGCTTCGAAAGTCTGACAACCAGTCTTACCAAGGGGTATCGTATTACCTAGCACTAACTGGGTTGTGGAGGCCAGATAGGCAGTCGCTCCATGTAAAATACTGGTATTCAGCTGCATTCAGTTAGACTGGAAGCCGACTCCAACATAGTTGGGAAAAGGATAGGCAGGTGATGAGCTGGTTGCTCAACTCTTATATTACGGTCTAAGAATCAACAAACGAGGAAAAAATACCCTGAAAATACATCTTATTAACATTACTACTAGGACTAATTACATCACTCACTGTCGAGAGAAAGTGTATGATACTTTGAAATACTTTGTACGTAAGTATTATTGATCTAGGAAACGTTTCTCGATCACTTATACTTAGGTAACCGATGGCGCCCGCGCCGTCAACTTGGACTATTTTCTATTTTATTTAATGTTATGACTTAGTCCTTCCGTTTCGGGTAATAATAATATAGTAATTGGTAATTACTAGTTCCTTTACTTGAACGGGCTTGATTAACGATATCCTACATGGATATTTACTAAATGAAAGATATAAAATCTCTAATCTTTTTCCAATTATCATCGATTATAAAACTAAACATGTGTTACTACTAAATCCAATAATGACGACGCACACGCACTCGCAGGAACAAAAGACTTCAACGCAATGGACCAAAAAGGTGCGCCATGTGTATTTATTTATTTATGTGTTTTAGCTGATATTATTTAAGGAATGTTACACATTTAGTAAGTACATACATTCCTTAACTCTAAAGGTAGTGACTAACTCCAATTTATGGCTCTAGGAAAGCGCAAAAACACGGATATTATATTCCTTTCGATATCAATGCGCGCGTAAATATCTACGCAATCTGGTTAGGCGTTTGTGAAATGATCATGAAAAAGCTATAAAAAAATTAAATCAAGACTATATGCGGAAAATTGGCAACAGCTACATTCACACAATTTATAGGAAGTACTAGAAGTCACACAGTAAAACTAGCAGAATAAATCCCTTATCGCACTACAGCTATAAAACAGAACCTCACACAACATTGTAACCGCGTAGGCGTACCTACCTCCCAGAGATGCGCCACGCTGATAAAACACAATGGCTCTTAACATAAGATATCTAGCTATCAGGCAGACGATGGACGTGACCTCGACCTGTTTGTTGAAGAGTTGCTGAAGTTGCTGAATCATGTCAACAATTATTGTGCAGTGGGCTGGACAAAAAATCGTAATAATTGAATAGGATTTCTAGGGCCAGTAGAATTGTTTTAAAAAACTGATCTTATAACAGTTATTTCAGTGTCTAAAGGAAATTTTAGCTTCAGTACGAATAAGAAGTGCAGCTATTCACAATGTTCGAGTCGGTCTGAGCTGGCAACATTCAGCACAGCCTGGCGGCACAACAGACATTCGAGTTTTCATCTGACTAGGACATGTACAAGTAATTATATAGCATGTTTCAGTGCTATTTTAAGAACCCATAGAGGAAGAGGGAGAATTTCAAAACTTTAAATCTTGATTCAATTCTCAGTAACAGCTGTTAATGACGTGGTCATGATCATGGTCTTTCATTCAAGATATTAAACAACCATCAAATAGGCCTTCCGCTCCATAAAACAAACTTTCTAAACCACATTAGTATCAATGATTGATAAACAATCAATTGAATCTATTATTATTATCACATGTAACGATTATTCGTGATTACATTCGATAATCGAATTGTTTAAAAAGCCTACCGCGGCCTCATTATCTACATGTATTATTATCTGATTGTGTAATTGTGAATGAGAATGTAACAAGTTTGATTTAGTGAGGCGGTTATCGCTAAAGGTCTACTTATTTTATTAATCTTTTACTAGTAGATCTACGAATTATTTTAAGACGGTTCAGGTTTGGTTCTCATGTGATAGTTTGCGATGATATAGTCTACGATGGAGTAACTAGATAGATATATATAGAATATACCTTCTTACAATACTGATTATTCTTTGGGATGACTTATAGATTCTGAGGAGTTCCACTTCTTAGTCTAACTTAGCTGTTCCTAAGTTAAAATAAAATATTACCGAAGTGTGTTCATCTTTATGCCTGGTGGACGGAATGTCCTCTGCATAGCATTGGGGCATTCTCTTATTGATCCTCCGATGACAGCAACAAACTTCCATCTCGATAAATACAGATCTTAACCGCGGGCAGCGACAGAATACGCCTCTCTTCAACCACAGTAATAATGTTTTCCGCGATGTAACTCAAGCGCTGGCCGCGGAAAAGTGAACACCCTGTATTTTGCCACGCCCCGTTGGACCCAGTCGCTAAGTTGCACGAAAAAGAATGGTTTAGTTCCGTACGGTCAAGCTATAAACGATAAACTAGAACAAAACAAATGACAGTTGAAATTGCGCTTATTTTTGTGTTGCTTTAAAGTCGAATGCGAGAGCAAAGCGTATGGCTAAATACGAGTTAGAACGAGTACAATGCCAACCTGACGAGCTAGTAAGTTATTGATTGTGATGGGCCTCTTCTTAATAATGATAAAGAAAGACACACATAAAGTCACTCGTCTTTCCCGTGAGAAACATTAAGTCAGAAACAACAGAACATCAACAAAAACAGATAGTTTGATTCTTTACCTAAGAAATATAAAAAATAAGAATATTCAAACAAGCCACCTTTACCTCTATAAAAATCTCATTCTGTCCAAAAAACCGTCTCTTAACATTTACACAAAACTAATATTTCATAAACTTTCAAAATCGACCTTGTAGTATCCAAAATTATTGTAAAACTTGATTCATACAACTGCCATTGTGTAGCATGCACAATTGCATTCAGCCTATTATCTGACTATCAACCTTGCCGTAAAAACCAAGTGATTCTGAAGGCAAGAAATATTGTCTTCTCACCACGTGACGTTTATGTGCGAATGTTGGGTCGTTGGGTACATTCATTACATGTAATGTTCTAGAAACTATTTGTGCTTATGTAATGGTTGGTAGTTTTTGTTGCGGGTGTTTTTAGCTTGAGTTGAATGCTATGAATTTGTATTGAACGTTTTGGGTCTACTACTGATTTTACTTTACATTCTCGTATTGTTAGTTTTGCTTTTTGTTAAGCCTTATTTGCACGTCTTTACTACAATGCAAATTAGAATCGTAAATATAACCTCAACAGCTACTTTTTTCTTTATAATCGTTTAATCGATCAAGTACATACTCGTATCATTGCGTGAATAAGAATTGCGAGTGGGTACGGCTTAATTGATATTAGGTAAATCTATTAACCACAAACTGAATATTGGAAAAAAAACAGATTTCGTAATAAGAATTATCTTATTACGAAATCTGTTTTTTTAAACTGCAGAAACTGCAGATCGCGAAAATTTTAGATTTTCCTAAACTAGGAAATAGCTGCCATTAAATTTTGCTCTTGCAATTATTACTAAGTCTTTTTTACTCTTGCAAAATAGACTGAAATTACTTTAATCCTAGGTTTAGCTTTTACAAATATTTCTAAGTGTTACTAAATCAAAGTATAAACAGCTTAAACTATTGTTAATCTTACAACCGGTAAGCAATACAAACATAAACACCAATAAATATGTATGCTTCAGAAGGTCAGGAGCCAGAGTTTCACAAGAGATAGCGCGGACACGGCGCCAGAGAGCGAGTGAATGAACGAGTGAACGACTATGAGCAAGTGACCTATGCCTCGGTCACGACTGACGTACAAACAGACACACATTTCGTTGATAGGTGTATGATATTTTGGGCTTTGTTATACAAATAGATATCAGTGCATTATTGCTCACTGATTTGAATAAAAGCCTTAAACTTTGAATATGGCAACGTAACGTTAATACGTCGATTTTTTAATCAAAAATACAATTCAAGAAAATACAACAAGCACAATCAGTATCGTCCATAGATATAAATAAATTCTTGAAATTAAAATACTCGTTGTATTTTTTATTTTTAAATTGCCGCACTTACGTTACATTTAAACCGCGAGGTCGTGTTAGGGCCTCTGTTCCAGTAATTTGGCTCAGTTAAGACTTTTTGAGGAGAATTTATTTGACTCTCCTTCCGTAAATCAGTTGCAAACATCTAATGCTCAATCTTACACAAACGCTAGGTTTTAGAAAAGACGATAGTATTGGTGATGTGAGTAAATACGCGAAATTTAAAATAATTTATTTTTAATGCATTGAGCTATCAAGAAACAAAAAAAAAACAAAACCATTCAATATAAAATTGGCAATCCACTAACCCGGTAACAGTTAACCTCAAAATGTAACTGTAGTTTAAATCTGAGATTAACTCCTAACAACACACGTTAACTTTTCTCGGAGAAAGTTTATCATATCTCTTCTATTATGAATATGATACACGTACTTATTATTTATTAATCGGTTTCACTTGTATTTTATTGCTATATAAACTACGTTTATTGATGATATTAATCACTCAATCGTTATAATAATTATAACAACATGAATAAAATCAAATATCAATTGAAAGCGACTAGACGAGAGTCGTGTAGAAAAAGGGTGTGCGATTAGAAAAGCCTAATTGGCTTATAACGGTCCACCGCTAGACGAGTGGATCCAACAGTTGACTGCTATATGAAGAAAGAAAATATCTGAAAGAAGAAAACTCTGAAGCGACAACTTTCTACCCAGAGCAACTAAAAATATAATTGATGAAACTTTTCTTAAAAATGTAATACTAGCAACATAACAATTAACTAGAAGTAAAAGTCGACCTACTTCATCTCCTATCAACCATCAAGATCAGTTCCACCGATCAAAAACAATAACACTTAACATGATTTCCGTTAACTAATCGTGAAATTGAACGGTCGGTTTAGCCAGTAATTAACAAAAACGTGGAAGAGCTTCGTGTTTTTTGTCACGCGAGGTCACGTGAGGTCACTCGGGGTCACGGCGGTACCTCTTTGTTATGTGACCTTCATGACCTTTGTCTCGTGATTCCAATTAAACAGTTGAGCAGCATGACTAGTTGTTTATTTATATTGGTTTTATATTTATGTTATTAACACCCTGTTGTTAGGTTAAACGATGAACATACTTTATGGAGATGTAGTCATGAAAACAAATGACTTTTACTATGAGACCAACTCTGATATATGAAAAAAATATAAAGTGTACCGTACATATTGTCAAGTTAGCCAGTATAATTGACCAACTGATGGCAATAGGCATCCAGTCCCATGTAACAGGGGCTCTTTTACATGGGACTTAGATATAACTAGTGACGTGGCTGTTGTCTTAACCTACACCACTGCCCAACCCTTACGTGAACACAAGCGTGAAGACTGTCTTAATTAAATATCTCTGATTATATAAGTTTTTAAACTGTCATGGTCACTAACATTTTCATTAACACTAGAAACGGGATATTTACCATGCCCACTGTTCACACACTGTGCACTGTTGCACTGTGTGTTGCTTGTTGTATTAGGAACTCAAAACAAACAGTGGACATGGTAAATATCCCGTTTCTAGTGTTAAAGATAATCTCAGATTATACCTAATTTTATTAGCACAGTTGTCATAATTGACAACTGCTGCCGTAATTTGACTGCCTCGTTGGTCGAGTCGCAAGCGCAACTGCTGGTCCTGGGTTCGATTCCCGGATCGGGCAAAGTGCTATTGGGTTTTTTCATCAAGAATTTCTCAGTAGCTGACACGGCGTCTGGATTCGTGCCCGGTTGATGGCAATCGGGTCGCCGCCTATTACAAGGGACTTAGACATGAGTGGCGAAATGTGGGTGGTAGGTGTAACGCACACCTCTGCCTAATTCACTTCGAACCTTTATTCTATCGTAAAACTAATTGCGATTTCTCGAGAGGAATCATTTTTAGAATAAATTACTGCTGTTTAGATTAGATGAAAGTCTCGTCTTGAAAGTTCTATTTATGGTCTTGATAACGCCAGGTTGATTAATACCAAATATAAACATAACATCACGCCCGTAATCCTTGTGAAGTTAGGCAGAGGTGTACCCATGCACTACAGCCAAATTTCGGCAGATAAGATATTTGAAACATGCCAATTAAAAATGCCATGGCCACAAATACTATCTACTTGCTGAAACTATTTATGCAAATATAATCATTAAAATATGAACCAATTTTAATTTATCACCAAAAAAATAACAGTCACTTAAACATTTAAATAAAATCCAGATCGTTTTAAGACATGTGCCAATACGTTGCCAAATGTAACACTATATACATACTATATATATATAGCAAGTAATACATGCAACGATCCAGGTCGTGGGAAATACACTAGCTAGCCTTGCAGATGTCGCAGTTACGAAAACTGATGCTCAGCGGGTTTTAGACAACATTTCAGGTTTAAAATGGAGATAAGACTGTGTTTTTATTGCGCTTGGTTATCTGAATTCAGCTGTTAGTTGATTTTTAATGGTTGCTGAGGGTTGGTATGCTGCCAAACGAATGGTTATACTGCCATTCTTTCAATATCGTTGAATCAATTTAAAAACATCTTATTTGCCTGTTACTATGTATTTCTTAAAATTAAATATACATATTTTTCATACATCAAAACGATCTAATTCTAACGTAATAAACATACTTGATTTATTTGAAGCCATCAAAGAATCAATTTCAAACCGTTCCGAGTAATCATTAAGATAAATGACTAACCTTTCAACTACACAACCAAAGACATTCTTACAAACACAATCACAACAAAAAGGTTTCAATTCATAAAAACATGCTCAAATTAATTCTCCATCATTACAAGTCTTATAATGTAACACATTACACTTTACCGTCTGATTAATAATGTTGTAAGTAAATATGATAAATTGACATACATCTCTAGAGAATGTTGCCAGTGTTAATATATCGAGCCAATCTATAAATTACACCTTTAGGACATCAGGTGCCAAATTGCCCCACATTTACAAATAAAATTTTAATTGGAGACAGATTAATAAGGCTACACGAATTGCCCGGAGCTAGATTGGGACAGTTTATAAGATGGAATCTCATTAGTCAATTTATTCGTGTAATTTGTAAACGATTAAGATAATGTTGTGTCTTAAGTATCAAGACGTTACATGGCAGAAATATCACGTAGTAAATGTCAAGATTTTAAATTATGACTTAACTTCGTAAAATCAGCCTGTAACGTTTCCACTACTGCGACGTAGTCCCCTCTCTGTGAAATAATGGGCAATAATCCATGACGCGGGCCCAGTGAGAAATTCTATTTTTTATTTTGGAACATGCTGGTATCATCGATCAAACAGCTTTCCTTCGCGCTTTCGAAAGCAATGGTGATGAAATAAATTATAAAAATAAAGCACTTTTCTGGAATTGAATCCACGACCTGGTAAACGTACTCGTAAGTTGAGATAGTTACTACTCGGCCACCGATGCGCCAAAATGATTACATACATAATTAAAATTGAGCACAGCTTAGCTTTATCGTGTCATGTCAATGGTTCAGTATAAACTGCACCGTTTAATACGTACTTTAACTAATTTCAGTGTTTAAATTCACACGCGTAAAGCTATTCTTATTTAAAGTTTGGAAACAATTAAATCATACAAGATAAAATAAAATCTTAACATAATTGTAAAATAATTCTACAAAAAGAATTAGGCTCCAGTAGATTGAAAACGTACCCAAAACTTAGCCACATACATACAAAAATCACAACTTCTACCCAAACGCATTCCCACGATTTTCCAGTTATATTTAAGTCTCATGTAAAAAGGTTTGAGCCTATTGCCATCAACCGGGCAAAACTCAGGCGCCGAGCTGATACTGAGAAATTCCTGAAGGAATAAAACTTTACCCGAATTAGTATTAGAGCTTCAACGGGCGAACACTAAGCCAGTGAGACAGTCAAAACTATGACCTTGGGATAAATACGTTATGTACCTATAATCAAATCGTATACCTTGCCCCATACTGCACAAGAATTTAGGCAACACATTTACGCAAAATATTCTCCGATTTTACATAATACCTTTTTGTGCCCAATAATAATAATATAAGTGTAGCCATTACATTATAGGCTTTCACAACGGAGGTAAGTCCCTCGATTATATCGTAATTATACAACAAAAGATAATTATGTGACTTCGCAATCGATAATAGGTAATCGAATTACAGCTAATCCAGTTCGATCGAATCGAGTGGATTTTATTTCTATTTTTTGAGTCGATTATGTTTATTGTGTCTTCTTTTTAATATTATTTTATTGCCTAAAATGATTAGACAGTTAGTAACGTATAATGTAGAGTTTTACACAGATATTGACATGCCGCCAAAATTTTTTCAGTACATTTCCACAACCCATTTTCACAAATGTTTACCGACAACGCCCCCTGCCAATTTCATTCAGGTGACTAAAATTTATCGTAAGGCTGTAGCCACAAGATACACATTTTTCTCTTTTTCTTCTTCAACATTTGGCCATCCAATGCTGAGAGTCTCTTCCAAATTTCTCCACTTTTGGCGGTTTTGTGTCATAGCTATCCAGTTTCTTCCGGTCGCATTAATGAGATCGTCTGTCCACCTAGTCGGCTGTCTTCCCACATTCCTCCGTCCCGTCCGTGGTCTCCAGTCCAACAATTTCTTCCTCCACCTTCCATCCAGTCTACGGTATATATGGGCCGCCCACTTCCACTTTCTTTTTTTCTAGATTTTGCCATGTCAGTAAGTCAGGTAAGTAAGTATATTTTCCTCATGAGAATGTTAAGACTAGGAGAAACTAGTTGGCAACAAAGTAAAGTTTTTAAAACGTTAGGTAACAAAGTATGCTTGTATTCATATCGCGGCTCAATTGCTTTTCGCTACACTTTAGCAATATTTTCAACGTGTAGATTATTTTTGTTTCTTCCATTTTCTATTTACTGTAAACATTATAAACGGTTGTGTGACCTTATCCATTGTTTTATACAAAAAATGTTTTGAAAGCCCCTATGCATTGGAACGTTTTAAACGTAATATGCGTATCTTTTCTGTTGACTCTCTCAACGATTTGTAATAAGGCATGAAAATACGGATTAACAATAGTTTGTTAGTTTAATTGTGGTAAGAACCTTGACTCATAAAAACGTGTCTTTGTTGTTCTTAATTTTTATCAACTGTTGTCATTTCCCCAAACTTCTCTTCTTCTTTTTACCGTTTTATTCATTTTTCTTATTTATTCTATCTCCAATATCCAATTAGCAAGTAAAACAACCTCATTTATCTACAAAGAAGTTAAAAATAACCAGAAGAACCTCCTTGTTTACCTCATTGTGTTTTTGTCAAAGTTTCGCTCGCTCTAACGTTCCCACGCATACTGAGACGTCTTCTAAAAACAAGTACGTCTGTACCTCTTGATATATTCTGTGTTAATTTGTAGGTATCGTTAATTGCTTACATGGTTGTTAGGTTTCTTATTCTTCAAGCCTTTTTGTGATGGAGAATTTGTCCTCGGTTGATGACATGAATGTGATGGCAGTTTTAACCAATTAGAGAAAGTTGATTTAATATGCCATTCATGATTCAAATGGTGATTGGATGATTGTAATAAAACAAGGTTTATTGGCAAAATTTAGACGCAGTAAAATATTAAAGTACCAGACTTAAGCTGAGATTTTTATAAATGTTACTGAGCACGTACTTTGGCTGAGTGTTATTTTTACCACTGTTGCGTAGTCCCAAACTATAAGTCCAAGATAGAGACTGCAACTGGAACAAATGTAAGCTAAAGCACGCGCTTGCTTAGTAACGTTTACTACACATCTCAGCCTTAAAAAGATTAGAGGCAGGGATTGAAACAAGCAAATAAGTAATCTCTTCTACATCGCCATATTTAGCCACACAATTACTCTGTAATGGGGAAATATTTACTTGCACTGAAGTAAAAATTGCCACATTGGGTATAGTAAATGGAGTCCTGTCTAAAGATATAGTAAGTGAGACGCTTGTTACAGCCTTCTTGCGAGAATCAATCTAGAGTTGGTCAACTTAGTTTTTGTACTAAATACTGAACCAAACTAGCTTACTGTCGCTTTTTGTGTCATGTCCTGATCTTTAAAGTACCACATTATTGCTCTATTGCTACACTTTATTCTAAGTGGAGATGGTGAAGTTAATATAATTGATTTGCACTTTATAAGCCCAGTTGATTGAACTAAAATACTAAAGTAGCTACACTTTATGTATTCGAACTTCATATCGTTGGGCATATTTTCATGAAATTGGAAGCAAGAACTCTCTTGAACCTAACATAACATTAAATCAAATTCGTAATTTCATGAGAAAGTTACTTGTATTAATAATCTGGCACCCCTTATGAATGAATAAAGAACTGAATGATAATTTTTATTATTGGAAGACAGATCGCACGCCAGTTTTAACTAGATAAAATGAAATGTAAAAAAATACAGAAGCAGAACAAATTCAAAGAACTACAGAAGTAGATACAGTCAATCAACTCATCATCTGATATCAGCAGTTAAGTTATACCAATCCAATAAAAGGGAAACACAAACAAATGAAGCAACCCATAACGATTTAGCACAACAAACACCAGAAGAAAACTAAACTTACACCAAGCAGATAATATGTATGTAGGTACAAAACTCCGATAAGATAACATCAACAGTAACAGCGAACCTATTGTGCAGTAACCTCCTTGTGATAATCACGTTTGAGATAAAAAGCTCAAATTATTAGCTGCACCACATTCGACGCCAAACGACCTAGATCCCACGAGAATAATGTCAAATATGATTGTTTGTTTAACTGCCGATTAATGTGGTTATCTGAAGGTTTGTGAATATTAGGGAGTGAGGAATCACGATGCTTAAATTGACGTCCGGTACTGTAGACCAAGCTGGCTAATAATTTTATTAAATAAGGCTCTATGGAAATCTAAATATTAGCGAATCGCAGGCAGAAGATATGAGTACAGGTGAGGTACAGCTAGACATTGATGGACTCTCCCAAGTAGCGTCATTACACCAGGTTCTTTACCTTCTTCATCATTTATTATTTATGTCTTCTCAGATGGTTTATCTCTTTCTTTCTCTGAGCTCTAGATATCCATCTGAATAATCTAAAGGTTGTCCAACATTGTTCGAGGTAGGTACTGTCTCTTTTGAAATTTTCTATTATTGTGTCGGCATTTTGGTAAATAAATTCTTATATTTGACCAAAGTTCCACTTCGCTTGAACTATATCGGATAATTCTGCATTTAGCATACTATATTTTTATCCCTTCTCATTTAAATAATGCTATGTAAATATCACACAATAAGATGCAACATCACTATCAGATCTACATTTCGCAAGGACACGAAACCCCATCGGTACTTCCGCGTCCTATCTGAGAACGAGGTCAGCTGCGATTGCAAGCGCGCTCAAAAAGATCTATAGAACTTGATTTATATTATTTTATTGATTTAAAGAGCTACAGCTGCGCTAGGACAAAGATTACGGGTGGAAAGATTACCTTGAGAATTTTCAAATAGTGTGTATTCTGCAGTAGTGTATGCACATGATTAAAATGAAATTAACCTTTTTAAGGACAAGTAAATGAACTCCAGGATAAAAGTTCTAAGGCTAGTCTCAACAGAAACACTGAAACACCTTTGTCTGGTAATTGTAAATTACTAATCTGAATTGAACAAACTAAATTGTATAATATGACCCAGTACATTTCCGAGTCCTGGCTGGGAACTGGGACGGTTGCGCCAGAGCATGCTGGTACTCCCAGCTTCCCACCCGCTCGCTGTAGCCCCGCGCCTGACCTACAAGCCTACACGAAGGTAGTACATACAGATTTGAATTGTTTTAGTTTGAATTGTGTCTAGATAGACAATTATTGGTCCCAATATGGCATGGCTAAGAAATGAAAAGTGAAGTAAGGTGCCATGTTGGAATGGTTGATAAAAGATAGAGACTTACAAATGACAAACTTCACTGTGGTAGGTGTAGCATTTTTTACAATGTTTTTTAAGAGGTCTCTAAGAGTATCGCTTCCTACATCGACACACTCAGACAAACTTACGAAGACTATGCGCAATCTCATCGATAAACAGACATTCAAACTTTGGAAGTGTTTCTGGCTATATCTGACTCCTTCTCACCAAAACTATGTTTTTTGAGATCAAACAGTTTAAAAAACCGGCCAAGTGCGAGTCGGACTCGCGCACGAAGGGTTCCGTACCATTATCTATAAAAACGGCAAAAAATATCATGTCTGTTGCATGGGAGCCCCACTTAAATATTTTTTTATTCTATTTTTTAGTATTTGTTGTTATAGCGGCAACAGAAATACATCATCGGTGAAAATTTCAAGTCGGAGTCTTAGTAATAGGGTCCCGTTTTACCTTTTGGGTACGGAACCCTAAAAACAAATCTGTCTCTGATACACTTTCGACGGTACTCAAATATCAGACGAGAGAAGTCGTAGGCAAGTTTCTCATGTTCCCTACAAAATAATAACCGCCCAACTGCTAAGACTGACTGGCTATCTATCAATAGTATGAATCATACAGCTGTAAGTGATAGCCATTAATATGATAATGTCATTTTCTGTTGCAATGGCCGCCGACTTGAGCATGGCCCACGCGCAGGCGGACCTAATCTAGATAAGGTATAGGTTAATGGAAATAATAGAAGATTAATTAGTTATTGTGGAGGCGTGACTGATATTAATATAACGATGGCCTTGAAATTATTTCTTAACTTTTCTTCATGAAATTGGAAAAAAATTGTTGAGAGTCAATTTGTACTGTCTCATCTACCCTTCAGTAAAGAGTACTTGCTCCTTCAGTGGGGGACGCCATGTTTCTTAACCTCAGAATTTCAGTGTTTTTTTTACAACTTGTAGTTTTTCAGATATTCATAGAAGTCTATTTGCACTTGACCTTGTTATACGATATCCTATTTTGCCTGGACTGTACCACTCCTGTTCAAAGGCCAAGGAGTGAAAAGAATGGAGGAGCCCTTCCACTTCTCTTATTGTTATACAACAATGACAGAATATTAAAACGAATGTAAAAGATTTCAGTTCAGAAACACAACTTTCAGTAGCAACTGTTTCAACACCACTGTTTCACCAAAATTTTCATTACTCAGAATAGTAGTAGTTTGGTAAAAAAACCGTGTAATACGTTACCACGTAATAGATATCGCGTCTATATCTAAACATACATCAGCTGAGGCAGCGCGAGCGGTCGCGTTCGTCCGCTTCCCGCGATGGGTTTCACTTTCCGTACCATCCACCTTAACTTTCGTTGTTTTCTCTAACGATTGCTTTACCATTTGTTAGGTAATTCTTTTTAACTACGCGGGAATTTTAATAGAGAGCAACTTCGTGTTTATTTTAAGTATGTGGTGATGTTCATCGCTGTTTAGTTTAGATAGTAATCGGAGTAGAAAAAGTAAGTAAATTGCCTACTATCGTAAGTTGAAACTTGTTTCCTCATTATGTTTTTAATTAGAATTAGGAAACTAAATTAAAAGTGTGTCAAAAATATTTTATGTAGTGTAAAAGACATCAACGCGCCATTTTTCGAGTGTTTTAAAAAAATCAGTTGTCATTACATACATTTTCACGACGGTATCGGACTTTATTTCCTCATCATCACCTTCATAGCCTTTTCCCAACTATGTTGGGGTCGGCTTCCAGTCTAACGGGATGCAGTTGAATACCAGTATTTTACATGGAACGACAGCCTATCTGACCTCCACAGCCCAGTTAGTGCTGGGTGATACGATACCACTTGGTAGGACTGGCTGTCTGATTTTCGGGCCACTGACTACCTGTAACGACTGTCAACTAACGGCTTTACGTGCTTCCCGAGGCACGGAGGAAACTCCGTATGTAATGGGTGGTCACCCATCCACGGGCCAACCTAAGCAAGCACGGGTCAAGCTAAGGATCGACCCGGTCGGCCGTCATTGCACTTTTTTTACTTAGAGCGTTTTTTTAATGCAGATTTTTTAAACTAAGTTTGGTATTTCTTAAAATGTGTTGATTTTGTCGGAAGCATTTTATTTTAAATATTAATACATTCATTGGCATTGCTGGTAATTTAAACGTAACTATTGCTTAATTTATGTGAATATTATGCATGATAAACATTGACGCTACTGTCTAATTTAAATAAATTACTCACTAATCGCGAAACTGATCGCAATTTTTAAAGAATGCAATATGTTAATTTATTATATTGATGCAATTAATTTGCATTTCGATCAAAACACTTTTGTATTTTTTCTCTGTATTTTTTTTTTCTCTCGAGCCCGTCAACCCTGCAAATGCGAAAGTGGTCTGTGAATATCACAAGACCTATAAAATATAGAGAATAAGGTCATCGACCCGGACAACTAGTTGTCCTTTCCGAGTGCGTCTGACTAGCTAGACCTAGGCATTAATCTTATTGCCTAACATTTCTAGAATATATCACATTTGTTTAACTTTCATTTTATTTAGAGTCCTTGAATGCAAAATAAGTTCAGAGTTGAAATGCTCTGTTGTTATAGTTTAACTTTGTAGTTCAATCAAATCAATTTGTAGTTCAGATCTAAGCTGATAACTTGCTCAAAACTAATTACCAACTATTCCAAAAAAGGTGACATAAATTAAGTCTATTAAAAAAGTGATAATAAATTTCGTTCTTAAAATAATCTGTTGAAAAAATTCGTAAAAAGCTAATTTAAATAACTAACACAAAAAAATGTTACAGTTAAATAAAAAGCATTAAACCAATTGTTACGCTTTTTGTACAACAACAAATAGAGCCGCAAAAAATTTAAACCTGAACTAAATGATCTATGCACAAGTAACAGATGCAGGCGACTCTTACAATTCACCAAATATCAAACTGCAACATCAATTATTCACATGCAAAACAATGGACGCAGAAATGTGGCTTAGAACCACCTCACGACAGGCATTCTCGTTTGTTCCACTAAAAAAAAATCACTGCATCACTCGAGCGCGAATCCGAAATCCAGAGGGTGCGTTCTAAAACCACAAATCTGCACTTAATTTTGACACTTACGTAAAATTTGGCCGCCATTTTGGGGTTAAACTGTCACTTTACTATCACTCGCGAGGCATGCACATGCGCGAAGGGTACGCGCGCCGAATGGCCGCCGAACGTGCGCGCTCACTATATAACCTCCCCCCCAAACTATTATTATATTAATTACATTCAATGTTTTCACTGCACGGTGTCGAACGGATCGATCTGGATCATTTACTTCCTACTGCGATAATCCCGAAATACGGAATTTAAATGGCCTATAGAAAGTTTCCGATGCACTTACATTATGCATTGATTTATAAATCACATTATAAGTTTAACTATAACTTTAATAACGCAATTATGGATGACTATTACAATTTTTATTCAACGTACTCGTTTTTATTGACGTGTACTAGGTGTATAACTGTTTATCAAGTTAATGTAACTTTTTCGATTTCTTCCGTTTTAATTTTATTACACACGCACAATATTGATCTCACTCAACGAGAAGCAACTTGCTCTCCGAAAGTATGGAAGTGCCTTGCAGCGAAATAGCTAAATGTAATAGAGGGTTACCTCACCACATTTTCAAGATTTTCAGGGGCAGGAACAAGAATTAAAATTGTGTAGCTTTAAGAAACTTTCGGTATCTATTGGGTTTTAGAGAGCATCTGCCGAATCCAAAAATGAAGCTTTCTAGACGCGTGTTTTTTGATAAGTAACGCTTATTTTTCTTTTCTTTTTTTCCACAGTAACATATCCCGTAGTACGTGACACGTGTAGGTTTATTTTGGACACCTTAATCATTTCCTAACTCTGTACAGATAAGTAAATATGTAGGCATTTCTCACCATGTCTTAACATGAAATTAGAATTTAAAAAAAAACTAAACATTCTGAAGACTACGACATTTTCTACGTAACCAATAACCTTCAATTGACATTAAAGTTTTATCTATCTAACTTAGCTTATTAATGTGACCGTAATATTATGCATGTAGTATTTAGATTCCTTGACCATGTTGCATCAAGACCCAGACCTAGCCTTGGTCTAGATTTGGACCTAGCTGGGTACCAAGTTGCCTGGTTGTATTAAAAGACAACAATGATAGTGCATTATGGACAATTAGACCCCTAAAAAAGGTGATTAGAATAATAAGGATAAATAAGGGGATGGAAAAAAATTGAGTGGGTTTGGAGATAGAAGTAGAAATAAAGAGGGACTACTTATAAATGATATTGCGACTTTAAAATTGACTGTATTTTGGACCAGCGATCGGAATTACCCAATCTTTAGTTAGATCCTGGCGTCCAGCAAAGGATTAATGGGTTAATAAGTAGGTACATGAGGTTTTTTTGAGTTGTAACTGGGCCTGTTACGCCCATAGAGCATAGGACTTATCTTATAAACACACTTCTAGTTACATACATTTTGACAAAACAGACGAGATATTGCGTTACTCCGTACTGTTCCTAGTACCTCAATTCAGCAGGGAAACATCATGTTTTCATCGTATTATATTGATAAAAAACCAGCTCATCTCATAACTAAGTTCGTCCCACTGCGCAGGCACATACCCTGCGCCGACTCGCGTGTCCAAAGCAGCATTACCACCTAATTTACAAAATTACGTTACATACACTATTACCTACGAATAAATGACTAATTAAACAACGTTATATAAAGCGTTACATTCAAATTGACTATGTGGGCTGCTTGCACATTTTAGGCGATACACTTATGAGCCTATAAAAATGTTGATTTATTTTTAGACCTACTTTTGTAATGATAAATGGCCTAGTTTTTTGCGTAGTGAGCAAGTATTAATTAAGTAACTTGTCAACTTGACATGTTTAGGTCTAGCGGTGGAGTTAATTGTTTTAATAAAGTAATTTTTAATTAAAAATTAAAAATCGCAGAACGCATCAAAGACAATTTTAATTTGATATAACACCTGTTACATAAGAAAACATAGTGACCTCGACTGTGCAGTCCTGAACTTGTCAGCATCTAGCAATGTAGAACTCCAGGGGGGCTAAAATTCTTAAAATGGTCACAGACGCAGTTAATATTATGAACTGTCACTTTGTAACCATTTTACGAATTGTGACGTAACGCACATTATTATCCTATCATGATTCGAATACAGCGGCATTTCAGGCTCCAAGGTCAAGAACGCCAATCGCTTTGAAAGGGTTCTTATTTCTACAAGGACTTGCATCCAGACTGATATAAAATCTTTTTGTTAGCTTGGAAGTATATTATATCAATTCAATACATTTTACATTTGCACTCGTCTGCATCTGGTATCATTTCCATAGTGTAAAGTTTTCTTTTTTTGATTTTAGCCTTGTATAAATATAGTTACCCACAACAAGTAAGTTGAAGGTTGATTTATTTAAGGACAAATGAGCTATTTATCAAACTTTGAACTAGTAACTTAACGATACCTTTACTAATTACAAATAAATTATTTCTACTTCGTTAATTGCAAAAAACAACTGGTTGAAAATCTAATTTATATACTATAGCCCTCACATAAGGAAGTATCAATTTATTATTTATCAACTAAATGTAATAAATATTAAGTTTTTATCTAGGTATGTATGTACTATTTATAAATCATGTTCTAATTTTTAATTAATTTAAGATGAAGAATGATCTCATTATTTATAATTTAAAGGTTACATCCTAAATCCTGAATGTGATTGATAAACGATCTGAATAAATGATTTTATTTAAATCAACTTGATTTAAAAGAGTATCTATGGAGTTGCACCAAGTTTCAACGTTATACAAAATTAAACGGTTTGATTAAAGTAAATACTTACTAAACTTTCATAGTATTCACAGATTCAAACGCACTTGAAATTTTCCTACTCATGTTGCGAAAAGTTTCTTCAAATCACCTTTACAAATACAAACTAAATTACATTTCTAATTCCCACCAATTAAACAGCTAATAAAAAAAGAAACCATACTTCTTTTCGCCGCACTTTTACTTCTGATTCCCACAAAAACGTACAAGAAAACACACGATCACGTTTTGGCAATAGTCAGGGACATTAATTGTTTATCAACACTATGTCAACACTGCAACAATTTGCCGTGTTCAAACCATTTCATTAAAATTTCAAAGAATGACAATTGCGACTTGAAAATTCCGGATTTTTATGTTGATAATCAATTGGTTAAATAATAATTCCCTGTCTGATATGTTATGCAAAATATTAAGTTTAAATTCAGGACCAGGATACAGCACCATCGTCTCACCTGGATGTTTTTTCGCTGAATTACAAATACATATTTTGC
Organism: Eurois occulta; assembly: GCA_950022335.1. NCBI lineage: Eukaryota > Metazoa > Arthropoda > Insecta > Lepidoptera > Noctuidae > Eurois > Eurois occulta. The sequence continues at coordinate 1,277,407 of OX465487.1, read as the reverse complement.
ATAACAGTTAAGTTCTGGATTTCCGCAAAGTAACACCTGATTGTAAAACTCATAATTTTCTGACTTTAAATAATAATTTGTGACGTTTTTTAGTTGCGGCCAACAGTCCAACATATCTCAATTAGTAAGAGACACCGCTAGAGTTTTGACCGCAACTGTTGCGCCACCGGCTACCGACACTTGTGGTCAGCAGGCATGTCCGCGTGGAGACTCAAGCATTTGGATATTTTACGGATATTAGCTACAGGTTATCTGTTCAACTTCTAGATGGCAATTCATAGAACTTCTGATTCTTGGAACGAATACGACATACGGAATACATGGAGTTTGATTTACTGCATTACTGACTGACTTAGGTAGAGGTACCTACAGAATACGTGCCCAGCATCCAAGGAGATCAATAACTTACCGCGTCATGAAGTTTCTAGTTTTTGGTTTGGATGGACATTTGGATAAAAAGGAAAGGATGCTATCTAGAACACCTATGAGAATGCTATTGCAGGAATCTTGCAGCAACTACAAACTGTAGCAGAAGATTTACGTGCTCCTGTGTTGAGGCATTTCGTTCGTCTGGTGACTGTTAGGGAGGTATCTCCCTATAGGTTATCTTGACGTGGCGGGGTGTCTCAGCACGGGAGTAATTCTGTGCATTTTTATGTATTTTTGTGCTTAGTTACATAAAAATACATTACACTCTAATGTATTTTTATGTAATTTAGATTACTATTATGATAAGCGTTGTCCTTTTTTAATTTAAGTACTAACAATAGTTTTTCTAATCCTTGTATTACTAACCTTTGGATCTAGTTGTCCTAAAATAAATAAATTTGAATTTGAATAATATGTACTGACATATATTTAAAATATCTAGATTTCAGATCCTGAAGCAACGAGAACTTTTTCAAGATCCTCCTTCTTAAAAAACTCACCGGCAAAAACACAGTCAATTTAATATCTCTTCATAAAAATAACTTATTTTCGGCCAAGTCGTCACGGTGCATTCCGAGAATTAAACATAACATTCTTTATCCACTCTTTATCTTTTGCCACAGTTCACTTGATCGGAATCGAACCTGTTGTACTTTACGTAAGCGGGAAACGTGTTAGCCGGTAATTATTTCTAGTTATTATGCAGATTATAAATTCCAGGAAATTCTTGTGAAATATAGATCAGAATTAAAGTGATAGATTGTAACTTTGTTGCTAGCTTAGACTGTGAGCGTGTGTGAAGTTATGAATGGCGCGAAATATATGTTAGTATTATGCAAGGTGATAATATTTGAGAAATGACTATCAGCATCATATTGTGTGTATATTGTCTATTAGAGAACCCTAATTTATTTTTATCAGCAAATATTACTGAAAATAAACTCATTTGATGTGTAAGGTCGATGGTGTTTGTGGAGAGAAATGAAACACACGAGTGCCCAAGTAATACTCTCCTATATTTTTGGATATATATTGGATAGAGTACATAAACATAGCTACAACATACATTGACGTCACTAAATACACACTACACCTCCCATGGCGAGGCAAAATAAAATAAAATTACAATTTTGTTTTATTTGTTAAATGTAGTCAATTACACAAGAAAAAAATACTGATTATGATAGTACAATTTTGTTCTGTTTTTGTGAATGATATCTACTTTACCATTCTTTATTATTTTGACATTAGGTGACTCATCAGATATAACTCTATATGGTTTCGAATAAACACTATCTAATTTGTTACACATGTTATTTTTACTAAAACTAAGTCATCTAGATGGTAAGTAACAGGATTAAAACTACTTATTTTCTTCTATTCGTAATTCTTGGCTAGCCTCTTCAAAACACTTATGTATTTTTAACCGACTTCAAAAAAAAGGAGGAGGTTCTCAATTCGGCCGTTATATATATTTTTTTTTATGTATGTGTTACGGCTAAAGATGGGTGTCAACATAAACTTAAGATTAGCCGGCTAAGGGGCACCCCGAGGTTCGGTTAGTTAGGTTCATGTAAACCCTGCAGCCAGAAATAGGAGCCCCGCGCAGCGGGGCTCCGTCAACCTGCTGACGGAAACCCTAACCCTAGACGGTTGACGTCAGGGGCACCCCGAGGTTCGGTAAGTTAGGCTGAGTTTAGCCGGCTAATCTTAAGTTTATGTTCACACCCATCTTTAGCCGTAACATATGTACACCGATTACGCCGAAGTTTCTGAACCGATTTACGTAATTCTTTTTTTGTTAGATGCGGAATAGTTTCGAATTGGTCCCATAGAAATTTGATTCTGGTATGCCCATTAGTTTTTATTTTATGAGCATTTGACTCTGAAGTCTGTTACTTGTTTGTTGTTGTGGAGTTACTTTCGCATTTATAATATTAGTAAGGAAGTAAGAATAAGCCTATTACCATGAAATGTATGGTTTACAATGTAAAATGAACGCATAGAAAATATTTGTATTGGATATTGCAACTAAAAATGAAAAAATAAAAAAAACTTTTTTGCGAAAAATAAAACCGACTTCAAAATCAGATCGGTCTTCTTTTAGATTAAAGTAGATTAAATTTAATTAAAATAAAATATAATATATTGAATTGAATTAAAAGGAATCATTAGAATAATTAAGTGTAGACATTTATGTAAACAATTGTAATTATTTTTAACTGTATCTATGACGGCTATGAAATTATTACTACTAACATAGTTATTAAGCATTTCTAACCCATATATGGACTTGGTTGTTCGAAATAAAGTATTTGAATTTGAATTTGAATTTGAAAATCACAAAAAAGTGAAAAATAATTTTAGCTTCAGAAGTCGGTGCCAAAAAACTGAATCAAACAAACTAAAGTCACCGACTTCTGAAGCTAAAATTATTTTTCACTTTTTTGTGATTTTGAAGTCGGTTTTATTTTTTGCAAAAAAGTTTTGTAGCTTGTTACTTGTATCGCCTAATATTTTTTTTTATGTTTACTTCCCAAAGTAATTTGCCGTCCAGGATACGAGACATCTCACTGACATAACAGTCACACAAAAAGCAATTGTTACAAGAAGATACTTCCCCAATTACTGTCAAAATAATACCTTCAGTAAACAATGTGAGGAAACCCTCATATTAGAAAAGGCCGTGACGATGACAGCGACACCTATCACTTGGGACGAGAACTACCGATGGGAAGCAGTCACTTATGATGAGATTCAAGGTTCTTATTAGAGCTGTTTACTTACCTTGCAATGCTTTTTATTTAATAAAGTAATTTTGACAATGTTATAATAACTGTAGCAATAGTTTTGTTGTTCGATCAAAAGATAACTGGCGAAATAGAAGTGGATCTGTACCTAACCCTTTGGGTATTACGGGCATGATGTTACATCATGTTGCTACTTAATCAAAAGTGGAGATCCTAAGGTTGAGTCCAATAAAAAGATCACACATTGTTACCAAAGAGAAGGTGAGTTTTTACTTGAATGTAGTTAAAGTTAGTTAGTAGTAAATGTTTGCTAGTCATTTAAAGAAAAATCCCATTAAATAAGTTGCTGCCATTCGCTATGTAGATTAATTTATGATCTTGAGATCATTGTGTATCTATAGCACATATTTCTGTTTCAAAATGCGTCAAAAGACACCGGATTCCGCCTTATAAATAACAATGCACCTAATAAATCGAAGGTAATGAACGTAATATCATCCGTTAGTCTGAGACCTTCACGCTTCAAATAATTTATATAAATGTCATAGTAAAAAATAAAGTATTTCATATCAAAGCATGCACCGCGCTGAGAAGAAAAGAAGAATATGATAATAAATATCAGTTACATTTGTAAGCATATACGTTACAAATAAAATAACTAAGCCATGTTTGAACCCTGGTCAACTTGCGAAGGTTGTTTTTCTTAGTCACCCAAGAGCTATACTTTTTTATTTGGTTTCAATTCCCGTGGGTGTCGAAAAAGACAGCATTCCTCTGTGTCAACAAAGCTGTTTTTTTTTCATGCTATTGGCCATAAAGCCATTTGTTTATCTATACATAATATGTGGGTGGGTATCACTCCTCAGCTGGTTTTCAGTTTCTTTTTGTCTCAAAGCTATTTTATTTTAGACAAAATAAAGCTAATAACACCACAGTGTTTCTTTCAACTTTCTCGGAGGTCTAGTAGTCGCAATAGATTCGGTTGCTGGCAATAGGTTTGCCTCATGTTACATGGGACTTAAACCTACCTGGCGAAATGTACTATTAGGTACACCTCTGCCTAAACCTGCGGGGATTACAGGCGTGATGTTATTAAGTCTTTCTTTCAACAGTTTATGGAAATCGACCACTTATGTTCATCTACATGTTGCTGGTACGACGATGTTTCTTATTTGTCCAAAACTTACCCACTTCCACGGCGTTGTCGATGGCAGCACAGTCGTCACTTAGACTACTTGTGTTAATGATGATCCTTCTGTGTTTTGTGTAGAAACCCTGAATAAATCTTGAAAGGCCTTATTTTGTATATTTTTACATCTAGTGCTTTTGCATACCTTGTGTTATTTTAAGTGTTTTTTGATTTCACATACCCAAAACATATTATCAAACTTTGAAAGAAATCTTTGAACTTCAAAAAGCAATACAAGTTAATTTATATGTTAATTTCCAATCACGCTCTTCTCTTCAAACAGAACCGCCGACTTTTCATTTCATTTCACTTTCGATGCGCGCACGCACTCAAGGTCGCACCTCCGCGCCGACCAATAGCAAGCTTTCATTCATATACGGAGTTTAATCCTTTCATGGTATCAGGATATGTACGTGAAAACTACTATGTGAATGATATGCCTATTACTGCCTTTTTGTCGTGTTAATGAGATCTATTTAGAGTGGTAATGTATTAATTAACTTTGATAAAGACCTTTTGCTATTAGATATTTATTTTCTACTTACAAGGATATGGGTAGCACTGAGTCACTATGCTGGACAAACCGTTAGGCTAAGCCTGTCACTCAATGAATCAGCTTCTGTTTTAGCAGAACCATCAGCTTGGGCTTTTGGTGACATCAATTTTCATGATAATTGTAGCAATATTTGGTCAATTTTCAAACATTTTTCGTGGTGATTTTTCGTGTACCCATATGCCACAAATGTATAATGTGCTTTAAGGAGTTAAAACTAACATTTGTGAGAAATTGGTGTCACAATCGCTTCAGTTTACAACTAGGCGACCACTCTCGCTGTGGCTATTAAGTTCAGGATATCATTCTATTGATGAATAATCAATCAAGGGTAAGCTATGTTATCAGGTGTTATTTCCAAATCCATGACGGATAAACTAAATATTTTTACAGCAGATCAGATAGCTGCAGATTCTTGTCATTCTTTATATTCTCTACTCCAAAGTACTGCCCGTAGAACACGTAGTTGTTAATATTAAATAAGTTTCCAGACATTATAAAAAAGATTTATCTACGTATGTAATGTACGTACATAAGTGCGAATGATTAAGACTTTCCGGCAGGCGGAACCGGAATAGTTAATGTCTGCAGTAAGCAATCACGTTATTTTTATTATTTCTCATTTAACAACTGCTAATCGCTAAATAAAATTAGCTAATAACAACTATACGTGACCATTATAAGTATGTAGGAAACTAGGAACTGAGACGTAAGGATGGAATAAGCCGCAAAAATTTATATTATGGAACTTAGGTTAATGATTGCTTTCAAAAATCAATCTCATAAATTATGTTTTTTTTTAATTGTTAAAATTGATTAAGTATAAATTTTTTCACATTAATTACATACTTTTTACTGTGCCCTACAAGGTTCGTTATTGTACCTTAGCCTAAGGCCCATTGTAAGATCTTCACACATTAGGGAATGCAAATAAAGATATGAATATGAAATTTACTCATTCGATCAGCGGCCACTGACGAACAACGCTAGCATTTCTTACATCGTGCTATCGAAGTTATCTGATTATACAAAATCCCCATAACAACTAACGAGGGACCCGCCAAACCCAACACCCATATTCGAAAAGGACCCGTCATTTTCTATGGACGAGAAACTTTACACCGTGTACGGGAGGTACCTGCAAATGTTATTCACTATTGCAAACATCATCAAAGAGCTCTTATTAGAATCAAAAGCGACTCTTAATTGGTCACACTACAACCATTACCTAGCCAGAGGCAAAATAGTGACGTATAGAGCCGGAGGCGGCCGGCCTTGTCACCGCGCCCTTTGCCAAGCAGTCTAGTCACATCTGGAGCACTTGAATGAGCCGCAGTGAATGTTGTGGAGGTGTGGCGGTAATGGTAATGAGGGTTTTAGTAAGTTCAGTGCAATTTAGGGCCTAGATCAAACATTCCTTGTGAGTTTCCGAGTGTCCTTTCTCGTATCTTATTGTCCATCTACCCACATGTTAGACGATAGTCTTAGATACGTTTTAAATCAGATAATACAATCTAGTTATGGAAGCACCACCAATACAAATTGTGCGTATGTCAGCATAACAGCAGAACGGTACTGCTGTGCTTGCATAATTCCTGGTAAGATAAAGTTGCTTGTATAGATTTAAGTTTAGACCTTAGGACACTCCGTGTACGCATCCCATTCTGTGAGCACGTAGCCACGTATTAAATAATTAATTAATCTACTTATTAATTTTTATTTTTAAAAAGTCGTTTACGACGCTCCCAATCCTGACTGGCGCAGCCGGTAGGATCACTGAGGAAGCTGTCCCGCGTTAGTGAGTTTTCGCGAATAGACTTTTCCGATCTTCACAACGGTACGCGTGGTGTACGGCGAAGTGATCCAGCGAACCAAACAAATATCGTCAGCGACGAGGAGCTGAAACCTGATGATGGGCGAGGCAGGCTGGTGAGTACGACTTTTCACCTCCTTTCTTATACCTCATATCCATCATACCCCTTGTTAACTTGGAATTGGACGTTTTTCATTTTAACTGTTATATGGTTTTCTTAAACTGATTATAAGAATATTATGTTATTATAAATAGAAAATAGAGTCTTAAACTTACGATAATTTTATTTAATTCTAAGATAGTAACTTAATTATAGGCAATTAGATATAATTATTGTAATAAATAAGTAGAGTTCATAGAGTTAATTTTAACGTAAAAACTTAAATTATCGCCGAAATGTCGGAAATTAAACTCATTCCCAACGAATTATATAAAATTCTCCCAAGTTTCGATGGTAATAAACACCATCTGAATTTATTCTTGCGTAAATGTGAGTACATAATTGACAAATTTAAATCATCCGAACTACAAAATGAATATTTAATGCATGTTGTGACTAGCCGCTTAACGGGCGACGCAGCAGCGCTGATAAGCGAGCGCGTAGACATTCGGTCGTGGGCGGAATTCAAAGAATTGCTTGAGATACACTTTGGTGATCCACGAAGCGAAGAATGTTTGGCCATAGAATTAGAGACATTAAAGATTAAAAATAACGAGAGTCACACCGATTTTTGCGCACGGATCCAATCACTAAAATCTGTTTTGTTATCAAAAGTAAATCAAATAAGTGATCAAAATTTACGAGTAAGTAAGACTGCCATCTATAATAATACAGCCTTACAGGTATTTTTATACAATTTACCCGAAAATATGGTACGCGTAGTGCGTCTAAAAAGGCCGCAGTCCTTGGAAGAGGCCTTGTCCATAGTTTTAGAAGAAATTAATTTCTACGAGCAATATCAAATGAGAGGTAAAATGCTAAATTTAAACCATAATTCAAAACCACAGCTTAGTGGAACTATGGCACCTCAGCAATCATTTAAATTCGGTTTACCTCAACAGCCTACAGGCTTCAGATTTCCGATGATGCAACAAAATCAACCATTTAAGTATAATTTTGGTACAACACCCAAATTTAATTTCGGAATCCCACCGAATAAGCCTTTCAATTTACCGCAGGGACACCATCCGTCCCAAGGCCAATTTGGGATGAATAAACAAAACTATGTGCCAATGCCACTCCAGTATGGATATCGACCTAATTTCGGTTATAGACCGCCTGGCTATCGACAAATGCTACCAATGCTTCCACAACAATTTGGTAGTAACAATCGTTATAGTAATACGGTTCCACAACAAAACACACAAAATATACCTCAACCAAATAACACAGATGCTACTATGAGAACTGCTCCGCAAAGAGCACCTCAGCAAGGTTTTCCTCTTAATGAATTAGATCTGTATCCTTATTATGATGATTATTTTACAAATCCCGTGGAATATTACTATGACGCTGGGGCATATTACCCTTGCGAAGAAAATACTTCTCTGATCGACCAGGTACCTGAAAACACAAAGATAGAGTTAGAAAATAATGATAGTAGTAACCAGACAGCTGAATCCATCCCACAAGTGGAAAATTTTTATATGCGGGTCTCCACGGAGCAACACCTGAAAGAATAACAATTAATTATAATACTGTAAAATTAAAGTTACCACATATATACATACCGGAAATAGGAGGCAAGTTCATGATAGACACGGGTAGTACTCGTTCATTTATACATCCTAGAAAAGCAAATCAATATTTCCCTAGCTATATTTCATACGAACCATTCGAAGTAATTAGCACACATGCCTCAAGTAAACATAATCAGGTAATACAAATTCCCTTATTCTCTATATTTCAAAGTACAGATCATCATAAATTTTACGTATATAACGTTGACTCTCTATACGATGGGTTGATAGGAAATGATCTTTTAAAGCAACTAGAAGCCGTTATAGATCTAAAAAGACGTGTTCTTATAACAAAGACAGCGGAAATACCTATCTGTATAGATTCGGATATTAACGTTATACATGCTGTGGAACTTCCTCCGCGAACAGAACTTCGAGCAAAAATACCAACTAATATAATGAATGGTGAAGGAATACTTAATTACATTGAATTTTACGCAGGAGTGCGGATGCCTACCGCGCTCGTGAAATGTATTAATGGTTATGCAACAACCGTCATACAAAATACATCTGATAAACATGTAGAGCTATGTGTCACAAAGCCTTTTGTAGTATCTGAATATAATGAAAATGAATGCCTTGTTAATTCCATAGACAATTTAAATTTAGAGACTGACCAATTATTACGCGACAATCTAACTAAATTACGACTAGACCACATGAACGACGAAGAAAAAACATGTATACAAAGGTTATGTGAAGAATTCAGAGATATATTCTATTGTGACCAAATACCTTTAAGTTTTACTAATCAGGTAAAACACTGCATTAGAACGAAAAATGAAGATCCAATCTATACTAAACCATATAGACAAGCCCCTGTTCAAGCAGCAGAAATCAATAGACAAGTCGAAAAACTTTTAAAAGAAAACGTAATCCAGGAATCCTTTTCTCCCTGGAGCTCACCAGTTCATCTTGTGCCCAAAAAACCTGATGCTTCCGGTGAGGTAAAATACAGAATGGTGATCGACTACAGAAGACTTAACGACATTACGATAGATGATAAATACCCCCTTCCTAACATAACTGACCTTTTTGATAAACTGGGTAAAAGCACTTACTTTACAACTTTAGATTTGGCTAGCGGCTACCATCAGATTGAATTAAATAGGGACGATGTACCGAAAACTGCCTTCAGCACCCAAAACGGGCATTATGAGTTCTTAAGAATGCCGTTCGGACTTAAAACAGCTCCGGCGACTTTTCAACGAGCAATGGACAACATCATGCGAGGTCTGCAAGGAATACATTGCCTTATTTACCTCGATGACGTCATAATTTTTTCCTCCAGCTTTCAGGAGCACTTACAGAAACTTAGAGCCGTTTTTAACAGACTACGACAGACTAACTTAAAAGTACAACTGGACAAATCTGAATTCTTACGTAAAGAAGTTTTGTACCTAGGACATACAATCACGAAAGACGGACTAAAACCAAACAACGATAAAATTCAAGCCATTCTCGAATATCCCCTCCCTGAAACAACAACACAAATTAAAAGTTTCCTTGGTCTCGTCGGATATTATAGAAAATTTATTAAAGATTTCGCTAGAATTACTCAACCTTTAACGTCTTGTCTAAAGAAACGAAACAAAATTATCATAGATCAAAACTACATAGATGCTTTTAATAAATGTAAAGAAGTACTTACTTCTTCCCCCTTATTACAATACCCCGACTCTACTAAACCCTACATTTTAACAACTGACGCATCTAATGTAGCACTCGGTGCTGTCCTGTCCCAAGGGCCTATTGGATCAGACAAACCAGTCGCATACGCAAGTCGCACACTTAGCGACACTGAAACACGCTATAGCACAATAGAGCGAGAGCTTTTAGCTATTATTTGGGCTGTTAAACATTTTAGACCCTACTTGTACGGGAACAAGTTCCAAATTTTTACCGACCATAGACCTCTTGCTTGGCTATATTCCCTGAAAGAACCAAACAGTAAATTGACTCGTTGGCGCCTCCGCCTTCAGGAGTATGACTTTACAATTATTTATAAAAATGGCAAACAAAATAGTAATGCCGATGCATTGTCACGTATAAAACTCAATGCAATAGATTCTGAAGACGACGTATCAATGGATGTTAATGTAGACGAATCAGACATACAAAAAGTAATAAAACAATTAAAAGACCTCGAAAAATTTACCAGTAAACCTGACACTGAAAATAAAACAGAAATAATAACGATTCCTGACTCTGACTCCGACTCTGATGTGACCACGCCAGAAGACCTATTCCAAGAAAATTTCCCCATTCGCTCAATAACCAGTAGTAGTAGAACAGATACAATAGCCTCCAATATAGAACCAGACTCATTAGGGATTCCAATCTTAAGAGAGGCAATTGACACTAAACCAAACCAAATATTAGTGTTTTCCTGGTTTCAAAATAAATTGCAAGTTCAAAATTTGTCCAGAAAGAATCAAAAAGTCTTAGAAGTATTTCTCCCATTAGATAACGAAGAATTAATCAAGCAATTTTTAAAAGAATACATTACACCCAAGCGAAAATATTTTATATACTTTGAGAGCGAAATACATAGAAGGTTATTTACTAAAGTTATAATAGAAATTTTCAAGAAAGACTCAGTAGAATTCTTTGAGTGCACTGATAGAGTAATATATGTAGAGGATGAAAAAGAACAAAAAGCTGTTATATTAAAGCATCACGAAGGAAAGACATGCCATAGAGGAATTAAAGAAACAATAGTTAGGATTCGTAGAAACTATTATTGGGAAAACATGCAGGATACCGTAGCAGCAGTAATAAATACGTGTGAGCCCTGTAAACAGATGAAATACGACAGAAAGCCCATAAAACCGATGTTACAATTGACCCAAACACAAGATGCCCCTTTCCAGGAAATATTTATTGACTTATTTAACATAGAAAAGAAATATTATTTAACACTAGTAGACGCTTTCAGTAAACTAGGACAGGCCATCGAAATCCCAAGTAGACAAACAACAGAAGTAGCGCGAGCCTTATTAAAGTACTTTTCAATATACGGTGTGCCTAAGAAGATATCTTGTGACCCTGGCACTGAATTTAACAACGAACTCATGCGCGAGCTTTTAGCTATGTACAAAGTAGAGATCCACATAACAACGCCAAACAATCCCAACTCTACCGGCATTGTAGAGCGATTCCACTCTACAATTATAGAGATATATAGGCTTGCAAAATATGAACGTAAATGTACAGATGCGGCTTCTATAATGACCTATTCCATTATGGCGTACAATCACACTATACACTCTACTACAGGATTAACACCTTTTGAAGTAGCATTTGGACATACAGACTCCGGTAAAATATTTGATGTAAACGTAGAAAAGGCGTATACACAACAACTAGTAAAAGACCATGCAAAGCGCACAAAATATCTGTACAGGTACATAGCTGAAAAGATTCTTGCCAGTAAGCAAAAAGCTAGAATAAATAAAGGCGGCGAAACTGAGCTAAGGTTACAAGAAGAAGACAGTATTTTTGTAAAAGACATTAATATACGAAAAAGTAAAGATAAACCTAGGTACCATAAAGCAAAAGTAACAGGACAAATAGATAGAAACGTAGTACCAGTACAGATAGGAAATAGAAAAGCTAAAGTGCCTCTTAAAAACGTTAAACGTCCTTCACAGGTCGTGGCGGATCATCGTGATCTTGAACATCGTGATCAAGATCCAGGGCCTTCAACTTCAAGAGATTAAAAATAACCCAGGCATACTACCCGTTAAGCAAGGGCAGGCGGTAGTAGAGAGAGACAAATGGACTATAGTTAAGATATTAGATTTTAAGGCGATAAATGATGATTTAGAGATTAATATTAATAGATATAAAGAGTTTAGCAATATAATTTACATCCATAAGCCATACGCAAATGAGTTCCAAAATATGAAACTACAGGTAGAATACTTACGTAACTCGACAGTCATGAAATTCAGGCAGCTTATTCCATCAAAACGCTTTAAACGCGGCCTCATTGACCCTCTTGGTTCAATTATTAAAACGCTGACCGGTAACCTAGCCCATGAGGATGCTATTAAATACGATACTCAAATATCTCAACTGAAAATTGGCCAAACTCACATAGATAAGAAAATAACTATCATTTCAAAAATGCTGGATTCCATCACTAATAAAAGTACATCTCTACAGGAAAATATACAGATCCTGGAGGAACGCATGAAACGCATAGAGAGAATTGTTAAGAATATAGGTACAAAAGAAAATAACTCTATATACTCTACATATATTTTAAGTATGTTTCATATGTTTGAAAGTAATTTTAGGACAATATATATAGTTTTAAATGAAATCGAAACTGCGCTATCATTTACAAAAGTTTCTGTTGTACATCAAGCCATTGTTGACCCATCTGAATTATTATCACTGTTAAACAATATTTCTAAAACTGAAAGCTTAATTTATCCTGTAACAGAAAAAACTTTACTGATGTTGGAAAGAACTATGTCTGTTAAAGCATATGTAAAAGAAAACCAAATAACATTCATTATGGAAATCCCATTAATAGATAAAAATACGTACAACTACTTCAAAATTTATTCATTACCAATTCTTAATGACAATTGTATAACTACTGTTATAATTCCTAAATATCCTTACCTACTGGTGAAAGGTCCTATATACTTACCGCTAGCCAGCCCATGTGAAGAGATTGCAGCCAACCAATTCCTGTGCAAGGAAAGCCATGTTGTATTGTATCCAGAAAGTACGTGCATAGAACAACTGATGAATTTCGCTTCAAACCTCAGTCTATGTAAACCGCTCGTGGTTAACCTGGAAAGCCTTAAAGTACAGCCTATTGATTTTATGAAATGGATAATTTATACAAGAAATGAAATAATACTTACCGAAACATGTTCTGATGATATTATCAGGAAACCAATCAAGGGCACATATATATTAGAAATTCATGGAAAATGCAGTGTTTATTTGAAAAATATCAAACTGCACAAACGACAATTTAATTCAGGGAAAATGCATTATCAAGTAATTCCGGTTGCTGCTCTACCTAAATTAAAGGAAACATCTATTGACTGGAACAAGACAGTGAACCTAAACCACCTCAATTTCGACGATTTGAAACACCTATCCTACTCATTAAAAAGTGAAATAGTGGAAAGTGATAGTGCAGTGAAAACAAATAGTGTTAGCTTAGCGACTATACTACTTTATGTAATTTTAGTTATAATATGTCTTAGTATAGTACTTTGGAAGAAAATGTCTTGTATAAGTAAACGTCTGCGAAATCATCGGAATCCAAATATTACCGATAATTTCGCACTTGGTGAGGGAGGAGTTATGGAAGCACCACCAATACAAATTGTGCGTATGTCAGCATAACAGCAGAACGGTACTGCTGTGCTTGCATAATTCCTGGTAAGATAAAGTTGCTTGTATAGATTTAAGTTTAGACCTTAGGACACTCCGTGTACGCATCCCATTCTGTGAGCACGTAGCCACGTATTAAATAATTAATTAATCTACTTATTAATTTTTATTTTTAAAAAGTCGTTTACGACGCTCCCAATCCTGACTATCTACTGTTAAGGAAGCTCTTCACATAGTTCTCCAAAGTCAACAATTGTAAAGCTGATCAATAAATACCAAATGGAAGTCACACACGTATCCTGAAAGCATGTTGTGATAGAATTAACATAGATACTTGCCTACCATGTAGATACTTAAGATTCCTTGTTGCAAAAAATCTTCAGAAGGTCGTTGAGGTCCGGGTTTCCATGTACATATGTGTCACAGCAGGCATGTTTTACTTTGTTACATTACTGTCATCGCTACGAATACTAAACACTAAGGTGTTGTCATCAAAGTAGAGCCTATTTGATTTGGGAATGAAGGTAATAGTGGTCGAAATGTTGGCGGTACGGTTGGCGCAGTGGCTGAGCGATTGTCTGCTGCGCTGCGTTTCGCGGGTTCGATTCCCGCACGGAACAAACATTTATGACCTGCAGATAGTTGTTCCGGGTCTGGCTATTAGTGTTTGTGAGTTTAAATGTTTATAAATGCACACACGATACATGAGAAACAATCAAATCAAAAAATCAAATCAAAATATTTTTATTTCACATAGGCCTACTACATGGGCACTTATGAAACGTTGACAAAAAGGTGCACGGTTCGGGTTGGTTGTTTCCTATGGAGAAGAACCGGCAAGAAACTCCATGGTTACTCTTTACACAAAAAGTGTGGGGCAACGTTTTAAAAAAAAATGTTCAAATAAATGTAAGCCCTACTCTTATTTTTATCAAAGTAACTTCTTTGATGCAACAAGAAATTATGGTTGTAAAGACACCTAGCACAGTTCCTCAATCCATCACCTTCTTCTTCTTAGCGCATCGATGGCAATCAAAATTGTATCACCCCAGAACTGAGCTACTAATTTGGCGCTTTCAGTAGTGTCCATCAGTTCCTGTAGCGAACAAATAATAGGAGACGCAGGACACGATATTAAGTGCCCCATCGTTTGTAGAACAGCATCACATTTACACTCCAGAATCACCTTTATCGTTTATGGAATGTCACTTTTCTGAGCAGAAAGAAGAGCTTCCAAGGCATCGTCGTTATCTGCCTAGACTTTTCCCACCCCACACATCAACTGGATGGAGTAAAATACCAGAATTTTACCCAATGTAGTTTCCTATCTGACCTCGTCCTCCTCCACCCTTCCGTTCTTCTGACCACCCGTATGCACTGTCAAAAGACCTTCGAATGCTAGCCAGGATCAATGGCTATCAAGTAATCCCACGAATTAATTTCTATTATAAGCCACCGATTTAGTGAAGGTCATTATTGTCCGGTTGTGTTTACGATTGTGCGTCACTCTTACCTACGTAGCATTGATATCTAAGTAGGTAGGTTCTTATATTGTCAATCTTTGACTTTGCAAGGTCGTGATCTACGATCTGCTCCATTTAATAGAATTTATTAGCTAAGAATAGACACGTAGATAGGTTCTATTCATTTTTTGTCCTGAAATTATCGATGGTGGATTATGACTAGTGATTGTGTTTTTGTGGTCGTCCGAAAGGATTATTGTTCACGCTCCTGTGCGTGACTTAATGTTGTCAAGAAGGTCAACGTATTATTCTTAGGATACGAGATGTTTTCTACCCTGATACGTATAGAACGGATCAGTTATGTGAAATGACATACCAGAAAATATCTCGGTAAGTAGGTGTTTGATCTTTGTTTTGAATACAGATTACAAAAATACGTTACAAATTGTAGGTTTTGGGTAAGAACTATCCGAAAATCAGGAGCTTGATTATTTTCTGTTATTCTTGATGTCTAGACTAGTTTAGTTGGTTCGTGTTTTGTTCCCACGCCCCGTCTCCTCAGTTTTTGCGGATAACTTCAGCTAAATCGTGATCCATTGAGCCACATTCGTGCTGCTAGTTTTTGCTATATAAATATTTGCCATTTTATTTGTTTCCTTGTACAGAATAAACTTTTGTTTTGACTGGCTATTCTATCATTGAGATTGGATATGCTTGGTACTGGTCATTGCACTCATCTAGAGTATCTAAGTGATAATTAAATCATACTATTATTATAAATGCGATAGTTTGTATGGATGGATGGATCGATGTTTGTTACTCAAAAACTGCTTAACGGATTTGAATTAAATTTAGCATACAGTTAGCTTATAACCTGGATTAACACATAGGATAATTTTTATCCCGGTAGTATGATCCCGTGGGAAAATTATTGAACTCCACGCGGGCATAAGCTAGTCTACACTAAAATTATAAAGAGGTAAAATTTGTTTGTAGGATTGATAATTTCGGAAATACTGATCTGATTCATAAAATTCATTCACTAACGGGAAGTTAAATTATCCCCGAGTTACAAAGGCTACATTTAAAACGTTCCCGTTGGGTAATTTTCATACATGACGTGAGCGGAGCTGCGAGCAAAAGCTAGTGTTCAATAACTCATGATTGTTCAAAACTATTCAAAGTTCACCTAGCAGCCCTAAGTCCTTTTTTCGATTAGTACCCGGTGCAGGCACTTCTTACTACTCTACCCACCCTTTTAGGGCAAGGATTTCAAGCGTTGAAGGTTCTATGTAAAACTAGTGTAGTACAGTCAGTTTTATTGAACGATGTTTAAGTGTTTGAATTGGGCAAATGCCAAATAGGTTATGAAACCAATTACTGATACCAGAAACCAGACCTAGTTACCAATCAAAATATTTAATTTAGCTAAAGGAAAAATTGTCCATCACTTTCACTTGGTCCATCATCATCCTTGGACCTCCTTGTATATCAAATAATCGTAATTTTACCTTACTGTCTTAATACTGATATTAAGACAATAATTTAAAATGACGACTACCTTATTTATACGTAATTGTCCGCAATTATGAATAAAAAGATTTTTCTGAATCCTACAAAGGAATTTAATAACAGTTTCCGTATTGTCTGCAAATATAAAGGCCGCTGATGCATTTAGAAACACGTGCATTACTCATACAAAAAAAAACTAACTACTATTACACTTCTGGTTCTAGTCAAAACAAATAAGCTTTATATAATCTGTGGTCTATGCATGACTGGAGGACTGCAGCAAAAAGTGTAGAAATTGGCGCCAAAATTAGCGACC
Source organism: Eurois occulta (assembly GCA_950022335.1). Taxonomy (NCBI): domain Eukaryota; kingdom Metazoa; phylum Arthropoda; class Insecta; order Lepidoptera; family Noctuidae; genus Eurois; species Eurois occulta. Next base: position 1,260,275 of record OX465487.1, on the reverse strand, counting down.
GCAATGACACATGTCAAACAAAACAAACCGTGGCAACGGCCATTGGTTATTCAGCCAGTAAAATGTTACGTTAACGTGCTGCGTTCCGAAACCGAAACGAATAACTTTGCCGCGGGCCGCATCGCAAATGAAACGGTACAAACTTAAAAGAACACTTACAAAACTATTTATTAAACCTTATTCTGTCGCAGTAAAGGTCAGTTTTGTTGCAAAAAGAGGTTATTTATCGATATAGTTGCTTTACATGCAGGTTGCCTCAACGTATGACTTGTTCCAGATATGTCAAGGACTGTTGTTTTGTAAAAATACTTTCTTTCAATACTTATCTTTGCAAACTACGTCGATAAAATCTCCAATGGAATTTGTTTTTTTCCACTGCATGCTATAATGAAACGCTTTTGATTCATCAAGCTTGTAGTAATGATTTCTTCAGTTTATACGAGCCTCTAGTAGACTTCTCATATTGGTTCGACCTTTATCTATCAGGTTAGCCAGATGGAGATGTCATCATCAAAGTGTACCTAGCCTTCTCCCAACTATGTTTTAGTTGGCTTCCAGTCTAACCGAATGTAGCTGAATATCAATATTTACCATGGATCAACTGTCTATCTGACCCCCGCATCTCATAGACTGGGTAACACCCTACCTCGGTATCTAACCTCAAGTGTAGATTATAACGATGCGGACGATTTTGCAAGCTTACTTAGAAGGGACCTATTTATTCGTGATCAGAACAAACCCAACTATTAGGAAATAAAAATCAAATCATCATCGTCACCATCATTTCAGTAGAAAGTCTTCCACTACTGCACATAGGCCTCTCCCAACGTCACCAATCGACCGACCCTATGCTTCGTATGTACATAGGTACAGCGGATTCCCGCGGCCTTCTACAGATCATGGTCAACGTTGTGGGAGGCTTTCTAATACTACGCCTTCTGTAAAATGTACCAGTTCGTTTAAGTATAAGAATTATGGACCTCACTTCCTCAAAATCGTCTTCCGAAAAAAGACAGAAACGGAATAGACAATGTCACTCTCACACTTCACAAAAACCTCTCAAGTTCTCACTATGCTGCATTGAGCAAGCACTTAAGTTCCACCTTACTTGAAACGAAATATTAATCATCAGCCTATAGCAGTCCACTGCTGGGCATAGGCCTCCTAAATCGCATGCTATTCAACTCGATTCTCAGCAACTCTCATCCAATTGCTCCCAGTCACCCCGCGAAGATAGAAATATTAATAACCCCTGTTTAAGTTCCTTCAAACTTAACCATCCCGTTAAAATGCCAGGCTATTGGTTTATAAACTATCTATATTACTTGCTATACTACTAACCATAGTCTTCTTGATCGTGTGGTTATTGCCTAACCTAGTTTCAGAGTTTTATGCCGCCCATGGGCCTCTAACTTGGCTATACGTTGACATGCCGTCAAGAAATATGTCCAAGGCATGCTGCATGCGATATTTTCCTTCACCGAAGCAAGTGATAATTATACAATACGCACATGAATCCGAAAAATTAGAGGTGCGTGTCTTCTGATCCAACTCGAGACCTATGGCTCGGCATACTTGGCAGTTCGACGGACATACCACTAGACTATCACGGCTATTGGTTAACTAGGTACTATAAGTAGTACGTACTATAGGTACTATTGTACGAGTACGTACTATAGGTACGTACTACTAACTACTTATAGTAGTTAAAGTCACAATTTGCAAGCACAAGCGCGACTGCTTAGAGTTGTCCTGAATTCAACACCGTACTTGAGCTGTGATTTGTTCAGCTCCTTCAGTTCCTTTATCCTTAGCAAACAGTCCGGCTTTTAATTCATAAGACATTTATTATCAACCTAGCAATTTTAATTCAATTATTGCTCAAACGTAAAAACCGACCCAATTTATTTTTTCCATTTCCTAAAAAGTTAACTAACTTACACTCCACTTCTTTCCACAATTACGTAACCAAATAAAAGTAGTTTTAAATAATCGACTCAATTCATCTCTCGGAGAGTATCTGTGTGCAAACAGAGGTGATGTGTGTGCGCATTGTTCACAGAACGGATGTTGCGGTGCGAAGAATTGCCGCCTATTTGTATTAGATCGTTACGCTTTCCTTTGCCCTTGATAGATTACTGAAAATATTTCGTTGAAAAGACTGTGTTGTCGGCCTAGTGTTTCTGCTGAGCACAAGGTTCAGGTTAAAGAGATAAATTACTCTTTTAAATTCGTAAAATGGTCACAAGGTAACAATTCATGATAGTAGGTACGTCTATGACCATATTATTATCCTATTATGATTCTGCTAAAGCGGCCATTTTAGATCCCCTGAACCTCCGTCTGTTATTGGCTTTCCCAGAAGGATTTTTTTCAGCAGGAGCCGGGAATCTGGATTTTCACCATGCAGCCTGTAAGCCAATACCTATGATCTCTCATTGATTCGAATATAAATATTCAAATCGAAGGGTCTTTTTATTCGAGTCGATGGTACAGACGCCATCTCAACAAGCTAGCCGAAACTGTCAAGTTTTCCCAGTCAACCTTCGACCAATCAACCTTAAACTTTAGCGATAAAGTTGAAAATCAATTAAAGAAATTTGACGCTTGATGTGCTGGCATCTGTACTTGTTTAAATCATTTGGGCTCATGCGGTGGCCACGTCAATAGCAGCGTCAGCAACGTGGCTGAAGTCCTGAAAAGTGCAGGGATATGGAGCTGGGACATTCCTGGAAGTGGATCATGTTCTTGAGAGCACCGCACTCAATTCGTGCATCGGACGGGTCTATCATGTCCCATGTTACCAAGTTCTATTTGCAGTAGCTTACGTGGGTACGCAACCTTAAATTTATGTATCCGCAGTAAGAAATAGTAATGACCAATTTGTCTTCTCTGAGATGAATAAATGATCACAGTGTCTCAGCAGGTTCAGAAGAGCATTGTTCTCAATTCTATCGACGTATCTTGTGTACAAATAAACCCACATTTACGCAATGTCTTGACGTCAGTCGCCACCGTAAATCCTCAAGTCTTAAGGTCATAAGTGGCAATGCACTGCAAGTGTTTCAAAGTCCATTGCTTCATCTTCACGGAGCATCCTTCAAATATTATTAGTAGTCAGTCAATGTGTCTAGAAATTGGCAAATTTCTGCTTTAAGACTATGTAGTTAAGTATTTATAAAAGGGACTCTTGTGCAAAATTTCGTGTGAGTTAAACTGCGCGTTGTCAGGGAATGAATAAAACATAACATCACGCCTGTAATCCTCGAGGGTTAAGCAGAGGTGTACCTAATAGTACACCCACATATATTTCGCCAGTTATATTTAAAAGTCCGATGTAATGGGGGGCGAGCCCAACTGGATTCAAATACAAACCCCACGGCTGTTACTAAGAAATCCCTGTTTGAAAAACTCAATAACACTTTGCCCAACCTGGGAATCGACCTCATGCTCAGTGTCTTACACTGGGAAATACGCTTAAAAGGCAATAGAACCTACACCTAAGTGTCCCTCAGTGATCAGTGCTCTCTACATCCATCTAAATTAAATTGTTAGTAAATGGTGTTTCTTATTTTAATTACCCTTCTACTTACAACTCCATTTGCCATAGTATTTAAGATTTAGTAGCGAATAAATATTCACAAACATCAACCACACTAAGGTTTACCATGGATAGTAATAAGCCAAGAATAGTAAAAACGGGTGTAACACGAGCTTAACAAGCCTTAGCAAGCAATGTACCCTTAAGCGTGGCGACGGGAGGCAGACACAATATCCCGCGCCTCCGCATACACAACCAGTAGACCATAGATCGCGAGGTGCATTCCCGTCGGCCCCACCGCCCGTGTCCCCCACTGGTAGGGCCAATGGGAATTAATTATAACAATTAAAAAATGTTTTCCCACCGTATTTTTGAGTAATATTACTCAAAACCATTGCATGGGATCGAGTCGTGTTAGTACAGTTGTGCTCAGCTAATTATGGGCATCAGGAACCTTACGAACAGTACGAGGCGGGCATAAATCCAAGAAGGCATTTATTACTAGAAAACCGTACTTATTCCCAGAATTATTAAAATGCATACCACCTTGAGCTCATGCCAGCCTGGTAGTTTTTGGGGAACATAATGTGTCATATGATATGCCTCACTAGCAAAAAACTTTTTTTACTTTCTCAATGTAGGTAGTTTAAGTGTCTATGTACAGACGCCGCACATCAAGCTACTACAATCTGTCAAATTTCTTTAATAGATTTTCAACTTTATCTCTAAAGCATTAGGTTCAAGGATGGTTGGGAAAATCTGACAGTTTCGGGTAGGTTGACCTGAGCGTCTGTACGTGAAGATGATCTTTTTAAATCTCAGCTTATTGGGCTATCGTTAAAATCCTATTACTAGATTGAAACCTCTTTAAATCAGAAACTTGACAATGCCACCTGACAGGAATCATTGAAAACCACTGACAAATATCTTGTCAGTGTTTATGACGAAAACTAATGTCAATACTCCAAAACGTAACCAAACCAAGTGAAAACCAAAGTCTGCCCAAATTACAGTTAAACTTATCTATATCTGCCAGCCAGACCCAGCTTACAAAATGCTATAATGACTCTCCAAGCTGCCTCAACAAAAATTAATAAAACCTCAATTAAAGTGCAGTTATGTTAAAAACATGAATGGCTTGGCGCCATGGGTCACAAAGGCGGGCGGAAAATGAAGAAATTTAGGTCAATTAAAAAAATGCTGCACGGGGAGAAGAAGCCAAACTGGGATGTTAGTAATCATCTGTCTACTGTGGTCGCTGTGACAGGCGCTCTGATCATCATGGCTATAGTTATGAGGTCCCTGTACTTGATGTATATCAAACCTGACTCAATGGTATAACATTAAAAAAAGGTATAATAAGGTAACTCGAATTAATCTGAATTGTTCAATGTCAGTAGTTAGTTGCTTCTACCGTCACGCGTGATCCCCGATGGTCAGGCCTACCTGATACACCCTCATTTAGCCAGTTATGCTAAAGTCCCTTGTATTAGGGCGCGAGATTTTCCATCAACCGGGTATAAATAAATCTAGAGTCCGTGACCGTTACTGAGAAATCACAGATGGAAAAACCCACGAACACTTTCCCCGACCTGGGAATCAAACCTCAGCTCAGCACTTGGAACCACTAGACCAACGAGGCGTTGCTTTTAGGTTTTCGAAGTAGAAGTCTCTGCTGGTCTTTCTGCCCCTGACCAATTTCACTTGAGGAGGGCGTAGAATGTTCTCCTCTGTATTATGTCTTACCAGGACAGTACCATTGGTTAATTTGACCATACCTCACACAATCTATCCATTTTTTATTGCCTCTCTCTCCGTCTCCACCCACTTTAATTTATTTTCATTCCTCTTCATCTAATGCCAACTCAGACAAAAGATTCCTTTTCGACTTTTCTGTCGCCTCTCACAAATGACCCTTGTTCCAGAATTTTATATCGCTGCTTCAAGAATGAGAGAAGTTTCGTGATCAAGAGTTGCAGTAAGTAATATACCGCTGGTTCTGCGGTTCTGCAAGAAAGCAAACGCGACTATACAAGTTAATGAAACCGATCTAGATGAGATACTTCAAACGGAAACGCCCAAGTGTCAATTCCACGAACTCCGGCGTGTCTAATGTCCTGCTAGCCAACATTGTACTCCTCACTGCGGTCCTGTTCTTCATTGCCATCGTCCTTCGCACTCTGTACCTGAAGTACAAAATGCCGTGTCCCTCATGCGCCCCAAGTCCTCTTATGGTAACTCCGAGAGTTCCGAGACGCAACTGTAGGCACTAATTCCTTCGGACATACATTTTGGATTTTTGTTTTGCGTTTTACTTTGTAGGAGTACTTGATTTTGATGTTTTTTGGTACCATTCGTTATTGTCAAGATGTGATGATTACTAAGTCGCGTTATGCCTGATTGGTGATACCAGCCTTAACATTTCGGTGACCAATCTCTCATCATTGTGGATGAGACCCAACTTGACGCCGAACTTGATGCTTACCCTTAAAATGCGAGTTTCCAACCAAGTTGTCTGCAGGGTAGGGTGCAGGAAATGCTCTCTATTAAATGCTGTGTTTTCTTAACATCAAGTGGAAATTGATTATTGCCGAGGAAGCCTTTTATGATATTTTTTATCTTTTGTGATATAGTATCTTCAATGAAATAATAATTGTAGTTATGGTGTTTTCAGCCACGACTTCACGAGAGCAGAGTTTACACCAATAAGGACTACACAATTACAACTAATTACAAAACTAATGGGGAACCAAGGATGACACGGTGACATGACTCGTCATGCAGTGCTGTCGTAAACTTAGTTTCGTTGCCGTACGAGTCATTAATAATGCGTATTAATTAGCCTAGCGTATGTCGACATAACACGAACACAAGAGCAACATGTAATTACGTACTTACTGCTGTTTCGACAGCGCGGCGGGAATAGCGTTAGTAGACGCTACTTGTTGAGAAGCTCCTTAATAGTAGTACGGATTTGGCATCATTTTGAATTGGCTCATGTCAAGCCTAAGGAGCCCTGGGACTAGTATGCTGGTATGGTGCGGGAGATATAATATTCTATTAATTGCTCTTTACAGTATATTATATATTGAAAAAGTTAGGTATTATTTTATTTGTTTTGTTGCTTGCACACGGAGAGCTTCAGACCTTCGGCTTACTACGGCCGTTTTCAGTATATACAATTTTATTTGATGAACCATCCACATTTGCCTTTTCCTGGCACGCCTTCTTGGCCGTAAAATTCTAGACAAACAATCTATTAGCAATATACCTGCTAGTAAAACATTCCGCCTTACAAAGATTAGATCACACAGACTCCTTGAACTTTTGATAAATTCATACATCCTAAAGATAAAAGCTGGTTTTAATTAGTAATTAAGCATTATACGCCGACGTGTAGGCGTTCGCTGTGAGTCGTACGTAATGTTTTGCTACTTCCTAACATTGCATTTTTTTATTATTGGTGTTGCCATTTGCCAATATTGTGAGGTTTTTCTTTGGGACCGATTTCTTGAAAATAGTAATGGTATGACCTTATTATCCGTTGAAGTAAGTGTTAATAGCTTAACGGATACGGATTTACGTTATCAAGAAACGGTACCGGAACTTCAGCTGTATGTAAGAAACATCTTGGTATTTTCAAATATCTGCGTGTATTTCGGTTGACTGGATCAGTCAAACAGGTTCGAATTAATTGTGGACCTCGTTCCGGACTCCAACTGATTAGAAATGTTCTAAAATATCTATGAGTGTCCGATGTCCGGTGTCCGCAGGCTTCACAAGGGATAGACAACATGATGAGGTAACAAACGAAGTGCGATTTCGTTGTGTCAAACGCCAACTCCTACTCCTTGAATCTCTAAGCAGCTTTGACTTATCAATAACTAGCTTTTAGCGTTAATTTGGAAAAAAAAGACTATTAACACACTACTTAAGTTTCTATAATAATATAATTCAATCATGATTCGAAAGACACGTGGCGCCATCTATTATCATAATAACGTTATTGTAGTTTTCCTCGGGAACAGTATTTATTTTCGGCATAAAAGTCCGTTTTTGTACACCTGACAACATACACCATTATTTTTAGGTCGTTCTGGAGCCGAATACCATGAACTCGATCATCGAACTCGAAACGACTGGGACTATTTTTTTCAAAATATAACAAAAAAAAAAAACAAAAAACACGAAAGAATAGATTTAATGTTTTTTTTTTGTGAAATAATGAGAATCGATCGATGAATGCATTTTTCAATGGGTATCGTTCGCATGTGTTGCCGATCGTAGATAGGTACGTTTTACACAGACATATGCATTTGAGTTCTCATTAAAAAAAAAAACATTAAATTTATTCTTTCGTGTTTTTTTTTTATTGTTATTTTTTGAAAAAAATAGTCCCAATCGTTTCGAGTTCGATGATCGAGTTCATGGTATTCGGCTCCAGAACGACCTAAAAATAATGGTGTACCTATATGCAAAATTTCTGGATGACCGGTTCAATGGTTTAGGCGTGAAAAGGTAACAAACAAACTTACTTTCGCATTCATAATATTAAAGTTAGGAACTTAGGATAGGATTCAATATATTATAGATCTATAAATCCTAGATCTGCTGCTATAGATTCCCAGTAGATCAAAGACAACCAAATAACAATAACCACACCGCACCTCAAGCCACCATTCAAAATCTATCTATACATATAATAAAACTGTAGAAAAGTCGTTTTTGTACATCGAAAAAAAATCCAAAAAAAATAGCCAGGGTGTTAAAGGACAACCAATAGAACCCATTTCCAGCATTTTTAGAATTTTTGTCTGTTTGTCTGTTTGTCTGTTTGTCTGTGTATTTGTTCGGGCATCACGTAAAATGTACAAAAGCAATGTAGATAACTTTTACACACAACGATTGAGTGTAACTTGGAGTAACATTTAGTTTTTGTTGCATTGCAATCGGTTCAGTCTATCAAAAGATATTTGAATTTAAAGTGTTACAGAAGTAAAATTAGGGTTATGTGCAGTTGGTCTCACAACTTCCCGTAACTTTTATACACAACAATATGTGCGTAAATTGAAGTAATTGAACATTAAGTTTTTTGTTTCATCGTAATCAGTTCACACCTTATAAATGGAAAGAAAGAAAAATGTAAATTAATAAAATTATAATAGTGTTTCCGAAATAAAATATTAAAACAGCGCCATCTATCGAACTCAGACTGGACTATATCTAGACATCAACTGCGTGCAGCATTGAATATAGATATTCGATAGGTGGCATTGTGCGTGTGACGTTATTTTCTGATTGAGGCATGTTTAACTAAATACTGATGGAGAAATTCCTGACCTATAGGGTACGTGAAATTTGTCACAACAGGTCCTTATTGGCTATTAAAGAGATAGTTATAAGTATACCAGGGAACCCGATCAGTCAATACGGTTTGCCCACACCGACAGTCGAAGGGGGACGTATAAACAGAGATTACGTATCAGAAATTAGTAGAAAGACAGAGGAACAGCGCCAGACGACGATAGGGTATGCTGCAGTGTAGAAAACGCCTCGGGTGAAATCCTGTTTTTAGACGCACCGGGCGGAACAGGTAAAACTTTCCTAACCAAAGTTATTTTGGCTCGAATAAGGAACTTTGGGAGTATGAAGAACAGAGTGTAAAGCTCTTCAACCCCCATTGAAAAGGGAGGATCCTCCGACCAGACGGGTGTTATGTCTGGTGGGCTACCTGCCCTACAGTTGTTGTCGGGTTTTTCTATATAGTCTTAAGTCGCGAATACTTTACTTGCGCGATGCAGAATTTAGATATATTTAGATTTTTAGTTTATCCTCTGCGTCATAGATGGCGCTGTAGTACTTTTTGTAGTGCCGCTACAGCACTCCCCCCAGACTAGGGTCGGTAGTAGAATGAGTCGTTGATTGCCAGGCCAGTGGAAAGTCGTTGCCGCATTGTTCACGGTGAGTCGGAACTGTCTGCGGCGGTAGTGCGAACCCCTTGAGTCGGGGTCGGCGCTGCATGTACTCCGTTGCGTCGGACGTGGTACAGCGCCACGATGTGGCTGACTGCTCGCATCGCCCGGGAGGTACAGCTCTCAACCGGCCGAAAGTGCAGTGCCAAGGTAGCTTGATGAGGCTGAGGGTGCTGACCAGGAATGTGCTTCCGCTGCATGCTGGTGGTCAGGAATACCCATTTTGAAGCTGGCTGGCTATATGACTCGCTGCTCGAATACTTGAGGAAGTTTGAGGAAGCTTGAGGAAGTGATGTTGATGACGTCACGTTGCTCGAAGGCTGCGCTGACGTCCATTTCGGGGTCACCAAGTTGGGGGTACGGAGAACAGGGTGTAAAGCTCTTCAACCACCATTGAAAAGGGAGGATCCTCCGATCAGACGGGTATTATGTCTGGTGGGCTACTGCCCAACAGTTGTTGTTGGGTTCTTCTGTATAGTCTTAAGTCGCGAATAACTTTACTTGCGCGATGCAGAATTTAGATATTATATTTCGATTTTTAGTTTATCCTCTGCGTCATAGATGGGGCTGTACTACTTTTTGTTCTATGTTGCTGAAGTACTTTTTGTAGTGCCGCTACAGAACCAAAATAAAATTTCCCTTGCTGTCGCCTCTTCATGGATAGCAGCCACATTATTGCCTGGAGGAAAAACGGCAGACACAACATTTATAATTCCTATCGACTTAGACCGCACGGAAAGCCCGGTTTGCAACATATCGCGAAATAGCGATAAAGCAAGGGTTTTATGCGATGGTGTTTTAATTTTTTAGGACGAGTGCACTATGGCAAACCGCAAAGCTGTAGAAGCAGTGAATAGAACTTTACAGGACATAAGGCAAAATGACCGGCCGATGGGAGGCATTCTGCGGTGATTTTCGGCAGACATTCCCGATAGTACCCCGAAGAACGAGAGCCGAAGAAATTGCTGCCTGTCTGAAGAGTTCTGTTTTATGGTGCAATATATCATCTACACACCTGAGTGTACATATGCGTGCACAGTTGCGAGGCTGCGAAAATGCACAGGAGTTTCCCAATTTATTGTTACAAATAGGCGATGGCACATACCCCGTACAAGAAGATGGCAAAGTTATTTTGGTTGATAATCTCTGTTCTTGCGTTACATCACAACAGGAGCTAATTTCTTCTGTGTACGGAGATTCCACAAACATGGGAAATCAAGCCGGTTCTTGGCTATGTCAGCGAGCTATTTTGACTCCTCGCAATGTCCAAGCTGCGGCAATTAATAAAATATTGATTCATGTGTCCGGGAATAGTAGAAAATACACCTCTATAAATACAGTTATGGAAGAAGATGACGCCACGCACTACCCGGTAGAATTTTTGGATTCCCTCAACACACCCGGACTTCCAGCCCACAAAATAGTTTTAAAAATCGGTGTACCAATAATTCTCCTCAGAAATTTATGTCCTCCAAACTTTGTAACGGCACGGCTCAAAGTCACAAATCTGCAGCAAAACATAATCGAAGCTGAAATATTAACCGGTTGCGGCGCTGGTGATATTGTTTTATTATAAGATTACCTATAATTCCTAACAACTTTCCTTTCTCTTTCAAACGAGTGCAATTCCCAGTCAGTCTCTGTTATGCCATGACGATTAATAAAGCTCAGGGCCAGACATTATCCGTTGCGGGGGTGGACCTAAGTATTGGATGCTTTTCCCATGGTCAACTATACGTAGCTCTTTCTCGCGTAAACAACCCCAATAACCTTTTTGTGTACGCTCCAGATGGTTCCACAGCTAATGTTGTTTATAAAGAAGCACTAGCATAAATAAAAAAAAATGATTTGTATCGGAATCCTCCAACAGCGCTTCGCACAAAAAAATACATTGTTAAGTTCCGACATCCACGCGAACGAAGTCGCGGGCACAGCTAGTTTATAATAACAAGCTACATACAAATCCATATCAACCACACGATTAGACCCACAATCCTTCATAACACAATCTCGGTACAAATGGTCAACCTTTCATCGAGTATAATTGTTTTAGCAACGAAAAGGCCACGGGTCAAGGCGTCCACCGATGGGCATTGTTCAATTAATCTGATCAGCTGAGGTCACTTCCTCGCTTCAGTCTAAACTGATCGAATTGCTTGATAGTTAGTGGAATTGTGAAAGAATTGGGTGAGAGGAGTAACAAGAGCGAAGTTTGGTAAAGCTTAGTGACAGCCAGTCTAACTACTCGTAATTGTACATAATTGAAGATATAGAAAACTTTTTTAGTTCTAGTGATATTGTTTCTTGATACTCAGTGTGATTAACCACTTCAATTGTGTAACTTTCGCGGTACTGCTGAGCCAGATCGGGAACAGTAGTAGTACGAAGTCTGAACATGTGCCCGGCTGATGGCAATGGACTCGCCCTTTATTACCCCTTACTCCTTAAATATAATTGGTGAAATGTGAGCGTACTGTGGTCATAGAAACAGGCTTGCTAAACGGAACCTCTTATAATGGGTACCTAGTTATTGTTGAACAGACCACCATGGCCCACGATCGAACCAGATCACTTTACATCAATTAAACAATAGTAACACCAAACGATATCAAGGTAAACCCCGCATTTCTCAGTACAATACCACAATAAAAGTTAATCTAACCGGTTATTATTAAATATTAACCTTTGTCGATCTGCGGACTGCGTGTGAGTTGTCAAAACATGACGAATGGTGCAGCCGGCAGCCGGACAAAAGACTGCTGTTAATATTAGACGCCTTGACCTAACGAGGGTTTAGCCAGATGAATGGACTGGCTGCGTTCTTGTGATCGTATTGTACATTGTCATTAGTTTATTATTTGAGTATTTTAATAGATTTTGGAGCTGTTATATTACTGTTTTTTTATGCCAATCTGTTTAGGTACTATGCTCCTCTGAAATTCTTGTCGTAAGGAAAATGCGGTTGGAGAGAGTTCATACTTTTCTAGCAAGGTCTTGTGGTTAGGGATGTCTTTTGTACAAAGGAAGCATAACCACATCACCAGCATTCAATGTTCCCACCGCTGGGACACAGGATACCTCTCTGTGACAGGCTATGGGCCGCAATTCGAAGGGTGAATAACGGACAAACGGGAATACCGTCACCACCCGTTCGTCGCCAGTGGTAACGAAGCCGGTGGTGACGACTGGGAATAGACGAATATTATTTATCTCTTCAAACACTCTTAAGGCTTATTCGTCCTGTAATCTAACTCTAGTAATTATTTTCAGACTATGAATCAATGAGCTTGCAAAGACAACGCTGCGTATTTCTGAGTACCATTTCACTTTCTGAACATGATTTGCAGATTTACGCAGCATCATCAAAAGTCGGCAATACTTTATACTAAAACACTAATAAATTACAAGCAACATGTAGTCATAATACACATGTAAAAATGTAGTCATAGACAAAGTAATGTCCGCTAGGTATATTGTAAAGTTCATATAAATGTAAAGGTCAAAGATATTATCAGCAAGAGTTCTATAGAATTTAATATGGACACTTTGGACGTTGGATATTTTATAGATATTACGGCATATTGATTGCGGGAAATCTTATTTGAAGGGGAATTCTGTTTAGAGAATAAGTATGTATAAGTAAGATTGAATGCTATCCATCAATAAACCACCAGCTTCCTTTACTATACTGGAAATTATAGCCTAGTCAGGAAAACATAACACACTAGATTAAAACGACCAGTCTCTGCCCTCCTCGGTATGAGAAGAAGAGAAAACGTCCCCAAGCTAGGACATAGATGACTCCTGTCCAGACTGTAAGAGCTCTCTTACAGCTGGGCCGTCTTCCAATTTTTGCTTCTAGGTCATACTGGTTTCCTTCATAGTTTTAAAAGCCCTCAGACCTCATTCGGGGCTAACCCCACATTGCAGTTATCAAAATACCGATTAAAATATCTGCAGCTCCTGAAACAACATTCTCACGAAGTTTTTCCACTAAATTACTTAATTCTTAAGTTACTCAATGTACCTGCATTCTGCGTTCATACCTACCTTTTGCAATACTGATAACGAATATCGACCTTCACTTAGGTACGTTGCACACTTCTTACTGCATTTCCCTTAATTATTAGCAACAGACCTGCCTATAGAACTTTCGCAAATATTAAGTGACCGGTGCAGTACGATTGTGTCGTACTGTACCGGTCACAAATAAACTGATATAACGAGTAGAGCAGGAGGATTGCGTTCTACATCAATACCGTATGTACAGTTCTTTACTTTTCAGCACTCCAGTCGGTGTTGCGTGCGCCAGGAATAGTGTGGTTTTAGTCCGTAGGAGTTGACAAATCCCTCCATTCTTCCCAGAAGAGAATACCTATATTAGGATGTCTCCCCGCCAAAAAAAGGTTAAAAGTTTTGAGCCTGCAAACAGCAAGAAGATAAAGCTGAACAACGTTTAGTAAAAATCCAGCAATTTTTAAGGTTTTATTTATTTGTACCATCGTGGCAGTCCTAGATTAAGATAATGACGAGAAGACTCCTACTTTTAGTTGCCTTACATCGTGGAAAGAGAGTGGAAAAGCCCTGCAGTCGGATAATACGGGCTCTTAGTACCAAAATAATAATGATTTTAGCCAAATGTCCAGCTGTTATTCAAAGGTCTAGCTTCAATATTTATAATCTATGTGTACATTTGGAACACTCAGGGGGGCCACGCTTGCACAATTAATTATATCACGAGTCCCTAAACGAACGTTGACGTAACGTAAGAAAGTGATGTCCTTAACCGGAGCTACGCGTATGCGCCCTGAATGATAAGGTCGGTTGTGCCATGGTTTGCCATGTGTGAAGGACAAAATTACCCTAGTTTGAGTAGGTTTGTTGTTTATGATTTTTAACAAAAATGTAACAGACAAATGGAGACTAATTTTGAGCTTTTAATGTTTTGCCTTTTCTGCTGAAAAAGTTTTGAAAATTGTGGTAAAGTTAGTCGTCTGCTAAAGATAAGACATCCAAAAACCACATAAAACGATTATCAGACTAAAAACGTGTAGTGGTTGTTATTCCTCCTGGCATTCACGACCAGCTGTACTACCGACATTGATCATCATCATAACGAACTAACAACCTCTGTAGACAGACATACCTTGACAATTATGACCGTGTTATAAGTCAATTTTAAATAAATATGCTTTACAATAAATATGACTCAAAACAACTCGGACCACGATCGTTGTCTCACAGTCTGCCCTGTTTTGAAGGACCACTTTCAGTCTGGCAACACTTATTGCGTGCGCGACAAAGGAATGCAAGGCGCCCGTTTAAAATATTTAAATGTAGGTCAAAATTCGGATTAAGGTGACTAATGTAATAACAATTCAATTCATATTCAATACGTGTGTAATAGATATAAAATTAATAATCTATGCGTATGCATGCGTCAGAAGGAGAAAAGAGCAATTTAGATTAAATATTTTAATATTCTGTGCTGTTATCGAAAATATACATCGAAACAGAAAAAATGAATTAGCAATTTATTGCTTAAGTGACCTAGCTTTTAGATTTATTATAGGTAGGTGAGCAAAACTGAATCCTGACCCACTGCCGATAAATCTTCGTGCAATCGTGCTACGATTTCAACTTCATCTGAAACTTCTTCTTCTTCTTCAGTCTTTTATACCATCATATCATCATCTAGCCTAGCCTTGTCCAACTATTTTAGGGTCGACACCCTGTCTAAACGTGCAGCTGAATACCAGTATTTTACATGGACATGGAGCGACCGCCTGTCTAATCTCCACAACCCAGTTATTGGGTAATACGATACCCCTTAGTAAGACTGGTGGTCAGACTTTTATATTTTTAAATTCCATCAGATCATTGACCTAAATTGTGAAGTCACAAAATTGTGAATGATTAAGGAGACTGCCTCGTTGGTCTAGTTATCGTAAGCGCTAGTGATAAGCATGAGGTCCTGGGTTCGTATAAGGGTTCGGGCAAAGTATTATCCCGTGTGGGACGAGGACGAGCCTTGCCATTAACCGGACACAAATCCACACTCCGTGATTGCTACTGAAAAATTCTGGTGGAAAAACCCAATAACACTTTGCCAGACCTAGGAATCCCAAATCCTCATGCTCAGCAGTCGCGTAACCACTACATCAACGAGGCAGTCTTATTTCGGTTTTTTTTTAAAGCATACCTTGTAATACTGATCACTTTATTCTGATTGCAGAGCGTCAACCTGAGTAATGGTTACTTATAATTGTCATAGTGAGTACCTACATACATAACACTGTCACCTCTCTATTCAATAAACATTGAATGGATAGGTGCCTACGCCTGCTGGGTTTAAAAGATCCACTGCAGATACGTGACATACTTAGGTAGATTATTATACTTTTTGCAGGCGCCCACGCATCTGGCAACCAGGCATTAAAAATAAAGGAAGTAAAATGATAACACCCAGCAGTTGGTAACATAAGTGGAGATGACGTGATAAAATTGAATACCAGAAATGTATTGCAAGCAACAAACACTATTTCTTCCAATATATGTATGTAGAAACAATCAGTTCAGTGATTTTTGCTATGATGATAATAATAATGAAGCCCTTTTATTCTGACTACATTCGTAAATAAATAAATACATTTTGAATTTTATAAAATATCCCGTAGATCAGCGTGCCTCTTGCCATAGGCCTCCTCCAACAATTTCCACTGGGTTCTGTCTCGCGCTACTCTTCTCCAATGGTGTCCAGCCGTGAGCTTCAGGTCGTCTTGCCATCTGGTTTGTTGGCGACCTCTATTTCGTTTCCCGTCCCTGGGGTACCAATCGGAGACTATTGTGCTCCATTTGTTTTGTGGGTCTCGAATCATGTGGCCGGTCCATCTCCACTTCTGTAGGTCTATTCGAGTAAGTATGTCTGCTACTTTGTTTTTTTCTCTTATTTTGCTGCTTCCCACTTTTTCCTGTTTCTTTATTCCTGTCATACTTCTCTCCATGGCACTCATGGATTTTGCTAAACAATTATTAAATAGAATTCATTGAAGATGTTATATTGTAAGCTGTGGAGACATTAAAGTTATTTATTAATTATCTTTCTACGTTAAGATTCTTTATTTGCATGAAATATGGTGGTTACATGGTCTTACAGATAAAAGGGTTTCTCATATTTCGCTTACTTCCTTCAGCATTCAAACTTAAAATTAAATAATTAAAATATCTAGTACCTACAATGTACTTCGAATTTAGGTACCTATTTACAAATTTAACAAAAACAAATCATAAAACATTATCTTTTCCAATAATATTCTGACAATTTTAAATACCCGTGTGTAGGATAACTAATAAAATTTGAAGATTTTTAATATTAAAAGTGCTGTTGTTTCATAAGTTCTTCGCGTGTAGGTACATAATATGTGATAATTATTGAATTACGGTAAAACGGTATTGCGGTAAAATAATATATCGCTTCAAAGGGGCCTGGACCATTCGTTCGTTGCACATATTCTTATACAACGATCGGAGAGTAAAAAAAAGGGGTTGCCGAATACATAACCTCCTCCTTTTCAAGAAATCAAATAGATTAGAAGAAGAAGTTAAATAGATTTTCATTATGAATTCTGTGACCTAGAACACCGGGCTCTTACCTACTCCCTGTAGGGCCTGTACCCACCCTAGAAAGCTGGTTTGAATCTGTCTTCGATTCTCGCCTGCACCAGCATAGCTATTCACAACAATCACAACTACTCGATTGGCCGTCATATCCAATCGATCGATAGTGCAACCGAAAAAGTCCTCTAAACGCTGTTCACAAAACCGAAAACGAACAATTTTGACATGGTCCGTAGCCTAATTGTGGAAATAAAACCCTATTTCCCAAACGTAGTAAGTAAGCAGCCGCAATCCCCATTGAACTCAAAGCAAGTAAAATGATTATTAAGTAAAGGATGATTTCCACCAAACGGCTCGTATCGCATCGGATCGGAACGGATTTTACAATCTCTAAACGATAATATTAAATCGTACACACAGTGTTTAAAGTCTATATTACCAAGCCGCGCATAGCAGCTTGACCACCGATCTTAGCCGAAAGTATGTTGCGATGCGCGATCGGCTCCGTTCGCCTGTCGTCGTATCCGACACGGCAGGAAAGAAACTATTTGACAAGGCGCAGAAACGGATACGTTCGCAAGCGACGGTATGGAGCCGATCGTATGCGTCGACATCCTGCCGAACGTGATCGGCTGTCGCCGCATCCGTTCGCGACCGTCCACTGATGGGAAGGTTGCCTTCGTTAGCTTGAGCTTATTCACAAGCATAAAATATTTAAATTAAGATAATTATCACAATACTACAAAACTACTAATGCTGTGTGTACATAAATAAATAAATAATCACAGATTTTTTAATAAAAACCAGTGTCCTAACTATTCTAATCCTAACTAATATTATAAATGCGATACCTAATAAGTTTGTTTGTTACCTTTTCACGCCTAAACTACTGAACCGATCATCGTGAAATTCTGCATATACCTTTATACCGACGTTGTCAGGTGTACAGAAACGGACATAGGGTAGCTATCATCCCGAAAAAAAAAGTTTTTTTCCCGTGGGATAAGATAATAAAACAAACTTACTTTCGCATTTATAAATTACTAGCAGTTTGCTCGCGTGAAAATTTTGGTGTGTATGTGTGAGACTGCCTCGTTGGTCGAGTGGTCGCAATGCGACTACTAAGCATGAGGTCCTGGATATTGACAGTTCTGCTTTTGTGGGCAGACTAGGTATATAAATATCTCAAAGAAATTCGATTTTGAACTTCCCGCTTTCAGGAGTTTTCGAGGACATCCACCAGGAGGCGCCAAAACCGTGCCATTTCATTTTATTTGTACAGACGCCATCACATGAAGCAACTACAATCTGTCAAATTTATTTAATGTATTTTCAACTTTATCTCTAAAGGATTAGGTTCAATGTTGGTTGGGAAAATCTGACAGTTTCGGGTAGGTTGACCTGCTGTCGTATTCTTCTCCCTAGGGTATATGTGTTCCTTGGTGATGCCGAAGCACAGAGACATTTTACATTTAACAATACAAGTATACAGGGTGTTTGGCGTATGGACCGACACAATTTTTCCAGGGATTTGGGAGGTCATTAGCTAGGTTCTACCCTTACACCCTTTGTCCCAAATGTCACGGTTGGTTACATATATTTTTTTTTGTTTAAATGAAAAAAATGCCCAAAATGTTTCCTTTAATTCGAAATAACTTTTTTGTTTGTGGGCGTAGTGGCACAAAACAAATTTTGTTGCATACTCCAAAGTCTTTTAAATCTAAAAACATCTTTTTTTTATACAACTGGTTTCAAGAAAATTCCTTACAAGCTTCCAAAGTAATTTTTTTAATTTAATGAATGAAATTTTACAACTTCTAAATTAATTATAAAAAAAAATAAAAGTCATTTTGAACTTAGCTTTATTTTAAAAAGTTCTTTAGTTGATACCCTTTCTAACGGTATGCTACATGTCGTAGAAATTATTCATTATGTAGTCAAAATACTAGTTAGGAGAGTCAGGGTTAAGAAAAGACTTTTTAAGGTTATTTTGTTTTTAATAAACTAAAGTTATAAAAAGGAGGCAAAACACCGGGAGAGGTGGAAAGTAATGGGGGAGGCCTTTGCCCAGCAGTGGGACAGAATAGGCTAGTTAAAAAAAAAGTTATAAATCTTGTTCAAATTGACCTCCTCCATTTCGTAGGTATGCATGCACGACATCTGTTTCTTATTTCAACTGTCGTTGTACGTAGTCGCATTTCTTTTTTCATAGTTTGAAACGCGTCGGTTATTCGTTCAATTAGAACTTCCCTAGTGGGCACTTCTGTCTGGTAAACCAATTCTTTTGCACGTCCCCAGACGTAAAAATCCAAAGGCGTCAGGTCTGGGGACCGTGCGGGCCACGGAATAGGGCCGCCTCTACCAATCCATGCGTTTGGAAAGGCATTATTTAAATGCTCTTGCACGTCCAGTTGGTAGTGTGCTGGACAGCCGTCATTTTGGAAAACTATCGGCACACCTTCTTCCAAAACAGGCACAACAAGTTCGGGCACTACGTACAACGACAGTTGAAATAAGAAACAGATGTCGTGCATGCATACGAAATGGAGGAGGTCAATTTGAACAAGATTTATAACTTTTTTTTTAACTAGCCTATTCTGTCCCACTGCTGGGCAAAGGCCTCCCCCATTACTTTCCACCTCTCCCGGTGTTTTGCCTCCTTTTTATAACTTTAGTTTATTAAAAACAAAATAACCTTAAAAAGTCTTTTCTTAACCCTGACTCTCCTAACTAGTATTTTGACTACATAATGAATAATTTCTATGACATGTAGCATACCGTTAGAAAGGGTATCAACTAAAGAACTTTTTAAAATAAAGCTAAGTTCAAAATTACTTTTACTTTTTTTTATAATTAATTTAGAAGTTGTAAAATTTCATTCATTAAATAAAAAAAAATACTTTGGAAGCTTGTAAGGAATTTTCTTGAAACCAGTTGTATAAAACAAAGATGTTTTTAGATTTAAAAGACTTTGAAGAATGCAACAGAATTTGTTTTGTGCCACTACGCCCACAAACAAAAAAGTTATTTTGAATTAAAGGAAACATTTTGGGCATTTTTTTCATTTAAACAAAAAAAAACATATGTAACCAACCGTGACATTTGGGACAAAGGGTGTATGGGTAGAACCTAGCTAATGACCTCCCAAATCCCTGGAAAAATTGTGTCGGTCCATACGCCAAACACCCTGTATAGGTTAGGGTTCTTATGTAGGTACCACATATGGAAAATTAAATAACCCATTATTAAATAAATTACCGAGTGACAGTGAAAGCGATTTGAGTGACTCAGAAGATTGAATTTTGTTATTGTGGCAATCAGCAAATGCCTCGACAACATCGATTACGACAGTGCGGCCGCTAGAACTTAGAGAACATGAAACACATACAAAATATAAATTAAAATACAATTATTCTCCACTATTCACTTACTAAAATTCATAGCTATATTAATTAATATTGTATTTTTATATTTTAGTAAGTATTGTAATTATAACTAAGCCATATTGACTCTTCACTATGCTAGTTAGACTTGTACGATTGATATTTATTTAGTTCCTAATTTTAATGGTATTTTTATTTTATTTTATTACTTTCATAATATTAAATTCTGTTCTTATGATAAAAGACGTACTTTGAAAGACTGCCATGTTTTACTTCCCTTTTTTCTTGGTCAGTTTCTTAAATGGCAATACCAAGTTCTCCATCAGGCTGCCCAAGACTAGGTACCAGCGTTGCCAGACCGTACCAAAAAGTACGGTTTTCCGTACTATTCATCACACAATCGTACCACAACCGTACCTCAGTGTAGACCGTACCTTTTTCGTACCTTTTCATTCGTTCGCCGGACGCGCTAGCGATCGGACGTGTTACGGACAGTGACGGTGACTCAGTCTCGAGCGCAATGGCCTCGAAAGTTATTAAATGTACGACATGTAATATTGTCATCTGTGAACTATTGGCGTTCATCCAAAACAAAGTGGATGTGATGGACGAGGAGGGTCTAGTAAGACTATGTATTTCCGCCTTTTCCGAGGAAGACATTGAAGCAGGCAAGAATCTACTTTTTGCCTCAGTGTCAACGCAGCAACGGAAAATAGCTAGGAAGAATAGTGGTAAATCACAGCGGAACATCTATGACATGATATCATTATTCAAGCAAACGGATCCTGAGCAGGTACCAATTTTTGTAGCAAAGGATTTGCACAAACTCCCACCAGTGACATTTGATCACATTGACGCAACCAGGACACTAAGGGATATTCTGACTATTCAAAATGAAATAAGAATTATGAAGGATACGTATGTTACGGAGAAACAACTAAGTGAGATTAGAAATGACTTGCAAAATTTAAAGAAAACATCGATCGTTAATAACTTTGATTTGAATGTAAATCGAAAAAGAGGCGGTGGTGGTGGAATTGAGAGTTTTTGTTTTGACAGTGGGCCGATAGGTCTACCCCACTTTGTCGAAAAATCAAAGCAACATTACGGCGATAGTGAGTCACAAACTCAATATACCAATAATGTGACAACAGCTGATGAGAGCGGAAAGTCTAGTCCGTCAACGCGTAAGATACAAGGATCTCGCTCGCCAAGACGTGTTTCTAAAATACCTGTCTCGTTCACACCTATTAGTAGAACGAGTGAACTTCGGCAAGATGATTCGGCGATGGCGATCGTTCGTGACCGAGACGCAAGCGCACTAAGCGTGAGCGAGACCGAACGACTAACTGGTCCACCGAATAGCGGGTGGTCCAAGCAAAAAACGCTAGCGGAAATCGTCCTTGCTGAGGGTGAATGGAAAAAAGATAATTTTTCAGAAGAATGGCAAACTGTTCAACGAAAAAGATCGAGAAATCGCCTGCAGGGCCACAAGGGTAAGGCCATAACACAGCCCGATGTTAAGTTTAGAGCAGCCGAGATTAAAGTTCCGCTTTTCATAAATAATGTCAACCAAGCGACCAGACCAACCGATATTATTGAGTACATACAACAGAAGACGAATGTATCTGTGACTCTAAAGAAAATTAATATGGTTAAACAAAAACGCTATGATGCGTACAAGATCTTTGTACCACACGCGAAACTGTCAATGTTTCTGGATGATGGTTTATGGCCGGAGGACATTCAATTTCGAAAATTTATTTATTATAATAGAAAAACTTATGACAAGAATAATGAAAATAGGATAATGCAGAATGACGAGAAACTCAATGACGATGGCTAGAAATATCAAAATAAACAGCATGAAAAATAACAACACAAAACTTGTTAGTTTCAACTGTAGATCGATCACTCGTTCAGTTGAATGCGTGAGAGGTTTATGCCGATCAGCTGACATCGTGGCTTTACAAGAGACTTGGTTGCAACCGCAAGATATCCCTTTCTTGGGCACTATTGACACAGATTTTGAGTATACGGGAAAATCAGCGATAGATACCGGCGTTGGCGTGTTGCGTGGAAGACCATACGGTGGTGTCGCCTTACTTTGGCGGAAAGCCATCTTTCAAGCGGTATCTGTCATACAGTGTACCAGTGCGCGTATATCAGCGATAAAAGTGACGTTAAGTGAAAGGACGGTATTAGTGTTCTCAGTTTACATGCCGACGGACTGTGCCGAAAATCTTGCCGAGTTCACGGAATGTTTAGGCGAGATTGCGGCTATTATTGAGGAATATTGTGTAGACTCTGTGTTTATATTGGGTGACTATAATGCGCACCCTAGCGGGCGGTTTGGAGTTGAACTTTTGGACTTTTGTGTTGAGCAACAGTGGCGTTGTGCCGATATTGAAATATTATCTGCGGACTCATATACGTACGTAAGTGACATTTATGGTTCTCATAGTTGGTTAGACCACTGTGTAGTATCTGAAGCGGCGCGGCGGTCTGTCGTCGATGCGAAGATATTACACAACGTTTATTGGTCTGACCATATTCCATTAGAAATAACGTGTAACTTTAATGTACTTAGAACTAAGTCCGAAAGTGTTACAAGTAAACGTAATAAGGTCATGTGGGGTGAAAGGGACTTGCAACAAACTGATTTATATAAGAATTTATGTACGACGAGACTGAGACTGGTTGATTTTCCTTCTCAATTTAGAAAATGTAGTGATAAATTGTGTACTAATGTAGAACATAGATCCATTATTGATAGAATGTACTATGAAATTATTGACATATTAAGTGAAGCGGCTTGTGTTTGTTACTGTGGGCCGGATCAAAACAAAAGAAAACCAGTGATAGGATGGAACAAACATGTTAGACAGGCGCACTCGGAGGCGCGACTTGCTTTTCAGACTTGGGTGTTATGTGGTGAACCAAAAGCGGGTTGTGTTTACGATACCATGAGGGAAACAAAGCGGGTTTTTAAAAGTAAACTAAAGTGGTGTCAGGAGAACAGAGAACAAATTAAAATGAATATTATCGCATCTTGTCATAGAGAGAAGGATTTTGGCAAGTTTTGGAAGCACACCAATAAACTGAACAGCAAGTCGAGTCTTCCTGCGAGTGTGGAGGGTGTTAGTGAGTCTGCCTCCATAGCCAATCTCTTTAAAAATCACTTTGCAATAAAATCCCCTTTAGGGTTAACTGGAGAGTCATTTTCAACGGTAAGGGAGCCAGCAACCGAATCATCGCTGGTAAGGGTTACGGCTAAAGAAATAGCTGCAGTTTTGAAACACATGAAGCGTGGTAAATCACCTGGGCACGATTCTCTCAGCATAGAACATCTACAAAATGCAGGTGTGCACATGCCCAGAGTGCTGGCTATGTTTTTCAACTTCTGCTTCTCACATACTTATCTGCCTGAGAATCTGATGAAAACCTTAGTTGTGCCGATTATAAAAAATCGAACTGGAGACGCGTCGGACATAAATAACTATAGGCCCATATCGTTGGCTACGATTATTGCCAAGGTTTTGGACAGTGTGCTTGACAAGCAATTAAATAAACATCTGTCGCTTCACGATGCCCAGTTTGGCTTCAGAGCGGGCCTTTCGACCGAGCACGCTGTACTTTGTCTCAAGCACACTGTCAGATACTACACAGACAGGAAAACCCCCGTGTACGCGTGTTTTCTTGATCTTTCGAAAGCCTTCGATCTGGTGTCCTATGGTGTTTTATGGAAGAAGCTATTCGAGGAGACAACACTTCCCGGTGAGATGATTGGGTTGCTGAGGTATTGGTACGGTCATCAGACAAATATGGTGAAGTGGGCAGGCTCGCTATCCGATCCGTACGGGCTGGAGTGCGGAGTCAGGCAGGGGGGTCTGACCTCGCCAAAACTCTTCTGTTTGTACGTGGATCGGCTGATTCGTGAGCTCAGCGGTACAATGGTTGGCTGTTCCATTGACGGTACACTTGTAAATAACATCAGTTACGCCGATGACATGGTGCTGCTGGCCCCATCGATCAGCGCCCTCAGGAAACTCATGTCTGTTTGTGAGCGATATGCGGAGGCCCAAGGTCTCAGATATAATTCAAAAAAGAGCGAGTGTCTGTTGTTCAAGGCAGGCACTAAAGACTATCGCGAAGTGCCGCCTGTCACACTCGGTGGGACTGAGCTGCAATGGGTCAAATCTTTTAAATATCTGGGGCACTGGGTCACTGCAACGCAGACGGACAATGTTGACATGGAGAGGGAGCGTAGGGCGCTGTCAGTCAGGAGCAATATGTTGATCCGTAGGTTTGCAAAGTGCTCGAGGGGTGTAAAAACTACACTATTTAGGGCATACTGCCAATCTTTTTACACCAGCAGTCTATGGGTCGACTACACGCAAAAGGCTTACAGCGCCTTACGCGTCCAGTACAATAACGCATACAGGGCGTTGTTGGGGTTGCCACGCTGCTGTAGCGCATCGGGGATGTTCGCAGAGGCACGTATAGACGACTTTTACGCAATCATGCGAAAGCGTGTCGCCTCCTTGATGCGGCGGGTGCGGGGCAGCGCCAACAGCCTCTTGGTCACTGTGGCCGACAGCGCGGAAGGTCTAATACTCAGGCACTGGACCACAACACAAGTATTGCCGTCAAATCGTGCCTTGAAGTAAGGTTTATTTTGATATTTTTGCTAATTTGATTATTGTGTTTGATTTATTTATTTTTATCTTCTGATTATTGTAGTATTAATAATTTTGACATGATTAATGGTGATTTTGACATTACTTATTTTTAATGATTTTGACATTATTATTATTAATTATTTTGACATTATTAGTAAGTAACTATTATCAAAATTTTCCAAATATAATTATGTACTAACACTAGTGTTTAAGATGTGTATGTATGATTTTTTACTAACAAATTGGATTGTATTATCTGGAGAATAAATGATTTATTATTATTATTATTATTTTCTATACCAGTGATTTATTAAAATTAAATTACTTAAATGGAATTTTCTTAGTTCTTAAAACATTATTTTCATATTTTTTTTGACAAACAACTGGTTTTCGCTGTAGAATATGAGTAGACTATAGCATTTTTCTAAATTCTAGCAAAACCGTAGGGGTCGGAATACTTCTGCAAGAACTAGATGTTTTTTTTCTTCGAGTTGCGATTGATTCGAACTTCGATTTATAGTCTTTTTAGACCTAAAAATGTCAAATTACATCTAAATTTTTTTACCGGTATTTTAATTCAATTAAGGTGAATGCTCCAACCAACCCACTGGCCTGCAAATTGCAAAAAACGTAAGAAAATTTAAATTTCGCGGGTTGGTTGGAGCATTCACCTTAAACAAAATTATTGTAATTTCGTTTCAAGTTTCTGACAGATATGTAAACAACAGAATTTTGCACACTTGTTTAAAAACAATAAAATAAAACAATACTTTTTGTTCCTTTAAATATAGAGAATAATATCGCTTCATATCTGAACTTCCTCATTACCTACATTATTCCTATGATAAATTATTATCAAAAATTTTTTTTATTCATTGCATCATTAAGGAATTTAACGACTTTACTTCATTCTATAATTGATTTATAAATGAATTTGTTCAATATTGGCAATCGGTAATAATGTTCTACTTTACCATATCCCTTTGAATATTCGATTCCCTATCGCTTTTTTTCCAACATATGGTCGCCGACAGCCAACTCGAAGAAGAAAAAAAACTGATCTAGTTCTTGCAGAAGTATCCAGACCCAACCGTACCTTGAAGTTAAAAACCGTACCTTTTCAGAAAGACAACCGTCCTTTTTTGGGAAATCACACTGGCAACACTGCTAGGTACTATACGGTACTATATTTATCCCTATAGTATAATGTACTCTGTGATATTTATATTTATATGAGGCTGCCACTAGCGACTAATAGCGACGCGCAGAGAGTACTTTTGCGACGCGCTAGGTTTAGTTAATTAATAATCTGTGGTTTAGTTTAGTGTTCTAATTTGAGTTCGCTAATTTGACTGTTCCATTCATAGGACTGTTTTTATTAGTTAGGTTCACAACTTCAAAGAGCAGAGCATCATATTATTATTATTTAGGTTCCTTTGTGTGTCTCTATTAGGTTAGGTTCTTTCGTCTTTTTTTTCAATATTTTAAAATGCCTCGTAAACGTAGGTCCAACTTAGGTAGGAGCACATCGCGAGCCCGAGCAGCGAAAATTGCTCGATCCCAAGAATCCTCCGTTCATGCCGAATTAAGAAGGCAAGAACAAGCGGAACGACAAGCAGCTTTGAGAGCTGATGAGACATCTTCTCAAAGCCAGGAAAGACTGGAGGGCCAAGCCGCCCGCCAGGCTTCTCTGAGAGCGAATGAGACGCCCTTTCAAACGCAAATACGTTTGGAGGAACAAGCCCAGCGTCAAGCAGCCATTAGAGCGACAGAAACTCCAGAAGAGTCGCAGGCGAGAAGGACAGTTGCAGAAATGCTAACCGAACGCCGACGGATTTTTATCCGTGTCCCTTTGTCCGTATTTAATAATTCTGGATTGATTAAGAATGAAAGGTAATTGATTACAAAAATCACACTTCAGTTGTTGTTGGTTTGATGAATAAAAAATGCCAGTTTTGTGCTTTAAAATGGACAGATGAGACCACAGGGATGTGTTGTTCCAATGGCAGAGTTTCCCTTCCTTAGTGAACCAGAAAAACCTCTGAAAACTATATTATATGATGTAGAATCATGGGGCTTTTTTTAAATCTAATCAGAAAGTGAACCCATTAAGCTTATGTGCAATAATTTAGTTCCACCCTAGATATGTAATGGGATGTGGCTTCGGATTACACAATTAGGCCAAACAACAAGCAGAGTACAACCCGAATTGATTATCAAATTCTAAATTAATGCAAGAGAAGCCACAAATACCCAAAGGTAAGTAAATCAGAGTTCAAAGTTAAAAAATAACAAAACATACTTTCTGAACAATTTTATTATTATAGGTAGAAGTAGGAATTTTTTATCACACTTTTATGTACTTAGTAAGTATACATGTGATAGATGGTATAAATATTTTAATTAACAGAATCAACAGTAAAATACGAATTTCTACTTTAAAAGATTACTATATTATTCTAACAATTTTTTTTTCTCTAAATCTAATGTCACCTTAATATTTAAAAGATACAAGAACAACTTAATAAGGTATGATATTGTTAATGAGCTGTTACAATAAATATAAAAAATTAATATTTCCAGGTGATTCATGATGGCTTCTCACCCCGGTTCTAATTTCTGAGCCAGATAGCCCGGTACACCCCAACTAAAGTGGGATGCATCACCAACGCTTGTGCAGTTCTGCATAACATGTGTATACAGGCCCGGAAGAAATTGAGTTGGAGAACCAACCCTAGGACATTCGGCACCAATGAACAGGTTGATGAGAACATACAATGAGCTCCATACACATTCCAATAGCATTGACATCTTCACCAACAAGCTACCACAATTTTGCAAACATCATCTGCCTAGCCTTTTCCCAACTATGTTGGGGTCGGCTTCCAGTCTAACCGGATGCAGCTGAATACCAGTATTTTACATGGAGCGACTGCCTATCTGACCTCCACAACCCAGTTAGTACTGAGTAATACGATACCCCATGGTAAGACTGGTTGTCAGATTTTGCAAACAATTTTTTCTAATTGACAGTGACCACAGTTATTATTAATTATTTGTCATTGATTGTGTTATTCTTAGAGCAATAGATTTGGTTATTTCTTTACTTTGTTTTTAATTTTTAATTCAGTTTTTCAATTTAATTTTTAATTGTTAATTCTGTTTTCATGTAGGAATCCAGTCCCTTCAACTGTAGACGAGCTAAAGACAGCATTATTAGAGGAGTGGGATGGCATTCCTCAAGAAAATGTCAAAAAATTGATAAGGTCAATGAAAAACAGACTGCAGGCTGTAATTATGGCTAGAGGGTAATATTATAAAACTTGAAATACCCATGGAAGTGCTTGTGCACGCCTGTAAGTGACAAATTCACTCTAGATTTTAAGTTTAATATTATTACATTACCCCAGAGAATGTATTAGTGAATAAGTCGTTGGAGTGCCTTAATTAAATAAATAAACCCTCAACAGAATCATTCACGGGTTCCAGATGCCCATAGTAAGGGGCTTCAAGTTAATAATAAATAAATTATTTAAAAAGTTACTTTTATCGTTTTTTCCATACCTTATCCTACCTCCGGAGGCAATAAAATTTGAAGCTGCAATGCAGCAGCAATTTGATGAAGGGCAGCTGCGATACTATGCGCCCCAGTTGCCAAATCTTCAATTGCTGCTGCTTGCCGTGTGCGGATAGCATAAAGTGGATCTTGGTGGCTCCTACACTGCTGGGGAGTCTCAGGAACTGAGGTGTGCGTAGTCGCAGCGGAAAAATGTTGAATTTTTTAATTTCAGTGTAGCAGATAGTGTAATTGTGTATGGTAAGTACCATCCAACCATATGTACGTCAGGCTGGCCCGGCCCCATGGAATTTAATAATGAGATTGTTATCAATCCAATGTACCCGGGTATACTAATACTAGGTATACTACCTAGGTCGTCGTACGTCATCCTAGCGGCACTTTTTTTTTCCTAAGGACGTACAAGAAAAAAAAATACTTTCAATAATTAGTGTGCAACGAGAGGTAAATGTGTATGTTTAAATGAAATTAGTGTGTCAACACCATTGGTCAACACTGCGAACATAATCAAGTTTCCGCTGCGCTAACGTTTGCCTATTTGATGAAAACAGGTGAAACAACGAAAAATGCTCAAAGGAGTCTCGAGCCCGATTTTGATGAGAAAACTAAAACGGCATCATTAGATTTTTGAAACATTAATATTCTTAGCCAGGAATCGAACCCATTGATTTTAGAAAAAAAACACTATTATTTATTACACCATTCGATAGTGTCGCTCAAATCAATCGATCAAATTCTGGGAAGTAATAATATACGGCAAACTTATAAAACTCTTAAATTTTATGTTTTTTCGTATTTTTAATTAATGTCTTTGATTGATGACACCCGCAGCGCAGTCGATCTTCACATTATGTTCTAATTTAATTGAGTCTTCGCAGCTAAAGGCTACTGTAAAATAAAAATAAATCGTAAACTATTGAAATTAGAATTTATAAGTTGTCGCCAAAGATTTTGTTCGACGTTTCGTTGATTACCTACAACTAACCGTTGAATACTATTATGTTTTTATCTAAACAAACTCTTTCCTTTAGTTGGCCGTGCCGTAGGTACCTATGTCATTAGTTCCCAGACTTTGATCCTTATTTGCGACACTATCGAATGGTGTAAGTGTAATAATCAATGATATTTAAACAATAGATACGTTGCCCGCGCTCTGTAGTGGCAACATGAATGCAAGGTAATTACCGATCCTCCATTCAGTCTCGTACCAACCAGTGCCGCGGCTGTAAGTGACATTAAAAAAAACTTGTGTGAATAACTTCCTCAAATAATAAAAAAGGCGTCCTGTGTTTTTAGGAAATATAAAAATTATACTGCAACTGTGAAAGATTAAAAAGTATAATTTCGTGCGTAAGTATTATGAAAACTTTCTTTCATTTTTATAAGACCTGGACGACCTGGTATATAACCATGCCAAAGTCGATCAAAAGTCAAAGGCATTAGGCATGTTGATCGTTTCCTTTGACTATCGGGGTGGTGTAGACTCGGAATTCTTGCCGAAAGGTCAAACAGTAAATAAAGAATATGATTTGAGCGTTAAGCGGGACGTTTAAGAGAGCAAATTCGACGAAAAAGGCCAGATTTGCGGAAAGAAAATTCTTGGATTTTGCTCCACGATGCCTTTGTATAAGGCCAGCATAGTGATCGAATTTTTGACCAAAAACTCAACAAATACCATCGAGCAACCACCTTATTCACCAGATATGGCTCGACCCGACTTCTTTCTTATTCAAATTACCACTTCGTGGCACCCGTTTTCATTTGGTAGAAGACCTAAAACAGAATTCGCGGCGAGAACTGATCGCAATTCCGGAAAAAGCGTTTATAAAATGTTTTGATGATTAGATTATTCGTTGTCGTAATTGTATCGTTTCTGAAGGAGCATACTTTGAATAAATAACTTTGGATGAATCTAACATTTTGTGAATTATGGATCGTTTCCCGGTTCAAGTTAGAAAGACTTTGTAGTTTATAAAAAAAACCTCACCGCTCGGATCTGTGAATAACGTTTTGCCAGTCATTTGATTCAAAAATCAGATAATCAATTAGGTGTCATTGATTGTGTTGATTCGATTTCGATTGGATTGTTTATTTGTTTGTGAATAGCAATGCAGGCTAACTGTGTTACACCCGATGCCATATAATGATCATCAATGGCAACACCATTTTAAAATCAATAATCTATGTCAACATTTATAGCAACATTATTTCTAAATGTCATCGGTCACGTCAAAATAGTAAAAATAATGCTTTCGTTCGTTTCACATGGAATTTAGTTTATAAATAAAGTTTTAAAGTAGGCTTTGTCCTAATTAAACTTAAATAACTTTCTGTGTTAATACGACACATGTGTTAAAACCTTAGAGGTAGTCTTAATTTCATTGTACAACGAGGTTTATTTGTAACAATATTGTGTTCTCATGTGGGATTATTTTTTTGCGAAATAATTGTTGATATCTTAAAGTTTACGATAAAGTCACAAATAAAAATGAATATTCTCCTTTACTGTTAAGTATTTTCATCGCAGATCCTGAAGTAAATGAAATTTTCTAAATAGCTGTTAATTTTTACAGGGTTAAAATCTAAGCAGTTAGGATGTCGATGCCACATAGCAGCTCTAGTACCACCAGTTCCAGCACAAAACGCAAGGAAATATACAAGTGAGTGTCATCTGACCCTAGAGTACCCCAAACAGTATGTAACTTTTCTGTCAACTTGCGTGAAGGTAACAGTATAGTTGACTAATCAGAAATGAATCAAAGTCCAAAGAGAGTAACTTGAACCATTAAGGCTAATAATAATTATCTATTTTATTCACTTTTTTGTGAAACTATTATAATATCATTGACAGAGTTCACATAATGTCTTGTATGGCAAGAATTTTCAGTCAGATTATGTTAAGTTAGTGATTTAAAACCTAGTCAATGACTTACTCCTTTGAAAAGAGTGTCCATAGAGTTCCTTGGCCATACTTCTCAACGTCAACACAACTTACTTGAACTGTCTCGCCAACTGAGCAACTCAAAAGTGGTTGTAAATGGTTTAATTGAAATAAATGTTTTGTGTGTGAGTTTTAATGTACAAAATATGTTTCAGCATTACCACTTGGCGCAGTGCTTTAATCACGTGAGGTTTGAACAAGGGGGGAGAATATAATGTGACAATCACTTGTAAAAACCCGAGCAAGCAATATTTTGTCTAAAAAAACTGAGCAAGCAAATTTTTATTTAAAAAATAAATAAAAGTATTTTTTTTCATTTTGTAGGGTTCTGTACCCGAAGGGTATCTAACGGGACTCTATTACTAAGTTTCCACTGTCCGTCTGTCTACCAGGGTGCTGTATCTCATGATTCGTAATAGGTAGACAGTTGAAATTTTCACAGAATGTGTATTTCTGTTGCCGCTATAACAACAAATAATAAAAATAAGACGGGGCTCCCCTACTACGATGGTACGCAACCCTTCATGCTGGAGTCCGACTCGCACTTGGCAGGTTTTTGGTTTATTGATGTTTTCAATAATAAAATATACATGTGATGCTGGGAGGGCTGAGGTGGAGGTGAGGGGTAGCCTAAAACCTCCCGACTTATCACCAAAAGGTGGAGAGAGGGCTCTAAAAGCGGCGTAAATAACCTCACGTGATTAAAGGATGGCCACTTATTAAGTTAAAAAAATAATGACATTCCACCCATGACAAAAAAACCTATAAATATAAACTTCAGTTTTAAAAATTACAAGTAAGAAACAGTTAATAAATTCACCCTATTAGCACTAGACATAGACCCACACATAAATTGGAAGTTGCATAACCAATAATTACAAGCAAAATTATCAAAATTCTCTTTCGCTATTCAGGACACAAAAAAATTATATGTTTATTAATGATATATTAATATTATGTTTTGTGAATTATATGGAATTATTTAGTTTTTAATGTATTATTTTATTTTATTTTTTAGCTCTGTATGACTGACATTTTAACTTTAAGTATTAGGGTGTTTCACTTTTGTAGGAGAAATAAATTATTGTGATATTTTTTCCGACTTCGCTCGGCTTCCGGTTTTAGCTTATTTTAATAGTATATTTGCCAAATTTCAAGTGGATTGGACTATGCTTAGAGGTTGCACAGAATGAACAATTGAACAGTTATAAAGAAAAATAGAAAAAAATAATAATGTTAATTATGTTTATTTCATATAATAGCACAATCCGGTAGCCACACATTTAAGTGAAAGATTTAGAAATTAAATTAAGCATAGAAAAGTACATTTATTAATGAATAATTAACTACCAAATTGGCAACATGAGCTGCAAACTCACCTTTCGTTCGCTTGGCCACATATTTTCTGTGATGCTCAACGACTCTTAACAAGAATTGTTTCTGCTGTTCGTCTTTGACCAAATCATTATTTTTTTTTTATCAAAGCTATGCCCCTTTCTGCTGTATCATTGGCTAGTAGTGTCCAATCGAGCGGTTTCAGTTTACTTACAGGACGTTACATTTTTGCTGGTGGTGCAGAGAAGTCATCGCCTTTATCACTTGATGGCGATGAAAAAGATTCTTGTTCCAAGGTCACTGCCGTGTTGATTTCTTTAATCGTTTTATAATGCTTCATTTTATAAGCATCCACTTTTTCTTGTCTCTTAAGCTTTCGGGTAATTTTTGAGGAAAACGATTTATCGACACCACTCATTGAGGAATTCATACGATCCTCCCTCTGTGAGATAAGGAATTCTTTATTGTCCAGTAACACATCTTTCATAGTCATTTTGTTTGGAAATATCAAATAGTTCTTCGAGATCACCTTTCCAGATTTCGCGTTACATATTTGCCGTGTCCGTATCAGTGACGAAGGTTCCATACAACTCGATTCCTACCGGCTTCCCTTGAAAAAATGGCACAGTCAGTATTCTATAGACAAATAATATAATCACATTAAAGTTAAGGTAAGCCGGACTACACCGGCTTACCTCTTACAAAATATTACCCTTCGCTACTGGTCCGTATATCTGCATCTCTTTTGCCAAATTTTGGTATTCCTTATAGAGTTTTTGAATGCCAGCTCGATTGTTTACCTCGGTCTTGACAGGTATATTAGCCTTCTTCCACATTTGCAGTTTAACACTTAACTACTTATTGGCGTCTGAAAGTGTCTCTTTTTTTTTTCTTTATGATGATGTAAAAATACCAGCAACAATGGTTCCTTGGAAGGAAGTCGAGCTTCTTAAAAGTTATCACAAGGAACCCTCTCGACTAATCAAATTCCTCGTCTACTATTCATATTTACATTAAAATATGCTCGAATATTTTAAACGACGCACTTTAAATCACTTACTACCCTCCACTTCAGATAATAAACTTGAAATATTTGCTACCCACCCTCCACTACACCGATATCAATTACTCAATTACTTGACATAAATCTCGTCAAACTGTGCAACCTTTAGATGACAATCGATCTAACTGATTTTTGGCGTATGAACCTTATACATATAATAGTGGAAACAAGAATTTGAGCCAAGTAAAAGAAAAATCGAAAATTTGAAAAAATGAAACTCCCTATTAAGTATATTGACATTTCTCTTTTTTTTTGCGACTGTAATTATTTGGTTTTCATGTAAATTTTATTTTAGTTTTTAGCTTGTATGAATTAGATAATATAACACTAAATTTTGCTGTGCCCTGACAGGGTCTACAACGGCTCTTAGCTCTAAGCCTTTTGTTAACACCTTGTTTACCTTGTGGAATGCAAATAAATACGAATGTGAAGGTTAGAATCATTTGCTGTTAACAAACAAGAAGAATTGCTAAATACACTTATCATCATTCATTCTAAACTTTAGCTTTGTAACATTCAACGTTGTGTTGTCCCAGGTATCAGGCGCCATGGCCACTGTACTCAATGAACTGGTCTGTGAGACCAGACAAACGGTTCCGCCTGGCACTCGGCAGTTTTGTTGAAGAGTACAATAACAAGGTAAGGAAGGTTCTCTCACTTTATGGTATAAAGGCTAAATAAATCATAAACTAGTCTAGTTGTCGCAAGGATGACTGCTAAGCATGAGGTCCTGGGTTCAATTCTCTGGACAGGCAGCAAGTGTTAGTGGGTTTTTCCATCAGGAATTTCTCAGTAGTCACGGATCTGGATTTGTGCCCGGTTGATGACAATAGGCTCGCACCCTATTGCATGAGACTTAAACATAACTGGCAAAATGTCGATTCACCTCTGCCTTATAATTCGGGGATTACAGGCATGATGTTATGTTATTTCCATGTTAAAAGTAAAAAAAAATAATCTGAAGAAATCATTCAAAGTTACCCCCAGTTTAAAAAGTCATGAATGCATGATGTGGCAGAATGTAGTCATGATATGATCAATACAACACTTTATTTAGTGTGCAATAAAGAACATTCTATCTAACAACATAAGCGGATTCACAAACTAGCAGCACTTTCATGCTTTTAATAGCTTTCTGGGAATATGCAGTGTGTGAACATTAAAGGTAATAAATTATTGTCTATCCCCAGGTACAAATCATATCTCTAGATGAGGAGACCAGCGAGTTCAGTGCTAAGAGCACATTTGACCACCCTTACCCCACCACCAAGATCATGTGGATCCCTGACAGCAAGGGAGTGTACCCTGACCTGCTCGCTACCAGTGGTAAGTTGGATTTAACTTGTAAACATAACTTAAGAAACAACATCAAAAACACAAGAAGATTCATTGACGAAAATCAGCTGTTCCTGTTAATGACCTAAAATTGAACTGTAAGAATAATTAAATTTCATACTTTGCACTTGATTGATTTAAGGCAACTTATGGAGTTATGCTTCTTCATCTTCTTTCGTATTCATTGTATGTCTTAATTAAATTACGTGGGCCTACCTGCGTCAGTAGCGTTTTAAGTCCTCGAAAATGCTAACGTAGGGCTACTTTGGATACTCTTGCAAGTGGGTCATGGTCTGGTTCTGGTTGGCAGCACCGCGTTCACACTGAGTGTCTGTACTCCCTCTTTAACCCATTTCCTGTCCCATGAACCACATATGGTTCAGGGCGATTGTTTAGCTATTGTGTCTGCTTTGCGGACAGTGAAAGTGTTAAGTTACAAGAACTAAAATGACGCCTCATGTCTCATATCACCTTCGTATCTCTATCCACCATCTGACGTTTTCCTCCTCCAGGCGACTACCTCCGCATTTGGCGCGCTGGAGAACCCTACACCCTCTTCGAGTGTGTGCTCAACAACAACAAGAACTCGGACTTCTGCGCCCCGCTAACATCCTTCGACTGGAACGAGGTGGATCCCAACCTCATCGGGACCAGCAGCATTGACACCACCTGCACCATCTGGGGGCTGGAGACTGGCCAGGTGTTGGGAAGGGTCAACGAGGTATCGGGACATGTGAAGACGCAGCTTATTGCTCATGATAAGGTATGAACGTTGAGTTATTCAGAATCTTTTATTACACACTGCACTAGCTACACCATTGAATATAATATGCGCCGATAAACATAACCGCTGCGCCGATAAATTTTGGAACGTTGTGTCTGAAATAAATGAATTGATTGATTGATAACCTTTTAAAAAGAAGTTACAAATTGTTCACACACAAAATTACACAGTGGTTTTGGATAAAGTTATACAGAGTATTATTTTGTTGAATTCATATCGTCTTCCCGTATTTAAACATATTAAAAAGCGCATAAAAATATAGAAAAGTAGTAATCGTCTAGTTTTGAGACTCCTTTTCTTTAATCACAATGATATCATTGTAATTCCCCTGTATTGTAATCACGTTTTCGTCCTTTTATCCCCTCATATTTGTTTTGATTCATAAAGTGAATCGTTTCTCAACAGGAGGTGTACGACATAGCGTTCAGCCGCGCGGGCGGCGGGCGCGACATGTTCGCGTCGGTGGGCGCCGACGGCTCCGTGCGCATGTTCGACCTGCGACATCTGGAGCACTCCACTATCATCTATGAGGTCAGTTGACAGACGTAGAACATTTGCTGGATAAATGGCTAACACTGACAACTGTCTGACAAAATAGTAATAAGAAAAAACTAGAGAGGTGTCAAGGGACACCCGGATGGAACGAAGTTCCTTTCGATGAAGTAGTGAAGGAATTGTAAAAAAAAAAAATGGCACAAAAAAAAACCACCACCACCATCACCACCATCATCACCACCATCATCACCACCATCACCACCATCATCACCACCACCACCACCATCACCCATCCACAGACAGACCTCGGCAACCGTTGCTTAACTTGGATCACCCATCCACAGGCAGACCTGTTCAATCGTTGCTTACCCATCCACAGACCAAAGTCGAAACGAAAATATCTGGCTTGCTTTCTATAACATGCGCACGCCGCACGGCTTACAATAGCTTACCATAGCAAAAACACATTACCCTCCTTTGCGTCGCGCAGCGGGTAAAAGTGTCGTACACACTTTTCGTCTGATTTTTTTCTGTCTAGCCCCGCAACGCGCGATAAGGAACTACGTTCCAATAAAAGCTTTAATTATCTTTGTAAACATTCTTGTAAATAAAACATTCACGTGGCTGTCGATGCGCACTTGTGGCCCGCGCGTGTATCGCTCTGTGGCTAGTGCGGAATACTTGTTACTACTTGTTACGTGTGCCACTCTGTATTACTAAAATATGCATACTCGCAGGACCCGCAGCACACGCCCCTGCTCCGCCTGGCGTGGAACAAGCAGGACCCCAACTACCTCGCCACGGTGGCCATGGACGCGTGCGAGGTCATCATCCTGGACGTGCGCGTGCCGTGCACGCCCGTCGCGCGGCTCAACAACCACCGCGCCTGCGTCAATGGCATCGCCTGGGCGCCGCACAGGTACCACACGATACTACCCTGTAGGACCACATGTACCCACAACGGCATCGCCTGGGCGCCGCACAGGTACCACACGATACTACCCTGTAGGACCACATGTACCCACAACGGCATCGCCTGGGCGCCGCACAGGTACCACACGATACTACCCTGTAGGACCACATGTACCCACAACGGCATCGCCTGGGCGCCGCACAGGTACCACACGATACTACCCTGTAGGACCACATGTACCCACAACGGCATCGCCTGGGCGCCGCACAGGTACCACACGATACTACCCTGTAGGACCACATGTACCCACAACGGCATCGCCTGGGCGCCGCACAGGTACCACACGATACTACCCTGTAGGACCACATGTACCCACAACGGCATCGCCTGGGCGCCGCACAGGTACCACACGATACTACCCTGTAGGACCACATGTACCCACAACGGCATCGCCTGGGCGCCGCACAGGTACCACACGATACTACCCTGTAGGACCACATGTACCCACAACGGCATCGCCTGGGCGCCGCACAGGTACCACACGATACTACCCTGTAGGACCACATGTACCCACAACGGCATCGCCTGGGCGCCGCACAGGTACCACACGATACTACCCTGTAGGACCACATGTACCCACAACGGCATCGCCTGGGCGCCGCACAGGTACCACACGATACTACCCTGTAGGACCACATGTACCCACAACGGCATCGCCTGGGCGCCGCACAGGTACCACACGATACTACCCTGTAGGACCACATGTACCCACAACGGCATCGCCTGGGCGCCGCACAGGTACCACACGATACTACCCTGTAGGACCACATGTACCCACAACGGCATCGCCTGGGCGCCGCACAGGTACCACACGATACTACCCTGTAGGACCACATGTACCCACAACGGCATCGCCTGGGCGCCGCACAGGTACCACACGATACTACTCCTGTAGGACCACATTCCATTGACCACATACCGCACACGTTACTACTCCTGTAGGACCACATTCACCCACAATACCTATTTCTACCGCGAAGCATTTCCTGATTTCAAATTTGTCACGAGAACTAAGGCAACTGATAAAGCTTTAGAGAGAGTGGGCAGGGCTCATTGCTCACAAAAGAGATGTCCGATGCAATGAAGCCAAAACTCCTGGAGTGTAACCCTCCCACAAGTAGGAACAATAACCTGGTAAGGTTTATGGGAATTTTCTTTATACGAAAAGCGTAGGATATGTTATTAAATTACATTTAGTAATTTTTTTTTTTTGTTAATATTGATTTTTCTTAGTTTACTAGCTTATGCCCGCGACTTCGCCCGCGTGTAGTTCGGTAACTGTCCTTCGGGATCATACTACCGGGATAAAAAGTCTATCCTAGATGTTAATCCAGGTTATAAACTATCTATGTGCCAAATTTCATCCAAATCCGTTCAGTAGTTTTCGCGTGAAAGAGTAACAAACATCCATCCATCCATCCTCACAAACTTTCGCATTTATAATATGTAAGATTTTATTTAGGCCGAATGATGATATACAATGCTAACCTCACCGAACAACAACTAGAGTAACTTAATGATCCTGCGCTCAAACCAACAAAAAAAGGTTTATAGTTGTTTCGGATGACCAGGCTTTTTAATTCCTGAGTCGTCCTGGGACAATCTCCCAGTGTGTGTTTGACGTGTGCGCCTTGCTTGCGCTGGTAACACACGCCACCACGCACCCCTGAATGCGTAGGAAGGGCAGGCACGACCCACTTGCTAGGGTCTCGGAGGATAACCGGTGCAACGTAGAGGCGGGGGAGAAATAAAAATCTTCTTTCTTGAGTATTTCTGGTTCCCAAGGTTTCGGCTCCTTTCTTGCTGTTGCCTCTTCGGTGGCGGTACTGCGACTGACGACCCAACCGACACAGAGCCCCTCTTTTATACGGGCCGTGCTTACTGGGTTGAGAACCGTGATTTTAGAGCCGTTTTTTGCTGCATTTTTACTACAGCCGAAACCTTTGGAACCCCCTTTTTATTTATTTTCCAAAAATAATCCTTACATATTATACATTGTTAGATGCGTATTTACATGTACTACCTTATTATATAAACATTTTGGAAGAAATTTACATAAATAAAAATTTCCTAGAACATAAACAGACAAAATTTTAACTTGGACAATTTTCATTATAAACTTTCGACTATATTTCCTAAACTAATAAAGCTATCAACATGAAACCTTTTGTAATTTTGTTTTTAAGCCAAGACCTTTCTTTTAAAACTAATTTCGTTAAAATATCTACACTAATAAAAAATCACATTTTCAAGTTACGTAATTATATGAGATCGAACTTTCTTACTCAAAATTTCCCTTACAAATTATCATAATTCAGTCTTGTGACTATTCTAATAAGAAAACTAACATTAAAAACCTTATAGAAAACTAATTAGAACATATATTGAAATGATAATTAACGAAATAAATCTAATTAGAATTTACATTATAAGACTCTAGTTCGACATAACGAAATGCGCGCACCTACGTACCGCCACTACTTGCACCCTGGTGCCCAGATAGGGTCTCGTCGCCGACATTCTCCCCCTCGTGCGTCGCACCAACCTCCAGACTCGGCGATACTCCCGGCACCAGCAGCACCACTCTCGAACTGGGTCTCCGCAGCACACCTCCTCGCGTCTCGACGTCGACGATTCGCGTACGCCCGTCTGGTCCAGGATACACCTGCAGGATTCTGCCGCGTGGCCAGGTGCATCTTGGTAGGCTGTGGTCGACGATCAGCACGATGTCCCCAACTTGTAGATCTGTGGTGCAGGGTCTTCCCTTGGTTTTCCTCGGCAGTAGTGTAGGTACTCTCGCAGCCAACGTTGCCAAAAGTGGTCGGCAAGTCGCTGCGTGGCTTTCCAGGTGTGTTTGCCCACGAGCTCGCTGTCTTGGAAGCTGCTGATTCTCGCTGCGCTGCAGGATCGCCCAATGAGGAAGTGGTTTGGAGTGAGTGCTTCCTCTTCAGGGTTCTCGGAGAGGTGAGTAAGAGGTCGAGAGTTGACGATGTGTTCGGCCTCTAACAGGAGGGTATGGAGTACCTCCTCTCGTGGATGCTTCTCGTTGAGTGTGGCGTCGAGTGCGGTTTTAATGGATCGCACCAGACGCTCCCATGCACCACCCATGTTTGGTGCACCAGGAGGGATGAACTTCCACTGCACGCCGATCTTCTCCGCTTCTGAGGTGAGGTCTTCTTGCTTCATCTTCAGTTCCATCTCCTCTTCTACTGAGTGTGCCAGTCTGCTTCCTAGGAGGGCTGCTTGCAGTTCCAATCTCGGGATCGACACAGGCTTCAGCGGAGTGACTCTTACTTTTGCCGCTACCAGGCTGACGTGGTAGGTCCCATCTTGACTTTCGGTCCTCCAGTAGACGGTCGCTGCATATGCTGCCTCGCTCGCATCCGTGAACGTGTGCAGCTCCCCCTCGGTGCAATGTGGCGCCAGACATCTTGGAACTTGAAGATCTCGAAGTAACTTCATCTTCTCCAGGTAAGTCTTCCAAACTTCGTACTCCTTTTCTTCTATTTCTTCATCCCAACCGACGCCGCTTCGCCATATACTTTGTAGCAGCTTCTTGCCTTGTATGAGGACTGGTGATGCTAGTCCCAGTGGGTCGAAGGTTGACATGACCGCGCTGGTGACCTCTCTCTTCGTGGGTATCTTGAATCCTTTCGTTATTTCTTCCGGTGTATTCCGGAGATTCGCCCTGAAGCCGATGGAGTCCTTTTCTGTGAACCAGCGTAGTCCCAGGGTCTTCTCTTCCTTCTCACCAAGGTTCACTTCTGTTTTCTCGGTTGCTTCAGTCTTGACACCTTGTAGTAGCTCAGGTTGGTTTGACGCCCATCCCCTGAGTTCGAAGCCCGCCTTCTTGTGTATGAAGTCCACCTGCGTCGTTACTCTCTTGAAGCTTTCTTCTGAATGGAAACTGTGTAAGTAGTCGTCCATGTAGTGGTTCAGCTCGACTGCTCTTGCTGCCTCTGGATATTCTTCCTTGAAGTCCGCTGCATTTCTGTTTTTCACGTAGATTGCTGTGCTCGGAGACGATGTTGCGCCGAAGATGACTGATGTCATCCTATATTCCTTCGGCGTGACGTCACGACGATCCCCGCGCCACAGGAACCTCAGGCTGTCTCTGTCTTCTGGCCTGATGCGAACTTGCAGGAACATTTCCTTGATGTCGGCTGCCACTGCTAGAGGCCCTTGTCGAAACCTCAATAATACTCCGAAGAGAGACTGCAGTAGATCTGGCCCCGGTAGTAGGGCGTCGTTGAGACTTCTTCCTTTTGACTTGGCTGCAGCGTCGAAGACGATCCTTATTTTCTTCTTTAATGGGTGTACTACGGAGAAGTGAGGGAGGTACCATTTCTTCTTGGAATCTTCTATGTTTGGTGCTTCTTCTGCATACTTGCTGTCGATTAGATGCTGGATCTGCTTGTTGTATTCCGCCTTCAATTGAGAGTCTTTGTCGATCTTCTTCTCTATGTTGATCAGCCGGTTTCTGGCAGACGTGTAACTCTCTGGCATTTGTTCCTCTTCATTCTTCCATAGAAGTCCAGCTTCAAATCGCCCATCTTCCAATCTTCTGCAAGTCTTCTCGAGGATGGTGAGTGCTCTTCCTTCTGAGTCGGTAGTGGGTCTCTTCGGTTGTACGCCAAGTGCTTCGATGGCGAAGTGATCCTTGATGGCTTGATGCATCTCTTCTTCTGGTGTACCGATGTGTAGACACGTGTTTAGGAAGTGTACTACTTTAACGCCTCCGATGTCCGACCCGTGGAGCACCCATCCAAGCCCTGTTCGTGAAGCAACTGGTTCTCCTGGTTTCCCTCTTCTTACTTCTTGAGTGACGATCAGCTCCCAATTGTCTTGACCGATGAGCAGCTGTGGTGACTCCCCTTCGTAGTATAGAGAGCCGGCGATCTTCTTTAAATGTTGGCATTCTTCTATACTTTTCTTCTCCAAGAACTGCGGTGCAAGCTTCAGTTCGTCGATTGTTCGAACTCTCTTCAGGATCTTCTTGCTTCCTTGATGAACCCCTTTTACAGTGAGGTCCAGCATCTGTGAGTTCTTCTTCCTTATCAGCCTGCCTCCCACTGTCTCGATGACCAGTTCTTCTTTGTTGCCTTGAGCGCCGACTTCTTCTGCCACCCTTTCATCTAGGAGTGACACTGTTGACCCTTCGTCCATGAGGGCCAATATCTTTTTTGATCCTTTTGACCCGAAGACTTCCACAGGAACTATCTTCAGGTATGCCCTTGCGTTGTTGACTGCATTCACTGATGTTGTGACTGTTGCTACTTCTTGAGGTGCTTCAGTCTTCCTCTCCCCCGAGGCCCTATCTTCTGACTCCACATGCAGCAGGTGATGATGCCACCTCTTGCACTCCTTGCACGATGGTTTCCTGCAGCTTTCTTTTCGATGCTTCCCTTGTAGACACTTGAAGCAGACGCGACTCTTCTTTACTATTGCCCACCGATCTTGTACCGACGCCTTCTGAAACTTCTGACACTCGACGAGGAAGTGTTCACCCTCACATATAGGGCAAGTCTTCTCTTGTTGTCTTGAATCCTTTTCTTTAGTGCCCCTTTCTTTGAAGTCTCTTTCATTCGTAGAATGCGTCGCCTGTCGGAAGGTTCTCTTGAATCCGCTCTTCTCTTCTGAAGTCGCGAAGGCTCCGCACTTGTCTGCTTCTATGTTCAGGAACTTCGACACCATCGTCAGGTCGGAGAACTCGCCTTCTTCTGATGCTGCAGTGAAGTCGTACCACCGGAACTTGAGGATTGTTGGTATCTTCTCGATGATTTGTTTCACCATCTCAGGTGAATGCAGGTACTGAGGCTTCTTCAACCCCTTGATTGCTGCTACGCTGTTGTTGATTTGGCTTGCAAAGACGCATATGTCCCTCGGATTTTCAGATATCTTCGGTAACGCCTTGACCTTGTCCAGTTCGGCCAGCACCAACGCATCTGGTCTTCCATATCTTCTTCTCAGGGCTTGCATCACTTCCAACGGAGAGGCTTCGGAGTATAACAAGCTCTTGATAGCTTCTCTTGCATTGCCCTTCAGTGCTCTTCTTAGTCGAGCCATATTCTGTACGTCGTTGAACATAGGTGCTGTATCTTCATAGACGACCTTGAAGGCTAACCACTCGCTGCTGTTGCCGTCGAAGTAGGGTAGCTCGTGGATGTACTTCGGCTGCGCTACTGGTCCTCCTCGTGTGGTAAAGGCTTCCTTCAACGCTGTTGCCAACGCTTGAATTTCGATCGTAGTCCCTTTGGTTGCGGAGTTCTCTTCAGGCTTCACTTTCTGAGGTTCCGAAGGGTGTTGACCTCGTAGCTCTGGTTGTTCCTTGTTGCCTTCGCCTAATACAGATGACTCGATCCAGTTCTGCACCTGTGCTGTTCTATCTTCCTGGTCTTCATCCACGGAGTCCTCTTCTTCACACTGTGCCAGCTCCAATCTGACACGGGCTAGATTCGCCGCAGCCCGTGCTTGCTTCAGCTCCAGGCGTGCTAACTCTTCTCTGGCTTCCAGCTCGCGTCTTCTGGCCGAGGAACTCGTGGTCTTCGTGGACCTGGCACGACGACTGACCCCCATCGGCCTTAGGGTCGCGGCAGAGTCGCGAACACCCTTGGCCGGGGCATCTTCTGGGGTCTTCTCGGTCGTCTCCTTTCGTGCGGCATCTTCCTTCTTGTTCTTCTCTGATGTCGCCGTGGTTACAGTCGCAACCGTGGTCTCTGTTGCAGTGGTGCCCTCCGTCGTAGTGGTGCCCTCTGTAGTCGCGGTGCCCGAAGAAGTGTTCGAATCTGACGTAATTGTGGTTCCTGATGATGCTGACGCGGACGCTGACGTGACCCATTCTGAACCCGACCTTTCTTCTGTCATGTCCCTATCGGAGGGACGTGACCCGGGACGTGAGGAGGTACCCTTCTGTCTTCTAGTGACCGGCATCTTGAACACAATCTTCTGTCTCTTCTGACTCTTCTGAACTCTTCTTTCTTCTGCAGGGAATCCGGCTCGAAGGACCAACTGTTTCGGATGACCAGGCTTTTTAATTCCTGAGTCGTCCTGGGACAATCTCCCAGTGTGTGTTTGACGTGTGCGCCTTGCTTGCGCTGGTAACACACGCCACCACGCACCCCTGAATGCGTAGGAAGGGCAGGCACGACCCACTTGCTAGGGTCTCGGAGGATAACCGGTGCAACGTAGAGGCGGG
Source organism: Eurois occulta (assembly GCA_950022335.1). Taxonomy (NCBI): domain Eukaryota; kingdom Metazoa; phylum Arthropoda; class Insecta; order Lepidoptera; family Noctuidae; genus Eurois; species Eurois occulta. The sequence continues at coordinate 1,215,382 of OX465487.1, read as the reverse complement.
GGAGAAATAAAAATCTTCTTTCTTGAGTATTTCTGGTTCCCAAGGTTTCGGCTCCTTTCTTGCTGTTGCCTCTTCGGTGGCGGTACTGCGACTGACGACCCAACCGACACAGAGCCCCTCTTTTATACGGGCCGTGCTTACTGGGTTGAGAACCGTGATTTTAGAGCCGTTTTTTGCTGCATTTTTACTACAGCCGAAACCTTTGGAACCCCCTTTTTATTTATTTTCCAAAAATAATCCTTACATATTATACATTGTTAGATGCGTATTTACATGTACTACCTTATTATATAAACATTTTGGAAGAAATTTACATAAATAAAAATTTCCTAGAACATAAACAGACAAAATTTTAACTTGGACAATTTTCATTATAAACTTTCGACTATATTTCCTAAACTAATAAAGCTATCAACATGAAACCTTTTGTAATTTTGTTTTTAAGCCAAGACCTTTCTTTTAAAACTAATTTCGTTAAAATATCTACACTAATAAAAAATCACATTTTCAAGTTACGTAATTATATGAGATCGAACTTTCTTACTCAAAATTTCCCTTACAAATTATCATAATTCAGTCTTGTGACTATTCTAATAAGAAAACTAACATTAAAAACCTTATAGAAAACTAATTAGAACATATATTGAAATGATAATTAACGAAATAAATCTAATTAGAATTTACATTATAAGACTCTAGTTCGACATAACGAAATGCGCGCACCTACGTACCGCCACTACTTGCACCCTGGTGCCCAGATAGGGTCTCGTCGCCGACAATAGTGGTCTGAGGACCGTGCGCCAACGTTCTATTTCCTCACTCATGAACTCGTTTTCTGTCCAGTTCGTGCCACATCTGCACCGCCGGCGACGACCACCAGGCGCTGATCTGGGACATCCAGCAGATGCCGCGCGCCATCGAGGACCCCATCCTGGCCTACACCGCGGCCGAGGGCGAGGTCAACCAGATCCAGTGGGGGGCCACGCAGCCCGATTGGATCGCCATCTGCTACAACAGACACACTGAGATTTTGCGCGTATAAGAATGAATTGTATGCGTAGTGGTTTCTGGGCGATAAGGATTGGATAGGGAGCTGGGTTTTTGGGTTATTAGGTTTTTAAGCATGTATTTTTTTCTGTTTCGTTAGTAGTACGCACCACGACCAATCAAACGATACACAACCAGTTTATGCGGATTTATGGGCATGTTATACTGGAAATCTATAGCTGGATGTGTCGGCGTGTGTACTTTGTTATGTCCTCACCTTTCGGATTGATGCCCATCATATAAAGATGATATGTGAATGAATGCCTAAAAAAAGCGTACTGTCAGATTTTCAGCTTTCTGTGCAGGACTGAGTGTTTAAACTCCAACAGTGCGTTTTTATTTAAGCTTTGAGTGTTACCTAGTGTAATGAAGGTTGTTGATCTATCTTAAAAAATAACTGTTGTGTAACTGATGGTTTCGTCTACTAATTTTTCTATAAATATTTCATTTTAGAACACTGGTATGTGTTCTTGCGCATATGGCCAGTATGATTGACAAAAATATATTAGTAATTATCGTCTGATATGCTAATAATATTTTTTTAATTAACTTTTTTATCACTCCTATGATTATGCCTTTTTCCCATGGAAATAAGCAGAAACAAAATATGGAATGTCAATTTGAAAATAATTCCTGTTGAACTGAGCAGATCAGACTCCTTAAAACTGCTTCAGAGGTCTAACAACTGAAATCCAAAAATCAAGTTCATTCTCTTATACGTAAGCCTTATACCAGAAACCATTATGATCTGATTAACTTAGTGGTTACATCAGTTAGTACCAAAAAGGTACCCTTTAAAATTAAAATTCCTATAGAGGCTTAGCAGGACGTATCCGCCCGAATTCGCATTTTCACGATACTGCATGTCTTTCCGGCTCTAGTGATTTTGAGGCATTAGTGTTTCTGAGCTACAGAAATATGCAGAATAGATCACTGATCGCGCTTATCTAAAATCAAGACTTATATGAAGAGCTTTATTAGCGATAAAGTGTAGAAAATATATATGATTACGACGTGAAGTTGGTCCAAGCCGACTTCACGTCGTAAATGTCACTCCGTAACGGGACAATGCGTGTTCGTGCGGATAGGACGAGCCCATAGGGCGTGCACGTCTACAGCCGCACGCAGAACGCGCACGTTTTGCATGTTCGTGAGCAGGTGTTGCGAGTTGCGGTATATTATTTACTAGTGCTTACATTGACGATTCTTCGTAAATTAATAATATGCGCGTTTATTTGTGATCAGAGGATAAATGTATTGCGAACGATACATGAGAGTTAAGCAAGTCTTTGAACGCGAAAGGATCGTATATTGGGGTAAAGACGCGTTCAGTGCGTGCGTAGATGTGAACATACCCTTACGATTTCGGAATTTAAAACTAACAAGGACATGGGTCTTAGTGGAGACCACAAGAGCCTATAAATTATGAGCATTTTGGAGCCGCATTTGAAGGTCCTCAAAATATGGATTAACAATATAAATAAAAATGTGCAATACTTGCATTACTAACTTTTAAATTGGAAACAACGACATTCGTTTGCCAAAACGACTGTCAAATATAAAGATCGTGAATTATAATACTTAATTGAATGTTATCTGATATCTCTTTATCAAAAGACTGATGGAAAAATTAACTACGTTTTAAAATTTTGAGGTTTCAAAAAATATATTTCCTGAGATTCTTTGCTCGCTTCTGAAACAAAGCGAGCGGTCACGGAAACGCGACGATTTTGTTCGGCGAACGTATTCGCGCTATTGATCGCTTTGGTTAGGACGCGGTCTCAGGAAATAGAAAAAAAAGTATAGCTATAAGATTTTATAATATGCTATCATGTGAATGTAGTAGCTAGGAGGCAATACTGTTATAAAAAGATCTTATTGCTATAAATTGTTCTGAATATAAAGTTAAATGAGTAAACACACTTGTCGATGCTGAGTCAGCTTGCACCCTGCACCTGTCAACGCAATAAAAGGAAATTGAGTCGCTTCATTTTGGTTTCGACGCGACTACACTGCGTTGGACTATTCCCTTTTATTGCATGGTTTGCAAACTCTTTCTGATCGGTTTTAGCCGAGTCCGCATCGACAAGCGTGGTGACTTCTTTACACCGCCACCAGCATTGCTATATTACGGTATGCAAGAACTAACTCCTAGCTACGCTCGTTTTTATTTAGTTCTTACTTGATATTGTAAGCAAGTAAAACTTTATAAAAAATATGTAAAAATAACTTTTTCTAAGTAGTTATAATAAGTCCCGTTTATATCAGTTGCGATTGCAGTATTCCTAAGTTTTCCCCATCGACGTATTTAAAAACGTTGATACGCAAAACGCCCGGCGTATTGTTGAAATACGCGTCTGACTTCTCTATAAAGACAATACGTGGATTAGATTAAGTATAATATACCATAGTGTGTAAACTTGCATTTAAATTGTGATTATTTCAGCAACATTGGCGTACTAACGAAATTGTGGCTCCCTCACCCGGGAGCTCACCTGTGATGTAACAGCTCAGATCCGAGCAGATCAGCATCAGTGAATGAGAAGAACCGAGAATTACAGAGCGCAACCTGTAACGATACAATTTGTAAAAATCACTTGTTTCTGTACTAAATCGAATCTTGGGTTGTTACATTACAGGCACATGCTCCGGTGATAACGCCTTTAAAATGGTGTGAAAGCTTAGACCAAGATAAACTGCCACAAAGCTAAAAGGATATGGACAAAAAAAAACATACTTAAAGTGCTCTTCCGAAGGTGACCGCAACCACAATCCACTGACAATAACAGTCAACAGCGGCACAACTGGATAGACGGCAATGTTGCCACCTATGGAAGCAATTTAATAGAAATTGCCTCGTTGCGTTGTGTTGTTGGAATTTCTCAATATCAGCCACATAGTCTGGATTCGTGGCCGGTTCATGGCCAAAGACTCGCCCCCTATTAAATGGGACTTCAACATAACGCGCGAAACGTAGGTGTACTCTCAGGTAGGTATACCTCTGCCTCTGCCAGTGGCGTCGCTGCGGGCTGGCATAGAGCGATTGGTACTGCTGCTGCGGTTTGCAGTGGCCTCCTTCGGAAGAACACCTTCAGGTATTTAGCTACGCCAGTGTGAGCGAACTGACTAAAACTCTTGTGTTGTCAATCCCGTGTGTGAAGGACTGTTTGTGTATTTATATATTCATTGCATTTTAATCAAACAAGAACATTAAGGTACAGTTTCGAAGGTGCAAACCCCAATGGCAAAGACTCTTATAATTATGTTAAAACGCTTCAGTATCACTATAGTTGTATTGCAGTTTTCAAAGAATTGTATAGAAAAAAAGTTGTGTCGCTGCGATTATTGTGTTTGGGCGTGTTTGCCGCTGCGGTTCGCAGTTGCTTTCGAAATTGTATCATCATTGTATATGTATATTTAAATAATACAATGCATCACTTATTTGTGGTATAAGTGTGCCAATACACTTCTAGCGCCCAATTTGCTGTGCAAATTCAAGCAATTAAGGGCCATTGTAGTATTTTTTTTATAACGTATTCCAAAGTGGTTAACAAAATGATATGGGTTGCAAAATAATAATCTCACTTTTGTTTGAAACTTTTAATAAGAAATCGCATGTTTTCACACCAGAAATTAGTAATTTTTGTACTTGTGTCTAAAGTCGAGGTAAAACATGTATTATTAAAATTGATGTGATTAAAATAAGGACTAGATTTAATACTAATTAATTTATATACAAATAGCTGTAAGGATTCTTATTAAATAAATGATTTAGAAAGTTAAGGCACTTTTACTTATAATTACGTAAATGTTATATGATTGCACACATCACACTTGACAGTTAATTCCTCTGGTCATAATGGCATGGCAGTCAGAGGAATTGGAAGCACACACTATTTAACTATTACTGTCTATTACATAGTCGTAAATTACAAATTATTATTTTTAGTCTAGCCTAGATTTTCAACTCTCGTCGTTCATCCTGGAGTTGAGAATCCAACAACGCATCCTAGCGCGTAAAAAATCGCGACCGGTTGGTTTTCCAAGTTTCGGCGCTAAGCCGAGCATTGAAAATACAGTGCACGTAAAAAAGCGCTCGTAAGATCATAAGCTTACAACAACTACAAAATGCAATTACTTGTATGAAACCTACTCTGTGTTACTATAAACAACTATCTAGGTAAGCAAACAGCCCTTATCCCGATTTTTGTCCAAAAGAGAATTCTTGGTAGACCTTCAACAGAGACTCGGGCGTTCTTGGCTTAAAATCCTTCAGAACATGTTCAAAATGCTCCATGGTTACTTCTTTGCAGTCCAGGTCTTTCTCTAAAGCTCTCAAAGCAGCTTCATGGCAAAGAGCGTGTAGCTCAGCTCCGGAGAACCCTTCCGTCCTTGTTGCCAAGTTATGGGAGTTCACATCATCACATATGCTCATTTTGCTTAGTTTCAACTCTATTATCTGCAATCTGGTCTCGAAATCTGGTAGTGGGACATAGATCAGGCGGTCTAACCGACCCGGTCTTAGTAAAGCTCTGTCCATTCTGTCTGGGCGGTTGGTTGCCGCCAAAATAGTTACAGAATTTAATGGTACTACTCCATCTAGCTCAGTCAGAAGTTGAGCTAGTACTCTCTCATGCACCCCTTGCTCTCCCGCCCCTCTCTCCCCGCCGATGGCATCCATTTCATCAAAGAATATGATAGAAGGCGCGACCTGACGCGCTTTCGTGAACAAGTCCCTAACAGCTCGCTCAGATTCGCCGACCCATTTCGAAAATAACTCCGGGCCTTTTATGGAGAGGAAGTTGAGACCACTTTCGGTTGCTAGAGCTTTGGCTATCATGGTTTTGGAACATCCTGGCGGTCCGTAGAGAAGGACGCCTCCCGGAGGACTGACTCCAAGTCGTTGGAAGCTCTCAGCATGTTTCAAAGGCCATTCTACAGCTTGACGCAATTTCATCTTCAAGTCATCCTGCCCTCCTATATCCGTCCACCTTACGTTGGGTATTTCAATCAGTAACTCCCTCATGGCACTCGGTCTGACTATCGTCAGCGCAGCAATCAGATCATCTCGCTCTATACAGTCACTGGATCGCTTTATACATTTCATGGTAGCCTGCGAGCACAGATTGACCAAATCCGCGGCGACATAGCCATGGGCCAAGTCCGAGATATTTTCTATGTCTTCTGAAGATATTTTATTTGGCAGGTTCTTGAGCAAACTGTATACAATCTCTTTTCTTCTTATTCTATCTGGCACAGGGATCTCTATTTCCTTATCTAGCCTTCCAAAACGTCTTAGCATTGGGTCTATGTTTTCTGGCTTTCTTGTGGTTGCTAATACAAAAACCCTGCTTTCTTCTGCATGTAAACTGTCCAGCATGTTCACAAATGCTGAAGTTATTCTTCTTTCTTGTTCTGTACTGCTAGAAGATCTTCTTGGACATATAGTTTCGATTTCATCAACCAGGATAATGCTTGGTTGGTTTTGGATAGCTTTTTCAAATAATCCTCTCATGGTACCTTCAGTTTCACCAAAGTACTTGCTGAAGATGGCTGGGCCGTTGATATCTATGTGGAAGCAGTTGAGATTTTCGACTAAGTACTTGCAAATTGCTGTCTTCCCTATTCCTGAATGTCCATAAAGAAGCAAACCCCTAGTAGGTTGAAAATTTGCAGTCAGACCACCTGTGTTGAATGATATCTTGATAAATGTCTGTATTTCTTCTAAAATATCATCAACACCACCCAGAACCTGTGGCTTTTTCTTAGTTTTAGCAACTACTTCTTTCTCCATAGTCCAAATACTATTTTCACTTAGAACATACCAGCCTGTATGATCTAATTTCTCAGATTTAATGTCAAGTACCTCAATTTCTAATTTCCTACCAAAGTAATAGTAAACTAGAATGCTACCAATACAAATAAAATTGTTGTAAAAATGGTGTTGTAAGATGTCACATATGTCAGATTTTGTTTTATGGTTCTTGATCCCGATTGTGAGACGAGATGCCTTGGGTACTTCCTCCTTGATCACAGAGACTGTCACCTTTTTGTTGTCATTACTCCACTCCCTGGATAGTTCTAGAAAGAAAAGTAAGATTGATTTAAAAAGGAAAAATGGTTTCATAGAAGACATCAAATGAAGATGAGACAGGTTACCTGACTTTCATAAATTACAGCTTACAAACCACTTGATTTTATATAGTTTTCAGTTACGAGTTTTGAAGAAGAAGAAACAGCAATAGACTACATAACCAAAAAAAAAAAATAGAAATGGTTCTATTATGTGTTGTATTGTATAATAATGTAAATAGTGACTGTATTTCCACTTACCAGCTGCCGGTATTATAACAGCGGCCGGCGCAGACGCCTTGGACGGCCAAAATCGCTTCACCATCATCGGAGCGCCGTCTCTACTCAACTGAAGGGGACACCCTATCACCGCCCCTATAAGCGACCCAGCCGATGGGTGCACGAGCACAGCGTCCCGCGGAACTCCCTCAGGTGCCGCCCCCACCCTCTGCAGCCAAGTAAACAGCTTCCCATCTTCAACGTAAGGACATTTCACCTGATCTTTCCCGCAACTCAGTTCGACGTGAATATTTTTATCGTTTGAAGTTATAGTGCAGCCGCATCGGTCGCAGTCCACCCATAAAGTTTTCTTTGGTCCTTTTGGTGCCATGTTTCCCTTTTCTAGATAAAAATAATGCCTTGTTGTTTTAAACTAAGTTTATTTTGATCACACCAGACCAAAAGTGAGGTTACTAATCTAGTGACAGTGACAGTTGAATGACAACAGTGAAGTTTGAACTGTGAATACTATGATTGATCAACGAAACGGAACGAACATACGCGTTTTGTTTCCTGAATTTCAACGTGGAATACTAATGCTTCAATAATTCATTTCTACAAATTAAAAGTAGCCAAAATCATCTTGAAATAATACCAGAATGGTTTGCCCACAAGCTTCTATTTCAAGATATTATGCTGCAACAGCGAGGACGGATATTGAACGATTCATCCAATGTCAAACTGAACTGACATTATTATAGAAAAATTGCGTTTGCTTTTACTGTGATTCATATTTCATTTCCTTTTTAAACCAAAACATTTAATTTATTCAACCCCAAATGCTCTTAATTTATTTAAGTGAAACAGTTGTCAGCATTAGGCAGCTGCTGAGTGGTGTAAATTAGGTTTACTGTCCATTTATTGTTAAGAATCTTGTAAGATGACTCTCGCAGAGTTCTTCAGTTGTTCCCTCCTTGCCTTCGGTACTCCGTTGGTCATGTTTGCGTTCACAGTGGCCAACGACCCTGTGCGCATCATCATCATGATAGCAGCAGCATTTGCTTGGCTCCTATCGTTTCTATTATCATCTATTGTGTGGTTTGCAGTGGTGCCGTTACGAACCCATTTAGCGTTTGGGATGGTCTTTGCTATCATATTCCAGGTTAGTGACCGATATTAATTCATTTATAATGAAGTCACCCTATTCTATTATAAACTTGTAACATCTGCCTCAATTATAGTGAAACCTAAGTTGTACCTCTTTTGTGAATTGTACTTATAGTTACTTGGTTATCGCATGTTGTGGTGTCACTACTATAGTATATACACATGTATTGTCTTTCTACTGGAATGCTCTCAATCTAGTTGTCTAAATGACAAACAAAAATTAGTATACAATAGTTGTAGTAGTATTTCTTCTATAACTTTTTGTTGTTTAATACAAACTGATAAAAAATATCATCATTTAATTTCAGGAAATTGTCCGGTATGGCATGTATGTGTTACTACGGAAGACAGAGGCGGGACTGAAAGAGATATCAGAGAACCACAACATAGGCAGCAATAAGCTAGAGATGGCTTATGTATCAGGATTGGGCTTTGGAACTATGAGTGGAGCCTTTGCCCTAATAAATGTATTGGCTGATTCGGTAAGTATTTGAATTTAGTTGCTGTTGCATTGGCACACTTTCCTCAGTGGTATCTTATTGATTAGATAACGCCCTTGAAACTTGCAAAGTATAGCCCTCCCCATGAATGGTCAAAAAAGGGGAATACCACCAATCAGTATCCCCATGCCTGGCATTCACATTGGTAGTTTTATGATTGCAATAGACCAAGAAATTAATTTTTAAAAGAGTATAACATTATCTACTTCAAAAGACCAAAATCTAACTGGCTTGAGAAGTAAATTGCAAAATGTGCAAAATTATTTCTTTAACAACATTGGTGTAACAGGAAAACTGAAACAAATACCTATAATTTAAACAATACCCACTTTATTGGTTGAACTGTACCATTATCATGCTATAAATAGTAGTGAGATGGATAACAAAACTTGATATAAAAGCAGGAACATTAATGATAACTTGATAACCTAACCTTTTAACAGTTTTCTTTTATAATTTTCTCTTCTTCCTTTCACAGGTTGGTCCGGGTACCTTAGGGCTCCACACTGGGACAGAGTACTTCTTTGTGACAAGTGCATCCATGACACTCTGCATGATACTACTCAACACATTCTGGAGCGTCATCTTCTTTAGTGGATTTGACGACAAAAACTACATCAAAGTGGGATGGGTCATAGTATCACATTTCTTTGTATCTGGACTCAGTTTGTTAAATAGTCAAGAATTGTATGCAGCGACAATCTTGCCGTCATATATTGTTTTAGGTATCACAGCTTACATCGCATTCAGAACAGCTGGTGGCTCAACTAGGAGCTTAATTCAAAGTATTGCCTCTAGATCATAGAATTAAATTGTTGATTTGGAATAAATCTCGAAGAATTTATTAGATTTTGTGCTGACGTTTCTCAATGCAATACAGGGATTGCTTTCTTTGACAGGTGCATTTAGAATATTATTTGGCTTCATAAGCGCAATAGCGATCAGGACGTAAAATTATAGGATGCCTAGACAACTTGTTCTTCTCACTTCATAAAGTTATAACAGATTCCTTTTCTAGTTAGGTCAAATGATTTCAAGTTATACCAGTGTAGCTAGAAAAATGTCAAATTAGAGATGTTCTAGAAGTTTGTACAGACAAATAGCTAGATATAAATAGGTCACACTTCAGTTTTTTTGACATAGACATGTACAGAGCAATTATTGTTATGTGAAATTCTTGGATTTTCGAGTTTTAGTGAAGAATGTTTGTAACGCTTGTGTACCGATTATTTGTATATTAATTATTTGATTTGAATTGTATGATTTTCATGAAATTTGCATTGTTTTTGATGGTCAATACATTTGATTTTTTTAAGTTATAGACTGCATAGAGTTAAAAGTGTAGGTAATTAATTCACACACACTGGTTTGTATAATTTTTATTCCATGCTGCTCTCCCAGATGAATAACTACAAGTTAAGTAACTACAAGATGATTGTAATCTATGAATTGAGATGTACCAATTGGCAAGAACTTGTGAGCTTCAAAACTGAAGTCCAGCTTGTGTTCTCGAAAGTACAATATGGATTTGTTGCTTGTCTTGGAAGATGCAGGCTGATGATAAGACAATCACACGAAACTTAGTTTAATCGGCATCGAGCGAGATCTACAATATCAATTCTAAGGCTCCTTCCTCTCCATGCAAGTTTTAGCGTAGGTTTGCCCTAAGAAGTTTTAAATCAATACATACTATGATGATTGTAAAATAGTGTTATTTCTTGTTATTAAAGCTCACAAAATAAATACCAACCTAATTAACTAACTAACGTAATGAAAAAGTTACTGTAACATAGTTTAAAATTGCAGATAAAAAACTACTCATAAAATATTAAAACTGAATTAAGTTTATGATTACAACAATAATATCATTTCATCATTTATAATTTATTACAATGATTTATTATTCTAAGTAAGAACAATCATTCCTTACCTTAGTCTATTAATAATTGGAAGGAGAATGTGTTACAATAACTAACTGTTATAGCGCAGTATTTATATATAAATAAAAAAGTTTTTTACAAATAAAAATTATGACAGAATACTCATGTTTTTTACTGTGGACATATAAAGGTAGTATATTAATCCTATTAGAGTTCTACAAAACTAGCAACCAGTGGTCTACATTAGCTTGGATGTTATAGGGAGAGGTTTTGCCCAGCAGTGAGATGATACGTGGCTCGCGGCTGGCGCTTTCAGAGCACTCACCTGTAATGGGACAAGTCTATTCCCAAACCACTGTAACTCCTGAAAGCCAGAATCAACAGTGGCGACCACCAGAAAAGCGCCGAGACATTGAAGCTCGACGAAGTCCCAGAGAAACAATTTAACTGTCTTGGACCCCGCAACGAAATAAATCCGAAAAGTTTTGACCTCAATCAAATAAAGTATAGCGGAGGAGTAGGAAAACCATAATTTCCTCCTTATCAGCAGGAGACAGAACGAAACGAGAGGCCAATAGGCACAAAGGGGCGTTTACAACTGGGATAAGCCCAGTTGCCTAGCACCATGGATAAAATAATATCATTAATGGGTCCTAAATTGTGAGCTGTTATATTCGATTCCAGCTCACAACTTGGGACCCTTATAACAACGTGCCATTGTGTGCGAGCCTGATTGGATTTCTCATCAGCAAAAATGGCGTACACTTCCATATAAACTTTCCTCCAAAAACCCCTGAGTGAGTGAACTAAGTAATGAATTCAATGTTTTATTGACCTTGAACTTATGTACCTACTACTGCACCTGGTCCATAAGTTCAAGGTCGCTCGCGCTCAGCGAGCTATGGAATGGGGCAGACTATGCTTGGAGTCTGAGGGATCGTTTCCGGAACAAGGTGATCAGATAGAGAACAAAAGTCGATAAAGCTGAAGTGGCAACGGGCCGGCCATATTACCCGTAGAACAGACGTATGTTGGGGTAGACGTGTTCTTGAGTGGAGACCGCGAATCGGCGGCAAGCGTAAAGTGGGACGACGATCTCCGTAGGGTGGCTTGTAGCAACTAGACGAGAGTCAACAATGTTCGTCGACGACGAGTCAACCAGTTCAGTTGCGTGCAATTGAAGAGGCCTATGTCCAGCAGTGGACTGCTGTCGGCTGGTGATGAGTCATCAGAAGTTTAAAGTAAAAAGGAAACTTGGTCTTTTCAACAGTATAGTTTTATTCTTCTAGTTGTACACAACTTTATATAACCGCATAACCCATATTATGTGAGTACTATGTAATAGAAAGCTATCATTCGCTGGAAACATACGTCTTTTTTTGACTTGAATGTGCCCTGGCGGTTAAGTGTATGTCATGCTCACTCAAATGTCTCGCTGATGGTGGCGCGTGTGTCGGATCATTTAGTTCCCTTCAAAATGGTTGAGTTGAATGGTGCTGATACATGCGTCATGTTCGTGAACGGGCGCTGTCAGTTGTGACTGGTCATCTCTTGGTTGCCACGGCTTATTTGAATTAATTATTTTATTTTTGAATTGTTCTTTTCTTTGTTTTTACTATGGACACTTTTAACGTGCACATCTTGCTACATCGCTCTCACATGAATGATGTAACCAAGGTTTTGTAAAAATATTCGGATTTAGAGAAGAACGGGCAAGAAACTCCATGGACACTCTGTCCATGGAGTTTCTTGCCCGTTCTTCTCCATAGAGATCTACATTAGGGAATGGGCAACTTCAGTACTTTCACAGTTTTTATGCCTTGTGACTGGGACGGTAGCTACATTTCATTGTTGTCTTTGTTTCGACAATTCAAAAGTGCCTGTAACTGGCCTACTTGAAATAAATGCTTTGATTTTGACAAATTACAACGCGATTTGACTAGGTAAACAGCGACAGTGGTTAGCAGGGTATCAGCTGGATAGAAGGGCTGGCTAGAACCTGCGGCAGCATGAAGGACCAATCTAGGCACTCTTGTATATTGGGCAGGTGTCAACAACTCCATGTCTATAGCCCATATTTTGGATACAAATCAATCATTTGATGTGCCCCAGCTCCTCGAGAAAGGCCAGCAATGCGTTGGAGTAGATCTGATGGAGAGTAACTAGGTACTCTTTGGCAAGTATTTGTAAGGCTGGCATGTGTACAGCGGTGATGCGGAATCATTTGTTCATGCAATTTTAGCCCATTACGGCCCATGGTTAATTCAAACCCCTCCACTTCACATTATCTTCGTGTTTTGTATTGTGTCATCTTCATCTTTATATGCAGCGACAGCAGTGACCTCCAGTTTTGCCAAGGGATATTGTATTACCCAGTAGGATTGTGGATGTTGAAATCAAAGCAAGGGTTAGTTATTCATATTAGGCTAACATCAGCATTTTTTGCATATCAAGAATGCTCACCCGAAGCCACTTCTTAGTGTTTCAACTGGGGAGAAGAATCGGTCAGATAGGCATTCGCTTCATATAAAACTGCATCCAATTATATTGGAAGCCGACCCCAAAATAGCCAGAAATTGCTAGGCAGACATTGATGATCTTCTTCCACAACCACCCAATATAAAATCTGATCACATTTTGAAAAGATATGCTTCAAATCTTATTCCTGGCTCTCTTCAGCCAGCTCCTGCAGCAAGGAGTCCACAGTCCACACTGTGTCAGCTGAGTCCATTTCCTCTTGGGGTATGTAAGAGTTCAGTACTTCTAGCACTGCCTCGATGCTGTCCGCAGTACCAGATATACCTCCGCCCACTTCTGAGAGGGCATTCACCGTTTCTGTGTCCTTGTGATCAGACCTGTAAAACGAATATTGATTACAGAACTTGAGTATCATAAAAAACGAAGATTTTAGAAAAAAGGAATGTTAAAGAAAGATTATTGCTGTAGATGTGTGGGAGAAATAGACACCCCCGGAAATTAATTGAGATAAAGACAGCAGGTTAATGACAAGGATTACTTAAGACATAGAATGGTCGAAAATTGACAATATAACAGTAAAAACTTTGAATAAAGATGCTAACTTACACTGAAGGCATAGTTATTTCCTTCTCCAATATATCTTGTAGGTCATCTAGATCTGGTATTGTTGGTATATCATCACTAGAGTCTGGTGACTTCTGGGGTATCATGAATTCCCTGAAAATAGCAATAATTGTAAGATAAAAACTGTGTTTCAAACACCTTTCACTTAAAAATTCCTTTCCGCACACCAATTCACTTAATTAATCAGATTTTTCTTACTACTATCAAAATGGTTGATCATAGGATTTCAGACAAAAATCTGAATTCAGAAAAAAAGAGCATTTACTTGGCTTCGATGTGATTGCCTTCAGCCCAAACGCCCACTTTCTTTGGCTCAGGCACACTTGTATTTATTTCATTCATTTTGGAAGACGTTATAACAAAACAAGATTTCAACTAGTACGTCAACGGAGAAGGCATTCCTTCCTGTTTTCGTTCTATTGATTTTTGTTTACATTTTTTACAAACATTTAATACGTCAAATAGGTACGTCAATGTCAAGCAGTTTATCAAGATTCAAGTACTTATGTGTTTTGTTTTTATTTATGTCTCTTTTTAACCGACTTCTTTAATGTATTTTCAAACTATTCTAGGGGTGTGCTGTTTCGGACTAAATGGGGTGATAGACGCTTAAGCTATACAATTGCCTACTTTTTCTTCTGGAATCGATGACTCAGATTTTGTCCGACCAGCACTTATGTAGCAACCTGGACAGCTCTGACGTTTGTTTCATTCAGGCGCGGTCCCAGGGGGGGGGGGGAAGGTCACAGGGGTCAACCCCCCCCAAAATCATACACCCCAAATTGACAAACCTTAAAATACTTTTTTTCGAATATAAATTATTAACTTCCTACTTATCGATAAAAGCTATTCGAGCTCGCATCGCTCGCTAATGCATCCTGCCCTTTTGAGTTACTTTTATTCTCATCTGTTGGGAAGCGCACCCAACATACACGCAGACGGCACGCGCAGGCGGCGTGATTGTTGGGAATCACAACCAACATACACGCAGACGGCACGCGCAGGCGACGTGACCGACCTACGCGTCACCGGCATCGCCAAGCGAGCGGAGGTGTGGCGTGGGGAACCGGCCAGAACGGCGGACACTCGCCTTCTTCAGAACCCACCACGACGGACGATACTCACGAACTTTCAATAGTTTTTATGTTTGTCCGGGACAGTTATAATGTTGAAAGTTTAAAACAGCAATAAACCGAAGCCTATTAATTTTTATACAGTCCACTTTTATTTATTCCCAACGAGCAAGTCGAACATTGGTCCTTCTAGGATCTCGCCGGTTTTTTTTTCAAAAAGTAACTGTCTTGGAAGAAAACTTCAAACTCGAAGCTCTTGCACACGCCCATCAGAGAAGAAGTTATCTAAAGGTCGGCCGGGCAACGGACTTTGGACCCGTCGAAAAATCGAGTCATCGTCACGGACAAGGAGGAATTTGCAGCATCATCGGATATCCTATGGGTCGTATAGACGTTTGGTGAGTTTGTTCCAATTTGTCCCTTATATCTGTTCCTATTCTTTATCATATTTCATGTTCAAATAGCAATGATTGAGTGACGGCTTTCAATTACCTTCATTGCCTTGCATTTCGTAAAACCCTACTATTCTGCTTATAAAGCTATTAGATCAGAGGCGTATTTAAAGATTTGGCGCCCCGGGCCAGTTTGCTTTGCCGCCCCATTCATTTAAGAAAAAAAACCTGATATTGGTGTGAACTAAAAAATGCAAAAAAATCTTAAAAGTGAACCATTTATTCACTATAATATAGGTACTTAAATATTTAAAAAAAATTCTGTGTACAAATTGGTTGACAAAATCGTCAATGACGCTGTCATAACTTATAGCGTTTGTCAACTCAGCTTCTATATTCAGATAAGCTAAGCTGTTGAGGCGTTCCTCGCTTATAGTGGAACGTAAATAATTCTTTATCCTTTTGAGTACAGAAAACGAACGTTCTGCACTGCAATACGTCACTGTGGTGCAAAGAAAAATGCGTAATGCAATCTCTACATAATGGGAAAGCTTCTTTTAAGTCCTTATTAACCGACTTCCAAGAAAAGGAGGTTATCAATACGTCGGAATTTATTTTTTGTGTAGTATGTTCAGCGATATCTTCGCCAATTCTGAACCGATTCTCTCAGCGATATCTGATGCTGATCTTCAGAGATAAGCATATATAAGATGTCTATATAAAGGCTAATTGAATTGAATTGAATATTTCGTTAATTTGATGCGCTAACTTGAAACGAAATAAGTGAGTGAGGTCACGACTTTTGTCACCCGCGCCGCGCTGTGTGCTCCGGTCTTTGAAAATATTGGTACCTACCACGATAGATGGCGTTGACAAAAGTCAGGCTATAGCTATAGGCATTGCCGCGTGCCGCGTATCATCTTCCTGCCCTTGTCCCATGTTATTTGGGGTCGGCGCAACACGTCTTCCTCCTCCATTCTCCTTTGTCAACCGTCACGCTATCATTTACTTCTATATCTTTCGTATCATTCACACAATCCATCCATCGTTTCTTTGGTCTTCCTCTCCCTCTCCATCCATCAACGTTTATATTGATCACTCTTTTAGTCACATGCGATTCGTCCCTCATCATCACATGTCCATACCAAGACAGTCGACTCCTTTTCAACTTTTCTGTAACTGGCGCAACTTTTAAACTTCCTCTATTAATATACTCGTAAGGAACGAGTATATTAATAGAGGAAGTTTAAAACTTTATCCATTCTTGTCACACCACACTTCCACCTCAACATTCTCATCTCCGCTACATGCAATCTTTTTTATCCATCTTCTTCACAGCCCAGCATTACGATCCATACAGTACGACGGGTCTATAATCACGGACTTGTATATTTTCCCCTTTAACTTGAGGGGCATCCGTGGGTCGCAAGTTGTTCCAGTGACCTGTCGCCATTTCATCCATCCTGAGTTGATCGGCGTCTCGGTCTACTTCGCCATCCCCTTGGACAAGCGACCCGAGGTACCGAAAATCGGAACAGATCGGTATGGGCGTTCCGGCAAGAGTTATGGGCACAGGACTGGAGAGACCGCCGAAATCACAGAATAGGTATTCTGTTTTGGTCCTACTGACTTTCAGGCCAACATTCTCCAGTCTTTGCCACCACACCTCCAATCTGCTCTGGACCTCTAGGCCACTCTCGGCAACCAACACAATTTCGTCGGCAAACAGCATACACCAGGGAGCCTCTTCCTGGATGACCGACGTAAGTGCGTCCATTATCACCAGGAAGAGGTAAGGGCTTAGAGCCGACCCTTGGTGCAAGCCAACAGCCAAATTGAAGCTGCCGGTAGTGCCCGCTGTAGACCGCACTTGGGTACTACATCTACTGTACATCGGTCGGATCAACTGCACATACTTCCCAGGCATATCTTTCTCTTTCAGGGCCCACCACAAAACTTCACGAGGTACCCGGTCGTATGCCTTTTCGAGATCGACGAACACCATGTGCAAGTTTTTGTGCGCACTTCTGTATTTCTCGCACAGCTGGCGGATGGCAAAAATGGCATGGCATCCGTCGTTCCCCGACCAGGCATAAACCCGAATTAATTTCGTGAAATTTCACTCTCTTCTCTCAGTCGTCTTTCAATAACTTTCTCCCAAACTTTCATATTATGCGCCATTAGCTTTATTCCTCTATAGTTATTACACTCCAACACATCACCTTTATTTTTAAAGATGGGCACCAGCGAACTGTTGCACCATTCGTCAGGTATGGCTTCTTCCAGTAACAAATTATTGAAAAATAAAGCTAACCACGTCCATCCATCCACCCGTAATAGCTTCCACACTTCAACTGGTATACCGTCAGGTCCTAACGCTTTACCATTTTTCATTCCATTTACTGCTACTCTCACTTCATCCATACTACTCTTTCTCACTAACCCCTCATTCACTGGTTTATTGTCCAGCACACCGTTCCAATCATTCTCCTCCCTCATTCATCAGTTTTTCAAAGTACCCCTTCCATCTATCCTTAATTTCCTCATCATTCGAAAGAACCAACCGCCGCGTGCCGCGTAGTAATTGTATTCTTAGAGGATTCGTCAGCCGAAAGGGCGGGGACATCGTGCGATCGTGGTGACACAGCGAGTGGAGGGGGCAACATATAAGCGGTGCACTCTCAGAGCACGGACACTTTTGCTCGGGAGCTCGGAAGTGATGGACGTTATCGTGAACTATAGTTGTTATTATTTCTGTATCTAACGGTTTTTGTGATTGTGTTGATTTTGTGATTTGTTAAAAATAAATAGTTGTAGGTTGTATTGCTTATTCTTTTTAAAAAATTAAATGAGCTTCTGTTCTATAAGATCAGAAGTTGGGATAAGTTTAACAATACACGCGACTTTGATCGTTCGCTATCTATTTTTTATTTTTTGTTTTACTGTGGAAGTTTTAAAAATAATTTTGTAGTTTCGTTTTAAAGTGATTCCAACCACGTGTTGTGTTTGAAGCCGTGTGTTGATTATTTTATCGGTTTTTAGTGCTTGTGCGTTTTTAGGTTAACGCCCACGTGTTTGTTTTGGTTTACGTTTTTAGTTAATCAACGTAGTGTGCTAACTGCTATTTAATCATGTCGAGACCGTTGTCGTGAAATACGTAGCAGATCCTCTAGGCGTCGTCGCGATAGATCAGCTAGTATCGAAAGTCAGCGTAGGCGCCGTGATTGTTCTTATGGGCGTCGGGACAGCCCTCGCCGCAACCCTTTAAATGAAGTGCTTGATCGCTTGAACGCGGTTGGTTCCAAGCGCGATACAGGCGTCTCCAATGTCGGCGCACCCGTGCACGAGAAGCTACACGCCGGTGCCAGTATCAGCGGCAACCGAGGAACCTGTTGCCAATATGGAAACACGTGCTATGGGGACCGCCGCCTTCGAGGCATCGCGTGAGGTTGACGCTGCGGACAGGATTGTGGGTGCACTTTCATCCCTGATTCAAGTAAGATCGAACCACTATTATATTTCGAATTTTGGTCCCAGTGTACATGACTTTGACGTATGGTGCGCTGAAGTAGATAAGGGGTGCGAATTAAGCCACTGGGGCGATTGGGAATGCCTGGGACGCATTGATGGCTGTTTACGTGGTGTTGCTATAACGTGGCTCAACGATTGGGTGACCAATGACCGAAGGTAGACTTTTAAAGTTGTTAGAATTTTAAAGCTGAATTTCGGTCATTGTGTCCGCGTGAAGTTAGTGAGGAGCTCGTGGCTAAAGAGGAGCTCGTGGCTAAAGAGGAGTTCGTGGCTAAATAAGAACAGCCGCTCGGGTCGATCTTTAGGTTAAGCCGTGCTTACCTAGGTTGGTCCGTGGATGGGTGACCACCCATTACATACCGAGTTTACTCCGTGCCTCGGTAAGGATGGTAAGCCATTGGTCCCGGCTGTCATTTGTAGCTGTTTGACAGTCGTTACAGGTAGACAGTGACCCGAAAGTCTGACAACCAGTCTTACCAAGGGGTATCGTATTACCTAGCGCTAACTGGGTTGTGGAGGTCAAATAGGCAGTCGCTCCATGTAAAATACTTGTATTCAGCTGCGTCCGGTTAGACTGGAAGCCGACCCCAACATAGTTGGGAAAAGGCTAGGCAGATGACGTGTCCGCGTGAAGTTGATATGGCCACTGTGTTGTACGACGTGATGAGTACGAATTCAAACAAATTCACCACGTATGCAGAATATGCCCAAAAGTCCTTGTTGCGGTTGATTATCGTCAAGGGGCTTCTATGTTCTATGTTAGGGATTTTGGTTTCCGCACTTAGTCCTTAAAGTGGACCATTGTGCGTGAGCCTTGGTGGCCGTTACTCCAACCAGCTCACCTTCCTCCAGAAGCAGATCAGACTTCCCGGTCTTCTCAGGGCATCCGCAAGAGATCCTGGCGTTCCAAGGGTCTCCTCGCGTATCTGGGTGACGCCAGTACACTCAAGGAGTACGTGCGCTATCGCTTCCTCAAGGTCCACCACTTCTCCGCTTGTGTTTGAGTGTGATCCTTTAGCCAACTTCTGAGCTGCTTGAAGGATATGGGGACAATGGGTTCGGGTCCGAAAGCTTTTGTGCTGGATCCTCTTCTGGCGAGTTCGTCAGCTGCATCGTTTCCAAGCGATCCACTGTGTCCTTTGATCCATTGTAATGTCACCGTGTTGCGGTTTAGTACCGTAACTCGTTCTAGGGCATTATGGCATTCTAATATTAGTCTCGACGTGATCTGATTTCTCTTTAAGGATTGGAGGACTGAGGCACTGTCTGAAAGTATACGGATGTGAGTATCCGTAACTTCCCTGGCCTCTATGGCGTGTGCCGCTTGGATAATGCCTACGCACTCTGCTTGATATACAGAGTTGAGCATTCCCAGGGGTCTGGATATTTTGATGTTTAGATCGTCGGAGAAAACTCCGACACCTGTTCCATCGTCGGTTTTCGATCCATCAGTGTAGATCCTTAGCTCTTTTGGGCCTGAGTAGTCACACATCTCCGCTGTGAGCTCTATGTTGTAGTGCTTTTGGAAGCAGTGGGTCTTCAGGGTTCTGTCGCAGGGTGATGCCATCATGGGCTGTTGTTTGATTGCGTCGTCTTTTATGCGCGTATGTTTGATTCTGGAATCCTTACTTAGGGTGCCGGATATTTCGAGCCTGAAGGTCGCTAGGGCCGCCTCCTCTCTTACGACGAGGTGTAGAGGTGGTAACCCCAGCATTACCTGTAACGCGGCAGTGGGTGATGTTCTCATGCTGCCGGTGATTGCTACACAGGCAAATCTTTGTACCTTCTCGAGGTCCTTCTGGGCTATGCTCAGATTGGTCCTGGGCCACCAAACTATGGAGCCATATGTAATGATTGGTCGGATGACGGTGGTGTATAGCCAGTAGGTGATTTTGGGGCTTAGGCCCCAATTCCTGCCAAGCAATCTTTTGCATTGCCATAGGGCTATGCTGGCTTTTGTTGTGTTGTAATCAGTATGTTTTGCCCAGTTCAGCTGTTTGTCCAAATAAATACCCAGGTATTTCAGTATTTGGTTTCAGTCGACAGGCTTAGGGTGGTCTCAAAGAAACGTGGCAATTGTAGGTTTGCCAACTTCCTTTTCTTTGTGAAAAGGACGAGTTCGGTTTTGGTGGGGTTCACTGCTAGTTTGTACTCCTTGCACCAGTCTTCCACCACCTTCAAGGCTTGGCGCATAAGGTTACATAGTGTGTTTTCATGTGTGCCATTTATTATTATGGTTATGTCATCTGCGTAGCCCACCGTGTAGTAGCCTCTGTCATTCAGACGTTTGATAAGGCTGTCCACCACGAGGTTCCATAGGAGTGGTGAGAGGACGCCCCCTTGAGGGCAGCCTTTCGCCACGATGGCTCTAGTGGTATCGTTCACCGTAACCTGTACGGCCCTGAGTCTTAGCATATTTGTGATCCATCCTCGCAGGGTCGAGTCCACACCGTGATTCTCGAGGGCTGCGTTGATGCTATGGAAAATAGTTTTGTCAAAAGCCCCTTCTATGTCAATAAAAACAGCTAGTGAGGAGCACTTGTGGTCTACTGCACATTCGATCTTGGAGATCACACTGTGTAGTGCGGATTCTGTTGATTTTCCTGTGGAGTAGGCGTGTTGGTTCTTGTGTAGTGGTAGCTCCCGAAGAGGTCCGTCCCGGATGTGTCGGTCACAGAGTCTCTCGAGGGTTTTCAGGAGGAATGATGTCAGGCTTATTGGTCAAGGGGCTTTCCGATGAACTGAAAGCCGCCATAGTGATTTGTGACATTTCTGATCACCAAGTTAAAGCCGCGACAACCAACGCTAAACTACAGTCAAAAGGTCTGGTAGAGACCGTGGAGACGTGTGGGACTCTGCGTTCTTGAGGAACGTACTATAACAAACAGGGGTTTGTTGGAGGGCATAAATGTTTCCCATAGGCCATATGTGTTGATTAGATGGATGAAGAGGTACTTGGTTGCTCTAGCATTTTAATTGACCTAATTGTTTGTTAGATCTGAAGTATAGCCTACAAACATGTACACGGTAGGCTAAAGAAGATGCCAGCGGGTCACGTACCAGTCGATGTTGACAAGGATTTTGATGATGATGAGCAAGCTTAAGTGTTGTAGTAAAAGGTCGAGTAAAGCAGTCTATCGGCCGTTGTGTGTTCGACGTTCGTAGTCGTAGCCCGGTAGAAATCGGTATCTCTTGAGGCAACTCAATAGTCCGTGGGCACGCGATAGGCGTTTGACTCTGACGGAGGTTGGGATCTAGAAAGACCGTACTGTGTAGTCAGTGGGTGACCCATTGCACATGCACACGGGCGATCCATTTGATGGATGTGCGAGTTTTTGATCCATGCGCTGGATGTGTGAGAGCAATGAGATTGCTGGTCGGCTGGAGAGCCGTGGCGTTAGAGGTTTTACTCGAAAGTTTCTATAAGCTTGGCAGTTTTGGTTGCAGTAGAGTTTAAAAGGTTGATTCGAACGACTATGGTACATGGCCCAAGGGTTGACCCATTCTCGATTATTCCCAATTTGACTGTGTTTGATTTAATCAAAGAGTAGAATTTGGTTAAAAAGAGTTAGTAGAGTTCTTTACCTTCAGTGACCCGATGTATGTAAAGTTTGGTCAGGAGTGACCGAGTGGAACAAGATTCTGTCGTAGACTTGTTTGTTCGCAGAGTAACCATCACACCAGGACGTGTGGCCGTGTCTGAGACTGTCATTGGTACGGGCTTAAAATGAATCGCAAGTACGCCAGTGGTGACATCACGCGACCGAGTTACAAACCTGCGGTGCGAGTGGTGGGCCCCTGCGTGCTTTGACAGAGCCCTGTTGCTTCAGCTCGAGGCGACAGTGGACAGTGGAGTGTCAGATCGCAGCTGAGTTGAGACGTCCTGGAACTGCTTGCCCCGACATTGTGGCAATTTTGTTTCGTATAAGCCCCGACATTGTGGCTGCTTGCCCCGACATTGTGGCAATTTTATTTCGTATAAGCCCCGACATTGTGGCTGCTTGCCCCGACATTGTGGCAATTTTATTTCGTATAAGCCCCGACATTGTGGCTGCTTGCCCCGACATTGTGGCAATTTTATTTCGTATAGCCCCGACATTGTGGCTGCTTGCCCCGACATTGTGGCAATTTTGTTTTTATAGCCTCGACATTATGGCTATCTGATTGCCCCGACATTATGGCCATCTGGAACCCCCATGGTGGTTGCCAGGCGATGTTGTGGTTGTTTCAGTAATGATTGAGGTCCGGAACTCTTTCATTGGTGATACAATTTACAAACTGCTGCCTATTTTGGTGCAATTGCTAGTAATTTCATTACAATGGGCAGTTAATTGTTCAAACTTTCAGAATACCTCATACAAGTCTTTGCTTTGTTATGTTTTAGATGACGAGTCTACCAATGAGGTCCAAGCCAGTGAAGACCAGGCGCAAAACATTATATGTAGAGGATGAAACAGTGCAGCAGGCAATGCCAGAGAGCCAAGCTGACGAGGTCGTTCAGCTGTCAGGAACGGCCGTCTTAGAGGATTCGTCAGCCGAAAGGGCGGGGACATCGTGCGATCGTGGTGACACAGCGAGTGGAGGGGGCAACATATAAGCGGTGCACTCTCAGAGCACGGACACTTTTGCTTGGGAGCTCGGAAGTGATGGACGTTATCGTGAACTATAGTTGTTATTATTTCTGTATCTAACGGTTTTTGTGATTGTGTTGATTTTGTGATTTTTTAAAAATAAATAGTTGTAGGTTGTATTGCTTATTCTTTTTAAAAAATTAAATGAGCTTCTGTTCTATAAGAGTATATTAATTCTTGAACGTAAATTTTATTTAGGTACTTATTAGTAGGTATTGACGGTATTGTAAATAATTGGTTGGGTTTTGGTTTCGAAGCGTTCGTTTGTTTCTAATTAAATGTGAAATAAAATATAAAATAAAATATATTTTGTAGTTATGCTTGACAATAAAAGGCGCCCCTCGCATCCTGCCGCCCCGGGCCATGGCCCCCTTGGCCCTAGGGTAAATACGCCCCTGTATTAGATAACCATTATATTACCACATCTGACATCATCACCTAATTGGACGGCCACTTAATGTTATACCTCATCCATAGGTCTCTGATTGCAATATTAATCGCCTGGATTGCTTCAAGAGAATCGAGCACATCAAACAGCACTTCTGTCAGCGTTTCTCACTCGAATACGTAGTTCTTTATTATTTTGAGAGCTAAAATCAATTAACATATTGTTGTATCATGTCTGCCTCTCAGAATGGATGTAGGAACGGGTCCCGCGGTACTAAGGAGCTGCTCCTCATGGATATGGCCATTAGCCAACAGGTTCGCCGCTCCCGAAGGGATCTGTTTACATGTTGGATAGATTATAAGAAGGCCTATGATTCTGTGCCTCACACATGGCTCATGAGGGTGCTGGAGTTGTATAAAGTTGATGCAACTCTGCGTACCTTCCTGATGTCATGTATGGGGCACTGGAAAACGGTCCTTCGCTATCCAGGATGTCGACAGATCCAGGGGAACAGCGAACCGATAAGGATAGAGCGCGGTATATTCCAGGGTGATAGTTTGAGTCCATTGTGGTTTTGTCTAGCCTTGAACCCTGCTCAGTACACTGCTGGAAGGTTCAGGTCTAGGCTATCACCTTCTTTACATGTATGATCTGAAACTCGTTGCCTCCAACAATTTGCAACTGATGAAGCTACTGAAGGTAACAGAAACTTTCAGTAGCGCCATCAGGATGGAATTTGGTGTGGACAAATGTGCAGTCTTGCATGTGAAGCGAGGGGAGATTATGGAATCCGTGGGAACTCAACTCTCGGATTCCATACACTTTAGATCCCTCTCCTCAACAGAAACGTGGGCCCGGCTGGCCCAGTCAATTTCAACGCCTGCACAGCAAGATGCAATCTCTGGCGAGAGCAGTTTAAACCCCCTGATAACTTCGGCGATCCAATAGAGAGGCTCCCACCTGGGCACTAGTTGCCGTGGCCGACTTGGAAATCCCTAAACAGACTTCGAACCCAGGTCGGCCGAAGCAAAGACAATCTCTGCAGATGGGGATTCGTGGACGGCTCAGACCTCAAGTGCGTATGCGGTGTCTTCCCACAAACAATGGCCCACCTTCCATCTTGCACCGCATGCTCTATCACCTGCGCTCTTGATGATTTAATTACTGCATCAGAGAGCGGGGTTCGCGTGGCTGAATTTTTGGCTAAACATATTTGTTTTTTTTTGCCATCGATACGCTAAGAAGAAAAGAAACTAACAAGTATTTGGGTATGTCGGAAGCATTAGGTATCAACACTGCCGACATGAAACAATCGTTGAGGGAGCGCTTTTTTGGCCACCTGAATAAGGTGCTAAACAGTCTTTTGTCAGGCGGAAACAAGGTGCGCGCCTTCAACGGTTGGGTCATGCCGGTTTTGATGTATTCTTTCGGCATACTCAAATGGACTCAGACGGAACTTGATGCCCTGGATAGGAGGGTCCGCGCACTGCTGACCGCAAATCGAATGCATCACCCACGGTCGTCGGTGATGAGACTGTATATCCCACGGAAGTGCGGGGGTCGTGGCTTCTTAAATGCTAAGACCCTGCACAACCGCGAGGTATCCAGTCTCAGGGAATACTTCCTAGAAGCCGACGTGGGGATGCACCGAGATGTGGTCTCAGTAGACAAGGGCCTCACCCCACTCTCCTTGGCTAACGAGAATTGGCACAAGCCTAGAGTATTAGACACTAATGACCGCAAGGAAGTATGGCACGGCAAGGAGCTTCACGGACGCTTTTACCGGGCACTACATGGGCCCGATGTAGACTTCTTAGCGTCCGTGTCTTGGCTGCGCTTCGGTGACCTAATCGGGGAAACCGAAGGTTGTGTCTGTGCAATAATGGGCGAAGTTATGATGACGAATAACTACCGGAAATACGATTGTGAAGGATGGCACGGTTGAAATATGTCGGGCATGCCACCGTCCGGGAGAATCGATCCGACACATTATTTCTGGGTGTTCTCGTCTGGCTAACGGAGAGTACTTGCACAGACACAACCTCGTTGCCAGGATTATCCACCACCAGGGCTGCGGGACTGTTGGCAAAAGAAGGAACATGGATGGTTTTTAGTCAGTAAAAGTCTGACACTCCCTTCCGGGTCAGTGGGTAGCCTTAGGGGCGGTTCCGCTCCGCCCAGAGCGGGAGGAGTCATTTGATGATTTCCCATCCGAAAAAAAAAGGATTATCCACCAGCAGCTTGCTTTGAAGTACAAACTTGTGGAATCAGAAGTGCCATACTATAAGTATGCGCCCGACCCAGTTCTCGATGATGGTAATATCACGTTGTATTGGGATCGACCTATCGTCCCTGACAGGACTATTGTTGCCAATAAGCCTGACATTATGGTGATAGATCGATTGGAGCGTCGCGCAATGATTGTTGATATTACGGTTCCGCATGACGAGAACCTCGTGAAAGCAGAGAAAGATAAACAATTCAAATATCTAGATCTGACTCGGGAGGTTGTCGACGACACGCTGGTGCTGGTGCAGGGGAGGTCGCACGAGGCGGCGGCCGAGATAATGACACGCGGGGTTGCGATAGTCGTGGAGAGGATCCGGCAATTAGTCTCGAGGTGGCATTGCACAAGTCCGAGGCCATGTGCTTTCATGGGCCTCGGAAAGCGCTACCGTCATGTATATCAGAACGTTCGGCCAGTCGAGATAGGGAGCTGGCTGCTACTCCAGTTTTTAGTGACGATTATGTGACGCTTAAAGATGCCAGCCAAAGATTTCAGAAGCATTTATTTATGGCCGAACGACCTGATATCAGAACGTTCGGCCAACCTGAATCTCCATAACTGAGGACCTTAGAGAAACTGTTACTGAATAAATATTTTGTGACGATTTAGTGACAAACAACCACTGCTTTACTTTTACTCGTAATGCCACCGGTTAAAAGTAAAATTAATTTTAGTTCCTGGAACATCAGGCCGTTCGGCCAACGTAAAATCTGCGTAACTGAGGACCTGAGAGAAACCGTTAATCAATAAAGATTTAGTGACGAGACTGAAACGTATTTTTATTGTTTTATTTTTTTTTGATATGGTCCCTTAATATAATAAAATGAAAATTTAACATATAACCTAAAAATAGCAAACTTGTGTGGAAATTTATAAAAACTAACACATTAAGGGCCAAAAATTCCGAACCTCCGCTAGATTTACTATTAACAGAAATAAACCCATCCGAAGCAATAAATAAGGTTAACCACTATTTTGTCAACGTTGGTAAAAACTTGGCTGAAAAATCCACAAATATTAGCCGTCCTCCTACTCAAAACAAAACTAGGCCATCTTCCACGTTAAATTCTTTTGTTTTATTAGATATGAACGACAAAGAAGTAGTTAGAATAATAGACGGCTTAAAGGATGTCTGCGCAACTGGGTGGGATGATATACCGAATAATGTGCTTAAAAGATTTAAACACCTACTGGCCCCTCCGCTTACCCACATCTTTCAGCTTTGTTTATCTAAAGGGGTATTTCCAAAATTACTGAAAAAGTCTGTGGTCACACCTATTTTTAAGTCTGGAGACAAAATGAGTGTGAATAACTACAGACCCATTTCAGTACTAACGGGCCTATCAAAAATTTTAGAAAAAATAATAAACAGTTGACTGATAAAATATCTGGAAGATAACAAACTAATTTCAGAAAATCAATTTGGTTTTAGGCCTAAAAATCAACTAACCAAGCAGTAAACAAATTGGTTAATTACATTTCAACAAATCTGGATAGCGGAATGCATACAGTTGGTATTTTTCTTGACCTTGCCAAGGCCTTTGACACTATTTCTTGCACTACTCTTTTGCAGAAGCTTGAATCACTTGGGATAAGAGGAACGCAAACGATCGACAGCAATGTTTAAAAATTGGTCCGACTACAAGTTCTGATCTTTCTAACACTTGTTTTGGAATTCCACAAGGCAGTATACTAGGTCCTACATTATTTTTAGTCTATATTAATGACCTTTGCAGCCTGACACTCAAAAATGGTGTTGTAATGTCTTATGCGGATGATACTGCTCCGTTGTTTGCAGCTAAATCAAGGGCTGAGGCCCATGAACATGCTCAGAATGGTTTCAACATTGTATCTAATTGACTCCAGAATAATCTTCTAACACTGAATGCTGATAAAACAAAATACATTTCATTTACAATGAGAAATACTAACATACCGCTTACTAATCAAATCATTTACGCGCATACCTGTAGCACGTACGCTGACACTGCATGTTCTTGCCCTACTTTAGAAAAAGCTGACCATGTGAAATATCTTGGTGTCACTATTGACTCCAATCTAAATTTCCGTAAACATATCGAGTTACTATGTGCTAGGGTGCGCAAACTAATTTATGTTTTTAAGTATTTACGTAATGTAGCCGACTATAAATTAATAAAACAGGTAAATTTAGCGTTGTGTCAGTCTATTCTAACCTATTGCATAACATCCTGGGGGGGGGGGGGGGGGGGAATTCGATTCTTCTCCCTCTAGAACGTGCTCAAAGAGCAATTCTAAAGGTTGCTACCTTTCGTCCCTTTAGATTTTCTACACACCTGCTCTACAAAGCATGTAATGTGCTCACAGTACGGCAATTATTTATTCTTCACATTATACTACAGCAGCTCTCTACTCTTCCCTATGACCCAGTTCCTTCCGATAGGAGAAGAAAAGACCTGGTTTGCACAAAGCCTCAAACTAGACATGCTTTTGCTAGTGTTTTTAGGACCTTTTCTGTATAATAGACTCAACAAGAAACTAAACTTCTATAGTCTACGTTATAGGAAATGTAATTTTGTAATGTCGGATTATTTAGCGATGCTTATTTACACGTGTTAACGCCTAGCGTGTGTGTGCACCGACATCTCACGCACACACGCACACGACGTAGACTCAACGCCGCGCACGACCCCGCCGCGCGCGCCACTCGACCAAAAACCGTCTCAACGTCAACACACGCTCAATTATTTTAATTTAATATTAATTGTAAAACGTTAATAAACGTGTTCTCAAAACCTATATCGCATCATTCTTCGACCCTGACCAAACATCCACAAAAGCCGCAGTACCGGCGTTCACAATTTGGTCCTTCGAGCCGGATAATTATAATTTCAACCACACCCAGCAACAAGAACAAAGGAAATACTGCGCTACGTGGACGGCGGCCATTTTACGAAGATTCAAATTTCAACGAGTCAACGAGTCGACTCATACAACATCAAACCTACAATATTTCTTCAAGGAATCTCATCATTGAAGAAAAATTACGTGGACATCGAGCTTCAAATAAAATACCTATTTGGAGTTGGGAGAAGCTGAGACAAAGAGGACTACCTACATCTACAAGGAAGGTCACACGTGAGTCCTGAGGGAAGCTTTGCTGTGAGTTCGTTCCAATTTGTCTAATTGTCCCGTAAATCTGTTAATTACCGCCACAAATCCGTCATTTTGTGAGCCCTATCATAGTCACAAATCCATCATTTTGTGATTCTTGTACCAATTCTCATTAAAACAATCACTAATCCTTCATTTAGTGATAAATTAATTAGTGAATATTCACAAATCCTTCATTTTGTGAACCACTTCGTAGGTAGGTACCTACCTACATACTACATTGATAAAAGTACGTTAAAGATCCGTCATTCTTTTAACAAACCACTCATTATTGCATTTCGCAATAAACATCCCATATTACTTACTCATTTATTACGCTCAGTAAAATCTCACATAATACCCACAAGTATAAAACTTATTTCGTAATTAAATCAAACTGAAGTGTTTATTCGTAACCTAACGTAAATTTCATATCAGAGGTTCTAGGCATTTCAGATTCCATTGGTGTGTGTGTTCTAGATCACTGCATTCGATTGACCGCTGCCTGTCGCCTGCGCCTGCGCTGTTGCTGACTTGCTCGCTTGCTACTTTTGCGCACCACCCGCTGCTTGATTTTTTTGCACATTTCACGCGTACCCTCACTCCGCTTCACATAATGATCATTTAAGTAATCGTTCCATTTCTCATCTATAAATCAACTGCATTGCAATAATACTTTTTTGTGATTCTAGCAACTCATTTCATCGCATTGTTTGGGTAATATACATACAATCTATCCTCATTTTGGCTTAGACTTAGCTTCATTGACATAAATAGCCTTTGAACATTGATTTCAATTCTTACCTACCCACTTCACCATGGAAGATAAAACTTTAATCAAAGGGCGTGCATCATGCAAAGCTAAGCTTACAATATTTGAAAATTATTTGCTAACTGTTGAGAGTTGTGACAACTTAAGTAAATTACAAATAAATGAATTGAACATCCGTTTATCAAAAATTGAAGAAATCTATACTGAGTTTGATTCAATTCAATATGATATAGAAATTTTTATGGAAATTCCAGACGAGCAGTACAAAGAACGCGAGGCTTTCGAGACCAAGTACTTCGGGGCGATCGCACGAGCTCGTGGTCTGCTGGCTCCAGCCGGCCCTGCGGGCAGCGACAGGTCTGTGACGGGTTCTTGTTGTACTGCGCATGAAGGTGGGCCAAAACTTGCACTTCCTACTATTCATTTGCCTAGTTTTTCGGGTCAGTATCATGACTGGTTGGAATTCCGTGACACGTTTAGCAGTCTCATTCACTCAGACAAGTCAATACCCAATATTAATAAATTTCACTATTTACGGGCCGCGTTGAAAGACAGTGCCGCTATAGTCATTCAGTCTTTAGATTTCTCAAGTAATAATTATGAAGTAGCTTGGGAACTACTTTGTGATCGCTATAATAATGAAAGGTCATTGGTCAATAATCACTCTCAAGCCATTGTTAATTTGGAACCATTGGCAAAAGAATCACCTAAAGCATTACGTAGCTTAATCGATACAGTCAATAGGAACCTCAGAGCACTGAAAACACTCAACCTCCCTACTGAACACTGGGATGTACTATTAATTCAAATCCTGTCAAACAAGCTTGACATAGTCACAAGCACTAAGTGACACAGAAAAACTTCTAGAAGTTCTGGTTTGATTTGACATGTCATCCCCTCGTATTTAGTTGTACATATTGTAATTAAGTTTTAATGTTTTTGTTTCCTAGATTCACTTTATTTTTAAACTTTTCCTGTCCTAATTAAATTATGCAATGTAAAGTGATGGCCTGAAACACAAATTTAAATAAACCTAGATCAGGCAGGTCGCTACCTAACATTTGATTTCGTCATTATCGTAACTTGCAACAGTTATTTTTATTTTAGTTATAGTTTACATAAAAGCACTAATTATACAATTGTTTAGAAATAACACTACTGCACATAAATGTACATTTTTGTAATACCTATTTTTTTTTAAATAAATTATTCTTCTTATTCTTATTGCGAGGATCGCCCGGAGGACACGGTGGAGCACACCGTGGAGGTCTGCTCCGCTCGGGCGGAGCACCGCCGTGTCCTCGTAGCGGCGATTGGCGGCGGCGACCTGGCCCTGGTTCAAGCCATGGTCCGGGGCGAGAGGGAATGGGAAGCCGTCACCTCCATCTGCGAAGCAGCCATGCTAGCGAAGGAGGTGGCGGAACGTGAGAGGGAGAGAACCTCACGTCCCAGCCGCCGCGGGAGAAACACAGGGCGTTGGAGGCCACGTGGTGGCTCTCGGACACCGTAGGCGCAGGCCTGTGGACGGTGAGTAATGGGCTAGCTCGCCGTCCGTCCGTCTTATGACGACAGGCCATGTCGATGGCGCGTTCTGTTCCACGCGCGCATCAAA
Source organism: Eurois occulta (assembly GCA_950022335.1). Classification (NCBI taxonomy): domain Eukaryota; kingdom Metazoa; phylum Arthropoda; class Insecta; order Lepidoptera; family Noctuidae; genus Eurois; species Eurois occulta. The sequence goes on along the minus strand of OX465487.1, from coordinate 1,183,577 downwards.
GAGATGTTAACAAACAGGAGGGGCCCGCAAAGGCCGATACCTGCCAGGGCTGCGGGACTGTTCGCAAGAGATACCGCGGCCCTGGAACATATAAAGGGCAAAAGACGGAACATGGATGGTTTTTAGTCAGTAAAAGTCTGACACTCCCTTCCGCTCCGCCCAGAGCGGGAGGAGTCATTTGATGATTTCCCATCCCACATAATCACATAATCGTCACTAAAAACTGGAGTAGCAGCCAGCTCCCTATCTCGACTGGCCGAACGTGCTGATATACATAAATAATTGCTAGGGGCGAACCAGCTCCGAAGAAGGCCAATGCAGTTTTATCGGCCAATAAGGTGATGGCTACAGTTTTCTGGGACGCACGTGGGGTAATCCATATTGACTACCTAGAGATGTTTCGTGTTCCTCACGATACACCAGGCGCTTAACCTCAAGTAAAAGTCTAACGGAGTTAGGTCCTGGCTCCTTACTGGCCAAGGCACTGGCTTGGGGGTTCAGAAACCCACGAAGACGGAGCGACTCCAAGTGTTGCGGCTCCGCATAAAAGTCGCCGGGCAGCATGGGAGTCATAATCAGCCCTAGCATACAGTTGCACCATAGCGACGTACTCCAAATTGCAATAACTGATGTCGATCCATTGCACTGATAAATGTTTGTGCTGCGCGTACGACATTCGCGGGAAAACTAAGTGCGCCGCCGCTCCAATACAAAATACAATACGAAACCGGCGCGCAGCATGCTGCGCTTTGTAATTGTTGCGCACAGTAGTTCATGCCGTATTACTACACGTGAGAGCTTATTTTGCTTGGAAAATTTATGCATCGCTGTTTCCTTTGTCGGCGGCGGCGCGTGCGATTCGAGTAGTACCTACAAGTTACGTCTAGTGTTACTATTGTTTCTCACGTTTTCGAGTTGATGAATATTTTTTTAATTATTTTAAAATAAAAACATCTTTGTTTTTTTGCTTAAACTCGATGCTTCGAAAGTACTCCTTATGGCAACTTGTTCAACCATTAAAATTTCTCGGTTATACGTCGTAGGGTGAGTAATCTGGTTTATTAATTAGACAATAATCATCCAGACGCGCCAGGTCACATTGAAGAGCATCCATGTCGTCGTCCGAAGATATTGCAGAGAAAATCTTCATATCATCAGCGAAACATAGTAGATTTGAGTTGTGGAAACACGAGTCAATATCACTAACATAAATAATAAAAAGTAACGGACCCATCAAGGAACCTTGAGGAACCCCACTGGCAGCTGAAACCCAGCTCGATATGTAGTTACTGATAACGACAGCTTGAGATCTATTTTCAAGGTATGAGGTAAACCAACGGAGTAGATCTCCTCTGATACCATGTGAAGTTATTGTGGAAGCTGCAGAAGATTGTAAAATATCTTTGCATTGTATAGATTCCATCTCTTAGTATTATATAATTGCATAGCACATGTGTGAGTACTATGTACTGTAAAGCTACCATTTATATTTTGTTATCTTTCATTGACTTGAATGTGTCCTGGTGGCTGAGAGAATGTCATGCTCAACTCAAATGTCTCGCTGATGGTGGCGGGTGTGTCGGGTAATTTAGTTCCCTTCAATATGGTTGAGTTGAATGGCGCTGATCCATGCGTCATGTTCGTGAACGGGCGCTGTCAGTTGGGACTGGTCATCTCTTACCTGCCACGGTTTATTTTAATTACTGCACGTCTTTGTACATCGTTCTCACATATAATGTATAATCTCAACATGAATGATGTAACCAAGATTTTGTAACAATATTTTGATTTAAAAGAGTGTCCATGGAGTTTCTTGCCCATTCTTCTCCATAGAGATCTACAATTTGGAATGTGCAACTACAGTACTTTCGCAAGTTATTACGCCTTGTGTCTGTGACTGTAGCTTAGCTTTTTTGTTTTTGACTTTCAAAAGTGCCTGGAGTGGTCTAATTGAAATAAATGCTTTGACATTGACTTTGATACCATTGTTGAAAGCTTGGTTTTAAGAATGTTGTGGTCGATTCTATCGAAAGCCTTACTGTAGTCCATGTAAACAACGTCGACCTGTGCCCCATTATCCATTCTGTCCGTTTAAAAGTCATTGAGCAAAGCCAGGTTAGATACAGTTGAACTACCCTTAAGAAAACCATGCTGAGAGGGGCTAAAAGATTGACTCAGTGCTGCATAAACCTGGTCGTAAATAACCCTCTCAAAGACTTTAGCTAATATGCACAGTTTGGAAATAGGTCTGTAATTAATTATTTCATTTTTGTGCCCCTTTTTATGTACTGGAGTTATAAAGCCTGACTTCCTTGACTTTAATCGGAATGATATCCTACATGATCAACAATATGGTTTCACCAAAGGTCGTTGCACTACTGACGCCGGTGTCAACTTACTAAAGCACATCTTTAATGCATGGGAAGAGGCAAAAGATTCAATAGGCATCTTTTGCGATCTATCCAAGGCATTTGATTGCGTGAATCACGCTCGCTCTTGCGTCTAAGTACTACTGTATAACTCCTGTGTGAATGGTCAAAACAAATAGATTTAGATTTTATGAACTCGCTGAGCTCGCTCTTGAATCCTGACTCTTCTCAATTGATTAGCATTACTGTATAAGTCGACAAAATAATTCCTTGCATGAATCGACACAGACAATCAATCCCCCCCCCCCCCCCCTTCCAAAACCGGTAGACGTCCATGATCGTTTTGTATAGGTTAATCCAGAGATGATTATATAATTTCGTTTTTTCGGAGGATTCCACTAATTTAGGTATCATTTGCAACCAGTGGGGACAGAGGGAGTATGTATATGTACGAGTAATTAGTGTCGTGCAAGTACGTGGCGTTCGTCCTGTAGTTTCTGCATACCCCCATGGCAGAAAGTAGTGAGTTTATGTATGTCGATAAATATGGTTCACGCAAAATGGTCCACTTTAGAGACTAAGTGCGGAAACCAAATCCCTAACATAGATGTCGATAAATAAGATACAGCAATAATTAATAAAATAAATAATTATTTTGAAAATGTAGGTACCTACATTTTTAGAAGTTCATATAATAATAAAAAACCTAATTAATTTATACTATATATTATATATTTATATATATTAATTAATACTAGTATAATCAATAAGTAAAAAAAGAAATAAAGGAAAACAATTCAATTTTTTTTTTGCATTAAACGAAAATCCGTCAATTGCAGTGTGTATTTATGATAACAAACATGCAATGTCTTAAAATAAACTAAATAACGACATGCATTTAATAAAAACAACAAAATCTCCAAAAGTAACAAATTAAACCTAACACCAAACAAAAAAGGCAAGTATTGTAAAATGTCTAGAAACATATTAATTAGTTTTTACAAAACACAATGAAAGTTTTATTTATTTATAAATAGGAGAACCAACAGCTATACCAAATGAGTAACAATTGTTTGTGCAACACCGAGCCAATTACAGGTTCCCACGAGTAAACACAGAAAAGGTATTAGAAATCTTAGGATCACTAGTTAACAAGCACGATATAAAATAAAATAAGATACAATAAGCACTAAATTATTTTTATTATAAACTTGGACACCAGGTTAGGCATTAATGACACGGGGAAAAAAAGAAAAATAAAGCACTACACGGTTTCAAAAAAATTAGCATTCAGCCGAGTGCGTGCAGAATAGGTTTTGGTGGTAAATGGGTCAAATGAGAACTCTTTACAAAGGATATAATAGATCAAAGGTTTTCCAACCTTGATCTAATTCAAAAAATGAGGGGATCACGGGTGTTTACACACCCGTGAACGTCATTGAGACTTAGCATAGCCGAATTATCCGGTAACTGCACTAATTTCTGTAGAGCTTCATTTTTCTCGTCGCTATAAGCAAACGCATGTAACGAAACCATAGCGCGATCTAATTCGACGCCAACGCCATCTATCGAGCGAGGTGGCAACTCTCGACGTCAGTGTTTTACCGCCATCCCGCGGTAAAACACTGACGGAAAAATACTAACATACGCCTTATGAACATTCTTTATTTATTTAAAAATAGCAGAACGAACAGCTATAACAAATGAGTAACAATTATATATGCAACACAAAGCCAATTACAGGTTCCCACGAGTAAACACAGAAAAGGTATTAGAAATCTTAGGATCACTATTAACAACCACGATATAAAATAAGACACAATAAGTACTATATTATTATATGGAATTAAAAGGAAGGATATTAAAGTCCTTACTCGGTCGCACTACGTATGAGTTTTGCCTGTAGTTAGATGAGGAAAAAGGAATGGAGATGGGTGGATTAAATCGAACTGATCCTTGGGGGACATTGAAGTGCAGTTTATGCAGGAGATCAAGGCAATCAATCTCGTTATTTAATTTTTTTTAAAGAAAAGTGTAATCTGCAAGTCGACAACGATCAATAAGTGGCTGTAAATGGAATTTCTTGCAGAGATTTATGTAATCATCAGAATGATATGGTATACGCAGCCGAAAACAAAGAAAACGAATAAATCTTTTTTGTATACTCTCTCAATACGATTAATGTATTTGACATAACACGGGTTCCAAATTTGTGACGCATATTCAAGATGACTTCTGACAAAAGAGCAATAGAGAATCTTGTGGGTTTTGGCCTTCTTGAAACACCCAGCGAGTCTCATGACAAAACCCAGGGACTTCGAAGCTTTTGCTACTATTTGCTCAATGTGCACGTTAAATAAAAATTTAGAATCGTGAAAAACACCTAGGTCGCGTACACCGTCACATCTCTGTAATAGCTGCCCTTTAAGTATATACGTCGTAGGGTGAGGGACGCGTTTCCTGCTGAATGAGAGTACTGAACATTTAGCAGGGTTCAAATCTAGTTTATTAATTAGACAATAATCATCCAGACAATCCAGGTCATGTTGAAGAGCATCCATGTCGTCGTCCGAAGATATTGCAGAGAAAATCTTCATATCATCAGCGAAACATAGTAGATTTGAGTTGTGGAAACAGTCAATGTCACTAACATAAATAATAAAAAGTAACGGACCCATCAAGGTTCCTTGAGGAACCCCACTGGCAGCTGAAACCCAGCTCGATATGTAGTTACTGATAACGACAGCTTGAGATCTATTTTCAAGGTATGAGGTAAAAAAACGGAGTAGATCTCCTCTGATACCATTGTTGAAAGCTTGGTTTTAAGAATGTTGTGGTCGATTCTATCGAAAGCCTTAGCCTTATCAAAGTCCGTGTAAACAACGTCGACCTGTGCCCCATTATCCATTCTGTCCGTTAAAAAGTCATTGAGCAAAGCCAGGTTAGATACAGTTGAACGACCCATAAGAAAACCATGCTGAGAGGGGCTAAAAGATTGACTCAGTGCTGCATAAACCTGGTCGTAAAAAACCCTCTCAAAGACTTTAGCTAATATGCACAGTTTGGAAATAGGTCTGTAATTAATTATTTCATTTTTGTGCCCCTTTTTATGTACCGGAGTTATAAGGCTGACTTCTTTTGGGAAACAGAACATGAAGATAGCGATTTTTTGAACAAAAGAGATACTGGCAACGCAATGGTTTTAGCACATCCAAGCAGCAATTTAGGTGATAAGTGGTCCGGACCAGCAGATTTAAACGGGTCAATTTGACTAATTAACTTAACTATAACATTTAGGTCAATCTCAATTGTGTGAATATCAGGGGTATTATAGAATTTATAACAGTTGGAGGTGGACAAAGATTAGCAGACACATCATTGATATGATCTAGAAAAGTAGAATAAAAGTGGGAAGAAAATGCATTACAAATAGACTCAGGAGAGGAAACTGTCACATCACCATATTTAAGGAAACTGGGTATTGCACTGGACTTAGACCGCTGCTTCACAAAGCTCCAAAAGCGTTTAGGCTTATTTGCGATGGAGGCTTCAGTTTCTGCTAGATAATTGGCGTAGCAATCCGCTTCAAGTTTATTAACCCGCTCACGCAAATGTTTAAAGGTTGCCTCATCAGAAAGTCTGCTATACGACTTAAATTTCCTTTTCCTTAATCAACCGTTTACATTATTAAGATTCCAGTAGTAAGTCTAGATATATATATATTCCTTTATTCATCTCATTTTACACATTTTTAAATATTTCTTTAAAAATTAAAATAAAATATAAAACATTTTCAAATATCTAAAAAATTGTGGTCCGCCGATGTCGGGATTCGGAACATATTATTACATTTTAATAACTTGTAGCTAACTACAAGTTATTAAAACATAGTTGTTAACCTACCCAACAAATACCTAAGTATTTGGTAGGTTACCAACTATTAGTTCACAAGTAAATAGTTATAAAAGTAGGTAAATAGAGATATAATTCCAATAATCACTTATGGGCCGGCCATATTAGCCGTAGAACCTATGACCGTTGGGGTAGGCCGTTTACGTGTTCTTGAGTGGAGACCGTGAATCGGCAAACGTAAGGTGGGACGTCCTCAGGCTCGGTGGAGTGACGATTTTCGTAGGGTGGCATCTGGATGAGAGTTGCTGAGAATCAAGTTGAGTGGCATGCGATTTAGGAGGCCTATGTCCAGCAGTGGACTGCTGTATGCTGATGATGATGAATCATTTATATGTAGGTACAATGAGTAATGGGAATACTTACCCTAAAATTAATAATTATTTCTAAATATTTATTTGTAAACAAGGTTTAATGTATTTAATTAAGATACCTATTAATTATTACGACCAATTGGTGTTGAGGAGGTAGGGTAGTGGTGATGTACAGAGTTTCGATTTATATTACCTAGATACACATTATTAACAAACTATTAACAAACTTAAAAAATACTAAAAACAAAAGAAATAAAGGGCGTCACACAAATTTGCCACGTTGGATGGCACTGCTAATTCTTTGGCCAAAAAAGGCAAGAAGACTCGGATGAATTGCTTGGCGATGTCCCGAAATACTAGGTGGGCACTTGGCCCCCTTTAAAACCACCCCGGTTAGTGTTGGCCCGCGTCTGCGGGCCTCCTGAAGTCCGCGGGGGGAGTGAAGTGTAAGACTCCTCCCGCGACGTCCAAAAGGGGCACTCGTGGAACACTACGCGCTACCGCTTCGGGTCCAGTTATATGGACCCGTTTAGGGGGGCCGAAAGAAGGCGTTGAAGAGTGGTCTCGACCTCCCTCAATCTTACCGCAGCATCGTTCTGTGAAATGACGGTTTCACAGAAGGATGATCACCGCATCCCACGACTCTGCACTCCCGACCATCGAACGAGCGACGACGGTCGCAGCGACAGATCGGTCCCAACTTCTGTTACGATTGCACGGCGCGGCTCCTCCCATGCGGCACACTCGGCCAGCGTATGCCGCACCGTGTCCTCCAGACAATGGACGCAGTGATGACACCGAGCATTCGGCTCTCTGTTTATGCGACACAGGTACTTCCCGAAGCAGCCATTCCCCGGGAAGGGAACTTGGCCCTTTTTTTTTGTTCCCGGGGTGGCAAATCCACACGGATGTCCGACTCTAACCGACTTAAAACCACCCCGGTACGTGTTCCCTTCCCACACTTGCACCCGGGGATCATGGGAACTAGTGCCCCTTCCACGATCCCCGGCTAGTATCGGCCCGTATCTGCAGGCCTCCTCAAGTCTGCGGCGGGAGTGAGGTGTACTCCCCCCTCTGGACCCTTTTAGGGGGCTGGAAGAGGGCGTCGTCCGCCCTCCGCCGACGCCCGGTACGTCTGCTGCGGATCATGAGAGTGATCTCGACCTTCCTTAACCTCTCCGCAGCCTTCTTCTGTAAGATAACCGTGCACTTGGCCCCCTGGCCCAAGTGTTTGAACCCCAAACGGCGCAAACACATACCTTTAAGGTTATTGTATTTGCGCCCTTTGAAGCTTTCAACACTTGCAGCAGCCGCCCCTGCGCAGCACGCCGTGCTTGGAGGATGATGTACATGGTGAATAGATTTTCAAAAATCTAATAGATTAGCACATGCATCTGACAGTACCGTGTCTACACTAGAAATTCCGCCATCTTTGTCTAGATACCAATTGGGACTAAGAACACCTTCATTTTCGGAAACTGACATACGATCCATGTCTAGTGACAAAGGTATGTTTGCTTGGATAAGTTGGAACTGGCTTGGTTCTGGCAAAAAAGCGTTGATGGAGCTCAGCCCTGGTTCGGCTGGGGTGACGTGGTTTGGTCCTAACACGGCTGGGGTGACGGAGATCGGTGGTATAACTGAGTTGAAGTTGAACAGTCCTGGCGTGGTTGGATTGATGGAGTTCGCTCCTAGCATGGCTGGATTGACAAAACTCGGCTCTGGCATGGGTGAGTTGACGTCGGACGGTCGTGGCAATTTTTGCCCACCCTGAAATATTTAAAAATAAGTTAGAAGCTTAATTTTCTGTTGTTCCATTGGTGCAGATATAGAATGATAAATCAACAAACATTATTATTATGCATTTACAATATCTTCATTATTATAGTAGGGAGGAAGTACCTAAGTAGGTACATATATGTAGAAAGACATTCACCTGATCACACTGAGAAACGTAGTCTGGCGGCAGTGAAGCGGGTGGAGTCCAGTCTGTAAAAACCAATGCATTATGCAATTATAAGCAATTTACTGGCAAGTCTCGTAACTGAACTACTTTAACCTACCTACTCTTTCCACTAGCGGACAAAACGAATGAAAGAAATTGCTATGAGCATGCCACAAATCGCCTCGACGCGACTAGCGATGCGACGGTAAGGACACGTGCGTGTGTTCATACGTGCCTGTCGGAACGGAAGACGCATCGCCTAAGTCGTAGATGGGATGCTATCGACACAGGGCTTTGCAACTCCCTCTCTTTTATTGGGACATAGAACCTTTCTTGATCTCCTAGATCCTACTTCGTACAGTTCGATGCAAACTTAATGGTACTGAGGTGCACTATTCGCTGCGCATATACTTTATACCTGATCCCTGGCGATATATTATTAGTTACTGTGCGACCAGACTAATTTGCTTATGGTCATTACCGCTGGCAGGATTATTTTCAGGGGGTGCATCATCAGCTCCACTAGGCGCACTCCATTTTTGCACCCCGCCTTATGATATGGTTTGCGTTTGTCCATTCATACAGAAAGTTTGTAGACTAAGACTAAAAAGAAACTAGAATGTTGAATAGCACCTCGTCTTAGTTTGGCTCCTTATTTAGCACAGTAGGTAGGCGTTGCTTTTTTTTCGTTTCATAATATTTTTCTTTCTTTCTTTCTTTCCATGCATCCAGCTTCTCTTTTAGCCTACAGTTCTCTTACCCCTAAGAAAACTAGAATGTTTTTTTAAAGTACTAAATATAGGCTTGCGTTTGGCCGGAACTCGCCGCATGTACAGTATAGTGGAGCACGTTTGCCTAGAAGAAACCGATTCATTTGAACTTTGAAGTGTTATAATGATCGGGAAACTGAGAAGCCCGCAGTAAATTCCAGTTCGGAGGGCTGTACACACGTACACACGATATCCGTGGAACTTCAAATATATATCGGTGACGCTTCGCCGTATCTCTGCTCGTCCAATAATAGAAGAGGGATGCGGAACACACTATTCGAAATGTAACCGAAAACCAATAGGCTGGCAACATTACGGCGATGTTCAAGGCTTTGGAGCTGGGCTTTGACAAGAGAGTTCTCTTACGAAATTAATATCCTACTTACTTTTCGCCGCGTATTGCTGAATCACGTCCCTTATCACCTTCCTCTTCTTCATGAAAACTTCTGAAACATTTGAAATCGTTATTTAGATACGGTAAAATTTATTATGGCAACTGCTGTAGTAACAATTAATTTTATTTCCTGCAACGTAACTAAGACTAACTATTTTCGATATGATGATCAATGGTAACTACTGGCTGGACGAACACCATAGGGTGCTAGGGTGCTACTGTCTATAAGTATATGAGAATTTCGTCACAGAAAAGAAAGCAAAAAAAAAACTATCCAAAAAACTGCGGTTTTTACGGGACTGAAATGGGGCTATTAATTATCCCGTGACTGGGATTCGGGATTCCCGGATCGAATCCTCTAGCTGTGGCCCGCTGCGGCTGTAATGTGTGGTTAGCACATACCTGCATCGTCCGCGGAGTACGTGAAGGGCCGGGGGTCGCCGCACTTGCCGTCCGAGCGCCTCCTCAGCGTGACGCTCACCTGCAAACATAAATGTAGTTGTAGAAGAAACTTTTCACACGTGGCCATAATCTGAACTATATTTGCAACGGGTGTGGGGGTTAACCCTGAAACCTTGCACCACTTTCTGGATTGACCTTGATGAGCTCGCATTATGAGATTGCGGCCAATTTAGAGACGGTTTCGGTCGGTTTATTCCAATCAAAATAAGGGACTTATTATGATAGGAATAACTAACATGTAATTCTAACCGTCTCGACAATAATTATATTTTAACAAGTTTTTCAAAAGTAGTTCCTAATTTTGACTTAGGGATACTTTTGGAGTTGAACCGGGGCTTTGGTGTTATTATGAAAGTAAAGTGAAGTCAGTATAGATACTGACTGACTTACGGTAACATCTGTATCACACTGGACATCAGCGCGGGTGTAGGCAGGAGCCGCGCACACGATGGCCGAACGTTCATAGACTTCAAATCTCCTGACACACTCCTCCCACACGACTTCTCCGTTTTCTTCCTCGTAGAAAACAACTTCTAGATCTTTTGGGTTCAGCTGAAAACAGTACAAGTTAATCAAGTTATCAGTTACATGACATAATATCTCATGGTTTGAAATCAATTAAAGATATCCATTTCGTATGTGGCGTTTCGCCAGCTATGACATTTAATCCTGTTTACTAATCCTTACACTGTTACTATAATAATACCTTAGATATTCGTGTTACTATTGAACATAACAAACATTTTGATGATAGAGAATAGAATACTTAGATAACTGTTAGACGACCTCACCTCCTTACTCAAGAAAATAATATCCGGTCCACCGCTCTTCTTCCCACGGCACCCACACATCCTTTTTACTTTCAAGCAGCCTAACTTCTTCGAGTGGTAGATAACATCAGACACCACGGGCGCCAGCTGCTGCGTCACCAAGGACACTTGGAAACATAGTCGTACAGCTTGCAGGTCGTCGTTTTCCTGGGAAAAATTGTAGCCCTCTGGGAACATAAAATTAAAAACCTGCTTTATAGAATTCATGCTGTCGTCAGTAAGTCTAACGTTTGTTTAGTCAGGAATTGCATAGCATAACACGCCGCCAATCCAAAAAAGACTGATATAGAGGCATCAGTTCTAAGGTTAAACTGCTGGCAATTTTTTTGGCTCTAAAAACGGTTGCGGAGTTTTCTGTTCTGTTTAAGAATACCGTAACCGTTTGGCCATGAGCTACTCGTGCATGCTGAAACGACACGCGTGTAGGCACAGTGACTGCGGAGAAAACAAAAACATACGTTGTCATACGTTAAAGAAAGAAGTGAGGAACGCGCTCGTCGTGTGACGCAAGGCACATTCGGGCACGGGGCAGGTAGGTACTCACGTTTAAACGGATCGACTCCTTGGGCTTTCCTAAGCTGCAGTGCCTCTTCGATCTGATTCGGTTTCACGAACCGAATGCCGAGGTCATCGAACTGAATTACGCAGTTCTCCCTTGTAACCAGAACATTTTTGACATAAATGTAAGTGAAGTCTTCTTCTAAGAACTTCTTCTTGCCCACAATGCCATTAGGGTGCACCCTGTGACACAAAAATATTCGCTTAATGTTGGTGAAAGCGGGAATTAGGCATTCAGTTAGGTGTCCCTTAATGTTGGGGAAAGCGGGAGTTAGGCATTCAGTTAGGTGTCCCTTAGTGTTGGTGAAAGCGGGAGTTAGGCATTCAGTTAGGTAAGTATCTCTTAGTAGTGCTTCTGAGTGCGGGCATTAGGTATTCAGTTAGGTATGCCTTAGTGTTGGCGAAAGCGGGCATTAGGCATTCAGTTAGGTATCCCTTAGTGTTGGTGAAAGTGGGAATTACGCATTCACTTATGTATCTCTTAGTGTTGGTGAAAGCGGGAATTAGGCATTGTTTTAAAGGTGATCACCCTACGAACATTAGGAGCCGAGCAAAAAGAGAACCAGCGAATGAAACCACAGCCACAGGGCATAGCTAGAAATAATATTTATAAGGATCTAGTGATTCAATTAAAGATATTTAAACCTAGATATAATTGTTTTCTTACCTATAAGGCTTTTCTTTACAGACTAAAGACACAGTGACCTTGGCGGGTCCCGTGTAGTTCCCTATCTTGATTTTAGGGAACGACTTGCTATTCGTGCACTTCACGCCGTGAATCGCACCGGCTGAAGCGATCTCGGTGTCGTAGCGGAATCTGGTGACAAAAACGTAGTAATTAGATAATCATCATCTTACACAGCCCAACGTGACCTACTGCTGGGTATAGGACTCTTTTCGCTTATGCCAAGCCCACGTTCCTGTACTAACCACATCCAGGATATAAGTATCCTCGATGATGGCAGCAATGCCGTTTGCCCAACTTGCTGCCGGATCTACACCAACACGCAGCGTAGCACTACACCGCGTAGCTTCGGCTTCGGCTTACGAAACGGAAGTTATTTTAGAAATAAAACGAAATTATCTCCAAGCAAGTGTTTATTTTATTATTATAAATAACACCGATTGGTACAATCCTCTCTAACTTAGAAAACGTCATAAAATATTTGCCCTTGAATTCTTTCAACAACAATTTCGTTATACCTATCTATGACGATGACGAATATGCACTATGCTACACTTATCTGAACTAGATAACCCTAATTCGCGGAATTGCTAACGTTTGTAACAATATGTTTGTAGACCAAATATTATGAATGAATTATAATATTATGAAACTCAAGGTTAATGTTACGTAATTGTGGTAAAGAGTGTCAATACATTAATTACAATGTTTTGGTATAATTATACATATAAGATCATCTGCCTAGCCTTTTCCTTTATGTCGGCTCGGGGACGGGTTCCTGTCTAACCGGCTGCTCGTATTTTACATGGAGCGACTACCTATCTGACCTCCACAACCCAGTTAGGTAATAATTATGATACCCCTTGATAAGACTGGTTGTCAGACTTTCGGGCCATAAAACAAGAACACGGGAGAGCAGTGGTGGCCCAGTGGTGGCAGCCCCGACTTACGGGCAGTAAGTCGTGGGTTCGAACCCAGGCAGGTGCATTACTTTGTGTAATTTATTTCATCACCACCGCCCTCGAAACGCTGAAGGAAAACATCGTGAACAAACCGGCATGTCCTAGAATCAAAAATTCGAATACATGTGACATTTACCAACCCGCACTGGGTCCGCGTGGCCCATTCCCTCTCATAGAGAGGAGGCGTGTGTCCCAGCAACGGGAACGATGTAGGCTGATTATGCTTATGCTATAACAGTTTCGGGGGTCCATCATCTCGAGGTAGGCCAGTGCTCGCCAAGCTGGTTTAATATGGCGGTCCTTTCAAAATTAAAAGTAGCATGCCCTACGAGTTAGCTCAGGGCTATATGTTTTAATCCCGCTTAAACTAGATCCTTATTTAATTAAAATGCAGCACCACCAGTCTTGGCGGGGTGGTGCTGCATTCTGCATCCAAGCCTGGAATAGCCTAGAGTAGCTTAATATTATATAGTTGCGAAGTGAGAACCAAATATTTTTCAACTTTTATATAATTATTTAACTTCGAGGTTCGATTCCTAGATCAGGCAAATGTTGCCGGATTTAACCTTCAGGAAGGGGTTTCAATGTGCCAATATAAATTGCGGCCACGCTTTATTACCTGTTTGTATCAATCTTTTACAAGCGCCATCCATCAGTACAACGTTGATATCTTGTGTATATTTCGGAAACTTGACGTAGAGGAAAGAGTGGACGACCAAAGAAATGACCAGGGAGATACAAGCGCCACGGCTGACATGTGGCGTTTGTTTCCAGTTTAGTTGCCGTTTGTTACTGATTATGATTGTTTTGAACTCAACGTGTGCTTGTATCGCAGCCGCTTCGCGCTGGGGTCAAGGTGTCGACAACGTGACTGATGTTTTTTTTTCATTCGAGTAAGCCTCCGATGTCTTTATGAACATGCAGTCTATACGTGATACATAAGGAAAATGGGTGAAAAATTATAATGCTGAAAATAAAGGTGAGTATTTTGGGGATTTCCCCAACGTTCGTGGCATTATCGCGACACCCTCATTTCTGGAATCATTAATTGCAAAGATGATATAATAAATGCATGTACTGAAGTAATACTCGTAGTTTAAAAGTGTTAAGCGAATAATTAAGGAGTGAAAACAACGGGAATGGACGATCTGGCTTGTAGGATACACTGATCTTTTTCTTTTTGGTGATGTTCTTCAGAAAGGTCTATGACCAGATGTCTATGAACGTGGTCGAAGAAAAAGGATTGTGCGGGGATCGAAGCAGGCGGCGCTCTGTTCCTGCCTATCCTTACGGGAAAAAGGCGTGAGTATTATGTATATGCGCGAGGTATGAAACTAGTTTCACTGACCTTCTGCTCGGTTTAGGTTGTTCAACGATTTCCACGTAAGGCTTTCTACTGCCTGGTAGCACGCTGCTAGCGCCCGCGCACTCACTGCTCGTCGATGCGACCGGCGTAACCACCTCACTGAAAGAAAGTTTAGTTATTCATTCTGTTTAATTTTCAGCACAATTTGTTCTACTTATAAGAATTTCCCAAACCCGTGTGGACAAAATGCAGCCAAGGCTCCGACCGAACACCGGACATCGGACTATATACCACCAGTATACTACCACCACTCATATTATTTCCGCCTCTGAGATTGCGGATGTGGATATGCCGCGGAGATTAGAAACGGGGCGGAGCAAGTCGTCAATATCGCAGGGTGATTTAACCAGAAATTTAACAGGTACCTAGCGTTGACTTGCTTAAACTTCAGGGAACTAAGTAATATAACCAAGGATCCACCCTTGATCACGTTGGCTGATGCCCTCAAGTTGGATCTACGGCCCTGGTGACACTCGCGTGAATCCACCGGATGCGGGACGCACAGGACACGGTTCCGTTGTGTCCACGGAATAGATAGTGTGCGTATTAGTACGAGAATCGTCAACATTATAGGTACCTTCTACGGTTCTCAAGTTTCTTAAATGTCTTCACGTGAGGGTTCTTGCTAGCTTGGTGCGAAGCACTCCTGGTGCCATTTATCAAAGCCTCTGGTGCGACCACGTCGCTAAAAAAGGTTTGTAAATGAACTAGTTTGAGGTCGGTTATCGTCGAGCCATGAATTTGTGCAAATTGTTACAGAGTAAGTAACTGAACTGTTTCAATTTGAGGTTTTGGGATCTGATTTAAAATATTGTCCGTGGATTGGCACCGCACTGGTGGTGATTGAGTTACGATCGGATGGACCACTTGCTTGTCTTGTGCAGGTATAGCACACAACACAGGGTATCCAACGTCTTTGGGCAGTGGTACTTAACATCAAGTTGGGCCACCGCCCATAGGACGCCTTGCTTGCTCTGCCCTTTATAAAGCTTTTTTTTTCTAACAAAGTTATAACTACAATTACCTCTTGGAGCTAACAAGTTTCTCAACCATCACTTGGTAAGGGTTGGTACTGGGATACGGAATCGTACCGGCGGCGTCCGCGCAGGCAACAGGAGCAATCGGTGTGATGGGTACTATCGATGCAATCACCGTGTCCCTGGGCAAGCAAGTTTATATTTCATTTTATGATTTGCGTAGAATGTGTTAGAATATGGTAAACAAAAGTTGCACTCGGCTTTGCCCGCGTTGTGTTCGGAAATAAAACTTTACATGTTCTGATTTTAGACAAAAAAGGAAAGCGGATTTACTATGTATTTTTACATTCAAATTATTTAGCCTTCTGAGCTATGGGCGGTGGCCCAACTTGATGTTAAGTAGCACTGCCCAAAGACGTTGGACATCCTGTGTGGAGTGACATACCCATAGACATACCTGTACAAGAGAAGCAAGTGGCCCATCCGATCGTAAGTCAATCACCGCCATCATTCGTGTACTCTTGTTCTTAGGGGCCGTCCCCACGAGCGGGAGAATCGCGGCGATATTACGTACTTGTTTTGCATAATATTGCCGCGATTCTCTCGCTCGTGGAGACGGCCCCTTAGTCGTTACGAAGATATCGAAACATAACTCACCTGGCACTAGCCGGTGGTTGAGTGGTCTCCACCGAGGGCTCGAGAAGTCTGTACGACTGGGTGGGCTGGCTCTGCGCGGAGGGCTGGGAACGGTCTGAGGTAGCCGAACTGTTGCAGCTGGATCGCTCCAGTTCCTCGCGAAGTATGTCCTCTACATAAGTAATTATCAGAATCGATTAAACAACTGCTGCAGTAGCTGTTATTAAGTAATATGAGTGCGCTAATAGATAACACAACAGTAAACATCTCCGCACGCACTATTAAGCACGAGGTATTAAGCTACATCCGTTTAGACAGGCCGACACCAACATAATTGGAAAAAAGTTATTTTGATGCTGCACACAATATCAAGAATGACGCAGATTTCGCTCCACAAGTCGCGGTCAGTCTTTTTTCATTTATTATTTTGTTGTACTTAATCACTGTCGCAAACTTGCAAGCAAGATCGACTTGTCCTGCGTGTTGTGCGTGAGTCTGTTGCTCTTAGCCAAGAGGTCGCACAGCATTGTAACAGTCTATGTATCTACATCACTTCCGTTCCTTTTTTTGAACCATGAAAGCACACTACAGGCCTGCCACACCGCGCTTTTTTGTATTGAATTGCGAATGCGTTGAGGCTCGGCGACGCGGCTGTAAGGCCGCGGCCCCATGTCCACGGCGCGGCGCCGGCCGCCGTGTGACGTTGCGGCGCCGCCGCCGTAACACGGCACGACGTCGTGCCGCACCACGGTACCGCGAACGGTGCGCCATCCATTGCCCCTTTCAGTCGATATTTCGCAGTTGATTCGATCGACTGAGGGGCAATGGATGGCGCACCGTCCGCGGCACCGTGCTGCGGCACGACGTCGTGCCGTGTAACGGCGGCGGCGCCGCAACGTCACACGGCGGCCGGCGCCGCGCCGTGGACATGGGGCCGCGGCCTTATGTGCTTTATTAGGTAACTTGTGTTGTTTCCTTCAACAATTAGTCTTGCAGTGGAATGACAAATAGTCTTGCAGATAGAACGATGATCTAAGCTAGAACCATTCACACTATTCTTAAAGACTAATATGATACCCAATGACTGAAGATAACATCTAAATAAAATCCAATGAACTCACCAAGATCATCCATGTTCACCGGCTCTGCTTGCTGCATAACGGGGGGAAGTCGGAAGTGCGCTGCAAAATATGAAATGGTTTATTATAACTACATTATATACATCGGGTTCAAATTATCCTATCTTTCAAGTTGAAACCAACCATCCATCCATACACATTCACAAAGCATAAAGGTTCGGCTCCAGTCTGTCTTGGGCCCAGGTGTTAACTAAACTATAGTACCTAGTTATATATCATATTATCATATTTGAGAGAAGACATAATAACGGTGTTACCTAGGAACGAAAACAAAAACGAAACCATTATAATATAAATATTAATTTTCTGTTATATATTCTGTTACAACCGCAGATATAACTTGGTTTTAATAGCTTGTTTCGGAATAAATGATGCAGCGGTTCTGCTAGCACGCTGCCAGTCCTGCCACAGAGATGTCGTCGGGAGGTCGATTCCGATACTAAATAATTCCATAATCGAATGTTTAAGTTCCCTGAATCTGCTCATATCAAAAACTGTAAATATATTTCGCTTAGATGACTCAGTTCAGAAACAAAAAATCCATGGTAATAATCAAGCCTAGGCTATCCAAGTTGATAGCATGCACATGCATAGCACCTTTTAAAAATTAATTAATCACACATTTAACTTTGATTTGGCCATAACTAAAACAAACCGAGCAGTTTGCTACGATTTGTGTGTATCAACATACAAATTAAGCACCACTTAGATAAACGAATGTTATTGTTATCTTATTTCCGCTTATTACTTATTCAAATGCAAATATTTTAGGACAACTAGATCCAAAGGTTAGTTACCTATAGATACAAAACTTAGAAAACTATTATATATATTACTTAAATAAAATTAAAAAGGACAAAGCTCATCATAATTATAATCTAAATGACATGGCCGGAATTTGTATAGAGCTGTGCCCTTACAAAAAATATTCATGTACATTGACATACAGTACGTCAAATTAAAGCTTACAGGTGTGTAATCATAATAGTTTAAGTTTTATGATCAGAGAAGAAGCGAGAGATACTATAAATAGGATACAAAAAATGTGCCTAAACATTTTAAATAGCAATGATCATAAATTCCGAAACGAAACAATACGAGAAATGCTATTACCAATGGATTTAAAGGCCGTTTCTTCACTATCCATCACGACATTTCAAATCGAAGAAGAGCGAGTACTAGTCATCTACAGATATTTCTGGATATTATGACTTCCAAGCGACCCAAGCGACTAGCAAAAAATATACAATTGGATAGGCAATAAAACACTAAAATGGTATTTGAATTTTTATTTAAGAATATCTAATTAGGTAGGTAGTATATATACCTACATTTGCAAAAGTATAAAATATAATTATCCACTTCTACTTCTTTTACAGACGTTTTAAGAAAAACATCATTGCAATTACTTTTACTTTTACTTCGACGACACGGTTGGCGCAGTGGTCAAGCGATTGACTGCTGCGCTGCATGTCGCGGGTTCGATTCCCGTACGGGACAAATATTTGTATGACCTACAAGTAGTTGTTCCGGGTCTGGGTGTTTTTCTATCTATAATATGTATGTATTTACAAAAAAAAAAATGTATATATGTAGTTTATCAGCCATCTAGCTACCATAACACAAGCATTAAGTTGCTTAGCTTGGGACTAGATGGTGCTGTGTGAAAATGTCCAGGGATATTTATTATTATTATTTATTTATATATTATATAATTAATCTCGGTACCTCTTTTCCCAATGTTGGGGTCGGCTTCCAGCCTAACTGCGTATTTTACATGGAGTGACTGCCTATCTGATCTCCACAGCCCAGTTAGGTAATACACAGTAACTTGGTAACCCCTCAGTAAGACTAGCAGTCAGAAGCCGGGACTAAAAGCTTAACGTGCTTTCTAACACGGTGCTCGGTATGTTAGGGATGGTCACCCATCAACGGACCGACTTCGGCAAGTGTTGCTTAAACTAGAAGATCGATCCGTTATTAATTAGCCAAGAGATGAGCTCGCTCTGCTTAGCGTAGTAAAATAAACTTCTGTGGACACCTACCTGCCATTAAAAAGCCCATGATTTGTGTAATGCTTTGCCAGTTACTAGTGTTGCCCATCGTTTATGTCCGGCGGTAATCAGCACTATAATACAAATAAGGACTATTTATTGTCTTTGGCCATGTTGAGAGGAAGGCGACTATCAAAAAGTATTTATTTAATAACGCTGATGTGAGTGAAAACGCCCTAAAATATTTTTTCTGACCTTCTTAGCACGAGCGCGCCGTGTAATTTAAACGTAACGTAAATGTGTCGATTTTTGAATCCAAAATACAATAATCCTAAAGTATTTTAGTTAAATTGTTTGCAACAAGCACAAACAGTAGACCGTAGACCACTTCGCAAACCTATAACACCCTTAGCTCCACCTCTTCGCCATACGCCGTGTTTGGCGCTTATTCGCCAATACCCCGCATGACGTGCAAACTCATAAGCGAACGCAGTGGTTGAAGTCCACGTAAACTCAATATCGACGTTTGTCAGACGTAATTAGTATTCGTATTTTAATATAATTGTCTAGAATTTTAGAACATTAAGTATTTAAAATTAAATTTATAATTTCCCTGCACTGTGGAGTTTGCCAGTAAGTGGTTGTGCACTTAAATTTAAGACACAATTACTTATATCTTATATGTTCCTATCTGTATTATCTGTAACAAATGTTGGTGAACCTTAATAAAAATAAAATAAAAATAAAATAAACAGTATTATCTATAGATATTAAATAAGTATATATGATTTTTACTAATTCTCATAAATGTATATAATTTATTATCTCACTAAAAGAGCATGTGGCGTAATTTAACGTCAATTCATATTATTATACTCTTTGCGTCAATTCTATGTTTCAAATAAAAATACGTAATGTAGGCGTGGAAAGACAATTAACTACTAGTATTAATTTAAAATAATCAGTACTACAATAAAATATAAAAAAGCGAACGATAAAAATTTTAAAGTCTAATAGTAAATCTAACATAACGCCTGTAGTCCCCCCCGAAGGGTTAGGCAGCGGTGTATACTTATAGCCTTACAGTACAGTACCTACCCACATTTCTCCAGTTATATTTAATTTAAGTTAAAAAAAATGTTTGGTATTAAGATTTTTTCTTTAGGCTACACTCCAACCAAGTGTATTAGAGGGGCAGCCAATTGCCTTTAACCAGGTAAACATTCGAAAATATTCTTGAGAGAAACAACCCAAAAACCCTGTGCCTGAAATAGTGGATATTATCTACGCAATTGACGATATTAAAGTATCAATAAATTAAAGCGGTAAATTAAAAAAAAACATGAAGATACTTACGTACCAAATTATGTTCTGTCGCAAAAACTACACTAAAGATTTTTTTGAAGTGTTTTCCGAGTAAATTACTGGAGATGGAAATATTCGAACAGTAATTAGTCACTGCACTATGCCAAATTTATACTGAAGTCTAGCTGTCGGCCCGTACGTACATATGTAGGTAGTCAAGGTGGCGCTGCTTGTCAAGAAAAAATGTATCGATATGTCAAACTTGGTACATTTATTTTAGTTCTGTATTTTCCCGCCTGACAGATAAGTTGTTGAAGTGTACCTAACGTCACACTAAAGCTATCAGCTTAGCGCAGTTCAATATATTATCTATGGCGCAGTTTCTGTTCTAAAAAATAAAAATCCCCGGAATATAGACGCTTATAGACAAATACATTTAACTCTTTCTTTTAGGGTTCCGTAACTTAAAAGTAAAAATGAAATCCTGAATGAGATCACTTCAATGATTTTCAATTAAATTAATATCAAATACTATCTAATGCATTTAACAAGTTCTTCATTAATCAGATCTAATACCTACTTCATTCATCGACACCGGCTTCATTAGCAATACAGAAAATAAAAATAGCTCGTAGTATTGTGATCTTAATGTTAAATAAATATGGAACTATAATAAATATTGTACACCTTATAGGTATGTTACAGCGATCCTTTATAATAATCAAAAGAAGTGACAAACAATAACTGATAAGATCGTAAAAATAAAAGTAGTAAAATTCGTTAGGGTAAAAACGTCGGACTAATTACACTGCCCGACCTAAGAATCGAACCAAGGACCACAAGTCCACAACAGTCGTCCATTTCAGAATATAGAATATTCTTTTGGAAGAACTGTGGGTACTCTACGAGAATAGAGAAGTCAACGCCCAAAAAACTTTGCTTAAATTTTTGGGATTACAAATTTACATTTGCAGTTGGAGAATGACTGTGACGTATGTCAATGTATCGGATAATAGTTCTTCAATCTGGATTATCTTAGCATAGCAATGTTCCAAATATACACGTTCGGTACGGAACCCTCGGTACGCGAGTTTTAAAGTTTTTATATTATTTGCGATAAGAGTGTGTTCTGGCAAATGTTTGTTTATGGTCGGGCAGAACATCCCGCTTGTGCTATCCGAAAGGCCAGGCTGAGGTGAACCAAACATGTTGTCAATTAGGTATATTCAAGTCCCACGGAATGTGGGATGAGCATAATTATAATGCCACAGCATAATCACCGTATAATGTTCCCGCGGCACGGGACACTGGACACAGGCCTCCTGTCTATTACTAGGGATGGGCTGTAATCCACAACGTGGGTCCAGTCTAGTGCGGGTTAGTATTTATGTCACATGACGGTTTCCTCACGATGTTTTCCTTCTTTGCGAAAAGTGGTGATGAAAAAAATGATGCAAAGTAATGCGTCTGCCTGGGTTAGAAGTTAACCCTACGATCAGCTCGTAAGCCAACCACTGTTCCGGTTGATGATGCCATGAACCTGAGAAATTCCTGGTGGTCAAACAAAATAACACTTTGCCCGACCTTAGAATCGAACCAAGGACCCGAAGCTCGGCAGTAGCACTGGCAATCACTCAACCAATGTGTTGTGTGAAAATAAAAACAAAATACACAAAGATAACTAAAAATAAATTTAAAACTTTGGATAAATAAACATTTGCTATAAATAACTCATCAACTACAACATATTATGACTTGTTACGAGCATAAAATAAAATAGGTACTGTATTATGTATATGTTACAGCAAAAGCCCGAATTACGGTAAAACCTAAGATGTACCAACTCTTAACGGTAAAAGTCCGAACCGTTCTAGGATCATCGTTTATTTTGAACTTTTACCGCCATGCACTTGGTTAGGATTTGCCTTATAGACACGATAAATGTTGAAATAAACATGTCAGAACGTGTTCAAAAAATGCTTGTCGAAGAAATGCGCTTGTAATTCATCAGGATTACTTTGTAGTTCCAAATTAACTGCGCTCCGTGTTGAAACATTTGTTTATTAATAAATAAATATAAAAAATAAGAAAAATACTGATTCAGTTAGATTAGCCAACGTAAGCGTTATGTTTGTGAGGAGATAATTTTATTTTTTACGATTCAAGAAGTATTTAAAATTTGATTTAAATTACTAGTTATTAAAATTCATAAATAAAAATACCAAATAAATAAAATAGGTAAGGATTTGACTGATTAGTAATATAAATGATTAATATAATTTACTTTAAAACATAAAAATATGTAAGGTTTTGACTGATAGTTAATTGAAATAAATGATTAAGAAGTACCTACTCATTGTTTTATTCCCAAAACCAACATTTACCAACCGTCACTGGTAAAACCTAGTACCTATGTACTAAATTCTAATGGTAAAAGCCCGAAAAAATCGTTCCTTTTTAGGGTTCCGTACCCAAAGGGTAAAACGGGACCCAATTACTAAGACTTCGCTGTCTGTCTGTCTGTCTCCAGGCTGTATCTCATAAACCGTGATAGCTAGAAAGCTGAAATTTTCACAAATGGTGTATTACTATTGCCGCTATAACAACAAATACTAAAAATTAAAAAAATATATTAAGGAGGGCTCCCATACAACAGATATGATTTTTTTGCCGTTTTTATAGATAATGGTACGGAACCCTTCGTGCGCGAGTCCGACTCGCACTTGGCCGGTTTATAAATTCTTACGTTTACCAACTCGTGTTGGTAAATCCTAAGAGTTACTGGTAAAACCTAAGATTAACTAATATTCGGGCTTTTACAGTAACATATACTCTTAGCAAACTTTAAAAGTTTATTTCTCCTAAAGTTTTGGTGTAACGTGGATAGCATCTTGGAAGCCATATTATTCATCTTTATGCCCTTCTCTCATGTTGCTCACGTTTTCCTCTTCCACTCTCCCCTGTCAACCGTAACGTTATCATTCACTCCCCTTTTTCCATATCAGTCTTTACACAATTATCATAAGGAACCCTCGTGACTGGGAGATGGGCACAGCTTATCTCAAGGTTTCAATTGTCATTTTTCCACGAGAAGATAATGTCTGAACTTTAACGTATAAAATGTATTAAAAAACTTACAGTACGATAAGTGCCTAATTAAAAATACAAAACAAAGTTTCAGAAATGCGTATTTGTATTGTTAAAAAAGAAATGGTATGGTATATTTGACGGCACGGTGGGTGCAGTGGCTTAGCGATTGGCTGTTGCGCTGCGTGTCGTAGGTTCGATTTCCGCACGGAACAAATAGTTGTATGGCCTACTGGTAGTTGTTCCAGGTCTGGCTGTTTGTGTTAAATGATTGTAGTCGCGCGCACGATACAGGTGAAGATCGTAGAGTGGGGCAGCTCTTGTGGTTTACCTAGAAATAGATTATTTACCATATTTATCTAAACTTAGATAAGTGTCAATGATTACGAGACTTATGAGTTACTTTCTCAGAAAGGAATGGTGAAACGGGAGCTATGCTTAGGGATCTACCTACTTACATTTGACGTTATCTTACTAAACTTTGTTTTGATGTTAACCTTAGTGAAAATGGGCATCAGCTACTTACTCAACAGTAAGATTTATTTGCATCTTATAGCAATACAAAGGTGAAAACTTAGTATAATAAGCAGAGGATATAAAATAGCTATAATGTACAACTAGCTTATTTTGCTCGCGGTTTAGCCTGCGTGATATTCGATAATTGTCCCACCAGATCGTACTATCGAGATAATAAGTATCCCATGTGTTAGATTCAGGTTCTGTCTGCGATCCAAATCCGTTCCGTGGTTTTTGTGTGAAAGAGTAACATACAAAACAACATAACATAACCCCGTAGGGTTAGGCAGAGGCGTACCTAATAGTACTCCCACATTTCGCCAGTTAAGTTTACGTCCCATGTATAAGGGCCAGCCCATTGACATTAACCGGGCACAAATCTTAGCTGCTACTCCTGATGGAAAATCCCAATAACAATTTTCACGACCCGGGAATTGTACCCGGGACCTCATGCTCAGTAGTCGCGATTGCGACGACTGGACCAACGAGGCAGGCAGAAAGAGTAACAAACATGCTCTCTAACTACCATTTATAATACCTAGTTGGTAAGATATCCAGTATCAAGAAACTCTAACTACTTAGTATGGGATTGAGTTGTATGCAGGTTTTTCGATGCATACTATGCTTTTATGGTAAGGTAATTACAATTGTGTTACACTCTAATTATGCCATCGTAAAATTACGGCGCACTGCCTACGGGCTACGGCCGTTGCTACTGCTACGAAAGGCAAATTGTAGTCAGCGCTACGAAGTTGGTAACTGCTGGGCGCTACGCCGCATCCTACCAATCCCATAAATGTAACTATGTTTGTTAGTCTAAAAGGTGCCTACACGGTGAATGGATTTCGATGAATGGATAGACCTTGACCTATGTTTTGTTAGGATACTTTTTATCCCGGAAGCACGTTACATAATAGGACGTTCCTTATAAAAGTGTTTTGATAAAGATAGTTTATGTTTTCGTTGCAGGTGTTTGAAAATTAAAAAAACATGTTATTGTTTTCATTTAATCGCTTAACATTATCATATTAGGCACTGAACTTGTGAACCGAAGATGTTATTTGTAATTATAGTTTGTTGCTATTTTTTGTAATACACGAAAGCTGAAAGAGATGATAACCTCATTCATTGTCTACCTACAGTCACACGCATAAAATGTAAATACACTTAGCAAACTTCATAAGCGATTCACTCCCACTGTGCTGATTCAATTTTACGTTTTATCGAACATAGTGTTTTGTTAGCCACCCTATTACAAAATAGGTCTCATCTCAAAGTATAGAAACCGTTATTTCATAACAACTGACCATAAAAGTGACCTTTAATATAACAATAACGATCTTCATATTAACTATTTCTATATATACATAGGTAGGTACTCTTTTTCATTTTCATTTGATACTACACACTAAGTTGACTAGCCATTACTGCACTAATAGCCCAATTTTAAGGTTATTGTGGCATGTGGCGCGAGTAGAGTTCAGTAGAGTCGGGCAAGACCTGCTAGCCTCGAAAGTACAGGTGCCCGGATTTCGTCAGTTCTGTTCAAATCCCATATAATGGGGGTGAGCCTAGTGCCATCAACCGCAAATACAGATCATGTGGCTGCTAGTCAGAGTTACCTGATGAAAAATTCCTATAATACTTTCACCGAGCAAGGAACTAAACGCAGGACCTCATTTATTTTGCGAAAATGTTTTTTATTTATTATTTCAAGCGCAGTCGATGATACTTACTTTAATTAAATAACATCACATCCGCATTTTCGACACTTGTTTTGAGAGACTACCTGGTAATTAATTAGCATTGCCATATAACGTGGCAATGCTGTTGCAATTCTGGGCACGTTTCCGGGTGACAGCGATGTGGAGGATTACTTAGACACCTAAGCGTCTGTTGTTTATTTAGTTAGTTTATTTATTTTAGTAATTATGTACAAAAGGAAAAGGCTAGGCAGATCATAATGTACACAAAGTAGACAACGCAGGAAAATAACATATAATATTTGAGTGTAAAGGTTACATAGGTTTATTTTATATAAATTAGTCCTTTTTTGTAAATACTTATTTAGTTTTAGGATTGCAGGCGTGATGTTATTTTTTATGTTATTTAGTTTTAATTATTCTTTAATTTAGTATATCTAAGTACCTACTGTACTTAGATATACTAAATTACGAGTATTATGAAGTCACTTCATAAGGTTACAGATAAGAGTCTCAAAAACATAACAGACTGATAACAGGGCATTTATACATAGCAAAATAATTTCTGTGCATATTTGAATTTGAAAACCGCACAAGAGGTGGTAGGTACCTTATTAAGCTAAATTCAGTGCAAAGGTACATTCCGCCATTTAGCGATGGCTTCCAACATTATATTTAACCAAACCCAACACAGAGAGACAGAGAAGACACTTTACAAAACAGACTTTTTAAAATTCGGAATTCACTTTCTTGAAAAATGAACGATGAATACTTTAGACTTTGGAAATCGAAAAGTTTGGTGGAGCAGTGTCTGTTGTGTATGAGAGTAGCCAAAGACGGAGTTACTTAATAGCGTGCAATAGAGGCCGATGGCCAACAATCCGCTCTCAGTGTGAACTCTCCTACGAAGCTAGGGTTACAGGTTAGCTATTAATGACAGCCCTAATAACCGGCGATCATTAGCTCTGTGGCCTTACCATTAGGATTTTCTTAGTCACAGCTAGGCATTAGCCCGGTTGATTGCTTTACTGTAGCCTCGCCGCTTTATAAAACCCAGTTTCTACCACAGCAGGGACGAACAGAGCAGAGAGTACACGAGCAAGTATACCCAGTGGGTTTCAACCAATATGGTTGATTGATTCCCACACGTTCCATCTCCATTTTGCTGTAAACCTGTCCTCAGGGCTCTTACAGTCGAGCAGTGCTTTGTCAGAGGTAGCTGCAGCCATTGCCAGCGGCCTGCTGCTGTTGTCAGATGAATCGGCAACAGACGGACTACAATTCGAAACCCTAGCCGTAGCCTCGTCGACGCGTAGTTACTATTGTCGACAAAGTGTCGCTTGTTTGTTTGTTTGAAGATAATTAATTTAGTCAGAGCTGCTACACAGCTCGGTTACGTATCGTCTGCTTAACCCAGTGGGCCGGTAGATAGTCATCGGCCGTATAGATTTCATATATATCCACAATTCTAAGATTTATTAATTCCGTTAGGATTTCCTAGTAGGTTAGGTAGGCAGTAGCCAGGAGTCTGTATTTGCGCCAAGTTAATTTGCATTTTGTTATTACAAAACAGTGTAGGTATAGGTAGTTTACGTTTTTACAGATATTTATACGATTGAACTTTGGCTTATCTATCATTGTTGGATTTCACTATAATTCCATGAACCATCTGAACAACAATGATAATTTTATCATTGCTAGCGCGGGGGGGGTCTGCGGTCGCGGAGCGGTGCTCGAGCAGCGAGCGATTGCGCCGTTCGGCAAAAATACTGCGTCACTGTCCCCTTATATACAGGGTGATTGGTAATTGGGTACATTCCTTAAAATGGGTGATACTAGACCTAATTTGCAACAATTTTGAGCCCGATAACTTAGGGTCCAAACTCCGTTTTGTTTTTGAGATATCGACGGTATACTTTTAAAGTGTCACCTCTCGTTCGAAAACCAATTTGGCAAAAAGTAGGTACATTTTCTTTGCAAATTAAGCGCCTCAAAAGCACATGACCTAAAGGTGACGTTCTGAAATTTTCTCCTAACTTTTCTTGTTTTCTGCGGCAGTTTTCCCAAAATAAATGCATCACACTTGTAGTGCAAAATTACAGGAACGACTTCCTTCTTTCATTAGCTTTCTAAAATGGTGCCACAATACTTTTAGCAAGTAAATGAATAGAAAGCAACGGTTTTTCCTGACAACCTGGGTACCCTGGGTAGTACAGATATTTCGATGCACGTCTTCCTTGATGCCTGAAATGGATCCTCCCTTTTCTATGGGGGATGAAGAACTTTACACCGTGTTCTTCATATCCCCAAAATGTTTTCTATCAAATACAAACTGTATGAACATTCGTATCTATACATATAATAAATCTGTAGACGTGGCGTTTCTGTACATTGAAAATATTTAGAAAAAAAGTAGTAGGGGTGTTAAAGGAGCACTAACAGAACCCATTTTTAGAATTTTTGTCTGTTTGTCGGTTTGTCTGTATGTTTGTGCGCGCATCACGTAAAAACCCCTCATTATATTCAAAATCTAAATATTGAAACATAAGAAGCATTGTTCCGAATAACATTTAGTGTTTATTTCATCAAAATCGACCAACAGACGCAAAAGATATTAATGTTTACAATTTAGTTAGTAATCTCATACGCGATTTTCTATGATTTTAATTATTTATTATGTTTATAGGTTTTAGTCGAAGTGTAGTCGGAATGGCTGATAATGAATTTGGTTTTATTTTTCCTTTTGTGTCTACTCTTTGCATGGAAGTAATAATTACTACGTATAACCCATTACGAAAAAAAATCTATAAAAATTAAAAAAAAAAAATATAAAATCCACGACGTTGTGTGTGTGCAGCGCCGCAGTCAATTGCTCAGCCACTGCGCAAACCGTGCCGTCACATAACTGTGGTTGTGACTTCGTCGGGCATTGATGCAACTTTGCTTAAGGGTGGCCGGACTGCACATTCAATTTTCAAATTGCCGCTGAATCTTGCAAGCGAAGATACCCCAACATGCAACATCACCAAAA
This sequence comes from Eurois occulta, assembly GCA_950022335.1. Taxonomy (NCBI): domain Eukaryota; kingdom Metazoa; phylum Arthropoda; class Insecta; order Lepidoptera; family Noctuidae; genus Eurois; species Eurois occulta. Next base: position 1,154,625 of record OX465487.1, on the reverse strand, counting down.
ACGGGGGAGTCCTTTTACAGTAGTGGAAGTTAAGCCTATAGGACGAGTGCACAATGTCGCAGAAGCATGCGTTAGAGGCGTTGAACCGCAGCTTGCAGGGATATCCGCGGCAACCAAGCGCTGATGGGTGGCGTCGTTCGGCCGCTTTAGACCCTGTGGACGGGCTGAGTAATGGGCTAGCTCGCCGTCCGACCGTCTTATGACGACAGAACACTGACACACTAGACACTGTGATGGCTAATGACAATAGTACTGCCTACCCCGTTGAATTTGTCAACTCCGTGGAGTTAAAAGGCGAGGCGTCCCATCAGCTGGAGCTTAAAGTTGGCGTTCCAGTTCTGGTGATGCGAAACCTTGATACAACCAGACTGTGCAACGGCACCGGGCTTCGTATCACAGAGCTGGGCAGAAACATTATAAAAACGGAGCTGCTAAAGGACAGAGCGTCTTAATTCCCCGCATGCCCACATTTCAAATAACTTGCCATTTCAATTTAAGAGGTTACAATTTCCCTTAAAATTGGTTTTTATACCTAATGACGATCAACAGATCCCAGGGCCAAACCATAAAAGTGACCGGCATTCAATTGTTTTTAATTTTGTTTGGGACTTCTTTTTGTAGTCATCACCCACATTATCACATTTTGATCAGCCAGTCAGTTCTCACACATCACGCCATGTAATCTCCAAAGGTTTAGGCAGAAGTGTACCTAATCGTACACCCACATTTCGCCAGTTATGGTGAACTCCCATGTGATAGGGGCCGAGCCTATTTCCACCAACTGGGTACAAATTCAGATTCCGTGGCTGCTATTGCGAAATTCCTGATGGAATAACCCAATAACACTATTATTTATAGTATTTTTTTCAATTGCATACATTGTTTAATGTTAAGTGGAAGAGCGGAGTCACACAAGCATCGCCTTGCTCAAAAGGTGATCTCTAAATCATGTGCGATATAGCTTTATGTAATTAAAATATCCATTTTTTTTAACACAGGACCTCATGCTTAATAGTCGCACTTGCGACCACTCGACCAACGAGGCAGTATCTCACATACATACAAAATTTCCACGCGAACGAAGTCGCGGGCAACAGCTAGTTTGTAAATAAAATTATCTTTTAAGGATGGACTAAATTTAGTGCACGCCAATTTAGGTTTTATAAATTCCTGTTGCAACGAGAGCATAAAAATACTCAACCAACGTGCCGGTCCTAATTCTGTTTCAACTACGACGTTGAAACAGAAGAAAATTAGGTACAGCTTTGACTGTCTGAAAGGATAGATTAAAATTCACCCGATAAAGACAGATCTTACCTGATCGGATCGACCAGGCAGGACCCAGCGCATTAAGTCAAACAGCCAACATCACATAATGGTAACAAGAAAATAAAAACTAACTAAACTGTACTACCCAGTTTTATTAAAATACTACCTTGTCAGGAACAACCGATGTTTTCGGACCAGCCAGAAGTGGCTACTGTGGCACCATTTAAGAAAGCTAATAAAACAAAGAAGTCATTCCTGTGATTTGCACGACAAGTGTCATCCATTTATTTTGAGAAAACTGCCTCAACAAACAAGAGAGTTTCAGGAAAATTTCACAGAACATGACCTTTATAGTGCTTAATTTCTGTAGACAGATTTACTTTTTTGACAAATTGGTTTTCGAAGGATTCATTTGTTCATGAGCTATCAGAAAAATATTAGTTAAACATCCATAACACGGCGTAGATTTTTCACAATCGGCCGTTTATGGTGGAGAGGTAGAAAATTTCCAAAAAACTTTATAAGTTCGATGTTTAAAAAACCACCCAGTTTGGACCCCAAGTTATCGGTCTAGTATTATCCATTTCAAGGAATGCACGGAATGCAACCAATTACCAATCATCCTGTATATAGGCCTGGAGTATTATTGTTCCGTGCTCATTGTCCACCGTACCATTACTTAGTGAACGCACAATCGCATTTCTTAGCATTAAAATATTGTACTTAAACGTTTGTTTTTCTTCATCTGATTATTTCATTTTGACCGGAATTTTAATCCTACTATCACCTTAAGGATATTGACAGTTCTTTGTAGAGTCTAGTAGTAATTAATGTGTTTGTTGTGCCCTTGAAATCCCAGTTTTGAGGTTAATGCAAATGTTCAAAAACTAGAAGTCCTAAGTAAAAAATAATTAAATTTTCATCATCTCATTATTTATCAATCCCCGGGATATCTGTCTACAGATTTATGGATAACTTAATAGGTCACCCTGATCGTGACCCTTATCAAAAATTGTTGGATCAGTTCTCGGTACGTAAGTTTGTCTATATACTGTTTTAGTACAGACTTTACCTTTTTTAATTATCCATATTGTTTTGAAATTAGCACAGATCACTTCAATCTATGGAAGGGGAGACTACAGGGTTTTTTAGGAGGTTTATTAAGCACCAAGACTGGATAGCTGAGTGTGTAGCGCGTGATGAGAGAACGGCGCGAAACTATATTTTAAAAGGGGTAGTACGTACCTACGTAATAAAAACTCAACAAAATATGAAAATACTCAAAAAAAAAAAAACTGCTATATAGAAGGTGAATTTTTCAAGTGGGCGTGGGTGGCCATATTCGAAATTATGAGGAATAGCGACAAATACTCAAAAGAGCTAAAACAAAAACTGCATCATTAAATTTGAAACTTAGTATCTTGTTCGGAAACTTAGTATTTTTTCGGATTTTGGTTTATTTTTTTTCGTAGAATTGTAATTTGAATAAGCTCATGTTTGTATGTTAAATAAAAAAAATCGGTTAATTTTGTATTAAATTTTCGATAATTCATTTAACTGTACCTACATCCACCCTTAACAAAGGTCACGTAAGGCCGCAATACTGCCAAGGGTGTGATGGTACATGAAAATAAATGACAAGTTGAAGGAGCCTACACAGACCTACAAGGCTAACAGTCCCTACGACCCTAAGCCCTACAGCCCTAACCTATCATATACCTAGTATGTAATAGATAAATAAGTTCGGGATGTCTGCACCATGCGACCTAAGGTTACAGACAGGATTTCCAGGTACGGGAAGGGTACAGTCACTGCCAGTCCCGCAGACTCACGAGACTGATCAGAGATGACTAAAGGTGTCTTTTCTATTGTTGCAGTTTCAAGAAAAATCACACAAAAGCTAAATATCAAACTAATTTACGTTTGAAAGTTCTTTTTACGTTCTAGAAACCATTTTTTTTTTCAGAAGTTTCCTTCTCTTGATTCAGAAATCAGGGGACAATATTTTACAAATTTACGACTTTAGAAGCTAAAATATTTCATCAATCGTTGATTTAGGATAAAAGTATTTCAGGATCCTCGGTATATTTTTTAAGAGCTACCGCTTCACCCCACAGTGATATACATTTTGTTTTCAGGTTTCAGCTACATGTATGTAGGGCCATCTCAATTTTTTTTATTCCACTAAGAAAGGATTTTTGGAAATTCCACCCCTAAAGGGGTAAAATTGGGAATGGAAGTTTATATGAAAGGTTATATGAAAGTTTTGAAGTTAGGATCTTCTGTGTTTAGGCTGTCGATTGAAAATTGATTTATACGTGTCAGCGTTTTAGATAATTCTACCCCAGAAGGGTTAAAAAGGGGAATGAAAGTATGTATCTAACTATGTTTCTTACCGTAACCTGGTTTAACTGATAGGTTACTTTTTAATTCCGGTAGTACGTTCCCGTCAGATATTTTTCGACATGCACGCAGGCGAAGCTGCGGGCAAAAGCTAGTGAGATCATATATGGGTATAAAGGAAAACTAAAAATATCAAATAATATACTTTTATTGTATTTTTTTCTCAAAAATATAACAAAACTGGCATTTTCAATGCGTTCATATCATTGCACATTCGATCATAAATGTATAAACTTGTGATGTCTGGTCTTACACTAGAATACCTAAAACGAGGAGGTCGTAATGAATATAATAGACATACATTCTAACATTAACTTGAATTGTGTTTATGTCTCGTCGATGACCAGTATATACAACATAATATCAAACTATACATTTCCAGTTTAGGGAGCGCGCGCACTTTTCGACGCGAAATCGGCTTACAGGAGTCTGTCCACTTTACCGTATCATACCATGACCGTACTAGGAACGTATCAGGCACGGAGAGACATGATGCCAATTAGACCGTATCAACTGCGTCTCATACCCGTTTACAACGGGTATAGAACGGTCTTCAAACGTGGATAAATGGTATGGTGTAGTGGGCAGACTCCTTAAGTCGGTCAATGCATGCAATAATAGCGAATAGTTATAATGAAGCGAATTGCATCGGTTTTCATTGCACGGACATCAAGCACTTTTTGGCCACCGCATGTGCGTAGGCTTCCCGTGCTATGAGAGGTCAGCTCACACTGGAAACGCATAGCTTGATGATCGTTGTGCGTTCATTGGTTAACTTTTAATTAACACTTTAACAACATTTTTATGTACTTTAATAAAGGATTGTGTATTAAGAAAAATTTTAAACATAATGAAAATTAAAGTGAGTTTGGATTTAGCCCATAACGGGTTGAAGCGAGTTGCCAGTAATTTTAATTAGTTCCGAAAGATTATAGACAAAATTCTCGTTTTTTTTTCTTTTAGAAAATATTAACAAACTATTTGGTAACAAATCATAACCAAAATAAGAATTTAATACTAATAAAAATTAATCTTAAATGAGAAGAAATCTTTAAATAAAACTATTTTTTTTTTAATCAAGATTTATAAAATCTCATTATTACGTAAGGGAAAATAATAATAAAATTGTTTTCGACGTAATTACCCCGTGCTTTTCAATGGCTAGAAAAAATCATGGAAGATACTTGAAACAAAAATCATTTCAAGACCAAAATAACATTCTAGATAGTTTTTTTCATTAACTTTTCCCTCATAATACAACCATTTCGTGAAATTTTCAATCTCTAATGCCTTGTAGATGTTTATGTTTACTACCTACCCCCTTATCACGTGCAATACATTTTGCTTTATCGAGAAATAATCGATTCACCTCGTCATTTGATTAGATTTACTTACATCTTATACTGAAATCTTAGAGCTTTCTTTGCCATGAAATATGGGTATCAGCAAACACAATATGTGCGACTACGCGATGCCTAAATGTTTACCTTATTCAAAGCGTGCTGCTAGGTTTTCAGCTCTCGACTCAGCATCGAAAGTTGATAATGCAACAGCGCACGTTTGTTGCAGTTTAAGTTGTTTCTAATTCGCATGCTCTAAGAATTTGTAACAATCAGGTTCCCAGATAGTCATTTCTATCTAGTAGAAACGGTATTGGGTTTAAACTCAACATTAATATCAAAGTACATAATCTCTTAAATGTTAACGTAATTCATAATATTTAATGCAGAAAATAATGTAGATGCAATTTAAAGTAATCTGATATTTACATTAAATTTATTCTAATTTAACTTTATAATTTGATGTTTAATAAATTAGAATTAATTTTTATCTCTTTTCTATTATTTTCTGGTTGAATAAAGACTGTTAGAGGTTGAATTATGGATAAAATAACATAATTGGAAGAAAAGCAGTTAGTAAAGCACCAAGTAATAGAATGTAATGTCAAACCCTTTTGGAGATCAACGGTTTATAAAAATAAACAACAATATTCAGGGATCTGGAAAGACTGGAAGACTTATCGTTATTACTATTAGTTTCGTGCACGTATTTATTTAAAAGCATTCAAGATAAGAACACAGCAATATGAAAACTTTAGTGAAACAAAAAACTAACGATAAAGAATGTGATACCAGTAAATATAAATAGTCATACCAAATTGTTTTAACAGTAACAGCTAAGAAAACTGAAATATTATTATGCTAGTGAAAAATTACAAATTCTGATGAAGCTGCGTCCATTTTAGCACTCGTTTGTGAAATACTTATTATAAAATCCCAGATCGGTAAAAATATAACTATTTAACGTAACTAACACATAAAGAAGTCATAGATTACACACAAAGCAATCCCGCTTGTCGATAACGGGATACAAATCGATTCCGGGATTCAGTCACTTGTCCGTAACTTTTAAGTCCGTAAATTAAATTCGTAAGTTAAACGTAGAGTGCGCCACTGTAGCTTGTCGCAGGAAACTTATTTTTAACATTAAATTAATCTCCTATAACAAAAGCATGTTATGTCAAACATTTTCATAGCAAGAACTAGTTATTATTCTAAATTTATATTACAGTACCGAGCCTATTTTGGGCCATCGGGTTTTAGAACAAGACTCATGTGGGCGTCAGAAACGACACTATGCAAAGTCAATGTTTTCCTAAATGATCTTCAACAGTAGCCAATAGCAATTTAACTGTAAGAAGACAGCAATGAGGCACCTGTCCTACCGCTGACGAGATATTGACGATTTTGTCGCCCGAAAAATGTACAAAACGTTGTATTAAAACAGTTCCCACGCTCGCTCGGCGCGCAAGGCACAAGTACCGGCAGGTCGCCGCCGCGCTACTCGTACTAACGTTCTGTTAGTCGTCGGCTGTGACAGGTGTCTCAAAGCGCTGTCACCGGAAGCAGTCGCCTGTAATGTGACAGTTCAGATGCGAGCATGACACCAGTGAGTGAGGCGAACCGAGCATTACAATCACTTGTCTGGAAGCCGACCCAATAGTTAGTTGGGAAAAGGCTAGGCAGATGATGATGACTCGTTTCTGTACAATGTCGAATCTTGGATTGTTACATATCAGGCGAACGCTCCGGTCTGTAGCGTGTAGTGCTGCGCACACGAGCTAGTAGTCCAGCGTCTGCTGCTCGTGTCCGCGCTCGCCCAGCAGCGCCGACAGGCCGGACAGCTCGCTGGAGTTCAGCAGCAGCGAGTGCTCCCCGCGGTCCAGCAGCAGGTTGCTGAGCGACGCCGCGCTGTGACCCTCAGTCTCCATCAGCGCGCCCGCTGCGCACGCTGCAGCTTGCGCTTGTGCTGCAGCCTGCACTTGCTGCTGCTGTAATGGGCCAATAAATACTGACTGTTTAACTGTGCAAAAAAAAATTATACACTGAGTGGAAGGGATATCGACTCACAAACGGTATTTAAAAAAAACAGCTGTTTCGTACTAACAAGCAATACCTACACGGTATACATATATGAAACGATTTTTTAAAATTACCGATGAATTCGGAATGATACACTGAATACGTGGTAATCGTTAGTGTGTCCATGTCCCTCCCACATTGTAATTAAGTAAGTCCAACATTTTATTTTAGAAAACGTGATTTAACAGACTCATAACAGCCGATGAGTCAAACTAACCTGCACGTAGGAAGGCTGCTGATGCTGCAGCATGTTGGGCGAGATGTGCCCCAAGTTGGGCGCCATGTTGGGTGCCATGTTGGGCGCCATGTTGGGCGCCATGTTGGGCGACACGCGGCCCATGGGCGACATGGTCTGCGCGTGCGGCGACAGCACGTTCATGCCGGGCGACATGCGCTCGTACGCCTGCGCCATGTTGGGCGACATGGGCTGGTTGTGCGGGGACATGGCCTGGTTGTGCGGCGACATGGCCTGGTTGTGCGGCGACATGGCCTGCACGTTGGGCGACATGGCCTGCAGGTGCGCGGGCGAGGCCTGCGCGTAGGGCGGCTGCAGCCACAGCTCCTGCGGCGCGAAGGGGTTGTTGTGGCTCACCGCGCCGCCCGGGCTCACGTGGCTGGCGCCCCCGCCACCCATGCCGTGCATGTTTTCTAGGGGCGTCCAGTTCTGGAAGAAAACCGTTCTTAATATTTCTAGCTGCGTTATGATATCAGATATTTTGCAAAATAATGTCGAAGCACGACCTCGATACACGGTGGAAAAGCATCATGGCAAGTGATTTAATTCAGTGCGGACTATTAAGCTAAGAGCTTTGCAGTACGTAAAAAAGAGGCACCATTGCTCCAGGCACATTGCCCTTTTTGTTACGACATCCTTTCCATCGCGATATCCATATACATGGCAAGAGTTGGTAAGACTCCAGCTGATGAATGACTTTGGTTTTTTCTTTGTTTAATAATTCAATAGCTAATTTGTTCTGTACCTGTTCGTACTGTGGGGCGTAGGTATGAAGCGGCGGACTGCTAATGTTATGGTGGGGCGGAGTCCGGTCTGTAACGACACGTATATTCGAATTAGCACAATAAGCAACAGAACACAAAAGCGAGCTCGATATTAATATAGTATAATAATATAATAGGAATTACAATGATGGTGAAATAAAGGGTGAATGATCAAACGTGGTTAAGGATGTGTCGATTTTACTATGGAGCAAACCAAGAAATCACGAAAAAAATATCAGTTGCTCCATACATTTATCCATATAGTCATAAAACTCAAAATAAATAAGTTTTTTCATATTTCAAAGTTAGTCTCATTGTAAAGTCGCTCTATATTTACGAGTCCTTCACTTCCTTAAAGTATTGCCGTCGTTTAATCAATCACCCTGTATATCACAATTTTATGTGCAACAAATAGAAACACTGAAAACACAAAAGCTGGCTGAAACTCCTTATTTTATACAATAATCATGTTTATAAACTCCCTTTTTTTTGTTATTTTAATTGCACTGATGTGATCTCACGAGTGCACGTCTTTGTGACTTATGCACATTGGAGTAAGTCTCAAATTACAATGATTGACGAGTGACAGCGATTCCAAAAATTATAAAAATAGTGTGAAATATGCTCACCTCGGGGCTCCGACTTGATTTGTTGATCTGGCGGGTAGATCCCTGGAAACAGTCAACAACATTAGTTTTGTGTTCGTTTTGTAAATAATTTATTACTATTCTACCATTTAACAAATAACACCAACACAAAACATGCAGAATTAATTCTAAGGGAATAACCACACTTATCGACGTGCAACCGACTTTAGCCGATCAGAAAGAGCTTTATATCTATTATTTATATAAAGAGCAAGTGTTAAAAGCGAAAAAGACGTAATTCGCTTCGTTTGGAGGCCGCTTCGATAACTGTGATCACTCTTACTCTCAAAAACCACGTCATAATGGCTAATAGGATAGTTAAGCCACACTTAATAGGTTCATTTGTAAATGTAAGAAAATATTGTTGGAACTATTGTTTTCTAAGAGAAGACTTGAGAAATTCACATTTTTTGCAAACAATATCTTTCTTCCAATATCCAATATTTTTCTTTCTTTCTTTATCTTTTTTTTTCTAGTAGAACTTGGAAGCGTGGCCATAACAATCAACTAGGGGTCAGTCCAATTGCAGATATTTTTTGTCTATTGTGCCGATTATTTCTTAAACAACATAGTTATCTATAAGGGCGAATTTCTTCAATGAAATTGAAACCGATCAACACATTTAAACTGCGTTCAAGAGCTGTCAGTGTCATCATTGCCAAGAAATTCGCACTCAAATAAATTCCTTTGTACAGATTATAAATACAACCTGGTTAACGATAAAAACACATGCGTTTAAAATAATGCCTACAACTACATCGACATAAAGCTAACATGAATATGTGTGAAAATAAAATATAAACAAAAGAACAAGCTTAAAATAAACGAAAAAAGAAAAACATCAAAATCATGCCACATGAAAGTATTCGTACCTCTGGCGTCATTCGGGGTTTAGGGTTCCGTGACAAGTAAATAAAACCCATGTAATTTTATTAGCATATTAATATAGAATTTCGCATCAATCAAGCTTCGCTATTCAACTCTTATCATTTATAAAAACGTTAAAAAAAACAGTTTTTTTTTAAATAAAATTATTACAAATGCAAGAATATTGATAGTTACATATACCCAACAGCTTGGCTGCATAAACGAAATTTAGGCCTCTGACTAAACTAAAACAGACAATTTTGACAGCGCTTTCGGCTCAGCCGCTACAAACCAAAACAACACTGTTATTAATTTGTAAATTCATCTAAAACTTTATCTAATATCTGACATACACCCTTAAAGATATGTTTGTACCTTATATTACTCAAAGCATGTACCAAAAGTTACGTTTACAGGGGGTTCACATTGTAAACTGAATCAAGATTTAAATAAAAAGGTTCCTTAGAATCACATATTTTGAAGTAATGATGAAAACACCCTGTAAAATAGCACTTTATTATAAAATAACCGATTTAGCCAAAACAACAATCGAAAATAACCGAATTTCAACATTAAGTACACAAAAACCTATCTTCTATAGTGTCCACAAGATTCAAAATCACCCAAACATTTCGGTTCGAATGTCCTTGCGTCACGAAACGGTTTAGAACAATACTTAGCTTGTTATAAATACTATTAGACTCTCCTCTCACACACATATCCACATTAGCTCGCTGTTATGTGAAAATAAACTTTGTACTGATAGCACTTTGGCTGAAAGTTGCATGCTATTATGGCCATAGCTGCATTTTCATTTCCAATTAATAATATTTGCTGCTATAATTTCTGTATACAGGGTTCTGTATATTTCTGGCAGAGTATTCCTAGAAAAAAGTCTTTAGCTATATATTTTCTTATGCCGATCAACCCTGTATGTTTAACTATTTTTTTACTTATAAATGAAATCTAACGAAATAAGTAAAACGTCCAATAGATTTTCGAAACATTAACAAAATAATAAAAAAGTAACTGAAATATAAATTAACAAAAACATCAAATAAATAGACGACTAGAAACTCTTAGGAGGCAAAAATAATGCTTATTTTTAAATAGCGTTGACGAAAATACGTTTGTGAGGTTCAGCCAAGCGGTGCGGACCGACCTCAGTCACCGTATGTACGCTAACAGATAGTGCAATACATTATCTGCCGGAGCCAAGTGTCCGAGCCACGACATAACTAGTCCGTACCGGATTGACCGAAACTTAAAACGGACGACATTTTAGAAACACCAACATCATTATTCTCTTGCCTTATTCTTATATATTTTAATACATACATAAACTAAGATCATGTTATCAAGTTAGTCATGAATATTTAATTATGTAAATACAAATTAATACATATTTATTAATTAATATTGTTATAATTCAACGCAAAGGTCGCCACAGCGAACAAAAGGTACATAATATTAATATTGTACACGGTATAGTCTACCTAGTGATAGACACTTCACTGAGGTCGAAGTTATCCATCTGTCACATTTTAGGAAAATATATTTTGTCCTTTTGTGACGTGCAACCTTAAGATGATAAAGGAATTACGAGATTGACTATACACATCGTACATTGTTCATAAATAAATAACATCGATGTTAATAATATTACTACTTTTACTACTTAATAACTAAACTTTTATTAGTAAAACCACCGCTTTTCGTCAAAACCAATCATTTCTAACCTACAGATACGGACATTTTCAAAACAAATACTTATTTAATGTTATACAGCATTAACTCATTTAATCTGTGCCATTACGCATAGCCTATAAAATAGACACAATAGTCTATGGTTTAGCCATAGAAACATGACATGTCCCATTTATCCCATGTACATTTATTTTACCTCTGCCGCTGCATCCCAAAAGCAACTAGATGTAATGCGATGCGAAGTCAGAGTTAAAAATAACTATGAAACATGAGCAATCATTATTTTATTCGATGGGTTTGGTTTATCGATAGACACCCCACTAGAACATTTCCCATCACCAAACATCTTTAAATCCAAGACAAAGAAGTATACAAGGTGTATAACGAAACTCACACAAGTTTAAAACTAATTTACAAATGTAGCCCGATATATTTGACAGTCAAAATTAAAAAAGTCCAATATATTATTCTGACAGCCAAATACATCGGTTTCGTTACTATAAAACCATTTCACGGACTATTATACCATCGTACATATTGTGTGGTTAGGTTAAAATACACCCTGTATACAAACATAGGTAAAATAAACCGGAACTTACTTTCAAGTTCGTAGTTTCTTAACATGTCGCTTACGACCTTCCGCCGCTTATTACTCATATTATCTAGAACATTCAAGTTGGTATTGTTATTACACAGTACTTAGAATTATGACTAAATATAACAACGCGAGAATTAAGAAAATATTCTGGAGAGATTAATATTGAAGGAACGACAGTAAATTTTCCAAGAAAAAGAAAATACAGGATGAAGCATAATTGCATCCGTTCTCCTCTACGTTTACATTTGGATAGTTAGAAACTCTGGCATTTTTTTCCTAGCGTGGTTGTTATACTTCAAGGCAATTACAAAAGAATACACAGTAAAAAATGTAAACACGTCGAAAACCTGTAAAAAAATGGGTAAATTTGGCATTATGGGCGGGAAAATATAGCGTATAAAAAGACTTATACCGTCGCAGTATCTTTTTTATAAAACAGTACTTTAATACTCTTTAGATTCGAAGATTCGCCACCAAAATACCTAAGTTTCTCAGGATGGAAAACTCCATTTGAATGATTTTAAGTTCATTGATCTTAAAACCGCCTCCACGAATGCGGAATGGCATACACAAATAAATTCAAAAACTATTTACTCGCAAGTCAATCGCGACGATCGCGACTATTAATTATTTTGAAACTTACTGCCATCTATCGGCGAGTAATAGCAACTAGTTTCATCGAACTCCGAAACTGTAGCGTGAGGAGCTACTGCCATATACAACGCGTAATGTTCTGCATCAGTCAGATCTAAATCGTCCTGCAACTTCTTGAACTGAGAAGCGTCTAGAGCCAACACGCTTTCAGCTACAAGTATAGTGCCGCCGTCTGTTGGTGGCATCGGAGCTAAACTGGCTGGTCGACGCAAAGATGACTGAGAAGCTGTCTTCTCATTATCGTCTCCATGCAGAGAAATATGAGTAATACTATCAGCATAACTCAAGCCAGTACCAGACGCATTATCTTTCAAAGATGTATGAGACACTGACGATTTGAACTTTGAAGGACGCATACCAGAAATACTGCTGACCGAGCGACCTACAGGCTTACTCTTCGCGTCTTTCCTACCCTCAGACTTCACGCTAGGAGCTGGGGATTTCTCCTTTCGTCTAAACAAGCGGGAAAAGAACGAACGTTTCTTAACGGGAGGTAACGCAGGCTCACTTTTAGCTACAGTCATTGCCGAGTTAACTTTCAAGTTATCCGGGTTACGGGTAACCGGGATCTGGCGGCCCGGTTTCAAGATACTGTCGACGGAAGTCTGACTAGTTTTAAAAGGTTCAGTTGAAGCTGCTTTACGAACGCGTTTGGGGGGAAGTGGAGGGGCGCGTTCGTCATCTGTATCGCGTTTTAACGGGCTGAACTCTATTATAGGACCGCGGTAAGTTTGGACTTGGACGTCTTCGTAAGACATAGGGTCCGGTTCGGAGATTTCCACGGGGTTTTTGAAAGCAAGTTGCAAGCTGGTATAAGTTCCCGCGTCATTAAAGTCCTCAATTTCATCAGTATCGTTAGTCAGAGAACTGGAAATATTTTCTAAGCGCGTGCGGTTTTCTGAGTAAATCTCGTCTAGTTCCGCGACCTGATCAAGGAGTTCGTTCAAGCTCTTTTCATTAGTGTCAATGATTTCGACGTCCGTGACTTCGACGTTACCGTTTACATCGGTAACGGTCGCAGAATCAGCTTCGTCCGAAACGTTAACGCTGACGGAGTCGGTTGTGGAGCTGACGAGCTCTGTCTTGTCCTGTTTGTTATTGTTGGTGTCGGTTCGCTTGTCGAGGAGGAGGGAGAAGAGGGAGAGGTCGGGGAGGGGCTTGCGCGCGGTACCTGTGTACTCGGGGATGTACTCGAAGGGAAGCGAGTTGCTGCGCGCGTTGTCTGATAGTCTCTTCAGTTGGAAGTGGACCTGGAAAAGAAGGAAAGAAAATCAGTGGCGGTCTTTTGGAAAGAAGACGAAGATCAGGCACTTGTCTTACTGGTCTTATAAAAAACATAGGTTTCCTATATTAGTTTATGGCTGCCAAGCCGAAAGATTATGTATGTTCCCGTCATCTCTTTTATTTTCTTGTATCATTGTTTCATAGATGTATAGAAAAGATTTGATCTTCTTTGACATCTACACTTTACAGCGCCAATTCGGACGATGTGTAACAGACCCAGTGTCAGATGAAAAGGTTTGACGTGTAAGTTATTATGAATGTATTATCCGAAGGACATGATGAACTCACATTGACATGGTCAGTGGTATGAGGGAACTTGTAGGCGGGCGTCTCGAAGGCGATGGCCACCTGCTTGTGCACGAGGATGCGGATCGCCGTCTCCTCCCACACCACGATGCCGTTCTCTTCCTGGTAGAATACTACCTCTATGTCTTCTCGGGTCACCTGGAATCAGGAAAGGGATATTTTAGCTAGGAAAGAACGGATGCGAAGAATTTCTCTGTTAAAGTCCAATATAGCCTGGACATAAAACAACGTATTATGGGTGAATGCAACACAGTTGTCAGAAGTTCAGTGAGCCACTAAAGCTCGGAGAATTATTGTTCCAAAAGGACTAGTTTCATCAAATCAGTCCGTCTGCAGCTAACCGACCGGTTAACTAAGATTGGATCAAGGTAAGGTGTTTGTGTATGTGAGTTTAAATGTTTGTAAATGCACCCACGATACAGGAGAAATTCCAAGTGTGGGGCAAAAAAAAAATTAAGCTGCGGGATTCCCACCTTCTCACACAGCAAGATAACTTGCGTGCCGCCCCTGGCGGTGCCGGAGCAGTGGCTGGAGCGCATGATGAGCAGGTCGCTCATGGCCTTCTTGTCGTAGATGACGTCGGAAACGACCGGGGTCAGCGGACGCCGCAGCCGCCCCGACTCATCCGGGAGGAACACTTGGAAGCATAGCCGTACCGCGTTCAGGTCTATGCTTTGGGGGTGGTTCTTGTGGTCGAAGTTTTCTGGAGAGAGATGAAAAAAAATTGTTTATAATTTGGGGTAGGATAAACATTGAAAGTTCTGAATAGACCCTTATTTATGTTGTGAATAATAAACTCAACACACCCTTGTAAAAGGTTTTGAGTTTCCTAAGGGAATTGTTGCTTTCTTGTGTGATTTATTCGGGTCTGATACAGATTAGACGACTCATACTCCAAAGGGACTTAAACAAATTAATAATCTTAAACTAATTAAAACCTCTCGTTACCCATTAGGAAAAAATATAGCCATATTTATTATTAATTGTACCTTTTCCTGGTACCGGCTACTTAAGCTATTCCATAGAATAATGATAACAGGTAAAAAACAAATATAGCTACGTATTTATTGTAAAATAGAAGTACATATATACAACAGGAAAATGTGCACTAGACAAAAGGTAAGGCGAAATCGATAAATCAACTGATTTTATGAAAAAGGTAAATTTTCCCCTGCTCTCTAAGAGAGCCAGAATGCCGTATCGTCCACGCGGGTCCATTTCGAATTAGTGGATGCCACTTGACTTCGAAAACAAGCCCGGGGACATGCTGACCAACAGCATCTCCCCGAGCATGATGTTTGTCTTCACTAGTTTTAAGTACGTGCGTTACAAGAGCAAGTGCTTACGTCTTGCTCTACCTACTTCCCATCGGCATTAGAAAGTGCAAAACCAAACTCTCATAATTCTGGAATTCCCAGCAATTGCGCATACATTATTATATTAACCTTCACAAAAAGAACGCATCTCTTATTACAAATAACTAAGGCTTACAATTTCATAACAAGCCGTTAATCAAAATTCCATCATCGACTCGTTGACGTCAGGGCGGGGAATCCCGGGTCACTTTCACTCGGCTCTCGGCCGCCATAATAGTAACGATGACCGATGAATTGACACTAACCTACAGTCACCTGTGGGCCTGTGGTCATGGCGGCCTTAATATACAGCGCAGTTATCAAATAAACAAATAGACGCGTTGGTATGACGTACGATACGTTTCCGAGGCACATTTTATTGTGGGTATTTAACTTTTTGAATGTCATATTTACTTGTTTAAAATATAAGTAGGGTTTTCTTCAATAGTGCTGTGACCTAGTTTACTGGTACCATCCACCTTTTTTAAGATGCGAATGTGGAGGGTTACACGAATTCAAGTTTAAACGATAATAGACTAGAAAGGTGGTGCGTCGAGGTAATAGTCCTCCTGACCAATGAAAAAAACCCTCCTTAACACACAACAGCTGGGACTGGCCATTAGTGCTGGAGTTATGATACGAACAGCACACGTGTGTTCGCGCGCACTATCTCTTCCATCAGTCGTCTAGTCCGGCGCCGTCCTATCCGACATGACCGGACCTATTCCTGTTAGTAAAAGTAGGTACTAAGATGATGGCGGATGGAGATGTATGAAAGAAAACTGCATTTGACAGTCGTTACAGGCAGTCAGTGGCCCGAAAGTCTGACAACCAGTCTAACCAAGAGTATCGTATATCTCGGTACTGACTGGGTTGTGGAGGTCAAATAGGCAGTCGCTCCATGTAAAATACTAGTATTCAGCTGCATCCGGTTAGACTGGAAGCCGACCCCAACATAGGGAAAAAGCTAGGTAGATGATGAAACGTAACAACAAAACCCCCACTTTTAGCCTCACAGTAGCTAAAAAATTACGTCTACGAGTAAACGGCATGATTATAATCTCATACACATAATACATGGCGAACAAATATTTTGCGCCATATGCTAATATTTGTTCTGATGCGGAAGTCGTGGTCGCGATTACAAATACTATATCGCTAGACAACGCACGAGGATATTTGGAATTCGGACACAAACAATTCAGATATTAATAGTGTAGCTGTTGAAAATCGGTCTCTCAATCATTTTATTCGTTCTTTGATTTGCAATATTGCTATACTTTTCTTGCAGATGATAAAAGAAAGAGATATAGTAGATACACGAATCCTGAGTCTAGGAATGGAGACAGCGTTTCAGTAAACGTACGGACGCCTCACAGTTAGAAGAGACTGGAAGCGGGTGCTGTAGCGCAGCTCGGGAGGAACTGACGCGGACGTCCAGTGGACTGCGATAGATTTGAATGAGGCAGACAAAGAATGTAGATTAAAATAGTTTGTTGTTATTCTTATTCTAAAACGCTATAGTGTCGTCTATGGTCCATGCCGTCCACACCCAGGTTTACTCAGCTAGGCGAAAGTACTAACTTTCGGTGTGGCGTAAACTAGTTTGGATAGCCACTTGGCAGCTCTCAAACCAAAGATTCTTTCATCTCTCTATTATTCTTCCGGTTAGTAAAAGATAGAAATATTAGTAAGTTAAACAATACTATTTACATGTCATTATCAACTAAACAGAAACGTGATTATTTTTTGAAGCTATGTTTTAAATCTTCGTCAATAACCTGCTCTTTATTTTGTAGAATTAGGCTGCGTCACCACCAGAGATGTGCAAGTTTATTGTGTGTCAAACTGACCAATCAGCGTCCACACCGCTTTTTTCGCCTATTGAAAAGCCATATCCTACTATATCATAGACAATTGTATTATCTCCGTGTGATCAGTTGGCAACAACTCCCGAGCCTCCGTCTTCCGCATTTAGAGTGTTAACCTAGCTACCTTCGTCAGGTCGTCGGTACATTTGGCATTGAGCCCACCATTCTTATTTTTGTTTATATTCACTGGGCATTGCATCGTCATTGCAACTAGCACTATTTACCGTAGTTAATATAAAGGTTGGTTTATTGAATTCTACTCTCTTCAAGTTTGGCGCAAACGGCCTGCATAGATTGTGGTAGGAGGGAGGTCTTTGCGTGGCAATGGGACACAGATGGGTAATATAATAATAGAATGAATAGTAAAAACGAAATAATAAGATATAGGTTCAGATAAATCTAGATGAATATTTAAAATGATTCAGTTTGTGTAAGAATGAGAAGTTCCGCTTGGTATTTTGAGAAGACAGAAATAAAAAAAGAAACATCTTCGTTTTGTATTTTTGGAAAAGGAAAACATTCATCGTTTTTGTATCCGTAAAGATAAGGAAAATTGTCAATTAATTTGTCGTCTATTTTTGCCACAGGTTAATGTTTCTATGGATTGTTTTTGTTTTGAAGTATTTTGGAGGAAACAAAATACACTTTCTCGGAAGGGAAATCATCAAATGAATCCTCCCGCTCTGGGCGGAGCGGAAGGAAGTGTCAGACTTTTACTGACTAAAAACCATCCATGTTCCTTCTTTTGCCCTTTATGTTCCAGAGCCGCGGTATCTCTTTCGAACAGTCCCGCAGCCCAAAAACAAAATACACTAAAGAAAATATTGGCTAGCAACAAATATTTAATCAGATAGATATGCCTTCATAGCCCACCTACAATTTTCAGTATGTGTGAGTGAGAGAATACTATACCATTGTCAAGAAAAACAAACGTAGGTAATTATTTTTGTCGTAGTAGGGCCCCAAGGAACACAGTCATGCTGAATAAAGTTTGAGTAATAGCGATCCGCGAAACTATAAGCTGAAACTATTGTCTGGATAATGTCTGACTAAACGTCTATTCAGCTGTTAATCAAGCAATTTGGGCACAGTTTTAAATGCTATAATCTGTATAACAGCGATTTAAAGTCTGAGTAATAGCTTAGTAATGGCCCACATAGCTTAGTAACATCTGAGAAAAAGCTGTCATCTCTTATATAGAGCTGTTATTTCATATTTATTCAGAAAAATGCATATGGATATTGATATTCAGAAATTATTCAGGATTAAGTTCATTTGCGTAATACTTGTCAAACAAAATTAAGAGTTATGTTGTAAAGTAGAAAAAAAAGGGGTGCTTAATCTTGCAGTGCGTCTTTGTTCTGACACATCGTATTTTGTTGCATTGAATAAAATCAATAACGATGTATTATAATGATGTTGTCGAAATAAAAGAGAACTGTTTAGTTCCACGATTCGTATAATAATGTCAATAATTAGTGTGTGCAGTTACATATATAAGGTTAGGTGAGCTGCACACTACACCTCCCCTTTTTTTTAAAAAAAAATGGCTTTGTTATCTTAGTACTTAATACATTTTTTTTTTTTTACAATATTTTCAAGACTACTTATTTTTAAATAATTATACTTTTTACCATTACATTATATTAAAAAATAACATCTTATCAAAACCAAGTATATTAAGTAACAAACAGTTTTGTATTGTTTTTATGAATTAATAATTCTTTGTCACCTTTTAAAATTTTAACATTTGGTGATACATCTTCAATCGCATCTACCGCAGCCGTTATAGCTTCAGGCAATGATGCAAACTGACGTGAGGCAATGATAGTGCTTAGCCGCTTATCAGCCAACCCATCACTAAACCGTTTAATTGCAGTCTTCTCATTGAGTGGACGCAAAACCTCATATGCATCACGCTTATCGTTAGCCTGCGCAATCGTGAGATTGACAAATAACTCTTCGATCTCCGTACCGAATTTTTCTATACTTCTACGGCCTTGAGTCGCCGTAAGCAATTGACTTTGTAAAGCTACATACGATTTCTTTGGTAACAAATAAACACGAATATCTTCTACCAAACTTTCTATATCTGTGTAGTTAGTTTTAAGTCGCAATTTTGCACTAGGCGAGAGACGCGTTTTTAACACAAACTGTATTAATTGACTTTTACTGGCTTCATTAATAAGCGAACTATAAAGTAAGATACCATCTATAAGCTGATTTGTCACCTGCTCCTGACCATTCAACACTGGCAACAGGGAAATTGCAGTTTTAATATCAAATGCGTCAGCCATTTTTGTAAGACAATCAGTATATTCGTATTCTATTAAATCTTTAGAACTAGTTTGACAACTACTATCTACTAAAGAAAGTAAACTTTTTATTTTCTGATAATTTGATCGAGTTTCATTAATTAATGTTTGGAAAACCTCACGAGCATCTTTGCTTAACTTGCGATCTATAACTTCTTGGTTCAACTGAGTCAAAATACAATCCAATTTACTATATTCTTTTTCTGCTTCTTCTAGCTTCTTTAAAGCTAAATCTTTTCTACGCCTATCTGGACCTAGTTTTACTAAATATTCTCTTAGATATTTTAATCTAGCGTGCACATCTTGTAATTGTTGGGACATTCCTAATCTCCAGAACAAAAAAAAAATGTATGATCCAGTTACAATAACATGAAATATAGTAGAATATATAAAAAATGTTAGCGTTGCAAAACTTACATTGCAGTAGTTACTTATTTTACTGACAACGATTATGTAGGTCACGACGTCTCACGTGGCTTGGACGAATGAACTCCTCAGCACTGGTCTGGAACTGACTCCCAGCTGCTCCACATCGGACCCGTACAATTCAACTCCCAGCGCCCTGCATATCCTCTCATCACAAGGCTTGAGCATTCTCCCAGCACCCGGCAGCAACGTTCCTTTTCTGTCTTCTTAATTAATGATTTCACCTCTTCAAACTAATTCTTCTGTTGGGATTCTGATTCTTCTATAAATTTTTAAAATCTTCTTCGCTTCCTTTCTTCTAATTTCCGTCTTCACAAACTTCAACTTTTATCGGTATATCTTCATAATTTATTTGACTCGTCCGCAGTCTTTCTTATTGCGTAGATTGCAAAATTTTAATTGCTGGCTAAGGGTCGCCATGTATTATAATGATGTTGTCGAAATAAAAGAGAACTGTTTAGTTCCACGATTCGTATAATAATGTCAATAATTAGTGTGTGCAGTTACATATATAAGGTTAGGTGAGCTGCACACTACAACGACGTGCACAGTGAAACTGAGAATTTTATGTACTTATTATAACCATGATACACGTTAAATATTACTGCGCAAGTAGTTTTATCGTGAATAGCATATAAATTATCTCAATATTTTTCACGCGCCGCTTAGGTAATAAAGTTTAGTGATAGTAAATAATAAGAAATTTAAAGACTTTTGTGTTGACAAAAATACTTAGGATAACACAGCTAATGCTTATCTTTCAAAAGTCATTAAATAAATTATAAATTGTATTTTTAACTGTAATTAATTTCTAAAATGAGGCATTTGATATACATAATGATTCAATAGTTTACTTAAAAATAAGTTTTAATGGCGATTCATTATAAGCTGAATAAAAACTCTCCACGTACTGCAGATGTTACATAACTCTGAATAAAAAGTCACGTCTTCTAATTATTAAGCTTTTATTTGAGAAATAGCGATCTGGTACCTAGTACAAATATCTGAATAACACTTGATTATGTTAAACTGTATATTTTAACTTCATGTACTCCTTCATACATTTACGACGAATTCCTCCAGTTCTTCTCCTAGATTTCCATGATTTTCTTTCCATTTTTTATCAATCTGTTCACATCAAACCCGCGGTACAACAATATACACAACGACAAACAATGTTTTAAACGTCCCAATTCAAAATACTACCCAGAAAAACTCTGTATAACATGTTTAAAAATGGTACTTTTACAAGTAATTGCGGAATAAGAATACATCATTCAACTTCCATCTGTGTTAGTTAGCTATAAACCATGACTTTATTTCTAATATACCGAAATAAGCCCTATATAGAACCCAGAAAACATTTTTATACAGTAGCTGAATAATCGATAAAATATGGAACCTTGTGTGACTTGAAGACAAAATAAAAGCGGTTATTCAAAATCAAGCTTTTTAACAGAAATTAACTACAACATTATTCAGAAGACTCACTATTTTACAGCCTATAGTGGTTTCATAAGCAATAAGCTGAGTAAAGTTGGCATATTAGTATTAGATAACTACGTTTATTCAGCTACTTATACTATTATACAGATAAATGCTGTCCCAGGAACTCTTTTTCAAATTAAAGTCATCTATAATGCTTTAGGCTTAATAACATCTGTGTTATATGCGGTATAGAAGTTATTACTAAGCTATAAGAAAAATAGTCAACTTAATACAAATTTTACTAAGCTAAAAGAGTTATAAAGGCCAAAAGAGAATATTATTCAGAATTTGGCTCTTTCAATATCCACTTACTCACACGTTTTGTAACTTATAGCTGTAAACATTTGCGAATTGCTATTACTCAAACTTTGTTCAGCATGTCTGTGTTACTTGGGGCTAATCTGTCGATTTAAATCTGTAGCTAACACTGCCATTACCACGAGGGACTTCTAATTACTAATTAATGCCATAAATAAAAGATTGCGTCAATAATGTTTGTCGTGGACAATAGTTACGATTCGTGAATCGTAACCAAACCGGTTCCGTAGCGTGCACGCGCCCAATCGTAAAGGACAACGCACGCTTTCCCGCCAAGTAGTTTTACCGTATTTTATTTAAAGTTTTCCTGTTGCATTAGCATTAAAAATTGGAATACTTTAAAGTGTAAAAGATGTATGTCTTATTTATATTAATTTTAGTTTGTGTCTTAATTCCGCTAGAGCGGATTTGATTTTTTAATTAATTCTAGAATTTTCTAAACGTTTTTCCTGTTGACCATTATTGCTTAAGACATACTATGTTATGCGGGGAATTACATGAAAAAAAAATCATCTCACCAAACAGCATGTTCCAATGAAAAATCTTGATTATATTCTCAATCTTTCTCTCACACTCTGGGCCAAACAGATATGCTATCCAAATTCTTCCAAACATTTCTGGACTCGAAAATAGCTCTTAAACTTCCTAATGAGACAATTTAAACTGGAATAGCAGTCAACAAGTAAATGTTAAGCGGGTTTATAGGTCGCTGAAACAGGCCGGCCGAGGTTTATGGATATTTCTGGGCGCTCAGCTATTTCTGAATCCACGGCTAACGGAACATTTGACGAAGTTCCAACCTTAACTCGAAGGAGTTAAAGTCGTGTTTGTATTGTGTGCAGCTGTTCCAGTCAATCGCATAATGTGATCTGATAGATGTGGTTCGCTCGCCACCTGAACACGTTTTATTGTTGAATCTTTCCGTAATGATCGGTGATGTAAGCAGTTTAGGGTAAATTTACCGATGAGACTGAACGATCAGTGCTTTTAAACTGCGTTCAAGAGCAGTCAGTTTCAATACTCCGTAGTTATGATGAACTGTCAGCTCTTGAACGCAGTAATAAGTAAAGTAAAAGTTTTTTTTATTATTTTGGAACTAAGACAGTTGAAGTACTTATAGACTTTTATTGTATACATTTTTTTTCGTGAGCTTTTACTTTAAATGTGAACCGACGGCGACGGGTTGCCGTCCTGCCTGATATTCAGAGGTCAAAATATCTACTGAAGTCAGGGGTACATTTACATGATTTCAGTCATTATAGTCGATACCGAAATTGTTTTCCCACCCAAAGGTTGAATATCACTGCAAGTGATATCACTTGCAGTCTTGCTCTTCATAAACGTCTATTTTTCTACGTGACGATTAGAAACTTTCAACCTTAGTGACGTTCCAGTTTACCGTAATCTATAGATAGTTAACTAAGTACCTGGAGCAAACGACCTTTTGCGAATCGGAAGCACTGCATTAAGCCTGTATAATTAGGTCTTTAAAATTTCACGTGAGAGTTCTCTAAGATGAGCAATATATTAGAAAAGATCTCGGTGTTGCAGATATCAGCATACAAACGCGATACACTTTCTATGAATGGGCCGTCGAACCGTTTGCCAAAGAACTAGTTAATCACGCCATACTGTTGTAGGCACATCTAAAAACTATGAACGCTATCCTTACACCTCGTTCGTTATACTTTCTCATTCATATTTACTATTTCACGCCTTGTGAATTTACAAATGAATGTACACAACGCATGCGCCACACGTAGTTGCGAAATGAAGGATTTAGGATCGTGGAAATCATTATCAAAAAAGTTTCTTAATCCAAAAGTTAGGGACAAATCGAGTAGGAAAAACGTAGAGAGCACATTATCCTGGTTCATTAAGTACTTTTACTTAGTACTTCGAATGTGGCTAAACTAGGAGTTTAGCGGTTCCATGTTTTTGTTGCCAAATTTTACTGCGGTTTTCCGTTCCTACCCATAGCCGATAATGTACACGATTTCATAGAAAACTAAAAACAGTTCTAGAATTTATCATCTACCTAGACTTTCCGCAAGTAGGTACGTTAGGGTCGGCTTCCAGTCTAATCGGATTTAGCTTAATACCCGCATTTTATATGGAGCGACACATGCTGGCTTTTACTCTGAATCATCTTAAAACATCCCCATTAAACAATAAGGCTAGACATACATAACCACAACGACCAAACTCCACCTAACATAATATGATACAGGTTACATGGCAATCCCTACCACTAGAAAGCGGTTAGGTAAGCCACCAGTCTGTAACACGGCTAGTTCCGGCTCGAGTTCACAGCTGTTCCAAATATAGCCGCAGTTTCCAACCAGACGTGTATGGCTATCATTAGTTTAATTGCTCAAGCAATGGATGAATCCTAATGAAGCTGGAGTGATCCTGTAGCCTGATCGTGGAATGATTTTGGAAACAGGAGTGGCGTGGTTAAATTCAAATCTTCCTCTAGTTACGTATCTTTGAAGAGTCTTTCTCTATTTCTTTAATCATCATCATTCTTGCCCTTATCCCAATTCATTTGGGGTCGGCGCAGCATGTCTTCTTCTTCCAAACTTGTCTATTACTCGTCATCTCAGCAGTCATCTCCTTTTTTGCCATATCATCCTTCACACAGTCCATCCATCGTTTCTTTGGTCTTCCTCTACTCTTATACCCAAGCCTTTTCCTCTAGTTCTTTTATCAAATGGAAATTAGATTTTCTGGATCCCAGAAATGATACAAAACGCGAAGATTAAATCTCGCTTTGCCAAAACATTCTCAAACTATTTTTTCATTTCATTTCGCTTCTCATCAAGCTCAAAGTCTGTGTTTGAAGTAGCCAATAAACTAGTTTACTACTTAAAATCGGTATGCTGTTTAGAGAAGAGCAGAATCTTAGTCACATTATGCACTCAATGACAGGAAGTAAATAAATCTAGTTTACTACCATGTGTGTTGAAAACGTTGTTTATTGAGCTCGTAAATCTGAGACAAGGAACACGCGTTTTGTTTATTAGTGAATTAACGATCGATAATAAGTAATGTGCTATTATTAGCTTTCATTATTGCAAGCTTGCATAGAAGACATTGTATTATGTAAGATTAGCATATAAAGCGGATGGTCAGCACTAGCTTCTTCTGCACTTTAAAAGACTGCGTCCAATCAGATTTCTAATCTTCATAAGTATAGCATAATCAGCCTATAATGTTCCCACTGCTGGGACACACGGCCTCCTCTCTAGAAAGTATTATAATCCACCACGCGGGCCCAGTGCGGGTTGGTGGATGTCACATGTCTTCGAATTTTTGGTTCTAGGACATGCCGGCTTCCTCACGATGTTTTCCTTCACCGTTTTTGAGAGCAGCGGTGATGAAATCAATTAGACTAAGTAATGCGCCTGTCTGGGTTCGAACCCACGACTTACTGTTCGTAAATCAGGGCCGCCACCACTGGACCATCGCTGCTCTTCTAGAATGATGATGATTTCTAATCTGATTATGGCAATATTGGATGCTGTACAGTAAGAGGTCTAGTGGTTGCAATCATCACTGCTAAGCATGTGGCCCTAGGTTTGAATTCAGAGTCGGGCAAATTGGTATTGGGATTTCCCATCAGGAATTTCTCAGTAGCAGCCAAGGAGTCTTGATGTGTGCCCGGTTGATAGCAAAAGGCTCGCTCCCTATTACATGAGACTTAAACATAACTGGCGAAATATGGATGTACTATCAGGAACACCTCTGCCTAACCCTTCGGAGCTTACAGGCGTGATGTTATGTTATGTGGACAGTAAGAGGTTGGATATCCAGGGGGCCTGGATAAAACTATGATGGGAAAGTCTAACATTGGATTGATTGACATAATCTACCAAAACACTTCTGTCAATCCTGTTGGTCGTTGATGAACAGGCGAATCATTTTGAAAGCGAAGCCCTCAAGTATAGCCTAGTTCAGTTCGATTTGGTAATTACTTTTACACTCATGTTTTGATTACCTACTGCTCTCTGGAAAGTTCAATTAAACAGTTTTTGCACCAGACGGTTCACTGACATCATTGTTTTAATACCATTATCAATATCCCAAATCTGATTCATGTAGTAGTAGGTATTCCCACGCTAGCTTATCAGATCGCTTTTCCGTTATCAGAGCGTAGTTGGGAAAGCCCAAGTCTAATGCTGAAGATAGGCTTTCCCCATGAAACTGTGACAATGTACGAATTAGGCTCATAATTACCTATACCGAAATTAAGGATTATAATTTTAATGTAAACAGTTTAGTCACCAATGATGGTAATGTCAATGATCGTGTCAATGCTGTTATCATAGTGGAGATAGTACTGATATGATAAGCTATCTACTTGGAAGATAATTACGAAGATTGTGGACCAACATTTTGTTGTTGACTGGTTTTTCTAATTTGTCGTATCATCATACGTAATTGAACAAATAACAACATTTTGTCTTTTTATTAGTTAAGCAGTTTTGGTTTTTACCTCAATGTTAAGTTGACAAATAAACACTTCAATGCGTTTTGATTTTTATTGATGTTTACTTTACGTAGATGTTGGCGTCAGCAGCAGCGCCCCGTTGACGGCGTGACGTGTGGTTCCCTTGTTTGCTTCGCGTGAGTACCGTGCGTCGCGTCGATGACACGAGATATCATCAGCTACCTAGCCTTTTCCCAAATATGTTGGGGTCAGCTTCCAGTCTATCCGGATGCAGCTGAATACCAGTGTTCTACACGGAGGGACTACCTAACTGACCTTCACAACCCTGTTGGGACTGGGTAATACGATACTCCTTGGTAAGACTGATTGTCAGACTTTCGAGCCACTGACTACCTGTAAAGACTGTCAAAGATCCACAAATGACAGCGAGGCACCGGGGAAACTCGGCATTTATTGGTTGGTCACCCAAACACAGACCGACCTAGGCAAGCGCGGTTTAACTATGGAGATCAACCCGGCTGTTATTATTTAGATACGAGCTCCTCGACGACTCGAGAAATGCTCTAAGGAAGTTATTCCTTCATTTGTCGCAATACGCGTATCGGTTGAGCGTGTGGCAAGCGGTTAGTTCGTATCCTAACTACAAATACTTTATTTATACAATTTTCCTCAATCTTTCGCTCACGCTACCGATATCAAGTCTATTTAAAACTATTTCGAAACATTGAACGTTCGATCTACGAGGCTAAGCTGCATGTCTAAGTGTTTAGAACTTCAAACCGCGCAAAGCTTTGATGTTTGTGCAAGGGCACTGGTCTTCCGATGTCGACCCGTTCGGAGAAAAAAGTAGTTTTCAAGAAATTAAAATATATTGATTAAAATTAGGCAAACACTTAGGCTACACACTTTTTGAACGTCGAAATTACATAAGACAGTCTGCCCAAAATGCCCTTTATCACTTTCTACTAGATACCATAACTGGTGAAAAAAAGCGGCGAAACAATCACACCAGGAAAACTGCTCTGTAAAGAATATTTGAGAGAAGACTGTAATCGAAAACACGAAACATAATTTCTGCCTGGCAAAGAAACAGGGTTAGTTTCGTAAAGGTGGTTGGTGGTAATAAAAAAGAAGAATGAACAGTTGGATTGTCAGTGCATTATAAAACAACCGGAAATAGAAGATACGATATTTGTATAGTACCTACCATCCTCAGTTTCTCAAACCGGAAGACTGATCACAATCTTGCTCGACTTAGTAAAGGATCTTAGTTCAAGGAAACGACTTTCTTTAACAAAACAAAGAAACTAGCACACGGTTAGCAGACATGTGAATAGTAAAGGTCTGAGACAAAGGAGGGGTCATCGACCGACCTTGGCGACTGGTTTAACGGGTAATTATGCGACATTTGAGCTCGATACTGTGTTGTGATGAACGGCTGAAGGCTGGCGAAATCAAGATCAACAGATGTAAGTTTCGCGAGCCAACTAAGAAAAAAAAGTGTTTTGAAAATACAAATTGATGTTAATAGAATATATAGTATTTTATAGTATCTAAAAGAAACAGCAGAAAGCGAGTAGTTGAAAGCGGAGGTGGAGCGAAGATCTTCGCAGAATAACTGATATTGCATGGCTAACTAAAGAATAGGGAACGAGTTCCGTGTCGTGTCAGTGGTGGGCTACTAGAAAGTCAGGACCAACTTCCAGGAGGGGTATGCTATATCTTACACTGTAATATGACAGCATTGTAAACGACAAATATGCTCTTGCTGATGCCATAGGAAACATCAATTGCAACCTTGTCTCTATCTTTTGACGTTTCATTAGGTTCCATGGAGTTTTGGAAAAATATATTATTTTGAAGTCTGCTGATTATAAAATAAAAGAAACAAAAGAAAAATTAAAATCTGTGCTGTGATCTTTTAGGATATCTCTATTAAAATATCTTGGCTTATTACCAAAGCTATGCGATGTCTACCGATGCTTCTGATGCGTGAAATATCTGCAATACTCAACTGTGATATTTTAATGGTCCTTTTTACTCGACATTTTACTGCAATTTCGGTGGAAATAAGTTTTATTGGTGTTGTTATGACGTCAACTCAACGATTACGTCATGGAGTGACATTGGCGCATGCCATTCAAGTGAAACGGCCTCTTATTCATCGAGATGTAATTAACTAGGCATTGGGTTGTCTGAATTACCTGGAAAGAAAGTTGGTACCTATCAGTCGTAATTATAACTAGTTTCGACCGCCGCTTCGCCTGTGTAGTGGTCGGAAATTATCCTATGGGACCTTATTATTATAAAGTAGTATCATTTGTCTGCGTTCTATAACATAGGTTGCAGATGTCGGAGAAAAAACAGCCAAGCTACAGTGGGAGTGGGCTGGCCACGTAGCGCGAATGCACCCGGAGAGGTGGGCAAAGATCGTCACGCACTGGACGCCTGACGGAGGAAACGCTGACGCTGTCGAGGTAGACAGCAGGTGAAAGTGGTGTGACGATCTGATCTTGTTTGCGGGACGAACATGGCCAGATATCACAAACGATAGAAAGGTTTGGAGGGCGAAAGGGGAACCCTTTGCCCAGCAGTGGGACACATCACAGGTTAAGGAAAAATAAAAACATTTTACTAGCCCAAGTCAATCTACCTGTGTACCATGTTTCATCGAAATCGATGAGGCGTTAAAGCGTGAAATGTAACAGGACAGATACACAGTGTTACTTTAATTTTATTATGTGAGTATGAATGCTACGTTTACAAGCGCTGGAACTCAACACGTTGCCTTTCTGTATTAAAATTTTTAGTTGCATTGTCTCACACTGCACGTGTATTCATATTAAGCACTACCGAGTTCACTGACGGTCAGCCACTTTTCACCCTTATGCCCTAAGTTATAAGGATGAAAAGTAGTCGACCGACAGTGAACTCGGTAGCACCTGCGGATTAGCATGTCACGTAGTTGAATGGTTCAATTGAATGAATGTTGTTTTATCCGATAGCCAATCACAACAGCTTACATCAACTTTAATCTAATCCACTTACTTCTAAAAGGGTCGACCCTCAGCTTCTCCCTGACAGTGAGGGCGTCGGCGATGTCCCGTCGCTTGACGCACTGGATGCCGAGGTTTTTGAACTGGTACTCGCTGGTCTCCTCCGTGACGCGGAGAGGGATCGTGCAGACGCCCCTCTCGCAGCGCTCTCGACCCACCAGGTTGTGGGGGTGTGCCCTGCGGAGGGCAGATAGTGGTTATTCTAGGTAATTCGTATTTTGTTAGCTTCATCTGTTTTTGACTCAGATTTTGTCCAACCAGTACGTAGCGGGGTGGACAGCTGTCGTTTGCCTCATTCAAGTCCTGGAGGGTTTGTAGATTCGTGACTATACGTGGAAAAGTTTGAACTTAACTAGTGTTGGATCACTCAATAACAAAATGTCAACGGTCAGTGACCGTCCGCCTCTAGCGTGATGACTCGACGCAACATAACATTCGTACAAAAACTCTATTAAGTAGTTCATTTCTACATTAATCACCAGAAGGAGTTCTCGAATCTACAGTCCCCATAGTAACAGCAGAATCAAAGGCTCGAAGATACAATGCATTCATAGCATGTTCTTTTTTTGGCGAACAGCACAACTAATAGGTATCTATCACTTATAGATATAAATAGATATAATGAATAAAGTATTAGAACAAAGTAAATCGTAAATATTATAATATTATAAATGCGAAAGTAAGTTTGTTCGTTACCTTTTCACGCCTAAACCACTGAACCGATCATCCTGAAATTTTGCATATACGTTGTCAGGTGTACAGAAACGGATATAGGGTACTGTTATCCCACAAAAAGTACTGTTCCCGAAGAAAACAACAATAACGTTCTTATGATAATAGATGGCGCCACGTCTTTCGAATCATGATTGAATTATATCATTACCAGCAGAGTACAACCTGAATTGATTGTCATATTCTAAATTAACGCGAGCGAAGCCGCGGGCCGACTCATGATGACTCATTCCACACAAACATTCACTTCTACATTAATCACCAGAACCTACAGTGAGGAGAATGATCTCCCTTACCCCAATTTGTTTGGGGTCGGCGCAACATGACCTCTTCTTCCTCACTTTACGGTTACTGAGTAGTCCATCATCGTTAATTTTATTTCCTACTACTCATAAAGATATCAGAAATTTTAAAATCGTTCGAATTTTTTCAGCGCTTTCGTGCAAGGTCCACAGTATATTTTAAACCGCGTTTAAATATTACTACATTACATAAAACAAGTCAAACAATGTCTGCACAATGTCTGCGGTACAGTTTTATGGCAGAGACCGCTAAGTCAACACAATACTGGTGAATACTGCTTGTTCCATAAATAGTTGATCATGAATATACATGAGGCAATTAGGTTTGTAGCAGCTGCCCAGAGAACATAAACATCCACCGCGACCGCGAGGACGTCGAAAAATATCCGATGGGAACGTACTACCGGGATTAAAAAGTAACCTATACGTTAATCCAGGTTACGGTAACAAACATAGACATACCTTCATCCCCCTTTTTAACTCTTCGGGGGTAGAATTATCATACCATATTTTATTTTTAGGTTCACATGTTGGGCAACTAAGAACGAATTTCACATATGAAATAAACGCGATCAGCACGTCTAAACCGCGTTCGTATTTAAACTGCTGAACGCGTTCAGTTCCGTCAATCTTGGCAATCAAAACTTACTTGTAAGGCTCATCTTTGGTGACACACGACACTACGATGACCACCTGTCCGGTGTAGCCGCATATCTTAATGGTAGGGTAAGTCTTGTTGTCCGACGTGCTGTTCACGCCGGGAATCGAACCCGCTGACCGCCCTTCACACTCATAGCGAAATCTGTGGACAAAATATGGTGATTAGAAACATTAAACTTAAGCCATAGGCAATAGGTAGGTACGAAAGATTGTATTAGACAGGGTTTATCTATAGCACATTTCGCTAGTTATGTGTCACTCCCACGTAGGGGGCGTCTGTGAATAACTAACATAACATTACGTCTATAATCCCCGATGGGTTAGGCAGAGGTGAACCTAATAGTAGGTACACCCACATTTCGCCAGTTATGTTAAAGTCCCATATAATAGGGGGCGAGCCTATTGCCTTAAACCGGGCACAAATACAGACTCCGTGGCTGTCTACTGAGAAATTCCTCATGGACACTCAATAAAACTTTGCTCGACCCGGGGATCGAAGCCAGGGCCTCATGCTCTGCAGTCGCGTTTGCGGCCTTTAGACCTGATATTAGATATCAAAAGATTGGTTTTATGTATACAGATGGTTTTCATTCTCATATACATACAGGAAACGACACAACAGTCTTTTAAGCTAAAACTGCGAACTAATAGCTTCATAAACTACGTTAATTTAATATGTTTACATTGGAGCAGCCGGTTCCGCTAAGGAATGGGCAGACGCAGCTAACAAATTAACCGGCGATTGCTGCCGACTGCGCAGAGCGCATTGTTAAATAGGTCGCTACACTTGGGAGTTTATTTTTGGAAGTCGGCAATTCTGTTTTGGATAAATACAATGTATAGGATATGTGTTGCTGTTAGTATGAATTCCTATTTATCGGCACTAGAAAGCGATCGTCGCGATCATTAGTTGGGCGAGGCGAAAAAATGATCGCGACGATCGGATTTATCGCGATATTTGCAAGTCAATCTTTCGATATTGTATCAGGACACGCCTGCAGTATAACCTTGAAATGAAAAAGGCGTGTTTACGAACCCTTTGGAAATTACAGGCGTCATTAGTTTGTATGAACGTCAATTATTATTTATTATAGTTTTCCCAGATTCTGAAGAAAAACGACCTCTTGTGAAGTTGAAGTGCAATTGAAAGAAGTTGAAGTTGTTGGTTCTTGCAAATGTGTTATTTTTGCTGTTCCATTGTACTGAATGTTTGTTGTTTTAGTTAACTTTGATTACCTAAATATAATACTACTAGCGACCTGCCCCGGCTTCGCACGGGTGCAATGTGTAACTTTATACATATAAACCTTCCTCTTGAATCACTCTATCTATTACTGAAAACTGCATTAAAATCCGTTGCGTTGTTTAAAGATGATAAAAACAATAATAAGTTAATTGTTTTTTTTTATCAAATACTAAATCGTTAAGCTGTGTCTAATCAAGATAGCTCGGTCTGATGTATATTTAGCCAACTCAGAATAAGCTGATCCCACCATGCCAGTAAGAATAGCATTACAAAGAAATGGAACAGTACAATAAGAACCGCACAAAAACGAGGACAATCTTAGAACCCATAATTCAACACATTATCACCGTACTACGCGTCTATTAGCAGTGATAATGATTTTCCGCGAGCATCGCGTCTGGTCACGTGCGTGGACACGATGGCTCTGACATAACAACGCAGCGTGAGCGGTGCATACTAACATAAAACGACCTGGCACTTGAACTGGCCACGATGTAGATGGCTACAGAAGGCCTGGTTCAGAAGCCGAGCGAGTACAGCTGCACGCACACATAGACGTCAGAAAGAAACAAGGCAAGACAACAAAATTAGTAAGGAACATTGACCGTTATGTTGGATTTGTAGCGTTTGGTTTAGCGCCGAAAGATGAATATCCAACGGCACAAGTGATTTCTCTTATAGCATTTGAATTCCATCGTCCATATAGACGCATACTTATGGTTAGTGCCCAGCATGACCTGAGCCGTCTTACAAAGCCAAAGCGGGAAAGATGGGTCAAGAAATGCAGGGCACTGACTGTACGGCTATCAGAAACAATTACCAAGAGACATTGATTCGTGCTGTTGGATTTACAATTTGTAATTTGAAAATCCCACAACACGTCCAATGTCTCTTATTACAACATTTCTCGCGTATGTGGCGATCTACAACAAAGGCCAGTTGAGTCTTCGCGAGTACGCTTGCACTCGTACGAAGACGCGTGTCTATTTGAGCGTGTTAATTTTTTCCCAATGTTTGGAGTCAAACTTCTGTTCCATTTTGTGCTAGAGTCGTTTAGACTCGAGCTATGTGTATGGAACGCTAAGCATTCGGTGTGACTGTGCGACTGAACTTGCTGTGTTAGGCGCCTCGGCTATTGAGGTGTAGTTACATAACTGCTGCGAATCCGAGATTCATCTATGCACAAATGAGGAACGTTTTACGTATATACGATGCTAGCGATGCGAGCATAGCAAAGAAATGATCAATTGATTGTTGTGTGATAGTGGATTTGGCTAAAAAGGGGGAAAACAGTGAGATGGCTGGTGATAGACATGAATGGTGGAAGAAATTGTGTTCACCAGAAATAGGTCCAATTTAACTGATCAGCTGCGTCAACAGCCTCTGCTTAAGTACAGCATATCCTTACACAGTCACACCCTCATACAGTAGAACCAATGTATTTTCCTAAATTCTCTATTAGCGCATATATTTGAATTTGAGAATGCCTTTCCTCGTATTACAAATCAAAGAGAACGTTTTGTAATAACGGTAATGTTATTACGACTGTTACATTACAAACTTCGGTTAATTACAAATAGATATTGACATTGTCGTACGGGCATAGCATGGGTTTTTTGTTGCTATCAGTCGAATGTATGAGTGTAGTGGGATATCCTAAAGCTATTTGTAGAACTCTACGTTTACCTCATAACTTGGGAATTTGACATTACGGTCATTTGCGGGGTTTATTTGTGGCTACAAAGAGTAGCCAGCCAGTAGCTATCGAGTAAATATTTATTTAACAAATGAATTGCCTATTTGGAAACAACTTGTAAGTTTTAGTACATTTTTTGAATGTATCTTCGGGACTTCGGATAGGGCAAAGTCGCTACGTTATCTTTTTCTGTTCTATCATTACTTTTGTAAAGATTTATAAACTCGCATTTCAAAAACATTCTACTCGATTTGATTAATCTCTTCAACGAGTTGAGTCTAAACTAAAATGTATGAAACACGTCATGTGGCGCTATACGAGTATGTGTCGTATCTTACTACTATAATAAATGCGAAAGTTTGTGACGATGGAATGGATGAATGTTTGTTACTGTTTCACGCAAAAACTTAAGAACGGATTTGGATGAAATATTTGGCATACAGATAGTTTATAATCTGGAATTAACACAGGATACTTTTTATCCCGGTAGTACGATCCCGTGGGACAATAACTGAACTCCACGCGGGCGGAGCCGCAGGCATAAGCTAGTATTAAGTACATACTGGCGATCTGCCTCTGCGTCGGGAGCAATGGCTATCGCCAAGTTAAATATGAATGAGTGTTAAACACAAATACACTGAATTAAGTATTACACACAATGGATTTTCATGCGGTTTTCACCAAAACCGCATTACAATGCATTGTATAGTTTAGTAGATCTATGCGGTTACACAAACTGACATGAAAAGCGACTTTGTTTTCTAAATGTACAGACACACATCAAGCTATCCGAAACTGTAAATTTTTCCCGATCAACCTTGAACCTAATGCTTTAGCGATAAAGTTGAAAATGTATTGAAGCAATTTCACAGATTATAGTATCTTGATGTGCTATCGTCACGTCGAAATCCAAAAATATCTGTATTTTTGGATTTCGACGTGACGATGTTTCACGATGATGAGTAAGTAACCAATGTAGGAGAGCAAATAATTAAATGTATTTTCAATCCGGACACCATTCATTTTAGAGGGCTCACTATCTAACTGTATATTTATTTAGATTTTGTGGTTATGTGCGGTGTGTCATAATTACGGGGCATTCTTCGAACTTGGCGGGGCATTGATATTATAACTTTATAACAATACCTACATGAATGTTTAACACCGTATTAGTAGTTACCTAATACTGCTGATAGTCTCGCACTTACGAGTATAGCAGTGTTCTGACAAATTGAAATGATTTATTTATAATTTCTCAGACTCAATTCACAAGACAATACGTCCGTTTTTGCAACCACTAAATAAGTGCCTAAATGTAGGTACCTATCTGCACTGTTGGAATTTCAAGTCTCGACAATGATCAAAAAGTGCGCCGTTATTTAAGTACCATGTAATAGGGGCGAGCCATATTGCCACCAATCGGGCACAAAGCCAGGCACCGTGGCTACTGAGAAGAGAAAAAGCCCATAATACTTTACCCGACCTGGGCATCAAAACCTCATGCTCAGCAGTCGCGCGTCCAACGAGACATTTTCACCTAGTGTTACTAAAAACAGTTATTGTTGATTGGTAGGTACAAGCTGGAAATGACATAAATGTAACAATAATAAAAAAAGATATTATCGAGCACATAATTATCTTACAAAGCATTTGATTGCAATGCAGTCTGCCACTACAGGAAAACAGGGGAAGTTAATATCAACAAACAAAATGTATAGAAAAAATGCCGTACTAATAGGTAGGTGCAATTACCTATAGTTACATTGAAATTGTATGTGAGCACGATATACCTTCAGTGGCAACACTTGCGTTGCGAATATCGCCCTAATGCTATAAGAAAATAAAAGCGCTGTCAAATGGTTACTATGGACATAAGGTTGACTGTATACCTATTACCTACTGCTGTCTCTGCAGTCATTGTTTTCCTGTGGTGATTTGTGGGTAGAAGACACGACATTGGATCTATTGATTGATATTGCTGATTGTGGCTGAATGTGTTGGGTGAACCGTGATTATACTAGGTAAGTTTCAGCTGCAGAGTCCCTGAAATTATGTTGCATCCGGAACATGTGGCACGTTTTGAGCAACACCATTACGCTCATCGAAGTTTGTCTATAGCTAGGGAGATTTAAGATACCATAGAGAAGCTATCAGAAGACATAACATAGAAAAACACTATGGTCGCACTTCCAGTGAGGCTATGAAACAATATGAGACAGGTAGTCACCAAGTTTGACACGTTTTACCCGAAAACAATATATAGATGGTTATTACATGGAGTAGGTACGATGTTGTTTGTTTTGTTTTGTCGTGTCTATCGTACGTATACTTAGTTATTTTAATGTCTTTGCCTAAAGCTGAAGAGCTGAAGTTGACTGTTTTCAATGATGTTCTAATTTTAAATAATGTATGATGTAATGTCGTCTACGCAAAACACATTGTGGTCTGTTCATTTTTAGCCATAGACTAAAAATACGAGTAGTCGCCTGTGTTTGTGCCCTTGGACTAACAGATTTAAAAAATAAATACTGTTTTAAATTACTAACAAAACCTAGGTCAAGGGCTACTAATAGTTTAACGGTATAATTTACGTTTTTCATAATATATCCATATGACAAACGTAAATTTGCAATAGGAGAAGTCAGAAAAGGTCTGCAAATTCAACATCATCTATCTGCCTAGCCTTTTTCCCAACTTCAGCTTCCAGTCTAACCGGACGCAGTTGAATACCAGTATTTTACATGGAGCGACTGATTCCTTGATCATAATCAACATTAAAATAACTTGACTGAATGACAATCAAAAAAAAACTAGCACTCCGGCAGAAGTGAAAACTTGATTATTAACGTTGAGCATGTTTGATATTTTGGAATGGTTAGGGAATAATTTTGCACCAATTGCTTTATCAGTATAAAAGTACTATCATTTATGGAAGTGCCCTTAGACTGCCTTAGTACGGGAACCAGTGTCGCCAAACTCATACACTTGCAAATTAAAATGAACATTCCAATACACAGAAAACGATAAAACATAGCAATGATGCAACTGTAATATTTTATTTATAAACAAATTACTGTCCTTGAAAAAGCACTAACTTATTATGTATAATTCTTATTTTCGATTGTGGTTCAAAACATTGTTTGGTACTATGGTGAATACGGGTTTCGAAGTAATGCATTGCGATTGATTTAATGAGGAGAGTTCTGTGATTCCCTATAAAAGGCTGACTGTCGAAATGGTCATTAATAAATATATTAATATTGGTACGTGTGCATTCCTTGTAACACGATAATATAAGTGTTGACATCACATTTTTCTCATTAAAAAATGAATTTCCTTTATGTGAACGCGCTCGAAATATCTTTTCTGCCAATTCACAGACTTTATTTAAGTCAGTAGAAGGATAAATAAGGCCTCCTTTGTCTCTTCTAGCAATGATTCCGTGATTTTTTTTTTTAATTTATTCATGACCATGGATACATGTCCTTCAGTCGTAATGATTCCGTGATACTTATCTGTGATCAAAGCCAAAAGACAATCCTCACATTTAATAACTTTCCTCAACTTTCTTGCAATAAAACCAGCAATATAGGTTATTATTTCTTTAGAATAAAGAGTAAGCCTAGAAGGATCTGTTAAATAATCATGATCTATGTTGATCATAGGATCACATCCTAAAGATTCATGCGGTAGCAGCAATCCACAAGTTTCTTATTTCTTTTCCTTTTCGGTTTATTCGGAAATCTGAAAATTTAATAAGATTTTTTATTATCTTTCATTTTTTGCGTCAGGTGAGTGCAGTTATACGAATTAAAATCGTATAATACGTGTGTTACTAACATAGATTTTAAGTAGTGCGTATTACTAATATCATATGAATCAAGGTCGGAAGAGTATTTTTTTATAGACATTGCATTATTCGGTATTACCCATATTAAAGGGTAAATTCCCCGTCAAAAAGTGGCAACACTGAATTTTGAGGTAAGATAATAAAATTATTGCAAAAATCACGATTATACGAGATTTATCCATTAAACGAATTAGTTGGTACATTACTGCGACTATTTTATGAGAAATAATAGGACACAAAGCGATTGAATACTTAAAAAGATCTAATACTTACGAGTGAAAGGACAGTCCAGCAATCTTCATCAAACTATCACTTTTACAGTTTATTACACTGCACCTTACCATTTTGCACAGTTGCACAAATGTACTGTTGTCGAATTAAGCTCGAAAAGATCATATAATGTGTATAATTTCGATGCAATTGTTAATAAACAAATTGGATGTCAATCTGGCACCGCCACAAACGTCAAACTTGTTGTGCACTGACAATGATGTGCTCAGCCGACACGCGACAAGGGACAGAAATATTTATACTCTGTCTCTTTTCTTTGCTAGTGACGTTTATATGTTCTTCTTTTTCTTGTGCGAATGCAAAGGAAGATATCCAGCAGTCTATAGAATACTCTGTCTACGGTTTTTTCTATTCCGTGTTTATCCCTAAAGCATTAGGTTCAAAGTTGATTGGAAACATTTAAAAATTTCTTTAAATGATTTTAAACCATAAAATGTTGAAGGTTAAGTTCAAAATCGTCTACTCTCCATCCGTCTTACGCTTTTTCCAAATTTCTTTAAATGATTTTA
The DNA here is from genome assembly GCA_950022335.1 of Eurois occulta. NCBI lineage: Eukaryota > Metazoa > Arthropoda > Insecta > Lepidoptera > Noctuidae > Eurois > Eurois occulta. The sequence goes on along the minus strand of OX465487.1, from coordinate 1,115,901 downwards.
AACCATAAAATGTTGAAGGTTAAGTTCAAAATCGTCTACTCTCCATCCGTCTTACGCTTTTTCCAAATTTCTTTAAATAATTTTAAACCATAAAATGTTGAAGGTTAAGTTCAAAATCGTCTACTCTCCATCCGTCTTACGCTTTGTCACGTGTCCTGACGCGAGTGTCCTGACGCGAGTTTAAGATTTTATACCCATTACAGAACAATTTTTTTAAAGTGCTCAACGCCGCTAAAGAAGTTTTCACTTCAAAAAACAGGAAGTAGTTTACATTTCGTCTAGTTTTATAATGAGGTAAATGAGATCTATACAACACTTATCAAGATAGATTATCCAAAATTAACACACTGACGTTTTTGGCCCAAAGCTAAGTTCTCAACAAAACGATAAGGAAAATAACAGGAAAACCTATTTTTTCCTTGTTTCAATAATAATTCTGTATTGTAGATTGTAGGCAGAGGTAGACTTTCTTAACAATGTGCGAATACTGAGGAAAACTGTTATGTAACCACGCGGCGCGCGGTTTACGCAACTCATGCAATGACCATACAACATTATTGGCCGACCGTTCAATGTCCATGGCACAGAACAAGTAGGTGCAGAAACCCAAGCTTAAACGTTAAAGACCAGTATCCTTGGACTTCCTCGTTGGTGTAGTGGTCACACTGGGTTCGGTTCCCAGGTCAGGCAGAGTATTGAGTTTCTGTAATGAGTTTCCGAGTGGCAGCCTTTTTTTTGGGAAATCGGAATCATCAACAAACAAATCACTTTATATATTATATCTGTTTGTGTGACTCATTTTGTTTTTGCCGCCAATATGACCTCCTGTTAAGTGTCCTATGGTCTAGTTTTGTGCCCTACGACCTTATATCTAGGTCTTTTTTCGTCCAACTGATGTTTACCAGTTGCACAAGGACTTAATCCTCCCCCTAGAACCCCTACACAAGAAATAAAAACGAAATGTCAAGCTTGCTTCTAGTCTCATATCATAGAAAGCACCTTATACCAGTACGCATAAAGATCATTTTTTACAAAAATCCAAAGCATGCAACGAATTTCAATAAAAAGTTTGTACATATAAAAAGAGCAGTAACAATACAAGCATGGGCGTAAGCGTCACAGTTCTCGTTTTCGGTATCACCTTCAAGGATGTTATTGTACCTGAGTTCAGTAGGTAAATCCCCGCCGCATTGTGCTTGTTAATTATTCGACTTCCTCTCATGTTGCTGGGCCGGCTTTTGGATCAAAAAACTACGTACGTGATGATGTGGATGATTCGCGAAAAGTGGAAATGAAACGGCAAAGAACTATTTTGATCCATAATTTGAAATCGTCATCATCATATGCAGCCGTGTTCCACACGCTGCTGAGCATGGGCCTAAGGACCCTTTTGTGCCATGCTTCCTAATTAGAAATGCATTCGTTTAATTTTTGCTTTCCATATTTTAAAAGGAGCCCAAAAATTAAAACACTAAAGTTAAAATAGAAAACCTTTTGATGTTCTCTGAGAATGCTATAAATATACACTTCACATTAATTATTCGTTTCTCTAGAGAAGCTCTCTTCCATGGCAGATTAACTTTTAATTTCCATACCAACTCAACCGTTTAATATTGCTACATATTGGAACAGCACCAGCTGCCTGCCCAACACTTGAACCCTGAAATAGCCCGGCGCGTCACCATCAGAATTAGCGGCGAACTGGCCGGACAAAAGCCGAACGGCTCTGTATTGTAATGCCCGATCATCAGTCCCAATATGTGTCGTGACGTAGGCAGAGCAAATAGACGGAGGACGGAGGTGATGTGTCGATGGACCATGATTTGACGAAAGGTTTGGCAAAATTAGGTTGTTCGTATGTGTAGAACTTTCCGATAAGAAGGCCCAGCTTTAGACATTATTGGATTCACTGCACCAAAGAATAAACAGGTGCTTAATAAAAACTAATCTTATTGAGATGACAACGAAGGATCCGATTACAGTTACACTAAGAATTTCTTTAACAGATAACATGAATTCAAACGTTACAGGAACTGATGGACGCTACCTACTAAATATGCGAAATTGAGTCTGCTCAAAATTAGGCTAAGGACAAAAAGAAGAATATAAACATATTCTACTTCTTAACTGTCCCTAATCTTAACAACCCAAATATTGATATTAACCATATAGTTCGGTACGGGCCCCTTCGGGGGCTTGACATACAAACCTCCGCTGGCTCGGTATCGGCCCCCAAAGGGGCTAGCATTTAAGTCATACGTCATCCTCATTATTTATGTAAATATTTAATATTCTGATAATCAAATACTATGAGTGTGCGTTAATTAAGAGAGTTGGATAAAAAGCTCATATGTCAACGCCATTAAAACTTCTGTATTTAGCGCGCACGTTTCTTAATTTCACCTTACAAAATCCAAGTGCGTAAATACGGTCATCGCCATTTTGACAGCAGTGCTGGCCGAGGCTAAAAATCATAAAAATTGTGGTTTTCGGACATCCAAACTCCACTTTATTGATAATAATTAACTCGTCATTTAATTATGTGACGAATTCATCCATAGTTCAATTTAAATAAGCAGTGGTAATGATGAATTTTGGTATGTAAAGTCGAAGTTTCGCGCCAATAGTGCGTGTTTACATTTTTATTTTTCACATTATATCACACAAACGCATAAAGATTCGATAACAAATGTGACAAATATAATTTCAAATATTATAAACAACATGAAAATGCCCAGATCTTAGCGTAATTTACTAATTCAGGACCAATAACACGTAATATTCATTACCACTACTCAATTTGTATTCGAAATTGACGACCATTTTTTTTTTTAAATTTTTGTGATGTGCGAAAGCGATTATTTCAATCGATTCTTGTTTTGTAAATTTCGATTAAATCGAGTAATTAAATTTATGGAATTTAAGAAATCGATAGATAGAAATTAAAATAATTTTGTTTTAAGCGTTAAATACAATCAAAAATGTTACAATATTTTTTTAAGCTTTTATAATGGTAATCTTAATAGATTTTCGTGCATTGTAGGTATTAAAACCGACCCAGCAATAAACAGAACAGATTAATCTATGTCTAAATTCGCGCCGATTTTGTTTCCATGTCAAAATTTAAATTAGGAATGCACTCGCTGTTCCAATTTATATTGTATTTATAGTTACTAGATAATAATTTATTGTGATTTTTTTTTCTATTGGTTGATTTAAAATTGAATATAGAACGCCAAGGATCTTGGTAGGCAATAGTGTTTGTTTGGTTCCCACCAAGATAAATTATATTTAGTCTACAAAATTGGGTTATGGTTAGATGGATTGGTTATTAGGTATTCACTACTTATAAATACTTTTTTTATCAGACAGTTCTCTCCCACTGCTGGGCAAACCTCACCATGGCTTTCCAATTTTCTTTATCTTTTGCCTTCTCCGACCAATACTTTTAATCGTCATTATTTTTTGATGCGTAGATAAGCTTGGTTTAGTAGCAACCCCAAAAACTATAAAATTGTATTTTTAAGAAAACTTCTAGAAATGCGAGTAGGACTCTTGCCCTGAGGGTTCTGCTTCTGTCTTATAGCTGTTCACGGCCTCACTCAAGTGACACGGCCCACGGCCTATGATGGATAACCTGTACTTTGCAGTTGTAAAAAGAGGTTTTAGAGTGGACAGTGATCCGCTTTGAAAAAATAAACTAATATTTATTTAGGATACGGCCTATGCACTGCTGATTGCGAAATATAGGACAATAAGTTTGTCGGTCGTCAACACCGAGGCAGGCCCAAGAAACACTGGCGTGACGATTTGGACTCACTCGTTCTTGACTGATTGGCCAGAGAAGGCAAAACACCGAGAGAGTTGAAAAGGTATGGGGAGGCCTTTGCCCAGCAGTGGGAAAGAATAATCTGAACAAAAGAAAAGTTTGTCCCAACCTAACACAATAACCCAACCGTACTATACACAATTTTGTAGAATAAGTAATATAATGAATCTTTGACGGATCAAACTAATTTTTATTATGCCTTCCGAGATCCTGGGCATTCTATATCCAACCGGCAGAAATTCATCATCATCTGCCTAGCCTTTACCCAACTATGTTGGGGTCGGCTTCCAGTCCAACCGCCAGATATTAGAAAACCAAATTCACAATAAATGATGTAGTAAATTAAAATACTTTAAAATTGTGAATTGCGAGCGTATTCTTGATTTAAATTATGAAACAAAAAAATCGACGCGTATTTAGCCAAAGGTTCTGGTCCGTGCTTACAGTTAAATTGAAAATCGATCCATTTTCAGATTTTTCTTTGTTTGAACTGAAACTTATTTCTTGCCAAATTTCACGCTGCTAGTTCAACGGAAATAAAGATAATCATCAAAATGATTACATAGAAGCAACTTTTTATTTTATTTTGTTATTTATAAATCTCCTTCTCTTGAAGTCAACCAAAAGCATCGAATAATTACTAAATGAAATTATTAAAAAAGATAAAATTAAATGATTAATTATTACCTATTCGAAATTATACCAAGAATTCAGTCTCAACTTTTTTTTTTTCTAAACTCGATTTCATTGCGAGTATCGATTAGGCTGAATACCACTTTTTAATCGTAATGATAGAACTTGGTTTACGGTCAGCACTAAGAAGTGTCATTTTGCAACACTTGCAACATAGTTTTTTAGTAATATTTGTCAAGACTTTGATCATGTTTTTTTATGAAATTATGTATGAATAATAGCAAAAATAAGAACGCAGATAGAATGTTACTATATTTATTTTTCCTTTTTGAGTTTTTTAGCAAACGAGAAACTTGTCTATGTACATTATTTCCAGCGCATCTAAGTTATCTATTTTTTGGAAGCGTGCCGTAATATGTATTTTACACATATTTGGCAATAGACTGACGCCGTTTTACGAACCTCAACACGGTATTGAAGATATTTAACACAAACTTATCGTGTGAAACAGCTGCCGTGACATATTTATCATCATAAAATCGAATGCTGAATGTTCACGAAAATTCTTGAATTTCATGACAATTCGCATCACCCCCTCCGACTCAGCTGATGTGTCATGTGTCAAAATCTTGTCGAGCAGAGTGGTTAAATCAGCAATATTCATTTTGAGACTGCACATTACATTACCTATCTATTACATGGCATTTGTCCAAATCGATTCAACTGTTTCAAGATTCTTTATTTGCATGAAATATGGTAGTTACATACTGTTTGATTTAAACTGACCCAGTAAGTAAAAATGAATATCATAAATACATGTTAAATCCATCATTCTAAGCTTGATGGGGAAGGCAGCTTGCAGTCTTGTAGTTACCAGTTTTCATAAATCATCAGATCAGATCAGATTTGAAGTATGCTTGAAAGTTGGCTTAAGCTTGGCTTTGAAAGTGGTGGAACAAAGAAACGATGAATGGATTGTGTGAACGATGATATTGGAGGAACGGAAGTACAATACTGAGATGTCGCATGTCGGTCGATTGAGAAAGATGAATGTAAAAAAGAAGACATGCTACCGCGACCCTACGAAAGTAATATGAGGGCAGGAGGAGGGGGAGGGGAGGAGGATGATGACGATTTTATCTAGTTACGTACGAGAGGCAAGCAACGAGAGGACATCTACGGAATGTTCAAGTTATAAAGAGTCTAATCTAAACAAGACTCCTTGACACTCTGGACAAACTTGGAAGAAACTATTTCTTATCTGCATTTACCTCAACTAGTAATCAGTGTTCCCATCTGTGGAACTAGTAATGAGTTCTTAGAAAATCTATGTTTACAAAACAAATTACTTCTAGGCGATTGCTATGTATGTAAATATTATACCTCAACGAGTGAATGTGTTGTTTACCCTTGTATGTTACTGATATGATTCTACTGTTTCTATCGAAGTCAGAAGATTTTTTCTCTTATCATGAGTTTCTTTATTATTAATGGCTTTTGGGTAACAGAAGTAAGTATCTTCTGTGTTAAGATAGTCCCTTTGTTTATTTTATATAACCTTACGGATATCTTATTATAAAATAAAATAAAAAAATAAAATAAAATTCGTTTACTTCAGACTAATAAAATGTCCATAGGTTGTTAGTTAAAACAAAACAAAACTTATAAAACATGCAGCCTGATAAGCCTACCTACAACTGCAGATTCAGGTCTCTCTGCAATCATCCTTAGGATTCCGTTGCCACTACCTCGAATTCGGCGAATTAGTGAGGCTGACTTTTTGCGCATTATAGCGTAAAAGTCATCCACCCTCGCGTCGGCAAACATGCCCGAGGCGCTGCAAAACCGAGGCAGTCGCACCAGAATCCTAAAGGCGTTGTTGTACTGCACTCTAAGAGCATTGTAGGCCCGCTGCGTATAGTTGGTCCATAGGGCGCTGGTGTAAAAGCTTTGACAGTATGCTCTGAACAAAGTTACTTTAACCTGTGCCGTACACCTTGCGAACCTATGCACCAACATGTTAGCACGCACCGACAATGCTCTTCTTTCCCTCTCAATATCTCTGTCGTCATTAAGGGTTTCAGTTACAACGTGCCCTAGATACTTAAACTCAGAAACACGGCTCAAAGATACCCCGTTTAGATAAACTGGCGGTATATGCTCAGGTTCTTTATTTTTACCTCTGATAATCATATACTCACTCTTTCTATCGTTGTACTTTAAGCCGTGAATCTCGGCGTATGACTCACAGACATTTAACAGTTTTCTCAACCCACCTACAGATGGACTCAGCAACACCATGTCGTCAGCGTAACTGATGTTATTGACACAAACGTTGTCTATGTGACACCCGACATGGCTGTTGCTGAGCTCACCAATCAGCTGGTTGACATACAGGTTGAATAGTCTTGGAGAGGTCAGCCCCCCTTGCCTAACTCCACACTCCAGTGTATACTCATCAGAATATACGTTTCCCCATTTGACAACGTTTTTCTGATGGTTATACCAGAACGAGAATATATTAATGAGTTCGGCTGGAGCCCCGACCTCCCCAAGCTTAGTCCAGAGCTTATTATAATCGACTAGGTCGAAGGCCTTCGATAAGTCTAGAAAGCAAGCGTATATGGGTGTTTTCCTGCTAACATAATAAGAGACTGTGTGCTTTAGTGTCAAAATTGCACTTTCGGTTGATAAATTCTCACGGAATCCAAACTGGGCATCGTGAAGGGTAATATACTTGTTGAGCTGCTTATCTAAAAGACCGTCGAAAACCTTTGCCAACACAGTAGCCAGGGAGATAGGCCATGACATTATAGACTATGACTGTAATATTTCTCATCAGACGTAAATAAACATAATTATTTCCTTTCTTTCTTCTATTAAAGGTTGTACCGGAAGCTGACCGTTAGGGTGAACTCATAATCCTAATCCGTCTGCTCTAGTTGACAGATTATTGATCGTGTTCGGTGCAGTATTCTTGAAATACACCAATCTTTTCTCTACCAGCTGTTCATTTCCCTCTGCAACATCCCATCAATATCATGTTCCACACAGTCCGTACTAGTTTGGTTTGATTTGACTAAGTTTTGCGACTGTAGTTGTTTAGTGGCTCAGTGTTGTTAAAATCGGAACTAGATCCGAAATCTTGTTTTTTCAATAAATTACGCAAAATAATTTCATAACTGTTGGCTAACAGCGCCCCTCCATCAACTTCGTCCGAGCGTCAAATATCCTTCCAGCACTTTAGTGAATGCATGAAGAGCTCGTGGCTAAATAATAACAGCCGCTCAGGTCGATCTTTAGGATAAGCCGCGCTTGCATAGGTTAGTCCGTGGATGGGTAACCACACATTACATACCTAGTTTCCTCCGTCCCTCGGAACGCACGTTAAGCCATTTGTCCCTGCTGTCGTTTGTGGATCTTTGACAGTCGTTACAGGTAGTCAGTGGCCCGAAAGTCTGACAACCAGTCTTGCCAAAGGGTATCGTTTTACCCAGAACTAACTAGGTTGTGGAGGTCAGATAGGCAGTCACTCCATGTAAAATACTGATATTCAACTGCCGGTTAGACTGGAAGCCGACCCCAATATAGTTGGCAAAAGGCTAGGCAGAAGTCAGATGATGACTTTGGTGAATGCATTTACACATCAGTCATGCAGTTTCGTTGTTAACGTATAGGTGCGCCAATTTACGAAAAGGCTCCTGCACAATCTACAGGAATAAGTAATCGTACGATTATTTTACTGTGAAAATAATTATCGCGGTCGCCTGATAAGCTGGGTTTATCCTCATCCCGCTTAGGAATACTGGTTCGATAAGGTTAATAAATAGTCCGTACCCAGGCAAACTCTGACGTCAATGCTAAGGAGAAATCTAGGATTTACGGAAGCACATGTTACAGGACCAATTTCGATAATCCGACAAGTTGGACGAAATGGCAGGAGACTGTGTATATATAGCATCACACCATAATTATCGATGGCCTCTCCGTGTTTGTAAAACCTAGGTACCAGAGCTGCGATCACTACCTTTTTCATGAGCACTTTCTTAAGCTTTTTCTTGAAGCTGTCCCTGTCGTAGATCCGCGGAAATCAATGTAACAGCAGGACTTTTCTTTTCGGATGGGAAATCATCAAATGACCCCTTCCGCTCTGGGCGGAGCGGAAGGGAATGTAAGACTTGTACTGACTAAAACCCATCTATGTTCCTTCTTTGCCCTTTATGTTCCAGGGCCGCGGTATAGAGATACCGCGGCCCTGCTAGCCGGCGAGTAAGCCCATTACTCACCGTCCACAGGCCCGCGGCTACGTTGGCCAGGAGCCACCACGTGGATCCCGACGCCTGGGGCGTCCTCCGAGGCGGCTGGGACGTGAGGTTTTTCCCCCTTTTACGTTCCGCCACCTCCTTCCTTCCTTCCGAGGTGACGGCTTCCCATTCCGATACCATGGATTGCACCAAGGCCGGACGCGAGCGGTCGCCGCCGCCAATCGCCGCTACTAGGACACGGCGGTGCTTCGCCCAAGCGGAGCAGACCTCCACGGTGTGCTCCGCCGTGTCCTCCGGGTGATTCTCACAATGGTAACAACCGGGCGTTTCGTCCCGCCCGATTTGGTGCAGGTACCTCTCTGGATCATCAGGCCCTAACCGTTATTTTTTTCTTCTCTATATCTGGCGTTTGCATAATAGAGCTAGATTTTCTACCGTTATTTCTATTGGCAGCCCTAGCTTCGCCGCTTACAACTAATATTGATTCGACATCCACGCTAGTGTAAAAATATAAATTCCAGTGATTCATCAGACTCTACTAAAAATAGATGAATGGACTTGTAATATCGTTTTCTTTTACCCGGGCATAGAAACAATGTTATTTGTTTCTGCTTGGCATACGAATTGAGTAAACTAACTCTGTATTGTTCTAGCGACAACCGCGCGACCGCAAATTTTGAATGCAACATAATTGGGGTTTTTACCCAAGAAAATGAGTAATGAGAGGTTCCTGCCAGAAGAAATAATAAAGTATGTATAAATAATTAGAAACAATGTTTGGAAGAAAATGTAAACTTGACTAAGGTCGAACCGACCTAACTTCCACATAGTGTCAAAGGTTATCGTTTTGTGATGAGCTACTGACATTCAACCCTAGGGCGATAAAGCAGTATTTCTTCTTCTTAGCATGTCGTTGGCAATATACTGAGAGTCTGAGATAACCTAGAACTTATCTATGAGTTGAATGCTGTCACTAGCTTCCACCAATATTTATTTTTCAAACGTTTCCCCAAACTAGGAATTTCTCCTGTATTATTGGTGCGTCTACAAACATTTATACTCACACAGTCAAACCCAGAACAACTACCTGTAGGTCATACGAATATTTGTTCCGTGCGGGGACCGAATCCGCGACACGCAGCGCAGCGGCCAATCGCTTATCCGCTGCGCCAACCGTGCCGTCAATACGAACGTCAATTACAAATTCGACTATACCTACTTGTTATGTCAATCACGGTCATCGACTTTATCATACACCTATTAAAGAGTGCTGTCATATGTTATCTAATTAATAATAATAATCCAACCTTATCGGAAATCCAGATGGAAGAAATACTATAGAAATGATCAATTCTACAACACCAACGATCACGACGATAGGCCGTGGTGGAGCTAAATGAAATGTAGTGGACTGTATACAAGTATAATTACGAAAAAGAAATTCTACAACCGGACGTAACAAATGTATGAACATGACGTAACATTATTAATAACCTCATCAAATAGTTTAGTTTATTAAGAGGACACACAGACAAACTTTATGTAATTGAAAGATGAAGAAGAGATGGAGAAGAAATAGGTCTACTGGGACAATTTCCTAACAGAAAATAAGTGACCAGAACAGACCAAATGACCAGATGTATGTGGAGCAGAAGGGGTATGTAAGGATAGTTGCAGGTGACTTTCTGGAGGTTCTGCCTGAAAAGGCGTGAATTTATGTACTTATGTGCGAAACACCAAGAATTTTATCAGGTTGATGTGACTACAAATATAAATATGGAGCGACCTCAGCCATAGTAGATAGTGGCGAGGTGGATGACCTAATAAAATTCGCACAGAATCAACACGCGAGTGGCGAGAGAAGGCCCGCCCCCGACTATACGCTGCCAACTTGTTTTAAATAGTTGCTAAGTGGCATATCTAGATGTAAAAGATACATAATTTCATAATATATTTTAATGTATGCAGCACACATGCATGATACCATAATCCTTGTTTATGAACCAAAAGCACACAATATGCTTAATTTTAATAACTTTTTTGAGATGCCAGCTAATAGGATTTTCCTTGTTTATTTGTTGCTTTTAAAGATCCGGTCAAATTTTTGAAGCATCAATCCCGTGTCCATGAAATTGTTTGTTCTAGTCGCTCAAGGATCAAGCATTTTTGATGGATCTACTACCAATGGGAAAGGTTTTTCAAGGATAATTGTAAATGGTGTATCCATAGCTCTGAGTACTAACCAGAGCAAAGAGCTACAGCTATTTTGAAATATAAGTAAAATGAAATTAGCATGGATCAATGAACTACCCATTAGTTATTCAGCCACCTAAACTGTACCGACTGTCCTAATTTTATATAAGATGCAATAACGAATCCGCCAAGACATCTATTTAGCTGAAACATTAGTACTCTTCAGCCAATTTTAGCCTTCTTACATAAACACTATGATATTGATGATTATGATTATTGATTAATATCGGATGGTGATAACTAAAATTGCGTACCTGAGGGTACTTTTTATGATTTGAAAATTCGCAGGAGACCATCAAGGTTGCTCCTATGTTAACAAGCTGATTACATTATCAGGTTCATGAGTTTATTTCTGTGCGATAAACTTTGACTGGACAATAATTACGATAACCGAACAAGTGCAATTGTATTTATACGTATTTATACATGATGCGTTACAAATCTCAGGATGTCTAGTAAATACTACACTATACGACCCCACATATACGACTGAAATACTAACCACGGCTCCTGATGAATTTTGATTACAGTATTCAATCATTACAGGACTCCTGTTACAAATACCTGTTTCAGTATTGATACCAGGCAGAATAACCTAATTTATGAAACCGGATGCGTATTTTAGGGGATTACCTTCTACATCTTCTTACAGCTTTTACTTATTTGTAGATTTTATTTTTGTAGTTTGCTTGTAGAAAAGTAATATAAAGTCGCAACCGCAAAATATGCTAGTTAATGGTAATTCCCCAAAAATTAACCTAATTATGAAATTGTGTACGCATTGTGCACGAAACCACGCGTATCTTGGTCACCAATTCCGAGTGAGGGAGTGAACATTCGATCTTTGCGGTCAACTGTTTATCAATTCCACTAGCTACGTTTTACCAAATCTAAATAATTATATATATCTACACGAGTTGACGCATGAATGTATTTCCTCAAACGTGAATGTGCATTTGGAATGTTATCATCGGAATAAAGACATGTGTACAACCATGCCAGAATACCAGGGCGGCATAATCGCATGTGCGACAAAGCCCTTTTTCTAGAATAAAAAAAAAACCATCCAGAAATAAAGTCACAGCCACAACTTGAAGAAGAGAATGGGCGTTTGATGCCCAGAGCTGTGCATCAAACGCCCATTCTCTTCTTTTTGAATGAAACATAAAATTGTGCTTTAATAAACTAGAGAGTAGGATCCTTTTGACGCTTTTGCATGCGCCATGATCGCGGGTTGACTGATCCGCGGTCACGGAAAATATTCCGTAAGTGACAGTTTTATACCTTGAAAGCTTAAAACAGTGTTTGAGTGTCCTTTTATTTTGCAGAGAATTTATGCCTTTATAATATTGTGTGCACTTGTCGCATGACTAGATCATACCTGGGAACCTTCTAGTTACGAAGATATTGGGGATCAAAGTTCCAACTTTTTCACAAGTTTTTTTTAAATACATGTTTTACTATTAAGTCCATCCATCAGCACCATGTTTTTAAGTGCTTTACATTGATTTGAATTTGAATTGAGTCCAAACGTAAAACGTTTTTTTTTTTTATTTTTCACCCAAAAAATAAGTCGTTTCCCAGCTTATAATTTTTACGTAAAGTTGCTTAGTTTGATGTAAATAATGCTTGGTTGACGGCTTCGTCAAGAGATATCGATGCGTAGAATAAGAGATTCTCTGAAACTGGTTTTACAAAGCTTTATTGGTCGCTGTGCGTACTACACATGACATAATTAATTTCCACCTGTGATGGACAACCTCTTTTTTTTTGAGTAAAAACACCGTGTATGATTGTAAACACAAACTGTAAATACCGTAAAAATGTAAACAGATTATTACCTGAGCGCCTTACTGGCCGGCTGCTCAACGATCTCTACGTAGGGCTGGTCACGGCGCGCCATGCTCTCGTCTACGGCGCCTGCGCCCACGCCGAACGACGGGTCCGCCAAAGTGATCGCCTCAACTGTGGACAAGAAGAAAACAGCAATCATTATCATATTGTTTCCTGTTAGCCTGAGCCATCCTACTGCAGGGCAAAGGCCTCTCCCCATATCTTCCAGTTGTTTCGATCCAGGGTTAATGTGGACCACTGGGCGTTGGTTTTGTAAAGTTCATCCCACCGGTTTCTATAAGACCTGCCACTGTGCTTTCTGGCTGTGTCAGGGCTCTAAATAGGGCTAATTTGTCCACAGTTCATGTACGATTACGTCGCACAGTATTTCATGATTTTTCTGAAACTCGTTCCAATAGCTGTTCAGAGCTTCAATTCTTTTCTTGATGTATTCTTAAGTTTTGCGATCTTGACCATTTTTCTTAAAATTGGTCCAAAGTTCTCGTATGCCACTGAGGGCAATATGTTGTTTTTTAATTAATTCTTCCATCTTGATACTTGATAAATAGGAAATTCAAATATTCCCATTTTAAGAAAGATGGTCATGATCGCAAAACTTCAGAATATATCAAGAAAAGAATTGAAACTCTGAAGAAGAGCTTAAAATTCAAGATCCGGCTCGAAGGACCATAATGTACGAGCCCTTGCTTGCTAATACATTTGATAAGTTTCGATGGAAGAAAAATATTCTTTCTGATTTCTTGATAAAATATTTATTAATTGTAACAAAGGTGTTTACAATAAAATGGACGTAAGTGTACCCAATTATAATAATTCAATAGCTAAAAAAAATCAGAAGTAAATAAAAGCTAGCGATCTGAATAAATGTGCGATGTAATCGCACAGTTCAGAAGGTACTTATACGGCAAACGTGGTCATTATAACTTAGTGGCTAAATCAACAATCTGATAATATATAATTAAACAATAATGCCGATAGATGGCTCTTAAGGACATTCGGAATACTAGAACAATGTATGTGTGACCAATGCACAGAAGAAGTGGCCAGACTAAAGGTTAGCTACGAGCTGAACAAAGTATAGAGCCTGAGCTTGAACCTCTAAAGCAAGGAAATGTCAAATTTAAATACCCAATCAATTTAAAACGTTATTCATAACAATAAATAAGATTAAGCGATAGACACTCTGTATAGTAAAAGTTACCAGGAAAACATCCTATAAGGGTGTTCTCCCCGTCATTGCGATATTTTTTTTGTACGGGACCATAACCTAGTTACGGAGATATTGGAGGTCAAAATTTCAAATTCTTCACAAGCTTTTTTAAAATACTAACCTCCCTCCATGACCCCTTTACTATTCAAAGCAGCCATCAGCACAATTTTTTGAGTGTGCTACATTGAATTTTATCGTAAAACGTGATTTTTCACCCCAAAAAAAAATGTCGCTTCCCAGCAATATTTTTTGGGTAGGTTTACTTAGTTCCACATAATGCTTGGTTGACGGCTTCGTTAAGGGTCCGTTTACACCTTGTATAATTGCAAGAATAACAAATCGAAAAGCTTAGATATAAGGTTGGTGGAAACGTTAATTACAACATCAATCATCGATACTACTGATTACAGCAGGCAGTTGCAATTTATAGATTTCTTTAATCGCATGGTTTGGCGCAAGCAATGATCACCGCTATTTGTCAATGTGTTCACAGCCTAAAAATTCGAAATGAAAAACAAAACATTTACTTTGTTAGTCGGGTGTGACTGTGTGAGACGGAACCACTTAGCATATTAAAATATTAATCATATTTATCTCAAAGACGTTGTTATATTAAAATAAACATGTTTTTGGAGGAGTTACGAATCGTGGACTGCTTGAACTTGGAGTAGGTAAGTAGTTATTTCGGGTTTGATTTGATACCATACTTGTGACATGTTGCCATGTGGTGTGATATTTTACTAAGGTTAATGAACTGAGAACACCTTGCCAAAGAATCAGCATTGCCATCCAACGTGGCAATGCTGCCAGCCTTTTGGGCACTTTTCCTGTTGACAGCGACGAACGAATTTTTGGACGCCCTGTAACCCTTTTCTACTTGTACCTATTATAGTTTTGTAGTTTGTAAATAATTTAATTATCTTTGAAATAAACATATTAAACAAAACACCTTTACTGTGAATATTATTATGACATTGTAGTTGTGTTGCTGGGAAGTGTCATTTCATCGGCCGCTTACAGCTTAGCTACAATATTAGGAAGTGGTGCAGCGTATACCTCTGTCTCGCGACAGTGAGCGACAGTGTGGTCGCATCATAATAAAATGTTAAGAAACAATATTTAGTTTTAATTCCGCTTAGGTAAGCCGCGGTTGCCCCGTGGAGGCGAAAACGTGTCGAGGAAGGGGTTGGTTGCATGTAGCATACTAATTCTCGGATTTCCTGGATGTGCATATTTTTTGCGGGCGGTACTATATTCTGCATCTATTCCTGGATCTAGTTTAATCAATATTAAAACTAAATATTTTTCCATAACATTTTAGTATCGTGTATTTCCGCAAAGTAACGCCTATTTCCATAATTTTATTGCAACTGTATCACTTAAGATTTTTATAAAAATGGTACTTACAAACATCACTAATATTCAACTGTTCCTCATTGTGGGGACCGCCTATACAGATGCCTTCTGTAAAAGAAAAAGAGCGAATATAAAAACGTGTCTGATGTCACTAAATTAAACCAATTATACATATACTTAACTACAATGAACTTCAATTAAACAAAGTGAAAACATTAAATTAGGAAGAGAAAACAATAGACTTGACTAATTATACATTTAAACCAATACTTCCAAAAAACACTACGAAGCAGAACCATAGATACCGCAACAGTAAAAAAAAGTATTTGCTAATGAAATGTACACTTTACAAGACGTGACACATTAATACAAATATTAGGTTATTTTATTTACCATACAAAGACAATTACGTATGTCAATTTTGGTAATTATTTAATACAGTTAGGAAAACGGTTATTTTCAGGGAGAACAAAGAAAACACTATGAACATCAACAACATCAAAATCTTAAAAATAGGGAAATTCGAATGGTGACATTAACAAGTACGTAAGTTTATGTACTATAAATTAATTAAAAGCCCGGACATTTTTACCAATCTTTAGCTTAAATTGAACAGGACATTTTTACCAATCTTTGGCTTAAATTGAACAAGACATTTTTACCAATCTTTGGCTTAAATTGAACAGGGCATTTTTACCAATCTTTGGCTTAAATTGAACAGGACATTTTTACCAATCTTTAGTTTAAATTGAACAGGACATTTTGACCAATCTTTAGCTTAAATCGAACAGGACATTTTTACCAATCTTTAGCTTTTTTAGCTTTATCATTCGCTGATACTAGAATCAATATTAATTAAAATAATCATTTGTACAGCTGAATCGAACCTAATCATATAGCATGGGACTACTATTAATGATAAACTTCTTTTAATCTAATTTTTTTTTTCTTCTTTTAATTTTTACGTAAATCGGTTCAGAAACCTCGGCGAAATCGGTATACATACATAAAAAAAAAAAAGATATACCGGCCGAATTGAGAACCTCCTCCTTTTTTTGAAGTCGGTTAAAAATTAATAGAATTTTTAAACATAATGGATACCTACTGGTAAATAAATGAACTTAGATCGGTGACTGAGTTACGATAAATTATTTTAACAGAGTTCAAGCAAATAATATGGTAGATTTACATTTAGGGTGACCATTGAGGGATTTGAAAACTTCTAATAAAATTGAGGACATTAAAATTGGGCAAAAATTATCAGACATTTTACTTTTTACCCGAATGCGCGACGCAAAACAGCGTAATATGTTTTTATATTTAAGTAATCAACTCTTTTTCTTTTGCAAAAATCCTGTAATATAGAAAAGTACAGGTAAAATACAAGGCTGGACAAAGATATCGGAAGGTAACCCTCGTGTGAACTTACAAAAATAAATGTAGTATGGTCCTATTTACAGTACCTTTAGTCAGCCAAAGAGATAAAGTAGGCAGGCAGCTTCGAACTAAAACTGTTCCTTATGGAGGGTATGCTGACCATTTCTGAACATGCAGACCGTATTTCAATGCATATCATCATTTTTCAATGTCATGCCTACATACCAAACTTTTTGTCGACTGTACTTATGATAAATACAGAATAATCTTGACAAATAATTAAAATATTTAAGGATTCATCTTAACGTATTAACAATTTTGTAATTAATTAAAAAAACATCTTTTAAGATACTTGGAAGACACAAATAATTCAAACAACTTTAACAAGCGAAGCAATACGTGCAAGTGCCCAGTACAGTCACGAGCATAAAAATATGTTTACACTTAGCTAACTTTAAAAGTGATTTTCTACTACTGTATTGATTGTTTCATGATGTTACGGACATAGTATTTTGCACCCCTTTTGTTTTCATACATATTGATTACATTTTTAAATATTCCAATATAAAACAATATAAAAAAAAACAATTAAAATATAAAAAAATAAATAGTAATTTAGTTAAGTACACATTTTGGTGCTAGTGACTGTACATACATATAAAATAACATATAAAAGCAACTCCACCATTATATATGTATAAATAGCAATAAAAGGTAATAGGTGCGCAGAAAATGTTTTATTATAGTCTTTAACACGGCGCTGTAATTGAGGTAAACCGCTACTGAGTGCATATGAATAAAATACGTGGGTAGATCTGAGCAAGTACAATATTTGATCACTGTGTAAGTAAATCTGCGTCGTTCGTCTAACGGTCGCAAGCGCCACAGCACCGCATGAGGTCCTGGGTTCAATCCCCAGGCCAAGTTCTATAGGGTTATTCCATCAGGATTTTATCAGTAGCAGTCTATAGTCTGGATTTGTGCCCAGTTGTAGGCTCGCCCCCTATCAAAAGGGATTCAAACCAAACTTGCGAAATGTGCGTTTACTATAGGTACCTCTCTGCGTACTTAACCAATCTATTTAAGTAGCGAGTTAATAGGCTTCTTCTGGGTAAGCTCGTTCCATCGTCGACCTCATCTCTGTCCTCAGGACTAGATTGAGGTCAAGAGTAGACCCATTTAATATAAAAAAACCCGTATTATTGGCGTGATGTTATGGTTTTTAAGGTAAGTCGAAAAAAATCTGTCTTTTCCATGTGGTTAAAATTAAGGAGCAAAAGTAATGTCTAGATAAATAATGGTTTCCGCTAAACATTGTCAAAAACAAAGAAATAGGTCTTAAAATAAACCTGGATGACTTTAAATATTTGAATAAAATATCGACAAGAAGTTTTAGAGAGAACAGCTACTCGCTCGTCACGTGGACTAAAGAGAAACAACAATACTTAAAACAGTCAACTGTTCACCGTTTACAGAAGTTCCACTTTGAACAAGTAAAATTTAATTAAAAGTATCAAAAAACCCGAATACAAATTGTGTTATGTACCTATATACAGGTTGGAATTTTTCAACCTCACCTGGAGGGAAAGTACTCTAAGTACGTGGAGATATACTCAAAGGAAACATTCCTTTATTTAAATAAAAGACAAAACTGCATTCAAAGATTTTCGAAAATTCGCTTGCCACACTCGAGAATCGAACCGACTAAAATTCGAAAAAATAGCACTGTACTTTTATGACATCAATCGCTGGGGTCAATCATATGGATACAATCTCTCTAACAAACATGATAAATTAAATGAAAAGAAAACCATGAAACCTAAACTTATAAATTCAATGGGATAAGATAAAGTACTTTTACTCAACGGTCCGTCCATCAGATATACCCCCTATAATATATTTGTAATCTCCTCTTAATTTCCTTAATTTTGATACCCTACACGATAGGTTTTGATGAAAAAAAAAAATTACGACTTACTATTTAGCGCCAAAAATACGCCATTTTGCTTTTTTTATTACAAAAACCCATCTGATCTAAGGACACTTGGGTTTTTGAGACAAATCTAATGATACCTTAATCGTCGAAATCCATTCAGCCATTTGGAACACACGAGATAATAAAGAAATTTACAAACATACAAGATACGAGCGAAAAACATAACCCTGGAGACTATTTTTTTTTCAAGCCGGTTCATAACTGGCGTAGTTATGAGGTAACTAACATGGAAAAAAATACAACCGAATTGAGAACCTCCTCCTTTTTTTGAAGTTGGTTAAGAATGACAAATATATCCGCGCCATCAATGTGACATACGACGTGTTCTTAAGGGTGGATGGGATGCAAACACTGAATGTTCGTAAAGGGAAGCCTAAATAAAACATGATGCAAGTAAGAAATGGCCAGCAGTCTGCCAGAAGCCAATAAGCAGTTCAGACGATTGATAGTAGACAAAGCACAAATGAACACAATAAAACAGAAGTCAACATGTAAGTTACAATTGGACTAGTTTTTCTGAAGGCTATATTGAGTCGCTAGTTAAACACATCACCTACCCACGCGCTGCGTCATTATCAGACGCAGTCTAGGCGACGACGCGTGCGCTTGCGCATATCTCCCGCAAATATCATTAGCTATTCTTATTTTTAGTCGCTATTCGCACAATTAGTGATAATTGCGTGGCACGTTGTCGAGTGATTTTCGGCACAGCACAGGTGAATTTATGTGTACCTATACTAATATTATAAAGTGGTTTTTTTTTTGTTTGTTTGTACCGAATAAGCTCCGAAACTACTGGATCGATTTTAACAATTTTTTCATTAATAGAAAGGTAAATTATGGGGAAGTATAAATTATATTTATACATTAGCATTAGGTTGCTTAGCTTGGGACTAGATGGTGCTGTGTGAAATGTCCAGGGATATTATTATTATTATTTATATCAAGCAAATTAGCCGAGCTATCACAATTTTCGAAGTCCTAGTAAAGTATATTGCCCAGACACCATGTACCATGCATCATGTGCCATGTTGTCTAATTTTTTCATGTCATGACAAAATTTGGTCATATAATATCATTCTCCTGTTCTTCATCATCATCTGCCTAGCCTTTGCCCAACTATCTTGGGGTCGGCTCCCAGTCTAACCGGATGCAGCTGAATACCAGTATTTTACATGGAGCGTCTGCCTATCTGACCTCCACAACCCAGTTAGTAACTTAGTACTACTTAGGTAATATGATATCCTTGGTAAGACTGGTTGTCAGACTTTCGGGCCACTGACTACCTGTAACGATTCGATCATTCTCATATTCTTATCCCAATTTATTTGGGGTCGGCGCAGGATGTCTTCTTACATACTATCTCTATTAGTCGTCATCTCGGCAGTCACCCACTTTAGTTCTAGGTATATTATCTTTGACACAGTCCATCCATCGTTTCTTTGGTCTTCCCCTACTCAGCTATCCCCATTCATATATATTGAACTTCTCTCACGAATGTCGAACGTGCCAGAATTTGATAAAGATAATGTCTTTTCTTCTCGATACGAGTACTCTATTACTCTTGCCGACTGGGATTTTTGATAAGGTTTTAATTAGTTAAACTCCATTACATATTCTAATAGTTGCTTAATGGCTTTCAGATACTAATTACTATTCTCATCATCACCAACGTAAAGTATTAATTATTATTAACGACGAAGCACAAATTTGTAGCGCGTGGCGTTCTGTAGTTTTTAGCTATTCAAACAGAAACGATGAAGATTATTTCTGAACGAAAAATCTTTTTGAATACCTGCTTTCTGAGCGAACACGCTCACAATGACAATGCAATTTCGACAATTCATGAATTTTATGTTTTGTCGAGACTCATCTTCATTCTCCTGCCCTTATCCCAATTTATTTGGGGTCGGCGCAGCATGTCTTCTTCTTTCATATATCTCTATTACTTGTCATCTCAGTACTCACCTCCTTTCTAGCCATATCAGCCTTCAGACAGTCTATCTATCGTTTCTTTGGTCTTCCTCTACTCTTAAAGCCATCTTCATTCAAACTCATATTTGTGTTGTCTATACTATTTTTCCAAATATTATAGTGTATTACGGTTTTTGTATTTCGTTAAAAATCGTTTGGCTTGCGATTGTAAGTGAGGTATCCAATTGGAGTCCTGGCAGTGTCAGTGTTAAAAAAATCAAAGAAATCTCTATCTAGCTATCGATTAATCAGGTCTCTCTGTCAACAGAGACCTTGATGATATACTATCATCAAAATCGCCATTATTGTGCCTAATGGGTAGGGTATGATTCTTTATCTTTTTTAACATAACTAGCGACCTGACCCCGCTTCGCACTGCGATTACCACTCGACAAAACATCGTTGTTTTTGCACATTCTGGAATAAATTATCTCAAAGATGGTGAAAACCGCATCAAAATCCGGGGTGAAGTTTAGGCCACACAGTCATGCACGAACCGGGGTGGCTCGCTAGTATGTTTAGGTAGATTATTATCTTCAAGCAATCATGTTGTTGCGTACAAAATTCCAACTGACGTCCACTACTAGCACTGGGTTTACCATCATTAATTAAGTTCACCATTGGGTTATTTTAAGAATTATTTCGCGATGCCAAAGTTTTCCTTATTTCCATATGGGTTAAGTAATCGTTATAGCTGCGATACTCATGGGTTCTATACGTTAGCAATATGAAGAAGCGTTATAATATTAATATTATTTTGTGAAAGAGGATGCGGAAAGGTGGTTAAATAATAACAGCCGGTCGGGTCGACCTTCAACTTAAACCGCGCTGGTCTGGGAATGGTCCGTGGATGTGTGACACACATTACATACCTAGTTTCCTCCGTGCCTCGGAAAGCCTCGGGTCCTGTTTGTACCACACGGCGGCGCAAAATGAGTTGCTACAAACAGGACTTTACTATGAAACCGAATGCAGCGTAAATTCCGCCACTCATTTTACGCGACTCACAGCTAAAAAAATTACGCTCGTTTGGCCTCAGCCTTAAATGAGCACGACAAAATATTCACTACACCGCAGAACTTTGTATTAAACACTCGCAATGTTATGTTTATGTAAATTCTACACTTTAATGATTTTGGGCTAGTATTGCCGCGCAAAAACTACGGCACGTGTACACTAAAGGTTCTTAACCTTTGGTCTACACGTGTCTTAGTTTTTTGCTGCCATATGTATATGTATTTATGACGGTTTGTTTGAAGTGCTTCCTATTTTGGGAGAATGTAGCGCTTATCGCAGTATCTATGCGACTTATCGTGTCAATTTAGACAATGCAATCTGCGCTAAAATCGCGTGTTTCGGTGCTTAAATGCATTGCGATTCGCGTCTCAAGGACTTGAGCACACCCAGCAAAACCGTTGTGTAGAAAACTTTTCAGTAACTCTCCCAGAAAACAAACATTCCAAACTCGAATCGAAGCTGCCTTTCAATAGGTAACCGAGAACGGAAATTCAGTGATGCTAATTTTCTAGCGCTATTTCGTGACTTACATACGACCAGTTCGCTTAGAACATGAAGAACATAAATGAATTGGCTTTCGCACAGTCACAGCATTGCAGAACTGTATTAACCACAATGGCGATACGGAGGGAAAAGCCAAAGAAATCCGAACTTCAGGTCTATATAGTGCGATAATATAAAGGGAAGTTTCCTTTAAATATTTGTTAAAGATCAACGGAAAAACGTTTATATCTGAAAATATTGTGCACAGGATAAAATCAAAAAGCCAATCGACGATGATATTCTGATACTAGTGATATTATTAACACGTCTCGAGATTCTAAGAACCGAATACATTATGCAAGATATATGTATAGTAACACAAGTTACA
This sequence comes from Eurois occulta, assembly GCA_950022335.1. Taxonomy (NCBI): domain Eukaryota; kingdom Metazoa; phylum Arthropoda; class Insecta; order Lepidoptera; family Noctuidae; genus Eurois; species Eurois occulta. The sequence goes on along the minus strand of OX465487.1, from coordinate 1,093,266 downwards.
ATAATCAAAATGCATGGATCTATTATTTCAGTACATACAAATAGTTTCTTAAAACGTGAATCATTTGTCAATAGATCATGTACAAAAGCTTTTTTCACGGGCAAAAGTGGGCTTACAGAAGTCAATGTTTGAAACCAGTTAGTAGGAAGTATAGGTCCTAAACGACAGAGTTAGCTTTAGGCAAGCATCAGGAAAAGACTTCGTCGTAAGCCTAGAACAGAAAGAACTGCACCTAAATCCAGTCCAAACTTTGTCTCGAAATGGGATGCTAGGTCTTTATGATAAAAACAATAGTACCTCCATAAAATCTAGTACATGCTATAAGAACCAAAAAGTCATGAAAGTCATCGCACTGATAGATGATATGTAGACCGGATATGTTTACGTTAGTCAGCCACTTGAACCAGATGAAGTAGCACCTGTCACCATGCCCAGACTATCATAACAAACTGATTGACAAGTCTGATTCAAAAGTTCAACTATCAATCAAAAAGATGATTCACACATTTACACACAGCGGTTAACTTAACATATACAACATGTCCCAAAATTCAACGATAAGCCAGCACCGGAGGATAGACCTGCCCATGACTACTCGGGGAAAAAAAGAAAAAAAATATATATCTCTTTTTTTTTGAAGTTATAAAAAAAAAGAAGAAATTCTTAAAAAAGTGAGACCTTTTATGATATTTTTCACTACCATGACCACACTTTTTTAAATATTTCTGTTATTTTTTTTTATAGGCAACCTGAATAGCACTGCTATCTACCACAATTCTTAAAAAATCCAGAATACCTCTAGTTTTTTCACGTAAATTAATGAAACTTAATTTATTCCCTAAATTTTTTGAAGATTTTTACTTTTAATCAACTTTAACTCATCGTGGTGTAAAAAAAAAGTATGAACACTACTATGGCAAGTTTTTTTATAAATTGACGCAACTAATCAAGATTCCAAAATGGTATAATACTCTAGGAAAATCAACCACAAAAAAATAATATCCATACTAGTTCAAAACAAGAACTAAATTCCTTAAATTATAGTTGACAGTAATCACTTTCACTGCGTGCCCAAAATGGGTTCTTGTTACAATTTCTAGGAATTTGAGTGGGGCATACATACCTTAGAAGTTAGAGAGAGATAGATAGATAGAGATATTTACGTTAAAAAGAGACAACAACAGGGCAGGTAGTGGGTTCTTGTTACAATTTCTAGGAATTTGAATGGGGCATACATACCTTAGAAGTTAGAGAGAGATAGATAGACAGAGATATTTACGTTAAAAAGAGACAACAACAGGGCAGGTAGAGAAGCTGTTATTATTCTCAGAGCAAGTCAGTTCAGTACGCAGGTGCGCAGTAAACAAAGGAGCAGAGCGTACTGAACTGACTTGCTCTGAGAATAATAACAGCTTCTCTACCTGCCCTGTTGTTGTCTCTTTTTAACGTAAATATCTCTGTCTATCTATCTCTCTCTAACTTCTAAGGTATGTATGCCCCATTCAAATTCCTAGAAATTGTAACAAGAACCCACTACCTGCCCTGTTGTTGTCTCTTTTTAACGTAAATATCTCTATCTATCTATCTCTCTCTAACTTCTAAGGTATGTATGCCCCACTCAAATTCCTAGAAATTGTAACAAGAACCCATTTTGGGCACGCAGTGAAAGTGATTACTGTCAACTATAATTTAAGGAATTTGGTTCTTGTTTTGAACTAGTATGGATATTATTTTTTTGTGGTTGATTTTCCTAGAGTATTATACCATTTTGGAATCTTGATTAGTTGCGTCAATTTATAAAAAAACTTGCCATAGTAGTGTTCATACTTTTTTTTTACACCACGATGAGTTAAAGTTGATTAAAAGTAAAAATCTTCAAAAAATTTAGGGAATAAATTAAGTTTCATTAATTTACGTGAAAAAACTAGAGGTATTCTGGATTTTTTAAGAATTGTGGTAGATAGCAGTGCTATTCAGGTTGCCTATAAAAAAAAATAACAGAAATATTTAAAAAAGTGTGGTCATGGTAGTGAAAAATATCATAAAAGGTCTCACTTTTTTAAGAATTTCTTCTTTTTTTTTATAACTTCAAAAAAAAAGAGATATATATTTTTTTTCTTTTTTTCCCCGAGTAGTCATGGGCAGGTCTATCCTCCGGTGCTGGCTTATCGTTGAATTTTGGGACATGTTGTATACACACAGGCAAGAAAACTAGATACGATAGTGCGAGAAAATAACGGTTTTTGAAGAAAAACTTTGTGGTATTTAGGTTTTCAATAAATATTCGTTTGATACTGGAGGAAAAGCCCAATGAGTCATTATTAACTTAAAAGCTTTTGAAAATGAATTCTGCAAAGACCAAGTCAGTGAGGATCTTTGAGAATATTACCATGATCATCAAGAAGCAGAGCTAGCATTTGGGCCCGGTTTCTATCAAAGCGGTGACGAATGGAGCGGAGCGCAGAAGTGCATGGTTCGACCAATCACAGGAGAGACGAGAGACGCGATGTGGATATCAAGCAAAGTCGATTCCGCACGCCTTCTCTCCGCACCGGTCGTCTCCTGTGCCTTTAGCATTATTCCAATCTTCATCTGTTATCTGCCGTTAAGTCAGGCCTTTATACCTATATACGCTATTTCTCAGTTCAGTTCTCTCAACATCATCATAATTTATATCCTTCAAGATATTATCAGTTTGGGAGTCGGCTCAAAACTTAACAAATATCTGTGACTGGCGTACGGGAAGTGTTCATTTTCCTCATATACGTAACGAGGATAAGTTATGGCTACTTCGAACTAGTTTTAAGTATTAGGTTCATTTATGTAATTGATATTAGGTTTGGAATGCACGGGTTAATGAAAACGTTGCCATATACCCTGAGTCTTAAGTACCGGCTAGTCCAAATTTTCAGATTATCTACCAGCTCTTGGCCTTTTATGGATCGACGAAACAATATTAGGATTATAATTGTGTCCGTTGGATCGAAGTTGGCTTTGCATAATTAGCCTTTAAATGTTCTCACTGCTGTAACATAGACCTCTCAGTAAGACGTCGTGGGCCATAATCAACTTCGCTGGCCCAGTATGGGTTACTTAGCTTTGCATATTCAGGCAAATATTTTAGCTAAACAGGCCGAGTGCGGTCAGTGCGGTTGCACTAAGATGCACTTGAAACGTTCAACGGAATTGTGATAACAATGCGTAGGAGTATCGGGCGATATAAATATAACACAACTAGCGTTATCCTTTTAATAGCCTTGGCCTTTCACACTTCGTGTATTTTCCCCATGATGCGGAGCCCAAATAAATGAGATGAGGGCAAGAGAATGATTATTTTAAAGTACAACCTTATTACTTTAATTTACTTAGTTATTATTAGTCACTTAGTTGTGTGTACCTATAAAGTAAAATCTTAACGCCACTTGACAATGACTAAAGCCTAAGTGCGAGATCTTATATCAAAGGATCAAACCGGATGTGACTACTGATAACAGTATTTTTGATCAGAATGGAAAAACCAGCCAAGTGCGAGTCGGACTTGCACAAGAAGGGCTCCGTACCACCGAGCAAAAAAGCAGAAAGCCGACAAGTTTTTTGTATGGGGAGCCACTCAGTGAAAATTTCAGGTATCTACTTATCTACCTACGGTTTAAAGATACAGTCCTGTGAAAGACGGACAGGAAGTGAAGCCCCAAAAGGAGTCTCGCTTGTTATCAGAGGATTACAATTTTAAGACAAAAATATAGCGCAATAATACTTTTTTTTTTATTATCTTTTAATCCTATTAGTTGTGCAAAATGAAAAAAACTGATTCTATCGTGCTTGTGCCATTATCATCTTGAATCATAAATCCTAACTACCTACCTGAATTTTCCGCAGTCATTGTTTGTTTAATCACTTTTACGCAATGAAACTCATTAAAAAAAACTCTTCTGACCCTATACATCATTCTCTTGCCTTGATCGCAATTCATTTGGGGTCGGCGCAGCATGTCTTCTTCTTCTCCATACTTCTCTATTACTCGTCATCTTATCAGACAACTCCTTTCTTGCCATCTTATCCTTTACACAGTCCATCCATCGTTAGTTAGGTCTTCGTCTACTCTTATACCAAATTACCCATCCACATTCATACTCAGAACTTTCCTCACGACATTTTCCTCATTTCTTCACTTCACCACGACAACCGATTACCACACAACTTTTCAGTCACCAGCGCCACTTTCAGACTTCCTCCTATGTAAGTACTCATTTCATTTCGGAACAAATATATGTATGACCTACAAGTAGTTGTTACGGGTCTGGGTGTTTTTCTATCTATAATATGTATGTATTAACAAAAAAAAAATAATAATAATAATATATGTAGTTTATCAGCCATCTAGCTACCATAACACAAGCATTAGGTTGCTTAGCTTGGGACTAGATGGTGCTGTGTGAAATGTCCAGGGATATTTATTTATTTCTTATTTTATCCATTCGCATAACACTACACATCCCCCTTTGCATTCTCATCTCAGCCACATGCAAATGCCTTCCATTAACCCTTTTTGCCTTTTATTGGCTGATTTGCCTATAGAACTCGTTAACATTATTAAGTTTTGGTATGGAAACCAGATCAACACTGTGCGATGGGCTGGGGCGTTCTCGTCCTTATGGGTTAGAGTGTGGGGTGAGGCAGGGGGGGTTGAGCTCACCAACGCTTTTCAACCTTTATGTGAACGGACTTATTGCCGAACTCAGCAGTACCAGGGTCGGATGCTACGTGGACGGTATCTGTGTCAATAATATCAGTTATGCTGACGACATGGTGCTGCTGAGTGCAACAGTCTCTGATTAGAGAAAAAAAAGTTGGCTTGGCGTATAATTATAAAGTCGTGGTCACGGTTTTAGGGCTGGACCCGACATAGTCACTTTGCAGAAATTCCTAGTTTATATGTTACCTTGGTCATATTTTGACCTTTGACCTTAAAGACGATAAAGATATATTTATTGCATAACTGTGCACATTAAGTTCGTATTAATAAACATTACATGATGATGATGATGACATTAAACAAGAGCGCAGGGCATTGTCGATTAGAGCGAACAAGTTGGCTCGCAGGTTTGCACGATGCTCACTTCCAGTCAGTCACGCTCTTTCGAGCGTACTGTACATTTAACACGTGCCGCCTGTGGGCTAGATGTACTCAAAAATCGTACAATGCTCTCCGCGTTCAGTATCATATAATAACGCGTTTAGGATGCTGGTGGGGCTGCTCCGCTTCTGTAGTGTGTCGGGGATGTTCGCAGATACGCACGTGGATTGTTTTTACGCAACAATGCGTAAAAGGCACCAACAGTATCTCAAGCATGATTGCAAGTCGCCTGGACTGTGTTTATGTGGGTCGCTGTTGTGCGGTTACTCATGGGTTGTCGCAGCAGTGATCCACCATTAATTGCTGTATTGTTTGTTTTTATCAGTTTTTACTAACTTAGTCGTAAGTTTTACTAACAGTTTTCGAGTCATTGATACTAGAATAAAGAGCAATTCTATTCTATTCTATTAATTCCCTTTCTTCTGACCCTATGCAAGGTATAGCCAGATTGATCTAACAAATCAGCAAAGTTGCACTAACAATTTATTTGGATTTATTTTATTATTTACTATCTGGCCAAGAATAATTCATTCAAATAAAGTGGAAGAGTCAGCAAGTATTTAATGAATGTCAAATGATATAAAAAACCAAACCGCATCTTTCACTATGCTATTTGAAACCTGAAGAATCTTACTCAAGACGACACTCGCAAAACCAGAAATAGCTCTTTACTGGTCGACGGTCCAGTTCAGATCTTGGGGAATCAATCAGAATGTCAAAAGAACGATAGATTACTACAGTGTCGTTCATTTATCATCTACGGGCGCCAGTTAGTCGAGAGCCAGTGATTCATCAAATGTAATTTACACCGACGAAATAATCCATATGACATTTATAACTGTCTGATCCACTGAGATTTTGCATGAAATGCCTTCAAAGCTACAATATATTTAATAAGATATCCCTATAAAAAGAACCAATTCAATATTCAACGCACATGAGCTTACATGAAGAGCAAAGACAAGCGAAGCATTATACAATTTAAGCAGTGCGAATACCAAGATTGATCTAAATGGCCATCATCACAACACGTATAAATTGGTGCAGTCGATTGAACAACAGTGAAGCAAAACTAGCTAAGATTTAATCAAAGATGGACATGTACTTGGCTATATGATGGAAGATGGATAGGAGAAAGAAATACCTCCATCTAGTAGATTTCAAATCAGAATAAAATAACTTATGAGGTTGACACATATTAAGGACCTAATAGCTAAGAGGAAATGCCCAAACAAGCGAAATCAATGTCAGGAATGCAATACAGCCATTTACAATTACAAATCACGAAGAACCTATCATATGTTAAATTATTCAATTAAATAATGATGGAAGACGACACTGTCAAGGAATTTTAGATTCAATTACTTGTAAGTCTCAGACATGGCAATCTGTCGCAATTTATGCGCTATTGACCTTTACACTGAGCTTATCGTTGTATTTTATACAATGTAGACATAACTCCTGAAGATAATTATGGTTTCATTTGTAAATAATTAACGGCGTGTTAATAGTTTTTAGATGATTATGTCACTGCACTTGCTGGTAAATGGATTCCACAACGGCAGTGACGTCGGTTCTTAAGTTAATGCATTCGTACAATTATTTTATATCGATGATCTATGATGTTCAGATGGACAGGCGTTTATTCATTGCCAAAACTACTCCTTTTGCCATATCGTAGGCAAGGCTTTTAGTCAAGATTCCTTTACCCTCACTTGACCGTTACAAGCGTAGAATGCTAAGCATCTCAAATTCTGAGATTACAATCCTAGTGCCAGATAAGCAAATTAAGTAAAAATATCAATGAAATGTATGTGAACAGTGAATGAGAAATCATTGAATAAAGAATTTCTAAAAGTACAGGGGAATAAGACGCCTACGACCGTCTGGTGACGTCAGCAAATAGAGAGCTTCAGGCAAACCCGTCTGGATGTACGTCACGCATCTCCCGATGACGTCAAAGGCGCTTGTTAAAGATCCCGGCCCTTATTGATTCAAGATTATGGAGCTCGGAATGCCTATAATTAAATTTAACTACGGCAGAAACTGTAATGGCTTCTGTTGTGGAATATTGGAAGCTAGTAAAAATTAATTAACAAAAGCTTGTTTCTATTTATTACACATTTAACGCAAGATATTATCTTAAGAATATCGTCTGAGAACTTTGGCTGGAGCCGTATTGAATTAATTGACATTTTGGCTTTGGCAGGCTACAGACATCACATCACGCCTGTATATTTCGTTCAAAATATTCTTTTGATAGACACACGTTGCGAGTACGGTATAGAGATGTGGTCTACATCTAATTCTACAAATCTTGGAACCATAGATCAATAAGCGGTAGTAGTGGCGAAAGGTTCCAAAAACAATACAATCTATTATATTTATTTATTTAAGATAGGTACGCCAACAGTACGAAGTACTAATATAATAAAGAAGTAAAGTCTGTCTGGATATATTTAGTTTTATTTAAAACTGCACACTACTGATCAGATTTCGAAAATTCTTTCACTTGGGAAAGTGCATTATCCCTACATGCTATCCGTGGCATATTTTCTGACTCTAATGTGGGCGAAGACCGCGAAAAAAAACAAATAAATTAAATTAAATTTACTACTTGAACATTAAAAAAGTAATATCACCACCTACTAATTGATGACAAGTTTTTATTTACTCTGCCACGAACGGCTTAACGGCTGATTAAATCGTTTCTCTGTTAACAATAATACTTCCTCAATGGCCATGGCTTTGAGATTATACAACAGCGATAGTATATTATAATATTTATAATACGTAATATGTACTTTGCGAGTCCGGGGGAGGGGTGTGCGCTAAATAATTCTATGTATGGAGCAGCTTTCTACATTGGATCGACATCAGTCAATCAAAAATTGCAATTGAAACATATTTTTGGTAGTAAATAAGTTGGAATCCCAAGGCACCTCTGATTTTTGGGATTCATGTGCGTATTGTATAATTATCACTTGCTTCGGTGAAGGAAATCATCGTGAGGAAACCAGCATGCCTTAGACATATTTCTTGACGTAGGAAGTAAATGGGTTTGAACTTTTTTCTATGGAGGCTGCCACAGTCCACCCCTATCGCTATTTTAGTTACCTATATGCCCATAACGGCTTTATATTTTGAAGTACCAACCTAACTCAAGAAACAATCTCATTCATATGAGCAGTTGACGCAGATACTTCCAATAGTGATCCCTTGAACATTGAGACAGCTATTTAAGTATTATTATAAGAGAGCAGAGATGGTTCTTAGAAAGTCTGACAAACAAGGAGAAGACCTTGTGTGGGAGGAAAGGGCAAACGAAAATAGTTCAAGTAGCAGGAAACGAACGAACAGTGAATAAAGATCCATAAAACGTCTCATTCTACCAACTGCAGACTTATCGATATTTTTTTTCAAAACCGGTTACAATACAAGTCAGCTTGAAATTAAAATAAGTTGACGAATCAAAATAAAGTTTAGTTATTAATAGAACTATGTAAAAAAGGTCTCTTAACACAAGTTCAAGTTAATCGGGTTTAGTAACGAGATTCTTTTCTACATAATGCGAGCAACCCAAAGTTGCCATTTTCAATGACGCCTAAACGTAAATCTTTAGGAATATAGATATCCAAGCACGTTCTTTTCACCATTTGCTTCTCAGCAAGCCCGTAAACAAGAACTGGTTCTTGGAATCTGTTTGGTAGTATTTGATGCCGGTCACGATATGGTCTCAGGTGAGTTTCTGTGAGGAATGAAAGCTACACTACAGAGATTGAATCATCTTGAATTACTGTACTGTAATTATTGTATCTGTAGACTAGGCTGGATAGGCTACATTATGTATGCCTAAATCGATTCAGACTACAGGAAGGCAACAGATTTAGGCAATGCTGATAGCCAGAATTTATACCGAATTACGAAATGGTCGAATAAAAAAACTAAAATTTGTTTAACAAGGAAGTTCAAAGGGTATGATTAGACTATGACTGGGCCACTGATAAAAGAAACGGGAGGTCTGAATCAACTAGGATTGATAGTTCCAAATATTTCGCAACAAAATAGTTCAGATAAGATAAAAATAAACTAATAAGCAAGCGACAAAATGTAATCCAATTACCCAACAGACTTCCGGAAAAAAATGGAAATGATAATTCATTTTCCCGGAGGATTCTTAATGCATGTTAGCTTGAAGCTTAAATAATAAAAGCACAGATTGAATACGGGACGAGGTATGATCAAGTTCTTAAACTTAACACAGAGATCAGATATCGCTGGGGAGTTTGTTGCGTCACTTCTTCGTAACATAAACACTTAGGGGTGGTGAATGAAGGGTGGGTGTTTTAGGGGGGCTGTATTTATAACTTTTGACCTTCAAGGAACGCTGCTTCTCATCCCAATTATTGAACAATGTATTTTGATAGGAGGAATGACTCAATAACGACATAAATATTAGACGGTTCCCTTAAGTGCTAGCAATAAAAGATAGCAGTACATGAACAAGCGCTTGCGCTAGAAAATAGCCCTTATTACAATGCACAGTGGATGCCTCATTGCACTCCCTCTGCATACAAATTACCCCTTATTAGTTTTACTCACAATTCTGAGTTTATAAGCGGGCACATTGTATGGTTGTATGATGAGTTATTTAATTTAAGCCTACCCGCTATACTTTGTTGTATGCTACAACGATTTATGGCATGATAATGTTGCCAACGACCATAATTTATGATCGAGAGTTGGTGGCACATGGTTAAGAGGTGATTGGATGAGTCGGTGTACCCGATACTCGCGCAGAGTATACAAAACTGCGCTATGGCAGTTACCAAACTGCGCTATGGCAGTTACCAAACTGCACTAAGGCAGTTACCAAACTGCGCTATGGCAGTTGCTTGCTACAGTTAGACTGCTCTCAAAAAGGTGAAGGAAAACATCGTGAGGAAACCGGCATGTCCTAGAACCAAAAATTCGAAGCCATCCACCAACGATAATGGCCCACTACCACGAGAGGTCTATGTCCCAGCAATTAACTTTTTATAGGCTTATGCTATGCCAGTTACCAAACTGCAATAATGCAGTTTGCGCTAGCAGTTTTATCTAGCTCTTGGCGCTGCCTCACTGTACCCCGACGTGCCATCAGTTCGTTGGTACAAGATCGTTTGACCTGAGCCAACTGCAGAGATGACTCACTTTCTCTGTACCTAAACCTGTGTCGATCGCATTTGCCACAGTCAATGAAGCCAAGAAGATTACAGTTCTACAACAAACATTTGTACCTACATAAAAATCACCTGAAGGCGAATCCTACTTACTCCCCTGGCAACAACCCGAGATCAATGACAAAGACTTATTTAAGATGAGGAAAATATATGAATTACTCACATTAGTAACATAAAGATGATAGAGTAAACAACCATTACAGGTAAAAACAGCTTAGTTAACAGTTACAAATATGTACTACAAACAAAATGTATGTTTAGCAAGGCAAGGGTAGGGTGTAAGCAAGTATTTTAGGGTTCAAATGAATCTTAGGGTTGCTCCCTTTGAATAATTTAAAACATCCTTGAAATGGTTTTTAAGTTGGTGCGTGGTAATGTTCTGCTTGCATGTTCAGGCCATTAAGAATAAATGATTCCATGTATTTTTATACTGTTAGCTAGGGTTTGTAACTCTATTTTTAGTAAATGAAGAGGGTGATTTCTAAAATTAGAAAATATAATTTATTTTTTTCTACCATCAAATGCTTACTCATTTGATGAAGGAATAAGAATGCTAAAGTGAGGTAAGATGGTATAATAGATAAGTTAGTTACCTTATTATTTAATTGCCTAGTGAAAAATACAATGCAAAGGCTGTGAGTGTTCAATATCTTACTGACTCATATTCTAATGTACACATACCCAACAATTTATTAAAAAAAAATAGTTTTACATAACCTATGTACTTAAGCAACAGCAAGTTATTTATTACAATATAAGCTTAATGTCACACCTCATATGTCATACCAATTAACAATGAAAATGTTTTTCTAGGAATAAATAGTTAATTTATCGTTGATTTTATAATTTAATGTTATGCCAACTTAACACTTTTTAAAGAGAAATTGAAATAACAGATTTATTGACTTTCTTTAGACTGCTTTTGTTTAAGTAAATAATACATAAACATAAATAAATAAAAATAATTTATCAATTGCCATTATTGCAGTAATTATGTTATTTAAAATAGAACATTCACACAATTACAGACCACAAAAGTGGCAGAGTACTTTGGTATGAAACCAGTAGACTGATTGGCAATTAAAAAAATCTTATTTATTCTTCTTTTGTACACGGACAAAAGTAAAGTTAAGTATCTATAGCGAACCAATTTATTCTTTTAATTTCAATAAATGATAAAATGAAACAAAACATACCTAAATACTGAACAATTTTTCTTATCTTCTCTGCTATATCGTCCAAAACCATTTTTAACTTAACAGATCACTACTTTGACTAAATATTTCTGACTACCACTCTGTGTTGACAGGACTGCAACCGGACACCAACTGTTGTTGCTTCTCCCACTAAATAGTTAGGTCAGATGTCCGATCCTAACACAAGCAAATAGTGATAAGACACCCACACATGGGCGGCTATCAAAACAAAAATAGGGAAATCCGAAAATTGCAGTAAACAATAATTGCTGTGTGAGTTTTTTATCAAAAGTTGACTGGTCGTTGTGGTTGACTGGTCCAGGCTTTCTGCCACTACTGGTCTGTGTATGCGATTGATTAGTGCCCTTACACAAGAGTTTAAAGCCAGGTTGAAAGTTTATCTTCATAATAAGTTCATATTTACCTTTAACACCTATAATAAGCATAATACTATGTATATTATCTACACTTGTTTTTGCAAATAAATGAATTGAATTGAATAATATTGTTTTATAGAATAGAAATAAAGTGTGACTATTTTATTTTAGATCAGTGTCGCACCGTAATGAGCATTCGTTCTAGAACTCTTCACCAAGCAACGAGACACTCTTAACCTGACCTGTTTTTGTTCGATCACATTATGCAGCTTAAAGAACTGTATGGTAACCTAGCTATGTAACCATACGCGAAATTTTGAGAGCTTTAAAGGAACTCCACATAGAAGAAGTACCTTACTTATTAAAAGGTCAAATTACTACAAGTAGCCGGAATTTTATATCAGTTAAATATTATTGAAGTTATGCCTGATTAATTGTATTTGGCATAAACAATAAAACAACATTATTTTCACCCATTCATTCTAATTTGTTTCCATTCTGTTTTATACATTGAATTATTATACTGATACTTAATTATAGCCCCTTACTTTTTTAAATTATTATTTAGATTGTACAATACATTAATTTACTATTTCATGTCCATACTCAAGTGTCATAATGCATTTCACAATCCCATAGTGAACTAAATAAGTAAAAGCCCATACAATTTCCACCCACGCTGAGAGCGTAAGTGGTCCGAGATATTTTATTAACACATTGACAGTAAGTTTACCTACTACAAGGTAGCTTGTAAATATTTCATTGATTCAAGGAACTTGTAATAAATTATGGGTTTAGAGCTTATGTAGTATTTTTTAAATAAATAAATTATTGAGTATTACTAAGAAATATTAATAACTAGAATTGTAAGATACAGAAAACATACACATTTGCATGACATGCCACAAATTTAAATTAGTATTCTGTTTTCTTAAATAAACAGTTCTTTAATAACATCAGAAAGCACCAACTTAACCACAACAAAAAAAATACAGGGTAAAGCCACATAAGTACTTATAGGTCTCTGAAAGGGAAAGCGGAATCTATTAGCAACAAAGATGATAGACAGGCTTAATGTCCCTACATACATTCCACCAATACACGGTACATATTTGTAAAATTATGCATGAAATGCAATGTGGGTACGTCATTTTCGATGAATGAGGTCATGCCACCAGTGCGAAAATGTATAGCTCTCACAATTTTATGCATCACAATTACCTTAGCAAATCAATAACTAAATACATTAAATGTGTTTATTCCAGAAATAATAACTTAAAAGCAAAGGAAGTTTTCAAGACTTGAATAAATTTAGTTTTACAATAATTTGCGTGTGTTGTTTAGGCAACCTTAGGCTTTGCAAAGAATCACAAAGTAAAATTCATGAGGATAATGTCTAAATATAATTCTTTATACTCAGAGCAACTCAGTGTGTCAACAAGTCATCACAATATGTTTAAATGAATGATGTCCAGCGTTTTGAACTATTAAAATGTGGTCAGAGGGTTGTCTAATGTGGTTTTCACTGTAAAACTTGTACTCTTTTGCTAGGTTAAACCATGCCAAATCATTATAATAGTGGTTTGAGTAAATGCCTGGTAGTCCTTACCCTAAAACTGTGATCCTCATTTATTTGTTTTCAAGTTACAGCAGGCACCAAGTAACAGCCACAATACTGAGTACCTTATCAATGAACTTGTTTAAAAAAAGCTCAACGGCCATGCAAATTGAAAGATTGAACTTAAGGTGGAAGACTTTTTTTGCAATTTGCCAGTCAGTGTCAGGCTGTATGTTAACAAAATATGATTTGCGATTGTAACACGTATGTATTTACAGAATTAAAACCATACAAATCATCAATACAGCCCTCTAAGTTCATATAGTCCCATTGAATTACTATTTCATGAAAAAATCGTGCGACTTTAATTATTCATTATACTTAGTTAAGCCATATTTGTTAAGGTCGCGAATCATATTATAATCAACATACAACCTGACACTGAACTGCAAATTGCAGAAAACGTAGGAAAATTTGAATTTCGCGGCCTACCTTGGCGCTTCCACTTTATGAAATCGTAAGGAAGGTAGGTTTAGGATTTTAGCTATTGGTTATCCAATATATTCCAAGATTTTGAACACAGATAAAAAAAAAAGAACATCTGATTTGTCAAAATTCTAACCTAACAAACTTTGACATTATTAGAAAAGAAAACAACAATCACAGCATGTTCCTATTGAAAAAATATGATGTAATTTGACTTTTGTTTACAGAAAAAAGAAGTGAACACATTGGCAAATGAAATTACTTCTGATAAAGTGGTAGGTATTTATTGTCTACGTTCTGCTTCTGAGATTATGACCACAGATAATAGAAATGTAAATAAATATGTGCACAGTGAGTGAGTATAGATATCTTTGTACGAGTCAACGAAACTAGGCGCTAAAAATAGATCAAGGAACAGAAAAAGTGTTGACAAAAGATTTAAAGGCAGTGCGAAGATGCAAAGAAGAGATTAGAATGTGAACAATGAATGAATTGAAACTACAACATGGAAATAACTAAACGTACATCGAAAGCAGATTTTATATATTTCCACAGTGTGCGGCCAGGTTTTAGGATATAAATAGAACATTACACTCAACCACCCAGCTAACTAGAACATTGCGAAGCTACACAAGTACTGGCTGAAAATGCACCAAAATCGACCAGACTAGGCTGAATGATCCGTTTCCTTTGCTTTTACAACTTTTAAGTGCAAACAACTAAGTGCAATGACGGATGCGGATCGCCAGAAACAAAAATGTATGGCATATTACATGCATGTCGTACAGTTTACCTCCGCCGATGTCCATGGCACGGTACGAATAGGCCGCGGGCCGGACACCTCACAGCGGTCCTTCCGCACGCGACAATATCAAAACGCACATTTATATTAACTTCGTCATAACTCGTTTCGTTTTAAAACATAACACTTCCCACTTTCAGAGTGTACTTTCATGAACTTTGAACGCACTAAACCTCACTTTTTAACTGAATACCGATCAACTGATTCGCAAACACACACGATTTACTTCACAAATTGTAAACTATAGACGTACCTCCAGCATGAATGATCCTATAATAATAACTGTGAACTGTTTCTTCGCTCTCGCTCGGCCAAGGAACTAGTTATCAAGGTCTCTCGTCTCGACGCTGAGCACTTCCAAGAATTGTCACAGATTATGTCGCGAACTCTAACACTGTATTGTTAACGCGCGGCACTAATTTTGATAAATACGGTTAATTAATATAATAATAATATTCAGGTAACGAACGTATCGTAGTGAAGTAGCACTACTCCGGTTAGTGAACGTCAAAAACTCTAATGATAAATGTTAGGTGTGTGCGTGAATACCCGACAGCACACTAGCAACGACTGCCGGCGATTGGCCGCCAACTGTCACATGGCGGCCGTGTGACGTACGCGGACATGGCGCATGCGTATGGTGAATTATAAACTTTATTTTGCGAGTGCGAGCGGGAAAGAGATAGCGGTCGTACTGTTCACTCGTCACTGACAGATTAGGTGACTTAGTAATTCCCGCCAAAATTAAAACAATATTTTAAACTGAATGTTGAAATTAATTTCTGTTTCAATTAAGGAAAGAGAATGATTAATTTTAGTTAAAAGTTAATTATTTAGTTTTTAAGCAAGCGATCAATGTTAACATGCTATATAAATCCCACTTAGAAAATAGTACCTTGGATAGTACAAAACAGAACCATCAGAGAGACACAATGTACCGTGCCTATGTATTTATCTGGTTTATATTTTGTAGGTAGCTAATAATAGTGAAGTTGTTACTACCTTACAGGGTAAGCAGAAGTATCTGTGTCCGTAGACGTTATACTATGTACATCTGCACACTTATTGCAATGAATGTGATACCTACTTTATTATTTACATGACTAAATTCTCCTTTTCGACGTCCAACTAATGATGTGACATAAATAATTTCGCACTAACATAATTACAGACAGTGATAGCCTAGTGGTGTGACCACAGAGTACTAAACTTTTAATATGGGTGTGACGTGTGACTGTCGGACTGCCAAGTCATAGACAAGACTTCTGATTTTTCGTAATGATGTGCGTATTGATGTGCAATTATCACTTGCTTCGGTGAAGAATAAACATCGTGAGGAAACCAGCATGTCAGAGAGTTATTTCTCGACGGCATGTAAAGCCAAGCCAAGTCAGAAGCCCATGGGCGGCATACTCTGACACCAGGTTAGCCACTAACCACACGATTAAGACAGAAGACCACTAAACCACTTTGTGTCGGCATCACAAGCTAATTTGAACCTGGGACTTTGTACCGCCGGAACCTAAAATCACCTATATATAATGTGCTTGCAGAGGCCAACCAGTCCTTAGGCCAAACCAAGGGCGTAGCGAGCTACGGGCAGGGGGGCAGCTGCCTCCCCGCTAGAAGAGGCAGGAATGCTCACAAACCGTAAAGTAATAATACGTAGGTAGCCTATTAATAAACAAAAACAAAGTTGGTTCTATTGACAGGCAAATTTTATAAGATTGTACTATGAAGGTTGCATCGCTTTTTTACGTGCGAAACTGTTCTCGACACCGCGCCGCATCGCTCCATTTCCCGCGGGCCGCCGCGCCACCGCTGATACCAATCTACATCGCCTTGCTTGCACTGCGCGGCGCAGTCGACGTTAGCGTTACCAGTTCGTTGTTGTGAATTTCACTGATGGATATTTTGTTTTTCATTTTTAACGTAAACTGTCCCATTGCTCATGCAGCATTTACCTTAGATATATTCTTGGTTTGTCAACGCCTGCCCGGGGGGACATTAACCATACACTAAACTAAGCTGAAGATGAGTCAGCCATTCTAATATAAAGATACGACTTACGACTACGAGTCCAATTTTGTTCGGAGCACAAGCATGAGTCACCAAAGGTCTGAATACTGCCGTGGAGGTGGGGTAATGCGGCTCAGTTTCAGGATGTTTCAGTAAATTGTACCGGTGAGTCACCGCTCACCGCCCAGGGGGTGCGTTACGCATACTTACTAGTACAGAATTTATGACTTTTGGGGGTTCGTACGGCGAGTCGTACAATTTTGAATGAAATTTGTTTCATTCAAGGAGTTTTGTAGATGGTAAGGGTGACTTTAGGTGGCTATAAAACTTTGGAATTACTTTTATGGATTGTTTTGTAAACACGCATACATTTATTTTAAAAAAAAATGACGGGTAAAAGTGCCTTGAATACCTACTTATGTAAATAGACATAATTTTATTTCGATTGTTATAGGTAAATAATCAAATCCCTCTTCTCTAATTTCTCAATCAGTACACGGGAAGTGTCTTGTACAGTCACAGACTTACAGATATAAAAACCGGCCAAGTGCGAGTCGGACTCGCGCACGAAGGGTTCCGTACCATTATCTATAAAAACGGCAAAAAAATCATATCTGTTGTATGGAGCCCCCCTTAATATTTTTTTTTAATTTTTAGTATTTGTTGTTATAGCGGCAATAGTAATACATCATTTGTGAAAATTTCAGCTTTCTAGCTATCACGGTTTATGAGATACAGCCTCGAGACAGACAGACAGACAGACAGCGTAGTCTTAGTAATAGGGTCCCGTTTTACCCTTTAGGTACGGAACCCTAAAAAGTAGAAACTTGACAAAAGGTGACAATGTGTCCGTCTATTTAGGCGGGCTTATCGCTCGAGTTCAAATGTTATTCTCTCTCCAATTTAAACTTTACGATAAGATCACAAGACCTAACTCATAACAGCATAGGTTGCAAGATGTTCCTCTTAACACTTTTTAAAATTTCCATATTTCCATTTCCATTTTATCTTTTGAAGTTTGCCAAGTGTACACAAATAAACATTATATTTACGGCGTTTTCTTTTATTAATGCGTATTTTACATCCAAGCAAATCAAGACTGCGAGGTTTTTTTTTAGGTTAAATCCTTTCAGCCTTGTGTTTCAGTGAAACAGAGAAAAATACGTCGATACATTATGAAGAACCCATCTGAAAATCATTTTAACAGGCCCAATGCTTGCCAAAGGTACTTCATACTTTACGTACCTACTACTTAACCCTAAAAGTATTTAATAAATTACGAGACCACCTAGTCAAATAATGATTATGTTAAATGCCCGAGTAGATGTTCTGTTGTAGACAAAAACTTTCGCATCACAAAAGCTTCCTAAAATGTTTCAAAAGCTTCACGCCTACGCGATATCGTAGCACAGCTACGGCGTAGACTCTACAGTCCTACTGGCGACGCGAGTTGCCTTGTTTTTTTAATGTGTTCTTACATACTATAATGATAATACTAAATAATGATTGTTGATATTACGGTTCCGCATGACGAGAACCTCGTGAAAGCAGAGAAAGATAAACAATTCAAATATCTAGGGCTGGCTCGCGAGGTTGTCGACATGTGGGACGTGACTACAGCAGTCATTGTGCCGATAGTCGTGTCGGCCAATGGCTTAATAGCCAAGAGCCTCGACCAACATCTGAGGAGGCTCTCGCTGGGCAGCTGGATCAAGCGCTTGATTCAGAAGGCAGTTCTTCTGGACACGGCGCGTACCTATTGTTAGGAGGTTCCTCTCTCAAGAGCCCTGACCACCGGTAGCTCGGACCCTGTTCCCGATGCCGGTGGGCTACTAATATTTTTTATAGTTTTAAATGATTTTTTTATAATTTTTGTTACAAAAAATATTTAAAAATGTAAATAATGTGTTAGAAAAATGAATAAAGAGATCCTAAATAATAAGACAGAAACAAGAATAGTGCAGAGAAACTCTTAAAATGAAAGCCCTAAAATAATGAAGACAATATTTGTTTTCCAAATAATCCTATTTCAATCTCATTACAGAAGGTTTTCAGCAGCAGCTGACACGAGTATGAATTCCCAGCCAAATGACTAAACACCCACAGCAATTCTATTTTCGTCCTGCCGCCTACACGGCCTGCCCCAACCCTTAGTACACGAGTAAAGTTATTCAAAAACATTCAGTTATGAGTCAGCGGCGGCGGCGGGCTGACGCGCCTGGCTACGTTGCGTGAGGCGCCTCGCACCGCCCGCGTCGCCGCCGCTGAGCCTGCCAGCCAAACGCTAAATTAGCCCGACCCTCCCTTTGTGACCCCTGTAACTTGTGTTATTTAATATTTACGCAACCCGGTGCCGCGGCTGGGTAATGAAGGCGCAGCTTTTTTGTCGCACGTTGAACTGTGTGCGTGTATGTTAAACTCTTTATCATAATACGCAGCTGAGAAATATAAACTTTAGATATTACTTGATAGCTTGTCGTTAATAGCTTAATAGAAAGAAACACACTGTCGAAGT
The DNA here is from genome assembly GCA_950022335.1 of Eurois occulta. Lineage (NCBI taxonomy): Eukaryota > Metazoa > Arthropoda > Insecta > Lepidoptera > Noctuidae > Eurois > Eurois occulta. The sequence goes on along the minus strand of OX465487.1, from coordinate 1,073,954 downwards.
CAATTTTAATACCAGGAAAGAATTAACATTTAGTTATGATCAAACAGGTTGTTGCATTTCCACCGATGGAATTATGGAAGAAGATATGCTCCAATGGAAAACAACAGCGTGTACTGCAGCAGTCAGTTCCACTATCACCTTAGTCCATACTGACTGGCAAGTATGATGGCAAATGAGTCATTATCAGTTCGATCCACTACGAGAGAAGACTCATACAGGCTGAAATTCAGTTCTAGCTTTGTACCCGGTTATTTCTGAGATAAGTCTCTAACTAGCAAACATTAACAGTTAGCTCTGCAAATCTCCTTCTACCCATCGTAAGATGAAAAAGTTGGGTAGCACGTGTCATCTCCGGTCCTTCATCTTCTTTCTCAGGCTCATTACCAACCAATCAAACATTTTTTACCCATACCTACTCTGTATTAGTAGGCATAGGCTAACAAGCTACCTGATAGTCTAACTAAAGGAGTCATAAAACTAATGGCACCTGTAGTTCCTTGCCCCGTGCGTCACGCAGGAGTCGCAGGACTCGGGAGGCGACACAAGGCCTGGCGCCGCGACGCCGCACCGCGAGCCGGGCGACGCCGAGCCGATAGTGGAGCGGTGGCGGATCGACGCCACACGCTATGATAAGCTAGGAGTACAGGCAAGGACTAAAGTATTTGGACTGTACTAGGGAGGAACCAAAGAAATCGGATGGTGATTGTTGATTTGGCCAGAGGGATGACTACTGAGATATATTTATGAGCCGCCTTTTCATTCCCATTGTCATTTCCCCAAGATACAGACTATGGCTGTCTAGTTTAGGGCTCACTAAAACCACTATATATATAAACTAGCTGTTGCTGTTGGTAATTTTTTCAGACAATTATGATTTCGCACACATCATTATGTAAATGGAACATAATACGAGACAAAAGCAATTTTGTCGTAGTATACGACAGAAACGCGTGCTAGCTACTTACTTTTGCCGTTGACTGTACACTAGGGGACATGTACTCCATAATTTTACCTTTTTAATAACCTTCTACCTAATTAATGTTGGTCAACAAGCTAACATTATAGTAGTTAATTGGGTGTCAAACTTTATGTGAAATGAATATGGGAAGCGTCGGTCGGTCACTGCTGTGTCTGCTGTTATTAGGAAAATGATAGCAAGAAGGCTACTAATTTCAATTGTTTCTACGTACCGTACGACGATTGTGTGGCCATTGAAAATTACGGCGCAAACTCACTGACGGTTTCAACTCGGTTTTTATTTATATTTGTTCCAATAAGGTTCAGACTATCAAAATCAAGGTTTAATTCTCATTAAAACAATGTTGCTGTTAATTTCATTGCTGTTGTCAGAGGTGAAATAATTGTGAAAAAAAAACATGTAGCCATAATATGCTTTAATACCCGTGCGAAGCCGGGGTGGGTCGCTAGTTTAACAACTTTTTTCTGATTAACTAACTGACACAAAACAGCTATAAACTCGCATAAAAAAACCAAAACGAAATATTCAAAAACATTCTCAAATCTATGTCAACGAACTGTCATTTACATTCAGAATCGCTTTTCAACCCAACCTTGCTGTACAAAAAGTGCCGACAAATACTAAAAAATATAAATAAAAGGGAAATATTAGCAAGTGAAGTAAAATGCCGGAACAACCACTCCAACCGATTAAGGTGCCTCGCAGCGTGTCGCCGGTCGCCCGGGCCGGCGCCGGAGACATATCGGAACGGGAATTGTCCCGGGAACGGCATAATTTGCAGACCACTCCGCCTGCGTGAGTCTTTGTTTGTTGATAACGTTATTTGTAGTTTCTAGTCAAGTGCAGGAGGAGTTGCCTTTGGCAAGAGGGGTGACGTGATCAACAGTCACTTCCATCTGGTAAAAGATCTGGCAAAGCTGCAGTTGAGGATAAACTAAGACTAAAACTTACATGGAGCGGCTACCTATCTCCCACAATCGAGTTACTGAGTCTAAGTACGAATGTACGAGTACCTCTGTCATCAATTCATCTTAAAGGAAAAACAAAGTTATAAATCGTAATAAACTTCAACAGAAAATAACAAATATTTTTGTGTCTACATCACGACATACCTATGTACTACTGTATACTGTGTAAGTAGAAAGTACAAAATGTAACATAGCCATTATTAGATCGCTATTTCGAATATCTGCTATGAAACTGAACATTTTAAGTCTAAATATTTCAAATTCCAACAAAATGTAAAAGCTTTCGTAGCAGCCTGCTACAAAGTGGCTACGAGCCCGCTACGGGTCCGCTACGGGTCCGCTACGAGCCCGCTACGAGCTACGGCTCCAGAATTTCTTTTTAATGCAGAATGTAGGCAAGTAAGCTATCTGCTTATTGTGCAGTAGTAAAGTCTTTAAAACTTTTTGCTTACAGTGGAGGATACCTCATCTGTCTAGCCTTTTCTCAAATCTGTTGGGGTCAAAAATCCCTAATGTCTCACACACGAGGTGCCAGGGGCGTGCCGTCCATACAGGCAAATAGGCTTAGCCTACCTTAGCCAAATTCATTTATTACAACAAATCAACAATCATGTACTTAATAAAAAATACAAAATATAAAAAGAAAGTTAAAACTCCTGTTATAACACTTATAGCAACTTGTCGCGCCCGTGTGACGTCACACGGGCACACGCTACTACTCCTTAGGCCACCAAACGAACTGCCTTCATTTCTCATCGACTCATTGATGAATTTACGCACACTGGTGCATATTTTCGTGTGTATGAACGGCACACATGTATAGATTATGGGCGGGAACTCCGCCGTAAGGAGACCGCCAGCGCAGTTCTGATTGGCTGGCCTTGAAGGCCAGCCAATCAGAAGTGCCAGTCAAGATGAATGAAATGCAGTGCAGGGTTACCAATTTGTGGAGATTTCCCCGGATCGCGGGGAATTCGAGAAACAGACTACACACTGAAACGATCGTTTCCATAATGACTTGCTACTTTAAAAAAACAGGGTGGTATTGTCGAATATAAACCTTCCAAAAAAATATAAATTATAAGGAATAGCAAAAGCCCTATTAAAATAGTAAAAAAAACATGAATTTTATTTTTTCCCAAAATTTTGTGAAATTTCGCTTTGATTTTTGGGAAGTTAGGAAAATAACTGTGGCAATCCGGCAAAATGATGCAATTATTATTTGGTTTCTTAAGAAGCCATATTTGTGTATCCGCGATCTTGAATGTTTTGCTTTTTTTAACGTACTCAATTAAAAGTAATTTGTTGTTTATTGTTTGTTTATCTACTTAAAAATGGTGTTCTGTTGTGAAGTTTGCGCTGATAATGTGTGTTTGTTAGAAGTTCAAAGTAGTAAGTTTTCGCATTATCGTTTAATGTTAAGATTCAACTTGATTTGATTTTGATGATTTTAAGTTATTTATAAAGATACGAGACGAGTTTGAGTGACTGTGACTGAGTTTGAATCTTCAGAAAATCGTGATTTGAACCTTGAATAATGTGGTGAGTTCTTGTATTTATAACTTTTATAACACGCGTTTTCGGCAATAATCTCGTGAATGTACTTACATCCTTAGCTTCTACAAGTTGTGTGTTCATAATAAACTGATTTCGTTTGTGCTATAAAACTATTGTTTCTTTCACTGGATAGCCTACACCCCCACCATACTGTTGTTTTTACAGGCTTTCTTTTCAATTTTTTTTTTTTTAAATATTATAAATCAATAAATGTGACTACTTTAGGGTGACGCACGTCTCCACGCACCGCTGAATGCGTAGGGATGGGTACTGAGCACGACCCACTGTAAGACCGATTTGCGCGGTATTTTTCTGTATCCGAAACCTTTGGAACCCCCTTTTTCTTTATTTTTATACGGAAATCTTTACAAATTATATATCGTTACATTCGTATTTACATATATTATCTTAAAAAATAATCAGATTGCACGAAACCTATATAAATAAAAATTTCTTAGAACATCATAATTATTACAAAAATTAAAATTTGAAAAATTTTCACTTCAAACTTTCCGCGATATTTCCTAAACTAATGAAGCTATTAACATGAAACCTTTTTTATTATCGTTTTTAAGCATAAACCTATTGTTTGAGACTTATTTCGTTAAAATATCTGCATTAATTAAAAAAGTCATTTTCAAGTTACGTAATTATAAGAGATCAAACTTTCTAACTCCAAATTTTCCTTTTAAATTATCATAAATCGGTCTTGTGACTATTCTAATAAGAAAACTAACTATAATTAACCTTTAAAAAACGTAATTAGTACACATATATATTACAATGCAAATTAGCTTACTAAATCTAATTGGACGATTTCGTAACGGAGTGCGCGTTCTTGCACCCTGGTGCTCAGATAGGGTCTCGTCGCCGACAAGCTTATTTAAACAATTTTCCGCTTTATTTCCTGAGCTAAAATTATTATCGTTCTGAACAATTCGGTTCTAACAACCTCGGCATTTAACAACCTTAGCCCTACGTTATTTGCTTGGCGAAATATGCATCCCGGAGTTTTCGTTGTTGTGTCGCGTGTAGCTCAGCCCTAGTTATTGTGACACAGGGCCGTAGCCAGGAATTTGGTTGGGACGGGGTTACCCTGAATAAAAAAGGCTGATTGTGGGGCTAATGGTTTAAACTATAACAACTTTTGAAAAACGAAATTATACCAACCATCTCTGGATTTACCTACACAAAACGATCATGGGCACCTCCTAGAGGTTTATTTCCGGGGGATGCATCTTCAGCTTCCCGAAACAAGATTGTACTCCACCACGGATATGTTAGTTTTTCGTTTGTCGGTGTCGATTCAAGGAATAATTTTGTCGACTTATATAGAAAAGCCTATCAATTGAGAAAAGTCAGGATTCACAAGAGCGAGCACAGCGAGTTCCCAGTTCGAATTTAATAGGTTTTCAGAAATTGTTTCAATTTATAAAGAAAAAGCTGAAAAGAACGCAGAATGTCAGAGCGGGGCGAACAAAGCGAGCTCGACAATTTTAGCACTACATCGGGTAGCTTATGTAGGTACCGACGCAAGAGCGAGCGGAGCGAACTCAAAAATTTTTACACCTTTCCTCAGATAGCTTAAGTTCTTTTTATTCTTTCATACATAATCAATATTAGCATTCCGCCTCCGATAGGTTGTTTTTTTTTAGTTCTTGGAGATTTCAGTGGGGTTGAACCCTCACCCTCCACCCCTGCCTACGACCCTGCCCCTGAGATAGTTAGGTTTCAAGTTTTAAGATGAAGAGAACGCAAGAGCGAGTGAAGCGAGCGGGCCTCTATTTTTTTATTTAAATCATGACCCCTGTGACCCCCCTAGGACCGCCCCTGAATTGATAACTAACTAACTTTAGATAACTAACAAGGCAAGCTAAATAAAACCTTTTATTAACGAACTGGTAGCTTGTCTCGTGTTGGGTAAAACCCATTTACTTTACGATTTCCGATTGTTATGAATGAACCAGTATCAGTGTCTGCTTGGCATCGGCTCACGATGTCCGTAAGTTACTACGAGTATTAGGATAGGTCAGTTTCTTTATCTCATGTTTATGTAACCTATGCGTTTCTGATACCTATTATCATCTTAGCACGCAGAATTTAGATAACTAACAAGACAAGGCAAGACAAGGCATTTGTGACCTTCCTGCCCTTGTCCCATTCTATTTGGGGTCGGCGCAAATAGTTTTCTTATTCCATTCTCCCCTGTCAGACGTCACAGCATCATTTACTCCTTTCTCTTTCATATCATTCCTCACACAATCCATCCATCTTCATTTGGCCTTCCTCTGTGTCACTCTTTTAGTAACATGCGTTTCATCCCTCCTCATTACATGTCCATACGCAAGACAAACGACGTCTGTGACAGGCGGCACTTTCAAAACTTCCTCTAATATACTCATACCTTATACCTACTTTATCCATTCTTGTCACTACACACATGAATGTCTCAACATTCTTATCTATGTCACATCCAATCGTTGGAATCCATCTTCTTAAAAGGCCAGCATTCCGATCCATACAGTACGACAGGTCTAGTCAGAGTCACTTGTATATTTTCCCGTTAAACTTGAGGGGCATCAGTGGGTCGCAAGTTGTTCCAGTGCCATTTGGAACTTGGTACCAATACAAATGATTGTACGCAGTGAGGATAAGTCATTTCGAATGAAGACTGCTGAAAACTCCATAATATTTATTGGGTAAGTGCATTAGTCACAATGAGCCCACGTGAATATTGTCATGCATGATGTATAAGTAGTTCGAAATTAAGAAGTACCATGCCGTTATTTAAGGAAAGTACTCCTTTAAGCTTCATCAAATTGAGTTCACACTTAATTTCTAAATACTCCGTTGTGAAAAGCCTTACCTATTACCTAAGAATAGGTACATAATTATTGTAGGTAGGTTTTTGTCTTAATTTTTCTAACATGTAACTCATAACCGGTTGACTGGGCGCTGAACATCGACATTCCCAAGCGCCCAACCGCGCACACAAAACTCATTATTTTACAAAACATTAGAAGGAAGACCACTAAGACTTGTACGGTGAACCTAGTAGATGTATCTAGCTCTTGGTCTATTTGTTGGTAACAATTTCCTTTTGAATGACACACGATGACGCTGAAGATAATTTTGTATCACAACATAACGTTATTGAAGGTGGGAAATTACGCGGCCTTATGGAAAATGTAAATAATAGCCACGTTTTCCTTAAAATTGTTACTGTTGTTCAGTTTGGAAAACTATAAAATAATTATGACGCGACGTGACGTATGAAAAAGTCCAAGGTTTGTGTGACGTCTCCAGAAACTGTTTAAAACTCTGACCTCTGTTTTTCTAAGCAAATAAGTATTACATTTGTGAAGAATGTGAAGATCACTGCTTCACTTTGAATAATTTGCATGATTTAGAGCAGTTTCAGACTAGCGTATATTTCTGCACGTATAGCTCGTAAGTATCGGTCAACATTTTGCCATTCATAAAATCGAACGCGCGTTCACGCGTTTATACCGGTGAGTTCGCGCGGGGATCGCTCGCACTTTGCGCTTTTACGTGCGTCATCGCTCGTACAAGTTGCGCGTGCGGCAAAACACGCATACGCGCTAAAAGCGCTTCTAAAAACGAGCTTATACAGCGTGTAACGGAAGGGGGGTATCAACCCTGAAGGAGGTGAATGTGCTCATGAAACTCAACAACTTTCCCCAAAGAACATAGGTCGAAATACTTATGAAAAAAAAATTTGGCCCTCCCATAGTAAATCAATCAGCTGGTAGTCAGTTTTGTAAGGGAGAGCCAAATTTTTTTTTCATATTTCGACCTATGTTCTTTAGGGAAAGTTGTTGAGTTTCATGAGCACATTCACCTCCTTCAGGGTTGATACCCCCCTTCCGTTACACGCTGTATACAGTGTATACACGCCGTATACACCAAGATCAACAACTTACCGATCATCTGCTTTTAGTTCTTTTGTATTTCTACCTACAGCCGCCTTCAACCAGCTCATCCGAAGAAGCAGCTGTTCTCGGCCCCGCCAGTGAACAAGTTTACTGCCAAGTGGTGCGCCCCCAGCCCCAACTTAGCCAGGATCCGATCCTGTCTGGACGCATACGCCAAGGATACACCAATCAGCCGACCAGTTGCCAAGACCAAGGCAGCTTCTATGGAGGACCTGACGCCAACCAAACGGATTAGACTTGTCAGGTTTGTCTTATGATTTGTGTAGGTTATTATTCCATGTGACCTATATACTGTTTTCCTGCTTGTTTGTTTTCGCCACAATAAATGTAGGTAATTGTGTAACGAAACCGAAATTCCCTTGTGGTTTAGTTCGCGACATTGCTCTTGGTTTATTCGAGCAACACCAAAAACTGAAAATTGTCTTGAAACTAAGAATTTTGTGATTTTTACAACCGCAGATAAAAGATTTTTTCAAAACGCTTCCTCGAAAACTGGCTCCTATCGCACTACGATAAGGGTCAACATGCAATGTATTTCACACTCGTGTTTTTTTTTTCATTTGTCACAACTAGTGTGGAAATAAAAATCCACATAACTACAAACTAAGTCCAAATCGGTTCAATTCCTGTAGCTGGGGCGGTGATTTATTTTTCATTGGCGTAAATATGTTTTGAATATTTAAATTGTTTAAAATAGAATATCATAAATAGATTATTATTTTATTTCTTCGAAAGTGTATTGAAAAACGTCGTTTTCTCCATAATTAGTTCACTTGTATCAAAATGTACTATTTTATTTTAGCATTTCAACTAGGCACACTGTGCAACCTACATTAAAATATTGCTTACTCGGGGTACCCGAACACGAACAAGCTACTGGTACGAAGGGGATAATATGTCATCGCCTATGAGTTAGGTCACTTTTAAAATCAGTTCCAAAATCTCTGGAATTTGTTTAGGAACAACGGTCTCCCCATGGTGGAATCCCCTGGGCCTCATGGGTCTGCCGAGGAGTTAGCAGCCAGCAAGATTTGCAGGTTCATGGTCATAGCCGCGTGGAGGAAGCGCCGTGAAGACGTCCGGTGTCTCCGCAAGACTTTGGAGACTCAGGTATAATTTACGCAATTCGAATCAATTTCAGATACTCTTATATTGTCATTTCTTCTGACTTAGCCCGTGACTGGCTATGTACCAGCCAGACTTAAAATGAAAACAGAATTTTGCACATATTTAATTCTAGAACGAATTAACAATTTTTTAGGGTTCTGGAGGGTAACCAACGGGATTTAATATTATCATACCCATCTATCTCATTTAGGTGTCATACTCGGAGCGCCTGCGTATCCAGATCTCGGCGCTCAAGTCTCTGCTGGATTCCGACAACTCCAAGGTGCGACTGGCGATGAGGGAGCTGGAGCGATTGAAGCAGCTGCTCAAAGATAAGGAATTGGAGAAGACTGTGCTGGAACGAGTGAGTGAGACTTACCTGACGAGGTTCTTTAAGTTGACGAGAATATAAAGTTAAATTAAAAAACTTTCAAAGTGTACTTAGAAGTGCATATGCTCGGGTCGCACATTCGAATCGGCAGTTTTTTTTAACAATAAAACTAACGACAATTTTTACACGTATTCGACTTTCACTCGGCTCGTACCTATCGGCAAACTGTTAGGTATCTACTGAAGCTGAATCATGTTCGAGTCGGCTCGGTCAGGTTTTATTTGAGAATAGATTATAAGAAAAAACCAAAAACGTTCAAAATCAAAATCAAAGCATTTATTTCAAGTAGGCCCGTTACAGGCACTTTTGAACTGTCGAAACAAAGATAACAATGAAATGTAGCTACAGTCCCAGTCACAAGGCATAAAAACTGTGAAAGTACTGCAGTTGCCCATTCCCTAACGTAGATCTCTATGGAGAAGAACGGGCAAGAAACTCCATGGACACTCTTTTAAATCAGAATATTTTTACAAAACCTTGGTTACATCATTCATGTTGAGATGGTACATTATGTGAGAGCGATGTAGCAAGATGTGCACGTTAAAAGTGTCCATAGTAAAAACAAAGAAAAGAACAATTCAAAAAAATTAAATAATTAATTCAAATAAGCCGTGGCAACCAAGAGATGACCAGTCACAACTGACAGCGCCCGTTCACGAACATGACGCATGTATCAGCACCATCCAACTCAACCATTTTGAAGGGAACTAAATGATCCGACACACGCGCCACCATCAGCGAGACATTTGAGTGAGCATGACATACACTTAACCGCCAGGGCACATTCAAGTCAAAAAAAAAAGACGTAGGTTTCCAGCGAATGATATAGCTTTCTATTACATAGTACTCACATAATATGGGCTATGCGGTTATATAATACCAAAAGAAATTGAATTTATACAATGCAAAGATAGTTTACAATCTTCAGCAGCTCCAACAATACTATTTGATGCTATCCATTAATCCGTTTAGGTATGCGCCCCTGTCCATGTGGAGCAGGAAAAAAAATAAAGGCACAAAAACGAAACGGTATCAATCCAAGACTCAGTTCTCTTGGTAGTCTTAGTCTTAGTAAAAAATACAATATGATTTATATTTTTTAGGAGAAATTGGCTTTAGAAGACGATGTTTGCGCTGCAGAAGATCGCGCTTCAGAGATGAGTATCGGTGAGTGCATTTTAAGCTTATCATGAAATGAGAGCACTGAAAAAAAAAATGGTGGCCCAGTGGCGATGGGCCCCACTTACCGAGTTGTATCTTATATCTAGGTCGAGGGCTGGATAGGCACATGGCTTTGTTTGATATATTTCATTAACTTTTTAAAAAATTAAATATAAATTGCGGCAACCGTGCTTGGGCAACCTAATACCACATAAACCTATTCTCAATACCTATGTTTGCACATTAAGATAAAAAGTATTTTTCAGAATAATAATCAGAATAACCAATCTATTGATTTTATACGATTGTGGTCGTAAAACGATGAGGCAAACATTTTGGTAATGAGCTCTCTTACTAACATGTTCGTTTACAAAATGTGCTGCACTGTGCGCGGACAGTGGTAACAGATCTGCAGCTCAGTAGGTACGCGAACATTTTGTGTTGCACAAATGTTCGCGCACAATTTCGGTGGAATCGAACCACAAGATTGCTGCTACGATTCTCAAAATTGGAACAAAATGGAGGACTTTGTGTAGACATTTCAGTCGAGTGTTTAGCGAAGATTCAGGGCAATTTAGCAGAGTTTTTTAAAATGTACAGTGAGGTAAAACGGGACTACAAGAGAATAAATAAAAAAAAACAAGATTTTTTGTGTTTTCTTAGTGAGGCCGGGTAATTTTGGGAGTGTCCTCGTAACCTTGCCTCTTGCTCAGGTTGGCGTAATTGCCGCAACGAGCTGGACGGAGTGCGCGCGGCCTGCTCCGTCAGCGAGCACGCGCTGGCGCTCGAGAAGGCTGCGCACCGCGAGACCCTCAACTCGAGGGACGAGGCCTATGACAGGGTGAGTGCAGGGGTCCGCCATAAACATAAAAATTAGGGAATAACTACATTTATCGCCGCGGAATCGGCTTAGGCCTCATTTACGGAGACGCGGGGCGTCTCGCGTCGCGTGTGGCGTGGCGTCTCGCGGCGCGTCGGACGTTTTTTCTGTTTACGGTGGGCCGGCGCGTGAAGCGGCACGCATCATCGCACGCGTAAACACAAACTTATAGCAATATACGACCATGTTCATAGAGAAGCGAGACGGGAAGCGTGGCGGTGCCCTGCAATCCTCTAGCGTGTAGCGAAGCACGCGGCGGGCATCGCGGCGGCGCACGCTCGCCTCGATCAAATCGACTAGTTTTATGTTGGCGAGAGATGGGAGCGCACGATAGCTTCATCGAGAATTGCCGCTGCGTGCGCCGCCGCGATAAACGCCGCGTGGGACGCGTCGGTGCCATCCGCGGGCTCGGCCGCAAAAAACGCCCTAATTCAAACAAACGCGTCTAAAATCGCTTCTCCGTAAACGCACTCATACAACGCCATATATTTGAATTCAGTGCGGGCCGCGCCGCTCAACGCAACGCGCGACGCCCCGCGTCTCCGTAAATGAGGCCTTACACATTTCGTGCGAGCCGATTACCTATAGCTCCAAAGATGTTCAAGAATATCTTCGCAAAATGTGTTTTTCTTGTCAACAATGCTGAAACTTTGACAGCCACAAACATCAAACGTTGAAGGATAGACCCGTGTCTTTGGAATTGCAGACAACAGGCATAAAACTCTCAAAAGTGTTTTATATTGTAATTTGTTTAAGATATACAACTTTTCTATGGAAGTTGAATTTGGAAGTTTTCTGTCTAGCTGGCGATGCTGGAGGAAGACCTGGCGCAGCACGAAGATCTGCTGTCGTCAGCGGAGGCTGAGGTGGAAGCGCTGCGGCGCGAGACGGACGAGAGGCAGAGGCAACTGGAGATCACTAGCGAGCGGCTCAGTCAAGAGGAGGAGTTAGTTAACGTAGTCTATTGTCAGGTTTCCAACAGCAATTCTGGCTGAAAGCTCACTGCTAGACAGGGGTGACGATCGAAAGCGGTGTAACTATAAGTGGTGCTTGACCGACGCCATCAGTTTATTGTTAGTTAGCTAGCTGTTCTTTCATTTGTCAATACGGTTACGGTTTTGTGGTGTTTATGCTGGCATTCTGGTAGGCTCCACAACTTGGGGATCACTGAATCAGTGATCCCCAAGATCTGATGATGTCTGTTCTCGCATCCTTTAATTATTAAACTATAACATCCTTACTTACCTCATTCCCAGGGCCCGTGAGCGCTGTTCCCGCGAATGCGCAGCCTTGAACAGTCGCGTTTCTGCCGCCGCGGTCGAGACCAGCGCACTACGTGACGAGCTGGACGAGATGCGAGACCACCTCACGCGTATGCAGCACGAGCTCACGCTCACCAGGGAGCAGCTGGGCTGGTGGCCCAAACCACTCACCAAGTAAGTCATAACACTCTCACGACGTCACGACAGTCGGGACAGAAAAAAACGGGTTTCTGCCATAATTTTAATAGACAATAAACTTTTAAAATTTAAACTTAATAATTATTTGTGGGTTAAGTGATATACATGGCAATTTAAGTCAAGGTGATAGTTTACCTACAGTTTGTCTGCAAATACAGTCATTTACGAGTTATTAGACCTCTGTCAAGTCTGTCAAAATCATAGTGATATTTTATTCTAGTAACAATAACGTTGCTTTTGTGCAGCTGCTGTTAGATTTAAAATAAATGCAGCAGTAAAAACCATCCTTGAACCTCAACGAACATTTTAAAAAAAGAATTGGCCAAATTGGTCCAGGCGTTGTTGAGTTATGCGCTTACCAACACATTTTGCGATTCATTTTTATATTATAGATAGATGTAATCCCCCAACTTATAATATGCTTGCCTACATAGTGTGCGTTTTATACAAGATTTAAATTTCGTCTCATTCAGTTGTAGAATGTGGGGAGGTATTTTATTGTAACATTTTAAACAGTACCCCATGAAAGATGAGTCTACTTTAGCTAGCCTGAAACCTGGTTGAGTTAGTTGGTCCCTATTTCTAGTATGATAGTGGTGTCGGTCACCTCTTTTACTAAATAAATGCAAATTTTTCCTAACGTACATGATGTTTTCATAGATGTAGGTATTGACAAGGTACTGTCATGATGTTAATTTCCTTAAACAGTTCTCTTAGAGAATCGCGTCTACGTAGATCATATAAGGCTCTGATAGCTCTTTTCTGCAGAATAAATATAGACTCAATGTCTGCAGCCCGTCCCCATAGTAAAATACCGTATGACATAATACTATGAAAATAACTAAAATAGACTAGCCTCGCGGTGTCTACATCAGTAAATTGACGGATTTTTCTAACAGCATATTATGCTGCTGAACTCAGCCGTCCTGCAAGAGAAGTTATATGCGGACCCCATTGAAGCCTTGAATCGAGCGTGATCCCCAAGAAAACAGTTTTATCGACGAATTCTAGTTTCTCTTGATTCAATACTATGTCACTATCACTACTTTTGACATTCGGTAGAGCAAATCTTATACACTTCGTTTTTTTCCCATTTAATACTAAATTATTCGCGGTGAACCAATTATGGACCAGCAATAGGGCGTTATTTACGTCGTCAAGATTTGTGGCACGTCTGTTTGTCTTAAATATTAAAGAGGTATCGTCAGCAAACAACACCATTTGTGGTTGGTTTTTAAATAAATGGGGTAGATCATTTATATAGACTAAAAAGAGGAAAGGACCTAATATCGAACCTTGCGGTACACCCATACTTACTTTTAGACCCATTGAATTGACACCATTTATTTGTACTTGCTGATGTCTATCGTTTAAATACGATTTAACTAAACTGAGCGCAAGTTTCCCTAAACCGTAATGTTCAAGTTTCAAGAGTAGGGTTTCGTGGTTTACGCAATCAAATGCTTTCGAGAGGTCACAGAAGATTCCTTTGGCATCTTGTGCCTCTTCCCACGCCGTAAATATGTGTTTTAATAAGGTGACACCGGCGTCAGTCGTGCAACGTCCTTTGGTGAAACCATATTGTTTCTCATGTAAGATTTTATTGGTGTTAAAGTGTGTGAGCATTTGATTAAGCATTACCTTTTCAAACACCTTGCTGAAAACCGGCAACACGGATACGGGTCTATAGTTATTGGTGTCTTTACCTACTGTCCCCGGATTTGAAAAGTGGTATTACCTTGCTGTATCTCATAAGGTCCGGGAAGACTCCTTGGTCCACACATAAATTAAATATTAAGGCTAAGAACGGTGCTATAGTCTAAATAATAGCTTGACAAACTTTAATGGACATTCCCCATAGATCTTCAGTTAATTTGATTTTGATTTCCTTAAAAGCTTTAATGACTGTGATGGGGTTTATATGCTTAAATTGAAACTCAACCGGACAGGCTGAAACGTTCGCTCTTAACAAATCAATAGAAACCAAGGGTGAGGAATTTAAGGTTTCAGTAGTTTTAAGTGGGATACTAGTGAAGAAATCTACAAATTCTTGAGTAACTTCGTTTTTAGAGCTTATAAGACCACGTGAAGTATCTAGTGTGATATCATTATTATATTTTTTATGTCTATTAGTTTCACTATTGATAATTTTCCAAACCGTCTTTATTTTATTATCGGCGGATTTAATCTTGTTGCTAATGAATAAGGCTTTAGCTACCTTACAAGTGTTTTTAAAAATTTTAGAGTAAGTTGCAACATATTTATTAAAAGTTTCTGAGTTGATGTAAGGCTTAAGGCCGTACAGTTCAAACAATCGCTCCCTACTTTTCCTAATACCCTTAGTTGCCCAGTCACTGAACATAAACTTTGGGCAAATATACTGCATGAATTTATATTTTTGTTGTTTTTAAAACCATTATTTTTGATAACAGGATGTTGGGTGCAGCGCGGTCGTGGTTCCATGACCCGAAGGCAGTTCCTAAAGCCATCCTGTGGACCCTCATTCCAGCAAGACACGGCATTCCATAGACCAAGACGAAATACAGAGGAATTTGTTCTTAACAAAAAAATATTTTGAAAGTCAGGAAGATTAGGATAATGTCAATATTGTTGCCAATGTTACGAGCTGGGTATGGGAACACTTACAACTCAATCACCATTATAATATGATCACTATTCGCTTAGATATCGCACTCCTAGTTCACTTTGATTCGCTTCGTTGTATCGCCTGAATCAGACTGACTGTTTCCGCTTGGTTCCCGCAAACACGACGGCTATTTACATGACGACCGATCTTTCGAGAAAGTTCCACAACTTTCTAAGGCTAGTCAAAGCTGTTGGAGAGATCGATTGCATTTGAAGATTGAGACGCAAGGTTCACTATTTGGATTGCGCTGGAACCAAGTGTGGGGATATTGAGTAGCATGTTTTTGTTGAATACTGATAACATTGGTAGGCTTTGTCGAGCCAATTCTGTATAACGGTGCAACACCAATAATAAAATATAGGTACAACATTTTTTAAGAAAGGTTCAGTAAAGCTATTTTAGAATAACGTTTACAAGGTAAGTTTGGTAAGTATTTTATTTTTATAAGAATGTCAATATTCTAGTTATTTAATTACGATTACTTGAGTCTTTTAAGTATGTTTAAGTGATTGTTGTTGCTTAGTTTGGTATAATAAATGTATAACAAAAAGTTGCTTTCTTTGATTCGATTCTTATTGGAATGTTTATTTTTCTACTCGAGAGCTCAAATATCACCATTCTTGCTTTGTTAACATAGACGTTTTTTTTTTTTTTCGGGTGTGAAATCGTCGAATGACTCCTCCCGCTCTGGGCGGAGCGGAAGGGAGTGTCAGACTTTTACTGACTAAAAACCATCCATGTTCCTTCTTTTGCCCTTAATGTTCCAGGGCCGCGGTATCTCTTTCGAACAGTCCCGCAACATAAGACGGTCAGTTAAGTAGTAAAGACTCCACAACTTTCAGTACGAAATAATATATAACTACAGTTCTGTCAAATTATTGATTAATTAACTTGAAGCTCATTTATCAATCGCCATCTCAGTTCGTTCGGCCGCATGCACATCCTTATTGGAATATTGTAAAACTTATATGGAATGTGCTGGGGCAATTTTTTTTTCACGAATGTTGTTGATAGTCAGTCACTCACGGTTTAGGCTGCGTTGGCACCAGAGATGTGCGAAGCTACGTAACGAGGGACGTGTGTCAAACTAAGCAAAATAATACCTATCGCTTGTTTGTCATACCTTGACCTAAGCTAACTTGGAATGGTTACTTTTGTGCACATCCCTCGAAACGCGACCTTAGTCGCTGGTCGCTGTTAATAAAACCGTAGATCTATGAATAAAACAGTACAACTCGACGTCATCAATTTATTTCAGTCTTACATTTCTAATCAACAATGTTTCAACTACAAAATATCAACATTTGGAATGGCTCCTATCACCGAGGACGAGCTAGCACTTAACGTTGGTTACCGCTACGGATGACGACATCTTTTCATAAAACATTGAAAATTACATCCATATTGCGAAATTTTATATTATAATGTGGCAATACCCTATAAAAAAAAGTATATGCAAAATTAAATTAATGCACAGCAAAACAACACGGATAATAGGTTATCGCCGGTTGACAACACAAATATCTTACACAAACAAATGCAACAAAATGGGGAATACTGAACAATACTGTTTATTAACCTGTTTTTAATACAAATATATTAAGCATAAGTACACACCTGAAATAATAGTCGTTTTCGACTTCACAAGTTTCAGAGCACAGCTCAGAGTTGAGAATCCAACAGCGCTTTTACTAAAGCATTCATTTGGGTAGCACCTAGTTTAAGTGAAGTGGTATGAATCTTGTTAAATACGAACTTCTTCGCTAAAATCATAATGATTAAGACTAGTCGTGTTGACAGCTAATGTTAACTATTTCGATTAGGCCTACAGCTCTGCTCGCCCCCTTTCTACGGTAAACATTAAGATGAAGACATTTCAGCCAGTGGCTCTGAGATAGTAGCTGATATAAGAAATATAAGTTATGAAGGCCACTTATACCTTCACTGACGATTCGTATTAGGTCGCTGATAGATTTTATTCAAAGATATTGCTACAAGTTTACCTATCTGTTATATCAAATTCAAAACAAGTAGCTTCCGTATTACTCAACTTGTATGTTCGTATGTCCACGATCCTCTCAAAAGTACTAACATGTACCAATATGTGGTCGTTTCATTTTGTTAACCTCGCTACTTATCTCCTTTCCACTGGCCCAAACTGTTAATTTTGAAATAGATATTTACAAGATGTCAGCTGTTAATAATTTACATAAATAAGTATGGCTTGAATTTACTCTTACATATATATAATTAATAATAAGGTTAAGATAACGCCATATTTGCTACAAATGTATCAAACAAACAAGTTTCATAATATTATGAAACTTTTCACAATAGTTACTTAATATGTAAAAAGCACTTTACTGGGATTATTATAAAAAATCCTAAGTAGCAAATATGGCGTTAGATGGAAAAAATGCCAATCAAGTAATAAATAGCTAATTGCTAGCTTTAAAACTGTGCGCATGTTTGGGGAGCAGACACGTCATTTTTAAGTTTTTTTTTTTTAAATAATATGTAATGAACCTTGATTTGTGATGTGGTTTGCTATTTGGTGATCATAACCAAAATGTATAAAGATGGAGTTGACAGTTTTTTTTTACGCTGATATCTTAGTCATCTGTCTAGCCTTTTCTACCTTTACCTTTTTGACCCCTCTAATTATAGACCTATATCTGTGCTTCCAGCATTGAGTAAAATCTATGAAAAAATAATGCTGGACCAGATGCTGTCTCACTTCAACTCAAATGGGATTCTGCATAGTCAACAGTTTGGTTTTACGAAGGGTAGGTCGACAACAGACGCGGGAGTAAAACTCATCAGTCACATTCTGGAATCCTGGGAGAAGTCCCAGGATGCCATTGGTATTTTCTGTGACCTCTCAAAAGCGTTTGACTGCGTCGACCACAACACACTGATCTGTAAATTACACCACTACGGAATTCGTGGACAAGCTGCTGATCTTGTTCTCTCATATTTATCAAACAGGCAGCAAAAAGTAAATGTAAATGGGGCGACGTCCTCCGGGTCTCTAGTAAAGATGGGCGTGCCCCAAGGTTCAATTCTCGGGCCTTTCCTATTTCTTGTTTACATTAATGATCTCCCTTACATGATGGCCAAATTATCGGATATAATTCTATTTGCTGATGACACTTCGCTAATTTTTTAAATAGATAGAAAGGATACGGATGTCTTACATGCCAACGAAAGTCTAACTGTTCTCTCGAAATGGTTCGCAGCTAACAATCTTTTACTGAATGCGAACAAAACAAAATGTCTAAAATTCTCTTTACCAAATGTACCTCAACGGGATATAAATTTAAATCTTGACGGCAAAAAACTTGATGTTATAGCGGAAACTGTATTCCTAGGGATTACTATCGATTCAAAATTGCAGTGGGGACCGCACATTAGAACTCTTTCGGGTAGGTTAAGCTCAGCTGCATATGCAGTAAGGAAAATAAGGCAGTTAACTGATGCAGCTACAGCTAGGTTAATATACTATGCTTATTTCCACAGTTTTATGTCTTATGGCATTCTGCTGTGGGGATCGGCGGCAGACGTTGACTCAATTTTCATTTTACAAAAGCGGGCAGTCCGCGCGATCTATAAAATGGGTCCTCGCGAGTCCCTCAGAGAAAAATTTAAAGAGATCGATGTACTGACTCTGCCTTCCCTTTATATCCTAGAATGTATTTTATATGTCCGCAAAAACCGAGGGCTTTTCAAAATTAGAAGCGACTTCCACAATATTAATACACGCAGTAAACACGAAATTGTAATACCCAAATTCAGGTTAACAAAAACTAGTAAGTCTTTTCTTATTAACAGTATACGTTTTTATAACAAATTACCTAAGTCAGTTATAGAACTGACCGATGGAAAGTTCAAAAATTACATTAAACGTGTCCTTATTAAAAAAGCATATTACAAAATCAAGGACTACGTTGAAGATAAAGAGGTTTGGCTTTAGTTCCTTCTGCGCATGCGGCTTCCCTGGTAGCTCATAAACAGCACAAATATGTGGATGTCTCTAACTATTCTCAATCAATTTTTTTTTTACAATGGTTATCACATCACTTAAACACCCTTTGTTCAGAATAGTTGCAGCACTGATGACAATATTTTTGTCACTTGTTTAATTTAGTCTTTTATAATATTTTCTTGCCTTTGTATAGATTCTTTTTAACGATTGTTTGTGAATGTGTGAACAGTGTAGGCCTTGTAGATTCCTAGATGTGTGTTAACTTTTGTTAACCTCTTATCTTGTTTTCCGTTTTTCTTGTGTAGTAAGCAACGACTTATTGTCGGGCCTATGCTGTCCCCCCATACTTGAGTACTAATGCTGTAACATGATAATATTGTAAAACTAATCATTTTAAAAGAGTAACCATGGAGTTTCTTGCCGGTTCTTCTCCATAGGAAACGACCAACCCGAACCGTGCACCTTTTTGTCGACGTTTCATAAGTGCCCATGTAGGCCTATGTGAAATAAAAATATTTTGATTTTGATTTCCCAACTATGTTGGGGTCAGCTTCCTGTCTAACCGGATGCAGCTGAATACCACCACACAACCCAGCTAGCACTGGGTAATAACATACCCTTTTGGTAAGACTGGTTGTCAGACTTTCAAGCCTGTAACGACTGTCAAAGATCTACAAATGACAGCCGGGACCAGCGGCTTAACGTGGTTTCCGAGGCACGGAGGAAACTCGGTATGTAATGGATGGTCACCCTTCCTCGGACCAACCTAGGTAAGCACGGCTTAACCTAAAGATCGACCGAGCGGCTGTTCTTGTTTAGCCACGAGCTCCTCCTCCGAAATGAATCTTACTATGGAACAAAAGGCCCTGCTGCTCCGACCCCAAACAAATTGGTATAAGGGCAGGAGAATGACCCCGATGATGGTCGATTCCATCAGTCCTGCCCGGTAAGGACAAGCTTCAAATAAAATGTAAGGTGTCTACTCCCCAAAACAATAGAATGCAATCACATTGCGAAATCTAAGAGTATCAATAATATTATGACTAGAACCATAATAACAATGTTGAAGTGACTAAAATTAAAATAAAGTAATTATAATCATTTAATTAATAACTTTGATTGAACACTAACATCATTGCTTTAAACTTATTTATGAACAGTTTATTTTACGATTAACGTTGTTAAGTGGCGTTATTTAAGAAAAGGGCCTCAAAATAATTTAGGTAGACCCCATTCCTATTTCCACACCTCTTTTGAAACTGATGCGTAATGCTCGGAGTTCAGCCTCCGAGCGTGTGTAAATTAGGTACGATATAGATGAATTTGTTGCGATATATCGGTTTGTCCAAAACTCGGATATCTGAACTTCGAAGGCAGTTCTGTGTTCGCTATAGATTTGAATATTTACCATCTCAATGAATCACCTATTTGGATTCCTGTATTTACAATATTTTACTCAATTTCTCAAATAACGCAACTCACAACTTTTACCGTAACACCGCGTACATTCAAAGACAATCTCACACAGAAGTATACATTCACTGGATTTATTACTATTACATATGATTTATTATAATTACATATTATTTATATTAAATGCAACTTTGGAGTTTAGATTGGAGTCATGTAAAGAATAGTTTAGGCCAAATTACTAAAAATTAAGATTGTTTTATTTTTATTTTTGAAGAAGATTTCAGGTTCTATAATGCAATAGTAATTTTAGCTTCGGATATAACGTTACCAGAAAAGACATTATAAATATGCAATGGTCAAGCACAACAAAAATATGTTTACAATTATTTTCAATACAAATATTATGGTTGTAATATTTTAAGACATTGAAATTGTTTTTTAAATGGGTAAATAATAAAATATTTAATAACCTGAAACCTAAGTCAATATTTTTATAAGTTTGTCCTTTATAGAAAGTTTTATAAATACTGTAAAAGTTTTGACAAGTGATTAAATTTAAACTAAATATTATACGGAGTGAAAGGGACAGCGACGCGAAAACGATTACTACGTATTCAGTACATCATTCTGAGTATCCCCCCCTCCCCCACATAGAAAATTTTCATATGGTTATTTAAAAAAAAAAACAGCTGTTTCCTACAAAAGTGCAGCTGATTTGATTTTAAATAACCATAATAAATTTCTATGTGGAATATATGGAATGTCTATATTTCAGAATTATGTACTGAATAAGTGGTAACCGTTTTCGCGTCGGTGTCCTCTTCCACCCCATTTTATATAAATATAAATTATTGAGGTAATATTTAAGAACAATACCGCTAAATACTTGAAATACTTTTGTTTGTAAATAATATGCTAGTACCTATTTTTTGCGAAATAAATCTATTTTTTTATTTCTACAATAAAAAAATAATAATTTCAATAATCGCTCAGATCTAAATAAATGTTTAATTATTAATTTCTTACAAAAGCATTGGATTTGCATGTCTTTTTCACTTTCTCATTCAGCCCGGAAACGTCACAACTTTCAAAATTTTATAATTTTTTTGTCAATTTTAGTTTAATTAATTTAGTTTTTCTTGTAAGCGTTTGACTTACTTAAATATAACATTGACAATAAACATAGATGTTTACTTAATTCGTTATTGTCATACGTTTATCAATTCCATTCAGATGGACTTCGTCTTTGGCAGGATTCCATTATAATTTAAAGGCTCATGGACCCATGTTAGTAATTTTACATACAAAGCATAATTATAGTATATTTTGGAGAGGTTTACAACCGGTTTCTGAAAACCACCAACCCGCACTTGTCACTGATAGTTATCAAAGAGACTTAAAAGATTCATAGAGGGGATATTGGGAATATTTTCATACAAAAATATTGATCCCGAACATTTTCGATTTTAACACACAAATGTGACATGGCAGTAAGACAGAGCGACTTGTTACTAAGTAGTAACAAGTATTCGACTACGATTTTCTATGTCTTGTCCCGTCTATCTATCTGCTTTTAGTATTGTTTAATTATTGTATAAAGTGTTAAATTTTTCAATGAACCCTAACGTGTCAAAAGTAAGTTGTTGTTGTTGCTTTTGACACCTCTGATATACACAATGACGCAGCGACTTGAATTGTCATGGAAACGACATTATCGTATGAGATCACTCTTCTCATGACACTTTTCCGCGAGAGTAAGTACGATGAGGGCAAATATAATAATATAAATCTTTGGTTGACTTGTCTTTCAGAAACGGGTTGTTAACGTTCCAAAACAGTACCAAGAAAGCGACTATTTCTCAGAAATATGTCTCCTTATACAATAGGCGTGTGAGTGCCAACATGGGCCACGGTGTAGGCCAACATGGGCCACAGTCGAGCCGTAACCGAACGATGCGCGCGTACAACAATCTGACGTAGAGTTATGACTAGTTGAGACTGATCCGCTCGCTTACTTTAATTTATATTCCAATTGCTCTGTTTCGATCCCACGATTAGAATGCTTATATATTTAATTTTTAAACTATGCCTTTATCCAGCAGTGGGACTTAAAAGGCTTAAAATAAATAAAGGAAGAGTTTCTCTGCCCTCTTATAGTGATACAATTTCAATTGTTACTTAAATAAGTACTTTTTGAAACGATAAAACATTTCTTAAGGTTCAAATTGAAATGATTCACGCGACATAGTGAAATAATGTCGAAGTATTAGCACACGAAGACACTTGCTCGATTTTGTTGATCATGCAGTATTAACTCGATAATAATCGATAACAATTTATACAGGATGTACACAAAATACTACAAGTATGGTAGACTACTAGTCCTTTAGGCTCTACACATAACCGTACTCGGCCATCGGTTTTCAAAAATGAAAATATGATTAAATATCCCAGTGGAGACTATCATGTCTTCTCCTTAGAACTGAGCCACTAGTTTAGTGCCACTGTCATGTTCGCGTAGGGATATATACACTTTTACTAAAATCTTCATGAGTCGGGCTAGAGATCAACTACAACTTTCGTGCCTTCAGTAGCGTCAAGAGAATCATTACTGTGGATTTTGGCAAATACACCATCACTTCCATTAATCTTAGACGTGCTAAAAAGAAGTTAAAGAAATTTAAAAGAATACTTAGTATTTCTACTCAATTTTCCACGACTAACTTTCTTACATTCTCCCGAAATCAACACCGAAAGATGTCGGAAGTGTGTGTTGCCTGTTCGGGCACAGTCCCGTGGGCGCCTATATCATGCCGAAGCCCTCGCCGCCCTCGTTGATGGCCCACAGCAGCGCGTGCACCAGCTGCTCGTAGCTGTCGTAGTCCGGCAGGCACAGCTGGTTGAAGCACGTGTGGGCTGTAGGCAGGGCCCCGAAGTTGGGCGCCGCCGTGATCTGGAAGCGCGGGTTCAGCTCCTGGAACGCAACAGGATTACTCTAACTCAAATCTTGGATAAACGCAACTCTATTTATGGTTAGATATTTCAACAAATAAATGTAGTCATTTCTGTTAGTTAAATTAGAAGGAAATGGTTAAGTATTAGAAACATTACCAATTTGATTGGCTATAGTCGAAGAAATGCATAATTCTAGTAATTTTGCAAAATGAGTATGTTGTGTGGCACACCTGGAACCCTCCGGAAGGCAGCTGCGAGCAGCCCGTGGTGAACTGCAGCAGCCTGGCGCGCTCCTCCGTGCTGAAGTTGGCCAGCGCCGCCCACAGCCAGCTCAGCAGGCGCTCCCAGTCGCGGCCCGAGCCCGACACCAGCGCGTGCGCGCGCCAGTCCGCGACCGACACCTCGCCCGTGCCGCACACTAGCAACTAACCAGATACAACTATTCAATTATCATTCTTACCGCCGTCTTTCCATTTCCACTCCGGCTGACTAAACGTTACAATGATAACCTCCCATCTCGACCCCCATACCTCCAGCTCGTTCTCGTCGAAGATGGCGAGCAGGTTGTCAGGCACGAGCAGCGTGAGTCCGCGCAGGAAGGCGTCGGTCTCGTGCCGCACTCGCGCCGCCAGCCTCCACTGCGCCAGCGCGTCCAGGTACGCTATCTTACTGCTGTTGCGGACCTGCCACGGAATACGCTCGATTTATTTGTGTCTATTAAAATGGAGTAGAAAAGTTGAGATTCATCTGTTTTTATTTTTAAGTGATTCAGACACAAATATAACTCCAGAACACGAGAAGTCAGTCTTTGCAACATACCGAACACTGAATAGCTTCTGCAACTTCTTCACCATACTTTCCACAGATAACCATAGTTTAAATCCCAATTTATATCGCGAACGACCGCTGACGACAAATTAATGGAAGACGCGCGACGCATTCTCGTTTTGACGTCTGATTGGAGCAGCGCTCGCTTGGGCAGTCTGCCGGCGGACGAAGCGCTGGCCGGGACCTGCCGCAGTGCCGGCAGCCGGACGGCCGTGGGGACCCGATATGGACGACAGACTTGACGGCCTGCACTACTGCAGTTTTGCGAAGACCGCAGAGACCGATGGCCGTCGAGAGTGATAAGGGGATATCATGATCTCTACACTGTGCACTGGCCGGATCTCCACCGTGGGACCTGGAGGCCATGGCCCGGGTGAGAGATAGTGGAGGTGCAGCGTCAGATAACGCATCAGGTCCTCCGGCGCAGGCGAGGCGCAGCTGAGGAGCCGCTGCCGTAGCGCTTTTTTATTTTTAATAAATGTAGGTTATTTATCGACGTACCCGTATGGTGGACCCGTTGGGCAGCAGGTCGTGCGTCTCTATGAGGCGTCCCTGCGAGTCGTACACGTCGTCGCTGAAGTACAGCTCGGGCACGGAGTCGCCGGCGTCCAGGTCGGTCTCCAGGACGTACTTGATCTTTGACAGGTAGAGCTCGGGGTCGTCTTGTTCGAAATACTGCGGAAAGAAAGAAAACTAATAAGGAAGGAAAAAAATATATAAGGTTTGTTCTCCTGGTCCGGTTCAACAGGACGATAACAACAAAACATAGATTTCGCAAACATTTAATTGTTGCCACCTAGCTGTGCCGAATTAGGCCGACCCTAATAAAGGGTGTAAATAGACCCTTAACGAAGCCGAAAGACACTTGTTCTCCCCGCCATTGCGATCATTTTATTTACTAGAGTATACCTGGGAACCTTCTAGTTACGGGGATATGGAGGTCAAAGTTCCAACTTTTTCACGAGTTTTTTTTTAATACTAGTTTTTAAGATTATAACTTTACTTTAAATACCTCCATGGTCCGTTTACTATTTAATGTATCCATCAGCACAGTTTTGAGGGCGTTACATTGAGTTTTACAGTAAAAAGTGATTTTTCACCCCAAAAAAAGTCGTTTCCTAGCAATATTTTTTGCGTTTGTATAGTTCTGTTCAAACTTTATGGCGGCTCGGAAGTTAGCCGCGAGTGACTGTGTCGGACAGTGCTGTGCAGAACACAATTTTAAGTATCAGCGAGGCGCAGTGGACGCATAGTCTTGGCTGTATGATGCGCAGACGTCACTTGCAGCTAACTTCCGAGCCGCCATTAAGTTTGAACAGAACAATACGCATGCTTAGTTTGATGTACAGAATGTTTAGTCGACGGTTTCTTCGTGAAGAAGTTTTCCATTATTATTGTACCTATGTTAAACAAATGAATAAATTACTTATGATGGGTTTGTTTACATACCAGTGCGTCAGGAAATGAAAAATGACTTGTTACAAATGTGTTGACGCCTTGCATGTGTGCGTGCCTAAACACTATACACACACGCATACGGCACGGCGCGGGAGGCGACGCGCAGCGATGCAGCGGGGCGAGCGCGGGGTACCTGCGGGCGCGGAGAGCGCGGCGCGGCGCGCCAGTCTGTCGACGACACCGATCGCGATGCGTCGATTTGCTCAATATTTTTATTCTACTCATTATTGTAAAGGGTTCTAGAACATTAAACCTATTCATTTATACAAATTGGAGTATCACTGAAGATCACCGAGTCCACCCCTTCGCTGCCAGCCTTCACAAGTCCTTCATTTTGGTCCAGACGAGCCGGATTACGGGTGACGCCGTGACACGACGCAACAGGAACGAGAAGCTGCGCACGAGGCGGCCATTACGTGGAATCTCATGGATTATGGAAATATGGATCACAGCGCCAACCTTTAGTGCCAACAGAGTGCCATTTATCCTCTTTTCTTTATAAATTCCCTAATTAACCTACGCTTTAGTCCCTTTATTAGAACTAGTGTTCGATTCGTTTCTTTAAAAGTCCCTTTGTCAGGTCTTGAGTATCTTGTAACGCCCCTTTGCATGGTTATTTATTGTGTTCATTAACTCATATATTTCATTATTTCGTGTTCACAGCTCAATACTTATCTGTATTGCGAGAACGTGGTTGCTGTTGCCGTGTGCAGCTGGGCTACTTGGCCTGTTGGGCTAGCCACGTGGCATGTTTGCGTGCCGTGGGGCTTTTGCGAGCGCGTTGCACTTGCTTGCTTGGTGTTTGGCTTTATTTCACGCGCACCCTCGCTGCACCCTTGCAGATAAAATTTAAGTATAACCTTGCACTAGTTGAAGATTTTCGTAGCTTTTCTTGAACTTTAATTTCATTAAGTGGATCGTTAACATGGATCAGAAATCATTAATTAAAAAACGTGGAACCTATAAGGCTAAATTAAGTCAATTTAAATCATATCTAGAAATAGTATCAAGTTGTGATACTTTAAGTACCTTACAAATTAGTGAATTAAAAATAAGGTTAACAAAAATAGAGGAGTTTTATCCTGATTATGATGGCATACAAAGTGACATAGAGAATGTATCTGATATTCCAGAGGACCAGTATAAAGAACGCGAGACCTTCGAAACCCAGTACTATGCTGCGATTGCTGTTGCCCAGGAGCTGTTGAGTAAGCAGGAGGCCTCTGCGGGCACTGGATCGGTTACAGGTGCTAGTACTGTTTGTGGAAATAAAGGTGGGATAAAACTTAAACTTCCTACAATACATTTACCTACCTTTTCGGGTCAATATCACAACTGGCTTGAGTTCCATGACACATATCTCTCATTAATACATTTGAATGACACTATACCGAGAATAAGTAAATTTCATTATTTGCGAGCTGCTTTAAAAGATAGTGCTGCTTTAATAATAAGTTCTCTTGACTTCTCCGATGAGAATTATGATGTTGCATGGCAGTTATTATGTGACCGCTACAATAACAGGCGGCTTTTAGTTTACAATCATGTTCAAGCCATCATTAATATTGAACATGGAACACAAGAATCTTATAAAGTTCTGCGCAATATCATTGATACAGTTAATCGTAACATAAGAGCTTTGAAAACACTTAAGTTGCCTGCAGATGGTTGGGATGTGTTCATTATACACATAGTCTCAAGTAAATTGGATTCAGTAACAAGTAGGGAATGGGAAACTTATCGTAATTCATTAGATGACTTAGCCACACTTGCTGATTTTAACAAATTTCTTAAGAATCGAGCAGATTTACTAGAAACTATTGCGGAGGTTCATAACAATGGTTCTAAAGAAAGACATAGTGGCAGTACACGCAAACAAGGTGACAGTACACATAAGCATAAGACATTTACTGTCAATTCGGAGTCTTCAACCAATAACAAACCGTATAGTTGTCCATTATGTAAAGGTAACCATGCCATTTATCAGTGCTCAAGTTTTAAGTCACTTTCCATTGAAGCCAGGATTCAGAAAGCAAGATCCCTTAACCTGTGCCTTAACTGCTTACGAAATGGTCATAGATCATTTAAGTGTAGGATGGGTGGCTGCAGCCACTGTCATAAACGACATAACACCATGTTACATTTAGATGGGCCATCCAGTACACCGGATACAAACAATGTTAGCACTGATTCTCAACCTACTTCTACAAAACCTACTGCTAATGCTAGTAGTGTATCACTCTGCACAGCACAGTTAAACACACAGTTGTCAACAAGCTCACAAGATAATGTGGTTCTGTCAGCCACTCATAACTCTCAATGCGTTATATTGTTGTCTACGGCTATCATTAATGTTACTGATCACAATGGTCACAAACACAGAGTCCGTGCGTTATTAGACAATGGTAGCACATCAAGCTTCATTACAAAGAGCTTATGTGACAAACTTAAATTATCAACTCGTTCAACCTCGACTTTAGTTGAAGGGTTAAATGGTCAATCTAGTTGCATATTTAAAAGATGTGATGTCATTATATCATCACTTATCAATTCATATTCTGATAGTATACATTGTTTAGTGGTTCCACACATTACTCAAGCATTACCTTGCAAACAAATCAACCATAAAGGGCTAGACATACCCCAAAATATTACATTAGCGGATCCTTCATTCCACACACCGTCTCAAGTAGATATGCTGCTTGGAGCGGACTTATTTTGGAGTGTATTGTTAAACAATAATATTTCATTAGGCAAAAATAAGCCCACATTAAGTGAAACAAAGTTTGGATGGTTGATATCTGGGCCCACATACTCATTACAACATAGCATTGATACAGTCCACTGCAATCATGTAAGTACAAATTATGACGATCAACTTCAGGATCAATTAACCAAATTCTTTGAACTTGAAACTGTCACAGTGCACAATCCTGTATCCAAAGAGGAACAGGAATGTGAAAGTAATTTCATACAAACTACTAGTCGTGATAATGATGGTCGATTCATTGTAACAATTCCATTAAAGGAATCGCCTCAACAGCTGGGTAGTTCATATGAACAAGCCCTGTCTAGGTTCATATCGTTAGAACGTAGATTCAAGCGTGACCCTTTATTCAAAAAGCAATATGCTGAATTCATTAGGGAATATATATCATTAGGTCACATGACTGAAAATACAACTCCAGATAAGGATGAATACACATACATTATGCCACATCATGGAGTGTTACGTGAAACAAGTTTAACAACTAAATTAAGAGTTGTTTTTGATGCATCTGCAGTAACCTCTTCCGGGTTATCATTTAACAACATTCAAATGGTCGGTCCTACAGTCCAAAGTGACCTCGTTAGTATATTAATTAGATTCCGACAGTTTAAACATGTTGTTACTGCAGATGTTGAGAAAATGTATAGAATGGTAAAGGTAATTGAAAGCCAACATATGTTACAACAGATTCTGTGGCGTTTTGAACCTAACGAACAACTTAAACAGTACAAACTCAACACTGTAACTTATGGTACCGCATCTGCACCATATCTTGCAACACGATGTCTAGTTCAGCTGGGAAAAGAATGCACTCATAAGTCTATTTCAGATGCTATCATTAAAGGGTTTTATGTTGATGACTTTATTTATGGCGACAATGATATGTCAAAGCTGGAAGACATCTGCAGAGGCGTCATTAACCAACTTAAAAGCGGACAACTTTCTTTAAGAAAATGGAATTCAAATAATCCATACATTATACAACAACTCATAGGTGAAAATAGCAAAGATGAATTACTTAATTTAAGTAACCACGAGTACTCAAAAACATTAGGATTACTTTGGGGTTGTAAAGAAGATGTGTTGTTATTTTCAGCAAACATTAAGGAACATGAACACATTACAAAACGCACAATTTTGTCTACCATGGCTCAAATATTTGATCCACTGGGACTCATTAACCCTTGCATATTGCAAGCTAAAATTATTCTACAAAAATTATGGTCATTAAAAATAGCATGGGATGAAAATGTTTCAAGTGAAATTCAAGTAGCTTGGTGCAACTTTATTAAATCATTAGTTGATATTAGGAAAATTAGAATACCAAGACATGTCACCTGTGACTATCCTGTCATTTGTGAACTGCATGCCTTTAGCGATGCATCCACACAAGCTTACAGTGCTTGTGTTTATTTGCGGTCTGTGTCCCAGAATAATGAAGTCACAGTGAAGTTGGTGGCTGCAAAGAGTCGTGTAGCTCCACTGAAACCAATGACAGTGCCACGGTTGGAATTGAGTGGAGCTCTATTAGCAGCTCGTTTAGCTGATAAGGTAAAATCTTCGTTAGGACTTCACAGTTGTACTTACTGGTGTGACTCGACCATTGTTTTAGCTTGGATTCATACTTCCAAGACTAATCTATTAAAACCATTTGTTTACAACAGAATTCATGAACTGAAGTCTCTTACAGAACCAGGTACTTGGCGTTATGTACCTACAAAGTCGAACCCTGCTGATATAGGGTCGCGCGGCGCAGATGCTCGTCATCTGGAATCCAATAGCTTGTGGTGGTCAGGACCTGTATTTTTGATAGAACCAGAGTCTAACTGGCCTGGCCCACCAACAAACATTAAAGAAGATGACTTGCCAGAATTTAAGGTTCAAAGTCATTTAAATGTCTCAGAGCCACAATCATTCGAATTCGTGAGCCGATTTTCGGAATTTAGTAAGCTACAGCGTATTACAGCCTATATATTGAGGTTTATACATAATTGTCGTTATTCACAAAACAAATATATAGGATTTTTAACTTTACACGAACTTAATCGGTCTTTAATTACATTATGTAGAATTTCACAACATGAATCATTTCATCAGGAGTGTAAATTATTAAAACACAAACAACAATTGCCATTAAAAAATAAATTAATTAATTTGAATCCATTTTTACATTCTGATGGTCTTATTAGAGTTGGAGGTAGACTCTCTAATTCACATTATAGGTATGACACTAAACATCCTATATTGCTACATGCATCTAACCACATTACTGTACTTATCTTTAAACATTATCACAAACTACTCATGCATGCTGGTCCACAATTACTGCTATCAAACATTCGTCATAAATTTTGGGCATTAAATGGTAGAAATCTTTCTAGAAAAACAGTACATAACTGTGTCACATGTTGTCGTTTTTCGGGCAGAATCACACAGCCTATTATGGGCAACCTTCCTGAGCAGCGCTTACATGCTGATTATCCATTTATTAACACAGCAGTAGATTATGCAGGACCAGTGATGATTTTGAACCGAAAGGGTAGAGGTAGTAATTTAATTAAAGCATATATTTGCATTTTTGTGTGCTTGGCTGTAAGAGCAGTACACATAGAGCTTGTGACAGATCTCAGCTCCGAAACCTTTATTTCTGCTCTAAACAGATTTATTGCCCGCAGAGGAAAACCTGTCAACATCTTCTCGGACAACGGTACATGTTTCGTAGGAGCGTGTAATGAACTAGCTAGATTTTTAAAACTAAATTCAAACTATTTAAGTGCACACGCTTCAAATATATCAATAAACTTTAAATTTTCACCAGCCTATAGCCCACACTTCAATGGCTTAGCTGAGGGTGCCGTGAAATCAGTCAAACATCATTTAAAACGTATACTTGCTCTTGCAAACCTTACATACGAGGAAATGAACACGGTACTTACCCAGATAGAGGCTATCTTGAACTCAAGGCCTCTAATTCCTTTATCTTCTGATCCTTCAGATCTAGTAGCCCTCACACCTTCACATTTCCTTCTTGGACGAACCTTAACTGTTTTACCCTCTCCTCAGGCACAAGACACTACAAGGTTGAGCACTTTCTCAAGATACATGAGAACTCAACAATTGAAAACCCATTTCTGGGATAGATTTTATAAAGAATATATTACAGAGCTCCAAAAGAGACAAAAATGGTGCAGAGGGGGAAGAGACCTCCGACTTGGAGAGATGGTGCTGGTCAAGGATGATCGGCTGCCACCAAACAGATGGCTGCTCGGA
The DNA here is from genome assembly GCA_950022335.1 of Eurois occulta. NCBI lineage: Eukaryota > Metazoa > Arthropoda > Insecta > Lepidoptera > Noctuidae > Eurois > Eurois occulta. The sequence goes on along the minus strand of OX465487.1, from coordinate 1,042,169 downwards.
CGAGTAACCAGCGTGCATCCAGGCTCCGACGGTGTGACCAGGGTAGCAGACGTGAAGACGACATCGGGCACTCTTCGGCGCGCCTACAATCGGCTGTGCCCGCTACCAGTGGAAGATCGGCCTGATGGATCTACAAGCCACAGTCCCTTGCCGAGGGGGGCAACTTGTTGACGCCTTGCATGTGTGCGTGCCTAAACACTATACACACACGCATACGGCACGGCGCGGGAGGCGACGCGCAGCGATGCAGCGGGGCGAGCGCGGGGTACCTGCGGGCGCGGAGAGCGCGGCGCGGCGCGCCAGTCTGTCGACGACACCGATCGCGATGCGTCGATTTGCTCAATATTTTTATTCTACTCATTATTGTAAAGGGTTCTAGAACATTAAACCTATTCATTTATACAAATTGGAGTATCACTGAAGATCACCGAGTCCACCCCTTCGCTGCCAGCCTTCACAAGTCCTTCAAATGTTAATTTTCGTTTGTAAGGCGTAATGATCGAATGGAATATTTTTACTACAGGAGATAGTATTGGTATAAGTAACTTTTGTCTGGAGATTCTTTGCGTGTTCTTGTGAGGTCTTGGTGGTGGTAGTCATTAAGTAACAATAGGTTTATTTGTGTAGAATTCCTGTTACCTTGTAATGCACTCTAAGCCCGATGATCTGCGCTAGGAAGCTCCTGGTGAGCCTGGCGCGCACGAGCTGGCGGTACGACCCTCCCAGGGCGCTCTCGTACAGGCACTTGCCGACCAGCTTGCCGGCTAACTCGAAGTGTTTTAGCTGAAACAAAATTATGAAACAGCTAAGAATAGCAGAAAAATGTGACGAATGCTGTAGACGGTCATAGCTAAGGAATAGTATCCGATCTTATTAATTACTGTACATGTTAATCGAAGGCCTCGTTGGTGTAGTGGTCGCGCGAGGGCTGAGGAAGAAATCTTGGGTTCGATTCCCAGGTCGGACAGTGTGATTGGGTTTTTCCATCAGGAATTTCACAGTGGCGGCCACGGAGTCTGGATTTGTGCTCAATTGATGGTAATAGGTTCGCCCCCTATTACAAGGGACTTAAACATAACCGGCGAAATTCGGGTGTATTATTAGGTACACCTCTGCCTAGCCCTGCAGGGATTATAGGCGTGATGTTATATTATGTAAATGGTAAATGTCGACTCAGTAAGATGATTTTGAAAGTTGACTTAAACTTCGTAACAGAGCCAGAGGGTGTCAGGCTTACCTTGAGATGCGGCGGCCGGTCGGGGTTGGGATGCACGAGGCCGGTGGGCGAGTCGTGGAAGGACACGAAGAGCCCGAACTTGGAGTCGAACAGCTGACCGCACAGCAGCGAGAACCACTCGCGACGCACGCCGCCCCAGTCCACGCCTGCAAAACAACATATTGTTTACTATAAGTCAAGATAGTATTCTACAGAAAGGTTATGCTTGCTACTTTCTTAGTGGTAAGAATGGTGTTAAGCTGATGTTGTTGGGGTATGATGCCCAACAGTGAAAATGTTATGTACTTGTTATTCTTGTTATGTAGACTTGTAAGGTATGTTATGTTATGTAAATGAGTAGACGAATTATTCCCTTGATGGATTTATTGCTACTGAATTATAATTACACGATTACATGCTAAGTTACAGAAATGCACACCTAAACAATATCGATATGCATTGATGAGTATGACGTACAAACTACACAAAGGTCAATGTACAGCGTAGCTCGTACAGATGTAAATCAGCTTTTAAATTGATTATTATATGGCAAATATTTATCAAACTATCTCTAGTTTGATAAATAATTAAGATATTTTTGTGTCTCACGGCTGCGCCAATATTGGGCGTAAATGGGGGGAGAACATGTACTCAGTTCTGTGAGGGGCTCACAAGCGGGCCATTAACCCGCGAACGACAAAGCTTTAGCATTTAGACTAAATCCTTCACAACAACACAAGTTGTCTGGTATTGTTTGCCGAGCTGGGTTTATTTTGACGCAACCGTCAGTTCTTTTCTTTGTCGCTGTACCTCTTGTCTTAATTTTGTAGAATTTGTTCTGCCCTAGTCTGTGCTAAATAAATAAATATTTTCTTACACTGTTTTCACGGTTTCGGGTGCTCAAAATTATGAACAATCCCGGAAGATATCCCGTAAGTGACAGTATAAGTTTAAATATTTTCTTTCTTCCAACCCTCACCGCTCCGGTGCGTGTCGCGGTTAGCATTTTACGACCCTCTAGTCTTCTGTAACTACCTTCTTTCAGATTTTTACCTATCTTTGCTACATTGTCTTGTGACATACCCTGCTCGCCCTGGAAGCTGACGTCGAAGTTCTTGCACCAGTCCTGCACGGTGAAGTGCCTGGTGGCCTTGAGGCTGGTCCGCAGCAGCTCGGAGCGCAGCACTCGGATGGCCAGCTTCTCGTGCGGGTGCCGCGAGTGAGCCTTGCGGATCTCGCTGTAGAAGAAGTCTTGTTTGTTCTGGGAAGAGAATGAATAAAATACAACCCTCATCACCAATATTATCATTACTCTTGAAATATGCCACTAGTTATATGGTTCGAACTCACGATCTACAATTCGTAAGCCAGGACTATTACCACTACGCCGCCACTGCTCAAATTAATTATTTTGGTCGAAATAATATAATTGAACGAACAAACTTTCATGTTCATTAGGCAACTCAAGCTAAGTTGCCTAATGAACCACTTTCTTCATGGGACCAACACCGACATCATAATCAGCTCTGCCATACATTTGCGTCCAGTAGATAATGAAATTTTGCATGGACCAACTAATTTCGTGATTAAAACGTGGAAAAAAAATGTTCAATTTCTGCCTGAAAGGTCTAAATTCAAATTCAAATACTTTATTTCGAACAACCAAGTCCATATATGGGTTAGACCAACCACCACCCACCACCACCACAAACCACGCCAAACCACCAGCCGCCACGCGGTTTGGTGGGCTAAACCACGTCATTAAATACTGTAGCACATTTCTGACACACGCTGTATCTATGTCTCAGACTATAAAAAATAACACAAAAAATGTCAAATTTTGTAAGTATCATCTGTTTCAGCAACAACAAAACACAATAAACCGGCTCCAGCTCCAACACACCCACCTTGAAGGTATCCTCGCCGCCACAGTTGGCTATGAGCAGCTGCGTGAAGGTGGCGGCGATAAGGTCTCGCTCGGCAGACACCAGCTCTAGCTGAGGCTGCACTCCGTCTTCTAGCGTGAACTCGCCGCCAGGACCTGAGCCGGCTGGCGTTGGTTTGAGAATCAACTGGAAGGGAAACACAACTATATGTATAATAACAGAGCATATTGGACGTCAAAGTTAAACTCGTATTTAAACTTCTGTGATTTTCATCTGTCTCAGCTGTTCCTAATTATATTGAGCTCGGCATTTAGCCTAATAGGACGGAGCTGAATATCAATATTTTACATGAAGCAACTGCCTATCGAACCTTTGTCCTACTGTCAAAGGAGCACCTCAACTGGATTGAGAATCTGAAGACGAAATTGAGAACTGAGGAAGGTAGGTAGACATTGAAAAATCTTATTAGGTCATCTGACTAAAATGATACGTGGAGCGCTGACAACGTGCACGCCCTAGCTCCAACATGACAGGGACGAGAAGCGCTGATCTCACTTACCTTGGTGGAAGGACACAGGCGGAAGCTGGTGATCCTCTTGGGGATGAACTTGAGGATGTAGTCCTTGAGCGTGAGCTGCTTGGGCGAGATGCAGCACAGCACCCGGCGCGGCTTGCCCGACAGCAGGCGCGCCTCGTAGCTGATGTTGTGGCGCTTGGACGAGATGTTGCGCTGCACTGTCGCCGTGTCGCTCGCTGGGAACGGAAACAAAAACTTGTTAAAAGGTTTCATAAGACGTTTATAGGAATATAATATAGCGTAAGGCGTCGCGGCAGACCTCGTAGAAGATAGCGGAACGTGGTTCATATTGGCCCTGGATCGAAAGTACTGGAAGTCATGGGAGAAGCATTTTCTTAACAATGGGACGAAACAGTACCGTGCATATTGCTGGGACACAGGGCTCTTCTCTGTGCACGTGAATAACCACCACAAGGGCCCAGTTGGCTTTGGTGAACTTAGCATCATAATTAAGGTGGAAAACTTGGCCATCTCATCACGACAAAGATTCCTAAATTTTACTATGCTATTATGGTACTAGTTTATTTTATAGAATATTTTATTACTATTATTAGATTAGTATAAGTCACCAGTGAGCACGATGCAGTCAAACTCCCCGTTGTGCAGCAGTACACCTTCGTACAGGACCTGCGCGCGGTACACGCCGGCGCGCTCGAAGCACAGGGACATGGTGACGCGCTGGTTCACCGCGTCGTAAGCGAAGGTCGCTGATGATGACAGCTGTTCGTCTACCTCGCCGCCTAGCGGGTTGATCTTGATGGAAAAGCCCTGCAAATGAAAGGTTTGGTAGTTTGAAAAGGTCCAAACGAATACGTATCTACATTAACGTTTAATATATTGGAAAGTTATGGAACTCAAACATAAATAGGCTAGACACCTAGCAAGATGGCAGGTGGAGCAACTGTGAGTGAGTGGCGTCAAAATACTGTAAAACGAAGTGCTGGTCACCCGGCGGTGAGATGGGCAAACAACTTTGTTGTCATCGCGGGTAAATCCCCGATGAGATTGGCTCAGGATCGTTGAGATGCTACTGATACTGGTGCCTCGGGTGCACAGTTACCTGCGGCGGCTCCTCGGTGAGCGGCGCGGGGTTGTCGTACTGGTCCCGCGGGTGCACAGTTACCTGCGGCGGCTCCTCGGTGAGCGGCGCGGGGTTGTCGTACTGGTCCCGCGGGTGCACAGTTACCTGCGGCGGCTCCTCGGTGAGCGGCGCGGGGTTGTCGTACTGGTCCCGCGGGTGCACAGTTACCTGCGGCGGCTCCTCGGTGAGCGGCGCGGGGTTGTCGTACTGGTCCCGCGGGTGCACAGTTACCTGCGGCGGCTCCTCGGTGAGCGGCGCGGGGTTGTCGTACTGGTCCCGCGGGTGCACAGTTACCTGCGGCGGCTCCTCGGTGAGCGGCGCGGGGTTGTCGTACTGGTCCCGCGGGTGCACAGTTACCTGCGGCGGCTCCTCGGTGAGCGGCGCGGGGTTGTCGTACTGGTCCCGCGGGTGCACAGTTACCTGCGGCGGCTCCTCGGTGAGCGGCGCGGGGTTGTCGTACTGGTCCCGCGGGTGCACAGTTACCTGCGGCGGCTCCTCGGTGAGCGGCGCGGGGTTGTCGTACTGGTCCCGCGGGTGCACAGTTACCTGCGGCGGCTCCTCGGTGAGCGGCGCGGGGTTGTCGTACTGGTCCCGCGGGTGCACAGTTACCTGCGGCGGCTCCTCGGTGAGCGGCGCGGGGTTGTCGTACTGGTCCCGCGGGTGCACAGTTACCTGCGGCGGCTCCTCGGTGAGCGGCGCGGGGTTGTCGTACTGGTCCCGCGGGTGCACAGTTACCTGCGGCGGCTCCTCGGTGAGCGGCGCGGGGTTGTCGTACTGGTCCCGCGGGTGCACAGTTACCTGCGGCGGCTCCTCGGTGAGCGGCGCGGGGTTGTCGTACTGGTCCCGCGGGTGCACAGTTACCTGCGGCGGCTCCTCGGTGAGCGGCGCGGGGTTGTCGTACTGGTCCCGCGGGTGCACAGTTACCTGCGGCGGCTCCTCGGTGAGCGGCGCGGGGTTGTCGTACTGGTCCCGCGGGTGCACAGTTACCTGCGGCAGCTCCTCGGTGAGCGGCGCGGGGTTGTCGTACTGGTCCCGCGGGTGCACAGTTACCTGCGGCGGCTCCTCGGTGAGCGGCGCGGGGTTGTCGTACTGGTCCCGCGGGTGCACAGTTACCTGCGGCGGCTCCTCGGTGAGCGGCGCGGGGTTGTCGTACTGGTCCCGCGGGTGCACAGTTACCTGCGGCGGCTCCTCGGTGAGCGGCGCGGGGTTGTCGTACTGGTCCCGCGGGTGCACAGTTACCTGCGGCGGCTCCTCGGTGAGCGGCGCGGGGTTGTCGTACTGGTCCCGCGGGTGCACAGTTACCTGCGGCGGCTCCTCGGTGAGCGGCGCGGGGTTGTCGTACTGGTCCCGCGGGTGCACAGTTACCTGCGGCGGCTCCTCGGTGAGCGGCGCGGGGTTGTCGTACTGGTCCCGCGGGTGCACAGTTACCTGCGGCGGCTCCTCGGTGAGCGGCGCGGGGTTGTCGTACTGGTCCCGCGGGTGCACAGTTACCTGCGGCGGCTCCTCGGTGAGCGGCGCGGGGTTGTCGTACTGGTCCCGCGGGTGCACAGTTACCTGCGGCGGCTCCTCGGTGAGCGGCGCGGGGTTGTCGTACTGGTCCCGCGGGTGCACAGTTACCTGCGGCGGCTCCTCGGTGAGCGGCGCGGGGTTGTCGTACTGGTCCCGCGGGTGCACAGTTACCTGCGGCGGCTCCTCGGTGAGCGGCGCGGGGTTGTCGTACTGGTCCCGCGGGTGCACAGTTACCTGCGGCGGCTCCTCGGTGAGCGGCGCGGGGTTGTCGTACTGGTCCCGCGGGTGCACAGTTACCTGCGGCGGCTCCTCGGTGAGCGGCGCGGGGTTGTCGTACTGGTCCCGCGGGTGCACAGTTACCTGCGGCGGCTCCTCGGTGAGCGGCGCGGGGTTGTCGTACTGGTCCCGCGGGTGCACAGTTACCTGCGGCGGCTCCTCGGTGAGCGGCGCGGGGTTGTCGTACTGGTCCCGCGGGTGCACAGTTACCTGCGGCGGCTCCTCGGTGAGCGGCGCGGGGTTGTCGTACTGGTCCCGCGGGTGCACAGTTACCTGCGGCGGCTCCTCGGTGAGCGGCGCGGGGTTGTCGTACTGGTCCCGCGGGTGCACAGTTACCTGCGGCGGCTCCTCGGTGAGCGGCGCGGGGTTGTCGTACTGGTCCCGCGGGTGCACAGTTACCTGCGGCGGCTCCTCGGTGAGCGGCGCGGGGTTGTCGTACTGGTCCCGCGGGTGCACAGTTACCTGCGGCGGCTCCTCGGTGAGCGGCGCGGGGTTGTCGTACTGGTCCCGCGGGTGCACAGTTACCTGCGGCGGCTCCTCGGTGAGCGGCGCGGGGTTGTCGTACTGGTCCCGCGGGTGCACAGTTACCTGCGGCGGCTCCTCGGTGAGCGGCGCGGGGTTGTCGTACTGGTCCCGCGGGTGCACAGTTACCTGCGGCGGCTCCTCGGTGAGCGGCGCGGGGTTGTCGTACTGGTCCCGCGGGTGCACAGTTACCTGCGGCGGCTCCTCGGTGAGCGGCGCGGGGTTGTCGTACTGGTCCCGCGGGTGCACAGTTACCTGCGGCGGCTCCTCGGTGAGCGGCGCGGGGTTGTCGTACTGGTCCCGCGGGTGCACAGTTACCTGCGGCGGCTCCTCGGTGAGCGGCGCGGGGTTGTCGTACTGGTCCCGCGGGTGCACAGTTACCTGCGGCGGCTCCTCGGTGAGCGGCGCGGGGTTGTCGTACTGGTCCCGCGGGTGCACAGTTACCTGCGGCGGCTCCTCGGTGAGCGGCGCGGGGTTGTCGTACTGGTCCCGCGGGTGCACAGTTACCTGCGGCGGCTCCTCGGTGAGCGGCGCGGGGTTGTCGTACTGGTCCCGCGGGTGCACAGTTACCTGCGGCGGCTCCTCGGTGAGCGGCGCGGGGTTGTCGTACTGGTCCCGCGGGTGCACGTGCAGCACACGCGCGTGCCCGGCGGCCCACACGAGCGCGTGGTGCGCGCGCCCCACCCGCGAGCGCCGCGCCTCCACGCGCCCCGCCGTGAACCACTTGCGGAACGGGCTGCCACCGATCGACACCAGGCCTATGGGACGAAACGGTTTAGCGTAACTAGCACTAATACAATAGCCAGTATTAACAATCTTATGTCAAAACCACAATAACCCGTGCTAATCCTGTGGATTTATGCAAGGTTAAAATAAGTAGATACAACGAAACATGACCCTAAGATCCACGTAAAGGAAGAAAAGTATTTAACTGAAATGAGAATGACAAGGGGATGTGTGATGTTACGCGAATGGACGGAATAAGAAAATGAGCATATTAGATGAAGTCTGAAAGTGGCACCGGTGGCTGATTAGGAAAACTATAGAAACCATGGATGAACTGTGTTATGAATAGCTAGAAAGAAAATAATTGCTGAGAAGAAGAGTAATAGAGAATTATGAAACAAGGAGACAAGATGTGCCGAACCCAAATAAATTGGGATAAGGGTAGGATAATGATGATGTTGGAGCATGTGATGCGGCGGATCTCACCGATACTGATGGACACGATGTACACGCCGGCGGTGCGCACCGTGAACTTGACCCGCGCCGTGTTCGCCTGCGCGGGGTCGCCCGAGCCCAGCTCTATCACCGCCGTCACCTGCAATAGAGTTCATAGCGCGAAGATCTCACACCTGTCTCGACTGATACAATAATAGCCCGGTACCGCCTACCGGCGCCTGGTGCCTGCACCCGGTTTGTAAAAGGCTCACTAAGTGATATGATTGGCTGATGTTATTGTTATTTTTTTTTTATTGATCGCTAATCACAGCAATTGAACGGTAAAGCGAAATACTGATTACTTAGAGAAACAACATGTTTTAAAACAAAATGCATGTGACTTCGACGATCCCGTGTTCCCGTGTAGTAGATTGATTAGACACCCCATACTCAAAGTACAAATTATAAAAAACATACTTGTAGTAGGCAGACTTTCGAATTGTCAAAGGATCAAACAGTCAAAACCAAAAAGAAGATACGAGAGGTAGAGGAAAATCTATGTCCCAGCAACGGGACCGTCATAGGATGATTATGGCCAATTTCATTTCAGTCAGCTAATCACAGCAAAGTGATAGTTAACATTTTTTTCCTAACCTTTCAAAAACCGGGTGTTACTGCAGCAGTGGTCAAAATCAAAATCAAAGCATTTATTTCAAGTAGGCCAGTTACAGGCACTTTTGAATTGTCGAAACAAAGACAACAATGAAATGTAGCTACAGTCCCAGTCACAAGGCCTAAAAACTGTGAAAGTACTGTAGTTGCCCATTCCCTAACGTAGATCTCTATGGAGAAGAACGGGCAAGAAACTCCATGGACACTCTTTTAAATCAGAATATTTTTTCAAAACCTTGGTTACATCATTCATGTTGAGATGGTACATTATGTGAGAGCGATGTAGCAAGATGTGCACGTTAAAAGTGTCCATAGTAAAAACAAAGAAAAGAACAATTCAAAAATAAAATAATTAATTCAAATAAGCCGTGGCAACCAAGAGATGACCAGTCACAACTGACAGCGCCCGTTCACGAACATGACGCATGTATCAGCACCATCCAACTCAACCATTTTGAAGGGAACTAAATGATCCGACACACGCGCCACCATCAGCGAGACATTTAGGTAATATCCAACCTCCTCTTACCTTCCTAGTTCCGTGACAGATGGCCACTGACAACTCATCCGTGTCGCAGATGGGGTACGGGTGTCCGTTGCGCTGATAACAGTGGACCGTGAAGCACATAGTCTCTCCCACGGCTTGGGGTTCTGTCCAGCCCCATTCCACCTGAGGAAGATTGATGTTTTTGAGCTGCTGTGCGATGCGTTACTTGTTTCCTTCGGTGTGTGTGGGTACCGTCGTCGCATCGTGGTGACTCACGTAATGTTCTCATTTGTTTTATCCGCAATACGCGAATACGCGATTTGCTTATTTATGGCCAAGCGGTTAGTAGTCTGGAGTCAAAAGCCTATGCGTTCGTTGCACTGAACTAATAACAACAACATTCGACTTAGCCAAGCAGTTAAAACATATTTGAAGCTACACTACTTAAGGAACATTAGGAATGATAATGCATATGTTACTGTAAAACCCCGAACTACGGTAAATCCTAAGATTTTCTAGTAAAACCTAAGATTTACCAACTCTTAATGGTAAAAGTCCGAACCGTTCTAGGATTATCGTTTATTTGGAACTTTAACCACATGCACTTGGTTAGGATTTGCCTTAAAGACACGGTAAATGTTGAAATAAACACCTCAGAACGTAATATAAGTATTTTAAACTGTCATGGTTACGAACATCATAATTAACACTAGAAACAGGATAGAACACCCCTCCGCAACAACTTCAGTTTATCCGTGATTATGGTGCTTGCAACAGCGCCGAAATATCGGGAACTCAAAAAAAACAGTGGACATAGTAAATATCCCGTTTCTAGTGTTAATTTTAACTTCAGAATGTGTTCAAAAAATGCTTGTCGTAGAAATGCGCTTGCAAGTCATCAGGATTACATTGTAATTCCAAATGCCATAACAGCGCTCCGTGTTGTAACAAGTATTTTTTCAGGGTTCCGTAGTCAACAAAACCAAACAAGGAACCCTTATAGTTTCGCCATGTCCGTCTGTCTGTCTGTTCGCAGCTCAGCTCAAAGACTCTTAGTACTAGAAAGCTGTAATTTGGGATGAATATACAGATTAATTACGCCAACAAAGTGGTAAAATAAAATTATGGTATCTCCAGTACCTACGTGCTCGTAAAGTGGTGTTTTTTTTCTCACTCTATAGTGTGGGATGTCGTTGGAAAAAATATTGCGAGCTTGTTGAAATGATTTTTCGATTAACAGATTCGTTTGTGAAATATTAAGCTTTAAAGTGCAAATTTTTGTTACACTCAAGTGAGAGGACACTTGAGCCTAACATTCCTAACACCTCTCATTGGCTAAACGGTTGTGTTTGGGTGCGTGAAAATTCACGGTGACAGTATACATAATTATATGTATAACGAAGTTAAAAGGAAAACTATCACAGCTAAGTAGGCTTTAAGAGCTTACGAGTAATAATCGAGTGGGTGGGAAATCATCAAATGACCCCCCCCGCTCTGGGCGGAGCGGAAGGGAGTGTCAGACTCTTACTGACTAAAAACCACCCATGTTCCTTCATTGGCCCTTTATGTTCCAGGGCCGCGGTATCTCTTTCGAACAGTCCCGCAGCCCTACAAAATATACTTGGATAACATATTTTCCTAAACATAATGTATGGAGCACAGGTTTCTCAACTGCAAATGTAAGTTTGTTTTGTACTATTTTTTTTTATTACAAAATGGGCCTGCTCTTGACCTCGATCACGCCTGGTGGAAAGCCATATTACAATAAAAATCGTTCGGTAGCAAATCGGACCGTTAGGAGGTGTCTCATATTTTGATGGGCAACTACGGAACCCTATCATTGTGCGTGGCCCGACACGCACTTGTCCGGTTTTTTTAGTACCTGATAATAAATGACAACTGATTAAGTACTTTAATTGTCTTGTCTTCGATTTGTTTATTAATAAATAAATATAAAACAATAATATAATACTGATTCAGTTACATTAGCCAACGTAAGCGTTATGTTTGTGAGGAGGTAATTTTATTTTTTGCTACAAGAAGTATAAAATTGTTTTAAATTACTAGTTATTAAAAATTTATAAATAAAAATTCCCATAAAAAAATAGGTAAGGATTTGACTGATAATTTTAATAATTACTCTCATAAGATACATAAAAATATGTAAGGTTTCGACTGATAATTAATTGAAATAAATGATTAAAAAGTACTCATTGTTTTATTCCAAAAACCAACATTTACCAACCGTCACTGGTAAAGCCTAGTATGCACTAAATTCTAATGATAAAATTCCGAAAAAATCGACCCTTTTTCATTTCTTACGTTTACCAACTCGTGTTGGTAAATCCTAAGACTTACTGGTAAAACCTAAGATAATAAATACAAAATTATTAATCCTTTTACTTTTTACATCTTATTTGGTATTAGTACGAACAGTTTAATAAAAGCTCAACTTTCTATACAAAAAGTACGCACTGCCCGCCCACACATAGAATCGACTTTATGCGACACGTGTTTATAAAGGGCACCTATTTATAAAATGGAAAATAATAAGCAACAGTATACGGTTTCTTTCGGTTACGCGGAAATCTAACAATTTCAACTCTCTTTACAAAAAAAAAGAATGGGATATTATAATTTGGGCGAAAAAAAACTGGCGACTGTTGTCGGTGACATACTGTAATACGAGTACTTAACTGAGAGACTAACTTGGCTATGTAGGTTAGAACCATGAGCAACCATGTGCAAGTAGAGATGGTTGCAGTAACTAAGCTAGGGCACCCCGAGTTAATGACTTAGGTTAGAACTGAGACCAAACGCGCTACATACCCCAGACCCATTTGTAGTCGCTGACAGGCATTCGCCCAGTTAGTATTTGAGTAAGCCATATTCAGTATTTTTGGTATCTTTAATTTGAATTTACATTAAACTCGTTTAAATACCAAAAAGAATGAATAAGTATAACATGCGTGTAACCATCACAAACATACCTTACAACTAGGCGGGTGCAGATATTTCCCGGTGACATACTGCAGCAGGGAGTGCTTCGCTTCGGGAGCCAGAGAGGGCTGTGTCATGGCCGCCAGGGTCACCAGCCCGCAGACTGACACTGATACCACCAGCATGCCACCTGGGTTACGTCATGGAGCTATGATATTACTACGTTAGAATGTTAGATGTTCCTTATTGGAGAAGTTCTTCAGAAAGGACAGGTTTGTTATACTCTATAGCGGCGTGCGAGTATGAATAGAGGTGTGACCGTAGACGAAGCAAGACGAGAATGTAAGGATGTAGATGGCGTTCTAATTTCTGCCTACCCCATGAGGAACAGGCGTGAGCTTTTGTATGTATGTAGATATTGCCTCCTAGGCAAATAAACCAGAAGATCGACCCCAAGAATCACCATGAATCCTTAACCAATAACACCGGTTGTCCAGTTATAACTAATAATTATGCCATCTTAAATGTATAGGTTAGACCCCAAGCCTGGCGCGAAGAGAAATTAATACTAGCTTAGATCAGTTGATCCACTCAGTCATACCACTTTCCCTTTTCCAGTTTCTATGGAGCCTTTGACACAGCTGTCATACAGATAGACAAACTTCCTTATTTTTAAAAGGTTCAGTTTTTAAATTGCGTAATTAAAGAGTGTACTGAAAAAGGAAAGGAAAATATGCTGTTCCATATAACTGGTAGTTCGCTGTTTTTCCCCGAGGAGTTTATTATATAAACACACTAAAGAAGCATAACAGATCCATACCCCAAGTCCAAGCGTCCTGATGCTTGCTGCTTTTGACCACAGCGCTCCAGAGGTCTGCCTTCAGGGTCTGCAGCGCCTCCTTGCCGGTGGGTAGACTCTGGCGGGCCGCGGACCAGGCCCCGAAGTCCTTGGGATCCAGCACGTGCCGCGCTGTGCTGTCCTCCAACCAGTACACGTCCTCCAAAGAGGATACATCGAGGCTGAGAAGTCTGGGGACAAACGAAATGAAGTGTGATTTGACGCGCAATTAATTTGTGAAGTGTATTATCTAAGACCGATGTCCCGATAATGCATTGTTGTAAGTGCGTCACCGTATCAGAAAATATATCTTTCACAACTAAGGGCGCTTTCATAAACATGCAGGTTATCTGATTCCGATTTGTCGGTAACGGCAAACCGGTTCCTTTTTTGCTGTTTTATGCACCTTTCTTTATATGCTATCGGATATTCGGATATAATAGAAGACTATTTTATTTGTACTGATCGGTTCCAACTTGTCAGTACTGGGACCTGAATCTGTATACAAACACCCTAAGGCCTCATTTACGGAGACGCGGGGCGTCGCGCGTTGCGTTGAGCGGCGCGGCCCGCACTGAATTCAAATATATGGCGTTGTATGAGTGCGTTTACGGAGAAGCGATTTTAGACGCGTTTGTTTGAATTAGGGCGTTTTTTGCGGCCGAGCCCGCGGATGGCACCGACGCGTCCCACGCGGCGTTTATCGCGGCGGCGCACGCAGCGGCAATTCTCGATGAAGCTATCGTGCGCTCCCATCTCTCGCCAACATAAAACTATAACTCCATTTGTTTAGGTAGTTAACTAAAGGTAAACAATCTTAGCATGTCTTTTATCTAAAAAAATGACTAAAAATTGTATCTAAAAATGTTTACAATTAGGTATTTACTTAAATAGATGTTAGGTAATTAACTTCATTTAAATAATCTTTGTATGTCTTTTATACGATTTATTTTACATAAAAAGACATATCAAGATTGTTTACCTTTAGTTAACTACCTAAACAAATGGAGTATAGTCGATTTGATCGAGGCGAGCGTGCGCCGCCGCGATGCCCGCCGCGTGCTTCGCTACACGCTAGAGGATTGCAGGGCACCGCCACGCTTCCCGTCTCGCTTCTCTATGAACATGGTCGTATATTGCTATAAGTTTGTGTTTACGCGTGCGATGATGCGTGCCGCTTCACGCGCCGCCCCTCCGTAAACAGAAAAAACGTCCGACGCGCCGCGAGACGCCACGCCACACGCGACGCGAGACGCCCCGCGTCTCCGTAAATGAGGCCTAGACCTATGATGAGAGAAGGAGGTTTTATAAGTGCGTCGTTGTTTCAAAAATATATCTTTTACACAGAAGTAAGGCCCACTTGCACCAAAAATCAGTAAAAACATTTACCGCCTTATTTTAATTAAATCCTCTTGCTCTGCCTCGTTGGCCGAGTGGTCGTAAGCGCGACTGCTGAGCATGAGGTCTTGGGTTCGATTCCCGGGTCGGGCAGTGTTATTGGGTTTTTTCATTAGGATTTTCTCAGTAACAGCCACGGACTCTAGACTGGTGCCCGGTTGATGGCTATAGGCTCACCCCCTATTACATGGGACTTAAAACATAACTGGTGAAATGTGGGTATACTATTAGATACACCTCTGCCTAACCCTTCGGGGATTACAGGCGTGATGTTATGTTTAATTAAATCGTCGTCAACCGTGTCTCATCAACAAACGATTGGTAGACAAACAGAACGATGTGTTGTGTACGTGTTCACCTTTCGTTGGACATGTCGCTGGCAAATACCAAATAATAAAAAATAAAAAACACAAATAATTAAAAAAAAAAAAAAAAAAATAAAGAAAAAACTGCAATAAAGATTATTATCTGTCGAGTCAAATCATAACAATGACTTGTAATTTATTTTATCTAGAGTATCTACTACTAAATTGCATTATCTAAGTTT
Source organism: Eurois occulta (assembly GCA_950022335.1). Lineage (NCBI taxonomy): Eukaryota > Metazoa > Arthropoda > Insecta > Lepidoptera > Noctuidae > Eurois > Eurois occulta. The sequence goes on along the minus strand of OX465487.1, from coordinate 1,027,059 downwards.
CAGCCCCTTGTCCAGATAACTTGCTTACAGACATGTGTTTAGGGGAGACACATGAAGCATTTCATGAGTTTTGATTAAGTATTAAACGCGAAATTTACTCGGTAACGGTAATTCGAGGCACCTTAGCACTAAACCCGAGATTTATAATAGATACTTCACTGTCAAACTGCAGGTGCAACACAGAGAAGAGTAGAGAACATGTCAAGCCAAAGAACTTATAACTACTCGACCTTAATGTGTCACAAGTCTTGAGTCACAACAAAACAGCTAACTTTGGACCGATCTGCCGTTGACGTTAGAAATATTCACCGCAAACCGAGCACAAAGCCGAACTATCAATTCCTAAACCCATATTATCTCCATCTAAACTTTCGGAAAACTGCAATCAATTTGCGAAAGACCGCTTTCGTTCAAACGGCACATTACCCCTTTGCCGGAGGCCCATGAGGCGGATGTAGGGTGCGTCTGATCATGTTAGATGGGCACTGGACCTCGGGGGTTAGGGACCCGATGTGAGTGATAAACTACCCGACAACGGCCAGATAAAGGGTAACGGATTCGATTATGTATGTTGTTAAAAGAATTGTTTATGTTTTAATTTGATAGCAATGTTTTATTAGATCGCTTGAGGATATTAGGTATTTTGTTTGTATTTGTTTCGGGTAATACGATTTGGCAGAAATAATACTTTGAAATGAGACCTTTATGATGACAAGGGACTTTGTATTTTATTGTAAGACAGACATAACACTGTGCCTCATCTGTGCTAGACTAAAATTTAATCAATCAGCCTAAACCTATGATACCTAACCTAACCTACTTAATAATCATCCCATAATGTTCCCACTGGGACACAACCTCTTCTCTGTAGACGGAGCTTTTGTGTTTGCGTGACCAAATAACATCAACAAATCATAACAAGAATTCGTCAACAGACATGATTGAACAGGCTTTCAGAAAACGGAGAGTTCCTACAATGTCAACACCTGCGCTGAACATAGATCCACAACCTACTCAGCTTACGCCAATCTTCTTAATCATGCCAACAATACCTCTCGTGCAAATCCGTCAAGTGTCGCAACATAAACAGGCTGCCGTGCGACAGGTGATCACATTAGCGGCTTGTCGTACCGTGAGTGGGGAGCTTTAATTCAATCAGGTCCACGTCAGTCCACAGTCGGCTCCAATTGGGGACGCGGGACGTTCCCGATCACATGTTACTTCGTTAACTCATTTCAACGAACCCACGGTTCTATAAAAAGATTTCGCCTTTTGATGAAGAATTTTCCGTGTGCCAATTTTGGATACATTTTGTTTTGCAGGGACGTGAAGCTGTTAAAGGGACGGGCTTTCGAAGTTGCGAGAGTCGTTAAAAGATGAGTTTAACGAGAAGGAAATAAAAGGATTTCCGTGCAATAAGAAAATTACAGATATTTTCTCGAGAAAGATTATCGTATTGACAAAGTTCAATGTGAGGTCATTTTTTAAATCACTTTTTAGGAAAAAGAAAAGAAAGAAAGAAAAGAAAAAGAAAGAGGAATTAGGAAGGATCGTGAGGAAAGATCGGAGTCTGAATGGGATGGTTATAATGGTTATGATGGTAGGAGAAGACCAAAAAAGCGATGGAAGGGCTGTGTTAAAGATGGTAGTTTGAAAATGGTGACTACTGAGATGTCGACTAAAGAGAAGTAGAAAACATGGTGCACCGACCCTCAATAAATTGAGATAACGGCAAGAGAACGATGGTGAAAGAAAAATATATGTCGGATATTTATTCATTTTTGATTAAAAGTTGTTAGTTTGAATTGAAACAGTAGTTGGTGAAGCACGTCGTTAGATCACGTGGGCAGAGTCATAGTGAGCTGGACGCCATTTCGGACGGACAGTCTTGGACGAACCGTCGAAGTGAAAGCACCACTCTGAAACTGCCTCTTCATCTACTTCCGCCTTAACGTATTTTGTACACATGTGATTTAATCAACGCAATACTATATTGATTAAGTAAGTGTGGTTTTCTTGTTCGAGCACCTACGCCATGTCAGAACCTGAAGCGGGCAACCTCCCTGATGCTGGTTCTGTCGCGGAACCTAAGCGCGTTCTGTCATATATGAAGACTGTACAATGTATAAAAGAAAGCCCTTTATTAAAGAATATAACGTTCATTAGTATACAGTACAGTGTGCCGTGTATTACAATATTCATTATGATTGTGCATGATTGGAGGTTGCCAAGCAACGTAGAACCTAACAATGTTATTTTTTTTCAGGCAGAAGCTTTCAGGGTTTCTAGGTTTTGCTATGACGTCAAACACTTTGTGAGTCAGGAGTCAAGAACTTACAAATCAATGGCGTCCTGACCTGTAATGAAATTTTCATGACTCTTCTAAGTTACTAAACCTACAAATATTAACTCGTTGGGCTAGTCGCAAGCACTACTGCTTAGCAAAAGGACCTGCGTTTGATTCCCCAGGTAGGACAATGCTTTTTGGTTTTTCTATCAGGAATTTCTCAGTAGCAGCCACGGAGTCTGTTGTAGCAATAGGCTCACTCCTATTACTTGGAACTTAAACATAACTAGCAAAATGTGGATGCACTTTTAGGTACACCTCTGCTTTAGCCTTCTGGGATTACAGACGTGATGATATGTACTAACTAGATAGGTGTCCAGGTGTACCAAGTATGTATAACCAACATCCTGGACAAGATAGTTGGGACAGGTTGGATGCAGAACCCTAAATAAGACTGAATTAAATTATTATGTTATAGTCAATTAACGTTAACGACGCTTTAAAGTCCTGAAACAAACGTGGGCGGGGTAGTGTGCTTCTAGTAACTACAAATTAAAATAAGCCGTCACAAGTCACACGATAGAACGTTAACCGTACCACTATCAGACATGCAATCACCTGGCTTACAGGAAACCGCGCCTGTATAACATAGTACGGTTAACCACACGTTCAAGTAACATGTGAACTACGAGACCCGTAATTACCGCAAAGAAGCGAGTTGCTGTCAAAGTGAAATTGTTATCGTGTACGTGCGGTTGAGCATACGTACAGTCACGAGCAGTAACATGTATTTACTTAGCAACTCTTACAAGTGATTTTCTCCTACTGCATCGGCTGCAATGTTATGTCATTTAACATAGTAGTTTGAACTCATACTAGTGTCAAATAAGTTTTATTTCAAACTTCAAATCGTAATTACACGAGAAAATCGCATTTGAATTGTGCTAAGTGCGGATTTGTATTTGTGACTGTACAGTTGGCGTGCTATCGGTCTTCCACGCTGTTGGCCAGATTAGCGGGCTGGACATGAATAAAGAGCTGGAGGGACATTACTCATGCTGGCGTGCCTTCCGGACACGCTGGGTTCGAGGGGAGGGTGGTGTGGGGTTGACTGCATACATGCGCCAAAGGCCGTAGGCTAAGAATTTAGGCAAAAGTATGCGAAATTTTAGACAGAATTTATTTTTGTTTATTAAGCAGCATTCAGGTACCGGTTAGACTAGAAGCCGACCCCAACATAGTTGGGAAAAGGCTAGACGGGGGATGATTTTCTAAAACTTAATTATATACGGTCCAACTAAATTAGCTGTCGAAACCCCGGAGACGTGATGATATTGATATTCTAAACAAAATCAACAACAAATTGCTTTGAAGAATCTTCTTTGGGGTACCTGTACACGAACACTTATTTAACTTCATTTATTAAACTGAAAGCCTTTTCAAGTTCCCGAAATCCACGGATTAATCATAATTACAAAGAAATAAATCACATCGTTAAAATAAACCAGGAACCAACAAAGGAAAGTTACAATATAAAATGAATACCATCAAACCATCATCATTCTTTGTTACTCAATCAAACCTCAGTGAGTTTGCAATTTTCCGCGCGAGAGGATCCGTCATAAATCATAAGCCACGTTTCCTCCCCTCCGACCTTGCGTGAAATGCAACCTGTCCTTAGATTGCATTTATACCGTACCGTAGTACCGAGTGAAGCGGGATTCTGATACAAACTTGTTGAAAAATTCACACTTGGAGAAACTGTCTGTGTTATGATGACTAGCAGGCCTAGAAGAGAAGATGGCAGGATGAACCTCATAATGAGTGTAGCAATACCCTTAACGAAGCCGCAACGCACTTGTTCTCGCCGTCATTGCCATTTAATCGTCAGTTATGGAGATATTGGGAGGCCAAGTTTCAAGTTATTCAGAAGTTTTTAATGTTATAACTTTACGTCAAGTACCGCCTAACCCCTGTACTATTTAATGGGGCCATCAGTACTTTGTTTTGAGTGCGTTACATCGAGTCCTACCGGAAACCGTGAATTTTCACACGAAAACGAAGTAGTTTATTTTCGTCGTTTCTTATTGCGTAGAGTTAGTTTGATTTACAGAATGCTTGGTTGAAGGCTTTGTAAAGAGTCCGCGTGCATCGCGCACATTATTATGGTAATAGTCATTAGGCCTACTAACGTTATGCGAATCAAATTTATGCCAAAACAAATTGTGCCAAAATCGTTATGCCGAAGTATATTAGGACAAAAAACATTATGCGAAAAGAAGGGATCCCAAAATGATACCCATTGTCCCATGGTTTAAGCATGTGTCAATTTTCTCCCAAATCCATTCTACTTTTTTTTTAAGTTGCGAAAAGTTAATAGAAAGACAGCAAGACGCTCTGTCTTGCTGTGCGCATTGCAGTGTTGCATTTACAATATATTTAGTAGCATTGATATGGAAGTATGAACAGACGACTGGCGTCAGGTGGAACGTGGAAGTGGTAAGAGAAAAGTGGGCCTGATATTCCCTGCAGTGGATCAGCATACCTAAACAAAACTTAGGTAATCTAAAAGACTGCAATAAACACTGCTGGTTAGAATTTATTTCCTTATTTTTTCGATTCTTTATTTCCTTATTCGGTGCATTTATTCGCCGATACCATACCATAACCCATGGGTTTTATGTTTGTTCATAAATATCAGTATAGATTTTACGAAGGTTCCCACCGATTTGACAAGAGTTAAGTAGTCATAAAATGGCGAAGGCCAGATATGACATAAGTTTATTGTTTATGAAGGTTGAGGCATGGGGTAATCCGTGTTGAGGGTCCTTCAAACCTCTTCCAAAATGTTGGTGTTTCTCCATTCACATTAGCCTATTGGAGAAAGTTCCCGACTACATTATAAGATCGGCTAATAAATTCAACTGCTTATTGGGACTACTACGGTCTTGTTTCCATCATGAACTTCATAACCTTCGGAAAACCATATGACAAGGACTGTGGTTTTCTGCAGAACACATAAGCGACTTTGGGAAAATTTTGATGATAAGGCAAGTAAGGGGGTCTAGTAAAGAAGTATGAAAGACCTTACCAAATAAAACATGAATGATGACATTTAATCATCTTGTAGAAAGCCCACCAATATACCCCTCCATACATAGCAAAAAAATCACGTAAAACAAACGGCTTCCAATATAACGCAACTTGAGCAGTTATAAGGGCATAAGTCCCCTGGCACGAGTTACGAGGCTCGTTTACGAGCGAATGTTAAGGGATGCTCATGTCGTTTAGATTGTACCCCGTCGGTGTCATTATTTATTTATACGTTTCAGAAATGCGGTGACAGATTTTAGGAGCATCCCCGTGCAAAATCGATGGGAGTGATTTCAATAACTGCCATGATTTTCTTATTATGACTTAACATAACATCATACTTGTGTTTGCTTGGCAGAGGTGTTCATATATTACACCCAAAGGAGTCGCAGATTCACGTTTCATACAAAGTTCAGCCCAAAATCAAAGTCGGCCAACGAAAAAAAGGTGTCACCACTGTTGGGAAGTCAGTCCGAGTATTTCTTACTACGGCACTAAGTCTATATAACCATTCCTTAAGCTGATTTTTTTGGTTGAAAAATCTGATTTCCATTCGTATATATTATTTGAAAAACACTTTGCATCTGCTGGCAAAAAAAAGTGACATCATGAGCTTGTTGGGATGATGACCTTTGTTTTATTTAGCGATAAAAATGCCTAACGCATACCGCACCGTCCTCCGGGGAGACGGTTTGGTTATGTAGGACTTGCGCCCACTAAAAAACACCGCTGTGAGCTTACTGTCATCTTGGTGGATGGGCCGCGAGAACTGCTACGCATGACGTTTGCGACCCATCCAGCGCAGCCCGCCTTCGGACACCAAATTCCTTTGGCGACGGTACGGGCTCACCTGAGACATCGCCACCACTCGTGAGGGCCGTGCAATGCGACGAACATAGACTCTCCGATCTATCGCCCGCTGGCACCTCCTAGAGCGGCATCAGGTCGCTATGGTGCCTCCTCCGTCGCCCTGTCCTCCTGTGACGAATCGCATCAGCGAGGGAGTCTTCCTACTTGACTCGCTCCTCCACCTCCTTCTGCAAGATGACGTCCTCGCAAAAGGATGCTACCGCCTCCGGTCAGTGGGTAGCCTTACTATCGTGTTATCTAAAGATGCCCTTCAGTCTTTAATATCCAATCCAGTCAAACCAAATTCTTAATAAACGAAAAAGAAAATACCGTAACGCGTAGAAAACCTTTCTATTCAGTATTAAACTACTAGATCTGTTAGTAAACCCTCATCACTTTAGTATTGACTCGTTGATCTAGTGGTCGCCAGCACTATTACTGAGCATGAAGTCATGCCGGTCATCAGGCTTCGATGTATAAGTCGGGCAAAGTTATTGGGGTTACCCATCAGGAATTGCTCAGCAGCAGTCCGGAGTCAAAAATAAGTAAGCTGAAGTGGCAATGGGCCGGTCATATTAGCCGTAGGACCGATAACCGTTGGGGTAGACGTGTTCTTGAGTGGAGACCGCGAATGGGCAAACGTAAGGTGGGACGCCCTCAGGCTCGGTGGAGTGACGATCTTCGCGGGGTGGCTGGTAGCAACTGGATGAGAGTTGCTGAGAATCGAGTTGAATGGCGTGCGATGGAGGAGGCCTATGTCCAGCAGTGGACTGCTATAGGCTGATGATGATGATGAGTCCGGAGTCAAAATTTTTTGCCTGGTTGATGGCAATAGGCTCGTCCTTTGCTATATGGCACCAGTGCCGAACCCTTAAGGGATTAAAAGCCTGACGTTATACGGGGTGTAAGGGACACCGGCGCGAAAACGGTTACCACATATTTAGTACATCATTCTGAGCGCCCCACATATAAATTGTTCACCGTCCTACAAAAGTGCAATACCTACACGATCATAACATAATGTATGGAACAGCTGTTTTTGTATTGAAATAACTGATGAAAAATTTCTATGCGGGGGGGGGGGGGGTGCGGAATGATGTACTGAATACGTGGTAATAGAGTCTCCATTAATTATGAGTATAGAAACTGGCAACTATTTAAACCAAACTGAATCCAATACAAATTGTAGAAAACTATTTATATCCAATTTATCATTCATCTTCTCTTAAAACAATTAATAATAATTAATTACCAGAGGGCGGGCCTATTTTTTGGCCAAAGAATCAGCATTGCCATCCAACGTGGTAATGCTGCCAGCCTTCTGGGCACTTTTCCTGTTGACAGCGATGCGGACGAATTTTTGGACGCCCTGTAACCCTTTTCTACATCATTTATTACTATTATAGTTTTGTAGCTTGTAAATAATTTAATTATCTTTGGAATAAAAACCATTATAATTCAAGTAAAAAGCATCACTCCAGTTTACAGAATCTAGCCAGAAACTGTAAATACAACCAGTCTAGCTAACCCGGATAGCAAAGCAGTCAGATACACGAAATATTAAATCACGTGGCTGTGACGGTGTTGGAGCTGACCCCAACTCCCGGAGTTGAACAGTTGAGGCATTGTTAGCCGATGTTGGGGGCACGTGTTATTGTTTTAGAAACGATACGGGCTATAAATGCTGGTTGTTTTTCCTGGTAGCGTTTCCGAAATATTTCTTTTTATCGGGATTTATTTGGTCATTAATAGGTACCTAACCAAGACAAAATCAGTGTAAATATATGGGTATATATGGCTTACAGATGAATCAAGGTTCAGTAAAACATGATTGCGGAAGCGATTCCGGACACGGACAGTCGGACACCTCCACACAAATACTTATTGAAGTATCTGTCAGTGTCCGCTGTCCGCAGCCGGTCAGCAATTTGTCCATACTAGTTAGGCCAGTGCCTATTAAAAATCTAAAACCTGTACCTTGAAGCACAGTGTTCTTTTATTACTGCAGTTTTCGAACACGTTTTTGTATTTATAAAAAGAAGTCATCACCGCCTTGCCTTATTTACTAACCATAATACCAGCTCCCAATGCTGTAGAAAAAAGGAAATGAGAAAATCAAGAGAGCTGAAGTCGACTGATATAACTGAATTTCTAGAAAATCTTTTCATTGAAGGAAACGGCTTGTTATAGAAATAAATATTTATTCCTAGAAATGAAAATTTATTTCTAAAAATAAAGATTTATGATATATCAAGAATCGAGCTACAAGGATTGCCTATTACCCGGGATTGCCCCAGATATAGCTGACAGTCCTTCGAAGAATGATTGCTCTTTAATGTCATATCATATTGATTACATTTCTTGGACACGCAGGGATATGCAAACTGTGAAAGCTGCTACTTTCTACACCTATTCTTACGATATTACTAGTATGAGTCTCCAGAATTATCGATCTAATCATAACTATCAATCCATAAAAAGTCTTCATTCTAAGGGCGAATTTAACCATTGAAACTGAACAGGATCCACACGTCCGTATTTCGTAACAATGATGACAGTGGCAACTCTTGAACTCTGTTTTATTCGCACGCGGTAAAATTCTCACTAATTTAACACAACACAGACCGTTTTACGGTTTACATTATCCTCAAATACATATACATTGATACCGATTCCACATGGTAACATGGTAAAAGATCAATAAAGTTACATTTACATAAAGTAATTAACTGCACAACCCATCACAATTGCCCTTAATTTCCAATTCAAAGTTATCTCCCAATCACCAATACTTCAATATATCTTGAAACCTTTGAAATTGGACCGATACAATACAATCCGTATTAGCATTCCTTGGAGAGCCATAAACAAGGGTTCTAAACAAGCAGGATCCGAAACAAACACGACAATACGTAACAAGTTGAATGTTTGAATCTTGGTACGCAGTTCGTATGTGAAATTACTCGAATTTCTACAGTAGAAAATAGTTTATTGACTAGGTAATATAGCAGTAAGCAGATCATCATCATAGCCTAGCCTTTTCCCAACTATGTAGGGGTCGAATTCCAGTCTAACCGGGTGCAGCTGTCTAAGCAGGTGTAACTATACAGGTTTTACCAAATCTGACAATCAGTAGTAAAAGGGGTTTCGTATTACCCAGCTATTGAGTTTTGGAGGTTAGATATTCAATCGCACCATGTTTAGTTGAGAAAAGACTCGGCTGATGATGATGTATACAGGTTAACAAAAGTTGATATAACATGAGTAGCTAAACATATCTTACAGCTAGGTTACAAAATATTATAACCCAGTGAAGCCCAAACTAGAACAGTTAGTCTGTATGTACCTACAATAATCGTGATCTCGAAACCTTTGATATTTGTTCAGTGATTTGGGACCAAATTACTGGTATCAGCAGCGTATTTTCCCGTGCAAATTGAGTCAATTTGGAAATATGTATTTTTTATACCTTCCGTGTGTGCCTTGCGTACAAATGTCAGGTGCTTTGGCACCACAGCGAAGTATGAGATAATTATGCGAAAATTTTTAACATCAACTATTTATAAAACTAAGAATTTCAAGTCTTACCTAGGAAAAATCACTGCTTTAATTCACGTAGTAGCATATTGAAGCACATTAATGGCTAGACTTTGTTGAGTAACAGCAATTTTCTACTTTCCAGAACCTCAGTGCCTCGGTAGGTATACTAATTTTGTGAAAAACTTTTTGAAAAGCGCCAAGATTAACTTTGTAAGAACTTGGAAAACTGCAAAGAGGCAAATTCATCTCCGGGACCATAACCACGAAGTAAATATTCAAGCCGGTACGCAAACGAGTTCCATTCATAAACGTAGGAATTACTGTAGCATGTAGAAACTGAAAAATATTATACTGAAGAATATTGTGAACGCTTGTTAGTGTGTATAGAAGAGACTATAAGTGGGTTTGTAAAGGTACGTGGCTGTTGACCTACTTGTAGCGAACAATGCACCGCAGAGACAGGTGGGAATTTATTGATAGCAGCCATCGCGTTCAATTTGCTCGCGTGCAGCGCTGAAGCCTAACATCCAAATCATCCAATCTACAAAGGAATTTCTGTTCGTTCGTGCACAATCCAGCGCTTTAACCCACAAACACAAAAGAGCTAAGTCCGCTCAGAGAATTTAAGAATTTCCCTCCAATATTAAGTGACTGGGTCCCGAAGATAAAAATTTCAATACCCTTTTGTAGTCGGAAAGAGGACGGCGCGAGCAATGAATATGAAAACGCGTTGGATCGTTAAAGAGCATCGGGTCCAGATTGCGTTTGTACTGTACATTTTAAATGTAATAATCCGAAGCGCCAATCAGATGTTTGGATGATTGCCCTTTTTTAATTTTCATGAAAAGGTCCTTTTCCCTGGTCCTAAATGGCATCATTCTGGGTACAAATAAAGTAGTCATGATCCGTGGCTCAGTGACGCGCATTTTATAGGCGGTACTGTATTCAAGGAGGGTCCCAAACTCAATTTCGCAAAGGTCAAACAAAACACGACTGGAATTCAGACTTATTCTTCTACGATTCCTTTGTTCAAAGTTTGCAGTGGAAGTTTATGCGGATTGCCGCATTTCTCCTGAGGGTAAGTACTATGTACGCATACAGATGCACCACACATGTAGACTTGTTGAAAACATGGAACAGAGTTTCCGCAAAACGCAGGCTAAGGAGCTGAATACCGAATGTATTCAAATTTTTGCAAAATTTCCTTAGTTCGCAGTAAAATATAGTGGAAAGCTGCAGTTAAGCCGGCTCGGATTTGGTTCCGGGTTGTGAGTAAGTGTCCCTTATTATCATTTTGTTTTTCCGGATTCTTTGCTTGGTTGTTCTGGTTTTCGATTTCCATCTACGACGATTGTCGTGTTGTGCTATCTTAGTGGCTTACGTTATGGCAATCGAGAGAAAAAGCTATTTGTAGACAAACAAACTATTTCCAGCAGAAACTCTGTCTTTTCTTTGTTCAATTTTCCTGCTTCAATATCAAGCGTCTAAAACCATTCCAACTCTTTTTAGGTGCACCTCAATCCAATTCAGCATCAAAGCTAAAAATATATTTTCGAAACTTCAATCTACAATTTTCAAAGTGGCTCTGTCCCAGTGGAAGCTTGACTGAATGAGTCGACGAAGGTATTGTCACCACCGCCGACAGCTCCAAACAAAGGCCAGCGCTTGTATCAAAATTGACACAGTTTCAACAAAAGGTGGGCTGACGGCCCGTCGGCTCTCAATTCAGATATACAAGCTCATAGTTTGAATATTCACTTTGCAGATAATTTTGGGGGTTATTAAATTTTCTGCCTGACCTGGATACGATAAATCCGGTGCATAGGGAAAACTTTTAAACAAAGCTTTATGTATATTCAGAAGTTTCAAAAAAATGTTTTTTACATAACATCACGCCTGTAATCCCCGAAAGGTGAGGCAGAGGTGTACCTAATAGTACACCCACATTTCGCCAGTTATGTTTAAAGTCCCATGTAAAAAGGGCGAGCCTACTGCATTTTCATTTATTTATTTAAATGTTTTTAAGCAGCTGATCATCTTGGAGGCATAAACTTGAAACTCACTTAAGCCGTTAGCGCTTCTAAAATAATGTATTGCAAGAGGATAGCTCTTGCTTGCGATTGGCCCGCATGGCGACCAGAAACAAGCCCCTGAGAACGTGCTACCGAAATAAAAAAGTCTGTGTCTTAACTCAGGTACCATACTCCTACCAGCGTGTCAATTCAATCGAAATCCCTTCAGCCGTGAAGGCGTGACAAACAAAGTCATTTTCACATTTGTCATACTATTTAGGATTACCAAAATGAGTCACCCAAAAGTTCCGCGGACCGCCCGCAATTATTTATTCGAACTCGCCCCTTTTTCCTTAAGATACTCGTATTAAGAGGAAATGCCAAGGTCACGAGTATCCACTGTTAGGATTGTTGGCACAAGTCCGACACGTGCTTTCTCACAGATTTATTGCCAGAACGATTACTTCAAATGGTCCAAATAGTTTCTAGTAATGCAGTTTTTCTAAATAAACTTTTTTGCTAGAGTAATTTCTAGAAGCATTATGTAGGCCATGCTAGTTAATCTTGACTATCCTCAGCTAGTGTCACTATTATCCCACCGTATCTAGTTTCCTGTTCCAACCACCTCTAATAACTACAACCTGATCTCCGCTTGCCCTCATTTTCAACTTTCCCTTACACGTGTAACAAATTTTAAATTAACGACCAATAATTTACATTTACTGCTCTTATAATTATTATAATGAATAATTGAGCCAATTTTAGTTATTCCTTTCTTGCTGAAAATGCAGAATCTGCGATTCTACGCTAATTTAAATTCGCAGATATCAAGCCGAATTCGCTATTTCTATTACTCGGTTTATACCGGTTCAAATAGCTGCGAATATTTATGATATTCTAGGATTACGCCGCACCCCGTTGAAAACCAATTTCCTAAATGTTCTACAGAAGGTGCGACTAGTCGAAAAGTTAATTTCCTTTGGAATAGAACTTTCCTAATAGAATTCTTGAAACTACGAAGTTTAATGACTTTAGCTGTTAGACAGTGATTTAATTACGTACTTTTCTTCCGTTATTACATTTCCCACTATCTGAGAAATTCTTATTACCTTTTTCTTACAGCAATGTTTGTAAGGACTACAATTTGCAGAAACAGTTAAGTACGTACTTGGTATACGCGTGCTGCAGCCTATGTGTGGCGAGCCACTGGCGCAGCACCAGCCTCTGCTGCAGCACCTGCGCGGCGCGACGCAGCCTCTTCTCCTCCGCTGCCGGCAGCTCCGGCAGCCGGTCCAGCTGGTCTGGGGACCCGCATCCGGACAGCGTGGAGATTCCTGGGAAAACGGAATGTTTCAAGGGTTACTTACGATGGCCTGGAGGCGTCTGTGGCCCAGCAGTGGGAACTTAATTATGATGGTCTTTTATTTAGAGCTGAATAAAAAAACAAACAATGAAGTCAAAATTACAGTAATATAATAACAATATGAACAACTTTTCCTTTCAGTTTAATAAACGTAATAAAAAAGAAGAAATATTAATAAAATTCCAACATGTAAATCAGTTTAAATCTGCGCGGAGCCTTTGAATAATTCATTTAGACATTTTCAGAAACAATAACCGTGTAAACGCCTAATGGCACCCACCGTGGGACTATTAACAACTCCGCTGTATCATGGAAACTCTCACTTTACAAAGTGATAATTGCACTGATAACAACCATTTGTCATTAATTACGCGAAAAAAGTTCAATTACAACAATTCCGATAACAACATTCAGAAAAACAGAATACGTATCTTTAATGACGCCCATCGTGGGACACCCAACAATACCTCTCTTTCATAGTTATTTACATTAAACGAGCGATTACTACAGCTAATAACATTTTAATGCAAAATCCATGTTCAACAACCATTAATAATATTAAATTACAGTGAGAAAAGCTTTGTTGTCAGTACGTTGCCTGGAAACGGCGCGGCCTTGACCTTGGGACTAATGGTAGCCTGTGTTACGACAAGAAAGTTGGTACTAGTTATTATGTCCAAAAGTATGTTTGTGCTGTTATTTTGTGACATAATACACGCTAACAACATAGAATATGTGCGACATATTACATAGTCTTACGTAATTGTAAGAATTATCTAATTGCCTGCGTAAATAATTGAAAATTGCCAATTAGGCAATAATCGCTTGGACGTTCACGGTATTATCCATAATTAAATAGGAAACCGCAGTGTGATGGATAGGCAAATGTCACTTAAACATGAATTCATAATTTGTATTCTAACAAGTGACTCCCTAGAGTGTCATAGCGGGATAATGTTTCAGACATATTTTGGCGCAGGATTTGTTTCAGATATTAAACAAATAGTTGTAAAACGCAACACTCATAAGTCTGTTTTTCAGTTCAAAAGAAAGGAAAAGATTTCATGACGATATCCTGAATTTTTTTTATAGCCACAATGTGATATTATAGTAATTTTGGGACTTGTACAAAAGAATATAATTTGTAATTGAATGCCATCTTTTCGTATAATGTTTAGACAGTTATAACGCAGAATATTGAGACAGTTTCGACCATGACCTTCAAAGCTGTGAGTCACGCTACATCCATAGCAAGAAGACAAACACGACATGGTAACCGTATATTGTATAGCTTCTGAAAAACATTTCTACATTTCAAGGATTAGGCCAATGGAAGAACTTTTAGAACTAGAATTAAGTGATAAATAATTCAGGCTAACTAAAAGCATTCAGGTTTTAATTTAGTGATTAATATTTCAGGCTAAAAAACCTGAATGTTTTCAGGCTGAATTATTTATCACTAAATTCTGGTTTCTGTTTTTTATCCGTTCTTAAACAAAAAAGAATCTATTACAAACAGCGTACAATATGCATAATATGTCCAATACAAATAAATCTACTACATTATTTATTGTACAAACTAAAGAGTTAGGCATTCACTGTGAACACCAAGCAGAAATCATTACGTCACGCCGCGCCGCGCCGTGGCAAACGCTATTCAACTTTGTGGTTTCCCCCAAAACGTAGGTAGTAAATAAGTGCGTTGGCATTTAGGGGTTCTATATTTTAAATTCAAATATTAAATCATTTATACATAACGAATGATACAATACATAAAGTGTACTTATTTTTTAGGAGGAATTCCAAGTTACTGTGGCGATTTTACTTTAACTTTAGGGGAAAATATTTTTGGGTGTTGGTAACCCTGACGCCATTGTTCATTGTCGTTGACATTTGCATACGAGAGAGCTTTAATTCTCTTTTAAGTCACATTTGATTGATAAGTTACATCGCTATGGAATCAGGATTTAGCAAAGCCTATAGAAGTGTAGCGGCACTACAAAAAGTACTTCAGCAACATAGAACAAAAAGTACTACAGCGCCATCTATGACGCAGAGGACAAACTAAACATCGAAATCCTGCATCGCGAAAGTAAAATTATTCGCGACTTAAGACTATATAGAAGAACCCGACAACAACTGTCGGGCAGTAGCCCACCAGACATAACACCCGTCTGGTCGGAGGATCCTCCCTTTTCTACGGGGGTTGAAGAGCTTTAGACCCTGTTCTTCATACCCCCAAAGAAGTAAAAGTAACGAATGTCATACAGAACATTCTGTGGGGTTAATCGCGTTTATCGCGGTTTGATATTGGGTTTTAAAACGCAAAAGACATAATGTAAAGTTCGTTTTTTTTTTTATTTAAATAAATTCAACGGTATGAAATTAAACAATTTTTCAAAGGAAAGGTCCAGAATCGTCCTGTGCTCAAAAAATATCGGACATAAACGATAATTAATTGTCTATTTTATTATATTAGTTGCAAATACTTTTGTAACACGGACTAGCTGCATGCCAAAATGAACATTATAAAGTATTTTACGCGACTAATAACATCAATCGCCGTCATCTTCGCCAAACGTCATGTCGTATCTAAAAAGATTAGGGATGGCCCAATTGATTGTAATTGATCAATTGAATTTTTATTGAATTGTTGCTTATTTTTTAATTTGAATGTCATTTTGTATTTATTTTGAATAAAGTGCAAATAAAAGCTTCAATAAAAACATTCAATCACCATTCCATATTTAATTATTCCCTAAAAGTATAATTTTAAAAACCTACTAAGGTCATACTCGATTTTAAATAGGTAGTTAGAATAATGCTGAAGTGAAAAAAACCTACATGTTTCATCATGATCATTTTTCAGGGTTTTCTAATGGTCGTTTAGAAAAGTGTATGGTTTACTTCTAACTAAACGAATATTTACTACAATTAATAATATAATAACACATCTTTTGGGCTTCGGCGCAGTCGGGTAAAAATATTTATCGTTACTGAATACATTATAATTTTTTTCTTCAAAAAAACAATATTGCAGACTAGATACAGATGTTATTATTATTAAAATTATTACAAGTATAGAAGAGAGTTATTTTAAGTAAGTAGGACATTGTCATACCTGTAATGGTATTAATATTATCGTGTGACAAAAGTTGATGTACACACAGTTTGGTTCAGTTTCCACAGTTTGTAACGTATGGCCATAGTAAATCTTAGAAAATATCGATAAATCGTATCGAGTTTGCCACCTTTATTTTTAACGTCACTAAATGGTCACTTGTCACTGTCAATCTTTCACCTGTGCTCTCACTGTTTACATTAGGGTGCTAATTAAACAAGCTTCTTTTTAATATCATTATTCGCCTCCAAAAATGTATGTTGCCTTCTAAATTACTAAGTCAGCCACAATTAACGAGCATCTAAATAATACTATCTTAGCCACTAGTTATCTTCTATGTAAACCACTCTAAAGACAACTCAGCATGATGGTTATTTTTTAGCATCTATATTTGTAACATACATTCTAACAGTAAACTTCTAAAATACTATTAAATGACATAAAAAAATATATTTATTTAGCTTCAAATTTTTAACTCAGTACGTTTAAAATGTAACTCATCCCATATTAATTGATCGTCAAAATTTTGCTAAAAATGTCATCAAATAGTATATTGACCACTAATATTACCCCAAAAGCTATTGAGGAGAGACAAAATCCCGATAATTGTAACGCCGAATGGTTGTTTGGTCGAAAGTTTTAAATCCCGAAAGTTCATTTGCCCGAAAGTTTAAAATCCCGAAGTTTAAAATCCCGAAGTACAAAATCCCGAAATTGCCACCGTTTCCGAGAAAAACGATTTTTTGTAAACCAGGTTGGGTCAAAACACTTAAAAGTTGCCAAAAAAGCGTAGTCGGAGCCTACTGAAGTACTAGGGCTCTATCTCTTTATCTCCTATTTCTGTCTGCAAGGTTTACAGGAACCTAACTAACCGAACCTCGGGGTGCCCCTGACGTCGACCGTCTAGGGTTAACGTTTCCGTCAGCAGGTCGACGGATCCCCGCTGCGCGGGGCTCCTATTTCTGTCTGCAAGGTTTACAGGAACCTAACTAACCGAACCTCGGGGTGCCCCTGACGTCGACCGTCTAGGGTTAGGGTTTCTGTCAGCATCAGTTAAATTTCAATTACGTCATATTAAATCAATTTGTGTTATGTCTTCATTCCAAAAAATATTAAAACATGTTAAGCAGAATGCCCACCGTCATAACTGTGTTGCAGTGCCATCTATGAGTAATCGCGGGAACTACGTCGCTGCTCTTTGGGATTTCATCCATCGGTATTTCGTCCATTCGGGATTTCGTCCATTCGGGATTTCGTCCTTTCGGGCATTTGAACATCGGTATTTTGTGTTTCGATATAACGACTATCGGCATTTAAAACTTTCGGTATTTTGAATTTCGGTGTTTTGGACGTCGGTATTTCAATCATAGGTATTATGAACTTTCGGGATTTTGATACGTACCCGATTGTTCGGTAGTATTACGTTCCAAGATGAAAAATACACTTTTTTGTATTCGTCAAAACACCTGAATTTAATTACAGCGAAAACAATTGCAATACGAACGCACGAAAGACAATAAACAATTACACGTGATCAACTCAACTCGTCGTTACATGAATGGCGCTCTCTGATTGGTGCAAATAGCCGGTCGCTGTCGTCTCGCGTACTCGCGCCAAATCATACAGTGGCTATTTTCACGATAAAAGAATATGATCTATCATTTTACATGCTAAGTTATAATAAATGATGCTTTCTGTAGAAGCTTGAATTATATTTTTTTGAGGATATTGCGTTGAAGCTGTAAAACGTAAAATGGTGACGAGATGTAAAATCCGTGGCCGAGTTAGTAAATTAGGTGGCAATGTATAAATAAGAAGGACAAGTCACAATAATTGATGATCTTTACTTGACGCTTTCTATAGAATATTTAGTTGGCATTGTAAAAAAGACGAATTAGTTTATTAGAGGCTATGTCACTTTCCCGTTGCTTAGTTATAAAATTAGAAGTTTAATCACGTGTCCAATCAATAATTTTGTGGCTAGACTTATAATTTCCCTTTACATTATGCGTCGCTTACCCTTTGTAATTTTATCTGTGTGTTTTGGTGACTTTTGGGACTATATTGAATATTACGCAAATATATTCCACAAATATTTTACCTCATTCCAAAACCAATGCTAAGAATACAGTTACCTATGTTAATTACATTCTATGCATTTAAACGTTGCAATTACATACACTTAGGCTTTAGAAAAAAACTGCATGGGTACCTAATTATCTAGGCAGGTACTAAAACTAGTTAAATGTATTGTAATATTATGTTTCAGTTTCTTAAAAATCACTCGGAGCTATGAAAAACAATACCTAATATCGTTGAACATGTTATGTTTCGAATATAACCTCAAAATCTGATACTTTTTTTGAAATATATCTGTTCTGCAGCTAGTCCGCTATAAAAATAAGATCTTATAGGAGTTTACTAATGATCGACTATACAACACATAATTTTCTGATGCTGTTGGTTCCAGGGCGAACAATGTATGGGAGCAGAGCAATGTCCTTTAGTCAACTAGCCTATTAATCTTTTAAACCCAGTTAAAACTTTCAAACTAAACGCTGATTAATAACCTTACAACAAAACAGCGTTAAACTCAGCTCAGCTGATGCTTACGCACAAAACATCGTCAACAATGAACCCGAACTTCCCCAGCAATAAATTAGATTTTCAAAGAACGCAACAACCCTGAAAACACCATTCAAAAACTTGATAAAAGGGCGGAGAAACTTTAAACTGCCAGCTTACATGTGGCACGCGAGGTTTTAATCTAAGTTGTAAAGCAGAGACTAGCCTGGATAGTGTCTGGAGATTAAACACGAAAAGCAGGTGGCACGCTATGCTGACGTTACTTTGCGATAAGAAAAATTGTTGCTGGTAATTCACTTCTTTTAATTAGTTACTTATGTAACAAGCAGTATCATGTTAGGAATGCTTGTCTTTGGTCGCTTACAATCAAGATAGTGCAATTGTGCATTTACACTAATCAAAAAAGGGATTTATGCTTTCAGTCGGGACTGAAAATCCTTGCTTGTGAACTAGAGTAAATGGTCTAGGCAAGAATAATGGGAGAATAATATATGTCGGTTGTCAGATCCTCATTATTTAATGTCGCGGTACCTACTACGGACATGTCAGACTTATTATTATACGTGTCTCTATCCTAAATGTCGATGCAGACGTGCTGTGGCATCAATGAACGCAATCAAAATGTTCGGTGAAATTTTCAGGCACGTGTCCGTAATTCCGTACCCTTGTGAAGCTGTAAGTGTGCCAAGCGCTTCTTTTACCGCATTAAAAAAAGGCCTCATCTAAAGAAAAGCTTGGGCTCATGGAAAAAAATGGTAAAAACAATTTATCTTTGGGAAAAAAGTTTTAAAATAAATAACTATCGAGTTCTATCTTTTCAACAAGGTCTCCGAATATGTCTTCAAAATAATCAAAAACTTTGAGGACTTTGTGAACAACAAACAACTTAGAAATTGGTTGTTTCGTAAGAACGTTGCTTGTTACTGAGTGGCGTAAATCAAGACAGGAATCAATTAGGGTGTACGCCAAGTTTTCTTAGCGACCTCGTCAATAAAGGCAACATGATTTACAACTTTGTCTTACGGAAGCCAATAAGGACGATCAATTTTGCGAAGAATATCGAGTAGAAGTACAAGCCTTTAGCAGTTTTAATTCTAGCGCCTTTTGTTTCAAACGAACATACCTACCTGCAATAATTTCTCTAAAACAAACAAATACATGCAAATCATTCCAACCAACAATGAATTATTCAAAGTCCAAATAAGAAGTGAGATCAGTCCTAACTTTCAAATATTCAAAACTTGAGTACGAAGCAAACAACACACAAGTTTCTTTAGGATTCCTTCATGAAACCAATTCCAAAATGATCGTAAGTGCTTTTGGTAACTTGTGACTTATTGTTTTGCTTACTTGGATGGCACTTGGGAGGATCGATATAGTTAGGTTACATGTGTATTCGACTGTACTGGTTCGTACCTGGCTTTGTCAAAGGCTCTTCAATCGTTTCACACCCCTAAGCCTTGTTCCTTGCTCCCAGCTTTCTTTAATGCCAAACAAAGTTGTCTCGGCGGGATTAGGAACCATTTGAAAAGGTTTTCTAAGCAATTGTTAAGGGTACTAAGGGTCTCCTGCTACCAGCATTGTGGTTACTAAATATAAGCTAAGTTTTAGGAATAATAAGTAAGTCAGATTCCTTATGGTTTCCATAAACTTTATACAAAATTCCTACAACTTAAACATTGGTTGAAACTTCTTCTTCTTTCGAGTCAATGGCTCAGTAAGTGGTAACTTACTGAGACTGAATGATACTGAGCGCACCTAAGAATCTGAGATGCAGGTGTTTGACCACTTAGGGCACTCAGACATGTGGGACTTGGAATTTAATGTTTTGTAGCGCATGTGGAGTGGTGTGTTGATTTCATGCACAAACATGCAAATAAGATACAGTAGCAAAAACCCTATACCTATTCCAAAAATATAATGATAGATAAACCGATTTGCCTATTCAAAAATTATGCAAATACCCTACAAGTTTAACTAAACCTAAGTCTCCGATCAAAAAACTGAGTCACGAACTCGACTTACAATAAAATCGACGTCCTTTTAATAGACGATGACAAAGTTTTTTTACGACTACCGCACTTTTATTACCACTTTCTGAACTCGAGGCGAAGGTCGACAGAATTGCTTTTGTGCAAAGAAAACAACTGACACGATTTTGTTATGGAGAAGGAATTCTGTTTTTAGCCACACACGTTTTTGTTAGCAAAAATGTTGTTGTTGCCCAAACTCGATTCTCTCTCCAGATGTCAGAATCCATCTACATTATACATAAAACATTAAGAACCTGTGCCAACATCCAACATTGAAGTTCCAATGTACATTATTGCCATTAAGTTAATATGACTGTCCTATAGACCTTGCAAACTCATAAGTAATAACAGCTTCACGACATTTATGAACCTATTATCCCTGTTATTGTTAGCAATAATTTCGCATGTTAAGTTATGTTGCTCTTTTTCACAAAAAAAAATTGTATCTAAAGATGAAGATATGAGCAGCTAGAAAAGGCGAGTAGACTTTCATTATTTTATGAATTTTTATGAATTTTATTGTACAATTAAATTTAAAGATTGGCCCAAAAAAGGCTAGCAACAAGTTCAGAAAAAACACGAAATTGCAAAAAACCCAAACCAGACAATTTCACACCAAGTTTATTTGCAGCAAATATCAAACGCGGCAAATCTACCAATCTCGTTGAGCAAATATTGGTTCCCGTCCGTAGCCATTTAAATTGTTTCAGGGTCTGCTGTGGGCCTGATCGCATCCTATTCACTAAGTAGGGTAGCTCTTTATAGCTTTTGATATCGTAGAGTTAAAAGTTTTGACCTTGACTTTGGGCCATCAATTTTTTTCGCTGACTCAGGTGTCGATTAGTTAATGTAGTGCCAAGTGGCGAGGTATAGCGACTGAAATGCTCAAAGGTAAAAGCCATTTCGTTTAAAAGCCTGTGCTGATAGATAGGCAGTATAGGTACCTACGTAGTTTCACTAAACGATTCGCTCAACGCTTCGATGAATCGATAAAACCTATACATCTATCGGTGTAATAGCTAAGCACAGCGGTACGGTAGCCTGGAAATATTTTCTGACACTAACGATGAAATATAAATTCTGAACCGTCTCATTTACGTTAATAACGACGTTAAATGGTGGCATTACTTTATTTTCAGTACATTGTTCTGATGTTCTCTCGCAACGATAATAATTATGTTAAATAAATAGAGCACGATAATTCACGAAAAACGCTCTTTTGTTATAATCTGCTTTCAAAAGATTGCTCCGTGGACCGCAAGACCCATGTCACACTTTGTGAAACAAAAAAGATTCAAAAAGGCGTAAAAATTAGGGCTTTATGAATGGATGAAATACCTATAGACCAGGGTCGATAACTTTTGAAACAAAAAAAAAATAGAATGAAACACATTGGAAAAGGAATAGAATATAAAAAAAATGAAAACTAATTTACGGCCGATCTGAGACCGGGAAGTGGATGGGGGTGTTTTTAAGGGTAAAAAACGGTTTATCTCGATTTCCGGCAAAACTACAAGTCCTATGGAAAAAAGTTGAATGGCAAAGTTGTAAAAAATATTTTTTTTTAATCAAAAAAATTACAGGTTGTTTAGGACATAACAAGGTAAGTTTTCACCAAATTTCGTGTTTTTTTTTTTTTATAGAAGGTGAAAATAAAAAACCAAAAACTTGGTTACTTATTTGAATTTTTCACATAAATTTTGAGTAAATGTGAAAAAAGTGTAAATACAAAAGTTGTACATCTTTTTACTAACTACAACTTTGCCATTCAACTATTTCCATAGGACTTGTAATTTTGCCGGAAATCGAGATAAACCGTTTTTTACCCTTAAAAACTCACCCCCATCCACTTCCCGGCCTCAGATCGCCCGTAAATTATGTTTGCTTTCATTTTTGTTATTTTCTCTTTCTTTTCCAATGGGTTTCATCCTACTTATTTTTTTTCACTTTTTACCATTTTAAAAGTCTGACCCTGGTCTACTACTACATTTCAAGTTTTGACTTCGTTAGATTTTTCTGTTCAATTGGGTTAGATTACTCGAAGTTAACTGAAGATTTGTTTTGGAAAACATTTCAAAATTCTTTAGAAAGTATCAGAATACAAGCATGTCAAAATCCTATCCGTTACCTTCAAATACTCTTAAGAATTTAAGATTTAGTATTTTCCTTTTAGCTGTGAGTAACAGAAAACCATCCTTATATGGTAACCCGAACTAAATCAAATATCTATTCATTACCATCTCTACCTCAAATGCACAAACAAAGCCGTACCAACAAAGCCAATTCAATTCAATACCCACCGTCTTAATCAAATAACGCATTGATTGAGAGCCATCAACGTCTGTGACGACAACATCATCTAAGTACGCCATTCGACATTACATAATGACACGTCACTTGTTGCGCAGCCGGGTTGCCAAGAAGTAGGACGCGGAACTGGGCCGGTGACCCGCGACCCGGCCATCCCGGGCTACAGGTGGACCTGTAAATACAGATGCATCCCATCCCCATTCTAAGGGCAATGCACTCCTATCTGGTGGAACGCTTGGGTGTGGTCAATGTGTGTTTACGATATTTTGATACGTTGGAGAATAGTTTCAAGGTATTACAAATTGTTTGAGAATTGGTATTTAATACTTCTGTATTCTATTTACATACTTTTAGAGTTCAAGGGTCTTCAGTATCAAAAAACTTTAAAACTTTAATGTAAATACCAAATTCTTCTCAAAGAATTTCAGAAATAACTTACATACAATCTTATCTTCAAAATTACAATATAATCTAATTAACCAAGCCTTCTCAGTCTAACCAGCTGCGGTTGAATATCAAATTATCAATCTTGAATTTAGTACAAATGTACCAAATTGCACTCGCTTTTACACTTCTAATATGATTTGACGTTTGAATCCGAGCATTTTCGTATGACTCCCAAACCAACACAAAGGCGTGTTTTAGCCATTACCATAATGCAATAACATTACTTGGGAGATACGAAACGAGATTATCTAATTGAGGCAGATTCAGAGGCAGGCAGGGCGGAGGACAAATCGATATGTCACCGAGTTTGTTCAGGACAGGACAAGGACCTACGCAGAAAGGTCAATTTGTGCCAGGTCAGTGTTGTACGTGGCGTTCGGTGCATTTTTCAAAGGAAATTGGCGCGAGAATGGATTTTTCATTTTATTTTATCACTTTGTTACATATTGCTGAACGACAACAGGACGCTTTGGCGTGATTCCAACGCGCTATTGCAGATGGACATTTTACGTAAACTTGCACTCTCGCAGCCCAAAGTTGGCCAGTCACGCTAATTAGATCCCGAGAGTGTTTGTCTCAAATCAACTTGAATACTAAATTAATGTCACTTTTCTTGATATAGCTGTGACAGGATTCGGTAGATTACCGAATGTCAACGGACTTACCCCAGATGTCAAGTTTACCCCAAGTTTAAAGCAGACTTAATTAAAATTTTGCAGTATTATAAAGTAAGGATTAACTTCGTTGTTCAAAAGAATATGTAGATGAAATGAAGGTGGATGATAAAAGAATATATTGTAAAACAGAAGACTTAATCATCGAGAAATAATTCCATTGTGGGATGTTCAAAGTAAAAATGCCAGCAACATCGCACTTGTTTCATTATGAAAATGTTCTTTCCTATATCTATTAATTATTAGAGATACCACTTTCGTAAAAGCTCATGCTCATGTTTCATGAAACTTCAGTAAAAACTTAAATATTAGAGAATTTCACAAAGAGATGGTAACATTGGTAACCCAAGTTTTTGTTTATCGTCCTTTTTCGCATACATAAAGATTTAGATAACGTTTGTATTTTTTTTATTGAGCGGCACAACGTCGAACCATATATTGATTAAGTTAATCTAACCAATCTAGCATTAATTAATTAGTAACTTTTTCATTTGTATTTTGTATATCGGATTTATGTTACACTTAACAATTAATTGTATTTATGTACCCAAATAAGTAAAATCTGCTTTGTGTTTTGTAACTACATTTCCTACTCCTATGATCAATGCATGCCGTGGCAGCCTTTAATTAAGGCTACACTATAAAATGTAAAAATAACATGAGTACTATAACATGTATTTTTGGTGTATACTTCGTTGGTTGTCCTTAAATAAATAAATAATGAGATGGTAACATTGGTAACCCACGCCACGTCTAAAGAAAAGGAACCAGAAATAAATGGATAATACAATTTCTATTTTAAAAAAATAATCAAACCTGCGGCCGGCCTACATACATAATGCATCCAATACACTATTCTGTCCGGATCAGAATTTTTGAACCGGACAACTCTACGGCGGAATTCTGAACAGACTGCGAGCAGAAAATATTGCTCATAAAACATCTTACGATACTGCAGAGCTGCTGCGTTTATTTCTTAGCAGTTTTGAACGTGATATTTTATGTATTTTATTCTTATCTGTGGATCTTGGATATCTTTGTATCAAAGAAGCTTTGAAACTTCGGCCTAGGTCAGACAAGCATACTTGAGAATTGAGTGTGCGTCACTGGGTAAAACATTGGTTACAAGATTGCAGGAGTTTCTTGCATTAAGCTGAAGCCCTTCCCTGTTTTATTTCTGCTGTTTTTTTTCTGCCTATAGAGCTTAGCTTCCCCGAGTCCATCCAACTGATATTATTCCCCTTCATTATGATTTGTTCTATCTGCCACTTTAGTAGATTCATCTTTTCTATCAAATAGAGTTCAGAAGTGAGGTGACGATATATTTCTGTTATTGAGAAATCGAGTAGCATATTGGGTACAATCAGTTGAAAAGACTTTTAAAGCGCTGAATGGCACAGATTAAATTACTTTTTGTAACTAATGACGACACTGCGTGGAATTGAAAACTTAAATGAACTTTTTAATTGCATTCGTTATCCAACGAGACGGCTTTTATCTCTGTTCATATAGCAATTTATGTATCGGATACGCGTAAATTGTATTTATATGCACATCGCCGCGGGTATTAAAAACAAACTGGGAAAAGTGGGTCACTGCAGCGCAGGCTTTTAGCGACCACACAGCTTTTTGTGCACCAATCCATTGTTTTACTTTACAGTTTTTATGTTACGTCATGGCTCGTTTTTGTTGTGAAAGAAATGGAAGAAAAATATTGAACCTATCCTCGGAAACTGATTGATCATATTTTGCTGCGGTCTTTTCTATTCTCTCGGAAATAAACATTCGGATCGCCCACATTTAGTTATTACAGGAGTCATACAAATAAGTATTTTCTTCCACTTTCTGTATCCTTCTACCATTGATAAACATCAGAGCTGGATATACCCGAGGGATAAGGCAGAGGTGTACTTCTAGTTCACCCAGATTAACCAATTATATGTATGTCCCATTGAATAGGTTAATGACAAATTTCTGATGGACAAACCCCAAAATACTTTTCCCGATTAACCGAGGACTCTCGTACTGAGCAGTAACTCTTGCAAAACTTTTGGTTTCGCCCCAGTGTAAATGCGACTGCATCGTTGTTGTCAATGCCACTAAATATATTCTGATAAAGGTTAATGTCAATAACTCTACTCGAAAGTTCAGCACTTGGCAGGCCACTAGTAGTAGAGTACAATACAATAATGTCCACCACACAAAGTGCGGTCCCCAAACAAAACGCGCGCCAAAGCAGACAAGGCTAACATAAGTTCAGGCCCGGTGAGCGGTCGCTTTTTTGAATTAGTTCCAAGTGGTGCTCACTACGAGTGCTGCGGTGCAGGGGACAAGCGAAGATAACTTGATCCATGATTAAATTTCTTCTTATTTTCGAGTCGATGATACTCTTCAGATCCGTTGGGCCCAGTAAGTGGCGCATTAGCTGCATAAGTAGTAGTATTTATTAGTTCCCCAAAACTGCGACTTTTTTTTTATAAAATGTGAAGACGCAAAAGTTGAGTGCACGTTAAGATTTTTCGAACAAATTGTCTTTCTAGCACACGTAAGCAGCTGTTTAAACAAACTAAGACCCTATTATATTGTCCTTCTACCGCATAGTCCGCATACCGTCCGCCGCACACCCGAGGTCCCTACTAAACTCTAATCAACTGGTCGGCTCGTAAACTTCAGTTCTACTAGAAAGTTTGCGATCTAATTAAAAACACGATAATTTTACGACACTGGCTAACGAACCACGTTATTTTTAATTGCGGGCAAGGCCTATTTACTTCCAAGTAATTTTTATGGAGTTTTTCAGGGGCGGGACTAGATTTTATAGTCCATAAACGTAACTAAATAAAGAAGGGTCTTGCTTTTCCGGGCTGCGTAACGTAGTCATAATAACTATGGGTCGTTATAAACATAACAACAATATCAAAAGGGCATAAAAAAGAGATGCAATCAGGGCTTATTAATTTGCATAGACCCACAGCTTCACTAAAAGCAAAGCAGCTTAAGCGAGTAAGTGTTTTGATTTCATGTGATCAAAGTTGGTGATCGGTACATTCGGTACCACGAGCAAAGAGATGTCGATTATGTTCTGTATGCTCAGCTAAAGTAAGCTTATCTTGAAAACTATGAAACTTTGAGTAGCGGGACTTTTTAAATGATTTGATCAATTAAAAACTCTCGTTTACCTACTCCAAAAGTCCAGACACCTATAATTAGTCCTATTACCACTAAACTGTAAGTTCCCCATAACTTGGACCACTCATTAAGGTTGCTTAGTGCTAGCAATTAGTTGCAGTCGCTGGCTTTTTGCTTTTGCATATTTTATTTTTTTAATGTTCAAACAATAAAAACATTGTGACTATACAAAAATTAGATTAATCTCAGCGCTGATTAATTCACTATTCGGGGCAATTTCTTGTTATGTAATCGTAGTTTTTGTGAACATTTCGAATTGTTTAAATGATATCGTCTCCGAGGAAGGTCCCATTTTAGATACACGTTTCTGTAGTAAGCACTGAAACTGTTTCACATTATTTATTGTCTAATGGATGATACATTTGGAACATAGTTCGGCAAACGGCAGTTGTATCTTTGTCAACATCCTACAGGATTCGACTTGTTTTTGTGTTCTAGTCATCTATAAAATTAGCAAATCACAACTTCCAGGACATATCAAAATTATCCCAAAAATCATCTCACCGTTATTAAGTCTGATAGTTTGGAAGGGCCTCAAAAGACTCTTTGTACTAACTTAATACAGTATTTCAACTAAATATCCAATTCAATGTATCATAAACGTTGTAAGCACCAATTAAGAAGTGCACAGACAGTCTAAGCATCCAATTAGGGGCCGCACGACCCAAACATACGATTTACGGTGTCTTTAGAGTTGAATGTCCAATTAAATTACATATTCCTTTTGGTGAAATAATTTCAGATTTATTTTACGGATATAATACATATAAACTCACGTCTTTTTCAGGTTTGGCTGAAACTACAGAACGATTTTACATTATTAAAATTGCAGCAATAATGTTGAAGCTAAGTTATTTTATTAAGCATTAGTTACGAGTATAATGTAGTCCATAATTACCAAAATTGACTGCGTATCGCTATTATTTCATTAGATTCTACAGCCAAAGATGGGCCTAGTAAAAGAACCTTCTGAAGTTTCTGCCTACCCTCATAGGAAAAAGACGTGAATTTATGTATGTATGTAAAAGACGTCTAAAAAGAATGCGTGTAACGAAAATGTGTAGTGATCTAGCCATCAGTAGCGAAGGTTCCATACAACTCGATTCCCACCGGCTTCCCTTTGAAAAATGGCACAGTCAGTATTCTATAGACAAATAATATAATTACATTAAAGATATGTACTGCGGCTTACCTCTTACAAAAATTGACCCTTCGCTACTGCTAGCCATTAGTGACCGCATTATAAATGTTCATAACGCGAAAGAGGATTCCGCACACTGTCCTCTTGAATTAAGCTCTCCGTCCTTACTACACCCTCGGGGATAAATGGAGTGGAAAACATTTTTGCCGCTACCCATATTTCACCTGACAGACACATTTTTAAATGTCATAGGTTGTTTTATATGTTAAAACTTTGGCAATAATACAGAAAGTCGCCAGGCAACCAGTCTTACCAAGGGATATCGTGTTACCCATGTTGTGGAGGTCAGAAAGGTAGATACTTGTATTCAATTAATAATATCTATAATATCTAATATCTTGGGACAACCAACACACCACCATCTGATCCCAAACTAGGCACTTAGGCAGAGCCTGTAATAATTGCATGATGCATCCGGTTAGATTTGAAGCGGACTCCAACTCAGTTGGGAAAAGGACTCTGACCAAAATATCGATGGTCACGGCCGCCTCTGGTCAAACTTTAGTGACAGTCGGTACATTGTCCAAATAGCCAAGTTCGTAAGGTTAATGCACTAAAACAATTTCTCTCAGACATCATTTAACATCTGTTCCTATTACCCAATAACAAGGCGCCGATACCATCTACCTTTTTCATTCCATTCTCAAATCCACGCAACAGTAAATAGGTACCTATACGTGCTCTGAAATCCAAATCCTCCACAGTAGATAACGCAATGCACGATACAATCCAGCGCTGAAACGCTGAAGGGATTAGCCAGACAATGGTACAGCGAAACCTTGTTACACTGAACTTGTTGCAAATATCGACTTTAAATCAACAACGTAAGGTCCCATTTTAAATAACAGGATCGTTTGTTTGTAACAGGCTATTAATGTTAGTGCTGGGAACCCGGTGAAGTTATTAGTATTGTTGTCATGAATACTGTCGCCAAAATACAACACATACACAATTACCTACCATTTACATTTAATGATGACGATGATTTACTTGATGCATTTTTTGTCGAGCCGCTTGGTCGTATTTTGTAGAAAAGCTGTTTAATTAACGGCAAAAACAAATCCTAAAAATACTCCTGGGTTCTTCAGAGCGTTCATTAAACGCTTTGCTGTGCGCTAAAGTGATAGTTTCAGTCTGCAAAAGAACATCAACACGCTTGCGGAACCTACCTGAGAACTGGGAAACTCCAGACAGCATAGACAGCCCCGAGTGACGGCTGTGGGAAGGATGGATCATCCCTATGGAGTATATCTCCGAATCCTCAAATTGCCACATGGTGTTCTTTAGAATTCAATTGACATTAACAATCCAAACCGAATTAACCGCCACCACAGACAATCCTCAAACAAAGAAAAATCACTTCGACTCGAAATTAAAAAGAGACAAAAGATTGTTAGATAAATATTTTTTAATTGATACCGACTGTGTATTTTATCACAATTTTAATTAAAACGATCATATTAAGTGATGTGTGGTGATATGCATGGGTGTAGCGACGTCCGCACGGCACGGAGGGTGCGACGCGACTGAGAGAGCGAGCGGTCTTTGTATTTGTTTGCCGGCAGGGTGGGGGGTGGCCAATGGGGTGGCGGGTGGCTACGTCACAGCCGCCCCTCACGCCTGCGGGACCTCTATTATACAGAGTACAGATACTGCTATCATTTTTCCACCGCGGCATTCTCGCTTTCATCGCGTTAATAGGATTATGATTATAATCTTACCATACAAAGCTTAAAAATAATTTTTGTACCAAGATTTTTTTTGTATGTTATACTTGTAAACGAATTGAGATAAAGAGGTCATTGAACTTTAATTGAACTCAGAGTTATTAATGTTGTTAGTTAAAGATAACAAGCATAAATATTAGTGTTATTGTTTTTGATAATAGAAAGTTTTAAACTATTATGTTGTTTTAATTTCTGAATGTGTTGTGTTGGGTTCTTGAACTTTATTCTTTGTAATAGGTACAGGGTACAGTATATTGCCATTTGCTGTGTAACATAACGTGAAATGTAACATAAATGATCTGTCCAGACTTATACAATGCAACATGAAATGTAACCCAACAACAGGCGAATTTGTTTCAGCGTGTGTACCATTACATGTTACGTTTCACCAATGTGTACCCGGCATTACGTCTTTGATATGTTATCTAAGTGGAAACTCAAATCTTTTTATTTCTTTTTAAAAGTACCTACTAAGGGTTTATTGGAATGAATTAGTGTACACAATAAAACATATTTTATCTATGTATCTAAACTATGAAAACTAACTATCTTTTCTTCTAAGCGCTACATTATGATTATTTTCTTAAACTGTAAGTACATTCCCAAATAAATTCATGTGGTCTTTACAGTGTTTATCAAACACAAAGTGTTATAAAATAAAAGGATCCGGTAGGGAGACACGATGAGAAAAGTTCATCGAACCATGGTGAGTTTTTAATATTTTTGCTATTTTATACCTACATTGTAAACAGCATTTACTTACCTTTGTATAACTTTATCTCACATTGTAAATTTGTTAAATTTAAGCCAACCCAGATAAGATTGAGTATGCAAAAAGATTATTTTGGGCAAGAAGAAGATTCTGGTAAAGTCAGCATAATAATATCCAAATACTACTCTCCATTATAAGAATTGAATAATATTTCCCTGTTATTATCATGCCATGAAACACAATGTGATAAATTCACAAGGAGATATATAAAACACCTACTTTTTTATATATTACCACCTATTCAGGCGCTCCAATCAAGGCTCCGGTAAACATGGAACTTTCAAGAAATAAACTAGAAGAAAAAATGTTCAGGCTGGAGAAAATTATGGAAAACTCTGATCACTCAGCTGGTACACGGAACAAGATATAATTTATGTGTTTATGTTCAATTGCGTCCCTGATATGTGCAAAAATGTAACCATTTTTGATCATTTTAGATTTCCCGGGCATAGAAACTTGTCGTATCGACAGAATCGGTGCAACGAATGCAAATTATAGCAGTCACCTGGAACGCGCCCAGCCATTCTATCAATAACATTTCTACGATTATTTACATTCTTTTTATAACAGGATTAGAGTGGCTAAAACCAAAAACTTACCATATTCTCTGAAGAGCTTCTTATAATCACTAAGATCGTTTTGATCCAGCCATTCGTCGACCAAAGCACTTTCATCGTCAAATATCTCGGTAAATACCACTCTAACTAAATAAATAAGCGAACACATAAACAATATTGTGCCGCAGTAATGTACCCGTTTATACATGTTTATAGTTCTTGGTCATAATGCCATTTTAAGTTATATTTAATTATAAAAATAAACATTAGTAAAATGAGGACGGCCCTACAATTTGTTTTGATTGTCAATGTCAATTTTTAGTGTAGTTTAGTTTGACGTTGTTATTTGATCCATTCCAAATACAACGTAACAGTATTTTAAACATGGCAGTTATCAGATAAAATTATAAAGTCAGGGAAGAGAAAGGATTAATTATATCCATTATAAAATGTTGGCAAATATAATTAGACTAATGGTACTTGCACTTTTGGTTGTTAATTTGCATTAAATTGATAAAATGTCACATTTTTACAGCTGCTTAATTAATACGTTGACCATAAAGAAAAAATGTGTCGTTTTCCCCTTTTTACAGTCAACCTGGAACGTTTTAATTATTGACTTTTTTTTGTTTCATTCCATTTCTTTCTGACCATTGTGGCATAATGATAACATTGGCTAATTAAGTAAATAGGAATGCGGGCTTTTTCCGAAGAGTTTGTTTAACTGTTAATTTATTTGATCTAACTAACCGCCTATCTACCGCAAAGAGTCGACATCGTCGGGCGGATTTTATTCAATGCAGCAGGCCAATACAATCCATAACTCGTCGCGAAAGTACTGTGAGACTAACTTGTTCTTTCAGGTTCATGGGAAGGACAAATACTATCTATGTCCATTTTATTCGATAATTCTCTGCCTTTTAAATGTGAAATATACCGTTTTTAGGAATTTCACTTCTACTTTCGTATCGCCAACGGGCTTAGTCGCAAAACGTCTCTTTCTGCGACTATACCGTTTTAAAAGTCCCATGGCGGCTTATTTAAATTCCGGGGCACACATTTCGAGTAGTAGTAACCTTAATATTCGACATGGGAATCAAACCAAAGCAACTGATAAACTCACATATAGTAATTAAGGGGAATGCTCCAACCAGCCCGCGAAATTCAAAATTTCTTGGGTTTTTTTGCAATTTGCAGGCCAGTGCTAGGTTGTATGTTGATTAAAATATTATTCGCGGCTGTAAGACATATGTAGTTACAGAATTATAATCATCAAAATCGTCAATAAAACGCTCTAAGTACATAAAGCTGTAGGAATGACTTTTTCTGTTTTTTTTTTGTTCCTACGCTTTTATGAACTTGGAGGGTTGTATTGGTGATTTTGATGATTATAATTCTGTAACTGCATATGTCTTACAGCCGCGAATAATATTTTAATCAACATACAACCTAGCACTGGCCTGCAAATTGCAAAAAACGCAAGAAATTTTGAATTTCGCGGGCTGGTTGGAGCATTCACCTTAACAGCAACAGGCAACAGCTTTACCATTCGCCATACCGGCGTCGCTATTGATTTCAACCGACTATGTAATCAGCCTAGTATCGTTCCCACTGCTGGAACCTCGTTAGAGTATGAGTTTGTTCTGTGAACACAGGTCTCCTCTTTGTGAGACGGAGCGGTCCTAACCCACCACGCCACGGGCGACTAGCGCTAATGCGGGATGGTGGATACTGGATGTAGTCTATGAATTTTTGTTTGTAAGGTTATTTCTGACCATTCCTTCACAGTTTTGTTTTTATTACACTCAGTAACGCCAGGCTGGATTCAAACCCACGGCCTGACGATTTGATAAGTCGAGGCCGTTATCTACCAGTGAGCTACCATTGATCAGACTACATTCTTTTTGTAACTTTAGTGTCAAGTGTTTTTCTGCCTGCAGAAGAAGTTAAGTCTCTCCGCCTATTCAAGCACGCTATGATAGCATATAATATGTTCCCATAGCTAGAACACAGCTCACACAGCCCTCCTCTCTTGATGAGGGAATGGGCTGTAATCGACCACGCGGGCCCAGCGCGGAGGTGGCGATTGGTAGATGTCACAATATCGTCTATTTCTTGCTTTTAGGAGATGCCGGTTTCCTCACGATTCCTTCACCGTTTTGAGAGCGGTGGTCAAGTGCGTCAGCCTGGGTTCGAGCCATGCCCTACGTCTCGATGTTTTGAGTCTCTCTCATACTAAAGCCGAACGTCCACCGCCAGCTAAAATAAGTTAGTTTAGTTTAGCTCGCATAGTTGAGCCAGTTTTTCATACATGTGCGTCCACCGCAAACTATGCCAGCTAAGCTAACTAAAATATCCCAAATAAGTCAAACTAACTTATTTGTGTAGGCCGATACGAAGCTACGCGAACTAAGCTAAGCCTCTCTCACCCCCTTTTTTTTTTTTTTTTTTTTTTTGGGGGGTGAGAAATCATCAAATGACTCCTCCCGCTCTGGGCGGAGCGGAAGGGAGTGTCAGACTCTTACTGACTAAAAAACACCCATGTTCCTTCATTGGCCCTTTATGTTCCAGGGCCGCGGTATCTCTTTCGAACAGTCCCGCAGCCCTGGCAGGCACCGGCCCTTGCGGGCCCCTCCCGTTTGCTGACATCTCTTTGAGGCGCGCGTGGAACACGAACGCGCCGTCGACACGGCCTGTCCGTCGTCATACGACGGACGGACGGCGAGCTAGCCCATTACTCGCCGTCCACAGGCCCGCGCCTACGGTGGCCGAGAGCCATCACGGCGTGGCCCCCGACGCCCGGTGCTTCTCCCGCGGCGGCTGGGACGTGAGGAGGTTCTCTCCCTCTCACGTTCCGCCGCCTCCTTCGCTAGCATTACTGCTTCGCAGAAGGAGGCGACGGCTTCCCATTCCCTCTCGCCCCGGACCATGGCTTGAACCAGGGCCGGGCGCGAGAGGTCGCCGCCGCCAATCGCCGCTACTAGGACACGGCGGTGCTCCTCCCAAGCGGAGCAGACCTCGACGGTGTGCTCCACCGTGTCCTCCGGTCGATCCTCACAATAGTAGCACCCGGGCGTTTCCTCCCGCCCGATTCGGTGCAGGTACCTCCCGAAACATCCATGTCCGGTGAGGACTCTCTCACCCCCTTGCGTTACCCCTCTGGCGCCTTTCGCTAGTGTTGTTTTGTAGTGTCAAGTGTAGTAGATCATCACTAACGTAGTTATAGCTTATTTTTCGGTGGACGAACAATTATTTCCTAGTTTAGCTTAGCTTAGTTCAGTGAGCTTAGTTCCTTATTATTTTAGCTGGCGGTGGACGTTCGGCTTAAAACTGTATGTAGAAATATTAAAATATTTGATTCGGTAATATTCACTAATACCGTAAGATCCCCAATTATTGGCACTTTAAGGATCCCTGTTCAAAGAAATCGTAAAAACTATCTTTATAAAGTGTTGCCAGAAAAACAAATGTATGTAAAAGGTAGAAAAATAGTTAGTAAACGTTTTTAAATAAAAGCAAAATCTACTAGATACCTCTTTAATAACGTTTTTATTTATTAAAAAAAAATAACACTGTTTTCCCAATTACTGGCATACTTTGACCAGTTATCTGCATAGGCCTAGTCCCATTTATTGGCATTTTAGTTTATTTAATAAATATAGGAAAATAGTATGTAGAAAACAAGGATGAAGTAAAAAAAACTAATAAATAAGTAATCATTTATATCTACATATGTTTTTAGTTAGACACCTAGCTTTCTTTAGCAATCATTTGGTTCATAAAAAGTATCAAAATCAACATTTAGTAAAAATTTTAGGACAGACAACAATAAGGTATACATTTACATCTTATCATTAGGCAATATCTTAATAGTAGGAGGGCCTGGACGTAACTGATGCTCAGGGTTCTTGATCCTATATTGCAGAGTAGCCCGCGGCACTTGATAAGTTTTAGCTGCCAATTTCTTGCTCATGCCATCCTTGACAGCTTGCAAAGCTTTATTTAAGTTTTCCTTGTCGTATATTTTACGTCGGCGTATTGCTTTGGGTTTTTTCCTAGACCTCTCAGTTGTAATTTTTGGTTTCATGGTTAAAAAAGTCGGGTACACTGAAAATAAAACCATAACATACGTAAGATGACCAATTATTAGCACATTTATGGCCAATTATTGGCGGTAGTGGTCATAATTGGTAATTTTGCAGTTGGCACCGGTGCCAAGATTTGGAATAATGCGTTTTTATACATGTATTCATTAATGATGCAAAATAAGGTAGTCAAGGAATACTATAATTCACTAAATAAACCTCTGAAAAAATTAAGTTCAAAAATCCATTTATTGGCATTAGTGCCAATATATTAGAATTCGGTCATTTTTGTAATACCAATTGTTGGCACCTGGATAAAATAATAAAAACAATAAAAACCATGGAAAAAATATGACGAAAACGTAGAATAATATGTGTTGAATTTGCTATTCATGATGAATCACAGTATAAAACACTTTATTACTAAGATTTGATGATATAACAAAAGCTCTTACCTTAACAAAAAAAATAGTTTTCACATACTAGATCGAGATACGCTCAGCTGTTGCTATCCTTCTGACGCCATTATAAATTCTTTTTTATTTATGTGTTGCCAGTGCGATAGCTCAAGATTCTACTACTCTATTTAAATAAGTTGCAACACCGCGAGATTAGATGTTTTCTTATAAAAACGGTTAAATCACAGAAGTGCCAATAATTAGTGGGGTGCCAAAATTAGGTCACTTTACCCTATATTGTTTATCTTTCTTGTGTGGAATGAAGGACCACACTGTTTACAAATTCCCAGATTTGTTCTACAATATTGTTTAAGTCGACTACTAAATCCTACAATTTTTATTTTGCGAAATACCAGTGTAGTTCCTCAGTTCACACGCACATGGGGCCATTAGCACTGGGCCACCACTACCGACTACATATTTTGTGGTAACTTCTAAATTGTTTTTTTTTTGCCAACAGAAGTCAAACAGTCTGTCTTGCAGCCTTGCTCATAATTATAGTGTACGAAGTTAGGGGGCCTTTAAGGAGATAAAAATCCAAATAAAACAACACATTAGGTACCTACTGGTATTAATCTATTTATATAAATTGATTTGTTTTCAATATCACAAGGAGTGCTCGTACAGTCTATGAGCTGTATAAAGCTAGGTGTTTTAGATCACGAAGTACGAAAGGGAGCTTAAATCTAAAGAGTAAATTAAGGGCCTTGCGCACATCATATTATTAGGTATTATGCCAATCGTGCAAACATGCAGTAAGCTACTGGATATTTAATTAACAAAGTGAGAATCATCGAAACAGTACCTACCTCATTAAGGACATACATAAAGTAAAAATGTCTAAAAATATATTTAATAACTAATCATAAATAAAATCAGAAACAGGTACATCACGAAAGATCAATAAAACAACTAGGAAATAGTAGACGTCACAAAATTGTTGATTTATGTTAGAAAAAGTATGTAAGTATTTGAAATTCGGCTTGCAGCCGTTGGAATAGGAATGCTAAAATATCAAACTGTGCCCGAGGGCAAACTTACACACGATCGTGAGCACCAGGGCCCAAGGAAATCGTGGAAAAAGCGTAGGGCAGAAATTGTACTTGATGGTTTGCTAACCTGGGCATGACGATAGTGCGTAAGGCGCCTTATAAAATGAGAAGGTAAAAGGGCCATTCCTACAAAGCAAAACCACGCAGAAATGTTCGATTCTTCAATAACACGTTTAAATGCTAGGACCGCACTGGCAGTACTTAGGTATAGATGAGATAAAGTGTGGTGCCCATTATAGTAAAAATGCGTAGTTTTTCATTAGTCAAAGCGACCGCGCTTTGACTTTCCTGATTTTTATGTAGGTATGGAGTATTCAAATACGTATACATGTACGTGAGCTATCGTTTCTTATGAAAACGAACTAAATCTAATACGAATTATATTCATATTCTTTTGCGACGCTTACTTAGCAAAGTAAAGACAAATCAGGTGTTTGTGAATCTTCTTTTACACGTGCAGTAGCCTCTCCATTGAGTGGAATGGCCCTCAACCTTGCCATAAGTATTTATTCCTTGATTTTAAGCATATCAGCCAAAGAGCATGAGAGACCAGTGCCATCAGGCTCTACGTTCAGTTTCTCGACCTTGTTGTCCACGATGACCATGGAGAAACGCTTGGAGCGGTAGCCTCCAAGGGGGGGCAAGTTCACGCCAAGGTCCAAAGCCTTGATGAACGCGCCAGTCGGGTCAGCCAGCATGCGGATCTGTGAATGAGATTGAGGATATTTAAAGGACTTATTTAAAAATTTTGTTGTTAAGTACGACACCACCATAGAGAGGAGAGAATGCAACTGCTTTTGCACACTTGTCGATGGCGGCTAGACGATCTGGACTCGCAAACCGTTTGGTATATTATTCATAAGCAGTATGCACTATGCTATGTTCGTCACGTGGAGTAAACTAGCCATACAATTCGCATTTGATTACACTGCGCGAATGAAGCGATCGGTCCTCGTAATTTAATTACTGTATTTTATATCTATGATTACTGTAATGTCTGTAAAGTAACATTGCTTCACTACATTTGACCACAATTCTAATTTAACCGAAACTTCTTTTAAGGTTGAAACAATCCAACTGTAACATAGACTTTGACGTTTTATATCGTGCAAATGATATTCCACCATAAAATTTTGTAGCAATTACAAGATTAAACTATACCAAGACTTGATCAGACATCTGAGTAACTACGAAAAATAAAGATATTAGCAACCAGCTCAAAATCAACGGCCGGAATAAAGTTAAAAATAAATAAAAAAGTTGTATTCAGATAACGACTGAAAGGGAGGTTAACTCAAAATTGAAGGTTTTCAACGTTCGCTTGCATATTCAATTAGTTACGTGACGAAGTGGAGTTAATTAAGTTTCCGCCTTTCAAAGCGTCACTTTTATAATGTTTTACTACAAATGTTTGTGACTGAACGCCATTGAAGTCCACGCAATACAACACGCAGACTAAATAATTTATTATGTTAATTACTTAATAACGCGTCAAAAGGCTGCAGGTTCCATGTATGTATGCCCTAATATTTTAAACTACGAACTTTCACGTTTATAAAGGAATCCAAACTTTTTCTTTTCAAACCTGTGTAGTATTTTTACAGGGTTACGGCTTGTCGAGATGATGGGGGATTCATCTCAAATGTATTCTACTCAAGACAAAAAAAACAGCTGTTTCCTACAAAAGTGCAATACCTACACGGTCAAAATGTATGAAACAGCCGATTATTATTATTTTTTAATAACCGATGAAAAATTTTTTATGGGGGCGCCCCCCCGTAAGTAATTTTTGATCGGTTCATTATGTTTATGTTTCACCAGAATGATGTACCGAATACGTGGTTACCGTTTTCGCGTCGGTGTACTTCCACCCCGTATCGTCTAAAAGTTTAATGATTAACCTTTACAACGAGATGATAAAGCCGATTTAAAAATTATTGAGAAAGTTATATAACTCTTTATATGCCTATTTCGAAAAGCACAAACTATTTTACAAAGAACAAAAGGGTTTCCGTATCAGTCTGTGCAATTTACACTGGCATGACCAAGGCTTTTGACTATGTGAACCATAAGATTCTGTTGCACAAATTACATAGCTATGGTATAAGAGGGAACATCTTAACGTTAATAGAATCATACTTAAGTAATAGAGTTCAACGCTCAGAAGATTCTAGGATATATAAAAAAAAAATAGCAAATTGGAAACTATATTATGTATATGTATCAAAACCAAGACACGTACCTAAATATGGCCACAGGGCAGCGAACTGGGTCCGCCGCTTTTCGGGCAAGAGCCTTTCGCTTATGTTATACTATAATATTATAAATGCGAAAGTTGTTATTCCGTTTGACATTATTGACAATATTTTTTATTACTTTCGACTATCTTGACATTTTATTGTATGTAATTCCAATGACATGCCACTTATTTTAAACTAGTTTTCCGACCGCGGCTTCGCCCGCGTCGAGTTCGGTTATATCGCGTTTCCAAGAGAACTCTTCAAAAGTCCGGGATAAAAACTATCCTATGTTCTTTCTCAAGGTCAACTCTATCTCTGTACCAAATTTCATTAAAATCAGTTCTGTGGTTTAGACGTGAAAGCGTTTATAATATTAGTAGGAATTTATAATTATCAACCAACTATTTGCATGCCCATGTGGAGAACCTCATTATAAAAGAAGAATCTATTACCCATGTTTGCAAAGAAATAAATTAATTGATTTGATTTGAATGAGGGTAAATTATTGAATAATATAAATAACCTTATTGAATGATAAATTATTGGCACTGAAAGAAAAACGCAAACTCCAGGCGAGATCGCCGGTGAGCTTCTAGCGGCACTACGAAAAGTACTACAGCAACATAGAACAAAAAGTTCTATAGCGCCATCTGTGACGCAGAGGATGAACTCATCATCTGCCTAGCCTTTTCCCAACTATGTTGGGGTCGGCTTCCAGTCTAACCGGATGCAGCTGAATACCAGTATTTTACATGGAGCGACTGCCTGTCAGACCTCCACAACCCAGTTACTGCTAGGTAATACGATACCTCTTGGTAAGACTGGTTGTCAGACTTTCGGGCCACTGACTAGCTGTAACGACTGTCAAAGATCTACAAATGACAGCCGGGACCAACGGCTTAACGTGCTTTCCGAGGCACGGAGGAAACTCGGTATGTAATGGGTGGTCACCCATCCACGGACCAACCTAGGTAAGCACGGCTTAACCTAAAGATCGATTCGAGCGGCTGTTCTTATTTAGCCACGAGCTCCTCGCAGAGGATGAACTAAACATCGAAATACATCTAAATCCTACATCGCGCAAGTAAAGTTATCCGCGACTTAAGACTATATAGAAAGAACTCGACAACAACTGTCAGGCAATAGCCCACAAGACCTAACACCAGTCTGGTCGGAGGATCCTCCCTTTTCTATGGGGGATGAACTTTACACCCTGTTCTTCATACTCCCAAAAAGTTAGTTAATTTCTCCGTCTTCGTCTCACTTTCCACCTACTGATTTCGACATCTCGAACGTCACGTAACTCTTGCTATAGCTGAACAGCATTAATTCCACCGTCGCGCAACGAACTGGTTGCAGTAAAGCGGTCGTCACGTTCTGTAGTTGCCCGTGGTCTACCGGTTCCTAGCCGCCGAACAAACGCACTAGTCTCCAGATACCTGTGGTATACCCGCTGTACCTTTGAACGACTCAAATGAAGTCTGTGTGCCACTTCATGTTGTCCGTGTCCAGCCTCAAGTCAAGCTAAAACTTGGTCAGCTTCCATCGGTATCATGCTATTTGATTACACAGACCCAGTTAGACAACATTAACACGTCAATCGGGCTATAATTAACAAAACCCCCAATTTAACCTTTTCATAATGAAGTACAAATATATATAAATATAAAAAGTATAAATATATATAGTAGTATATAGTAGTAGTGAAGTATAAATATATATAGTATATATAGTAAATTTAATGCGATAATTTTATTGTACCCTTTAAAAATGAAAATGAAAAAGGCTCGGATTTATTTGCCCCCTAGGGTATTATTTATACTATTAAGTAAACCAATACCCACACATAAGGCTACCAAGTTCAAGATGAGTTAAGGACCGACTAAAGATTTTAGTTCTGAAACTACATAGGTAGGTATTTTGCCAAAGCGAAATTAAGTTTAAATCCACAATACTTACTAACCACAAAATGGCATTTGGCAGTTGGAGAAATGTCACCGGAAGGCAGCTTATTTTAATAACAAAAAATATGTATGAGGCGATAATATCGCAAACGCAATGTAGCACCGGAAAAAGGAAGCCCAATACAAAACCTTCGTGTCGGATGTGACACGTCAACTTTCGTTTATGACGAAAAAATCGTATAAATAAATTAATTCCACAAATCGGCCTTTTGTAGGTACTACTACTAAAGCAAGGAACGAACAGAAAGGGGGCCGTAGTCATTCTGTGACATTGAAATTCCAAAGTCAAGCGTTTTATATAAAGCCAGGCTTCCGCGCGGCTACCCTCGCAAATGTAATGAAAAGCCTTTGATCTCACAAATTAACGAGTCACCCCGGGAGCTACGGGGCATTTTATACGGGATAATCTGATCTTACATAGGTATTTTGCATGTGCCTGTGTACTAAGGTTTTATGAAAGTAATGAAGTTACCTCACCTAGTTACCTAACCAATAAAATTTTTGTGCAAGTTTTGATACATATGGAATGATGCATAGTTTTCCGAAGTTATCAATATTTATTTTATTTGATAATAACAGAGTTCACGTCCGAGTCAACTAGTTTCAACCGTTAATTCAATAGTTTATATTAAGTTTATTTTCGTTATTTAATTACTTCGTTTCATTATTATCATAAAATATCGTCTTATTTGGATAGTCATACCTACAGCTACTGTACGTCAATAAGAAGTTCCAAGTAAGTCGTCATCATTATAAAGGAACATTAAAATCAATCAATCAATCAATCGGTAACTATAGGTATGTACCTAGATGACTAAACAGAATCATGTTCTAGGCAACGTGGTCTAACTAACCACTAGTTTAAGATCAATTGATATTTAATTCACACCTTTTTCCGGAAATTCTAAGAATATCGGTTTGGTTAGTAAATTACACGACAATGTACCTAATGAATGGTAGAAACAGGCTAAGAGTGAGTTATTGTCGCAGACTGTTGTCCATACTTGGGCCGAACTAACCAATAAGGAAGCAGGCAGGGGCACTGCGGGGGAGTTTGATGTGCCACTACTTCCCAGGTAAAGGTAAAACACGAGTGGTGAAGGGTAGCCAAACCCTAGAACGATTGGTTTGACGCAAAGCAAGCCTTTTACTAAATGACTGTAATAAATAGTGCAGCGATCGTATTGATTTCGTTCAAGTCCAAGCCAAAACCGGATAACTGCGGCCACTCGTAAATAACTTCTACCTTGAGCCACTTGAGCTATCAGACATGTAACGCGACAGAACAGGCGAATAGAATCAATACTCACGAATTTGGCAATTCTATTGTCGATGAAATATTTCGAGGCGGCATAAATCGAAGTAGGTACGGTGTTTAAGCTATTATTACTTTCATACGGTAATGAATGGTCGGTCGCTGTTGTTGTTTCAGGTCCCCACTACTGTAAACCGTACCTACATCAACTTGAATAATTTAGTAATCAAAAGGCCGGAGGTCGCGGCAAGTGGGGCGTATTGATTTCATAATGAGTTCTGCTGCAGGCCGCCGAGCCGGCCGCTTTTACCGACCATTATAACTAAACATCTACATTTTTTTGCCATTTTCCCGGCCATTAGGTTTATTGACAAATTGAGTGTAAACAGTTAATGTTTGCGCGGCCGTTTAATTAGATTCCCTCCCGTTTTAGGAAATGTTGGGTGTTGTCAGCATTGGGGCAGGAATGGGCTATTTTGCAGACATGATGAGTATGGTGATCAGCCTTTTTGCGTAATGGGAAATGTACTCATAATGAAATTCGGTATCCAATGTTCACAAAAGATGATTGCTTCTTCTGGTTATACAGGAAGCGAATTTATTAGAGCAGATTTTGCGCAATTAACGCTACTGCAGAAGTACTGAATGAAGAGGCTTTTGGTTATTTACTTAACCCAAGGCACAGTATGATGCAATGTTATTATTTTATGTGATTGGTGAATAAAAATAACATTATAGCAATTGCAAGGCAGTAATAATTACTAGCAGGGTTATCAAACCCATTGCACGCAAACCGTAGGTCAGACGCGACGCTGTTTTATCGCGACGACATTCATCAGGTTTTGATTTAAAAATAAACTATTTTTTTTTAATCTTGACATCATTGTCACTAGGGCTAGGTTTAAATAAGGTTCAGGTTTCAGCAGCAAACATATTAATATTTCAAAAATTACCTACATTACACCAGGTTAACCTTTTATGTCTGAAAGATCTTTTAATGTATAATTATACCGTGAGAAAATATGCCAGCTGAATTATTTAGTAGACATTTTCTTCATTGCCCTTAATATTTTTTTATTTATTTTATTACAAAATGAGCCTGCTCTTGACCTGGATCACGCCTGGTGGAAAGCGATGGATGAGGTCTATGATGAAACGAGCGTGCCCAGAAGATGCGTGTTCACTCTTGCTTTGAAGGAATAAATAATATCTTAATGGCTTGAATAGAATGATATGCAGTTTTTATTTCAGTTACCTATTTTGTTTTAATAGGTACTGCCTTTTTTATTCCACAGATTAAAATAATAAGAAGGAACATATTTTACTAGCTTATGCCCGCGGTTTCGCCCGCGTGGAGTTCGATAATTGTCCCACGGGATCATAATACCGGGATATAAAGTATCCTATGTATTAATCCAGGTTATAATCTATCTGTGTGCTAAGTTTCATCCATATCCGTTCAGTAGTTTTTGTGTGAAAGGGTAACAACATCCATCCTCACAAACTTTCACTTTCATAATATTAGTAACATACTTATGTTGATAAAGCGGCAACAGAAATACACAATCTGTGAAATTTTCAACATCCCTATTACTAGGGTCCCGTTGGTTACCCTTCGGGTACGGAACCCTACAAAGTAATAGATGATTTTCATAATTTGAACCAAAGAGTTGAACCTTTTCAAGTCAATCGACCCCGAGAATAAAAAGTTACACAGAAAATTACAACCAACATTTCACTCTCTTAGGGGTGGAATTTCGTAAAAACCCTTTCTTAGTGCATACCTAAACTGAACAGATTACATCCTCCAAATTTCATGTCTCTAGGACCAGTGGTTTGGGCTAT
The DNA here is from genome assembly GCA_950022335.1 of Eurois occulta. Lineage (NCBI taxonomy): Eukaryota > Metazoa > Arthropoda > Insecta > Lepidoptera > Noctuidae > Eurois > Eurois occulta. The sequence continues at coordinate 982,399 of OX465487.1, read as the reverse complement.
GCGTTGATAAAATTACATCAGTCGTCAGACAGGACTTTGAATTTTATATGTATATAAATATAAAATTCAAAGTCCAGACTGATAGATCAATGGCGCGAATCACAAGCCAACTCAAAAACCGGGATTTCACATAATTATATTTACAGACACGTCTACCTCAGAAAAATCGTACCTACTTACTAATAGGTAAATATTCCAGCGCCTCGTACGCCCTGCGCAACACTGCACGCCATGTGCCCGTTTCGAAGCCCTATTTGGGGATGATTTTGGAAAAGCTGCAATACACGTTTCTCAAAATTTTAACTGAAGCGTATGTACACAAATTTTCAAGTCAATCGACTCCGACAGTAAAAATAGTTTCACAGAAAATTCAACACCCCATTTCACCCTCTTATGGGTAGAATAGCGAAAAACCCTTTCTTAGTGGATACATATTCTTCACAAAAATACACCCTAAAAATGTAATGTCTCTAGGATATATATCAGTCAGTCAGGACTGAATTTTATATGGGGGGATCATATAAACTTCCATCCCCCATTTTACCCTTTTAGGAGTGGAATACCCAAACATCCTTTCTTAGTGGTTATTTACTCTTTACAAAGAACACACCCTCCAAGTTGCATGTCTCTAGGACCAGCGGTTTGGGTTGTGCATTGATATATCAGTCAGTCAGTCATGACTTTGAATTTTATATGTATATACATATAATATAATCATAATTAGATTTTAATATAATATAGGTTTTGCCCGCGGCTTCGCCCGCGTGGATGTCGAAAATTATCCGATGGGAACGTACTACCGGGATTAAAAAGTAACCTATAGGTTAATCCAGGTTACGGTAACAAACAGTTACATACTTTCATCCCCCTTTTTAACCCTTCTGGGGTAGAATTATCAAAAACGCCGACACGTATAAATCAATTTTCAATCGTTAGCCTTAACACAATTGAAGATCCTAACTTCAAAACTGACAGCTTCCACAATAACTTCACATGGTAATCAATTGGTTTGCCCCTATGGTTGTGGAGCAGAGATATTGATGATAAAAATGCTTGGCTCAATGCTGACCAGCATTGAGCAAAGCATTTTTATCATCAATGTAATCCCACAACTTATAATATGCTTGCCTACATAGTGTGTTCGTCTAATTCAATTGTAGAATGGGATTTTACTGTAACATTTTAAACAGTACCCCATGAATGACGAGTCAACTTTAGCTAGCCTGAAACCTGGCTGAACTAGTTGGTCTCTATTTCTAGTATTATAGTGGCGTCTGTCACCTCTTTTACTAAATAAGTGCAGATTTTTCCTAACATACATGATGTTTTCATGGATGTATTGACAAAGTACTGTCATGATGGTAATTTCCTTAAACAGTTCTCTTAGAGAATTGCGTCTACGCAGAGCAAATAAGGCTCTGATGGCTCTTTTCTGCAGAATAAATATAGACTCGATGTCTGCAGCCCGTCCCCATAGTCAAATACCGTATGACATAATACTATGAAAATACCTAAAATAGACTAGCCTCGGGGTATCTACATCAGTAAATTGACGGATTTTTCTAATGCTGCTGAACTCAGCCGTCCTGCAAGAATGTTAAATGAAGACCCCATTGTAGCCTTGAGTAGAGCGTGATTCCCAAGAAAACAGTTTTATCAACAAATTCTAGTTTCTCTTGATTCAATACTATGTCACAAATACTACTTTTGAAATTTGGTAGAGCAAATCTTAACTTGCTTGCACTTAGTTTTTTTCCCATTTACTACTAAATGATTAGCGGTAAACCAATTATGAACCTGCAGTAGGGCGTTGTTTACGTCGTCAAGATTTGTGGCACGTCTGTTTATCCTAAATATTAAAGTACCTACAAATATTAGAGAAATACAGAGTAATACAACACATAAAAATAAAGTATTTATCTGTGTAATTGACAAGTGAGTTGACCCCTAAATGTTTACTGAAATTTGCCCCAAGTTGTTTATTCCTACTCTTTCCTTTATTCATTTATAAACAAATTTTTTTACATTGTTAAATATTACTATTCTACTCCAATTGTTATCTTGGTCAATCATTTTTTTTTTAATATTTACTCATCATCGATTACATTGCATGAGACTTAAATCAAAAACAAGTGGTATAATCTGGGTACACTATAGGGACAGCTCTGCCTAACCCTTTGGAAATTACAGGCATGATGTTACACCAAAACATAATAATTATTAGGAATTAGTATATATTGTATAAATTTGTATTGTACTACAAACAATCTACTTTCATACATAATATACTACACAATACCAAGGGTTTCAAACAAATCAGAACTAAAATATTGCTGTATAATAGACGTGTCCGTAGCATACTGGAGTATTGTAGTGTTGTATGGAGACCACATTGGGGTAGACGTGTTCTTGAGTGGAGACCGCGAATTGGCAAACGTAAGGTGGGACGCCCTCAGGCTCGGTGGAGTGACGATCTCCGCGGGGTGGCTGGTAGCAACTGGATGAGAGTTGCTGAGAATCGAGTTGAATGGCGTGCGATTGAGGAGGCCTATGTCCAGCAGTGGACTGCTATAGGCTGATGATGATTGATGGAGACCACATTACACCACTCATATACTTCTCTTCTCTTAGAAAGGGTCCAGAAACAATTTCTAAGGCAGCTGCCCTCCTATCTGTTCCGTCTGCAAACTTTCAAGATAATGCTCTCATTCGACTAGAGAGAAGTTATGCCCTGTTTTTATACAAACTGCTCAGAAAGCAAATAAACTGTCCAAAGTTACTGGGATCAAAGTTTCATGCACCAACCCACTATCCTAGAAATCCCACCACTCTGCTTTACCCGTCATTGCATAGAACTGTCCTAGGTGCTAACTCACCAATCCCGTGAATATGTAAAATATTACAACAGCTGCAGGCAGTGACCTGATTGACGTTCACCACAATAGCATAGGAAAATTTTGTAAATTAATTATTGAATACTATTCGCACAATTATAAGACATAATATGAATTACCAATTTATTATTTATATACCTATTTAACGTTAATTAATTTATAATTATTGTCTAATGTAAACAAAATATCTATCTCAGTTTATTTATCTGTTATTTTATTTTATTACCAATAAATATTATACATTCAATTTCAATTTATTTTAATTCGATTATGCTTTGTTTTAAACAAATTTTATCAATTTTGTCTTATTTCACAATTATTTGCAATAATGAAAATTTATAATGTAATATAAATAAAATAATCCATGTGGTGATAGCCTGTAAGTAATTGTTGCACTTATAAATGTATAACCTGTACTTTTAAGTGAAATGTAACATGGAAATGTAAACAATTATAAGCTAACCTAAATAGATACATGGAAGTCTATCTATAATGATGTCTAAATTGTATCTACAAATGTTACTGGTAGCAACTACTTGACCCCTGACATTTTGTTTGTAAGTAATACATCAACAAAAACATAACTATTAAAGTATACTCAAAAGGTCAAACTGACAAGTTTGAAGGCAGCTATGAATAATTAATATTTGTTCTGTGCAAACCTACCTGATTTATTTAATGACTCTTATTCTTGCATGTTCATTACTATAATTATTTTTTTGCTGCATCAAAGTTGAGTAAAAATTGTAATTAGAAGTCGACAGAAGTAAAAAAAAACCGGCCAAGTGCGAGTCGAACTCGTGCACGAAGGGTTCCGTACCATTATCTATAAAAATGGCAAAAAAATCATATCTGTTGTATGGGAGCCCCCCTTAATATTTTTTTTTTTAATTTTTAGTATTTGTTGTTATAGCGGCAATAGTAATACATCATTTGTGAAAATTTCAGCTTTCTAGCTATCACGGTTGAGATACAGCCTGGAGACAGACAGACAGCGAAGTCTTAGTAGTAGTCTACATAGGGTCCCGTTTTACCCTTTGGGTACGGAACAATAAAAACTACCAAACATTCAGAATATCAAAGTCGTAAAAATGCGTGTGATTCCTACCTTTCCCTTGGGGTCGTGCACAGCCCCCCAGGCCGCCATCACGTAGGGATCGTTGACGGACACGCACACAATCTCATTCGCCCCCTCACTCTTCAGCTTGTCAGCAGTCTGCACGTACCCCGGCAGGTGGGTCTTCGAACACCCAGGAGTAAAGGCCCCGGGAACCGCGAACAACACCACTGTCTTTCCCGCCGCCAATTCACTGATATTAACTTTGTTAGCCGGAGAATCTTCATACAAATCAGTCGCCGGCAGAGATTCACCAACCTAAGGGCACAGGAAGACATTACTCACATAAGCCGGCTATTATATAATTTCAAAACATATCAAACAAAATAATTACCTTAATGGGTGCCATGGCTAAATGCGAAGTGTGTAGCGCTCGACCGACCGCTCGCCTTGTCGATGAAGTTATACGAATAATTGACGACCGGGTGGGAAACATTTGTAGTGGGTTATGTATTTTTTATTATCTTTGATAAATCGATCCTTTCAGCCAACAGATGATAAAATTCTCTGACCTCTGCGCGAATGTGACTTTGACAGTTGGCTTTCGTTCGATATTTTAATTTGAAATGATCGTTTTAATTTTGAAAAACAGCAAGCAAAAAAATCTAAACAGTCATATTTTTTAATGATTGATCCTCTTTCTTTGAAACAATAAAATAAATCAAATCAATCGATATTTTAATCTGTTCAGAAATACGCAAAAAATGTTTGAGATGAGGAAATTACATCTGATAGTTACTTGTTAGTTGTTGGGCCCTAAAACTAAAAGATATGTAAACTTTCTTAGACTTTTTCACATATTCGATTTATTTAGATTACATTTTTTGTATATTTATATTTTTGATCAATTTTTGTGATTTCATACTTTAAGCCATTTTTAGCTGCAATAAATTATGTTTGGGTACCTAAAGGTAGTACAATTTGGTAGGGAAAACCTTGCAATATTACCTTATTGGAGATCAAGATTTAGATAGGCCTGTTGGTCTAGTGGTTAGTGACCCTGACTGCTAGGACGGAGGTCGTGGGTTCGATTCCCACACAGGACAAATCTTTGTGCGATGAGTACGATTATTTGTTCTGTATCTGGGTGTAATTTATCTATAATATGTATGTATTTAGAAATATTTAGGTATGTTTATCAGTTGTCTGGTTGCCATAGTACAGGCACTGCCTAGTTTGGGATCAGATGGCGGTGTGTTGGTTTTCCCAAGATATTATTATTAAAGACATTTTCGAGGCTAATATAGACGCAATAATTAAAAAGAGTAAACCTAAACAAATACATCATAATTATATTTTTAAAAGTTAGTGCTCATTTACAATAGATCAATTAAATTTTAGAGGATCAAATAATATTGTCCCTTTATTTTTATTGAATGACCTTAGCTTTTAATAGTATATTCTTAATACCTAAAGTGAATTTTATTTCTAGGATACAAGCAATATTATTAAGAAAAAGAAAACCAGATCAAAAGAATTTGCTTTCCGAACGAAAACCATCCGACATCTACCTTGTCTTTGATTCGACGTAGACAGGAAAATGTTGCCAGTGGGGAACAGTTACAAAAGATTATGGAAAATTAATATGTTTCGGAAGAACCAATACCTTGAATGGTTTTTCAAATTAATTTGTAGGTGTGAAAATTTTGAAGGAAAACCATAAAGCTTTTGTTCTGATCATCAACCACCAAAGAATTTGACTGACAAGACATCTTTGCAGAATATCCTGATGACGTTGTGAGTCTCATTTATTAATTACAGGGAACAGTTAGTTATGACACAGCAACATTAATTGTCTATGGTTCGCTTTCAGTCAAGCATTCCTACGACTTTTGCTTGTTTGTTAATTATTTGAGTTTTTTAGGTCGTTTTCCACGTTTTTAGATATGACAGTGTGTGATATAAGTGTTACGATAGAGTGGCGCTGATATTAATAAGTGTACTACCGGTCTATCAACATGGATACCCCAACAATTGACACAATTTACCAGGCCATAAGCGCCTTATATGATAACCCCAATGCTAGCGAAAAAGAAAAGGCCTCGCAATGGCTGGGAGATATGCAAAAATCCGTAAGTATTCCATTAAATCTTGATGATATTAACACTCCAACGACAAAAATACAAACAGATGTTCAATTTTATAACCTTATTTACAGATACATTCGTGGAAGATAGCCGACGAGCTTTTACAGCAGAAAAAAGATATGAACTCATGTTACTTCGCTGCTCAGACTATGAGATCGAAGGTGCAGCACAACCTATCTGAGCTGCCACCTGAGGCCCTTGTGTCACTCAGAGACTCTCTGGTAGCACACTTGGAAAGCACCTCGCCAGAAACAAGTGCTACAGTGCTCACACAGCTGTCCCTGGCACTGGCAGACCTAGCTCTACAAATGCCTACTTGGCAGAACTGTATTGGTGACCTAATTAAATCATTTTCAAACAAAAATGATTTCGCTCTTCTAGAAGTTTTGACTGTGTTACCTCAGGAAATAGATTCGTCTAGCTTAAAACTTGGTGAAAATAGGAGGGAAGACATAAAGTCTGAGTTAAGGTCAAATGCTCATATAGTTACTTTGTTCCTAAAAGAAAGTATCACTAATTCTCAGAATTCACATGTTGCGTTAAAAATCATAAAATGTATGACGTCTTGGATACAGGTCCGAGCTATAAATATACAGGAAGTTCCTCAGAATGCAGTCATAGGGTTCAGTTTACAGGTGTTAAGGGATCATAATTCAATAAATACACTGCATGATGCAGCATCTGACTGTATTACTGCATTGTTGCACTGTTTAGAAGAAAATAATAATAATGAAAATATAGAGAGACTGTTATTTGAGAGTGTGTCAGCTTTGGAGGAGAGCTACCACATGGCAGTGGCTCACGAAGAAGATGAGAAGGCTACGAATTATGCGAGAGTGTTCACAGAGTTAGGGGAAACTTTTCTAGAGAAGATTATTGTGTCAATGTCTGGTGGAACCTCCCACTTTGCTCTGAGATCACTGGAGCTGGCTTTGGTGTGCGTTGGACATCATGATTATGAGGTAAGCAGGTTACAATAACAAACAATATCATAACAGGATAATTCTACCAAATATCTATTTCTGTAATCAATTGTTGAGGTATAAATAGTGTATCAAGTCATTACCTAATAATGTATCTGAGACAATGATATCTGTAAGTAGCTTCTATGTAAAACTATTTGCTGATTGTATTTTGATTCTATTTTAATTCATTATGAACTGGCTTAATATTATCCACTATTTATGTGCATAATTATGTTCTTCTTCTTAGTGTGCCAATGGCAATCTAAATTGTGTCAGCCCAGAACTTAATAATAATAAGAAAGAGAAGCAAATCAAGTATTTTGACTTGGGTCACGAGATTGTTGACATGTGGGATGTGGACTCAGCGATCATTGTGCCAATAGTCGTGTCAACCCATGGCTTAATTGCCAAGAGCCTCAACCAATATCTGAGGAGGCTCTCGTTAGGCAGCTAGATCAAGGGCTTGATTCAGAAAGCGGTACTCCTGGACACGGCTCATATTGTTAAGAGGTTCCTCTCTCTGGAGCCCTGACCGCCAGTAGCTTGGACCCTGTTCCCGATACTGGTGTGCTACAAATACAAGAGCAAGGAATATTTAAAAATGTATGAAATTTGTGTAAAAATAAATGAAGGAAATAAGAAAAATAATTATTATTATAATACTATGTTACTGGTTGATTTTAGTGTAATTACCATGTTATAATAATTCATTAATGTATGCAAGTTGTATGTTTCCAAGAAATAGAAAGTTAATTTAGCTATTTCGTTGTAGGCATTAGTAATTACTTGTTAATGAGTTTAAATAGTGTAAAAACAATGAATCATCCCATAATGGGAGTGGTCATTTCTTTTGTGTTAATCAGTAGGCTTACCTTAGGTTACATGTTTGTTTATTATATGCATGACATTTTTAGAGACTACTTGTGTGCATATTTAAAAAAAGCTATTGTTACTACTCTTACAATTGTAAGGGAAAAATTGTAAACACCCATATTTTGTAGGATAGAACCATGATTGGCACCATCTAACTAACAATTCTGACTTTTATCACAACCAAATAATGCTTTAGCATGCAGTAATTAGAAAAATTGAAATGCCAGATGTAATCAAGGCCTAGTAGTCTTTATATGGCCACAGTTAAAAGGCCATAAAATAAAGGTGTTGTTACACTTAGTTGGTTCATTAGCATTCACATAATTTCTCAATGACTTTACATGAATCTTACACAAGCAGCTTTCTATGAGGTTAGTACCCTAACAGCAAGTCTAGCAATGTCAACGAAAGCCTACACTATAGAAAAGCCTTCATTAAAATGCACCCCATAATTATCTAAAGATACAAACTATCTTCCACCACCAGGTAGCCGAGATAACTTTCAACCTGTGGTACCGGCTATCAGAAGAAGTCTACCAACGCGACTACCAGCCTCTGACGGACACCTTCAAGCCTCACATAGAGCGGCTGATTGAGGCTCTGGCCCGGCACTGCCAGTGTGAGCCTGATCATACGTCCCTGCCAGATGAAGGGGATGAGTTCTATGTAAGTGGATAAGATGATTAGAGAGTGACTTATTAATGCGGCTTAATTTAGCCGGCCAGATAGAGCTCTATTTCTATGCCAATAAAAGAAATAGTCCAACACGATATCCTGTCGCGAACCGTCCGAACTGGACAAAGCGAATGGCGTCGTTTACGCTCACGTCGATAAGTGTAGTTTCTATCTTTTAGTTGAATATCAACTTCTGGTTACATGCAGTATGATCAACAGGGGTTACATTTTTCAACAGAGCTTTTAATCACTCTAAGAACTGCGTAATATTAAAATTCCACCTTCCTTCGCAGGAGTTCCGCGGCAAGGTGATGGGTCTGATCAAGGACGTGGTGTTCATCGTAGGCTCCAGCTCGGTGTTCCGCCAGATGTTCGCCGTTCTTCACGCTGACATCTCCTGGGAACAGACAGAGGCTGCGCTCTTTGTCATGCAATCTGTGGCTAAGAATATATTGCCGTGAGTAGGAGAAACAAGATAAATAAGCTGATCGTGGTTGCGGAAGTTTAAAGTTAAAGGTTGTCATTTCTGTGGATGGCATATGAAGGATGAAATCTTCGTATAGATTAAGTAAAATAATACGTCGGGAAACAAAACCTTGCACTTTTATGTCTAAATCTTGACTTCTTATCTCACGAGCAAGTTCAATCCTTACTTGCGCGCTGTATGTCATAGGTGACAATTCATGTGTTCCGCTAGAATACTTCCCAGATTTCCAATACTGGACCAACCTAGATCGAAAAGGGATCACTGCCAACCACCGCTGGGTGGTCAATGATTGAGATCTAATTCCTAGACTGATCTATATTAGTGATCGAAGACTAATGTGCATAATTATTATCGTGAGATACGTTAGCTATACGACTTGACTATGTAACTTTTCTTTCACAGTGAAGAATACGAATACGTCCCGAAGGTGGTGGAAGCGATCCTGTCAATGCCTGAGGGCGCGCACCTCGCGGTCAGGAAGACTTGCATCCTCCTGCTAGGAGAACTGTGCGAGTGGATCGAGCGGCACTCCGAGTGCCTGGAGCCCTGTCTGCAGTTCCTCATCAGGGCGCTTCACGACAAGCAGCTCGCGTATGCCGCCGCTACGGCGCTGCAGGTTGGTAATGTTATAGATGTTCGCAAGTATACATACATATGTATACGACAAATGGTAAACAGATCAGTGAAAACGTATTTAAAACTTTCATAGAAAATGGATACTTATACATACAAGATTAAAAACAAAAAATAAGATCATACACTGATCTTATTGGTGAGGTTCTTCAGAAAGGTCAGGTGCGTAGTACTCGCAACTAGCGTGCGTGTATGACCAGATGTCTGAACGTGGACGAGGCGGTAGGAATATGTAAGGACCGTAGCAGTTGGCATTCTGTGGTTTCTGCCTACCCCCATATAAAAAACCGTATGTATGTATTTTCGGCTTTTAAACGTAACAGTCATCTTTACAAACATATTTTCAAAACAGAGAATGGTTTAGAGCAGTGGTTCTTAACCTTTTAGTCATGAGGGACCATTTGACAAAACTTTGGTCTTGCTATGGACCACCCAGTTGGTTTATGGTTTGGTGGAAATACAAAAAAAATGATGATGATGACTGCACCCAATTACCAATCACTCTGTATACAGTACCTAAATGTAATTAAATAAAAGGTTGATCTATCTTTAAAGAAATTCATTTTAATTTATTTACGTTAAATTTACATTACATTTACAGATTTTAATGAGATTTTTGTGATTGCAAGTTGCTCGCGCCGCGCGCGTTTCGCATAATAATATCCCTGGACATTTCACACAGCACCATCTAGTCCCAGGCTAAGCAACCTAATGCTTGTGTTATGGTAGCTAGATATGGAAAAATAAGGATAAGGATATGGATAGATATGGTAGTAGTTGTTCCGGGTCTGGCTGTTTGTGTATGTGAGTTTAAATGTTTGTAAACGCACCCACGATACAGGAGAAATTCCTAGTGTGGGGCAACGTTTTCTAAAAAAAAAAGAAAAGAAAAGAAAGATGGCTGATAAACTACATAATTATATACATTTTTTTTTTGTAAATACATACATATTATAGATAGAAAAACACCCAGACCCGGAACAACTACTTGTAGGTCATACAAATATTTGTTCCGTACGGGAATCGAACCCGCGACATGCAGCGCAGCAGTCAATCGCTTGACCACTGCGCCAACCGGCCGTCAACTCGTTTTCACTTTCTTATTAGGATAGGTCGGCGGACCATTTGGGATGCTTCCAGGGACCACCAGTGGTCCGCGGACCACCGGTTAAGAACCACTGGTTTAGAGCCTTGAACATTGTTCTCTAACAATATATGAAAACTGCATTGCTCTAACTATAAATAATACTGCCAATAAACGTTTACATCTTGTGCACTAGTTTAATCATACGGGGTCTAAAAAGAACCTTCACATAGCGGTTACACATCCAGTTCAACGACGGAATAGTACATTACGATATTAGTGCGTTAAGATGGTTATAACATGCGAGGCGGAATTGAGCCGAGCATGTTATAACCAATACGCACGTATATCGTACGACGTTTTTTAACACATTTGTGAGGAAACAGAAAAAAAAAACATTTTAAATAAACTCAATCTGTGAATGCACACTGTTGCTTTCCCACCATTTTAACAGCGCGCTAGCGCTGCCTACTGACTGGCGCCGCGCGGCGATTAGTTCAACAGCGCGCTGCTCACTAGCTGGAGTCGTGCGGCGGCCATCAGTTCCATATTTGAAATGGCAAATAATACTGTTATGGAATTTGTATGGACTATAACTTAACTATTTGCTTTGGTAACACACGCGTTTTTTATGACCCGCTTTACATTTTAAAACCGGTGGAATTACATCAGCTTTACGAGCAAGGGTGTTAAAAAAGTTATTCTCGGCTTCTTTTAGCGTTATTGTATAATATCGTCTCGTAGTAAACAGCCAGTATTGTGATGTTAACAGAACATCTGCCGCGCGTGCCGCCTGCAGGCGTCGCGCCACGTGTCGGTGCTGCTGCGCGCGGGCGCGGCCTGCGACCAGCTGGCGCTCGGGCCGCACGCCTCCGCCGCGCTCATGCGCGCGCTGGCCTCGGCCATCGGCAGGCTGCCCAATGATCAGGTAAGTTGACACGAGTGTATTACAAAGTAACTCAACTTGTAGATTGACTTTCTGACCTCCATTGATCTTGAACTATACAGGGTGACATCGAATACATGCGACAAATTTAAATATACCATAATAATACGTGTTGTCAAGAAACTGTATAAAATATCAAATGTAAAATTAAAAAAAATATTTGACTATGAACGGCAACGTCTAATAACATGAGTACTCCACGACGCGCGACAATTATTGAGCACTGCGATGAGTCGGACGAGATTTTTTGATACTTTAATTTTTCTTATTTATTTTGCATATTAATTTTGCTGGAATAACGATAATTCGTACTTAAATAAAGATAATAACATCAATGGACCTTTTGATAACGATAATCGCGTATTTTTTTTAACGATTTAGATTGTAGAAAAAACAGTTTATATTTACTATGTTACTGTAACTGAAGCTCCCATTTCATTTTGTCGCATTAATTCAAAGTCACCCTGTAGTTTCGAGTTTGTTATTTCGGAGTGGGTAAAAAATGGATCGATAACATGCGGATCCAGACATAGTATAATTATTCAGTATTTGTACAGATGTCTGTGCACTCCATTTCTACTTATTTTGTGATGAAAAAGGAAACTTATATTTTTATGAAATATGTAGATTTAACACTCTAATTCATTGATCTGAAATAGTTGTAAATTGGTCGTTAGCTCTTATTTTACATTACATATTTTTTATGATTAAGATGTTTAAAGTCAAGCCATCTTGGTGTCTGAGATTTGAAATAATTAGCGTTTTCGCTTATTGTTATTTTCTGAAGCATGGCGTTTGAATACAACTCTACTGTACCAATATGGTTTGACTCCATTGTTTACAATACAAAACGCGTTCAGCAAAAACCTAACAAAAAAAATTGACTCGTTAATTTGTTTTGTTCCCATAGCTAAACCGTCTACATATCATATCTACTTCTAGCTAACAGTCGCTATGCGCGAGGCCGTCGCCGTTCAGATCGGAGGTCTGTCAGACCTCATGAAGTCTAACGTTGAGATTGAGAAGGGCACGTCGTCGGACCCCACGGTGTGGTTGGATCGGATCGCGGCGCTGTTCCGGGACGTGGACGTGGCCACTGCGCAGGTCACGGACGCGCATCCCTGCGTGCCGGCCTTGAGCGACGCCTGGCCCGTGCTGCAGGAAGTGCTCGACAAGTGAGTATGCCATGTGGCTGTCGCCTGCTGATATGTGAAGCAGTAAGGTGTCTGGTGGGTGAGGCAGCTAACGATAATTGGCAATTTTGGTGACCTACATTATTATATTTTTATTAAAGTTCAAATTAAATCAAATATTGGATGTTATTTGTGGGTCAGATCACTTGTATTTATCTGTTAAGTTTTGAAATTGTGTTTTATTATCATTTATCACTTTGCAAGTAATGTTTTAATACAACTCTACGAAACACAATACTGCGCACCAAAACAAATATAGCTGACGTGGCTCAAAAGGCTGCCCAACTCGAATAGGACTGGGTAAGATATGTCTGCCGCATACCGGACAAACTGTGGGTCAAAATAGCAAGAAACTGGTGCCCTGACACAGTGAGGCGGGGTCGCGGCAGGCCACGAGGGAGATGGCGGGACGAACTGGACAAGGTCCGTGAGGACTGGAAGGACGCGCGGGTTCGCGACAAGTGGAAAAGGTGGAGGGAGACCTTTGCCCAGTAGTGGGACAGAGCAGGCTAGAAAAAAGAAATGTTTCCTACAAGCACGTTTATTAACAAGTGTTCACTTCACAGATATGCGACGGATGGCCGTGTGATGGAGCGCTGGTGTCGCTGTGTGCGCTTCGGAGTGCGCTGCGGCGGCAAGCGAGCCTCCGCCCTCGCGCCCGCGCTGGCCGGCCGGCTGCAACAGGTCTCGCACTCACTATATACTATATCCACCCCACACACGCACAGTTATTTCCGTTAAGCTTAAATAGCACAATAATAATGTCAACGCACAAGGGATAGCCACAGATTAACAAACATACATTATTAATGCCTTTCTTTAGTTATGTTGAATTTCGTCGAACTTCAAGTAAAATTGGGAGGAGCTTATTGCCAACTCAATCTGGCACAATTCAGAGAAAAATGCTTACAGGTTAAAAACTGACATAAATTGAACTATGTATTATAAATTTATAATAAATAATAATGATTAACTTGCACTGGACCCTTACAAAGAATTTAAGCAGTGGGAACAGTATCACTTATGCTGTGACGGAGTGACATTTGAATGAATATTTCCGTGGCGCAGCTGTACCGCGTGCGGCCGCACTCGTGCGTGCTGTACCTGGCGTCCGTGCTGCTGGACGAGCTGGCGGCCGAGCCGGGCGCGGCAGCGCCGCTGGTGCAGCTGCTGCAGGACGTCATGCCGCGCGCCTTCCTGCTGCTGCAGCAGCAAGACGGGCTCAAGGAGAACCCCGACACCGTCGATGATTTGTTTAGGCTGTGCATAAGGTGGGTAAATCTCTTGTATTTTTGTCGCATATGGAAGATAATTATTGTCGAAGAAATATCTCCTGTCCAGGTCGATTCCGCGTCAGTAAAAGTGGTCCAGCCCTCACTCAACTCAACGTTAGTTTTGTAGTTCAATTACAAGATTCGCGTTCTCTAGTTTATGCAAATAATCGTTCTCGATTGTACAGGTTCTTACAACGCATCCCGCTAGAGTTCCTGTCGTCCGGCGCCCTGCCCACAGTGATGCAATGCGCAACGCTAGCCTGCAGTCTGGATCACCGGGAGGCCAACTCGTCCGTCATGAAGTTTCTCTACGACTTCGCTAAGGTCGCCAACTTGACCCGCGTCGACAAGCAGCAGATCAAAGGTGAGTTAAAATAAAGAAAGAAGAACATTTATTTACGCTAAACGTGGCACAAAACATAAAAAGAACAATATAAGTTTTTAAACTGTCGTGGTCACTAACATTATAGTCCCGTCCTCACATACTACCTAGTACCCAGTAGACCTTCATCCTACTTGTAATTGCCTGGAGTATAAAAAGCTTTTTGTTTAGACGGAATTATTTTTGATGTAGTAAGTTCTATTTCTCATTTCACTGGTTTCAATTTGGAACTAATATTTTAAAAAACATTTCCGCTCCTCCTTAATTCAACTTGTATGAGTGTGGCTGTAACAGACCAAAGAAGCCATGAATGGACTGTGTGGAAGTTGATATGGCTGAAAAGTGGGTGAATTCTGAGAGAACATATTGCGCCAACTTAATTAATTGGGATAGGGGTTACAGATTGATGATGATGACTAATTTACTTGACCTGCCTAATTAGATCTGTTACTCACTTTTTCCAGCCCTCGCCGACAACGCGCTGTCGACGTACGGCGAGGACCTGACCTACAGGCTGGTAGAAGCCAGCGTGTTGCACCTACACTCGTACATGCTAGCCGAAGTGGCCGAGGTCCTCATGGAGCTGCTGGAGTGGCAGAAGGCAAAGTCGGTGGACTGGCTGCAGACCGCGGTGCAGCGACTGCCGAGGGATAGGCCGGCCGTTGCCACGGAGCAACAGTGCTGGCAGTTCCACCAGTATGCTATGAGGTGAGTAATGGAGGACCATTCTGTTATATTCTGCCCCGAATCGAAAGTTATGCCGCCGAGTTATTTTTAGTTTTTCACGAATGGCACAACAACGCAAAGTATAAAACAAGAGCAACTAGATCCTTGTTGACAGGCTATCATATAACTGGACTTTACAAGGTATTATCAAGCTATTTCATGCACCTAATAATCTTAATTTTACAGCAAGATATACACATGATTTTCATATGAACTTTAAAGTCGCTTTTTGTACAAAAAAATGAAGCCCCTTTGGATCATCATCAAACATTTATGTAATAAGTAAAACTTATTTGTTTCGTTTTGTTCACAGGGCAGAAAAATGCAAGGAAATGACTCGGCTACTGCGCGACTTCGCCAGGTTGTACCGATAAGATACGACAGACTTATATGCTAAACAAATTATATACCAAACGACACACAGGGCTGAGACTGAGTGACAACACTTTAGACCTTAGTTCAGTGGTAATTAACATGATTTTTGATTGAGTTTTTATCAAATACCGAGACTAAGCTACACTAGTGAATTGAATAAACGAAACTATGTATAACTGTTAAAGTGTAGCTATTTGTAAAGCCTTGGGTCTGTGGCGACTAGTGATGGGAAAATGAGGATATACTGATATGTTTGCCAAGAGGCAACTATCCTTTTCAAATATAATCACAGGCAATTTATTTAGTTACTAAAAAGACAAGTTGTGTGTTTAGTTTTTGTTGTTTACTTTATACTAATATGGACAAATTAGATTTATAACGATTTGACGACCGCGCCTGTGATTGCCGAAAAATATTAACTGGACTTTCAGCTTGTATTCGCTGCCCGTTCTAAGGTTCGATGCGAAAATGGGGCTATATTATCTTAATTTCATTAATCGGAATCGCAATAAAATATAATCGTAGGTAAAAATCTTATGAAATATAGTTAGATAGATAATGTAGGTAGACAGGTGTGTATCTAAATAATAATTATTGTATTTATACCCAATTTTAAAATTTCAGTTTCAATGTTATATATTATAGCCAAATGTAAATTTTCAGTTAATGTTATTTCTAACAGAAAATCACATATATTTATAATCAAGTTATGGAGTATGCAATCGTATGCGCATCGAGTTTTAGAAAAAGATAAGGATTGCAGAGCGTCGTCTCTGCCATGTACCTGTGACAGTCTCTTCCTTCAACTCGATATTGTGTACTGTGTAGATCTTGCCAGATTTTAACTCTGTTTTATTATCACTAACTTAGTATATCTAGGTGCAAATTAAACTAGTCGTCCACCCACAGTCCCCACAAGACCTAAAGCTAGTGTTATCACAACGTGTAGTAAGTAGGTGCGGTTGCACGCTCGAGCAATGATAAATAGCGTTGAGGTCTACAAGTACATGTAGTACGTCTCTTTTTGTCTGTTGCATTTGTTCTGATTTGACTCGGTGACGTAATGCGTTCTCTTGTAGTTTCAGAAAAATTGGATAATTCTGATCAAAATGACGTCAGTGTCGGAAGGTTCAAGTGATGTGGGGAGGCTAGTACAGCGTTTATTATGTTATTTCATAAATTACTTTACAACTTAGGTATGATGTTTAAAATAAATACTTTTAAGTCGCACTACAAGTAAAAACGGAAACACTTCTCTAGGAAGATGTGGTTGGTGTTTATAAGATTTTTTGTTATTATTTCTTTTATATTATGTGAACTATTCCTGAACTACAAGGGAATGCAATATGAGTTAGCCCTTTATTTGATTCATGATCAAACACACGACGTATCGTCCGGTCAGTAGGTAAGTACCACTTTCGATTGATGCAGATATATTTTGTTATATTATACTCACTTTTATTTTGAATGTGATACTACGCATTGAATTGTAAATATTTATTATAAATGTTTACTTTTACATAAGTCTTTTATTTACAAATTAAAACATTACATTTTATACATAAAACTATTATAGTATTATTTAATAATTGTCTAAAATGGAGATTAACAATTTGATCTTATTAACATGATACTGACTTGTAAAACTTTACAAATATGCAAGAAACATAGTAAAAGGTCACCTTACTTCCAATCATTTAAAATCTTCATGGCTTTTTACCTTTCAATGTGTCAAAATAAAACTATATTATAACGCCAATTAGTAACAAAACGTCAGGGTAATTCACAAAGCACCGTCAGTCACATCATTACCACATTAAAAAAAATACAGGAACAAGTATTTACAAAACTATTTCTTCTTAGTATTCTTAGGGCTGGATAAAGTGACAAAACTGACCCGCCGGGGCGCCTTCGGGCTTGGCGCGGACTTTACGGCCTGATCTTTAACATCAGTCACTTTAGCCTGCTTGAAGAAGTTGTGTTCATTGGACAAAGTCGTTTTTGGAGTAGTGGGCTGACTAACAACTTTAGCATTAGTACTTTTAGGAGTACTAACTGTTGGTTTGGCCTTTTCTTCAGTCTTAGCAGTTTTTGGAGAGCTCTGTTCAGTACTTTTCTCAGTTACAGTTTTAATTGTATTGCTTTTAGGAGAATCTGGTGACGTGGATGTGGACTTAGCTCCTTGTGTATCTTCGTAAACTAATTTAATGTCTTCACTATCGTCTATTATCATTATTTCTGAATCTTTCGTAGGTTCCGTTTCCTTAGGTTTAATAATCTCAGTGTTGCTATTGTCTGACCACGACGGCATCGCTACTTCATTTAAAACATCTATTTTGATTGGTGTTTTCTGTTGCGGTTCAATTTTCTGCTTCTTTGGGGATTTCTCTGGTGCCTTGAATGTGATGAAAGAGTCCATCTTGTTAACTGGTTTGGGTTCTTTTACTTCTTTGGGTTTAGCTGGCTCTTCTTTTGGTGTCTCCACTGATTGTTCTTCAACTTCCATGGGTTCTGTAAATAGATAACATTTTATTTTTGGATGGTGACACATGAAAGTTCATTAAGGGGAAGAAAAGTATTTTCAGAACGAAAAGATTTTGTAAATTAAATTGAGAGGATCAGTAAATAAGAAAACCAGCAATAATTGTAATTATATGTACCGGGAGCCGCACTAGTAGCTTCAGGAACCACTTCATCAGGCAGCACTTCCCCCAGCTCTCCATCCGCGAAGGTGATGACGGAACAGTAGCCGTCCGTACTGGAAGCCACCAGCGTGCGCCCGTCCGGAGACCACGTCAGGTCTGTCAGTCTGGAGTACATCAAATTGATTTAATCTAGTTCCTGGGCTGGTACTGACAAATTCTTAATGTAGAAATTAGGGATGAATCGATACGTACTTCAGTCGATAGTCGATACGATACCGATATTTATAAAAAGTATCGCCGATACCGATACGGACAGTTAAGATTCAAAGAAAGTTATAAAAGCTGTGGCTTTAGAAACAGACAAAATTACTCATAATTATGTATAATAATATTTTTTTTTATTTTTTTTTTATTTTTTTATTTAGAAATGACAATTGATAACAGATCAGAAAACAAAGCAGAGGTAGAGCAGCGGGGGCCCAGTGGTGACTAGAGATGGGTAGTGGGTTAAAACCCATTCTTCCCATTTGGGTTAAAACTGGGTGGTTTGGGTTATAACCCGGTTTTAACCCATTTTCACCTATTTTACTGGGTGAAAATGAGTATTGTTAATTATTAAATAGTGGGAAGTAGAGTTCATTATAAACTTGTCAAAAATAAACACAAAATCAGATACATTTATTATTAATTTGAAAAATTACAACAAATTAGTAGGCAGTTTAATCATCATCATCGCTTGCATCGGAAACACGGTCACAATCAAAAAAATGAAAATTGTTAATGCCGGATGTAGATGGTTTAGGGCTGTTTGTACGTGGCTCCCTAGCGGCGTCAGTGTAGTTTGCTACGCTGACGACACGCTGGTGCTGGCGCAGGGGAGGTCGCACGAGGCGGTGGCCGAATTAATGACACGCGGGGTTGCGATAGTCGTGGAGAGGATCCGGCAATGGGTCTCGAGGTTTGGCATTGCACAAGTCCGAGGCCATGTGCTTTCATCGGCCTCGGAATGCGCCACCGTTGGGATCCATACTGACGGTAGGAGGGGTTCCCATCGGCGTCGAGTCGACGTTGAAGTATCTTGGACTCGTCCTCAACAGCCGGTGGAACTTCGTGGAGCACTTCCAATGTTTGGCTCCCAAACTGGAACGGGCCGGGGCTGCCTTCAAGCGACTCTTACCCAACCTGAGGGGTCCAAACGCCTCCTGCCGGAGGCTCTACGCGTGGATCGTGCGGTCCATGGCCCTTTACGGGGCCCCGGTGTGGGCGCGTTCGTTGAGGCTGCGAGCCGCGCACTATCTGAACGCGCCCCAAAAGGTGGTAGCCGTAAGGCTGGTCCGTGGGTACCGCACGATCTCCGGCGAGGCGGCTAGCCTCCTTGCCGGATTGCCGCCATGGGATCTGGAGGCCATAGTCCTCGCGCGCCTGCACGAGTGGCGCGCGGAGGCACTACGCCGGGGGGAAGCTCCGCTGCCGCGGCAAATTGTCGCTCAGCGGACAGACCTCCGGCGCGATCTCATGGCGACATGGAGAGAGCGACTGTCGCAACCCCGTACAGGGCACGCCACGATAGTGGCGATAAGTCCCCTAATACGTCTTTGAGGAGTGGCTAGAGGCGCCACGGCGCCCTCACCTTCCGCCTGACGCGGGTCAAATGCAGGATAAATGTATATACCTATATATATATATTTTTTGGGATGGGATATCGTCAAATGACGCCTCCCGCTCTGGGCGGAGCGGAAGGGAGTGTCAGACTTTTACCGACTAAAAACCATCCATGTTCCTTCTTTTGCCCTTTGTATTCCAGGGCCGCGGTATCTCTTTCGAACAGTCCCGCAGCCCTGGCAGGCATCGGCCCTTGCGGGCCCCTCCTGTTTGCTGACATCTCTTTGAGGCGCGCTTGGAACACGAAAGCGCCGTCGACACGGCCTGTCGTCATAAGACGGACGGACAGCGAGCTAGCCCATTACTCACCGTCCACAGGCCCGCGCCTACGGTGGCCGAGAGCCACCACGTGGCCCCCGACGCCCGGTGCTTCTCCCGCGGCGGCTGCGACGTGAGGTCCTCTCCCTCTCACGTTCCGCCACCTCCTTCGATGACTGCTTCGCAGAAGGAGGTGACGGCCTCCCATTCCCTCTCGCTCCGGACCATGGCTTGAACCAGGGCCGGACGCGAGAGGTCGCCGCCGCCAATACTTTTAAAGCTAGTGTAATAACTGCCCCATCGGGTATCGCATGGCAACTTCAAAGTTTCACCAGCATTTTTTTCCTTTACAATTTTTGCAAGTAAAGATGTTAAAACTTGACTTTTTTAATAGTTTTAACCATTAATGACCATATTCATACTAGCATTTATTACATCAATTCTGATAATGTTTTTGCAGAGTTAATGTAAAGTGTGAGCTGCACAGTTTATAAAAGTTATGTGTGGATGTTCGTCTTTTACGAGACGAAAAGCTTTCTGCATTCTCCTGTCATCGTAGCAAACTTATTTGTTCCATACTCAGATAATACATTAAAAAATTCTTCACATAAGTAATCACTTTGTATGTCGATTTTCTAACGTTGCAATACTTTTATTAAACACAGGTTCTGGTTTTGCTATTATTATATTATTTATTCCTTCATTCCTACAATTTGACCAACCATCTAGCATTAAGTGCAAACATGTTTGCGATTTGACGGTTTCTTTTAACGTGATGCATATCCCTATAAGTTTTGTCTAAAACGGTGGTAGAAGCCGTTTTCCTGGTTGGCAATTTGTACAGTGGCTGGAGTTCGTTGAAAAAATTAATCCACAGGGGGTGTTCTACTATTGAAAGGGGTGTTCCCGATACATAAATAGCCTTAGCTAATAATGAATTTAAATGTTCTTTATTTACATTTGTTGGCTGGCTCACTGAAGATGCACTGCCTTCAATCGACAAACTTAATTCAGACTCAGGCCTCCTTCCCCGGACTGCCGCAAGGTGTATACGTGTACTCAGTGCTGTAGACCTAAATGGTCTACAGCACTGAGTGTGTGTGAGAGAGACAAGTCTACACCTATAAAAAGTTACAAAAAAATCACCTAAAACGCGCGCACTCTAACCAGCGAAGTAAACTAGACTGACAAGTTTGAAGTTTGAGCGGGGAAGGGGCGCGGGGATAGCTGCGCGTGAGTCACATACCTTCCCCTCTCGGTCTTGTCACCCCGCACACCGGCCGTAGTTCACTATTTACATGTTTAAATAATAAATCCGAAATATTTTATTTTCACCCAGCCAAACCACCCAGTGGGTGGAATGAAACGGGTGATAACTGGGTTTTAACCCACTAGTAGGTTTTAACCCGGGTGATTACCCATCTCTAGTGGTGACCGCCCCGACTTCGAACAGTAAGTCGTGGGTTCGAACCCACGCAGGCAGGCAGATTACTTTGTGTAATTTATTTCATCACCACTACTCTCAAAAACGGTGAAGGAAAACGTTCTTTTTCTTTATTACACACAAAATAACAAATTTACATTATTATTATTATATTATAGCTAGCCCATATTGTCCCACTGCTGGGCAAAGGCCTCCCTCCATTCCTTCCAACGGTCACGATTCTCTGCTAGTACTTTCCAATTCTCAAGGAAAACATCCAGTTCATCCCGCCATCTCCTTCGTGGTCTGCCGCGACCCCGTGTCACTGTTTCAGGGCACCAATCCTGAGCTTTACTGGCCCACAGTTCAATTTACATAGAAATTGCAATAATATAGCTTATGTACAATGGTGAGCTTAACCCAGAATTGGGTTTTCTTACAGCAAACCTAATTTTAACTGCGAGATTTGCAGAAGAGGGTATACTTATGGTGCAATAACATTTACAAATTAATTAATTTTATAAACTTAACTAACAAGCAAACATCGCAAGGAAACTGGCATGTTCTAGAACCAAAAATTCGAAGACATGTGACATCTACCAACCCGCACTGGGCCTGCGTGGTGGATTATAGCCCATTCTCTAGAGAGCACGCCGTGTGACCCAGCAGTGGGAACGTTATAGGCTGATTTATGCAGAAGACAAAAATTCACAATTATGCGATTTTTATTGAGGAAACACATTTCAATACCACTGCCTAACCTGGGAATGTCACCTAAGATCCTACATTCATTAGTCGTGCTTACGACTACCAAGCAGGCACTTTTGTTTAATACATTCCTGAACTTGAGGAAATTAAGTGATAAATAAAAACCTCTTACCTTGTGTAATGTATATTGTTAATCAACGCAATAGGAGTCTTCTGCTGCGTATCATACAACAACACGGAGCGCTTCGTGCCCACCGCCAGCAGCATGCGGCGCGGCGCGGCCAGCGCGGGCGCCGGGCCGGCCGCCCTGCCCGCGTAGCGCCGCGGCGACCAGCGGGCCACCAGCGCCGCCTCGCCGCACGGCAGCACGCAGGCGGGGCTGGACAAACATAATCATGTTAGCAAAGAGAATAACTTATATCAGTCAAAGTACACATTTACACGAGATGATACACTAAACCACCACTGAAACTAGTCACACTAAACCACCACTGAAACTAGTCCGTTTTGTGAACTAGACTAGATGATATACTCACACTTTTAAAGAGTATCTTGTGTAGATATACACTGCGTTTATCGGCTTGATGTCCACCTTGCCCTGCTCGGGCTCCACGCGGCCAGCTGGCACTGCAAGCAGCAGACCATCTGGACTGAACTGAAGCCTCCTGTTGAGAGTTCATTAATTATAATTGAATCCATTCTGTCTATGCACTGGCTGGGCATAAAACCCAGATGTGCAACTTTTGCAAGTTACATAATTATTTTTGTCCAAGAATATTATTCTTGTGTAAACTATACTCTATATTATAGAGACTAATGGATTAGGTCTAAGAGTGAGTGTCCAAGTAAGTTAATAACATTCTGCCCTATATTACTAATCACAACTAACCTGTAATAAGTCTGCAGAGTATCATCGTGGTACAGGCGCACTTTGACGTCGTGAAGCGGGTGCTCAGCAGGGAAGGGCAGGATGGCCTTACTGCTACGAGATGTCACCTTCTTTGTAGTCACGTCGAATGTGCGCAAAACCCTGGAGCAGGAGATTTATTTCTATTTTTTGTATGGCAGGAAGATGATGACGTGACCAGGGTTAAATATGAGAAGTTAGATGTTTGTTAAAACCATATTTTATTTTGATTGCTTGAAGTTTAATCAAAGATGCGCAAGCTTTGAAGAACTACAACTAACTTTGTAAATAAACATGGAAATTTAAAAGAAAGTAACAGATAAAAGGGTGAATAAGAGGTTTCTCCTACCTCTTTTGCTAAACATACACAATTTATATACTTATTTAATTTAAGAGGTGGTAGTAAGTTGCAGGCATACATTTCCTTAAACATTGTGCACAGAATTAAAGCAGCAAACAGTGGTGCCCATGACAAGATTGAACTTGTGAAATGGACACCAGAGATTACATAGTAATTTTATTCAATATTTTATAGTTCAAATAACTACATGATAAAGAAGAAGATAGTTCAAAAGCTCAGACATACATTGTTTTTACTTATTATCTGAATTGCAATTACTCACTCACCTATCAGTACTAGCAGAAGCTATCATCTGTCCCTTGGGGTCCCAGGACACGCCCTGCACAAACCCCTTGTGGTCAGTCAGGATGCTGCTATATTTGCCCTTATTCAGGTCCCATATGAGCAGCTTGTTGTCCACTGAGCCTGATGCCAGGTGGAGTGAGTTGGCACTCCATGTGATGTCCAGCACATCTTCCATGTGGCCACGAAGAGTCTGATAAGATTTAATGTTAGGTGGTTTACAGGACAATAGTTATTTATTTATTTATGTACAGAAGGATAGTGTTTGTATAGGTTACAGAGAGCCAGTTACAGGTTCTCAGGGGTAAAGCATTACTAACAAGCTAAAAGCAGTCTGGTTGGGGGTGAAAGAGTAAAGTTGCTGTTTATTCTACATCATGCACAATCGATTTTGTTTGAGTGTATTCTTTGTCATAAACAACAAAAGATTGTTTTAATTACAATAAACCAAAGCAGTCTTCTTACATTGTGTCCTACCACTAACCATCTCATTCATTCAGGTCACAGAAACATGAAATTGGCATTTTCAAAACCCATGAAGTAGGAACTTTCAGATACTTATCTTGCTTTGCTTACCTTGTGGATAACCCAAGACTCCTTATACTGTTCTTCCATCTGTTCCAAGGCTGGTGCTGGTTCCTTGTCAGTCTTCTTCCAAATGAATATGATGGACTCATCATCTCCTGAAGCCAAGTACTGGCCGTTAGGAGACCACCGCACCACATTGACGGCTTTCTGGTGGCGCGTGAGATCTGCAGCTACCTCAAGGTTCACTGACCCTGTGTCTGTTGTTGAAACATACCAAATCTGGAAGAAATTATGGAAAAAGTATTTGAAAAGAGGTTGGAATGGAATGCGTGGTATGAGTACGGAAGTTCACGAGTTATCTCTGCGAGTTTTCGATATAGTTAGGTGTATACGTTTTTAAACTGTCATGGTCACTAACATTATCATTAACACAAACAGAACAAACAAACAAAAAACAAACAGTGGACATGGTAAATATCCTATTTCTAGTGTTAATGATATAGTTAGGTGTGTTACAAATTAAGTTTTGTATGAATCAATTTTATTATTCAAGTAGGCCAATCAGGCACTTTTGAATTTTCGAAACAAAGAACAATAAAATGAAGCAGTCCCAGTCAAAAGGCATATTATCTGTGAAAATACTGTAGTGTAAATAGATCTCTATGGCGTACCTAGCAGATTTAAGTAATTGATCTCCATCGTATGGTAAATGATGGAGATCAATTACTTAAATCTGCTACGTTGTCAGAGATAAAACTAGAAATTGAGTTAATTAAATTAGCCATTTCTAGTCGTCATGTAGCAATGTTAGTGTAAGATATCAGTAATACTCTGTTAACTTAATACGAGAGTAACTGTAATCATACCAAAACATGAGAATCAGTCCCTCCAGTGGCAAGTCGTAATGGTTCCGTTGAATCTGCTTTTGGCTGGAAGTCTACACTAAGTACGGGATCTCTGTTGTGCCACGATATTTCTGGAATAGCGAACTTCATATTTTCAGTTTAATTTTCCACTTTCCAATAAAAGAAATTCCGATCTTGTTCTGAGCTTCTGTCACTTTTGGCGCTAAAACTTTCTGATTTGTTTTTAAATAATTGACAGTTTGACACTTCAGCAAACTCGAATGAAATTATGCTTTAGCTTATTGCTATTTGGCAAGCTGCATGTGCAGATTTGAATCATGATTTATATTTTTATCCATTAGTACCATACCGGTTCGGTTTATAAGCTAACAAGTCCAAACACTAAGTTTAAGAATTTATCGAGAATTTTATTGCGACCAATATCATTCTTCTCAAAATACTGTTCTAAACTGGCAAGGATAAATTTTAATCCATCGATTTAGGATTTCATTACCTGGCAACGTTTTTCCATCCTGTCTGTCATATCAAAATTGACAGCTGCTCTTTCTTTCTTTGACGTTTGTTGATACCGTGCTAAACGAACGCCAAAATGGTTTGTGTTTTATCAAATTTTATCTCTTTGAATCATGAAATACGCTTGCGTTAACGAACCAAATTATAGTGCAAATCTCTACCAATGTGTTCAAGATGTTTGAGGAGGATATATTTCATGGGGAACTTTAAAAATTTCAGGTGAACGTACCCAAACAGCGCAGGACTTACTGCAAAAAATGCAAATGCCACAAGACCCACAAGGTGTCTCAGTACAAAAAGTCCAAGGAAAGGCACGCTGCCCAAGGCAGAAGGCGTTATGACCGTAAACAGCAGGGTTACGGTGGTCAGTCCAAGCCCATCTTCAAGAAGAAGGTAAGCGATCATAACCTATGAACCGGGTTGCTATCAGTTCTTGTAATGACGTTATTTGGGGGTTACTTTACTGTAATTACTATTAAACAACACGTCGGTTTGGTTTTTGGTATATTTTTACAATAACCTACAACTATTATGTTTTGTTGTGGTAAAAAGTGACGTTCAGAAATTTATTTTCAGTTCTAAAGAATAAAACCATTTCTACCCATTAAATTCACATCTTTGTCTCATGGTGGTTCTGCTTATTTCAAAAGCAACTTTTTGTTTCTTGTGTTACTACAAGTATTTTTTGACGTGTCCAAGGTTAGGCCAAAGAAACCAGGACTGTCCTAAAGATATCGTAAAAATCGCGGGAAACACCTAGATGAGGGACGTACAGAACCGAGAAGTGTGGCAGAAGAAAGGGGAGGTCCATACACAGCAGTGGCTGATTCTGGGCTGTTATGATGATGGCTGTATATTTGGTGTAAAGCATAAATACTTCATTGTATTTCTATAGTGTGATAATCAAACTACTATAGAACTTCTCTTAGCCTACATACAATTTGGGTATTATAACTGTAGCAGCTCAAGTTTGACTAAAACTCCACATGTGTATGGGGCTGGTGTCCGTGGCATTGGTGAATTAGTGTGGAAGCCTGTTTTTCCTGTTTTTAGTATCCCCAAACTATAAAATAATAGATTCAATGATGGGACTGATATTTTTGCAATACTGGAGCTTATAAATAGACCAATGTAATTATTGAACCACAATATCTAACCCAACAAAATTCTTTTCCAGGCGAAAACCACAAAGAAAATTGTACTCCGTCTTGAGTGCGCTGACTGCAAGGTGAGGTCACAGGTGGCACTCAAGCGCTGCAAGCACTTCGAGCTGGGAGGAGACAAGAAGAGGAAGGGACAGATGATTCAGTTCTAGGCTGGATAATAAATAAGTTTAACTAACTTTGTGTTCTTTTATTTTAGAGTCCCAATTTAAATGATCTAAAACAAGATTAAATAATAATTGTTTAAACCATGTACCTGTAAACAAAGAGAATATTTACACCAACATTTACAAATTAAAGAGATATGAGAATAGATTTCATAACTCACTACATCACTACTATACTGTCGTCATGTGGACTATCAGGTACACCTCTGCCTAACCTGAAATTTTGGGAAGTACAGGCTATGGTATCTCTTTTTAGAGTGCTTTTAAAATTGAATCAGACACATCACTAGCTTGGCCTGGCAGTACCTGATTTTGGCTATTTATAAACATCCATATCGCTTAATTGAAAATAGCATTTCTCACCTGGGGGTTTTAATTGCTAGATTCAGCTTTTTTTTTTTGTGTACAGCCTCTTGCCCTAGTTGAGGTGTGTTGGTGGTAAGTAAAAAAAAAAGGATATTGGGATAACATTTTATTTTTATTAAAATAGATGAGCAACACTTGCAAGTAGTTATATGTAGAAGAGTTAAAGCTGTGTAAACCTGCACTTGTCTTCTTTATTCTTCTAGATATGATAACAAAAACGAAATCATAGGCATTACACTAATTCTTAATTTACTTAATAATATAATTTTATAGGCCAGACATTTTTAGAATAATTTGATCATTTGCCCAAAACTTCATCTAAAACATTAGGGTCTAGACCTTCCAATTGCAGTTTTAACTTCACAGCTTGTACAGGCACTCCAACCTGCACCATCTTCACAAACCGGTCATACTCTGGATGTGCTTGCTTGCCTTCTACCACATCTGCTGATTGACTGGCTGCAACAGGTTCCTTTGTGTCTTGGGGAGATTCTGTAGCAGGTGCGGCAGATACTTGTGAAGATTTAGTAGGAGAAGCTTCTGTGGATTCTGATGGTTTTTCAGGTGGTGTGACTGTTGTAGTGTGTAATTCTGGTATGGATGAGAGCTGCGAAAGAAAGTTAAATGGTTAGAAACCCAAGTGATACTGGTTGATTTCTGAATTTTATGTTTCAAAACGAAATTATGGTATAGAGAACAAAACTATTTATTTAAAGTGAGTATCAGTTTTCTGTAGGTAATTTAGGGTCCCTCATTCAGTTATCAAGTCAATCACAATGATTATTTGTTATAATAAAAGCAGTTAATTAGCTGATGCATGTGTTGATAGGGGACGGACATAATTATAGGAGTATAAACATACCCTTGCCTCCAACAAAACCATGGCAGCGTTAACTTTCTCCAATTTCCTGTCAAATTCCATCAGCTTCTGCTCACATCTCTTCATAAAATTGTTCAGGAACTGCACATTGGTCAGCACAAAGTGGTTCACAAATGCTAGTGTGCGCTTCTGTTGTAATGCTGCAACCTGCAACGTAAAATGTTGCTAGATATGGGCTGGGATATTTACTTATATTAGAAGTTAGAAGTGTTTCTTAATACTTGGTAGACTGTCAAGTAGTATCTGTTTTATTAGGTAGGAACCCAATACAACAATGTGGTGAATGTTGAGATTAAAGGCCTATGTTTGTGGGTAAAAGAAAATCTGCCAGAATGCAAAAGAGATGAGAGACAGGAATCATGGTCAACAACTCACATGCACAGATGCATGTGAGTTGTTTGAACGACAGCAAAACATGCAATTATTGGCTTACCGTTGTTAAATCTACGTTTGCGAGCTCTTGGCTCATCATGGTTTCCTCCAGAGTCATTATTACTTCTAGTCTTTAAGAGGTATCTTGCGGAATAGAAAATATGTGGCTTTACGTTTATTTGCATAAACTCGACGACAATTCGGTAACCGTAGAAAAGCTAGTTCCCTTGGCAAGCAGAAAGGTATCAAACTAATAAACACATTTGCACCTAAAAATGTTCTTTGTTCACATTTTTATTCTGACTTTTTATGAACAAAAATAGTAGGAAACATGTCAACTTGCTATGACACAAATCAACAAATCTGACAGGACGTCACACAGCAGGCAATAGAGAGACCAAAACAAAAATGTGAAAATTAGTTCTGCATAATACTTAAATGGTTCTGCTAATATCAGTGTATTCTCCATGGTCTTCTCCAAATCATCCACCATTGCTGATGAATCTCAGAGGAACAGCTATTGAACCGGTTATGAAATTGAGTTTGCTACATTTTTATGTTTTGATAGGGCTGACAGGCTGACTTTGACCTAGCCATAGTTATTACTTGTTTAGACAAAAACCCCAAAACAAATACGACCTCATCCTTTTTTTCCTGGAGGTTCTGCACTGACTGGATTCCATTCCTACCACCAAAAAATTAAATACATCTACCAAAAAGGGCACACTCCGGGAGCTCTCCCGTTACTTCGTTCCGTTTCATATTCAACATTGTTTACTGAATAAGCTAGTATCCAAATCTAATAAAATAAGAAATGAAGTGTAGCTGAAAAAAAAAACAATTATTTGTCAACAAGAAGTAAGGTCGGTCACAAATCTTCTTTAGACTTAATTATATTAATTAATTTATTTATAATTTGTATAAATCAAATTTGAATAGATATTATAAAAATGTCTGGTGAAGTTGTAGTGGACGCGTTACCGTATATCGACACAGGTTACGATGACCCAGGAGTCCGAGAAGCCGTAAGTTGCACATAACCTTACACTGTTTTTCAAGTTCTTTCTGTTTCTTTCTATAGATATCTTGGCTTTAAGAAAGGTGTCTTTACACAAAGTTATTTAACTTGATGACTTCATGTTATTAACTATGAGGATCTAGTACCAACGGTTGGCTTACTGGTTTTTGTTAGTTCTTTTTGCTACTTTTGCTTTCGCGAACTTCCCTTATTTTTCTCTCTCTTCGTTGAATGTTTTCCCACAATGTATAACCCCTATTTACTACTACTACTTTATGGAATCTTTCAGGCCTTGGCTATGGTAGAAGAAGAATGTCGACGATACAGACCAACTAAGAACTATCTAGAAAATGCGGGCCCTGAGCCTAGCACAGCGTTTGAGACTGCAGCATTACAGAGAGAGATGGAAAGAGTACAGCAACGGCTACCCATGGAGCCGCTGTCTATGAAACGGTAAGTGGAGTAATAACGAGCCAAAGTGACATACTACTTATATATGAATGAATGCATTGCGATTGCAAGTTTATGGAGACAAAGAAAGAACACAAAAAAAAAAAACTAGCATTGTTTTATATTTCTGCCACATGTACTATTAAAGTAATGGAGCCATTAATAACTATAATAGAAATAACATGATATTCATGCATGACATACTTTTGTGTAATAATTACCTCCTTTGTTTAACAGTTATGAACTACCTCCACCACCTGCCGGCCGCCTTGGAGAGCCAACAGCCTGGGCAGAGTCCGTAGACAACTCCCACGCACAGCTGTCACACCAAGCCATCAGAGTGCTAAACTTGGAGCTACAGCTGCAGTACGGGTCAGAAGCATGGAGGTCTTATCTCAATACATTGCAGGCATTGGTGACAAGGTCACAGAATGTACATAATCAGTTAAGGTTTGTATACTTTTTTTTTTGCTAGTTTCCAATATTGTTATTTTGATTAATACTGCTGTAAAGAATGTTTAATCTGAGATTGCCCCTCAAAATCTTGCGGTTCACTACTTCCTAGTGTTTAGCTGAGAAGAAGTGGCATTTATCTGTTCAGTTAGAAGAACTTGATTCAATGCAATGCCACAGTTCACCTAACAAAAATATCATTTATATGGGAATACTACAGTCTCATCATTATCCTCCTGCCCTTAACACAATTTATTTAGGGTCAGTGCGGCATGTCTTTTTCTTCTATAATCTATATTACTCGTCATCTCTTCCTCCTTCACACAGCCTATTATATGTATAAAAATCTGCTCAAATCGTACCATCGTTTTAGTTGATATTTTGGATGCTGTATACTTGCATAAACTTAATTTCTTCCCTTATTAACCAGAAAACAAATAGCATCAGTGAATTGGGAGCGAAAACGGTCACAAACGGCGAGTGGTGCGAGATTACGAGCGCTGCGACGGCGGTGGGCGCAACTCGTGTCGGACAACTACCGGCTCGAGCGCGCCATTATGCAGCTTGAGATACAGATGCAGAAGGTATATTTGTTGTTTTACTTTATTTTTATGGTAGACAACCTGTCTGTGTGCTATTCTATTTTTATTAAATTGCCAGCATAACCGATGTCGACTATACTGCCAATGTCCAATGAATTGGAAAAAGAAGTGTGCACAATAAAAAATTTAAAGAAAAAAACAACAAATGAAAACGCAAGTTGAATTCTTCAATTGATTCAGTTGAACGCAATGTGGATCTTGTCCGGTTAAGTATGGGACTGAAACAAACAAAACATCAAATTAAATAAATATTGTAATTGTTAAAACATAGTATATTATATACGCCCGTATATACTATGTTTTAACAATTGCAATATTTATTTGTTTCTATGTTTTACTCAGGCAGATTTCTATTATTGTGAGGGATGAAGGTCATCAGCGCCACAAGCAGTTCAGTGGAGGAATATGTTAGCAGGGAGGTGAAATTAGTCAGAAGAGAGATTTTAAAGGACCCAGCCTTCATAAATTTTTGGGCTATTTTCAAAAATAAACTTATTAATTAAATAGAGCATAACATAATAAACATTTTTTTATTCACCTAAGTCGTAAGTCAGTTCACGGAGATGTTATTCAACCACAAAATATCTATTCTGTCTGTGTAGGTACTTAGGAGGTTGAATCCAAACGATATAATGTTTATATCGACTTATCACTGTTTGTTGGTTCTATCCAGTTCCTCCCGCCATATTTGCGCCATATTTTCGGGCATACGGCAGTCAAGGCCAGCCCAGTCCCACTTCAGCTTAGCGGCTTTTTGAGTAATTTGTGTTTTGGAGCTGCGCTGTGGTGTTGCGCACATGGTTGGTTAGTTAGACGCCTAGGATACGCTCTCCATTGCACGCTTGGCAAACCTTGAACTTGGACTTTTGAATGTTTCTCAAATGCCAAGTCTGGAATCCATAGGTCAAAAATTCAAAAACAAATAAAAAAATTTATGTAAAATAGTAAATATAATATAATAAATATATTCAAATTCAAAAACATATAAAAAAATATAGTAGTCCGTCGGCATCAGGAACAAGGTCCAGGCTGCCGGTGGTCAAGGCTCCAGAAAGGGGAGCCTCCTCACTATGCGTGCCGTGTATTATTGTTATCGTTATAATTTACTTAAAACTTGAGTATAGAACTTGGGTATAAAAAAAAATGTTTAAATCCTCCATAAGCTCTATTTAATTATTGCGTTTATTTTAGTTGGCCGGCAAAAAAAACATTGCTTAATCTGGGTGATCTCCTTTAGGGAGACCTGTGAGGGGAGGTCTGTGAGCTAAATTTGTTCAATTCAACGAGTGATGTTCGTAACTTTTGCCGCATTTTTGTTTAAGAATACATGTAGGTAGCACTTGGTGTTATATAGTGAAAATGGACACAGTAGTTTCTAGACTAAGATCCTGGCCCAAGGTCTGGGTATTGGCCTTACAAATGAAAAGAGGGCAATAATCAGTACCAAATACTAAACTGTTTATTGTCTTTGCAGGCAAAAGGAGAAGCAACTGCTGACGATGGTGAACCAGCAGATTTGGAAGCTGTCAAGAACTTACCAGACAAGCTCAATTCTGAAACTGAGAAAGAAGTACAAAAGAAGATTGAAGACATGTTCGCCGATTAGTTTTAATTTTAAGTTTTAAATTAGAATAAAGTATGACTGTTTCTAAATGAAATAAACAAACTTTTCTACACACATTTTTATATTTAGTTTCTATTTTAGTAAATCCTGTAAATAACTGGATACTGTGTTTTCTTTCAGTAGAAACAACGAAACCACTAAAAATGTATCGATAATGTAATCGTGAATGCATTCGTAAAAGTTTTGCAATATGGCAATGTTGGAGTTGGAACGCACTACATTTTTCTTTTTTTTGCGTTCGATTGTCATTTGTCGTGAGCTGTCAATTTTAGTTTTTATTTTATTTAAAAATGGCGGACGATGCGTCGAGCAGTAGCGGTTGCGCCGGCAATTTAATAGATAACTCAATAAATCAGGATGAGTTGATCATGAAACAACAGCGTGAGATAGAGAAAGAGGTGAGCGTGATAAAATAATCTATTTCTAGTGCGAGATAACCTTAACTATCCTTAAAATCATATTTAAACTTTGACATTGCGTTGTGTTTGTTTTGCAGATATCGGAAACGATACCGCTTGTGGGTGAACTAGAGGCATTGTCGTCATTAGAAAAGGAATATAATGAGGATCCAGTGTACCTGTTAAAAGTAAAAGATTTGTCCTCTAAATATAAGTATATTAGAAGAACGCGGCCGGACGGCAACTGTTTCTTCCGAGCGTTCTCCTACGCGTATTTAGAACATCTACTGACGGATAAGAGTGAATTCGATAAGTTTTATGAAATAGCGAAGAATTCGAAGGAGATTCTTGTCGCCTTAGGGTTCTCACAGTTCACAGTGGAAGACTTTTACGAGACGGTATGTTTTTTCTTCATTGTTTTTCGAGGTTAGACAGTTACTGTTGTTGTTTTCTTACGCCTACTATCTTTATATCTGTATCAATACACAGAAACATAAACATGTTAAAATTGATATCATACCATCAAATATTGTGCTGAATTGTTTTTTTAGGGTATTTCTAAAGCCATGCCAAAGTTCAACATGACAGAAAACATCATCATAATGTTTCAGTAGAAAAAAAAAAATACCATGATGGTGTGAGCATATATTCTTAAAGTTCAGTATTAATTTGTGATATCTGGCCTGTATTTGCTTATCAATCTACTGCAAATACTTTAAGACTAGTCTACAATTATTTAAAACTGAAATAGTCTAAACTACACAACTGTTATACTAAATTGTTCTAGATAATTGACATACATACATATTCAACTGAACTGCATGGCAGGGTTTCATAGTACAACATTTTATTACTATTAGACTTGTCCCTGTCTTTCACCTCTAAGTTACCTTTTCAAGGTGACATAAAAAGCAATCTTGTGTCATATTATTACTAGTACTAATTTAACTTTGTCTAATCTAACAGCACAAGCAAAGCTGCACATTACAATGTTATTGTGTATAAAAACAAATAATTGTAGAAAAAATAAGTGCACTTATGACTAAAGGGTACTCCAAAATGCAATATCTTTACCTACTTGATCAAATCACAAATATTGCAAACATGTTGCATGTTGTTGTTGTTGTTGGGTTGGAATAATGTTATAGGTATCATACCTATAACATTGTTACAACCCTGCCACTAATTTCCATTACATAATTTTGTAAATTCTAGTTTATGGAAGTAGTACAACGGGTAGGTGAGCAGGCAGGAGCCTCCTCTTCCTCCCTAGAATCAGTTAGAGCCGAGTTGCACGACAAGTTCAACAAGCAGGGCTACTCTGACTACATTGTGGTGTACCTGCGTCTCGTCACCTCTGGACAACTGCAGACTGAGAATGATTTCTACCAAAACTTCATTGAGGGACCACGCACTGTGACAGAGTTCTGCAGACAGGTATTTTGTGATTTTATTAAGTCATCAACAACATTGAAAGAAGTTATACAAAGTATACATGGATTTACTCTGTGGTAAACTTGCTGAAGTGTCGGCTTAGGTGCTGTTCCACAGGTGAGAGAATGGCTACAGATAGAATGCCAGGACTAGGGCCACGTTTCGCCCATGTAGTTGGCGCCATAGACCAGAATAATTTGTATGAGTCAAGATGTGAAATAGAAAGTCCACACAATAACAACGGGTTCTTGTCTTTCTCTAGACTTGGCAATAGGCCCCTCATTTATCAACCAAATTGTCTTAGAAAATGTTAATTGATTTGAGATTGTTTGTTTGTTTCCAGGAAGTGGAACCAATGTACAAGGAGTCTGATCATATTCATATAATAGCACTGAGCAACGCACTGAATGTCGGTGTTAGAGTGAAATACATGGACCGTGGGGAAGGAAGTCAGGCAAGCCAGGTATTTATCAAAAAGATGCTTGTTTACAGTTTTACTCTATCATATGAGTTACTTAAGGAGAAAGGGGAGGCCTTTGGCCAGCAGTGGGACACTCAACTTGCTAATAAAAAAAAAAATTAGTTACTTAGTGGAGAGAATGCTCTGTCATCATCAACAAGCTATAAGGTAAATCTCTATATCTCAAGCTGTAAGTAACTTTGTAGAGGTTTCATTAATGATTTATGCTAGGTAGTGGCGGGCCCAAGTTGTTGCATGTATGAGGCAGAGAACCCTGAGAGTGAAATGGTACGGTATGGATGGAATTCAATTTGTAATTCTAGTTTAAAGACAAATGGCTCAAGCTCTGCATTAGTTTAGCAGAAATCATCCAATATTCGTCATCGCGGTAACAATGCTGTGGATGCGCTATGTACCACATTCCTTAAGAAGTTTATAATATACGAAACCCCTTTTTAGGAGCGATTATATCGTGAAAAATAAGCAATAAGCCTTTTTTCATACTGCTATTTGGTTGTTTTCTTGACTTTTCTTTGATTAAGTAAGTTACTGAGAAGTACTTCATCAATGTTAAAGACTCTTTAATATTAATAAACATTCCTTTTCCAGGTGATAGCACACGACTTCCCCGAGGGTTCGAAGCCGCTGGTGCATCTGCTGTACCGCCCCGGACATTACGATATCTTGTACGCGTGATTGTGACAACGCCCTCATACCCTCTTACGATAATAAAGTTAATTATCTTACGTATCAAGCCGTTTTATTTAGCTTAAGTCCAGACCATGTAGGACGGGTAGCTATTATCAACATCGACTGATCAACCTTGCTCTCGCTCCGGAATCCCAAGAAACCCGTCACACGCGCCCGCGTCCTTTAGCGCTGCTTATACTATTTTGCTACAGACACGTAATCGTACAACCCGCGCAGGTTCTTTGTCCCACATTATTATCTAAATTTGTGGTCAGCCACACTTATGAACATTAGCTAACCATCTCCATTATTACCAACAATTTATCATTAACACTAATGATAAATGTATTTGTCTCCATTAGATTGGATTCGAAAAGTTAATTTTCCTGGTAGAATGAAATAGGTAAAATTATGCTACTAGGTAAAACGCGGTGAATCGAGACAAATTTTGAAAGGGATTTTAACGATGAATTATGTTCCCAACAATTTTATTTGCGTCAGTTTTACAAGGGGTGCTAGTCCAAGTGTGTTGCAGATATGAATTCAGACAGACACAGATCTCAGACAGGTCTTAATCAGTAAAACATTTTTTATTATGGTAGCAAGAAAAAATATCCCGGAAGTAACTTTTAAAAAAGGGTAAAATATTTCGTGTTAAGGTGAATGCTCCAACCAGCCCGCGAAATTCAAAATTTCTTGCGTTTTTTGCAATTTGCAGGCCAGTGCTAGGTTGTATGTTGATTAAAATATTATTCGCGGTTGTAAGACATATGTAGTTACAGAATTATAATCATCAAAATCACCAATACAACCCTCAACGTTCATAAAGGTGTAGGAACAAAAAAAAAACAGAAAAAGTCATTCCTACAGCTTTATGAACTTAGAACGTTTTATTGATGATTTTGATGATTATAATTCTGTAACTACATATGTCTTACAGCCGCGAATAATATTTTAATCAACATACAACCTAGCACTGGCCTGCAAATTGCAAAAAACCCAAGAAATTTTGAATTTCGCGGGCCTGGTTATAGCATTCACCTTAAGTTCGATAATTACTATACGTTTACGTTAAGGCGCGGGCCCACTGCGGCGCATGCTGTGCACGGGCACGCGGCGCATTTTAGCTGCGTGTATTAATTTGTTTGACAACGTGGGTCTACGTTTCCACTGGAGTACACGAATATGACCCACGACTATGTATAGCGTGGCACAGCGCACGGAGAGGCTACGCACGTGCCACTGCAATCCACGGTGTATGACTGAAAACTGCGCTGCGATAAGTGAGCTGTACATAGTCGTGGGTCATATATTCGTGTACTTACTCCAGTGGAAACGTAGACCCACGTCGACAGCGTTGAGCTATGTAACCGCCTATTCGAGCAAGCCACGCATGTATCAATGACGTCAATTCATGCGTAGCCTCTCCGTGGGTTGCAGTGGACACAACCACATAAATTTTCTTACAAAGCGAAGCTTAATACACGTGCCTAGCCTCTCCGTGCACCGCGGTGGGCCCGCGCCTTTATGTAGTTAATTGATTTTGGAGACCCTGTAACGGCGCGCGATACATTTGCTCCGTTTACATACTCCGTATTATATACTGCACATGCAGGGAAACGCACACTGATCTGCTGCACCCATTGTGTGTAGTATGGTTTTTGGGGTGGGCGCGAGGATAATATGAATCGCCCAGGAGAGAGTTTCTAGATTACGTTATCGATGATAGTAGTTATTATCAGTTTTGTCTATGTTTGTAACAAACATACATAAAATAAGAATTTTTCCTCTTTTTCTTTCTTCTTTCACCCTTTTTACTGTTTTTTAAAATGTAAATACACATGCAAACATTTCATTTCCTCTAGGATATTTTGTTTTGCTGCCATAATAAAACATGTTGTATTCGGTGACACCTGTCTTTTCAGGTACAATGTACATCTGCAACACACTTGGACCGAAGTTGACAATCATCTCCTTTACTTTATTATTTAGAGACCTAGCGACATACTCTAAATCCCTCCGTTTAGTTTTATTCACCCTGTTTTACGGTACCTAATTCTGGGGGTCTAAAATGGCCACTTTAGCAGAATCATAATAGGATAAAAATATGAATTACGTTTAAATTCGCAAAATGGTCACAAGGTGACTATTCAGAATAGTAGGTACGTCTATGACCGTTGTATGACCATTTTAAGAATTTAAATGTAATTCATATTATTATGATTCTGCTAAAGCGGCTATTTAAGACCCCCCCTGATCAAATGTGTGAAATAAAAGACAAAATATAAAATTGAATAATTATATTGAGAACTCAATAACCATCAATCTCGCATAACAGTAGTAGAGGGAATGTGGTCATAGAATCACAAATTAATAAGAACATACAAAATAACTCTTATAATTCTACTTTTATCTGCAGAAATAGACACCGTCGGGCTCCCGCCGGGGTTTCATTCCCGCGAAAAACGCCTTTATATCTTCCTCCTTGACAATCTCTTTCCTGTCTTTGAAACTCTTGAGGAAATCAAGTAATTTGTCCCTCATTCGATTGTACTCTGTAAGGGCGTTTATTTGCTGTATCCGGTCTAAAGATGAGAGTGCCTGCATGCCTTTCTCATACTGTGAAGCTCCTCCGGCAACATTCTCTTTGCCCAAGCTTTCATAGGCAAATACAGTATCGTCCAAGTCAGTTAGAAACAGTACTTTCAGATCTTTGTACATTGAAAGACATTCACCACATGTACATAGTTTTTGGCGGAAGTTAGAAGGCCAAAATGTAGCTCCCTTGTGAATTCTTTTCACTTCTTTGGGCCTAACGCATTCTAACTTGGCTTTTTTCGAAGAAATATCATCTGTTAAATCAGTGCTGAGTTTCCGTTTATGTTCCTTTGCGTTTTCTGCGACATTAATTACTTCATTCCCATCTTTAGAAAGTTTAGTTTTGATTGTGCTATCATTGTTGTCACTAGTTTTCAATTCACTGTCGGTTTCGGTTTCATTCAACTTATCGTAGTTTTCATTTAAAACTAGATTTTCTTGACTAACACTTTCATTGGTTGTGTCAGTAACTTTAGATTTATCTTCTGCATTTGCTGATTCATTCTCGAACTTGTTTTCATTTACTTTGGGTTCATCTTTACTCTCACCTGCAGGTTCATTTTGGGTAGTAGTGTCGGTCATTTCAACATCTTCTGTATTGGTAATAGTTTTATCATTCGATTCAGCAGTGTCTTCTGTATTTTCAGGTACATTATCAAGTTTGTTTTCACTGGCACTCATGACAGCATCAGATTCTTTTGTTTCAACATTATCAGTAGTTTCCTTACTTTCTTCTGTACATTCAGTGGTAGGTTCTTTAATTTCTACCTCTTTTTCTTTCGCCGCATTAGCTGTTTGTAACAGTTCGTCAATAGCATCCATCACAGAATCAGTCTTCTCCGCGGCATTTTCTTTCGTACCATTTTCGGGTTGAGACGTGTCCGGTACTTCAATGTTACCTGTTTCAGTTTCATTCTCAACAACTGGTTTTTCGTCAGACTTATCTTCACTGTCATTTGCAGTTTCTTGTCGTGACTCTTCCTTATTTGTCTCAACCTCGTTCTTTTCCTTATTTTCATCAGATTGTTCCATACTTTCTACAGGTTTTTCTTCTGTAGCTATGTCTGTTTTTTCTTCTGAAGATGGATTGTCAGCTGATATTGAAGTAAGGTCGTCAAGAAGTTGTTGCTCTGTTTGTTCACTGGTGTCAGTTTTATTTTCTTGTGGATTGTCGGCGTTACCTCTTTCATCACTAATTGATTGTTTAGTCATTTGTTCTTTAGTTTCAGCCTGTTCTTTTGTTTCATCTGCCTTCACTGGCTCATTTTCATCTGTGCTTTCAGTTTTTTCAGGTGATGTCTTGTTGGGCTGGTCTGGATCAGCTGTAGGTGTATTTTCTGCTGCATCTGGTTTATCATCAGATTTATCTAAAGCATCTTCAATAGTTTCTTTTTGTTCTTTATCATTAATTGTGTCTTCAGCTGGTGCATCAGTTTTGACTGTTTCATTAGTTTTAGTCTCAGCAGATTGTTCTTCTTGCTCTGCTATCTTACTTTCAGTATCTAAATCCATTTTACTGCCATCAGTGTTTGACTTTTTTTTTTCTTCAGGTTTCAATTCTGATGACTCAACAGTACTAGACTCATCTTGTTTTGTTTCCTCACTTATTTCAGCAGTAGTACTTTCATCAACTGTTTTCTCGTCTGTACTCTTTTCGTTATCCTCATCCATTTTAATATCCCCATTAATGGTAACACTAGTAGTGTCATTTTCATGCCCTACACCATTGACCAATTTCTCCTCTGGATCCCCATTGCAAAGGCTAGTATCAGCAGACTTAGCATCACCATTAACAGTTACAATATCCACATCTCCAGTCTCAACAGTAACTGTGAACATACTGTAATCATGTAGGAACTCATTCTTCTCCATACAATTTTTGCAGACCATTTCTGAGTATAGCTCATTTGCAGGTACAACAGCTTCTAGATGAGATGCATGGAGCCAGTCCTCGCAGATGATGCATTGGATCATGTCATCTTCGATTGTTGAGTCGGGGTCTGGGTAAGGTCGTTGGCACGTGCAGTAGAGTCCACTAAAGTTCTGGTTATAAATATTGTCATCATTAAGGTCAGTTTTGTCCGGAGTGAATTGGCAGGGATGAGAGTTGAATTTGGGGTTGCCACAATCACATCTAAAGTTTCTTTTGGTGTACAGTTCGATGAGTTCATGGTTCTCATGGCAAGTCAAGCTGCATGCGAGGCAAACTCCAGCTCTCTTGGTTGGATCGTCTTTAGCTTCGGTACAGCATGTAAGACAAGCATACAGAGCTTGTCTTTTGACGTAGCCCTGTAAATAAAACAAATGATATTTTGAATGCTATTGATGAATCTATTTGTAACTTTCTATGAACCATTACTAGTAACTGAATAGGAAAAATAAACTAATCTAAAAATGACTTAAAAATTAAATATTTCACTCGTATTTATGAAGTCTAAATTAAAATTTTATCTGATAAGTAATGGTCACAAGGTTGACATTTTTTTAACAATGCAAAAATAAGAACAGCAAATAATAATTATGTACACATCATTTCAAGGGATTACATTGAAGTATTATTTATTATTTCCTGAATTCAATTCTTCAATTTCCTGCAAGACAAAGCAAGAAGAAGACCCAAACTAAACTAAAACATGTACCAAGTCCTAAGTGAACATTGAATGCTGAATAATATATGCTTCATAATAATATTGTTGTTATAACCTCTTCAAGTAAAAGGAGAAAGTAGTTTCAGGCTCTGACCTATATCAATTTACAGTTTGTTAGAACATATTAATATTATGCTCTTGAAACTGAGCACCTTAGCAAATGGTCTGGATACATTGTGTTGTTCAAATTACTAACAGGTAGGATATTATGACAGAATTCAAAGGAGTGATTATGATTTGAATTTACAAGATAAAATACAAGACAACATTTTGTCCAATACATGCATGGAACTCAAATATGTATGTAGATGATATAGTACACCTATTTACTCCTTTCTACATCAATTTGGGCAGTAGATATTTAAATCACACACCTGTGTTCTTTTGTATTACTTGAGCATATTGCTTCCGTATTACAAGCGCCTTGTCCGGTTTTATCATGTGTAAAGGTTTCTAGTCTATTTGAAGCATGATTTAAGGATTACAAGTTGGTCTAAATGGTAATCAGACAACATTTAGGCGTAATTAGGAGAAATAACTGCGATGCAACGTCAATTTCCCTGCGCCATGTTAGTAAAACTATATGTGTATTTAAGACAAAATAAAGGTTAGTCTACCTTGGAATATGTGCAGTTCTTATCGTCAGACGCTCCTAGAACAGCGATGGCATCTTCTTCGAAATCCTGTTGCTCTTGCAAAACATCCATCATTGTTACTACTTTGTCCCCATCACATTCCGCCATATCGGAGTCTTCGGCGATATTTACTTCGTCTGTAGCCATTTTTACACTTCCAAAAGATAACTGAGAGGTATTTAAATGAGGTGAAAGATTAATACGAAAACTAGCAGAAAAGCCGGTTATAATAGGCGCCAAGGATTTTTTCGACAGGTGAACCGAACGACGAACGATCGGCGAAAGCGTATCCCGAACGGAAAACGGAACGCTGGCTGGCTGACGTCTGGAAATGTTGCTAGTTTTTCGAAACAGATTAAAAAAAATTAGCAAC
Source organism: Eurois occulta (assembly GCA_950022335.1). Lineage (NCBI taxonomy): Eukaryota > Metazoa > Arthropoda > Insecta > Lepidoptera > Noctuidae > Eurois > Eurois occulta. The sequence continues at coordinate 940,204 of OX465487.1, read as the reverse complement.
GGCTGTTTAGATCAACAGTGGTCAGTGAGTTGAGTTTTTAGGACGTCCCACGTCCGCTAAAACACGGCTAAAACACACTCGAGTGCGGGCGCGGGTTCACACTCACGTGTCTGTATTGAAAAAAGATTCGCCGACTAATTTCAGATTCTAGATATGTCAAGACGAGTTTATATCGCCAGATTTTATGAATGTCAGATTTTTTATATAATTGCAATATAATAATTTCTATAAGCGCGTGTATAAAATTTTGGTTAATTTCAAAAGGTTTTTGTTGTTGCTAGTTGGTTTTTTAAAATGCAAAGGAGATTGTCAACTTCGGTCCAAGTGTGTTGCAAAACTTGCAAATGTACATTGTACCTTAAATGACAGGTGTCACCGAATACAACATTTTTCATTATGGCAGCAAAACACAATATCCCAGAGGAAATGATATTTTTGCATGTGTACATAAATTTACATTATAAAAAGCAGTAAAAATGAAAAAATGTTATTTTAAAATGTTACAGAAGGCTTACGGTGAATCGACTTGATCAAAAACACGTGCTTATGAGTGGTACAAAGCGTTCAAAAGCAGTTGACATGTGATGGAAGATTTGCCTCGCTCTGGTAGGCCATTAACGTCTTCAATTGAAGTTAATATCGCAAAATTGAAGGAAATAGTGACTGAAAATCCTCATTCAAGTTTGAAAGAGATAGCCGCTGAACTTTCTATCTAACGAGTCGATCCGTACCATTTTAAATAATCACTTGGGCACAGTATAAATATAAGTATACAGTATTGTGACTCGGCTCTTTTTTTTCGTTTTGATATGGGGAATCATCAAAGGACCCCCCCGCTCTGGGCGGAGTGGAAGGGATTGTCAGACTTTTACTGACTAAAACCCATCCATGTTCCTCTTTCGAACAGTCCCGCAGCCCTGTCAGGCACGCAAGGACTATCGCCTCCGCAGATCCCATGGCGGCAATCCGGCAAGGAGGCTCGCCGCCTCGCCGGAGATCGTGCGGTACGGACCAGCCTTACGGCTATCACCTTTTGGGGCGCGTTCAGGTAGTGGGCGGCTCGCAGCCTCAAGGAACGCGGCCACATCGGGGCTCCGTAAAGGGACATGGACTGCTCGACCCCCGCGTAGAGCCTCCGGCAGGAACGATTACGAACTGTGGACTCGATTTCAACGCCTATCCACTTGCGACCGTTATCTAAGGAACGCCTACGAATAATTTTAGTTGATTAAGGTGAATGCTCCAACCAGCCCGCGAAATTCAAAATTTCTTGGGTTTTTTGCAATTTGCAGGCCAGTGCTAGGTTGTATGTTGATTAAAATATTATTCGCGGCTGTAAGACATATGTAGTTACAGAATTATAATCATCAAAATCATCAATAAAACGCTCTAAGTTCATAAAGCTGTAGGAATGACTTTTTCTTGTTCCTACGCCTTTATGAACTTGGAGGGTTGTATTGGTGATTTTGATGATTATAATTCTGTAACTACATACGTCTTACAGCCGCGAATAATATTTTAATCAACATACAACCTAGCACTGGCCTGCAAATTGCAAAAAACGCAAGAAATTTTGAATTTCGCGGGCTGGTTGGAGCATTCACCTTAAATAAAATCATCCTCATTTATTGGCAGCTCGTCTTTAATGTTTTGACGGTATAACGTGTACAAGAAAGCATTGTCTTCCATTGAGGATGGGACGTCCGTAACTAATATACGTGGCCATCGGCCTTTCGGTTTTTCAAGTCGTAAGCCGGCGAACCTAATAGCATCGACCGATTGTAATTTTTTTATTTGGTTGTCATTAGTGACTCGTAATACTAGTACAACACCAGATTTCGCGGTTTTCTTAACGCTTAATTTGAAACCCGTCGTCGCTAGGGACCATCCATAAAGTACGTCACACGTTAAGGGGGAGGGAGGGGGTCGACGAAGTTTGACATTATGTGACAAGGGGTGGGAGGGGTCCTAAGTTTCGTGACGTCACATTTCAAAATCGAATACATCTAAGTGTTGAAAAGCCAAATTGAAACTATAAACGAAAAGTTTAAAAATATTTCCAACTCTATCTGTATGGCCATAAGGTTTAAATTGTTTTGTTGGCACACGCCGACCGCCATGGTGGGCAGAACACACTGCCCACCATGGCGATCAGCGTGTGCCAAGAAAACAATTATAGAGACAGGTCTTCAGGCAGTGTGGAATTATTGGCTCATTTTAGAATGTCGTCCAATTTTCTAAATACAGCCTACCCTAGGCTAGCTGGATTCTTCTCGATATCTCTGCTGTTTGATGCTCCTTACCAAAGGAAAGAATATGGCTAAGATAGACATAACGGCTCGCAACACATCCACGTATAGGATCCAGCACAAGGTGGGGTGCAGGGTGCAGGCAATCCAAGGAGGCTATGCCATTCCTGGATAAAAAACTGACCAAGCGCCTTCTGCGCCTGGATAGAGATAGCCTGCGACTGGTGGCGGGGACCATCACTGGACACTGCTCACTAAACAAACACTTTCACACCCTAGGTATCACTGACAGTCCCCTGTGCAGGGCGTGCATGGAGGCGGAGGAAACGATAGCGCACGTACTCCTTGAGTGTACTGGCGTCACCCAGATACGCGAGGAGACTCTTGGAACGCCAAGATCTCTTGCGGATGCCCTTAGAAGACCGGGAAATCTGATCTGCTTCTGAAGGGAGGTGGGCTGGTTGGAGTAACGGCCACCATGGCTCACGCACAATGGTCCACTTTAAGGACCAAGTGCGGAAACCAAAATCCCTAACATAGAACAACATAGAACACATCCACGTAACGGGAATCGATGTGGCAGCGATGGAGAGCGTGGAATACAGCCCAATGTTCGACACTGTCGAAAGCCTTTTCGTAATCGACAAAAGCCATACACAGGTGTCGGTTGTATTCTTGGCACTTCTCCATCAGCTGCTTTACCGTGTGGATATGTCCGATGGTCGAAAATCTACTGCGGCCACTAACCTAACCTAACCGGCCTGCTCGATGGGCTGGGCTTCGTCAAGCTCTTGGGTAAGCCGAGTTGTAAGGATTTTAGTGAAAAGCTTGTGAATCTGGGAAGGAGACTAATGGGACGATAGTTTGTTAGTTTTTTGTGGATGATGGTGACTATAGCGTTCTTCCATGGTTCTGGAGTACGGATCATACATAACCCTAATAGAAAGTTCCACGAGGAGTTGCACGCTTGTGGCAGTTCGACAGTGATTCCATCTTCGCCAGGAGACTTATCTGTCTTCATGTCATATAGGGCTTTTGTGACCTCACAATGTAAAATAGGTGATATGACTTCTGTGATGTTGAATGGGTGGTGCCCTAATATCATCCCCGGGAAGAACTGGTTCTACAGATTTAGAAGCATAGACATCCTCGTAGAACTTCTCAACAATAGATACAATTTGGGCCCGTTCCGTCACTATGTTAATGATCTGTTTAGAACCTGTGCAAGTTTTTCTGCGAAATACTTTTGGCCCTCTGTATGATTTTATTGTATTGGCAATTATGTTAGTGTTATACCGTCTCAAATCCTTCCGTATTGACTTTTTTATGTGTTTATTTATTTTATCTATGTCCTTTTTATAAAAACAACATTTTCAACATTTTTTTTTTGTAAAAATAACATTCTTTAAAGAGTATTGTCAAAGCTTTTATACGGGAAATCTGTGGGTCAAGCACACCAAAAGATCTCTGGATGTCCTGCGCGTCCAGTATAACAACATCTTCAGGATGATGTTGGGGTTGCCTCGCTTCTGTAGTGCATCGGGGATGTTCGCGCTATATCGAACTGATGGCTTTCATGCCGTCATACGCAAGAAAACTGTTTCCCTGATCTGCAGAATGCGTGGCAGCTGCAACGGAATTCTAAAAACTGTAGCTGACAGGATCTCTTCTCCGATATGGGTGGCTTTCATTAAGCGGGTAATTTGAATGTTTGTCTAATTTCTTTCATTTTAACTTATTATAAATTTGAATGTTTTATTTTATCTTATTGTATTAATTTTGATTGAATTTTAAATTTTATCTTATTTTGATTTTGATTTTAATGTTAATTTTGATTGTAATTTATTTTATTTTCTTTTGTTTATTTCTTTTTTGGTTTTATGTTAATTTATTTTATTTTAATACTGATTTTAATTGCACTGTATGGGTCATGTTATCTGAATGAATTTTAAATTTTATCTTATTTTGATTCTGATTTTAATGTTAATTTTAATTTTGATGGTAATTTATTTTTAATTTTTTTGTTTATTTATTTTTTGGTTTTATGTTAATTTATTTTATTTTAATACTGATTTTAATTGCACTGTATGGATCATGTTATCTGAATTAAATGAATTTTATTTATTTATTTATTTATCAATTGCAGTATGTAGTGTCATATCTCTTCTCTTCGCAATTAAATTCAGAGTTTCCGGCGACAATTTCTTTTGTGCCTTTTTATATCCACGTAGATGTTTTTTCACCACTTCGGTCAGCGTTCCACACAACATATTATTTATGTAGTCTTCATCCAGATTTTCCTCTTCGAGTCCTTCATTTTTGAGTTCTATTCGGAAAGTGTCTTGCAAGAAAGCGATTTCCTACTTCTCATACCTTATTGTGGATGTTATCATCTTAGCCCGTTCACTCTTCAAGTCAAACCTAAATGTAGCTCTCAACAGTCTGTGGTTGCTTCCAGCATTGAAACGTGAGAGAACAGACACATCGGTGACTACGTATTTATGAGAGCTAAGTATATAGTCTATCTCGCTCTTTGTGACACCATCTGGACTTACCCAAGTCCACTTTCTCGGCGCTCTTTTTTAGAAAAAGGTGTTCATTGCGTACAGTACAAGAGCAAATTTTGTTAATTTAATGTCCATCAGTGTAGACGTTTTGTGATTTTTCTCTACTTTTAAAAGTACTGATTGTGCCATTGAGAGAGTGGTTGTGTTCCAAACTTCTGAAGGGAAGCCGGTGGGAATAGGCTTATAAGGAGGCTGCGGCGCTGATAGCTATTGCCCCAGTGTCCAGGCATACTTGTTGAAGCGATTTTGTGGCATCTGTGGTCTATATTTTGCATCATACAAAGACATTAACCAAGACAAGCTATCACACAAGAGGCAACAAGAAGTTTTGACCATCGTAAAAATTCATCCTCAAAGAATTGCTGCTAGACGTCCCAGGGAAATTCTTTGTTTGGATGATGACGATGATGCTATATGAAATGATGAAAAAAGGAAAAAAGGATGAAAAAAATGTTGACACATCGAATGTTCCTGACATTAATGACCCGAATGAGAACGAAGTGACTGTTATGCCGGTTTTAAAATTAAATGATTTGAAGGAGTGGGTTCAAAGTCTATGGACTTAAGATGATTAAGTTTTGTAATTTTCATTAATATGATTAATTATTTTCTGTTTTGTTAATTTTTTCAATTTTTTTATTTGATGTTGATTATATTAAAAACTCATTTAAATAGGAATTAATAACTAATTTCGGAACTACTGTTTTTTTTATCAATTTCTACATGTAAAATTCTAAAATATGTGACGTCACACGTCTCACAAATGTGATCAACTGTGACAAGGACGGGGGAGGGGTCAAAAATCACGAAATTAGTGTGACATACTTTATGGGTGATCCCCTAGGCTTAATCGCCTTCATAAGCGCTTGTTTAGTCGCGGATGATGAAGAGTAATCGGCTAACCGCTCAGCTTTACTTAAGGGTGGCCGGACTGCACATTCCATTTTCAAATTGCCGCTGAATCTTGCAAGCGAAGATATCCCAACATACAACACCACCAAAAACGGGGGAGTCCTTTTGCAGCCAGTGGATGTTAATAGTATGACGAGTGCACAATGTCGCAGAAGCATGCATTAGAGGCGTTGAACCGCAGCTTGCAGGACATCCGCGGTAACCAGGCGCTGATGGGTGGTGTCGTTCGGAATAAACAAAAAAAAATTGACATGATCGTCGGCGATTCAAAAGTATACACATCCATAGACACTGTGATGGCTAATGACGATAGTACTGCCTACCCCGTTGAATTTCTCAACTCCCTGGAGTTAACGGTAACGGTTGATCGTCATTGTAAAATCCAATTTTAAGGGAAATTGTAACCACTTATATTGAAATGGCAAGTTATTTGAAATAGTGGGCATGTGGGGAATTAAAACGCTCTCTCCTTTAGCAGCGAAGCCTGGTACCGTTGCACAGTCTGGTTTCATCAAGGTTTCGCATCACCAGAACTGGAACGCCAACTTTAAGCTCCAGCTGATAGGACAGCACTACAGCAGCCCTGGAGTTGCCGTGCTGTCCCATCAGCTGGAGCATCAACTGCACTCGACTCGAAAGTCGAGGGCAGCTATACTATAGCAGTGAAGTACTTTAGTATTTACTTCTTATTTCTTCATTAATTTTCAAAGAATAAATAAAAGTCAACAACAGGGATGCATAAATGAAAGCGCAGTAGGTAATTGTAGATTGCAATTAATCATAAAACAGCAATAAAATGAAATATATTACTAACTACAATAAACATCAACATCACAGCCGCAAGTCCCAAAGGTTTAATCATGGGTGTACCTAATAGAACCCACATTTCGCGAGTTATGTTTAAGTTCCAGGAGGAGAGCCTATTGCCAGCAACCGGGTACAAACCCAAACTGCTACTAAGAAATTCCTGATGGTAGACCCCAATGACACTTTGCCCGACCTGGGAATCGGACCCATGATCTCCTGCAACTACAATAAAAAGAAAGAAGAAATTAAAGCAAAAAAGGCACATCTAAGTTCTTACGGCCATGGCCCACGTAAAGGAAACCAGCTTCAGGCGTTCTCACTTTGTGGAAGTACGTCATTCCGGGCCAGTATAGACTTTTTAAATAAGCTAATGATCCGTTCTGTTCCAGCGAAAGGTTCCAACAGCCACTTGGAATGTCCTGGTCGACAGAATCAAGAAAGTCCATACTGTAGTTGTAATCTGGTCTAGTTAGTAGGTTGGTATTCCAGCGGTGTTGGGCTGGTCTGATGTGCATGTATGACTTCAACAACTTCGCTTCAGAAGCAGTCAAACCGTAGTAATTAGAGTTAAGAACGACAGTGCCGCTCGGCTGCTTGATCAGCTGTCCTCGAGCGCATACTTCAGCTTCGTCACATATGTTGCCGACTGTGGCAGCCAATCGGCTTTCCTCCAACATTATCTTGCATCTTTCGGGATGATTTTCCTCCAAAGCTTCGTCCAAGACCTTTATTTTTAAAGATGGATCTCCTCTAAACGGGAAAGTTGTCAATAAAGACAGCTGCTTGTACTTCTTTTTCGGTTTAGGCAGTAAGCCCCAGAACTTGAAGTCTGTGGTGTAAAAATATTTCCGATCGAATATAGCGTCGGTGACGATGCCCACGGCGATGTGGTAATCAGCATCTACGGCGTACAACTGTCCCCAATACTGGATGTGTTTGAAGTGATTCTCAATTTGCAACAATGTCAAGGAATTTTGGAGTACGGATATTAATTCATTGGTCATCATCATACCGTTTACATTTATGTATTCCCGGTATTCCCAGAGCTTGTGGACATTCATTTTCACAAGTTTTGGAAGCTATCGCTAATAAAAATTGACGTGTGTTTTTGACAATCCAGCTCAATGGTTTATTTTTAAAATCGGTGTGGTTGCGAGCAGTTTGTATTTGGCAAAGGTAAGGTAGCCTACAGTTTTTCTCAAGTTCAAAAAAACGCAGTTTGATCGTCCTATTGGACTCTAAAGGCGCTTTCTCGTCGGGAGCATTCGCTTGTAATGTTACAGTTCAGATTCGAACATTATAGCAATAAGTGAGGAGAACCGAGCATTATTAACAGTGCGCTACCTGTAACGATACACGTTATGTTTCTATCAAATTGAGTCTTGGATTGTTACATTACAGGCAAATGCTCCTATGAAGCACCCCGCCTTATAGGTATATAACTAAGCTCTACAGCAGCGGTGTCCAACATGATTTTATGGATGGCCATGTTTGGTATTTTTGTATCGTAGCGGGCCAAAAGAAATGCAAAGTGACCTCTAATGATGATTTTTCTTTGGGATCAACGACGGACGTTTCCTTAGAAGACATGATGACCCAAACACGATAACACAAAAAACCCTACTCATACTTTAAGTAACTGAATCTCTCGACCTAACAGAATGATCATATATTTTTTTATTTAAGTTTTAGTCTTTTTAGCCACCTACCAATACCATCACGTGTGTGGAGTTTTGCTAGCAAATTTAATTTAAGCTTGTAAGGAAGAGACCACTGTCTGTTAGCTAATGTTGATAAGTGTTTCAACGACTGAGTGTCTGCTGAAACTCATTTGTTGAAAAGTACGAAATCAGAGTTTATTGAAAATAATTGGGCTTTCATACATCAACATCACGCCTGTAGTGTAATCCCCGTGTTCCTTATGGTTGTACAGTGAGTTATAGCAATTACAATTAGCTGACCCCATAGATACACACACACACGCTAACACACAAACACACACACACTATACCCCTTACACTATATACGTTACACTATATGCTTTGCATAAATGGTTTTTTGAGGTTTTTTAGTATACCGATCGATAGAATTTTGTTATTCTTTTATATTTTTTTTGAGCGAAGTACAGTAAATAAAATATAAAAGTATTATAAAATCTCAACCATAAATGCAAAGGTGGGTCAGCTAATTGCTATAACTCACTGTACACCTACATTTCGCCTGTTATGTTTAAGTCCCATGTAATAGGGGGCGAGCCTATTGCCATGAATCGGGCACGAATCCGTAATCCGTGTCCCAAAACCCAATAACACTTTGCCCGATCTGGGAATTGAATTCAGGACCTCATGCTCAGTAGACGCGCTTGCAATCAGTAGAACAACGAGATAATTGGACTAACCTTATACTTATATCTTGTTACCTAGTAATTCTAAGAATATTGATAAAATTTATTGTGCCACAACCATAGTCAAATCTCGATCTTTTTATATATAAATTAATCAACCACTATAACCCTCAAAATCACGCTCCTCCTTGCGTATAAGTACATCATAAATACACCACCTAATATAAAACACCGTAGCAGATATCTTTTTTCACTGCTAGTAAACTTTTGCACACAAGGGACGCAGTAAAACGATATTTTCTTCTCGTATGACAATTACTGACATCAAATATTTGCTGGCCCTCTGTCGGTCGTAATACGTAACTTGACCGCGACAAGTTCCAGTATAAAAAGAGCTCTTCTAGTAAACATTTTGTTTGTAAAGTAAGTTCAAGTTAAAACTAGAGCAGCAATTTTCTTACTTTTGCAGATTACGGGTGATCATGTTGCTTGTTTGTAGACTCACGGGTGACATTTCCAAGAAAATATTGCGAAAGCCAAGTAAAATAGTGATTTATTGATAGCTGAAATAGAAGAAAATTATAGTTTTCAATTACATTCAAATGTGTCTTTCCATCTTGTAATAATAGATGGCGTTAATAGGCTCCACAATGATGATCATTCGTTTATCTGTCTAGTTATGAGTGACAAAAGATAGAAAGAATAGAGATTTTTTTTGTTTTGAAAAAAAAAATACGCATGTAACCATGTCAATACAAACAATAGGCTGCTCTTTAGTAGAAACAACTTTTTAGTTTAGCTACTCGCCACTAGATAGCGCTACTAGTCAAGTGTTGGTGCTAGCTAATAGTAGTTTTTGGGAAATTAAATAAATAAACAGTACGCAAAGACGTTCTTCTTAACGTTTACGTACGTACGTTTCTTCTTAAAAACTTCTCTGTTTTTGGCAATTTATGTTTATCTGTCATGGTTTGCAAGTGGGTTTGGACTGGTGGACAATAAGTCCATCATTCATTTGCTTGAGTGATGGTAATTTAAAGGTATACGTATGTATCCTAATTTAATTTTATTATTAAATTCTGCATATTTCATATGTTGAGGATTATTGTCATATTCAGGAAACCATAGTAGCGTGCGTAGTTCTTGTGACAATTAAATTCAATGACTGTCGGGGAAGCATTAGGTACCTACCCAAGGTCGCTTTTAAGATGGGAGACAATCAATATTTTGCCAATTCCCCTTACTTACCTTTTTCTGTATGAACACCTTACAGATCGTTCATCATACGGTGATGAGGTGTGCACAAAGAGTAGTGATTTAGAAATAAATTGTTATGTCAGGCACGCTTTGGTAGGTAGCTGTGTCCGGCGCACTCTCAGAGTTTTATCATCATCATCTTCGTGCCCTTGTCTCACAAAAGGTACTAGTTCGGGTTGGCGCAACACGTTTTTTTCCTCCATTCTCACCTGGATTCCACGGCTACCACTTTGCTGACATGGACTATCCTGATATAGGTAGGTATAGGTAGTGATAATGACACAGTTAGTGTAGACACAAGCCAACGCGAGGGAAGAAGTACAGGCTAGATATGGTCTATCAACTTGTTATAATTCAAGTTTACTTAAAAGGCATGTGGATCTTGTACTTTGATAGTCGTCTCATGTGCGTTTATTTAGTCAAGTGCATAATTTTATTTTTGTTATTGTTTAAAGATAGTCTAAAAACAATATTTTGCGGAAAGCGAAATTTAAAAAAACATAGACAAAAGTTCGTCAACCCCACAGGGGTGACAAACCCAAAGGTAGATAGGAAAACCCGACAAAAAATGTAACAGATTGACAGTTCAAAGGACTATCGAAATCCTCTCCAACACTATTTTCACGTTTATCTAACAAACAATAGACTTTTAAACACGTGCGTCAATTAACCTCTTGTAAAACGGTTAAAGATGTTTGGAGAGCGGCGCGCGCGCGATTCGGCACGCGCTGGCACTCCAGCGCGCCTACGTGCGATACGCGCGATCAGGCTCCGCCACAGTTGTATGCAAATCGAGCTACTTCGAGGGCTGTTGATCCAAGTTGATAATGTTTTAGTGGTTTTAATTGAGAGGGTGTCTTTTCTTAAGTGGCGGAGGGAGATGGAGAATTTGTTTCCTGTTTTATGATAAGCGTTTTTAGGTACCTATTGCCTGTTCTAAATGAGGTGTATGTTAAACTGAATATTTTAAATTTCATGTAAGCGCTAGCTTGTTATCATTTAGGGAACCAATTACCAGATTCTAGATACATTTTAGATCGATTTACCATGCTACGCGGTGCTACGCAGTTCGTAGCATCGCGTAGCAAGACGTAGAGCTGCATCGGCGCAGTTTGTTCCGAACTTCCGACGGAAATTGTGCGAATATTTTGTAATAAGTAGATAAGTACCAGCCTACCTAGGCAGATGTGTAAAAGTCCTAAGTGAAAGCTATACGGTCTAATACCGTTATCAATGCCTAGATCAGACGGATAGCAGATCCTCCAGATTTTTTTTTTTTTTTTTTGCAATATTTTAAGGTGTAGCTTTTGTTGATGTTGAGGGTAAAATCCTATTTGATTTGTTGTTGGTATCATAAGGACACGAACTACTATTATTTTTCTAACCTAACCTAAGTCTGGAAGACAGGAGATTCGACATGATTGTCTTTATGAAAAATACATGTGTTTGAATTTGAACACAACTAGTAAATTCATCGGTCGCAGTCGGGACTAACTGGTCGTTCAATTGTATCGGGAACCCATACATGTCTTTGTTTTATTATTTCATGCCACGACTGATTAGCGGCGCATACTCCCAGAGGTGGAAAACTCACAGCTCACTGAGCATCTATCACAGACGGAACAAAACGCCATATGTGGAGGCCGATTGAGTCGCGAATCAACATCGCATTGTTTTGGCTCGACAACGGCTGTCCCAGCCCCGCGTGTGAACATCAATAAGATCAAAAACAATGGGTGCATTCCCACAACCACGCCGCCGGCACCCGCCATATTTCTTTTATAGTTTTAATTGTTTTCGGCGAGAGGTTGGCAGCACTGCCCTCGGGCGGCGCTGCGTTCAGTAAGTGATACCGTTGCGCAAACAAAGTTAATTTGAACGCAATGTTTTTGTATTTTGCTATAGTTTATTTTTGTATTATGCAGGGATTAGTGATTTTCGGAACAATTGATGGTTTGTTTAGGATTTTAACGTTAATTCTGTAACGCACGTCGCTTAAAGCCTAAAGGCGGTATCGGCTAAAAGGGTAGGAAGCGTAGGAACACGAATGGAGGAATAATAAATGTAATTTACCTTGAATATTTGTTTGGCAACGATAGAGAGGCAACTTTACAAATATATTTCAATGAAGTTATGTTCTTTCAACATGGTGAAACTATACAAAGTAAAGGGTAAACATTTTATAAAATCTGCGTTGTATATAAAAAGTTGCAGTACGAATTAGCACAAAAAATATAATAACATTCGCTGGCGTAAAATTAGAGATCAAATCGTCCGGCTGCCTTTCATATCAAAAATCTCTCATGACATGTCATAATTCTGTCTGTTTCAATTTGTAAAATCTTGAAAAATAACAAGCATCTCACAATTTATAATAATAGCGTGTACCGTTATTTCAGTGAAAGTTTCTTCACAAATAATTGCAACAGCCAACCCAGAACAATGCTACCAACGCAATATCAATTAACACTCGAAAATTGAATTCATTAACATCTGTCGAAAACCAATTATGAGTAAAAAAAACGTTCTCACAATTAGAAAAGTGCAGAAAACGACTTTATTCCCACAATTTTATTATGATTGAGTGGCGAATCTGGCGAGCATACAATGGGCGGGAATATTGGGTGCTTAATCGGCTGGACGCCGTAAACAGGGTGTGACAATGGCGCGAATTCCAGATTAAGGTTATTTGTTAAACATGGCGTCCTTTGTGCGAGTTCGCGCGCTTCGGTGATCCGTCGCGAATTAATTGCTTAAGTTTTTGTAAGTTCAGTGATTTTTGAGTGCAGTCCGACTAATAAGTATGAGAAATTCGGTTCGAAATCTTAAATATGCAGTGGGAATTGTGTTTCATTGCTCTAACGTATGTTTCGGTGCTTGGGGCGAAGCAAGATTTGGTTCCTGTGTCGGAATTTTTAAGCGATGGGTGCTTAAAGAGCACTTCAGAACTAACTGCATAATATTGAGAGCTGTTGTGAAGTTAGACATGCGTAGTGTGAACAGTGAGAACTTAACATTACGGGGAACGGAGGTAAAAGAATAAAACTTTTGTACCTACTGGTACATTGCTCGCGAGATTGTAGTTGCTTGAAATGCTTGTTGCTGACATTTTTGAAGAGCTTTATTTTTAAGGACGTAGTTACCTGTAACCTGCAGCTACTAGCAAGGAATAGACATAGAAGGTAGGTATATATTGCTAGCTAATGATAATAGCATTGATGTAAGCAGTGGAGTTTTACAGGAAGCAACACTAGACTGCTGTAGTGTGCAGCTCGCCTAACCTTATATTTGTTACACGAATCGTTGAACTGAACACTCTTTTATTTTGCCTACATCACTCTAACACATGGCGCCCTTATGCAGCAATTAAAATTTTGCAACTTACCTACGTGACAGCGAAGATGTTTGTAGTTGAAGAAATGATGAAGATTGTTACTGATAGAAGTTTGTGAAGACGGAAAATTAAAAGAAAGAAAGCGAAGAAGATTTTAAAAATTACCTACGTTGTCAGTAAAATACGAACCTACTGCAATGTAAGTTTTGCACTGCTAACATTTTTCTTGTATATACTACAATATTTCATGTTCTTGTAATTAGATCATGCTGTATTATTTTAAATTTTGTTTTGGGGATTAGGAATGTCCCAACAACTGCAAGATTTGCACGCTAAACTAAAATAGTTAAGAGAAGATTTAGTGAAACTAGGTCCTGATGGGCGTAGACAAGGTTTAGCTTTTAAGAAACTAGTACCTAGAAGCAGAAAAAGACTTTAGTAAACTGGATTGTATTTAGACTCAGTTGAACCAAGAAAATAAAGATCGCAAGTTAGGCCGAGAGTACACACATGGTACACACAGCGCCAGCAAGTGCTAACCCCTCAAGATTTAAAATGTTACACTGCTACAACATTGAATTCGTTACGAATAATCTCAATCAAAGAGAGTTCAATGTTACGACTTGGATTCGAACCTTCGCATCACCGAATGTAGTCATACTCATACCAGGCGGTCTGCTGTTTTACACTAACCAGCGAGCGCATATGCAATGCGATTACATTGTTGTCTATTATAGTCCGAGTCACATTATCTTTGTCTCAGTCTAATCGATAGATGTTATAATTTGGGTATCCATAAATTTTTCTTACTTGCGTTTTCTTTTTAAAATTAATCCATGCCCTCAAGTTATAACTACAACATTTGATGTTAACGACAAAGTTACCCCAGTTGTAGCTACAACAACTTTGCAATTCAAACAGATACAACTTTAAGGATAATACAAAAAGTATTCACATGCCCGGACACGATTCGAACTATCGAGTCATTGGTTATCCTGTCATTATCGCGAGCTCTTACCAAGTAAGCCAGATAGGTAATTTATAGTTTTATGAATTCTCTATATACTTTGCTTGTCCATGTTAACGTTTTATTGAAAAAACACAAATAAAAAACAGAGTTTAAAAATATAAATACTAACTTAAGCTTATTTATTCACTAAAATAATAGGTACATTAATTGTAATAAAATGTTCTTGCAAAATACAATAACCAACTTGGGCCTATCACAGATTTGAACGCTGTGTGTACCTATTGGGACAATAGTATCTAGGACGTTTGCATTATCTACACTATCTGAAAAAAATCTAAAACAGGATTTTTTTGAAAACCCGAAAATGTCAGAGATCAGTAGAAGAAACGCAAAACTTAGCGCACAATATTTATGTTGATGATAGAGATATCATATACGTCTGGACATTTATTTACAATAATCGCCACGCAGTATGGTGGCCGAGGAGAAGAGGCTCACACTTCAATTACCGAACGACCTTGTTATTACAGACACACAAATAAACGAGACAAAATTCAATATAAAACATGTAGTGTTTTTAAAAAGCTTAGCTCCCAGGGAGTCGCGTGCCGGCTCGCACGCGACTGACCGATGATGAACGAGTGTTAGTGTTGCTAGCGCGAATAATCACCGCGTGATGGGGTTGCAAGTAAAAATAATTGGCGCCCCGCAGGCCGACGTGCGTTAATGTTTTCATAATGATGAGTGCCATTGTCTGTGGGGATTTTGTTTTTGTTACCAGATTTGTATATTTTTTGAACGACGGCCGTGACTGCTTGTCTAAATAGAGAGCGGATACAAATATTATTATTTGTTGTGGAGATTTTGTATGAAGTGCCACTGAACTAGATTCATGAAACATTCCTTGAATGCTGCAATGCTGACGTGCCGTATCTTCAACATTTGTGGGAAAGCGTAACAGCTCCTAATTGTATCTAGTAATAAGCAAGTGCAGCGGTTATGTTAATTATATATAAAGTAAACGCAAACGTTCAGGTGGTTATTCTCTGACGACTTAGGTACTTATTGTAAGTTGGTTTTTGTGTTCAAGTAAGTATTACAGAGCATGACTTAACAACACCGTTAACAATTCATGCCTACCAAAACAACTAAACATTACCAAAAATGGCAGCCGAATATCTTCCCACATACCTTACCAAAACTTTATGCTAAAACCAGAAACCCGATTGACAATATGTAAAATACTTTCCAGCTACGGTAAGGTATGAAGACTGGCCATGCAGCCATGCTACTATTGTACCATAGAGTACAGACCATAGACCCAAAACAATCCATCAAGATGGCTCCGTCTGTCAATGGCTCGGCGGGAACGCTACCGTTACTTCAACTTTTGTGTTATTCTTCTGATTGTGTTGTAAACTGTTGTAAGGTACCACTCAATATCAGGATGTTGGCATGTTGTGGAAAGAATGTAGAACGTTTTTATAAAGATTATGAATTATGATAAATCGGTTTACTTTGATGATATTTTATATTTTCTGTGATCGTGAAGTTAGTTGCCAGTACTTTCTTATTTATGTTTGATTGCATAGGTATCAATAATTCCACATCAGTACCAACAATAACTAAAGGTCA
This sequence comes from Eurois occulta, assembly GCA_950022335.1. Classification (NCBI taxonomy): domain Eukaryota; kingdom Metazoa; phylum Arthropoda; class Insecta; order Lepidoptera; family Noctuidae; genus Eurois; species Eurois occulta. Next base: position 924,129 of record OX465487.1, on the reverse strand, counting down.
TACCTAGGTAAATAACAATTTTAGGACCTGAGGCCCGGTGGTAACTCTTGCTTTAATCGTAGGTCTGTCTAACTAGTTAATTATTCAGACTTTTACACTTCTTATGTTTTGACAAATTCACAGTTGTTAAAAAAAAATCGTTATTATGATTGTATGTACAGACGCCAGCACATCAAGCGTCCCGAAACTGTAATATTTTCCCAATCAACCTTGAACCTTATGCTTTAGCGAAGTTGAAAATCTATTAAATAAATTTGACAGATTATAGTAGCTTGATGTGCTGGCGAACTGAGCTGAAAATCTACCTTCCCTATCTAAATTCGAAATTGTAGCAATACGTACTATATTCTTTACGTCTTTAATTCTAAGCTACCTATAAGTCTTATTACACGAAAATTGCGACGTTAAAAAAAAAACATAATAATAATCCATCTGTACCACTATTTTAATTACACCTCTACCTTCCCCGAACTCCGAACAAACACAACATCAAAAGATTGACTGCCATCTTGTTCCTCTCGTTAAGTTGTTAGTTGTTGCTTGTTATACATGGGGAGATAATAAAATTGTCTTATGTGTAACAAATAAAGGGTGCGCCGACACGATCAATTATCGCTATTGTTACACTTTTACAATAACTTTAACACGTCCGCGCCATGTTGAGAAGTTTAAAATGTGTTCAGTATACGTTATGGAATGTGACGTCGGAAGAATTGGTCATAAGTCATAACGCTTGAGGAAAGGTTCGTTTTGTTGCCCTCCAGGTTTTCACTAGCCAAAAGCTGGAGGGTAGCCCAAAAAGTAACGTGAAATTGTATTATGACTACAACGGATGAATTCAATAGACGTGACTTGGGATTTATTGTACTTAAGGCATGGTAATTATAATTAATTAAATTGTGTTTTGGATGGTTTAATTAGGTACGTGTGTTGGTACCTTATTTCGGCAGACATTAATGTTAATGCAATTGAACGAAGACTTGCAATTTATTTGATGGATTTTTACGGTGATATGGTATTTAAACGTGCAGAAACATCGTCACATTCATTTCGCAACATAAGCTAAGCATGTTTTCCTCGTACTTCTAAAGACCCACGCTTCACACTTCTGCACTAAAGCAATTTCAACTTTAGCGTTCCCATTTTAAATTTGATTTTAGAATCCTTTGTGACGTCGACAGGTGCGATCGGAAACCAGGCCAACCTCCCACTGCTTGCCAACAATGCGACACTAGTCGCTCACAAAGCAAAGGCGCGCTCTCATTCAGCCTCACGTGTCAAACGACTTAATTAAATCGGATACATGTAAGAATGTGGGCAGATGATTTATTTAACAATTGATTCCGTCGATACTCTCTGTAGACTTGTTTTGCTTACTCCTGAGAAAGCTTCCTAATATTATTCTCACGTGTTGACTTTTGTATGAAGAAATCGGTCATAATAAGAATTTTATTGACAAATAAATCGTCTGCCTTTCTGACGATATTATTCCTTTGGGAAATAAAATTGATTAATTGAGTTTTATAGCCGCAAAGCGTAAATTTTCTTAGTTTCATTAGAGTCCGTAAGAAAAGGGTCATTGTTCCAAACTAAAACATTTTGAGCGGGACAGACAGATGGCTAATAACAAACACTAGAAACAATGAAATTCTATCTTGAATGATGTCCAAACTGGCCATCATAACGTTCTGAATAATATTTTTTCACAAGTTTGTAATCCACACCGACTATTGTCGGCCGGTCCTTTCTCTAATCCGCTTTGCTCAAATGCCATTTCCTGAATAGCGTTAAAATCGCAAATCCGTCACATTCGGACAATCAAAGAGCGAAAACGTGCAACAACCTCAACAGTACTCGTAAGCAATCGTTAGTGGTACGATCCCGACCCCCCGGAGACAAATCCGATCGAAACTGCAAAAGGAGCGCGGTAAAAAAAAGAAAAAAAAAACATTGGCAGAATGGACACGGGGCTACGCTACGACAGATGTTGAAAAAAGTTTGGTATGTAGCAATCTCGTTTATGGCGATTTGAGGGCTTGTTTTGCAAATTGGAAGAAATCGAGCGGTGAAGGGGTGGAATTACGGCCATTAAGTACGTTTAGAGGGTTAATTTACCCTTCCTTGTCAGTTTATTGTAGACAGTGTATTGATTTGTATGCAGTTCGTTTCCGAGGAAAAATCAATAGCAATTAGGTGAAGGTAGCAATTTATTGCTTTTATTTTATTTTAAACTAGCTGCCCAGCGCAACTTCGTTCGCGTGGTGTCCTACCCCTTACCCTACCCTACTCCTAACCTACTCCTACACTACTCTTATCCTACTCCTACCCTACTCCTACCCTACTCCTATACTACTCCTACCCTACTCCTACCCTACTCCTACACTACTCCTACCCTACTCCTACACTACTCCTACCCTACTCCTAACCTACTCCTGCACTACTCCTACCCTACTCCTACCCTACTCCTACCCTACTCTACCCTACTCCTACCCTACTCCTACACTACTCCTAACCTACTCCTACCCTACTACTACCCTACTCCTAACCTACTCCTACCCTACTCCTACCCTACTCCTACCCTACTCCTACAATACTCCTACCCTACTCTTAACCTACTCCTACACTACTCCTACCCAAATCCTACCAAAAAAAAAAGTTTCCTAGTGTTGTTTTTAGACTTATCCAGGCAATTTTTTAATTTTTTCTCGCCGTAAAAACCATCCTTGAACTTCAACGAACATTTTAAAAAAAGAATTGGCCAAATTGGTCCAGGCGTTGTTGAGTTATGCGCTTACCAACACATTTTGCGATTCATTTTTATATTATAGATGATGTGCAGTTTCTAACGATGCTTTAGAATATAAACTGATAGGTCTCATTTGTATGCTTTCAAAAGTTTCATAAACAATTATCCGTACTTGTAAACTAAATACATAAATAAAATGTGAGTATAATGTCAAAGTAAATGGCCAACACATCGAGGGTATCGTTAAAAGAGTTCGTGTTTCGCACAAACTAAAGCAATTACATTCGTTGCCATGTTGACCAACATAACGTGCCATATAAAATGGTTTTTCTCGACAGCTGCTGCGGGATTTTTAACCTTAGGTATGTATATTACTTATCCGATTATATTTTTTTATTCTGATTGATAAAAACATAAAAATACATACATTGATTTACTTTCTTAATAGAATTAAGCTGTTTTACTGTTTCGTCTAAGTAGGTACACACAGCGTCAGTAAGTGCTTACCCCTCAAGCTTTAACATTTTAAAGCTTGAGGGGTTAGCACTTAATGACGCTGTGTGTACCTATAGGAAATGGGTAGGTTTCAGTAGCGACCAAGTCCTAATACAAGATGGATGAAACAGAATAATGTTGAATATAGATGATTAATTTATTTGAGCTTTGCTTAAATTACCAAATAGGTTTCAGGAGCCTATGCCTACTTTGATCCAGAAAAAAGTTTTGTATGACCAGCCAAATACACACAAAACTTGTGGCCAATTTCTTACTACGACTATTTCTTTCATTCTCTGTTGACAGATTTGTATGAGGTCAAAGAAAACACAAAGTGGGCGCGACACATCATCTTTTATTGTTAGGTACCAGTAATACCAACTTCACAATAATTCGAGGAAAACTTTCGCAGCTTTACTGCATCTGTTCGCCATTGTATGAAATAATCAGTGGGCATTTACAAAAAGGTGACACCTTAAAGAGTATTTAATAATGAAATATCTTGCCTAGCATCTGCTCACAAACCAATAGTAGAGTTGTTTTTTTCTGACTCCTGTTAACAGTTTTCCAATGGCGCCTTCCTTCGTGGCCGACTTGCCGACATTTCGAACACCTGTGCACGTGCTACGGAATGAAAAAAATGGCCGACATTAAAGGTTAATTCTATTTGTACCCCATGACGTCTGACTTTATGTAAAAATTTTGTTTACGAGTAGCTTTCGGAAACCATCTGTGGTAACAATGTAAGACAACATACCTACGGACGGACCGATTTAATAGTCTAGACGATTATCTTTAAAAAGCTAGGATAGCTGTGAACTAACGACTGAATATCATGGACAAGATAATTGACCACAACGTCCACAACACATCGTATTTTGATACTGTAGGTAACTATAATCCACTGGAAACAGCAGTTTCAGAGTACAACAACTGTAGGCTAAGTACCTAACACCCTAAAAACAAGTGTTCACCGTAGAAAAAACAGTATATTTTTTAAAATTTCAATACTACTTATGTGCTCTATAAACATAACTGCTTGAAAATATAATTCATGGCTTGTTTATTTTAAGTGTACATTGGAAACAGTCGCTTTACCCGCTTACTAGTCCAGGTGCTGCCTACTTCAGTTATTTAAAAAGACACTTGAGTTCCGAACTCGTAGAAATACAACCATAACGATGAAAAATCAACCCTGTATCACGTTATTTTAAGGTATAAAGCTGCTTACATGAAGTTTGTTAAACGCCATGTTTTGTAAAAAGGAACACGTCCTCTTAATTAATCGGCATTTCGAAAACAAACGCCCTAAAACTGAACAATACCTCAATTACGTAGAACCTTTTCGCCATTGTTTTAATAGTTGCTCAATTGAGCGTCCCTTAACAACATTTCTTTATAAATATAAATGCTATAAAATATTTGAAAAATAAAGGGAATATTTTTGAAGAGTGCTTTTCTCTAACAAAGGTGGGGAAGTATCTATTGGAAACCGGAACGGTACGTTACCCGAGAGGGTCTGGCTTCCGCACTCCGCTCGCGCTGGAGAGGCCATCCAACATGGCCGCGACAATATTAATCAATATTTCAACAACATTAGCTTCGCCGGAGAGCGCCTCCTTAAGATGAGACACCTACTTTGCTGAGTTTCATTTCGTGTTTAGCTCGTGTTGTGTCGATCTATCATTTTGTGTTTTGCATTTTGTTTTATTTCGTTTTTGTCTGATGTTTGTCCTGGTTTTTAAATTCAAAACTGTTTGAAGTCTATGGCTACACTCTTTTGTAGACTGCACTTAATCCTGTGGCTTGGCAAGAGGTTGTTTATGGTCCATAGCTTTTTAAGGAGCTTGATTAGGTTATTCGCCTTACTCTCTATTTTTTGCATTACGAATTCTTATTCAATCTTTTCAAATAGACGCCAGCACATCAAGTTACCCTAAACTGTCAAATTTTCCCAATCAACCTTGAACCTTATGCTTTAGTGATAAAGATAAGATGTATTAAAGAAATTTGACAGATTGTAGTAGCTTGATGTGCTGGCGTCTGTACATAGACGGTGAGTGTTTCTCTCGTCACTTATTTTCAATTTTACGCAACACAGTAGCAGTTACTTTATCGAGTGACTCTTTTATCCTCTATATTTGCCCAACTACACTACAGTACACTCGACAACGCAATAACCAACCCTTTCTTCCATCAACTTAAATTCGAATAAAAAAACAACACACAACAATAGAATTTCAAACAAAACGCGGTTCAACAAATTGAGCACGAATGCGCGAGCGCAACCCGCGGCGCTTCGCCACTCGCGCACCAGAGGGCGCCAGGGGCGGTAGGTAGACCCGCACTGGGCTGGGCCAGGGTGCATGAGGCCTGACTTGCATCACAAAATAAGAATAAAAGAAAGGTTTACTCATAACAACTCAAATTTATGAACAGTTCTTACGTTATCCACGTAGACATCAAGAAGCAGTTCACATCATTGATGGTATATATTTTTTTGACACGTAAACTTGTACCTTTATATCCACCAAGAGTAACCACTAAGATCTTGGACAGACATATAGTTCTCGAGAAGGGGTTAAAAAGGAATATGGTATTTTGGGATCTCGGGTCTTCTTATTTAACCGTCATTACAAAGGGTGGAACGGACACCGACGCCCAAATGATTACCACGTATCCAGTACGTCATTCCGAACCCCTCCACGTAGAAATTTTACTACGTTATTTTATAAATCAGGTTTTTCCTACAAAAGTGCAATAACTAAACGGTCAAAATGTATGGGACAGCGGTAATCGGTTGTGCGTTGAAGCCCCTTCCACCCTATACAGTTTCTTGGTCAGCTCCAGCTACATATGTGCACACATACCAACATTAATAATTTTGTGTGGTGATCCACTTTGTAGAATGCTTTCACGTTTACCCTTCGGCAAAAGTCTGATCTCATTAATATTTTACATTCATTAGCTTTTGTGGAGCTTCTGTGCTATCATGCTTTGTGGCTAAGCATAAGCTAATGAGGGTAGACAGAAGTGAGGGATTGGGTGTTAAAAGGTGTGGCTCATTGTTTGTCATTGATTTTGGTCTGTTATTATTTTAATGAGCGGAAAGTAGATCCGTGATTCTCGGTTTTGGAAACAGCTATGGGTAGTCTGTTAAAAGCTGGGTAGGTACTGAATCTCTACTTAGAGGGGTTTACCAAAAGTTTTAAATGAGCACTGATGATAAATTTTCATCTGGAAGGTTTCACTAGCGTACACATAGGTACATGGTACATATTGCCTAGTTATCTCAAGTTCAACTAAGTACTTAAACTTTCTAAACCAAAGCTTTATTATTAGCCTTGAAGGAACATATTACACCGCGTGTATCAAAGCTGGGGTCATATTACTTGATTTGACTTGCATTTATTAAAATTGCATAATCAGCTTCCTTTTCTTAAATTGAATATACCTAAATCATTTTATCATTGTATCCAACAAAAAATCGAACCTCTATTAGTTTATTTCCACGATATCATCAAAACTTCATGTTATCTCTATTTACGTCAACCAACATGCTTTTCTATATTTAGCTATAAGGCCAATAAGAAGCCCTGCTCTCCATCAATATCAACATTGTGGAACGCGAGGGAAACCTTGCGATCTTCTCAATCAGTGGAAGCTGTACAAAGGACAAACACCCGGCTCTATTCTAAAAACAATTGTATTTGTTTAAGTAAGGGGTAATTCCACCCCTTTTGGTCGAGATTCTGATTACGTACGGTATTTAAACGACGAGGGTCAAAGTGTAATGCTGAACTGGTAGTCTGGTACTATGCATGCTAGGAATTTCTTTTGTATTGTGACTGATCTGTATCCTGCTCTGCTAGCAGGAGATAGCACGGATACAATATACTTATTTTTAGTACCGATCGAATTAAGATTAGTCTAATTAATAGAATTAGTCTATCGAGTTTTTGAGTTAAAGCTTAAAGAAAAATCATCTGCCTAGCGTTTTCCCAACTATGTTGGGGTCGGCTTCCAGTTTAACCACATGCAGCTGAATATCAGTATTTTACATAGAACGACTGCATATCTGACCTCCAAAAACCAGTTAGTACATACAGCTTAAAGATACATAACAAAGCAGAGTAAGAAGGTAGGGAAGTCTTCTCAGTACACCGAAAAACTTAAATCTGAAAAGCGTTCAGAAAAACATTCGGAAGCGATTTTGACAATTCAACCAACAATTTGAAACATTGTTTCGCACGTTCTCTCCGTCGCACAGTGGGACGGGTAATTGCTCCAATCTGGACAAAAACACGCGCGACTCGTCGTATTTATTTATTTACTTAGTATTTACTGGGAAACAGTAACGAGTGCCGTTGCTCGGAGTTTCAAACATTCCCGAACAGTTTTTTGGCAGCTTTGTGTCGGTTTGGCGCAGCGGGCTGTTTTTTGTTTTAATTGTGATTCGTGACTCCGTTTTAATGAAGTTTGGGAAGTACTTATTGGTGCTGTGTCATTAGAATGGAAGAAGATCAGCTGGTGTCAAATCTCAAGAGTAACACTTTAGTTAGTTTACAGAAACTAGTTGTCAATCTTTTGATCTCCATATCGACAACGACTAATAAACTATTAACAACGTAGTGATCAATTTAGCTGTGCGTAATTGAAGACAATACCAGTCTTCGCATTTCAACACGATGAATTTGAATCTAACTAGTTTTCAAGATTTGTAGTTCTTTTCTGTCATAAAGGAATGTTTATATTATTTCCAATTCCAATGGTTGTGTTTGCCAGTCGTTCAGTTTTTTTTTATGCGTGAATATAGATTTATAAAGGCTGTAAATAACAGTATATTTCCGTAGGTTTGTGTGCGTTACATGAATCGGTTGTTAAATATTTGTCGTGCGCCACTAAACACAAGTGTGTCTGCATGCGTGCTCTCTACAGCTATGTATGTTGTGACCATGGCCATTTACGAAGAAAAATGGATATTTTATGTATCTGCTTGTGTTTTCGTGGGTAAATACTGATGACTGAGGTTCCTGCGTTTCTTCTTGAAATAGTCCGAGGTCAAGGTTGTTTCGTTCAGTGCAGGGAGATATTAATATCCTATTGATTTCACATCTCATAACTTGTCCAGCATGACTTGGCCCTTGGCCAGCATGTTTTGGCTGGTGTGGTTCAAAAACACGCTCGTAATCTTGTAAATGGCATTCCAAATTCAGTATTTCTAAAAACTGTAATTTTATTTGGAAAATTTTAAATTAATACTTTAATCTTAAGATTAACCATCCCGGAAATAGTTAATATTGTTTTCTGAAGATCATTAAATACTGATAGCATAACAGGAACGTTTTTTCAGGACATCATTTCGCGATTTTCACCTATACAAATAGGTACCGACTGTCCCACAATCTCACTCGACACAGTCTCCCTACCCATCCGTATCAATTGCCTCAATCGAGCTACAAACACGCGCCGCGGTCGCGCCCGTCCTGCCGTCCTGCCGTGCTGCCGTCCTACAGGCTGCGACGGCTATCACTCAGCCCACCCTCTTATGGAGAGAGCAGACGCCTGTTAACTGCAAATATAAAATATTTTACACTTGAAGTAGTAGTGGGAATGTTTGAGAAAGAGTTTTGATAAACGTTATTGTTGTGCTTTTAAAGTTTAGATGGATTTGTGATATGGAAAATAATTTTATTATGGCAATGGCACATACTTCTATAATGTTCCCATTGCTAAGCCTCCTCTCGAATGAGAGAGTGGGCCACCACGCGAGCCCAATGCGGATTGATGATTTGCGATAATGCCATATCAATTACTATAAATTCAACGAAGTGCTTACAGCGAAAATGAACCAAGTGTATGTTGTTATTTGACAAGCCTCGTCTTCCAATCTCTCATGATTTTCAGAGAGAGAGAGAGATTTTTTTTATAAAAAATGTCACCTCATCTCTGTCTGAAAGTAGCGTCGGTGACTGAAAAGTTGTGCGGTAATCGGTTGTCGTGGTGTGGCCATGTGGTGCGGAGGAATAAGGAAAATGTCGTGAGGAAAGTTTTGAGTATGAATGTAAATGGGTATAACAGTAGAGGAAGACCAAATAAACGATGGATGGACTGTGTGAAGAATGATATGGAATGAAAGGAGGTGTCTGATGAGAAAACGAGTAATAGAGAAGTATGGAAGTCTGGCAGAAGAAGACAGAGGGCTGACCCCAAATGAATTGGGACAAGAGCAAAAGAATGATGATGACCTCACCTCTGTCTCTCACCCTGATTTGTTTTCATGAGGTTCGGAAATTCAAATGTACCTAATATTTACAAATACCGTGGCCGGAATTGAAAAACTTGATAAGTTTCCGATTCGAGAATATTTGTGATCACTGATCATAAGCCTATAACTGTAACGGTATCCCACGCGAGCTCACAGCTCAAGGCTTTAGAGTTCATAAAAAAGATTGACTCATAGGTGATCACCGGATCACGTTCGGTAGCGAGTATATTTTCATTAGATGTTATTTTAAAGCAATATAGTTGTGGTTGTGATCCGTTTTTTGCCACACGTCGGCATTGTTGCTTTTGGTATGAAATTGAGCTAGATGATAGACATTGATTGATCTTCATTGGTTTCGTACAAATGTGTTCCTTGGGTGAGGTACTTGTGCCAAATAAACATTTGCTCTCATTTTGTTTTTGGTCTATTACTGACTCTGTTTATAGTATCACCTCGCAAAAAGTCTTAAATAAATGCAATGTGATGCGACTAAAACAATTATTTATTAAAGTTCGTGTTTATCATTCAAATGGCCCATTACAACACTTCGGCTATTTTCAATTTCATTAACATTGAGCGCATACCTCTTATTTATTTATTTTATAATTTTAGCACTGAACATACAAAGGCGGACTTTATAGCATTTTCTACCAGTGAACTTTTGACTGATGCAGAGGCAAATATAATCTTATCGGTAAGCGCAGCCCAAACTTACATCTATCTATGAAACATAAGCATTAGTTCAGACATCCTAAGTCTAGAAATACTAGATAGGTATACAAAGTGCGGTGCAGAAGCACCCGGTGTACCTATACTTGTGGATGTATAGTCCAACACCTCGCCGTGTGGAGGCGAGCGACAAAACAAACACACACAAACAAGGGGGCGTGGCGCGGGGGCGGGGCGAGCCGACTGCCACCGAGCTGTTCCGGGGAAATCTGCGAAATTGTAGGATTGTAGGAGTACGCGGAGTGTGGAGTGCAGTGCTCTGTTAGCTGTGGGATGTGTAGCAGGCAGAATGGTTGCACTGATGTTAGACATGGAGGGTCTCTGGGAGGGTTTCGTGGCGAGGCAACTTTGATGACATGACATAGCTTTTTGGGTAAGAGATCGTCTGGAGAAGCGAAGATAGCAACCACTTTACCTATTTCTGCTGCTAAGCCGCTTTGTTTCGTTCCACATTACATAACACCACGCCTGTAGCCCCCTGAGGGCTAGGCAGAGGTGTACTCTACAGTACCTACACCGGTTAAGTATGTTGAGGTCCAATATAATATTTGGCGAGTCTATTGCCATCAACCGGGCGCAAATCCAGACACCGGTTTGCTCCGGAGTAGTTCCTGACTGAAAAACTCAATTACACTACCTGACTGAACATCGAACCCAGGACCAATTTTGTTCCAATTTGAACAATATGGCCAAGGCCATATGCCCGCACGCGGCTTTCATTGCAGGTAGGTACATGGGACATTTCATTGCTATGTCTCTGAGATGCCAACGTATCTAGACTAACAAGGCGCCTAAATAGGGCAGCATGCAAACACCCTTCTTTTGGAATTAGGCGCAGTCGGGTAAAAATATTTCTCACCTTTTCCTCATATGTTGATAAAGCACAAATAATTCTATCAGCTATTCTGCAGCAGTTAGCCGACAGTGCCGCTTATAGAAACTCTAAAAGGGTTAGATTAACTAGAGGGGAATTGAACACCGTCACTTCGGGTCCCATATCCCATATGACAGGAGGCGTGCCTGTCACCCTTTTGAACAACAATGGCTAAAAAACGTCGTCTTGTGAAGTAACTCGTATCAAATTCGTTCTGACTTCTTTTTGTGATGGTAGCAACCAGAATCTATTCCTCAAGTCAATTTTTTGGCAGTTTTCGTTGCCTTAATGGGTATTCTAGCGTTGTTTATTATCTAGGTTTTGTGCTTAATCCGTAAATCTGGAAAAAGTAGGTATAAAACGCATTCGAGGATGCCATTCTGTCGGCGGCTTTTTATTTTACTTGCAGTTTACAGCGGGACATAGTGACGGCGTACTGTGCTAAACAGTAACTGGGTGGTGGAGATCTAATGCGCAAACGTTCTAGGTACCCAAGCCAGCCTGGCAGCCATGCCAACATAGTTTACTATACATAACTAACCTATTCATAAAGAAAAGCAAATACGTATCTAAGTTTGGGACAATACCTAATGGCGTATTCCGTAGCGGGGTAGCTACGTACCCGCTACGCCAGCTCTACGATCGTAGCCATGTGCTACGTTGACCTTTCGACGACATGTTCGAGTCATTACAGTATGTTTACTTTCACCGAATAAAGTATTAACCCATTGTTCAATATTTAACAAAGAAGTGACAATTAATTAAAACCCTAACTTTTTACTTTAATAAATTAAACTAATAAACGTATTGTCACACATTATTAAGATGACGCAACAAACTATTTGTCAAATAATAACTATTAATATACCCCGAACATCTGCTGTACTATTAACAGTTAACAACAAATAACAACGCACTAAATAAACCGCTAAACAACGCGTGAAATATTAAAGAAAAAACTGTTTACAAAACCGTGACGGATCATTTTAATTTCTATAATGTTTTAACCCCGACAACCCTATGGGCATTCCCTTACTGAGCACAACGAAGCTTACCAAACATCGCTCAAAGGAAAATGGGCCTTATTGCAATTGTAATATAGTTGGCATCGCCGTAGCGTGTGCAGTTGGAACTATACAAAAGGTGGGAGGGTCCTCGATGGGAGGCGCGATAGGCGGGGCTCTCCGGCGGGCCTCGCGGCGCGCCAGTCGAGTGCCGGCCGCGCGAGATGTCGCACCACTATGACAGCGCCACACAGCTTCAACATCCGCAACTTGCTCCCCGAAGCATCATCACGCTCCCCCTCGCCCTCGGACACTGAGCTCGACGTCACCGGTACAGAAACACCACCACCCGGCACTTCAGTCACAGAAGAAAAGAAAAATGAAAAGCCAGCCTACAGCTACAATGCTCTCATCATGATGGCCATCCGTTCCAGCCCTGAAAAAAGACTAACACTCAACGGCATATACGAGTACATAATGAAGAACTTTCCGTACTACAAGGAGAATAAACAGGGCTGGCAGAACTCTATCCGGCACAACCTGAGCTTGAACAAATGCTTCGTGAAAGTGCCGCGGCATTACGACGACCCGGGGAAAGGGAACTACTGGATGTTGGACCCTTCCTCGGATGATGTGTTTATTGGGGGGACGACTGGGAAGCTGCGGAGGAGGTCGACGGCAGCATCACGGTCGAGGTTAGCGGCGTTTAAGAGAGGAGCACTGCTGCACCCCATGTTCGGGAACCCTTACGCGTCGCTGGTGGGATTGTACCCCCCTTTGCTGTCAGTTTATGGAAGGTATGCGCTCCCGAGCCCACTCCTAAGGCTCCCACCACCACCGCCAACGTCATACCATCAGCTATACAGGAGGATACACGGGATAGGGCCCCCCATGAGCCCCCCCAACCCAGAGCCAGATCATTTAGTGAAACACAGTTGATTAGTGAGGCTAGAGAAGGGCCTTTCGTGAGATATTCGTACATATCTTGGTAAAGGCAAAGTGACTGTGATATGTGGACAGTGTACAGTAATGGTAACGCTATTTATTATTAATCTAAGATTTATATTTAAATTTTAACTTAATACGAGGCTTAATTTAAGTTATGAAGCAATAAACGATGTTTCCGAAACGATAGACGAGTATTATTTTGTGGGTTTTATGCATTTTGTTGATGTGTGTTATGTTTGTATCGTGTGTGGGGTTAGGCCTACACTGTGCAGCGGTTTCTTGCAAAGTTCAAATCCGCTGCCCTATAGTCTTCATATTTTGCAAAAGAATACAGACCCTTTTTGGTTTTTTAAAAAAAACATACTAAATTGTTACTGTTAATTAATAGATTATAAATTTATCTGACATATTATGGGAAAAGCCATAGTTTTTTTTTAATAACTTTTCACAAATGTCAAACAACTTTTGACCAGATCATTAGATATGTCTCTCACAAACTCCGATTAATCAATTATCACTCATTAGCACCTCATGTTTTATTAATTATGATTAAGGCCTAAGTTAAGCTTGAACTTAACAAAGTTCATTAACATAATACAGCGGCATTACTTGCAGTGATTAATAACTTTGTGATCTAAGTTATTAATGCATGCCATTATTTTATGAGACAGGTTAAAGATAAATCACTTGTCAGGTTGCTGCCAAAAGTATTTATTAAAATGATATGGTGAAGTTACCTATTAGAAACTTCATCGTAATTAAAACATTAGAGATTCGCAGCAATTGACAGATCCTCAGAAACTCTCCATGAGTTACTGACGACCATATTGATGTTAAACTGTGCAAATATTTATGTTTAGTTAAATTATTCTGATTTAATTCTAATTAAGCAAGTATGGTAATATTCAGTCAGTACCTAAACGATCAAACTTGAACGTACCGCATTTGTGTCTACCAAACGCACAGGAATACGAATAAGTAGTGTGCGGTGATATTCACCTTGGCAGAAGGATTAAATGCAGTATTCATTTGTAGATTTGTGAACCCACTATTATCATGATCTACTCAACTTATCTTAACTATGTTGGAGTCGGCTACCAGTCTGGCAGACCGGATGCAGCAAAATACATGGATCGGCTGCCTATCTAATTTCCACAATCCAAAACTGCGTAACGCTTCGATGAGGCTGGTTGTCAGTCTTTAGGGCTACCGACTACTCTTAATGACTGTCAAAGATAATGTAAATTACAGTAACTACTAAACACTTAAAAAGAAAAATAACTTAGAGATAGATCATAAAGATCGTGCGTAGTTCATCACTTTCTTCCTATAAAGTACTATGTTGCTCACCTCACTCAGATCCAGCCTGTCCCTTTGCTGCTCTCCCCAGCGACGCCCTAAGTCGAGGCTCGTACCCCACAGGGGGTGCTCTTAGCGCGCTGTCGTTCAGTTTATACGTCTTTCGCCCCTGGCTGGAGGCCTTACACTCAAGGCACCCACAGGATAGTCCGGTTAAGCAGAAACCAGCCTCATAGGTCGATATCATGACATAACTGCGTGATGTCATGTCGAAAACAAAAAAAAACAGAAAATAAAGCTTTTGTATTGACGTAACATCATGCTGTTGCCCTGACGGATTAGGCAGGGGTGTATAGTACACCTACAATTCACCGGTTATGTTTATGCGTATTAGAAGATGAGCCTATTGCCGTTAACTAGGCCCAAATCCAGAAAATGGCCTGCTACTGATGGAAATAACCGGATAACATTTTGCCCGACCTGAACCCAAGACCATTAGTAGCGCTTGCTACCACTAGACCAACCAGTGTCTATTATATTCTAAACGAGCTTCTTGATTACTTTTTGGCTGAAACAGAAACGCATAGACGGTGACAACTGACAGTTCTTCAAAGTAACTTGTTTGGCCTGCCAAAGAAGTTATTTTCAAGAGTTGCCGTAGAAACATCACAAGTTTGTATGGAAGACCTGAAGAAATCTTAAAAAAATCCTTCAAACTGTATGCTCATTTTCACTAAGCGGGATCTAAAAAATGCTTAATACATATTATTGTACCTACAGTTGAATTTCAACTTTAATTGCTGAATAAAGCGTTGACTATCCAACATCTATCCAAGCGCTTTTATCCAAGCCTTTATTTAGGTGCTGCTTGGTGTTCGAATTCGAATCGTTGTCAATGCTACCTCTGTAAGTATGTCCATGTAATAAATTATCCAGCTTTCCTCATTTAGAAGTCGAATGCTTACCTGGATCATAGAACACCAATCGACAATCTTATTAGAAAATCGTTGTTGACACTTGTTAGAATGGCCTGGAATGGTCGACAGATGGAGACACTTGTCACATTAATTATCTACTACGGGTCGAGGGCATCGAGGGACACAAAGTTGTAAATTTTTACACACTAGAAATTCCAAATCCTACCATTAAAAGCGGTACCGATTATTGTAGTATAAAGGCGGAAGGAACTGGTAAAGAAGTGTTACAACAATCAGCTCAGCAGCCTATTACAGTCCACTGTTGGACGTGGGCCTTTCTCAAATACTGGCGGCGCTGAGTTTGTAATTCCTCTATTACCCTCTGCTAGGCAAGGATGGGTTTCTTTATGTTTTTTCTCTATGCTCCTGTGCATGCCAGCATTGCCAGCTTATCGTAGTGCAGCACATAGGCTCTCCCACGCAAGCTGCGGCGCAGCACCTCATCGCATCCTTCACCTTCCGCATCCAGTTTATCCCAGGTAGGTACCTTTCGTCATAGAGACTTATCACCCTACGGACTACGGTGATTATTCATGATTTAACATCATTTAAAATATTTGCCAAAACTCCATTTTTTCCATTTTTTAATAGGTATATGCTACGAAAACTTGGTGAAAATCTTTACATATTTTCTTATTTATTTATTTATGTAGGTACACACAGATACTTAACAGGAAAATATATTGACATAGTAGAGCACAAAACGTACTCCTTATTTCATAAGAAATTTCTTCCAGCAGACCTGCGAGAGGAAAGATGGATTAGAAATCTTCTTGTCCTTATGATGGTAACTGGATGATGTGATCAAGTTATTATAAGAGACTACCTCGACGACGACGAGTTATTTTTAGCTAGTGTCATTTTGAAACTAGATTATTATTAGCAACAAAATATAATGTTATATTTATGAATATCTCGCCTCGGGACGTTTCTTGAATGCTTGCATCTCTTAGCATATCTAGAACCACTTATAAGTATTTGTTTTCTTTATTTGTTTATTATGAACTGGTCGAGTGCAAGTCGTGCATAGTGTCCTTGAACTTAAATCTTTCAGGGAATTAAATTATTAGCGGACGATATACCTATAAAGTTTGTAGAAGACCTTTTATGATCAAAGGTTTTGTAATACAAAAAAAAATAAATGACGTAGGTAATGTAATTATAGTAGGTTTTCAAGACTACTTTTGTTGAAATAAAATTTTAGATTAATATAATATCACATTATATATCTTCTTTTAATCATACATCATCTGCCTAGCCTTTTCCCAACTATGTCGGGGTCGGCTTCCAGTCTAACCGGATGCAGCTGAATACCAGTATTTTACACGGAGCGACTGCTTTTTTTAATCATACATTAAAAATAAAATTAGGTAATCTTCTTTTTCCGAAAAGTTACTTTACCCTTTATGTTAGTTAATACGTAAACTAAAATGCAACTTATTTTTGTCTTCAAGTCTCTTTACATTTACACGGTTTTCTCAATTTTATCACGGAACTCTAATGTCAATTAACACTTCATTTTCATTATTATTCTTTGTTGCGAATTTAAATATTATCAGTTCTGGCGCGACGTTCGTCGGTTTAGTCTTTAAGAATATTATTTATTTTAACGAAAACTGTGATTAGTTAACATAGTACTTACAGTCCAACATAACTTGAAACGGGAATTTGAAAGAAAATAGGATTTGACGGGTGGATGACGTTTTTTTAAGCAAGCAGCGAGTGCAGCGCCACCCAGATATCACAAGTTATACTGGCCTAATACCTACAGTTATTGACGATATGCGTGCAAACAGCTTTTAGTTTCATACTTTTATGGACTGTTAAGCCGTTGAGTTAGTTTCGTTATCAAAAACTACTAATTGCATGTAGAGTGTTATTGCTATAAAAATATAACAGCTCATGAGCTTCAGTGGCTTTGTGGTTGTTGCTTGCGCAGCTGTCGTATGAGGCCTTAGGTTTATATGACTAGGCTCTATATTACTTATTTATTTATTTATGTACAAACAAAGGAAACTTAAACGCAGGAAAATACAACTTGGTGAAAATAGATTAAAAAGTGCGGGGTTTTCTCAATGTCTTCATAAGAATCCTACATATTGGCATTTCAGCGGTTGCGTTAAGCATCCCACGTCGACCTGTAATTCAAAGTAATTGTTGTTCAAAAAACTAGTCCGATAGAATGTCGAATTTTGGTAATGATGACGGTCTACGACTGAAAACTGAACAGTATGATTATTTCCGTTGTGGACCGATCAAGATACATGTCTCTTTAATTTTCTACGGATCTCTAAACCAAGAACATTTAAATCACCATTTAATTTTTAAAAAGTATCTTGCCTAACGACCATTTTCACGAAAATATTTGACAATTAAATATCTCTGTGGTTTGTTTTTCTTTCGTTTTATTTATAACTATGCGAATTGGCGACGGTGGCTTATATTAATCGTTGGTAATGTCCGATAATGATAGTTTGTGTAATTGTGCTGCGTCCAAACATTTTTGTTTACGAAAACAAGACTTAGAATATTACCTACGACATGAGTTTGTATGTAAGATTATGATGTGATTCACCAATTATTAACGTTAATATTTAAAATAATTAATTACCTACGCTGGCACAATTTTCTTAAAGTGATTTGTAATAAGATGATCAGAGATGTTGAGTGGAATCGCATGCACTGAAAATGTTATTAAATATCAATAAGTTTGTAAGATTTCAAACTTACAGGACTGTTAGTAGATTTAAAAACTGATTTCTGAAGCACTCAGACGAAACTTAGTTATTACTTAAAAATTAATGGGTATGTAGGCACCTACATATATCTAGAACCCCAGTAAAAAAAGCCAAATAAAGATTTTTAAATAGCATTCGTCCGGTCATCTCTATCAACATTTCACAGGCAAAGCCACAGGTAAAACCAACTCATCCGCCTAACTTCTATTATTCCGCCAAATTACGTCATCCATAATCACTGTAAGTTCCGTCCCGTCACAGTAAAGATAGTTTAATGACGAGATTTCCAGTTCCCGTTGTCAATGGCTACCGAATCCGCCATCTTGAAATATCTGTCAGTTGCTTTGATGTCATCAGAGTTATAACGGCGAAATAACTTTATTATTCCTGCTCGGTTTGTGTTATGTTGATTAAATAATATCCGGGAATTTTATTGTTATTTATTGTGGTAGTGATTATCTTTGAATGGGATTGTCATTCCCGTGATTTCATAAGAATCTGGTAAACAGAGCTAGTTCATAATGTGACTTGTGTAGTTTCTGCCTACCCTTTTAGTAAATGTCAATGATTCATGAATAGGTAATGCCACTTTTGAACATCTTATTTGACCTTCGCAATGTTTTAAAGTTTTGTCTAGATTTTCATAAGATTTTCAGTTACTGCGCGGGGTTGTAATGGCGTCCAATGAACGCTGTTAGAATGCATACGGAGCCGGGTTTCGGTCCCATAGTAAAACGAGTTTTTCCCGGGTTTCGCATGCCCTAGTTAGAATACTGTTTTCGAGAGCTACAAATGTGCATTGTTAGTTATATATTGAGCTTATTGGCAACAGTGCTAGTAGGTAGTACCTAAATAGATGTAGAGAGACTAATTAGGTTAGATTATTCAGCCGAAGAGAACTTCGAGTGAGTTAGACGAGTACGTGTTTTCTATATTTCAACCTGATTTACTCCAACTGGCACTGCCAATACCGGCAGTGGCCACTATGACTAAACGCTTAATTTAATCTGCCCAATTTATCCCTTCCGAAGTAAGTAAACAGAGATAACAACACGATAATTCACGTTTACTTCACAAGGTAATTCGATGTTGACATTTTTATTTTCTGCAAATTCTCTTAGACGCTGATAAATCTTAAAATAACGTACGATCAACGCGAAAAGACAATGACTAATATAATTATTGTGTAGACAGACGACGCGCGACACATGGACAGCCATTCTGCCGTCTACGACCTGCAAATCAAATGGTACCGAAGCTAACAGTCGAAGGCACGCTAAACGCTGCCAACAAAAACAAGTAACTCGAAACCGATATAATCCGACCGCACGGACCATCTCTCATTCGACACAAAACATCTTGCTCTAGAAATATTGTGAAAACCACCAACCCCAAATAAATCACGGTCGCCATTTTGTCCCATAGTTCCCGCGCTTTTTCCCGACCACAGACAATTAGGCGGGTGACAGCGCACCATAAACAAGACGCGAGTTAATCCGCGGATTATCGTGAGCGCACACAACCGGCGTGCACCAAGCATTTCTTGTAAATAATTGTAAATCTACGTCAAAACGCAACGACAGATACATATGTTACAGGATTACTGGGCGGAGATTAACCCGTTTTATGCTGTTTTATGCGTCGCGTTCGGTTCGACTGTGTTCTCTAACTGACGACTTCCCGCCAAAATGGTAGTGTTAATCTCTAGTTAAATATGGTAACGTCTTCTTGTGCTACGGTTTCGGGAAATGAGCTCTAAATACGGATTGTTTTTGTAAACTCCAAAAAAGATGACCGTTTCAGTATGAAAAAGTGACGATTTCCATATTGACGCGCATATTTTGGAAGTTTTATTAAGCCTGTCATAATTAAGATGTAAATTATGCTTTAATGAACCTTAAATTCAATAACGTTCAACACCTAAAAACACATTCAGTTAATGAAGTTTATACTTAAACGGAACCGAAATCAAACATGTCAAAGAGAAGAAAGGCCATTTCTTCGGCATTATTGCCATAATTGCTTCAATATTTCAAATTAAATGCATTGCGGATGAACCTTCATCTGAATCTTAACTATAGCACGTCACACGGTGTTTAAACTCAAAATGTCAGCGTATGACAAAAATTGTCATGACAGTACATTCATGAATTCGCAAATTGTATCGTTGAATCCTTTCACCACATTGTCATCGGCTAATCTTGTAAAAAAGGGTTTATTCGGACAATCGGCACAATCCGGATATTTTCATATTTTGCGATTCTTTTGTCAAAATTGTTTATACACATTATATTTATTCAAAATACGTGTTTTGCACACATTGCTATATTTAAAATCCTCTGCACCCTTTCAAACGGATGTTATTCTTGCCAAATTGTGTCCCCAGAATAGGATTTGTGTATGATTTTATGAATTTTTCGACAAAAACGTATAATTATAGTGATTGTCGTTCTTCATTCATGATATGTCCGAATATTTTGGGGTGTATGAATCGATTCTTGGATAATCGCTTTGCTCTTTTGAAATGGTCGTAATAATCTCTTCTCTATGGTCAGGATTCGTGAATAGATGAATGAATTATGTTGCTCTACTTAATATTTATTCAGTCTATTTTATATCGTCTCAATTCTGAAGATTGTGATGGCCAATTTATTCCTGCGATGATCCACACTGGTGAGTTTATATTGTGAAATATACAATGCACTGAGATATTTCAAAGAGACTGTGGTATGCAATTATGCGTCAGTTAGGTAATGTTATGGATAATTAAAAGAACTAGCTATTAAACCCAATAACATCAGCTGTAGAAACATTGCAGGATCTTCATTCAATTGTAATGTATTTGCGAACAAAAGTTTAAATAAGTACTTATCATTGCAAAGTTCAAGATGCACAACTTTAATATGGAACAAGAGCGATGCACTAGGCTGGTCAATTTCATTAAAAACAAGTACCGTATTGCACAAACAATTGCGCAGTTTTAACAACTGCTATGACGTTAATCTTAAGTAATAACAACTACTAAAGCAATTAACTAAGCTCAAAGCTAGAGATAATTGTTTATCATTTCATCTCAGAGTTAGACTATACAGTATACACAAGTTTTTGAAGTCGTTCGCTGTCGAGATCAAGCGGTCCACCTCTAATGTGATCGTACACAATCACCGGCTGTTTATCAAACAAACCCGTTATGAACTCTTCCCAGTGTTTCATAACAAATTAGTTTTTTGTCTGAATGTTCTTGGAACTTCTTGAGATTTAGATTTGTTTGTAGATCGCTGATGAGCGAAAGTTTCTTGAACTAGATCACTATTCAGTTGGTATTTTCTTGTTAAACAGCCAATTAGGACTTTCAAAGCCGTCACCAGTAAACAATCGTATGATGTATTGTGAAAACTTTAAAATCTACTTGACTTTCACAACTCTCAGTAATATCTACATTTGATAAGCGGTATTCAAGACGTAGACAAACTTAAATCAATAAAGAGTATCTTTTTGGATGCCCTGTAACCCTTTTATACCTGTACATATTTATTTCTATTATAGTTTTGTAGTTTGTAAATAATTAATATTTTGATTAAAGCTCATCTTACTTCAAAAAAAAAAAAAGTTTACGAATGCATAAAGAGTTATTCTATTTGTTGAATATGAGTTTCCAAAGAATGTGAGAGCGATTTCTATGATGTTTGCAGTCATAAGCAAGCATTGGCTCAGGGTACAGATGAACGGGAAACAGTAGTGAGTCATGGTTCCGAAACTCACCGCAGAGACAGACTGGAGATCAACCCATTAATTTAACCAAACAATTTAGACCAAACATTTTTTTGTTTTTCCCAAGCCTGTTTTTCCAGAATTTTCCAACAAGTTTCCGACTAATGTACCAACATCGGACGTGTACAGTAATATTTGTAACAGTTAACACGAACCAGTACCGGCGGCTACATCAAAGGCCACAATTGTCGAGATCAAAGGAATCGCCGCGTAAAGGTGGGTAGCGAAAGAAGATCGCTATTTGTATGCTCATAGATTATTTAGCTGATCAATTTGTAGATATGACAACTCTTTGGTTGAATTTAGGCGATTACTTTTGTATTGTTGGGAGTTAATAAAAAGAAGTGTCTTCGCTATTATTTGGGAACGATATTAGTCAAGGTTTGTAGTGGAATGACTCATCCACTTATGTTACAGAGACAGTTTTTATCTAGTTTAGACGTGAGATGACTTTGATATTCATTATTGATGTAATTATAGTTTCTTCTGTAGATTTTGGCTTTTTGAGTTACAAAAGCTGTGTACAGGGCTGCATACAAGATCTATACGGCCCCTTCAAGAAGCCGTCAACCAAGCATACTGCACATCAAACTAAGTAACTCTACGCATAAACTATTGCTGGGAAACGGAAACTTCTTTTTGGGTGAAAAATCACAGTTTACGGTAGGACTCAATCTAACGCACTCGGTACTTTATCCTGGTAGGTGCATTGAATAATAGTACAGCGGTCATGAAGATATTTAAAGTAAAGTGTGTGTTCAAAATGTATTTTTTGTATTATTTTAAATGGAAAAGTTTGAACTTTGACCTCCAATAGGTATCTCCGTACGGGCCAGAACAAAAAAATTATCACAATGGCGCGGGAGAGAAGAACAACTGCCTTTCCGCTTCTAATTATAACTTTGTTTTTACTTTCATAAGGTCACTGAGACATATGGATATGGCAAGAAAGGATTTGGAGGAGGAGGATAAGACGACGAGTAATAGAGAAGTATGGAAGAAGAAGACATGCTGCGGCGACCTCACATAAGTTGGGACAAGGGCAGGAGGATGACGATGAATGAAGGTCACTGAAACCTAAAATTGTACTGAAAAAAAAAAGGTTGTTGATTTAAAAATTAATAGTGCTAATATCATTTTCTTCTAGCAAGTACTTTATCATTCGTAGTTAAAGTTTCATATAATTTTCATTTCACACAAATAATCCAGTTCATCATATACACTCAGCCTACGGTGTGAGGCACCTGCGCGCGCGCATGAAATTAAGACGTCATTCAAACAACGCGGTGTTTTAATAGTTAATTCTTAGAAGAGTTGTAGACTGGCCACACTGAAAATAAACTGAACAGTTTGCTAACAAGGGGCCAGGTGGGCAGAGAGGTCGGCGCAGGCAGACATTCAGGCATTCTCTTGTAGGGTCAGCGCTTCACTAAAGTGTATTGTATATCGAGTGTCATTGGTGATTTAGGTTATAGTATTCGGGGGATGTTGTGTTTTCAAGTAAATTCTATCTTAAATATTATTATTTGTAGCTAAAATACCTAACTGAAAATTATTTAGACTGACGTAAATCAGTCATTACATGGTATTTTACCTAACTGCAGTAATACCCAAACATAAGGAAGGTATGATGTTGATGTTGTGGTTGTTTTTGTTGTTGTTGTTGATGTTGTTGTTGTAGAAGTTCTTTTGGAATAATTTATTTACAAAAAAATTGGGATCTCTACAACGATATTAATCAGAAATGGGTACTTAATAGCAATATAAAGTTGTATTAAGTGCTCAAAAATGGGAAGAGTAAAGGTAGGCTTTTGCCTGGGGGTGGGACAGAGCGGGCTCTTACAACGACTTGACGAGCCGTATAAATGACGTTTAAACTTTTAAAATTTACGATACCTCTTGGTATCAATAATCAATTTAATTAATTGTTCACGTCTACGCATCCAACACAAAAAGAAGTGTTTCATTACAGTAGTCATTTATTAAGTGTTCATCGATTTCACTTTTAAATCGATAACAATACAATCGATTAGAAATAATAGATTTCATAATTAAGTTCCGGTTACCATTTATTGTTTACTGTTCCAAGGCAGTAAGGCAGTAAGTAGCTTGGTATTATGTATAGGTTTTAAGTAGTAAGAGTTACCTACCTATGCCCATTATCACCAAGACTAGGTGCAACCTAAACGAATGTCTTAATTTAGTGCACTGTTGTGTTCAATGATCGGCTCAGCTTTGACTCTCGACATTACAACAGTGCAATAATAATAGGTATCGTGTGTGTGTCACTGAAAATGCACCGAAGTTTTAGATATAGCAGAGGTCTAGTAATAAACTATATGACACCAATTTTATCGAAAATCAATTTTAGAACTGTTAACAAATGGTTTAAGTCAAATAAAGTTAGCATTGACTACTTGGTTATAGACCGCATTCAAATCACTTTTAAAGTTTACTGTTTACGGCAAAAACCAAACAACATGGTAAATACTACATATTTTTTACACAATCCGGAATTCGTACCCAGCGCCGATTGCTCTTACCTCCAAAACTGCTAGACCGTTAACGATGGAACTCTGCCGCTTGAACAGACGATCAGATAGTGACATTGTTTGCAGTAATTATCGTATCGTATCGATATCGTATTACGGCATTGCTCAAATATTTGGACACGGTACAAAGAAGGGTAATTCGATATTTTGTGTAATTACTGCATAGAGCGCGGGTAACTACAGGTTATTTAGTTTTGGTTTACGAATGACGGAAAAAATGTGTTTGTAAGAAAAAGTGGAGAAAAAAAGAGATTTCGTTTTTACTGAGGGTGAGAGTTGGGCTTTCACTTCGTTATTATTGAACTGGAGTTTGATGTTTTGTAGTACTTATGTTCATTTTAAAAGCTTATAGAAAGAAATAAAGAAAAAGTTTTTTTTGGACTTACACAGGACAAACAATAAAAAATAAAATATGAAAAATGAAACAACTAAAATTAGAAAAAAACTAAAACATAAAATTAAACTAATATAGGTCCTGTACGAGGCTCAGCATGCTGCTGCGATATTTAAAAAATAGATGTCGCAGCGCTGGTATTCTGATGGTGACCATATACTAATAGGTCATTCTTAATTATCCCCTGCGTCTAACCTGCTAGCTTATTGGATATAATGAGCAAAATGATGAATGATATATTTTAATATATATTTATAGTATTTTAAATATATTTATAGTATTTTATATGTCCTTGTAGTTTATCGTAGTATTAAATTTTTAAAATTATTCCCAGAATACACCACATACATATTAAATGAGCTTCAAGAAAACTGAACCGAAATATGGGTATACTATATGTATAGGTACTCCTCTGTCTAACCCTTATGTTGGGATGGATGGACGATAGCACTTATGTTCAGGATTTCAGTTGTAATTTTTATGTAATGTTACTATGTTAGGATAAACATACAAAATGACATCATAGTATAATTTATCAAACAGTCTAATTATGACCAACCAACATAACTCCCATTTCTCTGCAATTGCCCGGTACTCTGCCCACACAAGACACACACGCACACACACATCCATCTTGACAAACACTCGTAGCAATCGGAGATTATTAAATTATATTGTGACCCCTGCACCGAGGTTAACTCTGTCATTTGTTGTACACCACGATCTGAAGATGTGTAGGTGTCTATGAACTTGTTACTAAATCTATGGGTACATGGACTTGATGATTCGTTGTATAAGTTAAGTAAGAGGCTTACTTGGTATCTTATTCTTTAAGAAACAATGTATCTGTATACAGATACGGGAAGTACCACGGGTCGGGGAGAATACCTATGAAAATTCCGTGGAAAACTCCATGGAAACTCCGCATCTACAATTTTCCACAACTTTTTTATTTTTTGATATGCAGGTATTACCTATTGGACAAACAGTTTATAAGCAGGTAGTATTGGTAAAAAGAACTTTTTTGTAATATGTATGTTTTTCATAGTTAGAGCAGGAAAGGAGTTTGCTTTCTTTCGACCTGTTGTGTCTTAGTCAACATCCTTGCCAAAAATAATGAGTCACAGTGCTAAGAGTAATCTTGCTGCTCACCCCCATAGCATCCAAATCACGCTAAGCATCCAGCCTCAGTAACATTCCGTCCACTCACAGACACGCACACATCAACAGAACAACAATACGAGGTTATTAAATTATATTGTGACCCCTGCGCTGAGGTTAACTCCTGTAATTGGACCTCTAGCCGGCCTCATTGTTATTGTGAGTCGTGATGGGCTGGCCAATTTACTATCACACTGTCTGGCTATCTAGTCAGATTCATTGCGCATGAAGTTTTTAAAGCCGTATATTATATTGCATCACTGCAATGTTTTGTATCTGCGTCACCTAGGAGCCTTGGCACACCACGTTCATTTTTATGCGCTGACGAGACGACTCACGTAGAACGCAATCAGGACGCTCAGCAAACGCAAGACTGAAGTAATTATATCACGTTATTCTATTTGCACACAATCCTTGCCTTTATATCGCTATGAACGCGCTGTCAATACATCCATGAAAGCCGCCGCCAGCGCCATTTGGAACCACCGTTTCTCCGAATATTAGAATATTTAAAGTTTTATTTTCTTTCACGATTAAAAGAAAACTTAAGTTTATATAATTGTTACGATTGAGAAGTCTATACTAATCGGAAAAAACCGGGGTTGGGTATATGTTTGAAAAATTGGTCTGCCCCACAACGTTAAGTTGTCAAAATAAAAGGCATTGCTTTAGTGTGTTACGCAACTACCTTAGCATACCTATAATGTTCCCACTGCTGGGACACACGGCCTCCTCTCTATGAGAGGGAATGGGCTATAATCCATCACGTGGGCCCAGTGCGGGTTGTTAGATGTCACATGTCTTCGAATTTTTGGTTCTAGGACATGCCGGTTTCCTCACGATGTTTTCCTTCACCGTTTTTGAGAGCAGTGGTGATGAAATAAATTACACAAAGTAATGCGCCTGCCTGGGTCCGAACCCAGGACTTACAGTTCGTAAGTTGGGGTCGCCACCACTGGGCCACCGCCTGCTCTGCAACAACTACCTTGCTGAAGCAAAATCCCCAATACAAATAAAAACAACAAACTTGTCACTCTTAATTTTAACAAGTTTTTTCCTTCAAAAGTTATGCAACGCTTAACTGGCATGGTTGCATCTCCCCACGAAGTAAATGAGTGTAAACGAGAATTTCTTTGTTGGTCAATATTCATAATTGAATGATTTAAAAAAGCACTCATAGCGATTAGTTCTGTCGCCCTCCGTAGAAAGTTGGCGACACCAGGGAAGAACAACTGTGGGGACGTTTTAGTAGAAATATTTATAAAATATTTTTATTTCTTTGGCTGTCGTGGTATCCAGTAACTGGCTTTTGGAGGTCAGATAGGCAGTCGCTCTGTGTAAAATACACAACATACTTGGGAAAAGCTCGGCTTAAATACATACGTGCTCGAAAAGCGGCTCTAAATTACATAGCTTTTAGGTTGATAATGTTGTGTTTGTAACTCGCATGCTTTTTAATTTGCGTTCCCGCTGTTATTACCTACTTATTCCTCAACCATATTTTGAAGCAAAGGGCAAAGTTGAAATAGAAGGACCTGGTGGCGGTGTTCAGTAATTCAGTATTTACCTATAAGCGGAGTGAAATACGAATCAAAGAAGAGACTTTAGAGCTTTACAAAAAAGTTTACTCCTATACAAGAAAACATGAAATTACGTTTCAAAGATTTACTTAGTATGCAAAATATGCAACATCTATCTTAAATGTTGTCAACCCCTTCCTTGACCGACAGTCACCCGCATGATGTTGCTCAGTCACTCGGCAATTATAATAACTCGCCACGCCATCCGTTTGGCGGCCATTACCGCCATAACTGTCCGCACCGCGCTTTGTCATCCCCGATGGACACCCCTCGCTATGTGACAGAAATCAAGCTGCTTCTACATTAAATAGTATGTAGGATTTTGTAACAAACAACACACAAATAAACGATTGCCTAAAAATACCGATGACCAATGAAAGACCGATGTTTCTAACCTATTTTAGGGTGTTATTAAAAGTCTCTTTTCCTCTTTGTTAACTAAACGTTTTTCATTCATTGCACCATTTTTAAAGACAGTCGAATCTGTGTATAATTATTTTGTTTGCAAAAATAAATTCATTTGTGCCTTTCTTTTTTCAAATAATCAACGGGCCAATAGACCTTTTCTATGCGCATAAAGCCTTGCACCTAACTTGGTTATGAATCTTAGAATTGGACTTGAATTGCTTGAATCAAATATTAAACCAATTTCAGCCATAATTGAACATAAATAACTAGCCACACAAAATGAAGCTTTAAAATTAAATTATCGCCATTATCACAAGTAGTTTATGTTATTTACGACTAGTATCTAACCCTACATCGCTCGTCACAGCGGTCATCAGCGGAACGAATCGCTTTAAAGCGCGGGTTGCTAACAGACCATCACACCACTAAGCTGGTGGTGGTACAAGACAGGACGTTCGGGCGGGATACGGGCAGAGCTGCAAATGATAGCATGAATGATCTCTAGTCGTTCTATTTTAGGCTAAAACTATGTTTTCCTAGAACTAGTAAGTTTTTAGAAAGCCTCATTAAACTCTAGCTTATACTACAGACACACAGTCTTCTTTAGTTCCTGACAATTCTATAATCGCCAGTGAAAGAAAGCTTAGTTCAGCTATTTAATGTTGTGCGTGGACGTTGTGGCACCGTTTATTGCAGCAAAACAACAGAAGCCATCAGATCTACATAGCTATAACAACCACTTTATTTATGGAAACACTACCACTACTATAAATGGTTTTTCAAATGAATTTAATTTATTTTATATATATTTAATATAGATACGTCGTGTTGGTTCCGTGACTTGCACCACTCCCGAATGTTACCCCTTTAGTCTTTGTGGGTCAATAGTCACGGCATTTCAGCTAAATGGTTTATATCTCGCGGGTCACGGAGCAGCGTGGAGCTCCGTGTGTCTCTCCGTCAATTAATAACAATCAAAGTAATGATTGTCACATAAATCAACATTACATTATTAGTTTAAAGTTTTTTTTTGTGATATATTGCTGACGGTCTAGTTATTAATTTTAAAAAGTCGATTTTACAACTTACCGAATTTAGAAGATTTCGCTTGCTCTCTTCCAGATAACATAAATATACCAACATTTATTGCATTACTGTGTTCTTAGTACAAATATAACATTTTTAGGATCAACAGTCTACCCATGTCGGATTTGCAACATTGTTTTAAAAACATTACATATTTTATTTATCAAAAAACTCACGCAGGTTATAAAAAAAAACATTATCAATTAACAGTATTTTTAGTTTCGTTTTAAACATTTTTCCATTTAATTGCTTAAGTAACTGATTGTCATCACGAATAACAGTAACAAAGACGTCGAGGATGAAGGCCAAGGCGACCACTGGATAATGGCAATGTTACTATAATTATATTTTTCTCGATATTATAAGACCAGCGTTGTGCCATTCATAAAAAAGACCTTACTGAAGAATTTAGAAGACTAAGAATGAAGATTCTGGAACAAAAGTTATCAATGCGTCCAAATTACAAGAAAGTGAAGTGATGTGATAGGCTGAATGAGTCATCAACAGCATAATAATAATAGGCACAATGAACAGTTACAATGACCAAGCTTGAACTGTAAGAGTGAAAATATAGATAAACCCATTCTTTCAGTACTGTGCAGGCTAACACTTTAACGGATTGGTACCGTAGGAATATTCCTGCGCCCGCGTCACCATTAGCAACAACACTGAACGGGAAGTTACAACAAGCTCCACAACAAATATATACCAACTTGATCCAGCACAGTTGTCATACAATAGCTTAATGGTCTTATTACAATTACTGGACAAAAGCCGGTATTGTGAGCGAATGATGGCAATGGACGCATTGTCGGCCGGCCGGCAATTGAGCCGCAATGCGCCCGTATGAGACATCTTGTTGTTTGTTGAGTGTCTTCATGTATTTGTTGAGAAATGGTTTGATAGATTTGATGGATAGATTTACATACATACATATGCATAAGCTCATGTCTTTTTACCATTGGGGTAGGCAGAAAGTCCAGACCGCCATATGCTAGAATCCTTTCATTCAGCTGCTTCGCATGGTTCACTACGAAGTACTACGCTCCTAACCTTTCGGGGAACATTGCATAAACTAACCATTCTGGAGACAATAACGTGTGTCTGTATGTCTTTTTATGGCGTTCCCGGTGTTACCACTCACATCTGCCTTGTAAATACCTTTTGACAGTCGCCTTTAATTTATCCGATTAACAAGACCATTCGCCATAGATTTGTATAAAAAATCAAAGAGTAGATTTCGGGATCACCAAGTACTTCGTGAAGTAAGCCCGAAGACGTCGCAGGAAGTTAGTCCTCGACACCAATGTCGTTTGATCTCGCCCCCTGTGTATTCTAACGTCTTCAGCACACAAGGGTCCTTATGTGCTGAAGACTGTTTTACGTTAAAAGGAAAATTCACATAAGTATAAACTTCCCTCGCAGACATACAAGATGTCTCGCTTGCTACAAACACCAGCTAAAATTGAGTACACTAAAACCATGATTACCTACTTTAATAATACCTTAATCAAGCTCAACTCAGGTGTTTCCTACATCCAAAGAATCTGCAATATTGACAACTCTTAATGAATCCCCTTTTTCTTTTTTCGGATGGGAAATCATCAAATGACTCCTCCCGCTCTGGGCGGAGCGGAAGGGAGTGTCAGACTTTTACTGACTAAAAACCATCCATGTTCCTTCTTTTGCCCTTTATGTTCCAGGGCCGCGGTATCTCTTTCGAACAGTCCCGCAGCCCTGGTTAATGAATCCCTTTACACGCATAATATAACTTGTATAACGCATAATAACACCTGTGTTCCCGAAGGTTTCGGCAGAACTGTACCTAAAGTAAACCCACATTTCACCAGATATCCCCCATTTTAACAGAAATATGATTCCTCAAAAATACCCCAAAATTATAACAAGAATGTACCAATATTGTGTCTATTAGTTTATATTAGATGAGAATTGATTCACACAATAAAATAATTAGTATTTATGTCCCTCCGACCTCTGCCCTCCCGCATCGAGCACTTTACAAGAATGTGGAAGAGCAGATGATTGTTACTGTTGTTGCTCAGGGGTCAGGGATAAGGGATGCGTCACATGAGAAGATAAGATTCATTTAAGAAGTCATTTTTTAAGCAATATGTGACATTTTTGATTGGATTCCAGCATAAAGAAAAAAAATGCAAATAAACTGTTACAATGTAAATAGTGAATGACCGTTGTTCTTCTTTTTGCAGGATTGCATTAATGAATAACTAATGTACTCAATGGTTTTTATGGGTCATCACTGATCACCATCTGCCTAGGCTTTCCTCAACTAAAGTTGGCTTGCATTTTGACCGGATGCAGTTAAATTCCATTATTTATTTCATTACAACGGTTGTGTTTACAACCCATTTTACAGTAACTAAAATTATAAAATAAAGGAGAAAATTATAACACATACTAAAATATACAAAATTACAAAGTAAACCAACATTTTAGGTGTCGTGGTGTAACATTTTCATAAATTCCTCTCACATTACTTCTGACATACGAATAAAATCTTCGTCCATCCATCCGCAAATAGATCACTTGTTGCGTTAGAATCCAAGAGATAATTAAGCGCGGCCGGAGTACGAGGAATTGACGACTTAGCACGTGCAACAGTACTGCATGGAGGCACGACAAACAGCCTGTGCTTTCAACCCCGGCAGTAATTGTCTGAAATAAAGAAGCGCGCCAGCACATCAAGCAGATCAGGAGCGTCAATAGCGCCACGGAGTATTTTACAAGGAGCGACGCCGATCTGACCTGAACAATTCAGTAGCTGGGTTACACGGTAACCCCTTGGAAACACCGGTTTGTCCACCTTTCGGACTTATACGTCTATCCATGACGACTATCAAAGATCTCTGTTATAATAGTAGTGTTTTAAATACAGAAGAACTAATTAAGGCTTCATAAAATTCTGTATATTCTATTGACTCGAACAAAATGGACAATCAATTCCGTCAAGAACTTAAACCTGTGGGTGCCATCCCTAACACAATAACATCTAGGGACACAAAATATTCAGTGAAATCGTCAGAATAGACACAAATGGTGGCGGGTCGATTCCCGATTTGGTAACATTTCCAAACAATTACAAGTGTGGGCTATTTGACGTTATTATGCGGGGTGTTTGTGTACAATTTACTTGATTCCGACTTATTTTGTGAGTGGTTATGATTTAGTGTTCATGTTGGTGTATTCATTCATACGAGTATATATATGTTTTTCTTTTTCCCAGGATCGTTAGAATTAGTGGGTGAGATTTGTATGATCGTTTTACGTATTGTCACTCACTATAATGCCCATTAAAGTTGTGGTGAAACCACTTCTAAGATTTAAAGCGCGAAGAAAATTTTAAAGAGCCAATTATGATTTGTTTCTCCATATATATTTTTATCTGCGACGTCGGCCCTTACATTTGTTACAACTCCTTGTACATTGATGACAATTAAACTAATATCTCAGCTAAAATGGAAACTGTATCAAAACACTGTTGGTTGCAACAAAAAAATAAATATTTTAACCGGGAAATGAAATGAAGTATCCCTTATGTTTATGGTAAGTTGAAACCACAAACAGAGCTTCCCGTAACGAGTCCTTTCTCCCAATCTAATCTCACCTACACAGTTTATAAACATTTCCTCTAAGACTTAACAAGGAAATTAGTGTAATTGCCCTAATTACGCCAAGTGGGTCGCTGGTAACAAGTAAGCCTACACCGGACCGCACGCGCGCTGGTTCGGTTCCCGGGTACGACATCGTTAATTGTGGGAGCCAGGGTTTATGAACTTTGTGGGTGGTGGAAGTTGAAGTTATTGTTTACATCCAGTGATCTAGGAGCGACATTAGGAGGAGACCAATTATTTAGTTGTTAATCATTGGTTCAGCTTTTTAGGGCACAGGTATCTATCAGCTTCCAAGAATGTGCGGTTAAAATTGGTGGTCGTCTGGTAGCTTATTTCCGCAATATAGAATTTACTTGGCACAGCGTTTCTGAGTGGTGTTATAAGAGTTGGTTGTTTTTCAGTATCTTTATGCTATGGAGCGGCCAATAAACGTGCAGTCCACTGGGAATTAGATACTGCTACCTACCTTGGGACACTTAATGTCATGATGTTACACTGCTAGCCTTGGTAGCTCCAAGGCTAGCAAGTGTCCAAGTGTCCAGCTAGCTGAAATGGAAAGAAAAATCGAAGCATCCTTACAGACTTATGGAAACGTCGAGGAATACTGTCGTTGATATTTGCGACGATGTAGAATACTTTCGAGATACATAGGGTAATATTTCTCACTAGTTAGCATTCTGCATTCCAATTCCTTTCCCTTTACTCGCAACCTTTTGTTAACCGGAAGGCACCACAAGGCCACCACTATTACCTAGCGCTGTTGACTCATCATATTTTTCCCGAGCACAGTCATTCATCAATCGTCACCACCGCCATTTACCCACAACGCTACTCTGATCTTGATCCATGTCAAATAATGAGTTTCCAGGTCAATCCGAGTGGTTCTAGGTAATTCAGACGAGACCACCACGTGCATGTGTTTACTCCCAGCGCCTGCTACTCATCACGGTTTTGACACATCACACGGGCTACCTGCATCCACCAGACGGCGTAAGTAACTAAAATATAGCAGCCGAAATTGGGGTTGAAGTTGTAAAGGTTATAGTTGAGAATTGAATGGCTACAATTTGGGAGCTGGGATGTATTGGAAATGAATGCGATGTAAATTAGTTTATTCTAAACAGTATTAGGTTTAGTGTAGATGAGGCTGAGTTTGAATCTTGTGAAGATGTAACTAAGGTTGATAATAGAATAAAAGGAGATGTTATCATACGATTAGTCGTTAGTAAAAATGTAAGTAATATAAGTAAAGGGCGCGTGATCTGTGAGATCAAAGCGGTTGTGATCAATCCGCCGATGTACGCGGGAGTGCGCGCGGATGATCTTGGTCGTTTCGCTTTTGATCCGGCTGATTACGTCATATCACATTATCATTATTTTTCAACGGATATTAAAGATGTCGTCTTGCTGATAAACTTAGTGGTTAATAGACTCATTTAGTTTTGGGATTATGTCAAATAAGATTAGTTTCATTTTTCTGTTACCGTTGGAACAGCTTTTTAGACTGCAGACCCCGTCACTGCAAGAAGCGGAAAACATAAGATTGACGCTGATGACGACACTAGAAACAATTTCGAGCAACTGACAACAGTGTCCGATCGCAATAAAGACGACTCTCTCAGACATAAAGCACTGAGTAGGAAATGCAACGGTTGCCTAGAAAGAAATCTTTAACGAAATAATGAACACTGAACTTCCCGCTCTTGAAACGTGTGTAAAACGATCAAGTAGGTGCGCGAGCGCATGCCCCCGATCGCTTTGATGTGGCCGATGTTTACGCGGGCGGCGGGCCTGTGTTTGCTATTAAACAAACCCACTCGTGTCGGCCAACACCCAATATTGGAGTAGACGTTGGCCCAATGCTCTCCTGGGGAGAAATTGTGAGATTGAACTTGGGTTTTAGAGGTATGTACTGACTATATCTGATCGATCAATGAAAAAACGCCATACTTCGATTCTGTCAGTCAATACGCTATTTGTTTTTGTAAGAGTTGTGAAACTTAATTAAGTGCAAAGGTCAGAGATGCAAAATTCCCAGTATTGCAGAGTTGTAGAAAACAAAGTCATTTTACCATAAAAAGTTAATGCACTTACAGAGAAAACTGTAACATATCAGAATGAGAGAAAGAAGAAGAATGATTAATTTGAGGAAATCTGGTTGATGTTGGAAATATCAGCAATACTATACACTTGAGGTAAGAATCTACGAAATTCCCTAAAACCGCAGTCTACCTTCTTCCGATCGTTTGGAACATGAAGACCAAAACTAAGACATGGTTATAGAAACGTTTCGCCACAACTATCCAAAATAGTTTAGTTGAATACGGACCGACATTAGAAAAGCGGTCAGTTTTGTAAGCAAACGTTGGCGTCCAACATTGGCGTTGGATGTTGGCCATACGAGCATGGTGTTTATTACAGCATTCGTTCGGTTTGGCCCAATGAGCGATATTGTGTGTAAACAACACCGTTCTGCTTCCATGTTGGGGGCGCCGCAAGGTAGAGGCTATAGCAACAACTATATTAAAATATTAAAAATCATGTTATGTCTTGTCTTACACACTTATTCTAAATAATCTAATGGTGCAGGTATTTTCTCAGTCGCATTGTTATTGTAATAGTAACTACAAAACATGCTGATGGTAAGGAAGACTACATAAATTACATCACACCAAAATATTGCAGTAAGTACTGGTGAGTGACATACATGCCATGCAAGCAAGAAGCCTTGCAGACCATCTAGCAGCTTTCACAATCAGCCTTCAAGCGCTAACCTAAACTACTGCGCATGCCATGGTACAGCCTAACAAATACCTATTGTAAATTGATTTTATTGTCTAACCCTTCTTTTGATCCTGCTTCTCTTTCTGTATCTATAACAACATTGTCTATAGATGTAAAATCTACAGCTCCATCGTTTTTAGTCTGATCAGGGACCTTCCCAACTTCTTCGCTACTAGTGTATTTATTTATTTAATTAAGGTTCACCAACAGTTGTAACAGATAACACAGATAGAAAAAAATAAGTAATTAAATCTAACTACACAACCAATTACAGGCAAGCACCACATGCAAAATGCTCTTTGAAATTATAAATTTAATTTTAAATACTTAATGTTCTAAAATTCTAGATAATTATATTAAATACTAATACTAATTACGTCTGACAAACGTCGATATTGAGTCTACGTGGACCTCAACCAGGTCGCTGCGTTCGTTACTTCGCTATCGTCTCCAACTTGGATCTCGTCGGCACCGCGTACTTTACTTTGAAGTGCCCTCGCGTTATTTACGAACTGTTTGTATATTTTCATATTTGCGGCCAGCACATCAGCAGCGAGCCCATCACCACGATGAACTGTGAACTGTTGCCGAGCATTTATCATTACCCATCTACCAACCTAGGAACACAAGCTTTTTATTTTTTGATTTAAGATTCGTTTTATGACTGTTTGAGTTCTTAGAAGAATTGGGATTGTGTTGTTTTGCATAAGCTTGATGTGGAGTGATGGTAGTGGTATTGCCGGCTCGTCACCATCATAGATAGTTTTATGATTCCTTAGAGTTTTTCATAGTTCATCTTTTCGAATGGTAATTTGTCTAGGCTCTCGGGACTTACTCGGAGTCAGTGCCATTACTACATGGCTTTACATATTTTGGTAGTCCTCTATCAATCGATCTATAGCTACATGTTACTATGCTCTATTTCTGGCTGTCTCATCATTATACTTTGTACCCTATCTAAAAGTTTATCCTATCATCCAGATTTGCTCAATTAAGTAACTTTGCTCTATGTCTAGGCAGTCCTAAGATTCTTTTGAATCCGTATATTGGACATTGAGTCACGACACGTGTGTGATCATAATTATAATATCGTACGCGTTCTAATCCTGTTAGTATTACTTTGTAAGGTTTGATGGGAATTAATTCAATATTGCTCACACGCAGCCGTGGTGTGGCGTCGGAAACCTTACTGGTCTTATTATCATAAGCTTGCAGGTCCTTTAGTATCATTGCTGTTTACGTGACTTTCAATGGTGTAGTGGTTGTAAGTTTCGTTACTCTTCTTGTAATTGATTTAGCTTTGAAATTGTCCTTTCCATGAATGCTTCCGACTTATCTTCTACCTTGCGTATATTCTGTTGAATCAATATTAATATAATTGCAGAAATAATCTATATCTGAAATGATACCAGTACCAATACGTATTATTATATCATCACTTAAAACCACTATTTACATCAAATACGAAACAGAAACCTCCTAAACCAATACCAGACCATCAAAGAGATTTTTGATATCGCATTAATCATAAACAAAAATTGTTTATGGAAACCAAAAAAATCATAATAATGTATTTGAATTAATATTTTTTCAAATGCACACGCTTTTGCGTCGTAAATCTGTCAATACAGAGGAGGATTTCAGCGTGTAATGATGAATGTTTCCAGCGATCAAAGGGACGTTTGAGGCCGGATGCGCGGCCGCAGATACCCAATCAAATGATGACCGATTCAAGCAGACTTAGGTTACGTTAGGTGAAAGGATTCCAGTTTGTGAAAAGGTTGGACAGAACAGAAAGAAACTCTTGAGAAATCAGTGAGACTGTACGGTGCCATTCATAAGAATGAAAGAGAATAGGGGGCGAGCCTATTGCCATCAACTGGGCACAAATTCAGTCTCCGTAGCTGCGACTAACAAATTTCTGATGGAACAACCGAACAACGCTTTGCTCGATCTGGGGATCGAACCCTATTTAGACCTCACGCTTAGCACTCACACTTTGTGACCACTACACCAACGAGGCAGTTACGTCAAAACAGAATAAAAAGTGAAGACCATTTAAATTCAAGTATGACGTTATCTAGTGGCGTAGCGTATGCTACAGCTGCTTCCAGCACACCATATGATTTGTGGTCTGTGGTCCTATGTGCAGAACATGATGTTACATCCTATTGGACGTAAAGTTTTGCAATCCGCCTGTTTTCCTGTGGTTTTATAATTAGACGTGTTTTGTTTATCTGCTATAGACATGTAGAACATGTTTACACGTTTCTATAAAGGTTGTGTCTGCGGTGTGTGTGGGGTTGTCCTGAGGACTGAGACAAGGTGACCATCTATCAATGAAAACGATGATAGACTAGTTAAATACACATTGCATTAATATATTATTATTATTTACAGGATCCTCAGAATACTTTTGAAAGTCTTTGCTTCGTTTCGTATTTCAGAAACGGTTGAAAACGTCTGCCACTAGTCACAGACCTCTGTTTGGCATATTAGCTTTGCAAAGTTGTACGGCTTCAGATGAACAAGCTCTTTTACGAATCACGTGTAGAAACTGTCGTCAATGATAAAATTAGACGTCGTATCTCATTTAAGTTATCTTTACCATATGCGAACATTGTAAAATATCGACCTTATGTGTCGACCATACAGAAAGTTCTGTTAAACTCACAATAAGAAATGCACTCCAACTATTTTCACGTTTTGATATAAAAATCATAAAACCCGTAGACCAGACCGGAAACCGTTGTTTACATGAAACAGGTGTAATTAAATCGTTACAGGAAGTGCCCGCGCCCATACTGTTTACCAGTTTACATTACCGTCCTTTGACGGGGCCGTTTGATCATACGTATTACTTTAAGAATTTAACTATGGGTTTATAGACTCACCTACGAAGTTGGAGGACTTAAAAATAGGGTAGAAGAAGAGATAGTGTGGGTAGATGGTGAATTACAATGTCATTACATTTAGTATAGTTTATTGGGATAATCTGCCTATAACGTACTATAGGCTCGTCCTTGTGAGAGGAAGTTAGCCAAAACCCATCAAAGGGCCCACCGCTGGTTTTTGGATGTCACACCATGTCTTCGAGTTTTTGGTTCTAGGGCACGCCGACTTTATCACGATGATTTCCTTTTACCATTTTCAGAGCGTGGTGACGAAATAAACTACACCAAGTGCCTGCTTAGGTAAGGACCCACGAACGACGAGACTATAGTCGTGGGGTTATACCACTGCGCCACCATTCTGGGCTTCTATGGTAAATTAGAGCAGATGATTGCGCATCTTTCAGCCAAAAACCCGTTCACTGCAGGCGATAGAACAATACAAATGACAATTTGCCTTTTATTGCCTAGGTATCCGTGGTCAATAGATTTGACGTAAAAGTTCAGAAAAACTTAATCAAAACAATCCAGGTAATCTTCCATCGGAACTTAAGATACGAATATATTTCTGTTTTATATTATATCTACAAAAAACCCTATCAAATGAAACCGTCATCGTCAGTCAGTTTTCCGCGCGGCTGCGTCTGCGCATGTCGCGCGTATGACGCTAGCCACCAAAAAACCTGACGAGGGTAGGCAGGACTGATTGATCTTGTGGCAGAAGTAAGTATGGTCGTCTGCTGATCTGACAACTGTTGGGCTATTGCGAAAACAAAACAAAAAAAAAAAATCAAAACATAATATGTTTGGTCCAGGTTCTCCAGAAAGTGTTTTTTCTAGTTTAATATTACCTATTTTTTTCGTAATCCAAATGGATTTTTCTTTGAAAACATCTAACATCGTGTGAAATCATAACTTAACAGCAACTAAAGTTAGCCCAAAAAACAACATACTAGAGGGCTTAGTTTAAATGCTGCTGTGAGACGAAATATGACTTATGCCTGTTTTCACAAAAGCTGCCACTTCATCCAAAAGCGCACTGTTGGATTTTCAATACTTAATTCAGCGTCGAGTGTTGAATTTTCAACAGTACAATTATATTTAAGCACTCAATTAGGTTATGCTTATTGTTAGTGAAAACCCGTGCGCTACTTGTGAGGGGTGTTTAAATTTTTATATCTATGTTTAGGCTTAGTACCTAACAGACTAGTAGGTATTGTGTCAAATAACTAAAATATTTGCATCAATCTTTTTACCTTTTTAATCTCAGGAATTTGGCCTAAATTCTTTCCTTTTAACAATGGCGTGTTATTAACAAAGTATTTAGTAGATGTGTCGTGATAAACGGACGGAAGCCGCGTCCGTTATTTCAGAATATAAATATTTTCGTGGCGGCTTGATGGATCGGTCGTCGATTCGCTTCCCGACTCGGGCTAATCTTGCTGTTTATCAATATTGTTGTGTTATTTCGTATTTAGTTTTTTAGTATTTTTTTGTGTTGTAAAAATGTGGGAATGTATTATGCATACTAACCTAAATATTTATTTTTTATTTTTGTTAATCTCTATTAACAATCTTAACAAGAACAAAACATAACTATCGAATAGGAAGATTTGTATTAAAATTTCCTCTAAATTGCTTGCAATTTGCTGGTACAAAGCATGACTACCAGGTTCTTTAACAAACACAACATCATAGTCAATAAACTGAACATTTTCATCCTTCAAATATTTTCGCACTAAAATCGTTACCCAATCACAGAAAAACTTTCCATGCTGTACCCAGTACAGCATGGAAAGTTTTTCGTGAAGACGAAACGTGCAAGAAAATACTCTTTAGGGTAATCCGAGTATTTAATGCCATTTAAAAACATTTTCATGAAAAAGTAGCTCAATGGAATTAAATGCACTCAGAGGGTTGTTGATGATTGATGATTTCAATGATTACAACTCGGTCGCGAATCATATTTTAATTAATATAGAACCTGACACTGGCGTGCAAATTGAAAAATTTGACTTTTGCGGACTACCCTGGCGCTTCCCCCTTGTTTTTATGCGATTTTTTACATCAGCACATGGAAAAAACAACGAAGAAATTTTTATAAAAGATTACTTTCCGACCGTGACAGGACTCGAACCTGCAGTCTTCGGATCCGAAGTCCGACGCCTTATCCATTAGGCCACACGGTCACATGAATGGAGGTTCAATCTCGGTTAGTATTTCAGGACGGGCGGGTGACCTACTTTGTAAATATAAGGGGATGTTTTCTCGCTCTCTCTCTCTCTCGCTCGCACGGTGTTAACGTTTTCGCGTGTACGAGTAGGACGGAATAACGTTAGTTTTGAGATCGTTTTGCATTGTTATTATTGTAGTTTTGTATAGTACCATGATCTCTAGATGAAGACTTAGCTTTTCCAATAGATAATACAGTATTCTAAAGCTACTAAGTTTATACATAAGTAGTAACTCATTCACATCGATCAGTCATGTTAGTGATTGTAGATAAAACTGGTGCTGCTCTGAGCTGCTGTTTAGATGATTGCAGGTTTTTGTTTCAGGTTGTAGAGGATCTGATCTGGCCCTATCAGAACCCATTTATGTTTTATGGGTACCTATTATAGACGGCATGGAAGGAATGTTCTGGAAGAATCTAGAACCGGCCAAGTGCAAGTCGGACTCGCGCACTAAGGGTTCTGTAGCACCAATCAACATCATCACTCTCTTGCCCTTGTCCCAAGTCACTTGGGGTCGGCGCAGCATGTCTTCTTCTTCCATACGTCTCTATTACTCGTAGCACCAAATATATAATAATTAAAAATAAACAATAGATAAAAAATCATTCATATGTCAATTTACACTTAACAGAAAAACTTTTGTTTTGCATAGTATGCTAATGAAAAACAATGTTACTGCTGTAGTTTCACGAAAAGTGGGACCTTTTCTTGAACCTACAGCAATAACTTATCTCAAAAACCAAATATGAAATCTCATTCAAACAAAAATTCCTTGTAAGTTCTTTTTACGGTCTTATCTACAAATACACACTTTTTCAGAATTTTCCTCCTCTTGAAATTAGAAGGGGACACAATTTTAGCGGATTACGTAGAATTATTTTATTTCAACCCTCAGTTTCATGTGTGGAAGACCTGAAATTATGAAAAATAACAAAATGGGGGTGCATTTTGTTATTTTTCATAATTTCAGGTTACTTGTGTAGCGATTCTTAGATGACCTACTTCTTGAGTACTTCATATTCAGTACTTTTACAGTAAAGGGTCACATACTGATCTGTGAAGAGCATTTCATACTACATATAAAGTAGTGTATTAGAATATAAAGCACGTGACACACATTCAAGTTGATCATCATCAAAGTTATCGCCTAATCTAATTTAACAATATTAACAGAAAACTATTTCGTACGCTTGTCAACTTTCCACAAGACATTTTAAAACCACTACGAACATCTCCCAAAAACTCCACCCACTACCTTAACACCATAGAACAAAGTCCACATTCCTGCCACAAACATTATAAGAACTGCAAAAGTTAACCTGGTTCCCCAAAAAGTTATTTTATGATGAATCGACGGCTGATGGTTATCGGCATGACGGATAGATGTCGCTAGTGATGGACCATGGCGTCCATGGCCCATGGCCTGATGGGGTGTCTAGTGAGTGCCTGTGCCATTCGTTATGTATTAGTGTCGATGGAGAGATATTCATGGTAGCCGCACAGATGACGGCATGGGGCAGTTGGTTGTCATAACTTATCAGGTTCCTATTGGTACCTATTTTTTTCTAACAGTTGGGTCAATCGTTTTGAATATTTAGGTGTCGGCAACTATTGGCATTGGCTAAACTTTTGGTTGATTGTCGATTGTCACGATTTATGATTACTCATTTAGGTTTACTATCTATTATATTTTGTTATTGTAACACCAAATGTATCACAAATAAACGTCAATCGATTAAAAACAAAAAACAAAAGGCATACGACATTCCTCTTTGTTCTCAATGACTGTAAAATATGATGTCTCGTTGTTTACTTCGGACCATTAGACTGTGAGAAAATTGACTGAAACGTATCGTGGAGTTCACATATTTGAGATACATTTTTGTCTGACCAAGACAAGGGTTTTGTGAAAAATAAACTACCAAATTACAAGTTGTTAATGTTGATGTATTTTGTAAAATATTTCATGTTATTTGTTGCTCTAACCGCCATTGTTTTCGTGCAGTTTCAACTTCGTCACACAAGTAGGTTGATTTTCACGCCAGTCCTGTTATGAAAGAAAAAAATATTGTTTCTACTCTGTTAGTGGAGCATTATGTCTCGTTATTTATAAAGGTGAGTCGCGTTAAGATAATAAGTTAAGTTATGATCATAGTGTTAATTGCCTCTTTATAGCCAGTGTTCTACAAAGGTAACGAAATGTTATTGTTGTTCCCACTTGTTGTACATGCAATTGTAACACCTGGAACTTTATAATTTACTCATTAATATGTTTCCTAAAGGGCAAACAAGAACCACTTCCACATTGTAGGTCATACTCCTCCATATTATTTTTTGGAATTGTATGCTAGTGTTTTGTCTTAAAACTAGAAGTTTGGAAGTCTTTTCAAATTCTCGCAATGTGTCTGTCTCTCATAGGCATTATTTAACTATTGCATCATACATGACTGTACGCTACCTTACTCGAACAAAACTTTCTCAAGAGAAAAAAAAATAAAAACGAATTCCATATTCAAAGCGTCGCGAGTCCTGTCACTCATTGTCTCTGCCTAATAAATATGGCGGGTAATTTTGACAGATGGCGCGCACTTCCACGGCGCCACTGTTGAGTACACTTACTGTTGCTCCAACCCATATTGTTCTACTTTTGTCCCTAACACGTTAGGAATTCAAAATAAATGAGCTGAGCTACTGATTTGAATGTCAATACTAAGTTAATACGGTAAGGTGTTGTTTAAAACCAAATATGTGGTGGAGCCGTGGAGTGGAGCGGACTCGCGTTTGGACGCTCGTATTGTTCTTGACACATACTTATTACAAACTTACGTGATTCATTGCGATGTTTCACTAAGTTTTTGTGTGTTTTATGACCTTTTTATTTGTGTGTTATAATGTGCTTTAATTTATTTTAACTGTGTGCATAAATAAGGGGGTGACTGAACTTAGTTGAGCTACTTGAGGAACTAATAACAAATAGGAATACTATTCTTCTTTTAATTGAATAAGTTTACAAGATATGTTGCTTTTATGTGTATGAAAAATTCCCATCTCAGTATAACAGTTTGATAAACACACAGTAGCAAAATTTTTACATACAGCGCATAATTTTCCAATCAGACTCCTTATTAATTGGAAACTACAAAAATATACACATCACATGCATTTTAATAAAACATTAAACGTAATCAATTCACACCCAATAGAATATCTGAGGGCAATTATTCATTTGACAACCTGACTAACCACTTCCACATTCATCTCTATTCAAATAAAGATACGATTGAAAATCCCGTGGCCTTTTCCAGTAACTGTAAAACGGAATAAAGGTAATATCACACTCGTTCGATGTCGTGCCTGGCAGCAACAAATTGCGCGACAAAATAAGTTAGTGATCACACGCGGCGACG
Source organism: Eurois occulta (assembly GCA_950022335.1). Lineage (NCBI taxonomy): Eukaryota > Metazoa > Arthropoda > Insecta > Lepidoptera > Noctuidae > Eurois > Eurois occulta. The sequence goes on along the minus strand of OX465487.1, from coordinate 880,133 downwards.
TTCATTACTCGCGAGATTTACGGGGCGAGCCGATTGCGAATATCTCGCCACGATGGCAGTCGCATGTAATCGGACCCGATGTTTTAGGTAATAACTGTTTAGGACCTTTTTTATTTAAAGACAATGATGTAGAGAGCGCTTAATTTCTAATGTGTTGTTTGGTATTTACAATAATTAATTAACATGTGTAGTTTTAATTTTAATTGAGATTTTGCAAACAATTTTCTTAGCGTTGGAATTTAGAAAATAATATAGACAGAACGCTATGTACTTGAATACCATACGCGTTATAGTGAGATTCAGGCTCACTGCAAATTGATACAACTTGAAAACTTATCATATTTTTGCAAAATTGGGAATAGGTGAACTCCTAACTCCTACTTTTACTACGGCGTAGTATTAGTCTGTGCTACGCCGTAGACCCGCTACAGAGTTTAGAAAATAGTATCTCAGGTATCAAAGCTATGTCTAATGATGCATTCAGCTAAGTTTTATTAAGCGTTATACGCAACGATATGACAGTGTAATCTAGGTCCACAAAAAACAGTGTGTGTCTGATTTAAATTTGGCTACAGTTCCAATTACAACAACATATGTAAGGGCAAGGAGTATGGAGTTTAATTGTAAGATATTCAAAACTTTTCCATAATTTTATTAGTTGAGGTTTAAAGTAACGTAACCTGTCCGTAGCTCGCTTCGCTCGCTCTCGCACCCTAAGTTTTCCTTACCACGATGCCTAGTTAAAAAAATAGGACTACGATAGACGCTCTCGACTGTGTGTAGTCGCACCTCGCACCGTAACCCAGCCGTACGTAAGAACATCAAGAATGTTATACATTTCCGATCGCTATTTAGAAAATGTATAGATTTCCAAGTAAAAGTGCATATTACAAAATATATCATACATTTTCTATCTATTTTAGGAATTGTACACACTTTCTAGGCATTGTATACCATGTCGGATTACATACTTTGCCGTTAATAGAGATATTATGTAAAGTCTTCAGTGAGATTGTTAAGAGTTGTCTTTCATGTAGGTACTTTATTTATTTATTGGTCTATCTTTAATCGTTACATTATTCAATCTACTAACGTAGCCAGGATACAAATCGAGTGCACAAACAAATGCTATACTTTTCAATGTTTTTTTTAAAGTGTCTACTAAACTTATAATTTTTTTTGTAAGCAATCTAACAGAAATCGAAGACAAACTAATAAGATTCTGCTATTGCAGCTACTTAAACCTGCGTTGATAAGACAGGTAGGTTTTTAAAATTCACTTATGCACGTACTCCTGCAACGTTGTTGCTTACACTGACTAGCGAGCGCTAACCGTAGACATTAACACGTTAGTCACAAAAAATTGTTATTTCGGAACTTTTTTTTAAAGTTTTCACTCATTTAGAAACTTAACACGATCCCCGTAAAACTATTCATAATTCACTCTAAAATCAGCAACACATTCTCAATTAGTCATGCCACCGCTACTTGGGTGTCTGACTTAATGAATTTCATGCGACTAATCAGCACATTACAGTTTTTGTAGATTTTGTCCAGAGCGCGCGCGTTCCGCCCCATTGTGCGACGTTTACGACTTTTCTTGGCACATTGAATTCATAATTGGCATGAAGCACGTTAGTGCACTGTGTGCCATCATCAGTAGCTTTTGTCCACTGTATGGTAGCTGATGGAATCAGTGGGTGGGTATTGTAACAAGAGAAATCGGAGCTTTATGTTTTCTTTGTCTAAGAAACTTTTTGTTAGAAAAAGTGTGATTAAAAAATGACAAGCTTCTGTATACAAAAGCGCGGTGCATAGCAGTCGATTTAATGCATTTTCTTTGTTTATTTTTATGTGACTTTTCAATTGCTTAGTGACGATGAAGCGTGCCGAATAAGCATATCAAGCGTACAGAAGCTTAAAATAAAAGAAGAAGCTTGAAATATCAAGTTTCAATGTGCCTACCATCCCGCACTAGACCCGCGTGGTACATTAGAACCTATATCCTGTCATAGAGAGGAGGCCGTGTGTCCCAGCAGTGGGAACATTATAGCCTGATTATGCTAATGAGGCTTGATGCTAATGCATACTAATGTGCAAATATTTAATAAACTGTTTTAGATTCTTCCTCGAAAATACCACTGTATCAATTTAGTTGAGACTGAGGAAAGTCTGCAATAAAGACATTGAAAAGTTATCGTATTAAAATCACATCAATTTGATTGTTGTCGGTTGATACCTACTAAACAAGACCAGAATCTTTAATTTAGAAACTCTCATCAGGCGAGTTCCTCGCAACTCATTAGTAATTAACGTCGATTTGCATACAGCCTCCCATACATCAAGCACGCGACTATCCACGAACCTCTAGCCACTAGCCCCATAACTCAAAACTTTCCAGTTCTAACCGCGCCCGAAGCAACTACCGGCCTATATATACACACATTATAATTTCCAATTTGAGTATGCAGATGCGAAAACAAAATCAGCAAAAAAAGGACTGTCTCCGTGATTTACGTTGCCCCCTGCTTGCTCTCATAACGAGGTTGGAACATTGTGCAAGAGACATTGGCACTCGGCCCTTTCGGCCGAAGGTACGGGATACTGTTCGGGTGCATTGCTCAGTTTCCGGGACTCTCTGGGAGCATTGAATCGTTCGTGGAACGTGCATTGTCTATGACAGGCTTTGATTCCTGATTGATGGATGAAAGGTGTGAGCTTCTGACACAAGTGGTAACTAACTGTTTGTTGTTAAAAGTTTTGCGCGAAACTGGGTATTTGAAAGTAATTGTTGCAGTAGTTCTGAATGCTTCTTTATCTTGCGTTTTCCTTTGCCATTTGTAGCTATCAATTGGTTTGCGGATAGGAACTTGTTTTGTGGATATTTGCATGAGCATAACTAGTAGCTTCCTACGTGATTAGCCTGAAGCTAGTGAATCTAAAGTGTTATCAAACAGGGAAAAGAGAAAATTACTGTCACTGTAGTGCAACTATAAAGTCTCTTTCATGCAACAACTAAAATAAATCACGTCTAATTTTTTTCGCCTAGAAGCTTCTGTTGCTTTAGAAGCCTTATCTAGACGACTATTAATGCACATGGTGACTCTACACAAATGCATTGTCTTCCAGTTAAATGCCCCGTTTTATCATTGATTAATGGGAAACCCCATGAACGGAAGCCAAAATACTCCAAAAAGTCAACATTGCAACCATTATATAATCACTTGTGACTTTGTCGGCAGTTCTAGGAAGTGATATCACATGCAGCGGCCGCTGCTGGCTGTGACGGCCATACATTAGCCATGCGCAGACGCCGCCTTTAAGAAAAAATCCGCCGATAGTTAGCCATGCACGCTGAACGGCATCACGAACAAAAATAATAAAAACATCACAGTCAAAATATATGTTGGCGTTATTAAAAAAAATTGTAAAAGAGATGTTGACTTTGTCTACTTTGTGACGCACCGCGGACCACTGTCCACTTTCTTAGAAAACTAATTCCACGTTTAGTGAAATGTATTAGGGTTTATTTTACGTTGACAAAACCGGGGCGTCAAATGTTTTTTTCCTGTTGGATTCAAGCAAGGGCGTGGCCCGTCTCGAATGGAAACATTTGCCAATATTATCGTGAAAGGTCTGAACAGATGAAATAATTTATTTCCCTATGTCGCTTTGTGTCCAAAACTTTGTGCCTTTGTGATATTTTTTGCGTCGGCCGCTTTGCTCAGTGTGGTACCGACATCTCATTTATCCCTTTAGCAAAAAGGAGACCGACTTTTTAGAATTTAAAGATACGAAATCGATCTTATTAGTGTTGGAGGAAGATTATTTTTGATTCTAAGTTTTTGTGGAGTTGTATCGTTTGGTGATTGGTGACCGTTTGACGTATTCACTGGATGCGTGTTGACGACAAAGGCATTAAAGTGTCGGTAAGTGATCCGTCGGTTTGTGCAAGCCGACAGTCGCCTGTTGACTTTAATGATTTAACTTAAATAAATCCTTGGACTTTGAATAGATTATTATGGTTGGCGCATTATATTATTTATGATGTTCGTTACGGTGTGTAAATACTAATTTTAGGATTATTAGAAAGGCGGTTTAGACGATGTTATAATGTACAACTCCCTACCTAAGCTAATATATACATGTTAGGCGTGAGTATATACTAATGCTACTATTCTGAACTTTTATATCTACTGCTATTATGTGTTATTTCATGTATTTATAGTTGGAGGTTTTAAAACCATGTTGCCAGAATTGTAAAAATATAGGTAAAGCAGGCAGATGAGATAATATAATGGCAATCAAAGGGAAGCTCTGAAGTTGGAGAAATATGTTTCTGTAAAATAATAAGTAAAAAATTGTTTTGTCAAAATGAACACAATGCGGTGTGGCTCACTGAAAACATTTCTACCAAACTTTTAACTCGCAAACTAAGCAAAACTAAAAGCCAGAAGCCATTTGTAAAATGCAAACTAATGAAGTAAACATTAACAGTTAGACTCAGGGATTATCACAAGTTGTTGAAGTCTCCAGAGATTTCACCATTTGTCAACATCTTATTTTTAAACGAGAAGAAATTCTGCAAATCATTTTGTTTTAAAGCAGTAGCGCTAACAGTAAACAAAAAGTTTTTTGTCCACACTTTTTGGGATTTTTAGAAGTTGATAATTGATATGCGGGCGTAGATTGTTTTGAAGGATAATTTTATAAAGATTGTTTCTGAGCATTAACTTATGATATTGGTGACTGACTAGGGTTTATTTAATGTTTCATCATTTAAAACATTTGTCACTGTCTTCAGGAGCAAAAGTTTGTAAGCTTTAAAAATTGATTACGTCAGTAAATATTTACTAATCGAGATTTTTCGTCAGTAAGAATCTTTAATTATAATGATGATACTCCAGCTCTTGCATTTCTTTCAATTTGTTACACTGGTTTACGCTCAAGTTGATATATGGACCAGAATTTATTTCAAACCCACAACATTATGGCTGCATTGTTTAACAATAATGTGACATTAGTGGCCAAGATTCTTTGTCTGTTCCACGCATAAAGCAAAGTTACGCCAATAATGAGCTTTTACCAAATTTCTTTAGCCACTGATCACGCCACAATTGCCCCACTGTGCACCGCGGCGCACTCGCCTCACACCGAAGTCCTTTCATTTGTTTCAATAGAAACTCTCATTACCACAGATGACTATGGGCTCGTCATCGCATCCAAACCAAAATTTCAATGACATTTAATACGCCATCATTGGTTTACAACCACAGCGTCACACAGTGTGACTAATGCTTCACATGGGGTCCCAACAAAACACCAAAACCACGAAAACTGTAAACAATCGACTTATTTATTGTTTTACAGCGGCCATATAACTACGTCACTAGAGAATAAGAGGCCAATAAGTTGTGAAAAGCACCCGCAATAAAACTATCATGGACAGTGGGACGGTCGAGGTGACGGTGGGCAAAAAAGCGCAATGTGCGGTTTGAATAGATTCGGCACGCTCGGAGCGATCGCATCGGCTTTACACACGTGATGAATGTGCGGAAGTCACATTTAAATCCCTTACAACTTAATAATAACGATAAACAGCGGTCCCCTGTTTAAACGAATGTTTCGCAACATTAGCGGCCATTTCGTGAAAGCTGCGCGTACGCAGTCTGATTGTACAAACATTAGATTAAATGTGTTTGTCAAAGTTATTTGTTGACTTTGATAGATTGACTGCTTTGCTTGGATTTGTTCGTAACGCGTTGAATTATAATGCTTGTTGACTTACGGACTTTGAGATAGGCAATATACATGAAGAGATATAATTAGAGAATAAGAGAGATGGAATTTAAAACGATCAGAAGGTTTACATCATCTCACGCTTATATAAAAAAAAACATGTAGAACTGTCAAAGATTTATATGCAATCAACAAATACCTGAATAAACAACGTATTAATGGAAAAAAAAACTTCCCAGCGCTATTGGAACTGAACTTTTCTAATCATACATTTCTGTAGTATGTATAACATTGCATATTATAAGTTAGCTCTTCCACAACCTGCGTTGTGCGTGCTGTTGTTGCGGAATGGACGTCGTTTTCACTTCACATTTAGGAAACTGCTGGACTTGGTCCTTTTCACCATTCTGTTCTTTCCTCATCGCCGGGTAAAGTTCAAAGCGTACCTGAATCACGTACTTTCATCTCAAACAACTACGTTCACGCACATGTCCTTTTTTTCTCCGAAGATTTATGACATGCAAACAATAAAACTGCAGCGCAGATGTCATCCGTTGATTATTAATAACGTAACGCCGACGTTTACCACAGTAACCGCTATGCAATAATAAACACATCTATGTGATAAATGATAATATTTTATGGCGTTCGCCCTCGAAATGTGACGCTTGTGTCTCTATTTTCTCTCAACGTTATCGTCACTCAAAATACAACCTTAAAATCTTGAAACTACAGTTGAATTTGCAAACGATTTTTCTAGTTGGTCTAAATTGAACATGGGGTGTATAAATCGCATTGATGTTGTTCAATCGCACGTAGCAAATTGTCGATATTCGCTGGAGTCATTAGCGGCATTTTTGTCCAGGCACGGCTCCACTCGGCGCACTGTGCGGCCTGCGAACACGCACGTTTGAGGCCTTTCTCAAAACTCACTCGAGTGTGGATTTGGTTTATGTGAATCGTAAAGAATAGGCTAGACGTTGTTGGCATTAAATATGGTTCTATTCTATAGAAATATTGTTAAAAAGACGCAATTTTTTAGAGAACTATTAAAGAAGCCCGCATATCTACCTGAGTCTATTTGTAATTATAAAGGTAACAGTAAAAAACTTACGGTTAAAAAGATAATATTGAAGAAACTCAAGTTTCAACTTATAATGGTATGAGTGGCTGTTGGTTTAAGATCATAAATAGCTTCCGGTTTTAATTCACTTTATTAGATAACATTAAATGGAGCTATTCAAAACGAAATATTATATTTTATTTACAAGCAATACTAACTTCTAAATCCACCAAAAGATGTTTCTGTCTCGGAGGGGATTTCGAAACCATATTTTGAAAAACTTAAACGTAAAATTGACACTGTAGCACCAACATAAATCTCGATTGATTTGTAAAACCATGTTCCCACATGTCCTGTGAATTGTAAACACGATCACGCTGTTTTAAACGTCACCACGTCAAATACAAACTTATCTAAAACTAAAAAAATCATCAATCTTCTAGTCTGACGTTTAGGGTTGGAAATCGCGTGTGTTAATGTAAAAATTAAGTTGGTAATGGAACCGCACAGTGGGTCGAATAAAAGGACCCTTATTGAACACAATCGTGCCTAATATTTGTAGATAATATTGTTACAACACCGGGGAGAGTTCTGCTCATTTTATATAGGGCGGTGTCAATAAACATCTGCACATATGGGGCATAGGGCTATGGGCTATGGGGCGCAAACTGCACAGAGAATGTACTACTAACGTGATTATTGAATTTGTGCCCGCAAATTGATAAGGCTTATTTCCTAGAACTCTTCAGATAGGTATATGTAGAATGTTTTTTTTTTAATAAACTTTATTTATATTAATTTCTTGTCACAAAAACATTTTGTGCTCAAATTAATTAGATATAAAAGTAATTCAATCGATCTCTCCATCAAACATAACATTTTACAGCGGCTAAGGCCAAAAAGCTTCGACAAAGTTTCGATTTTATCAACATACCATTCAAATCTGCAAACGTTTTCAATTTCCTTTAAGTACCGTAACACATCACATTGTATAACACTGTTATTTTAGCAAATCGTCCGTCGCGGGCCACCCCAGAGCATAGGCAGGGTACTCAGTTAATCTTGAGGTAAAACAGCGGAATTTGTTCATCTCCATCCAACTTGAAACACTTGGTTGCTTTCAAAACATCGGCATCGACAAAGCGACTGTTTGAGAGTTAAGACGCCGACGCAAAAAATGCCGATTAGTTCTTAGTTTGTTTATAAGCATCTTTGTAATAACGCATCTTGTTTGTGATAAAGGTGCAATGAAGTGTGCTAACTTTTCCATTAGTATTGTTATAGAAATGTTTTGTGGCATCAGGTTCAATTTTGTTATTGAGTTACGAACACTCGACAAAAAAAAAATAGAAAACTTAATTTGGCAATTGTAGATTTTTTTCCAGATTTTATCTTAAGTTTGAGCATTGTGCATATTTTAACTTGTACTTTTAAAATAGAGATCATGTTACCCATAGACATAAATTGAACTAATAAATTACCAAATATACCCACATTCTACAAAAAACATGTAGAGACCTTAGTTTTTCAACCTTGGGGTAAGGATAGGGGTACACTTGAGCCATTTTAACCCGCGACTACCATCTTACGCAAATCTCGTATGGTTCACAAAAAATAGACTCATCAATTTGGGGTAAAAACACCAATTAACCGCCATCGATAAGGGATAAACATGGGGCGATGATTGGCGCCGTGTTTTGGTAAAAATCGGCGATGGCTAAAAAATGGGCCCGCCACCCACGCGAGCACCTATGATGGAAAAAAAATAAGATACAATCTAGAATGGGTTCCGTTGGTCAAAAATACATAGTAGAAACAATTTTAAAGGAAGACTTATATCCTATTTTCATTGCGTATACGACGCGAAAACTGTTGCCATGAATTCAGCTAAAGATTTTAGACTCACTATAGCGTTGAATTTCGAACCGATTGTTTTGTTAGTTCTCTACTACCACGCGGTCTACATGGTGAAAATGTATTGCGCGACCGTGGATATGAAAACATTCATTCACAGGTATGCACAAGTAATGCATCAATCAGTAACTCGCTACTTATCGTTTATTTTCATCAGTCGTTCATCCAAAGGATCTCTAAAGCTCTAAACGTGTATCTAAACCAGGCGACACTTAGCAAAACGGCCGACCACGTTATCTGCCGCCTCTCCACGACCGGGCGACCTGGGTGGTGCGGGTGGTGCCGCATGCCGTGCTGCTCGAGTGGCACGCACAAGTGGAGCTGTAAATCATGAGATGGTTAGATACTTCTGTTAATTGGTCCTGAGCAACTATTGCGGTGTACAGCAATGTAGTTTGGTGAATTTTCAGGAACAGCGAAACAAACTGGCTATTATTTATTGACTACGTAATATATTTTGAAATTAAAATTAAATTATTTGTCTCTTAAATAAGCAGCTAACTCTGTCTATACCTCTAGCCTTATCTTTATTCTCCTGCTCTTATCCCAATTTAGCTAGGGTAGTCGCAGCATGTTTTCTTCTTCCATGCTTCTCTAGTTGCCATGAGAGCAGTCCTTTCCAGCCCTTTCTAGCCCAATAATTCAGGTTTTACACAGAACATCCATCGTTTCTTTGTCTTCGTTACTCTTACAGCCATCTCCATTTATAGCCCAATCAACGGGGCTTATGTAACCCGAAAATTTCCTCTGCCAGTGAGAATAGGTAGTGTGATAAAGTAAGGTAATACAGATTACAGATGTCAAATTAGCCAAAACATTTTGATAAGAGAAGTTAGGTATTTTTACCTAAACATGAAAATTGCTTATAAGTCTTTGTGAAAAATTCCTCAGACTGAAATACTTTCTGTATACGTATGAATATATTAGTTAGAATAGGTAAGTATAAGGATCCAACATTTTTTCGATTTGAGAGATACTCCAAATTTATCTTTTAACTTTTTGCGCTTTAACTGCTCCTGAAAAATTGCTCTGCTAATTTTTACTTTTTAATATGGTTTTATTTCCTTAAATAAATAGCTTTGTTAAGTTATCCAAAAGATTTTCCTCCAAAACATTTTTTTTTAAATTTTTACTTAATTACGTCATGTGAATAATTGCTCAGGCTAATTCAATACGTTTATTAGTTATGAGTCGCTGTATTGTAAGCGATTTTCCAAGAAGCCAATAGAAATTCGGCCTAATACCAAAGTTTTTACAATCTCAATAATTGCTAAGTACATGCATTGCCGTCAGTTAGCAATGACCGGTCGCGGGAGTGAAGAGGGGCGCGGGGCGCACGCGCAGCGGTGCGACGGCGGCGCGCAGGCGGCATCTTCTTTGTGTCTCGCTCGAAGTAGGTACGAAACGGAGCAGTTGTGCACCTACTTGTGCAAGGAGCGTTTGTTTAAAAATGACGGAGGAAGGCGACGGCGAGTTGTGTGTGCTGTGTAAAAAACATCTAATAGTGGGGTTTGTTAAAGTGACACAAAAGGGCCTTGAAATGATTCGACAATCAAGCAGAAGAAGAGATGATGGACTTTTCCCGCACCTTATGGAACTATTGATGATAGCGATGCACCAGATGAGGATGAGACCGTATTTGAACAAATGCTTAAATGTTGTTCAAAATCTGGCCAGCCACATGATTCTGATATGGATGAAGATGAACCGATTATTTCAGCATCAGATGATTTATCAATCTATGTTGCTATTGCTGACGATGACAAAGAAAATTTAGAAGAAGCTTCGTGCTCCAAAAGATTAAGATATTAGATTTTTGCTGTAATAAAAATAAATTCATTAGAAATAAGTAATAAAACCTTGAACCCTAAAATAAAAATATAAGCAAACTAAATAAAAATAAACTCTTTTGCAAAAAAAACGGGCACTAGATTTTTTTCTCTACTTCAATGAAGAAGAACAAGAAATAGGTTTTATTAATTTGACGATGTATTGGCATGTTATTTGCAGCATCCTGGCACCATTCTTTACGTTCCAATTTTAAAATTGGAAATTAATAAAAGAAAAATAATGATTATTGTGGATTATTCTAAAATTGCTTTACTAATGGCGCGAATTGCTGAAACGATTTTTAACTGATTACGATATTTTAAAACTTTTTGGATATTTTTTGCAAATTAAACAATTTAATCTTTCTTTTTACATTAAATACCACATTTTGATATGAGTGATAAAGCGATAAGGGCCGGTAAAATTATAGCCCTACTTGAAGAAGGTTGTTCGCAAACTTACGTGTCTCAGCGGCTAAATATGAGTCGTTCAACTGTCCAGAGGACTTGGCAACGGTATCAAGAGACCGATTCGATCAAAAGAAGACCCGGTTTGGGAAGAAAACGATGCACAGAACCAAGAGATGACCGCTTTTTGGTGAGTCAGGCGTTGCGGAATCGTAAGGCGTCAAGTGTGGACCCGAAGAAGAGCCTTGAAGAAGTAAGAGGAGTAGAAGTTAGCTTGTGGACGGTCAGGAGGAGGCTTTTGGCTGCCAATATCAGGAGTTACCACCCAGCTCGGGGCCCTAAATTACTCCGTGAGCACCGTGTTGCTCGACTTCAGTTTGCTCGGAACTGTGCTTCATGGACTCCGGAGGACTGGAATAAAGTATTGTTTTCTGATGAAGCTAGAATCTCTTTGTGTGGAGAGGACCGACACCGGTGAGTGCTGCGAAGACCACGGGAACGCTATGCGGAAGTATGTTTCGAAGAAATCACTCCTTATGGCGGAGGCTCCGTTATGTTTTGGGCAGCAATTAATTCTACGGAGCGTACGGAGTTAGTTTTCATAGAAAATGGAACATTAAATGCACACCGGTACATAATGGAAGTCCTAATTCCATATGCACAACCCACATTGACTGCACTTGGGGAAGATTCCATTTTTAAGGATGGCAATGCTCGCCCGCACCGTTCTGGTGACGTAGAAGCGTACATGCAATAAGTTGGGATCCGTCGTTTAGATTGGCCAGCTCGAAGTTCTGACCTCAATCCAATTGAGCATGTCTGGGATGTTCTAAAGAGACGGGTAAGATCAGTGCAACCTGCTCCACAAAACATCAGGGAGCTAAAAAGAGTCATTGCAGAATAGTGGGAACGTATTCCTCAAAACGTTATTAAAAACATCGTGGAAAGCATGCCCAGAAGGCTTCAAGCTGTGATTTTGGCAAGAGGAGGTCACACTCGTTTTTCGGTTTTTACATTTGTTACTTTATTTAATTAAAAAAAGTAAAAAAAAATCTTGTCTTTATTGCCGACCACTTCTTATTGTTTGGGCGTGTTTTAAAGAATCCATCATTTTTTTTTCTTTTAATTGCCCGAATTCACTTCACGCGCATTAATTTACACGATTATAAGTATACAGACTGCGTCAAAGAAATAAAGGATCATGATCAACGATGTATGGAAATCCGTCTTAAGTTGAAACACAATAAATCTTTATTTATTATAGACTACGCTTTATATACTATTAAATAAAAGTGTTAATTTTCACACAAGTATCCGAGTTTTAAAGTAATTAAACAAATTCGGAGATAACCTAAAAATTATGTCTAAACTACTCGCAACTTATAAAATGACCACAGATCAATCATGTAGGTACAAAACAACAAAGATAGTTAAAAATAAAATAAGAGAACAGCTGCTAATTGAAAAAAAAAACGTGAATAATTGTGAATAACGAATAATCGTGCTTTTTATGGCCTCGCAGCGTTGATGTGCCATTATCGAAATGAAACAACATCAGTCAGTCATCATCCCTACCGGTACGTCTGTCATCTGCCTTGACAGTTGCATCTGCGTGAGACGAAACACAAAAATAAATATTTCCACAACGGAACTATGAAATACATATCGATGCCCCCAAGCAATAAGTCGGTAATGTACTACTATGGACTTTTTATTGTTATGTCAAATTCGAAACCTATGGGTTAGGATACATCTTAGTAATTTATTTCACATTTTTCGTAGTGATATTTACGAAGATATCGTGAAAAACACTTTTATTGTAGGGAAATTAAAAAACTAAATTATGTCGAGAAAAATATCTTTACGTATCAATACAAAAGTGTATTGCGTATTTAATTTTGGTAAGTTGCTATTACCGACTTATTGGCGTGAATGAATTTCGTGCAGTTCCTGGTAAAGGCTAGTACGTTGTTGTTGTCGAATTATTTTTAGTCAGCTCAGACCGTAATGGGAACTAACAAGGATTATAAAGTAAATAATTCATTAATAAATATGTGTAAAATTGCAATACGTATCTAATTTGAACACGTCTGGTCCCGTTTTCGATCTTGCTGTTTATATTTTTGCGCCCAACAGTTTGCAAGACGCATTGGTCTCTTTCTTTCTATGGTAATATGAAAGAAGTAGAAGAAGTAGAAGTATAAGTAATAGATATTAGCCACACCCCCAACACGTGATATGGTCCGCCGGCCGGTGCGTAATGTTTGTTTACACAAATAGTAGCATATTTTCGTTTGATTAAACGTGGCGTGTGCTCTAAAATCATTTTACTACTTCAAGTGATTGTGATCTAAACAGTGTATTTACATAAGTGTTAGGGTCAGCTCACACCGAGACGCGACGCGACGTGACGATACTGGAAGAGGCCCGTGATTTCGTGCTGCGCCGCGCGCCGCCGCGAGACGCATCGCAACGTCGCGAGGCGCTTAGTAAAATCGTTGGCAACACGACGCCTCGCTGCGCAGCGAGACGCCGCACGGCGCAGTGAGACGCCGCGCGGCGCAGCGGAACGTGTCTACATTCGACACGTGCTCCCGCCCCGCCCCGCGTCCACCCACAGTCTACCATTTGCAAGCGCATGAGAACGACGTATTCACCATGAATTCTTCTATTTCTTCATAAATTATGCACCCAAATACTCCTGTGTGATGTCTTCTTTTTAATTTTATTTTGGTATTCTTCTTCCTCTTCCTCTTCTGCAAGAAGTCCGATTATAACAAGATCCCAGTCTATCATTATAATTTCACTCAAGCACTCGACCGAACTGCATCAATTCTACACGAAGTTTGGACGGAAATAGTAGAGACAAGTCGCCACGGCAGCCTCGGCTGCGCCTCGCGGCACCGCGCGGCGCCGCGCGGCTTCTCGCGGCGTCGCGCGGCTTCGTGAAGCGCAGCGCCGCTCTTGCACGCTACGCGTACCGGCGATGCAGCGCTGCGTCGCGATGCGTCGCTCTACGTCGCGAGGCATCACGAGGCGCAGCGCTGCATGGGGCAACGTATTCTAAATTCTTATAATTAAATGTGTATCTTTTCGTGTAGAAAATAAAGTTGTATTTTGAGTCGCTCTTTTAAAGTGTACGCGCAGCGTCGCGTCGCGTCGCGTCTCGGTGTGAGCTGACCCTTAGTGGTACAATAATTATTTATTTGTTGAGCTATTGTACAAAATATAATTCCCCCCTCCGCGAGGCTGTCCAGCGGGCCAAGGATGCGGCCCGCGAGGAGATGCTGGAGACTCTCGACGGTGATCCGTGGTGACGGTGAGCCCTTACAAAATGGTGCGGGGAAAACTCCGCACCTGGGCCCCCGCGCTGACGCAGAGTCTCCGGCCTCAGCTCGTGGAGGACGTGGTGAGCGCTCTGTTCCCTTCGCGGGGGGAACATCCTCCCCCGCCTATGGCTCCGCCGCTTGCGGTGCCGAAGCGGACCACGACGAGGACGATGACGACACTCCGGAGGTGACCGGGGTAGACCTGAGAGTGGCGGTAAACCGGCTTAAGGCCAGGAATACCGCCCCAGGACCCGATGGCTTACCTGGCAAAGCCTGGGTCCTGGCCTTGGAGGCTCTCGGGCCCCGACTGGAGGGGCTCCTAAGCGCATGCTTGGAGAGAGGCCAGTTCCCGCTTCGTTGGAAGACAGGGAAGCTGGTCCTCATCCGTAAGCCCGGGCGCCCTGCGGACTCTCCGTCCGCATACCGGCCCATTGTGTTGCTCGACGAGGTGGGCAAGCTCTTCGAAAGAGTCATTGCGAACCGCCTCGCCGGGCACCTTGCGGGAATGGGGCCGGATCTTGCGGACCACCAGTTTGGTTTCCGCAAGGGGCGCTCGACGGTGGACGCCATCATGCGCGTGAGAGCCCTCACGACGGGGGTTGCGGTGTCCCGGGGTGGGGTTGTCTTGGCGGTGTCTCTCGACATCGCCAACGCCTTCAACTCCATGCCCTGGAGCTGCATTAGGGAAGCACTCCGGTATCACCGGGTGCCGACCTACCTTCGTCGTGTGGTCGGGGACTACCTGACGGACAGGTACGTCATATACCCTGGTCACAACGGAGAATGGAACCGGCGAGAGATGTCGTGCGGTGTTCCACAGGGATCGGTTCTGGGGCCGCCCTTGTGGAACATCGGCTACGACTGGGTGCTGCGTGCCGACCTCCCTAGCGGCGTGCTCCGCCCAAGCGGAGCAGACCTCCACGGTGTGCTCCACCGTGTCCTCCGGGCGATCCTCGCAATGATAGCACCCGGGCGTTTCCTCCCCCCCGATTCGGTGCAGGTACCTCCCGAAACATACGTGTCCGGTGAGGACCTGCAGGCGGAAGGTGAGGGCGCCGTGGCGCCTCTGTAGCCACTCCTCAAAGAGGGGACTTATCGCCACTATCGTGGCGTGCCCTGCACGGGGTTGCGATAGTCGCTCTCTCCATGTCGCCATGAGATCACGGCGGAGGTCTGTCCGCTGCGCGACAATTTGCCGCGGCAGCGGAGTTTCCCCCCGGCGCTGTGCCTCCGTGCGCCACTCGTGCAGGCGCGCGAGGACTATGGCCTCCAGATCCCATGGCGGCAATCCGGCAAGGAGGCTCGCCGCCTCGCGGGAGATCGTGCGGTACCCACGGATTAGCCTTACAGCTACCACTTTTTGGGGCGCGTTCAGGTAGTGCTTCGCTCGCAACCTCAACGAACGCGCCCACACCGGGGCCCCGTAAAGGGGGGGGGGGGGCATGGACCGCAAGATCCCCGCGTAACATATACAGTACCTACGTTATGATTATGATATTACTAATTATTTAGCTATTTATGAGTTTAATATCATTTTTGTGATGTTTTTATGTAAAGGCTCATACCTACTAACGTAACTCGTACAAATGAAGAGAACGAAACGTCCATCATGACTATACGGAAATGTACCTAGCAATCGTTAATTTACTGTTTATCTTAAAATCAAATAAAATTCCTGAAGTGAAAAGCTTGTAAAAATAAGAAAATAATTTGTATATTAATTTGGTTTTCATTTAATTAACTCAAATCGACCTTAGAACGTAAATTTCCTTAGGTGCCCGTTTTTTTTGCAAAAGAGTGTATAAAATAATAATAAAGCCTAAAATTATTGTAGGCACGTGTTGTTAATTCTTATATTGAAAAAATGTAAACCAAATACAAATAATGTGATTATACCTAGTCGATTATCTATGTCTGCTATTGATTAAAGTGATTAAGTTACCTAACCTAACTTACCTATTGTTTTATTTAGAAATACCTACCACTGTCTTTTAACTCTTATAGATGATTGCCAGATTGATTGATGATGCCACCAAACTCGCCTACACTACTCCAAAAGTAGTGCGTGGCAAAGCAGCTCCGAGCGGTCAAGTAAAGGTCAACCCTTACGTTCTGCATAAATCAGTGAACTTTCCTCACAAATATAATAAACGTTCGAAAATTTGTTGGATAATTGATAAATCTGTTTTAATATTAAATCATATGACTAATAAAGGTATGAAAATGCGCGGAGATATTTTTCACATTATGTAATTAAGCAAAATTTAAAAAAAAAATGTTTAAAAAGGAAAATCTTTTGGATAACTAAACAAAGCTATATAATTAAGGATATAAAAACAAATTAAAAAATAAAAATTGGCAGATCAATTTTTCAGTAGAAGTTATAGTGCAAAATGTTAAAAGTTAAATTTGGGGTATCTCCGAAATCGAAAAAATGTTGGATGCCTCTACATACTTATTCTAAGTAGTACATACGTATATTTACAGAAAGTATTTCAGTCTGAGGAAATATTCACAGAGAGTTATAAGCGATTTTTACGTTTAGGTAAAAGTACCTAACTTCTCGTAACAAAATTTGTTGGATTATTGTACATTTGTAATCACTATTACCTAATTTCATCACATGCCAAATTTCATAGGCGGGAGAATTTTTCGTAAGTCTCCATATAACAAATACCCTCGTTGATTGGACTATTATACTCAAAACTTTGTTTGCGACATTTTCGTGATTCTTTTCCGCATCACACGCGCCACAGCAATTTCTCTTATACCCTCGTTTCTTGTTATAGTACACATCCCTCTTAACTCGGTCGTTAATAATTATCCACATTACCTTTACATGAAAGTCCGTATTTAAAATGACTTCAAAAGAAACACTGCCAACATAAATCTCACCTACTTAATAACAGCAGATTAGCCATCACTAATTCAACACATCTGTCAAACCAATCACGAAATAATTAACATGATAAACTGCTCAACGTGATGATACTACTCTCATTAGTACTCAGAGTGATCAGAGGACCGATGGCTCCAAGTATTTCCCTCCTGCCGGGAGGTCCCAGGATCAAAGTGGCGGTGACAAATGACATGAAAATATTAACACGTGTCTTCTCTATTTGGTATATTTGTCATACACATGTTTTTGATGTTTCTCAACGAGGTGGGGAAGTGGGGATGTCGTTTGTTCCGACTCAGAGTTTGTTTCGATATTTTTAGTGGCGTTTTATTTTCTTGAATGGGAAGGTAATAAAATCGGGCAACTTAGTGAATAATTAAAGAGATCAGAGCTACGAGTATGTAAACAGAAATAAACGCTCTACTTCTACGTCTTAAGTTTAGTAGACTAACCTGTGCATATATTTGCTTATAATGAATAAGACGACTGCAAAAATAATTCCGGTAGACCTATTTAATTATTATGTGATGATATCGCAGCACCCACCTCCGAAAGGTTCTATAGTAAATTCTGAAGGGGCAGTCAGACGTATACTTACAGAACACCTACATTTCACGTCCTACCCTCCTCTTCTCAATCACTTTCTCGGAAGTTTCTTCACGGCTTGCGCACTAATTAGAAGCGGCCTGCGCACGCGCACCGAGCAACCGATCCTGCCCTCTACTCACACTTACCACACGTTACACCTCAGTCGTACAGGAATGTTAATTGTCTTTGTCTTAAGATATAGATAGCTATTTTGGTATGAAAGATACCCAAAAATAACCAAACCTCCATTTTCGGATGTGATAATTTATAATTGTGATAATAAGGATTTTTGTGGTATTTGGAAGATTAGATTTGACTTATCTCAATAATAACATGTTTGTTTTTTTGATGGTAATTTATTTAGTGCAGACAGAAAGAAATAAAACTAAATTCACGTAATATCACATAACTTTTTTTGTTTAATGATTTACAACTCATTCATTGATGTGGAGACTAGACTATTCCCCAAGTCGTGAGTACCAGGACTTAGAAGGCAGTTCTTTTTAGCATTCCGTATGATAGCTTTCATTTTGCTTTTAAATTACTTTGCTACTTACCTATAAGTCCTCAACTATAAGACATGAAAACTCTTCATCTACTGTTATTAAACTAGAGGGCAAAGCCTACGATACCAACCGAAATAACTTCAACAGCTGCTTCAAAACTACACTCAAAAAGTACCAAGTTAATGATTAACAGAATCCTCGCCAGAGTTTTCCACTAAAATAAGATCAGTATCACGGGGTCCTCGAATACGGAGCAACAAATTGGGCGCAATACCGCCGAGCTGGCGAACCGTTCAGCGACTCATTAAAGAAGTGGCAACTATGTGGGTAATGTCGCTGTGTGTCAGGAATGTGGGTTGCGGGGTATTGTCGCCTGGTGGTCGGCGGTAAGAACAGAAGTCGTTAATTTTCAGCTAATGAAAAGTTTTTGAAAAAAGCCTGCTAGTATTTCGTATCTTCCGCAAAAAAAAATATTAATCGTCAGACTTTGTAGCAATCTCCTTTGAATGAGTAGGTATTGTTATCCAATGATTTAATTCCCACTGACAAAAAAAGACCAATATTTTGTTAAGTATACGCTTAACAAAATATTGGTTACTTAAAATAGCTTCAATTTTGAAATTAACTATTAATTCTTAGATTAATTTTCAGTAGGGGTTCATCTGTAAATAAAATTAAGATTTTAAAATATTGCAGATTAATTCTAAGCCTAGATGTAGGAATTGTCTCCGTAAGATCATTACTATAACCGAAAACGATGGGAGAATGGGACCTCTTTGCTGCAACACTTCCGGAACTTCATTATGTAACATGGCAACCCTGGGTGGGACGACACATTCGTCACGAGTCTGCGATTAATAAATATTAGAGATGAGACGAGCCGCCATGAGGGAGGAGGAATGTCACAGTTCACAGTCACACCGGTAGCTGCGGTTAACGAGTTTTTGTCAAATATCGATACGGCTAATGATGGGGAATGTTTTACATACGAGCTGTTTCCGAAATGTGTTATTTCTTGTGTGGAAGATTTTCCGACCTGAAGTTAAGGAAAGTGGAATAGGCGATAAGTAGTTCGATAAAAGGCCCGAATTGAAACCAGCGTTTTTACAACGAAATGTTTTTAAAAACTTATTTTTTTCCAATCAAAACTTATGTGAAACAGGTAAACATGAGCAAGCACAGTGCACTCTCAAATGGATTCCATTTGAAAATGAGTTCAATTTTCCTTTGCTCAACTTAACAAGCCATTATTCTAACTTTACGCAAAACTGAACTCCCACTCCATGTTGCATCGTACTTATTCCTAAAAAACAAGATATCACTCATCTCCAAACGAGATGGCAAGTGCTTCAACCGACAAAGACATCTGAACGAGCCAGGGCCACATTTCTGCGGGATATCAGCACATTTTGATAGCCCCGATGACAGCCGGTGCGGGGACAAAGTGACGAAGTAATTAAAGGTCTCGTCGTGGGTGGCCGGCAGACTGTTGGCAACCCAACAACCCAATTAGTAGATGTCACCAAGGGATGGGTTGTAAGGAACGGGGGTAAAAAGGGATGAAGATTAAGATATTGTACTTAGTTGTTGCAAAATATGTTTGTATCTTAATTAATTGATCAGGATTTTAAAGGTTCTGAAAGCTTTTGGTTTAAAGTTCTATTTAATGATGTAGCAGTTATCACTCTCTTAATTTTCTAATACTTTTATGCTAAAGAGTCACGATAAGATACAAAGTGTTGTGCTTGTGTCACAAGAATACGCACTCTTTATGGCCTGTTCAGGTATATTCCTACAATTTAATCAATAAATTCCATTCGAGTTTTTAAACAGGTAGAGAACTTTTCAAAGCACATATTTACTGAAAGGAATCATATTTCCTATTCTCCAGTCTCGTATTCCGGACAGTTGGGTGAAGTCCTCTCGCGCTATCGTTTCGATCATCCCAAAGATTACTTAGTTTACCTATAATTACTTCTTAAGTGTTTCTTTATGTCATATTATCTGCGGTAATCTCCAACTCGAGGACAGTCTCCGGATGGACCAACACGCCTTTGAGGCCAGTGAGGGGTGAAAGCGGACACCCATCCCTCTTGCAAGGATAATAGTGGACTGTACGGCACATTACACATTGTTTATTTTGCTATCTTTTTAAATCTGTGCCTTTTTTGTCAAATATAATCGAGTAAGTTTTTTATTCTTTGTTGAAAGGGATAGTTTGTTTTCAAATAGAGTTGAAATTTGGTAATTTCTGAAACTCTATTAACAGGCTTTTCCTTACTATCTCAAACTATCTAATGTTTTCAATAAGAACATTCAGATAATTGGGAGTTAATAAAAACTTGTGAAAATGTTAAAAGCAATGGAATAGTATGGAGTCAATAACAATAGTAATAACAGTGTTTTACCGTGTGGGAATAAGGTCCCATCTCATACAATAAGAACGTCTTTTAAAATTCAAGTTGACATTAAAGCAAAGACATTTAAATACACTAAGATCATAAATAAATTCGGGGAATTTATTGCAAATCAGTCTGAAAAACTACTCAGAATTACAAGAAATCGAGCTCCATTTACGAACTGTTAACTCTCAAGTCGTTTCAATAAAGCCTATAGCTATCGCTTGATCTCGGCGCCTTCCCTCTGTAATCGCGTCTCATTCAGAGGAATCAGAGGGGTCTCCTAATTGATACGATCCTCGCAAGTAAGTCACAAGGGCGCTTCGTTCAGAGGGCTCAGGTGTCGCGGTATTATGCCAATTTTAGGAGCACGTTTTAAATATTGTACCAATTTTATCTGCAAGGTATATTTCTGATGGATCTCGTTTGAATGGAGTTTATTTATTATTGTGTATTCATTGTGAAGGGTATAAAGGTTGATATATTTTTGGCACAGATGTGACGTCTGCTTACGTATCGATCTATACTCTTGTCAGGATTATTTAAGGTATATTAAACATATATATTAAACGTATAAAAAATTACAAAAATCTATTTATTATTTATCTATTTTATCTGCGAGTAGAAGTTTTACCTCATCGTCTAATACGCAACGAATTGTTCCTTAATTTAGTAATTTTCCTATATTGGTATTGTTTTAAGCAACAACAGTTACAAATCTGTTTGAAAAGGAATAATGTTTAGTGGTGCACAGGCCCAATCCTTTGAAGCAACGAACAGTGAAAGCGGTTAAAAATTTCATTTACTGCCGTCACCTATTCTTTAGTAAAGAAAGAGTTATGTGTTTGGAGCAGAAGTTCAGAAGTTTTTAACTCAATTAATGACGCTAGTTATTATTCCCAGTGTTATTGGCGTTGACGACGGTGACGATTTATCGAAATGAAATCTATACTAAGTTACAGTCGTCATATCTCAAAGTTTGTGTCAATGTGTAACTCTTTTTTATACACGTTCGTAATGAGCAGAAAAAAACACTTAAATAACCCATAAAACACACGAGAGGAAATCCTCATAAAATAAAGCAGCGCTCAACGGTTCCAACGACTATTTAAAAGCGAATGTTTCAAAATTTCCCGTAAACCGTTCCGCCATTGAATGTCAAGTGTTGTCAGATGCGCCGACGCCGATGCATATATCTAACATGTATGTGCGGTTGTCAAGTATCGTGTCGACACGTGGTCGGTATTAGGTTTGACGTGCTGTCAAAGTTTGACACATTTTGATTTTCAGTTTTTGCTGATTGGCTGGTGAAAAAACCCCTAAAAGCTGCATGGCTTCTCTTCTATGGGCATGACATTAGTTTTGAAACCGAAAATAGATGAAGAAGTATCATTTTCTATTTCAAAACTTAATTGTAACCGTTTGAAATCAAGAAACAATCCCATCTTTCCATGAATGGATGCCTAAATAACTTTTCAAATTAATATACCATATTTCAATCAACTAACAAAGTAACAATCATAATATCAAATAATTTTATCACTCAATCCCAACCGAGTTTTAAATAAAAAGCTGCGTTAAGTTAATAAAGCCGGTTTCAATGAAAACATTTCAATCGAGCGCGATTCGGCACGCCAACACCATCGCCAGCCATCGCCAGCCGTCGCCAATCGCAGTCGCGAGTTAATCCGCCGGTGTGGACGCGGCTTAATTAACATATCGAATGTTTGTGGTTTGTCTTATTTATAATACTCTGTTTTATAAATATCATATTTGATGGGGATCAGTTTGTTGATTTTTCTTTGCGTATCGACGTAGTATAAATGTCACGTCCATCATTTCGTAATATCGTCATTTGGGCATATGTTTAACGGAACCTCATATTCATCAATCTCCTGCCCTTATATTAATTTACTTGAGTTCAGCGCAAGATCTTCTTACACATGTTTCTGTTGGTCGTCATCTCAATAGCCGCTCCCTTTCTAGCCGTATCATATTTCACACAGTTCGTCGATCCAATCGTTACAACATTTTCCTCATTTCTCAGCATCACATACATAATAAACGATAATCTAGTACAACTTTTAATTCACCGGTACCATTTTCAGACTTCCTCCTTTACACTAATCGAACCGCTACTTCCGCTGGTTTTTAAAGCTAAAGAATACAAACGAACCTGGCTTGGTGGGCATGGGATGGAAAGTATCCTGAGGAAAGTTTTGATTATGAATGTGGATGGGTAAGAGTAGAGGAAGACTAAAGAAACGATGGATGGACTGTGTGAAGGATATAAGTTTTTAAACTGTCATGGTCACTAACATTATAATTAACACTAGAAACGGGATCCGTGATCATGGTGCTTGCAACAGCGCCGAAATATCGGGAACTCAAAACAAACTGTGGACATGGTAAATATCCCGTTTCTAGTGTTAATTATAATGTGTGAGAAGGATGATATGGCACGAACTGAGGTGACTGCTGAGATGACGAGTAATAAAGAAGTATGGAACAAGGAGTTATGCTGCGCCGACCCCAAATCAATTGGGATAATGGCAGGAGAATGATGACGAATACAAACGAACCTCTAAGTAACTTTTTGTTAGCTGAATTTGAATTGAAGTAAACTCTTTTTTTTTTAGTTTAATATCAAACAGTTCGTACCACTTTGCCACAGCCACTACCTACACACGAAAGCTGAGAATACAAACACCCACAGCAACATGACGCCTTTTCCACTGCCTTAAAAAAGAAAGAAGTAAGTAATACAATAAAACGCCGCCCTCAAAAGCGCCGAAAAATGCCAGTAACACCCAAAATTATAGCCTTAACGTGCAACAAAGCAGTCATATTATATTATAATATTATTCTATGCGGCCGCTGTTACGGTTACCTACCATTATCTTGTCCACGACCGTGTATTTGTTTAATTAATTCCGACAAAGAAATAGCTGTGTGTTTCCAAATTATTTACTCTATGTTTTGCAGGGAAGTCAGAAGGTTTATGTTGAGGGATTATGTAAACTCTCATACATAGGTGTGAATGAAGTTTTTGTAATTTCATCCATATAAAATGTCTCTGTCTTATATGGCAGAACTTGTAGGTTCAACTTAACTTCAATTGATTATGAATCTTGGCCAATGGACAGCATAATTTCAATTTTCAAGACGTAAGATTAAAACTTTAACGTTGGCGATCTTGACAAACTAAACTTGATTGGTAGTCCACTTAAATATCATTATTAGCTATATTAGCCTATACTTTGTCACTTTAGAAAACTTCCCCACAAAATCTACTCCAAATATTTCTCACACCGATATCCTCCCCGTCTCACCCTCCTTGTAAAGCACAGGTGCGCGGGCGCAGAGCGAGGCGCGCGAATAGTTGGGCGCGCGGCAATTATCAACAGATTACACTATTACACCGCTACCGGCTTATTAGTGCCGATGACGTGGTCATACTACATAGAGTAGACACGGTGCAGAGACGATAAGAAAATTAGTTTTTTAAATTGAAAAAAAATATTTTTTTTATGATGGAAGAGAAGCTGGATTTCATTAGTTCTGTTCTTTTGCAATTGCTCCGTGGTATGTAAGGTGAGTGCAAAATGATTTTCTCTTCAATTCTTCTTTGTCAGCCCTCAAGTATTCACTCTCTTTTCATTCATATCATTCCACATTCGGTTTAGTGTCTCTATCTCTCTCTCCATCCTTCACCATTTAGGTTCATCTCTATGAGATGTGATTTAATGCGTTCTATGACTCTCTGCTGTAGTAACTTTTGACGACAGTTGTATTGAACTGACTGGTAATAGCAATATCTCATTTATATTTTCCCAACCCTCAGACATATTCTCGATTCTACTGAAATAGCATTCATTTTATCTCTTTATTGCCAAAACCTCGTTGAGTCAACACCTCTGTAGGCATATTGTAACCTGCCCCACGCCTTCCATTACTCCTCCCGAGGCCCGCACCCTGTGATTACGCGCGGCCGCCTATAATATACATATCAACTTCACACGGGCCGCACAATGGCCGCGAAACAATAGCGTTTTGTTCAATAATAACGCGGTAGTCATTCTGAACTGTGACGTGACGGTAGGTTCGGTTTGTGTGTTTGGTGCCAGGGTGTTACAGAAGGCGTAGCTCTCTCTTTAAGGAGA
This sequence comes from Eurois occulta, assembly GCA_950022335.1. Classification (NCBI taxonomy): domain Eukaryota; kingdom Metazoa; phylum Arthropoda; class Insecta; order Lepidoptera; family Noctuidae; genus Eurois; species Eurois occulta. Next base: position 855,296 of record OX465487.1, on the reverse strand, counting down.
TATAGCTGAAGAAATTTAGACGTTTTTTCTCTACATTATGTGCTGCAAATAAACCACAAAATTCTGTTTGACCAAGACAAAGAAGAGATTGTAACGCAGAACACGACAATGTAACAGACGGAATCTATGATCAATGTTATGTTGTTGTATACCTTCCAGTTTTTAAGCTATGGCCATGCATGCCAGGATCTTAAATTATAAGATCATCTGATTTTAAAGTAGTCATGAATATTTATTTTATTAATGAAAATAAATGTAAAGTGCTTAGGTCCTCGAAATAGATCAAGTAGCTTCATTTTAAGCATACTTTCGATTTTTCAGTAACCAATCGTAATAGTATTGTTCCTAGCTTACAAAGTTCTCATTATCCTTTGTTATTATTTCAAGACGATGAATCTTATAATGACTAAACCGATATTTCTAAGCTAATCCTGTCAGCTGTAAGTCTGTCATCTCTCCGAACCCTTCCAAATATATCCGTATCTGTTTACGTGTTAAAGGATTAAAAGAAAGTGAAAACAGCGTTGACAATGCGCACAATGGCTAGTTATTATGGACAATAATAGTTAATAGAGTTGCGAGGCCAGAGACCACAGGCGCGGCCCACCCGCGCGTCTCCACGCCGACACATCTGTCTGAAAGTGAATGTGCTGAAAAAACTATCCTTGAAGACATCAAAACTAATCGCCGACGGATTAGAGGACATGGATTTCCAATTGACAAAGCCCTCACAAAGAATCATGAACCTTTGGGCAAAGGTATAGAGTTGAGTGTTAGAAAATGAGAATGCGAATTCGGGCAACATAATTTTGCGAATCTTAAAATCGTCACCCTTTTTTATCCCAAAGAATTAAGGTCGTATTTCGTCTGTATTATAAAAAGGGACAGTTGCACCAACTAATGCTTGTCAATATACGTCACATTGACAAAGCGACTGCTTATTTATTCATAGCAGATTATTCGCCAGGATTATTTGGGCATGGAAAGGACAAAGTCGGCAAACATGGACTCTCTAAGACATTATTTGGGATCCATTTTGTGTTCCGGATGATCTCGATTCGCTTAACTTGGATAATTGTTGAAATGTAAATTGTTCATACTGATTGAGTCGGTCCTGAATAGATTTGTCGTAAGCACTTGAGATTTGGGACCACCATGAAATGTGGAGGTTGTATGGTTTCAGCTGTCGCCGATACAAATGTATGAATGTGTTAATGAGACGTGTGCAGTTAATAACTGTTTAGCTGGCGATATCTTCTGCTTGAGTGTTTTCAGCTGGCTTATGAATCTTTCTTTGTATCTATCTTTTCATATTTTTGCCGTAAGGTTTTTCTGATCCTCTTTTATGCTTTCGAGGAATTTAGCTTTGCTTTCCCGAAATGTTATTTGCTAAGTGGCTTTTGGACACGCTAAACATATGAATGTACATTTAGTGTGTTTTTGTAAATAATTTTCATGTTAATTGTGTAGCAATCCTTCTTTTTCTTCTCGACCGAGCCTGGTACTCCCATATAGTCATCAATTGCATAGTTCTTGTAGATACCTATACCTATCAGTATTATTAAGTACTCAACACTCATGTTTCTTTATCCCAATCGATCATTCTATTCGAACACAGTCTAATGAGTGCCAGCACCATAACTTACGTTCATTTGCTATAAAAATTAAAAAGCAGTACGTTCCAGCACAAGATCGAAAACGCCATTATTTATAAATAAGTTTTTAACGTTTCACGGTATAATTGGAAGCGACAGTGGGTATGCGTTTAAATTTTAATAATAAGCACAATAACATATTAATTTTTCTTGTCGAATGTAAGGCAAGATGGTAATCTTGGGCTGTGGGTGTGATGCGGGAACCATGATTGTACCTGATTAGGGACCGAAGTGTGAACTTTGGTAATTTAGCACTGAAGTGTATTTTAATTAAACGTTTGTAGGGATTTTTTATCCAAATTCAAGATCTTAATTATCTTTTAATAGTCTTGATTCTTTTTTCTTGGGCTTAACATTCAGGTTTTGACTTCTGTGTAAGTATAAAATTATGTTGAGATTATTTAATAACTTGTACTTATGATAAACTGGGCACTGGGTGAGTAGTTTAGATTGAAAACTATTATTTACATTCTTATTAAAAGATTATGAGGTGTGTCTATGCAAATCCTGCTTAAGCAGGTAAATTCAAATTTTTAGACAGCGTTGGATTTAAAGTTTAAGCAGATTAATAAAATAAAAAAGCTCTAGAGTATGACAAAGCAGACACTTAAAAGCCAATTATATAGATTACGAAGGATTATGAGATCAATATTATTAAAGTAGGTAATACCAGTCTCTAGAACTACTAACTATTTAAGCTAAATGGAACCGTTAATTTGTTGAAATTCTTTTGCTTTTTTATCTTGATAACATAAATTCACAAGAGTATTGTGGGAATGATGCACTTGAAGGCACCCAAATGTCAATGGGCCTTCCGAATACATAATTTGTGTCTTAAATAGTCTGGTTCTGAAGATTTTAGCAAAAATCTGCTGTTTCATTTTCTTATGGCACTTGTTGTTTCACATAGAGCCTGCTGAGCCTGGATATTTGAAGATATAGACAATTTCTCCATGGAAAGTCCGTCAAAACCATTACATCAAAATAATGTTTACTTATACACTTCTCATCAAAAAAATCGAAACACCTCGCAGTTTATGATTTGATAAGGATTATCAGAAAAATGTGTATATTTAGGAATAAATGTAAAATGTCATTTAATAGTGAGTAGTATGAGGTTTTTAAATCCTAATGTTATTGTTCTAAATTCAAATTAAGTCTTCATAGGTTTCGTATTTTGTATAATGAGTAATTTTTACCCTGCATGGAATATGAAGGAAATGGGTAAAACAACACGCGTAAATGGAAAAAAAATGTAAGAAACGTTTATTTAATAACTTGTATTCCCTCCGCGAGCTCTTATTACTGCTACCATACGGTTCTTCATCGATCGGATGAGAGTCACGATCACATGTTGTGGTATATTATCCCATTCCTCTTGGATTGCATTTTGCAGCTGGCTAAGTGTTTCTGGGGCTGGATCTCTTGCTCGAATTCGTCTCTTTAATTCATCCCATAGATGTTCAATGGGATTCATGTCCGGGCTTCTTGCTGGCCATACCATAATGGAGATACCGACTTCGGTAAGATAATCTCGTACGACGCCCGCGGTGTGAGCTCTAGCATTGTCGTGCATGAATATGAAGTCGTTGCCAATAAAATGTGCATAGGGCATCACATGAGGTTCAAGACACTGTTCGATGTACCGATGAGAGTTTAGTGCAGGCAGCCGTGGCCCAGACACAAAGGCAAGTTCTGTCTTACCGTCGGCGCTGATTCCTCCCCAAACCGTCCACGAACCGCCACCATAGCTGACCTTTTCTTCAATGCAGCATTGTGCAAAGCGTTCTCCATCTCTTCTGTAGACCTTGTTCCTTCCGTCGTTACCATACAGCATAATTTTACACTCATCAGAAAACAGTACTTTGCTCCACTGAAGGTATGACCAAGTTAGGTGCTCGCGTGCAAAGTTAAGGCGCGCTCTTCGATGGTCTGCAGTTAATTTCGGCCCATTCGCTGGCTTATGCGGTGCCAATCCGCGTTCCTTCAACCTTCTTCTTATTGTAGAGTCACTTACAGCTACTCTTCGTACAACGCGAAGCTGCTGCTGCAGTTGAAAAGCGTTAAGGCGTCGATTTCGTAAAGAAGTTGTTACAATAAATCGATCATCTCGCTCAGAAGTGACCCGATTCCTGCCAGATCCTGAACGGCGCGTGAACGAACCAGTCTCCCGATAGCGTTTGTAGACTCTATGAACAGATGATAAGCTTAGATGCAATCTTGCAGCCACAACACGCTGACTAAGTCCAGAATCCAGCAATGCCACCACTTGGGCGGCTTCTGCGGGCGAAGTATCCATATGTTTTAGAAAAAAAAGTTTTTTCAGACGTCCCAAAGTCACAGTAAATGAAATAAGAAACAAAAAGTTTAAAGACAAGCGCTAATTTTTAGTTTTTAAACGAGAAACGTACTCCAACCCTAAATACACATTTGTCTCAAAACAGTGATTAATTTCATTTATAGGATAAACAAATGAAATTCTAATTTCGAATTTTGATTTTTTTCTTCTTACTGTAATGACCAAACTGCCAGCTACACAATAATGTTTTTTTTTTCATGGAATTAATTCTCTTTTGTAAAAAATTAGGACAAAAACAATAAAAACGAAAGTGTTTCGATTTTTTTGATGAGAAGTGTATAAACAAAAAATCTCTGACTTTGTAATAATATTATAATACTATACTATAATATCTGAAAAGCATTTTATGAAGGTCTGCCTTCCAATATTGGCAATGAAATCTTCCACCAAACTAAAAGCTTACCTCTCCACCGACCGTGACATCGTGGTCACCGCAGTCGGCACATGAAAGCGGCGCGGGCGCAGGCGACACAACATGATTACGATAATCGCGCCGCGCTGTCCTCGCCGTGTCGCTTTATATAAATTGAGTGTAAGCGAGACATTCACGGGAATACGCAGGTTATTGGGTTTCAAGAAATTCGATTAGAAAAGGAAAATCATAACAATAAAGCAGGAGGAAGTTCATACCTACGCTAAGTTCTTCAATGTCCTAATATGATAAATCTAACTTTACTTCGTTAAATACTAAAGCTAAGTAGCACTCTACACTTCTTTCCGCAGTATACCACTTAGCTATATTTGAGTCCAATATGAATATGAAATAATAAGTATGTATACCTAAGGTACTGTCAGAAACTTTCAGCAACTTACAAAACGGCTTGCTAAGAGTTTTCAGAAAAATAATTTGATCAAAAGATCACAAACCTCTAAGAAGTGACGACGGCCACAATAATTGTATCAAACACATAATCCTCATGTCTACTTCAGATTTTATCCGGAACACGTTGTCGCACCACGAGTAGCCCGCCTTACCCATCCATGACGCTTTTATAAAACTGTTCTTTATGCGTTTTATGGCGATTGAAATTAAGATGTTCTAATGTGAAGCTGCGCCATGGACCATCGGATTATCTTCATTGCACACACCTACTTAAAATGTTACCAGTTTTCAAACGGATAATTATTACACAGAACAACCAGCATAACTTTAACCAGTGGAGAAATTAGGAACTAACTTAAAATGTTTAAAGATTTTGACGTAGAGTTGTCAGTTTTCGTTACTAGTGGCGCCCCCCTAAAATGTCAAGTTATATTTGCCATTATTTACTCCACTTTTAACCAATCGATCGTTTCCATATTAATATATATTTTCTTCTGATATATTAGCCGTTGAGTGGAACTTATTAAAAGTGTGGTAGAATTCTTTAATTTCGTGTGGGATAGATTTGCCGTTATTTTTCTGGGAACTAAGTTGATGTGAATTTGCTGTGAATTGTCATTATTATTTTGATTGGAATATTGCAATGGTGAAGCGGTGATAGGTCTATTTTGCCTTTATTCTGTTAGATTGGCATCGTTTGCTTTATGGATGGTGTTATACCAACACATAATCATTTGTGCTTCGCGGCATCGCCATGGAAAACATCATTAAATAAGTACTTAGGTACATAACTTGGTCATTAAATCGATCCTAGGTCTATTTGAGAGAGCAACAAATGAAAGTACAAGTGCACATGAAATACATATATTTCCTTTCCTTTTTATTTCACAAATGTCACACAACATAGCTTTATCAACGTAATATTGTACGCTCGACCAGTTTCCTGGTCTCTCACACTTTTTACCAACAATACGACGCGATACAAAAATATTCCGACGAGTCCACAATAGTGACGTGACATGCGCAGTGACACTCCGTTCACCCATCACGCGACAATAGACACACATCAATGACAACTAATTTCTTACGGTGCATCGCGTTTATTCAATGGGACTACTTATTATAAAAATCTGTATCACCCTATAATGTCAAAGATCATGAACAATTCATTTTGATATTTATCACAGAAGCTATAAGGTGGAGTTTTGAACAGTGTGAAAAGGTGTAGGGTGACAATAATTTTGACTTCCGCACGGACAGATTTACCCACACATTAGCGGTGTAGCGAATATTTTGAATGAGATTTGAGTACATTATGTTAGGAAGGAGTTATTGCTCGCTTGATAAGGGTCGACTTGATTGTAAATGTTAATTTTTGTTTAAAAATAAATTGTATTAAGTGCTTGAGTTTGGAGTTTTATTTTTGGACCTTTTTGATGCACCTAGAGATACACGTACCTACCTGTTTCTTATTATTCTTGGTTGATATGGCACGATTCAAGTGAGACATTGATATGTAAACGGAACTCGACGCCGTTTCTTCTTTGTTTCTTTTTCTATATGGTTACGGAGTCAGCCTTTCCCATGACTTTATTTTGTCTGTAAGTAAATAATCAAACTGTCTACGTATAACGACTTTACAAATATACATTAGTCAAACTTACGCGTACGTATGTCAATAGAAAGAAAATGAGAGTTTTCACCGACTAAAGGGAAACTTGTCACTTGAGAGATGGATATCACATAGTCTGTAATATTTGGGTTTAAATTTCCAAGGGCTGAAATGATCGATTGGACACTATTCAAATTCAATTCTTGAATTAAAATGTATTCATTATTATTGGCACAACAATTGCCGGCATTGCCTCTTATAATAACCGTAGCAGTATTGATCGTATAGTTCAAGGTAACCGCACTGGGACAAATTGCATTAAATTATAAATAACCGTAAAACTACGTATTATTATCATGTGGATTTGTTTAAAATACATATAGGTTCATATTATGCATGCATAGGTAACATTTGCTATTGATTTGTGGTAATTTTCCTATCCGGTTTGCGACGTGGTTTTATTAGGCTAAAGAAACTAACAGTTTTTGATTGATTTGATTGAAGTCATCAAAACTAAATTGTTTTGTTTTAACTACATACATACTTCAAATATTTCTTAGCTGATGATTACACTGATTGATTAAATGTGTTGCCAAGAATTTGGACATCTTAAGGTATATCGTGTTCTAAGCTCTAGGGAATTGTGAGATGCAAGTGTTTATCAGAGTTAAAACTAAAATGGAGAAATATGGCCTTATCCTCACTAAAAGCCTTATCTCCATAATTTAAAACAATATTCGTCCCAAAACGTTTGTAAAATGTCTTCCATAACATTAAATCCGTTTAAGCTCTCCGGGCTAAACATGTGTGCAAACATAATTCGATCTACATTCGGGTTCGGGCACAAACTAGTCGTGCCGCGTTGCTTCGCCCGACATAGGGAGAGTACAATAGGGCTAATTGTTGATGGGTGAGGCGCAAGTTGAACAGAGGGCGAGAGCGATCTGGTTTTATCTTTTTTGTAGGTAAAATACTCAAATTTGATCTTTGAAATGACAAGTCAGTTTAAGGAACCACCAAACGTCCATTTGGATAAAATTTGTCATATATAAATTTTACCCAAATGGACATTTGTTTTAATACGAATATGTTATTATTAGCAGTCAGTGAATGAACAGATTAGGATCGCCACAAAAAAAAAACAGAATAGGTTTCTTACACAGATGCTTCAGCAAAAGATATTGAATATTCCAAAATATATTCATAAGCCATTTTCTCGCATTATTTTTGGCTTTGGATAGCTGTGTAAGTGTTAATCGCCAATTCCTTTCTCTTGGACTGTACCGCGATTCGGCTACATGATCCCTCGCGGCTCAAATAAAACATTTATAAATATTTGCTGCTTTATTATTGGCGGGTCTGTGACGTCTCAGTTGACGCGGGGTGCGCTGGCGCAGCTCAAATCACTATGTCCCGTACTAATGTTGTAATTTACGTCCGCTTAAGATTGATATAATTTTTACTATTATGTTTCTATTGTATTCTTTTCAAAGAGAATTTATTGCGGTGGTTTTAAAAAAAACCGTTTTTATTTAAGTCAAGTTACATATTTTTTTATTGCAGTGACTCTTGTGCTCTTGTCTGTAATGTAGTGAATTACTAAGCATTTTTAAGACTGCTGTCGATATCAACCATCTCTTATATTGAAAAGAGCAACTTCAGTTAAATTAGGCCTCTTCAAATACCTACTATATCTTCAATTCAAACCAAATTATTTCCTCGAAATTACAAATATTCCACTTAATATTTTTATGGGAAATAAAATATATAAAAATATGGAACAAATCTTCATAAAAACATCAAACTTAGCAAGTAGGAGTCATTTCATCCCACTCTTATATCATCATCTAAATGTCTCAATCAAAACTGTTTTCGATAAAATTACTAATGAAAGGCAATCAACGAAGAATTTATGAAATGAATCCGTTTAATGTTTTACCAATCGATTTTGACAGTTTTTATCGATCAATTTAATTGAATTAATTAAATTAACGAGTTACATTTATAGTTAGTTAGTCGATGAGATCGGTTTCCATATTTTATAGTTTGTAGTTCGGAGTTTTGACGCTAAATCGATGTCCCGGACTGCATCATAATTTATGGCCACCGCACATTTTATTTTATTTTTGTATTTAATATGTTAAGAAACTAAAAGCAGATGAGTCGAAAAGTTATATTCATGTATCTTTATTAGGCGTAGGGCCATTATAATTATTGTTTTCTAGCTTATATCGGCAATAAACATAAAATTACCATACCTACTACAATTTCAAATATATTCCACCTAGAACAAGTTCCATCTAAATTCAGACATATTAAAACATGTCAAAACATATTTATAAAAAACGCCGCCGGTTCCTACATTTATTCATTAGACACGCCATGTCATTAGTTCTATAAAATTCTAAATAACCACCGTACACCATATTTCTGACGTTAGCCACGGTTATTGTAAAAAAAATACATATTAAAAAACATTTGTATCAATGTGTGCGTGATTCGATTGTGTAGAAAATTCTGCGCGCGCATGGGACACAAGATGGCGACCAAATCATATTTCAAAACGGGTGAAATCTTTTGTTATTAATGAAATAAAAATAATTCAAAAGTGTAACTATGTGGGGTTGCCTCCCTTCTTGCTGTTGTGTGGCCATGTTGGCGTGTTGGGTAACATTGCCAGCGTGACTAACTCCATGTATGAAGGTATCGTAATTATTGTTGATTTGTAGGTCAATATTTAAGTTATAATTGTTAAGATTAAAGTCATTGTTAGTAAGAAAAAATCAAACCGCAAGCAGTGGAGAAGTTTTACAACGAAATAGAAAAGTCGATGTTTTATAAATGAAAATATTATGGAAGCATAGAATACGTTCCAACATTGCTATTGTGTAATAAATATATATTTATGAAAATCTATAAGTATTTTACCATTTCCGGAGTGAATAATTAAAGTTTTTGGACGTAAATACTGCAGCAGATGCTGGTACGACAGTTCACTCGATGGGTACAAAGATTTTACGGAATAAGAATCATTTGCCTGAAACTGCGAAGGATGAAGCCGAGAATCGAATAATAACTGATTATATATGCCTTTTATTGGAAAGATGATCATAAAACCAGTATTTCTATAGTATTTAGAAAATATTTTGAAGCCCCAGATCCCGTAATGAAGTCCATATTTAGATTCTATTCTCAAGCGTTTAGAGACAAATCCTTGTCGCGTTTCGTTTGTTGATTTAGTCTATTTAAAACAAACTCGTAAGACCAAAGTTTAGGAGATTAGTCCCGGATTACTAGAGATTAGGTATACGTAGTTTGTACGGAGCTATCAACTTGGTTACATTAGAAATATTTTGGTCGAAAAGTTTTATTTTGTTTGGCAGAAAAAGCAGATTATTTTTCGTTTATTACTGGAGGTTTCGAATATTGTTTTTTTACTGCTTTTAAATAATGAAGTTCTTTACTACCGCATCCTCATAAATATTTAGTACCGAATCAAGATGTCAGCAGATGGAAACGTGCATCCCAAACCGCATAGAAGTTAAATTCCAAGTTTCGCGACAAACGAAGCCGTGAAATCGAAACACCCTCCCTTCATCCCTAGTCAAAGGCGGCATTTTTGTAATCACCAAACAAATAAAACCTCTAATATACATTTTGATGTTTTTATAAACATAAAACATAATTTATTACGCGAACGCGACCAGGTATTGTCGGCAACCCTTAACGAAACGCGGCATGATTTACGATTTTCAAAACCAATTTTGATTTTACTAAACTTGTACATCAGTTCCATCCCTGTATGTTTGACAGAGGGTTGAATTTGGTTCTTAAGGGTTGAATATGTAAGTTTGCATGCGGTATTTGACTTTATTTATCTATTATTATGGGCTTTGTCGCCGCTCCCACAGTTCGTCGGCAGATTCGAGCGGACTAGCGTGGCGAATGTGAGGTCTCAATTTGGAGTTATTGTCTGTTCACAATGAACGTATGTATGTGTGTTATGTGCCGATTATTTCCTGTATATTCAGTTGTCTGGTAATGGCTTTATCTATGGCTTCACGGTTGTTTTCTTTTAGGGGATGAAATTTGGTAGAATTTGATAGGGTATCATTGAGAATTCGTTACGGTGTGGAAATCTGAGCATACAGAACTAAACAGTCAACAACGATTCCCTTTTACTTTTAGGTAAGAATTTCTAGAAGGATGACCAGAATCGTCACTAACTGAAACCAAATCTCCCCCTCAGTTGCTAGTCCTTAGAGATATGTAGTTCTTTCAAAGTAAACTAGTAAAACTGTGAAGTTGAGCAGTTACATCCGTTTCGTCTCAAGATCATTCAGTAACATCCCAATAATCATTGAACGGTTATCATCCATGGGAACGATCTCCAGCCGCGTTGCAGCCATATCCCGCCCTCCTTGATATCAATACGTAACAAAGCGTCGTCATCCAAGACCACATATTTATTGAAGTCGGAAGCTCCGTAATGGCCTCCGCAGTGGAGGGGCCACCACATGGCGGAGCAACCATGTTAGTAGTTACATTACAATAGATATAAATGAGTGACGATTTATTGGCCGTTTGTTGTTCTACAAATATATGTTGTGTTTGGGGGACAACGTTGGAAATGTAATTCTTTAATTTTTTAGTTGTTTGTGTAGTGTGGCTCTCGGTAATTGGGTTAGCTGTTGAAGCAGAGCATCGTGATGCATGTTATAGTAACATGTCTTCTCATTTTAGAATCGTTTTCACTATCTCTTACATCGTGATTCAATTCTCCTTCTCCAGCCCTGCGTTATTCGTCTTTAATCCTCTTTTGTATTGCTGCAAATTCTTCCCCTCTTTCCTCAATATTTTTGCCGAATTTATGTTCTTGAAATTTATGAGAAAAATAAAAGAGCATAGAACACACAATTGAGAGAGTTTCGTAGTAAGCATTCGTACATCAATCTCACGATATTTTAAAGAAAGCACCTTATCTCATTGACTTCCAATCCCATAGTTTTTAATTTCAACATACACTTCTGTTTACCCCATGAAGCTGTTGATCGGCCGAATTCCTGCCTAATTCAATTTGAATGACAAAACTGCTGCGATGGCGGCACGGCTGCTTGGCTGTTGGAACATCGGTACCGGGTGTATCTTAATAGTTTGGTTATCGACATAACGAGCGCGATCGACTGACTGTTTTGGTTTTAAGTCCGGTTTAAGTTTGAGGAGACAGCGGGGTTTTAAATAAGTTTTGGTGAGCACTCTGATCCACCTTGAGCAAACGTGGTGGTCAATGCTCATCGCTTCTCTGATAGCTTGAGAAAGTCTTTGCCCAGCAGTGGTAGACCGGCATTATTGCTTTCTTTTGCTGACCCCTCTGGAGTAAGTTGGCAAGTTCAACGAAAAGAGTTGCTGCTATCATCTTTTAATCTTGTTAAGTGTTCTAATTTTGGTATACCTACTTATATAGTGAAAGTCGCAGGTATCCTTATTTCCCATGCGTTGGTAAATTCCAATGTTGAACTATATCGGTACATGTTGACTATAAGTTTTTGATTGCAACCGGCTTCATGGTTTCTCCCTGCTTCTAGAAGTGTATAGTATAATCTCCGTCCTCTCATCCCTTGCATCCTCCGGTCGGTTCCTCTCGTGTTATCTACCGTTTCTATTTGAAAACAAACGCGTATGATTTGCATGAAGCACGAATTAACAGTTCGTTAACAAACTGTATCGTAAATATTTTGCTGTTGGGAAACGCGGCTTATCTGTGTCGTTTTGTTGTTTTCCATTTGGTCCTTTAGTTTGGTACTTTCGAGCTGTTTGTGATTTTTCGTTGAAGCTGCTTTGAATATAGTTTTTAATTCTTATCCTTTTGATGCCACTCCATGCAAGTATTCGAATACTTGTATAGATATATTCCTTCTTATCCTTCCTTGTTTAAATATGAAAACATCAGTATTTTTTTTTTTTTATCGTTTTTAAGAAAGTCAATAATGTCAACACTCCTAGAAAGTTGTTTTAACAATCATAATACGTAATATTCGCAAAAAAATAATATATTTTTAAATTCACCCAAATAAAACGTGATGATACGACCAGCCGTGTGGAACAGTGGAATCCCGACACACGGACACAAGTGGAAAACGCCAGTATTTAGTGTATCGTCTCAAATACATATTAATTTGAATATTAATTGGAGTGAAGTCGGCAGCGGGTGCCGGGAGCACTATTAGCTGTAGCGTCCACTGTTGGGGAACTGTGTCCACTGTAAAAAAATATTATGGCATACTAAAGATAAATCGTTTAAGGGGGTTTTCCAGGGACAGTTGCAAACGGATACAAAATAGGTAAAAATATCTTATCAGTTCTTACTGTTCATAAAAGTACACATGTGTAAAATGTGTAGACTTGAAACGGCCTTCGAATGTAATTCGATGTCTGGTGAGATAAGTTTCATTGAGATAGCTGAAAATATGCAACGTACCGCTAAGCTTTCTAAAACCACTTGTTTATAATAGAAAAACATTTTTTCATTGGTTATGATAACTTTAAATCAGAAAAGGATTGTACAATCCTTTTCTAACCATAATGAACATTTATTGTGGGGCTTAATTAGTGATCGAAAAGGAATAAGCTGCTCGTGACATTAAGTAAAAGTTACAAAACAACGAAGAGAAGAGCCAGACAGATAGACGTACTGAAATATACTTTACGATTATGGGTACCTACTCAATTAAATGAGTGATCAGCGCAGCTGCAGATTTGGTAATTGTGGCTAACACCCGTTTTCACCAAAAGGCACCTAAATGAATGCCCAAAAAAACGAATGTGGGATTTTCAACGCTCTATTAGGTAAGCGTCGGTAGCTTGTACCGAAACGAGAGAAATCCACAGAATATTTAAGGTTTTCTTCCCGTACCGTGCCGTACGACAATGTACACTAATAATGTCACCAATAACGTATATGATACATTTGGTAGCAGGCCGACCGCTTCATTACGTCACTAATGGTACCGAAGTACCGAACGGTACCACCGCGCGGTACCATTGAGCCACAAGTATTTTTATTGGTCCCACCTCTTATGGGTCAAGTGTTTGGGTACAAATCGCCTTATTGACGCTGATAACGTGCGCCTGCTTGGGGAATTGGATTGAGAACTGTTTAGTTATCTTAGAAAGGGGAAATTGGTTGTTGGGGAATGGAACACTGACGTTGGACTGCTGTTTTTGAGTCATTGACTCATTTCATACAGAGTTTGGTTCAGGAACCAGTGGTTATTAAGTAACCACTGATTACTTAATAACCACTAACACTAACATTGGTAACAATAACTGTGAATATTGAAGTTTAGGTTGCTCTGCATGCGGCAGATGAAAACTATAAACTAATAAGGTTTTGAAAACGACGTTCTAAGAGCGCTTATACCATGCACCGGAAAAAAATCTAACTCAAAACCTCAGTATGATGATGCTACCATTAATCTAATTAGGACTACGACTCATATCTCATTTTCTTAGCAGGTGTTAACTACGAACTAATGACAGTTTATTCAAGATATTATCTTAAGCAAAAGAAACCCCGTCATACCAGCGTTTGATACGCCGACACACAACGCCGACCATTCCCACCCTTCGCGAGAAAAGGCGTGAAAACGAACCAACACTATAATAACACCAATTATTATTTGTAGCATTGTAGCTAAATAATTTCTAAGCCAAAACTGCTAATTACGCAAACAATTTCTGGAAACTGCGCTCTCATCGGAGATAACTGAGGCGGTAGCGCGATCACAGGGCTGTGGAGGTGCGCAGGCGCAAGTCACGCTCATTACTGCGTTGTTAACACGCCCCGATTGGTGGAGCAGGTGCGTGACGTGTGATGTGTGATGTTTGACTGAACGGGAAGTAAATAGACGGTTATGTAAGGTAAGTGAGTAGTTGAAGGAATTGGTATTTGTTTCGCATTTTTGAAGTTCAAAAAACTAAGTTTTGGCCTGTATTGGCTAGGTTTTCACACTCAATAAGTCATGAACTTTTTCTTATTAATATCCTTTTTCTGTTCTTTCGAAAGGAACTTCTAATTAATACCTTTCACCTGAGAAGAAAGAATGATTATGTCAGCCTTCAACATCTAAAACTTGCATTTTCAACAGTGTGTCAATCTACTTTAGAAGTCAGAACAGGTGTGTTTGCTTACAAAGCTAAGTAAAGCTCCGAAGCAAATACCATCAAAATAATTACAAACCCTCACGTCCCGTCTCGTCCCGCCCCCGTCCCGTCGCCGTCACGTCACGGTCCCGCTCGTCACAATAGCCGCATATTTACATACACACAATACATTACGGTGTTCCTATGAGTCATTATTTACTTTACTTAATAACTTATGTATGTATATTGTATAGCATTTCTATTATTTGCTTAGAATCGGATACAATGCGATATGAATCATGGAATGTTTTATTGCAGGTGTGAAAGTAATTATCTGTTATTTAGATTGTGATTTAATTAAAAGTAGTTTTGGAATGGGCTGTCAAATTGTGAACCAGTAATACTTATTTCCGTTGGTTATGAATTGTCCCTGAGCTTTTCAAAGAAGGAGCATTAAAATGTACGTTACCCGGTACATTTTTTTTGGCATCCGAAGTACATAGGAAACGTTACATTGGCATATTTAATTATAAAGTTTCAGCCCAAAACTGGCTCAGAAAAGCAGCTGTTCCATCCTCCCTTTTAGGCTTTCACCTTGACATGGATAATGGATATCCCACCCATCATCAATATACTCGTATACTTAGGTTTTCATCTAGTTTCGACGGTATGTAAAGGGTTGGGAAGGAATAAGGAAAAGCTTCCATAGATTGTTGTTGTTTTTATATTAAAACATGTCAGTACTCACGCACGACTCCTCCTCTTATCGGTGAAGGTCGCTCCGTGACTTTGTGTTCCAGCTTCTGTTGCACGATTAGCATGATTAGCTACACGTGAACCCTTATCTGATAGCACAGGTAACGTGTTGATAGCTTGGAACTCAAATAAAGGCCATTAACAAATACACGTATCACTTTCAAGATAACTAGTTCCGGGTGGTTTTCTTTTCACTCACTCATCATGTTGGTGTTTTGTTAAGCTCTTGGTCAGTGGGTCGCCTTAGGGGCGGATTTCTTCCGAGGGTCTAGACAAGTGATTATCGTTTTTAAATCGTTTTGTATTTTTGATTTATATCTTTTTAACAATACGTTAAGATTATACTAACACTTCATGGATCTATGGTCTGTATTAAATAACACACACCTATGCCTTATGTATCTTCCAGATAGTTCGTCTTGTGTTATTTCAAAATCAAAATCATAAGTCATATAAATCATGCAGATAAACACCAAGTTTTGAACGTCAAAATTCAAAAGCCCATTCCCCCAAAACGCCTTTCGCCACTTCCTAGTGTTTTAGCTGAGAAGCATAAGTGGCGGTACAGACTCCCAGCAACACAATCATCTGTGTGTGTTGGTTAGAAGAATTTGCAAATAGGTAATAAATGACTAAAGCAATAATCATTAGTTGAACAACGTAATCAGAGCCAATGTCACATATGATAGAGTAAACATCGTGTCAGAATGACTTCTTATCATATCGTTGTAATCGGATCAAAATATTACTAGTATCACTGTTCATAAATAATACAGAAAAAACGCTAAATATTTTTAACGCAATCAGGTAAATATTTCCGAGTTCACTATCTTTTGGATAAGAATTTTAGATAATCAATAATGTTTAAATACTTAAAATAATAGGATTTCTTGTGACATGTTGTGTGCGAAATATCACGTGGCAGTGGACGAAAGCTTTCAATATAATTATACTATTTTTTTAAATTCTCAATGAGTAATTACTTCACGCCCTTAAAGATATTCTTCGTTTAACCAAACATCCTGTATTTAAACTGACATTTTCTCAAAAAAAAAAATCCTAAAATCGTGTTGGTATTTAAGTATTTGTAATTCCCTAATTTAGTAAAAGTGCAAAGTGAAAGTGAATCTACGTAGAAGTACACAGTTATAATTCATATTTTGCAGCAGTAGTGGTCCGAGTCATCGTTTTAATTTCTACAATCCCAGAACTGGTCATCATCTGTCTAGCCTTTTTCCAACTATGTTGGGGTCGGCTTCTAGTCTAACCGGGTGCTGTTGAATATCAGTATTTTACATGGAGCGGCTGTCTATCTGACCTCCACAGCCCAATTAGTACTGGGTAATACGATACCCCTTGGTAAGACTGATTGCCAGACATTCGGACCACTGAGCTGTAACGACTGTCAAAGATCTACAACGTCTTAACGTACTTTCCGATGCACGGAGGTATCTCAGTACGTAATGTGTTGTGTAATGTATGTGATGGTCACTCATTCACAGAGCAACCTAGGCAATCGCGGGTCAACCTAAAGATTGATCTGAGCGGCTGTTTTTATTATTTAGCTACGAGCGAGATTTTGGGTCTCGTGGCTAATGTCAAGCCTTATGTGACGGCTAATGAACTTCAAAACTAGACTAGGTACCTCATTTACTTACGAATTAGCGTGATCTTATCAGAGCCGGCTGTGTGAGTAAAGAAAATAAACGAGAATTCACCGCAGATAATTATTCCACTCCCGGATGACATGAAAGCATTATAAAGGTGTAATAATACTCGATCATAGGACCATTTCAACATTAAAACTATAAATTATTAGCTGCCGATAACAAAACTAGATCCTGCACAATAACAATAAAATTTGAATAAAATGACAGTTACATATCTACCATCGAAAACAAAACTGACGAAACTTAATATTGGGTCCACAAGCTTACAATAGTCCTTCTTATCGGCCTCCATCTACTGTTTGGACCAACAAAGGCTGAAAACTAGCAAAATATAGTTATAATAAGCCGATCATATTTCGATGAATGAAGATACGCATCTATTTAGGGTGACCAAATAATTGATAATCCTATTCAGTGTTTCGGAAAGTGACAATAGATTTTTTTCGGGAATTTCTGTTTTGTCGTGTTGTCTTCCTAGTTTGTGGTTATGTCCGGTATGAAGCGGATTGAGGCGGTTTCGAAATTCGAGACTTATAAAAGAAAATCACAAAAACATATCGATTTGGACCAAAGATGATTGTGGTTGTAACTAAGAATAATTCTATTTTCGGTAGTCGTTATCTTGTTATTCTAATATGCTTTTGCGTTATTATAAAAAGCATCGATTGTATCATTTTGAATAAGAAATAATGTCTAAATGAGATGTTAACATTAAGATTAGCAAGTAAAGTAGCCATTTTCTCTTGCATACTAAGTGGAAACTTTTATTCTAGTAGCGGTCATTAGGTGCTTCATTTAAATATTTGAAAGTACGAAATTACAGTTTTTTTCTGCTTTTGTGTTTTATCAATAAAAATAGATGTTTTTAAATTAATAACCTCATGATATTTGTATTGGTTATGCTAAAATTTCCATAGATTTACTTTATTTTTTATCAGTTTTATATAAAACAGAATAGTTCATTATTTATTTCTGTTTTGAATCAATAAATAATCATTGCTAATTAACATACAAATCTTTATTTAATTATTGGATGAGCATCCTTATACTTGTGTCGGTTTTTTTAAAATGCTTGGTGTCACGACCTTTATCTAATAAGTACTTTTTTATTAAAAGATTAATTATATTTTGCAACAGTTCCGAATAAATACTCGTATTCCTCGACCGTTTCAGATTTTCGCTTCTTTTTAAAACTGATACGCAGGATCGTATTCCCTAGTCTCACTGTATCAAAGCATTGGCTTCAGGCAACTAATAATACCGAAAGGGCATTAAAAATAATTGAAACTTCAATAAAAGCCGATGCACTATCTCACGCCAATATTGCACAAAAAGATACAAATCTACGTACAATGCATCGCGCAGCGGTGCTTAGTTTAGTGAAAACTAATATGTTTTTAGATCGTAATCTTTTGTCGCTACTGTATAGTGTCAAGTTACAGGCCTAATGGTCTGTTTTAAAAGATGTTAAATTGTATTATGTCTATGTACTGAGTTGGATTTGATTTTATATTGAGCGTGTTCATTGGAGAATTCTTTTGACGGTCTAAATTGGCAGTCTTTTATCAAATTGTTTCTTTGTATGCTAATCTGTGTTTAAAATAGTGTATTTTGTATTATGCTGATGATAGAACTTGGTAGTTTTTTTCAGGAAATAAATGATGGTATAGCGACATTTCTTTGCCTGGTTTCTCAAAAAAAAAAATACTACGGCTTATAGTCAGCCTACTCATATCTAGGATCAAAAACACTAATAAATGTAGCAAATTTTACGTACTTTATTGGTTTTTATGAGTTATCGAGTTTTTCTTTACATTCCTAGTTGTTTTTTACTTTGCACCTGTGTGAGTACACGTATAATAAATTATAGAGTAAGTAAATAATTATGAATAAGTAAATAATAAATGTTGTTTTGTCTCGAGCTGTGAATAACAACAATATTGTTACAATATGTATTAACGTACATTATCCATTCGATTCTATTGTTAAAATATTGTGCGTAAAGGTGATTTTCATAAAGCCACAGAGCACATAATTGTACAAGTAATATTGCATAGACACTTTGTTTTGTTGTGCATTCATCAAACAAGAAACTGCTGCATATTGTTAATATTTGCTTTAGACTGAAACTAAACAGTTTTTTTTTCATTTCAAATTTCACTTTCGATTTCCTCGCTGATTTTCATTAACATAACACCACGCCTATTAATGACCGAGAGTTAGTATGTGGTTACGTAGAGTACCTAATAGTGTACCCATAGTTCATACACATTTCGCGTATGTTTAAGGCGTGCGTCAGTCATGTTTTAGGGGGCGAGCCTATTGACATCACCCGGGGACAAATCCGTCTCCGGGCTGCTACTGAAAAAACCTGATGGAAATACCCAATAACACTTTACCGGGTGCAACACTTCTCCATTAATTCACTGACTTTCATTGGTCCGTTTATTTTCATTGCTGTGAGAATTATCTGGTGCTTTCATAGTTATCTCTGTCAGACCAGGAATAATAAAGATTTTAAACACTCTTCAGTAGTGGCCATTACACAAGATTATACAAGCATTAAAATTTCTACATTTAAATGCTTGTTTAATAAAAACATCGTGTCGCTATGACATAGGTGCTGCGTCGGGTTACAGCCAGGCTGCGCGTGCGCCGGTGCGCGGATATACCGCCTGTATTATGATGTCAGACAAGTTACGGCTTGACACTTGACCTGCGGTGACCATGGGTTTATAATTGGTTGATTTCAAACTGATGATGATAAAAAGATTACGAATTCAATGATGATTTTACGGCTTTCAAGTGTTTGGTTAGATGTTTTAAGAAATTAATGATTTATAGTTTTGAGTAGGTAGGTAGTATCTGCAAAAGACAAAGAAGTTTTTTTATTGAATAATCAATTTTTATAATTTAACTGTTATTTTATTATGTGAATCATGATGAAACTCGGCTAATTATTTATATTTTCCATTTATTTTTTATTTTTTTTAGGTGCGTACGACAACATTATTGTACAAATCTCATATTCCCACAAAACCATACTCTCCCTAGTGACCTACCGCTTCGGCAAATCAAAGTGAACTTACGCCTCACTGCAAACAAATAAACAAACAGACGAATCTAGCCCTAACTCCCGTCCTTATCCCTGTACAATGAGGGTCAGAATCCCGAAGCAGCTTTCATATAGTCCTGTCAAGTTTTCTAGATCATTTTGACAGTTCTCTCGCGCTACCGACGCGGTGCGCAGGCGCTGCCAATCATGATTTCTGTGTTACCACGCAAGTAAATCAGAAGTTATTTACATTATACTTACCTTGAAAGGAATCTCGGTCGGTTGGTCTATTTTTGCAGCTTTACAAAACATTCAGAGATAGACCTCCATCTAATGATCAGGTCAATATTATGCTCTTTCTGGAACTAAAACTATTGCAGTTGTTTTGCAGTTGCAGTCTGCACATCACGCAAATACAACACTTAGCCAGCTTATCTGGTCCACGAGTTTCGTGTGACCAATATTGTTTGTGTTTGTCTGCCAAGACATAATTATCGATATCCTGCTGGTTTGTTGTGGTTACTTCCGCAAGCGATTCAGAGAAAATTCCAAGGTTTTTTCGGTACTTATTTCAGTTATGGTACAACTCGCGCTGGGTCGGGTATTATGAGGTTCAAGTTTCGTTTGCCTTCTGTCTTCTGTACAGCGTGGAGTAGTGTCAGGCTGCTCAGGAGCTGCCAATCACAGCGTCTGTCGGTATGTGGCTGTTTGTGAGTGTTCGGTTACCTTGACACCTCCCTACGATTGTGAGGAGATTGTGTGTCGAGAAATGTAATGGTTCATTTTAATGTTATGCTGTGTTATGTTTGTGGTGACTTGTTCTGATGATGATGGTGTTAGATTAGAAATTACCTAATCCTATGGTTATTTTATGATTTTTTAGAAGTTGTACGGACGTGAACTGAACAAATTTCCCCAAGGGAATAATATCATAACCGCAAAAAGGACGCGTATATTGAATTTAGTATAGAGTAGCTGATAAGAATAAAATAGAAAAATAGTTTAGGTATGTCTCCAGTACATATTATAGTTTAGATGTATGAACGTGGACGAGGCAAGGAGTATATGTTAGGATCATAGCAGGTGGCGTTTATGTATGTATGTGAATGTATTATAGCTTTTTCGCGGTCACGACGTTGGTCGCATGGAAAATGTTTTTAATTTTGTTGATCTGACTCACACCCTTCAACAGTTTTGTGATACAAGCTGTAGAGTGATACAAGCTGTAGAGTGATACAAGCTGTAGAATGATACAAGCTGTAGAGTGATACAAGCTGTAGAGTGATACAAGCTGTAGAGTGATACAAGCTGTAGAATGATACAAGCTGTAGAGTGATACAAGCTGTAGAGTGATACAAGCTGTAGAGTGATACAAGCTGTAGAGTGATACAAGCTGTAGAGTGATACAAGCTGTAGAGTGATACAAGCTGTAGAGTGATACAAGCTGTAGAATGATACAAGCTGTAGAGTGATACAAGCTGTAGAGTGATACAAGCTGTAGAGTGATACAAGCTGTAGAGTGATACAAGCTGTAGAGTGATACAAGCTGTAGAGTGATACAAGCTGTAGAGTGATACAAGCTGTAGAATGATACAAGCTGTAGAGTGATACAAGCTGTAGAGTGATACAAGCTGTAGAGTGATACAAGCTGTAGAGTGATACAAGCTGTAGAGTGATACAAGCTGTAGAGTGATACAAGCTGTAGAGTGATACAAGCTGTAGAATGATACAAGCTGTAGAGTGATACAAGCTGTAGAGTGATACAAGCTGTAGAGTGATACAAGCTGTAGAGTGATACAAGCTGTAGAGTGATACAAGCTGTAGAGTGATACAAGCTGTAGAGTGATACAAGCTGTAGAGTGATACAAGCTGTAGAGTGATACAAGCTGTAGAGTGATACAAGCTGTAGAGTGATACACGCTGTAGAGTGATACAAGCTGTACAGTGATACAAGCTGTAGAGTGATACAAGCTGTAGAGTGATACAAGCTGTAGAGTGATACAAGCTGTAGAGTGATACAAGCTGTAGAGTGATACAAGCTGTAGAGTGATACAAGCTGTAGAGTGATACAAGCTGTAGAGTGATACAAGCTGTAGAGTGATACAAGCTGTAGAATGATACAAGCTGTAGAGTGATACAAGCTGTAGAATGATACAAGCTGTAGAGTGATACAAGCTGTAGAGTGATACAAGCTGTAGAGTGATACAAGCTGTAGAGTGATACAAGCTGTAGAGTGATACAAGCTGTAGAGTGATACAAGCTGTAGAGTGATACAAGCTGTAAAGTGATACAAGCTGTAAAGTGATACAAGCTGTAAAGTGATACAAGAAGTAGAGTGATTTTCACTTTTCTGAATAAAGTTTCCTGAAAAGAAGATGAATGAAAACTGTCTGTAAAGCTACGTTATCGTATTCTCGTATCTACGTGATACTTCAGCACAGTGACATGTTTTGATAAATTTAGCAGAAATCATCTCATTTCATGATATGATATGTACCTATTTAGTAAATTTGCGCAATAGTAGGTACCTACCTACATGTATAGCTATCTAGGTCAAGTGAACTTTATAAATATAATTGCAACACTATTATAATCATCTCAATTCTCCTGCTCTTATCTCAATTTATTTGGGGTCGGCCGCAGCATGTCTTGTTCTCCCATACGTAGCTTTCAATTAATGATCATCTTCCCTTTTTAGCCATATCATCTTTCACACAGCCCATCCATCATTTCTTTGGTATTCCCCTTCTTTTACATTTTTTAAACTTTTCTCACGGAGTTTTCCTCATTCAACCGATTACCGTAAAACTTTTCACTCACCGATGCCACTTTCAAAATTCCTCTATTAATACTATTATAGTAAATTGATAATACCAGCCTATTACTGTCCCACTGCTAGGCAAAGGCCCCTTCACATAGAGAAGGCACGAGCATTGATCACCACGCTTGCTCAAGACGGGTTGGCGATTTCAGGTTTATATTAATTACTAGCTCATGACCGCGGCTTCACCCGCGTTCGATAATTGTCCCACGGGATCGCACTACCGGGATAAAAAGTATCCTATGTGTTAATCAGTGTGCCAAATTTCATTTAAATCTGGTCAGTAGTTTTTGCGTGAAAGAGTAACAAACATCCATCCATCCACACTCACAAACTTTCGCATTTATAATGTTAGTAGGATAAGTTGAGGTTTACCCAATGTCTGTGATACTTATAGTATAGGCAGGGGGAAGCAGAATCCCCACAGTACCTACCTACATGCCAAAAGTTTAAAGATTTCACTTAAGAACCTTTGTACACCACGTTTTTTTATGCGCTGACGACGCGCGTTTTTGATCAGCGCGTGTTATCAACACGTTTTAGCACATTTTACACGTTTGTTTGTAAATTTAACGTGTTTGTATCGACTCAAACGCGCGTTCACAGCGCGTTTCAATCGTAAACAGAGTTGTCTCGAGCGACACCATCGTAGTACTACTAAATGACGGCGGCTTTCTGCGCGATGCATCGCTAAAAATGCGCGTTTGTAGCGATGTATCAGCGCGTTCATAGCGATACTAACATGACTTCAGTCTTGCGTTTGCTGAGTGTCCTGATTGTGTTCTATGCGCGTTGTCAGCGCATAAAAAACGTGGTGTGTAAAGGCTCTAAAATTCCTGTTTTCATTGATACCACAACAAAATAAAAAATGTCATATCACGTACATAATCTTCACCACAGACTAGAAATAAGAGCCAATCTAATCAATCAGGAAGATCTACGATACCTACCTATTGCAGCACATTGTGTAATATTGCGAAATAATAACTTTTTGGCCCTCAAAATGTATGACCTTGCCTTGTCCTTGTCATGTGAGAATGTAAGGTAAAATGATAAGACAATTGTACCGATCTGCTTAATCAAAAAACCAGATTTTTACAGATTTTTCTTTGTCAAATCTGATCGATAAAACTGAATATAATCAGCACATCTATGCTGCGTTCAAAACCTGTTATTTTCATCATTGCTATGTAATATTGGCAGCCCTTGAACGCGGTTCTATTGCATCGGTGAAATTCCTCCTTAATAGTTGAAACCTGGTACAAAAGATTGTGATAGTTTTTTTTTTTTAGTTTTGGAAATAGAAACGCTAGGTAAAACATATTACCGATCTCAGGAAAACAACTTGTTGAAATAACTCCAACTTTACTACAAGTATTATACTTTTTACATAACAAAACAAAAACCTACACATGCCATGACATAAATAAATTGTCCATTTTCCCAACAAAATTGCTTTTAAACACGTATTACGCCACAATCGGAAAATTGTCAGTTGGAACAAAATGTCGGTACAGCCCGTCCATGGCCGTCATTACTGCCTGAATATTACATGAGTGTAGCCTGAAACACTTTGAGCAACATTACATTATATATCATAATATTTCCCTCCGTATTGTATTCGATATGCCTTTAGATATGTATTGTTGTTAAGGGGCAGTCTGAACTGTTCAATAAATATGAAATTTTAAATAATCAACCTCAATCTTCACTACCAAATCATGGCGTTTTCACAGGTGCCCTGAAATATGCTATTTTGTACTTTACTGTTTCAAACTGAATCCTTTTTTATGTATAAGCAGATGTCAGAAATATCCACAGAAAGATAAAGGGTGACCACAAGTTCCATGAATGATTATCTAAAACGTTTTAAGTGATTAAAAATATAATTAAGAACTCATCTACATAATTATCACCATCGCAGACTCTACTATTCAAATCTGTTGAACAGAAGGATATGGAATTTCTTAAGAAACTTTTATTCCTTTGGACTATCTGATAGCTCAGTTCATCTTGACCTTAATTCTCCATTCATATTTAACCTCCTGCAAGAACGGAGGGTGGATCTACCCACACCCGGGTGCAGTGATCGTGATCGGAGTCGGCACTTACGTCGCTCGTCGCAGCCGAGCGCAGCTGGAATTACACACGACGTAATTATACGGTTCGGGAAATTACTGAGCAATTTTTTAATAACTTGGATTGCATTTCTATTTGTATAGTAGCTCAATCTAGCAAACCTACACAGGACCTATGCGATTTATTTATTGTGAGGATCTCTTCATAATTTCTGAGTCCTAAATCAGGATCTGAATCCGGTGACTCCTTCCTGAATCCGAAGGAACAAAACATGATAGTAGAACTACATATACAGACTACAAAATTGAAATCAAAAGCAATTTATTCAAATCAGACTGAGTTTGTTTATTTATTTTATTATTTTCGGAAAACTTACAGTTAGGCAGACACAATAGTTTCGGTTTTAACGTTTTTTGATCGTACGGAGGCACAGCAATGCTGTTGATGAAGCAAAATATAGTTGAAGCCAAAGAAGAATACTAGTTAGGTAGGTGTAATACACTTAAACAATACTTAAAACCTAAAACACACTCTTCATCAAAAATGTGTGTTCAAACCGCTAGTTAAAAGCTAATGATATTTAATTGGGCCCCTCGGACGCACATAACTAAGTAAGGTAATGAAGTAAACTATGATCGCGGCAAAACACCGCTTTTTTCCAGTCGCGCCGACCACCAGGTGACCTGGCTCTCACGGACACCTTCGTGAGGTGGATGTGAGAGAATCGAGGTGTTTCAAGTACATTGGTGCTTTTTGGCTAAGATTTTGTTGGTATTGTTTAAAGTTGCCACGGTTTTCTTGCTTTTTTATATTTAAACTTATTAATGTTAGAATTTGTCTTCATGGTCATTTAATGATCAATGGTCTCATCATTGGTATACGTTTATCACCCACTGATAAGCTAAACACCAGTAGATAGGTAGACAGACGACCTGCTAAAGTGAATGCAAACAAGTTGTCTTATCTTGACTCACTCATTCAGGAAGTGCACGTTTCTTGTTATCTGCGTTGTGATGGATTACAACATTTCACGCCATCCAGTGACTAGATGTCTATCATAAATACATTTATTTCTGCCTTGAAATCGTCTTAAACCTCAGTTGGTTTGAAAACTAGTTAGAAATTGGCATCTATATACCTTTAAGTAACTAGCCAGGGCTAGCTTCTGCCAAAAGTGTACATGACACAGATTAACCTTGAAAAAACGAATTCTAAGCTAAAACCAGCAATGTACGCCGTACACCCCACCGCCCAGTGCTACGCGTGTTTCCATAATAAAATGATCCAATACAATATGCAAGCGATTAAACGACGTTCCGTTTACGTTCGGTAATTTGGTGGCTGACTGTACAAAACTGTTATTTAGTCTTGTTGGGGACAGAGCGCATTCATTATTTACGAACAATCTAATTTGTGGTTTGTTTTTTTTTTAAATTTTGTTTCTTTTCGGGTGGTTGACATTTTTGTCTATGGTATGTTTTTATTTTTTTCTGTTCTATAGTTATGACTAAGATCACGACTGATATGTATCTACGTGCGATTCCACGTATCAGCAATGTTTTAGCAGATTCATCCCATGATTCGATTATGTTGATTATTGTTATCTTAGCACTAGGTATTTGTTGTGTTTGTCTGGCGATAAGACACCTGCAGTCGTAATAAACACACATTTAAAGTCTTTTATTAGGAATTTTCCATGGCTATGGGAATTTCGGCAATGGTATTGATTACCAACGTGATTCTTCCTTTTTATAAAATATTTTTAAATTTTTTCTCTACTAAAACTTTCCTAACAATTTTTCTCACATGATTTCTTGTAAAAATCCGATCTTATTAAGAAATCATCTACTTATAAATTCTAAATCCACAGGAGCCGAGTCGAGGATGTCGAGTGGTTATCGGAGATTTGCTTGTAAGTTCCCACCGCCCCCCGGGACGCGTGGTCACCCTATTGAGCGTCTAAGTAAGTGTAAGCAATCTTTATAAAGATAATGTTTTATGGGAAAATTGCAATAGTGTAGTTATTTCAAAAGTTTTAATTGAACAGAATATTATTTCTTGAGTTGGAATGTGGATGTGAGTCCGTTGGACTACTGGCCAAGCTACCAAACCAAGATAGGTACCTATTTGTTTTTTTTTAATTAAACTAACACTGTCACTTACGGGATATCTTCCTTGATTATCAGTTAGTTTGAGCTCCCGATATTCCGACGCTGTTGCAAGCGCCATGACAGAGAGATGCCACAGAATAATTGATAATCACGAAAAATATCCCGTAAGTGACACTGAGTTTAGTTGTGAAGGCTTAAAACAGTGTTTTTTAATGTAAGTATCAACTTTAATCTCAGATGTATTGCGGTGAACTTCTTACTTCTTCTTCGGTGCCTCTCCACTGAAGGTTTGCCTTCAATTCCAAATAATTATCCTTGTTTTTTGCGAATTGGAACAGCTCGGCAGCAGTAGTGACTCCGATCCATTCGCGAATGTTATGTTCTATTGAAGAGAAGACTGCTGGATCCAGACAGTGGAATCACATATTTTGAGTTAGTTTGTCAAATCTAAAACCTCACTTAATTTAGGACTAAGGGGCCGTCTCCACGAGCGAGCGAATCGCGGCGATTTTATCGTCGTCCCACGTATTTGTATGCGAAAATATCGCCGCGATTCTCTCGCTCGTGGAGACGGCGTTTAAGAGAGTGTATAGAAATACGTGGTACGACGATAATATCGTCGCGATTTTCTCGCTCGTGGAGACAGCCCCTTAAGGAGTGGTTCTTGGAGAGCCAAAAAACAGATCATGCTTTTGAATTTTTTAATGAATTAAGACCATAAAAATGATCGTGTGCTGAAACCAAAACCTATTTATGTGATTTATTTGTTTTAGTTCCTATAAAAGTCACATATTATAGGCGAACAGCGACAGACAGTTTAATAAACTAGCACAACAACTATACCGACTTCCACATCACAATATTCCTAAACACAGAATCAAAGCGTGACTTCCCCTCCGACAATTACGTATTTATAATGAATTAGAAGTGGCCACTTATTATCGAATGTTTCATGGACGTGGAGCCTCGTGGGGTGGCTATGGGAAGCAGCACCTGGGCCAGGTTGGGGGGACAGCGTGGTGCCTTGATCGGGGCGGGTGGAACCAAGGTTCTGGGTAGGCTAGAGGTTAGAGAAATTATGAGGTTAGGCATTTAAATAAACTTACGAGAAATGGGACAAAGCGATCAAAATTGTAACTTACTTGCAATAACCAACTGGTTGCTATCGACAATAAAGTGTAACGTGCCCAACTTTGTGATTGTGTCATTTTGGTTTAAGACGTTACTAGACATGCGATCACAGTTTTTAAGTCATTCCTTCTGTAAGTCGCTCTGTAATATCTTAAAACTCATTGAAATTGAATAATATCGTTGCAGGTGGGTGCTACTGATTACCAACAAGAGCATAATAAATTCCTAAAGGTGTACCTTCCGCAGGGTGTGAACTCGCATGACAAATTAAAAATATTATTTTTATGTAGGTACCTAGAGATCAAGAAAATTGAAAATTCATTCTAGAAAACTCTGTGGAAACCCCTCCACCAGAACTGTCGGTGATCATTGTAACTATCTATTTCTCTCTGCTAATATCATTCGGTGTATCGGCAAACATCAAAATTCCCCAGTAGTCAAACTTATGACGATCCTAGTCAAAAAGATGGACGTATCTTATTACAATATTTAATCTGAACTGACCATCAGGTGACTTACGCGTCCGTCTGTCTGTTTTGTGACGCCTATCTCGAAAACCAACCCAAGAATATATCAATACCTACAGTTAACACTTGATACAAAATAGTACCTACTCTTATTTCTTGTGTCATAAGGTTTGTTTCACCTTGATGGGTGTTTGAATGAGATTTCTCGACTGAAATAATAAGTTAGTATGGTAATTTCTAATACAGATGTGTCAAACGATATATCTTTTTCTAGTGATATTTCTAATAGTTTAACAAAACATGCTTGATGTTTGATTACAGTAATTCGTGACTTGGGGATTACATACTGACCGGAGATGGGTAGGTAGGTACACATTCATATTGACCACCCGAATGGCACAGTATTGTGTCTTCTTTGAGATTGTGGTATTCTATTATTATTAAGCATGTTTATCTATTCCTTTAATTCTCGACGGAGATCAATTTTATTTAGTCCTTTACATTTTGAAAACTTTACTTTAAAGAAGACTCTAGACTTAGGATACCTACATTCACAATTTATAAATGTCTTCTTATATCTCTCCATTTTCCTGGGTTTTATGGGGGTAGGCAGAAACTACAGAACGTTACCTGTTGCGATCCGTATGTACTCATTTTTCTTTGTTTACTATTCATACACATGTAGTCATCTTACATCAACATCATACACGCGCGGGGGTATGTTACACGGTAACTTTATTTTTAAGCTGGCGTCAGTTTTCCCCTGTTATAAAAGAAAACAATTATCCATTGATCAAAAGATACCAGTTAAATAAAAAGCACCGATTATTTTAAACGTAAAACTCTAAACACATCGCAGAAATGAGTCTCCAAACAGCTATATTACAGCTTAATACAAAAACACTACACTAACATCAGCAAAACACATTTATTATTGTTTTTATACTTATTATTATTCTAAATTAACTGCACAGTGCACGCTCGCGTTATCAAGACTCATAACTTGATTCAAACACCTTTTCTACTACAAAATGTGTTCATATTACAAACTAAACAACGTAAAACAAACTCTTTCTCTCGCAAAATAAAGTTAAAAGTCGTTAAAAGATTAGTCAACGATTCGAAGCTTATAAACCTGTAAGTTCACGGATCACAACGAGTCCTTTTGACAATTTTAATTTCTCCTCTCACTGTGTAAAAAATTAAATGTCACACTCTTGTAAAACATTACTAAGGTGATTAAGGTTGGCCGCAAACGTAGCGATGAATGGAGAATTAAGGTTTACTGGCTGTGATTGTGAATTAAAAATACCACTGGATGAGTAAGGACCATGTTTATTTAGATTTTATCTAGATTATGTTTGCGTTAAACCACTTGTCAGCTGATGTAACTAGAACTTGCAGGAGGATACCTACCAATTCCATCGCAATTAGAAAACTCTTAGAACGAAATGGTTGTTAAACTCAGCAAGTTACAGTCTATCTACTCGCCGTAGCCTGGTGTACAAGCATTCTTAGTAATTATTATTTGTCTTCACAAAATGAACGTACTGTTTCTGTGCGAAACTTCACACTTCTGTACGATATTTCTTTATATAAAGTTAATAAGGAAAAACACTTCATAACAACTTGCAGAAGTCCCATTTGTTTTAACACGAAATCCGCAACTTTCGCTCTCTACGTTGTCAGTTGTCTATGTGTAG
Organism: Eurois occulta; assembly: GCA_950022335.1. Lineage (NCBI taxonomy): Eukaryota > Metazoa > Arthropoda > Insecta > Lepidoptera > Noctuidae > Eurois > Eurois occulta. Next base: position 824,912 of record OX465487.1, on the reverse strand, counting down.
TGATTTACTCTAATCTATTCTATGTAATCTATTATACTAAAAGCATCAAAATTATGTAATTAGTAAAGTGACAGTGGAACTGTAACCTGTGTCTGTGCAATAAACTTTCTTCTTCTTCTTGTGTACTTGGATTTTTCTTCACCCTTCGTTATCTTCACACATCAAACACCACACACGCTACCACAGACCTCCTATGTACCCTTTCTCATTTTTTTATGAAATGAGTGAGATTAGGTTTTTTTCTTGTTTGTTCAGCATTTTCTCTGCTTATTATTGGGTCCGCGGCCGATTGGAAGTTCTCCGTATGTTTGCCGAATTTCAATCATTCGGGTAAATTGCTGAACCATGTATCAGAATCAGAATCATTTATTTGTTAAACATAGGTATAAACATTAGGGATCTTATAAATAGAAACAATACACACACATATAGGTACATATATTACATGAGAATAATAATGTTTGTAAATATCCAGGTCTACTGATAGCTATTTAGACCGTTCCGCATATGAATTTGTTAACTTTGAATTTACCAGAAATGCTATTGTTTCTGTCCCTGGTTGGCCCCGCTAAATAATTCCTCCTGGCTTTTTCAATCTCCAGTGCCTCATTACTAGTGTTCGTCGCTATCATCATCATCAACTTTTTCATGGGCAGCCATGCTCCACCCCCTGCTAAGTGTAGGCCTCTTCTCTATAGCGCTATTCTTCCCTGGTCTGCGGGCCATTACTGTTTTTCTGAGATGCGGTGGTTGGAAATATTGTTAAGGCCTTGTTGTAGATGGAATGGCCCTTCTTCATCCCCGTGCTTGGTGTCCACAGGCTATGTATCGCGGACGGCTGTCGAGCTGTACGTGCGCCGCGACACATTCATGCATAAAATTATTTCGTACGGAAATCATTAGCTGGGGGCCCACAGTGTAAGAAACATTGAACCATATCTAATAACGCTTTTTAACACTTCTTTATTGCGTTTTTCCTTAAAAATTGGTTTTTTGCTAGTTCTCTATATCAACGTTCCTTGTGACCCATACAATGACAGTTTATACACACATACAATCACACCTTTTTCCCATGGGGTAGGCAGAAACCACAGAACGCCACCTGTTAAGATCCTTACGTACATGGCAGTTTTTTTTTTAAAGAAATGCTACGGATCGGAATGAAACCGTTAATGTGTATGAAACATAATAAATAAAGAGCGCTAGTTTACATTGAATTACATTACTATCAGACGTTGCCACTTCTGTGATTTACCAACTGTTACTTACCACTGAACAACTCTTTCTCCATCCTTATGGGTAAGTAAGCCATGAGGTTGATAATGTATTTCTGGAGGTGTAAACTAACTTGGTAGTTATGTCAGTTTGCGATCACACCAGGGAGTCTTGCGCAGCTTGTTAGGAATATGATTACTACCACGCAGTTAGGGACCAAGCATCGGTAGCAATTAACATGTTATGGACGTGTGTTTATTATAAATTGTATGGGTCTTATTGTATGGAAAGAGATTGTGAAGCGGTGATATTTCAAACTCTTTGGCATTGTATATTTTGTTAGGCCGAATTGATGGCTCAACTGATGGAGAGAAGATGCCACCACCAAAGCCAGGGTGCTGATGCAGTACGATCAACTTTGCTATTCAGTAAGCTACGTGCGGAGTGTTTAAACATCATGGAATTCGAACTAAATCCCATCGACGCTGCTTAGCCAAGAAACCGATACTTTGTCGGTATAGTATGATTTCCTGACCTTGCCATTTTTTTACCAGTATTATCTTGTTGAAGAGGATTTAGAGAAAATCTTAGTCACACTGTTTCTTAAACAAGAAACGTGGACATAGCATAACTCATTAGAAAGCGGATCCCAGTAGCTAGGAAAGGTAGGGCGAATGCCTGAGGCGCTGCATATCGTGTGAGCTCTCTCGCTGAGCTGCAAAATAATTGTCACCACCCGGAGGTGAGACGCTTCAGATGGGCTGGATCAGCTGGTGTCATCTCCGATTTGTTGGATAATAGACGAGATAGAATCTGGATACTGTCAATTTTCATTATATTTTCAATGGAAATAAATTTATTCAAAAAAATTATCCGACTAAAGTACTTAATATTATTGCTATGTACATTATATACAGACTACAAATAGAACTAAAACAAATATAAAAAGAAGACTAAAATAAAGTACCTATATATATTCAATGTAAAACCTTCTACAGAAATAATAGCCGGTTTAGAGAAAAGAGCTCATGGGCAATTAGTTTCTGACATAAGTCGATCCTAATCAGATTCTTAGTTTACTACTACTGCAGCAGAAATAAATTGCTGTCACTGGTAAGAAATCAATTAGAAGTATGGAAGAAGCCATAAGAAGAGTATTTTACGCTGCGCCGACCACGAATAAACTGGGATAAGGGCAGGAGTATGATGTTGATGGTATGAAATCAATTATTGTCATAGATACCTAAGTTTAACACGACTCTTTTAGTTATACATAAATAGGTAAGACCCAATCCAAAAGCTCTTCCCTTTAATCCTTAATTTACCTCCAAACCTGACAAAGCGTTTCTCCGAATGTAAAGTGTTGTCGTACCAATTAGCTTCGGAATAAGGAAGTGAATAATACGCGCCGTCTTGTTGTAAGTAGGTACACAGTTGATCCGTGTGATGCCATGATCTAATTACTTCAATCATCGCTGTGCTACTACGGAAGAAGATCTCGAGATCAAGACGAAGATAACTCGCTCTTTGACCAGTGAATTGCGTTTAGGAATTCAAACAATTTTAATAAAGAGTAGATCGTGAGTTGGCTTCTAAAATAGGTAGGTTTGACAGTCGGTGAAACGGATGGTGGGGGTCAGTTTTGTAGAAGTGCAGGAATTTAAATGTGGTAGGCTACGGGTTATACCGACCTCTTAGATTGGCTTAAAGCCCATATAGTTATGGTTCACACGGTAAGCCATCCTGGAGGCCCTCCGAATGCTTAGGACACCACGTCGTTGTACGTCTACTAAAACCATAGTTAAATGCACCGGTGATGCACCGAGATGGTTTGTCAGGACATCACCATAGAAGACGCAAGATTGACAGCATAATTATACAGCAAGACAACTCATAGTACTGTACACACTAGCCAGAAGTCTTCCTGTTTATGGACATATCATATTTCCCGATGATATCTGTGACATATACCGCAGTTCTGTGTCCCTGGTAGCAGCTGTTGTCAACGCGTATGAGCACAAAGAGCCCACGCCTGACCCCTCACATCTCGCGACTAATTTAATTCCAGCGCATACATACGCATACTTCAGTCATAACTCTAAGGATGGAACTCTATTGGTCCCGGACTCCCGGGCAACCGGACTTAGTAAGTTTCATTGATATTAGTTATCGATATCCGATTGCAAGTAGTTGAAGAGAAAGAGGAATACTTAAGAATAGTGATTCAGTAGTTTATTTTTCTTTAGCAATTCATATAAATATCCATAAGGGACGGTCATAAAGTAATAATGCAACGTAATTGTCTGAGATACTAGCATTTAGAACCTGGTCTAGCTAGGAAGAACATGAATTACAATTACAGTGAAATTTCTAGATGAGCTGGTGTCAAGCCAGCAACCAGACGAAAAGTTGGATGCAAGTCATGCAATCTGTGATCGGTGCAGAACAAAGCGGATGCTTCGAAGCGTAGGGTAATTTTTAATCAAGCTCATTTAATTCCATATCCTCCAAAAATGGCCTGTCAAAAAAGGGTAAAAGAACAACTAAATTAAATTGAGTTGTCACACTTTTTGTGACACATTGCTTGACTAAACACAGAGCAGCCCTGCGCTCGGCCGCAGTCGGGCCTCGTCGGGAGTGTCCGCATCAATTAGTTAACCTTACTTAAGGTGCGGGTCACAAACAACGCCGATCGTCGGTAATTGAGCCCGGGAGGTGGACCGGCCTAATGTCGTGATCTCACTGGTGACTCATTAGTGGCCTAATGTTTGAGGTCTAACTCATTATGGTTCTAGCTTGAGTTTTGTTCCGAAGACATGGTTGCAATATTAAACAGCAGTGCAATGTTGGTCCAGTGGTAGGAATTGTGGTAGAACTTAAGAACCTATACTTTACTTTCTGTAATTCATTTCATCACTACTGCTCTCAAAACACACATAATCCGGTTTGATTCAAAAATTTTACGATATGACGTGACATCCACCAGCCTGAGCGCGTGTGGTGGGTAACGGCCTGCTATCTGTCATAGGACGGAAGGCTATAATACCACAGTGGAAACATTAGACAGATTCGTTTCTTACGTGTAGGTGCGATCAAAGAATAGCTAATTTAATGCCAGGGTTTTTAATGCCTTAAAGCCATTTAGCGAGGTGGTAGCGCGGTAGCGCGGAGTGCTCAGGTTGCCAGACTTACATTTTACCTATTGTCATTCGTTCAATTTTATTGAAATACACCCAGTATTAACTCAGCTTTACTTACGTACAATGTATAACAACACAATGTAAAATATTTACCACTATTTTACAAAACAATGAATGTTTTACTGACACAATACGCGCAGAATGTTTTGCTGAAACAATATCTGACATTATTACTCCGTAAATGCGTTCTCTATTCTGAAGCTCTACAGGCTTCAGAATAGAGAACGCATTTGAAGTATAAACACATATGGATGTTGCTGCTATGCAATAAAGACGCTGACAAAGAGTTACAAATGACTGTACCAAATAAATATACCCAAAATAACAAATCTATGTAGAACACGTGCTGAAAACCTCAGACGGCACAAGTACAATAACTTAATCGGTAGTTATACCTATGTGTCTGAGCTGTTTAGGGTTGAAACACTGAGGCCATGGGGTGCGAGTGCACACCAAACGGTTGGTCGACACTTCTCGTGACCAGAGGGCTGGCCTATTTCTTGGAAAGAATCAGCATTGCCATCCAAAGTAGAAATGCTGCCAGCCTTCTGGGCACTTTCCCCGTTGACAGCATGCGGACGATGCGACTCTTTTGACGCCCTTCAATTCTTTCTGCTTTTGATACATATTATTTTTATTATTATTTTAGGCCTGTGTTAGTAAATAATGTATACATGTAAAAGAAACTATATTTTAATTGAATACTAATTTAATCTTAAACCCATACAAAGAAAACAAAGAAAAGCCAAAATCTGTGGAATCTCTGAATCTAGTCCAGCGACGCGTCGCTAATACAACTGTTGCACCCGGAGCCGCTTAGTCTGCTGTTATCTCTTGATAGCAAGACACTGATACCAGCCCACAAAATAATTAGCAGAAGGCCTAGGCACCCCAAAGAAAAATAAAGGTATTGCTAAGTCCAACAACTACCTATTTTTCAAGCATTGATTTTACTGTTAACCAGATAGTCGCGTTTAAGACACAGACCTAAACTGTTTAGAGACAGCGCACTAATGATAGCAAAACAGCATCACCTATTCAACGATTCCACTACCATAGTCCAGAGTTGATAATGGATGGCATTTGGAATTGGATCATTATCATCTCTACATTTCAGGACTGCTCTGTAATCATCACCCATCATAATTTACAATTCCATTGCTAGAGTTAGGCGGCCTGGATTTTTGGTATTATCTTTTCCACACTAGACTATGTCATTCTCTATTAAACATTATGAGTACATCATAATTTTATTAATATTTAAATACAGAACACCGGCCGTGCGCTGTACAACTGTGGGATAATTTCAAGCCATTTTGCCGACACGTACTTGGAATGATACTTCTGCCGCTTACTCCCGAGTGCAGTGGACCGTATGACGTCACATGACACGGCCGAACATCGCGGCCAGTTTGATCTCTCCGATGTAGGACCCGATAGAGAGGCTGACTTCCTTTGACGACGACAAGCAAGCCGAAAGGATTGGGAATTTTATTGTGTAATTATTAAAATGCTATTAGGGGAATGTTTCATATTGCCCGGATATGCTACACCAGAACATCACTATTTCAATAAGGTGCATTATTTTTTATGTCCCTTTATGTGTCTATTTACATTAATATATATTTTGATATAATTATATTTATAGTATTTTATATATCCTTGTAGTTTATCTTAGTAATAAATAAAATTATTTTCAGATATACACCTACCACTGCTTATCTCTGCATCACCCAAAGGTTGACTGGTAGTAAATGCCTATGGCATTAAGTCCGCCTCTGTACTTTGTGCTTGAAGTGTTAACTAAATAAACAGTGTAAATGCGTAAACAACGTTTAAGCGACCTTGTCTGATTTCAGTATTTTTCGTTATCAGACCGTATCAATTACAAATCATCATTGTCATAATATTTTGAAACTTTATATCCTACATGTTATCATGTAAATGACTTGTTATTCCATTGTGTGACGTCAATTGCGATTGACTAAATACTATCTATAAATTACCATTAGGTGACAATACAAGACTTCAGTGGATTACATAGACGACAAAACAAACATTGACAAATAGGATTGAAAAGATGACTAGCATTACAAATTCCAAACACATCATACACGCGTAATAATCAGATACCAGAGAAAACCTATAGACGACACTATAATCCTTTGACAATGGTAGCGATGACCGTGATCTGACCGAGTTGATCAGTCGATCAGTCGTTCAGCTGATCAATCGATCAGTGATCAGTAAGTAAGGCACCGACACAAATCCGACACTATTGTGTAGGATCGTACCGAATCTTAACGAAGTGATTATTGAATATGGATGCGGCATACACCTATTAATGGATTCGCCAATTAACCCGCCATTTTTATATCATTGCCTTGTTCAATGGCTGTTCTGTTCATAGATTATATTTAAAGTTAAATGCATATACATTATATGCATAGATGTCATCATTATTTCATCTTATCCAATGTCTTACATCCGCAAATTATTATAGAGATACTTACTTTTGTGGAAAATTGTGGAATGCAGCTGAAACGTGTTTAGTGGCATGTAACTGGAAATGCATATAAAAAGCAGTGAATTACCATCATCATCATCATTGGCACCCTTTTTGAGGACTGCTATATTCCCGGATTCTTTTGTTGGAACTCCATACTGCAACGCACACGAATCAGTAAAAATAATAAGGCGAAGTGAAGCTGATATAGTGCAGTATACTTACGAGTACCTCCTTATACCTAAATGTGCTATTTCATTCTACACTAGCGACCCGCCCCGGCTTCGCACGGGTGCATGTGTTATACATAAAAACCTTCCTCTTGAATCACTCTATCTATTAAAAAAAACCGCATCAAAATCCGTTGCGTAGTTTTAAAGATTTAAGCGGTCAAAGGGAAATAGGGACAGAAAAGCGACTTTGTTTTATAATATGTAGTGATAGTGATGATACTACTTACTACCACATTCAACTCCTTCGCACATCGTAGCTCGTAACGCGTCTGCCTTTTGTCGCGCTTAACTGACACAGGTGTGCTCTTTGTGCCTCGTCTCGATATGTCGATATTGTCGCCCTCTGTCGTACTCTGTCGATCGATAGTCGAGTCAGGACCTATGGAAAACTCTCTTGTGTCGTAATTTGTCTATGCATTGTGAGTAATGATCGGTTAGTAGCGTCTGTATGACACATAAGATTTTAATGTCTATGAAATTAAGTAATCAGTCGGTGTCTTCGGCGATACCTATCACACTGCACCATTATGTCGTCGTCATCGGTCTAGCCTTTTCCCAATCATGTTGGGGTCGGGTTCCCGTCTTACTGGATGCAACTGAATACCAGAATTTTACATGGAGCGACCTCCTCAGTTAGTAGGTACTGGGTAATACAGTTCAAATTCACATGTAATGTATTTTCAATAATGATTCCATGTTTAAGGTAGACGTTCATGTTTAAGGTTAAATACATAAACATTAGAAAAAGGTCATACAAAATGTACGGTATTGAAGTAGGTTGTGTTGTTAAACAATAATTCAATCAGTGTTCAAATTAAAAACAAAGTAGAGTTATTCAGTGATATTTTCAATAACTTATCCCCGACCTAAGCACGGCTTTTAATTTTGATTTCATATCGAATCTAAGTACCTAATCAGTATTACAAAAAAAATACAATTGCGATGTTTAAGTATATTATACAGGTAGGTAAGTACACCTACTAACGCACGTGCCACATTCAGATATTAAGCTCTGATAAATCTATAAATAAATACAATTTGATAGTATTATGTCAGGCTTTATCTTAATACTAAATGATGTGAAAACAATAGTAACAATTAAGGCCAGTTAATACCACACATCATGAAATGCTTAAACGCATTTAAAACATCATTCTGTCTCTATCATCTTCAAACAATTGAAAGAAATAGAACAAGTTTAAATTCGTTAAGCGCTAACTTCTAACTCATTGCGGTGCAACTGGGCCCAACAGTCCTTTTATAAAAGAAAGTCCAAAGGTGCCTACTAAAACATTATGAAATATTGCCTTATCAACAATAATAATATTATAATCGATAACATATTAGGTAAAATACCTATTATAATGTATTAGCAAATACTTTGTTTGTTGATTCATGAAAGGATTTGCGTCAACACTGTTATCTGATTGATTTAAATAATCAAATCGCAAGGCTGCCCCAATAATCTGCCTCATTGGTAGTGGTTGTAATCGCGACTGCTGAGCATGAGGGACCAGTTCGGTTCCCAGGTCGGGCAAGGAGTTATTGGGCTTTCCATTATTAATTTTTCAGTAGCAGTCACGCCTACATGTAACTTAAACATAATACTGGCGAAATGTGGGTGTACTATTACTTAGGTAATAACACCTCTGCTTAACCCTTTGGAGATCATAGACGAGATGTTAGTTACGTTGCCCTAATACATTGTGAACCATAAACATAGCAGAATTTTTTATTGTTCTTACAATGTCAGTAACGGACGGCATGCGGCACCCCGCCTCGACGTCTTGTTAATAATTCCTTTGTACCAACAACTTTACAAATGGTCGAAAAACTGTATCGAATTGTTGTTAAAATCATCTGTTCAAGTAAAACCTATCAGTAGTCAAGTATTGTGTGCTGTTGGACATCACGGACAGATGCAATTGGAAAAAATGTCTTTTTTCAATCTTAGGTGCGTGCTACAATATAATTGAAACCTGTGTTTGCTTTCCGATTTCATAACGTAACATACCTATGCCTGTTTTACTAGAAGGGTTAGGTAGAGATGTAAGTACCTATTGGTAAAAACGATTGGCCTGTTGGTCTAGTGGTTAGTGACCCTGACTGCTAGGACGGAGGTTGTGGGTTCGATTCCCACACAGGACAAATCTTTGTGCGATGAGTACGATTATTTGTTCTGTATCTGGGTGTGTAATTTATCTATAATATGTATGGATTTAGAAATATATAAGTATGTTTATCAGTTGTCTGGATGCCATAGTACAGGCTCTGCCTAGTTTGGGATCAGATGGCGGTGTGTTGGTTGTCCCAAGATATTATATTATTAATTAACGTAGTACACCCACATTACATTTCACCAGTTATGTCTAAGTCCTATGTCCTATGGGCGACCCTATTGCCAATTTTGGTTTCAATATGATTCAAACTCATCTACACCTGTTTACATTAACATCTATGGCTTATCTGAAACCTGTATTTACAAATGTTTTGGTGATCAAGTTATATTACAGTCATCGTGATTAGCTGATGAACTGATAAGGCACTGATACTAAATACGTGTTGTGTTTATAACTAACTGATACCTGCAACTGGACCGCGTGGTAGACGACCCAGGAATGTGACACATTCACATGAAATCGGTGTGAATGATTAGGTATAACATACCCAAGCGGCTCAGTAAACTGTTGTAGTTCCAAGTTCAACTAAATCAACTACATCATCGTCTGCCCGACCTTTCCTCAATTATGTTGCGGCATTACTACCTACCACACCCACGGATAATACAGGTGTTATGCTATATCATGTTTGGGATCTAGGTACAAACGCTAGCACATCAAGCTACTACAAACTTCTGTCAAATTTCTTTAGATAATAGATTTTCAACATTGTCCCTGAAGCCTTAGGTTCAAGGTTGATTGGAAATTTTTGATAGTTTCGGGTAGGTTGATGTGCTGGCGTCTGTACTTAGCTTCTAAGAAATTAATGGAAATAAATGTAAACGTGTATCAAGCATCATTCATCAGTACCGTCCCAGGAAAGGACTCAGGGTCTTGAATTAGGGCTGCGGGACTGTTCGAAAGAGATACCGCGGCCCTGGAACATAAAGGGCCAATGAAGGAACATGGGTGTTTTTTAGTCAGTAAGAGTCTGACACTCCCTTCCGCTCCGCCCAGAGCGGGAGGAGTCATTTGATGATTTCTCACCCCCCAAAAAAAAAAAAAAAAAAAAAAAAAAAAAAAAAAAAAAAAGGGTCTTGAATTACCTGCTTACCATAACAGTCATAACAAAAGCCTCATAATAACTCTTACTATGTACTCACAATAACTGTATAATACCTACTTGCAAGTAATTAAGCAAGTTATAAACCGTCGTTAGTAATCATAAGTTAAAACTAACTAACTCCATGCAATTTCGTAGAACTTCAACTTACTCAACACTCAATCTGACAAAATTATTAAAATAAGCCCTATTTAACTGTAGAATTTAATCCGGCTTTGTTATTAGCCAAAATATAATAAACACATGTCTAACAAATCCTTTTTTCCGATAAAATCGCTAAGCCCAATAAAAGTTTGAGGTCAATTTTAAATATTCTTCGTTGGAGTGGTGAGTAATACCTACTTAGTTTCTCTAATTAAAATAAATTATCATTTAAAAGCACTTGCTTGATAGTAACAATAAATTCGTAATAAATCAGGTACATAGGTCGTTAGTTAATAGTTAATATTTAGCTAATACTAGAAACTACGCAATGGTATTTTTTAAAACAATGCATTGTTTCTAGGAGACATCGTTAGTGTTTCGAGAAAGTTTGTTCCGTTTGTCATCAAGCCAAGTGACACCGCGGCGTGTGCCCACGTGCCCAGGCCCACACTCCTACAAGGTAATTAAAGTAATAAAGCCGGCACTACATGTTACTACGGCTATCAAATATCAATCAACATAAATTGATCAACTTAGAACATAGAGTACATTTCAAAAAAATATTTTACAATACTCAATAATCACATAACAAACCACAATCGATTTATAATCGTCGCTACAGTACCAATAAAAGATATACCAGATAATAAATAAACTCGTCGCTGCGCGCGCGCAACTCAAACAAAACGACAGCACCGCCGAGCTTGTGCGGAGGGGGGAGCTTACGGGGCAAAAGGCGTGGCATTATGTATCAAAAAGCTCGCACACTGATTGGCCGCGGCGCACTCACAAAGCTGCGAAGGCGGGGCTGCTGACGCGCCGTATAAAAGCGCGCGCCGCCTCCGCGCCCGTCAGTTCACTCGCCGCTCGCAGTGTAAGCGCACGCATTACGTGTTAAACAAGTGTATCACAAGTGTATCCAAAATGGTGAAGTTCGAAGGAGATTTCAGTATTAACTCCATACTGATGAGCAAGCCGGCTCCCCCACCGTCTCCCGCGGCCTCGTCGACGGGCGCATCGCCCTCCGAGGCCGACCTCAGCGACTCCGAACTGGATGTCACCGGCACCGAGCCCGTCGACTGCTCCAAGCCCAAGGACGACGACGACAAGAAGGACAAGAAGCACGAGAAGCCCGCCTACAGCTACAACGCACTCATCATGATGGCCATCCGCAACAGTCCCGAGAAGCGGCTCACGCTCAACGGCATCTACGAGTACATCATGACAAACTTCCCCTACTACAGAGAGAACAGGCAAGGCTGGCAGAACTCCATCCGCCACAACCTGAGCTTGAACAAGTGCTTTGTGAAAGTGCCGCGCCACTACGACGACCCCGGCAAGGGAAACTACTGGATGCTGGACGCGTCGGCCGAGGACGTGTTCATCGGCGGCACCACGGGCAAGCTGCGGCGCCGCTCGGCGCTCAACGGCCGCTCGCGCCTGGCCTGCTTCAAGCGGCCGCTGTTCGGGGGCGCCGCGCTGCCGGGCGCGTACCCTCCCGCCACCTACTCGCAGCTCGTGGGCTTGTACTCGCAGCTCTTGTATCAAAGGTACGCTCCGATGCAAATGAAGACTCCTCCCGTGGCGCCGAGCGCGGTGCACCCTGCCTTCCGCGGCGACGCGATGGGCTACGGCAGCCTGCCGTACTCGCCCGCGCTGTACGACCGCCTGCCGGCGGGCGCCTTCCTCGGTCAGGCGCCGCTGCAGCTGCAGCAGTCGGCGCTGCTGGCGCAGACGTCGCCGCTGCTGCCGCCGTCGCCGCCCATGCTGCACTCGCCGCCGCACTCGGGCGCCTCCAGCCCCGAGCTGCCCTCGCCGTCGCACCACCCGCTCACGCCTCACATCTACAAGCCGGTCACGGTGCTCACGCGGCAGTGATCTGCTCATAATCTCATAGAGGCTTTACCAAATAGACTGACTTAACTGAAAGGTCGGAAGACATTATTATTTATCTGTGATTTAGTTTTAGTGTAGCCAATGGACCAGAAGGAGTTGAGAGGTAATCTCTGTAGTTCGCAATATTAGCTGTGTCGCCTCTCGGAGCATTCCGCCGTTGTGTTGTCATTATGTGTAAATATTTCCAAAGTTGTATATTTATTGACTTAGAATATAGGATTAAGATAAAGTGCTATAATGAATAAAACTAAAGTATTGTTCACATTTAAAACTTTATTTTATTTACCTGACCTTCATTCTGAGAACTGGGATTCACATCAATTGCCATCCGCAAACAAAACTGAAACAAAAAGAGATTATAATGAAGATTCTCCGTTAGATTTCAAATTGGGGATTAATATAATCGGGGATTAAGAAGATTGTCTTTCTTTTGAAGAGATAGATACTTAACTAAAGCGAGCAGCTATAATCTCAGCATGAGAACAGTTTATTTTTCAGCAAGAGATTAACGATAAAGATGCCGTGGTCGAAATTAATTTGCCGTGGTCCGCTCTGGCGCATGGCGTTCTGTAAACAATGACTGTTCGAGTTAAAAACACACTTGAGAGCATTCTCAGAACATACAGTCAGCTAGTTTCTGGAAAATGAGGGATATTATTTTGGGATCGACAATTTATTGCGATAATAGACGAACAGCTCTGTTATAATGCGATACTGGGAATAATACAATTTATAGCGTACACCTGAATTAGTTATAGCTCGCTTAGGCGCACATTTACACTTGATACTCAGTTCAGAATTACGTGGCAGTGGTGTGTAGCTATTTTTGTAGCAAAATGAGTATCAATATTTTGTCAGATACAGAAATTATTTTGTTACTGTTTTAGTCATTCTGATGCCGCCAAAGTAGCAGCGCTATCTACCAGAATTTAAATTCTGAGGTTTTATAGATTTTATCCCCGTACCTATTATGCCATTTCAACATTTAGGTACTTTTTCGAAATGTTGACACCAATTTTAGACATCGGGGTTTAGAAAGTACCTACTTATACTTAAATGTCTTGAAAGAAAAACTAATCAAGTGGCACAAAGTTTGAAAACTGACTAAGCCCACAAGTCGACAAATCATGTTTGCCAAAAGTGTTTAGCTACAAATCCAACTAATAAAAACTCAATGTAACTTTCGCTTATTTTTCTAAGAACATTCAATCATAATTAGGTAATTAGGTATAGCCGCTGGTACATGTTGAGCCACCAAACCACTTCCAATTTCAACAAAAACTTGGTCGTTACGAAGTTTCTAGATGGCAGTGGCCGGGCCTTTATTTTTCTTCTAAAAATGCCCATTATTATGTCTACGTTCACAATTCATTCAATCAATATTTGAACCTAGTTACAACACAGAGTACCTAATAGTTCATTTTTTAAACTGTCTGAAAAGTAGGTTCAGGAAGATTCCTGAACCTACTTATCTACAAGATACTTGAAATCTTGCAAATAATTCTATCCACGTATCCTCTATACTTTATCTAGGTAGATTAAATAAAAAGCTAGAAATTGTGATGATTTGTCAAATTATATGTTTTCCGATATGACACGAATATTGTCATATCTATTGGAGTAAATATTTTGCCTCGTAATGACAACAAATACTATATTTATCAGTTACAATCTGCCATGCTCGTGCGTTGCACGTAGTTTTTGATAAAACACTTCAATACTTCATCTTATTTCTTAAAGTATTTCCGGAATTATCTCGTTTTAGCTAGACTTAGCAAAAGAGTTTGTTTTGTATTAGGTACCTACTTTTGAAATAACAAGCAAGCTACCAGTTCCAAACTCAGGTCATTCGTGAAGTTTTTTTCACCTTATTCTAAAGCCGTTCAAATATACCAGATTCTAAATAAAATTGTCACTGAATTATTTTCTATGAATCTTTTGGAAAAACCACCGGTAATGACATAAATAGTTTCTTACTCAATATGATGATTAGTTGATTACAGTTAGGCCTAAACTCGTGCAAGTCCTTATTAAATATATCGTAGTCCATTTGTGAATATCATTTTCTTTTGATGATAAAAGGCTTTTTTAATCTAAATATTTCCTCATTAAGCACACATAAGGCGGATTCTCGGTAATTTAGTATTATAGATATTATCCTACTATAAGACATTAAGGAAAAAAATATGAAGCATTCGTTGCGATTACATACATATTACTCATACTTAGGTACTGTAAGAGTATTTATGTACTTATGTGTAGGTATATATGATTACAAGGATCAGGAACCAAGATGGTTGCAATAGAACAGTTCAGCTAAAGTCGCCTGTTTGTACTCCAATTAACGTTATTTAGAACCCGACACTAAATAGCAAAATTAGTAAGTTAATCTGGAAGAAAAAAAACTTTAGGAAATGAAAAAGTAAATGCTTACCAATTTCAAACGTTGGAACAGCTATACGCCTTCGATGAACTGTGAATACCTTTCGTTTAGAGGAACTTGACAGTTATATTGCTTCTTACACTAACAAGCAACTTCATCGAACAGAGGTGAAAATAAACATTCGATTATAAAGCCATTTATATTTCAAGCAAACAAATTGCTTTACAAAGGAAACAGTCAAAACGAGGCATTGACGTCACAGCCAATCAGCGCCTTTTTGAGCATCGACACAGCTGTAACTAGCTGTCAGGATCAGCTATACAAACTAATAATGAAGTACAAGTGAGTATGTGTGTCTGACGTAGCTTCGTAAACTGCTGAACAGATTTTGCTTGTTCTTTGTAAAACAATATTGATGTAACGGCAATAATGGCAGCGTCAGTAATTAAGTATAACTTAAATATATTGTTTTCTTAGCTATGATTTTACGAATAGACATTGAAAAGAATATAATTGAAAATTAAACCTCACAAATTATCTAGGAAACCAAATTGGTAAAATCATCCTGTAGATACCCTTCTTTCATACAAAGATGTCATATCTTTTCTCCATATAGGTAATTATAAATAAAACATGTAAAGTTCTCTCTGCCCGGCTCAAACGGATTGCGCGTCGTCGATGAGAGCGGTCACTCTTAAAGTAGTATTTTGTCGGTAGCCACGCTAGTTCAACGCGTATGTTTTTCCCACGTTATCCTTCAGTATAAATAGGTAGATTTCTGACTTTAGTAGGCTAAAGTCAGAAATTAGATTAAAAAGTCAATAAGTACATAGGTATTTGTAAATGCTCCGTAATGACCGCAATCTGCCGGCCAACCTTGGTGTTTGGTACACGTAGCATGCCCCACAATTTACGCAATATTTATACATATTATTATAATAAAGATACAAAAAGAAATCGCTGATTTTGTGATAAGAAGATAACATAATCCACATCTTATCTGTCAGTAGATCCGGAACGGTGTGAGTTGCTATGTTTTATTATTGTCATCAAAACATTACTAATGTGATAGTGTATCATGAAATATACCAAATATCTATTTATTGAGGTGTAAAGTATCTTTACAAATATTTTCATTATGAAGTTGTTTATCTAATACTTAGATATCTTTTTCATGTTATCTTTTGTTTTTCATGTGAGTTTTTCCGCGTTATAAAGGGTGTGTGTGATCGTTTTGTTTTTACTTAAGTAAACCTAACTGATAATGTGGATGTGCAAGATATAGTGTACATCTCTGCCTAGCCCTTTGGAGACAGGCGTGATGTAATGTCAATTGTTTTTGGAAAAAAAGCAAAATTATATTCTCATCTCACAATAGTTTGGTTAAAAATTAATTAATGAGTAAACTTGTAAACTTCAAGCTTTATTGTAAGGGATTATACACTGCAATACAAGATCTGTTCAATGTAGGTAAGCATGCCTTCCTCTTGCTGACAATATTAAATAATGAATTAGCAATTAAACATTCCATTGTATTTATTTAATTTATTTACATCACGTAGGCAATACTAGATTTATGTTTTATCAGCAACGGAGGTTATGGCCGATATCTGTACTGTTATCTCTAAATTGAGTCCTACTTTCGTGATTACATTTATAAAAGTCTAAAGTCTTCTTCTTCGGCGTGCTGATGATGGTAAATGAGCTTCAGTCGGAACTTTGTCACATCGAGACACTTTAATATAACAAATTATGATTGGTCACTATCCTCCTTATAAATAAACGTGGAGTCAAGTGTTCCTTAATGAAAATGAAGATTAATCTGAAATTCATACTAAAGAAATTTCTGATAGAAGAACAATATGACGAAATTAGTTGAACTAACCAACTAATAAGTTAGTTGTTCTGAAGATATTGACTGAACAATATACCTCAGTCGCTGTACAATCATTTACCAAAACAGAACTAAGTTTTTGTTCTTAACGTAGGTAGAAAAAGCGTTTTGATGAAACGGTATGATTTTTCAAAAATACCTCTACAAAATCACTATGTTAATTGAATACACAATCACATATTTACTTTTCGTAACAATACAGTTTTAATTTGGTAAAAAAGAAACCATTTTGAATATCTACGCAGCAAGTTCCCGAACAATACACTAATCTGTGACAATACTATAAAAACATTCGTATTTTACGTAAACGACTAGATAAGTAGGCGATACAAGTGATGTCTAAGTATTTTACTAAACGCACGATGTTTTAGCTAAACTACCCGTATGTACTCTTTGAGCAAAATATTGTGTATTGCTAATTACTGTCGTTTTCGTTAATAACCAGCTGTTTTGCTGAAAACTATTCAGTAGTCTACGGAAGGCTGAAAATTATAACAATGAGTATGTATACACACGGAAACTTGTGCTAGCATGGCATACTTAAAGTGTTTGTAGTCTTGCTTAAAAGTTAAAACACAATGTAATATTTGTTTTTATGCTAATTGTAACTTAAACTGGTCCATTTATAAGTTTCTGAGTTGTTTTAAGGCGAAAGAACCAGTGTAACCCTATTTCTTGAAGTAGTCATATAATAGGGCTGAGCAAAGCATTCAATAGGGTAGAACTTAGGGAGTTCATGAATGCTAGGGGGTTGTTGAAAACTTTTGATTCCGTGTATACATAATTATTTGATCACGCACAACTTGATACTACTACTACTACATTCAAATTACAACAATCGTAAAAAAAAGTTTTTCAGTCTTAGCGAAATAGGTACTTATTAAAAAAATATGATGAAGGTGTGAGATGATGAAATAATATAAAACACATACTTATGTAAAAATCTAAGCAGTGTTAATTGATCATAGTCACAGGGACTCATCGTGACACAATATTAAAACACCTATCAGAATTTATCAATTAAAATGACTTTGCTTCAATGTAAACATGTATTGTATTTATGACTAATTCTAATTAGAATTGGTAGACAAGTGATTATGTTTGTTGACTTTGAATCTTGGGTTTTTCCTTCAGGTGTGATTTTTTTTAGAATGAGTACGGAGTCACAAGCACTATTGCTTCGGGGCTCTTACTTGTGAGGGATGACTCATGACTGGGTAATTGTGGATGAATTAAATATACCGCTGCATAATCCACTCGTGATGAAATGATATGGTCAAAGTACCTTACCTATGGATGATAGGGAAGGAAATACATGAATGAATGAAATAGCGGGACATGAGTGCGTTACATTATAAGAATACTATCTTATGCCTGCGGCTTAACCCGCGTGGAGTTCGATAATTGTCCCACGGTATCACACTACCGGGATTAAAACTATCCTATGTGTTAATCCAGGTCCAACTATCTGTGTGCAAAATTTCATCCAAATCCGTTCAGTAGTTTTTGCGTGAAAGAGTAACAAACATCCATCCATCCATCCATCCTCACAAACTTTCGCATTTATAATATTACTAGCTCATGCCCGCGGCTTCGCGCGCGTTTTTTCGGTAATGGTCCCACGGGATCGCGCTGCCGGGATGAAGAGTATCCTATGTGTTAATTCTGGTTGTAGACTGTCTGTGTGCCAAATTTCATCCGAATCCGGTCAGTAGTTGTTGCGTGAAAAAGTAACAAACATCCATCCATCCACACTCACAAACTTTCGCATTTATAATATTAGTAGGATAAGTATTAAGTAGGAAAGTAGGATAACTGTTTTGTTGAAAGATGGGAAGCTACTGTGGGAGGGGGGACATGGAGGAGGAAAACTGACGACCGTGAGCCTGGGAAGGTCTATGCTAAAGACCAAAGCAATACAAAGGTTTCTGATGACACCTCTTTATTTTAATAATGTAATGGAATGGTAAAACTTATTGCTGAAATGCTATTTGATATTGGAACTGCGATGCAAACTTTCAAAATGATCAACTTTCTTATTGAAAGTAATAAAGTGTCGCGTATTTCTACGAAGTGGCCTGTATGTCTGCGTCGTGACGGATGATGAATGCGAGCTTCCTGCTGACAGCGGGGCTGTGGCTGTGGCGTGGCGTGTGTTTGTGTTGGCCAACGGCGATTGTATTCTAATACATGTACGGAACTGTTAGCTCCGGAACTGGCACAAATAACAAGCGAGAGCGGGAATTTAAGGGGCTTTTTGTGTATAACAGTTTCTAACAGCGCGACCGTTCAGAAAGATTATTTTTAATGAGCTAAACATGGACAAATATAGTGGAAGACAAAGCTAGTAAGGTGTTATTCTGGGTTAAGCTCGCCTTTGTACATAAGCTTGCAATTTGTAGATATGTCATTTAATTTTGTGTGCAATAAAGAATAAGAATGCGTATATTAAAAGTAATATCAGAGTCGTCCACATTCAGCAAACCATGTGACATGTGTACTTATCAATCTAAGAGTTGTCTACTGCGATGTGAAAAGTGTTATCAGTTTGGATTACATTTACTGTAAATAAAAAATAATGCAAGCTTTCCGCTATTTCTCTCAACTTACACCACCGTCTACCGAATGATAGATGCCCGGACAACGTTAGCACATCGCAAATATCTATTGTAGTCTTTACTGCGTTTTAAGTAGCGGTAGTCTGAAGACGAGTGTCTGACACCTTTGTACACTTGTGTCAGTGTCGCGCTGTCAAGAAGTTGCTACACAAGTGTCCAGTGTTGCCTGACATGCGAATGTGACGACATACGAAACGACTTTTTTAATAGGCGTTGAATTTGAATAGGGTCGCGTTGGTTTGTTGGGGAGAAAATAATAGACTGTATTACTAGTTAAAACAACAAGGTCGCTGACACAACTGAAACATATATTTTTGTGACAATGTAAAAAGAATACAAAAACATGAAGGATATCAAAAGGTAACAACTGAGGTCCTACACACAAATTGACGTCTAGAAGCGATGATGGTGGAAAAGTCAAAAATGTATTTAGGTACATGCTACCGAAAAGCTAATGTGACCTCCTCACTGGAAGACGTAACGCTTTGAAAGCAATTGTAACAGGTCTATGCCCTCTGATGGTAACTATGATGTAGTTGATGAGCACAATCATCAACTACATCATCACGCTGATATACAAAGTAGTAAAATAAGCTAAGCAAGCTATGTATGTCCTCATAGCCATTGGAAATATTCTGGAAGAGATTCGGTCAGTTTTTAACGCACATTTTAAGTGTAACTTTTTTGCGTATGCTGCATTATAGTGAGTGGAGACGCATCGTGGTACCCAGTTTCGTTTCCAATAGTGGAATAGGGTGGCACTGACACACACTATTTTCAAACATTGGTATTGATAACTGTAGCCTCTATGGTCGAGAACAGTACTAAGCTCAACTGATAAGTTTTTATTTTCAAAACGATTTCATTTTATAGATTATTTGAGCCCAGAAGTTGGCCGCGTTAATAGCAGCATTAGCAGCGTTCATTAGACCCTCAAAAGAACAGTTGCGTGTAAAATTAGAAATTCCATTTGTGGGTCATGTTCTCCCGTCAAGCTCAAGACTAACGTATTGTCCTTTTCGGTTTTTACAACACACACTTGAACAACTTACTTATTGCTAACAAGTAAGTTGTTCAAGTCAAAACCAGTACTACATAATATGGCACAATATCAGTTTTAGATTTATATTTACAAAAGCAAAGCTAAACTCACAAAAGGATTTCTCATAATTGGCATTTTGGTAACAAGTTGTGAGGGTCCCGTGGATCTATTCAAAAATAAAAAATGTTTTAATCTTTTACTTTTCGAATCGATGATACTGTGTGCGTGTGTGCGAATGGTATCACCATTCGTGAAGTTGACCACACAGTCACGAGCCAACATTCGATAGCAAAAAATGAATGAATGAAATGGTCTCTTTTGACCTCAAACAACAGCAAATTAAATTAAGGCTAATTTAATTTGCTGTTGTTTCTTGGTTTTGAATCATTTGAATGTATAGTGTACACGGAAGCTACGTTAGCTTAATTCGCAAATAGTAATGACTTTATGAGTGAAAGGGTGTTCATGGAGTTTCTGTCCAATTCTTCTCCACAAAGATCTACGCTTTGGAATGGATAACTACAGTACCTACTTTCACAAGTTATTGTCATTCAAAAGTGTCTGTTATGGTCTAATTGAAACATTTAAATAATAATTAAAGTAAAAAAAATCTTGATTTAAGTTAAAAGGATGGGATTGGGCGGGTCACGTCAGCCGCATGCACTATGACCGCTGGACAAAACTCTCAAGACGATGGTTGCCGGAAGACGGAAGCGCCGCCGAGGCCGGCTCAGAAAGAGGTGGCGAGACGATGTGGACGCGTACCGCGAGGGCTGGTTCGTGGAGGCATGGGAAAAGAGCATATGGAAGGAATTGAGGGAGACCTTTGCCCAGCAGTGGGACAGTACAGGCTACTAAAAAAAGAAAGTTAAATATTTGACTAGTGCGTATCAAAAGCAGGGTTTCGAGATTTTAAAATATATTTTGCCGACTATTGGCCGAGTACAAAAATATGGCCGGATAGTCGGCTTTCCCCGCTACCCGGCTACTAGCCGGTGCTTCTCTAATTTGAACGTGATATTGCGTACTGATCCCTTTGGTTAGATTAGAACGTAGTGTAAGACATCATCCAGTCCATCATAAATAGAAGTAATTTACTTATTTATTCGTTTATCCTTTTACTGGAACGACATAGCAATTACAGAGACGGCGCAGACCAAACATATTCTGCTGATTTGATTGATTGTTGATTTGAATTCGTCTAAACACATTCTGCTGATTTTCATCCATCCTGTGCGCGGTGGACATCGAAAGGGCTGCGGTGGGCCACGCTCGCTCACGCAGCGTCAGGTCACCTGTCTCCCATAGTTCCTCATTTTGCTTTTTTTAGTGATCTATCACAAAATTCACCACAGACTATATGCTCAATTGCTCACTGTCTCAGAATGGGCCATCGACAGCTGTCCCTAGAGGCCGATCAGTCTGATGAGTCAAGCTGACACATCTCCGAGGTGGGCAGAACTGTAGCATAGGGTCGATACGGCTGTCTTGAACGAGGAAGATTTCATGATTAATGTTATATTGATGTAGATAAGTACCTGCGGCTTGACAACAACAAAAAACACCGCAGGCTTTTTTCACAATGTCAGTCATGATAAGATATTACATGTAAACATTGCTTAATCTTCTATCTAAGAGTAAAATTATATCATTAACAGTATATCTTTATAGAATTTATGATATTTTAATAACATCTTAATGCCTCGTTGTTCTAGTGGTCGAATGCGTTATTAACTGACATATTTGCCTCAAATTGAAAGGGTTTGAATGTTTTAGTATAGGTCCTGATGTGTCTACCTGTCCGCCATTTTATATTATTTTCAAACATCAATACAGACAAGTATTGTATGAGACAAAATCTTCTAAAACGTAACGTTTCCGAAATACATTTGAGCTATCAAAATTCTAGTATGTAAATGGAGCCATCATCAAGATTCTAACTTTGATAGCTCAATTAATTAAATCTTAATCAATAGCTAGCATCATCATAAACAAGTATTGTATGAGACAAAATCTTCTAAAATGCAAATCCTTCTTAGAAAATACCTTTTTCTATTAATGTCAGATATTCACCTATAGAAACGGATACGAAATTCCGTAATAAACTTTGGTAAATGGCGAACGAGCAGACAAGTCAAATTTTGAATATAAGAATAGGAATATAAGAATAATTTATTTAAAAAAGTAGGTAATACAAAAGTGTACATTTATGTGCAGTAGGTAGTATTATTTCTAAACAATTGTATAATTAGTGCTTATAAGTAAACTATATAATTAAATATGTAATTATGCAGTCAATTATGTTAATACTGACCTGTTCTAACACTGTCCTTCCTAATGCTGTCTTTGTCCTGTAATAAATATATGTACATATAGATACTTTTGATGTTCAGTTCCAGGAAATAGTTCCAGAGTTTTTCCATCACTTTGCTCTAGACTTGTGCTCAGATGACGGCAATAGGCTCGCCCCATATAAATTGGGAATTAAATGTAACTGGCGAAATGTGTGTGTAGCTAATTAGGTTTAGGTATGACGTTTTATGTATTCTCAAAACCACGTGTATCATATTGATAGATGATTACTTGTACAACAGAGCGAAGGTCGCACATGTTATATTGTATGTGTAATGACTCGGCGGAAAACGTCTTCACTACAGGACAAACTTTATTTTATTTCCTCCATCAGTTTTCGTGGGAAACCCTAATCCGAATGCCCTAATCGCTTAGACTGATAGCTATCATGAGGAAAACTTATCGAGTAAAAATAGTACAAAACAAAGTCCCTTCTCTGACTGCTTAGTTTTTAATAAAGTCTAAACTACACATTGTACGTATTTTGATCTGGTTTTCACAATAATTTAGACTTAGAGTAAATGCGTTCCTGAAGCGTTATGTGTATGTATAGGTGCCATGAGGAATCCCTAAGCCGCTTCAACAAACCATTCGAAGTATAGACAAGCACCTAATTTCAAATTATTATTTGAATCTCAAAACGATGGGTCTTTCTGCATCTGTTCTAATGAAACCAAAGAACGTAGCTGTGAATCATTCTTGCGAATGGCTGGACAACCAGACGTTTATGATTTTCATTATTTATGCTCATTCTGACAAATCTTCCGGAAACAGTAGAAAGTTTTTTTTTCACCAAACTGTTTCTTCAACTTTACTATTAACATCCCCAAAAGTGCTATCAATATAACATTTATCATTCACCGTTGCTCATTCAAGACAACCGTAACAAAGCCATATTGTGCTGCCCACCCTGAAGATACGTCTGCTTGAAGTTAGAGACCGATCGCTCTCAGGGGACGTCTGTCGAATAAGCAGGCTGTTCTTGTATGCATATTTTCGGGAATTGCGTTTAGATTTCGATTGGATTTTTTTGATTATTTCTGATTTAAGGCAGGTAGGTCTGTCTTGGTACTCTGTTCTATGTTTGAAGATCTTATGGTGTTATGTGTTGTCGGCTTCCCGTGGATCCGTAGGACTCGCACGACTAAACGTAACCTGCCAGTGGCGAAGGTTCCATACAACTCGATTCCTACCGGCTTCCCTTTGAAAAATGGCACAGTCAGTATTGTACAGACAAATAATATAATCACATTAAAGATATGTAGGTACTCCGGCTTACCTGTTACAAAAATTGACCCTTCACTACTGTAACCTGCCCAATTGTTCTATTATAAATTGGAAGTACTCGTTTCACATTTACGTATAATACTAATTGCGCTTGTCGGGTAAAATAATCTACAATAAAATTTTAAAGGGAAGTCTTATTTTTGATTCTAAATTCGTTCGAATTATGTTACGTTACCGTTGCGAGTTCCTGCAAGAGCCTCCGGGTGACGCTGAATACCATTAACATGGAGCCACAGACTATCTCACCTCCACAACTCAATTACTGAGTAACGTGGAACCCCTAGGAAAGAATTTTTATTTAAATTGGTGTAAATTAAAATAAATCGGTAAGGTAAAACAACATTTTATTAATTTCATTGATAAAGATTAGCTTCCGTACCTACCGAAAATATGTTTTTTATGGTATAAGTAGCTTTGATAGATTTTTGTCAAGCTATCAATTGGGAAATTTTGTACAGTCAAAGACAAAAATATTTTTAACCTTCGCGAAATGAAATGCGATTATTGGCAATAATATGTTTGACTTGTTTTTTTTAAATTATTCTCACCATCCAAGTAACTTATACGACACGTATATTTTGCACTGTCTGTAGATACCGTATGTTTCATATCATTCGATTTAATTATATTCTATTCAATTTCAAAAGGTATTTGACATAGGTAGGTACTTAACCCCATTTCCCTTGGTTGTACGAGAAGAGTTCCATAATATTATATTAGTTTATATCTTTGTGAATATGAGCTCGTGGCTAAAGAAGAACAGCCGCTCGGGTCGATCTTTAGGTTAAGTCGTGCTTACCTAGGTTGGTCTGTGGATGGGTGACGCCCCATTACATACCGAGTTTCCTCCGTGCCTCGGAAAGCACGTTAAACTGTTGGTCCTGGCTGTCATTTGTACATCTTTGGCAGTCTTTACAGGTAGTCAGTGTCCCGAAAGTCTGACAACCAGTCTTACCAAGGGGTATTGTATGACCTAACACTAACTGGGTTGTGGAGGTCAGACAGGCAGTCGCTCCATGTAGAATACTGGTATTCAGCTGCAGCCGGTTAGACTGGAAGCTGACCCCAACATAGTTGGGAAAAGGCTAGGCAGATCTTTATGAATATGAGACATATTCATAAAGATAATTATAAACTTTCATAAGTGAATAGTGGTTCGCTGGTCAACCTCGGAGGTTGTCGTCTGCTTAACCAGACTATCCTGTGGGTGCCTTCAGTGTGGAGTTGGAGGCCTTCATCCAGTTACGCCTTCAACCAGAGTTACTGTTCTGAACTTTCGGTATAGTTTAAATGTATTTTAAGATAACTGTCTCCGTGGGTACCTTCATTAAACAATATTGTTGTTTCTGTTACTTAATATTTTAGGTATCGCGGTTATCTTCCGCTCAACGTTTGTTATCATTCAAAGATTAACTGTCGCTAATTCCATCAGGATTTCCCAAATAATTGTCTTTCCGTATCTTTGGGAAAAGCCTAATTGAATTATCAAATGTCCGTTAAGCATCAGATCAGCATTCAGAGAGATTACACAAACAGGGTTTCCACGGTATTTTGAATTTATTATTATTTCAGCAAATTTTGAAATTATTAAGTACCTCCCCAACAAATAAGCATTCCTAAACGGCATTAATTTGTCGTAATCTGTTTAGGACATCTAAATCAAATTAGCCCTAAAATGCAGCACATGGATGTTGGAGGGTGAAACGTATCCGGTACCGAATATTGTAGAATACAGACATAGCCTAAGATCGGTCTAGGCTAAGAAAAATGTGCAGACGACATTGAAGAATGAAATGGTGTCAACGGTATGTAACTGATGTTAGAATTTTTTCTTTCTTCATTCTTTTTAATTCACAAGACTCCGAACGGTTTTCGATACGGAACCCTGAAAAAAAAAACAAAATATCACGTGTTCACAACATGATACCTAAAGGCAAGCCTTTGTCACGATATTGACATTAGTACAATAAAGCTAACGAGACGTAAATTATTAAATAAAGGTAAATAGTAATAAAATAGTACCAAAAAAAATGTAAATTGTTATTTTGTATGTTCGGCCTAATTATTGTACGGACAAGGAAGAGAAGCAGTGATAGCCCAGTAGTGTGGCCGTCGGACTGCCAAGTCATAGGTCTCAAGTTCGAACCCAAGATATGCACCTCTGATTTTTTGGATTCCTATGCGTATTCTATATTCTTACGAAAATGCCGAAGTCATCCAAAAAGCAGCCACATTCGTGTACACACCACAGACCCAGGCGTAGATAAAGGGATAAGCTTGACGCCTGTAGTCATTACAGGCCCTTGTTGGAGCAGAATCGAGTGGAGTGGTAAACGAAAAGGGGAGCCTTCACTCTACAGTGCGACAACTTTGTACTTACAGACTAGGTTACAAATACGTTGGTTCTGATGGATCCCATAATTCTATTAAACCACTATATTTACCAATACAATCGCAAACGACATCTACTTAATCGACAAAATAACGATGCCTTTACTAATTAGACTGTTGTACAATATTTTAATTAATATTTTGTGTACGTGACCATCCACTAATTGCCTTCTTGCGGTTAACGGCTATTTTTGGAGACCTACATTTTCATAATTTGGCGATAAAGTATCTTTAATGTACTACAGATTAAAAAATGATGCTTGTTAAATATGCAAGATAATAAGAAGCAAGAGCTAGAAGCAATAATGGGCACAACAAGTCTGTGGCAAGAGATGGGTAGATCAGACAAGTTGCTAAAGCGACATCTGACTACTTCTACCGGAGTATTCCGCTTTCAAAGGTAAGAGTAATTGTAGGTTTATGAGACATTTCAACAGTGATGGCAACACTTATACAGGGTGGAAGGGATAACGCTTACCACGTATTCGGTACATCATTTTGAACCCCCTTCCCCCCATAGAAATTTTTCATCGCTTTGCTTAAAAAAACCCCTCCATGGCCTCCATACATTTTGACAGTTTTGCACGCACTTTATAATATATTGCACTTTAGTAGGAAGCAGCTGTTTTTTTTTTATTACAAAATCTGCCTGCTCTTGACCTTGATCACGCCTGGTGGAAAGCGATGGATGAGGTCTATGATGAAACGAACGTGCCCAGAAAATGTCTGTTCACTCTTGCTTTGAAGGCAGACGGGTTATATGTGGGAGGGAAATTACCAATGAAAAGTTTCAATGTCTCCGGGTTCAGAATGATGTACTGAATACGCGGTAAGCGGTTATGCGTCAATGTCGTTTCCACGCTGTATAATGTCTCTAGCTCGAGGCATGTGGAGGCATGGCACGTTACGATACTTAGATTTATGGAAACTGCATTTAGAGATCCTCTTACTTCAGAATCAGAACGAAAAAGTGTGACAAAGAAAACAGAAAGAGTACTAGAGATCTTTAGTGTACTGTTGGAGATATTGTTACCGAGTGCAAGGAAAATGATTCCTACCCGCCTTTTTCCCTGTTTCCTGCACGATGGCAGCACTCTGATGATAAAAATAATCAATAAATGAATATTTGGAATGGAGTTAGTTCGCGCCGAGTTAATAGCAATTTAATGTTAAATTAATGGCTATTTCTATGAAGAAAATCGTTTGTTTTGATAGTCTGGTGCTGCGATGCGTTCGCCGTCACGTACGCAAACCGGCAAACCACTTAGTAGTGAGACCAGAACATCACAGAAGGTACACCACCTCTTCTACGATACCCCACCGTCCACCAAGTTCCCAGTACAAAATGTTAAACTTACCGACGCGACGTTTAACGATGAAAAAGATAACGGTTTGTGATTGGACTTTATACGATCTAGAGTCTGTTTCATAAGGAAACCTTAAGCTGATTGGAACTGTTCTCCTTTAGACCAACGTTTCATATTAGTAGGCGCTGAGAAACTTCTGACTGCGACTCCCCGAGTTTGTGCACACCTCATTGGAAGTTATTATCGATAGTCATATTGTCGGATAAGACATAGAATTGTAAAGGTTTTTGTAGTACCTGGTTCTATGTATTATCAAGCCCTAAATGTTCTTAGGTAGGGACTTCTGTTTCATTTCTCTACAATGTAGATGTAAATAACAGGTATTTCTAATAGATTATTAACGATTTATTAATTGGCATCTACGTTGACAACTTCGAGGGAGGAAAATGTTAAACGTCCTTACTGCTAATCTGGTCGGAATTCCGGAGCATCGTCAAATCCTTCAGTTTTTTTTTTATCTTGGCGGCAACATGATGTGTGTGGGCTAAATCGCAAACTCTGTTCCACCAATTCTGCAATTTAAGACTCCCCCGCCAAGTAGTTCACTTTGACGGCATGGTGGCGGGGGAGTCTCGGTGCTGTCACCAAAAACACCATGAAAGTGTGTCCACGGAGTGTAGAGTCAACAAAATTGAAAATACTGTCGTGCCAATGACATCAAGAAAAAGGGGTTCCATTGGGGTGAACCTTAGATAGTCAGGGACCTTCAATCTTGCTGACTAGCTTTTTACTAGATACAGTCAGTAGCAGGCGAAGACGGCGACATGCGACATGAGCTTGTTTACATTTTCGGAAAACAAAAGTGTGTTGAAAGCGTGTGGGAGGAGTTTGCTCTGCACTGAGAACTTGCAGGTTGGTTACATACATAGGCATTATGGTATGGTTCGTATGCCTTAACACGATATAAGTAAGTTGTGAAATTCATAATGAATTGCAATTTCACAAGTGTTTTTTTGGTTAGTTGATGAACGAGTTTAAATTGCAACGTAATTATGTTTGTCTATACCTACCAGTAAATATCGGTTGAAATATTTCTATGTGGGGTTCAGAATGCTGAACTGAATACGTGGTTACCGTTTTCGCGTCGGTGTCCCTTCCACCCCGTATTTTACCATTTATCTCTTGCATTAAAACTTTCTGGGTTAGTACGTCTACACGAGTTACCTACATACATTATTCATCATAAGTAAATAAGATTATTTATTGAATGCCTGTTGTTACTCAAGTCTGCCGGCCGCCATTCGATATTGTGTGAAAACACCTGAAGTAAAACAAACGTTGATAATTAACGTTTTAGTATAAACAGACTTACACGTGGAAGAACTGAATTAATTATCGCGTATCATCTACTTGTGGTGAGTTGAGGTAAGAGGCGGAACGGGTTCATAAGCGGTAGCGGGGCGACAAGCAGTTTGAGCTGACGGACGACGGAGTACGAGCATAGTGACAAGCGGAGCGGGGCAAGTAAAGGGGGAGTGATGAAAGGCTTTTGGAAAGATCAGTCTAAATAAAAGAATCTCGAATCATATCGATTTCTTAAGTTGTTGACATTCACGAGTCGATGAGACTGTTTAGTTTTTACGATTTTCCTCAATTAGTAACCACTTCTTGGCGTCACAGGAGATCGACTTTATGGCAATACCAGCTACCCAAGTCTCCTACGTTACGGTAGAAGGTCAAGCTTAACCCGTCTGAAAATAGCGCAGTACCCCTGCTATAAGCGGCAGCGGGTTGACGCATCGCGCTCTTATATGCTGTACCCTAGAGAGACAAATAAAATTGACACAACAATGAGAATGTACCTATACTGCTCTGAAAGGCGTATATTTTGCGCACTATCATTACTAAGTAAAGTTAATATAAGGTAAAATAAATACAAGTTTCATTTGAAATTCAACAAAACTTTTATTTTTGTAAACGTTTCACAAGCCAACTGGTGGCCACCTGAGGCAGTAGATAAGGAGCTGTTTAACAAATCATCATCCTATACATGACATCACGCTGTAATCCCCGCAGGGTAAGGCAGAGGTGTAGTACCTGATAGTACATTTACATTTTGCAACATAACTAATGTTTAAATTCCTTTTATCAGGGGCCCATTATAGGCTCCTATTGACATCAACGGGAAAAAATTCAGATTCCATAGCTGCTATTAAGAAATTTCTGATGGAAAAACTCAATGGTTCTGCCCGATCCGTCGCGCTTGCGACCACTAGCCCAACGAGGCAGGCATCAACCCAGTAAATGGTACATCACTACATAAATGACCACGTTTCTCACCTTCGCAAAGAACTCAAGTGGCTCCCAATCCGCCTTCGCAGGAACACTAGGATCCTATGTCTCCTCTTCAATATCCTACACAACCCGTCCTATCCTTCTTACCTGCGTGAGCGTTTTTCTTATTCTAAAATCCCATCCTCATAAATCCAGCTACTACTCATACTCCTTCTCCGTCCATGCTGTAAGGTTGTGGAACTCACTTCCGCCTAGCATTCGCGATTTGAACACCATTACATTATTCAAAACCAGAGTGAAAGAGTTTTTTAGTCATTACCTTTCCCCTCAATTATGATTTATTATATACATATATATATATATATATATATATATATATATATATATATTGGAACCTAATAAAATATATATATATATATATATATATATTTTATTAGTTTATATATCAGACGTTTCTATTCGTAATCGACAGGATAATAATATATTATGCGTACCAAGGTCAACCACGGCATTGATGTGTAGAAGTGTTTTTTGTTTAGCACCAATCATAAACAATAAAATCCCAAAACCTATTAGACTAATGCCTACTGCTCTGTTTAAAATACATTTAAAAAATATCTCATAGCCAAATGCTATTATTCCATATCGGAATTTTTAAATGACCGCAATTAATTAAATAGATACCTAAAATTACGACATTTTCACAATTTGATCCCCACATCTGTAAAACGAATACTTTATTTTTTAATTAGCATTAAATTATTTCAATTTAATAGTTTGCTGTGTAGACTCAAATTTTTCATTATTATTTTTTATGGTTAATACTAAGCCAAATATGTTGTTTTGTACGCCATACTTAAATGGCACAACATGTAGATCTACAGACCGTGCACATATCATTTGATGTATACTCATGTTTTACAATAAATAAATGTTCTATTCTATTCTATCTTAGCATTATGTATTTTTATAAGTATAAATTAATATTTACTCATAATGTGTACCTATTTATACTTAATATTTTAGGCAAAGTTAGGTAAGGCACATACACGCATTATTCTCTTCCTTTTCTCACACACTATTGTCTACATTTCTTTTTCATTTCTCCTTTTGCAGGTCTGCTGGCAGAAATTTCTTGAGAAATAATGTGTGTACATAAATAGCAAAATAAATAAATAATCCTCCAACCACTTTATCTTTGTAGAAGCCGGTATACAGGATGGGAACTTTCAGCAGGGCAGTAAGGGGCACTACCCTAACCGTTGCAGTTACACGAAAATGGTTTTAGGGGATCAAAATTTCACTAAAAATTATGGATAGTCTCCATAATTTTTCGTGAAATATTGATCCCCATTCACAGATTTTCAAAAAAATTTAGTTATCAAGAAAATAATCATTTTACACAAAATATTTTTTTGATGCCAATCAATCCTGTTTCTAATAATATGTACTGTCCAAAACCTTCCATGGGACCAACCCAGGTAGAGTACTAAAAAAGTCAGAAATTGCAAAAAAAGTTTCCCCAAAGAAAAAAATTTTTTTTATTTTAATCGATCCTGTTTCTAATACTAATCAAAAACTTCTATTGGCCCAATCACCGTTAGAGTACTAAAAAGTCAGAGACCGCAAAAAACGTAAATTTACACACCGTCTTCATGATCATGTCTTTTATTTATTTTTTTGTATCTCAGATTCACAAATTCTTTCATGGAACCTGCAATAATTTCGAGTGAGTTTTTGATCAGAAACAGGATCGATTGGCATCAAAAAAATATTTTGTGTAAAATGGTTATTTTCTTGCTAACTGTAATTTTTTTGAAAATCTGTGAATGGGGATCAAAATTTCACGAAGAATTATGGGTAGTCTCCAAAGACCATTTTCGTGTAGCTGCAAGGGTTAAGGTAGTGCCCCTTACTGCACTGCTGAAAGTTTCCATCCTGTATACAAGCATAAAGTTCCTCATCTTAAAACAAAATGAGGTCACACTCCTCAAAAGAAGTCAAAGAAACGACAAACTACTTAGTGAGTCATAAAGAACGGGACAGTAAACAATAATATTGTGAAACATCGCGCTATATGGCCACAAGCAGCCAAGCAGTTCTCAAGCTGATGAGGATGTGCTCACTTAGGCCGCAATTGTTGGCTAGCACTCCTTGTAGGACATCCTTCGAGCTAGTGGACGCACCGGTGCTCAAACTTTGGGACAACTATTTTTATGAACTAGCCACCCGGTCGATCTTCAAGGCTAAGCCGTGCTTGCCAAGATAGGTCCGTGGATGGGTGACCGTCTACAACATATCGAGTATCCTCCACTCCTCAGAAAGCGCGTTAAGCCGTTATTACCTGGCTAGGTTAGGCTGTCATTTGTAGATTTTTGACAGTCGTTACAGGTGTTCAGTGGCCAAGGCTAGTGTAGTGGAAAAGCTAGGCAGATGATATAATTAATGTTGATGAACTGTCAAAATGAAGGGCATTACAATAAATTGTTAGTGTGTTACGTAATTATTACTCCACATAGCTTATTTCGTCAAACAAGCCGATCCTACGATTAGAGTGTAAGTAAGCTAGGTAAAAAGGAAAAAGAGTGTCCATAGAGAAGTTTGTTGTGTGTGTGTATGTGTTATTAGTCACAAGCTCCTCTCAACATTCAGTCACATGATTAAGACACATGGATTAAGATTTTTCTCAAAAATCATTTGGATTGAACTGATCTATTTAAACGTACACATTATGCAATTAAGAATTGGGACTTACCTATTGAATGCTCAATAGTAGTATTAAATAGTCAATAGTTTGAATTTTAATTAAATGCTGTACCTACCAAAGCATATGTTTTTTTTTCTGAGAACTCGTTTATGATAAACTTTTGCAGACTCAAAGATAATTTGGATGTTGTATTTAAAAACATCGTTGTTTTAAAACAAGTCCCTTTTTTATGAACTGTCTTTCTTTGACATACCATGATAAATATTTTTTTAGTATTTCTTCAAATAATTAATCTCCGTCAATGGTAAGGCCATTGTCGCTACACCTATATGTTATCCGAATCCTTATGTACACATTCTGGGGCTAACACACTCACAATCGTGGCACGTGTAACAGCTATGTTTACATGTACATACAATCGAAGGCTGTTGTATGAACACACACTTGTGTTTAAAACATTTTCTTTCAAAAACAATAGGTTTTTTGGCAAATTCGAATTAGTGAATTACATCAATATTTATGAACTTCGGGAATATTCAAACTAGTTTTTTAGTTTTAGATAATATGTGTAATTAATTATTTATAAATTAAAAGGTGTTCAATGTCAATTGATCCTACACGTAACATGTTACGGAAATGTAATAAAATATTTATCGTTTGTTTTAAGTTAGAAATGGATAAAATGTAAGTGATTGTTAACTATCAATTAATGTTAAGTATAGATAACATTAGTCTGACAATTGTTTTGATGTTTATTATCAGGTATTTTTATCACATAGATCACTGATCTTTGCGTATAGTTAAAACTCAAATAATTGTAAAACCTTTTTTACTGTCTGTAGCAAAACCAGAAAAAATTATTTGATACCGGTTTTCCTCGTCTGTCCTACTGTGATAATATCTACAAAATATAGATGAGAAAGCAGAAATCTACGAAGGCCTGACAAAACTACAATTTTTAAATTCCAAACCATTTCGTTCTGTTAACTTTTCACGGTGTAAAAGTTTTACGGCTTGAACTGATTTAGTTTTTTGGCACACCGACTGGTAGCCACTGACCGACTGGTGACTGTGTCAGGACATGGGATATTTTTTATCCCAACAGTGTGTTTCCGAAAGATAATTTTTGTCCTTCACGCGAGGAATGCTGTGGCCAAAAGTAATATTATGAAAGCAATTTACAACATAATCTATTATAAACTTACATCATAAAAAATCTTGAGCAATAACTAAAACAAGAGCCGACAAGAGGTGTACTTATTCCTCAAAGTTTGAGACACGTTGTATAATAAATATGAAGGTATGTGACAACAATTTGTGTTCACGACGATGTGCGCCCGCGCAACTGGCTAACGTGTTAGGGGCGACACACATTTGTAACACATATTTTATTGGTCACTTGGTGGAGGTATACAATAGATAGGTACTTGGTGAGTTGATGGAAGTCGCCGATAGTTGTCAACTGGACCATGATATTTGGAAAGAAAAGTTCTACCTCAAAAAGTTGTGAACAAAATTATATCATTCTAAAAATATTGACGGACGGACAGTCTGCTAGTAATACATGCATTACATCAATCAACGTCAGTGCTACGACATAAGGGCGCTGCCAATATCAAAATGTTAATAGTAAATATGCGGTAGCTTGACGAATGTACTTATATTGTTAGCGGATGCCATCCCACTGCTGGGCAATGGCCTGTCCCTTTTATTGTCCCACGGCTGAATGTCATCATCGTCATCATCAGTATTTCAGCCGAAAGACGTCCACTGCTGCTGACATAAGCCTCCCTGAAGTGTCGGCTGAATGTAAACTACCTTAAATGTTAAAACAGTAAAATAGACTGCCAACAAAACAAATCAAGAATCTATAAATTCGATATAGCATTACAAGGCATGAATTCTGTAAAACTGTCCTAACACGACGCTAAACAATTTGTTTCCCCATGGATAATTGTGTGTAACATGTAATTATGAAATAATAAATCACTAGTAATCCCCAAAATGATAAGAGTCCCTATTTTATTTTGAATAATTTATAACACTGCCAAAGATGAATCCTGTCCCTATGTCAGTTGCCATGTAATCCGTAGAAGTGTAACAAGTCTATAAGCGTTACATCAGTGTCTATTGTGCAGTGGTCAGTAGTTGTTGTTTCTCAGTTGTGGACACCACTTTGCTAATGTACGCCAACGAGTACAACTAGCTCGCGAGGGCCACGTAACACGCTTATTTGTACATGCGACGCGCTGCTATCCAGACATCAATCTGGATTAAACCACCAGCTAGAAACTAGATCCGAAAAATGTGAACCTCACCCCAGGATTGCTTACTTTTAGCATATCTCTTCATTTCGATTCGATTTTGACTCATTCAATTATCTTTTTGCCGAATAAGGAAAACCGGATTTTTTTTTACAGATCTACTTAAACATTACGTATGTTAAAGTAGAACCTGCGATGTACTAAATAGCTGGTTAGTGATTACTCTTCCAACTACCTACTTAAGTTATCGTATTGGTAGTGAACATGTCACTCAGACGTCTTGACAATTTAACAGAAAGGCTAGGAGTAGTTATTAGAATAAACCGTTCATCTTTTAGGTCGGTATCTGCTTAGGAACCGAGTTGTACTCTTACTAGTCATCCCTTTTCTTGCCATAACAACTTTCACACAATATATCAATAATTTCTTAGCAATCGAGTCGTAACTGACACAATTTCCCTCACAATCAAATAAGTAGAAAAATGATTGCTTTACCAAATCTTAACAATATATCATAGAACTGTAATTTTCTTCATAAAACTCTCATTATAAGAATTCCTCTTACTTACATACGCAGGTAGCGTATGTAATGCACTCATTACAATAAAAATGTAATCATTCAAATTCTTGCCAAGCTGTTGATTGCCGTGTAATGTATGTGTACTTTAAATACATGTACTTATGTACATGTATTGTATGGTCATGTATGTATGTATAGCAGTAACGTAAGTGAGAGCTCACAAGAGGAAATTATTCGCTTTGTTAAGTCAAGCGTCGTTATGTGTGAAGCTCAATCAGAGGGTAGGGAGGTGCCGCAGCCGGTGGAACCTCGATAACGTTGCTCTTTTTAACCGACTTCAAAAAAGGAGGAGGTTTCTCAATTCGACCGTATATATATATTTTTTTTATGTGTGTTCGCGGATAACTTCGTCGTTTATGAACCGATTTTGACAAAATTTTTAAGGAAACCGGGATCTGATAATGGCATCCTAGAGAAATTGAGGGGAGCTTTCAAAAATTGTAGTGGCGACTAGTGCGTTTGTAATTTTTACGATGAAGACCTTCTTTAAATATTGTAGTGCTTTAAATGTAAAGCACCACAATTCAAAGAAGGTCTGGAGTAGCTCTGATGATGGAACCGAAAGACAGGTCACCTTGTGTTTGGGTTTGATTAATTTGTACTGATGAGAAATTTACACCTAAATGGGTTTTGACTGACATAAGGGGTCTGATGATGAAGACGAAGGACAGTTACGGAACTCCTCAACTGTTTACAGTAGCTACCTTGCGTTTGGACTTAATTCATGGATATTGATTAAAACTTTGCACCCATCTGGGTTACAAGTGCCATTACAGGTCTGATGATGAAAATTATTTGTATGGAATATTGCAACTAAAACTAAAAAACAAAAAAACTTTTTTGCAAAAAATAAAACCGACTTCTGAAGCTAAAAATAATTTTAGCTTCAGATGTCGGTTACTTTTGTTTATTTGATTCAGTTTTTTGTCACCGACTTCTGAAGCTAAAATTATTTTTCACTTTTTTGTGTTTTTGGAGTCGGTTAAGTATATTTTTTGCAAAAATGTTTTTTTTTCAGCTGAGATTCTTATTCAAAAAGAGTATTCATTATACAAGGGTTTATTAAGTAACGTATAGTATGAGAACACTTACGAAATAGGACAGTTGGCATATTATGAGGTCTTTCCTTAGATTAGATTAGAAGATTTTTCAATCTTTTAGCTGTGTGAGTTAATGCAGGAACCTATTTAAGAGTAAGTGCCAGCTAAAGACTCGTGTAACATAATCTTAGAGGAACAAAAGATTGGAGTCTTTGCATCTTTGCATAAACCATAACAACCACGTTTATCAAAATTATCTATCGACACTAGTTCCTCCCTAGGCAGTAGTAACCCGCGTTAATCAAGTGCGCGCGCGCATAGCAGCGGTAATTAGATTGGGCGGCGCGTGCGTCGGTCGCGACCCGCAACCACCACCACAGCACTGAGTACTGGAGAGCAGAAGGCTCACACAAATGCTGACGAAGGTGAATGTCCTGGTAGTCCTATTACCGGTTATTCATACGACGCAATCCTGCACATTTTTAACAGTAAAATGTTGGGATGAAACGTCATGTAATCTCAAAATTATACTGCAACAAGTCGTGCAGTGCGACGTATTAACACGAAGGCATAAAGACGTAGTAATAAGCTTCAGGATTGACATCTGAAGACCTTTTAGTGGCAAACCAAACACAACAGCACGAATACAGAGTGAACGAAGGTATGTAAAAAGTTGTATTGTTCCGATAGAACCACCTGGCTACGAGGGAAGTCCTCTTGTACATTTGGTTAGAATGAAACTTCTGGAGCTGTTCCTCTGTTACGATATTCTCTAGTTAATCAGTAACTGGCGACTTCTCGGTGCATTATAAGTAGTAATTGTTTCGTTAAGTGTGATTCTCCTGTACATGTATGTATGTCCGCTTGTCAGTTTGTAGTTAATAGTGTGTCATTGTTGGACATGGAAACTGGTACCGTTAACATTATTTGAAAGTTATCATCAAGTATTCAATGGTTTTGTATACTATGACTTCTTTGAAAAGACACAGAACATATGTAACTACCTATAACAAAACTTTCCTAAAGGTAAAAAAAAGGCATTTCAATTTAAATTCTCCGAAAGTCTTTTCTAATAGTCCTAAAATTAACTAACCCTCCTTATTTTTAATAGCTGGGTACGCAAACACGGAAGTACAGTCACCGCCATAATGACATGCTTTGCCCAAGCGTGGGACGTTGCCCACACTGCGACAACATTTACTAACAAGCGATGCACTGGTCTGCCCACTCCTCCCTGTAATTATAGGGCTTTATTGATCAGAGGACAAAACATGGTGCATTACCAGTAATTGAGGACTTTATGCTCTTTGTGGGGTGTAAAGAGGGGAAAATAAATTAGTATCAATTTACATATTCGTGGTAGTGAAGCTCCTTGAACGAGTAGAGTACCGACCAACCTATTGCCAACCTTACCTGGATTATTGTTATTGTTGCTGGGTTCTATTTTGATGGCTAGTTGTGTGTTTGGCAATTGAAGACATTATAACGTGTGAATCCCGTTGGAAATGTCGGTGTGCGTCCATAGGTTGCGGTTACTATTTTCCAACAGATAGAGCGTCCAGTTTTACAAATTAAAAGCAAAGCAAAATTATTCAATTCTCAATAATATGGCAAAATTTGCAGGAGTTAGATAGGCTGCTTCTGCAGGAGTCGACTGAGAGTCCAAAGTTTGTTTTTAGTTTTAAACATTCCGTAGTTCAGTTTCGTTTCTGTGACTTACCTATCTGCTCTTCCCAAAGGTGTCAGACGACAAAAGTCAACGTATCTAACACCTAAACAGAGGAAACCAGGGAAGGGACCTGTTTTTATCCATAAAACGGTTGTAGTGTTCATAATTCTACTAAGTATCATTTATAAAATAAATTATAATAAATGCACCAAATATTACTACAAATCGGCTACTTGCAGCATCTATATATACTAGATACTACAGATACTTATAAGGTTTAGTCACTCTCGCCTGCATTATACAGTAATAAATACGTAATTTACCTTTTACAACGTATCTTAACTAAAAAGGGTTTATCCCAAAGCTATCCAGATGTCAGATAAACAAGTTTTTTATTCATACGGCAATCACGTCGCATCTCTACGGAGAAAAAAGTTAAAAGTATATTGTATCACATAATGCACTCTCTTACGTCACCACATTAGCACTCCGAGATCCGATATCAACATTAATACAACAATGAATGAAAAAAACCATCAAAAGATGTCCTCTACATCACGCAACTGACAAATTTCAGACAACAATGAATGATATAAGGGTTAAATGGATAAAGACTGCCAATGTTAACTTTGCTGACGGAAAATCTAACAAAAATAGAAAAGTTATCAAAAGTCAACCTTATCTCTTTACCCTAAGGATTAAGTCCAAGGTGTGACGTGAATCGTAGGGTGATAACTCCAGTTGTCGATACGTAAAGGGCTATAGAAAGGCGGCGCGTTTGATGGCGTGTCGGATGTCTCAATCGAAGGCTTTACTGCGCCCGCGCCGCCGCCGCGCAGCGTTGTGCCGCATCCCACGTACAGGGGTATTCTGTTTGTGAGCTTTTGTTCAGTGTTATGATGTCTCACTGGTGGAATGTTTGTGGTAAACTGGTCATATTTAAGGAAAATAAACCACGTATGGAAATTATTGATTTCGTTGTGGAATGAATTAAATTGGTCAGGTTATAAGAAATAGGTTCGAGAAGTAAATTATTAAGAGCACTTTTACCACAAAGAATGAGTAATGATGAATTTATTACTAGTTATAAATAAATTATTGTCTTCGTTTGAAACTTTACATTGATGCTGAGTGGCATCAAACAAACCGTGGACATTTATAGAAAACCATATTCTTTAGAAATTACCTAAATTATGTGAATTTTAGTCTACACCAGAAGTGAAATTCTGTTAAAGTTGTTCAGTAAAGCGCATATTAATAGATGAAAACTCAAGCAAAACTATTCATAAGCCGTAACACAAATGCTTAATTTACAGAATAACACCTCACCTGCATCTAAACCATGTTTGTATAACAACATAACACATGTTAGAGACCCGGCTCTTTTAAATATCCTCCAAGAATAATTGCTTACAATAAATCAGGGATGAGCGTTGACAGGGTTAATGCGGTGACGACAATAATTGTACCCTTTACCCTAATCGATCATCCACAAGCTAATTTAAACCCTATCACTAAATAACACAAGATTCGGTTTTGTTTGATATTTTTGCTGGACGTTATGTATTAAAGACTTCTAAAGTATTGTTCCTTCAATACGGATGCTTTTTTAAATCTTAATATGTCGGTTTTTTGTGTGTAAGGAAATTATATAACTGATACCTTATATAACGTTAAATACTAAAGGACTTTGTTGGAGTGTCGCTGTCGCACGTAAAAAACTATAAAATGTTGATGTCATCATTAGTTGCCACATTCTGATTGACAAGAGTATACAAATAAGGAATTAGAGGGTTTAAAAAACTCTTGTCAGATATCTTCTTGTTTTGATCTTTGAATAAAGGCTTGGAAAAGAACTACTCCATAACTTCGATGACGCGATGGCTGAATATTTGGGTTCTCATATTGATGAAAGTATCGTAAAAGAGAGTTAACCTATCGTGTCTCTAAAATTTTAAAACCTGCTCAGTAAAGGTAACGCTGCCTGCTGTACTGTTCCAATGTTTGGTAATTTGCCCAAACCATTTTAATCAATAAGATCAACAACATAAATATGACTAAATGTATCTGTAGTCGGCACCACTACCTAATCCCCTGGCTGGAGGCCTTACATTCAAGGCATCCACAGGACTTGCCCGGTTAAGCAGTAGCCAACATCAGAGGTTGATCTGCGAGATGCCCCACCAAAAAAAAACACAACTACCTAAGATAATTATGCTACTTACAGGAACTTCCTGTTATACCACAGTAACAAAAAAATATTTGAAAGTAATATATACATGATCTCAATTTCACTACTTCAGTACTTCAAAATAAAAAAAAATATAAGCAATTTACTCTACATCGAGACCACAATACCACTTAACGGATCGGTCTGTGAGACCGCAACACTTAACCCTCTCACTATCGAGCCACGTTGTAGCATTTAACCCTTCCACTGCTCATAATCCCTCTCGACGCGACCATTAAACCGGAAAACGCAAATTATACAACAAAGACGTAACACATCTGCGCCTGCGCATCCAATGTCGATCCTTGAAGAAATTGAACGGTTTAACACACGAATATGAACCTTATGTGAAAGCCGTAAGGAGGATGGAGTTAAGTGGACTTATTATTGATATAAGATATGTTTAATAAGTGCAAGGATGCAACGGTGCGGACAAATCCCGGTTCAGTTTCGTAGTGGAGCCACACGTTTCACAAGATTATTTTGCACGTTATACTAACTACAGAACATCGCGCGCCAAAACTTTAATTAAGTGTATGTTTAGTTATTTCGAAAGTCGCTCTCATGTACAGCAATAAGCGGTTTTATCAGATTCAGGACCGCTACGTGCCACCTTCTAAGAAAAAGCTTTCTGGAAACCTTAGGTAGGTACTTGGGAAATATAAAAAGAGAGCATACGGTTTCTTTCTGTTTACTTTTAACTATAATAATCATACAGGGTAATAAACGAAATAATGATAAATGTTATTGATATTTTTTTAAATAAGTAGTAGAACTAGCCGTTGTAAGATCGTGTTTAACATTATGGAACACATAAGAATGGGTAGGAAGATGTCCTAATAACCTGTTAAGCGACGTCACCCTACAATTATTGCAACAAGCGATTGTCTAAGTCGACTGAC
Organism: Eurois occulta; assembly: GCA_950022335.1. Classification (NCBI taxonomy): domain Eukaryota; kingdom Metazoa; phylum Arthropoda; class Insecta; order Lepidoptera; family Noctuidae; genus Eurois; species Eurois occulta. The sequence continues at coordinate 783,475 of OX465487.1, read as the reverse complement.
ACGCATGTACAGTGTACACGTATAAGAGAATCTGAATCAGAAACATACGCCACTCAACACGCTCTATTAAATATAACCCCTTTTACTAACGCAAAAACTTATTAAAAACTCTTTTATGAAAATTAAAAAATGTTACTTCACCTCATATTTCAAGCACTATGAATATTAGGATTAAAAAGTATTGTTACAACAAAGTAGTATTTTTGAAAAGGTTATCTTTTTTGTGTGTTCTCTTTTTGAAATGAATATTATCGTCTGTTCTCGCTACATTAGCTTTGTAGGGTTAAAATAAATGTTTTGGGTAATCGGATTTTGTAAAGTGGTACTATGGGGTTAAAAAAGTTCGGTTTCAGCGGTATCCGGATAAGTAATCTTACTTTTTTTGCCAAAAAGTGTTTTGTGAAAGATTGAAAGCATCTTTGTTGGCGTTTTGTTAGTTTTTTTTTTAATAATCGCGACAGAAATTGCAATTTTTAAATGATACTTGAATAATATAACTTACAAAACCATAGTTAAAATCAATAAGTAGAGGGCAAAGCTTGTCACGTGCAAGATGCTGTATTTGAAAACCTATGTTTTTATCCCACACATACGAAAATTCCTTTAGTAGCTTTCCGAAACCATGAGAACTAACACGTTATTTATTCATTTATAAGTCTCTTACAAAGGCGGCTCAATTTTCCCATAGAGCGTTTCTGAATTATTCTCCAATATAAAACCATAATCGTCGTACAGCAAAAAGAAAGCTGTCCCCATTGTGAAGCACAACAATAAAAGTTATAAAGTGTTATTAGTACTTAAAGTTCCGTAGCGGAACACCATAAAGCGATCTATCTAAAATATTATATCGGGACGATGACGGGCCCATGTTTGTATATCGATTAATTAATAAATCGAATACCGATTCGAGAGATGCATCGATACATGCCGCCTCTAATTGAGTCAGCCGGCACAAGAGATAATAAAATTTATCGACAACTTATTCTGCCATCCTTAATGTACCAAACGTTCGAATTTAAACCTTATTTGTCTTTGCTTAAGAGTGGATTTTGTTATTTTTGTCTGTAGAAATAGGGTTGCCCATTGAACAAAAAACGAAAAAGCACTCACTAAATGCCGAGCATTTACCTGTCATATTATTAAAAAAGTTTTCGATAGTGTATGGGAATCGATACGTTTTTGATTAATGGACAGTAAACTAGATTATGTTGTTGAAAAGCAACCATGTTGATGGATCGTGGGGGTTTTTGCGATACATTAAAGATTTGATGCGGTAAAAAATATGGAGATGTGCTGGCAGTGCTGGATTCGATACTAGTAAATGTATTTGGGAATGCGATTAAGTTATAAGTTGTGACTAACGATCACATTAAGATTAACAGTACGAAGTATCCGAGCGAAGAAAGAGAGCATTTCGCATTTCTTCACATCACCATTTTCAATGTTTTGGTTAAATTTACTAGACATTTCTAAGGAAAACGGCCTTACATAAAAAATAAATGTGAAGTGAAATCTTTAATGCTAAAAAGCCCGCATTGCAATTTGATAACCGCATTTTGATACCTTCACAAAATTCTTTACAAAAATATCAAGATTCTATTACAAAGATAGCCGTGCAAAAACTATCAATATCTATTAGCTTCAACATTCACAAATAGCTAATAAATCTGTAACCCTAAACCACGCGCGGGGTTGCAAAAGACCCCCACAATGTAACGTTGGCGAATTAACTTCACCCGTTCCCACCTGTTCTCTTTTCTCATAGGAACGCCTACATGCTGGCAACATTCGGCACTTTTGACACACCATCTCAGAAACAAGATACGGATCTACACAATGCAGTCAATCCGCAAACCTTTGATGTTAAAGAAACAAGGCTTGTTCGCGAAAAAATCTGTTTTGTTGCCTTCAATTTAGTATTTTGTTTCATTTTTCCATGTTAGCCTGGGAAATATCGGTGCATCAGCTGTTTGATATGAACCTATCAATATCTATAGACAGATGGAGGTATGCGTAGAATTGTCGTTTTCGTTGGATACTGCTTCGTTTCACTGGGAGTGTCTTTTCCTGCAAGACGTCAGCAACCTGTTGGTTTATTTTGCCATTTCATATGGTTGGGCTGGACACCACTCAATATGACATTCTCTGTGATTCTCAGGAGAATCATTTGTAATATTCTTTATATAGGGACGGGAGTAATGTGTCCCGGCTGCGGCTGTGTTAATAAAGTGTAATTAAACACTCCAGGAGATGTAGAGAAATACCGACAACACTATTCACTTTCTAAGGGTTAACACACAAACACTTGTTTCACACAAACTACCTGCAATTACAACAAAACGCACACGACTCACTTCGTTCCGTTTTGTTATTCCACAATTGAACACTAAAAGGCGAGAGAGAAGCCGAAAGCTAATACACTCGGTCCTTATGGCCTGAGCTGATTTAAAGGAGGCTTTGTACTGCGCAGGCGTCGGGTTACGCCCGTCTTTAGTTTCGCGATACAACGCTTGGATTAAATATTGCAGCGGAGGTGTTAACTGGGGTAACCCTAGACGGGGTTATTTGCGCCGGCGGGCAGTGGTGGAGGGTCAAGGGGCTAATGTTTGGGGAATCTTGTGGTAAGTAGGAAGTGAATGGGTTGTAGGTTTTCTGGTGGTTTGCAATGTGTAAGATATTCTTAGTGGTATCCTGACATTTTCATTAAACAAACTGTGTTATTAATCAAACCCATTTTCTATTGTGTATTCTCATCTATTGTTTTAAAAACCAAATAAATAAATACGAAGTAACTTGATCCCCTGAGAATCTTTTCTTCTGATATCAGGAAACAAGGATGACCAATACCATGTCGTTTTTAATTTTAAGGATTAAAACCTTTGAACAGCCCGACTTTGTGACTCAACTCAGATTAAAATTAAGAGGGTCAGTTTAATCGAATTTTGATGTGGACTCAGTGAGGTGTGCAGCATGTTGGAGATTAGCCCGACTCTCTGGCGGCCTCTCTGACAAACACTAATACAGTTTCCATGTCCACTCCCGCGCATGCAGTGTGCTATGATTTATTAATCGATGTTTAAACGATTTTGGTGCACTGAACTGTTCTTCTATGTTTGTGTCCTACACTATGACTCCCATAATTTTAATTTTGTTGCAGCTATTTCTTCACGGAAATGCCTCTATTTGATCGTAAAATGTAGGTAGATTCCGCAAAATGCTCAAGCACTAGAAAGTCTGGGATTTCATTGCTTTCCTTAGACACTTAATAACAACATAAAAAATACTGAAAACTAAGACATCGCCACAAGAATCATACCGTTTTTTTGCAGATTGGTAATATTTTACTCATGGGCTCTTGCTAAGATTTTTTACAGTATCATTTCGTTTGATCCACACCTGTTGAACACAAAACCCTGCACTCTAATCCCCTGTCCATACTGTACTAGTACGAGTGTGAAGTGAGTGTGACACATCAATAGAGACTCCTGCGCATTCACGCACACACCTCGATCACTCTACTGACCGACATGACTTGACACGAGAGTGTTCGTTGTGTCGAGTGTGTATGGCTTTGGTTCTGCTGGACAATAAAGCCGAAGAAGTTGTTATAATAAAAATCTCACTGATGGAAAACGAAGTATCAGCGACAGGAGCTCTAGAAGTAACAAAAGTCGGAAGCCAAGGAAGAATTAAACTTTGTATGGAAGTTCGTTGGGAAATCCCACCGGGGACACGGCTTGTAAATAATATTATTTCAACTAACAGAAGCACTGTAATTCTGATGCAAAAGTTTTTTCTTTGTTAAAAATGAAAAAGTAGAGCTGGTGGCGAAATGTTTCCGACAGAGACAAAATTGGACAGTCAAACCAGTGTGCACTACAAGAAACGAGGTTTAAGTAACTTCTGTTTAATTATTGCGAACACAGAGATCTTGTTCCTAGATTTGATAAAGAACATTTCATGAGAATTGCCATGCAAATTACTACTGAAGTGGACCCATCGATTTTCAGGAAATCGACAGGAAAAATGTAACTCAGAACCTTAAATCTTAAGTGCAATTTACCTAAAAGTTTCGCAAAAAATAAAACCTGAGCCTCAGTCCTGTCCAGCAGCTCCAGTGCCGCCACACCCACGCTCGTGTAGGTACTTGTATCTGCGGTCACTTTCAGAATAAACAAAAAAAAAATAGCCAAACATTACTTTTTGGTCTGTGTCGCTGTCACATGATTGGTTTTACTCGTGCCGGCCGCCAGATGCCGCTGCCTTTGAACTTACCGCCTCCTCTCATTACTACGGCACCATTGCAGACTTTATAGCTACACGAATAAGGTTGAAATTCTGTTATTCATTAAATAAAGAAGGCATTTAATATCTTTATTAATGTGGTCGAGCTCAGATGATCAATGATAACTAATTATTAGAAACATTTCGTGGACCGTGCGACGTATTTGCTGAAATTTCAGCTTAAAATTCAACCCTATTCTAGAGCACACAAGGTTGAGTTTTCTGGTAGGGTTATTGGCAAAAGATAATCTTCAGATATTGTATTTAGTTATCGATGAAATGCTTACCTGCCACAGAGTTAAGAAGAGATTAGAAAGGCCATATTACAAAAATAAGATATTTTTGTTTGTAATCTGTTTTTCTTGAAAACAAATGGATTAAAAAGTACAATGCTGTTTTTTAACTGTTAAATACTGATGTAATCCATTGTACTGACTGAGTCTATAATAATATGTATTATATAGGAGACAAGTGGCTTAGCAATGTTGTCGCCAAGACATCGTTGTTGTGTTTTAAATGGTTGTTTTAAAATTAGCACCCAATAGTAGGAAGAGACAAATTCTTAGTAATTAAATAGTATTATCGCACTGTTGGAATCGTGAGGAAAGTTTTGAGTGTGGATGGATATAAGTGTAGAGGAAGACCAAAGAAACGATGGATGGACTGTGTGAAGGATGACATGCCGAGAAAGGATGTGTCTGATGAGATGACAAGTAATAGAGAAGTATGAATGAAGAAGACAAACTGCGCCGATCGCAAATAAATTGGGATAAGGGCAAGAGAATGACGAATGATGACGTTGGAATTTCAAGTCTTAGCGCTAAGCCGAACGTTGATAATCCAACGTACTTTTACTTAGGCCTTCATTAAGATCACCTGGTGTCAGTGAAAATAAATATTAGTCACCTTTGACCTCTAGGCCTCAGCCATTAGTCACTTCCACATCCCGGATTTTTGTAACGATGAACGCGATAGCAGTAGCACGGAAATAGCATATAAATGGCTTTATTTTGCAGTGTAGGGAGAGCTTAACCTTCATTTAAATACCTGTAAAGTGACCTTAAGTATATCTGTCACTGATAACTCTGCAAAGTTTACTGAAATCGATATCTTACTGGTCAGCGCCATGCACGTCACGTTCATGATCTCCTTTGAAATAAGTAGAAAGAGCAAATCTATAAAAACGCTCTCTAACTATTCCTAGGTCTATCAGCAGATAGCATCGTATTTGTGTAAGTACAGCTAATAGCTAGATCATCTCCAGCACAGGCTGCGGCTAATGGAATTAGCTTTGTTGGTTTTGTGTCCCACTGATCGACTGATCAACAGAACTGATCTTACTGATCAACTGGCGATATATTGGTATTGTGTTCGTTTCTCACTCTTTTGTCTATGAATGTGGCAAGTTCTTCGTCTGCTTGAAGTTCTGCCGCCGAACAGCATTGCTTAAAGTTCTGCCTGCCCCATGTGGAAAAGGCGTGAGATTATGAATGAATTAATTACGTCGCGGTGTAAGTACAGGCACATTAGATACCTTTTCAACATCTAGGCAACGCCTCTACGATGCTCTAGTATTTCAAATGTTCTAAGGTTAAGTTGACCATATAAGAGATTGCCCGTAGTCTTCTTTAGAATCCCATAAACTTCAAATACCGCCTTTATTATTGTGTTCAAGGGAAAGCTGAATAACCTCAATCAATCAGTATACGTCCACCGTTCTCTGAGAAGCCAAACCAGGCACCAAACCCGCTGAAGGGATAATTTTTTCAGCAATTTTCCCAGCGGTGGCAAAATAAAAGTGAAATACTTCATTGAATCAATAACAACAATGTCATTCTCTACCAACTATTTCAAACCACGAGGCTCCTCATTCAATTTCCACACAATAGTCTAATCATGCGCATAAAAGAGCCTCCGATGGTCTGACCGCGATATAATGCAATAAACAATACTGCTCATTACTAATTAACACACATTCTGCTATCTTAATTATGATCTGTCAAGAACGCACGGGTTGCCAAACATGTCCCAAAATGGTGGGATTAACCTGCTTACTGTTAAGGAGGCTCTTCACGGTCGCTTTTTGCAGCGATACAAGTTCAACTGCAGTACTTTTTTCTTACTTACTTCTTCGTAGGTTAGTGTACGGCTTGTATGATGATGTGCTAGTTATTTTGACTTTTTTAGAATAAGCCCGCCATGCTATTCCCAACTACTGTAACTCCTTAAAGTCAGAATCAACAGTGGAGTCTACCACAAGAGCGCGCAATGAAGCTTTACCAGTCTCGAGGAAACAATTACACTGTCTTGGATTCTGCAATGAAATTAATAAGAAAAAAAAGCAGTTATTCAGGCTATATGGACTGAACCTTGAGTTTCTAGTGTGCTTTCCTTTTATGAAGTTCTTCCTCTTAGTGGGTAGCTAACACTATCCATGTTACTTATTGAATATTTTGTAAATAAATAGTGCATGTAGACACTGTAGGAAAGTTGTCAAATCAGCAGTAAACGCATTAGCCCAGATAAGTGTTTGTGTGCATGGGTCCTTACGGTAACTTCAAAAGTGATCATAATTAAAATGTGATTTTTATAACACTCTTGAGGAAAGTTTACGCGGCATGAAATGGGACATTCACTAGATCAACTTTTCTTTATGTTAATTGATTCCGGAAGTACAGTCAGTGATCGATGCTCTTTCCTTCTCTACCAGATTACCCTGCTGTCTCCTTGCTTGTGGTAAGTACAGGCTGTTACAATCAGGCAACGCGACACATGCTGTACACCATATGGTGTGGTAGAATGTACAACTTATACTCTCAGTTATCATAATTTGACAATTATAGGAAAACTTTCGGAATTCACAAAATAAAATCGAGAAGCCATACTTTATCATATTAAATCTCAATCGTTAACTGGCTGCCTTTTGTTTTGCCCAAAAGTATTTCGCCAAAACAAACAGAACTAAATCATTAATAAAGCTTCTTAACAAGGTGAAGTTTTTGCTCCAATTGAGTTGATGGCAATTCGTCGTGGATCTCTTAGTGTTTATTTATAAAGCAATGTTATTAGTTCGGTATCGAAGCCAGTTTTTGCTGCTAACGACTCGGGGAGCCGATGACGCGGGTGATTGATTCGATTCGGCGCTTCCTAGGGGTGCTGCACTTGAGGTTGGGCTTGACTTTCGCTTTGGGGCAAAGGTCATCTTTTTAAGCTAAAGTGGCAAAGTTTTCAGCCAAGATTTGAAATACTATCAATCCAGCTACACTAAGGAGAAAAACTAAAAGTAGAATTAAACATAAGCCATTTTGTTGGTTATTCGAGATGAGATTCCTATTAACTGTCAGTCAACTGTAATTTACAATAACGAATTTGGCTTAATTATGTCCGTTGCTATTATGCAAACGACTAAATATTCCTTCTCTCTCTCTTTAAGTACAGATATCTCTTTTTGCCTTTGTGTGTCCACCTCACAATACCGTAGCATAAAGGTATCAACATAATTAACATGTCATATCGTTAATAAAGTTTATTTTTATGTAAATGCTGGCGAGTGTTGCGCACCCCTGCGGCGGCGACTTCAAACGCGCTCCGATCCGTCAGCATTTTGACATCTTTTGATATGTACCGACAAATAATAACAAAATTATTATACACTAGTTGTTTGACCGCACTTCGCTCGTTAGCCCCGTGTTGTGCCATGATATTTGATTGAAATTATATTAAATCTCTGAGTTCAGGTATTACCGAAGCAACTAAAGCTGCAGAAAACTCATGTGAAGTTTGCAGCTCAATGTAGAATGGAATTGGGCAGAACCACGTTGGCAGGACTGGAGATTTTTAAGGTGCTGCCTGCGTGGGCAATAGATTCAATTCTACTTCCGTGTTTGACGTTCAAAGGTGCCTTTTAATGGCTTAATTGAAATAAATGGTTTGACTTGCCATCGATTACAGGAAGAGTAAAGACTTCAATATGCCTTTTTGCATTGCATATACCTAAGTCTGTTTGGGAAAATTAATCGAAAACCATAACTGAAGAATTCAATCTATGTACTACAAACTGTGCTTAGCAAGAGTCATACAAATTGTATGACCCACAGACACACAAACCCTCCAATGCCATCATCAAAACTTCACAATAATATTTATGCTAATGTCAATAAAAACTATAATTGGGTTACAAATAATAATATCAGCTAACGGTCGCGAGTTCGAGTCCCGCGTCGTGCATCGCGTAGGAAATAAACGTCAGTCTGATGTTTCTTCGGATTTCACTCGTTTGGTATTCGCTTGGTCATCGTTTGTGACTGACAGATTGGTTGTACATACATACGTGTGCTTGTCTAGTCGGAGCTCGGAGCCATCTCAGGAACTACTGGGTCACTTTTGAGGAATTTTATGAACTGAGCGTCCCCGTTTGTTCGTCGGAAAGTATATGATGTAAGTATTGGATATTGTTGTCGTGACCAACTGACTATGGTCTTTAATAATGGGATAGTGATTAAATTATTACCAACATTTGACTGTGTGCTATGTCTTGGTAAGTATCATTACCCCACCGGATGTATTTTTCAGATGACACGTTGCTTCACTTAAAAATAATACATTCAAGCGAAAACTCGTCCTGAGCCCAGATATAGTAATAATAGCTCGTCATAGTTACCCCTACTATGACGTCTTAAAGCAGGACTAATTCCAGTGTGGGAAAGAGATGGCGTTAGACGACTGTATAGCACTGCCTCTGTCACCTGAAGAGCTAAGAGAAATAGCAATTACTTTGAAAGCATTTCGTATTTCTACAACGACTTACAATCAGATTGTAGCTTATGTCATTACACTTTTGAGTTTTACTTGGACATTTTTTTTGTACTTTCGTCAAGAAGCAAATTCTTTACAGACGCGTGACAATAGTCATAAACATTGATTAATTAACATCTGTAGTTTATGAAAATAAGTAATTTATTCAAATCATAACGGTCAGCTTGCAGGGCGTGTTCTAACGCAATTATTGTTATAATTATTTAACTGCGGCCCGCAGCGTTCCGACCGCCAAGTGTGTTGCCGGCCAAATGTATTCGTTATCCAGTAGTTGATTATAATAATTAAATTCATAAAAATAAATAAAACCTAGTTAAAATTTAGCAGGGTTTTTTTGGAATTAAGTAATGTTTACTTGATTCCAAAAAAAAAATACCAAACAGTATCGGTGTATTATAAACTTATCCAGCTAAGACTTTTCCTCTTTTTTGTAGTAGATCACAAATATTTTTGAACTTACATGTGTTTCATAATGCAACTTTGAAAACTGCATTGAAATACTTTTAATTGCTAAAATTACACAAGACCATCGAATAAAGAATCAAAAAACAGAAAGTGCATTTCTCCCAAAAAAATATTAAATTACCCTCGTAATCCCGCATTCCATTCCTCATTGAGGGCTCAAAGCTCATCAGATAACGACAATGTTCACGCCTATGCTTCGCGCACTAATGGGCTGGGCAGAAAGGGCAGTCAATTGTCACGGGCACACTGTCATTATAATTTGTATAATTGTGTTGCTTGATTAGGTTAACTTGGCCGGTTGAGTCAGTTTAGTTGTATTTGGTGTTTTACGGACAGTGCACGTTATAAGACAGCAGATCAGCAGGGTGATTGGTTGAAGTACCTACTCATACAAAGGTTTCATGTAGCTACGTCAGGACTAAGAAATTATCGTTCATCATCTTCCTTTTTACCACAAAATTGGGGTCTTCTATTCTAACCGGATGCAGCTGAAACCGGTGCCTACAGTTCTATATTTTACATGAAGCGTCTGCCTATCTGACCTCTACCACCCAGTTCCACGATACCCTTTGGTAGACTTTCAAAGTCACATGCACCTAGTTACCTACCTGTACCTTACGCACGGCAAAGATCTACGGTATAGCAATAATATATCTAACCTGAAGATGAATCTCACAGACTGATAAGGTGTTCTGTGTAATGTGAAGCCTAAGCAGACTTCTTTTAAAGCCCGTTTTCCACTAGACCAGAGACGACCAGAGCGGAGAGTAAGGAATATTAACCTGTTCTGTTCTATAACTCGTCAAATTCCTTTCCAACTCTCCTGTGCTTTGCCTAAGAAGAACTTAGGACGTCTAAATGTGTCTCTGGAGAAAACTCTTCTATGGCAACATAGACATACTATTTAGTGATGTGGTAAACTGATAATAGGGGTAGCTCCCATATTCCTATCGTCTGTAGTTTCAACAGTTTTACGACTGTTCAACGTGTATTAACTTTCTTTGAATAGTTTATAGCCCGTTAAAATGGTCGAAACAAAACCTTCAGCTCGTAAAATACACATTCATGTGATTAAAATTCGTTGTAACTGATTAGGGAATAAAAAGCATAAAGTTTGTTATCCCATGCATATTGTAGGGGTACATGGAATGGGGCGCCTTATAAACGGAAGGAAATTAAAAAATTGTTCTGCGGTCCTACGTAAGCCGACAAAGCGAGGTTACAGCGATAGGTCCACGTCACTGCGATGGGTATCACTGTAATCTGATGATGACCTCATCAATATTACAGCTGAAACGTGTGACTGTTGGGCATAGGACTGCCCCAAGCGCAGCCACGTCAAGCGGATCTGTGCTTCGTGTGTCCACCAGATTCACATATTCATAATGTTAAAATCACTTTAATCAACAGTTTTCCTGGACTTCTTGAAGACCTTCCTTAAATCAACACTTTTCTAATAAACTTGGATTTATTGTTAACAATCTCACAACAGCTAGATGCAGAAGATTTATAAACATGTGAGGAAAGTTTTAAGTATAAATGTGGAAGGCAAAAGAAAGAATAAGGGGAAAGACACACATTGATGGGTGTCTAGGAAGGGGGTGACTTCTGAGATAACGGTTAATAGACATGTATGGAAGAAGATATGCTGCGACGACCTCTTATTATTAAGGCTAAGGGCAGCATGGTTATGATAAAAGAAGCTCTAAAAGTACCAGATTCTGATCAAGACAACTTTCAATTTACAATATGACCACGACGTTCAAGTACTAAACAAGCTCGCTAAATAAAAAGTAATGAAAACAGGCGTCGGCCCGAGGGAGTCGGTCCAAACAAACCGAGTACCGAGTAGTTACAGAATGTGCTTGTGTGCAGATTGCGATGCGCGGGCGACGCGTGCCGGCCCCAACCGGACAGGGGTACGCAACCATCAGTGTATGATCTACAAGATGGCTTGACTTTTAATTAGATTCGACGCTCATGATAGTACCTTGATTTTCCGTCGTCTACATCATATCACCTATAGTATAGTAGGACACCGTAGTCTTGAATTGTCATCAGAACTACGTACACAAGGCCGGCAATAAAGTGTGCAAGTCTAGCAAAATCTTTTGGATCACAAGTAGCAAAGCCAGCTTACTTTTGCTGCTCTCCATTTTTTGCATCGAGCTTAATTTAGAAATAACCTCAAAAGACAAGGAGAAATATTCGGTGTTGATGTCCAACCTTCAATAATTGAAGAGGCACCAGAAGAAGAAGAAAATTGTTTCCGATGCAGCACACAAAAAACTCTTTTTTTAAATTTCAATAAAAATGTTGCGCACCCCGCATTGGCATCAGCTTCCGCGCACCAATTGCACCAGATTATTGAATCAAGTGCTTTCTCAGCTGCTGACCCCTGCCCCGGCAGTCGGCTTAACTACCAGGCTAACAGCTGTACTGATGCATGTGCAGCATGCGAGCGTCACTTTTATCCCTCGTCAAGATACTGTGCGCAGGATTTACTAACTAACTACGAACAGGGGCTTTACCAAATATATTTTTTGAGATGTTGGACCCGTGATACCGCGATAGACGTGGCCACATACTGATTGCGTCCAACGCATTTAATACTATCATGAAAAGAAGATTGCCGAGAAGTACATTTCTATCAAGAAGGTGACCTGATTGTTGGTCGAACTATGCTAGAACAATACCAGATAAACAGTTATTAAATCCCGAAACCACAAAATGTTCGATTCGTTCCGATACTATGCAAATAAAACCAATTGAAGCCGATTTCTGTTGTAATTGTATATAATTATATTAACCATGATTAACGATTAAAATTACTTTGAATAATATAAAAAAGATATAATTGATCATTAAATATATTATCATTATATTATATTATGTATCAGTCATTCGTTTTTTTTTATTTTATCTTTTTTCCCAGGGCACTTTGCACTTCTGAGGGGCTACGACTTTCTCTGAAGTCAGCAGTTTCTTCGGTAGTTTGATAGTCCGCTGTTTCGGTTTGTTTTTTGTACCGCAGCCACAGGGTGTCTTCGGTTGAAGAGGCGTGATTGGTCGAGGAGGAGTTCTGGATCGAGGAGGAGTTCTGGGTCGAGGTGGAGTCCTCGAGCGAGCAGGAATGGTCGGACTGAAGACCGGTACCCGTTGCTTAGACATCGCCCTAAAATTGTCCTGAACAAATATCTGCATTGGCACGTCTACACAGTGCTTGTGGTACTTGGACTCGCTCCTGTGCGAGTAAGGGATGTTCACCTCACTGTCGGAGTACCGGTCGTTCAACAACAAAGCCCTACTACTCACGGATGTGGCGGAGCGCCGAGGACAGGGCCTCGGCTTTGCACTCCTCCGAGATGACGGAAACTCAAAAGCCACGTCACTAATACCTTCATTGTATATGTTTTTCCTCGTTTCATCTTCTCTAAAACAACATTTTACAGGCATGGGGTCAGGTGGCGCAGATTCGTCGTATTCGTCCTGACTTTGCTGCCAGCGGTTACTATTCACTGGGTTTGCATTGTAGCCGTTTTTCAGTATTGGTGCTGGAGTGTAGGTATCACGTTTGTAGTTCACCGCGTAGAACTTCACTTTACCTTGGAGATCTCTGACGCGCAACATAGATGTGTCGCGCAGGATCGGCACAGCGGGGCAGTTGAGGGTGGACGGGGTGGGCGTGCAGCCACAGCCGGCATCGTTCACATTGCGAGTCATTGTGGATTGGTCGGAGAAGGTCATAATGTTGTCTTTGACTCTGCGCGGTCTTGACTGACTGACGTCTCTTGCGGGACAATCCGGCGACGTACACTCGAAACATCTACAGTTATACTTGCGATTCATCATTAAATCTTCTTTTGGATATTGTTCTGGCGCCTGCCGGACGTACGGGGGGCACCATTGAGGAGCCGGGATGAGGGACGGGTAGGTGGGGATCACTTGTAGTGCTTTCGGAATGTACACTGCATCGGTGTGAGATGTGATCGAGTAAGGAGGCTCGATGTACCTGGTGGGCGCGCGGTAGTATGACGCAAACTCTCTCGTGTCATAATGTTCTTCGGGGGAGTTAACAAATTGGTTGATGAGCCTCGCTCGTGCGCTCTCCTCTGCTAGCCTGTCGACATGGCCCGAGCTCAGCAGCACGGCTCTCGGGTACGCGCCGACCCTCTCGTACTCTTCCTCGACGGGTTTCACTTCAGGTTTTACTTTCCGAGATCTCTTGCCTTTTCCGAATTTGACTTGCTTGTGGGTCATAACGCAATAGCGGTTGAATTGTTTTGACTTTAAAAATTTTAAGTGATCATTTTTGTGATGTCAGTCGATGACAGATTTCCTGAAAAGGCTACGACAAAAAGTTTGCTCACTTCAAGTAGGTGTCCAACAGAATGTTGTCGTAAAACACTTTACAAACAGCTGAGGCGGAAACACCTAGTTGATCGCGAACCACTTCAATTCATATCCTTGTGACAATAAAGGATTGAGTAACATTTTTTCTTACAAACTTATTGCCAGCGAATCTTTTAATTTTCAGCTCTATGTAAGAAACAATAAGGGTGATGTGATCTGCAAACATATGTTAGGAGAGTCAGACAAATCCAGGCCAGGATAAATTGGTCTTCCCTCCTCCCGGTCGTCTTGCGTGCGCGCCGGTCGAGGGGAGATATCGGTCCAATTTAAAGATCTTATATCATAGAGGGAGCGAAGGCAGATGCATGCAATTGTGCGAGTCAAAGATCAGAGGAAGTGGCTGCGCACGCGCCGGCCAGCTGCGGCGTCGCGTGATCTCGTCGCGGATTCGTTCATTATTTGGTACTCGTCACGTTGGACAGATGAGATCATGATAATTAAGCAGGAGAAATGTTCAAGATGAACTAATTGATCTTTTTAAGAAACAATTGCACCTGGTTTTGTTCGTCAACGACAAGTGTTATGTTCGAGTGGTGTAAGCAACATTTCATATTAATCATATTGTTCTTCAATATCAGTCGTTGCTGTTTAACTCAGCACCAGGCGCTTGTTCTTACTTCGCTATCTACAGCGTACCCCGGGGCTACTTACGTTCAAAGCTTGTAACGGCCTGCTATGGTACAACATTCCTATTTCCATGGTACTGCTCATACTTCACATTATATCTAGAGTTACAAAGATCTATATTTTGATCTGGCTCTGAGATCCCTTGAAGTTAGTCTTAAGCATTTACATTTTAAATAATATTTACTAATTAATATTCCTCCCCTAACACATGTTATCATTTTCTAGTAATGAGCTGCGACACACCGTAGTGTCCAATAAAACATAGGTCCAGTGACAAAAAGACGAGAAACCAATAAAACACGTATAAAGCACACGGTGGGCCGCAATTAAAATTACTCCACGATAAACATATAGCCGTATAAGGTTTTATTGGCCGTAAAATAATGTTATGTGTCCATTCCAGATAGTTGGACAGCTTCTAAAACAATTAGGGGTCATGTTATTGGAGTGTTATTGAATTACAAGTTTTTAGAACATCTTTGCCTGGAAATACAAACATCTAGTACGGGGACGAAGCAACAGGAGTATGTAAGGATCGCCAGACCGCATCAGGTGACGCTTTCAGTCTCTGTCTACCTCCAGATGAATGTTTCTACGAGATTGGATAGAGGGATCTTGGCTTTAGGTGCTAGGCCCGAAATAAACGTTTGTATAATCGAAGAATTTAAGGCATTACAGGATTCTGTGCTTCGTGGTTTCTGTACTTTCAGGCGTTTTTCCCTTATTGATCATCTGATGGTGTTAGATAAACATACCAAACCTCGTTGTTCACTACAACGGAAGCCGAACAGTGCTAACGACATCAATAAAACGTTCCAGCACTGTCCCACAGTCGTATAAAATAATTAACTAATGCACTTTTGATTTATGATCCTTATACAGAACCTGTATCTAAGAACTGAAATAAAACTTAAAATTGCAACGTAATTTATAACGCGATAGTCACCTCCGATAAACGACACTAAAACCTTTTATTGCTTTCAAAAACACAATAAAAAACATTGACCAAACAAAGCTTTCTAGTGTAAGTAAACTTTTTCAAAACAGTGGGAACGTAACATTTTGAAAGTTGTGCATTGCCATTAAAAATGTTATGGTGGCCATCAATTTAATACTGTCGCCGTAGTTTTAGTACGAGGTTTTAATTTTTGACATTTATTAGTTAAAACCGGTGAAACTATGAGAGTAATGTGTCTTATGTGGATGGCAGAGGGCGTATGTTGCGTTTGCATGATTTCAGTGACCTATCTGATTCCGTGTAGAACAGTGCCGTTGGATTCAATAATTCAATTTGGTGTGCAACAGGTATCTCTCAACGATGAAGGAAAACATCGTGAGGAAACCGGCATGCCCTAGAACCAAAAAATTTGAAGACATGTGACGTCTACCAACACGCACTGAGCCCGCGTGGTGGATTACAGCCCATTCCCTCTCATAGAGAGGAGGCCGTGTGTCCCAGCAGTGGGAACATTATAGGTTCATAATACTAGGCATCTCTCTGTTTCACCTGCAGTGGTTTTTCTTTGCCTCTTGCACAGAGAAAACAATAATATATATATACATGATGATGGTCTAGTGGTTAGTGACCCTGACTGCTAGGACGGAGGTTGTGGGTTCTATTCCCACACAGGACAAATCTTTGTGCGATGAGTACGATAATTTTTTCTGTATCTGGGTGTGTAATTTATCTATAATATGTATGTATTTAGAAATATATAAGTTATGTTATATGTTTTTAATTTTAATTTTAAAATGATTTTGATTTTAATTCTGATGATGATTGTGATTTTGATTTTAATTGATTTGATTTTAATTGAATTATGTATTTAAAAACCATAGTTGTGTGCGATGAGTCGTTCGGTACTCATCTGATTTTGAGCACCCAACGATAAATAAGTATTGCATGATGTGCTTACCTGTAAGAGGTAGATACACTTGTCTGTGACTCTTTTGGATGTATCTCGTAACTTTTAAACAGTGTATTCAATTGTTGGTGAGCCAAATAAGTAAATAAAATAAATAAGTATGTTTATCAGTTGTCTGGTTGCCATAGTACAGGCTCTACCTAGTTTGGGATCAGATGGCGGTGTGTTGGTTGTCCCAAGATATTAAAAAAAAGAAATACAATTCAATTCAATATACTTTAATACAATTTTAATAATCTAATTTAATGTACCCAAAAACTTAACTACTACAAAAACACAATTATACATACGCACTAATGAAAAGTACCTACTACATAATATTCCAACACTAATTTAAGTAACTTTCCTCAGCACCGGGCCCGCTGCTATGTCTACTGGACCAGTGCATCAGAAAAGGGCAGTCTCATCTCCACAATAACCTTTAGGATTAGCAAACTTGCGGGTCAGCATATTACACCGAACCGAAAACGCCCTTCGCTCTCTTTCTATATCCTCGTCATCAGATAGGTTCTCGGTCAAAATGTACCCAAGGTATTAGAAAAGAGACATACTTTTAAGTGCCACCCCGTACAAATAGACAGGAGGAACTGTCGCTGATTTTCTGGAACCTACACGAAACACCATAACCTAACTTTTCTTGACATTATGCAGGAGATCATGGGCCGTGGCGTATCTTTCACACACTCCAAGCAACTGTCTGAGAGCATCCACCGAAGGACTCAGCAGCACCATGTCATCAGCATAGCTACTATTGACAATCGTACCATCAATAGAGCATCGGACACCAGTGCTACCAAGCTCCTCCACCAGCTGATTGATGTATAGACTGAAGAGCGCTGGGGAAGTCAAGCCCCGCTGCCTCACACCACACTCCAGTCCATACTCACCAGACAATGCACCCGCCCATCTGACCTGGTTAATCTGGTGGTCGTACCAATACTCGAGAAGGTTAACTAGCTTATGAGGTATGGCTTTCTCCCGCAATTTTGACCAAAGGATCTTATAATTAACCAGGCCAAATGCCTTGGAGAGGTCCACAAAAGCAGCGCACATCGGAGTAGTTCTGTCGGTATAGTACATAACCGTGTGCTTGAGCACCAGAACAGCAGTTTCTGTGGACATTCCTGCTCAGGAACCTACCTGTAAATAATGAGGATTGAGCTGTCCGGTCACTCTACGCTCAAGCACACCGTCAAGAACTCACACAGCAGCAGCACACAGCAGTAGCAGCAGCAGTCGGTTAAAAATTGCGTTTTTAACCGACTGCTGCTGCTTATTCCAAAACAAAGTATTGCCCGCTCACATTGTTTTCAAACCCGAAGACAAATGAACACAAACTACACAATTTCCATGCACACTCCAAATTCTAACCCCCTCGCCGCGACCGGGGCCCGGGGTACAAAAGTGACCCCGATAACATCGAGCACACAAACGCGTTACAATTGTTAACGAATGTATATTTTCGTAATAAAGACTTCATACAAATTACATACATCACTCATACACATTCCCCAATCCTTATTTTGTTTGTGTTAAAGTTCAAAATGGTCTTTTCTTATTTGTTTTTCTTGTGTAAAACGATAACAGGCGCCCCGTAGCGAGGCCCGTGAGTCTTTTGTACCGGTAATTTCTCTGCCGACCCCTCTAGTACAATGGTATTGTAAGTCATTAGACATTGTAGTCGTTAGTTCAGATGACGATAATTGGTTGTTTTTTTGTTTGTTATTATGAATTTTTTTGTTGTTCAATTTCTAGATATATGGTAATGTTGTGGAAGAAACGTAGAAAACCGTGTTTTACCGGTACATATTTGACGTACCTATTTCATCTATTTTTAACCCAATCACCAATACCAAGGTCTGCCATCTGTTTTTCCCGACTATGTTGGAGCCGGTTTCCAGTTTAACCAGATGCAGCTGAATACCAATATTTTACACGGAATGATTGACTATCTGACCTCCACAACCCTATTACTTGGTAAATCGGTACCCTTGAGCCTTTTAAAAATACCTTGACCAGAAAATCTATACCTACAGATTTCTTTATCTTTCTACTTACTAAAAACGGTGTAGAAGTTAGGAATGAAGCTGACAGATAGCTGGCAGACTTTAGGCGATGTACATGCCAGCAGGTCAACCTACCCGAAACCGTCAGATTTACCTAACCAACCTTGAACCTAATGCTTTAGGGATAAAGTTGAAAATTTATTAAAGTAATTTGACAGATTGTAGTTGCTTGATGTAATGTGTTAATTATTTTCGCGCTCAAAATTAAATGCAACATCATGAACCGACACGAGTCGTGTCACAGCTACGCGGGACAGTCAACAACTAAGCAGCTGATACATTTTTTCTCCCATAACAGCGTGACGTCATAATTCCCTTAACCCGAAACCGCAGCTTTCTGTCTATGCGACCATTAACATCTATTTCCATAACATATTGGCACAACGGGTTGGTTAAGCAATAATCGTAAAGTATGGCCATATTCTGCTACCCGCGGCTATGTCCGCTTGTTTACACCCGTAACAATAAAACTTGGGGCTATGGACTGTCATCAGTCTATGATCAGCTGTGCGTTGACGTCAGTGGTTAACTGATAGTTGTAAATAGTCTATTTACGTTATAGCCTTTAGGTAGATAGTATTGCGACGCGTCGCCTTTCAATTATGGAGTATAGGAGTATGTATGTATGTTTACTAGCACCCCAATTTCGTAGCACTTCTAATACAACAATCCTAATGATTTCGAAAGAAATGACTAATCGTGAACTATTATTTCACATAATATTCACTTCACATTGCAATAAATGTTATTGAACTGTCAAAACGAAAAGCATTGCTATTGTGTTTTACGCAATAATCCCGTAGGTTATAAGGCTCCATCCACCACCAAAGCCATTTTTTGCCATTTAAGTATCCCATTGTAATTGACACTGTTTTAGTTGAATCCTTGAATAATTCCAATTTGCCGATACCACAAAGCTAAAATCATGACTGTACATAGCCAGTCGGTACCCAAGGAGTTTTCTGAAAATTCTAATTATCTTCTTACATGGGCGTGGTGATCAGCGGTAGACTCTCAGTTAGTTTTCACGG
This sequence comes from Eurois occulta, assembly GCA_950022335.1. NCBI lineage: Eukaryota > Metazoa > Arthropoda > Insecta > Lepidoptera > Noctuidae > Eurois > Eurois occulta. The sequence goes on along the minus strand of OX465487.1, from coordinate 763,849 downwards.
TTTACCATTGCTACGTTCTACAATACCGTTGCCAGTTTCTCAGCACTTAGGGGAAAAACAGGAATGATTACGTTTCTTCGTTTCGAGTAGGTATAACAGAAATAACAACCACTCCTTGTAAATAAAATAATAAATATTATGCTAATGTTAATTAAGGCTGATAACGACAGGCCACAACATAGACATCCATCCTCCTTTTATAATTATAAATGTTTTTTGTTTATAAGGCAGGTGTGCATTGTATTAGAATGTTATAATATTAATGTTTTATTTTGGCAAGCGAAGACGCGCCCCGCGGTATGTGGGAACTTTGTGTGGTGCAAGTGACAAGCGGGAAACTCACCTAACACGTTAGGTGTGCCTGACCACAGATAATATAATACTGACGAATTATGATCGTTCTCTAATCAAATCAAATAAATGCTATCAAAAACTTGATCACAGTTAGGTTTTTTTTTTCGAAATCAGTTTTGAAAGCTTCAACAAAAACTTGTTAAAAGCTCTTTTTTTATTATTATTTATTTATTAACTACCCTTGTTAGTTAGTTGGTTATGATGGTCAAATCTTGCAACTGAATTTCAAACCAGTTCCCTCCAACCGATTCAGCTGAAATTTTGCTCACACATTTGGATCTGGTGTTAGACATTTGTATGACAGACATAACTTAATCCTGCAGCCTGGATCGCCCTCACAAGAGAACTCCTCAACAGTTATTAGCTCGGAACACGAAACTTTATATACGCGTTCAATGTTGATAGCTAAACCAAATTTTCTTCCCCGAAACACGAAAAGAGAAATCCAGAATTCGCGTCACTCCTATACCTTAAGCCCCGTATCAAACATGACCCTCTGATGCCGGCGGGGGTCCAACAGACCCCTGCTCATCAATTATCGCGTGAAGCCCTCACGGTGCCGTAGGATACATCAACAGGTGCCAGCAGAGACATGGGTAACTCAATTTATGAAAATATTCACGGTAGCTATACCCCGGGCTATGTACTTTGTGCGGCTCAAAATATATGAGCGGTAAGTCAAGTTTATAGCTGCGTCGGGTTTGATGAGGGAATCATTGCTGCGATTTTTTCATTTTAGTGTTGACATTTGAGTTTTATTTTATGAATTACTAAAACCCATGAAATTATTAAGTACTACCCCGCGACCTTCGTTGGCGTGAAATTATTATAAAAAATATGACTTCCCTTTTTTAATCGAATTTTGTTACAAATTTCAAGGGCTTTAATTTTTTTGCACGGAACCCTAATTCTTATTATAAAATAAAAGTAGCCTTAGAAATGAAAGTAGCCTTAGTTACTCCTTATGGTATCAGCTATCTGCTAGTAAAAGTCTTGTCAAAATCGGTACAGCCGTTTCGGAGATTTTCCGTTTGAATCTTATTTTATTAACAATTTCAAGGGTTTTAGTTTCTTTGCACGGAACCCTAATTATTTTTCTGAAATAAAAGTAACCTATGTTAGACCTTATAACATCAGCTATCTGTCAGTAAAAGTCCCGTCAAAATAGGTCCAGCCGTTTTAGAGATTAGCCAGAACAAACAGACAGACAAAAATTAAAAAATGGGTTTTGTTATTTTGTACTAAAAATAACAGCTTTTTCATTCAGCTTTTTCATTCAGTAGAAAGGTGTTATTTTTATATTACAAACAGACACTTCAATTTTATTTATTTGTATAAGATTTATGCTGCATGATAGATAATATTGGTGCTTGTCCTTACGGAGTTAATGTCAGCATGCTGCTTTTTCCGTACATTTTCATGCACCAGTTTCACAAATGAAGGTATAACAACAAGGCCCCTCTGAAACTTTCACTCAACCGTCAGCAGTCCATTGCGTCACTGGACTTATGACGACGGACTTTTCTGTTTTGACAGAAAACTTAAAGGAAAATAGTCTCTAAAATTTAAACGATTAAGAGGTAACGGTCATTAAAAACCACCAACAACATTAAGAAATCCAAAACCAAAATATAAGCAATTATCAAAAAATAATACCATAAACATGACAGAGAATATAAATGATAATTGTGTCCCTAATTCTATCTGTACTCATAAATATTGTGTTACCATTTTTTTATTTAAGCTGATCATTACATTCGCGTATGGCCGTGATTTATGTTGTCGAAGCGAGCCGAAAAGTTTCGATCCGTCGCGGCAATAGATCGTGATTAGGCGCGCGCGCAGCATGAGCACATACTTACTGTAGGGCTGACAGGGACAAGAAAGTTGTACAGGTAAAATGTTTAATAAACAACGAAATTCTATCTCAGCAAAAGCAACAAAAAAATAAAAAAATGGTTAAAATATCATTATGTGCTAAAAATAATTTTGACTCTTTTTTGTCTTTTTCAATCCGTATCCTCCCAACAAATATAATCAGTGTATATTGTAATAAAATAAAATCCAATGCTGAGTGTAGCTCTTAGTCATTGCACGCCACAATAACACGGGGCGCATAGAATCGGGTACAGTTCCAAGTCGTCTCAACTCCGCTGCGATCAGACATTGAAAGTCGCCCTCGCCTCGAGCTGTCAACATCAGGGCTCTGTAGAAGCACGCTGTGATGTGGGTAGACTTGTAAGTAGGTCGCGTGATGTCACCACTGCGTTATTACGATTCATTTTAAGCCCGTACCAATAACCAGATCAGAAAAACATGACATTGTAAATAATAATCAGAATTTATCATCTCATTTGAATAAGAATCAATAATACCGATGACTTATTTCCTATTTATTTATGGTTATTTATGCATCAATACTTTGTTTTGGTCACCGCTGATGATTTTTTGACATTAACCTTTGAATTGATACGGATTTTATGATATCACCTTGATATGTAATGGTATTTTTTATTTTATCAAATAGGAACAACAAACAGCTACATTATGGGATATTACAACATGATAACATAAATAACTTAAATAATAATGTAGCCCACAGCGCTGTTCACAGATTACCATTAATAACTAAACTTTAAATTGCTAGGAGATAAGCTGTTCATGCATGACAGTCAAAATACATTATAAATACGAAAAGAAAAGAAATATACTAGTATTATGCCGACTAATAATGAAATTACTGACTAGGAATACTATTTATTTTGTTTGTTGTATTAGTTTGTTTACATAAATAATTTTCAATAAATCGGTTTTCAAATTCTATTAATGAACTTGCTGTTAAAACTGGGATCAGAAGAAAAACAATTAACATGTTACTCAGGAGAGATATACCTAAGAACGATAGGCTAAAATCAGAATAGCATGTGGTCCATGTGGAGAAATAGAAAATCTTTGACGTGAATCTAAAGAGGCTACTGTTACCTACATTCAAGAGTTAATAACTGAAGTCGTATGGTTGTACAACATAGAACATTTGGATCGTGATCAAAATCTGAATCAACTCCGCCATTTCGTATTTTGTGAAACAATGTCACAGATGTTTACCAACAACGCCTTTCAGTCCATATCATTCCAGCACCTAAAGCTCCTTGTAGCACTGTATTTCATGCCAGTATAATTTAACTGAACCGGTTGTGCCCCGACACAGCCCTGCGCCACAAATTGAGACGTCTGTAATTATTTACCCGGACATCATTAGCTGGTAACGGATATAACTCTTGCATCGGTTATTGATTTATAAGTATCGCCCCGTGAAGTGTACCGGCCGCGGCGGCATTACAACTTACTTATGTATCATCATAATGGTATAATTACTCTATTAAACAAGATTATTTGTGAGAGAAAGCCGAGGTTCTGGAGGGTGTTTGGTGTGAAGAGTAAGAAGATATGATAATCTATAACATCTAAGATTGTGTTTCCCAGTAAGTCCATGCTACTGATGATAAACGAGAAAGGAGGCATTATGAGAATCAACGGTAGTTCATTGTTGAACCATTATCTTTTTGTAATCCGTAGCTGATTTTCTGTTTAACTAGTCTTCAGGATTAATCTTTGACTTATTCGTTTGTTTAGTAGCTGCTAGCGCTACGGCTAAGGTCTTGGATCCGATTCCAAGGTCAGGCAAAGTTTAAATAGCTTTTAGGTTTTTTTTAGTTACGGCCTAGAGTTAGGATTTGTACCCGGGTGAAGGCAATAGCTCTTTAGACTTTTAATAACCGGCTAAATAAGGGGTGATATGGGTGAACTCTTGGAACACCTCCTCCTAACACTCCGGGGTTTACTGGTGTGAGTTTTAAATGTATGTAAATTTTACTTATTTTTCAGAATTATTCATTTCCAGAAAGTTATTCACCTCCACGAACTAATTCGCCGTAACTGTTTCGAAGTAGCATTTAGACACGAACGGTTATAATTCCAAAATATTTACAAACATTGAAATTTCATTCAACTCTTTAAACTTTTATTGTGTCATAAATATCTCGTGACGAACACAAATAAATAATATTTTACAATTGTTTACATTACCATTTTGTGTAGAACATTGGTACCATTGTTTGGACGTAGTTTCATACAAAGGGGGACTATTATAAGTTTTACAGCACTTTTGGGCTCGAACTAGACCACTCAGTGCCACTTTTTGGTCGAAAAAATTGTTAAAACTTCTTTTGTTTTTATGTGAGGTTCTCATTGTTTTGAAACTATGAGTTTTTCTGTTTGAGATTTATGATCGGAATTAATTTTTATTTTTATATCTTGTTTATGTTTTAATATTAACGAAACAATCGTAGTTTTACATTGGCTCAGGTTCATTGGAATGATTGGGTAAGGTGATAAGGAAATGAATTTTTATAAACATAGCTGCTCTGCCAAATCGACGAGTTTAACCTTTGCCATAGAAGGTGCAAGGGACCGACGCACAATTTGAACGAGATATCCGTTTGTGCGTCGCTGTCCCTTATCTTGTGTAAAAATCAATTTAAAGCTTTTAAGTTGAACGATTTTAAAGAAAAAGACCTACTTTCCTGTTTTCCTGAATTCTTGGAATTTCACACGTAATTAAATAAATAGGAAACAAACACATTTGACGAGTTAAATATTTGTGTACCATGTTTTACGAGTGCTGTATAATATATGAGCCCCGAGTACCGAGCCCCCCACAGCTGGCAGCAGCCCCTGAATGGTCACAATCGCACAATGCTAGTCCCTCACAATGTCTTCCTAATTTGTTTTGGTTGTGAAGTAACTTCTCATTGTTTCCTTGATTTGTTGCTTTGATTCCTACTTTGTGTTCAAAATGGACGAAATCTACGGGAGATTTGTTGGTGAAATTGCTTAGAAACTTTTTGAATATTCATTTCGTTGAAGTAACATTTTTGACTGGCTGATGTGTTGAGACTATTTTCAGCCAAACCTATGTAAGTAGCTCTTAATTGAGGCGTTAGCAAAAAGTAAGCGGACGTGGGCGGGCCATAATATATATGCCGCAGACTGGGTGGAAGATAAGGGGAACAAAGTGTCGGAGTGGAGACCACGGACGGGACGGAGGATGGTGGGAAGACAACCGACTAGGTGGACAGACGATCTCATTATTATTATTTTATTATTTATTCTTATTGAAACTGGATAGCCATGACACAAAACCGCGGAGATTTGGAAGGGACCTACACTTAGCATGGGGTGGCCACAGGTTGAAGAAGAGACAAGAGAGAGCTCTTAATTTTAATTTAAGGAACTTAAACTAATCTCAAACTCCAAGTAATTATTTCAATGAAGCCGTCTACAGGCACTTTTGAATAGTCAAGGAGTTAGTTTGATAGAAAGTTGAAGCTGTTTCAGTCACTCCGTTCCCAAACGTAGGTCTCTATGGAGAAGAACGGATAAGAAACTTCACATGCACACTAGCTACAGCTTGTTACAAAATGAGTAACCTCAGGTAATAGAAATTTTATATATTTAATTGCGTCCATCAGCAATAATCCAAAATAAAAACGAAGACATTCCATGAATTTGAAAATCGATATTTTTCCAAAATCTTCTCACGTCGACACCATTCGACTTTACGCTCACAAAACCGTAAAATTCAAAATAAAATCATAAAAGGTAACCGTAAAACCGGACATTTACGGTGAACATAAATCAGGGAGGGGACCAAACTTTGTTTTACGCGTAAATAAAGTTCTTTCGTTAGGGACTTTATGATAACATTAATTTGAATCATTGAAGCAAACAAATGCGTTGGTGTAGAATACATTGTAAACTCATAAGTGTAAGAAAATAATTTAGTTCAGTTTCAGTATTCAATTGCCTAAAGTCCTTAACTAATTAGTTATTTTACCGCTAGCTATAAAGTTGGCTGACCTGAAGTTAGAATAATTCTCCTCTAGAACATATTTTGAATACATAAATCTAAAATTACAACAAGTTTAACTGCAAGGACTGTACTAATCAATCAACTCTTAACCTGTTCCATTTTGTAATTCTGAAATTGACAATCACATACAATCGCGCGCGAACGATCCAAAATCAATCCGTCAAACTTTCATTCGTGGAACATGCACAGGCAGCACCCCTTCAGCCAGCATGGCCCTACGGTTGGGTATTGTTCTAGCGCTAAACAAAGATAAACAAGTATTAGGATGCCATTGAGGGCCACTGTGTGGACAATGCGACCACGGCGCACAATTGAATTGATATAATGACATGAGATATGTACAGGGTGTTGAATTGCAAATTATATAAATTTTCAAAAAAGGTCACTTTTAAAGACCTTTGAAAAACTTGTAGCTGCACATTAAGCTACTAAAATCTGTCAAATTTCTTTAATGGATTTTCAACTTTATAGCGTTATAACATTAAGTTCAAGATTTATTGGGAAAATTTGATAGTTCCGGGTGGGTAGCTTGATGTGCTGGCGACTGTACATAAGAGTCTAGTGTTACTCTTTTTGATTTGACAACGACGACCGTAAATAGGTACCTAGATCTGACACAGTGAAATGAAGTAACGCGGCTCCACTGACCTAGCTTTTCATTTGAAATATTGGCTATTCAAAGATTTTACAGTTTTCTGTAAATTCAGCGTAGGCACGTTTTAACGTCATGCCTACTAAGACTTGAATCCAAGTCAAAACAGACAAACAAAACAGTTAAAATGTGATCCTGTTGACACATCCACGTTTTCAAACAGCCCCTATACAAAACAAGGACTAACGGCATAGCCCAAGGCCAGGATACTGTAACCGCGCAGTAGCACCCACGACGAGTGATGGATGACTACGCACCACTACCTTAACAAACGTCTGCCACAATGGACGCACCAGCGGGCGACTAAAAACAATGCGCAATGCGACAAAACACACGACAATGTCGCAGATTCAAGGAACAGCACAGGACATAATACTGGCCGTAATTTATGTCATTCTGCGCAACAACCGTTGTTGTTTTGAAAATGGAATATCATTAGATGTTGACATAGTGATGTAAGGATTTATTTTTGTTTATGGCTCATCAGATGTTTTGTTTGGTCGTTGTAATTTTATTTTATTTTAAAAACATAACGACAAACAAACACATAAAAGTTTTGCTAAAATAACGATTGGAAATACTTATTAAAGATTTTGAGACTAATTAATGTGAAGAAGCCCTATCACTGTGTTTGGTGATTAAATTAAACATGTAGATAGGCTTGCAATTATCAGTAGAATATGAAATAGCTTAGCGATTTCAAACCAATCTAAACTGTCACCCAATAGCTAGAGGCTGTGATAAACATTGCACAACCACTTGATATGTATTGAAACAACATTACGAATTACGATACTAAAGGCAACAGCAATTTGTCACTCCCACGCACATAAAAACTTGTTAATATTTTGAAAACGGATACCATTTCATTAATTATATTTGGGCCGTATGTCATTTGTAACGTCTCAATCAGACACAAAAAACTGTTGATTATCTATAAAAGTTATTTAACAGCCAAAACTTGAATTAAACCCATCTGATTTATAACTCACCATGTATATTGAATGGCTAGATTTGCATAATCTGTTCATTATTATAAAATTATATTTTTTTAATTTGCAACATTTCATTATTACGCTGGCAACTATAAAAATATTTGATGAATGTCGTTGAAAATATATTATAATTTATTTTAATTTTGGTAATGTAGATCACAGTCTTATTTAAGAATGGAAAAGTGTTTGTTCGATTCGTATTTTGAATCATAAAAGTTCTATATTCTTTTTGAGCTTTGGCATTTCGTCCATAGTCTACAAGCTGTTGAGATAATAAAAAGAGTGAGAATTTATAGTTGTTCACGCACAGGTTTTGAATTGTCCCCTATACTCAATCGAATCCAAAGTTCCCTTTCTTTTGAACATGTTAAACGAGACAATGGTTTATTAGTGATATGGCAATCACGTGTGCAACAAACAAAGACACACAAACATGTGACAGGAAGAAAGATTACGGCACTCTATCAAGCGATCTGACAACAGAGTTGAATTCCTACGATTTGTCCCGTCATTGTCCCCCGTAAAACTCAGGACAAAGCGGGAAGAAGCGTGTAATTCTGCTCATAAAACAATAAACCACCCACTGCAGGCAGCAAGCAGCGTTTACAGCGTACGCAGCGTGAACCGAACGCGCCCATTGTCCGCTATTCTGAACGCATCTTAACATGGCGCGCGCGATCAACAAAAGCGCGCCAATTCTGACGTTTCATCGTAATCACTGAGTTGAAAAACACGTTTTTTGTACGAAAATGGGAGTCAAAAATACGGGTTTGTTTTTGTTTAATGGCGAAGTGATATGACGTGAGGACGGAACGATTAACTAAATCGGAGAAACGAATATTGACCCCAATTTGTTCGCCTGTCAAACCCAATGTTTTAATGACGAAGTCAGAAATAATTATGATTGGTTGAGATCTACGAATTAGTCATCAGTTCAGAGTTGTTTTGATGCCTGAATTAGGTTTAAACTAAACCTAAGTAATGAATTACTGATGCAAATCACTCTCCTAGGCTGTCTGTGGACACGGTGTCAATTAGGTAGGCTACCTATGTTCTAAGTTCTAACTCCAGTAAAAAAAGCTGGTACATTATATTCCATTAGCAATATAATTCCCGGATCAATATCTAATCAAAATACATTGTACAGCAACAAAACCGGACCCTGATTGATTACACTTTATAAGATCTAACTCACTAATAGAAATCTTAACAAACACCGGTCTACTTTCAATTAATACTTATCACACAACAACAAGATCCCGACTATTTGTCAGACTATAGATACTATCTCCACTACTGAACTGATTATTATCTGAACTCTTTCATAACGTCTAGAAAGTCCATAATGTAATATAATCTGATTAAGTATTATGAATGCTATAAGGGTAAAAGGACCTACCTATTACATACCATACGATGGTGTTCTAGAGACGTCTCCTCATCATCTTCGCCAGACCTGCCTTATCTTGAATCACTCGGGATCCATGTCAAAGATGGCGATGGTCAATTAACACCTTCAGTCACTCACTACCCAACTTAGCCTATAAATAAATAATAATAAATAAATAAATATCCCTGGACATTTCACACAGCACCATCTAGTCCCAAGCTAAGCAACCTAATGCTTGTGTTATGGTAGCTAGATGGCTGATAAACTACATAATATATATTTTTTTTTTTGTAAATACACACTTACATATTATAAATAGAAAAATACCCAGACCCGGAACAACTACTTGTAGGTCATACAAATATTTGTTCCGTACGGGAATCGAACCCGCGACATGCAGCGCAGCAGTCAATCGCTTGACCACTGCGCCAACCGTGCCGTGCGTATAAGCAGGTTTATGTGTTTATTGAACTTACATCTTATTTACAATCTCCTAGTCCTACGTCTTATAAGTCCTAACAATTAACAACCAATTTTCCTTCGCTTCTTAATCATGATAATATCACATCATAATGATCATAATAAACCCATTACCTGCGCCCACGCCGTTCAATGATGACATCACACGAGGTGTCCTCGCCGTGATGTACGGGTTCGGAGTCTCGGAGATCAGATAAATCTATTACTTGCCGACGCGGACGATATTATTTTAATGTTATAATACAAATTATAATAATCTTTGGACGCCATATTTATAGGCCCGGTAATCTCTTTTGATTCGCCGCTTATGACCTAAAGGAAGACGTACATGGAGACGGAGGTTTTGGGAATATTTTAAACTTTGATGACGCATTTTTAGTCAAATTTGGGATTTGTTGGTTAAAACACATTAGGTTTAAAGAAACTTATTGTTTTCAGCATTCCTTTTTATTGTAGGTAAATATAATAAAAATACATATAAAGTTATGTGCCGTAACACTGTTTTTATTGAGGTTGATTTTCATTTCAGCCATATGTTTTCTTAATTTATATTTCAGGAAAACTTTTATGAAACATTCAACATGGCAACGTCTTTACAAATCCCAACGTACAGACAAACCACAGCTGATCTTCATCGCAACAAGTTTTCAGCATTTCATCTAACCTTTCCTCCCTCCCTCTTTTCCACAACATCCGAATCAAATATCAAATGAGCGTAATTCGTGTGTCAAGTGCCGGTGTGCCGGTGTCCGCTGACCCTAGTAAGGTGTAAATGCGGCGTGATATACGCGCCAGATATATCCACCACAATTTATTTGGAGGAAAGGAGCTTCGCACCCTTGCTTCCTCACTACAACCCTTGTAAACGAATACCAAACGTTTGACGAAGAAAATAGAATTGAAAATCTTTTGAGAGCATGTTTCAGTTGAACATTCACATGTCTGAGGAGGGATTGTAAAGCTTTTGATTCAGGAGATAAGGTAGTTTGTTGAATGAAGGTGCGTAAAAAGGCTTTGCGGTCGTTGCAGGCACCGTGCTGAGCCGAGATGATTGCAAAACGAATAAATAATGCGCACATGAAGCTGCGCGCGCGCTTATTACATGTCACCCGTGTAAATGTGTTTATTTTTAAACCGCCAACGACTTTTTAAGTTATTAAAATTGTTATGTTGTTGCGAAAAAATTAAAATTACTTTTGGGTTCGTTTTGTCGTTTTTCAGTGACAGGCTGTGAGCTGTGTGTCGCACGCTCGATGATAAACATGTTTGGAAATTCTCGAATAATCACACTGACAACAGCTACATTATTACTCAGTTATAATAATAATAATCCTCGATTTGTTTCCACCTCTAAACTCAAAAGACGCAATATGTAGCACTTATAGCTGACGAATCGAGAAATGTAGAAAACTTTGAGACATGCGTCATTCAAACACATTAATTTCTTTGTGACGGTACCATCAATTAACCATCCTTTCAAAGTTAAACTTTTATGTAGTTAAAAAAATGACATAAGCAGGTAATTAAACTCATTGCTCATTTTGACCGGCGAATCACAATATGACCTACGATAAACATTGAAGAATCTTTCGCTAAGGAATGAGAACAAAGAAAACTTAATTTCAATAAAATATTGATGCTCGCATCCTTCACACAGCTAAACAGACGCCGTTTGATTCACCTTTTATTTACGTACAATAAAGGCATTCCTCCATCCCTTACATAATTAAGTCCGACGTTCGTATGAACAGCATTCAGAGGTTCAAAACCCGTTGAGGAAGTTGTAACCCGATGCGTTTCCTCCGCAGCGTTCGTAGGCGGGGGGTTAAGTCGCGCTCAAAGGCGCCGCCACCAAGCCACGCCCTCCCGCCTTGTGCACACACACCGACAACCCTTTCACTGCCCCTGCCGCTATGATGCTAACTAATAGTATGTTTCTTTTGTTTACGTTGTGAGTCAGGTTGCGAATACATAGTGGGCTGTGTAACTACAGGAAATTGCTTCTGGTTTGTGTTTAAAATGTTAAATTGCTTCAATCTTCTCAACGATGACCTATCGCTCTCTGGATTGAAACGACACGCATTTCACCACTTACCTTACTTAATTGGATGATGATGAATCAATGATAGTTTATCCTCGGTTGTTCAGGGCCCACAACATCCGCTTCGATAGGAGCGATAACTTAAGTAGCTCTATTACTTCCCTATGACATCTTGACTGTAGCTAATACCACAGAGATCCTGCCAGTCTGCCACATGCACACAGGAGAAATGCTACGACTTCGTCATTTACGCTCTTATTCAAACAATTAAGAGAGAATTCAATAATTAAACTGATTGCGATCCGCACACCAACACCACATCCAAGAGTATACCTACAGTCAGTGTCAGTGTTAACATCCCACAACAATGATCTCATCGGCAACTCTTGAACGCGGTTTAGATGTACTGGACATGCATCAGTCAGGTAGATAGTGCCTGCATGTCATCAGCGTATATTCTTTGAACCTGACACTGAAGCACTGCTTGACAACAGAATCATTAATTTGTCACAAAGAGACTCACACCTATGTGTGTGTGGGGGCGACACCTATGTGTGTCTGTGTGTGGACGACACCCTAAAAAGCTAAAAGGTTATCTTTTTCTCAAAGCGATGTGCTATAGGTATTTTGGTGCCATTTATTGTACGGCATATGATATGGGGATTGGAAAAACATGATCACAAGGAGTTCTAAACGTATCCTATATTGGAACCTACCTAGGTACTGAAATACTACAGCAAGTTGAAGGTTCTATCATCATAACCATAACATACATTCATCATAATCCATGAATACAGAGCCACACAAACAATTGTACAACCTGCAGTAACTCAACACCACCGCGAGCCGGCGGAATCTCAAAGACTTACCTGTTCTACGCGCGTTTTTATTAAAGTGGATCCCGACCCCTAATGATGGCCCCATCAGTTAGTATCACAGTCGGCGAGGCTCGTTGTGACAAGAGCGAGAGCAAGTGATTAATTTGCTTTTAATTTTTATGTTTTGGTCAGCTTTTGTTTTTATTTTAATTATGATGTCTGACTTAGTCAGGGATTGTGCAGCAATTAAACATATCTACAGACAGACAATCCCTGTGCATTACAGACATTTCTTGTAAGAAACCAATGAACATACAGCTACCTAGATACCTACACGTGAAACCGTTAATATATTTTCAATTAATTGGTCAGGCACCTACTTAGTGCTCAAAGTAAAGAATGTGCAGAGAAAAGAGAGTTCAGGAAAGTAACGTCTTAACAAGACGTAGGTACAGACATCAGCACAGCAAGCTACCCGAAACTGTAAATTTTTCCCAATCAACTATGAACCTAAAGCTTAGAGATAAAGTTGAAAATTTATTAAAGAAATTTGACAGATGGTAGTAGCTTGATGTGCTGGCGTCTGTACTTACCGTTCTGACTGTCGAACTCATACAAAAAAATGAAACTAACGAACAAAAAACTAAAGTCTATTCACCTGTTCCCTTATTACTTACACTGAGCCTGAAAAAACTTCCAAAAACGTAACAAATGTAACAGCTAGTTTACTATATAGTAACAACAGTAATCGATACATTAGAGATTTGAACATGTTTGTGCAGTAACACAAGTGCTGTTAAAACAACAAGACAAAACACAGTATTGAAAACAGTAGCCCAATCTGTAGCAATATTCAGTTACACGACCATCTGTGAAGGCCCACTGACAGCTCTGATATGTTCCAAGCTACCAAAATGTTGTGCTATGCTTCTTTTTGACCCAAAATAAAAATAACTTACAGTTTTTTCTTGAAAGATCGAAATTAGCGTAATTTGGTGTTTAAAGAGCCAATAGCGCCATCTAGTAACGAGTAGCAAAACAATATTTTTTGAAGGTATTGAATTTTATTATTATATCACTATACACTTCCTCGAAACCTGGCTCTTATCGTATCATGATTAGGTTCAGATTGCAGTTTATTTCATAGTCGTGGTTTTTTGCTCTTTTATTTTATTTCCACAGATAACTATAGGTAAACTAAGCTGGCACAGTGTATATAACTTGTTCAATTTCTAAAGCTGCCGATAATTGTTTGTTTTTAAATTTCAACAAAGAAGAGAATGCCTTTAAACTTAAAGGCCTTTATTTTAGCAATATTTAAATTGTGATTATAAATAGAATAGGTCTCATAAATAAGCAAAATTACTTATACCTAACATTATTTGCTTTTATCAACAACATAACATAACATCATGTCTGTAATCCCCGAAGAGTTAGGCAGAGGTGTGCCTATCACGGGCCTGTGGACGGTGAGTAATGGGCTAGCTCGCCGTCCGTCCGTCGTATGACGACGGGCAGGCCGTGTCGACGGCGCGTTTGTGTTCCACGCGCGCCTCAAAGAGTTGTCAGCAACGGGAGGGGCCCGCAAGGGCCGGTGCCTGCCAGGGCTGCGGGACTGTTCGAAAGAGATACCGCGGCCCTGGAACATAAAGGGCCAATGAAGGAACATGGGTGGTTTTTAGTCAGTAAGAGTCTGACACTCCCATTCGTGATGGTCATTTGATGATTTCCCACCCACCAAAAAAAAAAAAAAAAGAGAGGTGTGGCTATACCCACATTTCGCCATTTGTTAAAAAAAAAATCTTTTGTAAGTACTAATATATGCAAATGAATAAATGAATATGATTATGTATTTATTTTTAAATTATTAAATGTTCGTTTGTTGGACCTGCTAGTTTCTCCTACTTCTTTCAATAATGCTTCAATATACTTCCGATGATAAAGTCACACATTACATTCTTATTAAAACTGTTGGACCGTAAACTTTGCCTCGGACACCTTTCGGCAAGCACACTTGACATTCCTATTATGAGTTCTAACTACAATCCTATTCCCACGCTTGAAAAGTGCATTTTTATTCACAAACCTCTGATGTGGAATAATCCGAGTGACTTGTTGACATTTCGCTTTGTGCTCTTTGTTAAAATTACTTTTACACTACCTTATTCTTCGAGTATTGTGTAGTTGCTAAGTATTTTCACTATCAAAGTGAGACGCAAGGTGCTAAAAGAATGTTGAAATAATAATACAATTGTATTACATTTGTTGCAGAAAGAGTAGGTAGGTTTAGGGCCTATAAAAAAACCTCAACCAATAAGTAGGTATATACATATTCAGACAAAATTTTATCTACCAACTCTAATAATTAAAAATGTAACGGATATTACATACATATGTTTTAAAGTAACAGTGAATGCAAACATAAGCAAAACTTAAATCAGTTACAGAGACATCTGTTTATGAGTAGCGGGTTTAACTAGACCTGTCAAACCTTATGAAGTGTTAACTTAGACTCATAGATGGCACTGTTATCAAAATTACAGTCTTCAATGACTACTTGGAGAAAAGGGAGGATCTTCCGACCAGACGGGTGTTATGTCTGGTGGGCTACTGCCCGACAGTTGTTGTCGGGTTCTTCTATATAGTCTTAAGTCGCGAATAATTTTACTTGCGCGATGCAGGATTTCGATGTTTAGTTTGTCCTCTGCGTCATAGATGGCGCTGTAGTACTTTTTGTAGTACCGCTACATCACTCCCCCCCGGAGACCAGGGTCGGTAGTAGAATGAGTCGTTGATTGCCAGGCCAGTGGAAAGTCGTTGCCGCATTGTTCACGGTGAGTCGGAACTGTCTGGGGCGTAAGTGCGAACCCCTTGAGTCGGTGTCGGCGCTGCATGTGCTCCGTTGCGTCGGACGTAGTACAGTGCCGCGATGTGGCTGACTGCTCGCGTCGACCGGGAGGATGAGCACTCAACCGGCCGAAAGTGCAGTGCCAAGGTAGCTTGATGAGGCTGAGGGTGCTGACCAGGAATGTGCTTCCGCTGCATGCTGGTGGTCAGGTATACCCACTAGAAGCTGGCTGGGATTCGCTGCTCGAAAGCTTGAGGAAGTGATGTTGATGACGTCACGTTGCTCGAAGGCTGCGCTGACGTCCATTTCGGGGACACCAATTTGGGGGTTATGAAGAACAGGGTGTAAAGTTCTTCAACCCCCGTAGAAAAGGGAGGATCCTCCGAACAGACGGGTGTTATGTCTGGTGGGCTACTGCCCAACAGTTGTTGTCGGGTTCTTCTATATAGTCTTAAGTCGCGAACAATTTTACTTACGCGATGCAGGATTTCGATGTTTAGTTTGTCCTCTGCGTCATAGATGGCGCTGTAGTACTTTTTGTTCTATGTTGCTGTAGTACTTTTTGTAGTACCGCTACAGGGTCATAGATATGTTAGGGTTATACTCGGGTACTTTTACTTTTGTAAGTGATGTGCACGGGACTAGCAACTGGCTGGACCACTGTTTAGCTACTCACTCGGCTCAGCAGGCTGTTGTTGATGTATATGTTAAGTATGACACTCTGTGGTCTGATCATTTCCCACTTGTGGTTCTGTGTAATTTAAAATTACTGTCCCCTAAGGTCACGTCTCAAGTTACGAATGTAAATAAAGATGTAATGTGGGGTATAAAAACTGAGGAACAAGTTTCTATGTATGCCAAAGAGTGTCATAAGCGACTTAAAGTAATTGACTTCCCTCCTGAGTGTGTAAGCTGTGCTGATTGTTTTTGTAGTGACCGTGGCCACAGGCTTGTTCTGGATACGCTTTACTCCGACATTGTGACTGCCCTCCGTGACGCGGCAGTGGCGAGACGGGAAGCACGGGGAAGAGCGGGGGTGGCCCGCGCATAGTCGGGTGGAACAAACATGTCAGCGAGGTTCACAGGGTGGCCAAATCTAAGTGAGGAACTTATTTTGGAGGACAGGATTGGGTGTGATGTGGTAGGCCTAAGTCAGGTTTTTTATATAGCAAAATGTGCGATAGCAGAAGAGTGTTCAAGTCTCGATTAAAATGGTGCCAAAACATCAGGACCAAATAAGAATGGACGCTCTAGCTGTGAAACATTGCAAGGGGGATTTCCGCGGTTTCTGGAAGGGCACCAAAAAAGAAAACTTACGCCCTGGCCTTACTGTGAGCATCAATGGTGTGAAGGACCCGAAGGAGATTGCGAATCTTTTTAAGAACCATTTTTCGGTGAAGTCTCCATTGGGTGCAGCGTTGGAAGTATGCTGACGTAAACAGTCGGACGGGGACTGCCTTCCGGGCGAAGGACGTAACTAAAGCCATAAGGCTTATCTCGAGGGGGAAGTCCCCGGGTCATGATGGGCTCAGCATTGAGCACTTGCAGCACGCTGGTCCGCAATTGCTAGAGTCTTGGCTATGTTGGACTCGCTATGCGTGAGCCATTCTTACCTACCTGCCGACTTTATGAAAACAGTGGTAGTACCTGTAGTGAAGAATAAAACGGGTAAACCTTACGGATAAGAGTAACTACAGGCCTATTTCTCTTGTCACTGTAACTGCTAAGGTGTTTGACGGTTTGCTTAACGCACAGTTAAATAGATCGGTAACTCTGCACGATAACCAGTTCGGGTTTCGTCCCCGGCTGTCCACTGAAAGTGCTATATTGTGTCTTAAGCATACCGTCAAATACTACATAGGTCGGAAAACACCCGTGTACGCGTGCTTCCTTGATTTGTCCAAGGCTTTTGACTAGAGATGCAACGAATAGTGATTTGGCCGAATACCGAATACCGAATATTCGGCGGCGCTCTCAGCCGAATACCGAATATTCAGCCGCCGAATATTCGGCGGGTGATCCAGTACAATTGACGTCGACGCTAACAAGTTACGACACGTTTTGATACGGTGCGTGCGGCGGTGACGAAGTTTCTGACACAGTTTTGACGAAGTTGCTGCTGAAAATTTACCAACAGCGGGAACAGAGAAAGTGCGATTGCAAATGAGTTAGAGTTTTATTTGAAGAGTGCTCGTCTTAATCGTACAGCAGATCCGTACAACTGGTGGTCAACCAACTCAAAACAGTACCCAAAGCTTATATATTTTGTTAAAAAATACCTGTCGTCACAGTGCAGTAGTGTTTACAGTGGGAGACTATTCTGAGAAGCAGGTATTGTATATGAAGAAAAGCGCAATCGTCTCTCACCAACAAATGTCGAAAAACTTGTCTTTACTCACCACTATTTGCCTTTAATTAATTTTAAATATTAAAAATACTGATGTTGTATTCTTGTTTTCGCAATTAATGATTGTTGGATAATTAAATGTTTCGATTAAATTGCTTCTTTTTATTCTCTTTTATAAGATATTTGCTACTTTTTTAAGTATTCGGTATTCGGCCGAATACTACTTACTATTCGGCCGAATACCGAATACTGAAAAAACTGGCCGAATAGGCCGAATACCAAATAGTTGCCGAATATTCGTTGCATCTCTACTTTTGACCTTGTAGCGTATGACCTGCTGTGGAGCAAGCTGAGGAGCATAAATTTGCCGCTGGAACTCATCAGCATGTTCCAGTACGGGTATGCGCACCAGTCTAGTGGTGTTAGGTGGGCGGGGGCAATGTCGGATGCGTATCAGCTCGAATGCGGAGTCAGACAGGGTGGCTTAACATCTCCTACCCTGTTTAATCTGTATGTTAACGGGCTGATCGTGGCGCTCAGCAGTGAGCATGTCGGTTGTCACATTGACGGTACACGTGTCAATAATCTAAGTTATGCTGACGACATGGTGCTGGTGAGCGCTTCGGTCTGCGGCTTGAGAAAGCTGTTACAGATATGCGAGGAATATGCTTGAGATCACGGTTTATTGTATAATGTAAAGAAAAGCCAGTGTATGATCTTTGAGACCGCTAGTGCAAAATGTCCGGGAAGCATACCGCCGATCAGACTCAATGGGGTTCCTTTGCATAGGGTGGAAAAGTTCACATACTTGGGACAGAAAGACGAGAAAATGTATGGCAGTGCTATGATGATTTAAGCAAGAGAGTTGTAAGGAGTAATAAAAAGGTGGTACCACATTGCGTTATGCATATAAAAAAATAAATTAATAAACTGTTGTCACAAACGTATTTTTTCTACTTTTATTGTTGTATTGCTGTATTAGACACTCCCTTTAGACTTGATATATTATCTTTAAAGGTGTTTATTACATTTGTATGAATTTTTGTCACTAAATACGATAGGCACTTATTTTTAATAACATAATACTTAGCTGTAGGCAACCGGTACAATACGACAGATTTATCGCCTACTCAAGCATAACTGCAATGAGTATTGCTTTATGATGAATAAGAGTATTGCTTTTTTTTTTGGTCAGGCGCTAAAATATTGATAAACAACACTTTTGTCGATATCTTTTTTGCCGTGACAGTTACAGTATTATCGTTGTAAAACATTGAGAGAAGCAAATGGGAAGTAATTAATGGCCACTGTGAATTTCAATAATTCTATTTACCAGGAACACTAGGACTCGATGACCGGCCGTCCTGACATCAGATTGAACGGTCACCCTTAAAATGTTTTTTTTCTACTAGAATATGATGGAAGCAATTTTTTGAGAATAGGAAGCAAATAGAAGCAATAGGGAAGCAATTCTTGGGCATAAATTCAACGTTAAATACGCCTAGTGACCGTTCATCCTGACGGAGACCATGTTTTAGATCGATTATCTAAGATTCTGTAGCGTCACAAATTCTGAAATAAGGATGTTTAGCCGTCACATAAAGTGCCCTATTGACCTAAGTTGTTAAATGCGAGCTATTTTGAAGATTTTTCCAGCCAGCCTGGTCACATGGCTTGATGTGCTCTGCCAGTGCTGTCGGTCTCTTGCATTAAGGTCAACACACACGTATAATAAGCACTACATGAGATCACTTCACCTCACCGGCTCGTCATCAACTACGGCACGTACACAATATGTATACGTACCGGAGCGGTTCAGCATCTCCAAGTGTTCACGACGCTAAGTCAGCCGATACGTAAACCGCGAGCTGACTGTTGATGTTTCCAAATACTTAGCAGAACTGAATGAAAATATGTTATTTATAGGTGCATTTCATGGTTTTATTCGTTATTACCAATTATTTTGTAAAATTACTATTACATTCCATGGCAGAAACTAGTTAATATACTAATGTATTTTTAATATAAAATACATTATACCGTTCCGTCTGTTACCGGTTACTATTCCGTCACAATATCAGAAAACCAGAATCGAATAAATAGTCTCTGTATTTGCATAATGCTATTGGAGCTTCTTTTATACTTGTGCCAAAAACAATTTAGATCAGTTGTTTTCGCGATATTCGACCAGAATGGACTTCACTAACAAAGTAGTCCTAGTAACTGGCGCGAGTGCTGGTATAGGCGAGTCCACAGCTCTCCTGTTCGCTAAACTTGGCGCGAAATTGTCACTGGTGGGAAGGAATGAAGCCAACTTGCGAGCAGTCGCGGATAAGTGCGAGAAGCAGAAGGGCGTGAAGCCGCTGGCGATCGTCGCCGACCTGGGCACTGACGAGGGCGTCGAGAAGACTGCCAAGGACACGCTCGACCATTTTGGAAAGTACGTATTAACTACCTGAAATTCAGGTAACTATGTATTTACAGCATGTTGGCAAAACTTAAATCAAGTCTAGAAGTCATATCTGCAGAACATCTTGAGCATACTTAAAGTCTCTCTCCTTCCAGGCTAGACGTGCTAGTGAACAATGCAGCAGTGGGCGCGCGGACCACCATCCAACTGGCGACGATGGAGACCTTCGACCGGGTGTTCAACGTGAACATCCGTGGGGTCTACAACCTGACCCGGCTGCTGGTGCCCGCGCTCATCGAGTCTAAAGGGAACATCGTCAACGTGTCCAGTATCATGGCTTCTATGGTTACCACCGGGAATCTGCCCTACAGTCTGTCCAAGGTAGGTTTTAACAATCTAAGAATTCTTTAAATCTCGGCCTTCGCCAGTAAACCATAACTGGTTTAGAGTTCAAGAGGTCATCTTTGTCTGCAAATTATTTTTAGTCTTCGGAGCTCGTCGATTTCAATCAGACATTCGCCCCTACAGCTGTAATTTCTGTGTGTACTTAACTTCCATAGCTATATTTTATTTCTTTATATTATATGTTTAATTATGTAGTAGACAACCTGTCACGTTTGAGTATATAGGTACTGCTTGTTTCTTAAGAAATTTAATCAGCAATCATCCATCTATTCTGTGGTCAACCTTTTACTTAAATGAATCTAATGGCGAAATGTGGGTGTACTATTTGGTACACCTCTGCCTCACCCTTCGAGGATTACAGGCGTGATGTTTTGTTATGAATCTCATGTAAGTTTAGGAAAGACAAGATATTAATTTAAACAATTTTGTTATTGCCAGGCTGCTCTGGACCATTTCAGTCGTCTGATCGCCTACGAGCTGGCTCCCAAAGGTGTTCGAGTCAATGTTGTCAGTCCAGGAATAACCGTGAGTACCTACCTACTTATTTAGTCAGCCATTGCAGTGTACACTTCCGAAGAATTATTATAGAAACTGGTACACTTTTTTAGATAAGCACCTTCGTCCAACGACTGACGGGCTACACGGACGATGAGTACCGCGCGTGGCTGAAGACGGCTGAGGCAACAATCCCCATGGGCCACGCCACCACGGGTGAGGACTGCGCCAACCTGATTGCGCACCTCGCCAGTGACGAGGTCAGCAGGGTTGTCACCGGTGCCATCGTGCCGGTAGATGGTGCGCTGCAGTTTGCTGGATCCGGGAACAGTGAAATTTTGAAAGACCAAGTTAAGTGAAAAAAGACGTGTTGTTTTGTTTTAATAAAGTGCCATTCCATATTTTTATACACGTTAAAAAGAATTTTATTTCAAAAATACTAAATTATTCATATCAGTAAGGAACTTGTCGATATGATCTCATTGCCACACGTGAACTTGACAAAGACCATGTGTGTCGCATAAAAAAATATATATAATTAGAATATCATGAATATGCAGCGTCTGGTATTCACGTGTCGGTTTTGTCTATTGAATACTAAACTTTGACGATTTTATCAATAAATCTGTATTTAATAATTATCATAACATTTGCTTACGAAATCTGGTGAACTTATATTGTTATCGCGGATCTGATACCATGTCGAGAGGAACCAGTTTTTACCAAAATGCCTTTCGAGTCAAGAACGTTCTGCTTCTGGTCTATCGAGACAGAAAAAGGCAACCACGTTATAACTTTATTGTTCCTACATTAAAACAAAGTCCTAGTGAAAACATCATCAATGTTACTGTCGAGTAATCGCCTCCAGGCATTGGCAAGATTATAAGATTTTAGTAGCTTTAAAATTAATAAAAAAACTGTCAAAATCCATGGTGGATCCATCACTTCATCTGCCGTGCGAGTAAATTGGCCGAGCTGCCGAACCTCATCCCTCCATCCACCTGGACGACGGTCCCCGTCACCAGGCGACTGTTGTCACTGGCGAGGTGGACGATCATGTTGGCGATGTCTTCCCCCTCGCATACCTGTCCCATGGGTATGGCGGTAGCAGCGGCCGACAGCCACGCCTGGTACTCATCCTCCGAGTAGCCCGTCATGCGCTTCACTATCGTTGACACCTGGAAATATACGTAGATGCATTAGGGTTACTGCTTCTTCGAGGCGCTTTTATCCTGTGATGGTATCTACAAAGCATTATACATCATCTTCCTGCCTCTGTCCATGTTACTTGGGGTCGGCGCAACACGTTTTTTTCTTCCATTCTCCTCTGTCAAACGTCACGCTATCATTTACTTCTTTCTCTTTCATATCATTCCTCACACAATCCATCCATGGTTTCTTTGGTCTTCCTCTCCCTCTCCATCCATCAACATTTATATTCAGCACTCTTTTAGTCACATGTGATTCGTCCCTCCTCATCACTCGATTCCCTATCAACTTTTCTGTAACTGGCGCAAATTTTTAAACTTCCTCTAATATACTCGTTCCTTACCTTATCCATTCTTGTCACACCACACATCCACCTCTACCTTCTCATCTCCGCTACATGCAATCTTTTTTCATCCATCTTCTCCACAGCCCTTTTTTTTTTCGGGTGGGAAATCATCAAATGACTCCTCCCGCTCTGGGCGGAGCGGAAGGGAGTGTCAGACTTTTAATGACTAAAAACCACCCATGTTCCTTCTTTTGCCCTTTATGTTCCAGGGCCGCGGTATCTCTTTCGAACAGTCCCGCAGCCCTTCACAGCCCTGACGCACAAACTGTTACATCGCGCTTGCAAAGTTTTCTGTTTAATATTATTAAAAAACCGCCGGGAACAAGAGTGGACAGCGGTTTTTTTATAATTTTAACCAAACACACAGCACCCGTCTAGTCAGAGGATCCTCCTTTCTGTGTAGGATAAGGAACTTTCCACCGTGTTTTTCATATCTCTAAAAAGGGAAATGGACAAGAATGTTTCTGAATTATTGGTACTCATGTATATTATATCATTATTATATGGGCAGGACATCTGGCTAGACGCGGAGATGGCCGATGGAGCAAGGCATAAGACTTACAGTGACTCCAGGACTAACAGTATTGACCCTGACACCCTTGGGAGCCAGCTCGAGAGCCACCAGACGAGTGAAGTGGTCCAGTGCTGCCTGCAACACGAGAAACAACGCGCATGGAGACAATATCGACTAATGAGTAATGAGATATGTTTTAGTCTGGGCAACGTGTCAAGTATTTTATTGTGAATACATAATTATTAGGTAAAAAAATCATATTTACTATACGATTGTCAGCACGAAACAGGTTACATAAATGTACCAATTTCACGTTTTAGAGCCATTATAAGTTCATAACAAGTTGACGACTTAAGAGAAAAGAAAGGAATGTAAAGGGATACTTCCATGTGTTCAATAGGAGGTCCTACAGTATCTTACCTTGGCCATGCCATAAGGCAAGCTGCCGACAGCGACGACTGTGGCCGATATACTGGACACATTGATGACATTCCCCTTGGTCTCAATGAGGGCGGGTACCAGCAACCTGGTGAGGTTGTACACCCCCCTCACGTCGATCCTGAACACGTCGTCGAAAATGGCCATATCTGTCATCTGGATGCAGGTCCTGGCGCTTATGCCTGCGTTGTTGACGAGGACATCCAACCTAGAACGTGCAGAAATCTCATCGCCATGGTGATTGTAAGTACAAGACAAACTGTAGGTATAGTAGAATTTCTCAGTAGTAGCCCAGAGATTTATAGATTTGTGCCCGATTCATGGCAATGGGGTCGCCCCATGTACTTACAAGGGTGTGACTTGCAAAATATGGTTGCGCACACTTCTGTCTAACCCTTATCGATATACTAATCTAGCTTGTGAAATAAACGTCTGACGAAATGTAAATACCTAACAACGGTATCAGTTTGTGGTAAACATAAAATAATCTCAGCTGGCGGTAAACATAAAATGCTGGAGGTAAACATAAAATAATCTCAGCTGGCGTGCGGGTAGGTACCTACCTACTGTTTTGTTTTTTAATAAAAACATATAAATTACAATCTGTGTAAAACTTGTTTTAATCACGTTTAAAATATGGCTAGTTTTAATAAGTTTAACTTCATTAGCATTTAAGCAAGTGGATGGGTTGTTACTTGAGGTACCTTTTATCACATAGGTAGAATCGTGCCTACCTTTTAAAATGGTCGAGTGTGTCCTTGGCAGTCTTCTCGACGCCCTCGTCAGTGCCCAGGTCGGCGACGATCGCCAGCGGCTTCACGCCCTTCTGCTTCTCGCATTTGTCCGCGACTGCTCGCAAATTGGCTTCATTCCTTCCCACCAGTGACAGTTTCGCGCCAAGTTTAGCGAAAAGGAGAGCTGTGGATTCGCCTATGCCGGCACTCGCGCCAGTTACTAGCACTACTTTGTTAGTGAAGTCTACGTTCATCATGATAATTGGTAATTTTCAGCGTGCGCTTAATATGAACGCTTGTTAGCTACTGAACAAAAACAAAGACTACTATATATATATGGAGATAGACGGTACTCTCAACCGTATTTCCGTCATCATAAAAACAGCGCCATCTATCCGTGATAGTGGCGAACTAAATCCATAATCTATACCTATACATACAGCTCCCAACAGTACCCAAACAATAAGTAAGGTACCAAGTGCAAGTAAAAGTAACAAAATGAATAGTTCATTTTGTTACTTTTACTTGCACTTGGTACTATACTTATTGTCATACGCTTCACATATTGTTTTACATAAAAATATGTCAGAACGTGTGACAAAACATGGTGTAGCAAGTAAAATCTAGATAGAAATAATACAACGTATGTGGAATAAAAAACCTTTTTAAAATTACTTACACACTTTTATTTTCGAACTTATAAAGTTAGGGTTTACAACATATAATTTAATTAAATACATAAACAAGTAATAAGTAGGCAATTAATGCAAATCTTTGCTTACTATGATCCTGGTATACATCCTATACTTTGCAGGCTTGGGCAAATACATGAGTAATCATAATAACAATAAAAATTAACTTTCATGATTCTTACAAAATTTTTGAAAGTATTTTCTGATTTTATTTTATTGACATGTATTTTGATGCGCGTTTGATAAACCAATTAAAATTACATTGTGACAAAAAAAGCTTTCTGCTAAGCAGTCAACATAAGGCTCTATGTAATGTATGTGTGAATAGTATCATAAGAAATCTGATGCTTATGATACTTTTCAAACATGTACCTCAATACCACTTTGCCTCATTCTCTTCCTCAATTTATATTTTTGGTGGTGGTTCCACGGCTGAACTTTTATAGCATCGTTTGTATCACTTAGTGGTGCTTTTCCACATGGCACTGTGTTTTCTTTAGGTACATGACCTTGATGTGGATGGTTTACCATCAGCAATACCATCTTAATTCCAGGACCTAGAAAAACAATAAAAATTATGTTGAATCATTGTTACAATAAGTCAGTTTAGTGGTGAAATGTTTATTTCCTAGTTCTATTGTTTACAACTTTTTCTATTTAGTGGTGGGCGGGCCAAATTAGGGTAATAAAATTTAATACAACATACCTGATAGGCTAAGGTTAGTTACATCTAATAGAGCTGAAGTTGTTGGTTGCTCAATATTTAACATTTGAACAGGCTCTTCTTGACCCAAGTACACACCTGAAAATGAAATTAATATTAGCTATGCAAAAGTAACTCTGTTTGGTTACATTTCACTATTAAAATCACTTCAGCAACTGATTTTGATGAAAACCAGCTTAGAGATGGCTTCATAGAATACTTTTTATCTGGGTACATTAAGTGCTTGCCCAAAGATATAGGTAAAACTGCGGGGAACAGCTAGTGACATAAATACACATTATAAGTAATACATTCACAAGGTGGGTATATTGTGCAAGCAAAACTATATTTATTTACCTACCTTGAATGAACAATATAGGTATAGCCAATTTACATAGTCTATTCTTAGGGTACTGGAACACTGCTGCAAAATGTCTTCGGCATACTCTTCGGTTGTTATAGATGAAGATATCATCAAATTCTTTGATGGAATCTCCTACACTTCGAACCTATCTCTGGAAGCGATCTCTTTCAAGATTTGGGTTTGGAAATCTATGCAGCACACCTGGAAAACCCGTAATCCGAAATCCGCGAAATCTTGAATGAAATTAAAATAACACATTTTTCTAAGTGACAGACGGTTGATAGTGTAACCATGACTAAAATACGCTTTTGTCATTGATTGAATTAATTCTTTTATTTTTACTATTACTTAGTTATTATATAGCGTAAATTTAAAAAATATGGTTTCTTAACCTGAATTATCTATATTGTTATTTTCAATTAAATCATAACACTGTTATAAACTGGTAACCCAACCAGTAAATAGTTTTCACTATGGGGGATAGATGGCGCTAGTTTCTATACAAAAGTTTAATGCAGGCTCCAATGTTCTAAGAGAGCATAGCCTGGTCTGAACACTTGCGAACAATGCATCATGTCGCGTGTCCAGCTGTACGTAATAGTACCTACTCTAGTTGTAATGAGACAACATCAAGTTCGTCGACTAGTGAAAGTGAACCCGGTAAACGCAAGAAGGTAAGGTCAGGGCGCCGCGCGCCGGTTCCCGTTTAAAACTAAATTAAAGTTTATTTGTGGACGGTAATACATTATAAGTATAACTCACTGCTGTGAGTGCGTTTCATTTGAGATAGACATCAATATTAATCTAATGAAAGATTAGATGTGATTCTTATTATTTTTTTTGCGTCATTGTTCAAACAGAGTTTAGTATCAAGAAGTGGGTTGACAACAACAAAAACAAACAACCTCCTGTGAGTAACTAAAATCTTAATCGATAGCGCACATAATCTTGCCTCAAAAAGATTGAGCGTTATTTTTTTTATGTACTTACTTAATTATTTTATGAATACATTTGGAAACAAATAGATAGAAAAAATTTAATATTTAAAAAAAAAAACATACAAAATTGCGCTGTTTATCAACAACATAGATCGAGTAAATAATAGGGTCATTGCGCCGGTTAGCGACCAGTTAGCTGGGTTGCCCACAAACGACGAGGAAAAAAAAATGTTGGCTACACGCAAAATAGTATATGTTAATGTGAGTTTGTCCCAAATATAGTCTAGTTTGGAAATAAAACGTAAAATAAAATACATTAATACAAAAATATTTATAAAATGCTGAAAAAGTGAAAATATAGCGAAAACGTCGGTTTGCGACCATTTTTATCAGTTTACGACCACCAGTGAGCTGGTTTGCGACCGCTATTTTAATATGAAAAATATGCCATTAAACAAATTATAATCGCTTTAAAAATATTTTAATTTTTGCCTCTTAATAAAAACAAATATGGTAATCATTTGGTGTAATGTTTTCTTATAATAAAAAATAACAATCTTACATTTTGTAGGAACTTAGTCATAGTTGTATGTAGTATAACATTTAAAAATAATCAACATTAATATTTTTTAATCATCTGGTTTAATATTATTTTAGAAATCATATTCCGCGTTTCTTATTCATAATTTATGATACACCTCTTCCCACTAAGCCGATCTTGTATCGTGGTCCTTGGGATCTGATACAGTCTACATGTTTCTCTTATTCCCTTCCCTTCTTTTCGTATATCATCGAGAACTTTTTTCAGGGTTTCTTCAGTGTACTGGACTGTCTTTTTCTTTTTGTTTTGTTGACTGAATTATTTAGGAGCTCCATCTAAATAAAAAGTAATATAAATCTCTCATACTAAATTATGGTGGCCGAAAACCAGTGTTTTTATTTCGATTATTTTGGTTTACGACCACCTGTTTAACCCAATTTTGTACGTAAATTAAACAAAGTTCTTTCAAAGAAAGTGGTGGTCGCTTACCAAAGAACTACAACGAAATACTTTTACAATGCTACATTCAAAATTGTAACAGTCCTGTATGAAGCATTAGGGTCATATTAATCAAAACAAAATAATGCGTTTCACGTCGGTTTGCGACCACGTGGTCGTTATCTAACTTTTGTTTTTGATAAATAAGCATTTCGATTACCGACCACTTGATTTTATCTTAATAATAAGTTAAAAAATAGCAAAATAAAACTAAATACTATCCAAAACTTATCGATTGTACAATTTAACAACTAACTTGTGTGTAAAACATGAAATAAGTAATAAAACTTACCTTTGAACGCCGCGCGCCGTGTTATTTTTTTTCTAACTCGCGGTACGTCCAGTAACCACTGAATCAAGACGCGCATTGAGCAATTTTTTTTCGGCTCTGGGTTAACCCATTTGTTTCAAACTGTGTAAATTCTTATTTCCTAATTATTCATAAAGCACGTTAGATTTATTTTTTATATAAGTTTCTTCTACAAATACTATTATCTTGATTTAAAGAAACTTAGTCCGTCAAATGGTCGCCTACTGAAGGTGGTCGCGATACCGGCGAAACGACCCTACCAAAACTCGGAGCAAAGTGGGAGGAGTCGAGCGCCCCATTAAGCGCTAATAGCTCCAGAACTGGTGAAACCGCCGAAGTCACAAAACATGTACTCAGTTTTACTTCTGCTGATTTTCAAGCCAACATTCTCCAGCTTCTGTAACAGAAGCTGGAGAACGCTGGCTCCAATCTGCTCTGGATCTCAGGTCCATATTCACCGACAAGGACAATATCTTCGGCAAACAGCGTGCACTGGGGTGCCTCTTCCTGTATATCCGATGTCAGAGCGTCCATATTCAACAAACATTTTAACGTAAAAAGCGTGGGGTGCTAGATATATCAATTGTTGTACTTAAATACTTTATGAACAAATATTGGTAAAAGTAGTCATTATAAAATATCTTTAAAAGCACCCCACGTTCTTTTGCGATAAAATATTAGTTTTCTTAATCACTCTATTATTTTTTTGAACTGATAGAAAATTATTTTCTGTTTTTTATTTCGTCTAGTTACACAAGCGTGTATTTTTTTGCTTGTTTAGTCTTTACCGATGATAATTTTATAGAAACGAATTAGTACGTCGTGGCACAAGACTCTACCGTGTTTTCAGATTTGGAAAAAATCGTTAATCCTGAAGACCCTGATCAGGATAATTGGACAAACTTATCTTAACTTAAATTATTGTATTGTCTTCGGTCCTTGATAAGAGTGCGAAGTTTCAATTCAATCAAACGTTTTGAAGTGGGTGAAAATCACGTTCAAAGATTCCGTTACATAGACATGTAGGGTAATGGCACCAGTGAATGAACACTTAAGCAATTTGCGAACTTTAAAAAATATTTACTGTGGGTTATCACTAATGAAAGCGGCCGAAATTTGTTTTACAGTGTTAAGATATATTCAAAAATCATTTTTAGGTACGTTTTACAACATAACATTCACAGTTTTATTATAATAAGCAGTAAATCGGAAAATACCCCAAAACTCCAGTGAATGAACGGCGTTTTCTAGTAAATGAACGAAATGAAACCAGTGAATGAACAAAATTCTTCGTTTATTAATTACACTATATTACAGTCTTATAATTGCAATAAATGCGGTGAAAAATCAACATTTCTTTAAAAATCTTCAATGTCTTAATAGAAAAAATAAAAATAAAATTTTCTCAAAACAAAACCTCTAAATCTTACCTTAATTCTACAAACATTCATAGACCTCTCAGGCACGTTAAAATCTTTTATTACAAAGTATAAACTTCACTATTAATTATAAACTCTACTATTTCGGTGGTTTCATTTAGATTTTCCGTATAGTCTTTAAGATATTCTGAACAATTAGAAATATTATTAAAATCCGTCAGACTAGGAACGATAAAATTTGTCAAATCTTGGTCATGAAATGTGATGGAGCACGGGTCTGCTTCGGAATTAATGACGGGTTGTATGTCTCCATGCAATAATTGTGTGTTAGATAATAATTGAAGTATAGAAGTCGACGTATTGGATAAATCGAGAGGAGCATTTTGGGAGGAATTGTTAGCATCTGGTGCCTCCATTGATCCTCCTCTAGACACATATGCGACTGGGGTCGTCTTTTATATCCAATGCTTGTTCTTCTGTTAAAAACTCTTCGAGTTCCTTGAACCAAGCTCTGATGGCTTGTTCAGTAACTGCGGCTCTGCCTTTGGATATAATCTCCGCATTCCTTTTTGTAATCTCAGGATGCCTTTTTAAGAATAAACTAAGCCACTTTTTTCCTGGTCTATTCCCGATAAACTTATTTTTCCTATTATTAGTGGTCATAAAATTTTCAACAGTATCGAAAACTTCTTCTTGGTGCATTGGAAAACCTAATTTAGCTTTATTTATAATCCAGTCAGAAATCTTAACTTCTTCATCTACAGTAAGCTCGGACTGAGGGCCCATTTTTCTTTGCAAAGGTACCTTGTTTGTGATTTTATTATGTAAAGTCGATTTTGGTATCTTGTACACATTGCTTATTGCTTTATTGATACTTAGTTCTCCATTAGCAATTGACTTAAGAGCTGCTTCAAGTGCTTGTTGACTGTATTGAAACCTATTGTACTTCTTTTTGTGATCCATGGTAATCTAAATGGACAAGAGAAAAATGAACAATTTTAAACGATTGCAATATTATTTTACTACCTGTAGGTAAGTACTCGTAGGTAGGTAGAAATACCAAATTTCTTGAGAAACCTGTCTTAAAATATGAAGTGTTCATTCACTGGATTTTATGAACCAGTAAATGAACATACCTGTCCCAATACTGGCCAAAAGATCGGAAATCTATTTAAGAAATAGATCCCAAAACATGAACCTTATAGCATTAGCGGAAGTTATGTTTTTCAACCAAAACGTGATTTTTACGATTACCCAGTGAATGAACACCCGTTCATTCACTGGAATTTAAACGATTTTTTGATCCAATGCTGGGACACTTAATAATTTAATATAACTGACAAAAATCGCAAATAAATGGATTTGAAACACAATATTAAACTGTTATCCTACGATAATAAACAAATAACCCATCAAAAATACTGTTATTTACATTACAATGTCAAATCAAAAAAGATTCCACTTACCTCAGTCCTAAACTCTAGCCCGAACAAATAAAAATTTCACTATCGACTTAAACTTTAACCACTCGCCATTTTGAAATGAATTATAACATTAAACGTGAATGTGACCACTTATATGGGAAATAGAATTGCAATTATGAAAAAAAATACTACACATGGTAGAAACGTTCAGATTTCTTATTTTTTGGATAAAACTGCGTTTTGTTCATTCACTGGGGGGTGTTCATTCACTGGAGCACTTACCCTAAATACCAAGCTAATAATAAAAAAACACACACAAAGAAGCTTATTAATGAATAACTTTATTTTAATACTTAAACATTATTTGTTCATATGCTTGATCTGTTCAGCGATGAGGTTGCTCGTGGACGCGAACCGGATTCCCCCATCCACGTCGATGATAGTCCCCGTGACGAGCCGGCTGTGGTCGCTGGCGATGTGCACGATCATCTTCGCGATGTCATCTCCCACGCACACCTCGCCCATAGGGACGTTCTTGCCGGCGTTCACCAGCCACGCCTGGTACTCAGCCTCAGAGTAGCCTGTCATACGCTTCACGAAGTCTGACACCTGGGTAAAGACGGGAGGATAGTTCAATAAAAGCATAAGTAGATACAGGCTGCTAAGAAAGACAATTGGTTGTAAAATATACACATAGATACGAACCTCCTCCTTTTTTGAGGTCGGTTATTAAGGCGGTTAAACCAACCGCGTAAATCTATTTTATTTATTATATTATTTAGGCTTTTAGACGGACCATCCGGTCACGAGAATAATCTC
Organism: Eurois occulta; assembly: GCA_950022335.1. Taxonomy (NCBI): domain Eukaryota; kingdom Metazoa; phylum Arthropoda; class Insecta; order Lepidoptera; family Noctuidae; genus Eurois; species Eurois occulta. The sequence continues at coordinate 731,773 of OX465487.1, read as the reverse complement.
GCTTTCGCGCGGTGTTCGATACTCGATAGACAAACGTTCTATACGAATTCAAACACGTGAGCGTAAAAACCGTATTGTCTGCATACTATTGGATTCTGTGTTGAGATATGGTCTTATCACCTGGGGTTACTCAACAGAATGTCAGAGTCAGAGAGAGAAGTCAGTCAGAGCGTTCATCGCACAGAAAAAATGCATCCGCGCCATAGCGGCAAAACGCCCACAGGAATCTTGCAAACCCTTTTTCAAAAAGTTCATGTTACTAACCCTTTCAAGTCTGTATACTTAATTATCTTTGAATACGCTAAATTTGTTAAAAATGCACCCGGAGTTATTTATAACAGCTTATGAAACATTTCTAGAAAGTACTAGGCACAGAAATAGAATAGTTTAGCCCAATTCTTAGGACAGCAATGAACAGTAAGAATAGCTATGCAATGTGTATTCGCATATTTAATGCTATAACCTGACAGTATTAAAATCTTATCAGCCAAGAAATTTACAAGGTGTCTTAAAGTATGGTTAAGGGAAAAAATCTACTCAGTAAGTGACATACATATTTAATAAGAGGATGGAAAATAAATAATAACCATACATAATCATTAACCCTCTGGCATTAATAGTAATCTGAAAAATGTATTTAACAACATTGCTAGGTACCTAATTTTAATGAATTATGACTTTAATAATAATTATAAACCCAAATATTTGTACGTCACATTATTATGACTAAGTATTATGGATTATTTTTCTTAAGACCGAAATTGTACCAATACTTTATAGCAAATAAATTGATTTGATTTTATTTTGGTTTGAATCAAATCAAACAAGAAGTTACCTATATGATTTTCAGAATGACCAGCTATGGATTGTGCCACGTCATTATTTATTTTTGTAAAGCTGCTTTTGGTCGCCCAATGCTTAGGTACTAATAACGACTGTTTCGTGGTTTTTGCTTTACTCTTAGGGGCTGTCTCCACGAGCGAGAGAATCGCGACGATATTATCCCATATAAATACGTAATATCGCCGCGATTCTCTCGCTCGTGGAGACGGCCCCTTACTGTTTGATGTTATGGCCTCGTATGACGAGATCATAAAAACAACAATACTTACAGTTACTCCAGGACTGATGGTGTTGACTCTGACGCCCTTGGGAGCCAGCTCGAGGGCTATCAGCCGAGTGAAGTGGTCTAGCGCAGCCTAGAAATGGAAATTAAAGCATCAGTTTGAGTGTATACCTTCTGCAAGGCAGAAGTTTAACCTCACAACATGATTGGGGTGAGCAAATATACGAAAAGGACGATAGCATATCACTTCCTCCTTCTAACCTTAAATTGTATCGGCATGAATTATATAAGGATAATAATGGGCCTTGGTAACTATAAACCAGGGCCGAGCCGCCCCTGTGTGCGAAGTGTGCGGCGCACACAGGCGCCAAGACATTAGAGGCGCCGCCATCGAAATTATTTTTGTTACACTTACACAACAACATATTCTTTGTACTGGAGTATCGATAACTAAGTAGGTACAATAGGCGCAACATATGCCTTGTAATAACAAAGCATAATTATAATGCGCTTATGTTACAAGTCTAAGATAATAATCACGTGTGTGGTTTAATTTTACGCTTTGGGTTTTAGTTAACATTAGTTACGAGCTCAGCGTTAAAATCAAAAGAACCGCCGCCGCCGTGAGTTTGTTTGAATCAATTATGAACGTAATCCGATGCGATGCGTGCGACGCGACGCAAGCGGGGTGGAGTCACGGGGATTCCCCGGCTTTACGAGAGTGCCAAAACAATTTGACGGCACGGTTGGCGCAGTGGCTGAAGCGATTGACTGCTGTGCTTCGTGTTGCGGGTTCGATTCCCGCACGGAACAAATATTTGTATGGCCTACAGATAGTTGTTCCGGGTCTGGCTGTTTGTGTATGTGAGTTTAAATGTTTGTAAACGCACCCACGATACAGGAGAAATTCCTAGTGTGGGGCAACGCTTAAAAAAAAAAAAAAAAAAAAACTGGAATTGAACAATCAATCAGCCAATTGAAAGTGTGTGCAAGCCTTGCAAGGTGCGCATTGTGTTTTTAAAATAAGATTAAATTCTAGCTCTAAAAACAATATATAGTTTATGTGTTAGTGATTGTTTTAACGTGTTTTCACGATGAGTGATAGTACTCAAGATAAAAAAAAGAAATTATCTGGTTACCAGAATTTAATAAGGAAAAGAAAACATTACTATTTATTTAGAATATTTTATCGATGAAGATGTTATAAATTCTGATTAAAAAAACGCTTCAGGTACGTGTTTTTTATGTAATTTTCTATAGAAATAAATATAACTTTTGTAATGTCAAAAAAAAAACATTTTCTTTTTTAATTTCATTACAAGCCCTGCTCAGCTTGGGACTACGGAGTTTGATTGTCGAGAAATATTCATTTATTTACTAATTTTATCATAGGTACATAATTATTCATAGAAAGATAAATCAGTTTATTCAGATAGGTAGATAGGTACTCATATGTCTTTGTTTGTCTGTCTTTAATTTAAGATGATGCCACCGAAGTTACGTTCGCGCCTCTGCCTGATAGGTACACCATTGCCACCGCCAAGACAATAATTGCTCATTTCAATAATTATACAAAATGGACAGATTTATTTCAACAAAAACTTTTAGAGGTTGAAAAGCAGCGCTGGTACGATGTAATCAAAAGAATAATATAATGTGGTCCAATTTCTAAGTACAAAAAATATGGCTTTTCGTGGCCAAAGCCAAAAATTATACGACAGTAACAATGGTAACTTTTTTAAATGTATTGAACTGTTAGGAAAATTCGATCTTTCAATGACTGAACACGACGCGTGACGAATGGATTCGGATTTCAAAAATGTGCCGACTTATCTTGGAGATAAGATCCAAAATGAAATAATTTACAATATTATATTATATATTAATTTACGTAACCAAATTCAACATTTTATTTTAAATTAATGCCAAATTAATAAATATTTTTCAATAATACTGGATTGCACACCTGACGTTTCACACGTAGATCAAATTAATATTATAATAAGATTTGTCTATTCTAACACAGAAAATAGAAAGTTGGAAATAAGGGAGCATTTCCTAGCTTTCTGTCCAATTTATCGATACAACTGACGCTGGATTAACGTTATTTAAATAGTAGAAAAACTAGCCGAAATTATTTTGGACATAACCAACTTAAGGGGACAGAGCTATGATAATGGATCAAATATGCGCGGTAAGAATAATGGTATTAATGGTCTTCAAAAAAGATTGCTGGATCTAAATCCCCGCGCTTTCTATGTACCGTGCACTAGCCATAGTTTAAATTTAATAGTAAACGACGCTGCCAATCTCAATCATCATACAACTGGATATTTTAGTATTGTGCAAGAATTATATAAATATTTTTCGTCCTCTACCAAAAGATGGGATATATTAAAAAATATGTCATAAATCTGAACTTAAAACCATTTTCTGAAACAAGATGGTCAAGCAGAATAGATGCTACCAAACCGCTGTTTACAAATTTACCAGAAATTTATGATGCCTTATATGAAATATCAAATGGTATATCATAATTATGATCAGAAGGCAAAATATGACGCTAAATGTCTAGCAGAAAAAATATGCTCCTTTTCATTCATTTGTTCTAAATACATATATGGCATATGCATTAGTTTTCGCAGTAATTGGCAAGCGGAAGCGAACTGGTTTTACCTATTTAGGAAAATATTATTTAAGTATATAAAACTGGAGAACATTTATTTCGGCCAAAATTAACAAATAAAAAAAAACAAAGATTCGTGAAAAAAGAGGCGCTTCATAGGTTTCGCACACAGGCGCTGTGGGGGGTCGGCGCGGCCCTGCTATAAACATATACATATTAGCAACCACATGATAATTAAGCGTATGTAACTGGCTGGAAGGCGCCGCAGGAATCTACATTTAGGTATTGCCAGCTGTTAATGCAATTTTAACGTGGATAAGAAACACGCTACCGCCTGAAACTTATGATCAAAATTACAATAAGATATCACACGATGTTCGACGAAATTACCTTGGCCATGCCATACGGCAAGCTGCCTACAGTGACCATAGTCCCTGCTACACTGGAGATGTTGATGATATTCCCCTTGGTCTCGATCAGCGCTGGTGTCACCAACCTGGTAAGGTTGTACACTCCCCTCACGTCGATTCTGAACACCTCATCGAAGATCTGCATATCCTTCGTAGTCAGAAGTGTAGTCCGGGCGCCAATGGCTGCGTTGTTGATGAGGACATCAAGCCTGGAATAGAAGAGCACAGGGAATATCAATTCAGTATTTTTTTTTTACTTTAGACAAAGTTATGATGAATGACAGTACAGGAACCTCGCGCACTAGCGGCCGCGACCACGACGTTTGGCCGCAGAAGCTTCGACCAGGAAGAAAGCTTGGTCGCACAACCGAGCGACTGACCAGTTTCGTCCAAGATAGCGGCCGGTCGTCTCTACGACGTTTCTGAAACTTTTTGAAAATCTTACACCTCGACCTGAGTTACTATGGCTGACATGGAAAAATTTAAAAGTACCTACTTTATACCTGAGTCTGAAATTCGAACCAAGGGGCTACTTACCACAGGAGTCCTGCCACAATAAGACTCCCGTGAGCCTTGATACCTGTGAAACTTAATACGCTACTCTGCTAGGGTACCTACTCTAGATCTTGGAAATGTACCATAAACAGTCCAAATGTGTACCTATCATGTGACGACGATACTTATAGACGACCTTCAGTTATATCTATAAGTATACATGTTGAGAGTAGGCAAGTATATCTTCTGCCTATCAAAGAAGTGAAAACAACACTTTGCAAAAACACTCAAAGATAAGTTTTTACACAAGGTAATTACTTTATGGTCTCTTTAATTTTTTGATAGTCGTACTGCCCTGTATACGAAAGAAGAGCTAATATAACATGGAAGAAATTTTGGTCACTCAAGCAAATCTTAAAAGTCTTAAAAGTCTTCACGTTTAACGAGTAGGCACTGGTTAAACATGAAGAAAATTATAATAGATTCCTGCATACTGCGGCCCATATCCCAAAGAACATACTAAATTAGATTATAAGAATACATGTACATTTATAACGTTATTCTAAGGGTAATAGGAAATAAAGGCAAATAAAATAAATAATTTTATTGTTTTACTGCCCCGTTGGTCTCATCGTTGGGTTCGATTCCCAAAGTGCTATTGAGTGTTTCCAGTAGGAGTTTGGACGCTGGCGGTATGATACCCCCGTGCCTCGGAAAGCACGTAAAGCCGGTGATCCTGCAAGATCTCTCTCCGGTCGTGTCGCAATTTTCAGGAGGACTATTATTATTACTAATACAAAAGTATCGGGTCGAGCAAAAAGTGCTTTTGGGTTTTTATTTTAGTACGATACACATTGCTATTTTTAAACCACGAATGTACGTAGATAGATAAAAAGCATTATGGCATTTATAACACATTATTATAATACATTAATGGGGTGATAACATTACATACAGACCCGACCAAATTCAAAGTACAATCGTAGAGAACTCTACGCTTGTATTCACTTTTAAAAATGATGACGCTACTGGAATACCCTTCAAGACAAAAATGAAGAACCTTGACCTGAAGAGAGAAGATTCTCAGTCAAAAGCACGTCAGACCTACAACTTCACAAATTATGCGTTACAAGTCTAATAGGAATAAATGGAAGTACCTTTTAAAATGGTCGAGTGTGTCCTTGGCAGTCTTCTCGACGCCCTCGTCAGTGCCCAGGTCGGCGACGATCGCCAGCGGCTTCACGCCCTTCTGCTTCTCGCACTTGTCCGCGACTGCTCGCAAGTTGGCTTCATTCCTTCCCACCAGTGACAGTTTCGCGCCAAGTTTAGCGAACAGGATAGCTGTGGCTTCGCCTATGCCAGCACTCGCGCCAGTTACTAACACTACTTTATTAGTGAAGTCTACGTTCATTTTGATATTGAGTTTTAACTAAAGCAGGATCGGTATAAGCAACCGCAAACGGTGCGTTGTATTCAATCACTTGGATGCTATTGACTCATAAAAACAATTTAGCGCGGTATTTATAGACATGTCTGTAGTTACCTACTAAAGTAATATACACCTAAATAAAATATAGCAAGTCATGCTTATGTCTTAAAACACCTATCACTATGAATTCAAAATGTTTGTTGACAGTCTCTGAAAGTACATATTGGTCCGATAACCTATAAAAAATCCGTAGGGAATGTCGCCCAGGGGCGGTACCCGACCCGTTAAAAATATCGTTAAATCATATGATTTACCGGTATATAAATGGCGTTACTAATAGCGTTACTTCGCTAAAAACTAACAATATCTGGACTAAACGAACGTGCGCCGCGCGTCCTTTTGTTCGGCTCTTCAAATCGGAGAGCGGCAACAGCTAGCATTTTACGACGATCGGACACATTCCTACGAAAACGCGACGACTCGCGCGTTTTCATTTTATAGGACTAGACGTCACACAAACATCGCGTACGCCAAATACATCTATCTATTTGTTTTGTTGTTCTAATTATTAGTTGTTTGTGTGAAAAATATTATTATGGGCCGAAAGAAGTGCAACAAAGTATTTCAGTATTTTAAACTTTTTAAAGAAAAAATAAATCTGACTTACCTTCCAATTTTAACTATGGTCAGAGGCCTAATTAAGCCTTCAGGACCCAGTGGGATGTAGGAGTAGTAGGATGGGGGAACATCATGGGACACCTCAAGGGCATTGACCTTGACCTCAGGGGCATTGTCTTTGAGATCAAGGTCAAGTGACCTTAGGGTCAAGGACAAGTGACTTGGAGGTCAAGGTCGAGTGACCTTGGAGGTCATGGTCAAGTGACATTAGAAGTGTCTGAAATTCCAGTGCCCTGACACTACCGACCCCTTGACTTCGCGTGCAAAAATAGTATTTCTTTTTTTAATAATAATAATAATAATACTGGCAACCCTCGTTTATCAGTCACCTGTGGTTTTATCATCGAAATTTTTATTTTAATATAAATATTAGTTTTATTAGAAAGATATTTACAGTTCACATATAGTTCTTCAAAAACATTTCAAATAGACCTTTTTTTAATGAAGCAAATACAACAAATTTGGAAAATCACAAAGCAAAAAAATTAAATATGAAAATGACGTCTGTCAACGGCGTCAACAATAAAATACGGAAAAAATCAAGAAAAAATTAACAAGACGATGATCATAACCAAATAATGATAACGAGAGCTGCATCCCGACGTGCACGCCTACCAACCCCGGACTCGTCGCTCAGCTCCGCCTCGCCGCCGCCGGAATCCAGCCCCGTCGTGAGTGCTGTGACACCGGCCGTGGCAGTTGCGTCGAGCTCGAGTGATGAGTATTTCTCGCCGCCGACGTCGCCAACACCTGTGCGTCGCAGGGGAGAGGCCGGCCACCGAGGAGCTTGGGACTTAGGGGCCATCCGGCCCCGAGCCGGGTCCCCGCTGCCGGTGGTTGTGTGCAGCGCATGAGATGGACTCAGTCCATAAACGAGAACGTCATGCGCGCATATTACGGGTCTACAGAGGGGGGAACTAACCTCACTGCGTACCGTGTTAGGATGCTGTCTCTGTTCCAGGAACTTGAACCAACCGTCAACGTCTCGGCCCAACGACTGTCGGATCAGGTGCGGGTCATCCAACGCAATCACATGTTGGACGACGCCGCACTTGATAGGCTGCGCTCAGAGGTACTGAGCAACCTTATCGTCTTGACTCCGTCACAAACCGCGATGCGAGCGTCAGCTATTGGCGCAACCACGCCGCGGTCCAACCCTGCTGTTGTAGAGGAAGATGATAGGGTTGTCACGGTAAGTAGCCAGTGCAACGACCGATTGAGGAGCGCACTGGAGGATGCGCTTCGTGAGTATCGATCCACTCCTACCGAACTTAGGCCCCGATTACCACGGTTACCCATGCATAAGAAAAATAGAGCGCTGGTGTGTGCCTTGGACTCGCAACTCAAGAATATATTCGAGAGTAGCGAGGACCTCGTTGATACGCACTCGATCCTGTACTGTGGAGCTGTTGCGGCATGTCGTCTAGCTAATGTAAAATTCCCAAATTGTGACTTAGCTAGTCAACCAAAACCAGCCGTACCAGTCTGGCAGCGCAGGATCGAACATCGTATCGACGGGGCCAGGGTACTCATCGGCAAACTATACTGCTTCAGGGAGGGCAATACACGACCACGTGTGATGCGCTTTGTGAGGCGGGCCTTCTCGGGGACCGAAATCAGTCCTCAAGAATACATGTCTCGTGTCACAGAGCGCATCGACTTCCTGAAGCAGAAAGTTTATGCATGGGCGAACCGTATTCGGCGGTATAAACGGCGGGTTGATCGATACTCACAGAATCGCATGTTCCAGAGCGATGAGTGGTGGGTATACAGAGCTTGGGAGCGACCCAAGCAAAATATGACAGACGTTTGCCACCCAGATGATGCAGCTACGAGTTCTTTCTGGCGCAGCATCTGGTCAGTGCCCGTCTGCCATACTGAGGCTGACTGGATGCGTGATGTCGAGCGTGTGTGTGAACCTATCCCAGAAATGGAGCCAGTTTCAATAACACCAATAGATGTAGCCAGAGCAGTTCGTCCGTTACCAAATTGGAAGTCACCAGGACCGGACGGACTGCACAACTTCTGGCTCAAATGGCTTAGTAGTTCACACACTTGCCTGGCATCCCAATTCCAGTCATCCTTAGAGTCTGGGTCGCTACCGCAGTTTTTAACTACAGGCGTAACCCACCTGCTCCATAAGTCAGGTAGTCCCGCGGAACCCAAGAATTATAGACCGATCACGTGTTTATCGACGGTGTATAAGCTTCTTACATCCATTTTGAGAGTGAAAATTAATACACACATTGACAAAAACTCCATTATGTCTGCCTCTCAAAATGGATGTAGGAACGGGTCCCGCGGTACTAAGGAGCTACTCCTCATCGACATGGCCATTAGCCAACAGGTTCGTCGATCCCGCAAGGATCTTTCGACATGTTGGATAGATTATAAGAAGGCCTACGACTCGGTGCCACATACATGGCTCATGAGGGTGCTGGAGTTGTACAAGATAGATGCAACTCTACGCGCCTTTCTTGAGTCGTGTATGGGGCAATGGAGGACGGTCCTTCGATATCCAGGATGTCGACAGATCCAGGGGAACGATGAGCCTGTATGGATTAAACGGGGAATATTCCAGGGCGACAGTCTGAGTCCACTTTGGTTCTGTCTAGCCCTGAATCCTCTAAGCACATTGTTAGAGGATTCAGGTCTAGGTTACCGGTTGAGGAGAGGTGGTCAGGTCATATCTCACCTACTTTACATGGATGATCTGAAACTCTTTGCCCCCAACAAATTGCAACTGATGGAGCTACTGAAAGTAACTGAAACTTTTAGTAGCGCCATCAGGATGGAATTTGGTGTGGACAAATGTGCAGTCATGCATGTAAAGCGAGGGGAGATTATGGAATCCGAGGGAATTCAGCTCTCGGATTCCATACACCTCAGATCCCTCTCCTCATCCGAAAGTTATAAGTATTTGGGTATGTCGGAAGCGTTAGGCATTAATGTAACTGACATGAAGCAATCGTTGAGGGAGCGCTTCTTTGGACGCCTGAAGAAGGTATTAAGTAGCCTTCTTTCAGGCGGAAACAAGGTGCGTGCCTTCAACGGTTGGGTCATGCCGGTTTTAATGTACTCTTTCGGCATACTCAAATGGACTCAGACTGAACTCGATGCCCTGGATAGGAGAGTTCGTACACTGCTGACCGCAAACCGGATGCATCACCCACGATCATCGGTGATGAGGCTGTACATCTCGCGGAAGTGTGGGGGTCGTGGCTTTTTAAACGCGAAGACCCTCCACAACCGCGAGGTGTGCAGTCTCAGAGAATATTTTTTAAAAGCCGAAGTGGGTATGCACCGAGATGTGGTCGCAGTGGACAAGGGACTCACCCCGCTGTCCATGGCTAAAGAGAACTGGCGCAAACCTGTGGTACTTACTAATGATGACCGCAAGGAAGTATGGCAAGGCAAGGAGCTTCACGGGCGCTTCTACCGGGCTCTTCATGGGCCGGATGTAGATTTCCCAGCGTCCGTGTCCTGGCTACGTTTCGGCGACCTCTTTGGGGAAACTGAGGGTTTTGTCTGTGCGATTATGGATGAAGTTATGTTAACGAACAACTACCGGAAACATATTATGAAGGACGGGACGGTTGACGTGTGTCGGGCATGCCACCGTCCGGGTGAGTCCATCAGACATATTATTTCTGGTTGTTCTCGTCTAGCTAACGGCGAGTACTTGCACAGGCACAACCAAGTAGCCAGGATTATTCACCAGCAACTTGCCTTGAAATATAAACTTGTGGAATCTGAGGTACCGTACTACAAGTATGTGCCCGACCCAGTTCTCGAGAAAGACCATGTCACGCTGTACTGGGATCAGTCTATCATTACTGACAGGACTATTGTGGCCAATAAGCCTGACATAGTGGTGATAGACCGATCAGCGCGCCGCGTAATGATAGTCGATGTTACCATCCCGCATGACGAGAACCTCGTGAAAGCTGAGAAAGAGAAACAAATAAAATATCTCGACTTGGCACACGAGGTTGTCGACATGTGGAATGTGAACTCGGCTATCATTGTGCCGATTGTCGTGACGGCCAATGGCCTTATGGCCAAGAGCCTCGATGACCATCTATCGAGGCTCTCCTTAGGCGGTTGGATCAAGGGCCTGATTCAGAAGGCAGTACTCCTCGATACGGCTCGCATTGTGAGGAGGTTCCTGTCTCTGGAGCCCTAACCACCGGTAGCTTGGACCCTGCTCCCGACACCGGCGGACCACTATTTTTTATATTTTTAAATGTTTTTTTATGTTGTTTTGAGAAATATTTAAAAATATGTAAAATGTGTAAATAGATAAATAAAGGAAATAATAATAATAATAATATTTATTTATTTATTTTTTTTTTTTTTTTTTTTTATTTTTTTTTTTTTTTTTTTTTTTTTTCTTCTAGATTTGCTTATAATATCTCGAAAACGGTGTGATCCTATCGCAAAAATAATGAAATTTGCGTCTTTTAATAACGCACTGTCGCGTAATTGTCAACATGTTGGTAACAATCAATTTTGAAAAATTACAAATTTTATTATCCTTATAAAAAAAATCTTATATTATATGATTATAATACATGTATTTTGTCAATTGTAGTTGCCGATCCTGCCGCTAGCTAGTTGGGCCTCGTATTTCTGAATGGCAATAATAATAAGGTGTAGGGTTCCTATTTCTGTTTGCAGGGTTTACAGTAATCTAACACGAAGGGGATGGCGGGGTCTAGTGAGCGAGCGAAGCGAGTGAACCTGTCCGAGTCGGGGTACCCCAACCCTCGAGCTCGCTTCGCTCGCTCTTGCATCCTAAATTCTCCTAGTACAGTAATATTGCATTTTATAGCGATTCCTTCGATATAATTTTTAGGACAAATGGCTGATCGGAGACAAAAACACCAAAATTCTTTTAGCCTAATATTTAGGTGTTTTAAACGATCGAATAAAGAAAGTAACATTTTGCGAAAAACAAAAAAAAATCGAAGTCCCTGACGCCTTTATGTCGGTTGGTCAGACAAAAAACACCAAGACCCTTTTAGCCTTATGTTCAGATGCGATGCCATACGATAGACGATTTGCGAAAATAACACTTGTTTGGCTAGTCCTTTTTCCTCAATGCCCCGTTACATACACTCCAACCGAATGCTCTAATATAGACTGTCTAGGAGTTATCATATAATGTAGATAGAAACGTGAAGAAGGTTCCAGAAAGTTGTGGAACTTTCTCGAAGGTTGGCATTGGTTGGTTCGGCATGTAAATAGCTGTCGTGTTTGCGGGAGGAGTCAGCCGCCCGATACGAACCATCGCGTATCAGTATGACCACGGTATACACTAATCATCCACGACGACCCTATCACCCTCCTTCAGGAAAGCAGTAGGGAAACCAGTTTACGCAAACACAAACCGCCGTCATTCCGAATTCGCAGTCTCGAGGTCCGTCGTGAAAGCTCCGTTTATCAGAAGAGACAGGCTAATAAATTACCAAAAGAAAAAAAATTAAAGATTCAGATCAAACATCAAGATTAGATTGATTAGATTGTTTCAACATTAGTTATTAGATAACGTTAACGTAACGGACTTACGGGTATCGTTATTAATATACTTATACTTACTTGTTTACTTTTTTATCGTTAGCATGACGGAAATTGGGAACGTTATAAAGAAATAACGGTAATTCGATCCCTGATATCGCCACAGGATATGTTTTATGCTAAACCACGCGGACGAAGTCGCAGGCAGAAGCTATAGTAATAGTATCTATACCTACTTGTTGCTTGAGTATAACTACGAGTAGATATCTACCCGTGGGTACAGCTACGTGTTTTGTTATCGATAGTAGGTGCCTATCGATGTGTTATCATCAGTCCAATGAAGTTTTGTTGTGATAGATTGTAAATGATGATAGCGTGAAGCCACACAGATTACGATACTATAACATGGATAGATAGAGATAGGTACAGACGCCAGCACATCAAGCTACTACAATCTGTCATATTTCTATAATAGATTTTCAACATGTTCACTGAAGCATTAGTTCAAGGTTGACTGGGATTTGACAGTTTCGGGTAACTTGCCACTTGATATGCTGGCGTCTGTACTACAGATAGCGTACGTTAGGTTATGTAAACTATTGAATTTCATACAGGCGCGAATAAACAGACGGAGTTGCGTCGTCACGTGGTGTGTTTGTGATTCCAGCATGATGAAGCAACTTGTGTCTTCATAATATTATTGTGTACGTGTACAAGTGGTGTTTTATTGTCACACATGGGCGTCACCAGGGGGTTGTAGAGGGGCAACTGCACTTTTATATTTTTAAGGCTAAAAATGAGCCTCTGAATAATCTAACAAACTCACACATTTTGCACCCTGGGACTAAACTTTCATCACAGAGGCTCATTTTTTCTGCTTCAGAATTGGCATTCCTGTTGAATTTTCGCATGATCTACCGCTATAGACAGAGGCTGAAATAAATTAAGAGCCTCTTGCCCCGAGGCCTTAATGGGCAATTAGTCATACATAAGGTTGCAAAAATGGACCATGTAGTGATGTAGATATTTTGACCTCAAATTACATAATATCTGTATTAATGCAAGGCATGATGCATTTTTTTTTTGGCATTTTCGAGCTCGCTTCGCTCGCTCTTGCAGACTATTTTTTCTTGAATCTTGACTTTGTCTAAAACTCCACCAAGGAACTCCTGTATAAGGATGGAAACAATTCTAACCTGTCCAAGGTAGTTTTAAATTTTTGAGCTCGCTTCGCTTGCTCTTGCAGACTATTTTGTTTTGAATATTGACTTGGTCTAAAACTCCACCAAGGAACTCCTGTATAAGGATCGAAAAAATTGTGACCTGTGCATGTCCAAGGCAGTGAGAAATAAAAAACAAATTGTGATCATGATGCGGCCTAGGTATGTATGTACATTGTAATGAAACAAATACATTTATGTACAATCTTACACTTAGATATTTCATAAAAACAACCACATAATAATTATGATCAGTTTTATGTGTTTGTTTTTATCGTCAGTAAAATTAATTAATATTTCGATTTTTTACATTTACAATCCATTTTTCTCTGTGTAAATTCACCAAAACCATCAATTACTTATTCAAATTAGTGCCAGCAGCAAGATTGCCGCTAGAGATGGTGAATTGGAACCCTCCATCCACCTGCACGTTGACTCCGGTCACCAGTCGACTGTTCTCGCTGGCGATAAACACCACCATCCTTGCGATATCATCCCCCACGCACTTCTCCCCCAAGGGAATGTTCTTAGACCCCGCTTCCAACCACTCCTGGTACGCAGGCTCTGAGATACCCGTTATGCGCTTAAAGAAGTTTGACTCCTGCAAATATAAAAGTTAAAAAGTCAACTCAACTTATCTTTTGCGATGTTGAAGTGGGCCTCTAAGGCCCATTTCAAATGTTTGATCGCTGTTGATCAACCCCTGTAAGGCCCTTTTTTTTTTTTTTTTTTTGGAGGGTGAGAAATCATCAAATGACTCCTCCCGCCCTGGGCAGAGCGGAAGGGAGTGTCAGACTCTTACTGACTAAAAAACACCCATGTTCCTTCATTGGCCCTTTATGTTCCAGGGCCGCGGTATCTCTTTCGAACAGTCCCGCAGCCCTGGCAGGCACCGGCCCTTGCGGGCCCCTCCCGTATGCTGACAACTCTTTGAGGCGCGCGTGGAACACGAACGCGCCGTCGACACGGCCTGCCCGTCGTCATACGACGGACGGACGGCGAGCTAGCCCATTACTCGCCGTCCACAGGCCCGCGCCTACGGTGGCCGAGAGCCATCACGGCGTGACCCCCTGTAAGGCCCTTGCTTATAAAAACTGCATCTATCTTGCTCAAACTTTCACAGAGTCTTAGGCCTGCGCGACTAGACCGATGAGACACCTTCCAATAATGTTGGCTGTACTTACAGTGAGGCCAGGGCTGACGGTGTTGACTCTGACGCCCTTGGGAGCCAGCTCGAGCGATATCAGGCGAGTAAAGTGGTCCAGCGCAGCCTGCAAAACAGGACGAATATTTAATCGTATGGTCTACTTACAAGTTATAAACTGATCCCGTACCTGACACTAAATACAAGAATTTAACTACACTCCTTCCACCACGACAACGAGAGTAAAGAAAGATCAGCGTGATTTAAAATTACTGCGCAAAACACTTCAAAGGAACGAGGGCGTTTTGGACTAATGCTAATGACACATTTTCATGAAGAAACCTAGGTAGGAACAAGGTAGAGAAAACATGTACAATATAACAGATAAATCCAAGGTATTGCACAAGACAAAGATTATAAGAAGCATTATTGACAATAAGGAATGTTGAATGATAAAAATATTAAATAAAATACTTAAAAATAACAAGAAAAAGTCAGTCGTCTTTCGTTCATCCTCTCACAGAAATTGAAAACATCCACGACATATGGACGTCTACTCATCTCGAGGCAAATAAATCATACTCCAGTATCAATGCCAGTAGAGTACTCAGCATTGCTAGGGCGCGAACCAAAGGAGAGTTAAAGTGAGAAAGTGTTCGTGCAAACGGAACTTCCAACAATCTGTGTCTACGAGGTCTCAGTTGGTACTTGGGCACGGGGGGAACAAAAAGTTTCACAAACTGAGCTACTCGTTCCGGGCAACCAGACTCACCACGAAGAACACGACAAGCAAATATCAATTAAAAGTATTTACGACATCGAGAGAGTCGAATTTCAACATTCCTATACTCTATTTGTTTAGGTAGTTAACTAAAGGTAAACAATCTTAGCATGTCTTTTATCTAAAAAAATGACTAAAAATTGTATCTAAAAATGTTTACAATTAGGTATTTACTTAAATAGATGTTAGGTAATTAACTTCATTTAAATAATCTTTGTATGTCTTTTATACGATTTATTTTACATAAAAAGACATATCAAGATTGTTTACCTTTAGTTAACTACCTAAACAAATAGAGTATAGTGATTTTGTGGGGTACAGAAAGGGATAGTACCCGAACAGTTTCTTAAATAAAAATCTAAGGAATCATTTTTGGACCTTTTCCACAAGCAAGGCGTTAGTACTCTCATAGGAAGTGTGGAAGGTTATGGAGACTAATCGAGTACGAAAATGGTATATTAGCGCATTTAACAGTAAGCTACAGTTCTCACCTTAGCCATGCCATAGGGAAGGGCGCCCACAGTGACTACAGTCCCTGCTATGCTAGAGATGTTAACGATGTTGCCCTTGGTCTCGATCAGGGCGGGAGCCAGCAGCCTGGTGAGGTTGTACACTCCTCTCACGTCGATCCTGAACACATCGTCGAAGATCTGCATGTCCTTCGTGGTCAGGAGGGTCGTGCGGCAGCCGATAGCGGCATTGTTGACAAGGACATCCAGTCTAAAATACGAACAAGAGAAGGTAGTTAAAATAGTTATGATAAAATCATAATGGCTTCACATCAAGTCATGTTATAAAACTAGATGGGGCCGGTGTGTCGTACCTGACCACTATGAGAAGAAACAGCCGAAACAAACTCAGAGGTCACTGTCTCTTTTAAAGTCCAGACTTTGGCCAAGTCTTATGAGGACCATACAGATTAGCGTCTGAGATGGTATTTTGAAGAAATAACCACACAGATTTGAGTGGACCTGTCCAGTCAGTGCAAGCATTTGTCAGTGATCGTGTAGTTTGACTCATAACCCAAGGAGCTCGACATCACAACTAACGTCAGTTTGTCTCCTATATAACCAGTACGGCCTTCAATGGCTTCGAGTCTAGCAGTACTCAAGGTTCAATTTTAGGACCTTAACCTTAACTTTTTTGACCTTGACCTTTGAATTATTAATACTGTTTATAAATGACTTAAATTAATATTGCTTTCAAAATTTGTTTGCACACTGACGATTTAAAAAAAATTAAACTTTCAAATGAATAAGACTGTTGAATTCCAACGCAATCTTAATCGTTTCTCAGACTGTTGCTGTTATACTAAACTGTACGTTAGTTTGCCTAAGTGTCTTATTATAACGGAACAAGATTCATCCGGAACAGCAAAAAATGTGAAAAAATAAGTTTCCGTTTTCATTTTTTCTGCGACTATTTATAGCATTTAGATAAATAAAAAACACTATTATTAAGAGTTGAATATGTTTGCCTACATACAGTATTTTTAGAAATAGTAAAATATGTTGATAATAGCACTAAAAATGTACCTAAACCCAACCCGGTATCGTTAATTTTGTGGAAAATGTCAACGAAAGATCGATTTCACATTATAAAAAACTAAAATTTTCAGTAATAAAGTCACTACCATTTGAAGATGAAGAACCAATCTATACGAGGTAGTTATTTGTTATATTGAATTTTGTTTAGTTATGCCATAAAATGTACCGAAAAACACCATAATTTTGCCTGAATTGCAAACGCGCCCTTATAAAAAGAAAAATATCACACATTTCAATTATCAACTTGCTAATAGTGTTATAAACAAAGTTAGAAGTCTTCGTGATCTTATTCTGAGCCCTAATAGAAATTTTCCATCGGTACTTTAAACAAAACTGCTGTTTCCTACAAAAGTGCAATACCTACTCGTCAAAATGTATGGTACCTTAAGCTGTTTTTTTTTTAAATAACGGTGAAAGATTTTTATGATGAAAGTACCCTGCCACCTGTACCTATAATCTGTGGAAAATGCTAAATGTTGTGGTACTCGTATATTGTAAGTTTAACGTTAAGACAACTATATTAAGACAACATTGTTGATGTTTGTTGTTCCTAATGATAAAAATCAATAACTTCACGGTTCTGATTATAGGATCTAAGTACCCTAAGTAGGTACGGAACCAACCTAATATCATAAACAATACTTCTTCAGCAAACATGAAGTTACATTCAGCCACTATCTTATCAATTATTGTCATCTGTTAAAATGTTATCTAGTGCGCTACGTAGTTGCAACAGTGTTTTGTAAGTCCACTTGAATAACTCTCCAACATGAGGCCTTCAGCGGCGATTAGCTTGGTAATTGACGATTTACAATTAGAGGACCTACCAACTCACGAGCTTCGGAAGCACCGGTAGGTATAACATCCGGTACTCTAGAGCAGGGGTGTCCATTATACTTTTATGGAGGGCCAAGTTTAGTATTTTTGTAACTGTAGCGGGCCAAAACAAATGCAGTGAACTCTAAATAAAAAAAACAAGCTTCGCCAGGCTAGACTGCGATGATGCGGTCTGCATTCGCGAGCAGGTAAATATGGTGCGGTAATATCTGACTTAGCGACATTTTTTTAACAATGTTCTCGCAATATTATTGAGGTCTTAAAAAGTTTTAAATAGCTCGCGGGCCGGATGAAATACCTATGTGGGCCGCTTGGTGGCCCGGGGGTCGTATGTTGGACAAGCCTGCTCTAAAGTAAGATAAGAAGTATCCGGTATTTAATTACCTTTTAAAATGGTCGAGTGTGTCCTTGGCAGTCTTCTCGACGCCCTCGTCAGTGCCCAGGTCGGCGACGATCGCCAGCGGCTTCACGCCCTTCTGCTTCTCGCACTTGTCCGCGACTGCTCGCAAGTTGGCTTCATTCCTTCCCACCAGTGACAGTTTCGCGCCAAGTTTAGCGAACAGGAGAGCTATTGACTCGCCTATGCCAACACTCGCGCCGGTTACTAGCACTACTTTGTTGGTAAAATCTAGATCCATGGTTTTTTTTCTGCGTGGATTATTTAAAGTTAAATAATAATATTTTAGGTGCCGCAGCAGTGCGATGTATTCAATCACTTGGATACTACTACTCTTTAAACAATTTAAAACTCTGTATAAATAGCAATATTGTGTATCTAAGCAGTTAGGAACCTACATATCACTTTGTTATCGTACTTATGTCATGTTTATAGATACCTCGACATATGCTAGAGATACGAAAATCATAAAAACAAAGGCTACGTAATACACATTTTATTTTCGGGTTTTGCTAGACGACGTGACGATTAGCCATTTACCCGACTGTGTGTCGCAAAAGAGGATAATGTGGTTATAATCTTATTACGTATTTTATATGGCGACGACCAGACGCTACATTGTGAAAAAGAATAGAATAGATTTTATCTTATTGTAAAACATGAGTATACGTCAAATGATATGTGCAAGAAAAAAAATAAAGTAGACGAACTATGTTAAGTGGGGTGTCATTGCGGAGGTATTTCAAAATCATCTTTCGGTTTCGCTTATCATTTTTCTATTTTGACTGGCCATTTAGGATCTATACCGTTACCGATTAAAGTTGGTTAGCAACCATTCTCACAAAAAATTTCATAAATTTCTTTTAGGTACAGGATCACGACAATCAATTAAGCTCGTGATGTTCCCAGTCTACATACAAAAAATCATTCTATTATTCCAGTAGTTGTAGTTACAGGACATTATCCATTTTCTGCATTAGATTAAAAGGCTAGCACCGACTTCCGCATCGGCATCAATACTGAACTCATGGTATTATAATTTATATTTTTAAACCAGATGCGAATTAGTGCAAATTATACCTAACTTTAGTAAACCAATTTTATAACTGGTGATATTGTCGTACGAACTCTGGCTTACGGTGCCCTATTCATAGAATGTTGGAATACGATAATTCTGAATATTTCATTGATATTCATAATATTATGAAAAAAAAATCTTAAGTAATTGTAATCTAATCCTTATTATTTTTTATTGCATAATGTAAGAAAATGAAATTGTTATTGATCTGATTTGGTTTTGTAGCTTTATGTTACCTTATTTATTTAAGTATTTCAAAACAATTGTTAATTTTGATAATGCCCATCTAGTGGCAACCACTGATCTTAAAATACGAGTATGTTTTATCTATGGATAATGCAGTGGACTACAACATTACTACTTAGTTTTGTTAATCTTGTTTTATATATGTTGTAGTTGTTTATTATCCCTCAATAAATAAAATAAAAATAAAATATAGAACTGACTGGGTTGTGGAGGTCAGATAGGCAGACGCTCCACGTAAAATACTGGTATTGAGCTGCATCCGGTTAGACTGCAAGCCGACCCCAACATAGTTGGGAAAAGGATAGGCAGATGAGGATATATTTTGTAAACAGTTGTATGCTATTTAGTTTGTTTGAAAACATTTTTTTTTTTAATTTCGATGTTAAGATTTAATTAATAGTTTGAAAATATTCCTAAGATCTAGTTTTACCAGTGATTTCATTTATTGTCATATTGTCGGTGCCACCTTGTATAGTCGTATAATGTGGAAAAATGTGATTACAAAAATATACCTATGCAACTTAATGTCGTAAAATAATTCGAAATGACAAATCGTATAAAAAAGCCAAAAAATAAAAAGTTAAATCGTCAGCGATACCTTTCACATTATTAAACTAAAAAGCTGGAAATAAAAAAATAAACTAAAAAACCAAAGTGCTTTACTAGTCCCAGATAAGATTGGCGCGTTGCTCTCAGGACAGTTTCCTTTACCCAGGAGTGTTTTGAATTTAAAAGAAACGTAACGTTTTTTTATTTTTATTTTAGCGAACTAAGACCCCGCCATCCACTTCATGTTAGGTTACTTTAAATCCTGCAGACAGAAATAGGAGCACCGCACAGCGGGGCTACGTCGGCTACGCCTTATCGCAAAATACTGATGTTTAGTAAACAATTAAAAATTGTTTACAAGAGTTTATTCTAGTCAAAATAAAGCTACGGTTGTGTTGTTGAACTTATATTTAGTGGCTGTAGTTCATTATTTGAAGATCATTTTAGGTACATTTTTATGATCAATAAATAGGACGAGTTATGAATTAGCCATGCTTAACTAAGTTGTACTTAATTAATTTTACAACTTGGTAAGTACCAAGTCAAAGAAGAAAGTAGAAGAGAAAGAGTAGAAATCGATAAAATTACTTTAGTGGCGTAATAATTATGTAGTTATTTTAGAAGCTTCCTACTTGAATATCATATATGTCATATGTATAGATGCTCTAAAATAACAACGATGGTGGGTTGTATTATACAGTAGCTTACTTCGATGAGACATGGTGGCTGAGATGGTACTTTTTAAACGTAAATTAATGGTAGTTGACCCAATAAGATTTAGAAGACAAGGTAATTTTTAGAGGAGAATAATGTTATTAAATTAAAATGAAACAAATTTAAATATTGTTAAGGTATTAAAATAAAACAAATACTAACGTGACAGACGTGTTGCACCGACCCCGAGTAACGTGGGACTAGGGTAGGAAGATGATGATAATTATTAAATACATTTATATGTACTTACAGATATTTATTAAAAATAAACACATCAAATTGAGCTTCATCACTTCATCAGTAGGTACATAATACAAATATTAAAAAAAAAATAGAACGAGTTTTCTCTTTACAAGTTCGCCAAAACTTATAATCAATTACTTATTCAAGTTAGTGCCAGCAGCAAGATAGCCGCTGGAGATGGTGAATTGGAACCCTCCATCCACCTGCACGTTGACTCCGGTCACCAGTCGGCTGTTCTCGCTGGCGATGAACACCACCATCCTTGCGATATCATCCCCCACGCACTTCTCCCCCAAGGGAATGTTCTTAGAGCCCGCTTCCAACCACTCCTGGTACGCAGGCTCTGAGACACCCGTTATGCGCTTAAAGAAGTTTGACTCCTGCAAATATAAAAGTTAAAAAGTCAACTCAAAATAGGAGAACTGCTTTAGAAAGAAGGGAGTTCTTTGCTCTACAGCGGGATGCTGTACGTTAAATAATAATTAGGCCTGCGCGTCTAGAACGATGAGACACCTTCCAATAATGTTGGCTGTACTTACAGTGAGGCCAGGGCTGACGGTGTTGACTCTGACGCCCTTGGGAGCCAGCTCGAGCGATATCAGGCGAGTAAAGTGGTCCAGCGCAGCCTGCAAAACAGAACGAATATTTAATCGTATTTACGTTGTACGTATATATCGTTGTCTACTTACAAGTTATAAACTGATCCCGTACCTGACACTAAATAAGTACAAGAATTGAACTACACTCCTTCCACCACGACAACGAGAGTAAAGAAATATCAGCGTGATTTAAAATAAATGAGCAAAACACTTCAAAGGAACGAGGGCGTTTTGGTCTAATGCTAATGACACATTTTCATGAAGAAACCTAGGTTGGTAATCATGTGAAAGCTGATGGAGTCAAATCGAGTACAAAAAAAGTTAGCGCATTTAACAGCAAGCTACTTTTCTCACCTTGGCCATGCCATAGGGCAGGGAGCCCACAGTGACTACAGTTCCTCCTATGCTTGAGATGTTGATGATGTTGCCTTTGGTTTCAATCAGGGCGGGAGCCAGCAACCTTGTGATGTTGTATACTCCTCTCACGTCGATCCTGAACACATCATCGAAGATCTGCATGTCCTTCGTGGTCAGGAGGGTCGTGCGGCAGCCGATAGCGGCGTTGTTGACGAGAACATCCAGTCTTGAATAGGAACAAGAAAAGGTACTTAAAAATAGTTGTGATCAATGGCTTCGACTCTAGCTGAATTCAAGTCGGGAGTCTCTCAATGCTCAATATTAGGATCTTTATTATCTATCCTGTACTACATATTTTTATAAACTGGGTGGAAGGTACACGGACGCGAAAACGGTTACCCCATGTTCAATACATTTTTTTTTTTTTTTTTTGGGGGGTGAGAAATCATCAAATGACTCCTCCCGCTCTGGGCGGAGCGGAAGGGAGTGTCAGACTCTTACTGACTAAAAAACACCCATGTTCCTTCATTGGCCCTTTATGTTCCAGGGCCGCGCTATCTCTTTCGAACAGTCCCGCAGCCCTGGCAGGCACCGGCCCTTGCGGGCCCCTCCCGTTTGCTGACATCTCTTTGAGGCGCGCGTGGAACACGAACGCGCCGTCGACACGGCCTGCCCGTCGTCATACGACGGACGGACGGCGAGCTAGCCCATTACTCGCCGTCCACAGGCCCGCGCATGTTCAATACATCATTCTGATAAAAAATAACCGATAAAGAACCAATGATTTAAAAAAATCAGCTGTGGTCCATACATTTTGACCGTGTAGATGTTGCATGTTTGTAGGAAAAAACTGTTTTTTTTTAATAACCGATGCACTATCGGTTTTTGTTTCGTCGGTGTCCCTTCCACCGCGTATATTTATAATCAATCACGTTCTCGTTAACCGGCTCTAACGATTTCGATTAAATTTGCAATATAGCGGTGTACGGGAGCGAAAAATCGATCTAGCAGTAGCTAGGTGTCATCTTGGAAAATGTTTTTTCTCTATTTCCACCCGAGTATAGCTCGTTCGCCTAGGTACTACTGTTTATAAATGCCATAAAATATTGCTTCCAAAATTCAAAATTTCTCGTATACGCTGGCTTTAAAATGAACAAGAATATGTTGCATTCCAACGCAATCTTGATCATACTCAGACTATTCTCATAAAATAAACTGTACTTTAGCTTGCCTAAGTGTCTTAGTACCTATAACGTTCACTAGAAATTAAAAAAAATATCATGCATTTCAATTATCGACTTCATCTAGATATTAATGTAGAAAACAATGTCAATCAGGCATGTCAGATGCTTGGCTTTGTAATGAGAGCATCTACAGATTTCCATCTTCCCTCCACCTTATTGCACCTTTATAAGTATATAATTAGGCCACAATTAGAATATGCAGTACCGATCTGGAATCCTCACTATGCTAAATTTACGCATCATCATCATCAGCCTACAGCAGTCTACTGCTGGACATAGGCCTCCTCAATCGCACGCCACTCAACTCGATCCTCAGCAACTCTCATCCAGTTGCTACCAGCCACCTTGCGAAGATCGTCACTCACCCGAGCCGGGCCCACTTTACGTTTGCTGATTCGCGGTCTCCACTCAAGAATACGTCTACCACAACGGTCATCGGTTCTACGGCTAATATGGCCGGCCCATTGCCACTTCAGCTTACTCATTCTGTGAGCTATGTCGACAACTCTGGTTCTCTGTTGGATCACCTCGTTCCGGATGCGATCCCTCAGAGTGACTCCAAGCATAGCTCGTTCCATAGCTCGCTGAGCGACCTTGAATTTATGGACCAGCCGTACCGTGAGTGTCCAAGTTTCTGATTATAGGATCTAAGTCGTCGTCGTCGTCGTCGTCGTGTCGTGTAGTTGTTCGTTATACACGTGCAGCCTGTGGGCTAGATGTGCGCAAAAATCGTCCAGTGCTCTCCGCGTTCAGTATAACAACGCGTTTAGGATGCTGGTGGGGCTGCCCCGCTTCTGTAGTGCGTCAGGATGTTCGCATGTTCGGTTTGTTTTTACGCAACAATGCGTAAAAGGTGCGCTTCCCTGGTGCGCAGGGTGTGGGGCAGCACCAACAGCATCTTAGGCATGATTGCCAGTCGCATGGACTGTAACTATGTGGGTCGCTGTGTGTCGAAGCAGTGATCCACCGTTATTTGTTGTGTTGTTTGTTTTTATGTGCTTACTTAAGTTAGTAAGCACATAAGTCGTAAGTATTACTAACAGTTTTTGAGTCATGGTTACTCGATTAAAGAGAAATTCTATTCTATTCTAAGTACCCTAAATAGGTACGGAACCAACTCAATATCATAAACAATACTCTTCAGCATGCATGAAGTTACACTCAGCCACTATCTATCAATTGATTGTTATCTGTTATCAAGTGCGCTACGTACCGTGACCCTCAAGCAAGGAAATCTATAACAATTTCAGAATGTTATAAGTTAAGTGTTTTGCTCTGTAAGTTCACTTGACTAACTAGTAACTTTTCATCATGAGTAATGAGGACCTATCAACCTTCGAGATTCGGAAACAGCGGTAGTACTGTACTACCGAATGTGACGACTGAATGAATGGGACTACTTTTTTAGGCCACATCGAGCGAAAAACCCGATTTACCTTCTTACTCAAGAGCTGGTACTCTTGAATGAGATAAAAAGTATCCTGTAAGTATTTAATTACCTTTTAAAATGGTCGAGTGTGTCCTTGGCAGTCTTCTCGACGCCCTCGTCAGTGCCCAGGTCGGCGACGATCGCCAGCGGCTTCACGCCCTTCTGCTTCTCGCACTTGTCCGCGACTGCTCGCAAGTTGGCTTCATTCCTTCCCACCAGTGACAGTTTCGCGCCAAGTTTAGCGAACAGGAGAGCTATTGACTCGCCTATGCCAACACTCGCGCCGGTTACTAGCACTACTTTGTTGGTAAAATCTAGATCCATGGTTTTTTTTTGGCGTGGATTAATCAAAAATTGAACAATAATATTTTAGGTGCTGCAGCAGTGCGACGTATTCAATCACTTGGATACTACTACTCTTTAAACAATTTCAAAGGTACACATCACTTGGTTATCGTACTTATGTCATGTTATAGATTGTTCGAGATATGCCAGAGATACGAAAACAAATGATAAACTTAGGCAAAAATGACCACTAATGTCTAGCACGACGATTAGTCATTTTAAATAGTTAACCATCTCATTGAAGAATAATTTAAGAATATTTAATAATTTAAATTAATTTGACAATATTTTTGTCACATGTTTAATTTAGTCTTTTATAATATTTTCTTGCTTTTGTATAGATTCTTTTTAACGATTGTTTGTGAATGTTTGAACAGTATAGGCCTTGTAGATTCCTAGAGGTGTGTTAACTTTTGTTAACCTCTTATCTTGTTTTCTGTTTTTTGTGTAGTAAGCAACGACTTTTTGTCGGGCCTATGCTGTCCCCCCATACTTGAGTACTAATGCTGTAGCATGATAATATTGTAAAATCTAATCATTTTAAAAGAATAACCATGGAGTTTCTTGCCGGTTCTTCTCCATAGGAAACGACCAACCCGAACCGTGCACCTTTTTGTCGACGTTTCATAAGTGCCCCTGTACTCGTAGGCCTATGTGAAATAAAAATATTTTGATTTGAATTGATTTGAAAATATCCTGAGGGAGGAGCTCGTGGCTAAATAATAACAGCCGCTCGGGTCGATCATTAGGTTAAGCCGCGCTTTCCTAGGTTGGTCTCTGGATGGGTGACCACCCATTACATACCGAGTTTCCTCCGTGCCTCGGAAAGCACGTTAAGACGTTGGTCCCGGCTGTCATTTGTAGATCTTTGACAGTCGTTAAGTTAGTCAGTGGCTCGAAAGTCTGACAACTAGTCTTACCAAAGAGTATCGTGTTACCCAGTGCTAGTTGTGGAGGTCAGATAGGCAGTCGCTCCATGTAAAATACTGATATTCAGCTGCATCCGGTTAGACTAGAAGCCGACCCCAACATAGTTGGGAAAAGGCTAGGCAGATGAGATAATGATTTAATATCCTGAAGGCAAAGAGCCCATCTCAACGGGGACTGGTAATAGCTATGTACCTAGGTATTTAGATTTTTAGGTAAGTGTGCAAGAGTGTGTGCGTAAACTGTGGACTAAGCAATCATTGTGCCGATAGTCGTATCAGCCCATGGCTTAATTGCCAAGAGCCTAGATCAATACCTGAGGAGGCTCTCGTTAGGCAGCCGGTTCAAGGGCTTGATTCAGATAGCGGTACTCATGGACACGGCTCGTATTGTTAGGAGGTTCCTCTCTCTGGAGCCCTGCCCCTGACTGCCGGTAGCTTGGACCCTGTTCCCGATACCAGTGGGCTACTATTTTTTATATTTTTAAGTAAATGTTTTTTTTTTTGGGATTGACATATTTAAAAAAGTAATTAATAATGTATAAAATTAAAATAAATAATAAAATAAAATACATTTATTTCAAGCAACCTTAACTCATTTATAACAAAACTAATAATAAAAAAACTTAACATCGAACCGGCCCTGCTGACGGTAACATGCCTATTACAACAGTACATACATAATGGGCAGTCCATCCGGTCCGCGATCATCGCCAGGCCAGCATTGGTGCTGCCCCACACCCTACGCACCAACGACGCTAGTATAACTAGAATAAAGGAAAGAGTTGTCAAAGCATTTATTTCAATTAGACCATTTCAGGCACTTTTGAAAGTCAAAAACAAAAAAGCTAAGCTACAGTCACAGACACAAGGCATAATAACTTGCGAAAGTACTGTAGTTGCACATTCCAAATCGTAGATCTCTATGGAGAAGAATGGGCAAGAAACTCCATGGACACTCTTTTAAATCAAAATATTGTTACAAAATCTTGGTTACATCATTCATGTTGAGATTATACATATATATGAGAACGATGTACAAAGACGTGCACATTAAGAGCGTCCAGAGTAAAAGATTAAACCAGCAATTTAAAAATAAAGTAATTAAAATAAACCGTGACAGCTAAGAGATGACCAGTCCCAACTGACAGCGCCCGTTCACGAACATGACGCATGGATCAGCGCCATTCAACTCAACCATATTGAAGGGAACTAAATGACCCGACACACCCGCCACCATCAGCGAGACATTTGAGTGAGCATGATATTCTCTCAGCCACCAGGACACATTCAAGTCAATGAAAGATAACAAAATATAAATGGTAGCTTTACAGTACATAGTACTCACACATGTGCTATGCAATTATATAGTACTAAGAGATGGAATATATACAATGCAAAGATATTTTACAATCTTCTGCAGCTTCCACACTAACTACACATGGTAATCAATTAGTTTGCACTCACAATGTTAATATAAAATATACAATTCAAACCCTAAGTTTCCAGAAGAGAAACGAGAAAGAAACAAAAAAAAACCGGCCAAGTGCGAGTCGGACTCGCGCACGAAGGGTTCCGTACCATTATCTATAAAAACGGCAAAAAAAATCATATCTGTTGTATGGGAGCCCCCCTTAATATATTTTTTTTAATTTTTAGTATTTGTTGTTATAGCGGCAATAGTAATACATCATTTGTGAAAATTTCAGCTTTCTAGCTATCACGGTTTATGAGATACAGCCTGGAGACAGACAGACAGACAGACAGACAGATAGACAGACAGACATACAGACAGACAGCGAAGTCTTAGTAATAGGGTCCCGTTTTACCCTTTGGGTACGGAACCCTAAAAAAGAAAAATATAATTAAAGAATTAACGGGGGAGCATCACTTCCAAACAATGATATCTTAGTTCGTGAGCCCAAGTGGCTGTGGAGCAGGACCAGCATTGAGCCATGCATTTTTATCTACGAGATAGTCTTCCAACTTATAATATGCTCGTTTACATAGTGTGCGTTTTATGCATGTTTCAAAGGTCATTGGGCACCTTAGTATGGAAACCATACCCATGGCGGACACAAATGAAATTAGTAGGGTGTAATGATATAAGGCTCTGATTTACTATGGCATTAGTCACATTAATGTGAGCCACGGGAATCTTGAAAAATTCAAGTGTTATAAACTGATATGAGGAATATGAATAAAATGCTAGTTCATAAAAATGTTTTTATTCAATTTGATCCAAATCAAGCATAAGATCATTTTACTTCTCATTAAGTTGTAGAATGTCAAGTGGTATTTTATTGTAAAATTTTACACAGTACCCCTTAAAAGAAGTGCGTACTTTTGACAATCTGAAACGTGGCTGATCTAATTTGTCCTTATTTCTAGTATTGAAATTATGCGTCGCTTATTTTACTAAAAAGATGTCTATTTTTCCGAACATACATAATGTTTTCATAAATATATTGACAAGGTACCGTCATGATGTTAACTTTTTTAAACAATTCTCTTAGAGACTCGCGTCTGTGTAGGTTATAGATGGCTCTTACAGCCCTTTTTTGCAGAATAAATATTGAGTCAATATCTGCAGCCCGTCCCCACAGCAGAATACCGTAAGACATGATGCTATGGAAGTAACTAAAATAGACCAGTCTCGCGGTATCCACTTCTGTTAATTGCCGTATTTTAAGGACAGCGTAAGCGGCTGAACTTAGCCGCCCTGCAAGTGCTGTTAAGTGAGGACTCCATTGTAGTTTCGAGTCAAGCGTAATCCCCAAGAAAACCGTCTTATCGACGAATTCTAGTATATCCTTGTTCAATACAACGTTACATTCGTTACTTTATACATTCGGTAACGCGAATCTTATACATTTAGTTTTCTTCTCATTTAACACCAAATTATTAACAGTAAACCAGTTATGAATCTTAAGCATAGCGTTATTTACGTCGTCAATCTCTTGTGCACGTCTGTCTACCTTAAAAATCAGTGATGTGTCGTCAGCAAATAACACCATCACACAATCATTTATGTATACTAGAAAAAGGAAAGGACCCAATATTGAGCCTTGCGGTACCCCCCATTTTTACTTTTAATCCTATGAATTTACGCCATTTATTTGTACATGCTGCATTCGATCATTTAAATACGATTTTACTAAGCTAAGTGCTTGTTTTCCCAGTCCGTAATGCTCAAGTTTTAGCAACAGTGTGTCGTGATTCACGCAATCAAATGCCTTGGATAGATCGCAAAAGATGCATATTGCATCTTTTGCCTCTTCCCATGCATTAAAGATGTGCTTTAGTAAGGTGACACCGGCGTCAGTAGTGCAAGGACCTTTGGTGAAACCATATTGTTGATCATGTAGGATGTCAAACGGGTCATGTAGGAAATAATAACATATCACCTACTTATAGATGACACTAAAAGTTTTTCAAGCGGCGCTGCCCGGTGCGCGGCGTTCAGCTCATAGCCGATACTCCTGTGCCGGCCATGCATGTGCGCCATTTTACAGACAATTATATTGCCTCACTTTTTACGTCGATTCGGCTATAGATGGGGTGTATGAATTTGGACAATGACCAAAGTTGGTACCAAAAAGTCTCGCGCCTCAAAACCAAAATATTATAGTAATTAGTTTCATATTTTTTTACGGCATTACGCGTCGGGGATTTGATTTTTGAACTGGAAATATACTTTTCGAGTTTAAAAGTACGAATATTGTTTTACTCCCTTTATATGACGTTCCGTTTCAACTGAATATAAATGACGTTCCGTTTCAATTGAACAAACCCTTGTCTGTCGAGCGGACTCTAAAATTAATTACAATTAAGTAAGATCAGTACACCAAATCGATTTAGTTTGGTTTATTGCTATTTGCAACAAAATAGATTTTCTCAGCCTAAAGATTTTGATTTATCGATTACATCCCTAAATCCCGACTAGTTTATAGCACTTACTATACTCTATGGTTTATAGTTATCTTATCTGTGGCATCTGACATTTGTACTGTACTGACTGACTATTGGCAATGTAAAGGTCTAAAATAAAATCGAGTTTCAGTCAAGCATACTGTGGATGTTACTTTAACTCGTAATTCTTACTAATATTAGTGTATTACGCTGTTTTTAGAGCAATAATGTAATGTATGTGTGTTAAAATACGTCGTTGGTAGCGTCGAAAAAATAGACCTACTTTTTAGGTTAGTTTCGATTTTATAAAATAACTCTGAAACGCGGGTTTTTTTTTCAAAAATAATTTTTGTAGGAGTTAATACGATCAGTGTAGTCTATAAAAAACAAGGTTTGATTTTGATGCAGCATGGTACGGGATTCCATACTTCCATGAGCATTCTCTTAGTGTAATTTTGAGTAACTTAACTTCGTATCAGTGCGAAACAACGCTTTTACTGTTTTTCACTAAACTTTTTTTTACAGTTTTTGTACCTACGATATACCCAGCATTGCTACAGGCCTATCTCGATGGTTTCCAAAATAAACAATTTAGTATTCGTGTCGAACAACACTTAGGTGCTAAGATATTTATGTGAATCTACTAGGTACTTTAAAGTGGGTATTTTAATAAAACAAATAAAATACAAACTTTACACATATTTATTAAAAACAAACACATCAAATTGAGCTTGATCAATCCATCAGTAGGTACCTACTTAATACAAATATTAAAAAATGTTCTTTACCTATTCGCCAAAACTACAATTACTTATTCAAGTTAGTTCCAGCAGCGAGAAGGCTGTTGGAGATGGTGAACTGGAACCCTCCATCCACCTGCACGTTGACTCCAGTCACCAACCGGCTGTTCTCGCTGGCGATGAACACCACCATCCTCGCAATGTCATCCCCCACGCAATGCTCCCCTAAGGGAATATTCTTAGAGCCCGCTGCCAACCACTCTTGGTATGCGGGCTCTGAGATACCCGCTATGCGTTTAAATAAGTTTGAATCCTGCAAATATACAAGAAAAGTTAAAAAGCCGACTCAAAATAGGAGTATCTTCAATGAGAAATGTAAAAGGAAGGGAGTTCTTTGGTCTACAGCGGGATGCTGTACGTTAAATAATAATTAGGCCTGCGCGTCTAGAATGATGAGACACCTTCCAATAATGTTGGCTGTACTTACAGTGAGGCCAGGGCTGACGGTGTTGACTCTGACGCCCTTGGGAGCCAGCTCGAGGGATATCAGGCGAGTAAAGTGGTCCAGCGCAGCCTGCAAAACAGGACGAATATTTAATCGTATGGTCTACTTACAAGTTATAAACTGCTCCCGTACCTGACACTAAATACAAAAAGTGAACTACAGTCCTTCCACAGTAATTTAACCTCTAACAGCAACCTTATAGCAACGAGAATAAAGGTCGAAAATCGTGATTTTATATAACTGCAAAACACTTCAAAGGAACAAGGTTACAAGAGCGTTTAGAACCAATGCTAATGACACATTTCTATGAAGAAACCTGAGTAGGTAATCATGTGAAAGCTGATGGAGACAAATCTAGTACACAAACATGGTATATTAGCGCATTTAACAGCAAGCTACAGTTCTCACCTTAGCCATGCCATAGGGAAGGGCGCCCACAGTGACTACAGTCCCTGCTATGCTAGAGATGTTAACGATGTTGCCCTTGGTCTCGATCAGGGCGGGAGCCAGCAGCCTGGTGAGGTTGTACACTCCTCTCACGTCGATCCTGAACACATCATCGAAGATCTGCATGTCCTTCGTGGTGAGGAGGGTCGTGCGGCAGCTGACAGCGGCGTTGTTGACGAGGACATCCAGTCTAGAATACGAGGAAGAGAA
Organism: Eurois occulta; assembly: GCA_950022335.1. Taxonomy (NCBI): domain Eukaryota; kingdom Metazoa; phylum Arthropoda; class Insecta; order Lepidoptera; family Noctuidae; genus Eurois; species Eurois occulta. Next base: position 700,079 of record OX465487.1, on the reverse strand, counting down.
GATAGGTAAAAAAAGTAATTATCATTTTAGGTTACCTTCTGGTAATAGGATTCAAGTACCCTAAGTAGGAACGAAACCAACTTAATAGCATAAACAATAAAATAATACTTCCTCAACATTCATGAAGGTGTAAACACGTGCCCGCATCTATCAAGTTTGTTATCTGACAAAATGTTATAAAAAAAGTGCGCTATGTGACCCTAAGAAAATCAATTATCATGTTATCACAATCTAACAGTGTATTGATCTCTAAGTGCACTAGACTAACTCTTCAACATGAGGCCTTCAGCAGCGCTTAGTTTGGAAATTGATGATTTTCATTTAAAGGACTCATCAATTTTCTAGCTTAGGGAACAGTGGTAGGTAGGTATACTGTAGAATGGAACGCCTTTTGTACGCCGCATCAACCTTGCCTTGCATTTACCTTCTTACTCAAGAAACGCAGGACCTACTCATGGGTAGGTACCTATGTTGAGAAGTATCCTGTAAGTATTTAATTACCTTTTAAAATGGTCGAGCGTGTCCTTGGCAGTCTTCTCGACGCCCTCGTCAGTGCCCAGGTCGGCGACGATCGCCAGCGGCTTCACGCCCTTCTGCTTCTCGCACTTGTCCGCGACTGCTCGCAAGTTGGCTTCATTCCTTCCCACCAGTGACAGTTTCGCGCCAAGTTTAGCGAACAGGAGAGCTATTGACTCGCCTATGCCAACACTCGCGCCGGTTACTAGCACTACTTTGTTGGTAAAATCTAGATCCATGGTCTTTTTTCTGCGTGGATTAATCAAAAATTTGAACAATACTTAATATTTTAGGTGCTGCAGCAATGCGACGTATTCAATCACTTGGATACTAATTCTAAACAATTTAAAACTCTGTTTAAATATCAATATTGCGTAGGTACCTAAGCATACAGTAATATCACTTAGTTATCGTACTTATGTCATGTTTATAGATTCCTCGAGATAATAATGAAAAACGTCGAAAAGAAGTCGATAATTTATCTAAACCGGCAAAAATAACTACTTGTCTAGCACCACGTGACGATTAGCCATTTTTAATTTCAAAGTTATCTACTTATCTATCTATCATCAAACACCATAGCTAACTCTAACGGTGGGAAAAGGAAACTATCATGAGAGCAAAGAGCAAGTTTTTAGGTAGGTGTGCAAGTAAGTGGGTGAGCGTAAAACATAGATTGAGAGTTTCTCCTGCCGATATCTGGCTCAGATCAAAATAAATTTTGCGCATCATCGTGACGCATCATGTGATGTGACATAATATTATGAAATAAGCTGAAATAACATGCTCAGGCCCACCATTGCGCAATATTAGGAAATACCTACTCCAGATTAGACGAGATACAAGACTTGCAAATATCAAATACGGCTATGTTGGTCTGAGTAAGGTTCCGTAGCCATATGTAAATTTGACCAACAAAAGCTTGTCATGGTTCTGTACCCGAAGGGTAACCAACGGAACCCCACTCGTTGGAAAGAACGACAAATAGCTGCAGAATTTGTTTTGGTCTTAGATATCAAGTCAATGATAAATATTTTACAAATACGGATTACGGAATTTAGATAATTAGCGTACAGAACCCTCTCCACGCGAGTCGAACTCGCACTTGTCCAGTTTTTTTTATGCTTGTATGTTCACCGATTACTCGAAGACGCCTTGTTTTTTTTTTCAAAGGGTATACTTCCCAGGAGGTGCAAAAAGTTTTTTTATTTTATCCACACAAATTATTGCCATGAATCAATTTTCCATTGTAACTAGAAGTTATTAAGGAGCATCATGTCGCCATAGGCCAAGACGAAAAAAAAACATTAATTGGAAAGTAGGTAGGTACCATCTCCTTTCACATAAAAAAATATAGTTTTTCAAATCGGTTCATAAATGACGGAGTTATGAGGTAACAAACATAAAAAAGAAATCACTCCTTGTTTAGAAGTCGGTTAAAAATACCTGCTCATCCAGTGTATTTTTTCCAGTTCCAAAATTATTTTTTTCTTATAATTTTACAAACAAAAATATACTTACATAAGTACCTACCTATTGTGTTCTTTGTTCGACCGCGGTATCCTGAAAATGTTTGGAGCAAGAACAAGAATTACCTAAAGATAAAATCATATCAGAATAACCGGCGTATTTTTTTATAGGTGCGGGAATAAACATATCTACCTACATATATACATGTCGCATATATATATATATATATCTAAATATATATATATATATATATAAATGCGACATGTATATATGCACGTTATGTTATGTAGACAGGCGCGGTCCCAGCTGACTTTGGGGAGGGGAGGGCACACACGGCCGTAGCCAGGAATTTGGTTGGGACGGGTTATTCCGAATAAAAAAAAAAGGCGGATTGGGGTGTTAAACTATTAGGAACAACTTTTGAGAAACGGAATTATATCAGCCACCTCTGGCTGGATTTACCTATTCGAAACAGGTTTATTTCCAGGAGGGGATGAATCATCAGCTTCCCGAAAACAGCGTGTACCTACTCCATCACGGATATGTTGGGTTTTTGTTTGTCGGTGTCGATTCATGCAAGGAATAATTTTGTCGACTTATAAAGAAATGCTTATCAATCGAAAAAAGTTGGGATTTAAGAGCGAGCGCAGCGAGCTCGTAAAATCTAGCACCCAGTTCAAATTTGATAGCCTTTCACAAATTGTGTCAGTTTCTAAAGAAAAACTGAAAAGAACGTAGAATGTCAGAGCGAGCAAAACGAGCTCGAAATTTTTTGCATTTAACGATAATCAGGAAGTTAATAATTTATTTCCGAAAAAGGCATTTTAAGGTAAGGCAATTTGGCGTGTAAGATAGGGGGGGGGGGGGGTTATGAGCGTTATTAGGTTTTACCATCTGAAATTTCTTATCACACACAAACATCACACAAACGGGCTCACTTCGTGGTTGCTAGCAACCACGAAGTGACACACGTTTGTGTGATGTTATATTCCTTATTTATTTATCTTAATATATAAAAATCACTACATACACAAAGAAAATCTAACCTACCGAGGTTAGATTTTCTTTTGACCATTCATACAGAATTTATACAGTAGGTACTTAGATGCCAGAGCGAGCGAAGCGAGCACGAAAATTTTTGCACCCTACCTCGAAATTAAGTTTTTTTTGTTTATTCATACAGGAATGAGAATAGGAGGAACTCTGTCGACTTATGGAGACTGAATTGAAAAAGTACAGGATGTATTAGCGAGCGAAGCGAGCTGGAAAACTGTAGCACCACTCTGTTTGTTAATGTATACAGAAATGAGAATTGGAGGGCCCTGTCAACTCTAGCAGAATTAAAAAAATATAGGATGAATTGGCGAGCAAAGTGAACGAGAAAATTTAAGCATTCCGCCACGGATAGGTTGATTCCTTTATAGTCGTCGGAGATTTCAGGGGGGTTAAACCCTCACCCACCACCCCTGCCTACGGCCCTGCCCCTGAGATAGATTGTCAAGTGTTAAGATGAAGAGAACGCAATTTAATGAGCCGGCGAAGCGAGCCGGCCCTCTATTTATTTTATTTCAGCCAATAAGTTCAGAAACATGATCACGGTCTACCTAGGCCCAGCCCAGGGCGGCCGGTGACGCCCTGCCAAGACCACCCCTCCTGGATCTGCTCTTGGTGCTACTAGAATGCGAGCGAGAGAAGAGAGCTTCAAAATTCAAGCAGTTCGCCTCCGCCCAGTGTCAGTGCCGGTGTTAGGGGGGGGCGCGATGGGGCGACAAATTCTGGGGGGCGCCAAGGTCTGGAGTTGGGCCTCCCCTGGTGCAAACCCTCAAAACTGTGCTCTACGCTCTGAGCATAAAAAAAGAGGAGCTACAAAACTTTCTACGTCCGCGTCGTTAGCTCTGGGTAACGCTAAAGGATAAATGAAATTCTTAATATAATTTTACTTGGGATCAGCAAAAAACTAACACTTGATATTGCTTCCCTCAAGTGGGCGCCACGCCACAATATTTTCGCCCGGGGTGTCAGTGGCCCTTACGCCGGCACTGCCCAGTGTATTAGGTTCTTTTTATTCACTTATGCAGAGATGAGAATAATAGTAACTCGAAAGAGCAGGACGCATTAGCGAGCGAAGCGAGCTCGAAATTTTTTGCATTTAACGATAATCAGGAAGTTAATAATTTATTTCCGAAAAAGGCATTTTAAGGTAAGGCAATTTGGCGTGTAAGATAGGGGGGGTTATGAGCGTTATTAGGTTTTACCATCTGAAATTTCTTATCACACACAAACATCACACAAACCCGTTGAGCCCGTTTGTGTGATGTTATATTCCTTATTTATTTATCTTAATATATGAAAATCACGGGTCACTATGTTCGTTACACACTAATCTCCGAAACCAGCCAACCGATTTCAATTAAATTTTGTGAATGTGTATGGTTGGTTCCAGTTTGAAAGATAAGATAGTTTTCGACCCGATGGGTAGCGCTGTGCGAAGTAGAGGCGGCCATGGACGTTCTGTTTACTGTTTGTGCTGACGGCGCCATCTACGCGCTTTGTGTTGCTTCATTTCTCTACTTTTGATTTGGTACTCACTACCTACCTGATATTAAAACACAACAAAACATACAGTTAAGATTAACTTTACTATGCAATTTTAAATACATAAAAGCTACAAAATAATATAATACACAAAAATTTGATAAAAACTAAATAAAAAGATCAGTAGTACCATAACTACAATCAAAAATTCGATAAATATAATAGGTATTATGCCAAAGAAAGATAGTTCAGTTCTTGCAAGTATGAGAAAAGTCACACATTCATATAAGTTTCCAATTACACCTAATCAACAAACCTATCACCAAAATTGTCATTTATAAATATACTGTCAGATTTACCAGCTATTAAAATCATCAAAGCTGCTTGAAAATAATTTCCAAATGTTGAAGAAAATAATCAAAATCGATACCTTTTTTATACAATTAAATTCGTATTATTTATATTTACTTATCTGTAACAAAAAGTTGTTATGTACTTCAAATATTAAACTAATATGTAGTATGTAAGTTCCCACATATAATTTAGAATGAACTATCTCCAGTGTGCCACAGTCATGGATTAACTTAGATATACTTAAAATACATTACATTACAATATACAATGGCACTTCATAAAACAAAGATTTTGCACACAAATCTCATTTGTGTCCCAATATTATGTTTTCTTAACAAAAAAAAAAAACAATTTAATCGCGCGCCAGTTTTGCAGAGATCATTAACAAAATGGCAGAACTTCGCGGGTTCTCTTTGGCTACGCAGATGGTCTGCATTACTCAGTTTATACCAGAAAACATTAAACAATGTTTCACAACTTGTCACATGAAACAAATCTCATGACCATGTTTTATTGAATTGCATTCACACTAAGTACATGAAGCTGAGTAATGTTTTTGTAAGATTTCCAAGATGTGTTAGCACTCTTTGTTTGTTTGCCTCAGAACTTGTCTACAGCTTATGTTTAGTTTGAGACATCTATGTACATGTTTAATGTTTTCTGGTTCCAAATTCTTTAGTCAGGAATATAAGTTAGCTGCTCCACAATTTTATGTATGCTATTTGGAGCCAGCTCTAAATTGTAGATCATCTGCATACACCATAATGAAAATTTTTCACTAACATAAATAATAATCATCTACAAAAATTCATTATTAATGAAATTTAATTTAAAATGATAGCCCAGCTATTTCAGTGTCTCCAACAATATTACAATAATGTATATCGAGTATATTGCATACTACTGTAAATACAATTATCTAGATGCTAACATGGACATACATGCCGATAATATACAAAGTGCAATAACAATACAGGCACTGAGCAAATTTATACAAATCTAGTCTCCTCAAGCAATTGAAGTCCAAAGGGCAGAGAAAACATAATATATTTTAGCTTAATGATTAAATTAGAACATTATTTTCAGCTAAACCTGACCAAAATCTGCTTTCAAAATGACAAATTTTGGGGGCAATCAGTCGGCCAACATTTAAGAATAATTTATTATAATTATCATCCTTGTTTGCTTTTTATTTGGAATGTGTAAATTTTTATATCTAATTAAATTGTAAATTGATTTCTTTTATCTAATTTCACAGTAAAAATGTCAATATTATATAGTTTGTCAAATTACAAAAAAGTTCTACCTTTAGTTTTTGTCAGTTTTTGGATTTCGAACTTAATTCCTGCGACTGTAAAAATGTTGCTAAAGTAAGCATTCGTTTTGTAATACTGTTTAGTTTTTAGAAGTCCCTTATCTAATTTAATCAGTAAGTGAATGAAGACCAGCATCATTACCCAATGCAAAATCATACATAGCTAATCTTTACAAGATATCAACTCCAAATGTTCATGCCGCAAAAGGAAATCCCCTTTGATACTTTGGGGTCGATGGCTAAACAGTGGTTTGTATCTTGTTACTACTAGCTGCTTATGAATGTACATTGGGTAAGAATAAAATGGCTTGCTGCACCGTCCCCGGTGTGCTTCACAACATTCTTGGGTTTTTCATCAACTCGCCACAAGACACTTAACACACATGTGTCAAGTTGGTGAAACTCACAATTAATATCACTCATTATGTTGTCATCTGGACACTTAAATTAAATCACTTTTTTATCCTTTTTTGGCAAAATGACTGGGTGTGTCCAGATGACGACATAATAAGTGGTACTAATTGTGAGTTTCACCAACTGGACACACGTGTGTTCAGTCTATCATGTCGAGTTGGTGAAAAACCCACATTCTTTACTCTCTACCCCTGTACATGAAGTGTGTACTTGTGCACCTTCATATGTCCAACAATATTATGTTAAATGTAAATCTGCAAGGAAGCCTGCAATAAGTCTGTAAAGTTTTAAGCACAGAAGAATTTTCTCTGCTTTAGAGGTTCACTGTCATCGTCACTGTCAGAGAAGCAAGCAGTAAAGCCGCTCTTGTCTTTTAGGCTTAGAGAGTCTCTTTGTAAACTCGATTGTTTCTCCAAGGCTTTCTTGGAACGTAGATGTCGTGTGATCCGTTTCTTCTTCTTCAGTTTATTCCCGTGCTCAGCGCCGGGGCTGGCCACATTCATGCTGACCATGGAACTGACCTGTTCTGTTGAATTACTTAGAACTAAAACCGAGTTCTCTGGATGCCTCAGGGTTAAACCAATGTTCCTGCCACTTCTAGTCCTAGACACTGCTGCAGCTTCTGGATTCTCTTTCCGATCGGAATTGTTGAAATCACTTGAATTTTTGCTTATTTTCCTCCTTTTATCAGCCTGGTTGTCATCTATTGGATTTTCTTCTACAACATCTGGTGTTGTATGATTTCTGTACCGTTTAGGGTACCGTGATGTGGTGCTTTCTGTTTGGAATGATACATTTAAGTTACCCTTAGCTCTGGTTCTGCTGCCATCTAGTTTACTGTTTCCACCAGCCTCCTTCCCTTTGTTCGTTTTCGGATCCATGAACTTGAGTAAAGAGGTGCCCTTGCTAACTTTAGCAGGCTTGTCAGTACCCTTAGATACAAAGTTGACCACATTTTCTGACTCTGTGCTGCAGTTCAGAGCAGCTGACTTCTGCATTCCGGTGTTCATAGACTTGTTCACACAAACAACCATTGTATTGTCCTTTTGCACACTTTGACGTGATTCTTTAACAAGATTCCTACTGTTTTTGCATCTTAATTTCCTGGGAGTTTTAGTGGACTGCAGTTTTGTAGATCTAATGTAGTTGGCTGTAAACCCAGATACATCACTGAGATCCTCAAATTGTCCATTCAGGACTTCATTCTTCGGCTTGTTGAGATAGGTGTTCTTCTTGTTGTCCACACTCTGGTCCCCACCCGCCAGTAACTCTTGAGACTTCTTCAGCTTGTCTGGTGATTTCTGTTCTATTTGACTATTTTTATGACCATTAATTAGACTATTATTAAATATCTCAAAGGAACTATTAAGTTGGCTATTGTTGAGGCTCTGCTGAGCTTGTCTCAGGCTCCTCCGCAGGTGCATCACCTTGGGTGTTGGTGTGATCACTTTATTTTTCTTGTGCAAAGTTGTCCTGTTATTTTTCTGTTTTGGTCTCTTTGATTTGCCTTGTATGGAAGTGTTTTTAATATTGAAGTCTAGGTCAGATCCTAGGGTATCAGACTTACAACTACTCATCACAGTCTGTTTCTGCTTTTGTGATGTGTCAAAATATACATGTTGCTGCTTATCTGCAGATCCTGATTCATCTTCTAGCAGAGACAGCTTCCTCTTTTTCTTCTTCTTGGGTGAAGGCACCTCGGCAGCACTAGGAACACTTTTAGGTTTACTTTTAGAACACTGTGCTTGCTCATTCTGTTTCTTGCCACTATCATAGTTCATCAGGCACGGCGCCCGCTTGGTACAAATCCAATATGATATTTCGTCCATGTTGCTCATAAAGGGAGCATCAGCTGGGACAGGTCGAGCGGCGGCGAGGCCCTGGTGAGCTGGCACCATAGCGCGGCGCAGTGCGAGCGCAGCAGGCGCGCCAGCAGACGCAGCGCGCCGGACCAGGCGCACGCGCGCGCCGCCCTAACCGCCACCGAGCTGCCGGAGCGCCCGCCCGGCAGGAGCTGCTCGTGCTGCCGGCTAATCCCAGCCTCTTCCATTGTCCACGTAACACTCACATTCCATACACCTGAAATATCAACATTTTCCTCATCATAAGTGTCCACGTAACGAACTTCTACCAAACTAAAATATTCAAATACTCGTATACTTACTTTTAAAGCTCTCGTTTCTAAAAACCGATCACTTCGCTATTCTCGTTACCTATGAACTTACACTTCTGAGATATACGTATCTAAAGAAAAACCAAGCGGTACGAGGCCCAGCTATATTACACAAGTTTTAACGGACATTTCTAGTTACAACACTTTTAGATATAAACGTCGAAAGGAACAATACAATATTGATGATCGTTTAGGCCAAACTCTGGGCGTTATGCAAGATATTGATACATATAAACTTAAATTTTTATTTCTCTTCTCACATCACCACAACAAAATAGTAAAGCAAAGCAAACGCGCTTGGAATTATACCACAGACATCTTTCAGAAAATTACATGTGTCAAAAACTAACTAATCAGAAGACCGTATTGAAGGAAAACGGGTACAGTTAACAACACTGGATTGGACAGGAAAATAAAAATACAGAAGTGAAACAAAGCGAACACACTTATTATTGTCTATGTAATCTGTCTATGATACATTATTTTAAAAGATTTGAAAGGATAACTTGAAAAAAAAAAACAAAATAAAAAGAAAAACTAAGGATTTCATTGAAATAAAACAAACTAATTTTGTTTTCCATTTAACTTTTTATCTAAGATTCGTATTATTAAAGATGCTCTGTGTTAGTTTAAAAAATAGATTTTATGATACGTATAAGCGTAACAAAACGCTTTGTTTTGCACTATTTTGACGTTACGTTTCGATTTCCTTACTCACCCCACTTTTTCGCGCCCTAACGTGATACTTTACTTTACTGGGGCTGCATTGTTTTCTTTCTATCGAACGAAATTTAAGGAACTATCTGGAGTTATTGTAACGATGTTATTGTGATTTGTTGTGCAATTGGAAATGCGTGAAAATGAATGATGTTCAGTGTTTGATCGATCGTCAACTTGGGATTTGTAAGTGATATCAATGAAATCTTCATCTGGATTTGTAAATAAAGAGTGCGTAATGATAGTAACGGGTGGATTATTGCAGATTGCCGGCTGACCTACGACAACATCTTGAAGCGGCTCGTGGTGGACAGCGAGGAATCATTCTATGGGCTGCAGAATGCAAACATTGCGGCTAGCTTTGACCAGGATCCCCCGATATTTGCGTGCCGATTTTCGGAGGCTTCCGGTTACGAGCACATTCTTGCTCTTGCGAACGAGGATGGCAGGGTTGCTATTCAGGTGAGTAGGCTTGTGCACGCTATTTCATTGATTTTGAAGACAGCGATTGGGTATCTTTAGCGTCCTGAAATCATGATAACTTGTGTTTGCAGGATACATCCAACGTAACGACTGCTAGCACGTTGGAAGGGTTCCAATGCCACAACAACGCTGTCTTCGACCTGGCGTGGATGCCTAAGAATATGAACTTTGTTACAGTATCAGGTAAGCTAGAAACCAGTACATGTTTTATTACCAATTCATTTACAAAAAGTGTCTTGCCTGTGAGACAAATTGTTTAAGTATACCACAGGAATGAAATAAGGAATGATAATAACAGCTCATTATAACATTGTGCAATACTTATCATTGAGATTTACCTAGTCATAAAATATTGTTGCAGTTTTATAACCAAAAAAAATCATAAGTAAAATAATGCCTTGAATTTGAATGCTATTCATTGTTCTATCAAGGGGCCCTTAAACTGCTAGAGAGGGTACAACCCAAAAAAAAAAACTTAGTTCACAAATAATTAGTGATGTGCCCAGAGCTACCTTTTAGAAAAGAGAAAACCTTTTAGAAATATGATAAAATTTTTATATAAATGTTGTAGCTTTTGATTGATTTGAATTGAGTACCCATAGGATGTATTAGCAAGCGAAGCGAACTCAAAAATTGTAGTAATTAGCCCAGGATAGGTTGGTTTCTCTATAGTAGTACGAAATGTCGTGGGGGGGGGGGGTTCAACCCCCTACAGAATTTTATTTCATGAATTGCTATATCTTTGGGATAGTCGTTCAATATGATGGGTTGAGTCACCTCCTTAAAGGATGCAAGTGACTAAATTACCATCCTATATTAGCCAGTCAGCACAAAGAATTAAAAACACAAAAAACCAGCTTTTTCCTACAAAACTGCAATACCTACACGGTCAGAATGTGTGAAACAGCTGTTTTTTTTTTAAATTACCCATGATAAATTTCTATATAGTTTAGAATGATGCACTGAATACATACATGGTAACCGTTTCAGCGTCGGTGTCCCTCCACCTTCTATTAAATTTTACCTTTAACTGGGGACATCAAGAATGTTCTATGTTAGGGATTTTGGTTTCCGCACTTAGTCCCTGAAGTGGCCCATTGTGCGTCAGCCATGGTGGCTGTTACTCCAACCAGCCCACCTCCCTCCAGAAGCAGATCAAACTTTCCGGTCTTCTCAGGACATCTGCAAGAGATCTAGTTGTTCCAACAGTCTCCTCGCGGATCTGGGTGACGCCAGTGCACTCGAGGAGTTCGTGCGCTACCGTTTCCTCCGCATGCATGCATGTCCTGCACAAGGGACTGTCAGTGATACCTAGGCAGGGTTTGGAAGTGTTTGTTTAGTGAGCAGTGTCCAGTGATGGTCCCCGCCACCAGTCGCAGGCTATTTCTATCCAGACGCAGAAGGCGCTTGGTCAGCTGTCTATCCAGGAATGGCATAGCTTCCTTGGATTGCCTACACCCTGGTGTCGAGGTCCACCACTTCTCCGCTTGTGTTTGAGTGTGATCCTTTAACCAACTTCTTAGCTGCTTGATGGGAATGGGCACAATGGGTTCGGATCCGAAGGCTTTTGTGCTGGATCCCATTCTGGGGAGTTCATCAGCTGCATCATTTTCAAGTGATCCACTGTGTCCTTTGATCCATTGTAGTGTCACGAGTGTTGCGGTTTAGTACCGTAACTCGTTCTAGGGCATTATGGCATTCTAGTATGTATTAGTCTCGACGTGATCTGGTTTCTCTTTAAGGATTGGAGAACTGAGGCACTGTCCATAACTTCCCTGGCCTCTATGGCATGTGCCGCTTGCATAATGCCTACGCACTCTGCTTAATATACAGAGTTGAGCATTCCCAGGGGTCTCGATATTTTGATGTTTAGGTCGTCGACTCCTACACCTGTTCCATCGTCGGTTTTTGATCCATCAGTGTAGATCCTTAGCTCTTTTGGACCTGAGTAGACACATTTTTCAGCGACCCGAGGGTACGATCCTGATCGGTGGATAGGGTCTTTCCCTGCTGGCATTCCTGACTTGTTTTTTGAAGGTGTATTGTGTTTTCTATGCGTCCCAGTCTTCTGGGAGCCTGGAGTTTTTGACTCTGTGGAATTTTTTGCGCATGGTTTGCCTGAGCTTACTGAGTTCTGCATTCCACCATGAGTTTCCCTTGCTCTTGTTGTGTAGATCTGTTAGTTTGCAGCAGGCGTGATAGGATCATCAATGATATATTCTGAGAGTTTTGCTACAGTATCCTCAATTTGTTTGGGATCCGTTGGAGTTGAGGGTATTTGGTGCCGCGTTAGTAGGGAGGCCAGAAACCGTTTGTAGCCGGGTACTTTGGTACGGCGTGGGTTGCGCCTAGGTTCGGTTTTTTTTTTGTGTTAGTTACCAGTGAGAAACGAATCCTTCTATGATCAAAGCAAGAAGGCTCGTTGGATACGTGCCAGTTAAAGATAAGTTTTGTTGCGCTTTCCGAAGCCAGTGTTAGGTCAATGATTGTTTGTCCGCGTGCCGTGACCCAAGTGTATATAGGCGCAGGTTCATGGTTTGTCGGTGCCCTGTGTGTCGAGGATTAACTTACCTCCAATGCTACCGAGTCCGCATATTCTATTATTTCGGCTCGGCGCTTGTATCAGTGTAATAGTTCGGGGTTTCATCTCCAGTGCTCTGCGTAGGCAAGCCGTAGCAGTCTGGCTATGCTGGAGGTTGGTTTGGATGATGTCCAGGGGGCTGGATGTGGGCGGGGGCGGCAGTGGGGTTAAGTTAGGAGGAGACCGATTTATCCGATAAATCCCCCCCCCCCCCTCCTCCAATCCGTGCCGGTCGTCGCTCGGTGACGGTGACGACTGACGAGGTGAGCAGCTGTTCTGTCCACCCTGGTGGTTAGGTTGGCATGCTCACAGCGTCGGCATCAGCCATCACCGTTCTGGCCATCTCCTCGTTGGGTCATGGTCAGGTCTTCTGTTGGTGTCTGTTGTGTCAGTGCGGTGGTCGTGGTCGTAGTCTGGGTGTCGGAGGATTGGGTGTAGGGGAAAAAGCGCACGTATATCGACACCAGAAGGTACGATACCCGCCGCTCCCTCCCTAAGACCTCGACTTCCTCCGGTGGGATACCCAGGGTCAAATAAGTCCCGTGGTTATCTCCACCGACTGATGTTGCCCTGTACAGCGACCAACTCCCTATATCGTACCAAGTATTCTGACGAGTCAGAATGCTCTGGAGCCGCGCTATGTCCCCATTGTACCTGGGTACGAAGAGCATTGCTCGGACACGGGTCGGCATGACTTCACTACCTTCAGTGTCGCGTCTGTGTTGGGCAATCTGATCTTGGGCACGTTTTCGGTCACCCAGATAATGGCGCTGTCGTCCTCACACCACATCTGAACCGTGCCATCCGCTACCCATGGGTAACCGCGGAAGGCCGGGAGTGGTTTGGAGGGGTCGGCGTCCATGGCGAGATTCTCAAGGCTGAGCTTGATGTGCTCGTTCTCGTCGGTGGTCATGTTACGGGATGGAGGCGAGAGGCAGATCGCTACGGCGAGCCGCGCATTAATAACCTTTGTGGCCCGTGCGTAGGTTCTCTGCTGCCCTTGAGCGGTCTGTATTTTGACGCGCTTGGCGTCCCCACCGATCGTGCGCTCTTCGCCGCTCCCTGACCACTTGGTCCGGGTTGCGGTTCCGAGGGGCTTGGCACGGTGTTTTGTGCCGGGGACACCCTGCGCGAGAATCCAGATCGCTTGCCTCGGTTTGTTCTGGGTTCATATTCATATTTATTTATTTGCGTAAAACATGGTATACAAAGGTGTTGCATGAGTTAAGGATAAGATCATACATGTTTTGCTTACTCGTAAAACTAAAGCATGCAAATTGGTTAACACAACTTATGTTCAAGTAATTCCTTAATACTATAAAAATTATTATCATTTAGCCATTTAAACAAGTGAGTTTTAAACAATCTGCTATTTAGTAGTTTAAGTTTACATGGTAATTTTTTATATAGGTATACGTAAAGCCATAGCTATACAGCTTTTACTATATTTTGTTGATGGAGGTTGGTGACTGTTCGTCGTCTCGGTGCGGTTCCGGTCGTTTCCTCCGGATGGTTCTTCTTGTGCAGGCATTGACGTTCCGCGCTGGGTTTCCCTCTCGTGTAATGATCCTTACCCGCATGTTTCCGCGTCCGGCTGCTTTTCGCGCTGGGTTTCTCCTTCGCGTACTTGCGGCTGGTCGCGAACTCCCTTACAAGCAACCGTTTGCGCTTCGCGCTGGCTATTGCCTTCGCGGATCTTGTGCAAACGGTTGTTGAGATCTCTAACTCTGTTCCGGATTTTTCTGCGCTGACGCTTCAGCATGCGTACTTCATCCACAGAGATAAGAATAAGAATAATTTATAAAAACCACGCCTTATAAATTCCACGCCTGCGCTGCGAAACGAAAGAACGGCGTGCCTGCGTCGCGCCGCTTGAGTGTAATTCACGACACCTCGCCTACGTACATTTTGTATGAAAACATTTTGAAGCGGCATCATCCCTGCGCTGCGCCTGCGCCGCGCCTTCACCTTACCCGTATAAGTCGCGCCTAAAGCGAGCGTTGTACACATCAACAAGGTGACGAAGAGGCACGCGCATCCCAGCGTTAGTCCTGCACGAATTCGTGTGGAATAGTCAAGGCACACGTACCCCACGAAGCATGATTAGCTGTCTTCGAAGGATTCATTCGTTCATGAGCGATCTGAAAAGTATCAGCAGTTTATGGTGGAGAGGTGGAAAATATCCAAAAAAAACTTTAAAAGTTCAATATCTCTAAAACAACCCAGTTTGGACCCCAAGTTATCAGGGTCAAAATTGATGCCAATTAGGTCTAGTATCACCCGTTTCAAGGAATGCTCCCTATTGCCAATCAGCCTGTATACAAATAAATAAAATTGAAGTCTATTTGTAATTAAAAAATAAAAGCTTTTTACTGAATGGATACAAAAAATCTTTTATTTTTTTTTGTCTTTCTGTCTGTTTGTTCCGGTTATTCTCCGAAACAGCTTGACCGATTTTGACGGGACAGACAGACGCGACTCCTATAAGACATGTTATAAGGAGTAACTTAAACGTCTTTTAGTTTAGAAAAAGAATTAGGATACCGTGCAAAAAAAAAACCTTGTAAATTGGAAAAAGTTGGATTGAAATAAGGAAGTAATATAGTTACGTCGGTTGCTTTACGAGAACATTGCAGATTACGTGCGAGTCTCGAATGTTCCACTATAGAACTGTCTAGAAGATTCTAGAAAGTTGTAGAACTTTCTCGAAGGACGTTCTTCTATGGAGCTTTCTAGAAGATTCGAGATAGTTGTAGAACCTTCTCGAAGGATGATGTTCGACTATGAACTGTTAAGAAGGTTCCTGAAAGTTGTCGAACCTTCTCTAAGGATCGGTCGGCATATTAGAGCGGATATAGGTGACAATCGTGAAATTATAATTATATGTGTGTACATGCCTACCGACCAGTCTGACAACCTACCAATTTTTACGAACTGTCTAGGGGAGATTAGTGCAATTGTACAACAGAGTAACGTGGAATCTGTATTTATTCTTGGGGATTTTAATGCTCACCCCACCGCGTCCTTTTGTGACAATTTACTTGATTTTTGTGATGATAATAAATGGATATGTGCGGACATAGCTAAGTTAGGCAGGTCGTCAAGTACTCATACATTCTATAGTGAGGCTCATCGATGTAAGCGCTGGTTGGATCACTGTGTAGTCACGGAATCAGCCTGGCATACAATAACAAGTATTAATGTTGACTATGGAGTGTATTGGTCGGACCATTTGCCTTTAATTGTTAAATGTAATCTTGACATGATTAAGAATAAGTGTATTTGTGACGATTGGATTTCTAATGATATTATGTGGGGTGAGAGAGAAACTGACGAAATAAAAAATTATTCTGACATTTGTAATGATAAACTAAAATACCTTGACTTTCCCAGTGAATTCTGTATTTGTGCAGACAGTATGTGTAATAATTTTAATCATAGAAATATTATTGATAATTTATATAATGGCATTGTTAATATTTTATGTGAAGCTTCTGTGCAAAGCAAGAAAGTGAGGACACATAGAAAGGGTAAATCTGTAGTGGGGTGGAACAAACACGTGAGAGAGGCACATGGTCAGGCTAGGCAGGCTTATCAAAGGTATATAGCACATGGGAAGCCTGAAAGTGGGCCTATTCATGACAACATGTATCTTACACGTAAAACTTTTAAATCTAGACTGAAGTTTTGTCAGAATCACCAAGACCAGCTTAAAATGGATATATTAGCCTCCCATGTTACTGACAAAAACTTTCGTGCTTTCTGGAAGGGTACTAAGAGGATGAAAGGTAAGGTTAGTTTGCCAGTGAGTGTGGGCGGTTGTAGTGAGCCCAAAGGTATAGCTAACCTATTTAAAAATCATTTTAAGGTTGTGTCGCCGCTAGCTGCCAGTGTTGCAGTGGGGGATGTTGAGACCGTGACTGCCTGTGAGAACCCAATAGGCTTTACTTGTAAAGATGTGAAAAATATTATCATGAACATGAAACGAGGTAAGTCTCCGGGCAGTGACGGGCTGAGCATTGAACACTTGCAGCACGCGGGTAAGCATGTACTTAGAGTATTGGCTATGTTGTTTACCTTTTGCATACGTCACTCATACTTACCATCTAAGATGACGGAAACTATTGTTGTGCCCATAGCAAAAAACATCACTGGTGATATAACTGATAAGAACAATTATAGGCCTATCTCCCTGGCTACTGTGTTGGCAAAGGTTTTCGACGGTCTTTTAGATAAGCAGCTCAACAAGTATATTACCCTTCACGATGCCCAGTTTGGATTCCGTGAGAATTTATCAACCGAAAGTGCAATTTTGACACTAAAGCACACAGTCTCTTATTATGTTAGCAGGAAAACACCCATATACGCTTGCTTTCTAGACTTATCGAAGGCCTTCGACCTAGTCGATTATAATAAGCTCTGGACTAAGCTTGGGGAGGTCGGGGCTCCAGCCGAACTCATTAATATATTCTCGTTCTGGTATAACCATCAGAAAAACGTTGTCAAATGGGGAAACGTATATTCTGATGAGTATACACTGGAGTGTGGAGTTAGGCAAGGGGGGCTGACCTCTCCAAGACTATTCAACCTGTATGTCAACCAGCTGATTGGTGAGCTCAGCAACAGCCATGTCGGGTGTCACATAGACAACGTTTGTGTCAATAACATCAGTTACGCTGACGACATGGTGTTGCTGAGTCCATCTGTAGGTGGGTTGAGAAAACTGTTAAATGTCTGTGAGTCATACGCCGAGATTCACGGCTTAAAGTACAACGATAGAAAGAGTGAGTATATGATTATCAGAGGTAAAAATAAAGAACCTGAGCATATACCGCCAGTTTATCTAAACGGGGTATCTTTGAGCCGTGTTTCTGAGTTTAAGTATCTAGGGCACGTTGTAACTGAAACCCTTAATGACGACAGAGATATTGAGAGGGAAAGAAGAGCATTGTCGGTGCGTGCTAACATGTTGGTGCATAGGTTCGCAAGGTGTACGGCACAGGTTAAAGTAACTTTGTTCAGAGCATACTGTCAAAGCTTTTACACCAGCGCCCTATGGACCAACTATACGCAGCGGGCCTACAATGCTCTTAGAGTGCAGTACAACAACGCCTTTAGGATTCTGGTGCGACTGCCTCGGTTTTGCAGCGCCTCGGGCATGTTTGCCGACGCGAGGGTGGATGACTTTTACGCTATAATGCGCAAAAAGTCAGCCTCACTAATTCGCCGAATTCGAGGTAGTGGCAACGGAATCCTAAGGATGATTGCAGAGAGACCTGAATCTGCAGTTGTAGGTAGGCTTATCAGGCTGCATGTTTTATAAGTTTTGTTTTGTTTTAACTAACAACCTATGGACATTTTATTAGTCTGAAGTAAACGAATTTTATTTATTTATTTTTATTTATATAAATAGACGTCGTGTTTGAGGGAGCAGTCAGTCTGATTTTGGCTACACAATGAAGCGAATCGAAGTGAATAGTGATCAGTAGTGTACTAGTGATTGAGTTTTAAGTCTTTTGTTTATTAAAAGTTATTTGTTGTTTAATCGGTAGTAATTAATTTATCCCATACCCAGCTCGTAACAATATTTTTGTAATAATTTCACACATGTTGATAATTTGATGTTTAACCATTGGTCATCATCATTCTCCTGTTCTGATCCCAATCTATAACGGGTCGGTGCAGCATGTCTTCTTCTTACTCGTCACTACACTACTTCTCTATTACTCGTCATCTCAGCAGTCAACTCCTTTCTAGTCATATCGTCCTTCACACAATCCACATATTTAACCATTGATATGTAATAAAAAAACATTTGAGTAATCAGCTTTTATTATCAAACTAGCTGTGCCCGCGACTTCGTTCGCGTGGATGTCGGAACTTAACAATGTATTTTTAGTGCGAAGCGCTGTTGGAGGATTCCGATACAAATCATTTTTTTTTATGCTAGTGCTTCTTTATAAACAACATTAGCTGTGGAACCATCTGGAGCGTACACAAAAAGGTTATTGGGGTTGTTTTGACCATGGGAAAAGCATCCAATACTTAGGTCCACCCCCGCAACGGATAATGTCTGGCCCTGAGCATTATTAATCGTCATGGCATAACAGAGACTGACTGGGAATTGCACTCGTTTGAAAGAGAAAGGAAAGTTGTTAGGAATTATAGGTATTCTTGGAATAAAATCAATATCACCAGCGCCGCAACCGGTTAATATTTCAGCTTCGATTATGTTTTGCTGCAGATTTGTGACTTTGAGCCGTGCCGTTACAAAGTTTGGAGGACATAAATTTCTGAGGAGAATTATTGGTACACCGATTTTTAAAACTATTTTGTGGGCTGGAAGTCCGGGTTCTTCCATAACTGTATTTATAGAGGTGTATTCTCTACTATTCCCGGACACATGAATCAATATTTTTAAATTAATTGCCGCAGCTTGGGCATTGCGAGGAGTCAAAATAGCTCGCTGACATAGCCAAGAACCGGCTTGATTTCCCATGTTTGTGGAATCATCGTACACAGAAGAAATTAGCTCCTGTTGTGATGTAACGCAAGAACAGAGATTATCAACCAAAATAACTTTGCCATCTTCTCGTACGGGGTATGTGCCATCGCCTATTTGTAACAATAAATTGGGAAACGCCTGTGCATTTTCGCATGCATATTTACACTCAGATGTGTAGATGATATATTGCGCCTTAGAACAGAACTCTTCAGACAGGCAGCAATTTCTTCGGCTCTCGTTCCTCGGGGTACTATCGGGAGTTTCTTGCCGAAAATCACCGCAGAACAGCACTGTAATGCCTCTCATCGGCCGGTCATTTTGCCTTATGTCCTGTAAAGTTCTATTCACTTCTTCTACAGCTTTGCGGTTTGCCATAGTGCACTCGTCCCAAAAAAATAAAACACAATCGCATAAAACCCTTACTTCATCGCTATTTCGCAATATGTTGCAAACCGGGATTTCCGTGCGGTCTAAGTCGATAGGAATTATAAATGTTGTGTGTGCCGTTTTTCCTCCAGGCAATAATGTGGCTGCTATCCCTGAAGAGGCGACAGCAAGGGAAATTTTATTTTGGTTCTGTAGCGGCACTACAAAAAGTATTTCAGCAACACAGAACAAAAAGTACTACAGCGCTATCTATGACGCAGAGGATAAACTAAAAATCGAAATATATCTAAATTCTGCATCGCGCAAGTTATTTGCGAATTAAGACTATACAGAAGAACCCGACAACAACTGTTGGGCAGTAGCCCACCAGACATAACACCCGTCTGGTTGGAGGATCCTCCCTTTTCAATGGGGGTTGAAGAGCTTTACACCCTGTTCTTCATACTCCCAAAGTTCTTATTCGAGCCAAAATAACTTTGGTTAGGAAAGTTTTACCTGTTCCGCCCGGTGCGTCTAAAAACAGGATTTCACCCGAGGAGTTTTCTACACTGCAGCATACCCTATAAAACGTCTGGCGCTGTTCCTCTGTCTTTGCGCAGCCATTTTGTAAAATTTCTGCGAGTTCCACGGGATTATAACTAAAATTTCTGATACGTACTCTCTGTTTATACGTTCCCCATCGACTGTCGGTGTGGGCAAACCGTATTGACTGATCGAGTTCCCTGGTATACTTATAACTATCTCTTTAATACTCAATAAGGACCTGTTGTGACAAATTTCACGTACCCTATAGGTCAGGAATTTCTCCATCAGTATTTAGTTGAACATGCCTCAATCAGAAAATAACGTCACACGCACAATGCCATCTATCGAATATCTATATTCAATGTTGCACGCAGTTGATGTCTAGATATAGTCTAGTCTGAGTTCGATAGATGGCACTGTTTTAATATTTTACTTCGGAAACACTATTATAATTTTATTAATTTACATTTTTCTTTCTTTCCATTTATGGGCCATTATTTTTTTCCAGGGCCTAAATTGAGTAACTATGTCGTAAAAATAATTGTAAACCAATTAGTTTATTTTTTTATTTTTTAGGTTAATTTAGTTTTATCAATATTTAAAGTAAACAGTACAGGCATTAGCAGCGATGTTTTTTTACTATTTATTGTTTTGTTTGATATTAATACAAGGAAAGGAGTAGAAAAACAACAACTGTGTTACTTACTTAGAATAATCAGTTTTATTGTAGGAACTTTTACCTCAATTTTAAAAACCTATCAAACATAAACTTAGACAAGAATTACAATAATCTTATAATGTAAAATCACAATCATCTCAGTCTAATATCTTATTTTCTAATTAAGTTTACCAATGCGTTACGTTATTTTAATTTAAGCTACTGTAATTTCTCAAAATATGCCTTAAAAATAGCAATTTAAACTCAATCTTTATAGCACAGGTTGAAAAATGGTAGATAAACTAAAAAATATAAAATTTGTGGTGGTTCAAAATTATATTAAAAGCTTTATAGCTCTTAACGTATTCAGAAAAAGAGGGACAAAAAAATAACGCAGTAGTTGGATAAGTAACACAGTGGTAATCTTATCACAGCACTAGGTGTTTTTTTTTCGCTTTAACTAATAGAAACGCTCTAAAAACAATAACAATAATAATAGGTATTTGAAATAAAATAAAACTTCTCCTTAAAACAAAAACAAAACGAAATATACTCTCAAATTAACATTTTTAAACATAAAATTTTTGTCTCATCAGTCATATTTCTCAAATATATTTAATGGAACATCAAATTCGTATTTTTTTTTTATTACAAAATGGGCCTGCTCTTGACCTCGATCACGCCTGGTGGAAAGCGATGGATGAGGTCTATGATGAAACGAGCGTGCCCAGAAGATGCCTGTTCACTCTTGCTTTGAAGGCAGACGGGTTATATGTGGGCGGGAACACAGATGCCGGCAGAGAGTTCCACACCTTGGCTGTGCGCATGATAAACGTGGAGGAGAAGCGCCGAGTACGACTTGTCAGGATATCAACCAAGTGTGGATGGTACGCCGCAGTATGTCTGCTAGTCCGGTGGTAAAAGGGTGATGGTGGAATCAGATCGTGGAGCTCCTGTGCACACTCCGAAGTACAGTCTGTAGAAGACCGACAAGCAGGCGACATTACGCCGATGAGCTAGGCTGTGAAGCGAAGCTATCAAAGTCTCGTCGCCTATGAGTCTTTTAGCTCTGCGTTCCACCGAATCAAGTGCAGCGAGCTGGTATTTTGCTGAACCATCCCACAAGTGACTGCAATACTCCATACAGGAACGGACCTGTGCTTTATATAAACTGAAAAGCTGTCCAGATGTGAAGTATCGCCTCACCTTATTCAGGATGCCCAGCTTCTTAGCTGCGGTCTGAGCTTTCGACTCGATGGTTGAGCCGAAGTTGAGATCCGATGTCAACTCCATGCCCAAAAGCTGTAGGCGGTCGGTGACTGGTACAACTGTACCTCGGAAAGCTGGAGACAACTGGAACTGGCTCTTTTTAGCAGTGAAAAGACATGCCTTTGTTTTCAGAGCATTGAATCTGACCAGATTGTCGTTGCCCCACTTGGAAACGAGATTTAGGGTCAGATTCATTCGCTCCACCATGGCCTCTCTATGAGTAGCAGTTTCCTCTCTGCTGGCTCTTGCACTGGACAGGTATCTTTCTGCGACTGTGCTGTCATCAGCGTACCCGATTGCACCAAGCTGTAGCAGGTCGTTGATGTGTAGCAGAAATAAAGTTGCAGAAAGAACAGACCCCTGAGGAACACCGACATCAATGGCCTTATGATCCGATGAGCAGCCATCTATGACCACTCTGATCGAACGGCCACTCTGGAAGTCGGAAATCCAGTTGCAAAAGTCAGCAGAGATGCCGAATGCAGGAAGCTTAGCCAACAGACTAGCGTGCCAGACCCTGTCAAAGGCCTTTGAGATATCAAGCGATACAGCAAGGGCTTCGCCGTGTTTCTCAATGGCCTCGCCCCAGTAATGCGTAACATACACAAGAAGATCCCCAGTTGAACGACCACGACGGAAGCCATATTGATGGTCACTGAGGAGCTCATTGTCTTCGAGGTATGTTAGCAGCTTATTGTTAAGTACCCTTTCCATCACTTTGCACAGTATGGAGGTTATGGCGATTGGTCTATAGTCAGCAGGATCGGCACGGTTACCCTTTTTGGGCACTGGCTGCACATTAGCAAGCTTCCAGGACTCCGGCACCACTCCGGTTTTTAGAGATAGGCGAAACAAGCGCGTCAAGACAGGAGATAACTCAGAAGATGTTTTCTTTTAGCCTCAGCATTTTTCACAGGGTCCTGTTTCAATTTTCCCTATAACGCCGTTGTTTTTCTGCCGGTGTTAACGCCATTATATTGATAATAATATACTGTAAAAAAATAACCCAATAATTAATTAAGTGAACTGTAAAATAGATAAATACACTTCGAAAACTGTTTACTTTGCAACTGCGTTACTGCACCTACAACTGCGTTACTTCTCGTGGTAACGCAGTGTAGTGGTAACGCAGTTGTAAAAATAACGTGTATTCTAACATTTTGGTCATATGATAATAAATACCTAATTATTTTTGAGTGCATGCAAATATTTACTTATTCTATTACAAAACGCAATAAAAAAACAATCAAATATTTAAAAACCTCACCGTTTGCCGTCGGTAACTCAGCGGCCGCACAATAAACACACGCGCCTCTCCGGATGACTCGAGCTCGACTGACGCGGCCAGCGTCTAGGCCACGAACACCCGCCTCACCCCGCCAGCAATTCACATTAAATCAAACGAACTTAGTCGAAAATGCACGAAAAAAGTCGAATTTAAGACTCACTTTTGCTTGGTAACACAGAGTACTTACGTTTTCTTACTTCAACAGAGACAATACAAGAAATATTTCGTAAATAATACACGGTTAAAGAAAAGATAAACTTATTAGCCTGTTAATAAAGTTCATATTTACCTTAATTTCCGTAGATATTTTAATTTAATAGTGCCGTGAAGAGCTTTAATGTAATGTCAATGTATTTGAAGCGAGTTGCTTGCTGGGACAGCCTGATTTTGTATGAGATACGACTGCGTTACCGAGAAAAGCGACTGAGTTACCGTCATTTACGTCAAATTATAACATTTTTCACTAATGTTTATGTCTTCTTAGAGGGATATTATTGTTACGTTTCTACCAATAGCGATTTTATTTTAGTAATCATAGTTTTTTTTAATGTAATAGGCTCTGTTCTAATAATGGCCCATATAAGGTGTGAACTGATTACGATGAAACAAAAAAAATAATGTTCAATTACTTCAATTTACGCACATATTGTTGTGTATAAAAGTTACGGGAAGTTGTGAGACCAACTGCACATAACCCTAATTTTACTTCTGTAACACTTTAAATTCAAATATCTTTTGATAGACTGAACCGATTGCAATGCAACAAAAACTAAATGTTACTTCAAGTTACGCTCGATCGTTGTGTATAAAAGTTATCTACATTGCTTTTGTACATTTTACGTGATGCCCGAACAAATACACAGACAAACAGACAAACAGACAAAAATTCTAAAAATGCTGGAAATGGGTTCTATTGGTTGTCCTTTAACACCCTGGCTATTTTTTTTGGATTTTTTTTCGATGTACAAAAACGACTTTTCTACAGTTTTATTATATGTATAGATGTTCAAAAAAAAAACGTGAATTAACAGTAAGTGGTACTTTTCAGCGTTAATTGACATGATATCCTTATTTTTGCATTAGTAGACAAGTAATACGCTTTTAACACTTTTTACTGAAGCGCCAGTGTGTCCCGCGAAATTCAAATGTTGTTACGTTTATTTTGCAATGCGAGCTACCTTGGCACTTCGCCCTTAAAATCCAACCTAAAAAGAAACAAAAATAAAACATAACAGTTACTTTTGAAAAAAATAATTAAAATTGACAATTAGGTACTCAATTTGGCCTAAATACTGGCAATTTTCGCTGCCAATTTCTTCTGGAGTGTTCTGACTCTGCTCTGAATCCTCTTCTTGATCACTTTCATGATGCTGTAATAGTTCGCTTTCAGATATAATATATTCCTCAATATCATCTTCGTTATCTAGATTGGTCTGCGTCAGGAAATAGATCACTTCTTCAAATGACGGTCTATTCCATATAAGTATTATATATATATATAATTGTAATGAAAATGATAATTTATTAACTGTTATACTGAATGATAATTGTAATGAAAATGATAATTTATTAATTGATATATTGAATGATAATTGTAGCAATAATAATATAATCGATTTGTTCTTTAAAATGTAAGCACAAGTTTCATAAATAATGTAAATGTTTGCATGCTGAATGGTAAAATATGGCTGAGCTTTGATATTTTATAACAACTATTGTGTATTACCCATGTTTGCAAAATAAAATTCTATTCTATTCTATTCTATATATTTTATTCTGTTTCTTTTGTATCTGCAATCGATCTTGAGTACTTTAAGCAGATGTGGTAAGTGACATTTGGCAGTTGGAGTGTGCTCTCCAGCGAGAGCAACCACTCACAGGTGTAGCATGTATTTATGCTAGTCAAGAGGGTACAGACAATGTCTTTTCTTTTGAGACGTTTTTGGTACGTGCGTGTTGTCAGTCCAGCGGCCAGTTCATTTGGATGCCGCTCCAGCTTTTCCAAGTATGTCTATTCTATATTTAAGCATTTTTTTAACAAACTTCAAAAAAAAGGAGGAGGTTCTCAATTCGGCCGGTATACCTATATTTTTTTTTAGTTTGTTTGATTCAGTTTTTTGGCACCGACTTCTGAAGCTAAAATTATTTTTCACTTTTTTGTGATTTTGAAGTCGGTTTTATTTTTTGCAAAAAAGTTTATTTTTATTTTTTCATTTTTAGTTGCAATATTCTATACAAATATTTTCTATGCGTTCATTTTACATTGTAAACCATACATTTCATGGTAATAGGCTTATTCTTACTTCCTTACTAATATTATAAATGCGAAAGTAACTCCACAACAACAAACAAGTAACAGACTTCAGAGTCAAATGCTCATAAAATAAAAACTAATGGGCCTACCTGAATCAAATTTTTATGGGACCAATTCATAACTATTTCGCATCAAACAAAAAAAGAATTACGTAAATCGGTTCAGAAACTTCGGCGTAATCGGTTTCTTTTATTAGCGTACGAAGTTGGACTTGTTTTTTCATCTTGCTGTACGAAACACCAGACCATACCAGATGGCAGACACATCAAGAGCTTTGCTAGTAGTTTACATACTGAACTCATGGTAGAACTTCTCTGATTAAAATTACGTTGTCCATCATTTTCTGCCATTTTGCACAGAAAATATAAAATAAAATTGTTTGAAAAAATATTTTATATGGCGACTAGAGACAAATAGCCTTCAGGCTACGTCCGATCTTCTGATAAGTATTACTAACGTGTACACAACCGACCACACATCTGTTGCCTTCCATGGTTATTCGACTACTCAAACAAAAGCTACGAGACGCTGGGTCGCGACAAGCGGGGGAGCTGGTCAATTCTAAGAATTTGCAAAAGGTGCGACACCTGTGAGACTCCAAGCCTCTGGTTATTGGTTAAAACAATATTTCCATTAATAATTTTCATTCGTTAAGAAGCAGATTTCAATGATATGAAAGATAAAGAAGTAACATGATAGCGTGACGCTTGACAGAGAATGGAAGAAAAAAACGTGTTTCGCCGACCCCAAGTAACATGGGACAAGGGCAGGAAGATTTTGATGATTCGTTAAGAAGCAGGAATATCTTTTTTATAGGAGAATGGTAACGCTACCAAAACATGTCCTGTCATATCCAGTGTGATTTTGCATTTTTATTGTGTGATTGATGATAGTAAAGAAATATTACATAATTTGAAAATTATAAAAAAAGAAATGTTCTATATCAATAAAATTGCAATAATAACCAAATCGTTTTCCGTTTAGTTGTAATGATTTATTGTTATGTCATCAATTTTCAGGTGACCACACAGCATGTCTATGGGATGTTGCAGAGGGTGCTCCCAAAAGGGTCCTAGTCTTCGCTAGTCACACCAGGTCTGTGAAAACGGCAGTATTCCGGCCCACAGAGCCCTCGGTCTTCGCCACCGGCGCCCGGGATGGACACATACTGGTGTGGGACATCAGAGCCAACAACCAACCCTGTGTGGTCCTCAAGCCAGACAACTGCCTCATGAACTGTCACTCCAGCTTCAACCCCAAGACGCCCGGCTCGCACGGCAAGCGGCTGCGCATCGACACGCACCGCGCCACCAGCATCACCGGGCTCGTGTTCCAGGACGACACCACGCTCATCTCGTGCGGCGAGTGCGACGGCAACATCAAGGTGTGGGACCTGCGCAAGAACTACAATATCTACAAGAGAGAGCCGCTGCCCAAGCACTCCATACCTTACTGCGGCAGCTCCACCAAGAACGGTTATACGAACCTGATCATAGATGACGCCAGGATGAGGCTGTACGCCAGCTGCATGGACAACGTCATCTATTGCTTTAACATATCGACGTACAATGCGATGCCTGAGCAGCGCTACATCGGGCACGAGAACAGCACCTTCTACATCAAGACGTGCCTCAGCCCCGACAGCATGTACCTCGTGTCGGGCTCCAGCGACAAGCACGCCTACGTGTGGAACGTGAAGAGCTCCGCGCCCGTCGTGCGCCTGGCCGGCCACTGGGCCGAGGTCACCTGCGCCGCCTGGTGCGCGGTGGGCGACGCCAAGCTCGTGACGTGCAGCGACGACGCGCGGCACAAGCTGTGGCGCGTGGGCCGCGAGCTGCCGGACCTGGCCGAGCTCAAGGGCCGCGCCGAGCTCGTGCCGCGCACCGACGTCGCCAGCCTGCCGCAGTGGGGTGCGCTAGACAAGACTCCGAACTCGCTCAAACGCAAACTGGTGACCACGCCCGGGTCCTACAGTGCCAAACGGATGCGCTCCCAAGGAAGTGCGTCGATCAAAAAAACAAAGCGATGCCTCACAGATCTGATGAATGCTTCCAGAGACACAGAGGAAACTGAAATGTCAATTAAAAGACTGAAATTAGACACTCTACCTGAAGAAAATGAACCAAAGCTGCTGCCGGCAGGAATCAAACGTCATGGAGACTGTTTCGAACAAAGCCCACCCAGAAATTGTGAAATGGATGCATCCGCCGACTGGTGTTATCTGCCTAAAGCGGGCTCGTCCTTCATGACGCCCACTAAGAATTATGAAAGTAAAAACTGCAAAATGTTATCGCCGAAAGGTATGAAACCACTATCTCCGAGCACGTCACGCAACAGATCTCCAGTGAAGGTGTCGCCGAGCAAGCTGCGGATCATCTCGTTCACGACGCCCACCAAGGACCTGCCCAACTACGTGCTGCACGGCGAGGCGCCGCACTTGCGCCTCATGTCGCCCGTCCGGAAGAAGGACTGCAGCACGGACTGGCTGACGCGCATGGTGCGCGAGCGCAAGGGGAAGTGCACAGACGTCGCCGACAAACTGAACGTCACGGCTCCTCTCAGTCCCAAAGAAAATACCCCGGCGCGGAGGACTTCCGTGTCGGAAAGAACTCCCAAGTCTAATAAGAAAAGTAGAACATTATTGAAATATTTTAACGTAACTGTCAAAGAGAAATAGTCGTAGTGCAAGTAGATTAAAGTGGACTGATTTGTTGTATGTTTGATTTGTGTTTTTTAAGAAAAAGTGACAGCTCATGTTTCTAATATATGTGATGAATTTAATAAATGAATTTTAAAAGTCTTCCTAATAAAAGTAATGTTACACGATCATTTGTTCTTGTGTAGTTATAGATGAATGAGTAGGTGCTGAACATGTAATGGACTATGGTGTATATAGGTACCTCCTCCGCACACCAAAGCGACGGGACCGCCGAAATGAATCCTGTTTAATGGTTGGCACGTTGTTTGTTTCATGGATGTGGCAAATTGTCCGCGTCTGTCCGGCGGACAAATAGTCTTATCATCTGCTCAGCACCTTAGACGCTAGTGATAATCATGTTTCTATGTTAATGCTGAAGACGAGATAATCTTAACATTTAGACAATTGTTGGTGAGCAATGAAGATACAAAACTATTTTTGGTTAACATTTTTAGTACAATTCAATGTTTTCATCCTTGACTGCAATAGAACTCATTCCATGTGCATGTTTTCTTTTATTATTATTTACTCTGGCTTGGTTGTACGATTCCATTCAACTTTTGTATGGATCAACAATGCGATTAGGTTACAGGCACTACAGAACTCTATTGTAATACCTACTCATAATTTATTGCATTAACATATTGATTTCGATGAATAAATCATCATAAAAAAATAATTTGGTTTTTTTTCTTACGAAATAAAATAATTCTAAATATTTGGCAAAATCAAACTGTTTTAGAAGTCATTAGATCGCCTTGACCGCTAAACTGCGATACAATAGGTATTCGTTGAAATGATATTAAAAGACCAGGCTTAAAATCATTATAAATTGTATACGGTATTTTTTTCAGTTTCAATAATTTGGTAATTTCTCGTTGCACCAAAATATTTTATTATAAACGTACAGAGCACCTCCGAATAGCCACACCAGCGCCCGCAACGTGTATCCGTGTTCTTTTATGAGTAAAGCTAGCAAAATTCCGAATCTTTGGAATTAGAATTGTAATCCAACTCGAGTATTAGTTCAGCTCGAGTGGAATTGGAGGGCGGCGTTTCTACGAACACTCGGTGATCTATGTCGAAGGGTCCGCGGTACTGCGTGACCAGCGACGTTTCGGAGGGAGTCACGGATGCGGCCGAGTTCACGTGGCGGTTCTCCGAGGAGCTGGGCCCCTTGACCAACAGTGTGGGCGCGCGCGCCGGCAGGACCCTGTGTACGCTCGTGGGCGAGCTCAAGTTCACGTAGGCAGGTGCACGCCTCGAGTTCTCCACGCACAGATCTTTGTAAAGCTGCACGAACGATATCGGAGCCTCATTCGAGTTCTCAGGGTCGGGAGGGATCGGGACCACTTTGGTTACTGCTTTCTTAGTTTTTTTCGGTATTATAAATTTTGGCTCCTCCAATGGTGTTGTCTGTTTTCTCAGCGGTTTCCGCAGAACTATTAATGAGTCCATTTTATAATAATATGAAAAGTTTTATATTACTTTTAAATCGTCATGTCCAAACTGTGCTATTTGACAAGGAGAAGAATACTTTTACCAAAAGGAAAAGAGGGCCGTAGAATAATTTGATTGCCAACATTAAATAGTGGCGACATCTATTATTCTGTACCAACAACACCGTACACGGTATACGTATTTCTAGCTATTTCCTTTATTCATTTATCAACCATAGTATGGTTTTAAATATTAAAAACAAAAAATGGTGGATAAAAAAAATCTATGTGGGGAGGCTCAGAATGATGTTCTGAATACGTGGTAACCGTTTTCGCGTCGGTGTCCCTTCCACCCGAGATAATAAATAGTAGCCCACCAGCATCAGGAGCAGGGTGGGAGCTGCCGGTGGTCAGGGCTCTTGAAAGAGGAACCTCCTAACAATACGCGCTGTGTCCAGTCCTGTAGATTCCTAGAGGTGTGATAACTTTTGTTAACCTCTTATCTTGTTTTCCGTTTTTTTGTGTAGTAAGCAACGACTTATTGTCGGGCGTATGCTGTCCCCCCATACTTGAGTACTAATGCTGTAACATGAAAATATTGTAAAATCTAATCATTTTAAAAGAGTAACCATGGAGTTTCTTGCCGGTTCTTCTCCATAGGAAACGACCCACTCGAACCGTGCACCTTTTTGTCGACGTTTCATAAGTGCCCATGCAGGCCTATGTGAAATAAAAAAAAAGACGGGTTGCACTCCGGGAGTGCCGGCAGAAGTGAAAACTTGATTATAACAACGTTTTTTATAACAACGCCCTCTAGTAGCAGCTAAAAAAACTGTCGCGCCTACCAGTAACAGTGTTCTCTGTATAAATGCATCATTTTAGTTTTCAATATCAAAGATAGATGGCGCTTTGTGCTAGCGCCATCTACCAGCGGTCTCTCACAACAGTTACTCATTGCATTTGCTAATGTACTTTCTACTACATTCTACAAGATGTCGCTAGGAGTTATAAAACTACGATCATGTTCCAAAACATTTAAAAATTTCTTTAAATAATTTTAAACCATAAAATGTTGAAGGTTAAGTTCAAAATCGTCTACTCTTCATCCGTCTTACGCTTTTTCCAAATTTCTTTAAATAATTTTAAACCATAAAATGTTGAAGGTTAAGTTCAAAATCGTCTACTCTCCATCCGTCTTACGCTTTTTCCAAATTTCTTTAAATGATTTTAAACCATAAAATGTTGAAGGTTAAGTTCAAAATCGTCTACTCTCCATCCGTCTTACGATTAGGTCACGTGTCCTGACGCGAGTGTCCTGACGCGAGTTTAAGATTTTATACCCATTACAGAACAATTTTTTTAGAGTGCTCAACGCCGCTAAAGAAGTTTTCACTTCAAAAAATATTTTGATTTTGATTTCTGCTTTCTGAATCAAAGCCATGATACAGCTGTCAAGCGAAAGCTTCCTTAGATGTTGGTCCAGGCTATTGGCTATTTACTGGGAGTGAACCTGACGTGTTATGCGGACGGCTCGAGGGAGCTCGTGCAGGGAGGCTGCGTTGCTGGCTACGGGTGCGGTCTAACAGGTGGTGAGCCGCATAAGACGGCTGGGCCTGAAGGTGGCCCTTAACAAGTCGGAGGCCATTGCTTTTCATACCTAGGATTGGTACTCGAAAGCCGTTGGGACTGCGGCCTCTACTTTCAGCGGCTGGTGCCCAAGTTGATCGGTGCGGCGGGCGCGCTGTCAACGCTGCTTCCCAATCTGGGTGGCCCGAGCCTGTAGCCGGTTGTACGTAGGGATCGTGCGATCGATGGTCCTATAAGGGGACCGAAACCTGACGGCCCGTACTATCGCGGTTCTGCGCAGACCGCAGAGAGCGATGGCCATCAGCGTTATGGGGATATCGCACGATCTCCTACGAGGCGGCTTATGTACTGGCCGGATCATCGCCGTGGGTCCCTACCGCTAGCCTCGACCCAATCGAGGCCATCCGACCAGTACTCGACGACTGGTTCGGGAGGAAGCACAGCTCCTTGACGTTTCTGGTGACGCAGGTGCTCTCGGGGCACGGCTGCTTCGGGACGTGCCTGTTTCGCATAGGCAGGGAGCTGGACGCCTGGTGCGATCACTGGATCCACAGTCTGGAGGACACGGAATACGCTGTCCGCGCCGTGCCCTTGTTACTTGTTCTTGGTAGGAGACCTGTCTCTGCCGATTGTAGTTCGCTCGATGGACAGCAGCGCAGTCCTGGGATGCGGTGATGTCCTTTTGCGAAACCGTTATGTCACAGAAGAAAGCTGCGGAAAGGAAGAGGGAGATTACGAGCTCCCGCCCATCCCGCAGCAGATTACCGGGCGTCGGCAGAGAGCGGACAGCGCCCTCTTCCGGCTCCCCTAAACAGGTCCAGGGGCGAAGTCGCATTAGATCCCGCTGCCCCCCGACGCAAGTGTGCGAGGGAACACCGGTGTGGTTTTAGTCAGTACGAGTCTGACAGACCCCTCCGCTCTCCGAAGAATATCGACATGTCATGTTGCGTCCCACACTAAAGGCCATAGACTAATATGTATAAAACTAGCACTTCGTCCGGAGAAATTGTGATAGCTCGGATAATTTGCATGATATAAATGTTACTTCCGGATAATTTAGCTTTCTATTGGTGAAAAAATGGTTAAAATCGGTCCAGTAGTTTTTGAGTTCATTCGTTACAAACATACAAAAATACAAATTTAGGTAGGTCGACAAACCGTGTACGGCAGCCTCGCAGCCACCCACCCTTTGGGAGCCGTATCAAAGCTGCAGGGGCTTATTTTTTTCCGAAACAGCCGGTTTTTGTCTAGCAGCAGCACGCTCTGACAAATTTTATTATTGCTTTATTACTTGTCTAGAGTTCTTAATGGCAAATCTTGGCTGTCATACGACGACGGTGGGTAGTTCCCACGGCAATGGAACGAAAATCGCCATCCCTCTAGCGCAGGGCACATTGGCCCCGTACAGAACGTCGATGGTGGACTCGTTCATCTTGCCGCAGAGCATAAGGTTAATCAGACCCGTAAGAACAACTCACCAGGTTTCCCGGCGCATAGATAAGGTCTTTTAAGTGCTGAGGACTTAGGCCGGCAGAGCCCCTCCGGAAGGAGCTAACGGCTGCGACAACCTCTTGATCTGTAATAGTGAGGGAGTGAATGTCCGAATCGGGAGGATCGGGAAAAGAAAGGCCATCCGCTAGGGCAGGGTGTTTGGTCTCCAGCCGCGAGTATTTTTGGAGAGCAAAGTGGCACCGCATCGGTACTGAAGAGAATCCTGCTTGCTCCACTAATGTCACCTTCCCTTAAGCTCGTTTCCACCAGGTGGGATATACTTCTAGAAGAGACCGGGTCTCTGTGTCGGTAATTATGGATCTAAATCTTGAGCCGACACGTTACAGTTTTCTTTAGTTTGAGCTGTTAGATTTTTTGATTGCCAGTTTATTAAAAAAAAAAAACTTTATTTCAGACCTATATCAGTCCATAAGTTATTAGTGGTTAGTAACAGATTGAGCTATTGCACATGAAGGATTCATAGGAGCTATTGCACATAAGGAAAGGTGAGCAGTTGCTCCCAAGCACTTAACGAGTTCTCCAAGACGGCAAGGCGCACGCAGTCTGCTAAATGTCGCGCGCTATTAGATAGCTAATTTGGCTATCGACCACTGAATGTTATACCGACCAAAGGTAACAAACGCACATTGCGGGGCCCTGGCCACAAGCCCAGCTTGGATTACGCATATGTCCTTAGGTTAAAGGTCTGTTGAGCACGCATCTTCGTTCCTTTGGTCTAACCAATTTTTGAGGTAGGCCTTCAGAAAACTAAACCTGTGTAGTGGTTAAGAAAATCAGCATCATTAATCACTAAAACGGCTTATTCAGCATGTTAATTGACTTATAACATTAAGCTCTTTTATAGGCAGAATTGAAAACGGGTCTATAAATGCAAGTATCCGGGGAATTACGTAACCGACGACCGTAGTGTCCAGGTGGATGTGGAAAGGCGACGGAGGGCGCTGGCAGTCCGATGTAACATGTTGGCCCGCAGGTTTTCACGTTGTAGTTGTAGCGAGCAAGTTGAAATAACGTTTTTAATGCTTTATTGCCAAACCTTTTACATGTGCAGCTTGCGTCTTAACCCTTTCAAAGACAAAAGGCAATTTTTATACTACCATATTTTTAGTACAAAAATGACAATGTGTTCCTAGTAGATATTTCATTGATTTTCAAAGGTTATTTAAAGACTTATCAATCACTCATTAAATATTCAAAGATATATATATTTTTTTGTATCAGTATTTCAGTAATATCTATGCCTATTTGGCATTATTTTCCGATTGCCAGATCGTTATGCGATTTAAAGGGCAAAACAGTATTGTTTTGCCCTTTATCCAGAATGGGAAAGATAGGAGCTAGATATCTTGCTCTAGTAGTCTAGTGAATACACTTCAGGCTATAGTCTACTCAACATTGCGAGGGAACCTTTCAACTGGCCGGTTTGAGATAGATTGATAGAAGCTTAGATAGCTGCACAAGTCGCTCAGAACATCACCTCCACGCACGTCGGTCACTCAGGAGGCTATACTGTACCATCATGCACTTGCCTCTGCTTCTTCGAAGGTATTCGTTCTACTGAAGGTACTATGTGGAATAATAAAGTAGACGTTATAAATGCGGGAATAATGAAACATTGATATAAGATGTGCTTTTGCTCACTCTTTATTACGCTTGTTAATATATAAAAACATAATATAAATTATTTTGTAAAATATCACCACTGATAGTTGCAAACAAGTTTACCGCAAGCTCCGCTCCAGTGCCACACACTCCATAGCTCGCGCTTCACTCGGAGACTGATTCTAACATTTATCGACTTCGGTAATATTAGATTTTGTACATGTTGAATATGTCTAACATAATAATGACAACAAAAACCATGAAATCACAAGTTTTCACTTTACTGTTTGCATTATTAAAATCAAATGGAGAGTAAATAAAAATCTGTAATTTCATGTTTCATAGTTGTGCATAGGTTAGAGCTCTTGTCACCTCTACCAGACCAGTCATAAGCTATATATCCCCTAGAAAACCCATACAAAAATGTCCTTTATTCACATTATATTACTGTTATGTGACCAGCCGGGAAGCGGTGAGAACTGCTCTTAGGATCAGATCCCGAGTTACTAAAATTAGGCATTTTATATCAGTTCTCGCGCAAGCTATACAAGTAGTGTGGCACCAAACTGAAATGAATTTAAAAGTATTCATTTCTACAAATTAAACTTGATAATAATCATGTAAAAATATGTAATTTGTATGTCGAGTGGCGTTATCGAATGTATTAATATTATTGATATCTAGTGAGGCTTCATAGTAATGAAAATTCGCAAACATCCGAGATCGACATTCGATGCGGCCTGAGCGGAACCGCGGGCTCGCAGGCATCGGCTGATCGATAACAATGAAATGTCAGTAACGAAACTATAGCAGAAATAAAAAATAACACAATTAAAAAGAAAAGTCGTTAACAATAGATCGGGCGACGTCACCGGTTGCCGGGCGGCGCCGCCATACAATTTGTTATACCTACTACATCTAAGTCTGCACTTATTCCTACGTACTTAACACTATGTACATACAATATCTTTATCCAAGCGATTTTTAAAAAAGTCTTAGTACTTTTTATCATATTAATTTGAAAATTTGTTAAATGTCTTTATCGTTAAATTCACTGACTCCACTCGCACCACAATAACTTTATTATGTTTCATTTTTTTTCGTTTTCGTTTTATAACACAATACAAGTAACAGAATGTTTTAGCCCCGCTAAAAACTACTAACATAAGTATACAACTAGAGTACAACCGACATAACTTGTACGAACGACGAGATGCGTCTGACACTCGCCGTGCGCTGTGCACCGGCAGTACCGGCAGTACCGCACGGTACCGGCAGTACCGGCAGTACCGGCAGTACCGCACGGTACCGGCAGTACCGGCAGTACCGGCAGTACCGCACGGTACCGGCATTACCGCGCGGTACAGTGCACCGCACGCGGCGCAGTAGCGACTCACGAGGCACGCACTCGTCTTCATATCAATTGACATTTTAAACTGGTAAAATATAAACGTTAATCTATGAAGGAATCACGTTTTGTGCCGCGAGCGCGCGTGAGACCGCGCGGCCGTGACGTCACGCATGTGATGTCACGTGCGGCGGATCAAACGCGCGCTCTGCGTGTCAGTCGCAATTCGAGATCAAAAACTCGAGGCGATTATCGAATTTCACACCTCTTAATACCCAAACGTTCGCAACGCCGCCCCCCGGCTCCTGCCACGAGCGGAACTCGCCACGAGCGGCACTCGCCACGAGCGGAACTCGCCAAGAGCGGCACTCGTCACGAGCAGAACTCGCCATGAGCGGCACTCGCCACGAGTGGAACTATCAACGAGCGGCACTCTTCACGAGCGGAACTCGCCATGAGCGGCACTCGCCACGAGCGGAACTCTCCACGAGCGAGTGTGGGGACGACGCCGCGTCGCTCGATTTCAGTCCATTGAAATATCATTACAATACCATTTTATCACAATAGACAAATTAAAGTAATTTTGGGCACAGCGTTACCCTAGCGATGGCCTCCTATAAACTTGTAGTTTCGTTGACATCATAACTAAATAATCATTAAAAAATCCCGCGTTCTGACAAACTAGTCGAGTATCAAACTGATAAAAACACAGTATTCAAAACGAGTAAATTCTTCGAAAAACAGTGTCGGCGTCATGTCGCCGGGAAGGGCCGAGCGCGCAGGGCCTCGGCTCCTCGTGTATCGTAAGTTTGTACTTTGATCATTATTAGAGTGCAATTTACAAAGGAACTGGACGTCGCGCATCCCGGCCGCGCGCGTGTGCACGTGACGTCACGTCGCGCCGCGCGCCCGCTCGGACACTAGCATCCAGTATCATACAATATATACGGAACTGAAACGTACTTATTGCGCTAACGGGAGATGATTACAGACAGTTATACTAACACATAGAATAGTTGTGGGCTCGCGGGCGGGCGGCGCGGGACGCGGGACGTACGTACGTGTGGCGCGGGACGTGCGTACGTGCGGCGCGGGACGTGCGTACGTGCGGCGCGGGACGTACGTACGTGCGGCGGCAGTGCGGCACGGGACGTACGTACGTGCGGCGCGGGTCAGGTCACGGTGCGGCACCCCGCCGACATTCTGCAATTCACAAACATTCATGTTAACTATTTGTACCTACAAATACGAAAAAAGAGTAGAAAGGGTTGTAGTCAACGATATAGGCTAGTCAACAAGTTAAAAAACAAGTTAATAATTCTTGATAAAGCTTCTAAAAATATGAGCGATGGCTCATTCGATTCGGAATGACGTCTAGATAAATGTATCGAAAGCACGTATTAACCCCTTAAAAATTGCAATTGTTATTAACAAATTAAGATAAAAAAGATGGCATTTAGTTTTTCGTTAATAACTCAAAATATTTTAATATTTAAGGAATTTTGAAAAAAGATCCATAAAGAGGAGGAAATATCCAATAAAAAAGTTTCGACTCCCGGAACTTTATCTCTATTATTTATAATTTTAATTTAACCATAAAGTTCGGTTGACATACAAACCTCCGCTGGCTTGGTATCGGCCCCGAAAGGGGCTAGCATTTAAGTCATACGTCATCCTCATTATTTATGTAAATATTTAATATTCTGATAATCAACTACTATGAGTGTGCGTTAATTAAGAGAGTTGGATAAAAAGCTCATATGTAACTTCTGTATTTAGCGCGCAAGTTTCTTATTTCACCTTACAAAATCCAAGTGCGTAAATACGGTCATAGCCATTTTGACAGCAGTGCTGTCTGAGGCTAAAAATCATAAAAATTGTGGCTTTCGGACATCCAAACTCCACTTTATTGAGAATACTTAACTCGTCATTTAATTATGTGACAAATTCATCCATAGTTAATTTAAATAAGCAGTGGTAATGATGAATTTTGGTGTCTAAATTCGAAGTTTCGCGCCAATCGTGCATGTTTACATTTTTATTTTTCACATTATGTCACACAAACGCATAAAGATTCGATAACAAATGTGACAAATATCATTTCAAATATTATAAACAACATGAAAATGCCCATATCTTAGCGTAATTTACTAATTCAGGACCAATAACACGTAATATTCATTACCACTACTCAATTTTGTATTCGAAATTGACGACCATTTTTTTTTAAATTATTGTGGTGTGTGAAAGCGATTATTTCGATCGATTCTGGTTTTTTAAATTTCGATTAAATCGAGTAATTAAATGTAAGGAATTCAAGAAATCGAATCGATCACGCCACGATAGTGGCGATAAGTCCCCTCTTTGAGGAGGGACTAGAGAGGCGCCACGGCGCCCTCACCTTCCGCCTGATGCAGGTCCTCAGCGGACACGGATGTTTCGGGAGGTACCTGCACCGAATCGGGCGGGAGGAAACGCCCGGGTGCTACCATTGTGAGGACCGCCCGGAGGACACGGTGGAGCACACCGTGGAGGTCTGCTCCGCTTGGGCGGAGCACTGCCGTGTCCTCGTAGCGGCGATTGGCGGCGGTGACCTCTCGCGTCCGGCCCTGGTTCAAGCCATGGTCCGGGGCGAGAGGGAATGGGAAGCCGTCACCTCCTTCTGCGAAGCAGTTATGCTAGCGAAGGAGGTGGCGGAACGTGAGAGGGAGAGAACCTCACGTCCCAGCCGCCGCGGGAGAAGCACCGGGCGTCGGGGGACACGTCGTGATGGCTCTCGGCCACCGTAGGCGCGGGCCTGTGGACGGTGAGTAATAGGCTAGTTCGCCGTCCGTCCGTCGTATGACGACAGGCCGTGTCGACGGCGCGTTCGTGTTCCACGCGCGCCTCAAAGAGATGTCAGCAAACATGAGGGGCCCGCAAGGGCCGATGCCTGCCAGGGCTGCGGGACTGTTCGAAAGAGATACCGCGGCCCTGGAACATAAAGGGCAAAAGAAGGAACATGGATGGTTTTTAATCAGGAAAAGTCTGACACTCCCTTCCGCTCCGCCCAGAGCGGGAGGAGTCATTTGATGATTTCCCATCCGAAAAAAAAAGGCCCAAGAAACACTGGCGTGACGATTTGGACTCACTCGTTCTTGACTGATTGGCCAGAGAAGGCAAAACACCGAGAGAGTTGAAAAGGTATGGGGAGACCTCGCCCAGCAGTGGGAAAGAATAAGCCAAACAAAAAAAAAGTCTGTCCCAACCTAACACCATAACCCAACCGTACTAATACACAATTTTATAGAATAAGTAATATAATGAATCTTTGACGGATCAAACTAATTTTTTATTATGCCTACCGAGATCCTGGGTATTCTAATCCAACCGCCAGTTATTACAAAACCAAATTACAATAAATGATCTAGTAAATTAAAATACTTTAAAATTGTGAATTGCGAGCGTATTCTTAATTTAAATTTTGAAACAAATAAATCGCTTCGAATTTAGCCATAGGTTATGTCCGTGCTTACAGTTAAATTGCAAATCGATTCATTTTCAGATTTTTTTTGCTTGAACTGTGAGACTTATTTCTTGCAAAATTTCACGCTAGTTCAACGTAAAGAAACATAATCATCAAAAGATTACATGGAAGCAAGTTTTTTTTTTAGATTTTATTATTTATAAATATCCTCTTGAAGTCAAACAAAAGCATCGAATAATTACTAAATGAAATTATTAAAAAAGATAAAATTAAAGGATTAATTATTATTCGAAATTATACCAAGAATTCAGTCTCAACTCTTTTTTTTCTAAACTCGATTTCATTGCGTGTATCATTAGGCTGAATGCCACTTTTTAATCGTAATAATAGAACTTGGGTTTACGGTCAGCACTAAGAAGTGTCATTTTGCAACACTTGCAAAACAGTTTTTTTAGTAATATTTGTCAAGTGGCAAAAATAA
This sequence comes from Eurois occulta, assembly GCA_950022335.1. NCBI lineage: Eukaryota > Metazoa > Arthropoda > Insecta > Lepidoptera > Noctuidae > Eurois > Eurois occulta. Next base: position 660,442 of record OX465487.1, on the reverse strand, counting down.
GAGATATTAATTTTACTGTATTTATTTTTCCTTTTCGAGTTTTTTTAGCAAACGAGAAACTTGTAGGTACTATGTACATTATTTCCAGCGCATCTAAGATAGGTACATATTTTTTGGAAGCGTGTCGTAATATGTAATTTACACATATTTGGCAATAGACTGACGCCGTTTTACCAACCTCAACACGGTATTGAAGATATTTAACCCAAACTTATCGTGTGAAACAGCTGCCGTGACATATTTATCATCATAAAATCGAATACTGAATGTTCACGAAAATTCTTGAATTTCATGACCGGTGAATCGCATCTAAGGAGTCTCGAGCCCGATTTTGATAAAAACTAAAACTGCTACAGTCGATTGACATTACATTGTTCTAATTTAAAATTTTTACTAACTCTTCACAGTTGAAGGCGAAAGTATAAGTAAAAAAGAAATAATTAAAATTAGAACTTATAAGTAAGTGGGCTGAATTTTCTTTTGCGAATATTAATGTTGGTATTTTTTTTTTCGGTTGGGAAATCATCAAATGACTCCTCCCGCTCTGGGCGGAGCGGAAGGGAGTGTCCGACTTTTACTGACTAAAAACCATCCATGTTCCTTCTTTTGCCCTTAATGTTCCAGGGCCGCGGTATCTCTTTCGAACAGTCCCGCAGCCCTGGCAGGCATCGGCCCTTGCGGGCCCCTCATGTTTGCTGACATCTCTTTGAGGTGCACGTGGAACACGAACGCGCCGTCGACACGGCCTGTCGTCATAAGACGGACGGGCAGCGAGCTAGCCCATTACTCACCGTCCACAGGCCCGCGCCTACGGTGGCCGAGAGCCATCACGTGGCCCCCGACGCCCGGTGCTTCTCCCGCGGCGGCTGGGACGTGAGGTGATCTCCCTCTCACGTTCCGCCACCTCCTTCGCTAGCATGACTGTTTCGCAGAAGGAGGTGACGGCTTCCCATTCCCTCTCGCCCCGAACCAGGGCCGGGCGCGAGAGGTCGCCGCCGCCATATAAATGTTGGTCTGGGCGATAGTTGTTCAGTTTACTAGTCTATACCACACCCTTAAATATTTCTGAACCTTTGTTAACGCGGATAAATTTAATATCGTGATGTCTCTTGTCAACTGGGATCAAAATAAGGACCTCCGTGTCAACCAATCTTCAGCAGAGACCTTTCCGATGAAGACGTAAAGCTAACATAGGCGAACCGACCACGAGGTATAATTCAGGAGCCTCGCTCGGGTCCGGCTCGATTGGCGCGTGCGTGTGCGTGCGTACCTGTGCGCGCATCACCAGCAGAACACGGAGAGCTCGCCGCCGTGCGCGCCGCCCACCGCGCGCCACGAGCGCACGCCGCCGCCGCCCACCTTCAGCTGCGGATGCACACAAACTTATTACTATACACGCTCGCAGAGAAGGAACGACAGGACATAAGAAAGAAGAATATCATACATCCTCATCTATCTAGCCTCTTCCGACTATATTGGGGTCGGCTTCCAATTTAACTTGCGCTTGCTTGTTTGCAGCGGACCAGTATTTTACAAGAATAGTGCCGAGACAGGCCTCTGTGTAAGGAAGTGGACTGTCATACCATGCCGGTCTTGCCCCGAACACGTGGACATAGTTTTTAAACCAACAGAATTACTTCTGAGTTTCGGACCAACTCACGGTGTTGTTTTGCGAAGACCAAAATAAATTCAACAAAACGACGGTTAAGGACGAAAAAGGAAGGAGCCAGTCTCCGCGGTTTATTTAGTCAAACGTCTTTATATTGAGCCATAAGACCATACAACCGGAGCTTAGTACCGAGCTCACATTTTCAACATCCCTTAATCTTAAATCCCATACCAACCTTGCTGGAACTAATTAAATAGATAGTATAGATATGTAAGTTGGCCTAAAAAAAGTTCAATACGTACCTATCATTTGAACAAATTCTATTGATTTCAAAACCAATTAGTAGCTTCATATGAATCGAATGCTATGTTTATTGGAACTCAACGCTAATAGTATTTTACTATTTTGTTCATTACATTTATAATTTCAATGTCGTTTTTCCTTTTCAGCCAACGTGTGGGCATCAAACTACAGTGCGAACATTCGATTCAAACATAAACGAAACTTTTCGTAACAAACCAATTTCTTGCACGCGAAAGCATGCGAGGCTTCAATCCGCGAACCCCATACGGCGCGTCCGCTGAAACGATCTCTCCGCACAAGACCACACGTTTGAATCGAAACACTTGTTATTACTTGGTACGCTGCCCGATAAAAAGTGTAATGCATCGAGTTTTCATTCCACGTCTCGCCATATAGGGGGCGGCCGTGTCCAGCCGGTCTGCGCGCGCAAGGAATGTCGTTCATTGATGCGACCAACGGAGTCCCGACACTCAATGAGCCGCGCTCGGCCCCATTGAGTGTGCCTGGCGGCCTGGCCCCGTACTACATGACATGCTCACGACAATATACCTTCATCATACGAAAGGATTTCAATTTAATGTAGCTACGTTTTATGATTGGTCCTTTTAGATGACCTAACCATCAAAACTGCAGTTTATTACGAGTGGGTATAATGTGTATCTAATTACCGAATGTGCGTGTGTTTATGACCAGTTTGCATGACAGTATTTTAAAGGAGAAATGCTAATAGATTTTCCAATTTTGTGAGACAAAACAAAGACACGGGTCTTGCGAAGAAAAACATGTCAACTAATGGATTTCTAGTTTTATCGTCATTTTGTTTACAATTTTGGCAATTCATTTATAAAATATGATGTTGTTATTGTCTGCACTGAGAATATCGGTCATCAGCCAACACATGACATAACAAACATCTGGCTGATGTCTGTGTGCTGTAGTCACGGCCGACAGATGCAAGCGCCCGCATGCACGGGGTCAATGACCCGCTGCCCGATAAGGGCCTGATAACATATCACCAAAGGTGCAACCATGAGCCTAACTACATGTAGCAAGCTTACGTAAGGCACATGGCCTGATATCGACAGCACGTCGGAGTAGGAAATGTTCTAGTTATCGAAGGCAGGCCCATGATGAACAGATGACAGGTATTATTTAATATTGAAGATCACAGTTAAATGAAAAAAATATCGATTAGTAAAAATGCCATACAATTAAGCTATTCTACCGGTTCAGAGCAGGGCTAATCGTAAGAACGTGGATGACGATTTTCCACTAGGTATGTCATGTCGTGCAGATTTCCGGAATTAAATATATTATTATTCTACGAAATTTGTGACAAAACGTGACGACGCCGCGAAGGTCAGACAAAACCTAGGGATGTCCCGGCGGGAAATCAATGTACCCCGCGATGCAAATCAATAGCTGCAGCCTTGGACGAGGCGACGGGCGGTCGATCGCCCGTGAATTTAAATTTTAATAGGTAACTTAAATAAATCGTTAAGTAATTGGTTGCGTTTAATGCCAACTTAGCATGGATATTGGCTATGTGCATAAAGCTGCAACTAATCTGATCAAACATGCAAGCAACCAATATGACATACCAGACAAGAGGATATAGCTATATACCTTGTAGCAGAGGAGCTAGACATTTTTGCTTGTACACTGAGTGTATTCACAAAGATAACATTATATGTTACTTATCAGTTATAGATAGTTGTTAGTTTACTTCACTATTGCATTGGGTTGTGCCTGTAAAAATAGTTGTAAGGTCTCTCGAAATGTATCGCAAATAATTCAGAACGTTGAGAAATAAAGTAGGAACGTAGGCATTAAACTAGGAGTTGGAAACTGGAGAGATGCGCCAGCAGCTCGAACAGAAGTAGAAGGAGCGTAGCGAGCCCTGAACTGAGACAATACGAAATTACAAAATAATGTAAAAAAGAAGTTCGCTGTTGTACATTGCAGTAGCAGCAATCCAAAAAGGCACTTCTAACAGGTTCTCTTATTATCTTTACCAAACATCGTCACCTCCCGCGCGTCAGATGCACGTTGGGCGCGCTCCGAGCGTGGGAACACACGTCCACATGTGCGCTCATTATGCGTCGCCATGTGCCGCAGAATCACGCTATGTTCCACAATAAAGCGGACAAGGATGCGCCTCCAGCATCTCAACCCGGGATTATTGACTGGAAAATAATATTTTATGACCGTTTTCCGTATCAGATTAAGCTCTAAGCTATGCTGTAACAATTATAATGTGGGTGTTATAATAGGAAAGTGCTTGATGTTAGGAATCTAACCCATTGGATGAAGAAACTATTCATTGGTTCTCTAATTCCACTTACCCAGACCTCTGTAATGGTCCAACAAATAGTAACGTTCCAAGAAAGTCTAACATTTTGCATGACTTTATAATTGTTTGATCAGCAGGAAATATTATAGTTGTCAGGCTAGTTTCACCCACGGGCTGCTATAATAGGCCTCATAGAAAATATTTGTTTTGATTTGTAGTCAATTTGCACAAACCAAAACTGATTGTGTTTCACAATCATTTGAAATAAGATATCACGTGTGAAATATTTCTTATATTCATTAAGTATAATACCTATTCCAGTTTATGCCGAGTTGCTGTAGGTACCTATATGTTTAGTCTATAGCGCTTGTAACAGTGGCCGTGGAGGATATACTACTACTTACTTACTTAAATAATATCTTCCAACACGATCGAATAGAATCACAAAAACAAAACTCATGAAACAGGTTACCTACTTGAATTAATTTTTGTATAATTAAAATGAACGGATGCCAAGTTTGATAAACACTTAAGTTCCATAATTAAATCATCAGCTTTAATCACCAATACTTATTATTTATGCGATTCTTATTTAATTAATAATTGTGATGTCATACGCAAAAGTTTCGATGACATTTAAATACAAGGAGCTCTACTTTTATGTGATTCTCGTCCTGGTCTTAAGTGCCATGTTGAGATTGGTTTAATGGCACGATAAGTAAAGATATTTACTCGGCAGTCGGTACATTCTAGGTTTTAATAAAATATTCTAGTTATCCGCGAGCACATTATGTGCAGCCGTTAATTACTGCTATAATTGATATCGTACGACGATGTAACATCAGCGCATAAATAAATACGAGCATGCTGCCAACGAAGGATATTTATACACCGTTCACTATATTGTTATGAGCACCGGACCTTGGTTATTAATAAGCTTCAAGTTAATCAGCCCTATTTTCCTGTTAAGGGCGACCGAGGGATGATTGTATGCTTAAGGATTGACAGCCTCATCATTTGACATCTAGTATTTAGTTCCATGGGTACTACGACCTACCTGCTGTTACGACAACTACTTCTGGCTTCAACGAACAACTTTTAAAACAAAATGGGGAATCTCACGTGCAGCGAACACCCCACGCGAAATTCCGAGATTTCATTTAGCGAGAACATCTCATTTGTAAATTCCAAGAACAGTTCATTTTATTAAGCGACTAATACAATTAGCTGTAATCAAGCTTAAAAGTTAGTAAGACTTGAAGTTAGCTCATTACTCTCACTTAGCAAACGACGTTATTTTATTTCCTCTTTAAGCCACTCTCGGCTTTATTAAATAACTCTACAAAATGCTCAAGTTGGTATGTCGACGTTTATGTTCTTCTATAAAACTCTTACTTTTGATATTTAATTTTTAAATATCTCTTTACATATAATAGGTACAATTACATTTAGCTTTAATGTTACCTAGCCTCGTATCAAACCAACAACACGGCTGATGTTGTTGACCTTGATCAAACTCCACTCGTGGATAATGCTAAAGTTGTGTGCATGACATCGTCCTTTTTAAAGCATTTGTTCTATTTCGTAACACCGACTAAAAAACTGCGTTAAAAAAACTTTTGTTTATCAAAATGGCATAAATACAAATCAAAACAAAGTCAAACAATCCGCAATCCAGTTAGTTTTAAAATTATTCATAGGTTTATTCAAATGGGCAGGCTGAGTCGCAGCCTCCCGTCGTCGGCGTCGGCTCGACCACGCCGGCCTCTAATCACGGTAACCATGACAAAAACAATCTGGAACTACTGTTAACCGTTCACTACCAGTTTGTCGAGCAGAACTAACCACCAGCGAGCTGTGACTAAACGATAACTATCTGGTGTTGGCTTCATCTCACATTTGCGTTCAGAATTAGTCAAGGTAGCGATTTGGCGAATTTGGGAAGTGCTCGATAGAAGATTTGTATTTTTGATGCGTCAGATGCGTGACAGTTTAGTATTGGTGCGCTTAGAGGCCTTTGTCCAGCCATGAACTAGTATTGTTTTCGATGCGATTATGTAAACTACAGAGCATGATTCAATCTGTTGCAAATATGTTTTTTCTTCCACCATAGAAGCTTATCTTTTGGTCCTTGAATTTGAAGGGCGCAACGTACAACTATTTCCCCATTTGCAGCCGTACGCAGTCGCTAGTAAGAGGACAGCGAGTCGATAATGCGGGAGTCGTCCCGGGGCACATTAGTATGCCTGCGACGCCGCCGGTGACCCACAGCGCCGAGGTAAGGCCCATTAGACACACATAGATATTACTACGATACTCTGTTTTCGTAGTAGATTTTGGCGTACGTATCGTATCGTAGATATAACATAGATGTGTTCGTTGTGATGGAGAATATAATGTGTACCTAACATCTAACATCATAACATAGGGAGAAAAGACGTCCTAGAATTGGTCCGATATGTAGTAGCGTCAGCAGATGCAAACTGAGATAAGAAGATTAAAAGTACTCTCTGGTGGTAACCGAGTAGTTTGCTGTGTTTTAGGGTTCCGTACCTCAAAAGGAAAAAAACGGAACCCTTATAGGATCACTCGCGTGTCTGTCCGTCTGCCGCAGCCAATTTGCTCCGAAACTACTTGACCGATTGCGTTGCAATTTGGTACACGGTAAGTCGGTGACCCTAATACGGACGTGTAACGTAAATTAATGAATTTAAAACATGGGGGCCACTTTTGTGTGGTAAATTAGACAAAGAATAAAAAAGCGTGTGTGTGTGTGTTGTGTGTGAGAATTTCAACTTTTTTATATAATTTTAAGATAAATAGTATTGAAGTTATTTAAGAAAATAGTCCCGTCCTTACATGGACGCTCACAACATATATTTACTCAATACCTTGCATGTCTGATTATTCAGTGTATGTAAACGCATGTTTGACAAATAAATGATTCTTATTCTTCTTAAGTCATTAGCCGCAATTAGCAGCCGAAAACAACCTACATTTAGATAATTATCACACGGAACCGTCTCCACGCGAGTCGAACTTGCACTTGTCCGGTTTTTTTTAAGACCTCTCACAGGTCTAGCTAGGTTTTCGTCTGCTTCGTGCCGGGCGTCGGCGGAGGCTCAATCAGCCCCCCTAAACGGGTCCAGAGGGACGGCGGACTTGGGGACGCGCGCGCCTGTAGGACGTCGCGGGGAGTACGCCTCACTGTCCCCGCGGACTTGAGGAGGCACTAGCCAGATTAACCATGGAGTTTCTTGCCGGTTCTTCTCCATAGGAAACGACCAACCCGAAGCGTGCACTTTTTTGTCGACGTTTCATAAGTGCCCATGTAGGCCTATGTGAAATAAAAATATTTTGATTTTGAGCCGGCGATCGTGGAAGGCGCACTAGTTTCCATGATCCCCGGTGCAAGTGTGGGAAGGGAACACCGGGGTGGTTTTTAGTATGACAGACCCCTCCACATCACATCCATGAGGATTTTCCACCAGGAAATAAAATAAAAAAAGTTTTCGTCTACTTAACCGGGCATTACCGTGAGTGTCTTGAGAGTAAGGCTTCCCGGCCCTAGCTAAGGGAAAAACCTACAAATACAAGTCTAAGGCACCCCCGGGGGGTACGGAGCTCGGCTTAGGACAGCAAGAAACCGACTAGATCAGGTTATTAGGAGGCTGTTGCATACCTGCTGCATCTTATCGAAGTCCAGCGCGGGCCGGTGCCGGCGCGGCGGCGGCAGCGGCATGCGGCGCCGGCGCGGCGACAGCGGCGCGCGCTCCGCCGTGCTGCCGCGCGAGCGAGCGGCGCCCGCGCACGAGCACACCCCGGCGCGGCGCGGCTTCAGAGCCTCCAACGGTGGCGATGTACGGAATCTCACCGGAGTCTCCACCTGTAACACGCAACGTGCGGGTATTTAGATCAGATCGGATACGGAGATTTTGGAGAAATTGACAGAATACTTATTCGATTTGATTCGATAGGAGGAATCCGAAACGATAGATACTTTTTCCGAAACAAAAATGGGCCCGATTAAAATAATTATCAGAAAAATACCATCATAGTATTATACCTGTCAAATTCAAAACCGTACGTTAAGCTCATCAAATATTAGCGCACACATCACACTGGGGATGTCACTAATGCAGATGTGGTGTTAGTATGGCGTACCTTGGTATCGTCGTCGTCGGAGGAGGCAGGCCGTGGCGCCAGGTCGTCGTTGTCGGGGTCGAGGTAGGGCTGCGCGGGCCACTTGCGCTTCTCGGCGCACGCGGGCGGCGGCGACGACGCCCCGCGGCGCCGCGACTCGGCCGCGCCCGCCGCGCCGGCCGGCCCCGCGCCCGCGCCCGCGCCCGCTCCCGCCGCTCGCGGGGCTCCGTTGATTACCTGCACGCCGCCACACGTCACACACCGCTCTCCAACGTTATGCGTATGCATCACACATTCGATGGAAACTAGATGTCGGCCGAGCTAATGTCAACACTACGGACTCACGTGAACCCCTTAAAGGTCAGCTTAATTAGAGCTGACACATTCCCAAGCTCACTAGGTGAACTGAGATGTAGGAACCTTACCGGTGTTACAATCGGGTATTAGAATCTAGCATTATTCTTAGTGCAATATTATCATAAAGATTCATATCAGCTGAGTTAATTAAAACTCATTCATCGTATCAGATGATCGCACACAAATGTGATAGTGTAACGCATGTGCTAACGTCAGCACATTAATTACGAACAAGGCCCCGAACCGAAAACATGCGCGACGTCAATGCACTACACAAAGTGGCACGTGTAAACTACCATGATACATTCACATAGGAAGTCTAGAGTCTGGTGATAGAATGGCCAAAAGGACTAAGAATGGAAAGAGAGAGCATAAGAGCTAAACTCTCATATGAGAAGTACGCGACGGCGTTGAATATTTCAGCGGGTAATTAGAAACGCGTTGAGAAGTCGCGCCGAGTACTGTTAGCTCCGGTGGAGAAGTTCCGTCGTCCGCGGCGGAGCGGCCTAGCCGGCCGCTCGTTTATTATGGATACTCCCGGACTCCCGACGAAAACGCCGCGTCGCCTTTGTGCGGCCGTGCAATGACTGTTGGTTAGCGGGACGACACATGAACCGCGATTATGGGCACGTCTAGCGGTCGATGGTTCCGGTGCCGGAGATGCCTACCGAACTCATTGCTCTCTTTTTTGGAGCTACAATTTGTCGATGTTATTTCGGAGACAAGTAGTCTACGGTCACGTACTCTATGTATCAGCGTTTACTGTAACATTTCTTTAGGACTGAATTTTCCAATTTCAAATTCCAAAAAGGTTGACAAATTTTCCATAAAAAAGCTATCAAACGTCAATTTTATTCCACGACCCAAACAACAATCAAAACCCTATACCTAGTAATATGAGCGTTTACAAACGAGTAATCTATTCAGAAATCTATTCTGTGAATTTAAAAGCCATAAAAAAGTTAGCTAACTAGTCATAGCGTTAAATAAGAACTTGTAGGTTTAGAAACTTTTAAGTGTTTTTTTATTTTTATTTAAACAAATGTTTCAGTTCATGTTCACTCAAGAGTCACCGATCGGGATGCCTTACAAACTCCCCATCTTAGTTTTATTTTATACAAATTTCAACATTCTCAAACGGATCCTCTTCTCATAAGGTACAGACCGGACAGTAGGAATACCTACAACTGCTTATCTAATATTCGACTTCAAATTGAAAATATTTTATTTCTCTTATTATGTAGGATTATGTAACAGCGTAACAGGAGAAGTTTGGCACGATTCGAATTGGTCATTTTCTATGCAGAACCGAAAAGTAGCTCCACGGTTACTCTTTTAAAAATAATTGTTTTCACAATGTTGTCATATTACAGCGTCAATAAGATGTCAGGAATCAGGACAGTGAAAGCCTGACAACATGTGCTACAGTACTGAATAAAATATTTTCCATAGAGATACGTATTACAAAGTTGATGGTCCGGGTATCGTGAGGTATAGCGCAGAGCGCAGGTTATCGTACAACTACATCGGAGCGGCTACTGCCTCGGCTTCACACCTCGCCTCACCACAAAGAGGACGCTCGGTTACGCTAATTTTACCTCCACTATACGTACAGCTCGGCCAGAAAGAGTAGAAATTAAATAAATAGGAACTAAATTTTTTCTCCACATAGCAACTCTAAAGAAATGTCAAATATCCTTCAAACTATCCAAAACAAATAATTTGTGTGTGAATTCGTGTGATTTGCAGTTGTTTAATCGTTTAACTCAGTTAATTGTAATGGAAAATGGGCAAGACGATAAAAAGTGGCGCCAGAGAAATCATTTACAATGTGTTTAAGAGATGTTTGGCGGAATATCATGCCGGGAAACTCTTAACAGAATTGGATGACCTCTACAAACGAGTTGCTGATATTACAGGTATTTATTCAGTATAATTTTATACAATATACATATTTCACGGTATAAGTTATAGTTATCGTCAGTTAAGTCTATAGAAAATGCCACATTATCGACGTTTTCTACAGATTTAATATAACTTTAGAGGTTATGTTTACATAATGGAAAGTACTTTGTTAAGTGCCTTTGTATAGAGCGACTGCATAATTTTGATCATCACGCACGCATGTCATTCTAAATTCATGTTTTATTTTGATTTCAGGGAAATCATTGTTGGATTATTGTCCATGCTGGAACTGCCAATGGATTTGTACCCAATGCATTGCTAATATTTAGTGGCACCAACAAAATGGAAGATTATCATTCAGAAATGAATTCTCACAATTTTACCAAGTGGGTGACAGAAAAACTGATCCCAAACCTTAATGAGGCCTCTATAATTTTCTGACGAATTGCACAGAGACTAAAGTCATCTAACTCTATTTTTGGTCGGCCTTTTCTATGCTTGGCTGGTATTGTAAATTTGCCACATAGCTGTATTTAGCTTGCTGATAGCGAGCGATACACTTTGTGTTTGGGTGGCTTGGCCACTATACGAACTGTGACCTTAAAAGGTCTGTTCGCCTAACTGTTTACCTTTATCTTTTTACTATTTACCATTTTTGTGTTGTGTACCATTTTGTATTGTGTGTTAATTAGAATCTACTGCAATAAAAATTCTGTAACTGATTATACAGTCTTGTTTATCCCAACAAAATGGGAACTCCAAACCCTGCAGATATACCTCTCGGCACTCCTGATCCTACATATAAATAAAGGTATTCTAACGGACTCGTTTATTTTCCAATTATCAAAAGAATTTAGAAATTATATTATAATTTACAAGCAGGTACAAGATAATGATGCAGGTAATGATGGTAACTGCTGCGTTAGCAAGTGTTCAACCGAACACTTGCTAACGCAGCAGTTTACAACAATCATTGTACCTGCTTGTAGCTAAGTGACAATTTTATAAGTTTATCTTGGACATCAGAGACATTGGTGAAGGAAAACATCGTGAGGAAACCTCTGGACTTTATAATTAATATAAGTCTGAAATCGCCAACCCGTCTTGAGCAAGCGTGGTGATCAATGCTCGTGCCATCTCTGTTGAGAAGAGGCCTTTGCCCAGCAGTAGGACAGTAATGGGCTGGTATTATTATATTAATTGTATTAAAAAATTATCCTATTCTGATTCATCATTAAAAATACTTCAAGTATCAAAATCATTTATGTTATAGTATAAATGATACCATATAAACGATAGTAGCGACCTCAATTTTTTTCTACTCTTTATGGCCAACCTGTATGTTTAGTATATTCTGAGTGTGCGCCGGTTCCTAAACTCACATGTATATAGGGTTATGTTTAGAGCATGCAAAAACCGGGTCGTTTAAATACCCGCGTTGTTTGTTTACAAAACCGGTGAAACCGGTTAAATCGGGTTTATCGGTTTTTATATTCAATCTTTACCAAAGAAACGAGAAAAATGTGTATAAAGAAATGAAAATGAAGAAAAGTCTAATCAAAATGTGTTTTTTTACGTTTTTTATCTCACGTATGTTTATAATAATGAGCATTTGTTTGGACTGAAATAACAATACAACTACTAAATAACAAAACAAAAAGTTTATTTTCTTTATACAAAACATAGAATAAAGCTTATTATGTAGGACCAAGTATTATTATGTAGGAGACTTTTGATAAAAAGTTTTCTAAGCTCCTCGGAAGAACAAAATGTTTTGAAGGGCAGGCCATCCAAAGCAGCTATCTTTGATTTGCAATCTTCATCAATAGAATGTAATTTTGTGAAAAAATCTGTCATTTATGTTTTTTTTTGGCATTGAAGGATCTGTATATTTGAAAATATATGGATCTACTGCACTTGTGCTTGGTATTGATTCTGTTGTAGATTTGACATTTTCTTTTAAACCTATTGAGTGTTTACTGCGCAAGTGGTTCCGTAAGCTTTATGTAGAACTGCTAAATATTTTGTTTGGAGAAAATTAAAGTATGATTAAATCAATAACATAGGAGAAACATGACCGAAAACCCGGTTGTGCTATCCTAAAAAAACCCGGGTTTTAAATCAGCCGGTTAGCCGGTTTCTTTTTCAGTTATCCGGGTATCCGGTTTGCATGCGCTAGTTATGTTATGTAGTCTTAAGGGCTAGCTGAGACCGGACTATGGACTGTCTATGATTCATTGATTAAGTATATACTTATGACACCAATTTCAATAAGGATTAACTAAACAATAATGGGCAAAGTGCCACTATACATATAATATTAGTAGATATGCAAACGTACATATGTGTACGTAAGTGACTTAAAGCTTGTGCATTTTGGAATTTGTTTAAGCGGAGTAGCATTTTCCGATTCATTAAAGTGTTCGAAAGGCAACAACATCACGTTGTACAATAATTTAAACAAGACAATCCCCGTCTTGTCTGCCGCTCCGTGTGACGCTAATAAGCCCCTCCTTTGCACGGCCACGCTGAATACTTCGCGAGAGCAAACAATGCAGGAATGGCTTTACGCATTAAATATTATCACACGACGTTTTTCTTTCTTTAGAAAGCCATTTCCGTTTCCTTTTTGCAATTAAAAAAGTGCGGAGACAAAAGAATTTCTAATTTCAAGCCAAGCGCAAGATAAACAAATGTTATGCAGGCGGCAGACGGGAAAAAATGAATAAAAACTCACGGATTGTTTTGTTACTGAAAAAAAAAAAAGAAGCGAGCGTCAACTGAAGACGAGAGCGTGTGCAGCTCGGCAGCTCGCTACGAAAAAATGGCAGCCGCCACTCGCATCGATCCACAATTTCGCGCGCTCCACATACGCGTTATAACTGAAAATAATTGTATTGACTTGATAACCTAATTTGTTTACGAACCACCGGAGCGGTAAATCTGGTTCGCAATCTAATTAGAGGCTGGTCTCACCGCCGCTGTTTAATTGTCCACGCACACTGACTACACTTGCAGTTTTTCTAAAATACTGCCACTTGTGTATGCCTTTGTAGTGCCATGAGCAGTCTAAACTGAGACTGAACACAATGCAGTGACGTGTCAGTCGAGGTCTACGTCCAATGAACAGACACGGCTCGTACAGAAATGCGATGCAAAACTTAGCGGGAGACAAGTTGATGGTTCCATTATTCCGCCAAGCAGATAAACGACACAGCGTAGCTATAGACAGAGAGACTCTTCAGCAACAATGGAAGACGATAGTCGCCTGCACAACACGCGCACTACTGGCTACCCTGTGCAGTGTGCATGCCACTCTACTGCCTCTGTTTGGAATATCTTCAAGGTGGCAGCGGAGCAAAAACTTACACGTGTTATACGATGGTCCATCTTTGATACATAAAAACAGCTTAATTAACCGCCAAAACAAAAAAATGGGAATGCAGATCCACAATGCAGGAGTCAGATGGTAGCAAATTACATAATTTGTACGTATACAAAAAGTGCAGTAAAAACATTCAAATTAGTTGAACGTATGACGCTAGGTAGATGAGGTCGGCAGCTTTTTTGCCCGCGCCAATTTTCGCTCGCTCGCTCGCCTCGCCGGGGGGCGTTCACCTGCTCTCCTAACTTTTTAATCTCTTCACGTCACATAACTGCATCGCTCCTATGTATCTGTCGCGGAATTATGAACTAAGATCCTCAACCGCCACACGCGATGCTGCTTCACATGTTTCATATAAACTGACTGCATCTGACACAAGCCGGACGGCAATTTTATAAAGATTGATTATCAAAATAGCACAAAATATGTTCTAATTTTATGAACCGATCGTGCAGCCTTTTTCTATTCTAAGAACAAGTCCTTTGCCCTTTCGATGAGGGATGTGCCATTATTTTCGCCGATATCGCCGACCCGCCTAATAGAACCGTGCCTGCCTCCATGGTCGAAAGTATTGAGGTATACGTCAAGTGTCTACCTAATAGGGCCCGTGACGGCCACTACGGGGTGCAGAGGGGATGCAGGGGGAGCTGAGAGAGGTGGTGCGGGACTAGGGAGAGGTTGTCTACGGCTGTAATTTAGTTGCGGCGTGTCGTTGCGAATTAATGCGGCATGCGGAGTGCCGGACATCGGCGCTGTGAGATACGGCCAGACTCACCCGCCTCTATTGCGCAACCAACCACTTTTTATTGACGGCCAGTTGCCAACATAAAAGTAATCAATTCTACGAAACCTAAATTGGTGCGCAATTATAATGACCAGAAATATTTGAAAATTATATTTGCCTCTGGCCACATTTTAAGTTGTGTGCCTCCGGAAGTATCAAGAATCCCGACGCTCGGCGTGAGGGCAAGAACAGCGCCGACAAAATGGAGGCGCCCTTAAGAGGATAGCCAGCGAGCAGCAACAATGGCCGAGAATGAAGGCTGTCAGCAAAAAGTCAGCGTTTAGCGCTGCCAACCAATTACGCCATCAACTATGCTCGATAGCGAATTGTCTTTGCCATTTATCACCCCATACTACTGTTTTACTTCCATTACATTTTTCCAGAGTATGGTAAATAAGATTTGCAGTTAATACGGTCATACGGGCAGCCTGAATTACCGAAATGGTAGGAACCCAAGAGGAACATTATCCATGAGACAATTGTTGAGAAGGTATTCTGGCAAAAATCATACTAAGTAAGTTTTATATTTCCAAATCAAGTGCAACATCTTGCCGTATTCTGTGAATTTCAAAGCCACTATTGTTGAATAATCTTAATCACAAAATGTAATGAAATATTCTGATAAGCTGACAACGAAACAGAAACTAGGTGGACTTGAGCAAATTCTGTTAAATTTCTGTTCAACTCCAAACTGTTGCAATTGAGAAACTGTGTATCTTGGCTAATTGAATATGTTGTATAGTTTGGCGTAAAAACTGTCTCTTTAAAAAAAATATGTAATAAATAAATCGTGTTTTTGTATCTATCCTGGCCTGATCCGGTTTAATTATGAAAAACGATGGCCCTGAACGTCCTACTATAAGAATTAATTAAACCAAGACTTGACTCACAGATTCACAAAAACTGCTCTTATATTCCGTCCTGAATTCTAATTGATATAAAGTGTGATAGTATTCAGGCGGTCTACTGTTTGCAAGGTTGAGTACATGTCGTCCGGCGGGAGTGGAAGGTCGAAATTGAGATTAATTCCGAGCTAGATTACATTTATAGGCTGTGCGTGAGACCTACATCTGGGGTACAATTACGAACAAATTACAATGTATTGAATACTTGTTTGGTAAGTTTATAGCTTTTTACACTTGAAAAGTAGGATGACGTTGGACCTACATTTTATAGAATTTCGTTACAAATATTAATCTAATTAAATCTACAGATATTTTGGTAAAGTGAACGTTGCCCATGACAAAAAACATTTGTGTTTAATCCTTAAAATTGAAACGCTCAGCCGACATCCTATTACATGATATCTATTTATTTACTGATAATATTGACGTTTGATTTGGAATATTAAAAAGTATCGATCCAACTCACTGATGATGGTTTTAATATTCCAAAGCAAAACTATCAGGAAAACCTGGACTGTCAGGAAAATTAATAGATCAGCAGGTTCAAGGTTGACACATTTTTCGTGTTATAGTAATTTCACACAACTGTCAATGGATGACTGAATAGAAGTTGATGGTCAATTTGCTAAGCTATAAGTTTCCTTGACAAAAAAAGTATGGAGCTTTCTACTAGTGAGTGGTGACCATGCAGAGTGGTGATACGTGGTAGTGGTACTTACCTCAAGTTCCTCCTCGGAGGAGTGGTGGTCGTACAGGTGGTCGGGCTCCGGCTCGGGCAGCAGCCGGGGCGGCGCCGGCGCGCACGCGCACGTCTCGCCACCCATACCTGCAGGAACAAACCAGGTTATGATATGCTAGACATTTTTCCAATAGTTGACTACTAAAGGCTTAAAAAGGTTCACAAAGAAGGTCGGCCAAAGCGTACCTGCTGACGAAACGATAGCGTCCCTATATGCCATATATATGAAAAATACCCTTATTTTTTAAGGTCATAAAAAACGTAAGAAATATTTTTTAAGTGGCCACAAAAAAAAGTTATCCTTATTTTAGTTTTTGTAATTTTATCGAAATTATTTTCGTATAGTAGATTCAGAACGCACCTTCTGACGATTCATTACGCGTATGAAAAGTCTTGTTATTCAGACTATAAATATTCAAGTTTTTCTGAATAGTTGTCATCACATATCAACTATTGCTATTTAATATGCATTGAATCCTTGTGATAAAAGATAATTATGTGAAAGAGTTTTGTTCAATTACGTACAACGGAACGTAATTTGTCATCGACAAGTTACATCATCTGTGGTCATCGACCCGCGCCATCGATTGACACCCGGCAATCATACGCATCTTACATATTTGCTCCACTTGTTGTTGTGAATACTGTGATACGCGCTGTACTATTTGGGATTTCCTTCTGTTATTTTGACCTTTGGGAAATTCTATGAGAGAAATCGAAACGAGATCGCTTATCACCCTCCTTGCTTATCGCTAAGTACACTTTTAGGCTACGCAACAGTCGGATAGAAGGTAGTTGTTGATTCTAACCTCAAAAGTATAATTGCCGCTTTTATAAAAAAATGTAGCCATTTAGATATGATTTTCAAACGGGATGATGTTTACAACATAAGAACAAGCCGATCTTTAAATAGCTTATTTTGGGAAATGAAAAATAAAATTGAGGTCCAGGTCCTATAGTTTTTTGGCCATTGTTCTTTTAGAGATAGTGCAGTAATTAAAGACGGATTACCGTGAGGTGTACACTGTACAGATACAGGATCAAAATTGGACATAGGCATCGCTTTGTTGCGACTATAGGTTAACCAAACAATCACGTCAAACTACAACTATCAGCTGAGGTGGAAGCGCCAGGGTAGCCCGCAACATTCGAATATTGTTACGTTTCTTGCAATTTGTAGTCATGGCCCAGAGGTTAAGGTCCTTCACTGATTCAACAAAACATTTTTTTTCTAATAAGGCGTATTTCATTTAAGATTTTAGCATACATGACACAAAATAACATTCCACTAGAAGTCATGTTATGGACCGATTCATAAGTTTCACGGTTTTGTTAATATCGGCATGGACGACGGACGTTTCAAAGGAGTATAATGAAAGCTGTCGCTAAACGTCTCTTCAATACGGTGACGTGACTTCCCGTGTGGGAGGAGGCAATGCCTGCCTCCGCAGATTTACGACTTAATTGATGACAGCATCCTTGTCATAAAACAGTGCCGTTATTTCTGAAATAACAGAGCGCATTTTCAGTTTTGGTTGGTGTTGTATTGTGAATTGCAACGACATCAGCATTATTTTTATTTAATGTAAGTATTAAAACTTTATGCACTAGTAAAAATAACCGTACAAAGGTGGACTTAACGCGTTGGGCATTTTCTCCCTTAGTCTACCTTAGGGTAACGCTGTTAACTTCTAATAAAAAGCCGGCCAAGTGAGTGTCGGGCCACGCACAATGTAGGGTTCCGTAGTTGCCCATCAAAATAGGCGGACACTTCCTGCGGTCCGATTTGCATCCGAACGACGATTTTTATTGTAATAATAAAAAACAAACTAACATTTGCAGTTGAAAAACCTGTGTTCCCATACATTATGTTTGGGAAAATATGTTATCGAAATACATTTTACAAGTTGGTCGACTATTACTCGTAAACTTGTAAAGCCTACTTAGCTGTGACAGTTTTCCTTTTAACTTCGTTATATATACTACCATCGTGAATTTTTTACACACCCAGACACAACCGTTTAGCTGGTAGAGAGGGACGACACTTGAGTCTAACAAAAATTAGCTCTAAAGCTTTCAATATTTCACAGCTTTCAGCTTTTTAGTATTAAAAAAGAGTCTTTCGAGCTAAGCTGCGGACAGACGAACAGACGGACGCACATGGTGAAACTATAAGGGTTCCTTGTTGACTACGGAACTAGATTTAAATTAAATGAGCAAAAGATTGTTGTAATGATTTTAAATTTTCAAATCGGCCAGTCCTGCAGGCCTTCTCTTCAACGGATTATCATGATTAGATCACATCGGGGTCACCAATTTGGGGGTAGGAAGAACAGGGTGTAAAGTTCTTCAACCCCCATAGAAAAGGGAGGATCCTCCGACCAGACGAGTGTTATGGGAGGATCCTCCGACCAGACGAGTGTTATTGTCTGGTGGGCTACTGCCCAACAGTTGTTGTCGGGTTCTTCTATATAGTCTTAAGTCGCGAATAACTTTTCTTGCGCGATGCAGGATTTTAGATGTATTTCGATGTTTAGTTTATCCTCTGCGTCATAGATGGCGCTGTAGTACTTTTTATTCTATGTTACTGTAGTACTTTTTTTGTAGTGCCGCTACAACTCAAAAAGCGTGTTGCTCAATTGGGTGTAACCATTATATTTAACGCATATTACAACCAGATAGACCATTTTCCTCGTTTATGTAGTCCTCCAATTAAACGCTCGCCATCATCACAATGTTTATTTGTCCTTTAAATACCCCAGCCACAGATAATATAATACTACGCCCCAGCCTAAATTTAATCAACTATTCTAATATTGAATCATTAGTATGCATAACTACTGATAAAAATATGAATTGCTATCATTCAAGTTTTCCTCCAAGGAACCATTACCTGACCTATTAAGTAAACAATCGTTTATTTATGATATTAATACCAGGTAGGTACTTACTTGATGTCTGCTAACTTTGTTTAAGGAAATAGGTTTCATGAATGGTAATAATACGACCCATTTGTATTTATTGAAGTTGACATCGCACATTTTATTTTTCTTGTAGCTTAGATAAATACAGTTGTTACAATTTTTATCAACTAGCATTATGAGGGGAGGCGACACCAACCTAAAATCACCGTTTCCACTCATTTCGAGGCTGACTGGTTTCAATAATATCTCCAGCCTGTTTCATACCATAGAAGCTTAAGAAATTGTTTTCGATTGATTTTCCATTTGTTTCCTAATTGAGTTAGTTAATGAGTACTTTTGCCCTTTAAATGTTGCCAATGAGTGTCAAAGTCAGTCTGTAAAATTTCTGGCGATCCATTTCGAAAGCCTGTTAAAAGTTTTTCAGCCAACCACACAAAACTTGGTTAAAAAACCACGTGTTTGTCTGTGTAGATTTTATCAATTTTGGTGGACTTGCAATTCGCTGGTTTTCATTTCTATATACCTACTAAAAGCTTGTTATCGAAAAATGTACAGAGTAATATAATGTTAGTGGCTGTTGTGACAGGTTACGTAGGTACCGTTAGCTTAGGCAACAGGATATCGGCTTTATGGCTAGGTACTCGCTGTGACAGGTCGCTGCCTGTCTAGTGTCCACTGCAGGGTTTCGCCTGCGACGCCGACGCCTATTTGCCCACTGTGACTCATGGCTTGCACAAGATTACGTTGACACTTGACATAGTAGAAACATGAGCTTAAATTATCAAAAGGGAAGTTGATACTTTTTGGTCCTTTTATATGTTTGATGCTATTCCCTGAAAAGGATCAAGATCTACTACTTAACTGGCCTGAATGAACCGTTGAATTACTTTTAAAACTCCTTAATAAACATGTAGTCTAACTTCAAGGACTATATTTTTATTATGAGCCTTTAAATAAAAGTAAAACATCAAACAGGGATAATTTATTAACAGCTCGTTATCATCGACGGCTCGATTGATTATGTTTAGCATAACGAGAGGGGAGCGTAAGCTGCTGGATGCATGAGACACAGGAAGGAGGCGGACAGGACCGTCGGCAGGAGGAAGCGGCGGGGGCGGGGAGAGAGGAAGGGGATGTTCTTGAACTTGCGGCGAGCAGGCCGCGCGGCGCCTGTGCAAGTGCGGTGCAACCTGGCGACTTACCACACACTTGTAACTTTATGTTATCTATTTACATTTGGTTACACGTTTCGTTCGGCTCTGTTTTGAAATTATGTTCCAAGATTCGTTACCTATACACATACAGCGTGTTTCAGAAAGTTGTGGTCACGTTTAACGGTATGTCAGACACTCAAACTCCACAACTTTTCATAAGTTATAGAATCAGACGTTACTTTGCGGAAATCCATAACGCATCCATCAAGCCCTGGATCTTTTTCGGGTCGAATAGGTATTCAAGTGTTGTACAGGACAGCAGAATATCTATTGTTGGTGGTCCCATGGAGAAAGTTGTTCAGTTTGATGGTCTGAATCACACTCTAAAATATGATCACATCTTCCTGGTCCGTGCAGTACATATTCCAAAATGCTATAAGTAGATTAGAAGCTTCCAGAAGATTAGATCAATAAAATACCATTAACTCAATTTCAATGAAAACACAAGATACGACGAGGAGGGTGACTCCCAGTCCCGAGTATTCACAAACAATAAGCGATAAGTTAAGTAACACAACGTAGGCATGAGGTAGGTATGACATTATTTCTATTCGCGTCCCGCACCCGAAGATCTCAGATACATCGAGTACACTTTAATGTTGAAATATTGAACTGCCCAGATATGCAGATATCGAACAGTTCACAGTGTAGACCTCGTTGAGAAATGTTTCCGAGAGAATTGTAAACATTTCTGTTTCCGACTTAGACTATCCACTGTCGTGATTCTTGATGGCTCTCCGATATTCATCATCATCTTCCTGCCCTTGTCCCATGTTATTTGCTAACTATAGCTTTCCGATTTTTGTTTTTTTTTCCGACGTTTGGTTTCCAGAAAATAATTATTCTGGACAACAAACGTATAAAAAATTTAATGTATAGAGCGTTACATTTTTATATGTTTGTTCGTCATGTCATTGACAAAAACTTACACGATTACAAATAGTCTAAAGACGAGAAGCTTAATAGAAAACCAACATTTTGGACCCAAGGACTAAAATCAAATTAGTAAAAATCAAAAACATTCATAGAAATTATTACAAGAAGTTCTATTAAATATTCAACTCAACTATGCACGCGAAACATTTCCATACGACAGAATTCAAGCCCACGTCCATGATTGCCCGTCCACACCCTATCGTTAGGCTAGTGTGGTTCCAAGGTCTCACATTTTGCTTGCATTGTAGTCCAACCCTCCAGACTAAGTCATGTTGTATTGTTTTGCCAGAGGATTCTTGCCTTAAAGTTCGCGAAGGCGGAAGAAACAAGGGAAGCGGATGAGGATTCCGATAAGGATGGGTGTTTGATCCTCTCAGTTAACCTCCAACTAAGATAAATGTGTTTGTTAAGGCCACATTCATCACTATAGTTGATTAGGGTTCGATGGAGGCACGACCTTCCGGATTCCGATAGAGGGCTCGCGTCTTAACCTTACAGTATTATAGTTACAGGAACTAATCAATGCTGAAACATGTTTGAACATATTACAAACCGAATTCTGTTCGGTGATCATTAGTAACTGACTGCTTCATTAGGCTTGAGTCAAAATGATCTCTAAGGGACTAACCAAACTTATTCAGCTCTGTTCAGCTTTTGTCCACAGAAAACAACGATTTTGTATGGAGATGCGTACGCATCGGAATAGACGCCGAAAGCTGAACGGATGCGATGTCTAGTCCCTATAATACGATCCACTTTTTCGAGCCTTGAGTGTTACCTAACCTACCTAACTAAAGAACACACAGAACAGTACATACACTTACCTATTCTAAAACTTCATGCTTCAAGTCTATCGTATCTTATATGTATACGCTTACGATGCGTAGAAAATGTGTAGATAAAATCAAAACATGAACAAATAATATTATGCCGATTTTTTTGTTGATGCCGTTCCAACAAAGAGTAAGAGGCAACAATAGTAACGTAGGCAGTTAGCCTTATTAAAAACAGGTTTGACTTGCTAAAAAACGTGTCGGTTTGGATCAAGTGGTGTGGTGCTCAAGTCGCTCGCTGGTTCACCTTCAAATACACAATTTAGGGTCTTTCTATTCAAGATAGCTATTGAAATTCCGATATATATATATTTTTTATAAGTAAGAATATATTTTTATTCTGCTTTATTTACCGCAGCTGACAAGTTAGCTAGCTCAGGACTGAGTGATCATAAGACATCATGAAAGAAGAGTATGAATTCGAAGGAATGGCGAGGCTGAATTGACCGACAAATAAAAGATTCTAGAAAATAGTCAACTCTTGTGACTATTTTCTAGAATCTTAAAAAATAGAAATACAACTTTATTTTCTATAGACCTCGAAAAACATCCAAGGTTAAAACAAAAACAATCGTGAATCAGATTCAGTAACTAAACCACATTCAGCTAAAATGTCTCGAATTCTAAATCAACGCACGTCCACGTATACGATTATGGATCCAAAATTAAACGCCAAATAGAATCAGAACCGGTTGCGCGACTATCTAAAAGTGAGTAAACAAACACACCTAGAACCGGTGACAGTAATTGAGACATTCAAATAACAGCGTGTATAATATCCAATTAGTTTCCGCCATGTTCTGGGAGTTGTGCAAAAGCGTCGAATGTTCCAGCTGCCTCGTAATCCACGCAGGCTTTAAGAGCTCATTATGACGATAGGTTATCATGCTGTCACTTGTGTGCTGTTTCACCTTTAATGGTATCTATTGCTGAACTAACTTAAGAACAAGATAAACACGATGCATACAGTACGGTTTGCCCCTTGCGAAATAACGCGCACAAAGATATGGATCATTAAAATTCAGAAAGTAGCGAATGGGAACATGCAACCAGCGACCAAGTTTAAAAATAACGATAAAAATCGTTACAAAGGGATTATTTTCATCGGCGGGGTAGAACAAATTAAAATAGACGGCGGAATAAGTTTCTAATTTCGCTGGCGACCGCCCGGGGGATATACATAAACACGTTCAGGGTTGTTTTGTGTCTCAGCTAGCGATAACAAAGCTAGATTTAGAACAATATCGTTTGTTTACTAGGTATGCAATTTAAACGATTTCAGTTGAATGTAAATTCTTAACAATTAAACTACTAGATGTAAATACATGCGAATATTCTAATGAAAAAAGAAATTGTGAATCACAAATTGCGAGTGGGACCGGTGCGAGGCGCACTGAAAGCCACGTAGCGATGTCAACGTCCCTGCTCGTAGGAGCATACAAAGTGGAGATAAGGCCCGCTTCGACAGAGGGCAACAACATACGTGTGCCACAATACTGTTCCGCCTGTGAATAATTGAAAGGGCTCAGCCCTGCCCCGACGCACCGAACTCGCTCTCCTCTTATCTTACATCTCCAAATGTCAATTCTATCCATCAAACGAGAATATGGTCCAAAGTCGACGACGTACGGTTCAAAGTTGGAGGTGAAGTAATGAGAGACAGGCAAAGTTATCGCGGTCGGTCAGATCAAGATTCAATGCGCCGTTGACGCGGGCAAGTCACGAAACTGTTCTTGTGTGTCCATACGTCGGAGTAGCCCGAGACTTTGTTTATTAAGTCCTGCGCGGCCTGTTTGCGCGGAAATCTGGCATTCTACTCACACGCAGGTACCAGTATCTTATTAGACGCAGTGCACAAACTGATTGCTTTAAAACCACACCGTTGGATAAGTTCTCTTCTTTTGTATCTAAGCCATTGTTAAAGAAAAATGTATGCAATATTTTGATCCATTAAAAAAATAGAATGGCGATAACGTAAATCTAGATAGTGTAACAATTGATTACGCAGTCTTAACCATTTCATAAGAAAATAGAAAAAGAGGATTGTAATTAAAGACAAATGAGAGGATGGATTTCGGAGAAAAGATATTTCACTTGAATACCTTCAATGGATCATTCACTGGGAACGCCGAAGATTCGTTCGAAAACGGATTAATGTTAAAGCAAATGGAACACAGATTAATCGGAGGACTAGTACAATATACTTGTTATGAGAGTAACAATGAAAATAAAACTTGAACCTAAGTGAATAATGGTCAATGTCAAAGTTAAACAGTTATTTCGGCCTTGTCAGCGATCATGTGCCCGTGGCCGTAGCTTGTATTTTCGTTAGATATCTACAGCCTTCAACTCTACTCTTTACATATGAAAGTGGTATTTTAACAATACTATTTTTATCAGAGTGTGAGTGTAACGTGCTCTCTGTCGAATACTTCTGGTATAGAGCATGCATTTAGTTAGTTTCTGTTGAATAATGCAAAATAATTCATTAGTTTTAGCCTCCGGAGTAGGAGTCGCAAAGAAGCAGAGCACCAACGTGCTGTTGACGGAGACGATCCTTATAACTTTTGAGTTTTTGTGTTTATTATTTGAATCGTGTACAAATAGTAATTTTCTCTGTGTAATCTGAAGCAGAAACCCTACAAAAATGCTACAAATCAGAGTCATTGAATGGTCACCATTTGGGATGCAAATGCGTGTCGATCCGCGTCTCGGTGTGACACGCCAGCATGCGCGTGGGCACGCCGGCACATAATGGCTGGTTGGCTAAACGAGCAGTGGTTCAGCACCGAGCGACGCTAATAAACATCAAGTTGTATTGTTTCACAGCCCAGTTTGGAACTAACCGATGTGCCTTGAATTTAGTCGCGAAGTTTATTTGTATGTTCTGTGTGTGTTACTCTAATACAGTTGAGGGGCTAGGGGATAGTAATGTTGGCAGGCAGACTGCGATCACTCACAAATATAGTTAGTAACCAGATCGACTCTTACCCATCTACCTGATCGAATCTGTTTTTCGTCTCTCGAATCCCACGAAACGCAAGAGTTGGCCTATTCTTGGCTGCCGATCACACGCCAACTGTGTGCCACCGCTGTAACGTAAACGATATAGTAACGCCACGGAAGTGAAAACGAGACAGCGATATCTCCAACACTTTTACTCAAAACGACATGTCAATCTTAATCAACGATGGCTTCAGTCTCCAAATCTTCCAAGATAATTATACGACTATATTACATAGGTTAGAAAACAGCACGATTGTTCGCATAGCCAGCCGGTCAAGTTCAAGGCGCACAACTATAAAAACAATATACGTCGGCCATTAGCAAACAAAATGGTGACGATTAATCATCAACGATTACTGATGTATTACAAATGTAAAGTTTAAGGTCTTAAATATGTGATTATATTAATTAAGAGATTAAATATGTGGTAAAATAAATGTTTATAACAGGTATTTTAATGTGACCTATGTTTGTAAATACAGTTGGGAATGTGACTGAACGCATCGGAAAATTTAGATTGAGCGATCGATCAAAGAACGCTGGCAATTGACCTTGAGGATAACTTGGTCGAATCGCTTGTAAGTATCGGAACACTGACGTGTATGTAGTGTCATGCGACCATGCATACAGAGGGGGTGATCTTTGATCTATTTAAAGAGAGAGACCACACGGAGATTGCTATCCTAGTATTAGAGTATCACTGCACTCCATGTCTTGCACTGATGTCTACGCGTGGTAACGTTGTCCACCTCTGTCTGCACTCCTTGTCGCTGTCGGCAACATACTAACATTGCATGATTTGCTAAAAATCTCAATCGATTCGCGTTTTCAATTCTGAATTGGGCTTTGGGAATGCGGATTCCGTCGTTATCATTAGTTTCGATTTTTTTTACAAAATCAATCGGACTACGGGTTTGTGTTTTTAAGTTCTCAATCTAATTTTTTTTTTTTCTTTTCATTTTAATTTACAATGGTTTTTTTTTTTTTTTACAATGTTTATCACATCACTTAAACACCCTTTGTTCAGAATAGTTACAGCACTGATGACAATATTTTTGTCACTTGTTTAATTTAGTCTTTTATAATATTTTCTTGCCTTTGTATAGATTCTTTTTAACGATTGTTTGTGAATGTGTGAACAGTGTAGGCCTTGTAGATTCCTAGATGTGTGTTAACTTTTGTTAACCTCTTATCTTGTTTTCCGTTTTTCTTGTGTAGTAAGCAACGACTTATTGTCGGGCCTATGCTGTCCCCCCATACTTGAGTACTAATGCTGTAACATGATAATATTCTAAAACTAATCATTTTAAAAGAGTAACCATGGAGTTTCTTGCCGGTTCTTCTCCATAGGAAACGACCAACCCGAACCGTGCACCTTTTTGTCGACGTTTCATAAGTGCCCATGTAGGCCTATGTGAAATAAAAATATTTTGATTTTGATTTTGAAGTTAACAAAACTTGTAGTAGCTACATTAAGTAGTTGACGGTCGCGGCAGGTCATATAATTGTATAGGGTATAGGGTGTCCGTAAATACATCGGTGTTAAACCAACCTACGTGTGTTTCAGTAGGTATATGGTGACAGCGGTGCGCCTTTTTAACACTTACAACAGTTAAAACGGACTTGAACCTATTATATTTTAGTTCCGTGATGCATAGTGTGAGCAAAGCGAATAAATAATAATGGGACACGCACGTCCTCCAGTGGAATTATCGCTCGACGGCGCGGCGGCGTGGCATGGCGGATGCTGTTCGAAGTTTTTCTTAAAGCTTCTGGAGTGAGCAAAGAGTGGACTGGAGTGAGTACTGGTTAACCTCATTGGATGGATGTGTTGGACACCCTCACATACAATTATAATTAATCTTATGTTGACCTACTGTCAACTACTTAATATACTACAAAAGTGAGTTCTCTTATCTATGTTAAATCTTATTTAAACAGTTTTTACTCTCCGAATGTAGATTTTCTTTCGTCTTCAATTCTTTCCATCTTTAACAATAATATAAAAGAATTTAGATACATTTTCCTTTTCAGAAGTTTTCCTTCAACATTAAAATAATATTTTCATGCTATTGCCGGTTGTCTGTCACAGTTTTAGACCTTTTCTATTCCACCGGCCGTCAGTTCTGTGAATGTTGAAATTGCGCCAATATGAGCCATTTAGGAGTTGGCATAATGAGCGCGACGTGGCATTATTGTGGCTGTAACGTCCACCAGTATGGTAATGTGGTGGGACCACAATGCGTACGTGAGCCGCATGCGCCGCCGAACACGTCTCTGTGCTGCGAGGTACACGCCACACGAGAATGTAACGCATCTATTTAATAATGTTACAGCAACAATTTAAAATCAATATTGACAAGCTGAAAACAATAACGTACTGAGAAGTAGTGTTATTTTAGCATAAATTACAACGGCCACTAAGTGTAGTTAGTGGTGGTAATCCAAATTGCAATCTTGATTTACCTTTATTTCGAAATATGTGGAGCTCAAATCCAACTAAATGTTCATAGTTCAAAGTAACTACATTATTAGTAAAGGTTATTGTTGTTCTAGTAAATAGTATGGCATTAGCGTGGAACCTGACACTACAACTTTATCCTCGCTCAACACCTTTAGTTCAAAGGTCATTGCAAATACTGAATTACCGACTGGTGTAACCGCATACAATCAAGATTTGAGAACGTAAATAAGACTTGGTAAGTAAATGATTAAACACAATAATTCAGCTTGGTGTATTAGCACTAGCACAGACCCCTAACTCGTTAGGATGGGCGCAGGTGACGTGTGCTGATGATGTCTCGGCACGCGGGTGCAGCACACTTCACTAAGGGCAGTGACGGCAAGTTTACTTACCTATTTTGATCTTAGGGTGTTACCACACCAATCGATCGATCGTCGATCGAAGCCATCTATCGATGGTAGAATGGATTAGTCGAAACAGAGAAACTATCGATCGACGTCGGCTAATCCCCTCTACCATCGATCGACGATCGATCGATTGGTGTGGTAACACCCTTATTTCCACTTTTACTACGTCAAAACTTAAGCACAAAATGTCTTTCGTTTTTTCGCATTGTATTCGTCATAGCAGCTTTCCGAAGTACTTGTCGGTCACCAGCGCTACTTGCAATCTGCTTATACTCATGTCTGGCTTCGAAGTAAGGAATGTAACTTCTGCATCTAGTTGCGTGGTGACGGCGGGCGCTCGCTCTAAGCCCAGCGCTGGACTACCGCCAACGACAGCGCACGGCGCGATGCGATAACATCGCATTTGTCCTTTTGATTTTGTCGAATTAGTGAATGCCATTATTTTATTGATGCATGATGGCTGTTCCTTTTTCGTTGGCCACCTACTTATACAACGAATATGTCGGCATGATTAAGTCACTATTTGCTTTGAGTCGACTCTTTTCGTTCCAGTAGATGACGCTGCAGTCGCTATCAACCACATCAGCCGCCTCCATCTTTTCAATGTCCTTAGCGAACTGGTCCATAACTGATTGATAGATTCGGTTCTAAGAGTATCAAATAACCAATATTTCATGCAAAACAAACAATCCAAAACGCATTAAGATAATTTTGTTTTTTGTTTTGTTTTATCATGCGTGTTCGTGCTCTTTAGAATCCGATAGCGAATAACAGATTAGATATCCGTATTAAGTTATGTCCTCTCAAAGATAAAATGTTTGATTTTTGAATCAAATGTTTGAATACATTCACAAACATCCGACTCTAACTAATGGTGTGAGCAAGAAAAAGTTCAAACAAGTAACATCTATAAAAGGCAACTTGTTCAAGTTTTGGTCGCTACACCTTAATTATAAACCTGTTGGTGTGTGCCCAACTAATGTAACATGGACCACGTCGAGCTGGCGAGCGACGCGTCCGTCGCACCGCGCTGTTTGCTCACCCACTTGACGTGAGAGCGTGAACGTAAAGAGCTAGTCAACTACCAAACGAGTTCCAAGTTTAGCCGTACACTGAGGTTCCCGCAAGTCGTTTCGATAACATGCGCCAATAATTCGAGAGAAACTAAGTAATGCAGTGTGCGTTTCTGCTTACGTTGCACCGCGCTAGGCTGGAGGAGGAGCTTCTGGGTAGTGTTATAATATACTAGTGGCCATCCTCTCGGTTATGGTTACGAT
The DNA here is from genome assembly GCA_950022335.1 of Eurois occulta. Classification (NCBI taxonomy): domain Eukaryota; kingdom Metazoa; phylum Arthropoda; class Insecta; order Lepidoptera; family Noctuidae; genus Eurois; species Eurois occulta. The sequence continues at coordinate 630,958 of OX465487.1, read as the reverse complement.
CGCCTTTGTGCCAACATAGCAAGTGTGTGCGTCGGTAGACTGGTGGGCGCATGTATAATTACGGTATAAAGTTGAACGCTCACCTTGGCCGCGGCCCGAGCAAGGCCAAGGTCGTTAAAGCGTGCCGGTCCCCCCTCCCGGCACTCCCCCCCGCTCCCCGCGCCGCTCCTCCGGCGGTTGCACGCGCACGCGATTTTTTTTTGCGGAATGATGTAATCTGCAATTCGGCGCGAGCGCAACATGGCCGACCGTCACGCTCAGATAAACATTTCTTACAGCGAACTTTTTAAAACACCTTATTCTGTTATTAATACACAAACCGTATTTCAGTTAGCGTGAGATGTTCGCTTAGACAACGTTACACATAACCCAGTTTCAAAAAGCCGCTAAACTGAAAGAATGTTGGCACGCACTGCCTCGTAAGTTGCACCTGAATTAGTGGCGAGCGGATACCGCATGTACAGACGCCAGCAGGTCAACCTACCCGAAACTGTCAGATTTTCCCAACCAACCTTGAACCTAATGCGAAAATAATAAGAAATAAAGGATAAAAAAAAATCTTTACAGCTACTACAGCTTGATGTGCTGGCGTCTGTACGTATCTGCTTAATGAAACGCGTGACGTGCGAACAGGCTCCGAGAGCAGCTTGCAACAACACAGACACCAAATAAATCTACAATACGCTAGCTTGCCCAAGCTGTTTATTTTCACATCTTTTCTAATTCAAATAATCTCCTACTCGAGCAGAGTATTCAGAGTTAGCAAATAAATCTCGAGATTCATTGATTCACCTGTTGGAAAAGAACCGAATGAGAAAAATCAATGTACGTTTTCGTTTTTTCTTGCAGACCGATCACTTATTACAACCATTTTTATCTTAACCTAAACAAACAGGTATCAAACAAGGTCTACATGCATAATTATTTACTCTACCATAACTTAATCTTTCGCCGTTCAATTTAGGAAAATTGTGAAAAATTGCTAAATATTTCGTCCTGCACGAAAATCTGCCTTCATCGTGTTTTGTATATACGAGGGTTTGTTTTGCCCATACAAAGGCAACATACACATTAATATCATGTTCAAGCCATTAGGTGTTCGGTCGTGTGCAGTGGAGTTTGTGCGAAATCGCGCGTCGCAGACCGCAAGACGCAACGCGACCGCGGGCCGCACAGTGTGCGTTACACACGCGATTAGAGCCTGACGCCTCCACCATGCGAGCAAGGTTTAATGTTCTAGAAGCAAAACGTGGGCATATTGAAATGGGAATTCGATGGTGTTAGAGCAAGACATGCCAGCAGTGGAGTATCCAGAGACAGTGTTCATAGGAGGAGACGTTACCCATCTTAGGAGACGCTGAGACGCTGTACAAAGGCCTTTAAAATTGAAGGTGTAGTCAGTAACCACCACATTAAAGCGAAGAAGAACCAACACGGGCAATGATTGAATTATTTAGGGAGCTTGGGAGTCTCAGAAACTCAGATAGTCTAGGTTGAACCTTGGAAACATACAGTGTCAGTGTAACGGATTTCCTTAGCGAGCCAAACGTGGCAGCCGAAGACATACTGATGTCAGTCTATATTTGGTAGCAATGCATCAAGTGCAAGACCTGACAGCACGATGTTCACTCCGTGTTCACAAGATTTAGTTTCGTTGAGACATTTATTAAATCTCTAGCTTATGCAAATACATATGATTATGTACAGTTGCTCGAAAGATTCGGAGTTTGGTGTAGTTGGCCTGCAGAACGGAGCATGTCATCAAAGTTTTCACCAAAAGTTGGAGGTCACTAAGGAAGAAAAAAAATCTTGTCTTTTAATGAGCTAGCATAACACTCATCGACTTGGCTGTCATCTGTCACCATGAAATCTTCATAGAAAAAGATCATCACTTTCATGTGTGTTCCTATCTGGCAAGTGGCAGCCCTAGTTATTTCCGTATGAATGGCGGCTGGGCGCGACGTCTTCCTGCCTTCCCTGCCAACCTACAGCATCGCATTAGGAGCCCCACGCTACTATATTCAGCCTCAGCTCGAATCAAACTCTCTCTAAATTGCACAGACCGGTCGCATTTCCGGAGATGCGTTTTTGTTATAGTCCATAGATAGTTCGTCGAAACAAATGCGATACGACAAGACGTAATTGTGCAAGGAATCGAAACTCGATAACAAGAAATTACAATTTTGGAGAGAAATTCTACTTTACTCGAACATAAAGAACGTAGTTTAACAGGAACGGGTACAGTACAGTTCAATATTATCGCATCACGTCACGCTAACGTACTCATCGCCTTTGTAGGTAACCTAGGAGCAGTTAGCATTTTCCCTCACTAAGCCGGGCTGAGCTCTTCTGAAATATTGAATGTGACAACAGGTAGCCTCTCCTGCTAGCGCATTATTCGGCGTCCACTTCGCTCGATTGAAATCTGATTACTGCAGCCCCAGAGGAGCGGACGATGTGCACGAGGACGCTCTACACTATTGCATTCCCATCATCTTAGTAATGCCCACTATGCCATTATTATTACGGTCAGCAAACGAGGACTATTACGCCAAAGTAGACAAAAGTATAAGGCAGTGTTGCGTCACTAGACTCAGCTTTCCATAAGAGATTTAATTGAATGTGGGTTTGTGTGCCACTAATTGTTCATCTGCCATTAGAAGTCTTTGATATCATCGATAATGTCTTTGAAACTCAATATAGACGATACTAGCAATCTTCCGTAATGATCGTTTGAGCAGTCATTACTGTGATTGGTATGGCAAGGTGCACCGAAACCTGCGGCCAAATTATAATGACGTTGGGAAATGATTGTAAATAAGTGGGTGACGGCGCGATATATAAATAAAATGGGATTGTTGTGTTGGGTCGGGCGCGCGGCGGCTCTGCCGTACTATGTGTAGTACGCGCCGCGTGGGCGCGCGCATGCGTACGCCGCGCTGCGTGGGCGCACGCGCCTCCCCACCTGCGCTGCGTACTCTGTACCACATCAACACTTATAACTTGCTGTTACCGCATTGCTTGCTAGCAGGAAAGGTCACATTTTGCGTTTAAAACAAAAATTGTTCAATTAAAATGGTAAGTTTTATGTTAACAAATAACAAGCAACAATACAATATTTAGCTTATCATTTGCCTTGTACGAATTATTGGCAAATACTTCCCTAGTGCCCTAGTGTTAGTTTGGGTAAACAAACATTACAAGTTACGGTTGAACAAACTCAGCAGTAGAGCACATATTGACTGCGTCATTAGCGGTTATTTAGTCAATCTATAAAAATTTACAATTATTAAGCTAATGGTGGAAGTTTGGCAGTGAAACAAAAAGTTATGTTCTAAGATAGCTTGCAACTTCTTCGCCAGTGGGCCAATCAGTTGAAGCCACGAGTAAAAGAATATTCTGCCTATTTGCACTGGATCAGTGACATGGTGACGACTTAAGGTTGATTATTGTCATATGCGTCGTAGATTTTAATAAATAAAATAACGCGAATATGTATTTGCTAACGCTGTATTGAGGCAACTAAAATGTAAAACGATTGGATATACGAAATGAGAAAAAACACAATTCGAATGAAAAAATTGTGACATTATTTTCATTGAAATTGTGGAACTTATCAGGAGGTGAAGATATACTTAAGGCCATTAACTGATAGTAGTAGTAGTTTTTGTCACTGGTCGTGTTCACTTTCAAACAAAAGTGTGTTTCGTTGTTTACAAAGATAGTGAATCAACTCACTGATATCCGTGACGTCGTTCCACTTCATGATGACGTCAGTGCAGAAATCGCCTGCAACAACAATAAAAAAACACGTTACAATCAACAACAACAGAAGAACACGCTGTATCGACACATGACTGTGCTGCCGCCCGCCATTCATGCTGATACCACCTACAGTCTTAGTAAGTATACGGACAACAAGTTCAAAATTGCAAAGCGTTTATAATTTCCAGAATAGTACCTAAAATATTCAGGTACTTACTTGGTTGGGGAAGTTAACGGGAAAACCTAGTTGTAATGAGCAATCCACATTGATATTCATCTGGTTTACAATATTACCAACAGAGTTGGCAGTTTGGCACCGATTCTCCTATTTTCACATTGTGATTCCGTGAATAGACCCAACATAGAATACATCAGCCTGCCAAGCCCTTGTCACAGTCCATCAAGCGACTCTCATTCAGCCAAATCATTGCCAACTTTAATTAATTACAAACTTGTATAAATAACAAATTACCGTTACTATTTCACTGTGCAGTTGAATCTAGAATAACAAAAATTTACATAGAATGTTATTTTTTATCTGTGAGTGTGGGAATGTTCACAATCCTTTAATTATAATAAAACATAATGGCAAAGTGAAAAAATGTGTTATATTGCATACAATGAGTGCTGGTCTGCGTCGAGTTAACTGTCAGTACACACGCGACGGACGCGTCGCCGCCGCTGCGCCCGCGCACCTAACTGTTCACGCGCTCGCGACGCACACGCTTTTCCCTGACATTGTGTAAAAGACACGCCAACTGTGTACTATGCTGTAAAGTGTAAAACAACAAAGCCAGCCATTCTCAGCCCCGTAGTTAACAACTCTACAATATAAGCGTTCTTCCTCAGCTTGTATTGATATGCAAATCCACATTTTCTATTCACTACAAGTTGTTGCGAGTTTGCTATCAGGAAAATTCCGCTACGTTAGTCGTTTGAAGTTAATCTAACATTATCTGATTTCTTCAGATTTGTGTTTTATCAGTGAATGATAAATTATATCTCTTAGGTAAAGACAATAATGACAAACTCAATAACTGTGTTCTAATTTTATCCCATAGATAGTATATCTACTTACACTTCGACGATAAGACTATCTTTAATATTATCAGGTAATAAAAGATTTTCTATCGTGAAACACATAAGTGAAAGCGTCTTTGTGAAACAGGGCGCGCGCTCCCGACGCTGTTCCCTATGTTTCCACATCAAGTATCTATTGCAACACGCAATACTAATGATGGAATCGATTAATCGTTAAAGCAAAGCGTACATTGTGACGGAGTGCTGCAACTTCGCGGCACAGCGCGACTTCTGTTCTCGTGTTGCTATCCAGCTGTTCCATTGTGTGTCTGTTACTGTACACGTATGGGCCTCGTTGGCATCCGATTCAGAAGTACTGTAGAAAACTGATACTGGCCGGTTAACGTTGAGACGAGAAGTATTTCAAAGGCTTTTAATATTAGCTCTTAAGTCGTCAATTGATATTATGCTTTTCGAAGGGGCAGCGCAAATTCCTGATCATTTTATTTTTTGTCACCTTTGTTCAGGAAATGTAGGAATCGAATTAATGGTCAAAGTCTTGGTTCTGTGTAGGTAAGCAAGTTTGTGCGATTAGTCGCAAGCGTTAGTGTGGTCTAGAGAGCGCATGCGCGGCCTTCCTTAGCGAGCAGTTTACGACACGCACCGCGCGACCTCCAAGCCTCCAACCATTATATTTCAACTATTTGCAATCCCTGAGGATTGCATTCATTATACATATTCTAAAGATAACACACACACACATACACCACTGATCCTGCTTTTACACGAGTCTAACTAATCTAATTTGTAGCAATCTTCTTCTTTCCAATCTTTTAAGGAAACAGTTAAGTTAGCGATACGTTCTCGATTCATGTGCTATCAGTGGCCATTAAGTTGTTTTGCTATAATTGTGGAGAGATTGAAGAAGATGCGTTTATCTGGAGTTACGACACAGTTTATTTATCAGAAAACGATCTGACTGATATAATGGTGTTATTACATCACGCTGTTCTTCAATGGGTTAAGTGATGCTACGACATAGGTGCTCAAACGGGAATACTTCACGATAAGGGACACGTTACTTGCAAATATATGTCACTGTAAAAGTGGGTAAGTAATGGGTGGACGATTATTGTGCTTGATAAAGCTTCCAACAGTCCGAGCTAAGTGTGAAAGCGGACGGAAAAAAGAGGAGACCACGAGAGGAAGCCAGTTACCTACCAGAGGGTGTCATCCTGTCATTAACATAGGTAGCACCACATTCAAACGTTCAAATGAATTGTAGTCTTGAACACAAGGTTTCCAACAGATCTATAACCACAGTTAAGTGCTCTATTGATAAAGGAAAGCGAGGTCTTCGCTACAGAATAAATAAGTAAAAGATGTCTTAGCCCTACAGTGGGTCAATACAGGCTGAAAATAATGAATAGCCGTGCATGTGTCGTCCCGCCGCACCGGCCGGCGCGCGGCGGCCGCGGTCCGCGACCCACTTGCATGCGACCGGCGACCGGCCGACGACCTCGCGATTTCGTACTCCTTTCGCTAATTCATTGCGAATTAATGAGCTTAGATGCATTTGTGCTGCACGATTAGCCGTAATGATGAGTGACTGGGGCGCTGATCGCCGGTAATGCGCTCCACTGTGGGATATTCTGCTAAGTGTCGGTTTCATCTCGCTCGAGATGCTGTGCGATCAATAAACACGATATTGTTGACAAATGCTTGACTAGAAGACGTTTTGCATTTTGAACGGGTATTAGCAATTTGATTTCAAAATAAACTTAAATGAGAACGCTTCGCTATTGCTGAACTATTACTAGGTATGTAGAGCCGATGAGCTTCAGAATAAACATTTCAGTCTCAACTGTCAGGGAACATTTCTAAACTTGAATGCAAAATTATTTTTCTCAGAAATTATCCTGCAGTAAAAATCCTAAGTAACGATTACGTGATTGCACTTAGCTCTAATTATAATCTAGTTACAGTGTCGAGATGCTACATAAACGAAGATTTCCAATAATTGCGCCTAAGAAGAATAGGACAATAAAGCATTTACACAATAAAATGGCTGTCAATGGTTTTGCATCGGCATAATAGCGGGGAGTTGTTTTATATTCGTGGACGTCAGAGCGAGCTGCGTCAGACTAGTGGGGCGGTTGAATGGACGTTCACCTTTGGCTCGGAAAACGTCTAGCTGAGCCACAAACGTGTTCTCCTAATCACGAACACCCCGGAGCGGCGGCACTGAGCATTCGTCTCACAAAAAGCTAATGCGGCTCACTACCTAGGTGTATGCTTTCAAATAATTATGTTGCAGGGATTTAGATGAAAGCACTTCTTGTACATTGTATTTTTGAAATTGATATTTTTCTCCGTAAGGAGGTCAAACATGCTTAGAAGTTTAAATGCACAATGTACGAGAGAACTGTATGTAGTAACAGGTTGTTAACCTATCGCCGAACTCAACAGTAAATAAAGCAAACCTTTTCTCTCGGTTGATACATTTCCAAGAAACATTTGCGACGGTTTGTTAGTTTCTCAGCCCTATAACGTTAAAAGATCTCATAATAAAGGAGATATTTTATAAGAGAGCTTGTTTTTCTTGTCTGATAATTAGTGCGAGATGGTGGGGCTCGCAGCCGGCGCCACTGCCTACTCAACACAGTTAGCACATCACGCATATTCAGCGAAATTTTACAGTAATGTAAACATGAATGTGCAAAAAAAGCATCCTAAACCGGTTCGTGCAGTGTCAGTTAAATATCATTATTTTAAGAAATAATGCTTGGAACGAAGAGGTGTGCGCAATGAATATATTACAAAATTAGAGTTTTTTGAAGAAGCCAAAACGGCATAATAATATATTAGATATGTATACTGGTGATTTGGTGAAACGCTAGTGGTTAATTCCATAATAGGATACTGTGTATGGTGGGCTCCTTAAAATTTCCACCATGATTATTTAGAGGCAGAAATTTGAAGGAGTTCAGTCAGACCAAGAGACCATCTCATCTATTCGCATATTGAGAGATCTGGCATTCTGGCGGGGTATTCGCAGTTGCGTTTCTGTGCGGGCGCAGTCGCGTGCGTCGCGGTAACCTCCTCGACCCCGTTTCGGTTCAGAGTTGAACGGCCGCGCAGTACCTACACTACCGTGCACCTCCCGCTCCGCGACTTGCACCGCTCAACTCTGCACCCAGCTCCCTCCCACCACACCACGGCACACACCAGGCGCCAACACCATGCTCAACGCGAAACTATTGTGTGAGGCTCTTGTAAAAACTCACTTTGTGCCTAAATAATCTGTTTGACTAGTCGAAATAGCTTTTGGCAGGATTTGAGCTTTCTATTTTAGATATTTAATGATCTCAAATCCGTTTAGTTCAGGTATAATTCCACGTTTAATGTTAGTCTCTATTCTTTCTAGAAGTTTCTAGGTCTCAGTGTAGTTGTGTCAATATCTTTGCCGAGTAAGCTGACAGCTTTATGGTTCAACGAACTACCTTCACTTATATTACTATTGAAGAACAGACATTCCTTCAACAAAACTGAGATACCTACCTAGTAGTGAAAACAAATCGTTTCCCAACAATAAAATGTGTTAATTGCACTCGGCTATTGATAAAATGGAGTGACGGCGTCCATAACCATTTATCTCAATTGTGCGAGAAAGAGGAATTGTAAGGAGATTTGGCTTGCGTACAAAAATGCTTTACATTTGAATAGGAATCCGTGTTCCAAGATGTTCATTACGGTGAACCGGATAGCTGTCCAAAACACTTTGGAATACATTTTTGAAACTCTCCTGTACAATATTTTAAAGAGCAATATTGACGATGACTTTAATTTGATTACTATCAAATACTTTGCTATCAAGTAGCACTGTGTTGGTCGGAAACTCACAATCAGTCAGTAATCGGCACATCTAGTCCATCCGCCAGATATCGATTCAGGTGACCAGTGGCTAAAACCAGCGATAAACAGCTGACCGTTATAATATATTATTAACCTACTATACTGGACAGGACAAGTCTTAGCATTTATGACTTTGTAAGAAAAACATGGACTGCACTGACGAAGCACACAGCAGCAGCAGCTGAACAGCACCGCACTGCAGCTGATGGCGGGTATTTGACGAACGAAGTGATCTCTTCAGCATGAGGTTGCAAGCTGATGAAATGAGAATAGAAAAGACTACCGTAAGGTATGTCAATAATCATTGTTCTTATCAACGGACGCAGGAAGTACAACAATAGTACCTTTATCTATGGCCTTGTAATGGCAGAGGAAAATTCTACTATCAGGTATGCTGGTACTACATTACTGCTCCTTGGAACAATTAGCCACTTGACAAACCACAATACTTACGTATTCCCTTCACAATAGCACACGGATAAAGGTGACAAGTGGCCGTCGCCGCGGAGGGGCTAGGGTCCTCAAATGAACTATGCATAAGAGTAGCGGCTATTCGAGGACATTGCCTCACGACCGAATGCCAGTCCAACGGCCGCCCGATCGATGCCTCATCATATGCAGCGATAAACTAGATTACTAGATAACTGTCGAGCCTCGGTGAATGATATTAGTAACATTATGATGAGTGTAGTGTTGTGCCAGCCCCACGTAACATGAGAGTTCATCCACTGCCACTGACAGTACTGTAACGCAAGTCAATTTACATTTAATTCACTATCATCCAGCAGTGGTCAAATCAAACCGCATTTACCCTGACATTACGCTGATTGTCAGATGCGGTGCTCAGAATAGCAGCACATACAGTGCGCATTGTGCGGTATGTGAGCATGCCACACTCACAGCGAGCATCGAGTAATGATACGAGTAGTACAGCATGGACGTGGCCACGTACTACTTCATCACTTTATAGATAATGTCCTGCGCCTCGACCTACCACAACTATGTATAGTCTCACGTTGTGTAATATTATCAGGTTACGTAGCGACGAGTTGAACCACACAAGCAGCAGCGCTTCTCCCATATGACTCAATCACTACTCAATACAATTATAATTAAACGGTGAATCTATTACGTTTTCATCACGAACGCCGCAGAAACAAGTTTCTAATCAATTTATACGGAAATAAATACTTGTTCGCTGCTCCTCTATACACAGCTTGGAGTGCGCTCTCGGGTAAAGTTACAAGTGTAAAGTTGAGCACGTTATTACTGTCCTCGCCCCTCAGATAGCAGCGAACGGACCAAACAACATTCGCGCTCATACATTTAAACAGGTAACCAATTGTATGGTTCCGCCACTTAAAAAATAATATTTAAAACCCCATCGAGTGGTCGGCCGGAGGCGTAGGGTTGCTCATTACTAGGAGCGGCACCAAGTCGGCGGCGGCGGCGGAGTGCTCGGTCCGCCCGACCGACGACGACGTCTCGTAAAAAACGATATTCGAGTAAAAACAGGCCCCCGAGAGCGCGCCGACCGGTGCCGTGACATAACTTAAACTAATAACAACTTCGCTAAGAAATGTTGACGGAAATCACGTATTACAGCCATGGTGAGTGTATGGTGGTTTTTGTTCGAGCAAAATCACATTGGCACAAGGAAATTGAACTAACAAACTACTTATATACTATGTATCATTACTACCTTCCCTTCTCCGCGTAACGAAAATATCAAAAGTTATTACATATCTTGAATTAGCCATCGCAGCCGTAATGTTGGAAGTTGTGGCTCTTATTACGGCAACATATCAAACGAACTGAGCTCATCAAGTTGATGGCAATGTAAAGTTGCGCAATATCGTCCGCTATCTATCCGACGGCGCGCGGCGGGCGGCGGGCGGCGGTGGCTCGTAATGTAAGACATAAGTTACGCGAAAGGGCCACACTGAACTATGAGATACTTCCGCGGTTCATTAAAGAGGAGGAGCCTCTGAAAGTAACATGATAAACTTTTGTGGATTAACTTGTACAGAACAGTTACATAAACAACTTAGTGTTGGAGTAGATGACAATAAATCTATTAAGATACTGGACAACTGAGTCCATCAAAGTCACCAAGGCACTTTTAGCAGGGCACTATGGAAATTCTACTAGCACGATTCTTTCATAAAGATAGAGTGCTCACAACTATCGCCTACACAAAAACAAATCATTATACATAACAAAAAATCTGACATAATATAGCTGACTGATGTAAAAAAAACTGATTTATGTAGCTATCACTAACAGAAAAAACCTGTTCTACTATGAGCAACCTTCACCAATAGTCGGCGACCACATCTGTAAAAAGCTGCCAACGATAGCACACTTTTATAATGATATAACCAACCACAAAAAGAGTTACATAAACCTCTCATCATCGTAACTAAATAGGAAGAGCTGTAAAAACTGCTCTGGAGGATTACAACTAGGGTAACCTGTGACTGGAGTGATCGCTCTCTATCGCAGATGACCCACAAGTGCAGCGCGGACGTATGAGTGCTCAGCGTTCGCTAATGTGAACAGCTGATTAGCTGCTAGCCCCGAGTGTATCGTGCCGTGATGTGTGCACTACAGCACTACAGCTGCAGGCTGTACAATACTTGAGATAAGAGGCTATAACTTGCGGCGCAGGCGGCGAAGCACTGCCAACGTCACGGATAACACATGAAATATTGAAGTTCCTCAAAACATGGAATGGAATGCTAGGGCTATTATAGGCGCCCACCTTGCGATTCGATGAGACTCCAAGATTATAACAGACGAATTTGTTTATCTAGTCACGCCCACGCACGGGTTTAGGGCTCCCCAAAGGACGCAGCTCTAATCATCATCAGTAGAACAAGCAGGTAACACAACAACTACCAACCTTGGGTATAACTCTGTCGATATCTTCGAGTCAGTATACAATATAAGAAGTAGAAATTTCTCTCACCGTGTCGGGCGGTCGCTCACCACGCCATACGGTTATCACTCGTATAAGTTTTGATTATGCGTCGATTACGGCCCAGCTGACCGGCAGCGGGGGAGCGGGGGCGGGCGGCGAGGGCGACGCGCGGCGATTGGTCGTCAGCCTCATAATCTTGAGCGAATGGGCTGCTCACGGCGCACGCGACTCTTATTATTCCTCGTATTTGCTTCTTGGGACTTGAAATGTCCATTTTATGCGTCTGCAAGTGCCGGCGACACGTAATGTGCCTAGCTCTTAGCTTAATGTGACCGGATACCTTATAAACTATACGGGTTTCCAGTTTTCCACCTAGGTGCAGCTTTGCATCTGATATTTCAAATCTGGTCGCAATTCATATAAATTGAACGGATATGAAGCACACAGGCACTGGGCACATTTACCTTAATAACTTCCATTCAGATTACAGATCACGATATGTTTATCTTTGACTGCTTCTGATAAATGAACTAAGGAATGCAACTAACATTCTGCTTGCCTCAGTACGTTTTCCACAAGCATTCACACTAGGAAGCTGCCTAAGGTACACATTTTAGGGATAGACTTTAGTTAATACGAGTATAAACATAACAAAAAATAAGGAACATTTCAGGACATCTAGGCGAGGCACAAAAAGCGTAACCGCTTAATAAAGATCCATGCCCATAACAGTCATTTAGACAAAAACTAAACAGCACTCAAAGCAATCCCGATAGAGGTAATGTGCGGTCGTCCGGAACCGCCAGCCGGCAGCCGGCACGGACGACACACACTAAACATTAAGATAAGGCTCGTACGGCCAGCGTCCAGTGCCGCCGGACCTAATACCTGCCTCAATGCCGATCAGTTAGCCATGTGCGGACGCACCGTCCATCCTAATGACAATCACTCCTAAATGCCTTTCTTGTATTCTAAACACAAGTGAGCTCAACCCTGAATTTTGGCATTGCGAAATTTTGGACTTACTATTTTATGATTGTGAAACGCGTTTTATGAAGATCCAACGAACCTAGTTTGTACACACGGAGAGAATCCATTAGAAAATACATGGCGAACATTCCAAAGTAAAATATCCGATGATAACTGACATTACGAGCAAGAATCAGACCATCGGAGCAAGGACCTCTAAATAGCATTCACGTGACCAAAACGTCGAACGAATTCCTTGGTTTTTAATAATATCGTGAACGACAGACGAGTCGGTCCGTTCATCCGGTCACTATGCTCCGCATGATTTCCTAAACAACTAAACAAGTAAGTATAAATATTTTGTAATACATTTACGAATTACAATGGAGCAAAACATCAGCTCGCTGGTTGGGTCACCGCATTGTTTGCCGGAATTAGTTATCGCGCTATTGTCACGACCTCGAACCCAGGAATCAACGGCACGCTAATGATACCGGCCGGCCGATTACAAATGCATGTAATCTTCCACGATGTGTCCAGATTAGCAAGCTCGTTGTGAAACTATCGCACACCAGCGAGCAGCGAGTGGCGAGTGGCGACCATCTCGAGGAATGCGCTCAATTATTATAAACTAAACATTAAACACTGTATCTAATGATGACGGAGCAATGCAATCCATGAACGGACATTCGGCAAATTACCCGCGGTAATAGCGCGTTTGATGAATTTACCAAGCAATTTAAGTAATCATATATCTGAGACTAATTTACATAAATAGATGGGAATAGAATTGGTGTAATGGGGGAAGAACGAGTTTGGTACGTAGACGACGAAATTACTGCAATGAGTTTGTAGAGGAAGATTCTATAAAGCAAAAACAAGTTTGAAAAAAGAAGTCAACTGTGGACAAATGTTTGAGGTCAAGTTAGGGCTCCCGTAACTTGTATGCTCGGTACCCAGCAGCCCACAGGATACAGTTAGGTGGCCCGTCTGGCCGGAGTACCGGCGAGGGGCACATCGGTGCTTTTTGCACAGTACGTGCACTACGTCAATACATTATGCGACGCGCCTTGTTGGGATGCGCGCGCGCCGGGGGCCCATTCACCGCGCAATTGTCAATTGATGGGGAGAAACACGATTCACAAGCATCAGGGTTACCACCAGCGAGTGCAACAAACAAACTAATAAAATTAGGAGTATTTTATATTGAGGAAGATTTATACACGAAATAGATGCAAACATCTAATACGAGTACAATTTGCAAGAATATAGTAACGAAAGACAGCAGGCGTGGTGAGAGCCGACTGGGAGCTCTTTTAATAACAATGCGTCGAAAGACACAACAGCCAACTTTAAGACAAGTGTGACAAACATCTGTGTCGACGTGGTAATACTTTTATTTTTATTAATTATATTAATCTCCGCGATAAGTATGTGCCAACCCTGTTGGCAGCGCATCCGGTAGCCATCTCCTCGTGAGCCAGGCTTCGGAGAAATGCCCACCAATTAATTTATCCACTTTTGGAGTTATGTTTTATTCATAATATTAACGACGCATACAACATTGCGATTCAGTGCCATGAGATTTATTTAGGATTTGATGAGCATATAGAGTTCATCTTTTAACTAAGCGGGGCTGACATGTGATCTCGCGGAAATCAATGTAGAGGGCATAGCGTTACAAAGGACAATGACCAAAGTTGGTACCAAAAAGTCTCGCGCCTCAAAACCAAAATATTATAGTAATTAGTTTCATATTTTTTTACGGCATTACGCGTCGGGGATTTGATTTTTGAACTGGAAATATACTTTTCGAGTTTAAAAGTACGAATATTGTTTTACTCCCTTTATATGACGTTCCGTTTCAACTGAATATAAATGACGTTCCGTTTCAATTGAACAAACCCTTGTCTGTCGAGCGGACTCTAAAATTAATTACAATTAAGTAAGATCAGTACACCAAATCGATTTAGTTTGGTTTATTGCTATTTGCAACAATATAGATTTTCTCAGCCTAAAGATTTTGATTTATCGATTACATCCCTAAATCCCGACTAGTTTATAGCACTTACTATACTCTATGGTTTATAGTTATCTTATCTGTGGCATCTGACATTTGTTGTACTGTACTGACTGACTATTGGCAATGTAAAGATCTAAAATAAAATCGAGTTTCAGTCAAGCATACTGTGGATGTTACTTTAACTCGTAATGCTTACTAATATTAGTGTATTACGCTGTTTTTAGAGCAATAATGTAATGTATGTGTGTTAAAATACGTCGTTGGTAGCGTCGAAAAAATAGACCTACTTTTTAGGTTAGTTTCGATTTTATAAAATAACTCTGAAACGCGGGTTTTTTTTTCAAAAATAATTTTTGTAGGAGTTAATACGATCAGTGTAGTCTATAAAAAACAAGGTTTGATTTTGATGCAGCATGGTACGGGATTCCATACTTACATGAGCATTCTCTTTTCAATTGAACGACTGAGTAGAGAAGAAGTAGAAGTAGATTTAAAATCCTCAAACAGAAACTCCTAGCTACAATAGACAACCTTATCATATAAAATTTATTTATTTATTTATTTATTTATGTACACACAGATACTTAACAGGACAAATTATATTAACATAGAAGAGCACAAAGGTACTGCTTATTTCATAAGAAATTTCTTCCAGCAGACCTGTGAGAGGAAAGATGGATTAGAGATGTAGACACAGTGTGTAGAAAAGACAAAACATGGAAATTTAATTAACTTAAAACAAAAATAGATCTATAAAAAAAAATAAACATACATACTACTTACTACATACTAGTATTGTAAATATTTTCCTATACTATATATACATACATATAAATACAGAATATTACAGTATAGAGGAGAGGTAATGTTCTTTAACTTGCTTTTTGAAGATAAATAATGTTTTAGAATCTCGAATGTTAGGCGGAAGTGAGTTCCACAAACGTACTGCGTGAACAGAGAAGGAGTAAGAATATAGTTCAGTTTTATGGGATGGGAAATTAAGATGATGCCTAAGGTGCGATCTACACAGAGCATCAGAAGGACGGGTAAAGGAAAAACGATCGCGCAGGTAGCTGGGATATGTAGGATTATAAAGGATGTTGAAGAGGAGACATAATATGCGAGTGTTCCTACGAAGACGGATAGGGAGCCACTTGAGTTTCTTGCGGAAGTGAGAAACATGGTCATATTTCCTCAGACCAAACACAAAACGAATGCAAAGGTTTTGCAAGCGCTCAAGCTTATTCAAAAGCTCCTCGGTGGCATCCAAATAGCAGGCATCAGCGTAATCAATGATCGGCTGAATCAGAGTTTGAGCTAAGTAAATTTTGGTTTTAAAAGGTAAGAAGCTCTGTAAGGATTTAAGCGAGTGGAAAGAAAAGTGAACCTTACGACTAACCTCATTCACTTGAGCTCGCCAAGACAGATTGCTGTCAATTAAGACACCAAGGTCCTTGGCTGTTTCAGTAAACGCAATAGTTGTGCCACCCAGAGATAATGCAGGCAAAGATGACAAGTCAAGTGCAGTTCGATAGTATCTGCTGCCTATGATCATAGCCTGCGACTTAGCAGGGTTAATCTGTAAGCCGAACGACTTGGCCCATTGAAAGATGCTTTCCAGGTCATGATTCATGGCATTGATTGCTGATTCCGCATCAGCCAGCAAGAAATGTCGATACAGCTGCAAATCGTCTGCGTAGAGGTGGAAGCTGGAGGTGATAACTTTGGTAACAGTATTAATGAAGATAGAGAAAAGAAGAGGAGAGAGAACGCCACCCTGAGGAACACCAGCAGTAAGATCACACCAGTCAGAGTAGATCTCTTCTTGGCGGACACACTGAGAGCGACCCCGAAGATACGAGTCAAACCAGGCTAACGCAGCGGCAGAGAAGTTAAAGGATTGAAGGATCCCAAGAAGGATGTCGAAATCCACTGAGTTGAACGCGCAACTAAAGTCAAGTAACACTAAAACAGTCAGAGATTTATTGTCCATAGCCCAGCGGATATCGTCAGTAACCTTCAAGAGTGCAGTAACAGTACTGTGGCCAGTACGGAAGCCAGATTGGAATGGAGAGATAAGAGCATTAGACGATAGATATTTGGAAATTTGACCATGAACAATGTGTTCGAGAACTTTGGAAAGGAAAGGAAGAATGGAGATGGGCCTAAAGTGGGATAAGGAAGAAGGATTGCTAACTTTAGGAAGTGGTATTATGTGGGCCTGTTTCCAGGCTGACGGAAATATACCAGAGAATAAAGAAAAATTAACAATATGAGTAAGGGTGGGGAGGAGCTCTGAAATAATGGGTATTATCATTCTCGAACACAAATTATCATGGCCCGCAGCAGAGGAAGAAATAGAGAGAAGGGACTTTTTGACAACGTCTTCGGACACAGGACTAAAATTAAAAGGTGTACAATTTGGTAACGGCAAGTTAGAGAGCTCAAATAAAGTTGAAGCTTTAACGCTTGGGGCCAGAGAAACAGGTGGAAAAGAAAAGTGCCTGTTAAGAGCGCACAAGTCGACATCTTTACAGGTATCCGTGGTAGATTTGCCGATACCAACGGACTTTAAAAACCTCCAGATATCTGAGGAGTTGCGATCAACGAGAGATTCATGGAAATAGCGTCTCTTTGCATCCCGACACATGCGATTGCAGCGGTTACGCAGAGCTTTAAAGTGAATGAGATTTAGTTCCGTGGGTCTACGCCTATACCTACTCTTCGCCTTATCCTTACGAGCGATAGCATTTTTAATTTCAGTAGTCATCCACGGAGCGGGATTATGTTTAATTTTAATACGCCGACGAGGGGCGTGTTTATCATAAAGATCTAACACAATGGCATTGAAGCCATTCACCTTTTCATCGATACTGGCACTTTCGATAACGTGAGTCCAATCGATAACACCTGCATCTCGTTTCAAAGCCTCCAGGTCTAAGCTATTAAAACTACGGAGAAAACAGAATCGCGGCTTACGTTTCGGAGGTCGGATACGATATGAAAGGTAAATGAGGTCATGGTACGAAAAGGTTGCAGTGAGCTGCCCAAATTCAGCAACATTATGAGGCGAAGATACTATCATTAGGTCTAGAAGAGAAGGCGTGCAATTAGGGAAGTTATGGGTCGCAGAGAGAGGTAGAATTTCAAGATTGAAAGAGGAAAAAAGCGAACGTAGTTTATGTGAACGAGAATCATTTTTAATTAAACATGTGTTAAAATCACCCATTAAAATGACATGCTCGTATGATGGACAAAGATTATTAAGCGAGGATTCTAAGGAGTCAAAATAATTAACGTGGAGGTTAGGAGCGTAAAACACAGCAAGCAATAAATTGGTATGATTTAAGGTGATCTCCAGAAACAATGATTCAGCCGACCCAGAGTACTGAGATGGAGACGCACTTACAATTTTGTGCGGTATATCAGCACGTATGTAAATGGCAACACCACCACCACCCTTGCCAATCCTGTCATTTCTGACCAGAACAAAACCAGGAAGTGCGTAGTGCGTAGAAAGGAGAGAGGGTTTCAGAAAAGTTTCAGATATTAAGACTGCATCAAGATGAACACTGCTAAAGGATGCCAGAAGATCGGAATAGTGACTAGGAACACTCTGAGCATTAATATGGGCTATGTGCAGATTGTTAGGATAGTTAGAAAAAACAGAGGAAATATTATCATGCAGAGTATGAAGCGAAGGCTCACTGTCCGCACTAACAAAGCTACAAGTCGATGAAGAACAAGAGAAAAAACTGTCATTTAAGTCAGCTGGAATATTCATAGATAAATATAAATATTATATAAAAATAAATAACTAAAAAACAAAACGAAAAAAAACTACAATTAAATTTACGGCTGGTTATTTTAAATACAACCACCCTACCTCACTAGTGTGTTGGAAGAAATTGAACAAATCAGTAGTAAAAATAAAAAAAAAGAACATGTAACACGAAAAATAGAGGAACAAAATTTTAAAAAACTAAATTAACAAAATATTCGCGTAAAACGAATCTCAGCCGCAATGCACACAAATAGGCATTACAACGAAACAGGTATGGAACGCTATACGTCAAGTTAATAAAGTCATATTGACAGTAATTATAGAATCGTGAGTTTCGTGACATTAGAAATTAGAAGTTTTATAAACATACCGACACGACTTAAAACATAATGCTCTAACAAAATTTTCTGTGAAGGTTATACAAAGAACATAAAATATTCAAAGTACCGGCGGTGGTTTAAAGTAAAGAGCATATGAAAAGTAATCGTACAATACGGCTGATTTACAAAATACCTCGGTAAACAGAAAATCCATGGTACTAAACAACATTAGTTGCGCCGGCGCGCCTTTCTTTGGCCTCTTGTAGGTGTAGCGGTAACTTCTCTTGGGCTCACACTCTTAGGAGAAGTATGTACCTCTGACCGCGCAGCATCACCAGAAACGCCTGTGGCCTTGGGGAACCGCGAGACCAGCGCGCGAAGTTCACCCGGAGTCTCAATCTTGTGACGCTTACCATCCGACGTGACGATCGCTATCCTGCCCTCCACCGACCAGCAGTTCGGCACCCCAAAATGCTTGCGCGCGTCCATGAAAGTACGGTGTCTTGTGTGCGTCAAGAATTCAGAGATAGTGATGCCAGTACCTTTCAGTGACTTTTTACTCTCCCAAATTAAGTGACGGTGCTCAGTTGTGTAAAGTCTCACCAGGATAGGTCTGGCTTTGCCTTGCGCAGAACCCAATCGGTGGCAGACATGAATGTTTTCTTTTCTGATCTCGGACAAGCTCATTTGGTCGGCTAAAACTTTGTGAACCACATCAAGTACCTTTTCATTTGGCAGCCCGGCAATCCCATGAAACAATAAAACCTTTCTTCTCATCATCGTTTCATGTCTGTCATAACCAAGTGAAAGCATCTCTATTTGTGCCTTAAATTTCGATAGTGCCTGCCAAACAAAAGTTTTAAATTCAGCAAACTCACATGATAGTGCTGTGATATCAGGTCCTGGTTCTGATCCTGAGGATGCAATTCTGAGCTTGTTCTCATACTCAGCCATTCGCGAGTTGAACAGCTGCTCCAGATCTTCCAAACTTGCCGCCATTTTAGT
The DNA here is from genome assembly GCA_950022335.1 of Eurois occulta. NCBI lineage: Eukaryota > Metazoa > Arthropoda > Insecta > Lepidoptera > Noctuidae > Eurois > Eurois occulta. The sequence goes on along the minus strand of OX465487.1, from coordinate 611,234 downwards.
GTCCATTGAGATGGTTGGATAGAAGAAAAGTAAGTAGATAGAAGAATGTGATGTCAGAAAGACTTGGAAATTGTAAATAGTGAGAGTTGGGTGGTTATGAACAATAAAATATAATTATAACATTAAAAATTCAATTTAAAATATATTAAAATTAATTAAAACTGGGAGTAACCAAAATAAGAGTGTTAACCCTGTGTCTACCCACACAGGAAAAAGAATGTAAAATGTTACAGGCACAGGAAGATTATGCTAACAGGCACTAATGAAAGCCAAAAGATACTTTACAAAAACAGACCGGAGGAAATAATCTCGCGATAATATTCCACGAAGTTTCCGTAACATAAAAGTCAAGCGTGATTTTTTGTACTACTATGAGGTACCGGGTGACCATCCAAATAAAATATAGGTACCTCGACAGTCCACAATGTACGCTCCATGCACGTCTAATAATGAGGCTATTTACAAGCATGATGTCACATAGTTTAAGACAACATACAGGCTGGCCGAGCGCGGCACCGCGGCCCCGCGGCGTACGCGCCGGCCTGCGCGCGCGCATTCACCTGAACAAACACGACGCAACACACCCTGATAACTGTCAAGGACAAGCTTCAATATTATTACCGAGTACTCGTGCATTTTACACATTTTGCGTAGATAAATATACGCTGACCAAATATGTGAATGACACACGATCCTTCGACAAACATGGTTTAAAAATGTGTTGTACCTATGGCTAAACTGATATTATGTAAGACCTTGCAAACTAAAATGATGCGGAAGTTAACAATGCAGATGTTAAAATGAGAAGCGATGACAATAAAATCAATCTTACTGAAAACTAAAGCCGAGTCAGTGGTAATTGGTTAGAAGAAACAAGCCCTGTGAGTAGCATGGATCAACGTCACAGATAACAGAACCTATGAGAGATCAGTGCTAAACTGCCTAATAGGCAAGTCCTTTGTTACATGTTGTATGACACAACGTAAAACTTCAGTACAAGTACAAATAAAATAATCAGTTAATTCGCAAATAGCATGACGCGGAGTACGTATTTATTTATTGTTATAAGTTGATAGGAGAGCGGGTATGATCCCACGATTGGTCGCTCCACTGTGCTTTTTGCGCGACATGATCGACGAGCATTTCGCCGAATGTGATTTGTAGATGGTAGTAAATCATACGTTTCTTATGTGCGACTGTTTTTATTTTGTTTTGTCGGATATGAGCCTGAACCGATGGATTATCTACGAGGTTAGTGTGGGTTTATATTGTTGATAGATTTATAAAGAAAGGCAATATAAAGACTGAAGCGTGGACCTTGTGTTGTGGCCGTTAGTAAGGACAATACAGCTCTTGCTCAGTTAGGACTAAACTTGATTCGTTGTTAGTATGCCGTAAAAACAAACGGCAGAACTCGACCATTCCAAATCACAATTCTCTCCATCAAAAAGAAAACAAAGTTTCCGATATAATGCCAATAATAGTCTTTTCAGCTCAAAACCCAACAAAATCCTATAAAATTGAACACACAACTCTCACCCATATCCACCATCAGATCGTCGCAGAACAGTCAAGTCCTAGCAGCACATAATATAGTAATACAACTAGTTCTAGTGGTACAGTCGGCTCCGCGACATGCCGGCTACTGTGCGCGCGCGGGCGCTCGCTACACCCTGAAGTGCGGGTTATCGCCGCTCGATAGCGAATTAATATCAAAACATAATACATTCACTCGATAACACTTGTTTACCATACATAACGATTTAGTTTTGACTATCTGGACCAAATACGACTATTACAAAGAAATTATGGATTGGTAGAAAAGACAATCAGACAAGAAAAGCGGTGACTGCTGAGATGACAGCAGATCTTTGGAAAAAAGAAAGCATGCTGCACCAAATAAAATGAAATAAAGACAACAGCGGAACGCCTTCGTTGACTTCCTCACAAATTGGCGAGAAAACGCTCAACACCGAGATAAGTTGAAGGAATGACGGGAGGCCTTAACCCAGGAGTGGGACAGCTCAAGTTGACAAGAAAGGCGAGAGGATGGTGATGATGTACTTGAACTAAATATTCCTGACTCTTAATTCTAGAAGTATTGGCAATTGTATGCCTATTTAGCAATACATCTGTGCCTAGATAAATATAGGTAGGAAACAGATTTAATCAAATAATAATCCAGCAGTGGGTGGACTGCGAGAGTCGATGTTGATTGATTGAATACATAATAGCGATTAACGACTACTCTACACAACAATATGCTGGAAGTTTCTGACTATCACAACTTGTTAGTTTAGACGTTTAGTGCACATTATCGACATTTATTTGATAACTGTTCCAAGGTTGAGTTAGTAAGTGCTGCAATGGTGGAACTGGCTCACCTGCCATTACATGGGACTTGAAACACTTCTGCTTATCCTTACGGGGAAAACAAACGTAAATGATGTTTTATCTAGCCAACTAAATCCTAACAGGTTTTCGAGACTGACACTTTGAAAGCTTTGAATTACGCCGAAGCAAATAGTTGAGGTGTCACCTCAGTCTTAGGCATTACCAGAACACTGCTTTTGAAGACTGGAGCATATTGTTAGTCTATGGTACACCACCATGTCCCTAGTCTTTACGTACTAGATTTAGGTGTAAAAGAGCACAAACAACTGGTTTTCAAGTGCCGTAACTGGCTTTACCTAGGCTGAACCGGTTAGAAAAAGTAAGACCTAGATCTAATCGTCTGAGACCTGTAATACCTAGTTGTAGTACTAGGTTATAGGAGTCATGTAGTACTCACAAACATTACAAAAAAGGTTGACTTTAGTTTAAAACCTTACGTGCTGTAAAACATTAAACTTGTATTGTATTTATGCTTTGAAGATGAACATTAAGGTTTTAAAACTATTGTTTATTGCAATTCCAAAAACAGGAATCGATATTGATACCTACTAGAGAACGCGAGCCACCTCCCAGGATAATAAATTGTATTACTAGATAAAATAACCACAAGTTGATGACCCCGACAGCGGTGCATACGATGATATGGCCAGGTGGCTATTAGGGACTAGTTGTTCCAGATGTTTCTAAGAAAAGACTTTCTGTGTCGGCCCTGTGCACTGTGAGATGAGGCAGTGTATCCGAACGACACCAGCTCAATAAAAATCTAATCGCAATTCAATTTATAGTATCATTCAACATACGAGTTAGGTGGCAAAAGCACAATTCTTTCGACAGGACTCAAATTACCGAGTGTTACAAAATGTGCCTGAATCGTTTGACCTTCCAGCGTTCAAGATCAAGTGTCGATAAAAGTCAAAGGCAAGGCGTTGTTATGATAACAGCTATCACGATGCTGATGTTGGGCTGAATGACGAGCTATCACAATCAATCTGGTTCTGAGCATGACGTCGATCATAATGTTGATGTTTCATGACCTTATGGCATGAGGTCAAATATGTTACATCATTGATTAAATCTTTGTACTGGTATTCAGCCAGGTCAGATCAGAAGACAAACTAGATAAGGAAAGGACGATCAGGATGGGCTCAACCCAACGAGAAAACTCGCCGAGAAGGATGGACACGGAAGATTATTGGAAAAACTGAATAAAAAGAGTCAACCGCATAATTCAGTGGTAACACTTGCACCATGAAACTCGTCCAGACACAAGACACAGATACTTATAACATAAGAGATTTATCAATGCCAAATTGTTATCGCTAAAGTGCCGTTAACATTTAAGAAAAAAAGGATTTGTTGATCAGTCAATTTTTTTTTCCTTTTTTTTATATCGTGCTTGTTAACTAGTGATCCTAAGATTTCTAATACCTTTTCTGTGTTTACTCGTGGGAACCTGTACTTGGCTCTGTGTTGCATATACAATAGTTACTCATTTGTTATAGTTGTTGGTTATCCTATTTATAAATAAATAAAATTTAAAGCCTTGTAAAATCAAGTCCAATAAAAAACAAGTCTATAAAGATGTACACAAGCGTTCACTTTACTATGAACCGTAAACACTAGTAGACACAGTATTTATATGGGAGCGCAAGCAACTGTGTAGGTTTACGACGTTAATCCTGAGAGCCAACAGCTTTATCTTGACCACTGAGTAAACAAGCAGCTGGGTTTGCGCAGTCACACGTGGCCGAAGGATGGGCCAACCCAACCCAGCAACACCGGTAGGAATTACTAGCGGCCTTGGTACACATGCTAAAGTTTCGTACTGAGTACAATGGGCCTACATTAGTCACACGATGCTGTTATGTTGTGGCTTACAAATACTGAAATGTTTTTGGCTGTGTTGACTTATTTCCTTATGAAACTACATAGTTAATTTTAAACTCAACAATGAAATACTTTGAGAGCAGCGGTGGCCCAGTGGTGGTGGCCCCGACTTACGAACAGTAAATCGTGGGTTCGAACCCAGGCAGGCGCATTACTTTGTATAATTTATTTCATCACCACTGCTCTCAAAACGGTAAAGGAAAACATCGTGAGAAACCGGCATGTCCTAGAACCAAAAATTCGAAGACATGTGATGTGACATCTACCAACTCGCGTGATGGATTATAGCCCATTCCCTCTCATAGAGAAGAGGCCGTGTGTCCCAGCAGTACATTATAGGCTGATTATGCTAATGAAATACTTAGTGCCAAAGTAACAATTGATCCAAGAACTTTTAAACCCTTCTTGTTTGGATTTGGAAAAGCGACAAAATTGATAGTTATTTGAAACATGCTTTTGTCACAAAAATAACGGGTTTTTGTGTAACAATAAAGTTGGGGTCATCTGCAAGAAACTTTAAATTCATTATGCAACCTGCCCAGGATCTAGTGGCCCCGGTTCCCTCGCTCGAAGCAAGGTTGGGGACAATACGAGTTATCTGTTTTCAAAACCAGTCAACTTGATACTTGGTGGCTTTTGAACGAGCATTGTGCACCGGTTCAAAAGTCAAGAACAGATTGAACTATTTTTTAAATTGCAAAATCGCTTTGTTGATAACAAAGCGATTTTGGAATTCCAAAAAAATTTAACGATTTGCCGTAACTAGGATAAAGGGAAAGTAAAGCACTGTATAATTAGTATAATTACATATGTAAAAAACACCAGACAAGTTGTAAACCGAATACACAGCGGTTATTGGCACAGCAGAGCAGCGTCTGTTTTCTAAAGGTTGATATGACAAATGAGGTGATAATATCAAGACAATGGCCAGAGCAAATTCATAATTTGTCGAGCCTTTTCCTATGTATTATTGGAGTCCAGTCTAACGGTATGCAGCTAAATACCAGTATTATTCATGGAGCGACTGCCTCGCCTTATCCCAACTATGTTTGGGTTGGCTTCTGCGAGCGCACCTATATTCTAAAACATTGTTACAATGAAAATATCCTGGACAACGACAGGGCCAGTATTATCAAACCATTTATTAGAAAACGAACGGTTCTCACCAACCGGTAACACGTATTAGGGCACTTGACCAGGACATGGTAGATACCAGCTAACAATGTGGACACAGCACTTGGAGCCGTTATCAGCCGCGTGGAAAAAATTAATAAACCGAGCAGATACGGGCAATACGAGCATCGCACGTGTCTGCCTCAAATCTAATTATGTTATTAGTTGTGTGTTGCGTGCGTTCTCTTACTGTCTGTGTGGATATCAACAGAATGTTCACTTTGCACAATGCGAAGAAACAATGGAAATGGAACACCCTGACCCAGACCAACCAACCAACCCGAAATATTATTAGGTATGGGAATCCATTCATCGTGGATTGCAAAAAAATAAGAGAAACTGAGTTAGCAGTCCCTGTCAGATGAGCGGCCACATCACAATTGCTAAAAATACCAGCGGAAGAGTACCTAGTGGACGCCTTTTTTCAGGAGTGCATTAAGCTCTGCATGAAGAAACTTATCTCGTCTTATGATGTGTTGATTGCAATAGGCTCGCCTCTATTAAATGGAACATAAACGTTGCCAAATGTCTGCAATACCCTTTACAGAAATACGGGTGTGATATTGTTGTTGCTGCTATCTATAACTAGTTGAAAGATATAAAACTTCTGAACTTAACTTGATGACGATGAAGAGTCGCAGACTGCGTGCCGGCCTCGCAGTAAATAAATATCGCCTTCAATACTGACTAGATAATTGAGGCCACGTTGCGAAACTAGCTCCTGTAACAGCGGTCCAACACACCTCGCAGCTTAGTACTTAGCATGACGATGCTGTCCACCGACGGGTGGAGGACCGAGGTGGATCTAGGAAAATGCATCATCGGCTAAAAATATTCAGCTAAGTTTAGTTAAGGAAGTCAAGCTTAAACATAACTGGCGAAATGTGGGTGTGCGTTAGGTGGTCTGCCTTAACCTTCAGGAATAACAGGCGTGATGTTAGGTGTGGTTAGGAAACCACTGCGAGGATCGCCCAGAGGACATGGTGGAGCACACCGTGGAGGTCACCGCCGTGTCCTCGTAGCGGCGATTGGCGGCGGCGACCTCTCGCGTCCTGCCCTGGTTCAAGCCATGGTCCGGAGCGAGAGGGAATGGGAAGCCGTCACCTCCTTCTGCGAAGCAGTCATGCTAGCGAAGGAGGTGGCGGAACGTGAGAGGGACAGAACCTGTCGTCCCAGCCGCCGCGGGAGACGCCCCGCCCCAGACGGTGTGTAATGGCTTAGCTCGCCGTCCGTCCGTCTTATGACGACAGGCCGTGTCGACGGCGCGTTCGTGTTCCACGAACGCCTCAAAGAGATGTCAGCAAATCGGAGGGGCCGCAAGGGCCGATGCCTGGCAGGGCTGCGGGACTGTTCGTAAGAGATACCGCGGCCCTGAAATACAAAGGGCAAAGAAGGAACATGGATGGGATTTAGTAAGTAAAAGTCTGACACTCCGTTCCGCTCCGCCCAGAGCGGGAGGGGTCATTTGATGACTACCTATCCCAAAAAAAAAGCTGTTGTTAGGAAGCTCAGAAATTACCAGACTAATACAGGTAATGGTAGAAAGCTAAATCATCAGAGCTTGCTGTACTGACCGCTCTTACATGGAGTAGAGTAATATTCTTCGGCCTATATCGAATATTTAACGAATTCATTTATTTTCACAATGTTTACAATATCTCTACTACACCAAAACGTCATCACATCACGTAGAACAGAAACACATTCAGTCAAGTAGCACCGAAACTCTAGAAGCGCAGTTCCGGAGCATCCAGCATGTTCGAACAGATAATGTAAACAGACAATATGATATCAAAGACGACACCGGTATGTACCTACCACCACTGAACTGATTTGATTCACACGTTGTCGGCGCTATCTCACAAATAACATAGGTTATCTGGCAGATAAGATAGCCGATGGTTAATGGCTAGGTGGTCCGATGACAAGCGTTGTGTAACACAAAATCAATTTATGTTTTTTTGTAGCCGCCTTTTGTTCACTTTCATAACCAAGTCCTGCCTTCGAAAAAAAAACATTGACGAACTTGGGGCTGATTGTCACTTCATTTCAGTTGGGATATGGGAGGTGTTCATTTACATTTTTACTTTCTCCTATGGGAACTAACCAGTGATAGCACGGGACCTAAACTGAATGAAGCCTAAGTACCTAATAAGAGACAAACACAAGTGATGAAAGTAAATAATACTAATACTTAACAATAACAGAGTTAAGATATCATAGATGTAATTAAATGTAATCATGTGTCTCATGTTTACACTGAACGTGGAAACGGATGTAGCCGTAAAGATAGCTTGTAAACTAAAACCATTAGCTGAACACTAACAATAATAAGAGCCAGTGACAGATATTCATTTTATTTCATACATTCAGCGTATAATTGCCGAGTTGCATGACCGTGGCGGCCATTACAGAATTGCATTTAAAGTAAAACAAACATCCAACGTAATACACAAATAGAAGCAAACAATTTTTAGGTGGACATTATACAATGATCATCAATTTGTGTAAATAGGATTAGAGCAAAGCGTTTTGGCGTCTGGTATAGGTATTATCGGTGAGGTGGGGACCGAAACAGAGGGCATTTAACGACGACTTACGGAGTCGGACCCAGAAAGTTACAGGTAAATCAGATATTGACAATAGCAGTAACCTAGCGAATCTAAATAAACTAGATTGACAACGCTGTGAGCCTGTGAGCGATGATGAAACATAAGTTTTACACTACACTAGCAGACAGCCTGCGACTGCTAAAGTACAATGTTTATTGACAATACCACTTATTGAACACACCCTAAATTATCATGTCTTGTTTGTTTTTATCACAGCTGACAACGTAATAGAATACTTGATATCACCGAATCTGCGGCCAGCATGCTAACCGAATGATTATCACTCGCGGTTTTAATAGCGCTAGACTTTGGCTCATCCAATTATGATGGACTTCCTAATTTCTGCACATATATGTACAGAGACAGCTGTTACGTAACGTGTCAATTCATCTATCACAATATATTGACAAGCATATGTAATACTACCAGTCAGTTCGCCAGCAGAGTGACGTGGGCGATTCCAATTAACTGCAGATATTTTAGCTTTTGGAGTAGTGCAGGAGCATTGAGAAGGAGATATCGATCAGCAAGTATTTATTTAGTAAGAACCAAAGGCCGCTATCGCTAGCAAACTAACAGTGGAAAATATTTGGAAATCAATAGGTAGCTGAGCTCTTGCAGAATAGAGAATTGGTTCAATCAATATGACAGGTCATGTCTAGCAGTGAGCTTCGATTGGCTAAATTGACGATGGCTGAGGAATACACCCGACAAAGGTCCATTTGTCGTTATATTATTTCGTTTAGGCCCATATTTAGTACTGTCCGGAACGAGAGAGAACTGACTATCCGGAAAAACAGATAAAGGCAATATAAGTTTGTAAACTGACATGGACACTAACACTAGCATTAACATAACAGCTACAGGAAACGGGATATTTACCATGTTTACTATTTGTTTTGAGTTCCCAATGTTTCGGCGCTGTTGCAAGCACCATGATCACAGATATACTAAAACTCAAAACAAATAGTAAAGATGGTAAATATACTGTTTTCAGTGTTATTGAAGGTATCACTCACGGAAAACATCGTGAAAAAACCAGCATGCCTAAGCGATATTCCTCGTCGGCATGTAAAGCCAAGTCAGAGGCCCATGGGCGGCATAAAAACTCTGACACCAGGTTAGGCACTAACCACACGATTAAGAAAGAAACAAGAAAGCAATGTATGAAATTCGCTTAGGAGTTAGAACTCAGAGATGTTAAAGAAGCCCTTGCACTGACAGATCATCAGACTACTCATTAAACGACTATGGGATGTAGATAGTCATATAGTCAGAGAGGGGAACACCGGGACTCGGGACACTCCCTACGACAGAAGTCGAAAAATATCCCTGACTACTTCCCATACATTAAGGACCTAGTAATTATTATAAAATAAGGAAATGAAAACCTCTGCTTTCTAATATACCGGGTTCAATATCCCGAGCAGTAATGCAATTCTGGGTGAATTGCTGTAAAATAATTATGCCATGTTGCCAATCAATACTTAAGTTTCTCGATAAAATTTGCTCGAATTGATGGCTTTATTGTTTATAATTATAGCTTAAATGATACAGCAATGAGGTATCTATTGCATTGCGCTCAGATTTAATCATTTCTTAGCTTTCGAAATGTAGAGACATGAGGGAGCACCGATACGAAGATACGTGTTTATTATAAAAAAATATTTCTATTGTTTCATAGCATTTCGTCGACTATTCTCGTGTAGAAGTGAACGGCTGAACCATGATCAATAGCGGCAGAACTGTTGATAACACGGCGCATCGTGCCATGGCCATTGCCATAAAAACGAGACCTTTCATAAAAAAGCAATAGGGTGAAATCATTTGCTATAAAACCAGCTCCGCAACTAGCTAAGGGAGCGCACAAGACAAAGGACTGTCGGACAGTAGGCCTAGTATTACACGACAAGACCACATTGCAAGGTTCAAATCGCACTATTATTATTACTACAACTACCAGAAGTCTATTAAACATCAGTCAACTCATTTCAGGTCGGCCACACGGCGGTTTCTTTGATTACTGATACCTGGACGACCAAACACATTTCCGGGTCTAAGTACAGTAAAGAATACTGGGTGACTTCCTGCATACCCTCACTTTACAACTTGCTACTATTTTTCAAGAACCAGCTTTCAATTTTGACCGAAATACGAGTAACATTATCAAGAGACCTATCCGGGTAATTTGTGTCCTCACAACTCATCAATCTGGCTTATACTATGGTAATATGCGTGTGGATGTCGGAACATACAGACAAAAAACCCATGAACTATTTTGCAGCCAATGTTACAAACAAACCATAATGTCATTAGAAAAATTTTGTTAGGCCTATCTATCGTTTCATTGTGCCGGTTATTATTCAGTACCTATGGGATGGGTTTCATAAACAGTATTAGTAGGTGAGAGAAAAGCTCCATTTAGTTACCCGGCCTATAGTTGGTCTATTAGTAATTTCAATAACAGCAACCAAACCACTTCTTAATAGATATCATCGTAATATTTCAATTTACCTCGGATAACGTCGATAAAGGTCAAGGTCGCCCCTCAAGGTCATCTCAGACATTAACAAAGAAATGGGCCTTATCACACTGAACACCCGCTCATACACTATAAACCACTGTTCTCGCAAGCACAGCGGAAATCTACAGAGGTGAACTGATAACCGATTGTCAACCATCGAACGATTCAGAGGTTTCTGGTAGATTCAATAGAAAATAAACAATACAAGCCGCACCTGGGTGGGTCAGTATGCTAATAAGATTCTAATAATACTACTATTAACATACACACAAGGTAACTATCCACCTACATTGTATACTGTTTTTATTTCCCGACATTATCACCTGAGCGATATCAAATACAGATTCCTATTCGTGTGACGGATTGCAAAATCGATTTTCAATTATTCTGGAGTAAGGTGTCCGCCGGCAGTCGCTCGGCGATAAACTGGGTGTTGTTTAGTGAAGACGTGAGAGCTTCGCCGGCCGGCGAGCGTCGGCGGTGCCACACGAGTGTCTGTGTCGGGAGTGTGGAGATGTGTAGCGAGAGAGTGGAGAGGAGTAGGAGAGTGGGACTCACCGGGCTCGGCGCGCTCGGCCTCGTCGTCGGACTCGGTGCCGGAGTCGCGCTCCTCCACCTGCAACAACAAGCAGTCAGCTCAGTCCCTCGTGCGGCCGGGGCCAGGCGCGGGGCCCGGGGCCAGGCGCGGGGCCCGGGGCCCAGCGCTGGGCGTGGGAGCCCGCCGGTCGGCTCCTTTGTTCTACGGCGGCCATTTTCTGGTGGCGGAGTGACCTTCAAAGCGCTCGCTCGCGCCGACACCCACCTTCTCGGAAACGCTCTCCTCATTCAACGAATGCGTTCGCAGCTTGTGAGTCAGGAACTTGAGCATTATTGAGCGTCGCTCGCTCTCGCCTCGTCGCTCACTGTCCGAGCTCACTGCGCACTTGTGTCTATGTACCCAAACCCGCACCGCACGAGATCCTACAGCCCTCACGCCTATGGGAAACGTTCCAAAAACATTTTAAACCTCAATAACATATCCGCATATCGCTCGCACGCGACCGCACCCGACCGACTTCTTCGAACGCCGGACTACTACTAGTTTAGTTAGAGTAGCCTTGCGTACGACGCAGTCAGCTGAAGTGGGCACGACTCATTAATACCGAAAGGGCCTAAGAGCGATCGCGCTAAATACTGCGCCCCGAAACGGAACTCGCGATCGAAACGATAGATAGAACCATCGGACGGATTACTAATCGTTTCATGGCTCAAAATCTCGTTTAAATATAGCGTAAAACATTTTCGAGTGGCACTCCAAATGGACTCGCCCGGCAACCCATTGATGACAAAGAACCGGAACACGCAGAGATCGGACGCGATTGGACAAAACATTACAGAATAGGATCGAAATTTAATGCAACATGCTTCGTCTCGCTCGCACAGCGACCGGGCGCGCGGGATGCGTGCGTGCGAGCGAGACGGAGTGCACACACATCGGGAGTTATATAATACTGGCCTGATAATAAAACGCTGATAAAAAAATTGCGCTTGTTAGCACACTGTGGACATTCCGGTAACATACTGGCACCGGCAAAATATTGACTTAGTGCTAATATTTATAATTAAGCAACGGGTTTGTTTCATATATTCCGGAATCTAAACTAATTCGACTCCAACTTACGTAAATACCACTCACCGCTTTTATGTGCACAAGCCGATATTTAAGTAGTAAGTAATTTGTGTTCAGTTGCAATATGTGCCTTCTTCATGAACTAACCAGACATTTGAATTTATCATAAAAGAGAGCTACAATGGGATTTTTTTCTTCTAGATTCTATTCCTTCTTTTTGAAGAGAATATTTAAGAAATGAATTGATTTCTGTGCCTTAGAAGACCTCCAATTTGTCCGATTCTATTCTTACTTTGTAGTAGGCTTTGTGTTTGAATACTTACTAAAAGCCGGTCTCATCCGCACTAAGCAGCCGGTGCGGCAGTTCCACCGCGAGACGCCATGTCTGTTACCTGCCGCGCGCCGTCCCGCTCGCACGCGACCTCCCGGACGCGCGCCGTCTCGCTCGCACGCAACCTATGAGCGACCACGCCGGCTCCGCGCCATATTTCAAATTACAAACCTTCGTACTGTGATCATTTTTACCATGGAGTACGATCTTTAGTTATTGTAATCATTTTAAAATAGATTTATCATTTTAATTGGCAGCATGTGGTGTTTCTAAAAACAAAATTGGAAGGGTTTGACCGTAATCAGGAAGAGCTCTTGAATAAACGCTTGTGTATTTTTATAACAGCGAAAATAATTCAATACCAAAGTAGTAATTAATGTATTGGCATGATAAGTTTGGTACCGTTTTAAATTAATTAGGTAGTAGTAGGTCAACCTTCAGTAGCAGACAATGTTTGTCACTAGCAATTTTGGTCCGATGATTTAATCTTCATTTTATTTCGGAGCCCTGCCAAAATACATTGTTGAAATATTGCGAGCTTAAATAAATATTAACAATGCTTTTGTCTTACCATAATTTATAAAAACGGAATCTTTCTGCAGTAGCTTAGATTTTACTTTATAACTCAGATACGTAACTATACATAAATATCTAACTAGAATAAAAAGTAATCGCAGAATAAGACGTAGAAATAAGAAAATAATGCAAAAAAGACAACATAATATTTATTTCATATCAAAGTTACGATAAAATTGACAATATCATTGGATTCGTTTGTTCACAGATCAGGACCTTTCTCGCTAAGTAATGGATCCTGTTACAACTATATAATAAAATAAAAAATGCTCCATTTTGCCGCAGCCATGCCTGTATGTGTGGGCTGTGGGCCCAAATTGTAAATACGTGTAAATAACCTCCGACTAATCTAAAGAGGAGAGCGAGCGTACCGAATTACAACCCAACGAGGTAGTCCATGAACATTACGTACTAACAGCAACTAGCAGTATTACACACGAGAACGCACTACATAGGTATATTATATCTACGGAAATATACACCATTATTTTTAGGTCGTTCTGGAGCCGAATACCATGAACTCGATCATCGAACTCGAAACGATTGGGACTATTTTTTTCAAAAAATAACAATAAAAAAAACACGAAAGAATAAATTTAATGTTTTTTTTGTGAAATAATGAGAATCGATCGATGAATGAATTTTTCAATGGGTATCGTTCGCATGTGTTGCCGATCGTGGATACGTTTTACACACACATATGCATTTGAGTTCTCATTATTAAAAAAAAAAACATTAAATATATTCTTTCGTGTTGTTTTTATTGTTATTTTTTGAAAAAAATAGTCCCAATCGTTTCGAGTTCGATGATCGAGTTCATGGTATTCGGCTCCAGAACGACCTAAAAATAATGGTGTATAACTCTGTTACGTATAATATGTACAAATAACAACTAATACAACAATCACTTATTATGCAGATTTGAACACTGGTTTTACGTACATATATATCAATCGAATTATCAAAAACAAAACGGATCCATAACATAACATCACCCCGAGGAGTACATTAGACGGACGTGTATCTATACTACACCCAGATTTCGTCAGTTATGTACAATATGAATTGTTTTTGTTTTTTTCCTAGCGAAAATTAGTAAATTCTGGTATACTTAATATAAAGATTATAAACTAAATAGGTACGCGAATAGATATAACAACTTAACGACACAAAAACAACGGATCAACAACATCTAGCTCTTACTAAGTCTACATATTTTATACTTACTACATACATACAATATACATAAACTTAAAACTACATACATTGAGTTAAGCAAACAATTGTCATATTCATGTTATTTCGTTAAAACCGGCAAGATCTGTATGTATTATAAAACATTTATAATCTAACACTTATGAGTGTAAATCAGATTGTGCCAGGAGACACTATCATAGGTAATGTGTTATCAGTGCAGTACAATGCCGATAAAGGGACACAAGTACTTTATGGCACTAACAGTGTAATAATGGATGTCGAACTAAGTACCATGCTAACTTTTGCGATTTAAACACGTATGTCAAACGACGGAATACACACACTGCAGTTCACCCTGAAGTTCCCGCAACCTGCAATGGGTCCGCGCCCTCGCCCCAGCCGTGGATACATTACATGGTGATTATGCTTATCTGCATTTCCTAGGTGATTATTATACCACTTAGTACTGACTTATTACCAATTTACCACAGCATTTTACCTTAAAACCAGTTTTATTATATCTTACTTAGTAGCCGCCATATTGATGTACTGTGTACTTACAAGTAGATCCTAAATGTATGTATTTACATGTTTATATAACCGTGTACTACATAATCATATATGTACTTCATTATATACGTCCATTAATAGAATGGTATTAGAATTTAGGACAATATACATTACAATACAACACTTTTACATGTATAGAGATGTCATGTAAGATGACTGAATATAAACTGCATGTAAAACTTAACATAACTTTTACATGTAGTTTTCAGCGGAAAATGTCATAAAAACTAAATCATGTAGAAGTATTTGGACAGTGTAGGTACGTTATCTGAAACATTGTTGTATACAAACGTTTTCTAAATCTGCAGAAATTAACATGAAAAATATACATAATTATGTACACAAATACATAATGTATTAACAGTGTCGGTGTAACATGTAGTTTATTATGATTACGAGTAGTTATAAACCGGCTCGGCAGGATCAGAGTCACGACGAGACAGCTCATTACTCACAATCAACACAATCGTCCTTGGGTACTAGATATATGTATGTTTAGTATAATATTACGTATTGTTCGCTAATGATAAAATATCTCAGGAACGTTAGTTATTTGTACGGATTGGCTAGTACTGATGGGAATAAACTGATTACAACTTCTTATCGTGTCGATGGCAATCTACAGTAAGTAACAAAAACCCTGTTGTTCCTTCTACCTACGTTTTAAGAATCGGTATACACACGTAATAAAGCAAGTCGTTTATAAAAAACGGTCAACAAAAATAATTAAAAAAAAAAAAATTAATTATTAATATTTGTAAGGTTTAACTGATTTCTAGGAATCTTCTGTCGCGTCTAAGGAAGCCGCCGAGCTCGGCTATTTAGCGAAATAAAGATGTACTTGTAAAATCAGATACTCGAAACATTTTTTTGAATGTGTCGATTTTAATAGTTATTTGATTTTGGCCTCTCGACTGGCCAATGTTTAATTTTTTTAAATTATAACTTCATCAATGTTGTGCTTGTAGGTAAATGTATACGTCCCTAACAGGAACGACAGGGTTTTTGTTACTTACTGTATATTGAGTCGGCGAACAACTTAGCTACTCGTTTGGCTGTACCACAACTGGAAGATGGGTCATGCGAGCAGTAAGGTCTGTTTACTTTATTAACAAAAGGCCCCCTGTGCTTACGCTGTTGCTTATCAACTCGAGTTGCATTGACTTGATAAAATATCCTTTGTCTAGCCTTTTCCCAATGTTTTTAGCGTTCGTTACATCCCCCGGAGGACGTTTGCAGGCTACCTATACACTGCACACAGTATTGTGTTACAATCCGTTCCGTTTAAGTGTACTAACGTTCTAAGTAGACGCTTTGCTTATAATATAACTACTTATTGATAAGGAGATTCGACGCACAGCGTCTAAAATAGCGACATCAAATGTCATGGATGTACTAAAAAACTGATTAAAAGTGAAAATATCACAAACATAATTATTTACAGTTCAAATATGATTTTTTTTACTTCATTACCGCTAGGTAGAATTTCCTACCTCGTAACCAACGACACTTAACCACTACAACGACTAGAACCAAATGTTCTACAAATGCCATAAAATGTCAGAAATAGCAAAGTATTATTAAGTTTTATTTGCTGTTTTTCCTAGGTGAACACCAGTCATATGAATAGCAGTAGTCTCTTGTATAGAAAAATAAACGTATGATGAATTCGACTACAACAAATGCTGAGTTCAGCTAGGATACATTATAACAACAAATCAACCAACTTTAAATGTAGCAGTAAGAAGAACTGGTAAGTTCATCACCTCGTCGGTCCGTACAGGGCGTCAGTTGATGAAGATCTCGTCCATGAGGTAGTCGGGGTTGTGCTGCACGTGCGCCACCAGCGCGTGCGCCGCGCGCGTGAGGGCCGCCAGCGCGCCCGGAGGAGGCGCCGCGCCCGCCACGTGCAGCGCCAGCACGCGCGCGGCGCCGGGCAGCTCGTAGCGCCGGTACGACACCACGCTCGGCAGGATGTCGGTCTCCAGCCCCGAGAACCTGCAACACCAGTCACACCGACAGTTACTTCCTGATCCCCGTTCGGCTGTTCGTGTCTGTCCCAACTTTTTCATCTGTCGTCACGAATCGTTGGCGCGGTAAGCCACGTTCGCCCGGGCGCCGTTTCGACACATACGAGATTTGCTCTGTTCGGTTTCAAAGCTTCGAGACCGATGCAGTCAAAATACACCTCGTTAAAAAAACGCCAGTACGGCTGTCAAACTAAACTAATTAAAAAAGTAAAGCACATCAAGGCCTGGAACTAACGATTAAACAATATTGTTTAAAGGGGCCTATGTGCAACTTAAGATAAGGATTTCTCGTGTATAACTACACACGACTCTCTGCAGGGGCGTGCCGTCCATACAGGCAAATAGGCTTAGCCAAATTCATTTATTACAACAAATCAACAATCATGTAATAAAAAATACAAAATATAAAAAGAAAGTTAAAACTCCTGTTATAACACTTATAGCAACTTGTCGCGCCCGTGTGACGTCACACGGGCACACGCTACTACTCCTTAGGCCACCAAACGAACTGCCTTCATTTCTCATTGACTCTTTGATGAATTTACGCACACTGGTGCATATTTTCGTGTGTATGAACGGCACACACGTATAGATTATGGGCGGGAACTCCGCCGTAAGGAGACCGCCAGCGCAGTTCTGATTGGCTGGCCTTAAAGGCCAGCCAATCAGAAGTGCCAGTCAAGATGAATGAAATGCAGTGCAGGGTTACCAATTTGTGGAGATTCCCCCGGATCGCGGGGAATTCGAGAAACAGACTACACACAGAAACGATCGTTTCCATAATGACTACTAGAGACGATTAAAAAAACAGGGTGGTATTGTCGAATATAAACCTTCCAAAAAAAATATAAATTATAAGGAATAGCAAAAGCCCTATTAAAATAGTAAAAAAATACATGAATTTTATTTTTTTCCAAAATTTTGTGAAATTTCGCTTTGATTTTTGGGAAGTTAGGAAAATAACTGTGGCAATCCGGCAAAATGATGCAATTATTATTTGGTTTCTAAAGAAGCCATATTTGTGTATCCGCGATCTTGAATGTTTTGCTTTTTTTAACGTACTCAGTTAAAAGTAATTTGTTGTTTATTGTTTGTTTATTTACTTAAAAAAGGTGTTCTGTTGTCAAGTTTGCTCTGATAATGTGTGTTTGTTAGAAGTTCAAAGTAGTAAGTTTTCGTATTATC
This sequence comes from Eurois occulta, assembly GCA_950022335.1. Classification (NCBI taxonomy): domain Eukaryota; kingdom Metazoa; phylum Arthropoda; class Insecta; order Lepidoptera; family Noctuidae; genus Eurois; species Eurois occulta. Next base: position 593,146 of record OX465487.1, on the reverse strand, counting down.
GTTTAATGTTAAGATTCAACTTGATTTGATTTTGATGATTTTAAGTTATTTATAAAGATACGAGACGAGTTTGAGTGACTGTGACTGAGTTTGAATCGTCAGAAAATCGTGATTTGAACCTTGAATAATGTGGTGAGTTCTTGTATTTATAACTTTTATAACACGCGTTTTCGGCAATAATCACGTGAATGTACTTACATCCTTAGCTTCTACACGTTGTGTGTTCATCTGATTTCGTTTGTGCTATAAAACTATTGTTTCTTTCACTGGATATTAGCCTACACCCCCACCATACTGTTGTTTTTACAGGCTTTTTTTTTCATTTTTTTTTTTCAAATTTTATAAATCAATAAATGTGACTACTTTAGGGTCATCATAAGTAGAGCGACGTTGTGATGTTGCGCGAAGTTTTTTTTTTTTTTTTCGGTATCCGTATGCGTGGCCTACCTTCCGTGGAGAACCACTGCACGCCACTGACTCTCTGTTATGTTCAATTTCAGCCCGTAAAACGCCACATCTTAGTACGATAAACTAAACTTATTGAATGATAAAATAAGTATTAGTAACTGTGGTACACACCAATAGATGCAAGCGATGAAATAGTAAAGCATTGCAAGCAAGCTGCTATACACATAATAAGGATTAATTTTACGCATTAATGATGTCTGACTAATATAGCACATAAAATCAAGACATTACTTTTTTTTTAAATAGTAAAACTTAAAGCAGATTTTCTTTATCTCTCAAAGGATACCAACTATATAGGAAAATCTCATGCTATAGTAAAAATGTTAATCAGGCAGCCAGTTAACTCAGAACTCTAACAAAGAAACGAACAACAACAACGTAACTAGTGTGTCTGCCTAGCTGTAAGTTTTCCGAAAATAATAAAATAAAATAAAGCATAATGGGCTCCAGGCCAAAGCCAGTTTGCAAGTCAGTTCAGTAAGTCGTAAAGACTTTTCACTGAACTGACTTCAAATGTATTCTTTCACAGCACCGAGTCACTGACCGAGCTATCAACTGGACTGAGTCACTTACAGGGCCCTCACTCGTATTTGGATCCGATTAGTTAAGTGGCAAGCTATGGATGAGTTCTATGACGGAACAAGGTGTACAAGCGATGTCTTGTCGAGTCGTAGTGACCGTGCGCGCGCAGGGGCGGGCTGCTAGTGACAAGTTAATGTACTCACGTGGCGAAATAGTATTTGTGGTAGTCCTGATGCTTGTCGGCCGTCTCCGCGATCTGCCGCAGCGCCATCTTGAGCAGCTGGTCGCCGTAGTGCGGCGCGCGGTACATGGCGCGACGGCCTAGCAGCGGTTCGCGTACTGGATAAGATACAAAATATATTCTATTAAAATATTTTATGAAGGTTTCTGGGCCCATAAAAAGGTCAACGCGCTGCACGGGATCGGCATTGCCTCAACTCGAGCCGTTCGAGATTATTTCTATGATCCATACAGCATACTGCAACCTTACGTATAAGCACTGTAACGGCATCGTATCGAATCGGGATTAGCTAGCAAAAATGAGGTGTGTTTTAATGATGAATAAAATTGGTACACACAATTTTGGGACCGGCTTCGGACACGGACACCTAATAAACTTTTATCCAGATGAAGAACATTCACTAGGATAAGGTACACACAGCCCCATTAAGTGGTTACTCTCCCAAAAGACAAGTACCTACGTTCAAATCTGTGATAGGCCCAAGTTGATTTTTGTATTTTACAAAAACATGTTATTATAATTAATGTATTGTTTTGGTGAATAAATAAGTGTTAGTATTTATTTTCAAGACTGTTTTTTTTTTTCAATAAAACGTCAATAGTTTTATATTGAAAAACCAACCTCAAAATATGGTGCTATTTGCTGATGACACTTCCCTAATTTTTAAGGTAAATAGACGGGCCCAAAATCTAGATGACGTGAATAATGCCCTACTTCAGGTATGAACCTGAATTGGTTCACAGCAAACAATTTAGTATTAAATACACATGACTAAATGCATATGATTTGCTTTACCGAATGTTAAATGTAGTGGTTGTGATATAGTATAGAATAAAGAGAAATTTAAATTCGTAGATAAAACGGTTTTCCTGAGGATTACGCTTGATTCAGGGCTACAAAAAAAGAAAATAAGAGATGTTCGCTAAGTTCAGCAGCATACGCTATTAGAAAAATCCGTCAATTTACTGATGTAGAAACCGCTAGACTGGTCTATTTTAGTTACTTTCATATTATAATATCTTATGGCATTTTGTAATGGGGACGGGCTGCAGACATTGAGTCTATATTTATTCTGCAAAATAGAGCCATCAGAGCCATATATAATCTTCGTAGACGCGATTCTCTTAGGGAACTGTTTAAGGATCGTAATAAAACATCATGATGGTATATTCTCAATACATTTACGAAAACACAATGTACGTAAGAAAAAAATTGCATCTTTTTAGTAAAAGAGGTGATAGACACAATACACACAGAAACACACAGTACTAGAATAGGGACCAATTAGTTCAGCCAGGCTTCAGACTCGCTAAAGTATCATCTTTCATGTCGTACTGTTTGAGATGCTATAATAAAATTCCACAAAGTATTCTTAAACTGAATGAGATGAAATTTAAAACATGCATTAAACGCACACTATGTAAGCAAGCATATTACAAGTTGGACGATTATATCGCTGCTCAAAATGTTTGGCTCAATGCCGGTCCTGCTCCACATGGTCAGGGGCGCATAAATAGATAGCATGAAATAATATTGTTGGAACTGGTGAAGATTATACAACTATCTTCGCATTGTATAAATTCAATCTCATATGGATTATATAATCGCGTAGTCCATATTGTGTGAGTACTATGTACTAGAAAGCTATCATTCAATGGAAACCTACGTCTTTTCTTGACTTGAATGTGTCCTGGCGGTGGAGACTGTGTCAAATGCCTAGCTGATGGTGGCGCGTGCGTCGGATCATTTAGTTCCCTTCAAAAATGGTTGAGTTGGATGGTGCTGATACACGCGTCATGTTCGTGAACGGGCGCTGTCTTACTCCTACGCCTTATTTTAAATCAAATCAAATCATAATTTATTTGTTAACATAGGTAAAAAAAAAAAAAAAAAAAAAAAAGGTAAAAGGTAATTTATTTTATTTTTTAACTGTCTTTTTTGTTTTTACCATGGACACTTTTGTCGTGCACATCTTGCTACATCGTTTTCACATAATGTACCATCTCAACATGAACGATGTAACCAAGGTTTTGTGACAATATTATGATTTAAAAGAGTGTCCATGGAGTTTCTTGCCCGTTCTTCTCCACAGACATCTACGCCTGTAATGGGCAACTACAGTACTTTCACAGTTTTTATGCGTTGTGACTTCCCCTGTAGCTGCATAATTCATAATATTATTTTAATCGATTTTTGACTTAAATTCATTGAAATAATTTTGTGGGGTTTCTATTTTCATTTTAATTAGTATTTAATACAAATATACGTAATTTCTTCCATTATAGTGAACTTCTTTTTCAATTATAATCGATCGATTAACATAAATCGTGGAACAACAAAATAATCTACATTTGCAACTAAAAAGTATTTGTAGTTGTCATTATTATTATTCTTTAATTATGTTACTATTTTTTCGTTAAAAAGCAATTTCTAGGCAAAAATAAAACAATTAAGATATAATCGATAATGTTATGACGCCGTTGTCTATTGTTGTGTCACAACACTATTCGATGAAATGTCAAACAAATTGCTGTTTTTAGAGGATTTCTAGATCAATGTGTTTAAATATCTGAAATAATGAACATAGGCTCAATTAATATGTACCAAAGTAATGTAAAATATTTGCCAGTTAATAGGGTTTCAAAACGAATTGTTTTGAGATGTAATATAACCTCAATAGGTACTCAACTTATGTTATTTTCAAAAAACCCCACAATATTTAATTTTGAATTTAACCTTGTTTTAAAGTATGACACTACCCCTTTTTTGTGTCTTATTTTCATTACTATACTGTGTCAAAAATTGCGCAACCAAGTGCCATAGTAACTTGCTCAATCTCGTTTAGTAAAGAAATTGCCTTTTGGCTCCAAAAAACTTCAAGATTAATTCCTGATTCGAATGTATCTTTTAAGTTTACTGTCGTGTTGCGTTTCAATAACTTCTTCTTGAATTTCATCAGGCACCTCAGAAACGTTGACAATGAAAGGATTACAGATCAGTTTCTGTTTCGTGCCTTCGGATACGCGCCGCGCGCGGGTCGCGTTCTCACCGAGTCGACACTCGTTGTCACCTATCTTATTTATTAGGATGACTCCGCGGACCATTTGGGATGCTTCCAGGCAGCACCAGTGGTTCGTGGACCTCCGGTTAGGAACCACTGGTTTAGACAGTTCAACAGTGCCTGTAACTGGCCTACTTGTTATAAATGCTTTGATTTTGATTGTTTAGAATGACAAGCAATAATAGTGTTAAAGTTTTCGAATTCTTATTCAACGTCTAAATAGACCGGAGGTTTCAAGACCGCTTGCCGTGCATAAGATTGGATTTTCAAATTCTAGGCACGAAATGTGCTTTTTGTCATCCATTTATATATATATATTTTTTATATAAAGTTTTCTCTATTTTGTTTTAGTAATATTTATAAAGAATTTAAAAATCATAAATAATAAAATACTTTAATAATAATTATTGCTATTATTTAACAAAACTTTGATCTTATTTTACAACAAAAATTTATATTTTATAATTTGATTTGATCATAATAATTTACAGTTTTCATTCATACAGAAAAACTATTTTTGCTCTCATAAAATAAGAATTGTGGTTCACTATCCATTTGCAAAAAATGTTAAGACATAATATAACTTAGCATAATTTTGTTTGGCATAATTATATTTTCGCATAATATAATTACGCATAACAGCTTACGCATAATTTTTTAAGTATAATTTCTCTAACCATAATAATGATGAAGCATAATATTCTAAAGCATAAATTTATTAAGCATAAAGTTCTAAAGCATAACTTTTTTATACGCCCTAGCTTTTTTGCCCGAAGAGGATAATTATCCTCTTCGGGCAAAAAAGCTAGAGCGATCCAATTTATTTCGACGATTGGAAAAAAGCCATATCTCCTGAATCAGGTACACATATTAATATAATATACCGTATTGAACAATTTTGTGGGTTTTTTTTCGCTGTAGGAAGCATGAAGCAAGCAAGCATACAGCATGCAAGCAAGCATACAGCATGCAAGCAAGCATACAGCATGCAAGCAAGCATGCAAGCAAGCATGCAGCAAACAAGCAAGCATGCAGCATGCAAGCAAGCATGCAGCATTCAAGCGAGCATGCAACATGCAGCAGGCAGGGTTTCTGTCACGGCTCCGGCGCTGCGGGCCTCCGGCGGCCCCACGCGTGCTAATCGTCGCAGACGGCTTTCGCTCACCACCGCAGCTTCGGCTTGTTGGCCGGCTTCGCCGGCCAGCCTCAGCCGCGGCGGCTCGCTCGCAGCCACCTGCTCCTCAGCCCGCGGGCCGCCTCGCCCCTACGCGCCTACGCGATTTTAAATTACACTCTAGGGGTAGGACAAACAAGACTACGTGGAGTCGGTTTTGCAGCAATTCGGTTCTGTCACTAACTTTTGTTGCACAGCATATTAAATTTTTAACCAACAATATTTTGTATGCCTAAATATTATTATGCTAATAGTCATTAGGCCTACTAACGTTATGCGAATCAAATTTATGCCAAAACAAATTAGTTTTTAAGATGATTATGCCAACATAAAATGTATGCTTAAAAAAATTATGCCGAAGTATTATTATGCCAAAAAAAATTGTGCCAAAATCGTTATGCCGAAGTATATTAGGACAAAGAACATTATGCGAAAAGAAGGGATCCCAAGAATTGTTTTAAACAATAATGGGTAGATCGTAGTAGTTTAGTCTTCGTCGTTTTAAGTGAACTTATATACATATATTAAATTTTGTACTTATAAATTGAGGGCATGGATTATTTTTATAAAGAAAACGTAAGTAAGTACAATAATGAATACCCTCAAATTATAACATCTATCGATTAGACAGAGACCTAAAGATAAAGAGGATGGGTCTCCCTTGTTTGACCGAAAAGAAATTGCCAAATTATCACTTCCCAAACAAATTTTCGCATAATTTCATTTGCCAAATTATTACTTACCAAAAAATCTCTTTACAAATAATTGTTACGAAAACCTATGTTTGGCAAGTGAACTTTTGAACAATAACTTGTTCACCAACTAGTACTTTTACCATTTTTTATCTTGTCAAATATTTCAGTTGGTATAACATATTTTACGCAAAATTACATAAGCCAAATATTTGGTGTCGTCAATTTTAAACTTACCATTTCAGTCAAAAGCACTATTAACTAGTTGGAATCTCCTATTTGGATTCGGTTGGGGCTCCTATTTCTGTCTGCAGGGTTTACAGGCACCTAACTAACCGAACCTCGGGGTGCCCCTGACGTCGACCGTCTAGGGTTAGCGTTTCCGTCAGCAGGTCGACGGATCCCCGCTGCGCGGGGCTCCTATATCTGTCTGCAAGGTTTACAGGAACCTAACTAACCGAACCTCGGGGTGCCCCTGATGTCGACCGTCTAGGGTTAGCGTTTCCGTCAGCAGGTCGACGGATCCCCGCTGCGCGGGGCTCCTATTTCTGTCTGCAAGGTTTACAGGAACCTAACTAACCGAACCTCGGGGTGCCCCTGACGTCGACCGTCTAGGGTTAGCGTTTCCGTCAGCAGGTCGACGGATCCCCGCTGCGCGGGGCTCCTATTTCTGTCTGCAAGGTTTACAGGAACCTAACTAACCGAACCTCGGGGTGCCCCTGACGTCGACCGTCTAGGGTTAGCGTTTCCGTCAGCAGGTCGACGGAACCCCGCTGCGCGGGGCTCCTATTTCTGTCTGCAAGGTTTACAGGAACCTAACTAACCGAACCTCGGGGTGCCCCTGACGTCGACCGTCTAGGGTTAGGGTTTCTGTCAGCATCTGTTAAATTTCAATTACGTTATATTAAATCAATTTGTGTTATGTCTTCATTCCAAAATTTTTGCCTTTATATTTTTTGTCATAATAAATCATTTGACTAAACGTTTATTGTCTTAATTTTGTTTGCTGTAATAAATCATTTGGTTAAAGACCAAAAGCCTTAATGACATTATCCTTAGTAATAATCTGCCAAGTAAACATTTGACCAAATGAAAATGTGCGTACTAAAATTATTCCAAATATTACATTGGCATAAAAAAAGGTTGCTAAAATTTGTTTGGGTAATGAAAATTTGGCAAAATCTTTTCGGCAAAACGGCAGGATCCCAAAGAGGATCCCTTCTTTTCGCATAATATTCTTTGTAATAATATACTTCGGCATAACGATTTTGGCACAATTTGTTTTGGCATAATAATACTTCCAAATAATTTTCTTAGGCATACATTTTATGTTGGCATAATCATCTTAAAGACTAATTTGTTTTGGCATAAATTTGATTCGCATAACGTTAGTAGGCTAATGACTATTAGCATAATAATATTTAGGCATACAATTAATATAAATAACGTCAGGGGCACCCCGAGGTTCGGTTAGTTAGGTTCCTGTAAACCCTGCAGCCAGAAATAGGAGCCCCGCGCAGCGGGGCTCCGTCGACCTGCAGACGGAAACCCTAAATCTAGACGGTTGACGTCAGGGGCACCCCGAGGTTCGGTAAGTTAGGTTCCTCTAAACCGTGTTATTTTTTAATATTATGCTTAAAAAAGTTATGCTTAAGAACTTTATGCTTAATAAATTTATGTTTTAGAATATTATGCTTCATCATTATTATGGTTGGAGAAATTATGCTTAAAAAAATTATGTGTAAGCTGTTATGCGTAATTATATTATGCGAAAATATAATTATGCCAAACAAAATTATGCTAAGTTATATTAGGTCTTAACAATTTATGCAAATGGATAGGGAACCAAGATAAAGTGACTCCGACGATAGTAGATAACAATATCATCGCAATTCTGAGCTCGCTGGCTAGTTCGTCAAATTGCCGGTATGGATATGAAGTCGTTCGGTGATGCGGTGGTTCGAATTCGAAAAATGAACTCTTTTTGAAGTATTCTTTAGATTATTTGTAAAGAATTCAATGTTGTACCGATGCTGTGTGTACCTTGGACACTACAATAAAACGATCCGATGCGTGTGAACTGGCTATGGTTGATATGATTTGTAATATTTATAATAGGGTACTCACACGTCAGTCCGCCCTCGCTGTCGCACAGCTGGTCCTGGTAGAGCGCGGCGGTGGCCGGCGACTGCACCAGCAGCACGCGCACGTCGTCGCGCCGCAGCACGCCGCGCACCCACGTGTGCGGCGCCGCCCCGCACGCCGCCATCACCGCGGGCGCGTACAGGTCGTACACCTGCGCGGCACACATGGGAATATCGTGTCGAACATTATATTTAACATTATCATAATAGGTGTAACAATACCCTTAACGAAGCCGCAAGGCACGACATTGCGATCATATAAATAAAAGCAGCCCGTGACCCCCGTACTATTCAATGCATCTATCATCTTTCCACCAGGCGTGGTCGAGGTCAAGAGCAGGCCCATTTTGTAATAGAAAAAAAAAATTGAGTACGTTACATTAACTCCTAAAGTAAACCGTGAATTTTCACCCAAATAAAGAGTCATTTCCCAGCAATAACTTTAGCGTACAGTAACTTAGTTTGATGTACAGAATGCTGGGTTGTCGGCTTCGTGAAAGGTCCGTTTACACCTTGTACAGAGCTGCATAGCTCTCTTGTCGCATGTCTAGTCAGTCGAAATTTAACATCGCGCCTGTAATCCTCGAAAGGTTAGGCAGAGATACACACCCACATTTCACCAGTTACGTTCCAGTCCTAGTTGTAGGGGACAAGCCTATTGCTATCAACCGGTACATTTACTCACTACATTGATTTTAGAAAACGTTTTTGTTTTGCTGTGACAATCTGTCAAAGACAATCTTCGTCAATATTTGATGTGGAAAACAATGTTGCTTGCTTGGACCACCGCCGCACTGCACGGCATGCTTTTAACCGTAATTTGAGGTGCAAACGGGCTTTAGTAGCTGTGTGTCAACAAGTTACTGCCCTGAATCTGACATTGATGGAAATTCTCTTAGTTATATTAGGGAATATTGACACAATATTTAATTTTACTTCACAGCTGACACGAAAAATATTTTTTTTTTTTTTTCGTCCAAAGCTCCGTTGTTCCTGGCAAATAAAAATATAGAAATTACCATGAACGCCGTCGAATTACAAGGTCATTGTTCAATAAGTGATTTTGTCCATCCAAGTGCAGGAAAGATACAACTTTCCGCAAACAGCGAGTTGTATTTCGCGAACTGCGGGAGACTTATGTAAATACTGTAGTTGGCAATTAATTTTATTATCAGGGGTCGACACACCTTCTAAATAAGGAAAAACGCAACAGGAAAAACATACCAATATTACATGACTCCAGTTTATACAAATCTTAAGATTTATAAAAAACAAATATAATCAATGATTCTATTTTGAAGAAACAATATCCACCATCACATTCAGCTGAGATCGCTACAAAACCTGCAACATCTACATATATTATAAAAAAACCACGTATCACGACGTTCGTACAGGCTAATCTCCAAAACCTACCAAAACCACCCATGACCCAACCGATTACAAAGACATTTTGTGAATGTGTATGGTTGGTTCGGGCTTGAAAGATAGGACAGTTTGTTTGTTTCAGACCTGACAGATGGCGCCGTGCGAAGCAAGGGTGCGTCGCTGGTATTTCAAATTTTATAGTGATAAGTGCAGATGTTTTTTGTACCGAATTATCGATGTCATGAAGTAAAGCGCAAGCCACACCACGAGCTAAACTAAATTAATTTACCTCTATTCATTTATAGAGAGTCGCGAAACCGCTATGGAATCTATAAAAATGCGCTATGAATAAATATTACCGCTAATGAGTAGGTAAAGCTAAACTAATTTGGCTTACCTCTCGGCGTGGTCTTCGCTTTATGTTACCCGCATAACTGGTCACGCCGGTAATAGCACACATAGGTACACTTTCGATTACTGGTATCTACTAGCATTTCTCATTCATCTGTGAGAATGTTATTGACAATATTTTTAACCAACTCATCGATAATAATTTGTGTTGTTATATCTCATTGGTTAACTGTTTTTGCAAGTTAATAAATACCTACATAACGACATGAAAGGATATAAAAGCTATGTTTACCTGAATTACTTTTCGGAATACTAATTTTAACCATATTTATTCATAAATTAATTCTAAACGTAGTAAAGAACATTTTATTCCGGAGTATCAGAAGAAGGTTTAGCTTATACATCTACTTACACTAATATTATAAAGAGGAAAAAATTGTATTTTAGTGTGTGTGTATGTTTGTAATGATTAAACTCAAAAACTACTGTGCCGATTTCAAAAATTCTTTCACCGTTGGAAAGCTACATTTACCCTGAGTAACATAGGCACCCGTGCAAAGCCGGGACGAACCGCTAGTCTGTAATAATTTACATCATCAATAAATAATATCTGGCGCTAGCAACACGTCTGATGCTAGCGAGATGTGTTGTAAATCACATATCAAGTTTTACAACAATCTGCGCCGGCGCACAGTTAAGGTGAATCCTCCAACCAGCCCGCGAAATTCAAATTTTCTTAAGTTTTTTGCAATTTGCAGGCCAGTGATAGGTTGTATGTTGAGGTGTAAAAATGACTTTTTACAAGGTCAAAGTCATTCCGGAACCTTTATGAGCTCGGAGGGTTGTATTAATGATTTTGATGATTATAATTCTGTAACTACATACGTCTTACAGCCGCGAATCAAATGTTCATCAACATACAACCTATCACTGGCCTGCAAATTGCAAAAAACTTAAGAAAATTTGAATTTCGCGGGCTACCCTGGAACATCAACCTTAAATGCCGATCATTCATTTTGAATATAATAAGTATCCAATGCTAAGCAAAACCAGATGTATTTTATTATCAACGGCAAAATAAAATTTAAAAGCCAGTTTCTCGTTGAGTTTTGATTCAGTTGATTTAACGTGGTGAACACAATTTACAGAACAAGTCTGAACTCGCCGATAGTCCTTGAGCAAGGGCGGTGATCAATGCTCGTGCCTCTCCTGTTTGAGAAGAAATTAAAGACATTTTCCTTCTTCTTTTTTAAACTAAGATGATCTTGAGTCCACACCACATACACACACAATTTAAATCTTCGCTGGGGTAGGCATTAATGTTATTTTAGCAGGTACCTAGGTACATTACATTCATTTTCACAAAATGATACTGGAGAACTTGCCACAAAAATAAATAGTGTCAAGACTTTTGTGAATTCATCATGATAAACGATATCACCCGTCATCACTAGTAATATTCCATTTCAATTGATTTGCTGAATTAGTTTAACAACTGTTTAAGCAAGTAATTAATTGATTATGGAGTTTTATCAGTAAAGTGGAGAGCAATAATCAATCATATTATTTAGATAATTGATATTGACGTGAGGCGAATGCCATTCTTTTGCGTAAATATGATCAAGTGCAGAACAAATTATACCTAGTTGATAAAAATAACAAAGAAGTCATTACGTACCTAGTACTGCACCAGACGAAATGAAAATAAAATACGTGAGAAAATCTGCCAGATAAGCTGTCTGAAGGCAGTGACACTGGTGATTAGTATTTCACATGTACGATACAGGCTAAACATTCAGGGTAGGTAGGTTAGGTCTGCGTCAAAGGAAACACGTGGCCTTTTATACATTGTTATCAAGGAAACCTCGCGCCAGATGTTATTAGTTTAATGACTTTCAAAGAATTTTATTAACTTCATATTTCTTACTATCCAGTTTTCCTATAGCTACACTTTCCTTTTTAAATGAGTAAGAGAATCCTCTGAGTTTGTTTCGATGTTTCTTCTCCGAGGCGTTAGGTAACATGAACCTCGTTTCGTTTTAATACATAATTTATGGTGACGTGTTAAAGTGCTCTTTAAAACAATTTACAGAAATAAATATCATTCATAATCGAGCGAGCGTCACACACTCATGTAGAAAAAACAAAATTAAACAATAGCCTAGCTCTAAATATGTCTCCGGTTGATAACACCAGACTCGCCCCCTATTACGTGAGAATAGCTTGGCAAAACAGGAAAAATGGGAGGTGTACAGACTTCGTATACCACAACCTACAATATCTATTGCAAATAAATTACATACGGATGAGATAATACCGCTGCCCTGTCCATCGATGAATACAAGTCTAATGTTAAGTAGGTACATACACCTAAAACAATACATTGAAGAGATTTCTCTCATAGAAGAGCAGGTACCGCACCTGCAGGTAGGCGCCGGTGATCGGCCGTCAGGAAGCTTGCCTTCGTTTTTTTCAATCTTTGGCATACTAGTAGATTATTCACAGGGGGGGATCCTGAGGCTCGCCCAAGACGAAGACACCTATATCCCCAAAGCGAATACTCTACTGCTCGCACCTACTGCGAGCAGTAAAAGCGAGGTTTGAGGTTCCAAATTCAAACCACATTAGTGAACTTACGAGTAGATTATAGTGCAATTCGGTTTACGTTATGGTTAATAAATGACATTACTATCGAGCAGGTGGTGTAAAAAATATGAAGGTATAGTTACCGTTCCCCCGGTAGTTTGCTGTATAAGGTCCCGGAGCGCCGCCATGGCCTGCTGGCCATGTTCCCCCTCTCGTGCGTACAGCAGCAGCACATCGCGGGAGTCGCGCGTCACTGCAGCTTCGGTATCCGCCTCACTGGAACTTCCACAAGGCACAAGTTGTAATCTCTGATAATATGACAATATACACAAATAAGACTTCAGGCCTATCAACTCATCACCAACCGTCGGACCATAATCTACCACGCGGGCCCTATGCGAGTCCATGGATGTCACTTCGAAACTTTTTAATTATAGGATATGTCAATTTACCTTATTAGTACATTGACTGATGTGCGGATACATCTACAATTTTAATCTAAGGATTACATAGGTACTGCCAGGGCTGCGGGACTGTTCGAAAGAGATACCGCGGCCCTGGAACATAAAGGGCCAATGAAGGAACATGGGTGGTTTTTAGTCAGTAAGAGTCTGACACTCCCTTCCGCTCCGCCCAGAGCGGGGGGGGGGGAGGGTTCATTTGATGATTTCCCACCCACCAAAAAAAAAAAAAAGGATTACATAGGTTTAAATAGTAAAAAGTAACGAGCTTCAGCTTAAAATTTATAATCGGTGAGTTAAAATATTGGTGAACACGGGCCTTAGTAGTACACGTGAAAATGCAGACGGATGTGGATATTTTATCAAAACCAATACATATATCTTGACTCATCGTTACCGCTTGCAGATCAAGGTTTGTCACCTAATCCGAAGAAGCGTTTTAGGTAGTGGATTAACAAATAATTTGAACCTACATTTTTATCGCTTTGTTTCACAGAAATAATACAAAAGTCAAGTAATTAAATTAAAACATAATTGACCGATTATTTTAATAGTCCAGATAAGCAAATCGCGATTTAGATAGAAAGATAAACTAAAACATATTTTGATAGCAAGTCCTTTGAATGGCATCGTTTGCCACAAAGGCGTATGTGTATGTACTGCAGTAAACGTTAGCGTGCACGTATAAGCACTGCACCGGAGCAGCGTCGCCTAGCATTTTGTCTATGAAACTCGTTCAACGCACACATATAAGCATCGTACCGGCATCGGCAAAAATGGAATGAAGTGATGCCTCTACAGTGGAAAACTCATACGTGCGCTATGTCCTTTATATGAACAATACAATATGTAATTGTAATGTGTACCTTGTACCAACATATTGTGTTATTTGCTACAATGTCTGGGTGAGGGCCGCGGTAAGAGCACTGCGCGTTAACGAAATGAATGAGACGATACTATCGCATGTGTAACACATGCGTGTGAACTGAACAATAACGCCTTACAGAACAGCGGGACACCGTCTTTAAATCAACAAAGTAGTTTTCCGGTTATCTTAAATTAGCATCTGACTACAACTTAGAGGCAGCTATGTCAAAACATTTATAGTATTTGCTGGACAAGATTATAGTCTTCTAGCAGCTATACTCTTTGTATTTCTAATCAGACAAAATCGTTCAGGCCTTTCTACAAAAAATTTGAACTTTTTTTACAATATTAGTTTAGACATACGAGTACAGCCTGTTCGAGTCACAGTAAAGTAGTGGGGTTCCGAATGACTTTCATTGCTGGTTTCTGAATTGAGTAATAAAAATTTAAGACTTGTCAAATTCTACTTGAGTTTTAAATTATTATTATTTTACATGTTACATTAACATTGCAGCTGAGCATGTGTATATATTGTAACAACCCAAGATTCCATTTAGTACAGAACACGTGATTGTTACAAATAGCATCGTTACAGGTTGCGCACTGTAATGCTAGGTTCTCTTCACTCACTGGTCTAGTACTATAGATTGTGACAATATAAATGCTAGAATCTGAACTGTTACGTTACAGGCGAGTGCTTCCGGTGAGGAAGCGCCTTTCCATTGAAGGAATCGCCTAAATTAGAGTTTGACTACTTCTCTATTCAAATACTCAAAAAAGATGTGGGTGTAGGTCTCTTAACGTTGCCTTACTGAGATACCGACTGACTAGACAGTCAAACAAACATTGCGGGCTTAGAAAGTGGACACCATCAGCACCCTTTTGGTACAGAACCCTAAAATACCACATCGTCGGCGTCTTTGTTCTATCTCTGTTGACACAACGTGTTAGCTGAGCCTTGATGACCAATTAACATCTTGACGTTAAATACGAGTATTGAACAAAACATACGAAGAATATTATATTGTCTGTTTGCACAGACTGCGGTGTGCCAGTGTACACTCCGAGACAAATTGATACAAGTACAGAGGTGGGAACGATGTAGTTCATCTTGTTATTACTTTATCACCCAAACGTTGAACGTCACTTGCACTTGTTATACGTTAAGGTCCATTTTAGCCTACGTGACATAACTTCAAACTCAGTGAGGCTTCAATTTACTGTGAGTTGTTGTAAAATATGGTAAAGAGATTATAGGTACATACTAATGTAAGAAAGGGTAATAATATTTAAAACTACCAATGAAATCAATGTATTATTCAATTTGTTTAAATCTGACTATGTGAATGAACAACTTAAATATGAATGCATGATGAATGATGGACGTTGACTTAGGACGAATAAGGATTTTAATGTTAAACAAAAATTTAACCAGTATTAAATATTGTACACCATATAGGTTAGGTATGTTACAGCGAGCCCATAAGTAATAGTCATTAGAACTGATATTTCCCCTGTGAGAAACAATAGATGAATTGAATTTACCCTTAATTGGGATCAACGTACTGTTGTAGTTCTCTATACAAACCAAGTAGCGGCCACCAAATCACATCAGTTTCAAAGTAAAACATGTAAACATTTATTTACTTGTTTGTGCACTTTAAATGCAGTACTTCCCTACAGATGTACACAGCATGCATATTGCATGGCAGTTGTAACTGTAACCAGTTCTGCAGTGTACATCAAGATTGAAAATGGCCGTTTAATTTTATAATGGTCATTACAAGCTATATTTAAATATAGAAACAACCTTCCAGTAAACGCGGGAAAACACTTGTTAAACACTACCATACGGGAACATATTATCTGCAATATGTTTTTTGGTGGCAGACAATTCGATGGCGACGGCGGCCTACGTGTTGATTATGGTTATCGCCGTCTACAAGCAATCATCTCAGACGAAGCTGAAATGTCTCATACGTCTGCAATTCGAACAGGAACACAGCTGCTTGGCGGTAGGAGGTATAAGTATCGTATAGTAGTAGGAGTTTGTCTACGAGCTCCTTCACCACGAGCTGTATCTGCCATTAAACATAATGAATGTGTTCACCTCAATGAGAACATTTTTCCAGCAGCAGCGGATAGCGTGACGTGTTACAAGTTACAAGTATGTCACAGCCTTAGGAAGAATTGAGACATTCAAATAAACTTAACTCGTTATGTTTTACGAAATAAATATCTTGAATTTTACAAAATAATAATATGCATAATTATTTAGCTGGAAATTTAACCCGGATTTGATAAAGTACCGACTACACACAGACTCGAAAACCAAATACTCTGATTAGGTACGACATTCGCCTAGTTCGTACGCCGTTAGATAGTGGGATGTTTAAACAGATGTTTGAACATCCCACTACCCATCAGACACACTCTTCGCCCCCGCCAACGTCCTCTTTTTTAAATTTCTTAAATTAGCACCACAACCCTTAAGACCATCCCATTATTTGTAGCCCTATCCCATAGCCCATATCAATAACATTTTATGACAAATCTATGGATATTATTGCAAGTAGGTATCTACTGAATTGAGACTCCTCAACACTGCTTCTCGATACCTGGAGTCCACTACCACTCCCAGTACTATCTCCTCGGGGTAAACAAACTGTATCCCTTTTATAAGATATTCGTAGTTTTATGATGATACTAGTTTTGTTCATTTTACTGTAATCTCATTGGTTTATTCTAATTCTGTCTAGTTACTAAAAATGTTTTGTTTACTTTTATTCTTACCTGGTTTTATTTTATTTTTAATTCTAATTTTGACAAACTTTATGTAATTTTAGTTAATTTTTATGTTCAACCAATAACTTGTATTATGTGGTGTAAACTGTTAGTATAAAATGGTTATAAATAAATAAATAAAAATATTAGCAAACTAACAAATTCAACGTGATAATCGTTTCGTCCGAATACGAGCTATTTCATCGAAGACGCAAATGCCCCAGCCAGCCGAATCGGTTGAAAGTTAACAACAACAATGACACACACAAGCTGATAAAACATATCATCGTAACCTTGACACTCGAAGCATCTTCAAGATATTTTTACCATTGTTCTCAGAAATCTTTGGAAACCAAGTCATCACAAAAGTTAGTACTATACGATAAAAAAGCCCCGTACGCCTACTCGCAGTATAAATACCATACATTATTTTGTGTTGCCAATTGTTTCACACAAAATGTTGTGAGCATCATGGCTCACTTTAACGTCAACATTTTCATCAGGTTTGGTACTTCCAGTACACGCACGCACAGATCCAGACCTGGCTACTACTGACTGCAATTTATGAACTGAACAGAGAAAATCACGCTTCTAACAACCAAGAAAAACTCAAGAGAGGTTAGTTTAATTAACAATTTTTTTTATTTCAGGTATATAACACCAATTGCCACTCATAAATTGATGAGAATCACCCAGAGATAATTACCAATAAAATCTAGTTAAAATGAAATAGAACTAAAATAAATTCAAATAAAACCAAATAAAATAAAATACAATAAAATCAGCCTACATCAAATTGGATCAATTAAAACCAAATAAAACAAATTAAAAGTTGTAAGTCAAAATAAATCGAATAAAGCCAATATCAAATAAAATTTAAAAACAACGTCAAACAAAAACATTAATACCTTCTCTCCGACAGAAAGAGGATAAATCCGATTAAGAGGATATTAACTCTAGTATAACAGTAGCTTAGTCCTAGGAAATGTCATTTTTATTATTTGTCGTGACAGCAATTCGAATGCGCTTTACAAAGGTGACTGCTAATAAATTCATGTCATGAAGTGACCGCGAGATACGCATCGCCTAATGCGGGCTCAAAGTGTTCATTGTATACTCTAATTAGACAGTCTACCTTATTTACATATATTGTCATGTTTCCTATGCGCAGGTATTTCGTGTATCGTATGATATGAATCATAATTACTGTAACAGTAGGTACAGAGGGCTTTGTGCACGATAAAGCCATTGAGTTACAGAACGAGCTCGAACAATAGTTTAGCATTGACATACAGTCGTGGCTTAAATATCTATCTCGCTGGATCTTCATTCGTGCAAGAGTTAGAAGTATACACTTCCTCGGGTCGACATGTTTCGGCACAGTCTGCTTATAATAAGAAAAACAGCCTCACGGTTTAGCTTGAATGAGGGCTATCGTTTTTGAGCTCACCAGATGGCGTCACTGTCGAGAAAGGTCCTATCAATAATATTTTATTTTATACTTTAAAGTACCAATAACTTCATAAAAGTTTATTTTTTTGCGTATATCAACATAGAGTAAACTTTTTTTTTTCAATACTAGCTGTTGCCCGCGACTTCGTTTGCGTGGAAGTTTTGGTATGTATGTGAGAGACTGCCTCGTTGGTCGAGTGGTCGCAAGTGCGACTACTAAGCACGAGGTCCCGGGATCGATGCCCGGGTCGGGCAGTGTTAAAAAATTTGTTTATTTTAATTACATAAAGTTATAACGCACATGATTTAGAGATCACCTTTTAAGCAAGGAGATGCTTATGTAACTCCGCTCTTCCACTTAACATTAAACAACGTATGCAATTGAAAAAAATACTATAAATAATAGTGTTATTGGGTTATTCCATCAGGAATTTCTCAATAGCCGCCACGGAATCTGGATTTGTACCCAGTTGGTGGAAATAGGCTCGCCTCCTATCACATGGGACTTCAACATAACTGGCGAAATGTAGGTGTACGATTAGGTAGACTTCTGCCCAAACTTTCGGGGATTACATGGCGTGATGTGTGAGAACTGACTGGCTGATCAAAATGTGACAATGTGGGTGATGACTACTAAAAGCAGTCCCAAACAAAATTAAATGGCGACGATATGGCTTAAAAACCGTTTATTTTGCCGCTATACAACTTAATTTTCAAAGTGAACCATCACACGCCTTGTTGGGCACTATTTATTCTAATACCGTTCTGCATACAACATTAAATGACTTATTATTTTCCGCAAGCACGTGCAATTTTGGGCACTGAACAACCAACATATAATTGACCGTCTGAAAAGCATGGAGTGCACAATTGAATGCCTGTCACTTTTATGGTTTGGCCCTAGGTCGTCATTGTAAAAACCAATTTTAAGGGAAATTGTAACCTCTTAAATTGAAATGGCAAGTTATTTCAAATAATGGTGGTAGTAAGACGGTCGGACGGCGAGCTAGCCTATTAGTCACCGTCCACAGGGTCTTAAGTCGCCGAACGACGCCACCCATCAGTGCCTGGTTGCCGCGGATGTCCTGCAAGTTGCGGTTCAGCGCGTCTAATGCATGCTTCTGCGACATTGTACACTCGTCCCATATACTTAATTTCCACTGCTGCAAAAGGACTCCCCCGTTTTTGGTGATGTTCCATGTTGGGGTATCTTCGCTTGCAAGATTCAGTGGCAATTTGAAAATGGAATGTGCAGTCCGGTAACCCTTAAGCAAATTTGCATCAATGCCCGAGGAAGCCACAACCACAGTTATATGACGGCACGGTTTGCACATTGGCAGAGCAATTCACTGCGGCGTTGCGTGTCGCGGGTTCGATTCCCGCACGGAACAAATTTACAACGTCGTAGATTTTATTAAATTTTAATTTCGTTTTCATTTTTAAACTTTTTAGAGATTTTATTTCGTAATAGGTTGAACGTAGTACTTATTACTTCCATGCAAAGAGTAAACACAAAAGGAAAAATAAAACCAAATTCAATTTCAGTCATTTCAACTACACTTCGACTAAAACCTATGTACGTAAATAATTAAATTTATCATAGAAATCGCGTATGAGGTTACTAACTAAAAGAGAATGCTCATGGAAGTATGGAATCCCGTACCATGCTGCATCAAAATCAAACCTTGTTTTTTATAGACTACACTGATCGTATTAACTCCTACAAAAATTATTTTTGAAAAAAAAACCCGCGTTTCAGAGTTATTTTATAAAATCGAAACTAACCTAAAAAGTAGGTCTATTTTTTCGACGCTACCAACGACGTATTTTAACACACATACATTACATTATTGCTCTAAAAACAGCGTAATACACTAATATTAGTAAGAATTACGAGTTAAAGTAACATCCACAGTATGCTTGACTGAAACTCGATTTTATTTTAGACCTTTACATTGCCAATAGTCAGTCAGTACAGTACAAATGTCAGATGCCACAGATAAGATAACTATAAACCATAGAGTATAGTAAGTGCTATAAACTAGTCGGGATTTAGGGATGTAATCGATAAATCAAAATCTTTAGGCTGAGAAAATCTATTTTGTTGCAAATAGCAATAAACCAAACTAAATCGATTTGGTGTACTGATCTTACTTAATTGTAATTAATTTTAGAGTCCGCTCGACAGACAAGGGTTTGTTCAATTGAAACGGAACGTCATTTATATTCAGTTGAAACGGAACGTCATATAAAGGGAGTAAAACAATATTCGTACTTTTAAACTCGAAAAGTATATTTCCAGTTCAAAAATCAAATCCCCGACGCGTAATGCCGTAAAAAAATATGAAACTAATTACTATAATATTTCGGTTTTGAGGCGCGAGACTTTTTGGTACCAACTTTGGTCATTGTCCTTTGAAACATTAATATCTTTTGCGTGTTGGTCGATTTTGATTAAATAAACGCTAAATGTTACTCAGAACAATGCTTCTTATGTTTCAATATTTCGATTTTGAATACAAATAATACAATGAGGGGTTTTACGTGATGCGCGCACAAACGAACAGACAAACAGACAAAAATCTAAAAATGGGTTCTGTGTGTGCTCCTTTAACACCCCTACTATAAAAATAATAAATAAATAATAAAAAGCACGAAACGCGCGAACACTATGACATCTGACATTTCGGAAGACCTTACTCTACACGAACGCCTCTAGCGGCGAATTCATGCGCGATAGCCCCCATTGTGCCGAGTCGGCTCGAACATTCATTATGTATGGTATGGGCGCATTATTTGTTTCTTAAAACATTTACTACATTAATGCTGTACGTAAAGTTATAGCGCAATTCCTCCACCTCCATTCTTATATGTATATGCTTGCTCATGGCCTAACGAATTAGCTGGAGCGAGACCGCGAGAAGATTTTTTTTAGAAGGCAAAGGTTTCTTGTGGACAAAATAAACACTTGCTATATATAACATATGAGACAATAAAGCTCGATACCTAAACAGGATATATTTCTGGAGTTGGTTCCAGTTTCCTTATAATTAAACGTTAGCTCACAACACGCGGTCCGTGCCTTTTAGGTACCTACTATAAAGAAATAAAACGCATTGATAGCGTGTCCTTGGTAATATTAGTTTGAATCAAGATATTTTCCTGTCGGCAAGGTTCTACAGAAGGCGAAAGCATTATTATTATTATTATTAATATGAATCTGCAAAATTGTATAATAAGATATTTTAGCCGTTCATATTATTATTAGCTGCTAGTAAAATGATCAAATCAAGGATTTACTTTTTTAATCTATTCATGCAAAGCGACGAACGTTGTCCTTTAAAATCTGATGTCAGAACCGATTCAAACAAGATGAATTTGCTTCTCAAAACCCTATCTTTATTTGACTTAAAGAATCTAATAAATTGTACTGCAAACCTTTCTAACGCAGAGCAGTTCAAAGAATAGACCAAACTATAGCCACTGGAAATTTCACAGGAAGTCGACATGATCAAGTGATTGAAAATAAGGGGAAGTACCTGTCATCCTGATAGCCCATTTACGTAGACGTTACAAGGAGGCCTGTGGCGAACAATGCCCAATATACATTCTACTAAGAACTCCTTCAAGCCTTATCATCATATTCCGCATATACTTGCACTGTTAGCTATTCAAACATTCAGATAGGCGATTTGAATTCGCCGAAGGACTTTCAACCGTTTATGTATCTGGCACCGCTTCAACTTAGTGTTATTAGAGACTAGTATGGATTAAAAAGTCCATATTAGTCTTTAGTAGCAGTCAATGGTTTTCAATACTTCACTCGAATAGAGCACCTTTCACTTATTGCTAAAACTTATTATTGCCTGGCTTGTTGTTTTAGTGCTCGCAAGCGCACTGCTGAGCAGGAGGTCCTGGGTTCAGCTCGAGCAGTGTTATTGGGTTTACCATTACGAATTCTCAGTAGCAGCATGGAGTCCGGTCTGTCCGGTTGATGGTAATAGGCTTGCCCCTCAAATGGGACTTAATCATTGCTGGCGCAATGTAAGTGTACTATGGTACATGGTACTCTGCCAATCTCTTCGGGGAAACCAGGCATGGTGTTTAATCATACCTGATATTTAACTATTCGTTTGCAGTGGAATATCACTTAAGTAACACATAACTAATAAATATGCGGGAAATCTAAAAAAGCGTAACTAAACCACAACGACCAATAGGCCTTACTATTAAGGCAAACTATTGATACAAATAATATATCCTTTACCTCATTCGGGTTATTTGCGATCCTTATCCTGGCCGGCTTGTGATAGAAAACACATATGAATTATTTATAGAACCAAATATTTGTCCGTAAAATAAGAGGAAATCTTTCACATTTTCCTTATGCAAATTGTTTTGAGTTGTGAACTTGTGACTTATAGCCTGATAAGAAAATTAATTAAACTTGTTTGTAACAGAAAATAATAAATGAGCGCATAATCATCTGTTAATTAATAACAAAGCCGACATGTAAAGGCTGTCATGCCGGTAATGCTACAGCACACAGACACATCAACCATGTCGGAGATTGACTCGCCATCTCGTGATCAGTCTACTGCACATTTCAAACATCCTTACAAGACTGTCTCTTTAGATGAATCCAACCCGCGTTACATTATATTCATCTAGAATTCTATGGTATTTCTGTTGTTTAGCCTGTAAAACGGGAATGCTACGGACAACAATCAACTACAGGGGGTTTTTACACGTTGGCCCCAGAATACGGACAAATGTGTTTTTTTGAAATTATTATTATAAAATAACCGTATAACGGTTTTGGTGCACGATAAAGTATAATTATATTAAAATATCGAACAACAAGGCAAGACCCCAGACAATTAAGTCTGAACTAAACTCAATCAAATAGCGTTTAGTCCGATGAAACTCGCACTTTAATTGAATATTATCTTTGTCCTATCAGCAGGCGTCAAGACTTGTGAGATTACTCGATAAGACCCTGAGACGCACTGGACGCACAGCAGCGCTGGCGCACACGTCGAGATAACGAGTGTCATGCGAGTCCATCAACGACGTATGTCAATAAATTAATTATTTTTATTGATAACAGTCACATTTATGCCCGAGATTACGGATTATTGTTTAAAGAAAACAAATGGTCGTGTTGTTATCGTTCACAATTTGTGGCTGCAAGCTTGAATTATAACAACTCTGCTTGGTCATTTAGGTTAATCTGTTAGCTAGCTAGTTCCTTATAATTAGTCTGCAATGGTTGGGTTCCCAATGCTAGAACAGCTACTAGCTAACTTGGGAGTGGTTCGTATTCCAACACTCGGACCCAATGTCAATGGCGATATCGAGATACTTCGCAAGTCTTGGATTAGTTTGGTTTTAGGAGTTTCTCGTTTCATTACCGGTTTTTAGAGAAGTGGTGACCAATAAAATACATTGCACAAAGTAACTCTAACGAAATTACACATAGCGGTACGTCGAAAATCTGAAATTTGATGGTCAGCGTGGCAGTGTACTCACTGGTTGTTGAACCAAAAGTCCAGTACTCGTTTGTGATAGTCCCTGAGGCCCAGCTGCCGGCGCAGGCCCATGCCGGCCAACAGCGCGACCGCGCACAGCAGCAGGGCGCCGCTCGCCCACCACAGCGCCGCGCTGTGCGGGGCCAGCGTCGGCGGCGCCACCGGAACGTGACCTGCCGGAAAACAAACTTTTAACTAAGCACTCAATCTTTGCTAGCTCAATGGTCCAATGACGACCAAGACGCTCGTAGGCGGCGACTGTTGAGCGTCTGACCTACTTCAACGTTTTTCGGGTTTTTCTATATTAAGTTCACACAGGAGGCCATATATTTAGTTCCAAATTCTTTATCAGATGGTACTATAAGGCCTTATGTCTAAATAATGATAGTTATTAACTATAAACACTGTCCACTGTTGAAGGACCCGTTTGCTAGGGGGTTATAATCATCTGGCTAGCTTTGTACCAACTATGTTGGGTTAGCTTCCGGTATGATCGAATGCAATTGAATACCTGTATTTTATATGGTGCGGTGCGACTGACTGTCTATCTCCACTACCCAGTTACTGAATAACAATATAATCTGGGTACTTGAGAATAATGGGGGCCTTGTAGGCAAGAGCGAGCTCGAATTTTTTTTCACCCCGTATCGAAATTTTTGTATTTGCGGTCCTGCCTGGGATAAGTTTCTTTTAACAGCCTCTAGCTTTGACAGTTACAGGAACTTGGGCCCCCTTGCATCGTGACCCACTGGGCGCGCGCCCAGTGGCAAAGATGGCCCTAACGATACCCTAAGTAAAACAGAGTGTCAGACTTTCGGGCTTACAACTAGTAACTACCCATCTCGACTGTCAAAGATCTACGACGGACAACCGGGACCAATTGGTTATGGGGGAAGGTCGCGGATATTCAAATTTTCTTAAGCTTTTTGCAATTTTCCGGTCACTGTCAGGCTGTATGCTAAACAAAATATTATATTATTTCCATCTTAACGTGTTTTCTGCGGCACAGAGAAGTAATGGATGGTCACTTATTCGCGAATCGACCTCGATAAGCGTTACGTAAGCTTAAATATCAACCCGTGTGGCTATTGTTATTGAGGCATGAAACATACTACGTATAAAAAAAAAAACTGAAAAGCAAAAAACTCTTGGAAGCAGGCGGGGCCCATTTGGATAACATATCATTTATGGAAATTGCGTAGGCCCCGCCTGCTTCCATGTTTTGTTTAATTTAAAATGTGCTTGTTTTTTGCTTTTCAGTTTTATTTCTACTTTTTTTATTTCCAGCTTTTTAGTTTAGTAATGTGAAAGATTTCGCAGACGATTTAACTTTTTTTGTTATAAACGTTATTTCTCTTTTTTCTACAATTTGCCACTTCGAATTACTTTTAAACATATATGTTGTATTTTTGTCATCTCCTTTTAAAACCCTTCATTTTTATACCGCTATAGTACTGGAAGAAAAAAAAATCGAACTCCACAATATGACACCCCAAATCCGTAATTTTTCTGTTTTTTTTTTTAATTTAATGTAGGTAGTCAGTGACAGTCGCCCCACCAAGACGACTCTAACGACGTAAGTATAATTTATCCAAATATGTACATTCATTCGTTTAGATTTAGAATGTTACATACATACATTCAGTCAAAAAAGTCGGGAATGGATTTGTTTATGGTTCCAAATTCAGTTTTTTGTTTTTTTTTTTTGTTGCTGTTAGATTGGCACATCTGTTTTCCATTTTGGCGTGGAGTTGAGTTGCATCTGTTATTTAGATTAAACAGTGCTGTTTTTAGTTAAATCATATCTAGTGTGTATTGCGAATTTCATAAATTATTATTGTTTTTTATTTTTATTATTATTATAAAGGTCAAAAACATCGAACAAAGAGTTTGTCTTAAATTTTGCAATGAAATTTCGTGCTCGGAGTCGCGAAATGAAAATGTTACAGAAGGCTTACGGTGAATCGACTTCATTAAAAAACCGTGCTTATGAGTAGTACAAAGCGTTCAAAAGCGGTCGAGATGTGATGAAGATTTGCCTCGCTGTGATAGGCCGTCAACGTCTTCAATTGAAGTTAACACCGCAAAAGTGAAGGAAATAGTGACTGAAAATACTCATTCGAGTTTGAGAGAGATAGCCGCTGAATTTTCTGTGTCTCATGAGTCATTCCGTAACATTTTAAATAATCACTTGGGTATGAAACATGTTGTCGCTCGGCTAGTCCCAAAAGACTTGAATTTTCTCCAAAAACTCAATCGCATGAGTCGCTGAGGACATGCTAGAACGAGCCAATTCCGACCCAACATTCATGAAACGCATTGTTACTGGTGACGAGACGTGAGTTTACGAGACTGATATGCAAACTAGTCAACAAGCTTCGAAGCGCCTTTCAACTGAACCGAAACCGAGAAAATCACGCCAGTCGATCAAAATTCAAAGTCATTTTGACCGTTTTCTTTGAATATCGCGGTGTTTGTGCACTCGGAATTCTAGCCGGAAGGTCAAACAGTATATAAAGAATATTATTTGAGCGTTACGGGGCGCTTAAGAGAGTAAATTCGACGAAAAAGGCCAGATTTGTGGAAAGAAAATTCTTGGATTTTGCACCACGATAATGCGCCTTCGCACAAGGCCATCATAGTGAACGAATTTTTGACAAAAAAAACTCAACAAATACCGTCGAGCAACCACCTTATTCACTAGATATGGCTCCAGCCGACTTCTTTCTTTTTCCTAAACTGAAATTACCAGTTCGTGGCACCCGTTTTCATTCGGTAGAAGACAAATGAGAATTCGCGGCGAGAACTGAACTCAATTCCGGAAAAAGCGTTTAAAAATGTTTTGATGATTGGGTTATTTGTTTCCGTAAGTGTATCGTTTCTGAAGGAGCATACTTTAAAGGCGATAAAATAATTATGAATAACATTTTGTGTATTATTGATCGTTTCCCGGTACTTTCTTGACAGAGTAGTACATACATACAGGTCAAAAACATACCCCCCTTTTGGGATTCGGCGCAGTCGGGTAAAAACCAAGTAATTCCAGATGCTGCCAAAAAATTCTAAGATTGAGACCCAACTAAAACCTCCCTAAAATAAAAATGTGGGAATACCCGTACCATAGGAAACTATTGCGCAATAAATAACTATTATTTTATTAACGACGTTTTGATAACGTACCTCGTGCGAGATCTAGCTTTGACACATTTTGCGATCCCACACGGGGACAGAACTATATGCTGACAGGCACAGACATTCAGACGATGTGGCTATTTCGATTAACGAAGCTGAAAGGCTTCCTGAAAGCTGAAGTTTCTCCTGGTCATTGCGATATTTTTTTGTTCTACTAGACCATATCTGGAGCTCAAAGAGTTCCAACTTTTTCACAAGTTTTTTTTTTTTTAATACCTCCATGACCCGTTTATTACTCAATGCATCCGTACCTGTACAATGTTTTGTGTGCGTTACATTGTGTTTTACCGTAAACCGTGATTTATCACCCCAAAAAAAAGTAGTTTCCCAGCATTAATTTTTGCGTCAGGTTACCTAGTTTCATGTACCTACAGAATAATTGGTTGTGTATCTATAAGTTAGTAATAAATATTACAGATATAAATGATGGTAAATAAATGCAACCGCTAACCGCGTTGCTAACACAATGCCCAATAAGTACTCGTTTCCCACAGACTTACACCCGTATCTATAAGCAAGTCAAACTGACTACTTGAGTAAAAGTAATAACTTCAAATCCGATTTTTATTCTGTAGTTTAGTAATTGCTTGAAGTTAGAATTCTCTTTCGTTGACGGTTCTTACTTCGTTCAAATTCTTGTCTATTGCATAAAAATGGTTGCATAAGTAATTACTTAAACTTGACTATAGATACCAGGGTAAGACTTTCAGAATGGCAAATATGCTTTTAGAGCAAAAACTTACACAAATGGTCATAAGTTACGAATTTTTTCTTGTAGAAGACCCCGGAGGTCCACAACCCGCCGTGCTCCAGCGAGACCTGGTAGCAGCCATAGGATGGCGCCAATTTGCAGCGCAGCACTCGCAAGTCGTCTTTCGACAGCGTGCAGTTCTTCGTCACCTCACTGCCTTCGTGCAAAAATGCCTGGCACAAACAATACGCATTTATAAAACAGTCAAACAGAGAATAGCTGGATATAGATCTCTCCCACGCTGCGCCCCAATATCATGTCCTCGGTCTACAGCATGCAGTCAGACCCAACCACCTTTTTAAGGTCGTCGTCGGTCCATCTAGCTGGTGGGAGTGAATAAGTTGATGGTATAAATATAGATTAGACAGAACATGTGCAATTGTCCGAGCTCCTCACTTGCACGTTATGACTCATTCACAACACTGAATATTATCATTGGAGATTGCCAGTGAACTGAAGATGGAAATTACAGCTAACACTCTGTATCTATTGGTTAGTTTGAGGGTCTAAAATATTAATGACATTAGTTTAATAGGTAACTCCACTGTTTGAATGCATATGAAATCAACATCATAATCAGTGCTACTTAACCTTGAAGATCAACCCGTGCGGCCTTTATTATTTAACCACGAGCTCCTAGTGTAATCGTTATTACCCCTTCAGTCCTTGTGTAAGGCCAAATTTCACTTGGTCATACTGGCAATCTCTCCGTGAGTAACAGTATTATGGGTAAACAAAAAGTACTTTACCCCTGTATCATTGTTAATCTTGCGCAGCGTCACACTGTAGTCTACTGCCGGTATCCCCAGAATCCACTGCAGTGTAAAGTAATCACTGCAATACATATAGCCGGTTAATTTATCATCAATATTTTAATAATAAAACATTTTAGCGTCCTTCAGGTGTTCTCGGGATTCCTATGAAAATGTATTCTTTGAAGAGATAAAATAGGTATTTCAACCAAGAGAATGTGACTTACTCATGGTTGTAGAGGACAACGTATGGTGCTGTCTTATTGTAATAGTCTTTTGTCACATTGTTGTTGACTATATAGTAGGAGTCGTGAGGAGAGTAGCTCCTGCCAGCACCATTCAATGTGGTCTTCAGCAGATAGCAGCTGCTGAATATCAAATCAAAGTCCATTGCGTAGCATACCTGTGCGAAAATAAAGTTTAGTCATATACTGTCCAGCTCTAAATGCAATGGAAGGCAGTCAGCAACAAGCGGATCGCCAGCCTAGTCCGAAGAAATGTAACAACAAAAATCAAAATTAGTACACTTTCTAAGCAACCAAACAGACAGAGTGTGGAATAAGCTCCCAGAAGATGTAATTTCAGCCCAAATGTAAACCAATTCAAAAATCAACTAGACAAACAAATTTAATTATACTGCAAGAAGAAAATCTAGTAGGGAACAACGAAGAAGAAGTTCTCATGGAAGTCCCAGGTTGGAGTACTAAAAAAGTTAGTAATCCCAAAAACTTTTCGGAGTTGCCTGTATCTTACAAGTAACTTTTTTAGTACTCCAACCTGGGACTTCTATGAGAACTTGTATGGGACCAACCCAGTTTTTGATCACTATTAGAAACAAGATCGATTGGCATCAATAAAATGTTTTGTGTAACATTACCATTTTCTTGCTAAAAGTAATTTTTTTTGAAAATCTGTGAATGGGGATCAAAATTTTTTGAAAAATTATGGATCCCCATTCTCCTAAGACCATTTTCGTGTAGCTGCAATGGTTAAGGTAGTGCCCCTTACTGCCCTGCTGAAAGTTTCAAGGTGGAAACTTTCAGCAGATAGGATCAATTATATGGATGAAATCTCTCTAACCAACATGATAAATTAAATTAAAGGAAAATCTAAGCTTACACATTAAATTAACCAGATATTCAAAAATTAACATCTAATAGTCCTATTAAACCAAACCGAAGTACATTTTTACCTGCCCAGATTTTTCCCAATTATGTTGGGGTCGGTTTCCAGTCTAACCCGATGTAGCTGAATACCAGTATTTTACATGGAGCAACTGCCTATCTGACCTCCACAACCCAGTCAATCTAATCAAAGTGAAGTACGCTTAAGAAAAAACCAATCACAAACTGTAAGTCTAGTCAGTATGACTTCTTGAATACAATTATGACTAATATTGATAATAAAAAACTTTCTTGCAAAGAATAAAACTGATTTCAAAAACACAAAACGTGAAAAATAACTTTAGCTTTCGAAGTTGGTGACTTTTGTTTGTTTGATTCAGTTTTTTTGTCACCGACTTCTATAGACATTACAATAAAAAAATAAAAATCTTTTAAATGAATTCTATTTTCCTCGTTTTTGAAGTTGGTTAAAAAGACACCTGTTTGTGCTATTTACTGTGACATGACACAAGCTTTTGACTATGTTGACCACAATGTCTTAAGAAACCAACTGTACTCCTATGGTTTAAGAGATATTCAAGATTTATCAGCCTTATCTATCAAACAGAAAATAAAAAAACTGCTTTAACAGACTTAAAACAAAAGAAGTTACATACCTATCCAAAGAACGTACTGTATACTTTGGCGTACCACAGGGCCAGTTCTGGGTCCCTTACTTTTTTAATCTATAAATTACCCCATAACCATATTTGCTGATGATAGCATGGTAACAGTAATCAACCTGACCAATTCGAAGCTGACGTAAATGACGCGTTGATCTTAATAATATCTTGGCTTAACAATAACAACTTAAAAATTAGTCTAGGTAAAACTCAAATTATAAATTTTGGCCATAGAAAATCTAGTACAAAAATAGATGTGAAATTCCAAAACAATGTAATTTGTGAAACTGCCTTATTTGTGAGATTAAATCCAAACTTGTTTTCTTAGCTAGCTGATACTGTACAATGTAACAGGCGAAATGACATACGTGAACACAGAGCCAAGACAGCTTTTATGCGGAAAAGCAAAATCAATTAGAGAATTAGATTTGGATGAATTTAAAAAGAATTTATAGAATTTTTATGTAATGAATGCTATTATAATTTGAATGACTACTTAAGTGACACTGACATAATATTAATTTAATTCAATTTATTATTTATACATATTTAAAATTTGCATGCCCATGTGGTAAAATGTGATGAGACAATCTATATAAACTCAAGACCATGTAATATCCATACCAACCATGTTCTGACAAATAAATAATGATTTGATTTGAAATGTGATATGATTAAGGACATTTACTCAAAGGTCCATCCGATTACTTATGTTACTACCCAATCAAAGGTGAAGCTACCTTTCATAAAATAAATAAATTGTTATATAGGTATTGTTAATTAGGGTAATTCGGTTCTCCGCCATTGGATACAAATAACCATGCACATGCATGATGCCCATGTAGGCCTATGTGAAATAAAATATTTTGATTTTATGTAAAAGTGTTTTATCATATCCCATTGAATTTGTAAGTTTAGATTTCATGGTATTATTTTCATTTAATTTATCATGTTTGTTAGACAGATTTTATCCATACAATTGACCGTACTAATTGATGGCATAAATTTTCGAAAATATTTGAATGTAAAGTTGTTTCTTTTTTAAAGTAAAGCAATGGTTTCTTTGAGTAAAATTTGCTATCTCCAGTATTTAGAGTACTTTACTCCCAGGTGAGGTTGGAAAATTCCACCCTGTAGAGGAGTCTGTGACTATAATAACTTGATGGAAACGCTATACAACATTTTGAAACCAATTTGAATTATTGCAAGACATAAGCGGTTTTTTTTTTAAAGAACCCAAATCAGTATTCCAGGGTTTAATTTACATGAGCTTCACAAATTGTAGCTGTTACACATCTGCCTATCATCCAAACTATAACACAATGGGGGATAGTGGTCAGTGTTTGATAATCACAATGTAGGTCATAATTGACATGGTAAACCTGTTGAATCTTCGAATTTAGATTATTGCATATAAATTCGAAGACGGACCTGAAGATTGACCTTGAAAATACATGAATACTTACATGGCTACAGTTAGTTACGCCTGCAACGTCTACTGTGTTGATGGAATGCTGGGGACCAGGCCTGATCACCCAACGTGTGCTACGATACTCCGCATCGCACACTTTCAAGTTTTCATTGTATGTCAGGTCCATCGTCAGATACGTCCGATTAGGATTGTTGAACGTGCACAGTTCAGCAGTGTACCGACCCTGCACCCCGTCCACGGGGTAGAATCTCGTGTAGGATACATCAGAATCAATCGCAGTATCGTTACACCTGTACTTCACTGCAATCGGTTCGGCGCTCGATTGGTACAACAAAAACACTACAACTATAGCGACGCACAACATTGCGATCTCTTTTAGCAAAATTATGTAAATAACTTCATGACGAGGACAGTCACAGAATTAGTATATTATTACACTATTAACGCGTATAAGTGTTTAACTTGCAAAAACCTTTGCTTAAATTCTAACTAGATTAACTGGTTAATTATTTGATTTCTTAAAATAACAACAACTGCCACAGAACACTATTACTCTTATACAAAACAATCAAGAACACAACCAAGAATAAACTATTTATTCGCCATTTTAATTTCACTTGACTTGACAGTTGACAGTTTGACACTTTGAAAGCGAGAGTTTGACACTTTGCATCCGTAGTGATGTTAATGCTGTCGATATTTCGATTTCGAGAAAAAAAAGCGTTCAGTGAAAAATAATCCATATTTGGCGTCTCCAGACCTCCAGTAAACGAAAATGAGGAGTAGGGGTTTTGAAGTTTCGCATCCTTTAAAGATAACGGTTCCTCCACCTGGCAGGTATCGTATTGTGTGGCTGGTATAGGCCACATAAGTAAGACTGTCGTTGCTTTTATCCCTTTTTTTTCGGGGTGGAAAATCCTCACGGATGTCCTCCACCTTTGGGCGAGCCGAGGGGTTCATCAGACTCTGACTAAAACGCACCCAAGTGATCCCTTCCCACATTTGCACCGGGGATCATGGGAATCAGTGCGCCTAACCTAACCTCGATAGTTATCGAGGTTAGGTTAATCCTAGATCGTTCAAGTTAAGTTCAACTTGAACGATCTAGGATTTTTATAACCTCAGGTTGTGGTGCCTTGTCCATGGTCCATGGAGAGAGCGACTATCGCAACCCCGTGCAGGGCACGCCACGATAGTGGCGATAAGTCCCCTCTTTGAGGAGTGGCTAGAGAGGCGCCACGGCGCCCTCACCTTCCGCCTGACGCAGGTCCTCACCGGACACGATTGTTTCGGGAGGTACCTGCACCGAATCGGGCGGGAGGACACGCCCGGGTGCTATCATTGTGTGGATCGCCCGGAGGACACGGTGGAGCACACCGTGGAGGTCTGCTCCGCTTGGACGGAGCACCGCCGTGTCCTCGTAGAGGCGATTGGCAGCGGCGACCTCTCGCGTCCGGCCCTGGTTCAAGCCATGGTCCGGGGCGAGAGGGAATGGGAAGCTGTCACCTCCTTCTGCGAAGCAGTCATGCTAGCGAAGGAGGTAGCGGAACGTGAGAGGGTCAGAACCTCACGTCCCAGCCGCCGCGGGAGAAGCACCGGGCGTCGGGGGCCACGCCGTGATGGCTCTCGGCCGCCGTAGGCGCGGACCTGTGGACGGTGAGTAATGGGTTAGCTCGCCGTCCGTCCGTCTTATGACGACAGGCCGTGTCGACGGCGTGTTCGTGTTCCACGCGCGCCTCAAAGAGATGTCAGCAAACAGGAGGGGCCCGCTAGGGCCGATGCCTGCCAGGGCTGCGGGACTGTTCGAAAGAGATACCGCGGCCCTGGAACGTAAAGGGCAAAAGAAGGAACATGGATGGTTTTTAGTCAGTAAAAGTCTGACACTCCCTTCCGCTCCGCCCAGAGCGGGAGAAGCCATTTGATGATTTCCCATCCGAAAAAAAAAAAAAAAAGTTGTGGTGCCTTATTTGCGTAGTTCGTACAGTGCGTCATGATTATTTTGGTGCTACAATTAGGCCCAGCCTAAGACTTTGGGGGGGGGGGTCACCCAGGGCCGTAGCCAGGAATTTGGTTGGGTTACTCCGAATAAAAGAAGACAGATGAGGTGGGCGGTGTTAAACTATGCAAAGAATAATTTTTTCGACTTACACAGAAATACTTATCAATTGAGAAAAGTC
The DNA here is from genome assembly GCA_950022335.1 of Eurois occulta. Lineage (NCBI taxonomy): Eukaryota > Metazoa > Arthropoda > Insecta > Lepidoptera > Noctuidae > Eurois > Eurois occulta. Next base: position 559,354 of record OX465487.1, on the reverse strand, counting down.
GTTAAATCTGTTCTTAAATCTGGGGTTCCTCAGGGATCAGTATTAGGTCCTTTTCTATTTGTATTGTTTATTAATGACATTAAACATTGTTTTGTCAACTCACATTTCTTGATGTATGCAGACGATATGAAAATTTATGTCACCTGTGAAACTATTCGCGACTGCCATTATTTACAACAGGACCTTGATAGATTTTCTGAATACTGCCTCAAAAATAAACTCTTTTTTAGCCTTCCCAAATGTTACACAATTTCTTTTACTAAAAATAAAAATCTGATCAAATTTAATTATTCAATAAACAATATAAGTCTTAATGAAGTAGTCTGCATTTTGATACTCATATTGACAATATAGTAAAAAAAGCTTTTCAGATGTATGGACTAGTGATGAGATTTTCAAGTAGCTTTGTGCGACCCTCTACATTCTTAATATTATATAAAACTCTGATTCGGTCACAATTAGAATACGCCGTCCAAATTTGGAACCTCGAAAATTTTAGCACTACATTGGGTAGGTTAGATGTGCTTTTGACCATACATACAGGAGTTATACAGTAGGTACTTAGACGCAACAGCGAGCGTAGCTCGCTCGAAAATGTTTGCACCTTTCCTCCAAAATAGCAGCACTCCTGTCAACTCTTGCTAAATTGAAAAAGTATAGTTTTTAAATACTTATATAATTTTAGCATTCCGCCTCGGGTAGGTTGAGCAATGAGCTAGCGAAGCAAACCAGCCCCCTATTTATTTTATTTAAATCAATGGGTTTAGACACATGATCACGGTCGACCTACGCCCAGCCCAGGGCTGGTAGTTATGACGCCCGGCTATGAACCCCCCCGCCTGGATCCTCTCTTGGTACTAATAGAATGCAACAGCGAGAGAAGAGAGCTTCAAAATTGCTTCCACCCAATGTATTCTTTTTGTTAATTCATACAAAGATGAGAATAAAAGTAACTCAAAATGGCAAATGGCAGGATGCATAAGCGAGCTCGAAAATTTTAGCATTTAACGAAAAGCAGTAGGTAAGTTAATAATTTTTATCCGAAAAAAGGTATGTTAAGAGAAGATTTGTCGGGATCCCTTCTTTTCGCATAATGTTCTTTGTCCTAATATACTTCGGCATAACGATTTTGGCACAATTTGTTTTGGCATAATAATACTTCGGCATAATTTTTTTAGGCATACATTTTATGTTGGCATAATCATCTTAAAGACTAATTTGTTTTGGCATAAATTTGATTCGCATAACGTTAGTAGGCCTAATGACTATTAGCATAATAATATTTAGGCACACAAAATATTGTTGGTTAAAAATTTAATATGCTGTGCAACAAAAGTTAGTGACAGAACCGAATTGCTGCAAAACCGACTCCACGTAGTCTTGTTTGTCCTACCCCTAGAGTGTAATTTAAAATCGCGTAGGCGCGTAGGGGCGAGGCGGCCCGCGGGCTGAGGAGCAGGTGGCTGCGAGCGAGCCGCCGCGGCTGAGGCTGGCCGGCGAAGCCGGCCAACAAGCCGAAGCTGCGGTGGTGAGCGAAAGCCGTCTGCGACGATTAGAACGCGTGGGGCCGCCGGAGGCCCGCAGCGCCGGAGCCGTGACAGAAACCCTGCCTGCTGCATGTTGCATGCTCGCTTGAATGCTGCATGCTGCATGCTTGCTTGCATGCTGCATGCTTGCTTGTTTGCTGCATGCTTGCTTGCATGCTGTATGCTTGCTTGCATGCTGTATGCTTGCTTGCTTCATGCTTCCTACAGCGAAAAAAAAACCCACAAAATTGTTCAATACGGTATAATTATTATATTAATATGTTATTTATTACCTGATTCAGGAGATATGGCTTTTTTCCAATCGTCGAAATAAATTGGTATAATTATCCTCTTCGGGCAAAAAAGCTAGGGCGTATAAAAAAGTTATGCTTTAGAACTTTATGCTTAATAAATTTATGCTTTAGAATATTATGCTTCATCATTATTATGGTTAGAGAAATTATGCTTAAAAAATTATGCGTAAGCTGTTATGCGTAATTATATTATGCGAAAATATAATTATGCCAAACAAAATTATGCTAAGTTATATTAGGTCTTAACATTTTATGCAAATGGATAGTGAACCAGATTTGTCAAGGTTCACTATCCATTTGCATAAAATGTTAAGACCTAATATAACTTAGCATAATTTTGTTTGGCATAATTATATTTTCGCATAATATAATTACGCATAACAGCTTACGCATAATTTTTTAAGCATAATTTCTCTAACCATAATAATGATGAAGCATAATATTCTAAAGCATAAATTTATTAAGCATAAAGTTCTAAAGCATAACTTTTTTATACGCTTTTTTTTTTTTTTTTTTTGATCCAATTTATTTCGACGATTGGAAAAAAGCTATATCTCCTGAATCAGGTAATAAATAACATATTAATATAATATACCGTATTGAACAATTTTGTGGGTTTTTTTTTCGCTGTAGGAAGCATGAAGCAAGCAAGCATACAGCATGCAAGCAAGCATACAGCATGCAAGCAAGCATGCAAGCAAGCATGCAGCAAACAAGCAAGCATGCAGCATGCAAGCAAGCATGCAGCATGCAAGCAAGCATGCAGCACGCAGCATTCAAGCGAGCATGCAACATGCAGCAGGCAGGGTTTCTGTCACGGCTCCGGCGCTGCGGCCCTCCGGCGGCCCCACGCGTGCTAATCGTCGCAGACGGCTTTCGCTCACCACCGCAGCTTCGGCTTGTTGGCCGGCTTCGCCGGCCAGCCTCAGCCGCGGCGGCTCGCTCGCAGCCACCTACTCCTCAGCCCGCGGGTCGCCTCGCCCCTACGCGCCTACGCGATTTTAAATTACACTCTAGGGGTAGGACAAACAAGACTACGTGGAGTCGGTTTTGCAGCAATTCGGTTCTGTCACTAACTTTTGTTGCACAGCATATTAAATTTTTAACCAACAATATTTTGTATGCCTAAATATTATTATGCTAATAGTCATTAGGCCTACTAACGTTATGCGAATCAAATTTATGCCAAAACAAATTAGTTTTTAAGATGATTATGCCAACATAAAAAGTATGCCTAAAAAAATTATGCCGAAGTATTATTATGCCAAAAAAAATTGTGCCAAAATCGTTATGCCGAAGTATATTAGGACAAAGAACATTATGCGAAAACAAGGGATCCCATTTGTCAATTTAGCGTGTATGATTGGGGGGGGGGGGGGTCATGACATTGCCAATACATTTAAGGAGCACTTCACGACGAACATGCGATATGAACACACCACTAAAGAGGTACTTATCATAGGTTCTAAAGTATATGCGTAAGGGTAAGTCTCCTGGTCACGATGGGTTGAGCGTGGAGCATCTGAATTCTGAAGCATGGGGGTTATCGAAAGCGAATCGCAAGCATTTTATCGATTATGCATAAATCATTAATTGATACTGGCGCCCTCTGGTAGTAATTCTACTATACAGCTTCTCCCGTGCGATAACAGAAGACGCTACTGGTATATCAGTCACAATTATTATTTCCACAGGAATAAAATCAAATCGATTAAATCAAAACTATTTCAGGAAATAGTATCTCCTGTGGAAATAGTCTTGATGCTCCTATTTTCTACTACCTGCCACCTACCTACTATTGCCAGGATCAAAAGTAGCCTATGTGTTAATCCAGAATATAAGCTATCTTGATATAAAATTTTATCCAAATCCGTTTGAGCGTGAAGGAATAATAACCATACACACATACAAACTTTCGCCTTTTTAATATTAGTGTGATACTGATAAACGATAGAATTAGAAAATAACACTTTTTTGGCTAAATTTAAGTCTTTTTTCCTCAGTGCCGTTACATACACTCCAACCGAATGGTCTACCGTTAACGGCCTCCGGTTTCTGCGCGTGCATTTTATCACAACAGCGTGATCTGTCAAGGCAGACAAGTATGTAGATCTAAGATGAGCGTCGATCACCTTCTACTAGTAAGAAGGCATGATAGCATTTTTTATTTACTCCGTGGACGAGGCTTCGGCCGTAGTACAAAGTAGTCATAAAATATGTAGTACCCTGTATTCTGTAATGTATAAGATCACGAAAAAACAACATCTCGTCTGTATTACCGTATGGAGAACTGTAGGGAAGAGAGGAAAACTCATGTGTGTGAAATGATTTTTAATTATTTAAATTATTATGTAATGAGCATGGTTTTCTTGTTCAAAGTTTTATTTCATACATTATAATAAGGAAAATGTATTTCGTTGGATTTAAATTTAAGAAAATAAACATAAATGTTGTAAGTTACATTATACTCAAAATCACATTCAAATAACACTTAAAATAGGAATAACTTAAAACCGCACTCAACCACAAAACCTATTATTTTAATAGTTTTAAAATATCTCCAATCATATTCCAATCTGTTGAGCTAGAACGGCGTACATGCCGAGTGCCGTCAAGCCCACTGCACTGGCGTGCACGGCGCGGAGAGCGAGCACGGCCCAGGCGCTGAGCGACAGGATGCTGCCCACGGCGTCCTCCAGCAGCGCGCGGTAGGGCGACAGCGCCAGCAGCGACACCACGAGCGGCGCGTGCTTGCGCGGCAGGTCGGAGCGCGTGGCCAGCCACACGAGCGCGGCCGTGGCGGCCGTGTGCAGCAGCGCCACGTTGGACTCGGCGCACGAGCGCACGTAGCGCCAGTCGAACTCCGAGCCACGCGCGCCCACCCACAGCAGCACCGAGCGAGTCACCACCACCTGCAATGTTATCAACGCTCGAAATTAAGGGCCATATATTTAAATTAGGCTAAGTACCAGTACTTCTTGAACAGCAAAATACTATCTTCATCACAAGACTATCCCCTAAAACAACCGCCTTTCACCACTTCCTACTGTTTTAGCTAGGTTCAGCTTGAGGAGGTGGTGGAACAAACTCCCCAGCAACACATCTGTCTGTTAACTTGATTCTGTACAATAGTGTAAAATTGACAACGCTGCTTTATTTCCCTCATAGATGATAATGGTTAAACACCAAGGGGTGGTACTGAAATGATGGATTACGAAGATGTACAGAAAAATATGTACTGCAGTACCACAATTGCACTGGGATAAAGGCAGGAGAGTGATGCTTCCGCTCAACTTTTCCACTTCTGGTAAAATGTATTTGGATTTTTCTATTATGGTCATCCTTCCTTATCGAAGTTACTTTTTTTTAAAGAGTAATATTTTGAATTATGAACTTTCTATCATAAATATAAACAATTAATTAAAATTGAAGTGTCTGTTTGTAATTTCAAAATAACAGCTTTTTACTGAATGCATATATTTAAATATGCAGTATATGTATACGGTACCTATATCAAAAAATAATTTATTATTGTCTACTGTCTGTTTGTTCTGGGGCTAATCTCCAAACGGCGGGACCAATATTGACGGGACTTTTACTGGCAGATAGCAAATGTTATAAGGAGTAACTTAGGCGTACAGATACAAAAATATTTCAAAGGAAATAATTATTGGCAATTTTGTTACTTTCACAACAAATACATCATGTGCATTCTAATGTTGGGCTTTGTGTCCATATTATAAGTCTACAATGAGTTTACCTCTGCGCTAGCCCATCCAATAGCCGAGGTGAGGATTTTGGCGTGACCTTTGCCTGGAACTGAGTTCAGTGCAAAGTATATACCCAGGAGGTCTGCAAAGTCGACGGTTGCTTTCAGGATTTCCTGAAATGAAATAAAATAGCATTTTATTAGTACTTAAATCCACAAGAAACATTCACAAGTTCTAATAAAGTACGACTAGTTTTGGACTGCAGTTGTTACAGTATTTCAACAAGTATTTTCTACTCTTGATTCATTACCTGAGAGCAGCGACCTAGTTTGTTTCATTTAATAGAAGATATGTCTATCTCTCTACAGAAATTAACTGAGAAAGCTCCTTGCCTACTGAGGATTACTGTAACTTTTGTGAAACTCAGAAAAACTATTAATTTGCCTTGAGTACATATCACACTAGCGACTAGTAAAACTGAGATTAACTGATTACAACATAAACAAGTGACCTGCATTTACGTCACTGAAAAAAGAATCTGTCACTTCTTAGTACTGTCTAGGCTAATTCTTGGTTAGCCTAGACAGTGCTCAGAAGCGAATTACTGAATTTAAACAACATAATTACCATGAACACATTATATTCTCCTGTAATGTGACTACTGTCGGAATCCGGGAAAAATGTAGCCAGCAAAAGCATTTTGCATAGTTGAGTGAAGATGTACAGGCCTCCAGCATACACACACTTTGAGAACGTAGCGTATTCCGAACTAAAACGATACAAAAATTAATAAAAAACGAACTTCAAGTAGTTGGTGGTAACCTAGAAGAACGATAACTTACATTCCTGAGAACTTATATGCCATATGATATGGTGCGTACACCAGTGCAAGGCAATTTCCAAAATGGTAAAGAGTCATCTTGGTGGAATAGCTATGTTTGCACTTAGTTATAAACTTGATTAAAACTTTACAAATTAAATTTACGGGGCATCAAACCCGAACCCAAAATCGTCATTCGTCTATATGTCCGTATGTCGCGTTCCATCTATCTTTATGTCAGCCAGCCAATGTCTGCTTTCTCGTTCTGACGTTTGAAAAATCATCCTAACTTAGTCTGACAGTGCACTGCAGGTATTGGAACGCATTGTTGTCATTACTCGATGCTGTCAACAGTTATCAAACTAAGAGAATAGTTTTCCAGCGAATCCTTTTTAAATATTAAATAATAATTTATACTGTTTCAATTAGCATAGCATAACATATCATAATCAGCCTATTTGTATTAGTCTACGGACAGACTAATTGCAGGACGGCCGAATGTGGGGATGACAGTATTGTGTAAGTGAGAGCGAGAATGTTTGAGAGAGAAGAGAGTATGACTTGAGGAAGGTGACAGGAGTGATATTTTGACGGCAAGACGTGAAAGACGGAAAAGACTGCATTAAATTTAAATAAAATAGTTACAACTGATTTAAAGTGTTTTGATTTCCCACAATTAGCTAAATTCCCACCGCTGGGACACAGGTGACAGGCCTCCTCTCTATGAGAGGGAATGGCCTATAATCCACCACGCGGCCCGGGCCCAGTGCGGGTTGGTAGATGTCACATAATATTTCAATTAAAAAAATGTAAATGTGAACTAATTGATATTTTCGATTACAAGAAAAAAGATTTTCATAAAAATAAATTACTTGTTGAGAATCGTATCTAAATCTACGATGCTATTTGTCACGTGTACTAAACATGGTTTGGTTTGGCAGGAGAGAGACGACTTTCTGGCCACCCTGAGCTGGGACAAGCCAAATACATTGCCGAGTTTGACAGAAAACGGGGCATTGTCAGGTAGGAAATATGTAGTTCCGCGTTTCGCCACCATCTAAACTTTTAGGTTGGGCTGTATAATTAAATGTTTTCTGTTACTTTCAATATGTATTTTTTAAAATTAAAACTAAACCACATGACATTTATTTACATTCAAATAACTTATTGACGCCTGTCGTAGAAATAATATCATTAATTGAATACTTTTGCGTGAAATTGGACGTTACCAACTAGCGCGGCAATTTTTGACAAGACCTATTTGTTTGTGTTGTGGTTGTAAAGAAGTTTTTATATGACTAAAAAATCTATTGTTATTTTTACTGGTAATCGTTTTATTTTCATTGCTTGGGTGTTGTTAATTTTAAATATATTACTTACGTTATATTAGAAACGCTTTTGTCGCTTTGCTTATTTTTTTTTAATTATCAAAAGCCAAATGTTATCACAAATAATCATATAAAACAACTTGATATATCAGATTGCATCGTGTATGCAAATATTCATTTAGTTACACATCACTCAATCACATGAGTTACGTTTATAGAAATGGGTGAGGCTGAGTGTAGAAAGAGATGCAAAATGAGGGGAGCCTTTAAAAAAGGGTTTGTTTTTTAACCCTTTCGTTTTTTAGCACACGCGCAAAAGGGTAAGGGGTTGGTTGTCCAATAGCAGGGCAGAGTTTGGAAAATTTTGAATTTTATTTGTCCGGAGAAGCTTGGTCTGTGTGCGGTGGGTGCTCCGGGCACCGTCTCTCTGTAGTTCCCTTTAGGAAGAGCTTGTAACAAGCTGTTTATTCAAATGAGGGAGATGTCACATGTATGCGACAAGTATTTGATTTATATTGAAATGTGATTTTGAATATTTAAAGTGACGTTGTGAAGTTTATCGGTGAATATTTAATTATATTTTTGTATAATATTTTGTAGGTGATGGTGGAGTGAAATTGCCTTTTTCATTTTTGACTTATAATGCATAATTTGCAATTGAGTATATTTTCCTATGGGTGAGTAAATGTATGCATGTTATTTATTTGGTGTCTACTTCAAAATATTCATTTTATTACATAATTTCATTGATTTAGTAAAGTTATTATCTTTCATATAATTTTAAACTGTTGTTAAGTATATTAGTAAATACTATAATATAGTAGTGACCTTCCCAAAATGTAGAAAGATGATAGAAAAAAAAATGACATATTGTTCATGTTGCTGCTCTGGGTTACTAATTGGTGTATTGTGTAAATTAAACTGCTAAATCACACTTTAAAATAAAAACACCTATTGCTATTTACAAAACAGTGTCAGAAGGTGGAGAGGGTGTGCTGTTATAGGTTTATTTTATATACAGGATTATTTTAATTTTTAAAAATTTGCTCCTTCTTCTGAAACCATTTCACACTTATCATTGTTATATTATTTCTATTAAATATTATGAATATTTTATAAACTAACTTCGAAAAAGGAGGTTTTAGTGGTGGTTAGTTAACTTGTTAGGTACTTAATTCATGTTTGTTTGTAACTGTTATTTTTTATGGGAATTAGCTTTTATTTTCTGATATTACCATTTTCTAAATAGAAGAAGGTAGAATATAAAATAAATACTTTCTAGGGCCAAATTAAACAGTAAAACATGGAAAAAATAGTTAAACCATTGAACAGGTTAGGTAGGTACTTCATTGAAAACCCACATTGCGTACTGACTGTCACAATGGGGGCTATTGCACATGAATTTTGCCGCTAGAGGCGTTTGTGTAGGTATACTAAATACTACTACTCAGAATACTTCTACTTCAGAATTGTCAGATTTCATAGTGTTCGCGCGTTTCACGCTTTTTTATCACATATTTTTACTAATATTTACGATTGTGGTCAAGATTGAGCCATTCCTGTTTAATTATAGAATAGAATAGAAAGTTTTTATTTCAGCGTGGAGTCCATAGGGTTAGTATCAATTTTAGTAGGTTATAAGCACAGTGAATATTATACAATTCAAATTCAGCGTGGAGCTGCATCCAGCTCCACAACACCGATCTCCGAAAACACTGAGAATACTTTTGGTAGCACTATTAACTAGTTGGAATCTCCTATTTGGATTCGGTTGGGGCTCCTATTTCTGTCTGCAGGGTTTACAGGCACCTAACTAACCGAACCTCGGGGTGCCCCTGACGTCGACCGTCTAGGGTTAGCGTTTCCGTCAGCAGGTGGACGGATCCCCGCTGCGCGGGGCTCCTATTTCTGTCTGCAAGGTTTACAGGAACCTAACTAACCGAACCTCGGGGTGCCCCTGGCGTCGACCGTCTAGGGTTAGGGTTTCTGTCAGCATCTGTTAAATTTCAATTACGTTATATTAAATCAATTTGTGTTATGTCTTCATTCCAAAATTTTTGCCTTTATATTTTTTGTCATAACAAATCATTTGACTAAACGTTTATTGTCTTAATTTTGTTTGCTGTAATAAATCATTTGATTAAAGACCAAAAGCCTTAATGACATTATCCTTGGTAATAATCTGCCAAGTAAACATTTGACCAAATGAAAATGTGCGTACCTACTAAAATTATTCCAAATATTACATTGGTATAAAAAAAGGTTGCTAAAATTTGTTTGGGTAATGAAAATTTGGCAAAATCTTTTCGGCAAAACGGCAGGATCCCGAATTATTGTTGTAATCGAATTCGAGCCTGTCATTAGATCACGACGACTATGTGACCCCCCCTTGACATGAAAGCTGGATCCACCCTTGTCCCTGGCTAACGAGAACTGGCGCAAGCCTAGAGTATTAGACATTAATAACCGCAAGGAGGTATGGCAGGGCAAGGAGCTTCACGGACGTGCATAATACGAACGGCTGGCATGCATTATAATATCCATAATACGAATGATAAAAGTATTTAACAAAAACTAAAACGATTTAAAACCTTAATAGAATATCTCTACATTATCAACAAAATGCACAAACCAAAATCATGCCTATTCGATCAAAGTCTTGCTTGTATAGAACGGTAATGAATTCTGTAATGCCTCATATTCACAAGTATCGCACGAACATTTCAAATAAAATGAAAAGAGAATAAAACCCCGGCGTGTCGTGAGGAGTCCACTCACGTCATCCCTCCATTACAGCATTGTCCGCGTGACAATGGCGATAGAGAATAAAGAATCGCGGCCATTAGGTAAATTTCCTCATACATTTTTTTGCGTGACACCCTCGACGCGTAAAAAGCGGGGAAACGTACATTTGTCATGTGGGAGCGACTAGTGGCTGTGGCTCTCGCGAGATCTCAATCTTGTGATGGTGGCGTGAAGAAGTTTTTTCGTCCTTCTTAATCGAGTGAGGTGGTGGTGCAGGGACCATCTTAAAGATTTTGGGCTCTGAGACAAAGTTATAGGTTATAGTCTAACATAGTATGTTAGAAAAATAAAAAACTTTTTTGAAAAAAATAAAACCGACTTCAAAACCACAAAGATACCTAACTAGCTTTTGAAGTCGGTGACTTTTGTTTGTTTGATTGAGTTTTTTTGCCACTGACAGGGAGCTAAAGTTATTTTTCAATCTTTTTGTGGTTTTGAAGTCGGTTTTATTTTTTGCAAAAAAGTTTTTTTATTGTTCCATTTTTAGTTGTACGTAATATCCTATACAAATATTTGCTATGTATTTATTTACATTGTTAACAATACATTTCATGGTAATAGGCTTATCCCCAATAAAATGTAACTTAACATACCTAACTGTCGAAATCTGGGTGTACTGTACACATCTGCGTACCCTCTCAGAGCACACAGGCGTTATGTTATGTTATGATATTCTGTAAACAATAAACATCCAAGCGATTGCAGAATTCACGACAGATTGCTGTCTATTATTAGAATAGAATAGAATAGAATATAATTTCTATTCTATTCTATTCTATTCTATTGAAGAGCTCCATTGTATATCTCCAAAGATCAGCATCAGATCCTGACTTAAACCTTCCATCATCAGCTCAGCAACATGACTTGATGATTACCAGGCACAAATATCTGAATTGCTTTAGAAAGTACACATATGAAAAACATTGTGTGTGCCTATAAACTTTCGGGGTTGCCGTCGATTTCCTTGGAATTCCATCAAATTCTGACTTGGTGACAACGGGACCACCTCAGGTGCATATAGGTACTTTCGAATAAAAAAGTAATTTTGAAAATCGGTCCACAATGGGTGGAAAATCGGTGAACATACATAAAAAAATACATACAGTCGAGCATAGAACCTCCTCCTTTTTTTTGAAGTCGGTTAAAAATTATTAAAGGAGTTTTGGTAAAACATTAGTGAACGCTAACAATACATGTCATGGTAATAGGCTTATCCCCAATAAAATGGAACGTAACATACCTAACTATCGAAATGTGGGTGTACTGTACACATCTGCGTACCTCAGAGCTTATAGACGTGACCCATATTGGTTAGAATGATTTTAGTCTAGATTATTTAATGGGTCCCTACTGTTGCAGTCAATATGTTCCATATCAGAATTTATTATTTGTTTTATTTTATGTGTGTATTGATACTGAAATTATGTTAATGTTGAAGTAATTTAATTGCTTTCCACAATTCTGGACTGAACTTGTTTTTATTCCTTTCAGTTTTTATTTTAAGTTATTAGTTAGTTATTATTAGTTATTTTTTACGCAGTCGAGTTTTTTATTTTTTATATTTATTTTTTTAATGGTTGATCCTCTTTCTTTGAGACATAAAATAAATCAAATCAGTCGATATTTTAATCTGTTTAGAACTACGCAAAAAATGTTTGAGATGAAGAAATTACGCCTGATAGTTACTTGTTGGGCCCCAAAGCTAAGAGAAATGCCACCTCGAGACCCAATTGCCGGATCCTCTCCACGGCTATCGCAACCCCCAAACATCACCAAAAACGGGGCTGTCCTTTTTCAGCAGTGGAAAGTAATAGTATAAACACAATATCTCAGAAGTATGCATTAGAGGCGATGAACCGCAGCTTGCAGGACATCCGCGGCAACCAGGCGCTGATGGGTGGCGTCGTCGTTTTGCTCGCAGGCGACTTTAGACCCTGTGGACGGTGAGTAATGGGCTAGCTCGTCGTCCGACCGTCTTATGACGACAGGCCGTGTCGACGGCGCGTTCGTGTTCCACGTGCGCCTCAAAGATATGAAACTCAGCAAACCGGAAAGGGTTCGCAAAGGCGGATGCCTGCTGGGGCTGCGGGACTGTTCGAAAGAGATACCACGGCTCTGAAACACAAAGGGCTAAGAAGGAACATGACATGCACGTTTTCCTCAATTTGGAGGTTAATTTAAAAAATAAATTGTGGTTGTGTGAGTGGGTAGTGCTGTCGCCGAGTGGGTCAGTAAATAAACAAAAAAAAATTGACTTGACCGTTGGCGATTCAAAAGTATACACATCCATAGAGACTGTGATGGCTAATGACGATAGTACAGCCTTCCCCGTTGAATTTCTCAACTCCCTGGAGTTAACGGCGTGCCATCAGCTGGAGCTTTAAGTTGGCGTTCCAGTTCTGGTGAAGCGAAACCCTGATGCAACCAGACTGTGCAACGGCACCAGGCTTCGTATCACAGAGCTGGGCAGGAACATTATAAAAACGGAGCTGCTAAAGGTGAGAGCGTTATAATTCCCCCCATGCCCATTATTTCTAACAAATTGCCATTTCAATTTAAGAGGTTAAAATTTCCCTTAAAATTGGCTTTTACAATGACGATCAACAGATCCCACAAAAGTGACAGGCATTCAATTGTGCACTCCATGCTTCTCACACGGTCAAATATGTTTGTGGTTCAGTGCCCAAAACTTGCACCTGCTTGCGGAATATAATAAGTCATTTAATGTAGTGTACAGAACGGTATTACAAACTAGGCAGTCTCTCACATGCACGCCAAAATTTCCACACGAACGAAGTCGCGGGCAACAGCTAGTAATTAATATACAGGGTTATTTGTAAAACACCAGAAACCTCTTAAGAGGTCATTGTACTCATCACTATGAACAACTTTTACTATGGGACCAAACCTGAAATCGCGAAAAAAAAATCAGCTGTTCCCTACATTTTGACGAGTTAATCGATCATAAATGTAGGGAACAGCTGATTTTTTTTCAAATATATCATCAAATTAAATACATCATTTATTTTTAAAATAATATTATCCCTTTTTTAAGTGGCCGTGGCCAAATCCGAAACTATGAGGAGTGGCGAATACTCTAAGGGAGTCTCGAGCCGGATTTTGATGATACGAGTAAGTGAAGTAGTTCATTCGATTTTTGAAAAATCAATATTCCTAGCCAGAAATCGAACCCTAGAACCCTAGACCATAAACTCTATTAGGTTGATTTTGAAAGAAAAAAACACTGTAAGAATACACCATTCGATAGTCGCTAATAGGGATCAAATTCTGGGAAGTCATGACATGCGGAAAATTTAAGGAAAAGGTAAAATTTTACGTTGTTTTATATTTTTATGTATATGCCCTTGATTGATGACACTCGCACTCGCAATCATTGCACAAAATTATGTTCTAGTTTCAAATTTTTACTAACTCACGGTTAAAGGCGAAAGTAAAAGAAAAATAAAATGTAATCAATTGAAATTAGAACTTACTTACACGTCGACCAAAATTACAGTTGGCGTTGGCAATAGTGATTTTTTTCGACGTTTCGTTGATTACTACTAACTTTTGCATACTGTTACGTATCTTATCAAAAATGAACTCTTTCCTTTATTTTTGCGTATTTCATTGAACCGGGTACCCGGAATTCCGGTTCTTTTCATTAATTTACAATATACTTTTGCTCTATTTATTAATAATACTAGGATAACAATTATTGAATTCGCTATGACCAAAAAGTGGAACAAGATTACAGTGATTGAATTTTCATGGAACCTTTTGTGTTGAGTTCCTAGAGGTGTGGAGTAGAAAGTTAAAAAAAAGCGGCCAAGTGCGAGTCGGACTCACCCATGAAGGGTTCCGTAGCAGCAAGTAACATAATATAAAAGTTCTTGTAGTTCGTTATAACTTTGATCGATGTTTTTTTAGGGTTCCGTAGCCAAATGGCAAAAACGGAACCTTTATGGTTTCGTCATGTCTGTCTGTCTGTCCGTCCGTATGTCACAGCCACTTTTTTCCGAAACTATAATAACTATACTGTTGAAACTTGGTAAGTAGATGTATTCTGTGAACCGCATTAAGATTTTCACACAAAAATAGAAAAAAAAACAATAAATTTTGGGGTTCCCCATACTTAGAACAGAAACTCAAATTTTTTTTTTCATCAATCCTGTTCGTCTGGGGTATCTATGGATAGGTCTTCAAAAATGATATTGAGGTTTCTAATATAATTTCCAAACTTTTTCTTAATTTTCCCTGTAACTTCTAAAATTAGAGAATAACAAATTAAAAAAAAAAAAATATGATGTACAATAGGCAAACTTCCACCGAAAATTTGTTTGAACGAGATCTAGTAAGTAGTTTTTTTTAATAATTATGTCATAAATCGTAAACCGCAATTTACCTTTCATTCAAATGTAGGCATACCTACAAATCTAGAAAACCAAATGATGAATGTAGTTGCCAAAGATTAATTTGCAACATAAGGAAATCTTCCATGAACGCCATTTTTTAACCGACTTCCAAGAAGAGGAGGTTATCAATTCGTCTGATTTTTTTGTGTGTATGTTCAGTGATATCTTCGCCAATTGTCAACCGATTTTGATGATTCTTTTTTTGTTTGGAAGAATATTATTCCGCGGTGGTCCCGTTTAATTAGGTCGATATCTGATGCTGATCTTCGGAGATATACAATGGAACTCTTCAAAATAGATAGCACACCTTTCTTGGTTGCTGCACTTACTTGGATGTTTATTGTTTACACAATATCATAACGAAACATCACGCCCATATACTCTGAGGGGGTACACAGATGCGTACAGTACTCCCGGATTAGTTAGGTATGTAAAGTTCCATTTTATTGGGGATAACTCTTTTACCATGAAAGGTATTGTTAACTATCTGTACTAATATTATAAAGAGGTAAAGTTTGTGAAGTTGTAGGGGGTAATCTCTGAATCTACTGAACCGATTTTGAAAATTCTTTTACCAATAGGTACAAAGCCACGTGATTTGTGAGTGTCATAGGTTATATATTAACAAAATGCTTCAATGGAAACTCAACGTAAAGATAATCGTTTAAACAATGTTTAAACATCATAATTTTATTATTTATCTAATGAGGCATTATAATTGAAAAGTAGTATTAATATTTGGGCGGAGACCTTTGCCCAGCCAGGACAATATAGACAAAAAAAACAGTTATTTTATATTAATAATAATATTTTTAAACCGACTTCAAAAAAGGAGGAGGTTTCTCAATTCGACCGTATATATGTTTTTTTTTTTTTTTTTTTTTATGTGTGTTCGCGGATAACTTCGTCGTTTATGAACCGATTTTGATATTTTTTTTTTTGTTGGAAAGGAGATACTTCAAGGGTGGTCCCATGATAAGGAAACCGGGATCTGATGATGGCATCCAAGAGAAATTGAGGGGAGCTTTCAAAAATTGTAGTGGCGACTAGTGCGTTTGTAAATTTTTTGATTAAGTATTTTAAAGCACTACAATTTAAAGAAGGTCTGGAGTCGCTCTGATGATGGAATCGAAAGACAGTCGAGGGAACTCCTCAACGGTTTACAGCAGTCACCTTGTGTTTGGGTTTGATTAATTTGTATTGATGAGAAATTTACACCTAGATGGGTTGTGACTGTCATAAGGGGTCTGATGATGAAAACGAAGGACAGTTAAGGGAACTCCTCAACTGTTTACAGTAGCTACCTTGCGTTTGGACTTAATTCATGTATATTGATCAAAACTTTGCACCCATCTGGGTTACAAGTGCCATTACAGGTCTGATGATGTAAAATATTTCTATGGAATATTGCAACTAAAAATAAAAAAATAAAAAAACTTTTTTGCAAAAAATAAAACCGACTCCAAAAACACAAAAAAAGTGAAAAATAATTTTAGCTTCAGAAGTCGGTGACAAAAAACTGAATCAAATAAACAAAAGTCACCGACTTCTGAAGCTAAAATTATTTTTCACTTTTTTTGTGTTTTTGGAGTCGGTTTTATTTTTTGTTAAATGTCAAGTCAAACTTAAACATAACAGTTCACATCAACAGTTAAATAGTGTACCCAAGTATCCCTGTAACGTATTTTGGAGAATAAATGATTCTTTCTTTATTGTGTGGATAATGCCTAACCTGGTGTCAGAGTTTTTATGCCACGCATGGCCTTACATGCCATCAAGAAATATCTCTCGGGCATGCTGGTTTTCTCACGATGTTTTCCTTCACCGAGGCAAGTGATAATTATATAATACGCACATGAATCTGAAAAATCAGAGGTGCGAGTCTTGGCCTCGAACTCGAGCCTATGACTTGGCAGTCACACCACTAGGCTATCACTGCCTTTTGAAATAAATGTTGTATTAGATGAATAAGTCGTGGGAGGGCAACAATAAAATAAATTGACTTACTCATATTTCTTCATTTTAAACGACCTACTAGGTACGTGTTGTGTGACTGATCTGCGAGGTTCACAGATCAATAATAATTCATCAATTTAAAAAAGAATCAAAAGAACCGAAAAGTACCGGGATTAAACTTTCATATACATTCAGTAAAAATCTGTTATATTTAATTTACAACCAGGTAGGTACTTCAATTGTATTTATTTGTTTAGATAATGTAACTTTACCTACGAATCCAATCGATTGGTAAAACATTCAAAATGGAACCACAGAATTATTTAACAAACTGTAGTTACGATTGAAAGATCATACTCAATCATAATACTCGCAGCATTCGCTCCACAGCCGACTATGAACGTATGTGTCGCAATCAATAATGTATTATAGGAAAATAATTTCAATTTGGTGCGTGAGTGGTGGACAGCCGAATGCATTATTCAGCCCACGTACATTGCAGGCGAGTGTGCCACGCAGATAAGCGAGTATTGAGTCGAAAATGCCGAAAGTCCGAAACACTCCGCCGTGTCGCCGGGGGGCCTTATCGGAAACGGCTTACGGTGACCCCATGCAAACTCCCTAATGCGACATCGCTCACCGGTCCCTCCGCGCTCTGCCCTCCGGCGATCGATCTCGATGCAAAATTGCCGATAGGGGATGCTAGTTTTGTTTCTTATTCGTAATTTTTTTATTGCGCTATCTCGATACTGTTGCAGTAACCATTTGTTTGGAGACAGCAGGTGGGCCTTTTATAGGGATTTCCGGTTTAGAATTTTGTTGAAACACAATCAAAGTTTTTTTGTAACTAGAAGAGGTATTTACTTTTAAAGCTATAAAGCTTTAGATACATCTAGCTTTTTGAATATTCGCGATAACTCTACTTAGTTAAGTGTTAGTATTTGCGAAATGTAGGTTGCTCATGAAGTCCGATAAGTTTTTATACGCCATTGAATATTGAACAGTGGTCGGCGGTATACATATTTTGCAATGAAATACACGCAGTGGTTTACGGAAGGGTGAGATGGGGTAGGCGATGCGGACTGTGGGTGGAGAAGAAAACGAATAATTCGCTTCATTTGATAGAATTCAGATAAACTTTAGATAAATACATAATTCCATTTAATCTTATTTTATGTATAACTAGCTTTTGCCCGCGGCTTCGCCCACATGGATGTCGAACAATATCCGACGGGAACGTACTACCGAGATTAAAAAGTAACCTATGGGTTAATCCAGGTTACAGTAACAAACATAGTCACATATCTTCATCCTCCTTTTTAACCCTTCGGGGGTAGAATTATCAAAAACGGTGAGACACGTATAAATTAATTTTCAAGCCTCAGCCTAAACACAAAATTTGAAGAACCTAACTTCAAAACTGACGGACTTTACGGGACGGGGTTTATTTTACCTCTTTAGGGGTGGAATTTCTAAAAATCCTTTCTTAGTGGATATTACTTACTCTTCACAAAGAACACACCCTCCAAGTTTCATGTCTCTAAGACCAGCGATTTGGCTTAAAAAAAAGTTTACCATTTTATTTAAGATAGAAGAAGATTCTGATCTACTGTTGTATTGTACCTATTGTTTTTTTTTCATTTAACTATTTCATCTCGTCGCATCGCTAGTAAGTACATAATAATGTAGAT
This sequence comes from Eurois occulta, assembly GCA_950022335.1. Lineage (NCBI taxonomy): Eukaryota > Metazoa > Arthropoda > Insecta > Lepidoptera > Noctuidae > Eurois > Eurois occulta. The sequence goes on along the minus strand of OX465487.1, from coordinate 540,789 downwards.
CTTCGTAAATTGAGTTTATCTATATTATGAGTTGATTTTTTGAAGACCACAGGTGGTTAACCTTAACCTAACTTATGTATTTCCGATCAGTGGTCTGACTTCGATAGTGAATGTAGGTAAGTTCCTATTTTTTGTAGCATCTGACTATTCGATATTCTAAAATATGTATTGGACATAGATGAATAGGGACAGTTCGATTTATATGAATGTAGATAAGTTCGGTATAATGTGCAAATCGGTTTTACTTCCTGAGTTATTTACACTCTCCCCCATCACTGGCCACCACACCACCGACGCTTCTCGCATATTTATTCATAGGCCTGCGCGTATTTTTTACTTGGTCATAAATATTTAAGGCGGTTCGTGCCACTAGGATTTTCAATTCGACAGCGACGTCGGATCCCCTTAGATTTTAGGTTTTCTCTCTTTCCGCGGATTAGAGCGGTTTGATGTATGGCCGCGGGTGGCGGTAAATCAAATTTTGATTGCTATTTTCTTTGTGGAAAGTCGGAATCCTCCGCCTGGGACGAGCGTCGTGTAACGCGGGTTAACCGATCCCCAGGCGCGCCCCGCCCGTCTTATGTGGATTGTATCTACAACACATATATTTCGTATTTCTTCTTCGGGGATTGATCTAAGAGGAATTTCTTTTTTCTTTACTGAACAGTTCAAGTTATTTTGTAGATTTTGCTATCGAGATGCTCGTTTGGTCATTAGTCACGATTATAGTCAACTTTAGTCTATAGCGACCCATACTACGCGTCGTGCACAAAAAAAAATATTTTCACACAAATTGTAAAGTCCTAACCGATGCACGACGTAGCGTTGAATTGATTAGCTAGACGACCGTTGAGACGACTTGAAACTTTAAGTTTACTTAGGGCCATTGAAATCAAATTTATTTGGATAAGTTGATTTTAGCGAAATAACTCTAAGTTTGGGGAGACGGGCCGTAGTAACCGCGTGTGTGATCCAATTGCGGACCGCTCTAGAGGCGATCCAAACGGATGGAATCAAATTCAGCCGCCCTTTAAATATTTGAACTGATGCTAGCGGCTAGCGAGGGACGGCCCGCCGTTGGGGCAGGGGCATGTAGAGGGATACACAAATCACAAATTACTCATGTTGAATTTATTGTTGTTAGAACGTCTTACTAATGATCAAAGCAGCAACTATAACTTAGACAATTATGATTGTTTAAACTAATAAATAGGTAAATACTTAGTTACACATACCTAATATAAGTAGATTCTCCACAGTTAGGTTGAACGAGCGGCCGGCGCGGGTCGGTTGCGAAGGGTGGGTGCCCACCTTCGGATAAAAAAGGATCTCGAAAAATTCTCGACCCTTTTTATACTAAATAGATAGCTAACACGGCCTGAGTGGAGTTTCAATAGATGCTTTCTCGACGGAAGAAGCGACCTGTAAGGAATCGAGGGGCCCAGTGAAAAACCGTGTTATATATCTACCGTCTTGTGTACTGCGTGTCACACAGTTTTTCCTTTTATTTTTTACGCGTGCCCTCCTCAGAGGGATAAGAGGAATTCTTTTTAAATTGGAAATGTTTTCTAAGAGGATTACGATTTGCGGAGGTGTGCGCCGATGTTGGGCGTTGGGAATAAGGGATCACATTACTCTGTTTTGTGCTTAACATTCTTAAATTTTCTTTATAATGTGTTCGTATCAAGTCGGATTTGTGTGGTGATTGAAAGAGATTTCATTTTTATTCCACATTTAGTGTTTTCATTCTTGTCGGATTTGCTATAACTATTCCATTAGGAGGTGCTTACTTTAAATGCTTCTATTTATTTGAGTAGTCGAAGATGTCGTCACGCCCTATCCTGTTGGTACTTTACTCGTATTTAAGCCTATTCAGCAAATATCCCACGTTCGTATAAAAATATCGTGTAACGAACAATGGGGCCGATATTCCAAGTGACCATTACTTGTGTGAAGTTGATGTAAGCATAAAGCTCGGGGCGATTGCCAAATAAGGAATATTTTTTCAATGGCTATTTTAAACGTGCTGTTGAGGAAATCTTTATTGCGTTTGTGTTAAAGGCTACGTTTGTATAATTTTGTGCACTCAGTGTGACGCTGGGAACGGAGGCGATTATCCCCTGTAGTTGCAACGTTAGCGATGGGGATTTAGTTTAAATTTTCAACTCGCCCCCGCTCTTGTTGCTTAAGTATAGTTCGCACCATTTGGAAGCTTTTGTTGAGTGCAAAAAGTTCTGAGAAATGATAATATTTATCGGTTAATTTACATATTTTGGTGTACTTGGTAAAGCATTTTCGGTTGTATTTATTCGATCGGTCGATTTTTCGACGAGGTTTAAATTTTGATTCGATGGACATAAAATTGTATCGATCATAGCATGATGGTATCGGCATCCTTACTGCTTTTGAATTTACTTCGGAACGAAGGCCTTCCGCTTCGCTCATCATCAGGAGTTATTCAACAGTTGCTGAAATGAAAAGTCGTATTTCAAACTCGTAATTACACAAACATCGTAGTTCTCATAATACGTACGCTATTATATTGTTTCCCAAATGGAATCACTTCATTCACAAAAGCTCTAATGAGGGTGCCAATATCCTTGTAAAATTGCAACACAAAACTTAAATAAACTGCCTGAATAGCCAGCGAGGGACGCTAGGGTGCGTAATGCGTAGCCGGCTTATTTCGAAAAAATACATTTTTTGCAACAACAAGGGTATGACACGCTTTAAACTGCGTCCGCCTTTGATAATTGAGTTTTATACACCCACACATTCGTGTTACGGTTATAATAACTATTGTGTGTGGGTTCGTCACAGGTAGGACATTGGCTTTATTTACGATAAAGGATGAAATATCAAATTGTTAATGTTGAGATGCATGCTATTCCGTACCTTTTGTATATTTCTTTTCTCAAAGTAGGTATACTTGGGTACTTAGGCTAGCCTACTTTTTTCAGAAAATGAGTATACGGTTTACTCTACGGTATGATGTACTACTCTGTCAAGAAAGTACCGGGAAACGATCAAAAATACACAAAATGTTAGTTATTCATCCAAAGTTATTTTATCGCCTTCAAAGTATGGTCCTTCAGAAACGATATACTTAGATACGCCAGCGAATAATCAGATCATCAAAACATTTTTTAAACGCTTTTTCCGGAATTGAGTTCAGTTCTCGCTGCGAATTCTCCTTTATGTCTTATATCGAATGAAAACGGGTGCCACGAAGTGGTAATTTGAGTTTAGGAAAAAGAAAGAAGTCGGCTAGAGTCATATGTGGTGAATAAGGTGGTTGCTCGATGGTACTTTTTGTTGAGTTTTTGGTCAAAAATTCGTTCACTATGATGGCCTTGTGCGAAGGCGCATTATCGTGGTGCAAAATCCAAGAATTTTCGCTCCACAAATCTGGCCTTTTTGGTCGAAGTTGCTATCTTAAACGCCGCATAACGCTCAAATAATCTTCTTTATTTACTGTTTGACCTTCCGGCAAGAATTCCGAGTGCACAACACCGCAATAGTCAAAGAAAACGGTCGACATGACTTTGACTTTTGATCGACTTTGGCGTGGTTTTTTCGGTTTCGGTTCAGCCGGAACGCGCTCCGAAGCTTATTGACTAGTTTGCATGTCAAACTCGTAAACCCACGTCTCGTCAGTAACAATGCGTTTCATGAATGTTGGGTCGGTATGGACTCGGTCTAGTATGTCCTCAGCAACTCTTATGCGATAGAGTTTTTGGAGAAAATTCAGGTCTTTTGGGACTAGCCGAGTGGCAACATGTTTTATACCCAAGTGATTATTTAAAGTAGTACGGATCGACTCGTGAGACACAGGAAGGTCAGCGGCTATCTCTCTCAAACTTGAATGAGGATGTTCAGTAACTATTTCCTTCACTTTTGCGGTGCTAACTTCAGTTGAAGACGTTGATGGCATACCAGAACGAGGCAAATCTTCCATCACATCTCGACCGCTTTTAACGTAAAAGTATATCTTTGTTTTTAAAATAACTGCGACTCTAAACATTCTTACACACAGTTCAAATACCTAGATGCGGAGCTCATCATTTTTATCATTTTCTATGTAGGTACCTACTATGTAGTCATGTTTCTCTTTTCTCGACACTTTGCTTAAATGAAACGAAAACAGGAAGGAACGTCTTTAACCTATTGGAGACCCTGGGCGCTATAATAAAACAATGGGGCTCAAGCAAGATGCAAGTGCGAACGAAGCGACCTCGAATTTTTTTGCACCTTGTCTCGGATACGTCAAGTTTTTTTTGACGATTAAAACAGAAATATTAATAATTATCCACGCCGAAAAGCTAGAAAATTAAAAATAAATTAGGATGATAAGTGAAGCGAGCTCTGAAATTTTTGCACGTTGCCAAACATAAGCAGGTCTGTTTACTCAATAGGTACTTACTATCCAAAGTTTGAGTCATTTAAATAGAATATTTTAGCGTACTCTATTATTTCTGTAGATCATAGAGTACACCTTGCGGAAAATAGAGTATAATATTATTTATATGAGTAGGTATGTTTGGTAACCTTGTAAAAGTTTTTAGTTACAAGTTTAAATACCAAGTTCGAAAAATTAAAAAACCCTACCGGTTTACTAGGTAATTCGGCCTTAAGTGCACTAAAATGTTCTTTTTTAATTAATTTATTACTTGTAGGTCTTGTTAGGACAATTAAGATCTGACAGGACTAAGTACCATTTAGCTTCACACAGTTAATGCGTTGTTATACTGTCCAAACAAGGCCTAAGTCATCATTATAAGTTTGGGTAAAGACCAGACCAAAATGGCGGCAGTTAAAATGTTTTAGTAAGTGCAATATCATGTCGAATTATCGCCACCGGACGTCGCTAACGAAAGTAATGTGCGGTTTATGCTGTATTAAGATCATTTTACTATTACTGCTACATCTTGGAAGCACATAAACTGGCTGTAATACTACACCGGTCATTACCTACGCGAAATGTCACCAAGCAAAGAAATATTCTTTTTACATGCTGCTGAGCTGACCAATGACGACTAGGTAAGTATCGCAAAACAAATTTTAATAATTTACACATTTCGCTTAATATCCTTTCAAAACATCCTTGTTTCTATGGATTTCATCAAGTAAAGTACCTATGTTTTGATCTTTGAAATTATACTTGAAAATTTTACATAAATTCTTTAACAATAATAACCTGTCATAGAGATTCATAAATATTTTAAAACTAAGTAAGTATGTTATTCAGTTTATTCATTCTGTTTATCATAATTTTAAGTACTGAAGTAACGGAATCAGGACTAACCTGGCTATGACTTTATGCCCAGAACAGATCTCGACATGGCTTCTATTTGTACCAGTTGGAATGGGACAGCTATTGGCATGTATCTCGACATAATACTAAGGTACCCAAATCAAACAAAACGATAGCTTGCAAGTAATAAAACATCGCTCGGTTAGTTACATCACTCCGCCTCCCTATGGTAATAAAAAAAGATACATTATAAATGGTATGGGATATTGTCCACCGTAGTTATAGTCAGAGCGGCCGCCACGCGTGTCGTAGTTAAATCATTTTATTGTTTTTTCACGGCGACGTATCGCAGCATTAGTACTGCGTTATAATATTTTGCTTAGTACACAATAACCCGCGGACATAAACGATGTTATGCCGGTCCGTGTCCACAGAAATTAGGCTTCGTAAAACGTTTATAATGTCTTTTTCCACGTAGATGATGGCACACATGGAGAAGATTCTATAAAATTGTTTGTGTGGAGTTCCAAGGATCTGTTGTCAGAAAGACTTGGCGATGATCAATTGGAGGTGAAATGCTTCAATGAAGATTCATTAGATATCGTTCGGCCCAGATCAAAGTTCCATTTTGGGATGGTCGCACGCTTATGGCAATAAAGTTACAATGAATTACATTCTTCGCTACTTTGATAAGCAGTCGAGTTAAGATTTTTTATCGTAATTATGTATGAGTAATTGGAATGAGCTTTTAGAATTTCAAGTGAAGGAAGAAATTCATTTACTCTTTTGGCGTCATATCCAACTTTGAGCTTCGCGATTTTTGTTTTCGTAAATGGTGTATCCGCACTACATTCACATAATGATGAATGACTGATGGAGTTGACTGATCTATGTATAGACGCGCGCCCGAAGTGATCTCCAGTAAAAGGGTTGCGGAGTCTCTTCGGCGCATTAGCCGTAAATGATAGATGAGTCTCTTTGTCTCCTCGTGACTTGATATCGCCATTAGGTACCATCTTTAAGTTATATTTACTAATATTTGCTTTGTTTACTGCGTATATATACTCGATATTTAATAGATATAGATCGCTCTTCTAACTTGCCAGAAATTGGTCATGAGCCACGCCTATGCCTATACGCCGTCCGGGGATTACAGGCGTTATGTTATTCTTTGAAGAGAATTGAGATAATTGTCATTTTAGCTGTAACTGAATAATAACTTGAATATAAAGTTAACAAGATGTGTGTGTAAGAAAAGAGTCCGATGTATTACATATCATGTAAGCTTATTTTACCCACAAGTTACCAGTGTTACCAATGTTTGCAACGTTATAACTCAGATAGCTACATTTTTTATCCACTTATCAGAGTTTGACGTGAAGCCATCGACTATCTGACTCGACATGACTGTGCACCCAACCAATCAATTTATTCCATTAACATATAGTTTCTTTGTGAAATTTCCTGAGCCCTGAAACGGCTCCATGATTAATATTTGAACCGTGACTAGCCGGGCTTAACCGACCGGAATATATCGCTTATCTCATACATATATAAAGCTGTATCTATGTTATACTTGGACACTGTCCTACATACATGACAATTTTCAAGCATTGATTTATGATGGAAAATATTGCTATCAGTTGTCAGGTCGTTTCGATTTGTTTTGGCACTCTGATATTTTATTCATGAATAATAATTATGCGCATAACTTATATAATATTCGTATAAGACATATTTTTACGGTTGTTCGCTGATTCCTTTTTGTCTTGCAAATCAAATTGTATGTGTAACGCCACTATGGGCAAAATATTTCTGAAAAATGTTATTAAAAAAATACTTGAATCAATTACCTACACGTTTTTGTTTCGCAAGGTTTTTTGGGCGATCATTTTTTATGTGGTCCAGCTAGGGGTGGAGACGGCACGCAATCCATTAAAGCTGAAAAAACACTTGAAATTCAGCGACTCATACAATAAACATCGTTTGGTAAGTCGAGCGACGTTTTTGCCGCTACGACACAACCAAGCTTTTTTGCTGAAGCTTCTTCTGTACGCTTTTTGTTGCAACCGGGAGCCGATTGCGATACCACGTTTTTTTTTATATTGACGTAATTGTATGATTTTTGCGTTGTTACCATTCTTCGTATACTTAGGCATTATTTATGTGCGTACATGTATGGTATTTGCTAAAGAATCACCACATTCGAAGGTTGGTCATCAACTAGTGTTACTGGAACACTTGTTCTATTCATCCATTTGCATCCTCCTAAATTCCTAATGTGTGCCATACAGCAGAATTCTCTGCGTAGCACATTTTGTAGAGCTTAAAGGAAGGGTTATGTTTTTCGCGCGTATGTTGTAGGCATGTTTGTAAATTTCTTTATAACCTTGTATCTTTCAAACAGCTGCATCAGTGTTGCCAAATTGGTACAGTGGTCAAGAACGGGGTAAGGTACCTATCGTTTATTCGTCTTTAAAAACACGTCACGTCACGTTCGTGTTATTGGTAGACCGAATATAATAAATAAAATAAAAACACAAGAGACCCCTAGATAGTCAGGTATTTGAAAAAAAAACAAAATAGTGGAGTAGTAGTTTGGCGCGCAATTGTAAGTCGTTAATATATTTTTTCAACCAAACCTGTCGAATAGGGAATCAAAATGAAGGCAATTAAAAGGAGATTACAATCTATATATATATACAATATGTCGTCGGGTTTTTTGATACTTTTTCAGTAGTTAGTGACTAAAAGGTAAATTTGTGGTTTTGAGCTCAACATTTATGTTCTGTATTTTTGTTTAAATCATCTGTCAAAGCATTCAAGCTTGAAATCCACTGTATTATAATATGTTATTCCAGTGTCCAGCTCCTGTGGTAAGGGTCTTATTATTCAGCGCATAAACCGGGGAATATTTTAGCGGCCGGCCGACGACGCCGAGGGATTTTGAACGGTGGCCGAAAAAATTGATGCGACTTATCTCACACGCCTGTTCCCGCCATGATAAACGTATGACATGTTTTATGTATGTTTGGATTTAAGTTTTCCACTATTGACTATGCGTAGATACGAGAAGGGAGCGTCAAGAACTGGGGGTATTTTTGGAGAAGCTACTGTAGATAAAGATATGAATCTTTTTTTATGATTCTTTATATTTTGCCCCTCTCATTATTAAAGATTATAGTTATTGTTGAGTTCTTTGGTCATCGTGTGTATTTCGTGTGTGTTTATTTACCTTGGGTAGGCGGTGCAGTTATATTAACTTCCTAATTGCCAAATGGTCAAGTAGTACCTTGGCTCTTACAGTCCCTACCTTTGGTTATATCACCCACAATTACCTAGTTATTGAAGTAATAACAGACCATTAGTTATCTTTATTCGCTCTCTAGCTAGATCGATTGAGTACTTAGCTTGCGTACCTAATCATCTATGTTTTGCATTTTGTTCGTTGTCACCGTACTATTGTTAATAGTTTCTTCGCTACGTCTATGCTAAGTATCTTTACCAATTTTAGTTCTTATAGAGTTGATAGACATAGTATTTCAGTTCCGAAACACAAAAGGCGATGTCTAGTACGGATTGTGTTAAGATATTCAAACTGGAGATTTCGTTTGAGGCGAGAGGGTCAGTTCATGCGCGTGTTGTCTCGTCACCCTCCTCAGTCCGAGTCCTCTTGACCTCGCGTCTCGGTGCACACTCGGGGTTCGGGGGTAACTTAGCATTCACGGCATTGTTCTGTTATTGCACGTCCGATCAGCTTCTGTCGCGAGGGGATCTTTGCCAATTGATGACGTACGGTATACAAACTATTTATACGGTTCTTTTGTAAATATTTTCTATGTTCCTTGTTGTGACTCTCGAATTTAGGATTGTGTTTTTTTATTGTAGAAATCAATTCTTGGGACACGACAGGTGTAGCGTTCGTCCATATTCTTTGTTTCAATGACACCTGAGCTTGTAAACCCCTTTACCGACACGATGTTATGACCATAAAGCTACATGCTTGCTTATTCATTTCTTAAATCCATGGTCTGGTCTCTAATCTATTTGTGTGCTTTATAACAACTTGTCACTACTTTGCACTCCATAGTTTTTTTATCTTGCTCTCTACGAGCTTCAAATTCTATCTGCCTTAAGAATTTCAATTGAATTGGAATGGCTTACCCAGTTCAGAATTCTATTACACGGCTACATGAACGTATAATCACGATAGCATACTACTTACCTTGACCATATTTGTATGAAGCGTTTCAAGTGAAATATCAGCAGTTTTTATGAGGCAATTATTAGCATATTGTGTGCCGGCAGGGGTCCGCGGGCAAGCTCCGCGGTGGTCCGCTGTGGACCCCGCTGGGCTCATAGATAAACATGTCTGGGCTTCCGAATACTTGCGCTGTGCACCGATATTGATTTTGTTACAACAATGTATGTAAGTGCGAGATATAGCTAATTTGTTCCTTATCTTCTTTTGCTCGTCGTTTTTGTGCCTTTAACTATAGCATTTGTGTGTTTAAGGTTTTTATTGTGAATGTAGTATGTGTGAGGATACAAGTCAGATCGCAACAATCCCCGTCAAGAATTAGGGCCTGAAACGCTCATAAAAGTCTTGAGTGATATTTGACATACGAAAACAGTACTATACTAAATAGTGGTAATATTAATAGAAGGTAACCGGTAACACATCAACATTAAGTAGTTCTGTGCGATAAGCTGCAACATACACATAGCAGTGTTACGTGCGTGTTGTGTCCTGCCGATGCCGCGCTGAAGTCGCGCCGGTGCCGCGCTACAGATAAACTATAGCTTTAATTACTATTAAACACAATTAAACGCTGTGCATGCTTCGCGAACGGACTTACAGCGTAACTCATGCATTTCGACGGATTTCATTTACCTAGACGTAACCTCCAATATTGAGGCTCAATTTTGTTTATTATGAAATCTTGGTAGTCCATTTTTGCTTATTCGATATATATTATATATTTACTTTATAAAACCAAAAGTTTATATTTTCTCTTCTCTCAAGAATAGCACATAGCTAGTGAAAGAACATCTGTCTAGTGTGCTGGACATATCTATCGAATAAGGTTTTAAGGCTTTTTTACCGTCTTGAACGACATCCTAGGATCTATCTAGTTGAGACAAACTTCCAAGTCATGGCATGGTTTACCAAATATTGTCCAAATTCTTACAATATATTTCACCCCAGCCAAGTTACGTTCTAGTGCTATCTATATATCCAAATTCCTCTCAGCGATTTATGATCGTTGAGATGCGCACGCGCAATTTCTCAGAATACTCCGAACCCTCCGTCCCTCGCCCCCCTCCGGGAGGGAGCTCTTGCCCGACCGATCCACGGGCGGCACGGCTACGCTAGTTTATTTCATGACCTTATGAGTACCATACCTTACTTTTTAATTATAGGCACATTACATGGTTCTGACGCCGATAAAGGCTAGTTATAGTAACTCAATCATATTTATAGAGGAACTTTCGTATAGATTAGTAGGTTTCCTAGAATGAAATACTTAATATAATGTTTTTACGCTCTTAACAGAATTATTGCTTGGGATAATTCTGAGGCCTCGCTATTGTTTTTTCGCCATTAATTTGGGCCAAGTACCATATCCACCCGTCATAGTTGAACTTAGGATACACAATAATGATCTTTATTGCTGTTTTGATTTTAGAAATACAATCCTTGAGGGTAGGTATTTATTTTGAAGCAAATCTGTTTTATCGTACTCGCAATTTATCATTAACGATTTACTTATTTCTTATTTAAGTACCTACTTTATATTGAGGAGTGTCTTTCAGAAATGAAATCCTGTAACTATGCAATGTAAGTAAGTTTTTAGCGCTTCGTGGCTAGACATTTAAAAAAGGGCTATTGTAATGTTACAGATTATTATATCTTGTAATGCTTATCATACTAATGATTTATCATTTGGTATCGGCGTATTGCGCTACACACGGCATTACGCTAAATGTGGCGGTGTGTAAGATGCGGTGGCTGCGGGCGGCATCTTTGAGAGCACCGCAAGATCTGACGAGCCCCGGTCGGCCAGTCCGCGAATGTCTAATGAGTTCCGAACGGATAGGGCTACCGCACGATTCTAGGAAATACCTACCGTAGTTTTCGGGAATCGTTTCCTCCACCCTTGCTTCCGAAAAAGTTGACTGATGCGATTATTGGGTGGTAAGTCAGAAAAGGCGCAGTAAAGGTTGAAGTGGTCAGTAAAGGTTTATTTAAAAAGTTGTGGAGTGGCGACCGCGAACCGGAACTTGTTGCATTGGAAGGCCTCCCACTAGGTGGACCGATGACCTGGTGAAGGTTGCGGGGAAACTAGATCCTAGAACAGACAATTTGAGATCAACCAATAACTGTCACAATATTTCTTTGAAGTAGACTAATTAAAGTCATGTAACATTGCTGGCATGTTTCTAGATTATATTTATTTGAGCCGGCCCTCGTCCTTTGCGGCGCCGACGTCACCTGTCATCCATCAGTCGGCGACAACGCGCATGCGCATACCGGCCGGCGGGCGCAGATTGCCCCGCGCGCGCGCACAGTCGCCTCGCGAATTCAAATTTAACGGTACAAAGATGGAACGCAACAAAACAGTAGCAACATTCCGTTTTGGAGCGGTTCGACTAGTTCAGATGATGGCTGTGACAAAAAAGGGTGCATCAATTTGGAATTCTTCAGATCACGGTCAAGCAGGATGAATGTTTAGGGTAATCTTACCATTCGAAAGTTTTGACTTTTGAATCACTAGCAGAGTGGATTTGATGAGCAGGTCTCTGAGCTGATGTTACATTTTGTTTTCAGGATGGGCTGGTATGATGATGAATTATAGTCTCTTGTTCAATTACTGTGATCAAAATCAATTGCTTTATTCGGAATCGTTGTGAGCTAGGATTCTTTGCACGTTGAAATGACTCAATACTGAATGTTTGGAGAGTAATTTCAACTTGTCTTTCCCATTGCATCCTACTTTATAAGAAACTCAAAGATGCCGAGGAGTTAAAGTCTAAACAAGGAATACAGTAACGAGGTTGTATGCATCAACTGTGGTAATCTTCGCCATCTATCTTAATGTCACAATTAACACAACGGTTAATGGACTTGCAAAACAGGTGTTTAAGAGAAAATTACTATCATAAAAATGATAGCCGGTCATTGTGAATACTGCTCCATTCAAGTAATGTAACTGGTGCTATAGGTAGGCTCAACTGATAAACAACAATTCGTACAAGTTGTTAATACGGTTTAAAACAAGATAATCGATTTCAGATTGTGGGCTTCGTCGTTAAAAGGTGTTAAAACTACAGACATATACATATATCAGTATTCTATAGCTGTATTACATTATAGTGTACAGTATTATATAGTTGTAGGTATACAACAACAGCAAGCAGTGATAGTGGTGTGACCGTCGGTGTCCCTTCCACCCCGTATACTAACAACCTCTCGTAGTGAAACCAATAGTAACGAATGTGCGAATCATATCTACCTAATGCATGACATACATTCTTATAGGCAATGTGTCGTCACAGCTAATCAACAAATATTCAGGCACATAAACGGATACAATTGAATCATGACATTGAGCGCCTAAACCGTCGCGTGTGACCCTCCCGGCGCGCGGCGCGCGGCAGGTCGAGGCTGTCTCGTCTCTAACATCATCTGTGTGCCGCCGACCGGCGACCGAGCGAGCTCCCAATTGCCTGAATTAGCATACTTATGCTGAGGCGCCGCCGAATTCGCCTTGTATCACTCCTATCAAAGAAAACACCGACATTAAAGCATTTTAAGCCGTAACTTCTCTAACATAAAATTCATATTTCTTGAGCTTGTAAGTACTCAAGTTTATTGATGTGAGTAGTGCGAGTACTGGCCAACAATCTGCATTTTCAATCTTGTAGACTCTGCAACAAAGGAGGTTTTGGGCTGTTCGGTGCAGTTTAAAAGTGAGTACATATTAGGATCGTCAGGCGTCGAACTCTGACCTGCTGGTAATGGGCGCAAATTGATCGCAGAGGCAAATTTTCCAAGTGATTATGCGGCACGATCACAACACGACAATGGCCGGTAGATGGCGGCAGTTCACTGCTTCGGGAATGTTTCGTGTTCACTTTATGCAAAATTGCTTTTAAACGTTTATCTTTAGCATAATTTAAATTGTGCAGCCGTAAAGAAACACTTTTCTGACGATAATCAAGATTTTTTGCCGGGACAGCTAGAATTTACGGAATGCAAATTCGTTATGCCGCAGGTTGGAATTATTCTTTCTAGCTAATTCGTGTTTTTGAAGTTTTCTAGAGAAACGGAATGCTAACTACAAGGACCGTAAAGTATTTGTTGAAAAAGGAAATATGCGTGAACAAAACTTTTAATTATAACGTCAGCTGGAATTGAAACGACCTCCTCGCAGGGAAAAACACCAGCGCTTTATCTAATTAGACGTCCGATTGTGATGTTTCCATTAATTACTAGTTAACGATGTTTAATTATGAACACAAATACAACCATGACACGGATTTGTATAATCAATACTTTTATTCGTATTTTTTGTAACGATGTTAAATCATTTACAAGTTGCAGTGTACGTAGAGTTAAGCGTTGCAAGTTTGCAACTGTAATTAGATAAGTAACTAAATTAAAAACTTAATAGCAGCAATTTTTACATGGGTAAATGCACCTTGACGTTAATGTGAGTGTGTTCACTACTTAGTTCACCTACCTTAAGGGGCGTTATGCGATAACTACAAGAGTTCCATTTTCAAAATTCTAATTAATGTGCAAGATGAAAAGATAGCAAGAAAATGAACGCGCGTTTAAATTCAAAGCGTTTCATAGTTATTGGTGTAGAAGAGCTGAAGGCGTCGGGCAGGCGTGGCTTGTGCGTGAAAGCCGTCGGAGTAGACACGCGAGCCTCGGTAATGCTTGCATTATTCGTTATTTAATGAGTACCTAAACATTAAAATGATCTATAAAACGTACGCTAATGTGGAGCGTATAAAATATGACCATTGTGCTGAAACTAGTTTTTAGCACTTTATAAATCATTCGACCAGAGTGAAGCCGCGGAGTGACAAGCCTGTCAGTCTCACAAGCCCACTGCCCTTTACGTGCTAACAATGAACACATTTTACCTTTACACTATTTTTTGCGCGGGCTGAACACTCCATTGCCTACCAACTACTTTCTCCTAATTAATGATAATTTACTCAGCTAACTGTACTCTAGTTTTATAAGCGATAATGAACCTTAATGTTGAGAACGTCCGAGTGGCAGCTTGCGAACTGCAACCTTTCGAGTTCAAGGACAAAGAAAGGATGCGCTTAATTTCCCGCTATTCAGAACTATTAATAAATAAATGTTTTTGTTGCTCGTGTGATGATTTAAAAAAGATATTAATTGCTGTCCAGCTATCGTTAAACCTTAATTTGGCATTAAGTGCAGCATTAAAAATTCGAATTATTTATCTCACTAATTTAGACACAGAAGCAACTATTACGAGTATATCTCTTTACTTCCGGCTGTTGTCAATCAACATTTCATTACAGTTTGTAAAGGTACGCGTACAAAATGTTGCTAATGCCAATAGCCCATTAGGCCATCTGTTAAATTAGTACAAAATACGCCAACGACTGTGCTGCATATCGCGTTGACCTTTACGTTAGACGTATCGAACGCAAATGGGGAATTGTAAAATTAAGTTTGGTTCATCAGCATGCGATGTATTACATACATGGTGTGTACATAACATGACGGTTCAGAGACTAAAGGTGGAAACACACTATTGAAACGCCACGCGACCCGACAAAACGCGATGCGTGTTGAGTTGAATCAAATCGTATTATTTTCTATGCCCAGAATCACATTATAAACACCCGTCCCGACGAAATGCGCGCACACGCCACCCGATCCGTACCTGCCAGATCGACGTGTTGCCGGTGGTCGGGGTTAATACGCCACCCGACGCAGCACACGCAGTGTGTATCTAGTCCAGATCCGACGCCACGCATCATTTGTTATAAAATACATATGAAATCTTTCATTGTCTAGAAGCAAGTCTGGATATAGCGTATGAAATTTACCACACGTCCTTCTCTTTTGATTTGTTTCATGCACCCAATAACGTCTAGTTATTTTTTTCTTCTTGAGTCGTTTAAGTAAAGCATCAAATCTTCTTCAAAATGTTCATCTGACTCGTTACTTAGAAGATCCGCATGGCATCGCGTGTTGGTAATGTGCACGGTGCACATGGGGTGTCGACACATTGCGTCGCGTCACGTTTCAATAGTATGTTTCCACCTTTAGACAGTTCTCTACGCGCACATCACATTATTATTTCTATTGAAAACTCTGCGCATTGTACCTAACCTAGATTAGGACAAAACGATTTGGTCCGTGCAGTGTGCACAATGTTGGCAATAAAAGCAGTTTTTGTGAGTGCTGCGATTGCAAAAATTATTGTTAGATAGTTAATAAAAAAGTCAGGTTTACTACAAGGGAAAAATTATAAGCTGACCTAGATTTTATTTCTAACCCATTATGACATGCAAGCAGGTCCCTACGTAACTTATACTAAAATTTGTTATTAGCTACATTTGAAAATATCATTAACCTAGCTCTTAAATTCTTCTCTCATCTCATCTGTTATTTCTATGAATTGCAAAGCGGTGTGTTTAGCTCCATGTGCACCGTGACAACAAATACGCCTGTCAGTGTGTCCCCCTGCCATTGTGCGCACCCCAGTCTGGACGCTCGTAATAACGGGAATTCTGTTTACACTCTAATTGTACGCGACTCTTGCTGGACAAGACGTCTTTACAAAAATTGTACGGCTTTTTTACAACTTCCTTCTCTTAAAAATTGCGAATTGTTCGTAGATCATGTACGTAGAACCTACTTTTACAAAGCTATGGTTTATACTTAACTTTCAATATGATGTTTAATATAAATTCAATTGTTGATATGATAGCATTGTAAAAAACTTTTTGCAAAAAAAAACAATTGACTTCCAAAAAAAAAAAAGAGGAAAATTACTTTCGGGAGTCTTTCGTTTGACAGTCGATCGTCACTTTTGTTGGTTTCGTTGACTTTTTTGCCACCGACTTCGGAAATCGGTAAAAAAAAATTTGTTGTGGTAGGTATCTCACACAAATCCTTGACAAGTATCAATTTTATATTGTTACTAGAAAATATTAGCACATCATCCACATAGATGAAGAAGAAAAAATGCATATTATCGAGGATAACTCATAAAGTACAGCAAAGTTAATACAATTTAAATGGGACCACCGCGCAAGCTTCTTCTACCAAATGAAAAAATAATCACGTTTTTTTTTGCATTTATTTATTCAACAAACAATTTACGAATTTTACAATATTATTACGTTTCAAATCATAACAGAAGCAATAATCAAATATAAAGAAAACAAAAATAAATAAATAAATATTACTTTGCAAAAACAGCACAAAAACAACCATGTCGACGCCATTTTACACAAATCAATATCGATACAATCGGACCACTAATCACGGAGCATCGGTGAACATACCTACATGAAAAAATCTATCTGTCTATTTTATTTATAATGTGTATTAAATTAGCTATGTAAGTGCATAAATTTTCGAAAACAAGTAGTTATTTTTAGATGTTATGTTGTACCCTATGACAATGTTGTCTTATTTAACCCAAAGGTTGACTGGTAGAGAATGCCTTGTGGTATTAAGTCCACGTATGTCTATGTACCAATATTGTACATGAAGTATAAATGATAAAAAAAGATGCTGGTGCAATAAATAACCTCTTCCTGTTTTAGAAGTCGGTTAGTAAGTTGGTCGGCCTCTGTAAAAAAAGTATTTGAGAAAATCTTAGCGCGCATCGTTGTTTTTCGCAAAGTACCTTCATAATACAGGGTTAATATTCCCACTTCGTTCAAGAGACAATAAAATCACATTAAACATACAAAAATCCACGCCAACCTTACATTTATGTAACAACAGCTCCCTAGATCAACAGTTTGGGACACAACACAACTGACGAGCAATTTAGTAGAGTAGCAACATTTTATAGGAGCGGGCGCTGTTTGCTCTTAAAGTTTGCGGTGCCTTGCCTCGGGGCACAATTTAATTACCAAATGGTCTGTTTTTTGTGATCTCTGGGCCGTGTAAACAGGCCGTAACGATGTGTGTGGAGCTCCTTTATGTTCTTCCTGTTCGCTGGTACATGTCCACCTGACCACTGGATCATTACAACTCTGATTCGGAATTTAATTGGAATTGAAGTGGGGAGCTATTGTGTTGTAGAGGTTTTGTTTGGTTTCCGGTGTCTAAAGCCTAGAGGCATTCTTAAGTTTGGTTGGACTAGGTTAACATCCTGCCCTTATTTTTCGTTCAAGAGTGGTTTCATCAAAAAATTAATTGTAAAACAAGGAAAAGTTCTACATACCCTTTGCTGTAGTTCCATTTCTTGCAACTAAAAATCTCGAACGAGCAGGTCTTTCTTTACTTACAATTGTGAGCACCTACTATTCCATTGCATAGCATTCTCACTGGGTTCTACAATATCCAGATGAAAGTTATCTACTCCTATCTTCACCAACAATATTCGAATGTCTTCTTACTTCTTCCAGATAAACATAAAAATGTACCGTAATATATGTACGCGCACGACTAACTGGCAACACAAACGACTGGTCCCTCGTTATTTTAAACAATTCGATAATGGCGCCCCCTGGCGGACCCTGATTGTGCTACAAAGGGCGCTGTCCCCTCTAATGAGTCTCATAGTCCTGCTACATGAAGTTGTGATGTTTGCCCAGGGCCAGTGTTTGTTACCAACTACGTAGGTACCTCACGTAGCTCCAATGAAAATTGTTCATTTTATACGAGTAGCCGGTAGCTGTACCTATTAAAAGTTCCGTTGTTAGTGTCTTGGTAATGTCTGGGGAGAATGAGGATTATTTATATTTTTCCAAGAAAGTAAAATGGTGAAGCTCAATGTCTCGAAAACAGTCAATTACTTATAGTTTCAGTTTTGAAAAGAATGTTAAGCTAAAACTTCTGTCTATAAAAACAAGCGGACCTTCAAATCCGTCGTTAGAACTTATTTCTCATAACCATTTATCACCACCACTACTACTATTGTACTTACCTACTACACATTTTCCTACAAAAACTATAATACCAATTTAAAAACTATCAATGGTTTAAGTAATTTAATAAATGGATAACATAAGGATCGCTATGCAAAACATTAAGTAGAGCCCCCTGCTGAACCTCATCAGCATTTACATATCATAACCCTTGTGTAGTGCGCACACAATGGCACAGAGCGAGACAATATGCAAACTAACCTACATGCCCATCACATGTACGATATGACATCATATCGCGACAGCGAATCAAATGCCACGTTCCGAAAAATTACACTTTAAAAAACCTGCGCAGGTTCGCATTGCGCAAGACCGTAAGCAAATCACCGGCCAATGGGAGCCCTCCTTACCGGCTATGTAAATGTTCTTTATTCAAATCAGTTTAAAATCAGAACGCGCATGCACGCGCCGCGGCTTTTTATTGGCGCTTTACATACAAAGGGTTCTTAGATGTCTCGAAGTGACAGGCACGTGGCGCTAAAAAATAAGGGTGGTTTTACCCGTGAGGGGTTGTAACCCTTCCGCAACCCTTTTTGGTTGCAGCTGCTTTTTAGCATGATGTGTTAGTTTGTGCCACGCGACGTTAGGCATTTGACACTTTTTTTGCTCCGACATTATTTAGAGTGTTATAAAATCGAGTTTTAAAATCATGTGGAGCTCGCACCTGGTGCTGGTTTTTGTTATCTTCGGTGATTTATTATGAACACGCGACCTTTGTTGTCAGTGAATTTTAGATTTTGGCAAGAGTTACGATCTGTAAAAGGCATTCAAAGGTGTTTGTGTTTCGTCATCGAATTAGTTCAGTTTGGGGGGGTGCGGTGGTTACTATAACTGATTAAAATATGTACCTATAATAATGAGAATTTCAAAGCTTCATGACAATTATCGCGTTGTTAAAAATATTAGCACAAGGAAATGAGTCCACCATTACTCAGTTGCGACAAAATTAATCGCCATAAAAGCGGGTAGTTTACGTAAAAGCTCGTAAGAAGGCGTGTGCGCAAATATGTGAGGTGTCGGCAGACAATCAGCTAATGTGCGACGTGCCGCGGTGTCGTGTTGCTGTGACGCATGACGCCATGCCGGCTTTGTGTACTAAGATATATGTGCAGGGTGCCTGGGTAGATACCTAGTGTCTGCAAGTAGGTAAAGACACGATATTAGTATACGAGTATATGTGTGCAAGATTGCAAGCAAAATTATCTAGCTAGTAACTATGACAGAGCTGTTGGTGTTCTAACAGCTCTGTCATAGACTAGTTACGAGCTGTTATGTAAATAGACGGGTACGCAAGGTGTAACAATGCTTTTTTGGTTTATTGCATAGGTAGCAATTGGTCAGTTTTGTGAACACATCACCAGGAGGAACAGGTTTTTCAAGTGCAATACTGTCGGAACACCATCAAAATTGGCCACTTTTGTAAAGCAACTGCTTGATTAACAAAACAGCCAGTAAGTTGTGAAAGCTATTTGCCAATTATTCTACCTCAACAGCGATTCCCTATTATTTGCTAACAAATGAGCATTGACTAAACAGGTAACTGTTAAATTAATGATACATGGAAGAGTAGGTACTAAGGAAGTTGTGCTTACGCCAATTTCCGGGTTGAATAGCCGTCACAAAACGATTACCGAGTTACCAACCGTCCAAACTAAATATTTGCGAAAGAATATCGTGTAAATATTGGATAATTGTGACCATTAACGGTAATATCGGTGATATGGGCGCATTAAGCTCGGTTAATGTAGGAAATGAAATATCCGGCGCGACCGCTTTGGCCGCCGCGCGCCGCGCCGTACCGCCTGAGCGAGCGAATCGTGCACGCACTGCGATGAATAACTCAAACCAGCTTTTTAATAGAAACAAATAAAAACCAAAGTAAAATGTGACTAAAAACAATATAGCTGATTTGATTAAAATCTTTATAAGAGATTTGTAGAGGTGTTCCACGAGTTCCACGAGCACCAATTTGAACTGGACTTGAACTCAAGAACATCATTTTAGTGTGTGACTGTCTATTTTATTATACGACTAACCTATTCATATGTTGCTGAATCTATTTTCTATTTAATAAATAAATAGTATTGAAGTGTCAGTTTGGAATTTCAAAATGACAGCTTTTTACTGAAACCATATGAAAGTATATACGGTACTTACAACAAAAAAAAACCTTTTTTTATTATTTCTGTCTATCCGTTTGTCCCGGCTAATCTCCGGCTCGGCTGAGCCGATTTTGACGAGACTTTTTCTAGCAGATAGCTGATACTATAAAGAGTACCTTAGGGTTTTATTTTAGAAAGAGGTTTAGGGTTCCGTCCAAAAAGAAAAAACGTTAAAATTGTTAACAAAATCTGATTCAAATCCTCCCTATTTGAATCAGATTTTGTTAATATTTTATAATAATTAGACGCGGACGAAGGTCGCGGCGCACAGCTAGTATATATCTCTTATATATCAGGAATTTTTGTAGAGATCTTCTGTCTTCATAGTTAGTTGCATGGATATTATTCATATTATTAAAATTAAGAAAGTATACAAATTTGTGAATTAAAAACGCAGCGTTTCCCGCGCCGGGTGTGTTCCGTGGCCCAACAACCGCCTTACGTTTGACAAACATCGGAAGCGTCACCGACGTTTTTTCCCGAAAACACGATACAACGCAAATATCCCCGTTTTCTCGTATTTGCCTTCACTTTGCTATATTTGCCTGAAATTATTTTCAGAGACGTTTCACGTTACAGTGTTGATTTCGGGATAGACACGACATTTTAACGTTAGGAAGCGGATACAGTTTGTTACGCAATTGGGTTTAACTTTGATTCGTTTTCCTTATTGGCTGGGAATGTGTCGGTTAGATATGGCTTTGTTTACGAGCTCGTCTATCAACACCTACACATCAATCATATCTATCTGGTCACGGCTTTTTGGCCTGAAAGAAGATTTTATTAGTTTCAGTACTTTTTTGTTAAAAGCTAACGAAGCTTAGAAAACTCGCAATTTTTCCTTCATAACGAACTGGTCATAATTTATTAAACAACAGTTACGTCAGCTTAGGATTCTATTCCACCACTGCATCCTAAACCGGTCTCAAAACTTTTTCTTTGTAAGCGCAATTTGGACCGTGAAATAACTCTGTCAGACCAAGTCTTAATTTGTGGAAGCACAACAGAATAGAACAATAAAACTTCACTCATATACATACCAACTAGCTATTGTGCTCGGCGGCCGGGGAGGGAGCACAGGGGTGAGGGGCGAGGATAGCAACCCTTTCCCTCCGAGAGACCATCCATCACCAACGACTAGCGAAATGTATTTTAATCCACTGCCCCACGCCCGCCGCTTCATGAAACGTGAAAAATGATCCTACTGCACACTCACTTATACACTATTGTTAGCTGTGTGTGTGTGAGTGTGCGAATTGGGAAGTTATGGTGTGTTTGAGACAATATTTTATTTTCGGGCTGTTTTATTTTACAATGTTTGTACAGTTTAGCAGTTTCTGTCAAATTAATTTTAAGTATTTTGTAACGGTAACCTTGGGTAGGTTACTGTAACAAAATAGTTAGACTTCATTTGTGGCGGGTCTTGTGCAGGTGCACTGATCACAAATCCTAATCGAAGTTGTTATTAAACGACGACCAAAACTAAGAATTGTGCATTCCCAACTTTTCATCCCTGAGAACAATAAATCTTTCATCCACCATTCAAAATCGAATATTCGCGAGTGGTTTCAAAGCGATCGTTCACAGTATGCGGAAACCTTTTCCTGAGCGGCGCGCGGCGTGCGTGAAAACTTTTATAGTTTGAAGCGGTCCCGCGGGCCTCCCAGATTTCTGGCCCCGACTGACGCAGTCATTAATCATACACAAATTGTTGCGTTCCTACGCCCTGTCCCTTGATATTTAAGCTCCAATTGAGCCAGTCATCTTGTGCCCTATTGAGAGTTCCTCTGAAGAACGCTCACTATCTCAGTGAAGCCACTGACTCGAAGCGAGTGAATGATGGAAACCGACTATTGTAGCCGTTAAATCGTTCACAATTTTCACGTCAGTGTGAAATAGCGTTTTTTTGAAAGACTGAAGATACAAAGCCTATAAGCTAGGTTTTCTGTTGATAGCGTGGTTTGATAAATGCAGCTCCTTGTTTCTCACGTTTTATCACGATTAAAATGTTCTGCTGGCTATCAATATTTATGTCCAAACGCAGCGTCTATTACATTGATCAATAAAATAAAAATTTATAATATTGGTAATATACAATTCATGCTCCATTTTATAAGGTTTTTCGATTTTATGACTTAATAAATGTGAGCGCGGCGCGACCGGCCGGGGCCCCACCCAGTGACGTCATTGTCATAATAAGGTAAAAGTACGTATTCCCGTTAGTGTACCAGTACCCGTTAACAAGTCAGTTTTTTTATTATTGCATTTTTCTACCAATAATAAATTAAAGTTTGTGAAGGGCAATACCTTCTCGGTAATATTTTGTACAATTGTAATGGCATCATTGTCCAAAAAGTTTAATGGCCTCAAAACCATGCGATAACAAAAGTTTGCTGTAACTGAATATTATGAAAGTTCAAAGTTCTGTCAGTGAACTACGAAACTACCACGTCGCATTCATGAGCTAGCCATACTGCGACGGATAACATTAAAGTAAGAGTGTTAATTTTCTAAGATATTTGAGTATATTATTTTGCGATATAACTTATAAATCGAGGTGAATCTAATTGAGAAATAAATATTTTTGCCGTTCACATCTATTGGTACTAACAAACCCCTACTTGACCTAGTACCCGTTAAAATCGTATTTTTTTTTACCGGATATTGGTACACGATCAACCCGGTAATACACGTTGTACCGAAACCCGTTATTGTGTACTTATTGCCTTGAAATAGGTCTCATTTTCCTTTAAAACTGTAGAATACATTTCTGCCTGATATTGGAACTTCAAATAACAGTTGCATTTAAACCCGACAGCGTCCTTATTGCCTTGTGTTAAGTCCTCTTTTCTTTCGAATCAATAGAATGTAGTTTTTATGCTCCTTGTTTGTGTTGTAATCACTTGGATTCGATTGCCTCTTTAGTTTTCTTTATGATTTTCAAATTTTTGCACGTTTCCGCGTTACTGCTCTGCTGTTCTGAAACCAGGCTTTTCGATGCGCATCGTGTGGCGCGCTGCTTTTTTAGTATGGATATTGATAACCACGCAGTAATTTGAAGCAAACTTCAGACCGGCAAACTTACATGACTCGATCTGTGGATACCCGACAAATTTTTTTCGTTGTTTTTTTTTGGAATGGGTAATCATCAAATGACTCCTCCCGCTCTGGGCGGAGCGGAAGGGAGTGTCAGACTTTTACTGACTAAAACCCATCCATGTTCCTTCTTTTGCCCTTTGTGTTCCAGGGCCGCGGTATCTCTTTCGAACAGTCCCGCAGCCCTGGCAGGCATCGGTCCTTGCGGGCCCCTCCTGTTTGCTGATATCTCTTTGAGGCGCGCGTGGAACACGAACGCGCCGACGACACGGCCTGTCGTCATAAGACGGACGGACGGCGAGCTAGCCCATTACTCACCGTCCACAGGCCCACACCTACGGTGGCCGAGAGCCACCACGTGGTCCCCGACGCCGACGCCCAGGGCGTCTCCCGCGGCGGCTGGGACGTGAGGTTATCTACCTCTCACGTTCCGCTACCTCCTTCGTTAACATGACTGCTTCGCAGAAGGAGGTGACGGCTTCCCATTACCTCTCGCCCGGGACCATGGCTTGAACCAGGGCCGGACGCGAGCCGCCAATCGCCGCTACGAGGACACGGCGGTGCTCCACCCAAGCGGAGCAGACCTCCACGGTGTGCTCCACCGTGTTCTCCGGGCGATCCTCACAATGATAACACCCGGGCGTTTCCTCCCGCCCGATTCGGTGCCGGTACCTCCCGAAACAACCGTGTCCGGTGAAAACCTGCGTCAGGCGGAATGTGAGGGCGCCATGGCGCCTCTCTAGCCACTTTTCAAAGAGGCAACTTACCGCCACTATTGTGGCGTGCCCTGCACAGGGTTGCGACAGTCGCTCTCTCCATGTCGCCATGAGATAGCGTCGGAGGTCTGTCCGCTGAGCGACAATTTGCCGCGGCAGCTGAGTTTCCCCGCAACGTAGTGCCTTCGCGCGCCACTCGTGCAGGCGCGCGAGGACTATCACCTCCAGATCCCATGGCGGCAATCCGGCAAGGAGGCTCGCCGCCTCGCATCGTAAGGCCTTACGGCTACCACCTTTTGGGGCGCGTTCAGGTAGTGGGCGGCTCGCCTCCTCAAGGATCGCGCCCGTACCGGGGCCCCGTAAAGGGCCATGGACCGCACGACACCCACGTTTGGGCCCCTCAGGTTGGGCAAGAGCCGCTTGAAGGCAACCCCGGCCGTTCCACTTTTTTTTTTTTTTTTTTTTTGGAGGGTGAGAAATCATCAAATGACTCCTCCCGCTCTGGGCGGAGCGGAAGGGAGTGTCAGACTCTTACTGACTAAAAAACACCCATGTTCCTTCATTGGCCCTTTATGTTCCAGGGCCGCGGTATCTCTTTCGAACAGTCCCGCAGCCCTGGCAGGCACCGGCCCTTGCGGGCCCCTCCCGTTTGCTGACAACTCTTTGAGGCGCGCGTGGAACACGAACGCGCCGTCGACACGGCCTGCCCGTCGTCATACGACGGACGGACGGCGAGCTAGCCCATTACTCGCCGTCCACAGGCCCGCGCCTACGGTGGCCGAGAGCCATCACGGCGTGGCCCCCGACGCCCGGTGCTTCTCCCGCGGCGGCTGGGACGTGAGGAGGTTCTCTCCCTCTCACGTGCCGCCGCCTCCTTCGCTAGCATGACTGCTTCGCAGAAGGAGGCGACGGCTTCCCATTCCCTCTCGCCCCGGACCATGGCTTGAACCAGGGCCGGACGCGAGAGGTCGCCGCCGCCAATCGCCGCTACGAGGACACGGCGGTGCTCCGCCCAAGCGGAGCAGACCTCCACGGTGTGCTCCACCGTGTCCTCCGGTCGATCCTCGCAATTGTAGCACCAGGGCGTTTCCTCCCGCCCGATTCGGTGCAGGTACCTCCCGAAGCACGGCCGTTCCACTTTGGGAGCCAAACGTCGGAAATGCTCCACGAAGTTCCACCGGTTGTCGAGGACGAGTCCAAGGTACTTCAACGTCGACTCGACGCCGATGGGAACCCCTCCTACCATCAGCATAGATCATGACGGTGGCGCATTCCGAGGCCCATGTAAGCACATGGCCTCGGACTTGTGCAATTTCCGGATCCTCTCTATGACTATCGCAACTCCGCATGTCATAATTTCGGCCGCCACCTCGTGCAACCTCCCTTGCCAGCACCAGCGTTTCGTCAGGAGTGCCTCCCTAATGCAGCTCCAGGGCATGGTGTTGAAGGCGTTGGCGATTTCAAGACACCGCCAAGACGACCCCACCCCGGGAAACCGCATCCCCCGTCGTGAGGGCTCTCACGCGCATGATGGCGTCCACCGTCCAGCGCCCCTTGCGGAAACCAAACTGATGGTCCGCAAGATCCAGCCCCATCCCCGCAAGGTGCCCGGCGAGGTGGTTTGCAATGACTATTTCAAAGAGCTTGCTCACCTCGTCGAGGAACACATGGGGCCGGTATGCGGACGGAGAGTCCGCAGGGTGCCCCGGCTTCCGAATGAGGACCAGCTTCCCCGTCTTCCAACGAAGCGAGAACTGGCCTCTCTCCAAGCATGCGCTTAGGAGAACAAAATATGTCTCTTCTTTGGATAAGCCGTTTTTTATTTAAACTGTCATGGTCACTAACATTATAATTAACACTAGAAACGGGATATTCGGAATATTATTACGGGATACGGGGGAAATATCGGGAACTCAAAACAAACAGTGGACATGGTAAATATCCCGTTTCTAGTGTTAATTATAACGTTTTTTATTTATTTTACACAGTTCACAGAAATGCAAAAATAGCATTTCTGTGAACTTTAACGTAAAGCAATAGAGTTCAATTTCGCGGTGAAAATTACCGGATTCAGGGACAATTTAACGTTTACTAGTACAAATCTACCGGGTACTGGTACAATTAGCCCTTTGTTTAATTTTTTTGTATTATTGTTAAAGAAAATATAGACTAATAAAAAAAAAGAATATTACACTAAAACTAGTTTAAATTATCTGTCTAGTCATGTAATTATTTTTTTTGTAAGTCTTCTAGTTTTAGCATAGCAGACCTGCAAAGTCAGTGAAGTTCAAAACTTAACGGTTACTGGGCCTTTTACCTTAGTGAATGTTTTATTGTAACGTTATGCGCGCTATCTCTCCCTGGATTACTAAAACATCTGTCCCGGAAAATTCACTCTCGAGCCGTTTATCGGCTCCTCGAGGGTAGATAGAGAAAAAACTGCAATAACGCGGTGTCATAACAAAGACGCCGCCACCGGCCGATAATACTATGATTAATACCCAGCGTTATCTTGAGAGTGCAGGCCTTGCCCGCCCTAAGGAAACCGCACCACCTCGCATCGCTTGAAAGTCCTATGAGCCGCTCTGCCAAACTGACTTTGAACCTTGAGCCAAGGGTTAAAAGTTGATTGTCGATTGAAAGTCTGCCTGTTTAAGGTATTCTCCGGACCCGACATAAGAGTTACGGATTTCGCATAATGCATATTATATTCGAGCGGGGGTGGCTGTGAGGGTGCGCGCCGGAGGAGGCGCGGGGCAAGACAGGGGGTGCGGCAGGGAGTGTGGGCACCCGGGGGGGGGGAGGGGTCGGGCTGCAGGGAGGACCGCGTGACCGCACGTCTTTTGCACGCGACAAGCTCTCGACATTTTTTTATTATTATTGCGCTTCGATGGAATTTATTCCAGCAAGGGTCGGTAATAGAATAGCGGGCACGCTCGTTTTAGCCCTAATAGCGATTTTGAATATCATTTTTAAATCACATAATGGAGTGTACTGGCCTTTTTAGAGTTATTTTTAAGGGGCGAGGGTTGTGATTCGTGAACTATGAATTTTTGAGTCGCCATTAGTTCCGGGCAACGTTGTTTATGGAGCAATAAACGTATCGATAAATAACTTTAGGCAATTAACGTAATGACGGCTCACTTTCAACTGTGGACTGGTAGTTGGCGAATGTATGGCTGGCCTCTCAGAGAATGTTTCGGAGGCGCCACAAATATAATTACTATAATTAATTTCGCGGTCCGCCGGCCGCAGATTAAACAAACGATTAATAGTGCGCCAATAAACGATGTTAATCTCAGCCTTCACCGGCAGGTGGCGGCCATTGTCAATAATCGCCGTAATATGAGAAATGTGTTGAGCGGACTGCAGCGGGGTGGTGTAATTATACAGCAGGGGTGGGGGAGGGAGGCAGGTTCCCCTCCGAGACGGACCTCTCGCTGTCATATGCACTCATATTTATGTTAATTGTAGGTATTCTGCGCTTATTTTGTTTTGCTCCAAGAGCATTCATATGTACTTTAGTATTAGATACTGATTTATAGTCTCAATCATTTTATCATAGGCTTGTAACATTCATATTAGGTCTTTACAGTTTTTATACTACCCAATATCTTACATCTAGAAGAAGCTGGTCGATTTGACTAATTCACAGATTGAGAGAGCGCCTTGCGCGAAAAGACCGCCCATTGTATTCTACACCTACCAAATTCGTTGGCGTGTTTTCAGGTTACTTATAAAGTAAATGCATTTTGAAACATGTGATCAAAGCTACTGTCTTTGTCCTCAGGTACAACTCAGCAAGCTGCAAGGTGACACGCGTACTCTTAAATGTCTCTTTATATCATCAGCGGAACTCAAGCTGCAGCTCTCGATTATTACTTGACTATTCTGGGCTTTACCAACGAATCATTAAACATTTATTGAGATTGTAATTGATTAAAATATTAACTATGATAGGTTGTACTTTATGTTTTCAGATGTCAAAATGTTACAGTATAATAACGACACTAGTACAATCCAATGATGCAAGTAGATCGTGCTCTCGAGGTAAACATTATACAAGTAAATAAAATGTCTTCAAAGCTCGCTTGGCAAGGACTTGATAAGAACAACAGGTTGGTTCCAATTTGTTTTGGAGAACATTCGAAGGCTTTAAGTCATTTTTTATTTCCAATTGTGTAATGAATGATATAAAGTGCGGCGCCATGTTTGTGCTAAAAAAATAATAAGGTTGTGACAATATTTTGCTTTTTACTTAAGAACCGAAAACGACAAATCATTTTGAACAAACGAGATAGCATCGCAAGCTGCCTACATTGAACTTTAAAATCGAATATTTTATTACGCTGTTCAATTATTTTATTCGTTGGTTTTTGACACTTTGTACTAACAGTACCCACAACACTGGCATCGTAGAACAAATAATAACAATGTATACCAAGAAAAAGAAACAGTTATTATTGTAATGAAACGTCATCAGATATTTATGGAGTGTCATTAATTTTCCAGGGCGGAGCGTGCTACGGTGCCTACGGCGTAGCGCGGCCGGTGGGCGCTACGGGCTACGAGCACCAATGTTAAACTGAGGTTCGTAGCATGTTCAAGTTCTTATTAGATTTATGAATAGAATAGAAAAGAAAACAGTAAAGCTCAATTACTGAGTATGTTAGTTAAATAAATGGTCTTGGCACAGCAGACAATAGATATTATGTCGGTTATTTATAATGTAAGTCCGTTAAATGAGACTGTATTTGCCATTTCGATTTGTGTTCTCCGCTTTTATATTAGCATCAAAGCTCAGTCCCGTCCAGTCGTCTAGTTAGCCTGTAATAGTGTAGATACGTGTGCTCTATACATCTTTTCTTCGCGTCCCAAGTGTGTGTAATGTCGCCGAGCTCTCCTGTGCCAAACGGCCGCCATAGCCAGAGCCCTGGCGGCGCATTCTGTCACTCTCGGGACGGAGCACTTACAATGAGCCGCGGGAGGAATGACAGGCCACGTTATACTGGTAATGGCTCGTACATATTTCTGCAATTGATTAGACGGGGGCGGTCGCCATGGTAACGGGCTGCACCGGCCGCCCCCCCCCCACGCCCGCGCCCGCACCGCTCCCCCGCGCCCGACGACGCTCATTGTACTAGACATAAGTCACGTTCGTACTGACATCACTTGTAAATGTGCTATGGTATGGTATTTTGATTGATTTTATTTATTATTCTAAATAGCTTGTCATCCAGCACCACAGTGTTGCATCGCCTATAGCTTGGTTGGTGTGCGGTGCAACAGTGGACTGTGTGGAAAGAATTTACTATAAAAGCACACGAAATGTTTACTTTTAATAAAACGCCGTTAAAAAGAGTTTTGACATAGATAAAGAGCGATGACTGCGAGGCATGCTACCCGCGATAATTATTGTTTAATTGACTTCATACAATTAAATATGCCATTTTTATTTATGAATGACCGCATCCGTTCCGCTTTCTTGCTGCGGTGCAGTTTATCTTGTTTTACAAAGTTATTTAGTTATTTACTGCCAATTTCACCAAACCTGGGTACGATACCTTGTAAGTTTAAAATGAGTGCTATAACTTAACCACACTTTGACAGCAATGCTATAATGCAACATAATATTTTGAAAACAATAAAGTTGTGCAAAAATGATTAATTTCCTAAATCAGGAAACTTCTTATAGTTTTTGTATGGTAACATAATATTAATCATTACCGTGTTAGTTAGTTTTTACAAAGTTATACAACGGTGATCATTTTGTAGATTGAGCACAGAGCATGAGCATAATTTGAATTACTAAATAGTTATCGTCATCCTATGTCTGGTATTTTTACTGACGAAAATTTAGATCACTTGGATCATATCAGGTGAGGGGAAAGTAAACTAAAGATAAATAAAATGGATGAATTATTCAAAATCATTCAGTCTAGTAGGCCCGTAAAACTGCATTGGTGCAGTACTTACTCATGCTTATTCATTCACTTTTTACATATCAACTTTAGAATGCCATAAACCGTTTATTTGATTGTCTGACCAACCTTTTGATATGACTGAATTTTCTGAGAAACGTTCATAATGAATATAATTAACAATGGACACGTTCATTTGGCCACCGCGTCACAGACGAACGCTTGCGATGATTTATTTACTATGCTTCACTGAATTATCAAATATACATTCACAGCTAAAATGAAACTGAATTGTATATTCATGGAGGTTTGAGTTTACTGACATTCATTTTGTTTGTGGCTCGGGTAAAGCAATGCTGCTAACATTCGAGATGACGATTATTGACGATGATGGTGTCAGATTTAAATATTATTATATAAAAAAAATATTATAATTATACAAGTGTAAAACATTTAGGTGAATTAATGAAATTAATGTTGGTGTTGTTTATGTCTTATTATAAGAATGCAAATACAGAAATTTCTCCATGGAACGGTAATTCGGAACTAATCGTTGACATTTGAGTACAACATAACAACATCGCAAGACTACGATCGACTATTTGTCTCAACACGAAACCGGTGCAAACCTAAATCTCAGAATGCAATAAACTCGACTCCCCGCCACACGAAATATTTTCAATCAGCTGAACGGAGCCAATCGAATACCTGTCTTAATTGGCGCAGTAATGGCGCCGCCGATTGTCTGCGAGCCTGTAACGTAGGGCTGGCGGGCCGGAAGCCATCCAGTTTCAAGTTAATTTCCTCGCTGGAGGCTAATCCGCCAGCCTAATTATGAACCACCCTCGTGTCCCCACATGGCCCACCGTCCCCCACCTGCCACCTAAATTGATTCAATGATCCTTAGTTTTGTAACTACGTGATTGAAGTTTGTTATAAAGATGGAATCGAGCAGTTGTGATATCAAATTGGTTTTGTGATCTCTGCTTATCGATATTAGTATTTTGAAGTCTGATACAACAATTTTACAGTCGACTCATCACCAAACAAAAGGATTTATTCATAAACGCTGGTTTAAGTTGTGATTAACGTCGGCTTAGCCAAACATTTTCCGACGTTTAAATGTCTCCCAATGTTTACCAGCGTTTTTTATGAATAAACCCCAAAGTATGGAAGGAGGAAGTGTTCGTGTGAAAGTATTTCGGTACTGATGTTATCACTCGTGTTGGAGGATGTTGCGCAAATATTATTCAATTCTCAGATAGTTCTGTGCGATACGCTAACTATGGTAATAATGGCTGCCTACCACTATTTTCCTCCATTTATGTACCGTAAAAATGAATGAGAAAACATTATTTTCATTGAAGGAGTACACGATTAGATGTTGATACTTTGACAAAAGATAAAAAGAATAAGAAGATTATTTTACGATTGTCGGTTTTTAAAAACTTTATTAATTCGTAGCCAAGTAGCCAAGTTCACATCCAAATGAACAATAAATCACATCCGTAAAACGATTTCCGAATGAGAATCGTTCTCAAAGAACTCCGTCCTCTTATAACACCTGAATGAACTTCAAAATGGATCCCTTCAAATCAATGAGCTCTCGACACGGTCCTTGGAGCAAAGCGTCCATTTACATGGAGTGGCCGTGCATGCACAGACACAAGCACAGGGGCACCAGCACAGGCGACACCTACCGTAACGAGCTGTTAAGTGTCGCTAGACGCTTAATTACTGCCCGGGGGGCAGGGGACGGGGTGTGGTGTTCGAGGTGCGGGGGGCAGGGCAGGGGTCCTCTATCGAGGGATGTACTTTAAGGTGCATGCTACCAAACATGATTGGTTTATTACTTTATTTCCTTATGAGACGGATTGAAATATCAATTGGTTTTTGAGTCTTTCGTCGTATTTCAGATGTTTGTTTGGAGTTTCATGTTACACAATATACGCAAATTAAGTACAACATTAAATGAAATTGGAACAACAATAATTTTCTTTACATTCTATTTCTTTTCATTATTGAAAACTTCAACAAAATACCGCTACATTTCGAAACGTCGAAAGTAATCCAAATTCTGTGCTAAGGGTGCCCCGAAATTAATCGTAAATACATACTTCTTCTAGTAAGAGTCAAGAGAATTGTTATATTTTCTATTAAGATTATTTACCTTTTTGAGTTCAAATGATAAGTTGATTTTATCTTGTTAATTCCCAGCCAGTGTTACACTCGCTTCACTAATAAGTAGCTGTTCTCGTTTGTTTGACACCTTGTGTGTGTAATGTATTGCAGGCTAGTTATCTAGTACGAGTAGATACACCTACACGAAACGCGTCGCTGTTACTCATGCATGGCACGCAACTGCGTGTGCAGCAGGAACACACTCATCAACGGATCTATTAACATTGGAGAAAACTTAATTTGAAGTGTTATTGCAAATTATCAGTTTTAAATGTTTTTTTGGCATATTGAAATGCGTTTCTGTTTTACATCGAATTCAAAGTTCTTTCAACATCGATAGCATACTTACATAAATGATTCATTTATCACATCCTCATATTTAATTTTCTAACTGAAACGTAGGCTAAGCCTAGTACTTACAAGCCTTAGCTTGTAAAATAAAGTGCTTATTAAAGAAATAAGCACATTATTTTACAAACCTTATAAGAAAGATGAGCAAAAAGTTGTATTTTTTTTTAAATTGTTTAATTGTGTTCTGTTTATATTCTAGCGGAATTCTAGCTCATAGCTGATCAATAAAACTTGTCATTTTTGGCTAGGTAGGCTAATAACTTCCAAACACAGAACTATCAACGATTCCATGCGAAAATTACATTTGTTTATCAAATCCCAAAAGCGTGCGATTCTCATGAGTTTCTCCCCAACGTGTGCACATATCGACCTCGACGCAGGGGAGAGCCGACAGCTCCACACATAATGAACGCATCTCATCAGCTTATGCAAATAGTTCGCGCTGGGGTGCGACCGTGCGAGTACGTGCGATGTCGTGCGGTATCGATCGAACATGCGTAATGTATGCACTGCCCCTCACTAGCGGGGTGCGTCATCATTGAGTGAGACGAATGGTGCAGCAGAATAGTTATTTATATGCATGAATGTTTTGTCTACCCAAAAATGGTGCATTTAAAAAAATATAATTTTAATTAATTATAGAACATAACCAATAGATAAGTTTAAAGCCTTTTAAAGCCTTGACCTAAAACTATTATTATTGCAGGATTATTAAGCTTAATAAAACTCTTTCAGGCGAGATCTAAAGCTTAATTACTTTACAATAACGTCTTAATTTCTGGAATACAAGCTTGAAGATCCATTCCCATGATCTGGAGGTCAATTAAATGATGAAACTATGGTCATCGGCGGTCGTTAATATGAGCAACATGGCCGGGGTAACGATGCCACAGCGCGCCGGTCGCCTGGCAGACTTACACAACTTAAATCTTTCATAAACCGCAATGATAATAAATTTAAGTGCATTTTACAGCGACGGTGTTGCCGTTCGGAGTCGTCCCGAGCCGGACGATGCCGGACGATGCCGGACGATGCCGTCCGTTCCGTCGCTTTATTAAATGACCTTCTTTATTAGCTGTTTAACGCCGTTCCGATATTGGCCCGGCGTTTATGTACGCTTTACTGCGCTTTAAGGATTTAATTCTTAATATTGTGTAATTAATGTGAATGTTACGCTCTGAGATGTAGAGAACTCGCGATTGTACGACTGGACGAGGGATTGCAAGACTTCATCACTGTTATTTCGAAATATATTTATTTGCAAACTTCGCGAGGTTAACAAAAAACGATGATTTCCCAAATTAATCATGTTAATTGAGCTTCGACCAAAAGTCTGCCATCTCGACAGCGTAGTCAGGTCCCTCAAGGTACAGGTGGAGTTGCACAGGACAGCTCTAAGAAGATGCCATAGTGATAGGAATCTTGGCAACCGAACGTGAGATGAGAACCTGACAATATAAAAACACCTGTACCCTTTCCTGCCCAACTAGCTGTAGCTGATCCTGAGTGTTGACTTATTTGAAGTATGTGTAGAATTTGTGCTTTGATCACAACCTCACACGTTTGCAAGGCAGAGGCAGCGAGGCATCTAGGTAACGAGGCAGTCAGGCAAGCGCGGCGCGTCGCAATAATTCGGCTTCAAACGCTCCTTTGTGGCGTTGAACCAAACGCCCTAGTTGCCGGAATCCAATTTAAAAGTAGCGTTTACTTCGGCGTGTAATCGTTAGTGGACGTTAGGCTGCCGGCAGCCGCGCGACCGAGGCTTAAGAGCTCACGGCCACGGAGATCGGAGTGGTTGTTATAAATACGGTGAGAAAGGCTTGTTATTTGATTCGGTTGCTTTTCTGCTATATTACGTTTTAAGGTGTTTCTTATAAGAAAAGAGCGGAAGCACTGCTCGAAGCCACCAACCAACACGCGGCCTAACTACGTCGTACAATCCAGGTAAATCTTAAGACATGTAGACAGTGGTCTTATTACATTACAATGGTTTGAACTAAAGTTGTACTCCAGAAAAGTGACCTGTTACTTGCTTAGTCTTCAATAAATAGGAATTCTCGAAATCTAAATTCATTCATACATTCGTATATTTGTCGAATGATGCTTTTGTAACTATTAAGATAAAAGCATCATTCAACGAATGCTTTTAAAAGCTTATTATCATTCATTGTGTGCCTTTTCATTAGTTTGTAATAAATCATACCTTGGAAGCTAAATCCTACTTGGATTTAGCTAAGTTAAGATACTTAGCTTGCAAGCTGAACAAAATCCCCTTCTCATTCATCTATTAAGATGCAGTATTCCGAGATGCATCTTGCATGTGCGTCCAGCCTAAGTCAGTGCACGCGCCGCCGTCGCGCGAGGCGGGGGTGGCGCAGGGCGGGCGGCTGTAGAGGTGAGAGGGGGGAGGCAGCCGCCCAAGAGCCAATATTATACGGCCGTAGTTAGCGCGCACTGATATTAAGAATTCCACAGAGCACAGAGTAGAGCGAGCTACTTTACAAACGTTTACCTAAAGCCTCTTTATGTGCTGCTTGGTGGCTCCGAGGTAGTTGATTGGCATAGTATTAGTAATGTTTACTAACCACTAACTAACAACGAGCCAAGCCAGATGACTCCTGTGAATACGACTTTTTAAGCGAGTAAACACTGAATATAATCGTGGCTAATTGAAAACCGTTCCGTGTCGCGGTGGCTCGGGACAAGAGTTCCTGGGAAGCCTTTGCCTAGCGATGCACGATGGGACAGTACGGGCTGTACAAAAAGGAATATGAATTAAAATCGTAGAAACAAGTCTTCAGAAACAAAGTAATATGTAAGTAAATGTAATATCTGAATAATAAGCGAATAATTAAATCACAAGGTATTATGCATAATTACTAAACTGTGTAGATAATGTGATAAATGAATCACTTTTACTAGACATTTTTCATAATAACTACTTGTGATTGGCAAAAATAAAACGGTATACTAAATGAAACGACTGAGACTTTTGAGTTGTTATACAGCTTGAGCTGTATAAAATCTGTATTAAGGGATCCGCGTAAGTTTAGTGTGTTAAAACATAATATGAAAACACTACTATACAACTTAAATTATTTTGTGACATTTTAAACAAGTTTTATCATTAAACCTGTATAAAGGCTGTATTTTGCATGTGATCACTTATTTACTACAACTCTAAGTATTATTATGGTATCACTCGATACTTTGTTCTGTACGATGGTATAATATGCAAACTCCATTATAAAACTTATTCTTATAGCGTAATTAGACACTCTTGTGAATACAGTAGTTTTATGACTTCTGTCTACAAGGGTGCTTTAAAACTAAACAAATAAATTACATCAACAGTACAGCTTAACCCGCTTTACTGACAGAGTCGTCACGATGGCGTCATTATTGTGTATGGAGCTCGCATTTACGGTCCATGAACCATCGTAGTCCAACGAAGGTTACGCAGGAAAAAAATTAAAAGGTGTCAAATGTGTGAATTTAGTTAAACCTTTGGAACCTGATGATGACGTTTCCTCATGCAGCAGCACAAGTACTTCAAATAATGATGAAACAAATTTTCAAAAAATATGTTGTCTTGTCACCGAATAAAGAAAATAATGGGCTATAGAAAAAAAAGTATCTCAAATAGCTCTACACGATTTAGCTGCAATTGTAAATTGCAGATTTCCCGGAATATTACCATGTGACGCTGGAACAATTTTAGGTTCTATTAAACAAATACGTATCAAAACGATTGAACAAGGTTAATACTGGCATAATAATAATGGCCTCGCAAAATCTTTAAAGAAATCATTGGAGAAATTGATTGATGTTAAAACTCAAATTATTATAAATTTCAATTTCGACGGTCGCCCAACAATTAAAAGCTCCAATAAAGCGTTTTGGTCAACTTTGTGCACTACATTTAAAAAACCTGATATTGAGCCGTTTGTAATTGGAATCAATTATGGTGTTGCCAAAGATTTCAGTCGACCCCCATCGTAATGAGTTTGAGGCTCAAATCCCTTTACAAATCTAGGAAAACACTGAAGTAAATCAGATTGAAAATCATCTAAAATTAATTTTAGACAATAAATATAATATGGCAAAAACAATAAATGTTTTTGCAGATAATCAAACGCGTGGCTGTGATTGTCCATAAGATACAAATTATTTTTTTTATTTTGTAGTCTACCTAGTCTGCACACAACCACGTTATGATGGCAATGATTGATATAGACAATCTGCATATAGTTGTATGTGGTATCTTTAATTGTTAGTAGTAAGTAAGTATACGGGTGTAACAACAAGTAAAAATAAAAAACATGTTTTCGATGACATGATGTATTTTATTTCTCTTTTAAACTGTATGGAAAAGGGGTATGAATTATAAATTCCCGTTTGTGTTCGATACATACTAATTTCATTTTTATATCTTGGGAACTAACAATGATGTCCGCCTATGAGTAAGTAATTGGCTTTGAATATGTTCAAGTAAGATGATTTGATTGGTTGTTATAAAAAATCTATCAAGCCTGTAATTTTGTAGCCGTATATTTTTATTTCACTGCTAACAACAGTTACTTTCTTCACTTCCAAAATATCATTGTATCGCAATTTGGAACCATGAGATTTAGTTCTCTTATTGCTTCTTCATATGACGATAATGACGTTTGACATTTTTACACAGCATTTTGAAGAAGATCAATTATCTAAAGGCTAGAGTTTCCAATCCTTGACTAATTTGTTGACTTCTAATCATTTTTTTTTGCCATCTTAACTCGCTTTTTGTTTCCCACAAACTTCAAGATAAGGCATTTTTTTGCCTTTCTTTTATAGTTTTTAACTATAAACGGCATATTTTCCTGAAAAATATGGTAAAATACGTTTAATATACACAACAAACTATTTATGACATTTCACAATAACCTTAGTTCGTTTAATTATTAAAATCAAGACTTCATCAAATCAAAATTAAAACTTGGTCAGGGATAATCAATTCTTACACGCATCTATATAGAGAATTATAAGTTATGAATGCAGAACTCATATATAGCCTAACTCATAAAAATATTCTTTTATAACGCTGATTAAAAACAAAAACTGTACTATAGAATCTATATCCTACGTAGTACAGCTAATAAGACTATAATACCTTCCAAATATTGTCCAAGATGTATAACAAATTTTCGCCATTTTAGAACGAATGAAAACATTTTTTTTAGATATAATTAAATCAATATTTGAACTTAGCTTGAGCCGTTTCATGATTGTTGGCTAAAATAATGATCACTGTGTCCTAAAATTTATTATTTTAAATATAATGCATATTATAACCCTAAAAACTAACACTTACTCACCCGTATAGTCATTTTCTTTATATTTGATTGATAATTTGACTGGTGCGTGAAAATATTTCCAACCACACTCGACAGTAAAATTTGATTTGCACTTTGATTTTCCAATTAACATCAGATTTCGAAGATTTATCAAGTACTTATGATTTCACTTTGAAATATTAGCAATGCGTCGCCATCACTATATGACTTGTACGAAAAATTGTTTCTCGTTTAATTATATAATTTTCTAATTATCATCAAACTTCTATTTAAAACTTTTGTCTTTATAAGATGTTTTAGGATATTATTTGGAGTGTAATGGTTTCCCCTTACACCATATAACAGCTCATATACAGCTACTAAACATAAGCTTCTGTATTGCCTACAGCTCTACTTACGCAAAACCTGTATAATGTGGGCTTTTTTGCACTTGTAAGGGCGGTATAAGAGCTTATACAGCAATATACAACCTCAATATGCAGTTTTAAGTATAAAAATTAACTTAAATACACCTTTTACACAGCTTGCTATGCTACTTGGGTGCTGAGCATGGCGTTGTGGGCTCGATTCCGTGGTTATGGTCAGGCAAGAGTTATTAGGTTTTTCCACCAGGGATTTCTCAGTAGCAGCCACGGAGGCTGGAGTTATGTCTGGTCGATGGCACTAGGCACTACCCCTATTATATGTGCATTATATTAAATACAATAGCATTGTAACTTTTTAGCGAAAGAAAAATGTATTGTGATTTAAAATATCACACTGGTAACCAAGCGCCTGTCTCAAGTACTTCAGTCAAACCAAAACGCTTATAAACGTACGATGTTCTTTCACCAACTGAATCGCGCCTGTGGCTTATGGAAACGCTTCGTTTATAATAATGTATGCGCAGTTCAAACATTAGTTTACAGATATTTTGTAATTTTCGCTATCGTAACTCTCGAATGTTGAGACGGATGTGTGAAGTGACAAGAATGGATAAAGTAAGGAATGATGGAATATATTAGAGGAAGTTTGAAAGTGGGGCCTGTTACAGAAAAATTGAAACGAAGTCGTTTGTCTTGGTATGGACATGTAATGAGGAGGGACGAAACGCATGTGACTAAAAGAGTGAGGGACATGAATGTTGATGGATGGAGTGGGAGAGGAAGGCCAAAGAAAAGAGGGATGGATTATGTGCAAACTGATATGAAAGAGAAAGGAGTAAATGATGCCGTGACGTCTGACTGGGGAGAATGGAAGAAAAAAACGTGTTGCGTATATGTAACTCTCGAACAAATCTTTATTAGGCTAGTTACCGAAACAAGGATTAATGATTTATAAAAAAAGACCTTAAAGTGTAACATATACCCTTTTTATGGCAATTCAAAGTGCGCGAAAACGTTTTAAGGCTCTCCTGTAAACCATCATTTTCGAGTAACCACTTTATCCGAATCGCAGGTCGAAATATTTCTATTTATATCGAAAACAAAGCATAATTTTCTCTCATTTCACTGCGCACTAGTCGCCTCTGTCCCGCCACACTACTCTACAATCTGAGATTGGAGCGAACGGCACAAAGTTGGTAATTGAAAAATCTTTCCGGTCCTCTCCCCCCCGCGACCCGCGCCCTGCCTCCTCCCCCTCTGGCACCCGCGGGCCCCGACGGGAATTAAACTTAACTGTAATTACATGTGTTATGTTTAATTGGAAAATGGACGCCTTGCACAAGTAGTTACGAGAAGCTCGAGCACCTCGGCAGGCAGGCTTCAGCAGTTAGCTGCTTTACAGGACGAAAGTCTTTCAAAGCAATCTAAATTTTGATAAAAGCACATTTTGAGCAATTAAATTGTTTTTAAATCGTTTCATAAAAGGCACTGATTTAAACCGGCAGTTGTATATAGTAGTTTTGGTAAGTTAAAAATTACAAAATGCATATTTATTAATAAGTTCGGGAGTTAAAACTTACCAGTAAAGTAAACAAAAATGAGTCATAAAAAATAATAAAAAGGATCATTTAACAAATACTGAGCAGTAAAATAACTAAATGGGCAGTTACGAGTGGGCAGTTGACAAATCGGAATTAGTCAGTAAGAAATTTTAAAACATTTTAAAGTCGCCTAAAAAGCGTAGTCAGCGTAGGCTCGTGTAGCGGGTTTCCTATTTCTGTCTGCAGGGTTTACAGTAACCTAACACGAAAGTCCCAGACGGGGTGCCCCAAGTCCGGGTGTCTCCGCTCCCTATGAACCGCCGAACTATTTATCTAACTGCCCATTCCATGATTTTTTCTAGCCATTTATTTATTAGTCTGCTTACATATTTTTAGTACTGACATTGTAAGACGAAATAACTGGCCAATTGTTTTTTTATAACTGTCTATGTTTTATTGTCGCACAAATTTACCAACCGCCGATTAAAAATAACTGCACATTATTATTTTCAACTGATCATAATAACCTCTCGAATGTTTAAAAAACAGTTCAAAAAGTTAGTTCCCTTATTAAAACTTGTTTTCATCTGTCACCAGACGGTAACTCATTATTTAAATTGGTCACATTTGCAGCCAGAAAAATTGTATAAGTAAGTTGCTAGTGGAACCTCTGGACCTCCCGCTGGGCAGTCGCTTCACTTAACTATGAGGTCAAACTCCACAGAATACTGAAGAAACAATAAAAGTAAACGTTTCAGTTGCGTTATTGTTTCCGCCGCTGCTTTTAAAGTATCGAATTCGTGCTATCGTACGCTTGTGCAGACGTTCATAATATTTCCGGATAAATAATAAATATTCCTATTTCCTTCGTCATATCGTTTAACTATACATACAAAAGTTTAATTGAAAAACTATTGCAAATTGACAAAATCAATTTAAATTCAAATAACCCTCTACGGCATCGCGTAGCAAAAAGTTCGTAGCATAGAATACCTAACACCGCCACCGTAGCGCATTAGAATATCTATGCTACGGAATGTCGTAGCATCATTACCTATGCTACGAATCCCGTAGCATAGGTAATTTCAAACCACACCGCTGTCATATTACTACAAGGTGGGTAGTCGTGTCGTGGCATCCCAGTCCTACCCTTTGTGGTGTTTGGAGGAGGTAGGGGAAGGGGGTGAATTGGGGGTGTAAGGGGGGACGGCCATTCGTCAGCTCTCCGCAGAAATGTTTTCATTTTTATTTCATAAATAAAGAGTGGAATTCCGCCCGCGACGTAATGAGGCTGTGGCTAGTGTCCGTAGCTCGTACAGTCGCAAGTCGTAGCTACTGAGTGTCGTTGGGAAACTTTGCAACTGTTGGTGCCGAGTGCCGACTCGTTAGCCAGCTTTGTTTATTGTGGGGAGGAATGCAATTTTGCTGCAACAAAGCTTACATCATTATTTATCAATCAGGCATGTACACATAGCATAATAACGGAATATATTATATTCCGTCTGTAATACCCGTCTGTAAGCTAAGACCGGGGAACCCACACACCGCAAGTTGTGTTTAAGTCCCATGTAATGGGGGTATAACAATAAAGCAACATAAAACTAAGAACACGAACGAATTCTTTATTTAATTTATTAACTTCTTCATCGTTTAATGCTCTTGTACATTGATCTTAAATATAAAGTCAATGCTTCGCTCATATTAAAACCCCAAATATCTGTGTATGAATACATCAATATTTCCAATCTGTATGAGTTAGCGTGGTCCCAGGGGGACGGGGGGGGGGGGGGATCGGGGGCGGTTTATTGCTCTGCCGCTGCTCGGGCAGTCATGAATACATCTGTCGCTCCATGCTGGTTTTATAGATCATAGAAAGAAGTAGACCGTATCAATTATTACCTATAACGATTTCGTACTAAGTAAAAAATACTCAACCTTGTTTTTCTCAAGTCCTGTCATTCAAAATGGTAAGTTCCATTTATAAAACTGATATGTTCACGCCTCTAATTTAGGCAGAGATGTATCTATAGTACACCCACATTTCGCCAGTTATGGTTAAGTCCCATGTGATAGGGGACGAGCCTCCTGTCGTCGACCGGCACCATACCTGACGCCAGGCTACTACTGATAGGGGGCGAGCCTCCTGTCGTCGACCGGCACCATACCTGACGCCAGGCTACTACTGATAGGGGACGAGCCTCCTGTCGTCGACCGGCACCATACCTGACGCCAGGCTACTACTGATAGGGGGCGAGCCTCCTGTCGTCGACCGGCACCATACCTGACGCCAGGCTACTACTGATAGGGGGCGAGCCTCCTGTCGTCGACCGGCACCATACCTGACGCCAGGCTACTACTGATAGGGGACGAGCCTCCTGTCGTCGACCGGCACCATACCTGACGCCAGGCTACTACTGATAGGGGGCGAGCCTCCTGTCGTCGACCGGCACCATACCTGACGCCAGGCTACTACTGATAGGGGACGAGCCTCCTGTCGTCGACCGGCACCATACCTGACGCCAGGCTACTACTGATAAATGTGATGGGACAACTCAATAACCATACCAAGTTCAAAAAATACCAAACCCTAAATTTCTTCTCAAATAATGTCCACTTTATCGCATATGAACACATTTTTGTCTTAGTTATTTTCTTTGTCTACAGACATGGTCAATAATTATATTATCTGAACAAAGTGCCAGTATCTAATTTGTAATTTCAATACCTATCGTACAAATTAAGTAAAATGTCTGTGAAACGTGATAAAATTGTTTAAAACTAATTTTTAAGGTGTCAACCGTCATGTTCCCTCGCATATCTCTACTTGTTATCTATCTCTAAATCGGTCACCCTCCTACCCGCTCTGCCCGTGACTACCCGCTCTTTTATAACGATTCCCTCACTTTTTATGACTCTTTCATGTTTTGGTTTTATTTCTTCACTTCGACCGGCGTCGAGTGGTAGTGAGGCGCGTGGCACTTTGCTTAGTTTAAACAAATAATACTTTAATTTCGCTGAATATGAGTTAGATACCTGTAATTCGGTGCTATCATTGACTTCCACCCATTTTATTTGATTTATAATATGGTAGGTACAAGAAAACCCTTAATACCCTACCCTGAATATCAATCAAATTGAATATTAATTTGATTGATATTCAAACATGGTACACATAGTGAATAGACTTGCAGTTTGCAATTCTATATGATCTGGGTTTGAAAATATTTAATAGTAAACATAAACACATTCCTAATCTCGTAATGTGTACGTTCATTAAAATCAAAAACTAGTTTAACTGAAACGACAATAATTCAAAAGAACCTATAAATACAGATAAAACATTTTCACAATAAATCGTTCGCCGAGAAAATTGGATATTCACATGATTTGAGCGCCATTCAAAGAATTCAATGAAAATTCAAAGCCGCGGCCCGAGGGGCTCGACATGCGATTACGTTGTAAACAACTGGCTGCAGGCCCGCAATACACACGCGGTGTTTAAAGTGCGCCACTAGCACCCGGAGGCTCCGCGGAGGGCGAGAGGGCAAAGTAATTGGTCTCGAGAGCGGCAGCAAGGGGCGAAGCCCTACCTCCGACATATTGCAAACATATTCTCCGCTTGAAATTTATTGTAAATCGCGGCGGGTGGGGATTTGAATTCGGTTTCGGCCCCTCCGCTGTCAATAAACCGAATGGACTTTGGAAATTCGCTACATTCGCTCCATGTTTGTGTTTGCTGCCTTCGCTTTTTCCGTTCTTGCGAAAAAACCTCCCCTTCCCCCCGCGACGAGTGCCCCCCCTCGCCCCGCACCCTCGCCGCTTCCGATTTTATTTATCTAAGGTTTTCCATTCCGTCGTAATTGTGTGAGTTGCGAGCTCGATTGTTGCTAAAGCGAATATTTATTTGGGCTTCAGTTTGCTTTCCATTTGCTCGCGCCTCGCGCCTCCATCCTCTTTGTATGGATGTAAGTGTGTATGTATGTATGGATGGCGGCGACGAGCTCACTTTTAGCGGTATTGTGCTACAAATTGAATTTGCTGGGACTCAAATCAAATGTTGTCGTAAGAAATGACTTGTCGCCGCGACTGACACTATCAAAAAATTGATCGTCCGCCAGCTTATGAGAACACAATCGTTCGGTAATAGTACCCACTGCAGGCTGTATGGGATATTACAATACAATAACATTACTACCTATACTCAGATACTAGAAAAACTCTGAAGTATCAGTTAATAAGGTACTGTTCCGGCTCTTAAACACGACCAGGTATCTATGACTGCTAGAGTTCCCTAGACTAAACTTATAGAAGCAGACAACCAGACGGTCTCAAAGTTACGATTAGTATTTTATTAGTTACGATACCTATCTAATCTAAGAATTTCTAAACTTGTCTACGTAAAGAAATGATGGTAGATGGTGATAGATGTATGTGACCGCACGCATACCCAGGACCTACCGAGAATCAGGGTAAGTAATAACCTGGGCCAGAACTTTGTATGATTTGTGAGGCAAACAATATAATCTACATAAACATTTAGGTGATTTGTCAATAAATCGTAGCAATAACATTAGTACAATGAAACGCGCAATCAGCATTAGCGGGAATATATTTGGCGTAAATCTTTCTCGGCGGCTTTTATGTATATCGTAAAAAACGGCCAAGTGTCCGAGCGCGCTATAAATATGGTCGTAAAGAGAGCGAGCAGCGATGTACACGCCGCGCGCCGCCTGCGGCCGCCCTGACAACTACGCCGTTATTATAGTTATATTAGAAAAGCAATGCTACAATTTTACATATTCGTCTTAGTTTCAACTAATTGAATCTAAGCGAGTGGACTG
Organism: Eurois occulta; assembly: GCA_950022335.1. Classification (NCBI taxonomy): domain Eukaryota; kingdom Metazoa; phylum Arthropoda; class Insecta; order Lepidoptera; family Noctuidae; genus Eurois; species Eurois occulta. The sequence continues at coordinate 495,852 of OX465487.1, read as the reverse complement.
CGACTTCAACATAATATTCATATGGGAATATTGAAGTCAGCACTGACGCGACAGCGCTGTACTGACTCCAAATCAATTTACACTAGGTCACTACCGGGTCAGCACTTGCAGGTCTCGAATTTGTAATCAGTTTCTTACCTTGTGTAAAGTGACTGCCTTACGACAAAGGGGTATGGAGAATCACTGGTAATAAACAAAATCGCCTCATCTTTTCAATTCGTATAAAAAATATGCGTCACATGTTTTCTCCCCTTATGGCCAGGGAGATGTGACGCATATATCTTTTTGTAAATCATTGATGTTTATTTATTGACACATTACAATGATTACTTACAATGTAAAGCGGTATAAAACACTAAACAGCGCGAACACAGCGGTTGGTAATGGTAATACTGTTGAAATATTTATATAAGTAGCATTATGCTCTTATGGACTCTAAATTATCAAAACAGCATTATTTAAATCAAATTTGGTGGCTACACTAACATCTAAAAATAAAATAAGATGAAATGTTGCATTTTGCGATTTAACAAAAAAAATATTTAAAAAAACCCTGGGGCCAAGGATTACTTATTGCGGCTGGAGAGACCGCGAATGAGCCCTCCTTTAGCCCGTTCAATTTAGCAAACGATGCAGCAAACACCATGTATAATATCAATTTGAGTTATTGTGCGAAGGTTTTCTAAAATCTGGTTAAATTTAGTATTCATTGAGAGCTTGTATGGTTGATTAATTCAGCAAGCAATCATATCTGCTATCTAGGAATGACATCCTGCCTTGTCAGTTGTCTGTCCCTATACTGGTCGGTATGATGTTATCGCACCGTTTTTACCTCCACGTCCCAAGGAAGAGGTTGCTGAATAAAACATTTGCTTTTTTTACTAAATAATACAGCTTATTACTTTATCAATCGACAGATGGCGAGGTGGTGACGACTGGAAGCAGTTCCATTCAAGATCGGAAACAAGACGGGAAGCTGACGCTTTTAGGTAAACAAACAAGTTTATGTGTTGTTATTTGGGATAAAAAACGAGCAATAGCAGATCAAATACCAGTTAGTGTTGTATCGGTTCAATCACAGTAAAGCGGGCTCGATGGCGGGATGGCGGGATGCTTGGACCCGCCATAGCCGCGGGATCCCGCTCGCCACCATATCATATCATAACGCGCCCAACTTTACGTGCGAGAGCCGAAAATCGAAACTGGGCGATGCGGCATTTGTCACTTTTACAAACAAAAAAAAAATAGTAAAAAACACCGTTTTGGCAGCCCACTAATCTGGGGGTCTAAAATGGCCGCTTTAGCAGTATCATAATAGGATAATAATATGAATTATGTTTAAATTCTTAAAATGGTCATAGACGTACAGCTACTATTATGAATTGTCACCTTGTGACCATTTTACAAATTTAAACGTAATTCATATTATTATCCTATTAAGATTCATCTAAAGCGGCCATTTTAGAGCCCCTGCTAGTCTGTTACTGAAATCATTCCAGTGACCATAAGGGTTACCAGCAGCGATATTGATAAAAAAGAAAAAAAAATATTCATATATATATATATTATTGCAAAAGAGGGAAGAAATGTGTCACTTGTACGCGGCTCCGGCTCCTTCATACCTTACTTCTGAAAGTATTTAGTTTAGCTTTTTCGATACTCGTCAAAAGGGGTACAGGTACGCAATACGCATGCCATATCAACAGCAACTGCAAATCTTAGCGGTTGCAAGTCGCGATTGAACGCGATTCTCTCTAAGACAAAGTGTGTTATTTCTCGCGGGATCCCTCCGAGGGGGTTGCGGGTGTTCCTACGGGATGAGGGGGTAGTGCAGGGGTGTAGTGGGGGAGGGGGGTCTAGGTACTATGTAGTAATATTTTTACGAGCGCGTTTTATTGTCGCGGCGCGCGATAAATTTGTCATCGCGCCCTGCAAGCTCCCTGCACCCCGGCTGCAGCCTGATACTACGCCATGAATTGTAACCTATCGATGACGACTTCGGTACACTGGCGTCTACTCTGCATACCTAGAGCACCAACAAATGCTAGGTACATTAGGTGTATTATGAGTAAGCCCACAGGTTCATTCAACGTTCGTGGCACAAATTACTACCTGGACTGATTAGCGAGTTCACCGTATCGTTATTTTAAGATTTCGTCATCTGAGCGTTATTTTTAAAATATCAAGTCTATCTCCCAACGGGGGAGTTCTAGTAAAGTGCAATACAATAAAAATAATAAGAAATTACAAAGTCCCGTGTTTTACCGAGGGCATCTGTTGTCGTAGGTACTGCTACTACAGAGGAACAACAGTTATCCTTTATATATCAAAACCGGAACACAGTCAGGTAATTGTACTCGAGTAGTCAGAGCGTCACAACAGAGCAACACTATAATGAACTTCACATAATGGTAGTGTAGCCATCTTCCGGTTTGAGACCTGAAGTTTTGCAAGACGGGCCAGGGAATTGTTGGCAAATATGATTGTAGCGAATCAATTACGCAAGCCAATTAAAATCTAGGCTCTGCTGAATGTAGCTCAGTGAAAACCGTGACGTTTCCGTGCCGTGAGTGAACCGGGCGTGATTTACGCACACCTTGCGTACGGCGCCGCCCCCCACAATTATCGCGTACTTACTCGCATCGGCACATTTTACTCACGTATAGCTGCTGTTCTGCGTGTGTATTGTTTGAGTCAGGGTTGGCCACAATTTGTTGTGAACTACGGTATTCAAAATTCAATGATTTGTTTTCCAGAAGCACGGTACGGTTCTATTTAAATGTCAGTTTGCCACCTCATCCTCTTTCACGCACGGATGATGGCTTTATTTGATGAGGATTGCGAATCAAGTTCAAATAAAGTCATCAATTTTACAACTTTGTTTAGGATTCATGTCCGGGCTAATAATAATTCTACATATGTAATTAAAAGTAAATAAAAATAATGAGTAAATAATTAAGTAAGTAAATAAAAATCCATCACTCTTATTTTCGTGCATACAGCTTAGTACCTTTATAAGAAACAGCAAAATAAAACACGCTACGATGTGTCCTGTGGATGCAGTGCAAGGGGCTGGTAATCATACAATTTTGAACAACCGAACAAGGTATAATAAGCACCTCGTAGAACAATAACTTGGTTTAGAACCTTCGCCCTGATAGCGACATAACAATGCCTCACAAAAAGGCGACATCTTTACCTCTCCTAACTGAGCAGCCCTGTGATTACAGTGGGTTCCCACAGTTACACAGTAACTAGCGCCTTATGACTCAGCAGTTCACACGTCGTCTTGTTGCAGGTCTGGTCTGTCCGGGGTTCCTGTCCCGGCGACTACGGTCGCGGCCGGCGCAGCGGCGCAGCACAGAAGCCAGTGTGTGTGTAGTCGGTATTTGTGCATGTTACAAATAGACGTTTATTTGGACGATTGCGTTTTCTTTTCATTTCAAACCTAAGTTCTGGAATGTGGCGTGGGAATGTACAGGATTGTTGATCGATTATGTTGTTATCTAAATGTGAGGTGGATTAACGAGAATGTTGTATGATTTGGACGATATTATCAAGCATGTAGAATCCGTAACCAGACATAAAAACGTACCAGGGAATACCTAAGTGACATACATACATACACACTTAGGTAATTTTTCTTCTTTCTACATCGTTCTCACACATGTATAATCTCAACATGAATGATGTAGGTAACCAAGATTTTGTAACAATATTTTGATTTAAAAGAGTGTCGATGGAGTTTCTTGCCCATACTTCTCCATAGAGATCTACGCTTTGGAATGTGCAACTACAGTACTCTTTCAAGTTATTATGCCTTGTGACTGGGACTGTAGCTTCGCTTCTTTTTGTTTTTTTTTGACATTCAAAAGCGCCGTAATGGTCTAATTGAAATAAATGCTTTGAGTTTGAGTTTAATAATAATAATATAGTCTTTATTTCTGAAAGAAGGAAGACATACATTTCTAAAGCCATAAATAAACTGATTGAAAATCACTTATTTAAAGCAACCATTGCTATAGGCGTCCTTTGGGTTAGCTTCTTTTTGATCCTGACCCTTTCGTGGTGAGTCCATCTCCTGACTGACCGGCGTGCTACATGGTGTGGTCATTTCCACTTCAGGCGTTGGGTTGTAACTATGTACTCTACGACATCCTAGCTACTAAGCAATTTAGCCATTTGATTTACATTGACAATTTAGATAACTTAAGTAAGTGCATACGTTTAATCCATGCAGGTATTTTCCCTAAGCGTATACTTATTAGATTAAAACCCTCGCTCAGGTGTGAAACAATAAGCATTAGCACTTATTATTATTGTGGCAATATCGTAATGGTGGCGAGTCAATATTTGCGCGCGCTATCGGTTGATGCCGCGGCGTGTCCTGCCGCCGGTAAATACTTCATGAATATGTAGGTACGGTACTTGTAATGCGCAGGATTTGCAAGGACTTATCGATTCAATTAAACTGTCACGACTGATATCGACGATGGGTTAGGCAGAGCTGTATAGATAGCACAGATTGATAGGAACCGTACCTCGAAGTGTTACGGTATGTAGTCCTAGGCCAGGTCTTGTAGAAATCTACTAACTAAATAACAATTTAAAATTCATTAAATTTTAAATTATTCAATGACAGATAAAGTACAGGCGCAGGACCTAAGTATGGCATTTTGCAAAGGTTAGCTTTACAACGAAGCGGGAAGGCGAGCGCTGAGGATGGATTAATTAGACAATGCTTTCTCTAAACGACTTTATTTCTCACGAGTAGTCATGAGAAATCCCATCGGACGTACAATGTAATACGCATTCATGTTTTGGAAAATGTCCACTCGAAGATATATAGGTAACTATATCGTTCTTGGCAAATCCTTCATCATAATTATGATAGGACAAGGACTTCTCATCTTAGCTCTCATTTATTGATTAATTATTATTTATTTATTTATTTAAAACTCTTAAACTATCATTACAGGTTTAGAAACCTAATGTGATAGCTAAGCCTACTTATAATATTATCAAAATCAGCCCTTTCCTTGTTATTTGGGGTCCATTAATATTAATAACTCATATGTCCATACATCTCATTCAACCGGCATTCAGTCAGTTTCCACTGCGTTCCTAGCCATATCATCTCAATAATGATATGCCGCGATAAGTGATAACAAAATCAGTATGATTCCTGGAAGGTATCTGACCGACCTAAATACGTGCCCGGTCCTGTGGCCACTCGCCACTCGCCACTCGCCGCTCGGCCAGGTGATGGTTGGCACTTGTATGATAATAAGTACCTACTCGCTGGATGCGTGTGCGCCGCTTTCAAGCTGTTTGCTCGCGATAACTTTACGATAACTTTCTCGATACTAACGTTATCGATCGAGCAAACATTCGCTATCTTCACCTCCATAGCACGTAAACTTTACGTTAAAATGGAACATTAATATTTTAGTAATTTCTGCAACTGCTGTGTAACAATGATTGTAATAATTCTAGTAGTAACATTCATAGTAGTATTGTAATTATGATTAAAATTATCGGTAGCTAATATTGTTTGGAGATAAAAAGCTTATTTTAGATAAGATGTGGGTGTGTAAAATAAACAAAATTGCGTATCAAATTATTACAGAATTACCCACACCTACAAATTGCACAGTATCATATTCATGAAAAAAAAAATATTTTGAGGCTAGATTAGAAACGAAACGTAACTGTCATCGGAGGACTATTTGTTAATCAACGCGAAATCTATCAACAAACCGAGAAAACGTCAGGATATAGGAAATATGCACAAACGTAAACATTGGTTAAACGTCGTTATTAGCAGCCAGAAGGTACGCCATGCATGTACCAGCATGACGTGCCATTAACACCTCATGTATTTTAATGAAGTTAACAAAACACGAATACGCAGCAACGGAAGGAACTGTTACCTTCATGCAACATCACTGCTAACATTAATAGATAGGAAAGTTTGGGTGGCTTCCTGCGCGCGCGCCGGTTAGTGTCGCTGCGACAGTTTACGCGCTACGTGTGATGCGCAAGAGTCGATGTCACCTCGCTCATTGTCGCCGATCTAACTACACCTGTGTGCTGTGACTGCCGGCCAGCAGTGACTGTGACGGACCGTGTGTGACCTGTGACTGTGACCAGTGACTGTAGTGGACCCGTTTGGATACAAACCCGTTTTCACTGCAGGAGTCAGCTGATCCGTGCCTATGGACTTGAGTCAGGTAGGAGTTTTGGGCTTCCTGGTGGTGGATACTATAGATGAAAACGTTTTGGAGACGGTTCAGTTTGAGATCTAATAAGCAGAGATGAAAATAGAAATTAAAATTATTTTTGCCGGCTAATTATATGTGTGAAAGAAATTCTTTAAAATACGTCTCATATCAAACGATTTCGTTTACTTACATACAAAATAGATATTTCGGTGTAGGTACCTACTTAAGTTCATTTGCACAGGGCTTCAGAATTAATAATAGGTGTATAAACTTAACATTTGCCAATTCACTTAAGAATTTCCTCAGATCATCTGTTGAAACGGAATGTGGAATCGAACTCCTACCCAACCACTAAACTGAGCCAACAATTATTACACCATAACGTTTTATGCACTATTCAGTAAGCTATCAACTGAACAATGTTCAGTTAATGCCAATTTATTACGTCGACGTTTTTATTTACCGCCATCTTTAGATGGTCATTTAGGCGTTCAGAACTTATGACGCGATCATGAATATTGAATTAAATGAACTTGGAATCCCTGTTTACCTAATGTTTTTTGTAATAACCACTTTACTCGCTTCAGCAAATAACAATGATGTGATTCCAAGCAGTTGACTATTGGTTGTGTTCAACGACTCACTGATATGGTTATTTTATTTTTGACTAAGTAACTGTAGCCGGCGCCCTTCGTTCGCGTGAAATTATTATTAAAAAAATATTACTTCCCTTTTTTAATCGGAATTTGGTACCAATTTATTTATTATGCACGGAACCCTAATTTTTATTCTGAAATAAAAGAAAAATAAAACAGGTACAAATTCAATTCAATTTCAATTCAATCCCAAGATTTTTTTCCTCGATATAATCTTTAACAACTTGGAAACTTTCTGGCAAAGTTTACGTTTTATAAAGGATTTGAATTTATTAAGGCTTAAGGACCAAGAATTGAGCCTATTGTTACTATAGATCCGGGAGATATTTTTCCGTTGACTTCAGCTCTCTGGATCCTATTACCTAGGTATGAGGTAAGGAGATCCTGAGCGCTGTTCCGGGTTCCGTAGTGGCCGAGTTTCCTGACTGCTCCCTTACCGATACCGCGAAGCCATTTATTTCGTGACAATTTACAATTTTTCCACAGTCTCATGTTTTTTCTATCAATGGTATTTAGATAGGTAATGCAAAATAACAAAAATCCGTAACCTATTACCAAACGCACCGTACGTGCGCGTGCCTAAGTACGTACAATAGTGACGTGGCCACTAACATATTATAATGCATTCCCTGAAGAATTCAACTCATTTGAACATCGTGTAGGTACACTTGAAATTTTCAGGAATTGAATGAGTCGACCTAAGTATGAGTTGATTTAAATATGAATATGTAAATGCTGATGGGTCCGATGACGTTAGGAGTAGAAATCGATTGCTCATACTTAATAGTAAAAACGTGTTTCCTTACTGATGTGACAGATGTTTGAACAGAGTCATCGGTATGACATTTACGTTATTTCATAATTCTTAGGAATAGTTACAGACGAATGTCTACATTAGCACAATCCGCCTGTAATGTTTCACTGCTGGGACACACGCCTAATCTTTATGAGAGGGAATGGGCTATACACAATCCACCACGCGGCGTGGGCCCGGTGCGGGTTGGTAGATGTCACATGTCTTCGATTTTTTGGTTCTGGGACATCCCGGTTTCCTCACGATGTTTTCCTTCACCGTTTTTAGAGCAGTGGTGATGAAATAAATTATACAAAGTAATGCGCCTGCCTGGGTTAGAACCCTTACTGTTGCGACTTACTGTTCATAAATCGAGCCCGCCACCACTGGGCTACGGCTGCTCTCATATGCATTAATGAATTTAATCAACATTCACTATTAACTTTTTTTTAAACTATTTTTTTATAATAATTACTAATAATAAGGAACTAATTATTTATTATTAAGATGTCATGTAAAATGCACCAAAAATCACACCAATAAATGAATTTGAATTTACTGCTAACAAGATTTAGTGTCTATGTTATGGTTAAATATGTCTGTAAAGATTAACTTATGATTAGCCGCCTAACCTAAGAAGTTTAGCCGGCTAATCATACGGCTAAACCTAAGAAGTTTAACCGTAACCCCTTGGCTAAAAATGAAGTAGGTTTACAGTGCCTTGAAAATACTTGCTAGTAGCAGGCGATTTGATGCAATCAACTTGCATAGAGTTTTTTGAGACGTTTGGTCACAGTTCTAACCTAACCCATTTTGCCGGGATACCCTACCTTAGTTACAGCGACCATCTATGTTCGCACATGGTTGGTCTAACCTGACTAAAAAATTATATTGAATTGAAAAATCACTTGGAAAAACCTCAGCCACGGGATTACATTGCAACTAAACCTAAGTTTAGCGGCTAATGTTAAGTTTATCTTCACGCCCATCTTTAGCCGTAACATCTTTAAATAAATATATTTATTAGTAATTTTGATAATACTTTATGGTTCACGTTGACATTGGTATTTTTCTTTCTTATCCATTGTGATCGTTATCACAAGCACAGCCTTGTTTAGCTCACTGCAAGGACAATCCTTCTTTCTTTGTGATGTGCTGGTCCTGCTCCTGTCTAAAAGTTTAAATAATGTCGTCATCTTATCATACCATCCAGTGTACAAGAATTCCAGTAATTTCTCGTAACTCATTCATTTTCATAAGAAAATGTTTACCAATCTTGTGCTTAAAATCTAGATTCATCGTAATCATCACTAAATCCGTGGTCAGGGATTCGACTAGGTTTCTTTAGGTTTAGGAGACTTATCCTGGGTTTATTATCGCCATTACCACTTGTGTTTGACGTCCCAAAACTTAACGGTTTCAGGGCACCGCAACCACAACTGAGTTTTAACTTTGACTCAGTTGACCTTTAATTGACCCTTGTTATAAATATCGTAATCCCAGCACATTAGTCCTTATCTATTCAGTTATTTATGTGTATTATAAAATGAGGTGTTGAATGAATCACAAGTCGATATCTCGGACGCGCCGCGCCGTACGGCGGTATGTACACGTGTGTGGGTACCGCACCTACTCGTGTACTGCCTGCTCGCCGTGGCGCCAGGCTCACGTGACCCACTTCCGATAAACCCACCGAATGAATAAATTAGCTTCGATACCTTATCGAATAGAAAACAGCGGAAACGTTATCAATTTTCACCAAACTGATCAGTATTATAATCACGTTATAATACCGTAAAATAATCATATCAATTCATAAATCGCTTTGATTATTGTTTCGACATATTAATCCGCCTTGCGTAATGAATCAGCGATGTAACCAGTTCTATCTGGTTGTGCATAAAATGAAAATGCGATCGTTGGCTCCGGCCATTTTCATGTTCCTTCTCGTGGTCGCCATTCGTGAACTTTCAGAATGTTTTCCTTTCACTAGTGAATTAATTGTTTAACAATACTTTCTTATTAACTACCTAGCTCTTGTATGTAGGTACATACAGGGTTAGGGTAGGTTATTTTAAAAACCAAATTAAAATCTTAAAATGTATTTCTACTTCCATACAGTAAATTATCATTTTTTTGTCTTGATCCTCCTACCTTAGACACATTCATTTGCATTGCATGTCACCAACCCGATCCTGCCATAATTATGATGTTGAGATAAATAAAGATTAACGATGATGATGATATTTAGAGAATATGATATTTCTGAAAATGGCGCCGGTCATTGAAACGTTGTGTGGTATGTGCCGTTGTCACGGTATGGGCAATATGGGCATGTGAAGCGGAGGAATGGAAAATTTCGTGAGAAAAGTTTCGTGTATGAATGTGAATGGTTATAAATAAATAAATAAAATAAAATATAAATCATTTATTTCAGTTTCATTACATCCATATTTGTTAGTACAATTGCGAGCTTATAAACTAGTGTTAGTAATAATTAATTAATTGACTTTTAAAGATATAATACAAATAAATAGCCGAATCACAACAACAAACTATACACAACAACACACAATACAACAACAACAATTAATACAACAACATACAAAAATACAACATCAATTTTATTGTATCTCATTAAATTCGACTAAGTGGCAGGTCCGGGTGGACTTCGCGATGGTGGCAGCAACTCACTATAGCGCGCCAGCATCCGAGAGTCCCAAAGAAACGATGAATGCTCTGTGGATAGAGTGAACGTGACTGCTGAGGTGACGACTACTAGAGAAGTATGGAAGAAGAGGACATGCGGCCGACGTACGTAGGAGAATAATGAATGATGATGACGATCTTTATAGATATTCAGTAGTTTAGTTAAAAACCAACTCTTCATACAAGTAGGTACATTGGTCCTTCCTTCCGCTATGGCTGGCGGCAGGTCGTCGCTCATTCTCACAAGCCACAGGTGCGTCGCTGACCCACATATTTTTTATTTTTCAAAGCACAAACAAGCACCTGACGTTATCGCCATGTTTATTCAACGATAACTCTGTAATATCCACGTGAATATTGATTCTGATACAGTTTCGCGAGTTTAACGCGAATTCTTAGCAAAGCCATGTTTGTTCAGCGATACGCGGCTCTTGGCGATTTGCGAAATATAGGTCGACAGTTATTGTGGAGAATTATTATTTAGATACGTGGATAATGTAAGTCAATAATCTATTGATAGGCAATGTATTTAAACTTGTTATATTAGATCAGAACTGGTTAAGTCTTTTTTTCATTTGGACTGGAGTAACATTTTATTTGATCATATCCTCCTATCTAAGGGAAGGTCTTATTTACTAAAATAACAAAAGTCGGATGGTTTCATCTCAGTGATAAGTTCAGTGATAAGTATGTTTGGATACTTTCGAAGATTAAGTAATACTAAATTCGGCAAATAGCAGTCATTAAGACATCGCAATCAGTCAATAAACTCCTTAAATATTTAATTATTACTTAATTAAATTGAAGGAGTTACGTGTATCGCAATGTTAATGAGCAGCGTGAAGACATGCTCCAGGATGTGTCCTAACGATAATTGACTTTAGCGAGAAAAAATAATCGTTTGTACAAAGAAGTAGTTCCCACTATTTAGACATATTTGTCCATAGTTAGGAGATAGCGAAAATTATGACGGATTAGTTGTAACATGCTGTAATGAGTTCATTTAGAAATTGCAGAACAAATAGCTAGTGTTTGGGCTTGATTTTTAACCAAGGCTTATGAAAGAAAATGACGTTCCTTTCGTAATGTATTGCCAAAAAGTTACCTTTTTAAGTCTAATAATATTTTGAACAAGTTTTAATAAGAATTAGATAACTGGGCCTTTTAAACCCCCAAGAAAATTAACTATCCTTAGAGAATATTTTTGTAGTTACGTGAAAATACTTCTCACAATTAAGAAATATTTGTAGTCAGACAAAGTCAAACGACATGAACTCTTGGAAAATACTGTGTTTCTGCGTAATCTGATACAAACCAGTTTTAATGAGATATTTCGGTAGACAAACCAATAATTCTATGTATCTGATCTATTAGAATGTTCTTTATACTACCAGCAAGCAAACATTCCACACAGTAAGACATTAGTTATGAAGGCGTGTCCGATGAGACTCATTTAATTTTCTCCGAAGCCACGGTATCGAGGCGGCTTGACCGATAGACTCTTAGACAAACAAGTGAAGGCTGGCACAAGTGGCGATGCTATCGGGTAATTACGCTAATTCATGTACAAGCCCCGACACTATCGGAACTAGTCATCTATTGCATTTCGTGGTTCGGCTATGAATAAGTTATGTTATGATAAACTACAGGAAACTCGAGGAAACTTACTTCCTTATTGATAATCTTGTTAATGTTTTAATAGGTTTTGGTTAGTCATCATTGGGCAGAGTATTGTTTACTTATTTGTGTGTGTATATGTGTTTGTCTTGAACATTCATGAAAGAATATGAAAGTTGTAGTATAGGTTCCAATACAAATGAAGTAGGTGTTACCAGGTCTGTCATTTTGACTTTCAAAAAGTGTTCTAACACTGATTTGAATAAAAGATTTGATCAACGTTAAAATATTGGGGTGTCTTGTCGCTCGTTATAATTATTTTCTAGAAAAGAATTGAATAGGCAAAAATCCCTCTATAATAAACTGAATACCGAGGAATTGCAAGATATACTTTTACTATTTGCTTTCAGACATTGAAATTTTTTCCATGATCCTCTAACAGTAAGCAACAGTTGTATCCATAAAACTTACGAGTGGTTCCAATGTTAAGGTTTCAATTTTAAACTTATTAGTCTGTCAAAGATAATCTCAGCACGTGACCGTAAAGACTTACTTAGGAATTTATTTTTAACAATTACGTGCCAGTCGGGATGTACCCGCCCTGAGAACAAAGAGCTGTGTGAAAATCTACTTTGTCAATTCTGACTTAAACCTTCCCCTAATGCATATTTCATACTTTGCATAGTTACAACACTGCATGTAACCCCGCCACTACTCTTAAAGACCAGGTCATTAGGAGCGGTGCCAGCACTAGACCCATGATTCATAAGTCCACCTATCGGTTATGCCCGGAGACAGTAATGTGTCCGCTGACACATCGCGACTGCTGCAGCTATCCAAGTGACACATTGCTGCTCTAACTGCCCGCTATGGAGCGGGAGATAGACGCTAAAGCACCAAAGTTTTTGAAAAGCTGTAAATTATATCGTTGGTTTGTATAGCCAGTTCTACCTACTCAGTTTAGATTTGAATTCTGATTGCGGTCTGATTACACCAGAAGTCTTATATCAAAGTTATTGCAAAAAAAATATATTTACTGGTGTGGGGTATTGTTTTACTGATTGCATCTTCTTCTTCGGAACTGAAAGCTGCTCACTCTTCGTAGCCTTCCATGACATACACTGTCGCCGTTAGTAGGCATGTAATCTGATGGGGTTGACTGGTAAGTTAGTTTAGTGCCTCTATCGAGATCTATCTCCTGGTCTGTCGACTTCTAGCCTCTTGAGAGTTTTGATTCTCGCTTCAGCGCTGTTAACATTAGAACGTTGGTATGAATTGTTTCAGTGCTTCGAGTACGTACCGCAGCTTGTACGATTGGGGTACTTCAGGTTTCATGAGTTCTTTTTTTAAGTAGGAGTGCAATGAATTCAACTGTTTTAGGATCGTTTTCTGAACCAGACAAGGTTTATGCAGTACTCATTTGTTTCTTCGGTCTGAGATAGTTAAAGCCCGATGAGGTAAGCACCTAACACTATTGTAAGGTGCTTATTTATTGAATTAAGAATTTCTGCTTCATACCATATTCTGTTTCACAGCGCCAGCACTACCTTTGTAAATTTGAAAGATCTGACTAGATTACCATGTCCAGAACTAGCAGCTAACGCATCAATCAACTTGTTGCAAGTACAACTTTTACTTACATTTACATAATTATCAAGATTCTGTCGTTGTAGCAGAAAGATACTCATCATCCCTGGACGCATCACTCATATTACGGTCAAGATCCCTGTCAAAGAATGCAAATTTAAAGTTATTAGTATCAACAAAGCGTTCGTGTGTGTTATCACCAATTATCAGGGCACGTGTCGGGTTTGACCGCGAGGGGGCGCCACATTAGCATACCGGCCCACGGGCCACGGGCCACAGGTGATGGGGTACAAATTGGCCCCACATACACAGGTACATGCAATTAGCGGCATTATGCGATGATTGATACCGGGGTATCGCTCCATCGCGAACATTTATACAGGTAACCACTGGGGGTTTCGCTTGTATTGTTGGCAGATCATTTTAATGATAATTAGTTGGGGAATGAACAACAATGTTGTGGTGTATAGGTTTTATAAGTGTACACGTAATTTAAAGATAACGAACAGTTTGAGTTGTCGAAAGTAGGTACCTATAGTGTACCTGAACGATTAAAATGCTATTAAAAATACTGAATTTAAAAATACAAGCAATCAACTGCACTTTAGTTACATTGCATCCTTTATTTATCTTTACACACATTAATTATATTTTTAAATATTAGAATATAAAACAATATAAAAAAACATTTAAAAATATAAAAAATAGTAGCCCACCGGCATCGGGAACAGGGTCCGCTACCGGTGGTCAGGGCTCTTGAGAGAGGAACCTCCTAACAATACGCGCCGTGTCCAGAAGAACTGCCTTCTGAATCAAGCGCTTGATCCAGCTGCCCAGCGAGAGCCTCCTCAGGTGTTGGTCGAGGCTATTGGCTATTAAGCCATTGGCTGACACGACTATCGGCACAATGACTGCTGTAGTCACGTCCCACATGTCGACAACCTCGCGAGCCAGATCCAGATATTTGAATTATTTATCTTTCTCTGCTTTCACGAGGTTCTCGTCATGCGGGACCGTTATATCAACAATCATTGCGCGACGCTCTAATCGATCTATCACCACAATGTCAGGCTTATTGGCAACAATAGTCCTGTCAGTGACGATAGGTCGATCCCAGTACAACGTGATATTACCATCATCGAGAACTGGGTCGGGCGCATACTTATAGTATGGCACTTCTGATTCCACAAGGTTGTACTTCAAAGCAAGTTGCTGGTGGATAATCCTGGCAACGAGGTTGTGTCTATGCAAGTACTCTCCGTTAGCTAGACGAGAACACCCAGAAATAATGTGTCGAATCGATTCTCCTGGACGGTGGCATGCCCGACATATGTCAACCGTGCCATCCTTCACAATGTATTTCCGGTAGTTATTCGTCATCATAACTTCGTCCATTATTGCACAGACAAAACCTTCGGTTTCCCCGAAGAGGTCACCGAAACGCAGCCAAGATACGGACGCTAAGAAGTCTACATCGGGCCCATGTAGGGCCCGGTAAAAGCGCCCGTGCAGCTCCTTGCTCTGCCATACCTCCATGCGGTCATTATAGTGTCTACATATTACATTGCATTATTATTAAAATTTTATACTATCATTTCCGTGTATTGAAAATGATTGAAAATGCACAACACAAATTTCTACGTGCTATGCACTACAGGTGCCACAGGTCTTACCTACCTTATGCCCAGTTACTCAGCAAGTATAAACTTTTATCACTAAAATTTCGTAGAAAATACCTTGAAGCTATCACACTATACAAAATTGTTAGAAATAAATTCAACTGCATAAACCTTAATAACATGATCTGCTACGCAATACCTAGAACCTTCCACAGGCGTCAGGTGCGCGCAGGTACGCTGTTTGCAATACCCTCCTGCCGAACCAACTCCGGCCTGCGCTCACCCATCCGCCGCATGGTTAACTTGTACAATAAAACTTTTATAAATATTGACAATATTTATAGAAGTTTTATTCTTCTCAGGGAACATTTCCTAGAAACCCACGTGGGGATTCATCGAGATGTGGTTGCGGTGGACAAGGACTTCATCCCGCTCTCCATGGCTAAAGAGAACTGGCGCAAACCTGGAGTGCTTGATACTAACGACCGCAGGGAGGTATGGCAGAGTAAGGAGCTTCACGGACGCTTTTTCCGTGCCCTGCATGGGCCCGATGTAGACCTATCAGCGTACGTAGCCAGACGTTCCGGGGACCTCTTCGGAGAAACCGAAGGTTTTGTCTGTGCAATTATGGATGAAGTTATGATGGCGAATACCTACCGGAGATTTATTGTGAAGGATGGCATGGTTGAAATATGTCGGGCATGCCACCGTCCAAGCGAATCAATCCGTCCAATTATCTCCGGGTGTTCTCGTCTGGCTAATGGACAGTACTTGCATAGACATAACCTTGTAGCGAGGATTATCCATCAGCAATTTGCTCTAAAATACAACCTTATGGAATCTGAAATTCCGTACTATAGGTATGTGCCCGACCCAGTTCTCGAACATGGCAATATCACATTGTACTGGGGATCAATCCATTATCACTGTCCTGTCAGTGATAATGGATTGATCCCAGTACAATGTGGCCCATACATTGTAGCCAATAAGCTTGATATAGTGGTGGTGGATCGATCAGAGCGCCGCGCAATGATTGTTGATATAACGGTTCCGCATGACGAGAATTGTTGTGAAAGACGAAAAAGATAAGCAAATCAAGTATCTTGACATGGCACGCGATGTTGTCGACATGTGGGATGTGAGCTCAGCGAAAATTGTGCCGGTAGTCGTTTCAGCCAATGGCTTAATTGCCAAAAACCTCGACCAATACCTGAGGAGGCTCTCGTTAGGCAGCTGGATCAGCGGTGGCTGAGATATTGTCATGCTCACTCAAATGTCCCGCTGATGGTGGCGGGTGTGTCGGGTCATTTAGTTCCCTTCAATATGGTTGAGTTGAATGGCGCTGATCCATCCATACGGTTTGAGATGTAGGTACAACTACAGTACTTTCTCAAGTTATTACGCTTTGTGTATGTGACTGTAGCTTCGCTTTTTTTTTTGTTTTTCGGGTTCCGTACCTCAAAAGGAATAAACGGAACCCTTATAAGATCACTCGAGTGTCTGTCTGTCTGTCCGTCTGTCAGCCAATTTACTCCGAAACTACTGGATCGATTGAGTTGAAATTTGATACACATATTATGTAAGTTGGTAACCCAAAGACGGACGTGTAACGTAAATTACTGAATTCTAAACATGGGGGCCACCTTCGGGGGTAAATTTATTTAACCCAAAGGTTGACTGGTAGAGAATGCCTTGTGGCATTAAGTCCGCCTATATACCACTATTGTACATAAAGTTTAAATAAATAAATAAAATGAAAAAAAAAAAGTTTTGCAAACTATATCGTGTTACTTATCGAATGAAAGGAGAGAGCATCTCAATTATTTTTTTATAATTTTAAGATAAACAGTTTAGAAATAATTTATGAAAATAGGCGAAAATTGACCGTCCCCTCCCCTCTTTGAGAAGTGGTTAGAGAGGCGCCACGGCGCCCTCACCTTCCGCCTGACGTAGGTCCTCACCGGATACGGTTGTTTCGGGAGGTACCTGCACCGAATCGGGCGGGAGGAAACGACCGGGTGTTACCATTGTGAGGATCGCCCGGAGGACACGGTGGAACACACCGTGGAGGTCTGCTCCGCTTGGGCGAAGCAACGCCGTGTCCTCGTAGCGGCGATTGGCGGCGGCGACCTCTCGCGTCCGGCCCTGGTTCAAGCCATGGTCCGGAGCGAGAGGGAATCAGTCATGCTCCTTCTGCGAAGCAGTCATGCTAGCGAAGGAGTTGGCGGAACGTGACAGGGAGAGAACAGCACGTCCCAGCCGCCGCGGGAGAAGCACCGGGCGTCGGGGGCCACGCCGTGATGGCTCTCGGCCACCGTAGGCGCGGGCCTGTGGACGGTGAGTAATGGGCTAGCTCGCCGTCCGTCCGTCTTATGACGACAGGCCGTGTCGACGGCGCGTTCGTGTTCCACGTGCGCCTCAAAGAGATGGCAGCAAATAGGAGGGCCCGCAAGGGCCGATGATTATGATATCAATGACAGACCATTAGAATTACCATTAGAATGGTCTGTCATTGATATCATAATTGTTGATTTTGACTTGTCAAAACTTGTCAAAATCAACAATTATGAAATCAATGACAGACCATTCTGACACTATTGTCGTCTATTGTAATAGCAGAATTGGGCCCCTGGTCTCTTCCTATCGACGCGTGCCAAGCCATTGGGTTCTAAGACAGCTGGCACTGGGGCTTGGAATGTGAAATAAATGAATTTGTATTGTGTGTAAGTATAGTGCTACTGAAAGCCATTCCAGGCTATCAGTGGGCTATGCTGTCATTACTACATGTTGAGTTTAAGATTACGTAAATTAACTAGTGAAACAGTATGGCACCGCGTATATACAATCACTTGCCAAAGTCTATTCTAGAAACTCCATCCATTGATGAATTTAAAAACATTCTTGCTACTTATTTAAATGTTATTATAGTATTCAGGATTATTTAATAGAGGATGTAAGGACATATTGTTGTCAGAAATATTTCTGTTGATGAGACATGTGATTAATGCACTAATTAATTATCTATTATTATTATTTCATTGATTTACAAATATACTTGACATTCTCATTTAATACATGACATTTTAATTTTTAATTATTCCAGTGACATTATTTTGCTAATGTTTCATAATTATTTGCCATGGTGAAATTACCAAAAATGTGTTTTTAATTTTAAATTATTATTGCGAGTAATTGTATGATAATGTCTGTGATACAGTCAAAGCTTGAGAGTTGCATGCCTCAAGGCGAAATATGGTTGAACTACACTCTACTTTTAACAACTTTATGTAATTACCCATATTAGCAAATAAATGATTTTGAATTTGAATTTGGAAACTCTCCAGAGAGGAGACCTTTGTCCCAGCAGTCAGACTAGTACAGGCAGGCGTGTACGTTACGATACCAGCTGTTTGGTTTGTTGTTTAAAGCAACTGCGGTAGCTTAGACGACTCTGCATTACTTATTTTTAACTAATCTTTCTGTTTTGGTACCCTGTTGTAATGAAACCTACATCTACCTAACTATGATAGGCATAGATTACTTACTGCATAGCATGTCACTGCCCTGCGGTTGCAGGCCCACAGCTTCTCAGTAAATAGGCATCGTTTTACTCAAATACATGTATAGTTAAGACTAAAACTAGTTGGCTAGATACCGCCTAGGTGGGGGGAGGGGGGCGTGCCGGGGCGTCCGAGGCGGCGCGCGCGCACGCAGCCGGCACGCCATTGGCCCGAGCAGACTTCCTAGTTCAAAACCCTCGCACCTGATTGGCTGAAGTTATGCTAGATGTTTCAGCATCTCGATGTATTCAATGTAAATTGCAGCGGATTAATGCAGACTCCATTGTTTGGGGTAATTAGTTTAATAAGGTAATATAAATTAGCGGATGGCTCTGATTGCTATCTGCGTTGCGAGTTGCGACACTGATCGTTAAGATGGTAATAGCGGTTAAATGTACTCTCGAGATGTTTCATGTATGTGTATAGTTAGGTAGGTAGTTACACGTAGGCCGTGGGACTGTTCGGCTGCTCAGAGCATTTCATCTCCTTACTGAGAATCGCAATAAATCGTTCTCACATCGCCATCGGTCAGAATGCTGCTATTGATTAATTTTTGAATTACTGTTTCGGCCACACTGTGATGTATGTAGACTATAGAACCGTAGCTGTTAAATTTAACACTGTTCCTAAGTATCTTAATTACTTGTCTCGATAATATAAGCACTTAGAGAATGAAACTCATGAAAATAATGTTTCATCAGGATTCAGAAAACTTTACTCAATATTTCAATTCTATGAAACTATTCCATGATTACTTAATAGCTGTAATGGCCGATTTATTATTAAATTATCTTCCTGTCAGATACCTATTATAAGTTTTCACTAAAAACTGTGCCAATACTTTACTTACAGTTGGAATCTACTCAGGATTTCTATTAATAGGTGGGTCTGTGTACGAGTATGTAGCTATCAGAGTATTACATTAGACATACCTAGTCACATACTTACCTACAAGTGCATAGGTAACTAGGTAGGTATTGTAACAGATGGGTACAACAATCGAATCGAAACCTCTACAATATTTAAAGCCCATCAAAGGCCCTCCGTGCCTGCCCCGTCACCTCAGTGAGCTTTGACACATAGAGCCCTGATATCACCCTGCCAAAGAGTCCTGCTGATGCTCATCTGTCTCCATTGCTGAGACATTGATGTAAGAGATGCTGGTCATCAGCTGCGCGCTTATCTGATGCGGTCGACGATACGCTGCGCCGCCGCCGCTTGATTAGTAAACGATGCGCAATTGATAGATATGTATGCGAGCGTTGGGATGTGGAGACCAAGCATGTGTCACTGTCAGCTGTAATTACTTCAGAAAAGCTTAAACACCCTCTTAAGTTACGCACCCACAATCTCACATCAGTTTTTAATCTGAACTCAGTTAAATGCTAATGGTAGTTACAAAGTGCCAATCTAGACACAAATCTTGACTCCGAGCTGTTGCAAAAAAAAACCTAGTTAGAGCCTGAAATGACATTGCCTCACGAAGCGTAATAATTACTAGAACGCTTATCCACGACTTACAAATACTGCAAGTATCTACAAATGCATATAAACAGAAAAAACATGAGTTCACGGAACACTTACCTATATTAATTTGGTTTAGCTTACAAAAAAACAAAATTGTAACTGTACTGTAGGTACTTAACGTCTCCGCTGATCATTCATCGTTGGTTAAGCGACTGATTCTTATCACCACGTAATTGCCGTCACAAAATAACTAATTGAATACTAAACTACACATTATACCGTTTACGGACTCTTAATTAATTTGACGATGCCTATCGTCCCCCTTCGTGAGACCCCATTGATTTAACTAATATTAACTAACTACCTGAATGACATCCATGGGTACATTATGGGTTTTTAATTTCGTCAAGTGGCGACCCCTATGGCCGGCCTACTGTCCTGCCGGTACACAAATGTCCCTTGTTTATGTTTTCAATTAATTCATTAATGTCCCGCTGACTGGCGAGGGTTTGTTATCGGCTTCATCACAACGTGGACGTTTTTTGAGCAAAGGGTGGTACGATGAGAAACGTCATTATTTTGAAATAAAAACGTACATATGATTGATTGTACTGGCTGTTATGTCGGTTTAGGTGTGAAGACTCTGTGATAAGGTAATTCTACGCCGTTTATTTCTTATCTCATAAATACCATCATAATTAAACAACCAAGGAAATGGTGAATTTTGGCTTATCGTAACCGTACCTACCTACTGAGAAGTGAATCGAGAGTGATTCACTTTGGGAAATACTTTGGAATACTTTGGGAAACTATATTACTTAGTTTGCATTGAATATCTAATTATAGCTACGTAATATTTAGGACTTTTCCGATTTCCAATACCTACTCTACCTATCACTAGGTATAATAACTTTCTGAGAAATGTGGATCCCCGTATAACGCGTTGGTTCAACCTGGTGCTTTGTTACTCATCTTACATAGCACAGTACTTTATGATTAAAAACCTAGACCCTGCTGCTCACCTTAAAGAGAATCCATGTGTTGAAGATAAGAAATAAGCCGGTACTAATTGCCCACCCAGGAAATTGAATTGATGTGTGAGAACGAGTGAGTCCTCAAGTCCTCAGTGAAGCTATAATATTAACATTTAAACAACGCACTTAAGGACCGAATTAATCAGTTTGAAGCAATCACACTTTTTGCCCAAACGTTGTAGAGTAATTTGCAATGCGCGAATATTAATGAGCTCGCGTGAGGCTTCGTCGGTGGGTCTACCTACCGCCGGGGAGGTATACCGCTAAATGGTAAATACCTGTAATTTCCCGGTATTTGCCATCAATGGGCGATGATCGCTTCTTATCGTAGTCCATTGACGCATTGTTCAGTTTTTGTGTCTCTTGGTTCCCGGAGGCTGTGGTGCCACCCACCTGAATTCGACGGTTTGATGGGATAACATGAATATTAGGGAAACGCCATAGACTGAGGGCTTTAGACATGCAACTAATGGATTCAGAACAATTAAAATAAATATTAAGACCTTCTTCTCTGATCCTGTTAAATTAATGCAAACCTGGACGTAAGTAGCGACCGAAGCGCGTGACCCCACCCACTAGAATCGAATGATACCGACTGCCTGTTACATCTACTCAATATCTCCCAATTGATTTAAATACAAACAATCATTTAACTACTATAACTGACAGCACCCCCGGGCCGGCTATTATCGATCATTGATCACAGTTGGACAGCGTTATTAGTTGCGTACGCGTCAGTACGCGGCGAGCGGCGCGCGCGCAGCCCACTATTATTAATTAACTTATATTTTTATTGACTCAAAGCGATTAACCGCCTCTAGGAATGGACACAGCGCGTTATATTTTATTCTAGTCCATTGTCTCAACGATGGTAATTAGGTTTTTTCGGCACAGCCATGTGTGCCAATCTACTTATTAATTGTTAGGTCGCCGTCCTTGTATGGAGACCATTATAAGTTTATGAAATTCATAACAATATTTTGTATCGAATTCATTGAATATATCCATTCATTACGAGTCAATTTATGAATGCCTCATTAATTGTAACAGATGTATTGCGTTACTTGCGATTCGGGCAGCACTAACAGTGGTGCCGGGTCTCAACCGTGTGGTGTCTACAGACGCGCATTTGTCGAGAGACGCGAGCGGCGCGGCGCGGCGGCGCGGCGGCGCGGGCGCAAGTTGATCAGCGGCCACCCGCACACATGTCACATCACCACACCAGGGATCATGGTATACACAGTAATATAACTGGCAGAAAGCTGCGTTACTATTGCTACACTGACGAAAGATGGTTTTAGGAGGTATTTCCAAATACCCTAAAAATTACCTAATCTATGGGAGGGTATTTATTGATATCCTCCCATAGATTTTATAAATTTCCGTTCAAAATCCCACTGCTGCAACACAAAGTTCGTAACGCGCATAAAATGTGCCACACGTGAGATTGCGAATGGAAAGCTCTCAGGCTTTTTTGTGGACAGTTTGATATGGATCCCTTTAATTAGTTAATCAACTAATTTTAATAAACTAATTTGGGTGCACTTCGGGCTGCGTGGTGGGCCGGTACCGGGAAGCGCGCCGGTCCGGGATGCCGCGCCGCGTGTCCGGGATGCTCGCCGTGTTCCCGTTCTTATCGAGGACCCCGCTTTTTTGCGCAGCCCTACGTTACTATTAATTGATTGGAATTACTCAAGTATTTGAGTTTTTTGTATCGGTGCGCGATCGCGCCAGCCCGGCGGAGTATGTACACCCGCTAGCTCTAAAGAATTACCTCGCCAGGACTAGAACTTCAAATTAGTGTCTTAGATAAATTGATCATTCACTACCATGGAATGTTTTTATTCTTCGTAGCAAGGTCCAAGTCGTCGTAAATATGGTGACATTGGTATTAATTTCTTGATGATTTTAACCACAGAGCACTGAATCTTGTCGTTTCAGTGCCTTGTGGTTTTAACTTCTTGAAGTTAGAAAAACTCAAAGCACTTATTTCAAATATACCAGTTAGAGGCACTTTGGAATTTTCAAACACTATTCAAATTCTTTAAGTAAAAGCCAATGACTTTCCTTATCTACCTACACAGCTACACTGCAAAAAGCTCATCTGACTTTCAAAGTCAATTATTTGTAGTTACAGCTAGCCCCAGTGGTCCACGGGCGCTCGCTGCCGGCTCCATATCGGAGGTTTGCGTGCCCCCGTGATTAAACAATCAAATAATCATATTAATCACAGCGCGCCGCAGACCGCCGCGCATGCGCGCTCATGCGCACACACATACGGCGACGTCCGATCGGAAGATTATACTGATCTTCTTATAGGTAGGTAGGTACATAGATTACAATATGTATCAACTGATGCGGTGCATCGTGTGTACGACCTAAATCATCTGACGGGAGTGTGGACGTGTGAATTAACAAGAATTTATAAATATTTATATTTGTATATTAGTCGTAGCTGGGAAGGTAACCCGCTTGTCTTGGTATGGACAATATGAGCGTGTAATGTGGAGGGATTAAACGAAGCTAACTGAGTGTGATGAATATAAATGTGGCTGATGGTGTGGAGGAGAGGCGAGCCCATACGAGACGGAAGGATTTGACCTTAACAGGGATCGAAGGTTATTGTAGAACAAGAGATTACAGGATTAGAAGTCATCGAAATCAAACAAATTCTCTTTCAAAAAATTTACTTTTTTTAATTTTCAAAAGTGTTTTGTGTCTTACGGGAGTCGTTTAGTTCTACAGAGTAGACCTTCTGACCTCCACGTTGTATACCTGCGGCCTATTACATCTCGTGCGCGGGCCTGTGGTTATCTGCGCGCGCGCACCGCGTGTGCTTTATGCTTATTAAACTGAATCCAATCAGCCGACGCCTCAGATCATACTAATTAGAGATATTGTGGCATTACGTCAGAGCCGCTTCCTGCTGCGACCGGCTGATTACCTGATGCGGCTGAGTACAGGACAGCAGATGTAATGATAAGGCATTATCTTATAACACTTGATACAAGCCGACAGCAATGGGATAATCTTTTGGTGTTTCAGTGGAAAGAACCATGTGAATAGAGGGACAATAAGATCATGTTGCATTGTATTGGTTAGACGCCAAGGTGGAGGCTGTAATGTGCGAGCTAATTATTTTATTTTACCAAATACACCGAAAATTATCCTATTATTTACAATAGAATACGAAAAATTTTGTTTCCATTCCAGGTGTGTTCTAGGCTTCCGTTTCCTTACACGTTTGATGGTATGAAAAACTTCACTGATGCCACAATCAACTTGCACACCTACTGGTCTCAAACAATCTAAAATACCAAACACATGAAAAGATGAAGAAAATCTTTTATGTCGCTTCTCATAACAACAGTTTGGGCATAATATAGATAAGCCTACTCGTACGAGTATGTCGCACACTGTCACATTCATGGCTCCGATACTAGCGAGCTTACAATAACCACCAATTAGGACGGATGGGACACAATTATTACACTTGAGAGGCAACCTAATCGCTAAGCGATGCTCACGCGCAGTT
The DNA here is from genome assembly GCA_950022335.1 of Eurois occulta. NCBI lineage: Eukaryota > Metazoa > Arthropoda > Insecta > Lepidoptera > Noctuidae > Eurois > Eurois occulta. The sequence continues at coordinate 471,051 of OX465487.1, read as the reverse complement.
CGCTTTAACTAAACTGTGCCACACAACAGATTGTTGCAGGAACACCACTCAGTACACAACTGTCTTTAACCATTTTACAAGCGCCACTTCTCCCTGGTTGACGACTCTCAAAAGAAGGAAGGGTCTTTGAGGTCAACATTTATTTTATTTTAACTTCACAATTTTTCAGAGTGACTCACAGCACGCGTCGGCTCAATGCGCTTTCGGGCCCCAGTTCTCTTTATCTTGATCTTGGCCATTCTTGAGACTTCTAATCCTCGTGTATTAGAATGTCTGTTGTTTTTACTGCGTGGCAGTCCCTCGTAGATTGCATAATGACCAGTATCGTGGCTTTACATATTATCCTATTACGTTACATGTGTATAGATAATGTTACCTATTGTTTTGCTACGTAATCAAATTGGGCGCTTCCTGTGCTGGCCGCGCGCTGGGAACCGCACTTTCATTTGCTTTCGACAGTTTAAGCAACTAAGACTTTCGAAGAGAACGGGAGTTTGGTAACACTAGCACCTAGATGGAAAGAAATCATAACGCAGATACATTGGACCTGAAGATCTAACAGCATCAAGTGTAGTATCAGTGGTAGGTAACACTACTTAATCTCATCTTAGAATACGAATTCAAAATCGTAAGTCGTAGGTACTTAGCAACAGCTAGGTTGCAAACCAAGCCAGACCCAAATTATCACGTTGTAAAATTGACGTAATTTAATGGAAGATAAAGTTAGTTGTATTGTCACAACGTATGTATTTCTTTCTTAGAATGGCACAATGAAGTGCCCATGAGTCCATGACACATCGACAGGTGACGCCTAATAGTTATAGAGACATTAAACCGGAGTCTTCACGTTTGTGTCGAGCGATAATGTGCACAACGATGTTGCGCTACAACAATAGTGTAATTTAGGGGACAGCGGCCTGCGCGGGCGCATCGCTCGTGAACGTGTTATTAAGGGCCGGCGCATAATGCGCGTACGCAAATCACGGCGCTCCCGCCCCGCACCGGACGCCGGATCAAAATAATTGCACCCGCGACCGCCGCGCCGCCATTATCTCAAACTATACACAATTACTAACCGCCACCGCCACCAAACACGTGTCTTCGACAATACAGTAACACTGCAGCTTTAACATCCGCGTCATACATCGATACATTTATTCCAGATTCTTTAAATTATCGGCTACTCAGCCGGCGATGGTCTGCGTTAAAGTTTAGCCATCGTTTGGGTGGTACGGAGGAAGTTATTCGTCGTGCTCATTACAATATTAATCAATGCTTTCACATCCAGGGCCCGAGATAATATAACCGATGCAGAATATTCTTTAATATTAGTTGCGCAATAGTAATGCGCAGGTGAGCGCTACAAATGATAGCCTGTGTTCGCGACCGGCGACCGGCGGCTGCGACGGCGACCGCGACCGTGCGATACGGCGACCGACACGCACAGATTTCGGGTTTGTGGCTCGCAACCTATCATTTGACTACATTACGTATGCATAATCAAACATGATTAGTTGTTTTTGTGGAATTACTTGCGACCTGACGTGCAAGAGGTACAAGTGGGTCGAGAATAACGAAACTCTAACATTTCCGCTGTGAACGAACCTATTGTGCTAGTTGTCTGTGATGTTATATTCACTGGCTAGTGGCCGGTCGGATGTCGTCGATAACTCCATGCTCGGTCAGCTAAAAAAAAAGTCGTCGTTAGAATGAAATTGGCTAACATATAATAATATCTACTGACTTTCAAACAAAATGAATAGAGAATAAATCAAAAGTAAGACTTTACAAGGGTTATCGGCATTCAAAATAAGAAACGTGTGCATCAGCGTTAAGAACTTCTGTCAATTATTCGAATTCTGAAAATTCTTACCAAAATAACCCAGACAGTTTCATTTAGTAGTACAGTTATTTTTTTATTTTTTTCATTTCATTTATTTTTTATTTCGTATAGATATTTCATTAGCCTGTATGATTTGTTCCCGGTTAATGGAGCAAAGTTTGCTCTTATTGTATGCATGGGGTTTCTAACGTCATTGCTAAAATGTGGTTACACCATAACTCCTCAGTTTTTGAGGAGTACTGCCATGATGAGCCGGATGAGGCTGGCACAGGAGCGTGGGGATTGGCACAAGCAAAGGGAAGCATGTGCTCAGCAGTTGGTGGTAAGTAGAGGGATGCGGATGGTGATGATGGCGATGCCGACGACGGGCGCGGTCCGCGCGGTGCTCCAAGTGATGACGGCGATGCCGACGACAGGCGCGGTCCGCGCGGTGCTCCAAGTGATGATGGCGATGCCGACGACAGGCGCGGTCCGCGCGGTGCTCCTAGCGCTTACAACAGTTATCTGCGAGACGTGCTCTCTTACATATTTCTTTATCTTCAGTTAATTTCCTTCGGCGGGACACTCCCTATTCAGCGAAGTGAGTTGTTGATAATCCGTGTGTTTGTGCAGATAGCCCTATTATCGCCGCCCGCTGATATATATAATGACATACGTAGTATTTGCTTTTACAACAAGCACCTTACATTAGCCACATTAAAATATACCAAATAATGTAATGTGTGCAACTCCGAGATAAGTCACGCTCAGGCTATGTTTAACGACTTGAGTCATTTCAATCAGATATTACATATCCAGGTTTGTTCAGAAACCTCAGATGAAGAAGAAGAGAAAGACTTTGAACTTTATGATTTGATAGCTGTGCGCCGCGACCTCCGTCCGCGTGTACCTAATAGTCCCGATTTAAATCGGATTTTGTTAACAATTTCATGGGTTTTTGGAACGTAGTTCCTTATCGCGCGTTGCGGGGCTAGACGGAAAAAATTCAGACGAAAAGTGTGTACCTACGACACTTTTACCCGACTGCGCGACGCAAAGGAGGGTAATGTGTTTTTGCTATAGTAAGCTATTGTAAGCCGTGCGGCGTGCGCATGTTATAGAAAGCAAGCCAGATATTTCCGTTTCGTCTTTGGTCTGTGGATGGGTGATCAAGGTTAAGCAACGACTGCCCAGGTCTGCCTGTGGATGGGTGATCCAAGTTAAGCAACGGTTGATCAAGGTGGTGGTGGTGGGGTGATCAAGGTTAAGCAACGACTGCCAAGGTTAGACTGTGGATGGGTTATCAAGGTTAAGCAACGGTTGCCGAGGTCTGTCTGTGGATGGGTGATCAAGGTGGTGGTGGTGGTTTTTTATGTGTCAATTTTTTTTTTACAATTCCTTCACTGTCGAAAGGAACTTCCTTCCATCCGGGTGTCCTTTGACACCTCTCTAGTTTTTTTTTCACGGAACCCTAATTATATTATATTATTTTTAAATTACAAACAGACGTCAATTTTATTTATTTATAAATGTAGATGATGGTTTATTGGGTACACAGGTAAGTAATCAATTGAGTATTATAGCTCCCTCTGACTAACGCCCGGTTTATGAATTGAGAATTTTAAGTTGAGAACCTGACAAACTCTACATTAGTAGTAAACGTACGTCAAGTTGATCCTCGTAGTTAGTGATTCCTTCGAAATTAAAAATGTAAAGCTGAAGTGCTCACGACAGGTTCTCAATTCAGAAACGGGGTCAGGTGCTGTGGTGACCGTTCTCCCTTCTCGTCTTCTTCTGATAGGGTCGTAGTCCGAATGTCCGATGGAAGCTGAACAAAAACCTGCAACTTGAAACCTTCAGCCTTCAACACTGCAATGGTTAATGACATGCTGATAAATAATGTTGTAAGTTTAACACTCTGTCTTACTGTTTATACTAAGAGCTAATAAATAAGTATTCAGGTAGTTATTATGAAAAGGAATGCGCAATCTGTAACACAATATTAACATCAGTATCACGTTGGATCTCGTATAGGCAATAGGCTTCGTTATCAAGTGTGTACACAAGTAGTGACCGATTCCTCGCGGCTTACTGCGCGTCGACGAACACTTGACTCTCCGTGTCGCCACTCGACGCGCATGAATATGTATTAACACAAGGATTACAGCCCTCTAGCTAAACGATTAGCTATATCTGATTTATTAGTATTACTAATAGATAGGAATACAGATGATTCAACCGAGGATAATTGTTTGATTCCGTGGTAAGCCTCGCTAGATGGCATTAGGAAAGATTAACTGTAACCGAAACGCGAACTGCGTCCTAAAATAATAATTTGGTGTTTTCAAATCCACGGTGTTTAAAGATGTACTTTTCTAAGGATGAAGATGTAGACCTAAGTTTGGAACTGGAACATCTTGCTTAGAGACCATAATAATTATGTAAGTATTCTTTCATGGTGGATGCCTGTGTCGCCATCAGAGATGTACATGTATGTGTGTTTGATCTTACAAATATGACGAGCAGTTTGCACTACACATATTATCTGGTGAAAAAGCTTTAAGTTTCTTTATCTGGGCTTTCTTTTACATTATTTATAATTGCCATAAATTATGACAGAACAGTTACTACCCCAATATTGTTGGTAAGTAATAGGCGCAGTGTCAGGCGTTAGATAACCGCGTCGTGTCTGTGCGGAGCTGAGCGGCGCGGCGCGGTAAATAACGTGGCGTGTTATGAGGCGCGGCGTGCGCGGGCGCATCGCGATAGCTGACCCACAGCCCGCGGCGAGGACGCACCGATATTCATAAAACGCGATGCTGCAGGGTTGTTTGCTGCTCAGCTACATACATCTGGGAACTGTATTAAAAATCTGAGCCAGAAATAATGCACATAATGTTACTTGAAATAAAATTAAACTCCAAGAATTTGTGGACTACTTATACATTACGTTTATAAATGGTTTACCCAATTTTAGTGATGCCGCATTGGATAATAGGAAAGCTTTGGTTTTAGTCAAGTGTAAATTAAGAAGAAGAAAATATCTGCTTTTTTTAATGATGTAAAAATGAGTGCAAGTTGATTATTTTCATCAGACAGGCCTGATACTATCCCATATCACTGGTAAACACGTCGCGTTACATATTTTAACATATTTGGTTGTGTAGTCGCTGTAGATCGCATACGTGGGGATCAGATACACACCGTGATATACATCGCGCGATATGTTCCTCTTATCTCTCGATACGGTGGCGCCGGCGGTTCGATCGAACTCGATGTAGGACGCTATCACACCCTATCGGACGATCGGAAGATATAATCTACTAATTACTTATGTAAATTCTGTTAATTCATTAACAGAATCAGCCATCAAACTCATGCTTGGTTCATTCAATGTTGCTGTCTCAACAATCTCAGCCATAAGTTCGTCATATCCTGTATACAATAGCGCTTGGCTTTATTTTTCGCAGCAGTTTGTAACGTTTTGTTGCACTTTTTGAAGTGTTGGTAATGAACGGCGTGGGGCCGCGGGGATGGCCGCGGGCCTCAATAAATAAATTTAACTAGATTATCAGCGGCCGCCCGCCTGCGCCGGCGCACCACTGTAACTTACTGCCTGTTGCTCCCACGAGCTCTCAAATTAAATACACGAGTTATTAGTTCAGGTTTATGTTAACTTCTCTATTTTCTAATGTAAACTTCTGAAACTACACATGTTATCAGATTACTTTATTTTTAGCGTCGAGGTTGTGTTATCTACGAAGATCACAATCACGATAAATGTATAAATGTAAAAACATCTCATTATCCAAAACATATCTAAATCAATCAATATTCTGAACATAATATTGTTGTGTAGGTACTACTTACCATGCGCGTCCGGCCCGCAATAGCAATATTCAACTTCAGAACACATGCTTTATGGTCGCAACGACCGCAGGCAATTACAATACTCCGCGCCTCCGCTGCGCCCGCGCAGCCGCGTGAGAAGATCCACTCCTTTATTGCGCGAGCTCATGCTAAACTATACTGCAACTAAAACAAGCTAAACATAACTTTCTGACACCGTGATACGATACATAGTGGTGGTCAAGGTAACGTGGTATGTAACAATGCTAAATTGATCAGAGTTTACACAAATATTATTTATAAAAGCCGATTCACGATCTAGCGGCTGCTCTCAATGTGTGCCGGTGCAGTTTACACCGACTGACAACGGTCTCGTGGCTGTTAGGGCATCTAGAATATACTAGGATATCGGCACCCTTCAGTTTGTTCCTGCCTGACGTCCTCTCAGATTGATCAGGCGCTATTCCAATCTGAAGCTGCAGTTCAACCAGCAGCAGCAGTGCAGTGTGTGTCCTTACTGCAATTCAATGAAATTTATCAGCAACGGAATTTGTAAGCATTTCGGCAAAAACTCAGATTCCTAACTAAAAACTGAAGAACGTGACATATTGTTATAAATGTCGTTTCTCTGCCATAGTATAAGTAAAACTTGATAATTAGCCTCGCGTCACAATCGATACATATATTTCTTACACGAAATACTTGATCAGATATATAATCGGTGGCACTTTATCTTCGACGAAATCTCACGGTTGAATGAATGTGAATGGTTAATTTATTCATCACAGAAACGTTTCCGACGAAGCCATTGATGTTACGGCAGTGTATCACGGACAAGAAGTCGCCGGCTTAAATCACTCGGAGCCAAATGACAACGCGCTGATTACGGCAATTAAAACGCCGCCGATTGGACGCTACGTGCGGAGGACGGGGGGAGGGGAGATACAAAAACTTCAGTGCGCGCATCCGAGCCCTCATGAATACGCAGACAATTGATCTAAAGTTTACGGGTTATTGAAAAAGTGAGGGTAATGATGCATAGAGCAGCTATGTCGAGAATGTTGCCGATGATACCAGCCAGCCACTGTTCTCAGGAAGTGGTTGGGAGCGAGCTGGGTACGGCAGCAGTTCTTAAGTCTTCGATGAACAAAGAAAAAACGTATTACCACTTGGTATGTCAGAACTGGTAATTTAAGCACGTAAGAAATGCTCAACTTAACTGCAAGAATTTAATCGATTTCTAAAAAATAAATATTTGTAGCGATGCTTGAGATTCGTTCACCCAAGACAACACAAAGACAGAATACCTGATGCAATAACCTAGCCGGAGTGCTGGCTACAATTTTACATCATCAACTGTCTGTAACAACTTCGTCAGCTATGATATTTTGCAATTTCACTTGTTCTGAAAGTAAGAACGAACTATCAGTAACGTTATAATAAGACTTACTTAAACTACGATCCCGTCTAGCCCTGGATGGAAAGATCTGGAAGTCATGGTGCCCTGCAGTGGGATGATGCAGGTTTTTTTATTTATTTTTTCGACATGACATCACGCAGGTCAACCTATGAGGCTGGGTTCTGCTTAAGCGGACTATCCTGTGGGAGCCTTGAGTGTAAGGCCTCCAGCCAGGGGTGAGCCGGGTAAAGGTAACAGTAATAAAAACATAAATTTCCAGAGATGGAAATCTTTTGTCATTAAAAGCAGGTAATACCTATTATAGAAAATACCCTTAGAGTTCCCCCACGCCTTGCATAATATTATCTAAAATCATTCGAGAATAGAAACTGCCACATGCTGCACAAGAATAACTACAGCAAAACACAATTAATACTGCAGACGTTCGCAGAGCGCACGTTTCCCATAGACCAGCCCCAATTATAATAATCCAGACGGACATAACACAGCATTGCATAAGTTCGCTTTCTCACCGGTCCAGCCACAATCAGTGCGACCGGCCGGCGGCCGTGCTGCGTCCGGTTCAGGTGGCATTTCCTCGATTATCATGCGTTTAGTTTTTGCGTGAGCCAATTACGTCGCATCTGTATGCACGGGGCAGACGCGCGATGCCGCCCGCGCCCCGCGCCGCGCCGCGCCGTCTCGCGCGTAGCACAGCAGGACATGTCGGCTGCGTCTTTAGAAATGACACACTAATGATTTCACACCGTTTTTTATAAAAAGTAAGAGTCGGGACAGACCAGCCCATATGAATGTTGGCTCAGATCAACAATGAACGTGATGCTTCAATGAACCTTCACGAACTTCTTCTTGATTTTTCCCTACGAACTCTCACCAGTTCGCAAAGGTCATTCATCGTGCCAGTGAAGCAAAACCTATCGTCAAAATTCAGAGGCAATTAAATAATATGACCGATCCACTTGCGGAGGTGGCACTGCTAATCTACCCGGCCAAATAGAGATAGGCCTGCCTGCTGTCGGGCTCTTGAGTCTTGACGTCTAACGATGAAATCTCAAAGGGGACCTGGCATAGGAACCTGGACATTGAGAAAAGTTAGATTTTGTGGGCTCATCTGCCTGATCTGCTACATCAATGTTGTCTTGTCAGAAGTAAGAAACAATTATATGATTCTTTCAAAATATTTGGTCAGATGAGCACATATTTTGCGATGATAAGATGGTCCATCTCTGGGCGGAGCACCGCGGTGTCCTCGTAGCGGCGATTGGCGGCAGCGACCTCTCGCGTCCGGCCCTGGTTCAATCCATGGTCCGGGGCGAGAGGGAATGGGAAGCCGTCACCTCCTTCTGCGAAGCAGTCATGCTAGCGAAGGAGGTGGCGGAACGTGAGAGGGAGAGAACCTCACGTCCCAGCCGCCGCGGGAGAAGCACCGCGCGTCGGGGGCCACGTCGTGATAGCTCTCGGCCACCGTAGGCGCGGGCCTGTGGACAGTGAGTAATGGGTTAGCTCGCCGTCCGTCTGTCTTATGACGATAGGCCGTGTCGACGGCGCGTTCGTGTTCCACGCGCGCCTCAAAGAGATGTCAGCAAACAGGAGAGGCCCGCAAGGGCCGATGCCTGCCAGGGCTTCGGGACTGTTCGAAAGAGATACCGCGGCCCTGGAACATAAAGGGCAAAAGAAGGAACATGGGTGGTTTTTAGTCAGTAAAAGTCTGACACTCCCTTCCGCTCCGCCCAGAGCGGGAGGAGTCATTTGATGATTTCCCACCAGAAAAAAAAAAAAAAAGATGGTCCATCTTTTGAAAGGATCTCTGCACATGTACTACTGTGCGTTCTGCGTCGGTGCATGTGTTGGCGAGGCGCGTGTTTTTGCGCATGCGCGGCGTGCCCGCGGCGTGGGAGCTGCGTCCGGCGCGCGCGCTCTCCCACCGCCCTCCCTCCCCCTCGCACGCTCGTCAGCACGGTATTAACATTTCATCGCGGACGCTCATACGCATGCGTCAGTGACGACCATTCAAATATGCTGCGTTACAGCAGGGGTTGCATCATCGTTTAAGTTATTAGAATTGGCGCCATTTTACCGACTTCTTTCAAGCGATAGGAATGACTTGTAGGTGTCGGTTTATTTTCAGTTTGCTTATATTTAATGTACTGCTGGGTCTAAGTATTTTAGTAGAAAGTGCTATCACGCACTTTTTGGTAAGGTAGGTAATGAACTTAGGAAAAGACACTTCATTCATTTATTTTGTTTTAGATTTTGACACAACATGTGAAGCACATCTGTAAGTCAGGTATCATGAAAGCTTACTTATTAAGTGGCTCGAAACAATAGAGATTCAATTATTACCACAATAGGTTCGTTGAGAAAAAAGCTGCACGAGAAACTACAATCTTGGAACACACTGTATAAATGTAAACTCATCCATATATCTAATAAAAAGTGTTAAAACTGAATCTTTCCATAACAAGGGAGTCTTTTTAATTAATTCACTTGAACCGGGCAATTCATCATCAGATTTATCTTATGTCACAAAAGCCCGACCATGAAATATAAATGAGTTACTTTATGCTAAAAACTTCATACCTTCCATACATTAATATGAATGTATGCTCTCAGATAACTTGCATACAATGAATATTTTATTTATTCAAACTGACCAAAAACTGGCTCGGAACATTCGGCTCGCATCCTCGCATGTCGCAGCGCGGCGGCAAAAAGTCACGCATTCAAACGATGTGCCCTTGTTAGGAGCAGGTTCGACTCCATTCAGTGCAGTATCGTCCAAATGGCTTCATGCGCGCTAACGTTAGCGACGTTACAGTTGGTGTGCGCACGCGCATACCCCGCTAAGGTGTGAACAAGTAGCTGAGCCGGAACTGATTCCTTGAGCGCGCTGTGGCTCCTTGTGCAGAGAGAGGCAACAAGAAGTATTGACTCTAGGCTATAACTGATCGGAACCATCCTATTAAAACTGATTTTCTCTCCGTCTGGTTTTATCTGAATCCAGATCAGCAAACCAAAAGCAAAATTTCTCATTAGCATCCACTTAGCCGCTCAATCATCGTTTACGCCTATAAGGTGTAATTGGTTTGGCACCGCAGGAATCTACATACAATTTGTCCATAACGGTACATAAATAAGGATAATCATTTGAATGTGAGTCAATTAATGAACACCGAGAATGGCAACGTGTGGTTAGTGGCGGCTGATGAAAGGAAACATGGCGAGGTTTTTTGACTGATTAACATAGAAATGTTTATAGGCTTTCATTTGCTGAATAGTTATGCATCTAACGCTGCAGCGCTGTGATCACTCGAGGGCTAATTAAGGATAGAAAATGACTACTAGAGCGAACCACAGTGAAGCGCTGTAGCTCCAGGAAACAACAGTGAAGCGCTGTAGCTCCAGGAACGTTACTTAACCCATCGTATCTTTTCAATAAACTTCATCAAATCATCATCATACAACAAACTTGAATACACATCAAACAAAGAAGTTGTATAAAATAATTAGTGATCCCGCACACAATGGGCAGGCGACAAATTCAAATGAGTTAGAATTCCTCTCATCCAAACACGAGCACGTCTGCGACAGACAGGTCGGCAACGCAAGACAGCAGCTCGTTGTGGACGCACCGCCGCGCGCCGCGCGCCGCAGCGGAATGCGTCGCGTTCGGTGTGCGCTGCGCGGTGTGTCAAAGCGATGCGCCCGCGCAGCCGCCGCGCCGCCGCCGGTCATTTAAATATCATCGCTACTCATATTTGGAATGCCTCCGCTTGCCGCTCGCCGCTCGGTCAGGATTAAGCGACAAAAATTGCTCCATTTTTTGTTGGGACACATTAACTTTGACCTTGTTCTCAAAAGATGCCACATTGTGTTTGTTATTTGGAACGTTTAAGTTAGACGGTCGTTGTGGCCCGTGTTCGCTGTAGTAGTAGAGGACGTCTTTTGGCTGAATAATGCTGACGAATTGAAAATAATGACCTGATTGTTACCCTGTTCTCGAAAACTTGACAGTTGAGTCATATTGTGCTAAATTAGTGGAGTAGACATTAAAGTCATTAAGAAGAACTAACGTTGAATATAGATAAAACTATGAGGAAATCGCGACGTATAATCCAAACTCGACTTGCGTGTCACAATTGATTGTACGTTACTAGTAAGTTAATTAAAGTTTAACCTAACTGGGGTCATTTCCTTATAATGATGCTTCACTTTTATAGCGGAGCTGATCGGAGCAGGTCCACCACATTACCAAAACCCTGGGATTCAGAGATCATATTTAAGATTAGACTGGATTTATCACAGCCTCCGGACATGTGTTTTTGCAGAAGTAGCTCGCTGAACACTACTCCGATCTGACATCAACTACCAAACAAACAATTATTTATCTTATCAATAACAAAATGAATCCAGTCTAAGTTTTTAAACTGTCATGGTCACTTACATTATCATTAACACTAAAAACGGGGTATTTACCATGTTTACTGTTCACCCACTCGCAATAACTTCAGTTTATCCGTGGTCATGGTGTTTGCAACAGCGCCGAAATATCGGAAACTCAAAAGGAATAGTAAACATGGTAAATATCCCGATTTTAGTGTTAATGATAATGTTAGTGACCATGACAGTTTAAAAACTTAGACTGGATTCATTTTGTTATTGATAAGATAAATAATTATTTGTTTGGTAGTTGATGTCAGATCGGAGTAGTGTTCAGCGAGCTACTTCTGCAAAAACACATGTCCGGAGGCTGTGGAGATCACCTTTGCGCAGCACTGGGGTATATTAACAAATGTGTTGATAAAAACAACATGAATGTCACCTAGCTCCCTAGCCGATGGGGTGAGTTGGGGTAACATCACTAACATCTCGATGTTTATCGTAACCCGAGCGCAACACTTTCGTCATCAATCATGTGGCCGCGTCACCGTGTCCCCGCACTAAATGTACGTCGCTAGTGATGTCCTGTTGTGACGACACATACATTATGTCGGCCTATGCGGAAAGAGCGAAAAATGGTTGGCGTACGTAGCACTATTAGAAAGCGATCAGTTATACAAAGAAAGTATGCTTACTATTTCAAATTGTTGTTTTGTAGTATGTATATGTATTATTAGACGACATGGTTGCAATTGCGGGAATATCCTGGATGAGGCGGACACAGGAGCGTGGAGCTTGGCACAAGCAAAGAGAGGCCGATACCCAGCAGTGGGTGAAGTCGGGCTGTGGATGATGATGATATATTAATATGATAATCTACAATAACACACTTATACTAATTAAGTAACTGTGATTAAGCCAGAGAGCTGGCGTCCCTAAAATAGGAGAAATGGCGAAACAAAGTTTTGAGCAAAGTGAAGCAAGTTTGTTTGCCTTTGTTAAGTGAAAGCGTATACGGAGTGGAAGGGACACCGACGCGAACATGATTACTTACCACGTATTCAGTACATCATTTGGAGCCCCCACAAAGAATTTGCATGGTAACCATTTTCGTGTCGGTGTACCTGCCACCGTATACATAACATCACGCCTGTAATCCCCAAGGGTTAGGCAGAGTTGTACCTAACAGTACACCCACATTTCACCAGTAATGTTTTTTAAGTCCCATATAATAAGGGGCGAGCCTAATGCCAGCAGCCGGGTACGAATCTAGACTCCGTGGCTGCTACTGAGAAATTCCTAATGAAGAAACTCAGTATCACGTTGTCCGACCTGGGAATCGAATCCAGGACTTCATGCTCAGCAGTCACCGCTTGCGATCTATCACTAGACCAAGGCATACACATTTGAGTGTGTAGTATGCACGATAGTCGAGATGACATGCATGCGAGCAAAGCGAGATAAACAAATACAAATCTCGTGTGCCACTCTCCAGACTCCAGCACAACTAAAACTCCCAAATCGTAGAACATCCATCATAATTTATACAAAACATGTCTGTATAATTAAAATGGACCGTCAGCCGATAATGCCTCTAATAGTAGAATTTTATACTGATAGCGGCTCGTAGTCGTGCGGCACCCGGCACGCACGTCACGGCACGGTACGACAGCCCGCGGCGCCGTGCGTAATGTTGCGGCCCGCAGCGATGTCTGCGCGCGCGCATCGTTTAAGCTTAATTTGTAACAATTATCACCGCGGCATAAACACAATAGTTAAATTCGGTAACACCTTCATTAATAGAGTAATTCTTTCGACCTCGTTCCTCTTTCAAACGATTTAAAACCCTATATCATGTGGCTTAGAAGTGGTCTTTCATTGTGTGGTCGTTCGGTCAGCGGAGGTGGCATTATTAAAAACGCATTAGGAAGATTCTCAAGACGTATGCGACGTCAAATGATGATACTAGTCTCATGTCTGTTTACAATGTTACACAATAACACACTTAACATCTAAGTACTGTTATTGTTCCCTTTAATGATCCCTGGCCAACAAGCGAGATGTTCTCTAACCCGCGCGTTTGTGAAAATCTAATGACGTAAATACACTCGTAAAATTATGTGACCTAAAATTAACAGCTCGATAAAGTTAGCATTGTCCTGTTTAACAACTTTAATATTCCAGATACTAGAAGGTACTACATCATTGATCACGAACGTTTGGCAGCGTTTATAATCACAAGATACAGCCTCCAGACGGTCGGTGGAATTAAACCAACATGCAGACCGAGGCATGCTAATCGTTGCATGAATAGCAAACCGTTTAGCTCTGCTCGCCCCACATCGACCCAAATTATAGTAATTTGAATACGCCGCTTGATTAATGAGCAGCTCCCCCAGTCCCTTCTAATATCCCACGTTAGAACTAACAAGTTGCTCGTAATTTGGTAAATTGCTCCCAAATAACAGCCCGTTTGAGTGATATAAATTAAATGAACTAATGTTTAGAAAGCTGCCTGCACATAGTGCACATCCAACATGGACCGTTACGACGCGACTGGACGTAGTAAATAGTGATATTATAACACTAGCTGCGCCCCGCGACGTTCGTCCGCGTGGAATTATTGAAAAAACATATTGCTTCCCTATTTGAATCGCATTTTATTAACAACTACCTTCCGCCCGCGACTTCGTCCGCGTGGAATAGTTACTTTGGGCTAACATGACTGCCCGGCTTTGCACATTGTGCGCGCAGTACCCGATCATTATTTTGCTGTCATTTTATATTTTAAAACTGCGACAGCTCCTAAGACATTCACTTAAATCGAATGATGTAAAAGGCAATTTTGTTTTAAATTAAATACTTGTGATGAATAACGTATTTATTTGGATAAGGATTAATATCAATAATAAGGTTTATAAAAACACCTTCGTAAATAATGCATTATTTTAGTTTTGGTTAGCATAAAAAAGGTTATAGTGAGCTAACCTTAAAAGATAGACATATGCTGTCGCGGACTTTTTTTTAGAACTTTTAAAGAGGAATAATTCTGTAATACATGATTTTTGCGAAACTTTAACCGTTTACGCAGCGCACGCAGCGGAAGCTCTCAATAGAAAAAAATATCCCTCGATTTTGAAACATTCTTCATTAGTGTTCCGCTCCCATTGGTCTTAGCGTGATGATATATAGCCTATAGCCTTCCTCAATAAATGGGCTATCTAACACTGAAAGAATTGTTCAAATCGGGACAGTAGTTCCTGAGATTAGCGCGTTCAAACAAACAAACAAACAAACAAACAAACTCTTCAGCTTTATAATATTAGTATAGATAATAAATCGAGTAGGAAACGTTTCAATATTTTCCCAAGAGGTGCACGTGACAAATGGTGGGTGACTGGCTCATGCATGTGTATGGCTGGTCGCTGTCGCAGCGCGGCGTAAAAACACGGCGTCGAGTCGCGCGGGCCGGTCGCGCCGGTCGCGCGGGTAATTGTCGCGGTTCCCAGCGCGACGCGGGCGCGGGAAACGCCGCGGTTCCTTGAACCGACGCGACGACGCCGGACAGCCACATGAATGACATACTTAGACGTCCATTGAGCGGCGCCACCCGACCTCCACGAGGATAGACGAGGAGGTCTACCTCGGTTTTTTGTAGATTATCGATAAAAGTTTACATTTGTAAACCATTAAGGTCAACCTAAAGTATTACGATCTTCAGAGAACCAATATGCCTGCGCTATCGGAGATTTCAAACGATATGAAAAGATGGATTTTTACATGAGCGTAACATCAAACAAGAAACAATCAGAGTTGGAACACGAAGCAGTGAACGCGTCGGAATGTAGATCTGCAATCTGTGGACTGCCGCAGCTCTCAGTCTCAGGGCACTACTGGGCAGACGCACTCAAACGTCAAATAATTATTGAAGTGGACGCTAAGAGTGCGCCATCAATATTAATAGAGCGCTTAGATAATTATATTCTATGTGTGTCGCGGCATGCGACGCGGCGACGTTTTTGCCGTGGAACAAACGATCTCATTCCTAGTGCCGGACTGCCGGACTGCCGGACTGCCGGACTGCCGGACTGCCGCCACATTCTCCGTGTTGCGCTCACTTGCTAACGAATTATATTTTTTTTTTCGTCTGTCAATCATATCTGTTAGCGGGTACTGGGAACCGCGGCGCCGGCGCAGGCTCACACGCCGGGACTGGACGCTACTCACTCACTAACGCGTGTAGGCCAAAGGATCAAAAGCCACCAAAAGCTTACATATTTCATTTTAATGATATCAAAAGAAAAGCTACCTTACAACTCATTTCCATAATAATTTTATCTTAATCTGTAAGCCCGACGTGACCGCGCCTCTGACGTTGAGGTACAGCCTGTGATTAACTCGCACAGCAGACACGGTGGACACGGTGTCACCGCCGACACGCCCTCGAGCTACATGCAGACAGTGTTCATGTAGCGACACACACCGACACTGTGTCACCTGCTGGAACGCAGCCGACACTCGTCGGTGAGGTTCGGACAGCTCGGAGCTTTCATAATATGAGATTGAAACGATATTTCCCATTAGACTTTTTGCTCTGATAGTGTTATCTGCAAAAGTCAATTACGGAGTTTTTACTAAACAACTGGTTGGAGTAGGAATATGTCAAGCTGTCGGGGCGCTCAGAGATCTTGTTCTGAGATATCGTGATTTATAAAGAATACTAAACGATTAATGCAATGTATTCACTAGATCTATACATTTAACTTTTCTGATGTTTCCTGTAATGAGCTGAAATTATTAACTGTTTACATAATGTATTATTAATAGTTTCTTAACCGTTCGTTGTTTTAATGTATTCTTTTAAACTGCATGCAGGACTGAGTTTATTTTAAAACTAGCTTTTTCTCGCTGTTTCGGCGTGGATGTCGAAAAATATCCGACGGGAACGTACTACCGGGATTAAAAACCAGCCAAGTGCGAGTCGGACTCGCGCACGAAGGGTTCCGTACCATTATCTATAAAAACGGCAAAAAAATCATATCTGTTGTATGGGAGCCCCCCTTAACATTTTTTTTTTTTAAATTTTTTGGTATTTGTTGTTATAGCGACATTAGTAATACATCATTTGTGAAATTTTTAGCTTTCTAGCTATCACGGTTTATGAGATACAGCCTGGAGACAGACAGACAGACAGACAGCGAAGTCTTAGTAATAGGGTCCCGTTTTACCCTTTGGGTACGGAACCCTAAAAAGTAACCTATTGGTTAATCCAGGTTACGGTAACAAGCATTTCCGACGTTTGGCTCCCAGACTGGAAAAGGCCGGGGCTGCTTTCAAGCGGCTCCTGCCCAACCTGAGGGGGCCAAACGCCTCCTGCCGGAGGCTCTACGCGGGGATCTTGCGGTCTATGGCCCTTTACGGGGCCCCGGTGTGGGCGCGTTCGTTGAGGTTGCGTGCCAAGCACTACCTGAACGCGCCCCAAAAGGTGGTAGCCGTAAGGCTGATCCGGGGGTACCGCACGATCTCCCGCGAGGCGGCGAGCCTCCTTGCCGGATTGCCGCCATGGGATCTGGAGGCCATAGTCCTCGCGCGCCTGTACGAGTGGCGCGCGGTGGTACAGAGCCGGGGGGTAACTCCGCTGCCGCGGCAAATTGTCGCGCGGCGGACAGACTTCCGGCGGGATCTCATGGCGACATGGAGAGAGCGACTATCGCAACCCCGTGCAGGGCACGCCACTATAGTGGCGATAAGTCCCCTCTTTGAGGAGTGGCTAGGGAGGCGCCACGGCGCCCTCACCTTCCGCCTGACGCAGGTCCTCACCGGACACGGGTGCTTCGGGAGGTACCTGCACCGAATCGGGGGGGAGGAAACGCCCGGGTGCTTTCATTGCGAGGATCGCCCGGAGGACACGGTGGAGCACACCGTGGAGGTATGCTCCGCTTGGGCGGAGCACCGCCGTGTCCTCGTAGCGGCGATTGGCGGCGGCGACCTCTCGCGTCCGGCCCTGGTTCAAGCCATGGTCCGGGGCGAGAGGGAATGGGAAGCCGTCGCCTCCTTCTGCGAAGCAGTCATGCTAGCGAAGGAGGCGGCGGAACGTGAGAGGAAGATAGCCTCCGCCTCACGTCCCGGCCGCCGCGGGAGGAGAAGCACCGGGCGTCGGGGGCCACGCCGTGATGGCTCTCGCCCACCGTAGGCGCGGGCCTGTGGACGGCGAGTAATGGGCTAGCTCGCCGTCCGTTCGTCGTATGACGACGGGCAGGCCGTGTCGACGGCGCGTTCGTGTTCCACGCGCGCCTCAAAGAGATGTCAGCAAACGGGAGGGGCCCGCAAGGGCCGATGCCTGCCAGGGCTGCGGGACTGTTCGAAAGAGATACCGCGGCCCTGGAACATAAAGGGCAAATGAAGGAACATGGGTGGTTTTTAGTCAGTAAGAGTCTGACACTCCCTTCCGCTCCGCCCAGGGCGGAGGGGGTCATTTGATGATTTCCCACCCTCCAAAAAAAAAAAAAAAAGGTTACGGTAACAAACATAGTTATAAACCTTCATATCCCTTTTTAACCCATCGGGGGTAGAATTATCAAAAACCCTGAGCCACGTATAAATTAATTTTCAATCGTCAGCCTAAACACAAAATTTGAAGATCCTAACTTCTAAACTGACGGACTTTCATAAACCTCCATCCTCTATCTAAGTGGATACTTACTCTTCACAAAGAACACACCCTCCAAGGTTCATGTCTCTAGGAGCAGCGATTTGGGCTGTGTGTTGATAATTATATCACCCAGTCAGTCAGTCAGTCAGTTTACCATTTTATATATAGATAGATAGAAGATAGCGTTACCTTCAGTAGCTACAAATTCCTACTAACATGTAATTGTTTATCACAAGGCACAAACACCTCTGGATTTGCATGCGATGCTACTTGTTCACCTGCTATTTAACCTCACGTATCTGCTAATAATATTCCTGGGTTATGAAGCAAACACTACAAACCTTGAGTGACTAATTGTTTGGTCGGTATTCAATAACTAGCGGAGGTATAAATCAGCAGCAAAAAGCGCGCGACATGTAAATGTTAGCCATTTATCTAGGTAGCGCATATGGTTTGTATGAGCGCCATACAGGCGTGTGTATGAGTATCAATATTAATGCGCCACGATACGTATCACGCCAGTCGGCGCAACGTGAATGTTAAAAATTTGCAATGACATTCTGCTAATTACCGTGCTGTGCGGAGGCGACGCCTCATCATAACGCCGAGTACACTGCGCGGCTGGTATCGTTTGACATCTCTCAATTCGACACAGATCAGTCAATGTAATGAGAAGTGGTGATATGACGGCTGCGTTGTGTGGCGCATGTGTGTGCGCAGGCGGTATGTGGCGGTATGGTCTCACGGCGTTTCCCACGGCACAGATGCCCTTAAACGTCGCGCGTCGCCTGCGCCCGCGCAGCGCATGCGCGCCACTGCCTGCCAATGCGCTGTGCGTACAGATCACACCAAATGTTGATTGATTCCAACAATGCATATTAATTAAGATACTTATAAGCATGGCTTTCGTTCACGTTTTGGAATAAGGATGATAGGCGATGTTGTATAAACCTCTAGTTTTAGTTACTTGATCATTACGCCGTAAACTTTAGCTTGTTCGAAAGAATTTAGGTAAACAAATATATTACCTAATAACTTTTTACTATTCTAAATACATTTGTGAACGATGGGAAAGGATTCCGACGCATATCGTGTGAAACACACACGTATGGCTACCGTAACACATTGCATGTCATTTCCCATTACAGATATAAATGATTGAAATTTTACTCAGAACTGCGTTTTAAATTTCAATTGCCTTAAGTACTTTAGGAATAAAGAAATAAAAGTCGTGCCTTTTATCTTTAATATTATGATAATTCTCATGATGCGCGACAACAGAACATTGAAGTGGGCTCGCGATGTCAAACTCGTTAAGCTAAGATGCAATAAATGATATTTTCTATACTTTTTGTATGCTGTCACACAGGTAAATAACAAATCATAATAATATTATCTATTTAATGAAGGCAAAGAGTTAACTCCAATACGTTACTGCAATATGTTCTTTTGCCACAAAAAAAAACTGATTTAAACATGAATGAGTTCGTAAAGTAAATAATTAGTATCATAAGCCGTATGTACGTTATATGTACGAACACAAGTTTGTAATAATTTCCATATGAGTATGTTTTTGTGTGTGTGACGTCACCGCGGTCATTACGCGCGCATTCAAACGCAATGTTTATGCAAAGCCGCGCCCGCGCAACATGCGCGCGCGCATACCCGCGCGTCTGCGCGTCTGCGCGTCTCCGCCGGGCGCCCGCCTCGCAATTAGCTAATATAATTGTGCTGCATTATGTATGTATGCATTGTTTGTATTTAAATGCCGAGCGACAAATAAGGACAGAGATGCAGATGAATTGAATAACTAGCGGCCCGCGGGGACATAATAACTCTTCACATACATTAATTAAGTATAGAATTATTTTACTTAAATTCTTTTGATATAACATAATGTAACGCCTTGGAATGCCTGAAGGGATAGGCAGAGAGATCTGCAATACGTAATACACCAACATTTCTCTAATTATGTTTAAGTCTCATGTAATCAATGTATCGCCATCAACCGTCCCGAATGACTGACGATGGACTCCGTAATGGTTTCTACTAAAAATATCTGATGGAAATCCCAATACCGCATTGCCTGATCTGGGAACCAAACCCTCATGGGCAGCAGCAGCGCCTCATCTCTGAGTGTCTCCAAGTGCACATACACCATTATTTTTAGGTCGTTCTGGAACCGAATACCATGAACTCGATCATCGAACTCGAAACGATTGGGACCATTTTTTTCAAAAAATAACAATAAAAAAACACGAAAGAATAAATTTAATGTTTTTTTTTTAAATAATGAGAACTCAAATGCATATGTGTGTAAAACGTATCCACGATCGGCAACACATGCGAACGATACCCATTGAAAAATTCATTCATCGATCGATTCTCATTATTTCACAAAAAAAAAACATTAAATTTATTCTTTCGTGTTTTTTTTTATTGTTACTTTTTGAAAAAAAATAGTCCCAATCGTTTCGAGTTCGATGATCGAGTTAATGGTATTCGGTTCCAGAACGACCTAAAAATAATGGTGTATATGAGTGAGTTTCCCAACATAATAAAATGTGTTTTAATCTAAAGAATCGCTAAGATATGACGCAAAAGTAAAAAGGTTAGATGTACTCGTAAGTTTACTAAATCGGTAAATAAAAGCAGTTTAAGTTTGAAAGTCAGTTATGAATGTGGCCAGGGTTTGGCATTCATAGTGTGAATGTGAGTAGACGCCGTACACGGTGGCAGCGCGTGGTGGGACGAAACGAAACTCGTCCCACGCCGATTTTCCTTACTTACGAGCACTTAGTTGTTTTCTTAGAATCGTGTAATTTTACATACAGATGCGAATAAACTTGTATTTGTTGGTTTCTGCTGATTTTACACTCGGTGTCGAGTCACGTAGACTACTCGCCGACTGTGGTGAGGGAATGTCGCAGTATTCACTATCATGTACCATCGGAATGGTCATAGACTGTCGAACAGTATCCTTCCTCTTTTACATAAAGTCATACTGCAGGATACTGCTTGACCACCTCCCTAATTTTTTCAAATTTCAAAATGTTGAACGAACTCATTTATTATATTTAACTTAACAAACATATATTCTTAGTAAATGCCATAATTCTATGAGGTACCTAAGCAGTCAGGTGCAGTTCTTCACCGTGGTAGTTAATACAACTCTATCTCGGATCTGTTTCGATAATTATAATTTACAATGAGTACGTACTCTATAAAGCCATCACCCGCATGACTGAGCGGTAGTCAAGTAGTCTTTATTTATTTAAAACGAAACAAAAACTAAACGCAACACACAGTCAACAGCGACATTGTTCAGCAATTCAATATTGAATTACAAGCAGTCGCATTAAAAGCTGTAATATAATGTGTTGAGCAGTACGTCAGTGCAGGGCGGGCGGCGCTGGGCGGGCGGGGGCAGGGCGGGCGGTGCAGCGCCACCTGCCGTAATATCCTATTTATGAATAATGTTTTATTCTAAGAGCGTGCGACCCCCACACCCCCGACTGCCGCCACAGGGCTGTGCTCGCTGTTCACTGCCAGAGATTTAAATATTAAACGTAATTTGTATTTAAATGTTTAAAAGGAGAGTGAAATTAATACTGTTCTATTATTGAAGTAGATAATATGTGCGGTGCGGCCGCCACGGCCGACGCCATTCGTATCACATCGACGTTTGTCTAAATATGGTTATAGATAAATCCGTCAATTTGTGTGATGCGTTCGTAAGCATGTTACGTTATTGTTTTATTTTCTCATCAATAGCTCAATATTGAGAACAAGAAACTTAGTAAGAGTTATTGATGGAACAAGCACATGGTTTAAATAAAAATGCCATCGTGTTAAAGTGCGATATTATCTAGATATTAAGTTTCCGTTTGCTAGGGGCACCTGTCGGCGCTGCACGCAGGGGTAGCGCACGCTTCCTCAGGGTAAGGATCACATCACAGACAAACATTGCATTCATAAACTAGCTGTGCCCTGCGACCTTCGTCCGCGTGGAATTATTCTATATAAATGTATAACTCCCCTTTTTTAATAGGATTTTATTACCAAAAAATTTCAAGGGTTTTAATTTTTTTTTGCACGGAACCCTTATTATTTTTCGTAAAATAGAAGTATCCTAAGTTACTACTTATTACATCAGCTATCTGCCAGTGAAAGTCCCGTCAAAATCGGTCCAGCAGTTCCAGAGATTAGCCGGATCAAACAGACAGACAGACAGGCAAAAATTGTAAAAAATGTTATTTTGGTATAAGTACCGTATATACATTCTTAAGCATGTAGTAAAAAGCGGGTATTTTAAATTACAAACAGACACTTCAATTTTATTTATTTGTATAGATTTTAAGAAAACTTATAGCTAATACATTCGAGTAGTCGGAAGTAACCTGGTAGAAGAAGGGCAATTACAAGCATTTTATGTATGTATTTATTTTTATTATTGTATAGATAAAACACAAGACAGATTTTTAATTTGTTAAACATGGCGTATATTTCGTTGGGGGTAAGATTTAAGTTATTGAACAGAAGAAAACTCACACTGACAGTGATGCTCAATTGCCCTCGTCAAACGATCGAATAAATTCTTCTTTAAATGTTGACATTAACTTTGGTTCGCATTCGCAAAAGATATCAAAATACTTGCACCGATAACTTCAGTCGTTACTGAATACTTGTGAACTTATAAAATAACCAATAATAACTGATTGTTCGGAAAGAATGTTCTTACTTTTAAACAGTTATCGTAAATCGACATAGTTGTGAGTTTGTGAGTACGGCAGAGAGGCAGCCCTGCTCTCGTTATTGCTTGCTTTGTTTTTGCGCGGCGGGTGGGGGGGGGGGGGTTGTGGGGCCCACGGGTGCGGGTCGCGGGGCCCACCGGGTTTAATTAATGGAATAACTCCGGCAAGTTCGGGCGCCCCCCCCCCACTCACTGCACACCGACGGCAAATCTTTAAAGTATCGCCTCCAACTAATGTGTTTGTTCGATTTATGGTTGAAGTGGTGCTTCTGACGCCATCGCGGCCTCACCGGTGAGCGTGGAGCTGGTAACCGAAGAGTTGGGGACGCCGGATCAAGTTGAAATGCTGAATGATTTGCTTAAACTGAAAATAAAATGGATGCACCAAGTTATGGAATCCTTGATAACTTTAATTTACCGGTAGTGAAGGACTAATTTGAAGTTAAATTGTAGAAGTGTGTGCAGTTCCTACAAATAAACTAAGGCTTCGTTTTACGTCTGGTGGATGCTGCTTCGAAAGAAACGATGGATGGATTGTGTGAGGAATGATATAAAGAAGTAAATGATACCTAGCGTAACGGTTGACAGAGGAGAATGGAAGAAAAAAATGTGTTGCGCCGACCCCAAATAACATGGGACAAGGGCAGGAAGATGTTGAAGGATGCTGCTTCGAAATAGATTCTTAAAGCACAAAACTTGAAGTCATGATATGTAGCTTCACAACTCAGCGTCCTCGTACATCAACTCGGGACATCTCAGACTAACCATCTGAAAATTCTCGTGATCGCAGTAAGTAGTTGTGGGGGCTTCTCCTTCCTATATATCACGTAAAAATAGTCGCTACTCCTTTCACGACCCGTATTCGCTCCGCACCTTACATTATTATGATTTAGTGGAGCACAGTTGCAGCGTTGCAGATGCCCCCCGCGCCAGGGGCCGGGGCCGGGCCGCCCCCAGGGGGGCAAGAAGTCAGCGATGCTAGTAATAAAGCCGGCCATATTTCACACTTAGCGCGTAATGAGCGCGCGCCCAAATAATTGGATCACGTACATAACTCATTATTACCTCGCGCCTCACTTCGGCGTGCGAATGTATCATTACTTGACCCCCTCCCCTCCCTGCCCCCTCGCGCAGGGCTCCCGGCCTCACCCCCTCGATCTGGCGACTTCGGAACGCGCAAACACAATAGAAGTTTGTTAAAGGTGCAAAACGTAGCCCCTCAGCCTCGCAGCCCCTCAGCCCCTCAGACCGGCTACCTCAGCCACACCTAGCTCTCAGTGCGGGAAGACGAACTTATTTGCTTGCCCTTGTTTGTGAACTGCCATGACAGCGTTGTAAAATTTTATTTGAAAAATTTCACGTTCACACAAGAACATTCATAAATTCCTCAATCGCTACAGCTACCCATCGTATCGTCTCCATCCGGCGAAGCTTTTTATGAGCACATAAATACTTGAGCAGTTCCCAAAGAACATTAGCGATCGTGAACCCTCAACATGAAATGTAACAATTATTCAAACACGCAGAACTCTGCTAATTATGGTTTTTCATGGTAGTTGCCGGAGCAGTCGGGATAATTAATATGTAGATTACTTTCTATAAGTACTCGCGAATGTTTAATCCGTGCCCGTCAGCGGCGCGGCGGCGCTGGGCGCATGTGATGCGCGCGCGCACGCAACGCGCCGTGCAGCGCCGACGCAGTGTTATTCAACTTTAACATTTAGCACGCAGCGCAGCCGTTAGCATATTCATAGCGAGCGAGTATAATTTCACCCTTTCTTTGTAATGAATATGGAAATGGAAGAAAGTTCTCGCGACTTAAAAACTAGTTGCTACTGTAATTGGTGGTAGTTTGATGGTTTTTGTATCGCTGCCCCGCGCCGCTCGCCTCTCGCTGTCTAGCGGGCCAGCCGTAGTGATGTGATACTATCGATGACACCGAGTTACCAACCTCGACACTGTTCTACAATCACATTACACGTTATTGCTGTTAGGACAACTCATATTCATAGAGAAGGACATAAGTAAACTTGAAGGTCGCCTCGATACAATCGCAGATATAGATATGATTAGTTTTCTATTAGTGAAACATACGTCAATGATCGCAGATAACTTCAAACACGGATCGTAAAGAACTAACTGTGGTTATCATCGTTTGAATCAGCAATTACTGGAACGATAGAAAATTGTTTAATGTACAACTGAAAGAACACTATATCGATGTTATCGATGGTGTTTATCGAGTAGAAATGGCGCATATTTATCGATAATGTTTGTGTGGCGAGTCCCAACGCGCGGGGTCGCGGCCGGGTGGCCGCACGCACGCTAGCCGAGTTTTTTCCTCACCGTTATATTTGTTTGCGATATTTATAATACGCTGTGTCCCGGCTCATCGTGGCTTGGCATGACTCGTAGTGGCTCGTGGTAGCAGACCAGCCCGGTTCACAACTCGGCGGGACGCAATTTACCTCATACTGACGTCCATTATCTAATTAAGTGTCGATCCGCCGCATAATTGAGGGTGACCGCTCTCAATTAATATCAATGCTTTAATTTGTTTATTTATTGGCTCAATTTGTCTCCTCGTCGCCGTCGGTGAGATATTGCAGCTTTCTGTCTGATCTGTATCGCTCAATCGAAATGCGTTTTAAATATGGATGACTTGGACTCGAACGAGTAATGCTTGTATCTAGGATTTTTGATTACACATAGGTAGATAGTGTACCTACAAGCTGAATTCATAGACATGTAGGATGACGTGCCTTGTGATGTCACTGTGGTTTATTTATGTAGAATGCTTCATCTTTATGATTCTTTACGTTTCCAAATAATACAGTTTCCTTGAAACCAGTTTTATATTTTCTGGTTCATCATTTTGCTCATCATCAGCTTCCAGCTCGTTCCAATACTTACCAATCAGTTTGGTGTCGGCGCAGCATGTTTATTTCTTCCCTAGGCACGTACAGTCGTCATCTAGGTGTTGGCCGCCTTGCAGCGTTTCTTTTGCCTACTGTCCCACGTCTTCCCAAATGATTAGGAGTTAAAAGAAAATACCAAACAATTTGGAACCCTTGGGGAAACTTCACAGTACTTATTATAAGATAAGCGTATAAGCAATGTTAGTAATGATAACATTGGGCACATTATCTTTAATTCGCAGAAGTGATAATGTGACGGCGCGCGCACAGTTCCGCGCGAACGCTCAGTCGCGGTGAAAGCGCCCCGTGCGTCCGTGCGTCCGTGCGTCCGTGCGTCCGTGCGTCCGTGCATCCGTGCGTCCGTGCGTCCGTGAGTCCGTGCATCCGTGCGTCCGTGCGTCCGTGCGTCCGTGCGTCCGTGCGTCCGTGCGCCCGTGCGTCCGTGCATCCGTGTGTCCGTGCGTCCGTGCGTCCGTGCATCCGTGCGTCCGTGCATCCGTGCATCCGTGCGCCCGTGCGTCCGTGCGTCCGTGCGTCCGTGCATCCGTGTGTCCGTGCGTCCGTGCGTCCGTGCGTCCGTGCGTCCGTGCATCCGTGCGTCCGTGCGTCCGTGCGTCCGTGCATCCGTGTGTCCGTGCGTCCGTGCGTCCGTGCGTCCGTGCGTCCGTGCGTCCGTGCATCCGTGTGTCCGTGCGTCCGTGCGTCCGTGCATCCGTGCGTCCGTGCGTCCGTGCGTCCGTGCGTTCGTGCGCCCTTTGAACCCGCGTATCCACCCGCACTAACTAAGATCGTGTAACTTGTTGCACTATAACTTATAAAATTGATAGCCAAGTTCTTTGTTGATGGTTTTATCATAAAACAGTTTGATTATTATTGATGTTAACAAAAGGAGGTTTGAGTGTGAACTTGTGTAGACAGTACGACGTTAGGGTTGTTGTGACTGGCGTCGCTGACGGGCTGGCCGCAGCACTCACACCACACGATGACTCTGTACGTACACGAGTACTGGGTAAGTTCCATCGTTCATTACAACAACAACAAAACATCCAGAAATTCCTCATTAACAGTCTAGGGTCTGGATTTGTGCCCGGTAGATGGCACTAGGCTTGTCCCCGTTTACATGGGACTTCTACATAACTGGCGATAGTAAACTATAGGGTACGGACACCTCCACCTTACCTCTCCAGTGTGGGCAATAACATGCGCCTTTCATATCAAAAGTTGTTACTTTTAAGTTTTACCTTCTATCTGAAATAAGACTGTTAATGGATAAGTAAAAGTTTCGAACAACGTTACCTACAATTTTGAAGACCTATTAAATTCTTTAAAAACTTGTTTAAAATAAAACGTTTATTAAGTGGTCCTGCCATCAAGGTGCAACATAACATAAAGAAAGTCTCCTCAAATTGGCTTGATATTTGCAATAATAGTAATTTCGCTACTTTCTTCCAATTGCACAAAAGTTCACGCTCAAGGAGAAATGGCGGAAAAAATGCTCATCAGTGTGCGCAGTAGTGCCGTTATAGCGCCAGCGTGTGAGCAGCGAGGGAGGGGCAGAAGGATTGCTTCAAACGACAATTTTTATTTATATATATTTAACTGTAATTGAGAATGGTACTCAGTCAATGCACGTAAACATGGTCACGCACAAACAGTTCCGATCTGCTAAGTTCTCTTCTTTGAACAAATGAAGCACTGAAACATCAAACTAGACAGAAAGCGTATCCTGGACACTGAAGTTAATTTCTACTACTGTTGAAAATGGCAGTGGTCAAGTTAAATTTGGATAAAGAATTGAATTCAGTTTTGGTTTTTAATTTGTGAGTGGTCCTTCGTACAGGTAGGTATACAGTGTGGTGTGGTGTGTCAAGTGTCCCGCGCGCCTTACTCACCCTGACATTTAGTGCGCAAGCGCAGGTGTACCCGCGTCTCCCCCGCCCCGTCCCGCGGCCGCTACGCTCCCGCCACGCCACACGCAGCGCGTTTCGGCACATCGCGATCAAACCGCGCGCGATAAGTTTAATAATGAACTATTAACCGCGTCCAGCTGAATATTCAGCTCTTTATAAATAATCGCCAGTGTGCGACACTCAGGCCTCGTTAATTCATAGACGAGATAGCGATCGGTTTCAACTTGAATTATAGTTTGATACTATGTAAAATGTCTCCTCGCTTATCTGCATTCTTTTAAATGTTACGTCCTTTGTTCAGGTTCGGTAACACGGTAACTTAGCCAACAAATAACGCGAAGCGAACCAGCTCGTAGGTATAACGTTTGCATTTATATTGATCGCCTCAGCTGTAGAATTTGTTTAATAGGAATCTTATCAGCGCGAGCGTGCGCCTGCGATGGTTACACTCTTATAGTTTTTAATAAACTGTTAATTTTCTTTATTGCAATTTATTAGGGAGCCTCCGATAGATAGGGGCCTCCCGCGCACCGGGGCTCTAATTGAAGGTGGAATCAATAAGTCAGTGTGGTTGTATCGCAGTAATGATCGCGAGTTATGCGCCGGCGCAGCGCCGCGCCGCCCGCGCTTGCGCCTGCGCCCGCACCGGACCGATCGCGATACGGGCCGGTCACGAACCGTGCTAACTACCGCCACGTGAAAATTATGAAAATGTACACATATTTATCAGATATCTTAAACTGTTTCTGCTTTGAATTACACCGGACACGGCTGGGGTGAGGAGGAGCCGATACCGAGCTCTCTCTTTACTATAATGTAAGTACTCCGTATGTGGACGGCGATGACTGATGGTTCCGTACCACAAAAAGAAAAAACGGAACCCCTATAGGATCACTTTGTTGTCCGTCTGACTGCCAACGCCCTTTATCTCGGGAACGCGTGAAGGTATCGAGTTGAAATTAAAACCATATTACTCAAGTCACTGTAGACTTGAGTAATATGGTTTTAATTTGAAGCTGTGAAAAAATCAAACTTCTATACCGTAAAAAAAAATACGGCCGTTTATGTCGCATATTTTGCGATTTCACAAGGGAATCAAAGTCTTTAGGGTACTTCTCGTTGATCTAGAATCATTAAATTTGGCAAGAAGCAATATCTTACAGCACTTGTAAACGAACAAATCTGGAAACCGTAAATATGTAGTTTAATAACAAAAACCAACAAGTTTATACAGAACCCTCTGTGCGCGAGTCCGGATTTGTTTCTATTATTGTGCCATCTGTTTTAATCTCATGCAGTGTTTGGATCAAAATACATAAATCGTTAAATGCTACTGAAAGAAGTTTTGGTAACTGGTTGGTAACTAGGTAACTGACTTGACTTTACCAACAAACTCCTTTAAATGTGCCATCATCTATCAAACACTATCAATTTCAATTCCGCCTGATATTTTTTTACACTTAAACCTAATTATAATGCGACTTCCCACATCAGATATACGACAGAGACAGAAATGTTAATAGCCAATCAGCTGGCAAGCTGAATGTATGCTCAGCTGTCGCTGCATGTCACAGAACCCACGGTGTGTTACTCATTACCTGAATGTGAGGAAACGTGTGAGAACTGCCCACATTAGCATACGTGGTGTCTGCATTTATTCTAGTAGACATGATAGCTTAAATGCAGATCATATTAATACTAACTGCGGAAACCACCCTTACTCCCCTTTCACAACCTCAGGTGATTCGATTTGCATCGAGTGACACACGCTTGACATTTGTTTCCTTCTCAAGAGTACTGTCGCGTCGCGTCACAATTGCAAGCTATTTCTTTCATTTGTTGTCTCCACCGTCGTTATCTCATGACGCGCCGCACGCATGCTGCTTGTAGTTGTAGCTCGTGGCCAAGAGGTTATTATTACGAAATAGGCGCGCTATGAAAATGCCACCTATGCATGGAGCTGACTGTACCCACAAGTAGCGAAACGGAAACCTTCATTAAACAAGGAAATAGTTAAAGTGCGAATAAAACTTGTAATAAATTGTAACAAGCTGCACACTGAATAATTATGTATCTCCATTTCAAATCATTCAATCATTTCATTTTTTTTTCTTTTCATGTCCATGTCGCTCATTTCGATTACTCTGTTTATAGGCATTCTTGAAGTGTAGATTCTTGAAAAATGAACAGCTAACAGGTGCCCAAGAAAGAAGAGGAATAAGTATTTACTTACCAATTTGGCGAGAACCGACACCGGAAAGCTCGATATAATAATTATGTTGAAATGAAACTAATAGGTCCTTAAACTTTGCCAGAGGCTGAGGCCGACCTTGTCTTGGTTTGATCTGGGAGAACATTAGCGCGCGTTGGTTCCTTATAGCCTCTGCTAGCCCACTCCGTCAGCAACTTCAGTGCATCATCATAACTCAGTGATTGTCGGCCGCGCGTGCTGGTGATGTGTATCGCGCACGAGCGACTGACGGACGGCATCCGCGCCCCACGCACTGGGCAGTGGCTGATATCCATCGCAAATTAATATCATAGGTTTAATAAGTATATCAATTAAAGTTAGCTTATCGTTAACTTGGGATGGAGGCACGGATGCTGGGGAGCTCTGAAATAAATATAACTTTCATAATTAGGTATTTGAACCGCGGAAGTACTCTTACCTAATCTACTAAGTAATTAAAAATCTGTCGTGTTTGAAGCTGGAAAGCGTTGCTTAACTTGGATCCGGCCCGTGCTGACTGCTGCTGCAACCTCGTTCAGACATTTATATAGGTAACGCTTGATTTCAGTTTGAATGACGAGTTATTTTTTCAGAAATACTTTTTGTTTTGTGTAGGCTTACGTCGCGCCGCGCCGGGACTTTGTCCCGCGATTGGAAGGGGTTCCCCCGGGACTGGTACATTGTTTTGTTTCAGGAACGAGTGACACTTTTGTATTGATATATTGTAGCTATGCTTCTTACTAGACCGAGCCTTTAGATTTGCAGTTGAGTTTCAATGTGTTAGGACTCATCTTGGATCTGTGGAGGATTGGTCAGCAGCATGGCGACTGCCAGATTATGACAGGTTTCTATGATAGAAAAACATTCAAGCATGTAAGCGAGTTACATTATTCAATGACGTTTGCTCTTACTCATCCAGACCACTAGCTATTGTATTCAGCACTCAATCGGCTAAACTGTAGGGGATCTTTGATTGTCATTGCTTACTAATGACGTCATCATTGCTTACTAATGAAAAATAATATTCACCTGTTGCACGCCAAGTTTATATTTTGCAAATGTTTATATTTCTTGAACTTCTTCCTTATCGTATCTCGTCTCGTCGTTTTATCTTTCGTATGAAACAGGTCCATCAACATAAATGCTAACTTCGTAAGCACACGCAGCATTAACTATGCTAGTGCCGGTATCACCGTGCATGCCCGTGCATGCTGGCGTGCCACTAAACCTGGCATTATCATACACTGTAGGACATATAGAGAGAGTTGACGCATCGTATAAGTGAACATTGTTTTCACAGAATCTATTTAACTAATTGAATAGATCGGTACGTTCGATTACTGGCAGCAAAAACGTCGAATATGAGAGGTACGGTATGACAGTGGAATTAAAAACAATGCTGCGATTATAAATTCATATCAGCGTGCTGCGGCTGCAGTTACACTGTGGCAGCCTGACGGGTTGGTAGTTGGAGAGATAATCTGTTGCATTTTCCATGCGTCGTCGGGTGGCGGTAAAAACGAGCGGCGGTGAATCCGAGCTTGTTACATAATCAGGCGATCTGCTGTCGCCGACCGCCGGGCCCCTACGCTGGCGCTGCCCGTGCCAGGAGCCAGGCGCCTGGCCGAACAGAACGGTAGACCAGACACAGTGACTAATAATGGTGATGGTCAAACAATAGTCAAACAGTTCAAAGGGAATTCTGTTGAAAACTGTCGCAGGAATATGAATCGCTTTGAAAGACAGTAATTGCCACATGGTCATGCCCTCAGATCAGCTCGACGCGGACGGTGACAGGGAATGTTACGTAGATATAAAAAGTACCTACTGGAATAATGACATCCCCCGAAACAGAGCAATTTATATCTACAAGACTGACATTTCAGCAGATCTTTAAAGGCTAGTTCACCGACACCAATTAGTGTTCTTAGGTATGTCTGGTTTGGCAATTAATAACGTAGTTTTTTATAATGAATATAGCTGAAATATTTTACCTCAGAACCTTTTACTGTTCCCTAATGATTTCAATTTTTAAAAACAATTATCCAGAGAAAAACTAGGCTCTACGATTAAGTCATCAAGCAATATGGTTAAGGCAATAAACTGAAGTTATCTAAGTAGCTTCTCCATCGAAACTCTTTCTCCGTTGGAGCAGACAAGTCCAAAATAAAATTGTAGAACACAGTTACTAAATACATGTAGCTTGCAATCTATCTCAAATCAAACTGAAGACAGTTTGAGTATATTCGCAAGATTAAGCCAATGCTCCCAATGCTGATTGGAGATGTGTCTCCAAAACTGTCTGATCTGAGTGACTCACAGAACAATCAGAGTCATCCTCAAATGAACCTCGTTTTCCTTGGCACTCTAGCCAAGGAAAAGGAAGTTCATTTAAAGTAAAAGTTTTCTTAACCTTATTTGAACCCTTCAAGTACATAGTTATGGAAGAAATACCAGGAAGACACCGCTGAGAATCTGTCATCATCGTTTACGCCAAGAAATCCTCCACTGCACTCTCTGGATATATTCCTTATCCACGACACACCACAGCATTTTTCAGCAACCAATCCAGATCCTCTGGGAT
This sequence comes from Eurois occulta, assembly GCA_950022335.1. NCBI lineage: Eukaryota > Metazoa > Arthropoda > Insecta > Lepidoptera > Noctuidae > Eurois > Eurois occulta. The sequence continues at coordinate 438,533 of OX465487.1, read as the reverse complement.
TTATCATGTTTGAATCCAAAATCAGTTGTCCAGTGGAGTGCAGTGATTGACATGGCGACATCTTAGCGCTGCGGCGTGGGCGCAAAAAATCGCTCCATTCATATGCACGGGGAGGAGTGCGGTCAGTTTTTGCGCGGCCGGACGTTCCCCGCGTTTTATTTGTAAATTGGGCGCGGGCGGGGGCACGGGGGGTGCAGTTGCGGCACGGCTGCGGGGCAGGAGCGGCGCGGGGCCGCGGCGGTAACGAGACCAAGCGCGCATCATTCAAATGCGCGACTAGTTTTTGCGCAGGCGCATAATTGAATACGAATGCGTACTCGGAAGGATTCTAATGCGTTCAGATGAGACGCGTAATGAACGTTATTTATACAGGAGAGACGCCTGGAACTGCACGCGACTGCACCGCCTGCACTGCTGGCTCTCACCAGTCACCTCTGATGAAGCACTTACACGTAAACTACTGCTTGTTTACCATACTTAGGTATATTGGTAATCCAAATAATCCAATACAAATGTAGCTGAACCTTCTCAGCCTCTCACAGAGAGTTGTTTCAAACGCAACTCGGTACTGACCAAACAAGTTGTTGGCCAATATTTGCAATTATAAATCTTTGCCGGGAATGGGATGAGCCTCTGCAGTGCTAATTCTCTAACGAAATTAGGATTAGTGAGGTACTTATTCTTGTAACAATTTAGAAAATACCGTTATCATTTTGATTCTATTTATCATAATCTTTGGTGTCATGGGTCCTGCACAGTTGTGTTGTGATATTATCGACCAGGATCTGGTGCTCTGTGGCGACATCGCCTGCATTTTAATAAGGTGCATTCATAACAACTTATTACTAAGCTCTCATAAGAAATGCTGCAAAGCTGCAATCTTTGATGGTCATCCGTTCTACGTAGATACTCTGAGTTGGGGAAGAGTTATTGAGGGTAATGCCCGATAACGGATTTATAATTCTGCACCAAGAGGATAAAATATCATTGAATGCATACTAGCATTATGTAAATGTATTTCTTAAGTATTTTTATGACGCATAGGCAGTGATGTGATCGCATGTCATAAATCGTGTTAACATTTATTCAGTAGTTTCCATTAGGTAACTATAGCTCACTTGACTCAAGATAAGGTTATAATATACATACAACCTTACCTACCATAAAAGTTCAGGGTAAAAAACTCGTCTATTTTATTATTCATCTAACAATAATACGCTATTTACAATTCAAACCTACGCAAACACACTACAATATTGAACTTAATCAAGTTTACTCAGGAATATTACCGACCGGCACCGGGGAGTTGATGCCAAACGATCAGGAATCGAAATGAACGGTTTGTGTACACTGGCCAATGTAAATAAGCACATAGGTACTCGTAGTTGTGTTACAAACGTACAAGTGAAGCGAATAATGGTGGCGGATGGAGCATCACCGTGCTGGCGGGCGGCCAAGGAGTTCCATCCGGACAGTGTCCGCATTCCCCGCTCTGTTGCCGGACAATTTGTTTACTGCACTAATTTAAGAATCCTCGCCGCAACGAAATTGCTCAATGGACCGAAATAGCTCCATTGACCGGTCGTTGGGAGGACCGTGTACCGTAAGCAGTCTGCGGACGATTAGATCGTGGCACGACGGTGTGGTTCAAACTGTAATGTGTTACTAGCATTTGTCTTGTTTTAACAGTTTGTGTGTTTGTCTATAATTTGACATACTGGCCGTGGAGCGCGATAATGTAACAAACGGCTCAGTCACGTACTGGCGTCGTTAATTTATTGCCGTATTTTAATTGAGCGTAGCATCCCGACGGAGGCTTGGCGGCCATGGCGGCGCTGGTCGTAGCGCATTCAATGTAAATGTGATTTAAAAGTAATGGCCCTGTTGCCAATTGACGGTGCTCACATGCTCTAAGAGCTGTGCAATTTAACCGCGCCGGGTTCAGTACCCGGCCTGGGCGTTTTTGCGCCGACGGGAATATGCGGCCGAGTGATGACAGGCTAAACGATGTTAGGATAACTAACAGGAGTGGGAGCTGCGCGTACGCTCACTCGCTCCTCCGCCGGGGTGAGACAGGTGGAGGGAGGGCGGGAGGACGGTGAGAGGACTCGCGGGGACATAAATCGCAAGTAAAAAGCGGCGCGTCGGCGTCGTCCAGCCCTTTTTTGCAGTTTCTTGTTATGCGCATTCCTTGGTTTTTGCTCGCGCGTGTTCCCGACAAACGAGCTCGGCCAAGTTCGCCAGTTTTTGCTTCAGAAACAATGGTGAGTCCGCGATGGCAGCGGCCGTGATTGCGCGCGCGCAGGCGGCGCGGCGCATTTGCATGCGGCAGCCAATCGCGAGGCGAGGCCACGCCCTCGGCGCCCCGCCCCCCGCAGTTCTAGCGGGCGCTATCTAATGCTAATGCGCATGCGCGAGTGTGCGCGCACGCCTCGCCGCGACGCGCTAGTGACAGACGAACAGACTCTACACTAGCCATTGTTGCACGTACACATGTGCCGCAGCATCAGGTCATAAGTGCACTCTAGCACACATTGTCACTAACGCCCACCACTCAATGCGAGAGCACGACACGCACATTCTTGAGATTCATTCATCACTTATCATATATCTTCTAATTATTGTGATTTATGTTCCAAGTTTACATTGTAATATCATCAAATCAAGTAGAATATCATCGGTTTAAATCAACACAGGCTAATCTCCCAAGGTATCGCACTATTGTGTGACATTCTCGTCACATGCGCTCCGTATGCAAATGTCTCCCACTGGCGTGCGCCGGCGCAGGTCGCGCTCGACTGGTGAGAACACAAGCGGCGCGGCAAATCGCGATGAATGCTAATCAGCAGCGGCCATTAGAGTTGCAACACAAAACATGTCTACACAAATAGCGTGCACAGCACAGCATGTATACAACATGTGCAGTATGTAGATGAGGCGCAGTGATTGGCATGTGTCGGCAACGCTTGCGATATTTAGCAACTATTAAGTATTTTAGTCGATGGTCATTGATTAACGTTTTTCACTGTCCTGTCGCTGCTAATTACAATACAAAACAACTATTTATTATCACGCTGCGACTGACAGCTGATCGTTATACGTTCTGCTTCAAATGCGTAAAGTATTGTGTTAACATTATAGTTCCAATTATTCGGTCGGTTTCAACAAAATCGAATAAATATGTAATAATTGGCAGTGCGTCCACGGCGCGCACTCATCGGTTTTTGCTCGCGTCACTTCGGATCATGGAATAAAACGTATTGTCTGAAGTCGAGCGGCCGCCGTTTTTATAATGTTGTGATGTTTTGCTGTCATCATTCTCATATTATTGTGTTCTTGCGATGCAGTGAGAATGTCAAGAGGTTTCAATAGGTAATGAAGTGACGGGGCTCAGCGGCTGAGGCGTTCACTGTGCATACTGAGGTCATGAGTTCAATACTCTTCAGAAACAAACATTCAAAATCAAAATCAAACATTTTATTTTACATAGGCCTACATGGGCACTTATAAAAACGTCGACAAAACGTGGTTAGTTTTCAATCAAACACTTCAGAACCTACACATGTTTTTAAACTAGCAGACAGCTACTTAAGTATGTTGCAGGGAGTTTGTGCCGCCGCTTCTGCTTCCCAGCTAAACCAACAGGAAGTGGCGGAGTTGGCGGACTGTCTCTTGTAAACTTAAACGTTTAAAAAGTGCTGATTATAATTATCAGCCTAATTTAAATGACTTTTGTTTTTGGATATTATCATATATTTCCATTTTAATTGTTATAATTGATTATACAAGTGCTGTGCACACCTATATGTGACGAATTCACCACAAAACTGTTAAAATATAATATATTTAATGTAATGACTTAGTGAATAAGTCGTTGGTGTGTCAATAAATAAATAAGAACATCCTTGATTACCTATGGGTACCACTTGACTCTCAGAAAAGGTGGGAGACGTACCTATAAGGAATCAACACAATATTGCCTCTTCTTGCAGTTGTGTGACTTAGACAGAACACCAATGTGTTTTAAGGGAAGTACAAGATTGAGCTGTCAAAAGTATTGGTAATACTATTAATTTAATTTATTACTAATACGTAAGTGACAGTATAAGTTGAACTTGTTTTATTTTTAATTTCAGTTTCTATTTAAAGTTATTATTAGTTATTTTTTACACAGCCGGGTTTTTTATTTATTTATACAGGTAGGTATATTCTCTAATTTTCTCCTCTAGATACTTAATAACTGCTTTTCATTAATTTTCTGCCTTCAAAAACAGGCGGGAAACTTTCAAAATATTAACGACGATATTTTTGTCGTTTTACTCCCCTTTATTTGTAGAGAACTTTATTGAAATGGATAATTAAATAATTCTCCTTATACTTTATTCCTGACTTTCAACACCCATGCATGGTCTAATAGTCTAATTGAAATAAACGATTTGCCTTTGAATGTATTTCCGTCCTATTACGAACATAAACAGCTATCAAAACAATAATAATTCCACGTCCGTAGACACAATTATTGACTTTATTGCAGTTAAAATGTTCCTGTACACCCAGGTGTTCACGACGCCTATTCAAATGAGGGCAGGCAGCCCTCTCGCTTGCCTCTATTACCATCGATTACTGAAACATGGAGCTTAAGAAAAACGGTTCGATGGAAAATTGATGGCATGCCATGGCGTATGTTTTACTTATTGACATATTAGCAGCTTTGTAGACAGACTTGTTAGTTATGGCGCTAGGTAGCTCTTTGTATAGATAACGAGGTTTTTCAATGTTATTTGAATTGTTAATGATAGAGGTGTTGTCTATAGTTTTGTTCACTTCAAGCCTGCGATACTTTTTTGTGTTAGAAATACGAATTTGCATACATTTGTAACATTGTTTGTCAATAAATTATGTAGAACATGATGCGTACGAATAAAATACCAGAAGTTGAATGAAGGGTGACAGAGCTATTAATAATAATGGAATTTTAGTACTTAGCCATTATTTGTGTACGTTTGTTCATTCCCAAATGAAACAAAAGCTAAAGAATAAAGCTAATTTGCAAGATCAAGAATTGTGTCGATCCAGTACCAATTATCTATAGACCATAAAATTATTTTCTACAATGTCATTTTACCTCTTTCTTTATTCAAAGTAGGTAAAGGACACACTCCTACAACAAAGTAACCTGCTCGAGCTAACAGTTTGGATGCAGTTAGCCTGTATTATAAGTGTTCATTAGCGCAGTATGTGTTTCCACTCTTATCAGCGGTGTAATGGCGCTCATAGAGACGTTACGCGATAGCATCGCGCACGCATGCGCCTGCGCAGCGCGGGTCAGCGGGTCTCCGCCACTTACATGAAGTACAGGATACATGGCCGAATGTCCAGTCCATGAGCTTTGTGGCGAACAAGAACGGCCACTGTGGAGATAAAGCATTTTGGTAAATTGAAAGCTGTGTTGATTCGTAGATCACGATATCTGGTACATCGCCACTGAAATCTGCGTTGAACAGAATATTGATGAATTGTTTGTTATTCTCTACCTATGTACAGCCTGATTATTGATAATTACCGTTTTGTCCCAATGCTAGGACACAGGCAGCCCGCTGCCCAGTTACAGGCTGACAGCGAAAAATTAAATTAAGTTCTAGGTTTCCTCGCGATGTCTTCCTATAAGTACCATTTGGGGAGCAGTGGTGATGAAACTGATTAGGAAAAAAAAGTACTGTCGGATAGAGAACCTCATCCTGTTTAGAAGTCAGTTAAAAATGTCAAACTGGGTTCGAAGCTACAAACAATGAAACCCCGCCTTGCGACTGTAAAGTCGACCTCCGGGCCACCATATTTTCATTCAATTCCATCCATTCTTATTTGCATTATGCGTATTGCTAAATTGAGTACCTATAACTTTTCTATCAGTCCCGGTACGATTTTAAAATCTATTTTATCTGTTTCCTTCTTTTAGTGTTATGCTAGCCTTCTGCGTCCCCTGACTGTGTGTCGGACAGATCAAATGGTTCGCGTAATTACGCGATTAGGACTCGCTTGATCATCATCACCTTGGAATAGTGTGTTCCGGAAGTACGTGTACTGAGTACCTCACGAGGGCCATATAAAGCTTGAGATCTCTTATTATTTATTTATTTAAAATTACGTAAGTAAATAACACCTTTACACAACTCAACAATTTTTTTTTTCATATTTCGACCTATGTTCTTTGGGGAAAGTTGTTGAGTTTCATGAGCACATTCACCCCCTTCAGGGTTGATACCCCCCTTCCGTTAAACGCTGTATAGACAAGATATAACAAAAATACATTAAAAAAAACCAATAAGAATACACTTAAAAATACCTCCAATTAAAACACCTCTAAACATTTCCAATGTACTTCAGTGCTAGTCCTGTGAACTTCATCAGGCGGCAGTGAAATATATCTACCTCATCTGAAATAATAATTTAAAAATAATCATAATAATAAACTTCTGCAGTAAGTTACTTATACTATCATCTAGAGCATACTCAGCGAAGATCAGTGAGAGGTTTGATGAACTGCGTCGCTTCACAAGCTTTATACCAGTCCAGGAACTGTATTATTTTAGTCACGGTGTGTATCACCGACTATTATTTTTCTAAGTAGGATCTCCAACAAAAGGTAGGTACATAAATCAAGAAATACAAATATTATAAGTACTACAAAAGTTAGTTCTCATATTCTTCATTTTATTGTATACTCTTTCACAGGAGACCATATCATGATGACCATAACAGATTCCACAGATATCTGATATGTGAAAATAAAAGAAGTTCTTAAAGTAGCACTTTTATTAATAAATCACTCTCACTCTAAATTAGCAATTAAAATAAACTTCCAGCAGCGTGCTGATATTCCTGCCAGTGGGTGCGACACTCCAAATCGCATCACATCTCTGATTCCCAGGGCGAGCAAAAAGTCACAACAATCACAAATGCGTGCACTTCTTATCCCTCACCACCACAGAGCAGTCCCGGGCCGTTCACATACACGTTGACACAGCCGGACTGCTAGACAGGGACTGTCACACAGGTATGCGGGACAGAGACGACGCAACACAAAGACGAACTTTCTCAAAAGTCGACGTGCCATATTTCCGTCGGGTACCTACTGTATCACATGACCAAGGCACCATGTACCACCCACATCGACCAATTACATTTATATCATTTAAAACAAGTCCTGCGAACTCTAATTGTTTTTCACTGTAAGAGCTTTTAAATAATTAATTATGGATCCCCTTGGTAATTGGTGGATAATACATATATGACAACAAAATGAATCTAGACTTCAATCGGTAAATAGCCATTGAATTGGATTCGTGTATATGGATCGAAACAAGAATTGGTCTCGAGAGACCATGTCCAAGGAATTTTGAACACGAAGAAGTCGGATTCTTGTCCGACTAAATTCTCCTTGTGAATTTGTTACAAGGTGTTGATAGTTCAAGCGTAATTCAGCATCTGCCTGCCTTTTCCCAATTATGTTGGCATTGGCTTCCAGTCTGACCTGATATGGCTGAATACCAGTATTTTACATGGAGTGACTGCCTATCTGACCTCCACAACCCAGTCCGTACTGGGTATTATGATACCCCTATTATAAGTAAGACGAGTTGTCAGATTCTCGGGCCACTGTAGCGACTGTCAGAGATCCTCGGAAACTCGGTATGAAATGGATGATAACCCATCCACGAACCAACCTCGGCTAGATAGACCCGCGCGTCTGTTATTATTTAGCTATGATTTCAAGCGTAATCGTTGTCAGATGTAAAATGTAGTCTTGGTAACATTATAAACGCAGAATTCCGGTACACAAAATAATATTCCCTGTTTGCCCTCGGAGCCTACGCAAACGCAGTAAGTTATCATATTTATATTCCTGGAAGCACGCAGGGTCACCCCCTGAGACAATCAATCAGAACCCGATCCAGTGGCCGGTGGTGTAAACGCGTGGGCCATGCGCGGCCATCCATCACCACGTCCATTACGACGCGCGGCATATTGTGGCCCAGATAACTATCATAAAACACTGCTCCGAATGTCACAAACCCTTCTTGAAAATACCACGGAGGGAAGCTAAGAGGGCTCACAACACACAGTCCACGAAAAGAAGCTCAGTACCCATAGAGAGCAGCGTCGTGGTTACACAGTTTTGTCAAAATCTTAGTTTCCGTAGCAGAGACTTTGTTTTTAATTTTGCTCCAGGAAGACTATCATTATGGAAAAGTTACGTTTAAATCATGTTGTTGGTATTGCGATATTTCCACTTTGATAATAAAACTTTCTAATAAAATAGGAACGTTTACGTGCTTAGTTCGTAATAAAATAAGTTATTTAGTTAGTGGAACGACAGTACGGCCGCTGTTTGGCGTTACCTCGGTCATAATAACGCAGGTCTGCTCCTCTGCGTCGACTTACCAGCGACTATAACACACTTATCCATCATGTTGACATGTTTGCTATCTGCTGCTAAATTTAAAAACATAATTATAAAGCAAAACTAGGAATTGGTAACATACCGTCAATAATTATTCGCATGCCTTGATTTTTTTAAATCTGTGTTTACTGAATTTATCATTGCCTTGTCTTATGACAAGGCAATGATAAACACGCTAAAAGCAGCTATAAATAAAAAATAACGACAATGTTTTGTACATTATTGTAGTTTGTAGGTTTACACTTGCATGGTTTGCAAAGCTTGTACCATACCAATGTATTCTGTCGAAAATGTTGTTGGTAACACACTTGCTCATACTTGTTCTTATTGTTTCTTCTAGTAAATGTAATACGAGTATGTCACTGCTTGTATTTACCAATACAAAAAAGTCTTTCTCGCAGAAAACAATATTAGCCTTCTGTTATTTCTTACCCATGTCGGTGTAGCATAAGAAAGGGGTGTCGTGCACCCTTCCGCTCTGAACGAGGTGTTAAATGGTTATAAGTAGGCGAGAGTACGTCCCGGACCGGCTTGAGACCGAATCGGGACAGGGCCGGGACGGGGCATGGACGGGACCGGCACGGACGTGACACGTGACGACGTTTAAACTGTTTAGTGGCTGAAGGGGTGACATGTTTTGACAGCAGGTGGATTGTGAGACATTTATTTTCAAGGGGATTTCACTAGTGATCTTGAAATGATCCTTTAGAACAGGATTTATGAATGTATTGTAGTTTATCTGTCTGTGTTGACTGTTGTCCAAGCAACGTGGCACCTTGGGGAAGCCCAAATTAAATACTCATGATGGCGTTGGGAAACAATTTATAGTCGAGTAGGTAGGGAATTTATTTGTTAACCGTGAACTAACAAATAATGCCTGTGGTGTTAGCCGGTAAGTAGTTCATTGACATCACTTATAAATGTGTTATTAAAGAATTTATTGTTTAACAATTGTTAGCTAGCCTAGATAAATAAATAATAAATCCAATTAACGACAAAGTGACTTTATACGGCTCGTTAGGACATATTTCAGTAGTAGACAGAGCCCTCGGTAATCATTAAGTGGTACTTAATTACAAGTAACACTGGTGGCCACAATAGGTACGACATAGCTTCGTAATTAGCAGCCCCTCTAATGAGTGCACTCGTCAAGTTTGTCGCCAGTTTATGAGCTACCCTTTCACAGGGCGTAGCAGTTAGTACCAGCTACCAGGGGAGCAAGAGCGAGCAGGAGCTAGCCATGATATCAATTATTGTGGGTAGGGTAAACGTGGGTAGCTTTAGAATGTAATTAGGTACTTTATTTATGACTAGCTTTTACCCGCGGCTTCGCACGCGTTGATTTAGATTTTGATAATCAATTCGGGTTGTACTCTGCTTGTTGTAATAATATAATTCAGTCATAATTCGAAAGACACGTGGCGCCATCTATTATCAAAAGAACGTTATTTTTGTTTTCCTCGGGAACAGTACTTTTTTTCGGAATGAAAGGTACCCCATGTCCGTTTATACGTTAGGTACGTGTTTTTATACGTTGTCAGGTATACAGATACCTGACAACGTAGGTATTATGCAAAATTTCAGGATGATCGGTTCAGTGGTTTAGGCGTGAAAAGGTAACAAACAAATAAACACTTTCGCATTTATAATCTTATAAATAAATAGTAAGGATAAGGATATACCTACCATCACGAATTCACGATTGACACTAAATGCAAGCCATCTGTCAGACCTACTCTGTATTGATAAGTTGTTACCTTTAATAGTGGGATTGTTTGGTTGTTGTTCATTTGTATGTACCTAAGTAGGTGGACCATATTTGAGACAAGAATAAAAGATTGGTTATAATAGCAATGATCGTGATGGTTAATAACAATTTGCAATGTCTTGCACTTTTGCTCATTGCAATCATGAGATATACTGCCACGAACAATATTTTGTAATAACATAATCATAATGTGTGTTCTTCGCTGCCGCACTGTAAACTGACGATTTGCTTTAAAACATGTTTTTGTGTGCTAAGTGCTCGCTCTGGCTGTCGTGACTACTTACAAACACGACGATCTGTAAACTTGCCTGTCATAGCTCAACCATGGGAAACCCGAAAACCATTGATGTACACTAATTACGTGCTAGAGGTAGGCAGGCACAGGTAATTTAAAGTGTTTTGAGGAATTATTGGATAGTTACCTGTTGAGTTATTTGTTTCTCGGCTCGTGTTGATGTGAATCGTATCGTCATTACGTATCCCACAGTCCCACGGTCGCGCAGTCGCCACTCAGAGCACGTTAAAATTAAATAAAAGTCGCGCGCGCTGTAATAAAGTGTAAATGCGGTATAATGCGCTCGCGCAGATCGCGGGATTAGTTCCGCGCTCCGCATTCGCTGCGGCGCGGTGTGCGTCCGCGCCGCTCGCTGCCGCCGCCGAGCCGCACCGACGCACCGCGTCGTGTCGCGCCGCATCGCATCGTGCCGCCTCGTAATACACGGTACTTGCACATTATCGAGTTTACGAGCGTCTCGGATATGTTTATCGATTGAGACTCGATCATCGATTCCTAGACGTCATTCATGAGGAATGTATCTTAAATGTAATTAGGTTTTTCTCTTATTATGATCCGGCTCAATCAAACTGAAGTTACTTCAGACGCAGCGCACTTCGCGGAACAGTTTATTATTTTGCGTTGCTGACACAGAATGGACCCAGGGTACCTGTGTAGCTGTGTGCGCTGCGACACAGTAATACCATTCACGTTTCAAGTTTAATAATAGTATGTTGATAACTCAATAATAAAAACATATTGAAATAGTCTGCAGCATTTATATTCACATTTATATTAATTTCCAATTCGTTTCAATTTACCCCATATGAATGTTGCGTCGCTGTAGGTGCGCGTGCGACGGTGCGGGGTGTGCCGCCGCTCGACAGTGCTCGTGTGAAATCGGAAATGATCTCGCGCCACGCGCCGCGCAGCCTGCGCGGGCGCATTATAAACACATTAGCGACAAGCGACAATTGTTTACGGCTCAACTTTGCATTTCAATAATTTAGATGGATTGCTGCTGAGCCCACATCACACTGCGCTTGATATTTATCTCGAGATCAATATTGCTCAGTGGCACGCACGCACTAGATACCGGCATTACATATTTTATTTTCTAATAATGTTATTCCACCCGTTTGTTATAAACAATTGAGTTATGAAAGAAAAACAGATCTGGAAACAGATCAGTGGTTGAAATTGACAAAGGGTGTTGTGAAAGCTACCCCCAGGAAAAGCAGTTTATCACTGCATAATTTAATTCACGAATCTGTTCGGACATTTATTCTTTTTTTTTTCTAGTCTCCTGACCAATACTTTCTCAAAGAGTCAGCTGCAACGACAGCCTGACCTCTGCCAATCACATCTGAGGAGGATAAACCTCCGTGAGTGGGCGCCCCCTCGCTCCTCAGGTAACTTGCACTCCAACCTGTCGCGTTCTGTCTGTAGTTAAAACAATAGTTTGTGCGATCAATATTAATTACGAGACTCCAACTGTATGGCAGACGGGAGGGGGAGGCGGTGAGGACGGAAGGGAGTGCAAATGATAAAGTTTGTAACGCGGTTATGGCGGCCGGAAGTTGCTCCTAATCGCGTAACTGACGTCCACATAATCAGCTCTGATTTACTTGCCAACTATTGAGATATTAAACCACTGCGCAGCGAGGGCGCAGAGGGCTTACTTGAAACTTCGTGTGTCATCCTGCAGGCACCGCTACGCGCCATAACGCCACACGATATATGCTATGAGCTACAGTATAAAAATATGGTACCTTAGACACTGCAATACTTCAAGATATGCACTGAGCGTTACGTTCTGAGTTACGCAAAGCTACGTGCTACGCCACGTTACGCGCTACGTGCTACGTAACTCTACGATCTGAGTACTACGCGCTATGTGTTATGCAACGCTCTGTGCTACGCAGGCTACGCTACGTTGTGTTATGGCACGATACGAGCATCGCAAAGCGAAGACTTCCTAATCAGGTTAAAGGGTATTATTATTTCGTTCGGCTCTGTAGTGGGCCTTCTGACGCCGCACTGATCGTTGGACAGCGAGATATTAACGTATTGCGACGTCTGCGTCCATTAGCGCTCACGAGTGTGCTCTATCGCGAGTACATATACGACTTGTGTGCAATACCTACTGCCGGTGAATATTTATTGTTTAAGAGAATATTGACTTGTACAGAGTAGAATCTGTTGGATAACAATTCTTATAAGAAAACCAATTCTATTCGTTTCGGGCTGATACCATTGTATTTCAAGTGGACAGCTACTAAATAAAATTATGATGAAGAAAAAAATTTTCAAGTTCATTGTTAAGCCAGAGCTGTATTCGTAGCTTAATAATTAAAACTCTTAAAACTCTTGGCCATTGGCCAGTAAATCACGAATTACGTTTTATTGAGATTATTATTAGAAATTCTGCGATGATTTCTCAGAATTGCCAACTCAATGCAGACCGTTAGCACAGATGACTTAATAATACCACTCTGAGTTGCCACATATATATATTATGTTTAAAATGGTAATCTTGTACATAAGTATTCCAGCAGTGTGTATTTCCCTTTAAATGGGAAGTACAAAGAAGTTGTAAAGTGTTGGTTAATATTCATGGCGCATGGTTGCTCAGTGATTCAGAAAATCAACCGTTTACTGTCCGCAGTGAGATAAACCCAGCTGCTATATATACATGATTATTATGTATGTAGTCAGATACCTAGTACATGCACTAACACTGTCACTACATAAGGTAAACCTGTGAAATAAATGACTGAATTGAATGATAGTGTATAGATATCCACGGTACATTCACACCTGTGTCTTTCGAAGAGATTCGCAGAGGTGTTTTGTGAACCTGCTTGAACCACGAGAGAGTCGTGAACTCAAACAGATCCCTGCTCCGCAGATAGATGTGCGTATAAGACTTTTGTCACACCATTTTAAATTCGAACATGTTGACAGTTTCATAGGACTTACAATGGGCGGTAGTGAAGCGAGACTCGGAACACGCATTGAAGGGAAACCCTTGGGTTATGGGTTTAATGATAAAATACTTTATCCCAAGAAAAACAAGTAACTCGTAGCGCACTTGACGCACAATGCTGAGAGATGTACCTACCCTGGCATTTTACGAGTTAACCATTTCGATTTTCTTCTTTGCCAACGGGAAGTACCCCATAGGTTTTGTCTTAGGGGCGAGTTTCAAAATAATCGACAAACATGGCATAAAAACCTTTATATCTTTTAATTGCATTGACTTAGAAGGTTGATTCTTTTACAGCTTCACGTTATCTATCTATATATATATATATAGAATGGTAAACTGACAGACTGTTGATATATCAACACACAGCCCACACCGCTGGTCCTAGAGACATGAACCTTGGAGGGTGTGCTTTGTGAAGACTAAGAGTTCCGTTTTTTAGATTTCAGGTACAGAACCTTAAAAATGGATAAAAATTAACGTTTTTTACTTTTTCCTTTAATTAAAAAATGTGTGAAAATCGTTTATTGGTTTCTCTACCATACTTATAGGTTTCGTTGTTCTGATTAGAATATCAAACACGAATGTCATCGAAGTTTAGTCGTCTTACTCACCCACTCATATGAGTGATAAATTAGTAAATTAGTAAAGGGTTTAATATCGACTTCAGATCAGAATCCAGTGCACCTACATTATAGTGCAACTAGATTATAAATAAGGTTGATCTAGCTTGTTAGAGCGTGCATGGTATTAACTCGAGTCAAATTGGGGCAGACTTGATAACTGGTTAGCATTATGTTATGAATAGTGTTGTGGCCATCAACCGCCTGCGTTAGGGGTGTGCTTATAGCTTAGTATTTACTCTCTAACTATATCGAACTATGACTATGTATATGTCTGATGGAAGTTAAAGTGTGTGTTCATGCCATCAGAGAAAAAACAAAAGATTTACTGCTTTTATTTAATCAAATAACGCTGGGAACCAAATAACCACGATATCCAATAACATTGAACTGCTGTGTAATGTTAGAATAGCATAATAATTTGGTTATTTATTTTATATTAATATTATTTATTTGGTTATTTCTTTTCTTTATTTTTAATTTTGTTTTCGTGTAGTTTTTTATTTAGCCTATATGTACTCAATGTAATATTATTAAACTTGAAATACCTATGTAAGTGATGTGCACACCTGTAAGTGACAAATTCACTCTAGATTTTAAGTTTAATTGTTACATTACCCCAGAGAATGTATTAGTAAATAAGTCGTTGAAGTGTCATAATTAAATAAATAAATAACGTGAGCGTCCCAGCGAACCTCACACGCGTTCATTGATGAGACTAGTTCATCAGCCCTCGCTGAACCTGTGCTTCAAGCGCCAACAAACCCAACTCGTGGTAAACTGGTCAACAATCTCTCTCTCTCTCTCTTTGTACTGATACAAGTATCAGTCAGAGAGATGAGAGATGTATTTACATTATAAAACTAAACGCACAAGGTATTGGCGCTAATCACCAGAGATGACTATGAACTAGCTGTAGTCGTGCACTGAACTGCAGGAGGCGCGGCGGTCGCCTGCCGCGCTCTTATTCAGCCGAGGCGATACCGGGCGAGCCCAAGTGCATAGTTACCGTCCCGTGCCTGTACTTATGAGTTTTCCAATTAAGTAAATGGTAACCGCCGCTTATTGGAATAACAATTTTCAACGGAATATCTGTTTCGATCGCGATTAGAGGCCATCGCAGGAGATGCGCCTGTAATTCCAACTAAATTTATTAGAAAGCCGATCTCGCCCTTCTCCGCTCGCCAATTTACTAATCGTAACTCATCTGCGATAAGCGCGGGATTACCGCGTGGCGTGCCGGCCGGAGTGGCCGCAGCGGAGCCGGGCGGCGCATCGTCCGGTAATAAGGAGCGAGATTGGAGCGCTTTAAATAATATCGGCTGCGATCGGTAACGGCCGCTGACGGTCGTTCACCGCGCCGCCATCGCGCCACGGCCGCCTCCGCGCGCCCTGCGCTGTGCAACCTGCAGCCGCTTGTGTCTCCACTCCGCCGTCTGCGTCGTTCTACCTAAACAAATGCCCACGAAGATTGTCTATTGATTGCTTCCGGAGGTAACTTCTTAAAGAAGACTATTAAAACACTTCTTAGATACGAGTAGTACCTAAACAGAGATGGGCCGACAGTGACTGTGGCCGACCGACTAGCCGACTCGTCGGTTGCAAAAAGGGCCGACTATTCTTCTGGTTAGTAGATTGCTTTCGGTGGAGGTCAGGGAGGTAACGCCCACGACGTTTACAGCGGCTATAAGAGTACAGGATGACCGAAGAAACGATGGATGGACTGTGTGAAGGATGATAGCTAAAAAGGAGGTGAATGCTGAGATGTCAAGAAATAGAGAAGTATGGAAGATGAAGACTTGCTGCGCCGACCCCTAATAAATTGGGATAATATGAAACAATAAAGGTGTCATTTCAATTACTTAAGCGCCTACTACAAATATCCGGATAGGTAGTCGGACAGTCGGCGGTACCGACTGGTCGTCTACTAGTCGGTACGGTATTATGTAGTAGTTCATACAACAGAAGAGTTTTTATAGTTATTAATGGCATCGTATATTGTGTGTCCAAGTAAACAGTCGGTCTACTTTGTCGTGTATCAATTAATGACAAGTGACAAGTCGTTTCCGTCGTCGAGATGCCAGCGCCCGCGCAGCCTTGGTAAATGTCAATATCAACTGATGAAATGTTACTCAAGTATCAGGTAGAACCGTAACTTTTACGTTTTAATAGATTATTCAAGACTTAATTATATTTAATGTCCATCATGCCTTTGCGGTCTTATTAGAACCACAATTCTAATAACGATTATTGATATAGCTGATTTCTAATAAGAGCTCAAACCTCGTAATATAGCATGTTCTACTCCTATGACTAACGTCGACTTGAACTCAGAATAAACTTATCGGAAGCTTTGCCCAACTACTGCGCAGCTACAAATATCCTCGATGCAATTACCTACACGATGTCAACCAAACTCAAACTGCTGCGCAGCCTTGGCGCAGTCTCAAAGTATTGTATTCAGATTTTCAGAACTAGAATAAGAATAATTTGTCTAAAAAAGAATTACATTTAGGTACAGTGGGAAATAATTTCCCATTCAATTTAGTGCGTAGAAGTAAAATATACTTAACAGTTGCAAGTAATGAATATGTTGAATTTAAATGTTTGGCAGCGACCTGCCCCAGTTAGGTTTGTTTAATCTGTGTTTCAGACCATCGCTTTAAATAGTGCTATTTAATTAGGACAGTAAAATCTTCTTACTAATATTATATATGCAAACGTTTGTGAGGATGAATTGATGGATGTTTGTTACTCTTTCACGAAAAAACTACCGAATAGATTTTAATGAAATTTAGCACATAGATAGTTTATAACCTGGATTGACATAAAGGATACTTTTCATTCGGGTATTATGATCCCGTGGGACAGTTAACGAACAACACGCGGTTGAAGCCGCGGGCAATAGTTAGTTATAAAATAAAATTCATCTATTAACAACTATAACAATAATCAAATTGATACAAAAAACACTAAAACTAGCTTAAGTAAATATATTGGGATCCTGCCGTTTTGCCGAAAAGATTTTGCCAAATTTTCATTACCCAAACAAATTTTAGCAACCTTTTTTTATACCAATGTAATATTTGGAATAATTTTAGTACGCACATTTTCATTTGGTCAAATGTTTACTTGGCAGATTATTACTAAGGATAATGTCATTACGGCTTTTGGTCTTTAATCAAATGAGTTATTACAGCAAACAAAATTAAGACAATAAACGTTTAGTCAAATGATTTGTTATGACAAAAAATATAAAGGCAAAAATTTTGGAATGAAGACATAACACAAATTGATTTAATATAACGTAATTGAAATTTAACAGATGCTGACAGAAACCCTAACCCTAGATGGTCGACGTCAGGGGCACCCCGAGGTTCGGTTAGTTAGGTTCCTGTAAACCTTGCAGACAGAAATAGGAGCCCCGCGCAGCGGGGATCCGTCGACCTGCTGACGGAAACGCTAACCCTAGACGGTCGACGTCAGGGGCACCCCGAGGTTTGGTTAGTTAGGTTCCTGTAAACCTTGCAGACAGAAATAGGAGCCACGCGCAGCGGGGATCCGTCGACCTGCTGACGGAAACGCTAACCCTAGACGGTCGACGTCAGGGGCACCCCGAGGTTCGGTTAGTTAGGTTCCTGTAAACCTTGCAGACAGAAATAGGAGCCCCGCGCAGCGGGGATCCGTCGACCTGCTGACGGAAACGCTAACCCTAGACGGTCGACGTCAGGGGCACCCCGAGGTTCGGTTAGTTAGGTTCCTGTAAACCTTGCAGACAGAAATAGGAGCCCCGCGCAGCGGGGATCCGTCGACCTGCTGACGGAAACGCTAACCCTAGACGGTCGACGTCAGGGGCACCCCTAGGTTCGGTTAGTTAGGTTCCTGTAAACCTTGCAGACAGAAATAGGAGCCCCGCGCAGCGGGGATCCGTCGATCTGCTGACGGAAACGCTAACCCTAGACGGTCGACGAAAGGGGCACCCCGAGGTTCGGTTAGTTAGGTTCCTGTAAACCTTGCAGACAGAAATAGGAGCCCCGCGCAGCGGGGATCCGTCGACCTGCTGATGGAAACGCTAACCCTAGACGGTCGACGTCAGGGGCACCCCGAGGTTCGGTTAGTTAGGTTCCTGTAAACCTTGCAGACAGAAATAGGAGCCCCGCGCAGCGGGGATCCGTCGACCTGCTGACGGAAACGCTAACCCTAGACGGTCGACGTCAGGGGCACCCCGAGGTTCGGTTAGTTAGGTGCCTGTAAACCCTGCAGACAGAAATAGGAGCCCCAACCGAATCCAAATAGGAGGTTCCAACTAGTTAATAGTGCTTTTGACTGAAATGGTAAGTTTAAAATTGACGACACCAAATATTTGGCTTATTTAATTATGCGTAAAATATGTTATACCAACTGAAATATTTGACTAGATAAAAAATGGTAAAAGTACTAGTTGGTGAAAAAGTTATTGTTCAAACGTTCACTTGCCAAACATAGGTTTTCGTAACAATTATTTGTAAAGAGATTTTTTGGTAAGTAATAATTTGGCAAATGAAATTATGCGAAAATTTGTTTGGGAAGTGATAATTTGGCAATTTCTTTTCGGTAAAACAAGGGAGACCCATATATACACTCGAGAGCAATGAATCCGGGTCACTTAAAGAATCCTAAAAATCTCGGAAACTAAAAATGCTAGGTTAATGCAATAAATTGTATTTAATAGACAATGTAATACTCCTTAAATGAAGGTATTAAAACTTCTTAGTTATTGTAAAGTTATATCATAAAAAAATCAAATTTGAAAAAGGGCCACTTTCGAAGATGGAACTACGAAATTACAGCATTTGGTTTTGCTTTTGTTTGTAATCTGTCATTTATGTGGGTACATAAACCATGTTGATAGTGCTCTATATTCATTATTCAAGCTGAAATTATGTCGCTTACGCCTGAAGAATGCACCAGAATACTTACAATGCTGGAAACCGGTCGGAGTCAGCGCGATACAGCCAGGACTGTCGGTGTGTCGCTGTCAACAGTACAAAGAGTTCTCCGACGTTACGAAGAAACTGGTTCTAACCTACGCAGACCAGGAACGGGCAGAACCAGGTGTACCACAGCACGAGAAGACCGATACTTGATGAACACCATGCTTCGAAATCGCTTTCTCACAGGAACTGAACTCACAAATCAGTTTCGACGCCTCGGAGGAAGTAACCCAAGTGCATGGACAGTAAGACGTCGGCTTGCTGAATCTAACTTAAAACCCCTTAGACCTGCAAACGGCCCTAAACTGGAGCGTGGGCATCGTATTTCAAGACTAAGATATGCCCAGAGCCACGTAAATTGGAGTATTGAAGATTGGTCAAAAGTTATGTTCTCCGACGAATCAAAATTTATGCTCTACAAGCACAATGGAAGACACAGAGTGTATCGAAGACCAGGGGAAAGATTCAAGCAAGCATGCATCGAAGAAAAAGTAGCCTACGGTGGTGGGTCTGTACTTGTGTGGGCCGGAATTTCTTCTGAAAGTCGCACAGAGCTGGTGATCATAGAAAACGGCTCTTTAACTAGCGTAAGATATGTGGAAGAAATCCTCAATGATCACGTTGGTCCATTTATGGTCAATTTAGGTGAGGATGCTATATTTATGCATGACAATGCCCGACCTCATACACGTAGGATTGTGAATGACTACCTTCAAGAGATGAACATTACTCGTATGGAGTGGCCAGCGCGCAGCCCGGATATCAACCCGATCGAGCATGCTTGGGACGAGCTAGGCAGATGCGTAAAACAACGAAACCCTCCCCCAATCACGCTTCGTGAGCTCAAAATTGCTCTCACAGAGGAATGGGAGAATATTCCCCAAAATCGTATAAGGAACTTGGTGTACAGCATGCCAAACCGCGTAATCGCAGTAATGGAAGCACGAGGAGGCAATACGAAGTATTAAAATTCAAGAAAATCGTAATAAAGTTCAAAAATTTCATGTTTCCTATTTTTGTTTTAAGGAGAGATCAGCAGTTTTTTTCTTTATGTAATTTTGTGTTAATAAAATGTATGGCGACTCATATTTTTTTTACTTTCATTTAAGGAGTATTACATTGTCTATTAAATACAATTTATTGCATTAACCTATCATTTTTAGTTTCCGAGATTTTTAACATTCTTTAAGTGACCCGGATTCATTGCTCTCGAGTGTATTATGTACAATTAGATCCGAGGGGATAACATAATCAAACCACAACTTCTAGCAGTTTGTCTGTGTCTGTGTAATTAAGTATCGCTAAATAATCTGATATGACAAAACAATATTTGTATAACTTAAACTATAGAAGTTTAGTATCTTGTTGAGTCTAGTACAAAAAACCGACTTCAAAAACAAAAAAGTGAAAAATAACTTTAGTTTCAGAAGTGGGTGACATTTGTTTGTTTGATTTAGTCGGTTTTATTTTTGACAAAAAGTTGTTTTTATTTTTCCATTTTTAATATTTGCTAAGCATTTATTTTACATTGTTAACAATACATTTCAGTTCATTTTATGGTAATAGGCTTATCTATATACATATAATAAATCAGTAGACGTGGCGTGTCTGCACATTGAAAATATTTACAAAAAAATACTAGGGGTGTTAAAGGATCACACACAGAACCCATTTCTACCATTTTTAGAATTTTTGTCTGTTTATCACGACAGATTTGCTGTCTTTTATTGAATAGTTCCGTTCCATATCTCAGAAGTCAATGATCAGATCATGACAATATTTCTATGGGACCAACTATATACTCCCAAGTACATTCTTTCAAACAAAAAAAAAATCTAGACGTCTTCGAGTAATCGGTGGATCTCCTCCTTTTTTGAAGTCGGTTAAAAAAGGTCCTAATAAACACATAAAATCGAAAGAAACTGAAAGAACACTTAAGACAGAAAAGAACTGAAAGAATGATATGAAACGTTACGTTCGTTAATGAGCGAGTTTCTGGTTCATCTCAACACCTTCCTTACTATAGAAGGTATATACATAAATCAATATGTTATTCTGTTCCAAGTTCTGGCTTCGGCTGGAACAACATGAAATGTATCTGAAATATAAAGAAACGATGCATGGTCGTGATGTCGCAGTCAGTGAGTCTGAGTGATGAGTGCTCTCACGGCAACCACCACCAGCAGCTGATCGCCAAGCAATTATACAATCAGCGTGCAACGTCGCCGTCGCCTCGCACCCTTCCCGCAACCACCCAGCAGCCGCCTCGCTCTCGCGGGAAACACACACTAATTGCTGTGGGTTTTTGTCGATCGACTGTTCCCACTTGTCTCCACAAAACCACTTATAAATTGACGCCGTTCTCCCACAATACGTATTATCTTAATCGTTGATCAAAACGACAATTTAACAGTTTCTTGTAGCAGTGAAATTATAAGTGAATGTGATGGGCGATGCCGGCACACAGCGCGGATGCGATGGTGAGCCACTTTCTAAAACAAAGGGCTACAAATTATGCTGGTGCCTGTAATCAGTGAGATGATGACCACCCTTCACTATCATTACGTAAAACTTATTTTTCAACTGTAGGTAGCGTGCTGCCTTATCTTATGAACTACTTACTGAAGATTATCTTGATTCGACTCTCACTGCTGCAAATATTGTCTTTAACGAATGTAAATCAAATATATTCGTGGTCACCAGACGATTTAGAATCGCCTATCCAACACAGAGACCATTAAACACATATTAACTTTAATTTCATTCTTCCTGTGTATTTCCTGGCTGCATATTTTTTGTCGAATTTCTTCTAATCCCACCAATAAATTATGTCAAAGGGAGCCGCCGTCCAAAACGCAACGGCCACGAAATTGTGGGTTACCAACGTAACGTTATTGTTCTTATAATCGACCACGTGATTAATAAACGACGGCTTTAAACACACAAATCACAATAAGAGGCGCCTGTGTCCGTGCATGTGTGTGTGTCTGTGCCCGTGCGTGTGTGTGTGCGGGTGCGCATACGCAAATTATTTAATTGTCGGCGGCGCGCCGCTCTATGGTTATACGCCATAAATCTAGCGGAATCATCCGCGAATTATTCAAAGACGCCGCCTCCCCGGCGCAGGCGCAGGCCCCGGCCACCGCGCTGACCTCCGCTAACTGCCACTGATTATGCCTAGCATCACAGTGCAGCCGTAGTCATCCTAGGAAGACTTTATCCTAGTATGTTGGCGAAGACTTCCAGACTACTCAATAATCAATATTATCAAATATTTCTGACCGCGGAAACAGCCTTTTCAACACATAATCTTGTGACAAAACATCGACACGTTTCTCTAAACCACAAGACGGTATCGATGTGTCGAAAACGGTCACTAATCCTACTCATAGCCAACTAAAAGATGGCTGTCC
Organism: Eurois occulta; assembly: GCA_950022335.1. Taxonomy (NCBI): domain Eukaryota; kingdom Metazoa; phylum Arthropoda; class Insecta; order Lepidoptera; family Noctuidae; genus Eurois; species Eurois occulta. The sequence goes on along the minus strand of OX465487.1, from coordinate 416,032 downwards.
CGTTCAGCCATTTAGCCAGCAGCCTTCAGCCGCGGGATATCGCACCCATTGTTACGCAATCCAAAACAAAGCTCTAGTTACTTGCGCTGTGTGGCGGCAGCCGCTGTCGCGTTGATTCATAGCGTTCGTTTGTCCTTCCTGCTGAGTGTCAGTGATAGCGCTATCGCTGCGCCCGCGCACAATCGCGCTCTATCGTGCCATCTGCGTGAAATATTCCGCCAGTGCCACAATGCTCTGCCGTACCCACCAGCTTTACGTCTACAGCTCACAACACCCTTACGGTTACGCGAATACAGTTTAGTCTCTGTGGTAATAGCGACAAAGTTGCGTTGGTTTTACAATAACGACCTGTGGCCGCGTAATTCACGCCACCGCGTTCATCATGCAAAGTGCCCGCATCGAAACTGTTGAGCAATTTCCAGCTTTAGCTTTCAACGGATACGGTGCATATTAGGTTTGTGGCAGGGAGATTTATGTCGCGGGGGAGTTTAGCGTTTGGTATCGGAATTTGAATTTTGTGCGGTGTGGTCGCTGCGTCGCTGGGTGCGCGGTGCGCGGCGCAGGCGCAGGCGACAGATACGCATCGTCTTGTTAGCGCTATCTGATGCCCGATGCTGTAATTGGCACGGAACTGCGCGTGCGCAACCAACCTCACATTCATACAAAATGAATTTTAAAATGCGTTTTATCAATATTTATTCTAGCGTCATAATGGGCGCTGCCAGCGAAAATGATAAGTTACCAGGAGGAGACAATATGGAGCCTGTAGCATTGTATGTAACAACATAGATCTTTACTGAGACAAATGAAAACATTTCATTATTTAAACTGTGGTTGGACAGTGGACGTTTGCATCCAGTGGAAAAATCTCACGTTGTTTTTCGGCAATAGTGATAACTAGCGAGCCGATTTGTCCGGAGGAATCGATGAAATATTTGCTGTATAGATGCGCGGGCGCGAGGTGTTGGCTATTTGCATACAATGCGCGCGCGCCGATGCGCCGCGATATTGTTGCGCGCGTAATTGCGTCGCCGCAACAATGCGCTGATGATGTGCACCTACCTATTATGTGCATCACTACTGCTGCCATCCTCAGTTGTGAGCAACTTCTTACTACGATAGAAAAATAGTACAACTTTAAGGTTGGACAAGTAGCTGAAGCTGAAATACGATCTTGTTTGGGGTTACCAGCAAGGAATGTTTCGAATTTCGTTTCTATTTCAGGACGGTATGAATGATGAACAAAAAGTTAAAGGCAGTAAGATATGCGTTTTGGAATGGTCAATATCCTGTGAGGCGTTCACGTGTTCAAGTCTCTTATTGAACGCTTAGGATTCAAATTGTTTTGTGAAGGAAGTGTTGGTTTAAACGAATCTCGTTGTTCCTTCTGAGACAACTAGTCAACTAGTTGGCGAGCTCGACGCCGGCGCCGGCGACGGCGACTTGTCAAAATATTGAATAACACCACATTACAGCGTGAGTGATGTCTTCACCGATGACGTCACGAATGTGGCGGTGCGGCTATAACTCCTATAGGCACAGAGTTAAGTAGATCTGAATTTAGCGATTCAACATCGGATGTGTGAAAACATGACTTTTTGTCACGGTTCTTATACCGATAATATTAAACTGATTCAGGTAAGTAACTACGTACAATAGGTGATAATCCACGCCAATACCATAAATAGGAAAGAAATCTGTCTGTCTTCGCCATGACGGATTTCATAAAATTGAGCACAAGTAGATCATGATTTGCGTTACATGATAATTGTTGTTTCCGATAACACGTTCTCGTGTGACGATTCCAACCAGCGCTGTTGATTCATCTTTATCACCCCCATTGCCAGTAGTGAGTAGTGGCAGTGTTCACTAAACTGAATTAATTCTGTCGGATAAAAAAGCAGTCGTTGTGATGCGCCGACGCACGGCAATTGCGAAAGAAGCCGACAATTGCCGAAGGCGCCGCCACGAATATGGATGAGTTTTATATTTGAGCTGTAATTAGAGCAGGCGACACTTAGACATTACACTTTGAAGTCGGCGGGGACCAGCAGGAAATGTGCCATTCATTAGAGAAGGCTCATCATTCGGAATTACGCGATAGAGTACTTTGTATCAATTAATAGATCAGTCTCTGTTAATTACCGTGAGTTTTTGGAGCCGAATACCTATGCGCATGTGGATAAAGATTATTGTTACTGATCACTCTGATTAGTGTTAGTAGAGGTGCGTTGATAATTAACTCTGCTTTTGCTAAAGGAGGTGGGCAGTAATAATTATCTTCTTTGTTCTGCAAAGCTGTGTGAGCACACGCTACGATCATGAACAGTAACGACCATTCGAATGAGCAAATTGTCAGTGAGGGGCAGTTGAAATTAAATGAAGTAAAACATACAAATATCTAATGAATAGTATACAATTCTATTACCTGGATTTAAGTACTTCCTAGGTAGGTGCCAGAAACAATAGCTTCAAGTAACTTTGAGTAATTAAACAAGGTGTTCCAGTCAATGGGCCGGCGATCTGTCTTGCGGTTTATTGAACTAATTAGTCCACTAAAACTGCGTTCATAGCCTTATTTACGACTTCGGTATAATTCGCGAACGTTCGGTTACAATCGTGTTTATTCGCGAAGTACGTGACAGCGGACGTCACAATCTGAGGATCGTGCACAAGTAGAGTCGTCGTTAATTGGCGCCGCCATCTTGCGCCTAGCGCAGCGGAGCGCGACTGTACGGGCGACACTGCGACAACTGCGTCGGATCTCGCGACACAGGGAACAGCAGAGGGTTTGTTTTGTCAACACGGACCAGGAGTGCCAGGAATAGTTAGTACCGAGGGTCTAGGCGTCAACCTAGAACCGTTCCGTTTGAAAGAGACTGATCAACAACGGCCGCAGTTTATGTGTTCATTTAAGTACATATGATACATCAGAACATGTTTCTAGTTTTAATTATTCCAACAAATCATGAATCTGTATTTGGATAGATAAGTAAGTAGATGGCGAACGGAAATCATCCGAAGCAGTAGCAAGTTCTTCAGATGATTGCCACTATCTAAGAACATAGGTCGAAATATGAAAAAAAATTTGGCCCTCCCATAGTAAACCAATCAGCTGGTAGTCAGTTTTGTAAGGGAGGGCCAAATTTTTTTTTCATATTACGACCTATGTTCTTTGGGGAAAGTTGTTGAGTTTCATGAGCACATTCACCTCCTTCAGGGTTGATACCCCCCTTCCGTTACACGCTGTATATCTATCGTTCCAATTAGCAAGCGCGCTTACCCAATCTTCTCTTGGTGGTAGAAAAGAAAGCATCGTGTTCTTGTTAACAATAAATGTACTAGTGCACTGTGTTTTACCACCCGTTACTGCTACCCAAAAGGACAATTATTTAGCATATAACACAGGCTTGTGTCTCTTTGCCCTTCTGTAGTCATCCACTTGGTGCCTTGACGATGTAAGATACGACACCGGAGCTCAACGATTGTGAGATCGTCGCGATAGAGCTCCCTCCTCGACCGCCGACCGACGCGCGACGGCGCTAACTGACGACTGATGACTCACTGACGCATGTATGTAAATGTTCAGTCAGCAGGATCAGCCAGCTCCAGTAGCCTGGCTGATCACACGCACTGGGCGCATTCCCTGCCGTCGCGATTTGACGACACGACGGAAACAGTACCTTTACCACAATGTCACTGTCATACTCATCTGGATGTTTTCGCCATAATACTTCGAATCTATATCTTCAAATGAATAAATGGCAGGTAATTGTCCAATCATAGTGTACGTGGTGGGTGACGTGGAGGTAAACGAGTCAGTCCATATCGACACGTTTGATCGATGGTCGTCGGTAATGGCTGCCTACCCGCTAACTGTAATGAGCCGTGAGACTACATGAGCCAATATTGGTAGAACGTACTGTACTACTAATGTAACATCATTAAGCTATATAGAGGGGGCATATACATATGAATATACAATTCCCGTTGGGGACTTAGGATACCTCTAGTAGTCACTAGTCGAACAATTTGTCCATTATGACATACAGTTCTATTTGACCAGCTCACTGCCAGAGCCATAAGCTGAGAGCTACAATAAAGATCCATACAATAAAATTCTAGTTTATCTTCTTAATTAGCACTTACTGCACCTAATGGGGTACTTTTAAAATAACAGAGACCACCGCTGTTCTTGCAGTTTAATATTACAGTTCAAATTCTCAAACTAAAAGCATTTATGAATGTCAAAACAAAAAGATAAAACTACAGTCCCAGTCACAAGGCATAATAACTTGTGAAAGTACTGTAGCTGCCCATTCCAAAGCATAGATCTCTATGGAGATGAATATGATTCTAATATCAATGTTGCATCAATTCCAATTTGTGAAACATTTGCGTTTTGTCGCGAACTCGCGACAGCTGGCCGTGAAATCGCCGCTGATGGTCGCAGCCGCCCCCCCTACCGACCCCGCGCCTCACCCCCGCAGCACATCTGTCCGCGTCGTTGGTCGCCGTCGGTGTCTAATCTATTTATTTATTTATTTTATTTGGCTCTAGCGAATATTGACTGCTTTTTATCATTCAATTAGTTTGATGTCAAGCAACATCAGTTTTTTTTAGGAACATGTAAATGAAGCGTCGGTTTACGGTAATTAAGTCATCAGTTATACGAGTAAAGGTACGCGTTGCATATTCCAACTGAAGCAAGGAGTTACGTTCAATGTAGCAATCATGTGAGAATTTAATTCACGAAATAATTATTTATACTGTCTTTGCAGGTTGTAAGTTATCTGTGACAAGATTGAAAACATTGTATTTGTGTCGTACTATGCCTTCGACGTCACACACGGTCCCAGATTTACTCGACCTGATGTATAAATGGCGGTTATTGTTTGAAAATAATTTTACGCCCATCAAATAGTGAACACTGTCAATGAATTTTTGAACATGGAGAAAATTGAGCACCGTTACGTGATCCAAAACATTCATTTGAATAACTTCAGTCCGACCAATATCAAAGCCTAGTTAGGTTCTATTTCGGACGAGTCTGCTACTTCATTTACAACAGTAAAATATGGGGTGGCCGAGTTAGGAGAGGCCATATGCTAGAAGATCAACATCGTATTGGTCGACCAAATGAGGCACCAGAAGAGGTGTTAAAGTCCAAAAAAAAGTTTTGGATGACCGTCGATTGAAAGTGCGCGAACTAGCAGATAAGGTAGGCATTTCAGAAAGTGCTGTACATGGTATGTTGACCGTAAATGTGGACATGACAAAACTGTGCCCAAAACAGCTGCTGTAATCCCCCAAAATAAAACAAAATGGAGTACTGAGGATCTATCAGTCGAGTGTTAGGCAAAAATTCAGGGCAATAAAGCCGAGTTTTTGAAAATGTACATCGAGTTCAAAGGGGACTAAATAGAGGAATAATTAAAAAAAATAGATTTGTGTTGGTTTCTGTGTTAGGTTGGGTACTGCTAGGACAACATATGTTCTGATACTTATTGTTGCTTTCATTTCAAACTGCCAGCCGACCACTCATTTAGTTAGCTGGCTACCGGTCAGCGTATCAGATGCCCTGCAGCATGTGTGCCCAGGCTACCAGCTGATCGCATCACCGCGCGCGCATGTCGACGTTGGGCTGCGCATGCGCCGCCGCGCCGCCGCGAGCCACGGGCTACACTCGACTATACCGACACATACACATTTACATTATATTGTTAGAGTTACTTGTAATTAGGACATTTTGTTGCAGTAAATGCTATAACAGTAGTTTTCTGAAGAATATTGGTAGGGAGGACACAATATGTTTCACCTACTGAAACCACAAAACGTTGACTTGACACATTGCTTTATGTGACGTTGAATTTGAAGTGAGTTGAAGAAAAGTGAAATCCAAGGTAAATTCGTAAAGTAAATGTATCAAGGGCGTGATTTCTTTTATTGCATCGGGTTCATATCAACAATACGGATGAGAGCAAAAATCAAAATGATTTACAGCCTTCTTAGTACGTGAGTAGCTTGTACTGAATATGTTCCTCATGGGGATGTGTCGTAAACGAATAATAACGAGTGAGCAACAATTAGCGATTAAGTTCGCTCGTCAGCCGGACACGACAGTGGACAGCCGGACACCGGACAGCGGACAGCGCAGTAGGGCGTGACCTTTCCCTAAAACGCCCATTAGCATAAATATTGTGAAAGGGTAACCTGCGCCCGCGCATCTTATTAAATAACTCGTTACAATTTACTGACTGCCGCGTTTTATAATAATAATGTAGATACCACGAGAATTTGAGTTCGAAATACGTACGTACAGTAAATAACAAGTAATTATTTAAAAGCGTAAGTTATCTTTATCTGCAGCCTGGTGGTCGGTGAGGCGGCTGTGGCGGCTGTGGCGAGGTAGTGCACTCGTATAAGTTTAATGCGAGTAATAACGTGCAGAGTACAGAACTACAGAGAAATCCGCTCTCGACACAATATCGCACGATCACTAAGATGTGCATTACTCATTAACATTTCGCATAATCCGGCCACTTAGGGCTGGCGAGTGTGACGCGTGCGTGAGTGTGCGAGCACTGATGCCCCTGCCCACCGTGCACCGGTAGCGCAGCGGTTTTCGACGATAAAGATTTGAATACTACGCCGGGTGTACAAACAGGCAGGGAGGGGATGGGAGACGGGCAAAATTGGCAACCTGCGCAGATGTACCCGTGTCCGCGCATCGATCATTAATTTTAATGAAAAATTAAGCACATTCAAAAGTCAGATATCGACTTAAACAGGTTGAGTGAAATGGTATTCATTGTTTACATAAGCTGCGTGCAAGCATCGCATATGTTAACGACGTGATAAAAAGCGGATGAACAGCGAAACACTTTTAATGGCGCGCCGGCGCACGTTTCTCCACGATCGACTAAAAAACGAAACGTTCACGGAAATTAACCCTGTTAATGCAAAACACTCGAGTTTTGTGTCGGCCCAGTACTGACACCCGCCATCTTTGCCTGCGACACATTTAATGGCCGGGACGTGTGCCCGACTCGCGTTTTTCTCCGCGCTCGTATCTGCAGCATCCTAACAAGGAACGATTCGGAGGTGATTGTAGTCATTATCACCTCATGACATTAGGCATACTAATGTTAATTACGTTACTGAATTCGTTTAAAGCTTTTTCTGAAGGCTGCTGCGCGGAGGTGTTACTCGTTTGATGCATTTTCTTTGGTGATCACTGAATCGATTCTCACACCTGACCATATGTGGGACTCTTAATACCTTAGTAACGAATTAATGTGGCTTTCATTGTACAACTTATATTATTGTTGATTGATTGTAAAGTAGCCAAGTGACACGATTCTCACGGCCGTTGTGTTCAAACTTGATATTATTTTCACGGGTGACTCGTGCACGCGTGCTGATGTGTTTCGTACACGTCTCGTAGACGTACTACTGCTAACGGTAACTATCTGCGATACGAGCGACGTGTCGTTATCTCAGCTATCGGTGACAGTACGCTGCCGCACCGGAGCGTCGCACTCAGTGGGGACACCAGTTGCGCTCTGACGTCACGGATTCCCTACTGCTACGACTTAGTTTACGACTTTACTATGATAGTGAACTATTCCGTATACCTTTTTAAGGTAAACGTTTTATTAGGTTTTGAATCCTTTTGAAAATACCGTAATAATGACAGAAACAAACAACAAAGGGTAAGGAATTCCTAGAAACAAATAGTACCTAACTCGTCCATGAAAGGCGTACTACCATCGTTAGTATAGCATAACATCACGCCTGCTACTCCCGATAGATTAGCCAGATCAGCGTTAAACCGAAAAATATAAATGTTTACACATCTGCACTCATTACATCAACAGCCTTTTCCCAACTATTGCTGGGGTCGGCTCTAGTCTTACCGGATGCAGCTGAATACCAGTATTTTACATGGAGCGACTGCCTATCTGACCTCTACAACCCAGTTAGTACTCGGTAATACGATTAGTAAGACTGGATGTCAGACTTTCGGGTCACTGATGACTATCTCAAAGATCTACAAAAGACAGCCGGGACCAACGGCTTAACGCGCTTTCCGAAGCATGGAAGAAATTTGGTATGTAATAGGTGGTCACCCATCCGCAGACTAACCTACGCAATTGCAGCTTAACCTGAACATCGACCCGAGCGGCTTTTATTATTTAGCCACGAGTTCCTCAAAACACATCTCACTCATTCTCTCTCTGAAGTCGGTCCCTCATGTCTGAGGATCGTGGACAGCATTAAAGTTGCAACTGGAGCAGATGATCTGCCTCCATCGGTTTCTGTCCAGCGCGTCTCTTACAACCGTGTAGAATTTGGATGGCGAGTCTTTAATTTGGTCAGTCCATCTTGTTGGTAAACGACCGCGCGATCTTTTGCCTTCGGTATTTCCAACCAAAAATTTTTTTCTAAATTTTCGTCGCCTCTGCGCACTGTGTGGCTGAAATACGAAAGAATACGTTGTCGGCATAAGGTGGACCAGCGAGTTTTCGGAGCTGGGTCAGGATCGAGGCATTGGTGCGTTTCGCCGTCCAAGGTATTCTCAGCATTCGTCTCCAACACCACATCTCGAATGCATCAATCCTTTGCCTTTCTCGGGCCAGGATTGTCCACGTTTCTACTCCATACAGGAAGATGGGGAAAACCAGAGGTCATACCAATCTGATCTTAGTTTTGATACCAATTCCTCTTTTTTCCAGATGTTGTTTAGTCGGGACATAGCATCTTTTGCCATCCCGATTCTCCTTCTTATCTCAGGGATACAGCTGCCCTCACTGTTGATTTGGCGGACGTTCAGTATTTGTTCCCGCGTCCCCTTGCCCTTTATGAAACCTGCCTGCTCTTCTGTCGGCTTAATCATAGCTCACCTCGATTAATAATATGGAGAAGGATCTTACTTGCATAAGTTATTAACGCAAATGTCCTGTAATTTTCCACAGTCTTTTGAGGAGTCATTCTTATGCAACGGTATAAACACCGACCAGTCCTTTGGCCATCTCCCAATAGTTCAGATGGTATTGCAGATTTCGGTGATAGCCCTTGTGCCTTGCTGGCTTTTTTAATATTTCGGGTGTGATAGCATCCTTACCTGGTGATTTATTGCACTTAAAAGCTTTGGTGGCATGCTCAACTTCTGACGCAAGGATGTCAGGTTCTTCTGTCGCCCATTTAATAACAGCGTTAGTAGGCTCTCTGGTCTCATATAGTTCTGCAAAGTAGTTCCTCCTGCGTTCTATTACTTGAGCCACATTAGTAAGTAGACGTCCCGCCTTTATCTTCGATGGCACAGGTTCTCGGCTTACGCGTTCCAGACAGTTCTTTTACTTTTTGAAAGAGATACCTGGATTCGTTTTTCAGTGCGTGTTGTTCGAGTTCGAGACAGATTTGGTTAATGTGGATATGGTGATCTTTTCCGACAGCGCAGTTGAACTTGGCGGGGTAGTTCTGTATACCGCTGCTTATTTTCCGTTTAACGAATACCGTTCTCCTTTATTAAACGTCTTTTAAGGATAATTTGAGCTGTGTGATGAAATCCTTCATATTTCGGTTTCGCTAGCATATTTTCTCTAGCATCCGTTTGAAGTATTTCCACTTACTGTCGCAGTCTGTCATGTCATTCGGAAAGTCTCCCATTTTTTGTGCAAAACCATCTCTGAAGTCTTTGATGTTTGTAAATTGCATATTCGAAGCTACTTTGGGTTCTGGTATCCTTTTTAGCCGTACTTGAACTGTCGCTACAAGAAGCTGGTGATCAGAGCCACAGTCAGGACCGAGGAAAGTTGTGGCGTTTGTCACTGAGCTTCTCCATCGCGTTCCTATCAGTATTTAGTCAATTTGATTCCTACATCTGTCACCAGGGGATATCCAGGCGTATAATCTTCGGCTATAATGTTTGAAACAGGTGTTGCTGATAGTGAAGTTTTCTTCATAGCCGAACTGTGTCAGACGATGGCCCCTATCATTTCTTTCCCCGATTCCGTATTTACCCGCAACACGACGAAGGTGGTCATCGTCTGTGGTATCTCCAACTCTGGCATTTAAGTCCCCCAAGATAATTATAATTTCACGTTTTGGATGTCCTTACGTATCGCAGTCAGCGTATCCTAAAACTCCTCCACTTCTTCAGCTGACTGTGCTGTGGGGGCATATATCTGTACGATATTAAACTTGCACTGTGCCCTGTTAATTTTGAGTGTTATTATACGATCACTTACTGGATTATATCCCAAAACGCACTTGCTTCGATCGCAGTACGATCAAGGCCACCCCTCTTCTTCTGGGCCCGAAAAATACACTGTACTTCCGAGATCAGATGTAAAGTCTGCCCTTTCCAGTGTGTTTAGCTGAGCCCTAGCAGGTGAACGTTCTTCGTTTACATTTCGTTTCCCACAATTTTTAGTTCGCCAGGTTGGTTGAGGCCGCGTACATTCCACGTTCCGATGCGATGGGGATGGCGAATTGACTTATAGGTGCTAGATTCATCAGTAGCTGAATTTCCATGTAGTGCCTGACGAGTCGCTCTCGCATGGCTGGTAGCACATTTCACACCGCCTCTCCCGGGGAAATGATCACCAGACATACTATCTGTTCTTATTTTCATGCTGACTCTCTTGGGAAAATAGAAGCAATGGTTACCCGTTGCCTTCTGCCCCAGACATTTTTTGGAGTTGTTTAGACTCCAAGGTCGCTGTTGCGTCTTCGATCGGTTACTCGACGCCGTCGGCTATTCGTACGAACCACCAAAGCGTGCAGATAAGGTTGACGGTTGGGGTCGGCGAGGGTCTTAAAAGCCTTTGACATGAAATAATCTAATAGGATACTCTAATATTACTCAGGAGGCGTCCATGATTTTTGAAGTGTCGCATTGCTTTACAAACATGGCTTGCCACTTTCTCCTGCTATCTTATGAATATTCATTCTCACGGCATGCCAGCTGCGGCGTGATGCGTGGGAACTATGATTGACTATCAGCAGCCATCAGCAACTATCAGCGACCATCAGCAACATTGCGGGCTACCAGCCGTCTAGCACAAACGTGCGAGCGATGTAGCGCGACCGTGGCGCGATAGTGGCCACACACGTCCACTGTGACACACTGAATCATTTAGATTGTGATGTAAATGTGTAAATTCACATGTTGTTTAATTTCGTAGGATTTTTGTGAACTTTCTATTTGGTGTGTTTCGATTCATTGTTCCTTGCGAATTTAGCGTGACTGCCTCTAGATTTTTGCCTTAATCACTATATTGGCTGAAAGTACCAAGACTACTTGATACCGTAAATATCATAATACCGTCACTATTTTTTTTTTTCCAATATTAAATGGGCCCACTCTTGATCTCAATCTAGGCCTGAGGACAGAGATGAGGTCGACGATGGAACGAGCTAACCCAAAAGAATTTAAATAGATTGGGGTCATATGAACTTGGGAACACCAACGAAGGCAGGGAATTCCACTCTTTGGCTGTGCGCATAATAGACGATGTTGCAAAGCGCTTCGTGCGAATGTGTGGAACATCGAAAAGGAATGGGTGATAACCCGCAGTACGTCTGGACTCCCAATGGAAGAAGGGAGATGGTGGAATGATCTCGTGGAACTCTTGGGCTCACTCACTAAAAGTTGGAAAATAAATAAAGTTTAACAAATCAAAATCAAAATTGTTTACTTCTTCAACAAGATTACAAAAATTGGTTTGTGATAGGAGTCTTGTTCAAGCGAACAATGACTGTATTAGAAGACTCCGCTCTTCCATAACAAAAGAAAGAAAAATATTAAAAACATAAATATTTAACATAGATAAGTAGACAAGATTGGCATAGGTATAGTTTGTATGAGTGTGTGTGTGTACGTGTCTGTTGTGTGCTTGCGTGTGTGTTTGTGTGTGAGAGTATAGGTTATGTTGTAGGTTTCAAGAGTGCTTCCGTTTTCTCATAAGTAAGTGGTTTGATCCATTTCAGTATCATTTTTTGCAGTCATAATATTGGTTTTTATATATATATATATATATATATATGTATTTCTTTATTTATCCTATTATACAACCGAGCAGACCTTGTGTTGAATTGCATGGAGCGATCCAATGGTTTTGTTTGGGGGACTACTGCAATAGCATGCTTTCTTTGTTTTGCTAGTTTAGATGCATCTCATGCATCGTAAGAAAGGGTCTTATGTTTTTTTTTAATTTAGTTAGAATTATATATAAGTTTCTTACTGAGAATAACTCGCTTAGGTTATAAAGACTATCTGTGGGATATCTAATTTTCTTAATATACATAGTCTTTATCAGGGTACGTTGTGCACGCTCTACTTCTATGAATTTAGTTTTTGCTGACCCTCCCCAGATAGGAATACGGTACACTAAGACAGACTGAGCCAATGCGACGTATATTTCATTAAGGAAATTTTTGGAGGTGTTATCAAGTGTTATATGTACCCTTTTGTCTCATCGGTGGGTGAACGGCGGCGTTTCACGGATAATGTTCCTTATTAAACCAAAGGCCATGTTCCGTATGATAAAGTAGTCCTCGTTGTTCGCATCGTTCCTGTGATAAGGTTATCTAGTGCAGGAGTCAGTTTTGGGAAGTGCATTAAATTATGAAGCCGTGCGCGTGATTTATCTGAGCGGCTGACGATACCGGCCACAAGGACGCAGTGCGGGCGACACAGAGGGACCACTTCGGTAAGAGCTGCAGAGGCAAGAGTAGCTACGGTATAGGCTAATAAAGCGGTATTTGTTTAGATTATCAGTTTGTGTTCCTTTACAGCTAGCAACTATTTTCGAACGAACTTTCGGGTTTACCAATTCTGTCGACTGACAACACTCTTGAGCGGACTATGAACAAGTGGTCCTTCTGAGCGGCTGCACCACTCATGGACAGCGCAGATCCTGTGCGCTCGATATGATATAATTAAAACGCTCGGCGGCGCACGAGCGCGCGAAATATTACCATACACCCGCTGTATCGCGCATCGGCCGGCGCAGGCCCAGCGCGGTGTTCGGGGGTGGGGGGGGGGGGGTTTGGGTGCAGGGACTGCTGTGCTGCCAAACATTAACTAAATACATTATTACCTACGAGACGTTACAGTTGCACAGACTGAGAGTCGGAGTAGATTACGATTACGTTCGCTTTGTCCGTCTAGTATTTAATGTCTATCTGACAGTGAAGGTTGCTAACCTAGTTTGAAAAACATATTGTTTTTATACATATACAACGAAGTAACGAAGTACTTTGCCAATAAACACTCCATATTAATACCAGTAATCTCTGTATCTACTTATACTTGAATTTACGATATAATTATGTATGTAATCTATATATCTGTATGTTTTTCTTCAGAGCGTTTCAATAAAACGCTTGCACGTGTAGTTCGTAGATATCACAACTTATCATCCGTAACGCGCGCGAGATTGAGCTGTTACACTGCTTACCCCTGTTTACTAATGAAAGCGAATGCTAACCGTCATATCAGGCTACTAGTGGAATTTACGCGGATTCGGTTGCGACTATGTTATCGCAACTAATAGCAAGTCGCGTCGCATCGGATCGCGCGCCGATGTCGTCGATTGTTGCGCTATAACGAGTAGTGTTAATATTCGACACCCTACGATTTACGTGGCTTTTCTTAGTATCGTTAATGCAAACATTGACGTTATTTACGTAGGGCTGCCAATTAACAAATTATTACAAGTTCGTCGGTTTTGTGTGTAGATGTAAGTTTATTAAAGTCAACAATTTAACAGTTTTAAGACTGATTAAATAGACTAATCATGATAATCTTGAATGTGAGTAAAATTAAGCACTTAAAATGATACAATACTTGAGTTGTTACCATCATTTTAAACTATTTTTGCCTTCGGCATTTCAGCTACGCGGGTCTACGAAACTCTACGTCTTCGTAGACCTAGTGCTACGCCAAATTTGAATTAATTGCTTTCACGCACACGAGGTTTTGATGACTACTTACATTCTGTAGTCTTTTTTATATTATGTTCCATGGTTTGATAAAAACAAAAAAAAGGAAAATTGAAGAAGGATTTAAACCTGTAATATACGGTTTTGCTAACTACATAGATGATATTATGATGGACAACCCTACTTTATAATGAGCCCATTATAAAAAAGTAAATGTATTTCAAATGAAACCGTTTGTAAAAACAATTGGCGAGATCTGCTTCATATTCATGTCTCGCCTGCGTTTAATCTGCGGAGACTTATCGAGAACAAACTAAATACACCTCGACTACAGGGTAGGTACGTAAACTTTGATAGCAGGACCAAAATAGCCAGCGATACAGCCTTCGACAAAAGATTTAGGCCTTATTTTCGAGTGGATAGGGTTGCAGTCGGCGTGAGCGTTAGATGTGTGTGTGGTGGTGTGTTTGTGATGCAGCGCGCGCGCCGCACACCTGCGCAGGCCGTGAGGCGCATGCGCGCGCGCTGTGATTCACTCCGCGCCTGAATTAATATGCCCATTATGATAATATTACGATTATCTGCCAGGAAGTAGACCAAAGTTTTTATAGCGTCCGTACTTTATGGGACAATGAGCTTTACTAATTAATTAATTATGCAGATTGTGTGGGAACACCTGTTCAAGACAAACATGGAGCGACTAATCTGCACGGTCGGGGATTGAATGGATCGAAAAGGTTCTAAATTGCAACTGCGATGGTAACACTGATTGTATATTTATTTAAGGCTTTTACTATAATCAGTCACTATGACTACGATTAAACCATAAATAATGTATCATAGGTTTATTATCATATATCTTTATAAAAAATAGCTGCACAATTTAAACTTTTGTAACAGTACGTTTGTACAATTTGTAATCGCGTATTCATACGTTATGGCACGTTATTCGTATCGAGACGTTGAGATTATCTTACAAACCACATAGTTACTGACGCTGCAGACTGCAGCGTCAGTAACTACTGATTTTATGTCTCATATCCAAATTATAAGTGTAGCTAGGTAGGTAGACAACCAGACATTAGGACAATAAAAATGTCACCTGGTGATCTAGTGACTGAGTGATAATTTAACATTAACACTAGAAACGGGTTGGTTACCATGTCCACTGTGTTGCAAGCACCATGACCGATCACGGATAAACTGAAGTTATTGCGGGTGGGTGTTTGTGCTTATGAGCAGACAAATCGGTCTACCCTCTTTCGTGTTCGATTTTTGCACTCAGTACCGCTACCACTGTCACTCACAACTCGATTCTGTTCCCGACACACGAAACTCACTGTGTCCGCTCGCGAACTTTTTGCGGCACTTTTTCGGTTTTTACACAGCTGAGCTGCTGAGTTGATGATAATGTTAGTGACCATGACAGTTTAAAAACTAATATAATTTAAGTAGGTAGATGATAAACAAATTAGTATCAAAAGTGTTATCAAAGAAGTGCTTGAGATCAATCTGTTCCTCGTTGTTGCGGTATTAAGATGATTACGAGCGTGAACTGACTTTATCAGTGACATAACAACAACAGTGAGTGTCTCACACATCCACACGTGTCTACATATGTATGTTTGTATGGACTCCTATTGTCGAGTGTTGACTGACACGTGGGATATCACGTGATCACGTCATGTTTATTCAAATCACCACGTTACATACAAGAGCTTTTGTACTGTGATGAAAGTTGATGTTACTTCATCTTACATTTATTTATGTTTCCCAAGGTTTAGTCCAATTTTAAAATTAGAACTGATAACAGTATAGGTATCACAATACGCATATTATGTACGAAGTTGCACGTATAGTTATAACATGCCTTACATCATGACTGGCCCGGTGGTTAGGTAACTAGGACTGTCACATTGGTATGCATATTCACACCCAGGAAGTCTTAACAGTATGAATACTAACTGCGGAGGCTCCTGAGCACTGCCTACCAATCAGCGCTGAGCTGCCAATAGTCTGGCACGCTGACGTTATGTAGATGTGCGCAATTGCAAGATTGGCCAATGGCGCGGGTTCGAGTCCCTGCCGAGGCCCGCGTCCCCGTGTATATGCTCAGTTTACGAGCTCAGTTCTGCGAACAGACGGACATTACGTATGTATGCAGCGAGCTACTTAACGTAATGTGCGCGTTGACTTACATTCTAAACTGTACACAATACTCACTTATAGGAAATAGATAAACAGGGTACAGGTGGCTTGATTTATTTTGGGGTCCTGATGCATTTACATAAAAACGGCTTATCTAGAATACAATTAAAACGACAAGAGTTCTTTTATTAAGAGTGGCTTTTGAAGCTTATCAACTATCTGTAACTGGAGTAAATAACAACGTTCTTCCTCTGCCTCTGTTCACTGAATTTAATAGAAATCTACTTAGGGGTTCTTGAACTTCAAATGTCGATCAGATAATCATTCAAATATCTCATATCACACGGTATTCAAACAAAGTAATCATCGCATTAGCATCGTAGAGCAATAAATTCTTCGTAACGGCGGCAACATTAAACAAATATTTCATGGGAACTCACTTAGTAGCGAGTGTAATGAGTATAAGTGGCGCAGCTCGTCAATCACGCGGCCGCAAGGCACAGCAGCGGCATAGTAATGACGAACTTATTAGAAATATTGTGATTTATCGATTAGCATCGGCCAAGCCAACAGCTTGGTATGTGGAGCGTGCGCCCGCGCAGGTGGCCGGCAGCGCTTCCTTCCCCGAAGCATCGAGACCATTGTCTCACACGCGCCACACATACATAGCGACCACTACTGTGCGGAGTAAGGGCTGCCGCACACGGGACGCACCAAGCATGGAGGTAATATGGCAATTTACGACTTTTTGTTTATTTTTATTAGAAACATGGATAAACGATCCCCCATTTGTGGTATATTTTGCGATATAATATAATATATTTATTAATATAATATATTTATTTACTCAAAACAAAACATAGTGGTACACGTTAAAATACAGTTTTACAAATAAAGTACTTTAATACAAACGTGTGGGTGAGCACTGCTCTCCTAGCTAGGTTATGAAAACCTGTGTTAAGATATGACGCAGGCGTTTGATTATGTCCATTATAACACATTACTAAATAAACTAGAAGCCTACGGCAATAGAGGTAACGTGCTCGACCTTATAAAATCCCTTTTAAAAGACCGTATATAGGAAATAGAACACAAATAACCGAAGTTAGCCCCCATTAATGTAGTTAATAAATATGAGGAGTAGCAAGATCAGCAGAACGTGTAATCTCACACGGTGTACCACAAGGAAGCGTTATGGGCCCGTTTTTGTTTATATTATAATTATGTCAATGATATGCCCATGTTCCTTGAACAACCTGTAACAATGTTTGCAGACGACAGCTCCATAAGGCTCCATTGTATTGTATATATGCAATTACATATGAAAATGACATTAATAATTATCTTGACTCACTAATTAAATGGCTAGACAATAATAGTTTAAATATAAATTTAAGTAAGACAAAGATAATGCACTTTAGACAGTGTACTCTTGGAGTAACTAACCTTCACATACATTACAAAAATGACAATATTAAGGAAGCGGGAGATACAAAACTTTTAAGTTTACAAATAGATTACAGGTTAAATTGGAAAGCACATATAGAAATTATGTGTAAAAAACTGAGTTCATCTGCATAGGTTTTATATAGATTATCCTCCATAGTAGACACTAAAACACTTCTTACGGCGTACTGCGGCATAGTTGAATCTCACTTGCATCATCATCATAAACAGTATAGAGTCAATTTTCACTACATAGAGACTGGTGTCTGTTTTAGGTAAAACCTGTATAACAGATCACCAGGCTAACCCTCCGTTGGACATTTATCTTATGACAAATTAATTGCATTCAATTTACTTGCACGATGAATTTAACATAATTAATTAAAATTAATAAATAAATTACCAATTTTAGAAAAACAATTAAGTAAAACATTATTATGTTAAAAAAATTAAATTAAAATAAAAGTAAACATTTGAGGTTCATAGGTTTTCTAGCATCCGTGTATTAGCTACGTTTCGGTGACCTTGGGGAAACTGAAGGTTTTGTCTGTGCGATTATGGACGAAGTTATGTTAACGAACAACTACCGGAAATATATTATGAAGGACGGGACGGTTGACGTGTGTCGGGCATGCCACCGTCCAGGTGAGTCCATCAGACATATTATTTTGGTTGTTCTCGTCGGGATAACGGAGAGTACTTGTATAGACTTAACCTCGTTGTTAGGATTATCCACCAGCAACTTGTTTTGAAGTAAGTACAAACTTGTGGAATCAGAAGTGCTTTATGTATGCGCCCGATCTAGTTCTCAATGATGGTAATATATGACGTTGTATTGGGAGCGACCTGTCGTCACTGACAGGACTATTGTTACCAATAAACCTGATATTGTGGTGATAGATCGATTGGAGCGTCGCCCAATGATTATTGATATTACGGTTCCGCATGACAAGAATCTCGTTAAAACAGAGAAAGATAAACAATTCAAATATCTAGATCTGGCTCGCGAGGTTGTCGACATGTGGGACGTGAGTACAGCTGTCATTTTGCCGGTAGTCGTGTCGGCCAATGGCCTAATAGCCTCGACCCCCATCTGAGGAGGCTTTCGCTGGCCAACTGGATCAAGAGCTTGATTCAGAAGACAGTTCTTCTGGAAACGGCGCGTATTGTTAGAAGTTTCTTCTCTCAAGAGCCCTGACCATCGGTAGCTCGGACCCTTCTCCCGACACTGCTGGGCTACAAATTTTTGTATTTTTAAACTAGCTGTGCCCGCGACTTCGCTCACGTGAGCGCGTATTCTTTTGGCATTATCAGGGAATATTAAGTGGTAACGTGAATTCCTAACCTAACTTAACATCCTCTACAACATAATATAATAATAAACTGGCTAACTTTTAATTTATACTAAAACCTATTAGTACATCTTTGTTTTAAGTATAGGAACTCGTGGTCAATTTCTGGGTTGAATCAATTAAGATTGCCATTGACACGTTAAAACGAAGTTTATGAACGAAAGCTAATAGATGAAATTCATGATCTTTCTTAGGTCCTGACGTCGTATCCTTAAAAAATATTTCAACTCTGAGAGCTTCATCAGCCGATGGAAATCAAAAGTGAGAATGTTCAAAAACCCCGTTGCTGAAAAATTTTGTAAATGCTTGAATTTAGTCTATTTTGTAATGGAAACAGAAAGAGTGTGCGCTTCGGTAATCTTCATGTTTCTGAATTAACACGAACGTCGGCCGCAGTGTGTCCCCATAGATGCCAAACTTCCAAGTTTGGTTTTTCAACGCATTTTAGTGTATTAATTGCTCACTTATGAAGTTTCCCCACTTTGGTGGCACTTCATCTTATTTATGGTTACTCAAAAGTTTTGAAAATAAGAATAATTTTTAAGAATAATATATTTAAAAAAGGTAGGTATTACAAAGGTGTACATTTAGGTGTAGTAGTGTAATTTCAAAACAATTGTATAAATAGAGCTTATAAGTAAACTACAACTAAAATATATATAACTGTTGCAAGTTACGATAATGGCGAAATGAAATGTTAGGTAGTAAAATACTTAGATGTTAGTCGTAAATCTGTAATATCCTAACCATGGTGGTGCTGGTACATAATAGCCATGTACTTCCATGGTTGTAGCAGCTTAGTGTGCATACGCGGCTCCCGATCAGACCATAGCCGACTTGCTAGTGTCCAAAGTATCCCTACAGCTGCGTTTTAGAGGACTTACTCACAAAGTCGCTACTGAAGCCGCGATTAACGTAGCCACCTGGATATTAATAATTTGATAAAACGTACCATCGCGATCGGTACGAAAGCTGAAGACGAACACGGCATTAATATTAAATCCCGTATTTTCGAAGATATACCACGATTGCTGAAGCGTATGCTTTTCTGAAGACTGATGAACGGGCAAAAAAAAAATTGATGCGTAGACGCAGATCGATAGATATGACAAATACTGTCGAAGCAAGCCCTTCGTATATTCACCATATTTATGTTGACTATTATTTATATTTTTCTCCGAAGTTCACATGCAAGTGCAGTCACATTTAAGCGTTAAAGACGTGCCGCGAGTTAATCAGTTACTTTGACGGATATAATTCCTCTTCACTCTGTGTCTCTCCACAACTGTAAATAAATCCTGTCTGTATCAAATAAATATTCCGGCCTCATCTATGTACCGAGTCAAAAATATTTTTAATAGCATGAAAAAACATAATTATTTATCTAATGGGTTACCTAAGACTATTTAAAATTGCGACAATCATGAGGCTTCACTGATTTTACTTAGAGAACGTTATAATTTCGTGTTTGTTATAATCTTTTATTCAGTAGAAGTAAATTATCTGTTTATTTTAATACATATTTTAATAAGAAAGCAGATGAGTGTACTTATATATAGTATCAACTCATTTACTTTACAACCCAGTACTAGGGACAAAAAGATAGACAACCCAACAGATTTTTGACCCTTATGCTTTATACTTTCATTCAATTTTGATTTCATTTGCTTTGGAAAACACACTAGTTCCGTTAATTTTAGTAAAAGGTAACCTTGACTGAATTTTATCAGGCAACCCATTCGCAATATTATATTTGTTCATTTAAGTCTTAAGATTGCTGAAAATATTGTTTTGATTCGGTAGACGGGATGTTGAATTAACATATCCTGCTACAGGCGAGATTCCCGAAGTGTGAGGCAGAGGTGCACCTAATAGTACACCCATATTTCGCCAGTTATGTTCAAGCCCAATGAAATAAGAGGCGAGCCTATTGCCATTAACGGGGACAAATTCAGACTTCGTAGCTGCTACTGACAATTTCCTGGTGGAATAACTCATTAACACTTTGCCCGACCCGGGAATCTAACCCAGGACCTCATGTTCGCTTCCGACCACTATACCAACAATACAGTCTATACAATTTGCGATATCAATCCTTTAACATCTTGCAGACCTATCGCTAAAAATCAAAACAATCTACATTAACAGGTCTTCTCATAATCTAGGCTTATTTTTTTTAATTATGCATGTACACCACTTTTATGATTGTTACTATTATTTCATTTTTATTTCTGATTAATTTTATAATTACTATTCACTTATTGGATTATAACTTGTGCTGTGTCACACTGAACATCCGAATGCAATCTGCCTTTACTGCTGAAATTGGGCCACCAAGATACACACATGTCTCGCTGATGGTGACGGGTGTGTCGGGTCATATAGTTCCCTTCAATATGGTTGAGCTGAATGGGGCTGATAAATGCGCCATGTTCGTGAACGGGCGCTGTTAGTTGGGACTGGTCATCTCTTAGCTGCCACGGTTTATTTTAATTACTTTATTTTTAAATTGTTGATTTTATCTTTTACTCTGGACGCTCTTATTTTGCACGTCTTTCTACATCGTTCTCACATATATGTATAATCTCATGATGATGATGTAACCAAGATTTTGTAACAATATTTTTGATTTAAAAGAGTGTCGATGGAGTTTCTTGCCCATTCTTCTCCATAGAGATCTACGCTTTGGAATGTGCAACTGCAGTACTTTCTCAAGTTATTATACCTTGTGACTGGGACTGTAGCTTCGTTTCTTTTAGTGTTTTTTTTTTGACATTCAAAAATGCCGTAATGGTCTAATTGAAATAAATGCTTTGAGTTTGAGTTTGACAGGCTGTATCTAGTTTGCTACTTCTTCTTTTGTACTCAACTTTGCTCATGTATCTTGTTTCTCTATGTTTGTATGTTACCTACTTGTGTGTGTCAAATATTTATAATTTTATTTTATTTTTTAAAGAAACTTCTTATTTCTTTGTTGCATACGATTTACATTTAAAATGCTTTAAAATGATAGAAACAAAAATCAACAAAATTTCAAAATAAATTAAAGAACTCTCCGTGACATATTTAAATCCAAAGTGCGTGTAGATTATTGATAATTTGCAAATATAGAAGGAAAAAGACTTCTAGCACAGCAAGAACTGGTAACTTATCAGACTTGTGTTCCCGATACTACTGTTTGGAGAAATCATCATCATCATCATCATTCTTCAGCCCTTATCCCAATTCACTTGGGGTTGGCGCAGCATGTCTTCTTCTATATTTTTCTATTATTATTCGGAGAAATATTTGAAGAAAAAAAATGAGAAAAATAGGAATACAAACGATATCAATCTAATAAAAAAATGGAAATGTCACAGCATCAAAAAATGTAAGTACTTTATTTAAAAGATAATTAAACTATTTACAAACTACAAAACTATAATAGTAATAAATATGTCGACTAACCGCTTGGCGATTTCCCGAAATACTAGGTGGGTCAACCCCAAACGGCTCAAACACATAACTACCAATTAAGTTATTGTATTTGCGCCTTTTGAGTTTTTCAGCACCCTGCAGCAGCCGCCCCAGCGCAACCCACTGTGCTAGGAAGATGGGATGGCGCAAGGGTGTCGACGCAAGTTGTGTCCCACACCAAAGGTCTACCCAACTTCCATGGGATTATGATTATAATACCATCTGGTGTCTTCCCATCGACGCGTGCCAAGCCATTGGGTTCTAAGACAGCTGGCACCCGGCGGTGGCAGGAGCACGACGGATGAGATCTTCTTCTTCTTAGCGTATCGATGGCAATCTAAATTGTATCAGCCCAAATTTCATGAGATGAGATCATTAATGCTAGCGTGCCACGCAATCCGAACTGCACTCTTACTGCAAGAAAGGCCATGGTCTCCGAGGCAGTCGACTGCTTCACCACATTGACAGCGATGTAGAGCCCCACAAGGAGCGCCCAATCGCAAACATGTAGCGAGCCTGAAGGTTGTGTCGCTGACGGTAGTGCCTGAAGCCAGAGGCCCGACTCCCACTCACCCACAGCCAGTAGGCGGACATGCCGTATCCGGGCAAGCCACTTTCCAGGCGACCTCTGCGTCGGTCAAGCACGGCACTTCCGTGACAACCAGGGAGAGAGCTAAAATTTTCCTGTTTAGCTTTTCAGTGCTGTGTGCTGTATGTATGCAGATAATGCCGATATAGTATGGGTCTACATACTTAGAATAATACTATCATCTTTTCAGCCAGGTATCACCCACTTCTCGGTTCATGGCGTCCCTCACTCAGGGGTTTCCTGCGACTTTGACGATATAGTCAACTCAAACCGCTTTTAGACTGGCCTTTTTTGGCTTAATTCGGGCTACCGTGCTAAGCTTTGCGCCATCTCCGCTTCTAGTCAGACTTCCTGCCCAACTCAAGGAGACAAACAGTTTTCAACAATGTCCAGATACAGATTACAGTGTCATTGGTATGGGACGCTTGACGCGGCGATCCTCTGCACTGTGGCCACGGTGGGAGTTGACGGGTATCTCACATCAACGGTTATCGTATATATCGTCCATTGATGTGAGACCCGGACTTGTTTGGATGTTGTATTTTAAACAAACATTTCAATTGCAAAAGTTGACCATTTCCAAAAACTTCCAAAGAATGTCCCGTTTCCACTGGCAAGTGGCAACGTTATGAGAAGAGAGATTGCCTTATTTAATTATAAAATAAATGATCCAGAGTAAGTTTTATTTCGTAAAGGGTCATGCGCCGAAAATGCAGAATAACGAAAATTCATACACGTAAAGCGTGTTTAACAAGCGCGGTTTATAGCTCTGTGCGGGCGCATCATAAAGCTGCGCACGAGAGTGCCGCGCCGCGCTGCGACCACGCGGAGCCGAGCAGGCCGGGTAATTAAACGCGATTAGCGCATGCGCAACCGACTGATTGGCAACACCGGCGACCAGTGCAGATACTTAGCACAGAAGTTGTACTCTTTGTACGCTTGATGCTGTCGTGGCAAGAGTCCCCCGGCCGCTGAGTGCTGATTGACCTCGTACCGGATATTTTAGACAATTGTATTGAATCCGTGTTTATCTGTGACTTAGGTTTCTATGATATCGAGAAAGTTATTATCCCTTTGTTATACAGGATCTTTGTCATGCCAGTGATAAGTAATGATAAATCAGTAGCGATGTAGACCTCAAAATTAGATCTGAAGTTCCAAAGTCTCGACTCTAGAGAGTGAAAGTGGCACGCCAGTGGCCAGTATTTCTCTGCCAGAAATTTGGAGCTCAGTGTTACGTTGAAGTTGGCCTTCTGTCCACCTTCACTCGGTCGGCAGTGTCGGCACTACCTTCACGCCGGTGGAACAAAAAATCAGTGCAACATAACCGCAGACGTTGCGTTAACAGTCACAATTTGACATACTCCGTCCTGACCGAAGAGCTCGGTTTACTACCACCAGTTGTTCCCACAACTGTTACCGGAGCTCAAGCGGAAACAAAACGAGGTGCTCTGCTGGAGACAGGACTCCAGTGAACATGCACTCGAGTCCTGCTTCAGTAGCCTTAGAAGCCTAGCTTAGCCTCTCTTATGATCAAAAGTATAGTCCACGCTTGAATCAACGGCAGCAATTTAATGTGGTGCGGCGTGTAACCAGTTCTGCTGAATGAGTTGGCTAGTATGTCAGTTCAGATACCTGGATCATCTAATTACCGAGGACCTTAAGGACGACATGGATATTGAACATGAACGTAGGGCACTGTCCGTGAGAGCAAACATGATTGCTCGCAGGTTTGCCTGATGTACAAATGAGATAAAAATCACTCTCTTCAGAGTCTTCTGTACATCTTTTTATCTGCAGTCTATGCTCAAAAAGCGTACAATGCCCTACGGGTACAATACAATAATGCGCTTAGAACGATGTTGCAGCTGCAGTGATCACGTATGTTTGCGGCGCGCATCGATTGCTTCTACGCTACTCTGCGCAAGCGGTGTGCGTCAATGCTGAGCAGAGTACGGGCTAGTCGCAACAGCGTTTTAAGTATGATAGCCAGTATATTGAATGTCTGTGCATGAGTCGATGTATTAATGCTCACATGAGTATTGATACCTTGATTCATGGGTCAGGCAGGGGGCGAGTAGATTAAGGTTGTATTACCAACACTAGTTATAAGTTGTTATACTGCTAACAAATTGGATCCTAATTATCTTAAACGTTTTTGTTCATTTTCGTTCATCACCTCATAGTTCGGCCATAGTGTTTTATTCGCGGAAAATTAATAACCTGAAATAACCACACTTAGGTAGCAGACTACAATTTGTAACATGTCTTTGTAAAGACTGTTCGCCAGTTGCTCCCGTTAACTGTCCCACACAAAACACTAACATGTCGTGTGAATGAGCGGGCGCGGGGGACAGCGGGCGGGTGTGCGGGCAGAGGAGGGGGGGGGGGTGCGCAGGCGCACCGAGTCCCGTTACGCGACGAGTGACCTTTGCAGGCAGTTAATCGCTCCACTTGGGCTGTCCTTGACCTCGCCTGCATGCACATGCCACATTTCTTATTAATTATCCTCACGCCGCAGTTGCTTCGCGGGCTCGGCACAACGGTACACGCGACATTCAAACTCAATTTATCGACGTTCAAGCTGCGCGTAAGTGCACAGTGCCGTGTGCGCAGCAAGCCGCTTGTAACGCGTATGCATAGTATCTCGCTATCTCGAATGATAAGTGCATAATGATAGAGAAAGGTGGTTCTACATAGTGTATCGTAACTATCGCAGGCGGTTGATATGATCTGATAAGCGTGTGCGGTAGGGTCAGCTGTGTGCGTGTCTTATGGCAGCATGGCTGTAAAGCTTGATACGCTCACTGCAATAGAAGAAACTGTGTAATGGGTAACTTAAGCATCATCATTGAATAAAAGTACCGATAAACTTCACATATTCACTGAAAGAACCAAGCTTGTGACGTGTTGTGCCAGAGCCCCGTAGCTTGCAGGTAACTTAGAGCCGTTGCTAGCGATTAATTACTGTTCAGCTGTAATTTAGTACGGTCATGTCTCGAACATTTTAACTAAAACTTAATATTTAATCGAGCTAGTTCGGTGGCTTGTTTACTGGGCTAGACTGAAAGTTTAACACATTACACTGATCTCGCAGAGTGGATGCACACTTCTAGGTCACGTATCGGCTACGTATGGGCCAGTATGGGCTACGATACGGGCAAGCAGGAACATGCCCGGCCACGTTTCACACTCCATTAAGTATTTCTCATGTGGAGAGTGAGCGCGAGAGGGAATCCACTTATTTATGTATTGCTACTTACTTACCCCTGAATTGCTGATTTTAGAGCAATTTATTTTATCATCCAATACTGCCTCACTGATCACTGGGAAAATTCAAATTAGTTGACATTATGTGAGTCTGTGCCTGGAAGGCTTAGTCTCAGAACCTCTCTTATATAAACTTGGAGTAAAGTTATGCCAACTTATATCTAATTTATTTGCGAGAAACCAACTTCTGATAGTATTATAGACATACTTTGGTTATGCCTAAGTAAGACCTTGAAAAATGTATGGTTGAAGTTAACTCCTCGTGTATTGTGAGTTTACTCCTTATTTTTACTAACAACTGGTTTATTACTGCATTAACATTGTAACGTACATCATTCACTCGCGATGTGAATACTTCTACGAAGTTTGGAATTTGTAAGGTCCTGCAGTAGTTGAAAATTGTAATTAAGTTATTGTTTTTATTGCAAGTAATTTTAATATATCATAAACATAAAGTTTTATCATTGTCTTCCAACTTTCCCATTTCTAAGATAAGCGAGCAATAAATATAAGTGGCATAGCTTGTCACAGGCGTATCTTATCCAAATAAGCCGATGTTATTATGTACACGTTATTAAAATCACTCGGTTTTTGTTTCATATATGTCTTTCAGATTCCTATCACAATCTTTGTAAGCTCAGTGGTTTCTATGTAGTTTATAGTATATAGGTACCAATAACAGGCAAGTAATTAAGCATTAATAGTTTTTTAAAACCGAGGCTTGATGACTCGGCTATTACAAGGTTATTAAAGTAACTGTTAAACCTGAGGGTTTAGACAAGTGGGTAGCGCTTTGTAGGCGTTTTGTATCGTAGCCAATATGTTTAGACCCTGGGTCGTGGCCACTTGCAGCTATTGCCGTTACTGAGGCTATAGAGGTTACATTGGCCTCTATCTGCAGGTACTCAACTTAATATATTTTTTGCATTCCACTATCTGAACCGAGGTGGCACGCAAGGTAAAGCAAAGTAGTAGAGACGCAGAGCGTCTTAATGTAATCGTTCTAGTCATTCTAAAGCTCAAGCACTACTGGGAGGTATAGGGATGATGGGTATCATTGCAACTTTCAACGATTTTTAATTAAATATTATCATTGAACATAATAAATAGCAATAAAACCGTACAGATTTAGTTTGTGCCTATATGATCTTAAGTTAATGTAGCAGGGTGATGATTCGATGAGTGAGGACTGTCAGAAGTGTCAGACAGTCACAATAACATGACATGTGACACCAAGGCGTGTTGTCCTGTCACTTTGCTGCGTGAAATAATGCATGTCATTGATTGTGTCAGTGTTGCACAGTGGTCAGTGGTCAGTCGTGATCGAAATGTCAACGAAATGAACATGCTGATTTATTGGTCCATAATTGTTGTATCAGCTATTTGTTTTATAGATCAACACATCTGTACTGTAGGTATCTTGTTTTAGACATTAGGATTTTTGTTAATGTTCTGTCAATGAATAACAAAAACTACATTCTTAGCTATTGATTACTTGAGTTGAGTTGAGTTTCTTAATTACTTTATTGATTGCTTACTTTTAAAGCCTCTTCGTGAAACATGGTCATTACCTTACTCAAGTAATAGAGATACATGTGAACAATAATAAACACAGATTTATGAATGCGTCGCTAAGCAGGAAGGTTACGCCGAGCTCATGTCGAAGCGGATATATTTGGGAATGAGGAAAATATCGCCTTGAATGTCAATGTTATATCGCTCAGCTCTGTTCGCAAGTCCGGACGACCTTGGTAGGAAAATGTTAGCACATTGTTACGGGTGAAACCTCGCCTCGAAATAGCACTTGACTCTATCTATTTAATAGTCAAGTATGTAAAATCTACAGTCTAATTAATACGGTGATTGTAAACAGCTCGTATGTTTACATAAGCAGGCGGCCAGAACTTTAAGGAGATAATCCTTCCAGAAATATATTTATATTGATGGCGGCGACTCCCGCGCCCAACAAACAAAATGTCCCGTTAAATAACATTTCAAAAGATAAGGAGGATGGAGCTTCGCGGGCGAGGGGGAGGGTTGTAGGGGGTATATGTGAGAGGATGAGGGAGGAGGGGTTGGTTCAAGTTGGACGGCGCGCGGCTTTGTTTAATATCATACTACTTTCAAATGACGAGCTGTCTCTGTTTTGCGTTCATTACTGTTCTTTTAGATTAAAACAACCCTCGGATGTCATCGTAGACCGTAGAGAACTGTTTCAGTCCTCGTAGGCTTGAAGACGTGTGCTAACGTCCGCGGAAGGAAGGCAGCCTCTCGAATTGAGCGGAAAGTGTTTTAGAATGGTGCGGGTACGTTTCCTGAATATTTCCTTTAAAGGTACATAATTGGGTAGTTCCCTTGCTGTAGACTGTAGAGGCGCTCTGTGTGGAGGGCATGTTAACATTCACGGCATGTCTCACTAGGAGCGCAGCAGATGCCGCCACACGAGGATCTATCTTAGAAAAGGCAAAAGGAAAGGGTACCGACAGAACTACTAGTTAGCTGTAGCTAAGTTGACGGACTAATAGCACAGGTTCGAGGGCAGAGCTTTGTGTTTCAGATTTTCAATGTACCTACACACATAGAAGTATAACAATAGGTAGTTTTTACTTTATTGCTTCGACTTTTGAGATGTGAACAGAATTTCAAGTAGGTGGCTTTTCATTGATGAAATTGTTTCGTTTTTAGAAACAATTTTAGTGGTTAGGTTGTCAATTATTGTTGACTCGTGCATTCTATTGTAATAACTTGACATTGGGAAGTTATAACCTGTGTAGTCCGGTTAACTCTCAGCACAGTCATATTAGAGCTCTTAGGCACTTTAGTGTAAAATGAAGCTGGCCCTGTTCCCCCAGGTAGATACGCCAACCTGCAATTACTGTATGATTATAAATGAAATAACAGAGTAGGGCTAAATGAGCGTCGAAACAATGCAGCCTCTCACCGATAGTCGAGTTAGTTCACTGTTATCGGGTTGTAGGTGTGTTCACTGCACCATCATCGTCCGCAGCCTGAACTCAGCCACTGCTGAGTATAGGCCTCTCTTTTCTTCTGCCAATCTCCACGTTTATTGTTATTGTATTTTTACTTATCTATCGATAATTGTTAAAAGAATGGTTCGATTTCCATGAAAGTGCAGAAAATTCGATAAAACGTATCCGATTTTCTCGCTTTTTCCTATTTTCTGCGCAGTGATTGTTTGGTTTACTAAACAAATCATCTTACTATGTGTGAGTATTTAGATAAGTGAAGTTTCCGGGGCTTACGGCGCGGTCAAGCGCGAGAGTGTCCGCTGTCGATTGCGTATCGTGCTGGGCCAGGCGTGGCCGCGCATGGCCGTGCATGGCCCAGCGCGCTCCAGTGGAGGGGCTCATTGTGCATCTGTACCGGAATGATTCATGGCCAGTGTTCGATAGCGACATGCAAAAACCACTTAAATTTCAGTTAGCACTTTTCACGCTATTGTGTTGCGAGTGTATTGTGTCGCAGTTGGAAGATCGTCGGACTCCTGACTGGTTCTGTGTATACGGCACCTATCTAAAACAATATGAGTATAGGAAGACGAACAGGTCTTAATTAGATCAAACAGTATTCTGCGAGTTTGTGCTTGTTAGCTAGATTGTTACAAAGCGTAAGATAGAATATCAATCACCTATCGCTTTCGAAGTTTAAAGTCACCGTAGCATACCGTGTGAGCCCGGCTGTTGAGCGTCGCTGGTGTTCAGTGGTGAGCGCGGGTGGAAGACGCGGAGGACGCTTCTTATCGAGCCGCACACGCGCCCCCCCCACGCCGCCCTCACACCCTCCCACCCAGGCCCCCCACACACCCGCCGCGCGTCACAACCCGCCCGCATTTCCCCGCGCGAATTTACAATGTAGCGAACCTCCCGCCCCCTCCCCGCGAACCTCCGACCACCCCCCGCACACAGAGAAAAACATTCAAAGAACTTTACACCATTTCCCCTCGTCGCAAGGTTGTAAGTAGAGAGGTCTGCGACGCAAGCCGCGGTGTGCGTGAGATTTTCTCGCCTGGAAATTCTAATGCGCCGCGCGACTGCGATAAAAAATGAGCGCTCGGGAAACGTGAATACATTACCGAGCGAGACGGAGCACCGCCTCCGCCGCGTCGCGACGCCTACAGCGCTATGTACTTTACACTGCTTTATATTTTGATTCCTCTGAAGGGAAGGCTCGCGCTATGTACCGCTTGAAGCCTGTTCAATTATGTATCTACGAGTAGGAGCCGGCCGGGCGCCCGAACCGTCCGCTACATCCTCTTTGTAAAGGGTTGGCGCCGGACTTATAGTTACAGAATTAGACGATAGCAGCTTACAATAAAACACCGTGGGAATCTAACAGCTAATTAGTTCCGGCATGCGCGGGGGTGCGGGGGTGCGGGGGTGCGGGGAGGCACGGCTCGGGTGCGGAGGGTCGGCGTTAGATAGCCACATAATTACCGTACAGTAAAAACGTGCTATAGAAGCCGGGGACAAAGGGTTGTTCGTTTTTTGTGTCGGCACGCGCGTCCTTGTGTTTTTCTAAGGGTTTTTGCGTCTTCTAACGCCACCTGTGCCGCTGTGCGGAAGGGGTGCGCGCGCGCACCTCGCCACACACACGTGACGCTTTTTTGTCACGTGACCTTAATCTGTGGCACGTTTGGGCTGAGGACTTGATTTATGAGATTATAACAACACAACGTCTTTGTTAGATACTCTATGGAAGAAGGATTAGGGTTTAATTGTATGACTAACAAGTTGGGCCGATTGAATTAATTAAACTTTTTTGACAACACAGAACTGGAATCTGAAACATTATAAGATACAAGTTTGACAACTGGACACAAAAGTATCTGTCTATCAAACTATTATCAGCCCATACTTAGCATTTGTTCAGGATGTAGCAAATGTTTGCCCATGAGTACTCCGCCAACATCGTTGCAAGTACCTACTTCTGTTCATTGCGAACTTGTATCCATGAAATAACTAATGTTATTGGTTGCAGAGACGACGCGAGCCGACGTCATGGCTGGTGTACCCAGCGTCGCGGCTGCAGCGGCTGCTGCAGTCTGCCTCGTGCTCGCCGCCGGCGCTACGCAGGCCCTCCGTCATCACAGGTACGTCATCACACTGTGACGTCATCACCGGTAGGACTTCGCCCCGCACCGACGTCTTCACAGGTAAGCTATCCTGCACCGACTTCATCACACGCTGGGACGTCATGGGCGCAGATATGTGTACTAGTTGTAACACCAGAGATCCACATCTCGTCAGTGCAAGGCCCAGTAATGAGAAAGTTGTTAATTCCTGATGTCTATCCTTCTCCAACCCTGTCCCATTCTCATGCGGTGCATTACTCGATCAGTTCCTACTTATGCTAAGCCCATAGACCTAGATGAATAACTATATCTGTTAATGATTTCAAAAGTGTTTTGTACCTACGTCCGGTCAGCTGCTGGGGACACCGACGAGCTCAGTGTGGCTGTAGGCTTGCTACAAGGGTCGGCTTTGTCCTTACCTCTTCCTGTTATCTATGGATGCTTTGACGTCAGACATAGAGGAAGGGGCACCCTGGTGCATACTGTTTGCCGACGACATTGTGAAATCACTGTAGTTTGTTAAGACAATAGATTAACTTATCAATCACAGCTTTTCCAAGAATTTTGTACAATGTTTACAGAAACGTCGTTCTGTAAAATTGGTGGATGTCAATGACTATCATTCAATTCACTTTGTTGATGTGAAAGTAAAGTTTCGCAAAACGGTTACTTATTCGTTTGATTGGAGGTTTATTAATTAAAACTTTCAACACTGCAGCTTTACGTTCCATAAAGTCCATGGTTCATAACTCAATAATATTTTATTCTGAATTCATAATTAATTGCAACATTTGTATTCAACGGTCTTTGACTGATTTAATTCTATGACAATATTAAATTCTACGATCACCAGTTCTGTATACTTGCACTGGAACCGCGCTGGAACCGCGATGGAGCCGGACAGATATTATACATTAAATCAGAAAGCAAGTCCGTATTATAAACACAATAAATGTTAATATATCAATTAAATGAGCTGGCAACACAGGTAGGAGCATGTGCCGGTGGGTGAGTGGCTCTAATATCGCTCACAAGAACTCTGGCAGGTAGTTATCTCGTTGCCAAACCCAATATATTTCAATAAAGTGCAGTGGTTACTAAATGTTGTCTATTCAACATTGACGTAATAAATTGTTAGCATTTTATGAAGCGATGTCGAAATTATAGACTGTCATGTTGCGAAATGTAATGAGACAACTTCTACCTGCAAGTTGCAAGTCTATGTCGAGCCGACAGGGTACCTACGTTTGTAGGCACCAATTGCCTGGGTGAAGCTTTTATTCAAACCATGAGTTAATTGACTACATAACTCTTGTGATGGCACGTCCTCCCTCTTACTACTCCGTCTTTCTTTAGTTTAGCGCTCAGCGCCAAACTCGTGCAAGACTTAGTGCAACCGTTCATTTAATGGTGTGGTATTCGTAGCCAAGATAACTAGTCATATTTTACGTTTATTTAAATTACTCGTAACTATGCTTGTTGGCAACACAACATTAGTCTATGATTATTTTTATATATCAGCTATGTCAAAATTGTCAAACGTCACAGGATATGATGCTCTGTGACGTCACTATGCCGAAGACAAAATTATATTAAGGGAACGAATTTTTTGAGCTGTTATTTAAATATTCGAGATATTATGATCAGTTGAAAAACATATTGAGCAGTTATTTAATTTAATGGCGGTTGATTAATTATTGCGCCAGTAAAACATGGACAGTAATAAAAAATCAATTAGTCGGTTATTTTATCATACAATGTCAATTCTAAAATAATTGAGCAGTCCCATAACTGAATGAGCGGTAAAAAAATGGAATGAGCGGTTTGATAAATAGTTCTGCAGATCATAGCGAGCGGTGACACCCGGACTTGGGGTACCCCGACTCGGACAGGTTAGGTTCGAAGGGGATGGCGGGGTCTAGTGAGCGAGCGGAGTGAGTGAACTAAGACCCCGACATACCCTTCGTGTTAGGTTACTGTAAACCCTGCAGACAGAAATAGGAGCCCCGCGTAGCGGGCGCGTAGCGGGGCTACGCTCACTACGCTTTTTAGGCGAATAATTGCGCACTCGTAACTGCCCATTTAGTTATATTTTACTGCTCAGTATAATTATTTAAATTATGAAATGATCCATTTTATTATTTTTTACGACACATTTTTGTTTACTTTACTGCTAAGTTTTAACTGCCGACCTTGTTAATAAATATGCATTTTGTAATATTTAACTTACCAAAACCGCTATTTACAACTACATCTTTAAATCAGTGCCTTATAATAATATGTTTATTTCAGATACAATCCACAGTAGTAAAATAAAGTAGTCAGCTTAAAAATACATAAAAAAAAACAAATAAAATAATGCTTATAGGTACAATAGAAGATATTTAGAACAGTTATAAAGATTGAATTACATATTCAATGTCAATATTAGATATTATTCTGTCAATTAAATTAGAAAATGTACATACATAAAACGTTACAACTAAATAAATAATAAGTCAGTATTGTCCCGTAGATATACACATCCATTTATGTTGGATCGGAGAGTCTGTGCGGGAAGCAATCATCCTGAGGATGCTGTTGCTACTGTCTCTCACGCGTCTCACTAAAGAAGCATCCGTTCGTGCTTCTGCAAACATTAGCGACGCACTGCAGTAGGGAGGCAGCCGCATCAGCATCCTAAAGATGTTGTTATATTGAACGCGCAGGAGTCGGGCCGCCCGACGGGTATGATTTACCCATAGACGCGAGCAGCGTAAAACGATTGACAGTATGCCTTAAACAAAGTGTAGTTAACTGGAATGGAACAGCGAGCATTATAACAAAGCACAAGTTTTAGAATCCAATCTGCATTTTTCATTTTAAATAATAGTTTACCTAAGTATTTATTCAAACCACCCATCAACGGTAATGCGTCGACCGCGAAACGCTAACTTTGATTTGTTTAACGTCAATCATAAATTAAGGCACAGTAAGCTCGTAAACATTGGAAATTGTAGCTTTACGGATCTATACAATTCCCATAATCATTGATTATGTTGGTAAAAGGGCGGGGTTTAGTCAAATATTAGTGATTCAATAGACCCGGCCGGTAGCCGGCACCAGGCAGGCAGCAGGCACGAAGCAGTGACTTGACTCCGTGGCAGGCACTTGGCGAGACATTAATAATGCAGCACTCGACATATCGCGACTACGTGCCACCGCCGCACCCGGGAAAGGTCGGCCGGCATGCAACTAATACCTCTAAAATAATCATTTTTTGATTGAATTTTGATTGTTTTCAACATTAAATGCCTGAATTCATTCTTGATTCGCTGGATTAGTCCAGATTGATCATAAAATATCCTGAAAATACAGAAATTGTAAATGTGACTTCCTGAGATTGTTTTCATTTTGTGTTATTTACAGTAGTCAGCAGTAGCGGGGGCTGCGGTCACTACTTACTGCCCTGTTGCCCCGGCTGGCTAACCTGGAGCCTCGCCAAACTAGCCCACTTCATCCTTGCTCTATACTGCACAGATAACGTTCCACTTGAACCCTATGCACACCTCGGTTCAAGCTCAAGTGCCCGGGAATCGAACTCGTTTACCTGCCTGTCACTCACAAATGTGTTCGTCGAAGGGCAGTAAATTGATTTCATTGCCCAACACGCGGGTCATAACATAAGGGGTTCCGGGAATGCCACTATTTACACCAATTTAAAACGATATATTTTTAAGTTGCTTTCGAAATCTTTTTTTTTACAACGAAATCGTTCAATACTGGTGAATTGTGAGTGTAGTGCAGGTACACCAATACCTTATCCTTCAGGGAATTCAAGGCCGATGTGGGCCGATGTTATGTCATCTGAAACCTTGAAATCTGTGTACATATTTAAAATTTAAAAGAAAATAAAAATAGGGCAACTTCGCTCGCAAGAAATTGTTGTTATTAGTACTGTTTAAAGTTGAGGAAAAAAGCTAATTACACAACAACAGAAGCCAGTACTGACACACGTGTATCAGATAATAGTGAGCACCAAGGGATACCATCTCTAACGAATTATAATGTTGTAAAGTTTAGTTAAATAAAATAACAGCCCCTTACTTCTGAATGCGACATTGTAAGATTTCAATGGAATAGTGACAGTCAGCACAAAAAGGGTAATGTAAAGATAAGTGTCCCTTGATGTCGTGTGCTGTGACACGGTGCAGGTCTGTAGGGGTCGGACAGTTAAAGGGTAGCCAGGAGGGAGGCTTTTTATTATCGTGTTAACTTGTTAACAAATTGCCTTTCAAAACTTCAAGTATTATTTTCTCTGGGGTATGCTTAGATCAATATATTACGAGTATGTACATACGGGAACGGGACAGTGTCGTTGAAATACGCGTTTATTTCTACTAAGTACTTCAAATTATTGCAAATAAGTATTTAAGCTAAGAGACAGAATTTATGAAACATCATCAGTCTCCTGTTCTTATCCCAAACAGTTGAGCTCTGTACTCATCACGACGAATCTGGTGCTGTTCGTTTTCTTCAGTAAGTTCATGACTTGTTTTTATAATAGTCAGCTCCACAGGTCAGTGCCCCACGTCAGTAAAACACGTGTTCCAATTATGTTTGAACTTAGATACGAACATGATACATGATATTGTGTTCCCAAGACGCAGGGGCTCAGACCCAATGGCTACTTGTGGAGGCTGCAGCAGATAACAATCGAATCTGTTTGATGGATGCCCCCTGCCTCCCCCCTTATCATCCATACAAAACACGCCACTAATCTGCTCGTCTGCACGTCTGTTTATTAACTTTAACTTAATGTCTGCTACACTTTATGCTTTTTGTCAGAAAGTGAGGTGGACTTACCGTGCAAAACGTCCGAACGTACTATGTGCAGGTGTGACCAGATAGTTAACTGGAATATTCTTTACTTTACTTTAGTTGATGAGCAAAACAGTATCGTGTATAGACAATTATGTATCAAACAACAAATGATTTCGTTTAAAACAACTAAAAAACCCGACTGAAAAAACTGAAAAGCATTTAACAAGCACATTTTAAAATTAACAAAAGTTGGGAGCAGGCGGGGCCCATTTGAATATAAAATTATGAAAAGTGAATATTGCCCGCTTGCTTGTTGCTTTAGTTGTTTCAACTACTTTTTATATCCACCTTTTTAGTTTAGTGACGTGAAAGAT
This sequence comes from Eurois occulta, assembly GCA_950022335.1. Taxonomy (NCBI): domain Eukaryota; kingdom Metazoa; phylum Arthropoda; class Insecta; order Lepidoptera; family Noctuidae; genus Eurois; species Eurois occulta. Next base: position 379,549 of record OX465487.1, on the reverse strand, counting down.
TATATATTTTTTCCCTTTTTATACGATTTGTCACTTCTAATTACTTTTAAACATATAAGTTGGATATATTTTTGTAATTACCTTTTAAAACCCTTCATTTTGATAGCCCACTCGATGGTAATTGAAAAGAAAAATCAACTCCACAATATGGCACTATTATTATAAACTGTTAACTACTACTATAATTTTAATATAGCCAGCCGACTAACGACGTATAATTTATCCAAATCCGTTCATCCGTTTAGGAGTTACGAGGAACAAAGAAACGGACAAACATACATACCCACATACATACTACTCACTTACATTTACGAGTAGGTACATCAGAAATTCTATTCGGCAGCGTTACATGACACCCTGTCACTCTCACACACTCACCACAGTCGAGGCAGTGAGGTGACACTTACCCAGACTTTCCTCAGAACCTAGTGAGTGGTACCTAACCTAATTTAATTTATAAAAATGTATACTCTTAAATTTTATTATTATTACTTTTTAATTTTTTATTCTCTTTTATGTTTGTACACATTTTTATAATCATAGTACTCGTATAATTTATGTAATTTTTTTGTCTATCGTTTTTTATACATTCTCTGTAAATCGAGAGGTCCGGCTCTTGTGATACAGGAACTCCTAGTACAAGAGCCACGGCTACACTGATGTTTGAGTAATCACTTGGAAATAAAGATTTTTTATTCATACTTACATACAGGTCAACACATAACCCTCTTTTTGGGCTTCGCCTCAGTCGGGTAAAAAACAATTGAGTAACGATTCCAATCGACGTGCGATGTCCGCTCTCTTTCCGTCATTTGAACACAGTGAGCTTTGCAGAATTTAATAAAGTAAGCGAATGTGCAGGTGGGCACATCCGGTGCAGGGATGTCTGACTCGTGTCAATCACAATAATGCCACATTACGATGCAGACCAGCTCCTGCTGAATGTTTGTAATGCTCACAGTCTGTCGATAACACTACACTCATAGAATTTATGATTGATTTTGATTGAGTAGAAGACAGAGCTACTGTCGATACATGGTACGTATATATCTGATCACCTCGCTCTTCGCGGCACTACATCACGAGCTACCTGGCTCTGCGCGAGTACAGCTGTACACCTGCCCTGTATCACCCTACTAGAGGACAGAGGCACCTCTCTCCCTTTGCCGCATACTTCTTCGTTTTACGTTGCAGTGGCTCAGTAGCATTATGTCAGGGTTCAAATAGTTATTACGAGTGAATCCGCGAACATGCGCAGTACGGTGAGCACAGGTGAGTGATGCTCTAGAGGTGCCGCGACGACATCTCGTTGTTGTTATTAAAGAGTGGCCTATTGTTATGAGTTCAAGCCGGTCACAATAACCCGTCAGGCTTGTTTAACTGTTACATGTACTTAATAATGATGTTTCTTTTTACATTACATGTGAATTGATAATACATCGCTTTCGTTATTTGTCATTTCTTTCAAATTGGGAAAATGTTACATGAATGCGAGTTTATAATTATTAGTCACTTAAAACATACAATAGCTCGAACAGCATTCGTCTTCTCTGTTCGACTCCTGCTGTTACAGTTTTTGTAAGAAGCGCGATAATGGAAAGAACACCTTGACAAACGATCGATGGAAGATGAAGTCGTCAGCAGGCAGGCGACAGGCAGCCGGGGGCAGCGCGCTGCCCGCAGGATCCCGCTGTCTCCCGCTGCCTGCCGTAACCTCACGAGATTGGCATCTCACATCTGTCGCTGTAGTTCTAATGTTAGACATGGATGTATAGTGTGTATGTGTGTGTGTAGTGTGTTCATTAAATGAATAGTAGAGTTACTGGAGGCTCTACCGTTTCACAGAAGAGGAAGATACTAAAAAAAACATCGTCTTTATCTTCTTTTCTTATAATGTTACTGAAGGTATTTTCAGCGAGGAAATAATTTTATTATTATTTATTTCTATTTGTACTGTGAGTCTTATCTATCTGCATAGTTTGGGGTTCGTTTTGAAAAGGTAATACAAATTTGGATATCTGTCGAATAAAGACCATAACAAAGCATACAATTTGTATTTACGAGTATGTATTGAATAATATCGGCTGTGTAACTGTTGCCGTTATTAATACACAAACACAAAAGTTATATCTTGATTCATTAGTAGTGGTGACAAAATAATTGAGTTCATTATCGTCCGGTTGTAGTTCCGGTGTATCTAGATTAGATTGTAAATCTAAACTAGCGCAAATAGAAAGGTTTTGAAACCAATTATAACAACATAGATAGTACACAAGTACAGTAACAGTTTAATTTTAGATACAAAGGAAAAGAACATTTCGACAAATACAATAAACATTAAAAAGCTTTTTACTCACAAAAACTCACAGTTGCGTCGTATTTCGACAAAAAATGTTTATAACCGACAATTATTCGGGTTTTTTACAAAGTACTTGCAGAGGCTGTACTTGTACCGTAACCTGGGCCATTGTGTCCGCCAGTAAAAAACTAAACTTTTTGTTAGCTTTGGACTTAACAATAGATTTGCAGTATTTCGGTATTTTAACTTATTAACAGATTTAGGCTGTTAGAACATCGGAGGTCGGTGGGTAGCTCCTACTTTCTCCAATGGTTTTGAGAAAGCTTGCGTTTGTATGCTTTTACTTCCGCCCCTTGAGACAGCTCAATCTTGTAAAACAAAATACCATTTGCTGATGGAAGGCGGTAAACAACTTCAACAAATTGTTAAAGCGTTTAATATGTCGTTTCTTGTGTTGCTCTATCCGTGTTTGTTTTTGCATTTCGGGGTTACAAATCTGCATGCATTGTGTGCAGGGTGCGGGGGAGCTAGGGTCGCCGTGGTCCAGGTGCGGGGGTGGCAGATGTCTGTGGGTGAAGTAACGTGACCCACATACCGCTCTCGCGACACACGTGCACCGTACACCACAAAATCGGGCACAGAAGCACCAAGTAACTAAAGAAACATAGCTATAGAACTTTTCCTAAACTCTGTCGAGTTTCTGTGTGTGAACTTGTTGTTAGGAGTTGGTATGCTCTTCCCCGTGTTGCTTAGCGGCGTGGGTGCGTAGCGTGCTGTGTGGGCCGTGTGGCGTAGCTCAGCACGAGCCAAGGGGTAAGGCACCAAGCGTCAGGCGCCACTGTACTGTAATAGTAATGTGGAGGGTCAAATAGGTGTCGTTATTGTGAGGCGAGGGTGACCGGTGTGCTGATAATCTAGTACCATTGAGATGAATCGATGTATTGACAGTATTTTGTTTTGGGATCTGTTTATGATTGTTCCAGGCAGAGCTTGCGCCACTATGCCTGAAGCCTCTCCAGGCACTAGTGCCAAGTTACATCACGACACTAACTGTGGAATAATCTTGTCTTGTCACTTATCAGTTTTTTTTAATGTTGTTTATTTGAAGAGTTATCAGAATAAGGATTTCCTAACAAAGTATATTAGTTCGTCGGATGTAAAATAAAGTGTTAATTAATATCTATGAAACCTGAACATTTGGTATTGCACTGCCCACTGATAGGCCCAGCGCACCTGACGTCTTTGTAAGAGTAAACTTACTAAAGTGACACTTTACTGAACTTGAGGTCGACGACCCCAATTCTTGTAAACAGTATGCTTTTGTTGTTATACTCAAAGGTTACATGTGAGGACTGGGACTGGGTTGTATTGTTGCGCAAGGAGTATTATTATCGTCGGATCAACATGACAAGTTACTTGGTGTGCCTAGGTGCATGTATCTTACGTGTATGGTTTCTTAGACAAATATACAGCTACCTGTCTTGTATTGTCAGGAGATCCTTTCCTATCATATTATCTCTCCTACATGAAACTTACGAGAAGTAAGCCAACTAATTACATTTCATGATTTTGTCTCCGGTATTTAACAAGATACTTAAATGTTAAAACTTAATAAAATTGTCTGCTTTTTTAAATATAATAACACTCCCGTTACACATGATTGCTGAGTAAATATTAGTACCGACTGTTGCCTACCGGGGCTGTTCCAGAGCTGTGAAGGTACATTTGAAGTTGTTTTCATACTACGTTGGAGTTCATATTGGCAAGTTAGGAACCTAGTCGGGCGTGAGTAGTAAAGCTGTAGCAGTTCTATCGTTGCGCATATCAATATTACTATTCTGCAGACAAATACAGATGATGAGAGATATCAAAAAGTGTTAGGTAATACGTCTATGTAAATGGTGTGTTTAGTTATGCTATCAATGCCTTTCAACTTGAAACAAATAAGTAATTTATAAATGTAGACAACTGCAATTCAATGAGTTTAGTATAAATATTTAATTCCGCTTAGGTAATTGTTCGTCCCTTGCAGGTCCTGCTACCTGCAATACTCGCAGTTATACTAAAGTAATGAGAGTAATAAACATTGAGGTTGATCATGTAATGAATTCGTCAAAGTTTGGAATGAGTGGGTCCTCCTCCAGTTGTCGAGGCACCAGGTGGAGCCCTGGCACAACTCCTTACACACGACTCTTTGTTGTCTGCCTCAGATAGGTACCGGACCAACGCACGCAACTTTTGGGACTCTGAACAAGAACTCTCATATCTTTTGTGAACTAAGTCCTAAGTTTAACAAAACATTTCAAATTGTTTTTGTTAGTAAATTGAGATGTTTAAGTCTTTGATTACTCTGCGATGGCTCGACATGAATGATTAACAAATATTATCGTCCTCAAAATCTTGCTGATTGATTAAGAAGTTATTAATAGTAATTACAATTTTAATTAACTGAGGGAGGTCTGGACTGGAGGGATGCCGGGAGTGGAGGGAGGTCTTCGCCCAGGAGTGGCACTGGGCAGGCTGGGGGAAAGAAATGAGAATACAGACTGAATTATTGTAATATTATACTTTAGTAAAGATAACTTGAGTGTTTGATTCACGTAACTTAGACAGAATGCAGTCTACATTTATGTAATGTGCAACTTGCAGTTATCTTACACGTCTATGGTCAGTTCCCTCATTACAGCAGGTGAACTACCAGCTTTCATTGTTCGACATTCCAACATTTACCTTATTGTAATACGAAACTCTTTCTGTACTGTGCTCGTTTAAAGGTTCCAATCATTTCCATTTGATATAACTACGTTCATCGAAACATTAGAAAAAAAGATAAATTGATATAGATACCTACTTAGATAGACATAACCTACCGGTACTTATTAATGATCGTACACGTCTGAAGGCATACGATGTGCGTGTGAGTACACTCACGTCGGGTAGTTCAGTGGATTCAATTCTAACCTATCTTATTTTTATTTCGTCAGCAATGTTAGACGTCGACGTTTGCCAGTGACTTACAGCACAGGCTCTGCCGCGCTCCTGTGTGGCGAGCAACATGGTGTGACATGTTAATTAGTGAGCGAGAGGTTCAAGTTCAGGCTTCGTCTGCCCCCGGTCAGTGACCCCGCCGCCCGTGACGTAACAACTACCACTCATTACCTACTCGCCGCCGTACTCCTAGACAAGTGGCCAGTAGACACGCCGCCGCCGCTGCCCGGACCCCGAGCACGAGCACTCTGGGTGGCACGACACTCGTGCCTTCTAATTTAAATCAGTGAACCTTGAGAAATCCAAACTTAAACATGACAAAAACTGGAGCCGCCGACGAAATGAATGGACGCCAGAAGCAAGTTTTTGTGGAGGATGAGATTGTGAGCCGAGCGACATTCCGGAGCGCCGAGCGCGGGCCACTACACCAGCAGTCCAGCACCGAGCGCCGCGGCGCGCTTTACATACGACGCCGAGGAAAATCCATAACGGCACGCGGAAAACCCTTTTAATATACGGCACGTAAATAAGAGTAGCTGGCGGGGGTGGGAGCCGCGGGCGGGGGGCCGGCCGCCATTGGCCGGCCGCCTCGCCCCGCCCCCGCGAAAAAAACCGTCGGAAAAAAGCGGCGCTCGCACGGCAGTGTCTCACAGACGCGCTCGGTGGGCGGACGCTCGCATCGAAGAGACGGCGCGACCCAGGACCGGCGGCCGCGGCCGCGCCATGCCCGCGCTGGCCCTGCGCGACCAGCCGCTCGACTGCTCCATGCGCCTGCGCGAGCTGCCCGCCTGGCCGCCGCCGCACCCGCGGCCCGCCGCCGACCCGCAGCGACACGGTCAGTAGACCAGCAGCACCTCCAGCGCCAGTCAGTGCCCAGTGTGTAGTGTGTCCGCGACCGCCGGAGGGTAAACAAACAGTGCTCCCCATCGCTCGCAGCCATTGTGTCGCGGCTCCCATTCATAAAGTCAGGCGTCTAAGTTAGATCCGCGCTGCCGGGTGCCGAGCCACGTGCGCGGCTCCGGGGTCACGTCGGCCACATTGTTGTGGCCGGGACCCGCGCTCGCGTACACATCAGAACCGATACCAAGCGTCAGTCCAACTATCCAAGCGACATTGTAACCCGTTCACTTTGCGCCTAACGCGGGATAGGCGCATTTGTAATGCGCGTACGCAACTGTTAAGTGCGATACTTGTCGTTAGATGCTTGTATCAGAAGTCGTTAGTGTTTATTAATTGCTCGGTATAATATCGACGCTAATATTCGTTTAAACTCGTTCACTCACTCGCACGGAACAGCCCACTGCCGAATTAATTCTTATCTAATTAATAAAACTTGTGATTAGTGATGTTCATAAAATCGCAAACGTTGATTCCGTTCGCAAAGGAAAGTCACAACGATGTCTATGGTAAGCTTTATGTTTAATATACTGACAGGATCTTCAGAATGCACTTACATGGGTAGGTAGTAGGTATATTATATTTAATCGTATACCTATCTAATATAAAATGAAATGCATTCATTTGATGCCTTATAATTATAACATTTGAAAAGTATTGCCAACTTTATTAGCATCATTTGTTGCCCACGACAAGTGATAATATTGATTTTATCTGTACCAAAAATTTTATAGATGTTCCTATTTAATTAATAATTAGAGTTATCGGTCACTTATGATTGTTTTAAATAAAAAAATTGATCTCGGTACAAACTTGAAAAGAAACCAAATCTATGTTAATGAGATCACAACTAAGGAGTTCAATATCTGTTTTAATTTCTTGATGTTAGTTACCTAGACATTTTCCGTTTTAGTAAGTGTCTATATAAGTTTTCTTAAAATACGTTGTTGTATTATAGTCCAGACGTACGCGTATCACTACATTTTATTTGTTGGAGCAACCCTCCTCGCAGAATACCATCTAACAATAACTAGGTATAAAGTTTATGACGTTGATAACTCAAGTTAATATTAATTAATACCCTAATTAATATTAAAAGAAAAGTAATGATATTGCCTAGCTAATTAGGTTGTTTAAGTAATTTATATTGTGATTAGAAGCGAAGTATTTATCTTGACGTCTTATAAAACAATTACTTTAAACAACTTATGGGTTAAGCTTTAGTTTATGAGATTCATTCACATTCCTTAGAAGTAAAAAAATAATAAATTAAACTAGCTCCAGAACTGTTGTCGAGAACCCAAACAAACAGATGTAGTGGTGTCGGGTAACGCAAGGCGGTGCCGGCGTGGAGGTGCGCAGCCCGTATAAATAACTGCGAGCAAGTAATACGACAATAATCCCTTATCGAAACGTATGTGGGGTCAGGTGGCGTATTGTGATTTAGCGGGGTCAGGCAAGGGTTGTCCCGCGGGACGGTGCTCCCTCCGCAAATAATATTAACTCTCTTTATGCGAGCCTCTTGTCACCTCGCCGCTACCGTCCGCACCGCTCCTCTCCGCACCGCTCCGCTCCGCGCTCGCCCGCGACACAGTCGTACGACACGTTGAGCTCGGCTGAGTGTCGTCCACCTGCACCAAGTGATTTGTTTAATATTAGATAATAATGAGTCAACACCCGCGCCCTGTCGCCGCTCGCTCGCTGGGCGCGCCCTGCTGATCACACTGATAAACAGCTTTATCGTTATAACATTATATTAGCAAATCATTCGCTGATAGTGAGCACGATTACATCGACAACACTTGTTTACTACTACATCTCATCGTCACAGCGCGCACAAAGATACTCTCGACGCCGCGCCGCGACTCAAACGGAACACAATAGTAAATCTTCAGCGACACCAATCACCACTAATTTCTTCATCTTTCCTCGAACGCTAGACAATACACTAATGGCGTTTTTATCGCACTCCCCACGAATTATATTAAAATTACGATCGAAACGGCATCAAATCACCGTAATGTAATCGATGTAAAATGCGCGCGGAGCGCTGCGAGGTGTAATTCGGTTGTAATAATGTCATCTACGTAAGTGAATTAGCGGGTGATGGAGTCACGCGTTGTTTACGAGTGTAATAATACGTGTCGGCCGCTAGCCCGGGCGCCGGCTGGGCGGAGCGGGCCGAGCGGAGCGGGCCGAGCGGAGCGAGCTGCGCGAGCGCATGGGAGCGAGCTGAACTTTGGCACGGCGCACGCAACACGCGCACCTGTCGCCAAATTGCCCGCCAGCACAAACACTGTGTTTTCGACATAACGATCGCGTTTGATTGGATTCTTTCCTTTCGTTTTCGCTTTTTGTTCGAGCCCCTCGATTACCGATTACCGCTCCGTTTTATATTTCGATGCATTCGGCTCACAAATGTGCGGTTCAATGTTCGTTTTATTTATAATGCTAACTTAATTTTGATTGAAGCAGCAACTACAGATAATTTTGCCACCAGTGTCGAGTGTCGAGTCTAAATCAGAATAAGGGAAAATTATAGCATAGGGTACAGTGACGAGCAATAGAATGTAAACACTTAGCTGAATTCAGAAGCGATTTTCGTGAAATATCTGTTTCTATTTTGATATCAGACTTATTTTGTAATAGAATGGCTTACAAAGTACTGTATTAGTGAAAACTTAAAACTTTTATCAATACAGTAGGAAAATATAGCTTTTGAATTCTGCTAAGTTGTTGCTGCATTGCATAGCATGTGACTATACACTATGCGAAGACAACTTTTGTTGATTTTTGCGCAAACGATTTGTAGCTACGCTTGCTTTACGTTATGATGTGATTCGTAATATTAATTTAGAACAAATGAAACAGAACCAAACCTTCAAGTTACGATAAACCACTGTCAGTTGTCATCCTCGTAATCTAAGTATACTTGTACGCCCATGTCTATCATGCTAAGAAATATATTAATCATTACAATAAAAATATTATTCTGGGGTTCTTTCAATAGTGGGCTAAGTTTCAAATAATTTGTATATTATTGCTGGAATTTTTCAACAGTCGCATCAGTTCATTGGGAAGACATGTCTGACTTTTTTAATAATAATCAAGTGAGCTGATTTCATATCAATACGAAAGCTCGCCGATGACACCGAGGTCTACTAAATGACAACAAATAAACTACATTTACGGAATTATTTATTACTGATTGATCATACGAACATACTCTTCATATATGGAACCACAGTACTTCAAGTTAAATTAAATGATAATTACATTCTTACTGTTCTGTAAAACATTAAAATGAATCAAATAGTATTTTATAAAATAAAAATAAAATGTTATTTCAATTACAAAAAGTTACAACACACATGATTTGGAGAACACCTTTTGAGCAAGGAGATGCTTGTGACAAAGATAGCAAAAATATGCAGAAGCTTAAGTTTTCTTTCTGAAAACCACAAAAGAATGTTAAATAAACGCTAATTACCAGTTACCTTTGATGACTTAAACAACAAATCAATATTAATCGACTACATTGTAAAGTACCTAAACTATTTTAATACGGATATGCCTAGCACTCGATTAAATCGTATTCGTAATTACAGCGGTGCACTAATTCGACTCGGAAGTACTTATAACAGTATCCCTATAATGTTTACTGTTTCGTCGATCCCCTCTTAGAGATCCAAAATATCTTAAAACCTACCCAACGAGCACTTAAACGTAGTTCTAGGCGTAAAACGTAAAGTGCAGCAGGACAGGTACTCGTATAATAGCCCGCGACGACGCCTCATCAATAATCCTTTTAGCTCCGCTCTGGCAGCCGGCAGCCGGCAGCCGGCACACGGCACACGGCACACGGCACACGGCACGGGCGCCCCACTGGACCGTTGTCTCTACGGATGGAACAACGGGAGGAACGAACATTCCTTAAGTAAAGAAATTAACTTGGCTGTATTTGGTTTTAAATGCAAGGCACTGCAGTATGTATTTTTTTTCTGATTAATTTGATTAGGGCTTCAGACAGCTACATTATTTACCTAAGATTTCCCGACTTTCATTGTATCGACAGTCTACTGGTTGGCAGACACATAAATTAATCTAATCATTAAGTAAATTTTCAAAAAAACGATTTGCTAATAATTAACTACTGCCTCTTTTGAATAATAAATACAATTTAATTTCAAATGCAATTAATATCGACTGTTGTTTTCTGTCACAATTTGCTCACAATACTAGATGCCGATAATGTTTCACTTTATTCAGTTCTCGAGGATATTGACACGGCCTGTAGGACTTCCATACAAAAACAAAAGTAATTTATTCATATTAGGGTGATAGCACTTTATGAACGTCAAGTTTACAAGAGGTAGTCCCCCAAAACGCCCGCCGTCGCACGGTTACGAAGTGGTTCTAATAGCTTTACAGGCAGAGAAAAAAATAATTTCTTCTGATCTGATGAAACTTTTAGTAATTATGAATTTTCTCATTGAATTAAATGTTTGAGTAATCATAACCCATATAACGTTGAGAACTGCCTAGCACCTTCGTCCTAGTTGGCACTGTGCTGCAGGCGACGCCGCGCGCCGTGAGAACCACACGTGACGAACTTTCACTGCCCGTCATTATATTATGTTTTACTTGATTACCACAATATTTGACTGTTTTACCTCCATCATATTTTTAAGGAGACACTACAGTCTAATTAGTTTGACATCAGACATAAAAACGGAAAACGGCATAGTACAGTCACGAGCACCACTATACACATTGGTGCTCGTGACTGTACGTCCTACAAAGTATCAATATTAGCTTTTTAACATTTTAAAATCTCGTTGCTCTAGTGGTTGCAAGCACGACTACTGAGCGTGAGCTCCATGATCCAATTCCCCGGTCCGGCAAAGTGTTATTGGGTTTTTCCAGGAGTTTATCAGTAGTAGCCTCGGAATCTGGATTTGTGCCCGGCTATTGGCAAACAATGTAAATCTACTTACTTCCTTACTTCTTTACTTTCTTCTTTAGACAAACCCCTGTATAACCTTGCAGGGGTTACGGGCGTGAACATTGTGTTCTATATGTAAAAGTAAACATATTGCATATTTTGATAACGTTATATATTTTTCTCTTGATTTCCTTTCACATTAAAATACTGATAATAAATTTGAGATTAGACAAAAGATTATTGGCACACATTTAAAAATAGAACTAAGAAAGTGGTAAAAGAATTAATCTTTATATTAATTATCGCGTCTATATTAGTTGCATAGCATAATCAGCCTATAATGTTCCCATTGCTGGGACACACGGCCTCCTCTCTAAGGAGGGAATGGGCTATAATCCACCACGCGGGCCCAGTGCGGGTTGGTAGATATCACATGTCTTCTAAGTTTTGGTTCTAGGACATGCCGGTCCCTCACGATGTTTTCCTTCACCGTTTTGAGAGCAGTGGTGATGAAATAAATTATACAAAGTAATGAGCCTGCCTGGGTTAGTTATTGGTGGTTTTGGCAAGAACGAGCGAAGCGAGCTCGGGACTTGGGGCACCTTCGTGTTCGGTTACATTGAACCCTGCAGACAGATATTATAGGAGCCCGCGTAGCGGCGCTACGTCGACTACGCCTTATTACAACATTTTGATATTTACCTTGACATTGATTTTATTCCTAATTTGACCTTCCAAATCTTTTATTAATTGTTTTTGCTGGGTGAAATTGAAATTTAAATAGACAGTAAACTAATTTAGATAAATCGAATTATATAAAAAAGTATCAAAATATTAGATATTAAATGCTCATTTCTCTTAGCTTTGGTTCCCAACAAGTAACTATCAGACGTAATTTCTTCATCTCAAACATTTTTTGCGTAGTTCTAAACAGATTAAAATATCGACTGATTTGATTATTTTATGTCTCAAAGAAAGGGGATCAATCATTAAAAAAGATGACAGTTTCAATTTGTTTGCTTGCTGTTTTAGCAAAATTAAAACGATCATTTAACAACACGCCGCTGGTAATGTTTCTGCATACCCTATTAACACTCGTTGCAAGCCCTAAATGTTACGGAATGACAATGTTCTAACTGTCCGGTAATTACTTATAATGTAAACACTGCTTCTGTTTTGTTTATTTATATTTATCATAAGGTGTAGCAGTTCATGATTTAAGTTTATAAATAGCATCATCATACTCCTCGACAGGTTGGACAGAGGTAGTACACCCACTATTCACCATAAGAAATAATTTACATAATTTAGTATCTAATGGTATTAGTTAGAAACTCCTGCAAGAGATGTAGGTACAAACTAACGTTTTTTTGACGTTTTGATGATCCTCCTCAATGATTTTGCTTTTAGATCATATTGTATGTGCATTTTCCCTTCCCGTATGGAGGTGTGATCAGCGTCAGGGTTTACTGAGATCCGCGTCATTCCCATCACATGCCGTAGATCCGGTCATAATATTATGTATTACCGCAGACTTACTACGGATATGATCAGAACCCTCATTTACTACGCTTTTGTGCCTACATAAGAGTTTTTCTTGTGATATTCATATTTGTATAGAAGTAGGATATTATGTTTTGACGGATTAGGTAATTGACATTAGGACGACATTGTATAGCATTGCAAGCCTTTCTTGATGTGTAATTAAATATAAATAAATGATGTCTTGACTGGATTCTGGACTCCGGATAACTTTTAATACTGTGGGAAAAGGGGTGGGTAAACGTTTAAAATATAAAATAATTTAAACGTATAGAAGCCAGAGATATGATGGTCGCTTGATTCGACTTAGAAACGATCAACATTGTCACGGGTAGGACTTCGGGACTATGAGAAGAATATCAATAAAACTCTTTATTATTATTTGGTAAATATGTATTATATTATATTATTACATCATATATCATTTGGCTTATTTGGCAAATATGGTTAGGGCCGAATGATTAGTTCATGACTTCATGTTATGTATGTATGTTCTCTCTGTCTATCTCGTGGACAGAGTGCGCGCCGCTGAGGCAGGGATATAATTATGTGCTGGGTGTACCACTAATAAGCTAAAGTAAAATAAATTTAATTAATGTATGTATGTTGATTAACACAATTATAATAATAAAAATAAACAAGTATAGAAACTTGCGGGGAGACGCCAGAGAGGGAGGGGGTGGGGTGCACCAGTTAACTACCAGCTAATAATTAGAATGACGCGACCAACTTATTATATTAATATATTCTTTAAAATAATCACGCAATTATTTTAAAAACACGAAATACATTTATCTTTATTATAAATCTAAGTGTAACATGCGATGGTTGTGTAAACACACGCGGTTTCTTGTTTGGTGCTGCAGTCTCCCAGCCAATTATTGTACTTTTATCGATGCATAATATTTGTATATTATTATGTACTCGGTCACTGACGCGCGATTAATATGCATAAAAGTAGCGCATTCAGCACTACACTGTGCCCGCAGCTCAGAGCTCAGTGGCCACACACAGTGCTTCTAATTCTAACGCAGCTAATCGTCTATGATATTCACATTAAAACAATGTTGCCGCCGCGACTGCACCTGTGTTCCGCGTTAATTTATATTGACATCCCAACTTCCGACCAACTTATTGCTAACAATTAAACACCCACTTTACAAGTCCAGCCCAGTCTATCGCGGCTACTTTACTGTATAATAACATACTGCTTGCTCATATTACGGTCAGTTTATTATTTGCACTGCAGCTTGCCGTCGGCACGCGCCCCTCCTCATCACATGACTGAAAATTATTTAAATTTAATAAAACAACATCTCGTTGATGTCTTTCATTCGGGCGTAGCATAGCACTGCAGTCTGCGACGTAACTGATGACTCATTTAAACTTGAAATCATATTTCGAGGGAGTCAGTTGAAGGCTGGTCTATGATTTATTGTAAAAGATCGTTTAATAGTCGTTTTAAAGTGACAACAATAGTCTCCGTGTCAGCCTATGGGATTTTTTTTTTTATTATGAATGATACTTGTATGGTGCACTTAAAAATTATTCTAGTCTTCGTTGACGTTAGCAGAAGTGTTGTGGCGCCCGCTGACAGGTGTACATGTGCTGTTCGGAGCGACTTCAGTCCCCGTCACCTCTAGTTAGTTCATGTTAGATGACCTGAAGGAGTAATTATGGCACTTATCTGTTCGTAAAGTGTGCGCGGACGCACCCGACGCACACGGCGCATCCCGTCGGCGACGACGCTTAATTGTTGTTTTATGATGTTATAAAGTGTGCGCTGTCATAACTCAGCTGGTAGTTGAAAGCGGCCGCCTCTTACCCACACTTCCGAACATCGTAACTTTGCCTCGTCGCCACGACAAGCAAGAGCAGTAACACTACTCCTACATCCGATAGGATTACATGAAGCTTGACTACTGAACACCGTACTCAAGGTGGAGCTATGTGATTGGGTCGCTCAAGGTATTCCGTCTAGAAAAAGAGTTTTTTTCGATCTTTCGAAATCTTTAAAACGTATTTTCGTTTTTTTTTTTAATATTTAACTACAGTCTGAATTCAATTTAATAATAGTCGTATTTCCAAGTCTACGGCGAGTCGGCGAGCGGGGACTATTATTCTTTTATTTTAAATGATTGTGATTTCGTAGAGTCTACGGAAGAGTCCATGCCTACGCCGTAGACACACAGATCACAATTATTTGGTTCTGTATTGTACCTCCGTGTATAGGAGCTGTGATCCTTCTGTTGTTTGTTGCTCTATGGTCGAGTCTGAAGATTAGCTTGAGCTCTTGAAGTAACCGATAGAATTAGTAAGTGGTGCGAGTTATGTTCGGTTTCCGCCGAAACAAAGCGCACTTTACATATTCATTAGCGGCGGCGCCCCACATGCCTGCCCACGGCCCAGGGCCTGGTCTCGGACAACAGCATGTTAATCATCTCTTTATTGTGTTGGCGCACTTCTCATATTCTCTCTGAATTAAGCTTTCATTACTAATTGTGTAATGAGATAATGACAGGACCCCGCGCTGCTCTGACCTCTAAATAAAAAGGAAAGTGGTTTTTTTTTCATGTTGAGCCGGTTTCATGGCTCCTGAAAGAGGGATAGCATCCTCTTTTCTTTGACTAAACAACGACACTATTATGATCGTCCTCCACAAAAAAATAACCATTATATGAACACTACACAATTACACATACTTTGTACATTACGATGATCTGACATTGTACACAAAAATGTGTGGTCGTGTGTTCATCTGTACAGCTGTAGTATCGTGCAGTGTCGTGTTATCAGTGACGTGTGTGAACTTGGGCGGATCGATGCCGAAGTGGGCCAGCGATGTGGGCCAAATGTTGTTCTTAACACGAAGGTCTCATCTGCGGGGCGCCGGGCGCGGGCGGGGCTGCCGGCGGGCCGCGGGCGGGGGAGGCGGGCGCAATTAACCGGCCGCGGTCATCGACCCGCGCGTTATCCGATACATGCGACTGATTGTGACGACATCGATCCGTGACGTCACGCACCATTCATGAGCCGCTCATTGTCCACACTCATCTGTGTCACTGTCTCTCATCACTCATGGTGTTCAAGTCAGGTTCATCAATTAGTTTTCTTCTTGTTCGAGTATCGGTCTGTACCAACATAGCCTCTTCTTTTGTCTTCTTATCTTCTTTCATTGTCTCAAAAACATGAAAGGGCCGCACAATGATCCCGTCGAGCCTAGCTAGACTTAAGTCTAGAGTCAGCTAGACTCGAGGAGATCACTTTACAAAGTATGTATCGCCTACAGTCTAGACGATACACGCTGTGATCACACATCTTCTGCCAAGCTTGGTGATAAAAGAAAACTCGTTTCATACAGTGACGAACCTCTTTTTGTAGTCGTTGGTATATTAAATGTATACTGAACATCATCAAAATAAAAATATATTATTTCACATAGGCCTACATGGGCACTTCATAACGTCGAAAAATAGTGCATGGTTCGGGTTGGTTTTTTCCTATGGAGAAGAAAAACTTCATGGTTACTCTTTTCAAACCATTTGGTATTACAATATTATCATGTTACAGCATTAATACTCAAGTATGGGGGGACAGAGATAGTGAGCAACATCGCATTTCTGTTTCATAAAGAAGATAGGATTATTTTTCTGCTAACATAACATTAATTAGTTGATCTTAACTTTTTTTGCTTATATGATTCACTATCAAAGTTGAGTCTTAGTTTAAATATGGACCATTGTAAGATCTGACCCCTATGCCGCTGTATCGCAGTACAGCTCGTTCAACAGCATACATCTCTGGTTATTTAGCCATAACTTTAATTAGGTTTATTCTTATTGAACTATTAGCGACTCGTCCCAGCTTCGCACGGGTGGACATATAAACATTATAAACATTTTTTCTGGTAATAATTAATTTATAACCTATGGGACTCAGGGATAATATAGCATTCTAATGGTTAAAGATTTTTTTAAATCGATCCCTTCTAGACCGATTTTTCTTTTTTTTTGAATTTATTCGTTACAAACATACAAAAATACAAATCTATTCTTTTTATAATATTAGTGTAGAATACAGGCGTATAGGAAGTATGCCATTTGATATCGAAACTGAAATGAACAAACCCACTTCTCCTTCTTATTTGACTTCTCACTTCCAATATTTATGCTCTGCACACAGCAAGAACCTTCGTTCTTCCAATAATCGTCTTCTACGATGTCCTACTCACCGCTCTGGTTTTCTTAAATCTTCCTTTCTTGTCCAGGCGGTTTTCCTTTGGAATGAGCTACCTCTGAATATCAGGACGGCAACCAGTCGGTTCACTTTTAAAGTAAAAGCTCGCGAACACTTACAAAAGAAATTGGCAGACTCGTCCCACAGTTAATTTGTTGTTTTTCCTTATATATATAAGATTTTTAACTCTCTTTACTTTGTATATTTTGTTTGTATGTATGTATATATGTATTTATTATTATATTTTACTCTTTGTAATTTTCTGTACTATTGCACCTACTGTTTTGTCTCTGCATCACCCTAAGGTAGACTGGTAGAAAATGCCCAAGGCATTAAGTCCGCCTTTGTACATTATGTGCATAAAGTTTTAATAAATAAAAATAAATAAAAAATAAATAAATAAATGATGGTGGTTATTTGGGACGACATAAAGTGTAGCAAGAATGTCAGCTTGTCAGCTACGTTAGGATTGGTTGGTCTCTCACGGACGCATGTTCTGGTTATAACGTTGATAAAGTCAATGTTTTCCTGTGTGATATGTCAATTAAAATATATATTCTCGCCCCGCCGCGCTGCACCGCGCCGAAGACTGAGGCGGTTGCCCAATCAGGCGCATATTCGCGTGATCGTTATGAATACGCGCATATTGATGCGCTCCAAACTGCTGCCTCTTAGAAACCGCACGATGGGCGTACGCAGAACGAATGTCGTGTGTGGCAAGCCTAATATATGCACTATATTATATGAACTATCACATACAAGATCATCGGCAGGTCGTCTTCTCGCAGCTTAATCACTGCCCAAAGTGGAGCAGTCTTGAACCATTCTGTTATATTGGTATACGGTTAGTTACTATTTGGTAAGCGAGAGTGCCACGCGGGCGGTGCGCCGGCGCAGCCTTGTGTTGGTCGCCATTACAGTCGCCGCGCAGTTTTTCTGTCGCTCCGTGATTGATGCTAAGTGAAACCCGCGGCTGTCCATTATCTAATTTTTGCATTTTATTAACGCTTGCATTAGCGACTGTGGCCGGCGCTTCTCATTAACGCCATTTGCATTCATAATCACTCGCTGACTTTAGTTAGTGAGCTCTGAGATCGTCTATTGTTTAGTTATCTACTAAACCATGTTCGTCTCGGTTCGTTTTCCCCGAGGGAGGCTGCGCGACGGTGACGTCATGACTAGTGTCCATAGGTACCTATAGGCGCTGAAGCTCTTTGATCAGGTGATCTGTACTGATGAATTACCTCCACGGGTGTTGCTCATAATCAACAGTGCCCCAGTATGTTTGAGATAGTGAGGAATACAGAACGTAACTCAACTGCATTTTGGTCAACTTTGTAATTGACTAACGCCGTCGGCATCGGTGCGAGATGCCCTGCAGCGCCGTGTGACCTGCGCTGGCTGTCTGTGTGGCGTCGCAGGATGTCCTGTGTCGGTGGCACGTGTAATGACAAGTGAGACACTCGTTATCTACGCATATCATTATAACTTTCTGCTCGGAAGCATTTCCCTCGAGCGGGCTGTGTTTGGAGCGATTTAGCGATTTTTATTATTCAGCGTTATGAGTTCAGCCATCAGGTTCAGCCCCAACACTTGGGTTAAGTTATTTCTTTGATACCGTCTGCCGCTCAGCGGTCGGTGGTATATTAATAGCTTGTTAGATTACAATAATATTGAAAGTGCGCTGGGGTCGGCCGCCCTCGCTCCTTTCAAATTGGATTTAAACATTGTGAATTACCTTTCTTTGATTCGCGGGTTAGCCAAATGGGGACGATTTATGGAGTAGCGCAGCAGAGTCAGTCCCCGGGGACAGTCCCGCAGTACTCTGGGATGCGAGTGCGGGATGCGGGACGCGGGACGGCGCGGCGCGAGCCAGTAATTCACGCGCGCGATTTACTGCGCGTCCCGTGAGCGATGGCGGACGCACTGACCCCACTTTAAATAGAAACCGACCCGCCGCTGGCCCGGCTCGGCCCGGTGGCGTCCGGCCCGCACCTCGTTTATACTCTCCACTTAATGCGATCCTATCTTTTAAATCTCCCGGAGAGGAAAATGTTTGTTTGAACAAGAAGCGGTAGAGAGCTCCCATAGTATGAATGGTACGCGCTTGTGCTTTACTTCGGATCGATCGCGTAATGTCGCTCATTACTTTCCAATCGCGAGACAATTGAGGTTACCTGCAGTAGGTACAGTAGTTAGATGAACGGTTCATTTGATGAGCGGCTCAGTTAGTAGTCCTGTGCAGTGTCCGCGCGGGGCGCGTCTCCTCCCATCCGCGTCCGTGTCTGCACGAGTGCCGCCTCCCCTCGTCACCAACTCACCACGCCGGGAAACATTCTGCTCGACTAATACTTTAAACAAATAACTCGAGCAGCCTGTGGGGAGTCGTATGATGCGAGTCATGTCATGTCCCCGTGTGGAGTGCGGTGAACCATCCCGAACGTTTTCTATTTGATCAGTGTTTTATGGTAACGGTTGTTCTTTAAGGAACAACCTTTAAACAGTGTTAAATGCCTGCATTGGCTAGTCATTTAGAGACATAAAATCTGTTAAAATCTGTTCTGAATGGACAATCTTGGACGAACAGTTAGTCTAACTACGATGAACGACGAAGTGATGCATATCCAGCATCCGAATTTATTTCTAGTTACCTCAGATGCTGTCACAAACGATTAGCTCGGTTCGATAGACTTGTAATGTCACCTAACTCGTACATCACGTAGTGATTTGTCTCATCGGTGAGTGCTTTACGTCCCTCGGAGCAGGCAGGCTGAATGTGCTCGTAACTTAGATCAGGTTGACTTGTGGCATAACTCAATCTGCAGTCGGTCGCGATGTATGCGCGCGCGCACCGATAGCTATCGCCATCCTCACGCCCAGCCCCCGTCCCCCCCCGCCTCCCCGCTGCCGGTGCAATTACTGCGTCATTATCCAGAGTGTCCCCACGACACACACACACACATACACACACAATATGTCAGGTCACTTACTACTCGGTCTAGAACTTGTTAACATTTCGCGACTACTTGCTTTTCATAACAATGCTTGATTCAATTCCCCTTTTTTATTATAAGCTATTATTTAACTTGCCTTGTTAGTTAGTATGTATTGGTCAAATCTTGCAACTGAATTTCAAACCAGTTCCCCTTAACCTCCTCGACGGTTAATAGCTCGGACACGAAACTTTGTATCCGCGTAAAAGAATAGTTTACATAAAAGCTTGTCACATATAGTTTTTGTATTACCTTTTCTATTCACACAACAAACATTTATGATAACTATTCTTTTCGTTTTTATTTACTCCAAGGTGTATTTTCTTCTTTTAAATGCATTTTTATAAAAGATTATTTTAACAAAGGTTATTTTTTAATTTAATTGCCGTTTTTTCTTAAATTACTAATTTGTATTATGTAAATATCTTAATGAATGAGCAACTATTTCAATATTATCTTTGCATCACTTATGAATATAACGTGCTACATAATTAATAGTACAATAGTAGTAAGAGACAACACTGATGCTCTAGTGACGATTTGCTGACGATATACCAGTGGTCAGACTCAATCAACAACTCGGGTGTCGATCTGCTAAACAATACATTTCTTTGAGTATACTCGTACGCGGCAAAAGCTTTAACCCCTCGTGAGTATTCTATTCGATGAACCGGACTCAAACTATTCGTCGACATTATATTATTTATTGTAGATCTCCAATATAATTATGACTATTGCTAGCTTATTTTTGTTTTTTTTTTAAATAAGGCTTCCAATTTAATATTCAATTATTAGTAATTGGTGTTGCCCGGTAGTCGGCGCGTAGTGCCACAATTTAGAATGTATATTACAGCAATAATTTGGCGGAGGTGGGTCGGGTCAGCACTCGGCACTGTTCGGCAGCGGTACGGTACTCGCGACGTGGGCTCTATTAGCTATTACGTGCGCCGCCGCTGAGGCCGGCAGCCGGGCGCAGGCGCGGACGGACGCCCACTCGTTTGGCGCACAATCATCATTATAATGGCGATGATTTTGCAACGGTCAATGCACAATGCGTGCTTTATCCGCGACAATGGGCCGGGCAGCTGCGCCGGCGCACTCGGACCCGCACCGGTAGCGCACTGACAGTTGAATGCGTGGGTGTGTGAGGCGTCCCCAGCACCGGTCAGCGCCGCCATTGTGTCCACTCGACAGTGGCGACCTTGCCCCTCAAGCACATTCCTCACACAAATATCCAAATGTGTCAGTTTACGCACAATGACACCTCCTGAAGAAAACCTGCAGGTTTCGGTTATCGCGTCTGTGATTGGTCCGTCGCGCGTCGCTTTCATAAAAACTGATGAATCGGTTACATTGAGCGACACTTACTGCGCAAACTTACTCTGATGAGTACAAGCCTTTGTCTTTCTGCCCATACTAATACTAATAATTGTATAAAGAGGTACTTTTGAAGTTTGAATGTAAGAGGTGGGTAACCTCTGGAACTTTCGATTTCAAACATTCATCACTGATGGAAAGCTACTATTGCGGAGTGTGTTGTTCACGCCGGAGTCGCGTCGCGTCGCGGGTGGAAGCTGGTTGATCAATATACACATAGTCTAGTCTTCGCCTTATATTCTACAAATTAAATAAACAGTTTGCATCCTTACCTTACTACAGAGTAGGAAGAACTTTATCATTTTGAACGTGCTCTATGGATATCGGCAACTTGACCGTAACAACATGAAGGACACACACTGGGGCCCAAATTTGGATTATGATGATGATGATAATGTAACTACATATTGTTGTTCCTGTGTACGATGAAGTGCAATAATTAATAGTGTCGTGTTGTTTCAGTGTCGGGGCGCGGCGACGTCAGCCACTACTTCAACACACAGATGGTGCTCGACCTGAACGGTAAGCACCCACCATGTACTGCTCATTATAACACTAGTGCGTTAGGAATACACGCGTCACGATCATTACGTGTGTCGGTGTGTCGCCTGTCTCGACAGTCGGCACCGACCTGTGAGAGTTACGGCTTCCTCCGGTAGTGTAGTACCCGTCGGGCAAGGGCGCCGCGTCGCCGTCACAGGGCGAGACAAAACGACGACATAATTAAATTAATATAAATTTACAGCTGAATCGGTTTTTGTGCGTCCGCGCGGCGACACCGAGACATTTCTAATTTTCGTCTAGCTTCGTTTTTTATTCGCGTTAATTACGGGATGAATGGGCCGCCGGATAAAAAGCGTGTGGCGGCGGGGGCGGGAGCGCGCGGGTGCGAGGGGGACACGTTTTTGTGATGCGCGTGCGTCACGGAGCTGTTCGCGCATTGTGCGTGCCTGTCCCGCGCCCGCGCCGCCACCGTACCGGACACACCAAAAGCACACCACAAAAGCTCCAATCCATACAACGTGCGATCAACAGCTCTTGCTAGCTGCTGATGTTACATGACAAGTATGTTCAAACAGTCAAGTTCTAAACTGTTCCGTAGCACTCAACCCTTCCCCCCGCACAGCAGAGTTGCTCCATCGCTACTTGCACGCGGTGGGCCTTCTGCCTCGCCACTGAACCGTGTACCATCACACCATTATTCAAATCTGTAGCAACAAAAACTCCGGCGATGACATCGAGGTTTTCCATCTGTCACACTCCATGCTCGTAATTCTACAGTTTTTGTGTGACAGTCCCAAGTAACACAGGAAGCATTTTAAAATACGAATAGTAAACTTATGTAAAACTTAAGGTCCGTATAAACTCATATAAAAGTTCACCGAGCGTCTTGATGCTTTATATTGGTATTTCAAAACCATTATGATGCTTTACAATGTATAACGGTTGGATAATGGCCTATCAAAATGCTTTTGTAAAACCTTTAGTTTTAGTGAAGCCAACCACAATGCAACTGTACAGCTTTCAGCTGTTTTTAGTGTCTTAGGGTTTACAATAGCATTGTTAAGTAGTAAGATAATGCCTATTGCTGTTTAATAGCATAAACCTGTACCATTATAATGCATCGTAAATCCAGTATACAGCTTTCAGCTGTTTTTAGTGCCTTAGGGTTTACAATAGCATTTTAAGCAGTAAGATAATGCCTATTGCCGCTTAATAGCATAAACTTGTACCATTATAATGCACCGTAAATCCGTGATACAGCTTTAGGTTGTTTTTAGTGCCCTTTGTTGTGCTATAGCACTTTTAAGTGCTAAGTAAAAGCCTAATACTGTTGAACAGCATAAACGTGAATCAATATAATGCTTGCATTTTTAAACATCAACTGAGTGCTGTTGTGCGAGTAACAGCTCTTTAATCAAATACACGTGAGTTATTGTAATGCGTAAAGCTATATATACATTCACTTTACTGTATTCTTAAAACCATTTGTCGGCCATATTGGGGAAAAGCACATAAAATATAATATATAATATAATGTAATGTATACATCAACAAATAACAGCATTTTTTATGGTGTGTTGCCTAACCGTGTGTGTAATGATTATGATAATTATGCTAATAACAAAATTAAGTTGTGATTATTCAAGTAATACAAATTCTGAAATGAGTTTTATTGTTTTGCTCAAGGATCCCCAAAATTACTTTCAAGCAATGGCACAATTTCAGTCTACATCAAGTCTATTGGTTTATCGGTGAACCCTTAGAGAACTACTTTATAGCCAATGGCACTACGGTGGTTCATCAAAAGTCTTCTCTCTGGCCTCTAGCTTAACGATTGTTCACGTGTGACTATTTATACTGCTGACGGCATTAATTGGCCTTTATACAGGTTCACCGGGCTATTGTAGACTCACGCCATTTTGAAAATATTTTATAACCAAAAAATATTATCATTCGAACCTATTTATAATAGCAATAGACCTTTATCATAATGATTTAACTTAATTTAATACTGCCCAATCAATACTATTACGTTAATTATGCAAAATTCATTCTAGACTAGGAATAAAAAATTGTTTTGATTATTTGATTCATATTTTTATATAACATTTTATATCAAAACTACAAAATATCGAAGGCGCGTGAAAATTTTCAATGAAACCTATATAGATATTTACAGTAAACTACATTGCGTTTAAAATAGGCATGAAATAACAAAAAAGTCAAAAACTTAGCCAGTATTATAAATTTTATTTTAATGCAAATACAAGTATGGTGTCACTCAGTTTTGACGATCTTCGTCCATATTATATTGCTGAACAAAGTAGTGAAATTACAACGTTAATTGTATTATAACATTTGTGCCATGGTATTAGAGATGTTTTTGCAATGATGATTAAAGTTCTACCTGTGAACACTTAAATAGCCTCAATCATGCTTTTAGAACAATATTATGCTATTCTAATGCTTTTGTAATGTAATTAACATCTTCATTATCAATAATATTGCTAGTATAATGTTTCTGTAATGCGATTGGCAACTTCATTGACCGTAATAATGCTTCTATAATGCGATTCGCAACTTATTTGGTCACAATAATGCTAATATAATGCGCCTGTAATGCAATTAAACAACTATTTGTGAACTTATTTATGATCTAAAGCCGTATAATTTGTGCCCAAATTAGCATTACAGTAGCCGTATAAACGTTTGTAATGCTATCATAGAACTAACTCAAAATGCGAAAACGATACAGAAATGCTGTAAGTCGGCCGATATAATGCTTTTATGTGTTACTTGGGAGTATCCTCTTTATCGGCGCTTTATTCAGAGATTCGCTTTATTACCGTCCATCGAGTGCCGCTGACAAACGACGTCTGTTGCCAACT
Source organism: Eurois occulta (assembly GCA_950022335.1). Taxonomy (NCBI): domain Eukaryota; kingdom Metazoa; phylum Arthropoda; class Insecta; order Lepidoptera; family Noctuidae; genus Eurois; species Eurois occulta. Next base: position 354,880 of record OX465487.1, on the reverse strand, counting down.
GCCGTACAAGGCCTGCATAGATTTCGACGCGTTAATCACTTGAAAAATTTACTGGAATTCTTAATTGCCATACGCACTCTCATTTTGACGAATGCATCACATCGTACCGACGCCGACGTGCTTTACATTCGGTTGGAGACAAGCGCGCGGCTCCCACGGCGCGTGACGCAGCATCTCCTGCGACCACTGCGCCGTCGCTGACCGCCGCCCTGACTTCACGAATTATATCAAATTATGGGCCAGTTTGTTATTGTACGATACACGACTACTCGTGTTACGTGCGTGTGGGAACCGTACTCATTGCTCCACTACATAACCCTACCCGTGCGCTAACGTTGTAAAGGAATTCTGGTAGAATTGAGTGCTTGTTTGGCATAGACTCGAGGCCTTGTTATGAAACCTGTCAGTTATTAGGCAAAACTGTTTTGTATCATTCTTAAAGATAATGTTGGGCCCTTCTGGTCATCTTTCATAATGTATTTTCCGCCAACTTCCTACTGATGAACGTGCGAGCTGAGGTAATTAAATTCCGGGTCGCGTGATAGTGTGTCATGTGCCGTTATAGTACCCGGGCTGGACAGCGTCCGCGCCGGGCGCCGCACTCTCGAGCACGTACGGGTCCGGTCGATCACGACCAGGACTCCTCGTCCGAGACGGCTCACAATGAAAAGCTGTTGCGTCACTATCACACCTGAAGTTCTCTCAATAACATATAGCTTGCCTAACACAGGCTAGGCAGCTGTTGTGTCACTGCTCTGTATAGCTGTCGCATTTCACAAACAAGACAATTCTAATTTGCAGATAGCTAGTAAACACGTTTCCGTGTCCCATGTTTGATTCACCTGTCTTAAAATTCGTGTCGTGGACACCAAGTGCTAAGCCACGCGCTTGCGGATATCTTCGACTCACGAATCAGTTTCCCGTGATATACACTAGTTGTCCCGTCAGTAGCACACTTGATGCTTGTTCACTTGTTTTCTAAATATCTTCATCAAAAATGGCAAACTACTATAAATGCTAAACGAAGTATGAATGGCCGGCGCGGATTCCTCAGTCGGTGGCGGCTCGACATTGCTCGCTGTAATTTCCTATGTAAATGTAATCACTCGAAAGCGGGCACATCTCCATGCCAGTCGCAGGAGACAGTCGCCTCGTGTGCAGCCCGCCTGTGCCGTGCGCTGGTGCCGCAGGCGGACGACTCACTGTGTTACAACTTGCACTTGTACCTGTAGTTGCTCGAATTTGTTCATTTCGATTTCGCCTACCTATGCTACTGTATATTACTGAAACACACCAAGAATAGCTAATTGTGTCGTTCACGTTAAAGCCGACTAAATCAATCATAACAGGAAAAATATGAAGCAGATCAATTTGACGATTGCTAAAATAACTTTTTGTGAGGTAAATCTTGTGATTTGGAGAAAAAGCGTTATCCCGCTGAGTGATATCATTGAAGAGTTGTTGTCGTGGATAGAGAGCGATTGTGTCGCACAATCGTATTGTATTACTCAATGTGGGTATTACACGGCTTATTACGAGCGGGCGGTGGCCGCGCCGCCGGGTCAAGCGCAGCTCGTCTACTGTTCCGGCGAGTGCAGCCGCGGCACGAGCCTGGCCCTCGCGCGGCCCTCAGATGTCAGTGCGCACCCTGATGATTTTCCCGACACTCTAGACTCTCTCTACTATTTCCTACCCACACGCGTTTCCGCGACTCTTGTATCGCTTCAATGTGTTGTGCACGGTGTGGACACACTTTAGATCCCAACCGTTATGGTCGCTCAATGAAACTACACGCGTTTTAGGTAACTGTAGCCGCGGTAGTTAGGACACTGGACACTTAGGACTGACCTGGACTGGACTACCAGATCTGTTTAGAGCCGACCCACACTAGTGACTGTTATAAGGTTAATTAAATGTAACTATTCAAGCTGTAATAATTTTCAGTTCACAAACATAACATATATGTATTTTGACATAATGATAAGAGCTTTTCCTCTGACGTGGAACATATTATATGCACAAACCGCTGTTATCTATACCTACAGTAGAGCACAAAATAAATGTGGCATTTTCTAATTTCTAAAAGTGAATTAAATTAATATCTATAATGTAACAACATGTGAGTGCAATGCTACGGCGCCGGCGCAGCATCGCATGCGTACGGCGCAACCGCTCTTATATTACTACTCACTTTACTTATTCTGTGCATGTTTACTGTCTAGTACGGAATTATATTTAAGACTTTAGTCTTTAAGTAATTATTAATGTTGCGTTCAAATTATTAATATTATGTGGCGGGTAATAGTGCGTTACTTCATGTAGTTTATAAGCAGCGCTCATTATGACAGGCGCGAGGCGCGTGCGCAGGAGTACGCACTGCAGATCGCTTACTATACTGGACCATAAGTACACACGGATTTAGTTTAGATTCATTATTAAGTTTTGGATTTATATTTCATGCGTTATTGAACTAAGTATCTTTAGTTTGTGCAATCATCTTTATAACTGTGTATATGTAACGGGTAATGCTAGAAGAAGAAGTAAACCTAGGTTTACCCCGGTAAACATAGCATACTTAAGCTCTTTGGGTAATAATCGAAAAGTAACTATGTTACCGCTAAAAGCCGGACTACGGTTACACTTAATTCTAGCCGCTATACCTAGGTGCGGCCGGTGGCAGTAGGGGACAACGACCAATAGGTTAGCTTAGGTAACAACTGTGGCCGCACGCGCGCGAGCCGAGCGAGTGTAGCGAGCGGTGCCGCGCTACATCCAAACCGACTTCCAAAACAAACACTAAGAATTGGAAAATCACTTTACTTTTGGAAGTCGGTGGTAAAAAAGTCATTGAAACAAACAAGAGTCACCGACTTCTGCAAGTAAAGTGATTTTCCACTTTTTGGTGTTTCTTTTTGGAAGTTTGTTATTTATTTTGCAAAACAGTTTTATAGTTTAGCCTTTTTAGTTGTGGTATGATAGTAGCTCACACAATTTCTGGTCGAGTATTCATTATGCATTGTTACGAAAAGTTATTAGCAGATCATCCATTATACTCTATATCATAATACCTACTAATATATTAAGGAAAAACGAAAATCAGCCTAGGGTAATTTGTAAAAAAATAATAATATAGAAGATAACCTAGAAACTATCCAAACAATTTGAATAAAATTATACAGTGTGTTTGGCTGCCGGTTACCGATACTTTAAGGGCATATTATATACTCATTTCTATCGTAAAATACACGTTTATAAATACTCCTAACCCCTCAGCCGCGAATGGTAGACATTTTGTTTTAATCAGCGAATCTAAGTGACCTAGAGACGTGCAAATGATCTTATTGCAAGGGTAAACGCTAAGGCTATCGAAATAGTAAATTAATTTTCCAATATATAGCATAGCATTTCATTGAACATATCCTAGATCAAGCGATTGCAAAAACAAGATGGCTACCATTCGCGGAGTGTGGGTTTAGGAGTATTTATAAACGAGTATTTGTCCATAGAAATGAGTATATAACATCGGTAACCGGTAGCCAAACACACTGTACAGGAACACCGCGCGAGCTTTCTCTACCAAATAAAACACGCGTATAACACATCAACACACAATAATAACAAATATAAAAGAAACAACCTATTTGAGAACCTCCTTCTTTTTAGACGTCGGTTAAGAAGGCTAGATCTCCAAATTTTAATTTATTTTAGTGATTTTTCGGACTTTACCCAAAAAGGTTATGTAACAGTTAGTTTACCCGGGTCGACCTAGGTTACTTCGTCTTCTAGCGTTACTCGTAACACATATTACACAATGTGCAGGATAACTGAATCTCACGAAGGATGTGCAGTGCTGCAGTGCTGCAGTGCTGCAGTGCTGCAGTGCTGCAGTGCTGTAGTGGTCCGCCACTCATCAACGTCTGCTAACGCTGAAGGTATGACGCGCTACACGGTTCCCGACAAGCGCGCGCCAGATAACGCCACGCTCGGGGTTATCTGTTGATGTTCATATCATGCCGAAGCTTGTAACATCATTATAATAATGAAGCAGACATGCATAATTATTATGCTCCACGCGGTTTCGGCACTCGCTTCCTCAATAGGGCTGACACTTAGAGTCTCGGAATATGATTGCATATTTTGAAACACCTCATCTTTCAGTAAAGACTGAATACCATTCATCTTGTCTGTTCTCGTCAAAAAATATCCTTAGCAAGTACCAAGACGTACTCTTCATAGTTTATTTCCCAGAGACAGATCTGTGCCCAGAGACTTTTTGAAGGGTTCAACACTTGTCTGTTTTTTCGTCAAGTTCACCCCCGGCCTCGCATATCGGATACGTCGCACAGCCCTGCCTGTCCCATTGACGGCGCGGCGTGAATGGGCCGCGTCTGTGGCGCTGCAGCGCTGTCCACCGGAGGTTAACGCGCTTCTTAATTGCTTCTATAACATTAAGTACGCAATTAGCATAATATTGCTTGTGTTACATTAATAATTATAATTAGCATAATGTGGCCGCGGTTAGACGCGCCGCTGCACCGCGCTTTAATATCATTTGTTACGTAACCTTCAGAGCACGAACTGCTCCACTTGTGATCAACACTAGGATTTGAATGAAACAACTAAAATCAGCAAGCAATGTTTCTTATCCCACTTGTCATTTGAGTTGCTGCATTGTTGCATAGCGACGACGCCAGCGACATGACAGACTTTGTTCACTTTATTTACAACTAAAGGCATTCTTAATGTCAACGGTGAAACTTCACGAACAGCGACACATCAAGCTATGATTTCCAGTATAACATGACTTCGCTTTGTATAGATGTCACGTACAATGAGAGATCCGCATAAACTGGCTTCGTTCACATTCTACCTCAGTAATTGACGTGACTTGCTGCCACCAGGAACCCAAATGCTTATCAGCGAGATGATTCACAGACGAACATGACTATGGATATTCTATTCCGAGTTCCTGACAAGTAACATACCTAATTTTATAATGAATGGATGAATAGCGTCGGTAAACAGAATCGAATGATAAAGGTGCGTTTCTTATAAATTAGTTAAAGTTATTAAGTAACCGTTACAGTCAAAGCAAACGCGTGTATTCTTGCTTCTCATTCAAATCGTTGCTAATTACATGTCTAGTTATTAATTAGCATTGTTACACCGTTACTCATTTAAATTGTTAAAATATTCTCAGAATATTCTTCTCTAATTAGCTTCGGGCAGGTTTTCAATAGCGAAAGGATGGTGCCGATGTCCGTCTGTAGACTGTACGATAGCACAGGGTTTACTTGGCGCTGGATATACCAATGAGCGCGTCGAGATAAAAACTTGGTGTCAGCCTCACGCTCTCCTTATTAGCAGCTCTACTAGCTGCTGGAGCTACTTCACACTACACTTTTTCCTTGAGTAGCTCTCCACGTACTTGATTCAGCCATTCTATTACTAGCTTATGCCCGCGGCTTCGCCCGCGTGGAATTGGATATTGTCCCACGGGAGCGTACTACCGGAATAAAAAGTATCCTAGTATGTACTAATCCAGGTTATAAACTATCTATGTGCCAAATTTGATCAAAATCCGTTCAGTAGTTTTTGCGTGATAGAGTAACAAACATCCATCCATCCATCCATCCATTCTCACACATCCATTCTTTCACATTTAACTCTCGCGTTAATTTAGAATTTGACAATAATTTCGGGTTCTACTCAGCTTCTAATAATATAATTCAATCATGATTCGAAAGACTCGCGGCGCCATCTACTATCATAAGAACGTTATTGTTGTTTTCCTCGGGAACAGTCCTATTTTCGGGATGAAACCCTATGCCCGTGTCTACACCTGACACAGTATATGCAAAATTTCAGGATGATCGGTCAGTCTAAACCACTATAACGTAAATAAACGTAAAAATGGTAACAAACAAACTTAATTTAAAGTATAAAATTACAAATAAGTATTATAAATATTGTATTATAATTATAAAGTTAGGATATAATAGGAAGTAGAATTTTCTTCAAATGTTGGAAGGTTGTTTCATTGTCGACCTTACAATACCTATGTGTCGGCGCTCTGCTTAGTATGCTCGCCACAGCTCTCGCATTAGTCGGGGGAAACGTGTGAAAAGCGAATACCAATGTATTTGAATGTAGTATTTAGATCAATCACCTCTGTGAGTGGCTGACTGTCATACATGATGCGATACTTACATTACACAGCGATAAACGTACGCTCAGAAATATGTAATGTTGGACAAATATTCGCAGTGAGTTAGTTCGACGTTCTTGATGTTACTAACCAATGAAATGAAGAAACATTACCCCCGTTGTATGTCAGTCGGGTAATAATAATATAAACCCTTTCTCTCGTTACAATAGTAAGCTGCTCGATCAGGCGTCCTATGTTGTTGCGCTTCGCATGAGTCCGCGCCGCGCGGTGACCTGTGCTCGAGCACTGTGCTGCACTGTGCACTGTGCAATCTATGCGACAGACTTGCACTGTGTCGTGTGTCGTGCCTGTTACTGCGCTCGCTCGGTGTTCTGTTCTCGGTTACATAGCACTGTCAGTATGTCGCTCGATCATAGCGTAGCGCACGTGCACGCGCACGCGCATAACAATTGTCTTCTAACGAGTGTTATTATAATAAATGGCATCGATTGAATATTCTATCAAAACCTTTACAAGCACATTCTGTTTGTTATTCCGGGTTGTGTCCGGTATACTATAGCGTCCGGTCCGGCTAGCGGCACACATGAGCTGTCAGTTCAAGCAGATACGTAGGTATCTTCAAAATAGAAAATGTTACAGAATGAGCGGACACGACATGTCGGAGGCACACGTGACACGTCCACTACAGTTATCTCGTATAAGGCTTGTGACCGTTGGCTGAAGACGCGGCGCTAGTTTTTAGCCGCGCATTCTTTGAGACTGTAAAGGTAATATGTAAATACTCCGCGAATGATAACCTGCCTCCCACATGTGGCAGAGTGCGGCAGAAGGTTTACTGCGAGCGAAACGGTCTCAATATAAGTTAGAGCCGACGGATTACAAGCTATCATAATTATTTTGCTTTAAACCAACGAGATGCTCGATTGGAACCAAGTAACCCAGTACCCGATCAATACAACTTATAACTAGATAACATTATGTGCCTAGCTAGCATCACGCGGTCCTGCTGCCTCATGAGCTCATACGCTTATACTTTACACCATCATCCACCTAGCCTTTTCCCAACTATTTTGGGGTCAGCTTCCAGTCTAACCGGATGCTGCTGCCTATGTCACCTGCAAAATCCAGTTAGTTCTAGGTCATACGTAGTGGCGGTACTTTCATACAGACCTTAAAGTTTGGCTTGCCCTTATAGCCTACTAGTTTTCATGATGTTAGGGTTTCTGAACAGTGTGCTTGCCCTAGGGGCTTGGCGTATTGTTTTCCACTAGGCACACCGCGGGTAATACGAAGCCCATCGATAAGACTGCTTGTCAGACTTTTGGGTATATTCAAATCACAACCATAATTCTTTATTAGTCGTACGTAATGGTTAGTATCTCTGGTAAATAATACTTTTCTCTGACAGTATCTACTGTATGTGCGAGCGCAGCGCCATAGTTCCACAATCGTTCAGTTGCGCAGTGTGCGCCGAGCCTACTCACTGATTACTAATTCATCGTTAATTTGCATCAGCCGAGTACGGCTTCACAGCAGGAGGACAGAAAAACTTCTCGACCTCCTCGATATGGACGCGTCCACAGGTACTCACTCATCTGCGGACGCCTGGCGCAAACACCACAGGGCCTAGCACCGCCACTGTCCGTGCCGCGGCCGGCGCGCGGCTAGCGTGAGGAGCGGACACGGGCAATACTCAATTGTTCACGCGGTTCAGAATCAATAGTAATTTCACATAACGCACAAAACTTCACCGGTCCACGTATTTGCATGCGTCATCTACCTGCGCGCGCGCATCTGCTTGTATTTTTGCCCCAGCTCTATCGAACAATCGCTTGCATATTTCTTTCTATTTCCATTAGTTTTTGTCGCCGCCTGCGCAGCTCGCGTCGGTGAGACGTGAATACATTTTTTTATAGTCGAGATTTATTGCAAAACGTGCATTAGGATCTATTGGCCACAATGCTCCCATGCTAATGGCGATATTAACGAGGCGCGTTGCGTGCGCGGGCGCAGTGCGTGCATGCGCGCTATATATAATATATTTATTAGTTACACATTTAATATTATTATGGTTTAGTTGGATTGACATATTTATAGTTTTCAATGTTTCCAAAAAAGTGCCTATATAATCAAAAATAGTGACCAAGATTTTGTAACAGTATTTTGATTTAAAAGAGTGTCCATGGAGTTTCTTGCCCGTTCTTCTCCACAGAGATCTACGTTAGGGAATGGGCAACTACAGTACTTTCACAGTTTTTATGTCTTGTGACTGGGACTGTAGCTACATTTCATTGTTGTCTTTGTTTCGTCAATGCAAAAGTGCATGTAACTGGCCTACTTGAAATAAATGCTTTGATATTGATTGTTTAAAAGTTCATATGCTTATCTGGTGTCTGAGTGCACATTTCGCCTAACATCGTACGACTACCTGAACGACTTCATCACCCCAGAGCCGTCGGTTTCCATATCAATTACTTATCGGCCTTTCGCTGGCCACTCCACCCACCAAGCCACCCCGCACCCCGCGCTCCGTACGCGAGCTCTATGAACAAGTAAACGCAGGAGATGCCACATTAGTACACATTAGCTATCTAGATTCTCTGTGTTTCTGTGGACTCTTGAGAGAGTATTAACTGTTGAGAGAGTCTCAGTGATGTGCTGTGCGACACCACCAGCACCAGCAGACATTTTTCTCACACTGCTAAAGTGTTGACGTCATCTGATGCTCCTTCGCATAATCGATGACTGTAGACTAAAAAGGAGACAGTACTCGTATGCTCACTCACCGACACCGATCGCTTCACAGAAAGTGTCCGTTTTCAGAGATCTCAAAGCTCAACAAGACCGCATTTAGATACGGGCGCCTTCACACCTACCTGCTCCGTATTACTGACTTACTGCAAAAATATAGATTGTGTCAATGTAGAGAATTTATTATGATCCATCCGCAACTCTTATGTATGCCCGTACCACACGTATGTTACTTAATATTAGATCACATTCATACCTTTCTTGTCACTTCAGGCTCCAATTCTTCAGTTTTATTAAAGTTTTGTCATTATCTTCTTTTGTGACAACAAATAAAGTAAATGTAACGTTAATAAAATTCGTTCTTGGACAATTGCAATGTAAAAGAGCTTGAATGTGTTCATGACAGAACAGTCGAGATTGTGTTGTGAGCACTTGTGAGGCAACGCGGCCGGCAGACCAGAAACTATTTGAGTTACAAAATGGAACCTCACTGTAACGTACAGCTAAATATTTTGTTTACTGTATACAGATTGACTGCCATGATATTATATCATTGGGAAAAGTGTAGAATTTAATTATATTACAAATTAGTTACCCATGTTTATCTCGGACATCACAGACATCGGTGAAGTGAGTAGCTCGTGGCCAAGTGATAACTGCCGCTCGGGTAGATCTTTAGGTTAAGCTGCGCTTGCCTAGGTTGGTCTGGGGATGGGCCAGACCACCCATTACATACCGAGTTTCCTCCGTGCCTTGAAAAGCACGTCAAGCCGTTGATCCCGGCTGTCATTTGTAGATCTTTGACAGTCGTTATAGTTAGTCAGTGGCCTGAAAGTCTGACAACCAGTCTTTCCAAAGGTTATCGTATTACCCACAACTAACTGGGTTGTGGAGGTCAGATACTCCACAGACGCTCCACATAAAATACTGGTCTTCAGCTGCATCCGGTTAGACTGCAAGCTAACCCCAACATAGTTGAGAAAAGGCTAGGTAGATGACGACAGACATCGGTGAAAAACCTCGTGAGGAAACCTCAACTTATAATTAATGTAAGCCTGAAATCGCCAACCCGTCTTGAGCAAGCGTGGTGATCAATGCACGTGCCTTCTCTATGAAGGGGCCTATGCCCAGCAGTGGGACAATAACAGGCTGGTGTTATTATATAGTATACCTAGTGGTAATCAGGATGTCATAAGGTTTTGTGTCGTGATTGCTGCTTTCTTTTCAGTCACGTTCATAGCATACGAGTACACGTTGCGCCGCTCGCGTCACTTATTGTATCTCAAGGCATCGCTTGCCTACCCCAGCCAGTGATGCTGGTATCAATAGTGCTCTGAATTTCTTCGCTTTGCTAAATAACGTGTACTCTACAATACGTAGGCTGACCACTATAGTGTGCTGTGCGTGTGCCGGAGCCCGGGCCGGTGCGTGCGCAGCTGTCGCGCTGACCTTACTGCTCAACTGTACTCCACTTGTAATGTCAAGTGACAATGGGCTCTGCGTAGGTAGTAGGTCCTGTACTTACCCCGCGGAACAGATAGACAAATTGTTCTCAATTATACACACACTAATTCACGCTATGCTTCTATGTTCAGCCAAAATAGAGTAGGAAACAAAGTAACGCATACTTATACGACATTTAACCGACATCACCTAATTATCCCACCGTTCGGATATGCACGTTAATCTGAAAGTAACGTGAATACGTCATGAGGTATCTATCTGCTCGGGTCCGCAGTCCGGAGCCACAGGTAGTCCGTGTATTGTGCGCCGCGCCGGAGCGCCTGCGGCCCTGTGGTCCCGTGTACCGTGAATGGATACCTCTCGGGAGCGACACACAAAAAGCTTCCTAGCAAAAAAATCTCCGCCAAATTAACGTATGCAAATCCTTTGTGAGCGACACACTCGCGGAAGACCCGACCTTCCGTGCAGGCGTATAAAGCTTACACCAGCTTGCACGTGCGCGGAACCATTTTTTCGTCGTGCGTCGTGTAGTGTGCGCCACCTCTTAGACGCGTCGTAATCTACGATCTGCGTGCGCTCGTAAATTATATCATTACAATATTCCCGCATTCAAAATTTCTGAGAAACTAACAAAATTGTAAGCAGCGGTCCGCACGGCTCCGCACCGGTCCGCACCGGTCCGCACGGGGAGTTGATCGATGGGTCCCGGTCACCTTTCGGTGAGAGTTACGATTCACACGGTGAACGACTTATTTGCACGGAGCACGTTCATTTATATACAAATTCCATTAGTTATTCGATAAAAAACGACGCTCACTACTATTGTAATAAATTCACCTCTAAGATACAACTTGTTTTTTAGCATTATTCGTTATATAAAGTGTGAAAACACACGGTGCGAGAGCGCGGGCGCGACCGCGACTCGTCTGCTAGACATTGACCGTGACATTGAGCTACTGAAGATGTACAGCTAATAGCGCGCCTGTTAGCTAGTTATGTATATTTTTGTAAGCGCGGTTACGTACGAGAACTAATGACATGATTTGCATATCGTTAGTAATCCGAGTCATTCAAACATTGTCCGGCTAGAAGTATACAAAAACTGTGCGTTTTATTAAGTTGAATGCTGAGAGAGCGGCGGTGACGTCACGAGATGTACATGATAACGTCAGCTCGACGCGAAACAAAAAGTTATCAGCAGCCGATCTGCAACCACCGACCACCAGCCGGCCGAGTACAGTGAGCACAGTGAGCACAGTGCGAATGATGACTAGATTCACTTAGATTGTGACTAAATGCGCCTGCCACATATTAAATAGATTTTATGTTGCCTTGAAATTAAATAATCAAATACGTGACGATAGATAGTCACAATACAACATCGCTAAAGCCACTAACGTAAATATTTTTTGAAACGGTTTCTAGGTGCACCTGCCCGCTTGCACTGCATACATTCTAAATGAAATAGCAGATCTGATCAAAAATAATTATTTGAGCAGTAGGTCTGTCCTGTGTGCACTGCACATGTAGTGCACACAGGACAGAAGGTCTCTAGGTTCACACAGTGGAGTGCGGCCCGTTACAGACGTGTACACATGCGCGCGCGCATTGCATCCCGAGTGTAAAGGTCACGCCACCCCTGCGGCCAGGTACCGTTACACGCCCCCCTCGCACCCCGCGGAGAAATCACCTGACATTTAGAGTTTTTGTGCTCCTCGCGGGGTGAATAATGTATGGGCCCTAGACTGATCTAGGCCGGGGGTGTAGGGGTAGGGGTGACATTCACCGACTGAACTGCGCGCGCGCACCATTCATCGCCGCACCCGACAACATGGACACTGGTGAGTCCCATTACTCCTTCGTTCATTTCTTTTACTGCACTCCGCGACTGATGGCAGTGTCTCCTCCGCTTGGCACTCAGTCCAAAATGACGTACGACGTGCTCACAACGCCATATCCCCTCCCTCCCGCCCCCTTCGGAACCTAACAGTCCAGTCAAAGCGGCCCCAACGATGAGGTTTAGTATGTATTTGATTTTCTAACAACAAGCCTCATCATAATTACTGTAATAAACTTTTAAAAAATCCATTGTGATGATGCCAAACTAAACCTGAGGGTGACGCCCGCCGTCTTTCAATACGTACACATTTCACAGTATTTTTTTTGACTTGTCTCAAACGTTATTTTTATAGTTTTCACAAATTAGGGAAATTTAAAGCAATTACATTCGTCATGTCGGAGAAAGCGATCGTTGTACAAAATCATTCGGTTTGTGACAAAAAGACGCCGCGACTTTCTAATTTATTGCTCGACCGCCGAAGGAAGCGTTAAAAAATACAATAAAACAATACAAAAGTAAGAATTGCACAAACGTTAGTGTGCGCCGTTATCAGTCGAGCGTCCAGCGTCCAGTCGGCAGTCGAGCAGGCGCACACAATGAGCGGTCGTAAAAGAAAGCGCGCTTTCAATGGTCAGTGCTCAGCGCTCATCGCATGTTTTAATAATCCCCGCATTATGCAACGGGAGATAAAAACTGGGGAGCGTCTTTTAAATCTCAATAAACGAGGAGAACTTTCACGCGAATCCCTTTAAAAAACATCGGCCCAAGTGCGAGTTGTCCGCCGGGCGACGGGCCGGGCTGGGAGCCTTGCGGGACTCCGGGCGCGGGCGGCGCGACACGTAATGTGTTTTAGAGTGAGTGTCGGTGTCGGTCGGGCCACTCGGACAGTTGTCAAACTTTAAGTACCTGTATACAGCTTGTGAGAGTCGCGGGGTCGCGCGTCTAGTGGATTGTACTTGATCCACATAACATTATGCACGAGGGCGCGAGGCGAGGGCTCGCGGGCGGGGCGCAGAGGAGAGGGGGGAGGGTGACCTTTCGTGAGGTCCCGTTACGGGCACCTGCGCGGACGTTAGGGTCCCGCTAGCCGCTAGCCGCTAGCCGCTAGCCGCTCCTGTGACACGCAGCGCATAGCGGTCTGCGCCGAGAGATCACTCAACATGAACCACTCGTTTCACAATATGCTCGTGCTCTTTCAATTACTTAGCGATGGCAACAAATATAAAACTGTTCTTTATTCATTCATCACTCGGTCGCGATTACAATAAAAGTTTTGTCATCGCCATCTTTTTATAGAATGTATAATAATTCTTCGAGTGCTCGCCTATCGCCTGCAGTTCCGCTGCAGAGTTATCTTAATTGAATGACTCGGTGCGTGAGATCGATCCGGACCAGTCGGCAGATTATATCTGCCGTTACACTGTGATAAATGAACGCGCCCCGAAAGATACGACAAAAATATAATGGACACTGTTACCTCTGCTCAGTGATTGCAATTTGGTCATCGTTTGATCACACCGCGGAGCGCCAGCCCTTCCACCGGTACCGTTGTCTCGTGGTGGGCCGGTATCGGGCGCAGAGGCTGCAGGCTGCGCAATGGGTTCCGTGTGCGGGAATCAATCAGGGGAGCGCGTGATGCCCTCCATTAGAATACTTACATCCCGACGACGCGCGCAGCTCCCACGCGCCAAGCCGCCGCGCCATGCGCGTGTTCTTCCAGACGCTCTTGCACACGAGCCGATACATTCCACGGAGATGCCTGTGCGAATACCACTAGCTGCTCTCACGTAATATGTTGTTATATTTTCAAATTCGTGACGTAAAATAAGAGTGTCTTCGAAGGACAAGTCCACGTTGCCACTTGAGAACATCCTGATCGTGGCAAACCAATTCGGCTGTATTATTGCGTATTGTCATCGTAGAACATAGACTTCTCGAGAAGTGTTCGTCTCCTTCGGGTTCGATCCATGACTTGTCCGTTTCTATGACTACATTTTTTTAATGTGTTCAAGTGATGACTGAGAAGTCAATACAAGTGCGTCGCTCGACTGACTGACCACGTGACCACCGCATTTCTAATGTTGTATACAAGGTGTAAACAGACCCTTCTCGAAGCCGTCAACAGGGTATTCTGTACATCAAACTAAATTACTCTACGCAAAAATTATTGCTAGGAAACGACTTGTTTTTTGGGTGAAAAATCTCGTTACTCATTGTAACGCTCTCTAATCATTGTGCTTATGGATGCATTGAATGTGATGGATGTATTGTATGGGGAAACTTGTATTAAAAAAAAAACTAGTGAAAAAGTTGTAACTTTGACCACCATTATCTCCGTAACTAGAAGGTTCCCAGGTATGAACAAAACAACTGCCAATCGGCTTCTTTAAGGGTAGTTTTACACCCGCTATAGCTAGGTAACAATAGATACAAATGTACTGAGAGTGGACATTCTATTAGGTATGGGTTACGATCAGTCTCGACGTGGACTAGTTACCGCCGTCAGTGGCTCGTGGCTCGTGGCCAGTGAGTAGTGACATAAAGTTTATCGCGTATTCGAACAGACGAATTGCGTAATAGTTGTCGAAGTGTGCGATAAAGTACTCGATGTAACGGGACCGGTGTCGGGGGTGAGTGACACGTGGTGATATTTGCGACGCGTGCGGCGTGTCCGCGTGCACCTGCGCGCGCCTTGCGTGCCGCCGGGTCAAGGCCGCTGCACGCCGCCACACACAGAACCCCACTTGCCATCACAACCGAAACAAAACAACTGAACTACTCTACTCGCTCAACTCGATATGTCCATACCACCAAAATTTGCGTGACTGAAGACCTTTGTGAAGTTTTCGTGCGACTGTATACTGAGCACAGGACACAGTGGACCTCTTGCGACTTGTCAATGTGTGCCGTACGCTGGGTAGCTCAGTCCAATGTCGGTTGAACACTGTTCTATCCTCAAATGTTCTCGAGTGTTCTGCAACTTAAACAGTGTGATAACTACTAACCGTTTCCTTATCATGGCGTGTTCAAAGTGAATACTTTTACATTTTGTAGTGTTTCACTGAACGTGCGTGAGCGTCCCACCCCCTCCCGGCTCCACTGCCCTGTCCCTCCTCCGCGGATCGAGCTTAATGAGTGGACGTGATCCGATCTCGGCGCGCTACATTTTTATACGCGAGATATTTCGTGGCAGAGGCACGTAACAAACCAATGTCGTTAACATCCACGCATGGAAATACGTTCCATCGACTGCAGTCGTATTGTTTCCTACAAATTACTTTTGAATTATTGTAATACGCACCGGCTGCTACCAATCGCGTTGTAACAATAGGCTCATGTCCATAAATAAAACTTAGAATGGAAATATAAAGCGCGTTGTGATCGCGCCGGCTCATTACGATGTCCCGTTTGTTTCCTGCTGAGTCAAGGGCAGTGGAAGGATATCCTTGATTTGTAGTAAAGCTCAAGTCGCCGGTATGTGAGGGAGGAGCTCAATTTGCCGCTTCCATCGCGTGGGCGTCGTCGCGTGACACTCGGAATGAGCAGCGATGGATCCGGCGGCGGCGGCGCGGCGGCGTGTGAGCCGCCCACAGGTAGTAGAGAAGCGCATCAGGCGCATGGTACAAGTGTGTCTCCGTTTATCACAGCCATCCAAGTGTTGCTTCTGCAGCCCTTAGTCGCAACACTTCGTTAGGTTCGTCGTCCGTGAGTCCGATACGGGTCATACGGTCATTCCGTGCTGTACGGCTGTCATAAACAAGCTCTTAGCGGCGTCTGTCTGTAACGTCTCCCGGGGGAGCGCGCCGGCAACCCGCACAGCTCTCGTATATCACCCACGAGTTCGACAGCTCTGTAGAGCTCATTCGGAGCGTCCGTCCCCGTGACGGGTGACCGGACTCATGCCATCGTGGACTCGTAAAGAGCCGCGCAGGCTGACAAGTTCGTAGTTTCCAATTCCAATTCAAGTAATAAGCTTTGAAGCAGTCCTCAAGATTATGAAAGAATGTAATGGAAATTACCTACGCATAGATATTAAGTAATGTCGGCTCGCAACTAACGCGGTGAATTTTCGTAAACTTTACTAAAAGTATTTTACACATTAGGTAGGGCATTGCGTTGTAGTGCTTCCCATATCAGCATTGCATGTATGAGATGAGTTAAATCTTGAGACTCAAAAGTCTTGCAATACTTTCTTTTTCTTGTAGAATAAAAGCTTAGTTTCTCGGCGAACCCTGGTCTTTCTCTTCTATTCTTGAAAAGAACTTGTGGAATGGTTTGTTGCTACTTCTCTTTGCAAGAATATGATTGTGGAGAGCATGGTGACTCAGTAAGCCCCGCGTACTGTCGGGTTGCTAGTTGCTGTGCTATACCTGAGATACTTTCTGTCTAATTTATCAATACAGAGTGTGCAAATGCGTCGATAGCGCTCGTCCAGCGCTGCGTGCAATAACGCGCTAATTAAAGCGGCCGTGAGTCATCGCAGCAGCGGCTGAGCGGTCAGGCGCGTTACGCCAGCTTACGACGGACCGCCAAAGTTACAAAAGATACAACTAATTAACAATATTATTGTGATCCATCTGATGTCCTTGGTCTCATCGGTGCCCATGTCTCGTCAGCCTGTGCTGTCTGCTGTCTTTGAATACTTCCAGTCTTCATCATATATACCGTGCTTTATAAGTTGTTTATAATTCACTCACTCTCAAAAGTATCCTCCTCCAAAAGACACCATGAATAGAATGCTGAAATCATAACCATTCCTATTGGCTTTTCCTTAGTCAGGTAAAAAGACAGCAGTCAACAATGTACGGTTTTGTAAATGGGACTGTAAGTTTATCGATTCGTATTCTTAAAATATTGATGGTGTAAGAACGCTATGCCCGCTGTCCTTTTTATATACAATGTGTTGTTATAATGATGGATGCGATCGTTAAACCACCGAGCCAGTATAGTTAAGGCTGACTCAGACAGTGTAGCCTCCCTCGTGCAGTCACCGGCTTACCGCGGAAGCCGCATCGTCTCTATTAGCATAATGTCATGCAAAACACTTCGGAGCCAAATCCTGCAGCGAGCAGCCACCGGCTGCCGGTGACGGGACACGTGACGTCATCACACATGCCCTTCGTTATTAAGTGTTGGTGGCTCTAGAGCTATCCTCAAGGATAAGAAAAATTGTACCAAGAGTAAGTCTGTTTTGCTGAGCAGGCGTTGTAGCTTTCCGCGGATCTCTCTCGATGGATCAGTGAACGTTCCGATCGTCCCTCGCGCTACACCGTGGCTCGCGATGCGCTCACGCACCCAAAATGAGGGAATTCATTATAATTGACCCGCCGCGGTAATTAGCCGACGTGTAAGCAGCGCACTGGGAATAAATTATGTCTATGAATAATTGTCTAAATATTATAATGAGCTCGCCATTTTCAATTATCCGGCGCGCGGTAATGAGCTCGCATAGTGCCGCGGTTCCGCTCCGAATGCGCCGCCGCCGAGTGCCAGTACATACTGCAGGGGGGGGGGGGGCATGCTAATCCACTGCCTGCACCCGATGATAAAGTTAATATAATATAATTGTGATTCCGCGCACTCGACGCATGACGCCATAAACTAATCGGGGGAACGCGACGATTTACGAGTTTGACGAGTACTCGTTTGCAGTTATTTAGTAATTAATTGATAATCAACTTTGTTTTTATTCTTATCGGATTATCTATAGTTTTTTTTAATCCTTTGCTAGTTGCTGTTTTCCGATTAGCTGTATTTATTAATACTTTTGTGAGATAGACTAATTATAATAATATTATTATTATATATATAAATAAATAAATCAATACTATGTAGTTGGTACACTTATACCCGTTACCTATTATATGCGATACCGATGAAGTTTGGTGCAACTGCAAGCTTACATACGAGTTAACTACCGCGTGCCGTGCCTCCTCCTCCTCGCTGCTCAGTACTCAGTCCTTCCCCTGTCTCTGTGGGTCGCATCACAAGTACTGCTGCACAGGTTACTCCAAGGTTGCTCCACAGCTCCTTCTCATATCCCCGCCGGGTGGCGCCGCGGCTGAGGAGACGGACATCACACGCGCTGCCTAATTTACACACGTTTCATTATGTTTTACGAGTTCATTTCTGTTGCTATCAAACTTTATGTTACTTATTATAATACTACGCAAGTATTATCTCACTGTATGAGGTAATCCGCGGCTAGTATGGTTACGCTGTGTGAAGCGGGCGTTGAACAGTGCAACTCTTGGCGTTGAGCGGTATCTGTCATGCTCATGGTAATTAGAACAACGATAAACAATCGTTTTGCGAGGACGAGCTCGCCGCATGGCTTCGTTGGATATTCTTGTGACGAGTGTTTAGTGAAACGTTTCGTTATTGAGTCTTTAGATTATTGGAGAAGCCTCAAATGTTGGGCTGTTTGGTGTTTCGTCGTTAGGCGCCACTGCTGCACTGATACACCTGCGGGTGCCAAGTGTGCAGTCGCAGTGCTAACCTACACAATTTTACAAAAAGGAGAAGCTTGAAGAAAATGTTATGTTTGTTGAAGCTTCTTCTTCTTGTAATATTGTGGAAGTCTGATTACATTTTACGAAACTGTATTCGATCAGTTTACTAGTGAGTGGCCGGCGCGGACTGAGGCGCACTCGCTAGTGGACTGGTGTACGTCGGAGCGGCGCATTCCGGGGGCGAGTGTTTATTCCGCTTATCTGAATTTTAAATTGTGCCGAAGTCCCCCTCTGACCCCCCTCGGCCCGCGCGCCCCTCTATATCCCGCCGTCGAATTCCTAGCGGTCTCGCGAATTCACCCGTAAAAACCCAATCAAGTGGCCATTTTAGTGATGCGTCCCGCTTTGACACACGATTTCACTTTCGACCCGCGCCGCCGCCGCCGCGCTTTTTACTCTAAGTTTTAGGACGCTTGTGATAGTGAGTGTGTCCGCCACCAGCGCCGTGCACTGCGATTGTTGCCGAACTATTCACCGACTTGTTACCTTTACTTTTATTTGTGAGATCGTTAACGCGACTGTCACGATTATGAGTGATGTTCCGTGAAGCTGAAAATTAATAATTTCTCTTTATAGCTGAATTCCTAACTTCCAATACAGCAATAAAGTGAAATGATTAACATTAAAGATTGCTAGTATCTGAACATAGTTGGGTGTCATCAGATCTTGTGTGGTTCGGTCACAGAGTCCGGTGCGGTGCGCGGGCGCCGCTTCCCAGAATTTCCAATTTGTTGGTCATTTGATTTAATGCCAGCGTGGGAACCACCGGCGCGTGGCCCGGGATCCGAACCGGCGACCGCCGCTTATTACGATCACTTACCACTTGTGTGTCTGTCTGCGTCTGCGCCGCGCTGCTCGATTACACGTCTCGAGATCACATTCCGATTGCACTGACAATTCATAAAAAATAAAATAAATAAAATAAAATACATTTATTTTTACATTTTTTTTTTTTTTTTTTTTTTTTTTTCAGCCATCTAGCTACCATAACACAAGCATTAGGTTGCTTAGCTTGGGACTAGATGGTGCTGTGTGAAATGTCGAGGGATATTTATTTTTTTATTTTTTTTATTTCGAGAAACCTTAACTCATATAAAGACAACATCGACCCTGCTGACGGCACCATGCACATCACAACAGTGCCGTATGTATGGGCAGTCCATCCGTTCCGCGATCATCGCCAGGACAGCGCAGCATTGGTGCTGCCCCACACCCTACCCCACCAGCGACGTGAGGCGCAGCAGTAGCGAGCCAGCTCCTATACAGCTCTGAGCGCGTTGTTGAACTGTACGCGGAGGGCCCCGTATGATGCACGCGTGTACCTTGCCCACAGGCTGCACGTGTACGTGCAGAGGTGCGTGCTATACGCCCTGGAGCGAAATAGGACTGTAAGACAACTCGCTCTAATATCTATGCAAATGTTTCTTATTGGAAATCTTCAAACTATTTACTGAATGTATTCCGTCGAGTTAGAATCCTAAATGGTTCCCAATAAGACATTTTCCTATCAGAGTCCATCCACTCCATCTCTTTTTAGACTGTTACCACGTATTCGGTACATCATTTTGAGCCCCCCACATAGAAATTTTTATTCGGTTATGTCCGTAATCCGTATGAATTCCAGTTCACCTCGTATATGAAACAGAAAAGTTAAATCGTTATCAGAAACCCGCTTCTTGTCTCATATAACGATCTTACTAGATTATTTGTACGAGAATTCAATGAGGAACCATCTTCCGGAATACGATGGTTCCTTATTGAATTCTCGTAGACTATCATTTTTAACGTATCTGTCAAAACATCTCACACCACTAAATAGATTGCGGGCGGTTGTAGTGAAGTCCATAAGCCATCGCGCCATAACTTCGCCACCAACCAATCAATTTTTGGTCATTTTATTTACGACTATGTTTTATTTTCTTAATTGTTTTTTTTTTCAAAATTTTAGGCCCTGTAGTCAATTTTCGCCTATTTTCTTAAATAACTTCAAAACTATTTATTTTTAAAATTATAAAAAAAATATGTTTGAAATGCTCACAATAAGCCCTTTCATGTGATGCGTGTGAGCATCGTTGGAGTGCTCGCACGCAACTGTTTTCAACACATTTTGATTTATGTGTGTATTATATTTTATAATATCGCGATAGGCTCGACAGCTGATGACAATATCGCTCTGATCTGCGCACGCGCTGCTCTGCTAGCCAGGCAGGTACATCAGTTGTGCTCTACCGGTGTGATTACATTTTTGCGATCGCATCGACGTCGTAATATTCGCGCAATATGTCGTCACAAACAACCACCCTGAGGTAAGCTGCAGCTGCAGCGATGCTCCTGTGTGTTATCCTTCATCAGGTTTCATGCGGTGATGAGAACTTGTGCGATTATTGGTGTGATTGGACATCGGCTAGTGAGCAAACTCAACTACCCGCAGTGATTAGCAGCATCATTATAATATAGACTTTACTACCACAAGTATGTGCTACGGCTGGTACTGCGCGGCTTTTTGGCAGCATGACGCATGCGCTGACCTGCGAGGAGCGGCTCATGCGCAACCCCCGCGGCGCGCCCGATGCCGCGCAAGCCACCCCGCAGCTAGCGCAGAGCACCCACTCCACACAGTCCACACATCCACCAGACGCGCTAATAGCCGCACGTGCATGCTACATGCAGACGAGCAGTGCGGTCCAGTCCGAGAATGCCTTCTGCGTACGCTCCTGTGATGTGGTGGCTAGGGCTACCTATATAGTGGCGGTACTGGTCGGCGAGCTGTTCTCATTGCGTGCGCATGCGCCGGCGCCGGAGATGCGGCACAGCCCCCCGCCGACACTGGCCAGCGTGCTGCGCGTCACGAACTGCCCACAATGCATGTAGTACACACGTCTAATAGCGCAGTCATTATGAACATCGACGAAGACGCCGTAGATGAGCTGGCGGAGCAGCCGGCTGTTGTGCGCGCACTTGTGCCTGCTGGTGGTGCACTCGGAGCACTTCTCTGCCTGCACTCTGGTGTCCGGCAGGGGAGACGGTGGCCCACTCGCCGCCGGCACGACGCGAGGCAGCGCTCCGCCGCTAATGTCTGTTAGTTTATTGATCGATGACATTTGGACGCAACTATCATTACCATTAGCAATCAATGCGTTTATAGTTTACTCGCTAACAATGTTTCGTAAAGGTCACTCTCTCGATCGTTAGCCGGCCGGCGTGGTGGCTGCGTGGCGGCAGCGGCGCGGCTGCGTGCGTCTCTACATTTGACACGTGTCAATTACTACGACGATGGCTGCTAATTATTCTCGCGTTTCGCATTCAAATGATCATTCTGGGAGCTCTAATCCGTGCCATTGTTTCTGCTAAACAATCGCTTCCCACCACGTTGCCATGCGACTGTACACCTTCCGCAGCACGCGCAGGGCTCAGTATGGTATGTAGGGGTGTGAGTGCGCCTGTGCGGCGGGCCCGCTCGCGCTGCGGACGCGATGATTACAGCGGACACGCCGACCGCTAATTAAACGTAATGACGGTGTGATAAACAAACAAACACACGCCGAGCGCGGGGACGCGGCGCAGGGGGGAGGGAGGGGGGCTCGTGTCAAGATCTCAATAGAAGCGGCACTACACTCGTATATTTTATAATATACATCTAATTAAACAGCTCTCTCGACGCTTGTGTCTGGCAGGCCGAAGCCGCACATTGCATCATGTGTGTCCATCGCTAGTAATGGCTTACCGTAGCTTACACACAGTGGATGCGAGCGCGGAGCTGCGATTTGACCACTACTCCTGTGTCACAACTCAGCGGCCATACGTCCTTGCCATGTAGGGTACAATAATATGACGGTAACGCATATGTGGTGGTGTTCCACACTGATGTGTTGACATGTCACAGTGTGGCAGCCGGCGCCTGCTTATCTCGCGCGGCGCGGCGGGTGCGCGCGATAATCACCGCAGTCGTGTCAACGGCAGTAATTGAGACACTGCAACAAGTGCACCACCACAATACCGCTACACTGTACAAGTGTGTGTATATGCGCGCGCCATTTAATCTCATAAAGTGTTGTCATGACGTTTGTTTGTTATGAATCCCGTGTGCCGCACCGTGTTGATAGTGTTGCCGCGATGCGCCCGTCTGTCTATGCTTGACGATATGCCGAATAGCATTGCGCTTAGGTACACATACTTACCCATCAAACATCCAAGTGTTCCAATTGCTCAATGTAGTGAGAAAAGACTTTGAATGCTGATGGCTGTAAGAGAGCAGTCGGCTCAGAGATGTCACGCGTGACGGGTGGATGGAAATGCCGTGAACGCTGAGGTGACGTCTCACAAGCACGTGCTGCACTAGCATGTCTTCTCAGTACCTACCCCACTATTTGTTATTATTATTTCCTTTATTCATCTTTATACAAATTTTATAAATTTTTAAATATTAATTTTTAAAAAATGTACAAAACATTTAAAAATATCAAAAATTGTAGCCCACCGGTATCGGAACAGGGTCCAAGCTACCGGGGGTCAGGGCTCCAGAGAGAGGAACCTCCTAACAATACGAGCCGTGTCCAGAAGTACCGCTTTCTGAATCAAGCCCTTGATCCTGCCTAACGAGAGCCTGCTCAGATATTGGTCGAGGCTCTATGTTATCAGGCTTATTGGCTACAATAGTCCTGTCAGTGATGATGGATTGATCCCAGTACAATGTGATATGGCCATTTTCACACCTATAGTACGGAACTTCCGATTCCACAAGGTTGTATTTTAGAGCAACTTGCTGATGAATGATCCTGGCTACAAGGTTGTGTCTATGCAAGTACTCTCCGTTAGCCAGACGAGAACACCCGAAAATAATGTGACTGATTGATTCGCTTGGACGGTGGCATGCCCGACATATGTCAACCGTGCCGTCCTTCATAATAAATCTGCGGTAGTTATTCGTCATCATAACTTCATCCATAATTGCACAGATAAAACCATCAGTTTCCCCGAAGGGGTCCCCGGAACGCAGCCAGTATACGGACGCTGATAGGTCTACATCGGCCAATGCAGGGCCCGGAAGAAGCGTCCGTGAAGCTCCTTACTCTGCCATACCTCCCTGCGGTCGTTAGTATCAAGCACTACAGGTTTGCGCCAGTTCTCTTTAGCCAAGGAGAGCTATATTATTATTATTATTATTTACCAATTCAAATGTTAATGCTAAGAAGATCATGGAGTGGATAGTTAATATAATTGCGAGTCGTATTAGTTCTAGTAGTGAGGGCAACTGTATGCAGTCGCGTTGTAAGCGGCGCGCGGCGCGGCGCTGGTTAGTTCCGCCTGGAGGCCGCCATGTCTGTCGCCGTGTCGCACAACGACACAACATACGTCGCCTGCACACACGCGTCACTTGTAGTGTGCCTATCTATTTCTTCAAATGTAGTTGTTACTCTGTTATTGGTGTTGATGTAATCTATCCATTAACTGCTCTCAACATTTTAAAACTATAGTTTTCATGTTCCACGAAAGCAACAGTGATATAATAACTTATCTGAGTAGCGATACTTGTAGTTCTAATAATCACTCCAATATTCGTGCCACTTGAAATGACAGTGATCAGCGGTGAGTTGCGCTGCGAGGTGCGCGCGCGCAGCTCCTTACAAACGACATCAACGCGCGCGACCAGTGCGTGCTTTGCATGACAAATTCAAATCAACGTTATTTTGTTACATGTAAACTTACTGTTAATTTGTGTCATCCCACTGCTGGACAAAGGCCCCCCCATGACTTACAAATCTTTCGATCTAGTGAATTTATATTATGTCACGAGTAAAAATAAACGATAATGGTGGATAGTAATAGGCATATATTAGGTAGCGCTATTCAAAAAAAATATGTATCAGATATTGATATATAATGAGAGTGTGTGAATATGTGTGGGTCATGCATATTGCACAGAGCGCGGCCTGCGTCGCGCACAGCATAGTCGTGTCGGCGCCCGCGCCAGTAGCAACCTGATAACAACCGCATTGTGCCCCACACTCACACTGTGTGAGAACACTCCACATTAGCACTGGTTGCGCTCGGTACTCCGTCTACTTTGTTTACTACTCCGGTAAAAATCTCCGCAACTCTTATTGGTATGCTATCTCGTCAATGTAATCCAATAAAGTGCGGCCGAGAATGATTTCTAACAAGATATTCACATCGGCCACACAAAACTCTATTACAGCAGATAATTGAGATAAAATATTGGTTAGTTGTGAAACGCAGACTCACGCCGGTAACAGGCGCGCGCGCTCCTCGCTTTGTGCCGCAACGCTCGCTGAGTAGTGGGTAGGCAGGTACATGTTGTGATCATCATCACATACACGCGCTTTACAATTACTTACAATTCTCTGTAGCGATACTGTTTGATAAACACGTTAAGTTCCATAAGGTTGACCCCGAGAGTCGTCAGTGCTTTTGGTTCAGAACAACCACTCTGACTATAGCGTCTCTAACCTGGTACAGCTGAGCAGAACCGTTCACAGTCACAATCATGTCTCAGATTGCGGAACCTAATGCAACGCATTTTGCAGTTTCCCAACGGTGATCAAGGACTCATGAAAAGACATATTATGCAAAGTAAGTAGGTACAATACATATATGAGTGATGTTGCGTTGCGCCGAGTGACGCAGTGTCCCGCGCGGCTGCCCCACTGCGGGCCCTAGGGCACAGGGCTGCTCTCATAAACAGAAAACTAGTATTGAGTGAGCGGTGACTACGTGCAGGTTTTTGTGCCTCGCGTGACGTCAGCACTACTGAGTACTGAAGGGAGGAGGGCGCGGAGTTCGAGGGCGACGACCGCGCGCCGATTAATAAATTAAGATAACAAATTAAAGTAAGCTGCGGACAAAGCGCTCTGTCTAGCGCCGCGACCTGCGCACACGCACCGATACCGATATCTGCCGTGCGCCGCCGCCGCCGCCACCGCGTGAAGGGAACTGTACTAGCTACCTATCTTGACCGTGTAGGTATTACACGTTTGTAGGAAAGCAACAGTAGCTTTTTTTATTGCCCATGAAAAATTTCTATGTGGTCCGGAATGATGTACTGAATACGTGGTAACCGTTACTGCGTCGACGTCACGTTTACCCTGTATTATTTAATAATAACAGTGGTTATGAAAAACAATAAAATAACTATTAGGTAAGCACGCGCTAACGATTCCGTAATTCGTCACCAAATATCCATTAAGCGGGTGTCGATAAGATCAGGGTGCGCGCACGCGCATCGCTGCGTCGTCGTCGCCATTAGCGAGGGATCGATGCTATCGACGACGTGTCGCACACAACTGTGGCGCGACACGGCGACACGGACACCGGACATGGGCGCGGTGTCCGACAAGCCGTGTTTGTTCGCGGGTCACAGACTCACCGACCGAGGACCGACAGTCATTGATTGACGTGGCAGCCGCGCTGCGCGGCGCGGGCGCACGGCCGGCATCCACAAAGCGGATAATATCTTCATAAATCGATATTTCCACCGCTAATAAAGCGATATTAATTATCTAGTATTCAAATCTCGGATGTTGGGCATTCGTGGCGCGCTCGTGACTGTGCCCCTGCCCCTCGCCGCCGCTCGGCGCCCGCGCATCGTCTCTCGATTAATAATCGCGGTCGACGGCCGCGGCCCGATTATTCGAGCTCGTGCGATTAACGATTATGATTCGATTACTGTTCACCGGCGCATTGTCAGCAGCGCCAGCGCAGCCTCCACTGTCTCCCTCACAACAATAGCTCTTTTAGTTATGAGGTTGGGACGAAATACATTATTTTCATCAGTTTATCGCCAGTTTACACTTAGCATAAGTTAATCATAGATACTCGTACATACAGGACGAGTACTCTTTCACTCTCTGTGTAGAATGTTAACTCGTTGCCTACACAAATTGCACTTTGGTCAACGTTTTATGTAGTGGGATCTCCAAAAAAGGATACACAGATACAATTTAAGTCACACTTATTCAAAAGGTTCCTTTACGTGTCAGGAGACCACAGTAAGCACATATAGCACATATAATAATAATTAAAAAACATTCGAGGACAAGGCATCAGTCGTAGTCGTGTACAATACATTAAGAATGCCTGCAGTATATCATCAAACAGGGTACATTACAAATATAAAATTGACGCCGTATCGTTGTCATCCTCGTGTGACAGCGTTGATAAGATCTGCGCGCGACTCGCAGTAATTGCGACAAATATTTGCACTATACATATATCAAGCCACACACGTTTACACTTTTTGTAAAATATTGACCTGCTATGAGAATGTCGTGTGAAGCACACACCAGCTCCCAGCACATGGTACTAAGCACACACCAGCTCCCAGCCCATGGTACTCACCACGAGTAATGTTCAGCTTAGTTGTGGTGTGATCATAGCCTACACTGTGGCCTACTATTTGGCGACAGTAACTGTAGCCCTGATAATGTTTCTTGCATTTCGTTAAAACACCAAAACAAGTGTTCTACCGTAACGGTTTAATTACGGTGGTGTGCGGGGTTGTCGGCGGGCGGCGGGGGGGAGGGGTGCGCCGGTTGCTCACACGCGAGTCATCCGATATGTATGGCCTTTCAATTATTTGTATGACGCCGCGTCATAAAGCATAATGAAGCTCGGAATTATTGATGGCGCAGGTGTCTGCCGGCTTGGGTTTGTGGGCAGGAAGCGCTGGTGGCGGACGTAGGATGTGCGCGTCAGACACTAGCCGACGTGCTGTGCGCGCGAGTGCCTGGCTCACGCGCACGTGCGTGCTGCTGCAGCCTGTTGATAATGCTGACATGAACATGTCAGTAACACCGCGCTCCCCGAATCCTGGTGCCATATCCAGTCTGAGATCACTCCTTGCTCCCTCTGAACTTAGCTAAAGACAACATTCTATGATTTTTGCTACGAGTTTACCTGGTAAACTTCCGAGCTGTGCTCACACTGGCCAGCAGACAGTCTTACAGGCGCCTGTTAGCTGTGATGGACGGCTTCTTTGGGCACTTGCATACATTGACTTGAGCAACACACAATCAACGATATATACAAAGTGCACTCATGACAACGAAGGCAGTATGTCAATGTTATAGAATAAAACGTAAAGCAGCTTCACACTATCGGGACACGTGCGAGCGGCGATAGCTAATGGAGCGGATTCACCGGACAGGTGCCGCCGGACACCGGACAATATTGTGTGCGGTCCCAGCAGTTGATGGGCGGGAGGGGCAGTAAACCTCGTTAGCTGAATATGCACTCCAATCTACGGCGGAATCGAATTTGCGCCCTCTCCAGGCCGAGTGGCCTTTTAAAGGGTCGCGACGAGATGTTGATGGATTATTTGTGAAGTGGCCGGCCGCCTTTGAAATCTTTCGCGCGTTAAAACGGAGGTAATCTCGGCGCGACCCTCGCGACCCCGCTCCTCCTGCCCCGCTCTCCCCCGCCCTCGCCCGCTCCGCGCGCCTGCACTGTAAACAGCCCGCAGCCTTCGTTTTGTTTACCTAATCATTTTATTGCCGGCCGCCCCCGAGCGGTCTCACCCCCTCGACCTCCCCTGCACCCCCGCCCCCGCCCCCCGCGCCCGGCGGTGTACTCTACCCTCCGGCGTCGTTGAAATTTATTTGAAATGTTGTAATCGTCGTCGCGACAGATGTCCCGCCGCGCCGCACCGCAACCCTTCAGGCTGCAGCCTCCTGTACTACAAGCCGCTATTACATTTATCGGCGAATAAAAAACCGTTTGGTACATACTCCTGAGAAAACTCGATCGCAAGCTGCGTCGTAATTTTTACATTTTTTACCCTAAAAATGTGTGTCAGAGGGGTGCGGGGCGCGCGGCGGGAGGCGACAGGTCCCGCGTCGCCGCCAAATCTCTTTTTTAGCGCAAAAACGGCGAGCGGAACAATGCCTGACCCATTTCCCGGCCGTGGGAAGGAATAACGTCTCCGCCGCTGCGACGTTTTATAATAAAAAATGCATTACCCCACATTTTAAAAAAATCCACGATTATAAAAAAATGCGATGCTAACGCACCTATTGTTCGACGGGATATTGAAATTTCAAACTTGGAAGGGTGAGATTTATGTGCAAAATAACGGTTTTTACCAAAAAAGCGTGCATTCGGCATTCGGCGAGCAAACAATCGGTCGTTAGCGCTCGCACTCGCTCCGCGCCCCACTGACCCACTCGCGGCCGCGCTGCCAGCCCTTCTGTTCGACACATCACTCTGTGTTGATGGGTTCCTCTCCGAGTGCACTTCATCAGATGTTTCCTCTCCCTACTTACTCCCATAAACCCAGGACTGTCTGTCTCCGAGCTCACACCGAGCTACCAATGTGCCTGCATTCATCGATGACGGTTGCGTAGTTGAACTTAATATTAACCTAGCATTGTAATTTAGGCTGTAACAAACATAACTATTGTCTTCTTATACCTATAGATGGTTTATTTAGTTTTGTTAGCATGTGGTGCTTGTATAGTACAAGAGCCAGCTCTTAATGGATAATGAGACATCTATGTAGGTATTGCTTGCTCTTTCACTTTACTTTCTGTAAACACTTAATTTCATTCATACGTATTCCTTTGCTTCCAGGATACGAGATCAAAATAGTATGTACTTGTCACGATCTATTATCGTGAGAAGATATGGTATATACTTTACATAACTACGTAATGTTATATCACACCTACTACTGCCTAATTCTTATTAAAAAACACAAATCAGTGGAAGACACAGATTGCCTCATGCTAATATCACTTCAATGCATGCCTTTCTCATCAGCGTTGAAAAGGAAATAGAGTAGTTAAGCACCTACTCTAGTTCCAGTGCTGATTGCTTGCCATGCAGTGCTTTCAGTGATGATTTAACTATAAATGTCAGTGAGTTTCTATTGCGAATTGTTAGAAAAAAGAATACGCCAACGCGTTTGTGAAGCCGAGCTTATTATTATTCACTTATCAATAATAAGCCCGGGTTCACAAACGAACAA
This sequence comes from Eurois occulta, assembly GCA_950022335.1. Taxonomy (NCBI): domain Eukaryota; kingdom Metazoa; phylum Arthropoda; class Insecta; order Lepidoptera; family Noctuidae; genus Eurois; species Eurois occulta. The sequence continues at coordinate 325,163 of OX465487.1, read as the reverse complement.
ACATTGATATCACAAGTACTATGGCTAGCGCGCCACCGCGGCCGGCCGGCGCGGCCCTGGCGGCCCGTGCTCGCCACTCGCGTGATATGTCGACGTTTTTTATTTATTCACGATTCTACGAAAATTGAATTATGGTTTTTAGGAACATAACTACTTGCTTCTCATCTGTATACAATTATCTTTTATAATTGCACGAACAACAAACTCAAGTAATAATGGAACTCAACAGCAGAATGTCTCTCTCTCTCTTGCCTTGTTTGTCTAGTTCGTATGAGCCTAACTGCTTGTGTTTTGTTAAGTTTGTTCAGTGTAGACTTACTTTTAGATAATATTCGTGGTCTGTACGTTGTTGCTGTATTGCAATGTAATGTTTTATTTCATGTTAATAGCAACAATGTTATCGTTTCATAAATAGATATTAGTTACAAGCTCAGCTTTATCCATCTTTATCACTTTTATTTCACTCTTAAAGTTGCACGCATAGGCTCAGGACAGGTTGTTGGAGTATGATGCTCAGCACCCAACAGTGAACATGAAATTGTTTATTGTGTTAAATCTTTCATTTCCAAAAACTTTGCGCAAAACTCGAGGCCGCGCTCGTCGTTGCAGAGTGGACAAATATCATTGTTAACGCTTGGTAGGATGTCGTCTTGTTGTTATCAGCTGCTTCATTGTTGTTGTAATGATTGTTGTGTTTCTTGTTATGGGTTGCTTCTTGATGCTGATTTTCTACAGAACTTGATTTCTGATAGTTGTCTTGTTTCCGCTACGACGATTCCGAAGTAAACTTCGGTCATAAGTCGCAAGTTCTTCAGTGATTCAATGTAATCAGAATATGACTCAGCGTCCAGCTTTTGCGCCACACTAAGTATGTACTTAAACTAGTAGAAAAATTAGTACTAGCCTTAAACTGGGATCTACCTGGGAACCTGGTGCAACGGTTGTCGAGAATGTCCCAACACACTAGATAGTTATTCGAGCTTATCTGTAAGTGTTGTAGCAGTCTTCAGCTTCTCCTAGCGCACGTGAAATATCTGATAGTATGGCGGACATACATACATAGCTATTGTTCATTAGTGCGATGCACTATTCCGTGAGCGTCGAGTGCCGGGACTGGAGCGGAGTATAGCGCTCTCGGTCGCGAGCGGCCGGTGCAGCGCGACAGGAGCGGGAGGAGGGAGGAGGACCGTATGCAAACGAGCCGCGGGGCGGGGCGAGCGCTAAAAAACGCCCCGCGCGCCGCCCCAGTACCTCCCGCGACCCTCAAACCTGCCTAACGGAAACTGAATAAAAAACTGCCGCAATCTGTTCCACGCCGCGTGAAAAGTGAAACGGTGAAGGGTGAGCCGCGACACAAAGCGAAGGGTTGCATTGTGCGCGCGCGCAGCGGCCACCCCGCGCCCGCCGCGCGTCCCGCCGCGCCCCGCCGCAACCCTGCGCACACGTGCGCGTATGTAGCGCTGTGTACATATTATTGTGAAAGGATAACATTTCACTTTTAACGAGTCGGTCTTTGAAAAAAAAGTTAATAGCGCTGGTAGCTGGTCGACTGATCGCTTCTCGTTAACCGATGCGCTAACCGTCAGCGCACCGCGTCGTACTGTACACTGTACTAACTCGAGGTGGCCGGCTCTGAGCCAGCAGGTGAAACATTGCGCAGCCACAACAGTGACAAACATTAACCAACAGCAGCTAATACAAATGATATATAAACCAAGATCACCTTGTATTGTGCTTGAATTACGATTAATTTATTATGCATTATCATGATAAACTACTACATGATACCTACTTACGAAAAAAAATCTGCAAAATAACCGACTTCCAAAAACATTAAATAAGCGTACAATAACTTTGTAGTGCCTGAACTTGACTTTGTTTGTTTCGTTGACAAAATAAAATTACTTTTTATTTTAGACTTTTTAGTGTTTTTTTGGAAGTCGATTTTTTGGTTTTACCGTTTTTAGTAGTGTAGTATAGTACACACATTCCTGTCATACATTATTGTTTACGTTGTAACTACAAGTTATTAAGGGATCATCATGTCATCAACATAGCCCAAAAAGAAAAAATACGTTTTAAAGGGAAAAAAAAACAAATTACTGAACCAATTTTGATGAAATTTCTATGTGACCAGTCGGGAAGTATATCCACATTTAAAAATATCATTTCAAATCGGTTCATAAATGACAGAGTTATGAGGTGACAAACGTAAAAAAAATACAAGCGAATTGAGAACCTCCTCCTTTTTTTGAAGTCGGCAAAAAATTGAATACTGAAAACTAAAATCCAAATACAATACAAACAGCGTCTCGGCAGAGCCGAGTTTGACGCACTCAAAACTATTGTGCTCATTCATATTAGGCAAAATCGTCCGTATTACAGTAACACTGCTAAACATTTAAGAGTCGCTCAGCGCTCTACAGTGTACTCCCAAGCTGTACTATACACGATATTTGGACAGTTAGCCTAGCCAGTCACCACTTACTGCATCAGGATAAAACAAATCGAATGAGAACTTCGATGTAGGAATGCATAGTTCGTAACGTTTTCGTTTTCGTATTTCGTTTCCGTATTTTCGAGGACGGAATTAAGCAAAAAAATAAAATCAAGTCATGCAATGCGTGTGTACAACTTATATCTTTGTGCACGATACTAATCAAGGCATTGTGGACCCGCTGCCGCTGCCCACGGTGCGCAACTGTCCCATCGCACCGATAGTGAGTGATAACTGTGCGCAAGTCACTCACCCAAGGATCGGAGGAGGTATGCACATTCATTTTTGTATTCGCAGTAGGTATGCGATCATAACGTCTAAATCATAAGAAGCCAAAAAAATGACCGTCTTCCAAAACAACACTAAAAAGTGAAAAATAGCTTTACTTTCGGAAGTCGGTGATGAAGTTTGTTTCATTGACTTTATTGCCACCGACTTCCGAAAGTAAAGTTATTTTTCACTTTTTTTGTGTTTTCTTTGAAGTCGATTACTTTTTCAAATTATATTTTTTTGTTTTATCCTTTTTAGTTGAGAAATTCTTGTCAAATATAAATTTTACATTGTAACTAGAAGTTAAGAAGGGACCTAAGATGAAGAAAAACTGCGTATTCCTCTACCAAACAAAAAAGAATCACGAAAATCGGCCCAGTAATCACAGATACATACACGTGAAATGAGTGTGATGCTGGAGGAATACATGACTTCCTCCTTTTTTAGAAATCGGTTAAAAAATACATCCTGTGTTCACAGTTACACCATTGTATCTAACGAGCGCTTCGCCGGCGACTTCGTCCGCAAAAATTGTGATAGCTCGGCTAATATGCATGATATAATATAGTGAATAGCCTGTAGCACCCAACACTAATGTAGCTTTCTGACAGTGAAACAATTTTTAGAATTGTATCATTAGTTCCGGAGATTACCCCGAGATACAAACTTACACACACAGTTTAGCTCTTTATATATCATAGTATAGTTAAAGGATAGTAAATATACAATACGGGGAAAACCAAAGCAGGTTTCCGACAGCGAATGTAACCTGACCTAGTTTACCTACTTCGACGACTTTAATAATATTAATATTTTTTTAAATCCTGGAGGCCCAAACCACAGTATAAATATACAAGAACAGTATTGTGACTCGGCCCTGTCCTTGAAATAATAGAACTGCCTAAACTACAGTACCTATTTTAATTGCATCTACTTAGTTAAGTTTCTTTCTAGTTTTGTGATTGTAAATATTATATTTTATATTTAAAAAAAATGAATATTGTTGTGAACGAAATAGGAAGGTACAATAAAAATACAAGTAGTTTCTTCTAGAGAAATTTTCACCTCGACAGAGACGCACGGCAAGCTTAATTAGGTATTAAATTTAATTGTATAAAAGTCCGCATTCGGATAAAAAGATTAATTCAAATACTTTTTGAAAATATGGACAAGGAGGAGAAGAGGGAATATCTTTCACTTGGTTAGCGTATTTTAACTTAGTTAACATATTTAGTAAATACTTGTACTTATTTCAACCAAAAATTCACAAATCGCACGCTTACTGCTACAAAACCATCACAACGTTCGTTCGTCAGTGCGGCGCATTCGCGACTCGTTGACTACGTAGTGTATACCAAACTCGAGGCGTGTATGACTCGCGTTCCAACCGTTTGTATGAAGATATACTATTGTAGATATTATTAACGTGCCCAAACCTTAAAACAAACAAATCGCGGAGTCATGCATATATACATCTTGGTTCATTGACCGTGGCAACTGAAATAAAACGAGAGAATGCTTTCTTTTGTTACTACATACTTATTTTTACATCGCCAAATATAAGTCATTTAAGTAGAAGACCTTACTTAAATTAATTTACTTTATTCTTGTGCCTAGTTGTTTCAAGCATAAATCTCTGTAACTGTTCGCTAAATTCATCGATTTATATAGAGCGGGACACGTTCACAACAATGGCTGACATTTATATATGTACAATGGCTACGAGCAGTACCCACTTCCCCAGTACCAGCGCCCGCGGGCTCGGGACTGTGACAGCTCGGACTCGGAGGAATGTACCCGAAGAGCCGCCGAGCCGCTGAGCCGAGCCACTGAACACAAACATCGCTGATGCGACGCGGGCACTATACAAACGCGGCTCATATTAAATTTGCGAAGAGGACGCTCCCTCCGGCGGCGGATGCTTTGATCTTCAACCCTACGGCTGTCAGCCGCACGTACTCATGTCCTCTCACAGAGTACCACTGCACCGGACACGATACCTCCGCGCACTCTGACTGTGCCTCCGATTGATTAGAGTTCTCCTTCTAATGTGCCTATCCGGCCGCAACGCTTACTTAGATAGCTCGTCTATGATTGTTGTACTGACTGCATGTTATTTCGGTAATGGAGATTCGTATTGGATCTCATCTTGTTTCCATCTTTTCTGCGGCTCTTAAGAATGGATCATTTTGATCCTTTCGGCACTTGCAAATTTCACAAAATCTGTTTGCCTAGTTGGCTAGTGAAAGTAAAGTCGTCAAGTCATGAGTGCCTGACGTGTGCGGTGGAGGCTGAGCTGAGCCCTCTCGTCTCTCTCGGTTGATCGGGTGCAGCCTCCACTGATGTGCTCTCACCATTACTATTGATAAACGACTAGAGCGACCATTAAATGTGATTAAAGCAATTTATAATGTTTATTTGGCCGCGATATAAATGATTAAAGCGTAAATAACGAGCCGCGGCGCCCGCATGCGCCAGCTCGGGACTAACGATAGCGCTGGCACGCGACCCCCGCACACCGCTCCCCTGCGACCCCCGCATCATCGGATTGTTAAATTAAATAGAGTTAACTGCCGCTAAAGGGTTGCGACGCGTGCCTGTCGGCCCCCCCCCCTCCCCCGGCGCGGCGCGGCGCCCCGTACGACTGCGCCCGCGCACCCTCGCCACGCGCCCGCTGCTGCAGATTTCGATTTCACTATTGTATAATGTGCAGAACAACTCTTTCTGTCTGCCGACTATTCTTATAAAAGCATTCACCGGATGAAAGAGATTACAGAAAGCGATTATTGAATGGCAAATGTATGGATTGGTTCATCTACATAACGGGCGAAATAACAATTAATATTTGGTCAGCTAACAATATCACGCTATCCAGCTAAATGTATCTACTAATAGTACAAAACTATGTCGTTTTTTAATGGATTTTGATGCGGTTTTCTCGATCAGAACATCGAACAGTCTTCTTTTTTCTTATTCATATTTATTTATTTTCGTAAAACATGGTATACAAAGGTGTTACATGACTTAAGGATAAGATCATACATGTTTTTCTTAAAACTAAAGCATGCAAATTGGTTAACACAACTTATGTTCACGGTATTCATTTCCTGGTTTTCCATTTGTTTATGTTAGTAGTTATTGTATTATAATAATAATTATAGGTTATAATTCAGTTTATTGTCTTGCTAGTTACTGTTTACATATGCATCCAACCATTCCCAGCCATCTCCGGACAACTGCGGCTATAAACATATTAAGACTGAAGTTCATTTTTCCCAAAACATTCCATACATGAATGCCAATGCATTTGAGTACACAAAAGTTATTTCCCACTTCTCTCACCGTGGTAAGGTTTCTATTTTGTGTCTATGTACTTGTGCTTTATAAAATAAAATACATTCAATATAAAGAACATGGAGCGAGAGCGTCCTGCCGTCGTTATGTATATTGTAATGAGGGTGATCGTGTAACGCATGCTGTGCAGCGTTCATCATATATCATGCCGGTTTAAATTAAACCCGTCACCGATATTGTCGCGCGACGGAATAATTTACAAATGACAGCCGCTCGCTCGCCCCGCTCGTAAATCACGCGCCGCGTGCGACCACCCTTAACCCTTTCACCCCGCAGGCCCCGCGCCCCGCGCCCGCACCCCGCCGGCGGCGTTCCACGTAAACAAATCAGTTGGTTTTTTAGCGTCGCTATCTGATAGGCAAAGGGTGGCGCCGACCAATCCCGCGCCGAGCGCATTTACATAGTGATTTACATACGGCGGGTCGCGTATGTAAATCACTGCTGTGACATGCCTCCATGTGCACATACAGGCGGTTCCTGCACTACTAGCCTGGCACCGAACAGAACCGTTATCAGTTGTGTGTCGTATCACTAGCGTTTTAGATCTGCCCTTCAGTATTATTTCTTAGTTAAATGAAGCTGATTGTCACCCTGCGCATTTCAGATAATTAATTACTTAATTAATTAAGATTTTTTAGTATTCGATCCCTATGATGTATGAAAGTGGAACTTATCGTTCGTTCTTATGAAAATGGTTTTCGTGATAAACAAATTAAGTTAGCGTTATTTATATTTTGCTGTCAAAGGACAATGACCAAAGTTGGTACCAAAAAGTCTCGCGCCTCAAAACCAAAATATTATAGTAATTAGTTTCATATTTTTTTACGGCATTACGCGTCGGGGATTTGATTTTTGAACTGGAAATATACTTTTCGAGTTTAAAAGTACGAATATTGTTTTACTCCCTTTATATGACGTTCCGTTTCAATTGAACAAACCCTTGTCTGTCGAGCGGACTCTAAAATTAATTACAATTAAGTAAGATCAGTACACCAAATCGATTTAGTTTGGTTTATTGCTATTTGCAACAAAATATATTTTCTCAGCCTAAAGATTTTGATTTATCGATTACATCCCTAAATCCCGACTAGTTTATAGCACTTACTTTACTCTATGGTTTATAGTTATCTTATCTGTGGCATCTGACATTTGTAGTACAAATGTCAGATGCCACAGATAAGATAACTGACTGACTATTGGCAATGTAAAGGTCTAAAATAAAAACGAGTTTCAGTCAAGCATACTGTGGATGTTACTTTAACTCGTAATTCTTACATTAATTAGTGTATTACGCTGTTTTTAGAGCAATAATGTAATGTATGTGTGTTAAAATACGTCGTTGGTAGCGTCGAAAAAATAGACCTACTTTTTAGGTTAGTTTCGATTTTATAAAATAACTCTGAAACGCGGGTTTTTTTTTCAAAAATAATTTTTGTAGGAGTTAATACGATCAGTGTAGTCTATAAAAAACAAGGTTTGATTTTGATGCAGCATGGTACGGGATTCCATACTTCCATGAGCATTCTCTTTTTAATGTCACACGTTGATCTGCACTTGTTGAGGTGTGCGGCTTGGAGACTCATTAAGGATTACTCTAAAACAGTTCCGTGCGGAGCGGGTGTGGGGCGGGGTGGCGACCACGCGAGCGCCGGGGGGGGGGAGGCGCTGCTGCAGCTGCACGGCTATTGATTAGCGCTACAATCACCGGCACGCGACTCACACACACACAGCCTCGCTCGACTACACGGAGGAGGTGTCCTCGAGACCACACTGACTACTAATACGCGTCTGAGTTGTCTTGAAAGTGATTGTTCAGCAAATTGACTTTAAATCTTTATTTACTTATCTACTTACATCTACCATTACAGGATAACCAAATGTGATAAATGCGCCTAGCCTCACTTAATCGATACGCATTATCTATGTATATTAATCACAAGGGACATTTTTGACGATCGTTACCCCCAGACGCAAACTAGCATTAAAGTCTTACTTCACGTAATACAGGGTGTAAGGGACAGCCCTCTGCAGCCTGATGACGTGAATTCAGTAAGTATATCACACTAAGATGACCGGTGCAAGAAATTATTTCAGGAACGTTATGGGAATTCAATAAATTTTATTAGTTTTATGTCCTCATTCGCAATGTATCGATACCGTGGTGAAGCGCACGTAGCAAACGGCAAGCGCAACGACGAGTTCAATGAACTCTGTACCTAGGCAGAAAGTGAATTGCTGATTTTGCGCGTCGTTCGTTAAATTATTTCAACATCCAATGTAGGGTTGTTGATTTTAGCAGTATTATTTACATAAATGAAGTGCTGCGTACAGAGAATGTAATTTTACATAGAAATAAAGGAATAGTAACTGAAAAAACGATAGAAATATGAAATTTTTCCTGAGTAAAATTCCGGTGGAATATGATTCAATTTGTCAGTTTGTGGAGGGCTGTGCCTTACACCCTGTACAGTGTATTCGAACACATAACGATATTACCGTAATACCACTATAACTTCCCATAAACATGCCATTAATTCTAGATGTTGTCAACTAAAGTTTCGAAACTCAGTCCTCTTTCACACGCTCAGCCCACGCGCTCTCGAGAGTAACCGTCGCGAGCTTACAATACACGAATGTTTCAAAATGAAGCACGCTGCATTTGACCAATAATGAACGCTTCTAACCTCCTTGATATCACACCATGTCGCTTGCTACCGTGCGCGTCGCGCCTCCCTCCCGGACTTCAGTTTACTCATAGTTCATAACGGCAACATGTACTACATTGTATAATGTGAGCTAGCCTGTTCTATGTACGACACAACTGATATGCAGCAAATGTGAAGTGTACGAGTAACAAGCGAGAGCTAGCGCACTGCGCTCCCCTTCCAAGCTAACACGCGTGAAACAGCGCAATTGTAAATGCAAATAGTGCGTTAATCCAACATGGCGACCTGCGGCCTCCCTCGCTGCTGGCTGCTGATGTACCCAGCCTCGCGCACCACTGCGCGCTGCTCACACCGCCCGGCGCCCGCTCACCAGTAAGCCAACATCCACGTCTAGTAAGACGCGGCGCCCTGGACAAGCAACATTCTATTAGAGATAATTGTGACGAAAAAATCTAAAGTTTAGATTTGACTTATCGTACCGCATAAGTAGGTCATACCATTGAAAGATTTTTTTAAATTAAAATGATTTATAAGTGATCGCCACATAGTAGGTGTAGTGACCGGTATGTGCAGCGAGCCAATCTTCACTTACCCTGTTATTAGCGTGACTGTCACAAGTGAGCTGCGTTTGTCATTATTGTAATGGTCTTTGCGAGTAAAATAGCAGGAGTACAACATCAATGAGCGTCAATGAGTTCATTACATATTTCGTTGTAATCATTTAGTGGTAGCCGAGATGCGACGACTGGGCCCACCGCCAGCTCCGACGCGACGGGAGCGGGGACCTAAACATTTTATACGAAATGGGATTAATAAAATAAAGATGTTATCCGATAACTACAATAAGTATACACCCGACACCCTCTCGTGTCCGACTCGAGCCGGCCACTCTACACGACGAAGCCCTCCCGCCCTCTCGCCCTCCCGCCGTTCGCGACCCACGGAGACCCTCACAACCCTAACACTACCAATCTTTAATTAAATATCTAAAGGTATGAGGGTTGACACGTCATAAAACTGCACAAATATAGAAATCAGTGTTTATAAAAAACCCATAAGAATGGTAAAACACGAAGGGTCGGCCTGCTACGCCCCCGCTACGCGAGCTACGAGCCGGTCAGCCGCTACGGGGCACGTAGCACCGCTACGACACACTCGTAGTACTTTGTCCAGCTGTTGCGTGAACTACGACATTATACAAAATTTTACAATATCTGTAAAAAGATCATTGTTAAGATGATGAAGATTTGTAATAATATAAAATCGTTTCGTAAGACACAATTATTTTGAAGTTGCTTGTTGCGGTTGAAAAGAAAACATTACCAAATTCACATTTGAAGCCGCGTCTCAGAAACTGTTCAAACAAATACTCCCGAAATAACACTCGAGGAGCGGTTACCGTTAAAGTAAACACACTTTATTCAGTTTTAAAATACGATGAGTTCTACAAAGAAGGCGAATTTCTTATTCAAAGTAGCAATATGTTGGCGCCTAAACAAACAGCGGCTACATTACGTAAATGCATTCTTTGGATAGAGATGCATGAGCGAGGGCGTGTGAGGGGTCAGGGGTGTGGGGGCGGGGGTTGGCGGGGTCACAGGAACCTGAATTAAAGTTTCATCGGCCGCTGTTTGCGCACATTAGCATCACAAAGGGCCGCACCGGCGCGCTAGACGCGCTACCGCCACTGGACGCACTCGTTCACTCGGCATCAACAAATACTGGTCTTGTGATATATTGCACAGTGACGTTGTTTAGGACAACTTTTTGACAATGTTGGACTTTAAGCTTGATTATGCTGATGCTGCAGATCCCGTCGATCTTGGTTAGGTGACCATGAAGGAGTACGTGGGCACATCGCACACTCAAACTTTTTGACTGAGGTAAGAGTAGTAATTAAACGTCAGATAATGAGAAAATGTGCGTCTTGTGTGTCGGTGCACAGCTCTGTGTCCCGGGGGTGAGGCAGGGGGTGGCGCGGGGGGGGGCGGTCAGTCCCGCTCGCCGCCACACTTGCTATTCTATCAGATTCACATCAAACAGGAACTAGCCCTTTCATCTCCCACAATCACTCTCGCGATGCTGACTGGACGCTGGGTACACAACACAACGCAGCACATTACAATTTAACAAATACCTCGGACGTTCTTTTTTGTTGTCAAAACTTTTAAACATATCTATTCATCTGTTCCGTTGTTTTCTTAAAACCAATCGTTTAATCGAGTATTAGATCTATAACAAAAGTTATTGCGACAAACAATGAGCAGCATGATTAACACAATCGCTCGTGGATTGTAGTGTTCTGACCATCTGAGTAGCGGCCGGTGCGCTGCGGCGCCGTCTGGGAGATGTCCACCAGATACGAAGAGAACATTCGAATCATTTGTTTGATAATAGCTCAGTAACGAGTGGTGGGCTCGCGGGCTGGCGGGCTGGCGGGCTGACGGCACACGCTGCTCAACCCGGCCTCGGTTTTTTATTTCAATCGAACCCGATATCGGAATTCGCGCATCGGTTAGCCGAACCCGTCGCTCCCCTTTCCTAAAAAAATTAAACAGCTTTTAAACGCGCATCGCGCTCGATCCGTTCGGCGAAAGCGAAAAAAAAATCCTCTCAGGTAATCGAAATAATGGCGAGATCGCGCGAAAAAAATTCACTAAAGGGCGGAAAAAGAAACGGATTCGTACAAAAAAGTTTAAAATTTTTAATTCAACGGTTGAGGGTTGAGCGGGGCGCGCACGGGGTGCGGGCGGCGGGCGCTATGCGCGGGCCGCGCGCTGGCTGCTCGCGCCGGCAGTGCAGCGCCGACCCGCGACCCGCGCGCTCGCAGTGCCGTGCGGCTCCTACACACAGCGCCACTACACACGGACTCGCGCACACGCAGACATGGTGCTGTCCGCCTGCGTCCGCGCCGACACGCGCGCCTACTGCTCCGCGCGCTACCGTGAGTTGATTCACTTGGTTTTCAGTTTCTACACTACTGTAACAAATATTAACAAGTTAACCTGTAAAAGCTTTTAATGCATCTTTTTATCAAAGTCTTATTCTCGTATTGAAGTCGATTCGTTTTGTTTTTCTTAACATTTTATGTTTGTGATTAGGATTTCACTTATGTAACATAGCAAATATGAGGTTATTTAATCAATAACGACAGATTTTTTGTGCACTCATTATTATTGTATGTGCCTAAGTGAACTAAAGTTTTTTTCACGGACTAAGTCTTCATTCTCAAAAACTTCTTTTACGCTTTCGGGCATTCGCATATTGATTTTGCTTACGTTTTTTTACTTATATTTTACTGTGATGTATTACATAAGGTACATCTAATGCTAATTAATGTATCAAGTATGTAAATGATCTAGTACTAACATCAATATTCGGATAGTTTTACTTTAAACCTAGGTCCTGGAGCGTACAGTAGCTAGATACGTAGATACTGCCTGCTGCCTGCACATACCAACTATTACAATCATGTTTCATGTTATAGACAGGCACATCTTCTGGGGTCTAAATCTGGAAAAAAAAAATATCTATTCAAATTTAATACGAAATGGTCCAATTATGAAGTAAGATTGAAAGTGACCGCACACTAGACGCACTTTGCATCTGATGCAGCTTCCTTACAACGCGATGTGAGCTCTGCTCCTACACTATCTCATGAATATGACAAATAATTGTTTAGAAAACGTATCTATTTACAGGCTAATTTGTCACATACAAATTAATTTGGTTTCATTATTCGAATACTGAAAATACTGATCCGTTTCTGTTTAACCTGAAGATGTTTAGCGTTTGACTTTGTAATTAATTTATAACTCAATTGTTGCCGATAATTTCATGCATTTTAATTAAAATTCAATAATGTTACCTAAATGAAGATTTTAGGAAAAGCGGTAAGAAATATCTACAGATGACTGCAATGAGTTACTCGCATTAAGAAATAAATTATGTAACAACTTAACTTAAATAGGGTTTGTTTACAAAAACGAACACAAACTATGATAAATTTAAAGATAAAATCTTAAAACAACTCCATGCCCAAAAGGTGAACCTAATGGCAACTACTTCACGCTAGTCACTGAACTTCAACAACTGCTCATCTCTGGAACTAAACTTAACTTCGACGGTGGCCTTAGCAATAAAAAATTAAATCAAAAAGTAAAATAATTAAGCTGTTCAATAATAGCATGATAGTTCAAGATCTGTAATCATGTGGAAACTGCAAAAACTCGCGCATGCGTGTGCAACTCGAAACAATCAATTAGACGTAATCAAGGAGTCGCACTCCGTCACTCACTCCTGCTCATCACAACCCCGCTCAGCACTCAGCTTCGTTCCTCAGCACTCGGCGCCTAAAAAACTAATCCAACGCGCAAAAAACACACAACTGGCGCTTTTTACGTATTTTGTGAACATTTCCACCCGATAGTCCGCTCGTTTCTGTGATTGCACCCCTTTGTGACACCTCCGCAAAAAACCTGACGCTGACGACTCAATGCAAGCGCACTTTTTACAGCAGATGAGGCTTTTTATCAAAGGATACATCTTTTATGAATTCGCGTATATTTAAATAAACGAACATTTGTGTCGACGCAAATCCTTTTTTATCCTCGCAGGCCGGCGAGGCGCGCGGCTCAGCGGCAGGTAGCCGCTGTTCCCACGCACTGCTGTCTACAGTACCTACATCAATTTATATGCTGACGTATTCACAAGCAACTCATATATTTCGTATCAAGATCAATTACTATCTACTAACATAATTAAAAGATCTATCATGTCGTAGCAGTGGCGTAGCATTCTCGTAGAGCGTCTACGAAAAGTTAATAAGTCGTAGCGCCCAACAGACGGCATTTCAGAATATTTATTCTTGAAACCATTTGACCGAGTGCTAGTTCCGCCCGCGCGGCAGTATTAGGGAACGCGGATGACATCGAGTGCCATCTAATCCGCTCATTAATCAGCATTACTTGTAATTTGATGATCCGTGTGCTGTGGCTTCGTATTACGTGCGTCGGCGTGTCGAGTGCGCCCCGACGCCGCACCTCGCGCTGATCCTATTAATTACATTAATTCGGCGCTAATGAGCTGATCCTAAACCGCGGGTACGTGCCGGCGTGTCGCGACACGGTGACAGCGTGTTAGCGCGCTCGTCGCTTGTTATCGGGTACTTACTGCCAACTTGTCCACTCCGCGCCCGCTGCCTTCATGCCTCACTTACGACAGAATTACTTGTACTTAACCGTGACTTAACATAAGCCGCGTGTCGTTTACAGATCAGGAATACCATTATTTAAAAATACCTATAATTATGTAGTATAGGTACCACACCTTTACATTGTAACTAGAAGTTATAAGGGACCATAACGTCGTCAACATAGGCCAAGAAGAAAAAATACGTACTAAAAGAGCTAACTCATAAGCGAATCAAGCAAACTTAATATAAAGTACAAATGGGCCCACTGCGCGGGCTTCCTCTACCAAAATAATCATGTAAATTGGCCCAGTGACGGAGTAATCAGTACACACATGATGAAATAAGATGACGGTGGAATTCACCGTCTCCTTCTTTAGAAGTCGGATGTTAAACCTTAGTTCCTCGGTCTCGAACAGGACAATGGAAAATTTACGTTTTAAATAAGAATGATTGATTAGTTAATTGTTACAAAGATAGAATATCAATAACAATATAAATAAGAAGAATAATTTATTTAAAAAGAAAAGTACTTTTTACAAAAGTGTACATTTAGGCGCACTAGAATTATTTCTCATATAATGGTATAATTAGTACTTATAAGTAAACTAAAACTAAAATAATTATTATATTCAACAGTTACAAGTAATGATAGTTCAATTCATTCTTTGGTAGCGACCTGCCCGATCTAGGTTTATTAAAACCTGTGTTTCAGGCCATCATTTTACAAAGCGCAATTTAATTAGGGCAGTAAATTTTATAAAATAAAATTAATCTATTAGCAACTATAATAGTATAATCAAATTGGTACAAAAGAACACTAAAACTAGCTTAAGTAAATATGTAAAAATAGACGAATACGAAGGGAAAACATAATGTAACCACAACTTCTAGAAGTTTCTCTGTGTCTATAGCGAACCTTAATGACAAAGTATCGCTAAACAATCCTAAAGCTAAAGATACTGTACTACTGCAATAAGGTAATAATTGTATCCGTAACTATTATTGATATATTTTGATTTGACATGATTGTATCAGTTTATTCCATAACCAGTTTATTTGGTCGGTGATCCCAATAGTAGATAGTCGTGATAGAGACTCGTGGACCCCTGTGCGAGACCCACTCGCACTTTTCCAGATTTTTTCAATCAAAGTAGACTGGGAAGATTTCAAATAGAGAATGGAGCTTTAAGACTACTGTGGGACAGAAAAAGCCTGTCATATATTATAAAATAATTATTTTAAGGTGTATCGTCCAAATAAAGTGCAGAAAAGTGAACTGCTACAGGGTACCTCGTATTATTATAAGTGCACGCGAGTCACACGTGTCGCCTGCAGCAGCCCTGCGTGGGGCGCGGGGTTGCCGCTGCACTCATATAAAGTGCTATCAGACGATTGTATGTGCTATTACGATTGTATGTCTTATTTTGACGACACGGTTGGCGCAGTGGTCAAGCGATTGACTGCTGCGCTGCATGTCGCGGGTTCGATTCCCGTACGGAATAAATATTTATATGACCTACAAGTAGTTGTTCCGGGTCTGGGTGTTTTTCTATCTATAATATGTATGTATTTACAAGAAAAAAATGTATATATGTAGTTTATCAGCCATCTAGCTACCATAACACAAGCATTAGGTTGCTTAGCTTGGGTCTAGATGGTGCTGTGTGAAATGTCCAGGGATATTTATTTGTTTTATTTATTTATTGTTTAGTGTAGTATTTTTATGCTGACAATGTACTAACAGGTGCGTTTGTTCTATTGCAGAGGAGTCCGGCGAGCACATCAAGTCGCCGTCGCCGCCGCCCAGCCATGGTCAGTTTCCTCTATTACTAACATAACTAGCGACCAGGCGCTGCCCGCACGGGTGCACAGTCGACATGTCTACACATTGACAGTTCTGCGCTATGTCTTAGTTAAATATTAATCTACTTACACATACACCGTCCGGAATAGATTCTCTAAATTAGGTGGCTTGGACACACATGACATGCCGTAGTGCTGCCGTGTCTGTCAATAAACTTTCCACTCGGTGAATCAACCGTAGTTTCACGATGTAAAACGTGTGTGTACGAGCGCCCTTATGGTGAAAACCGCATTAAAATCCATTTCACAGTGCATAGGAAGCAAGCGGTCACTGACACGCGACAAACACGAACACCAACTTGTTAAATACCATTACTATAGACTCGCTGTTGCTCGCGACCTTCGTCCGCGTAAATTATTATATAAAATACTATTTGAACAGAATTTTGTTAACAATTTGCTTTGAAATATAAAATTTTGGAATCTGAGGTACCGTACTACACGTATGTGCTCGACCCAATTCTCGAGAAAAACCATGTCACGTAACTACTGGGATCGGTCTATCATTACTGACAGGACTATTGTCGCCAACAAGCCTGACATAGTGGTGATAGACCGATCAGCGCGCCGCGTAATGATAGTCGATGTTACCATCCCGCATGACGAGAACCTCGTGAAAGCTGAGAAAGAGAAACAAATAAAATATCTCGACTTGGCACACGAGGTTGTCGACATGTGGAATGTGAACTCGGCTATCATTGTTCCGATTGTCGTGACGGCCAATGGCCTTATGGCCAAGAGCCTCGATGACCATCTATCGAGGCTCTCCTTAAGCGGTTGGATCAAGGGCTTGATTCAGAAGGCAGTACTCCTGGATACGGTTCGCATTGTGAGTAGGTTCCTGTCTCTGGAGCCCTAACCACCGGTAGCTTGGACCCTGCTCCCGACACCGGCGGGCTACTATTATTTATATTTTTAAAGGTTTTTAAGATAATTGTTGTTAATAAAAATATTTAAAAATGTAATTAGTATGTAAGGATCATAAATAAACGACATAATAATACGTATGTATATAAGATTTTATAGGTATGTATGTCTGTATTACGCATATTATATTTTTTGTATATAGTTTAGTTTATAAAAGTAATTAAATGGACTGTTAATGCACATAGGTGTATCCTCTTTTACAAATCATGATGAATGAGATGGAGATGAAGATGAAGAATGGATGAATGAGAGGCAATTGCATGTGGCTGAGATGCGAATGCTAAGGGAGATGTGTGGTGTAATGCGAATGGATACAATAAGGAATGAGTTTATGAGGAAGTCTGAAAGTGGCGCCGGTGACTGAACAGTTGTGTGGTAACCGGTTGTCGTGGTGTGGGCATGTGGTGCGGAGGAATGAGGAAAATGTTGAGTATGAATGTAGATGGCTATGAGAGTAGAGGAAGATCAAACGATGGATGGACTGTGTGAAGGATGCCATGGCTAGGAAGAAGGTGACCGCTGAGATGACGAGTAATAGAGAAGTATGCAAATAGAGAACATGCCGCGCCGACATCAAGTAAATTGGGATAAGGGCAGGAGAATTATAATCGATGATTATTTTGTGTGCCATCAACATTATGATTAAGAATAAGAATACTCGTTTTCACATGTTGCGTCATCGCACTACGGGTCACATCGTCGCGCAGTCTTGACTTCTCTGCTCTTTTATCTAATTTGTAAGTGTTACTCCTCGCGCCGCTCCCCTCGCTCCAACTGTTCACTCTTGGACATCCAACACAACACATCTATTCAGCATATATTTTGACTACATTATTCGGTTTACATTAATATGCAATGAGTACATTTCTCTTTAGTGTAGTTAGTACAAGCGCGGCCGTAGTACCCGACTACCCGCGTAGATCATATCTCGACGTGTAATTAGCTTTAAATTTTAATTAGCAACATAACTAACTACAACAAGTTACGGTAATCAAAGTATGTGCGCACGCGCCGGCCGCCCGTGCCCGCGTACTCCTGCACCCGACAGATATCTGCTAAATCAATGATATTACTAATAATTTCTACTGTCGCTTGTACCTACTCGTTCTCTACGTTGATTCTTTCACTTTCCTGTAGGTATTTACATCTTGGTACTCGTTAGAAAGTGCCCCCGCGGCGGTTCACCTGTCCTGTACCTCGTATTCGGTTGCGGGTTTGGTGCCCGTGCAGCGCACACACCATGCAAAAAAACTATACGCACCTTCTTCACCCCTTTGAAAGAAAGCGCACGCGCCGCTAATGCGCGCTTCACCCCTTTATGATGTGCGTGGAGTGCACACGAGACGCTCCCGACGGCATTGTGCTCCGGCGCACGTCTTTATATAAATGTGAACCAGTAGCACTAACAATAGCACACAATAACAATCGCAGATGTATGTGTTTTATATTGCCGAGTGAGGTGTCCGCACAAAGGAACGACTTTCTGTCGCTTAGACTCGTCACTCGATATGTGCTACTTAGCTGACACCGGGAGAGTTGCGCCGGTGTGCTGTGTGACCGGTGCGCAGTGACGGATCACCTTCCGTAACTCGTAACGGAGCCAACACGCAGCTAGTTGTCCATATTACCTCGATAGTTCGTTAATCTGATCATTGTCAACCCCACGCACGTGTGAACAGTAGCGATACAGCGACCGATGTTGTGGCACGTCACCATGATGACGTATGGCGCACATTTACATACAATATCCGGCGCCGTCCTCGTCGAGTTAGCGAACGCGATACTATCTTATCAAATGTGGTGTGCATTCACTGGTGTTCTTGTAAACTTGTAAACTACGCCGACATTTACGCTATTTTTCTTTTAATATATATTTTAATTATAGTATGTACTAATTTTGCACACCTGTTAGGTAGGATATGGTCCTGAGCTCTATTGTTGTGTCCCATCCTTAATAAATTATATGATTACATTTGAGAGTCCGGCCGGGTTACTGCGTGACATCCTCACTGTCATAATGCCATAATATATTATAGCCATACATAAGTATATTCCTTTCTGTTTTTTTTTATATGTAGATGTAATGTACTTATATTTACCATCGTTATAAAAAAGTAAAGTTTGAATGTAGGAAGTAATCGCCGAAACTTGACGCGGACGGAGTCGCAGTCGGAAGCTAGTTGCGTAATAAGACGGCAGGTGTTCTTACACCAGCAGCTCACAGGACACAGGACTGCTCCCTGCTCTTTGTGAGAGTGGTCCGGGAGCCACCAGCGGGCCCCGCGGCCCCGCGTGGATAGTGGACTTCCTTATGATCTGAGCACCGTCTAAAATTGTATGTTCAATTTATCATTATAAATATATGATATACTACATAATTGACAAGTTGTTACCCGCGACCTTCGTCTGTGTTAAATTATTATAAAAATATTACTTTCCTTTTTAGGGTTCCGTACCCAAAGGGTAAAACGGGACCCTATTACTAAGACTTCGCTGTCTGTCTGTCTGTCTGTCTCCAGGCTGTATCTCATAAACCGTGATAGCTAGAAAGCTGAAATTTTGACAAATGATGTATTACTATTGCTGCTATAACAACAAATACTAAAAATTTAAAAAAAATATTAAGGGGGGCTCCCATACAACAGATATGATTTTTTTTGCCGTTTCTATAGATAATGGTACGGAACCCTTCGTGCGCGAGTCCGACTCGCACTTGGCCGTAGTGATGGGCGTTGAATCAACGAACTAGTTGAATCAACGTTGATGTCTCTTCAACGGGATTAACGTTGACCGTGTACAAATCAACTCGTTGAATTCGTCAACGAGTTACGAGACAACGACGTTTATGAATTCAACTCGTTTGACGAAACGAGAAACTGAACCCAACGTTTTGTTATTTTCAACGTACGTAAATTGTATTTCTTTAACAATAAAACTCTCGCTACGACGTGATAGTCATGACAATAATTTGAACTCTAAATAACGAATACAAGATTTGATATTTATTTAGTAATT
Organism: Eurois occulta; assembly: GCA_950022335.1. Taxonomy (NCBI): domain Eukaryota; kingdom Metazoa; phylum Arthropoda; class Insecta; order Lepidoptera; family Noctuidae; genus Eurois; species Eurois occulta. The sequence continues at coordinate 305,377 of OX465487.1, read as the reverse complement.
TGATAAATGTCATTATTTTTAAAAGCAAGTAGGTAAAGGATGACATTATTAATTTTTAAAATTATCATATTCGAGCGCGGAATGAAACTTTTCCGCGCCGGCGGGCCTTTGACTCAGCAACAGCATACGTTAATAAAAGCGTTTAGGCGTTTATCGTTCATGCAAGTTGACGTTCGTAACACGTTAACTCGTTGACGAAATTAACTAGTTGACAAACGCAATTCAACGTTAACGTTTCGTTGACGGAAAAACCTTCAACGACCCATCACAGTTGGCCCGTTTTTTAATCGGATTTTGCAAACAATTGCAAGGCTTTTAGTTTTTGCAGAGAACCCCAATTCTTTTTCTAAAATAAAAGTAGCCTAAACAGTATTTTTTTCGGGATCGGGACTTTTGTACACCTGACAACGTATATGCAAAATTTCAGGATGATCGGTGTACAACGTCCCAAAAATATCGCACTTTAAAATGAAACAAGGCAGTCCAGAGTAAGATATTTATTACATAACGTACCGCGGAGGTCATGGTTTGCAAGAAAATCTTAACACCGCGATCTACAAAAGTGACGTCATGGCACAACGCCATCTGTTATCTAATAGCGGTACTAAACTAATGATAAATGTTGATTTCAGTTTGATTCGTATGTAGTAATTAATTAACAGATTAGACAATCGGTTCAGTGGTTCAGGCGTGAAAAGGTAACAAACTTACTTTCGTATTGTTTATAATATTAGTTAGGAGTTAGAATAACGAAGCATTTTTTAATGCTTTAGTGACTAAAGCAACATAATCATTCAATTGTTCGTTTAATCACAATATTAACAATATGTGTACCGTAACATACGTAGTCTATACATATGAAATCCGAAGTACTGACTGACGGACTGACTGATATATCAAAGCACAGCCCAAACCGCTTGTCCTAGAGCAATGATATATGGAGGGTGTATTCTTTGGGAAAAGTAGGTATCCACTAAGGAAGAGTTTTTCTAAATTCCACCCCTAAGGGGATGAAATGGGGTGTTGAATTTTCTGTAAAACTTTTTATTCTCGGAGTCAATTGACTTGAAAATTTGTGTACATACCTACTCTTCATTTAAAATGATGAGAAACGAGTAAGTATCACAGTTTTTCCATAATCATCCCCCAATATAAAATTCTAAGTCTTGACTGACTGATAACGCACAGCCCAAACCGCTGGTCCTAGAGACATAAAATTTGGAGGGTGTATTTTTTGTGAAGAGTAGGTATCCACTAAGAAAGGGTTTTTCGAAATTCTACCCCTAAGAGGGTAAAATAGGGTGTTGAGTTTTCTATGAAACTTTTATTCTCGGGGTCGATTGACTTGAAAATTTGTGTACATACTCTGCAGTTAAAATTATGAGAAACGAGTTTTTCAAAAATCATCCGCTAACCTAAAATTCAAAGTCATGACTGACTGCTGATATATCAACGTACAGCCTAAACCGCTGGTTCTAGAGACATGACATTTGGAGGGTGTGTCCCTTGGACGTAGAAAGCTGAAATTTTGCTCAGAGGTTCTCTTTATAATATTAACAACGATTAAGGAAGGATATTTCGAGATTCAACCTCTAAGAGGGTGAAATGGGTGTTTGAATTTTTTGTGAAACTTTTTATTCTCTGGGTCGATGGGCTCCAAAATTGGTATACATACTCTTAAATTAAACTGATGTTCCGTACCCGAAGGGTGACTAACGGGACCCTAATGCTGAGCCTGTGCTGTCCGTCCGTCCGTCGGTCTGTCAGCAGGCTGTATCTCATGATCCATAATATGTAGGCAGTTGAAACTTTTACAGAATGTGTATTTCTAATATTATAAATGCGAAAGTTTGTGAGGGTAGATGGATGTTTGAATGTTTGTTCCTCTTTCACGCAAAAACTACTGAACGGATTTCGATGGAATTTAGCACACAGATAGTTAATAACTTGGATTAACACATAGAATACTTTTATCCCAGTAGTAAAGTAGTATTGTCCCGTGGGACAATTATCGAACTCTACTGGGGCGAAGCCGCGGCGGGTATCTATAAGCTAGTTGAAGATTTAAGCATAATTAAAATTTTCAAAAAATACTTGAAATATGCGTTACATCGATAATGAACAGACATAATTGGCGTTTAATGGATGCAAGCAGGTCACACTATTACGCCACAATATGAATTCGTTGAATTTGAAGTTATTCATTATAAACGAAAAGAAATATTCGAAAGGAAATTCAAAAAATAAAAGGGCACGAGTGGTGAAATTTTTTTTTTTTACTTTCTTTTCCACTCCTCCAGGAACTCAATAAAAAAGTCCCATCACAATCCGACCACGTTCCACCTTATTGTCTAATAAACTGCACTCGACTAATGAAACATGTTGTGTTGCAGACGGCTCGGCGAGCGGCGAGGGCGAAATCAGCGGCGACGAGCGGCCGCCGTCCCCCCCGCGCGCACCCTCCGCACCACTGCCGCACCCCTCGCACCCCGCGCACCCCGCGCACGCGCCCCACGTCGCCAGCGCCGCCGCAGCCACCGCTGCCGTCTTCGTGAGTATCCTCTCCATTTGCACTCGTCAGCACTCCTGTGCTCCCGCCGCCGCCATCACTGTGGCGGGGAGGCTGTCTCCTCATGTTTTAGCACAACTTAACTGTTGTTTGTACACAGAACGTGGCGGGCGCCGGAAATGCGCTGGCGCAGCTGCAACACCTGCTGCTCACGCAGCACGGCGCACACTCACTGCTGCTGCACACCCAGGTGAGCCACAACACGACATTATACACCTCTCTGATACCGACGAGGATCTAATTCAAAGTTCTCATTCACGACATTAACACCCATTTTAGCAACTCTTGCCCCTATGTCAATTTTATTATGATCCGTGAGCGTGAAAATTTTTATCAACGCCATTTTGGAATTTCGATACCTGAATATAAGTATAAATAAATTTTTAAATGAACCACCGATAAGTATTATTAGTTCTTGAGAGGATTGGTTCATGAAAACGCGTTTACCAACTAGCTATCGGATACCAGTCGGGGCCAAACCGAGGATACCATTGATGATAAAGAAGTGTAAGAATGGTTAGTAAATGTGTGATGTGCATGTGTCAGGTGCAGCAAGCGGTGGCACAGGCGGCCGCGCAGCAGCTGCAGCAGCTGCAGGCGCGTGCAGGCGCCCCCCACGCCCAGCACGCGCAGCACGCCCCCGCCGCCACCGGTACGTCACCCCCTTACAAGTATCTACAAGGTTCGTGCACTGTTCTCCGCGTACTGAGGCGACTGCCCCGCTGACACGCCACGTGCCAGCAGGGCAGTCCATGATCAGGACTTTACTAGTTGCCACTAAATTCATAATGTTAAGTTCTGCGAATGTAATGAGTGTTCGGTGCTGCAGATGGGCGGTCGCCGTCACCGCGACGCACGCCCCCCGGTGCCGGCGCTTTCCTCACGCCGCTCACGCCGGGCTCCGGTCGCGCGCGCTCCCCGCTGCACGCGCACCCGCACACGCCCCTGCATGCGCACGCGCACAAGCCACGCGCGCTCGAGCCCACCGCCGATGACACCGCCGACCTCGAGGAGTTGGAACACTTCGCCAAAACCTTCAAGCAGAGACGCATCAAACTCGGTGAGTTCTACTGCTGGATGCCGAGGATTCAACGACTGGGGCACCAGCAAAGTTACAAGTTCTCGATGATAGGCATTATAGAGCATGATCGTTTCCTTCCGCAGGCTTCACGCAGGGCGACGTTGGGCTGGCGATGGGCAAGCTGTACGGCAACGACTTTTCGCAGACTACGATATCGCGGTTCGAAGCGCTGAACCTAAGCTTCAAGAATATGTGCAAGCTGAAGCCGCTACTGCAGAAGTGGCTGGAGGATGCAGACTCGTCGCTGGCGGGCGGAGGCGCGGCGGGTGGCGGGGGTGCGGCGCTGGGCGCGGGGCTGGCTGAAGCCGTGGGCCGGCGCCGCAAGAAGCGCACCTCCATCGAGTCAGGCGTGCGCGTGGCGCTGGAGAAGGCCTTCCTGCACAACCCCAAGCCCACCAGCGAAGAGATCGCTGCACTCGCCGACGCGCTCTGCATGGAGAAAGAGGTAGTGCGCGTGTGGTTCTGCAACCGGCGCCAGAAGGAGAAGCGCATCAACCCGCCGGCGGGCGAGCCCGCGGGGCTGGGCGCGGGCGGGCTGGTGGGCGCGGGGGGCGCGGCGCTGGGGGCGCACGCGCACGCGCACGCGCACGCACTGCACGCAGCCGCGCTGCAGCCGCTGGCGCTGCTGGCGCGCGCGCCCCCGCGCGACTGACGCGGGCCGCGCGTGCCGATCCTGACACATATCCTCTCGTTGTAAATAGTGCGCGGGCGCGGCCGCGGTGTACAGACTAGTTTTAGCGTGTATATAGATGTATGTGCGGGCCGCTGCGCCTGCCCTAGGCTAAGTTTATATATTATTACGTGAATTTTATTTATGTGGGAGCGAGGCGCCTTGCCGCCGCCGCTGTACAGAGCTCATATCAGTTAGCGCTCCACGCGAACTATGTAAGGTGGATGTGTAGAAAACTATCTATATGTTACAATAAAACATTATAGACACTACATGTGGTTTCATTTACAGAGCTTTGCGTTTTATTTAGTGCCAGTAACCTTTCCCCTGGATGTCACCACGCTCCGTGGCGAACATCAAAATGACAACTATACCACACAACAACACAACAACACGACAACAGCTGACATCAACGACAACAACCCTGACACAACAACCCTGATGACAACAGTACCTATGTTTTACAATAAATAAATGAATCTGAATCTGAACTAAACAAAACACTGAAAAAAACTAGACTCTGGCCTGTTCGAATAAGGGATTCCACACTGTCCGCGACGCCCAATACTTACACCCTTATCTATGAACAAGTCAAAGTAATTACTTGAGTAAAAGTAATTGCTTAAGACGATACGACTTTTATTCTGTAGTTTAGTCATTTCTTGAAGTTAGATCTGTCATCAGCTTTGGTTTCTTTAACGGTTCATACATATTTATATTGTAGACTCAAGTGTCCCCCCTCCCCCTCTAACAGCTAAATGGTTGTGTTTGGGTGCGTGAAAAAAATTATGTGATAGTAGTGTGTACGTGATAGTATAGGTAGGGTAACTGGTAATTATTAACAGTTCATACGGCTGTTGTGTTATTGCGATAAAAGTGAACGAGTATATAAAAAATGTTTCTTCGGGAAAGTTGTTTGTTATCATAAGTACAATCAGGTGTTTAAGTATAGGTCTCTAATTACCAATCACCCGATATAACGAAGTTAAAAGGAAAACTATCGATATCGAGGAAGACTATACGATTTTGAAGGTTAACAGACGTGCACAAGAGTTTGACGACGTAAATAACGCTATGCTTAAGATTCATAACTGGTTTACTGTAAATAATTTGGTGTTAAATGAGAAGAAAACTAAATGCATAAGATTCGCGTTACCGAATGTAAAAAGTAGAGAATGTAACGTTGTATTGAACAAGGAGATACTAGAATTCGTCGATAAGACGGTTTTCTTGGAGATTACGCTTGACTCGAAACTGCAATGGAGTCCTCACTTAACAGCATTTGCAGGGAGGCTAAGTTCAGCCGCTTACGCTGTCCGTAAAATACGGCAATTAACAGACGTGGATACCGCGAGACTGGTATATTTTAGTTACTTCCATTGTATCATGTCTTACAGTATTCTGCTGTGGGGACGGGCTGCAGATATTGACTCAATATTTATTCTGCAAAAGAGGGCTGTAAGAGCCATCTACAACCCACGCGAGTCTCTAAGAGAATTGTTTAAAAAAATTAACATCATGACGGTACGTTGTCAATATATTTATGAGAACATTATGTATGTTCGGAAAAATATACATCTTTTTAGTAAAAATAAGCGACAGGCATAATGTCAATACTAGAAATAAGGACAAATTAGATTAGCCCCGTTTCAGATTGACAAAAGTACGCACTTCTTTTATGGGGTACTGTGTAAAATGTTACAATCAAATAGCACTTGACAATTTACAACTTAATGTGAAGAAATTTAAAACATGCATAAAACGCACACTATGTAAAGTTGGAAGACTATCTCGTAGATAAAAATGCTTGGCTCAATGCTGGTCCTGCTCCACAGCCACTTGGGCTCACGAACTAAGATTTTAATGTTTGGAAGAGATGCTCCCCCTCTAGTTCTTTAATTATTATTATTTTTTATTCTTTTTCTCTTCTGAAAACTTAGTTACTTTGATTAGTAGGGCTTATCCTAATCTTTAAGGTTTGAATTGTGTATTTTTTGTATTTTATATGTACATTGTGTGTGCATACTAATTGATTACCATGTTAAATTATTGTGGAAACTGCAGAAGATTATAAAAATTGCATTGGATAGATTCCATCTCCTAGAATTATATAACTGCATAACACACCTGTGTGAGTACTATGTACTGTAAAGCTACCATTTATGTTTTGTTATCTTTCATTGACTTGAATGTGCCCTGGTGGCTGAGATATTGTCATGCTCACTCAAATGTCTCGCTGATGGTGGCGGGTGTGTCGGGTCATTTAGTTCCCTTCAATATGGTTGAGTTGAATGGCGCTGATCCATGCGTCAAGTTCGTGAACGGGCGCTGTCAGTTGGGACTGGTCATCTTTTAGCTACCACGGTTTATTTTTAAATTGTTGGTTTAATATTTTACTCTGGACGCTCTTAATGCTCGCACGTCCTTGTCCGTCGTTCTCACATATATGTATAATATCAACTTGAATGATATGACCAAGATTTTGTAACAATATTTTCATTTAAAATAGTGTCAAGTTATTATGCCTTGTGACTGACTGTAGCTTAGCTTTTTTTTTACTTTCAAAAGTGCCTGTAATGGTCTATTGAAATAAATGCTTTGAGTTTGAGTTATCACAGCTAAGTAGGCTTTACAAGTTTACGAGTAATAGTCGACCAACTTATAAAATGTACTTTGATAACATATTTTCCTAAACAGTATGGGAGCACTGGTTTTTCAACTTCAAATGTAAGTTTGTTTTCCTTTATTCATCTTGATATAAACTTTTTACATTTTTAAATGTTAATTAAAAAAAATATGAAAAAACATTTAAAAGTATAAAAAAAATTTTGCCCACCGGTATCGGAAACAGCCTCCAAGCTACCGGCAGTCGGGGCTCCAGAGAGAGGAACCTCCTAACAATACGAGCCGTGTCCAGAAATACCGCTTTCTGAATCAAGCCCTTGATCCAGCTGCCTAACGAGAGCCTCCTGAGGTATTGGTCGAGGCTCTTGGCAATTAAGCCATGGGCTGACACGACTATCGGCACAATGATCGCTGAGTCCACATCCCACATGTCGACAACCTCACGAGCCAAGTCAAGATACTTGATTTGCTTATCTTTCTTGGCTTTCACGAGTCTCGTCATGCGGGACCGTAATGTCAACAATCATTGCGCGCCACTCTGATCGATCCACCACTACTATATCAGGCTTATTGGCTACAATAGTCCTGTCAGTGATGATGGTTTGATACCAGTACAATGTGCAATGTGTGTGTGATTGCCATTTTCGAGAACTGGGTCGGGCACATACCTATAGTACGGAACTTCCGATTCAACAAGATTGTATTTTTGAGTAAGTTGCTGATGGATAATCCTGGCTACAAGGTTGTGTCTATGCAAGTACTCTCCGTTAGCCAGACGAGAACACCCGGAGATAATGAGACGGATTAATTCGCCTGGACGGTGGCATGCCCGACATATGTCAACCGTCCTTCACAATAAATCTCCGGTGTTATTCGTCATCATAACTGCATCCATAATTGCACAGACTAAGTTTGCTTTTATTATTACAATAAAAATCATTGTTTGGAGGCAAATCGCGAAAAGCACAAATAAAAATTAAGGTAAATGGTACTTGCAAGTTTTCACGAAAATCTAAGTTTACCCATATCTTTTTATCGTGTTGACTTAGCCACCAATAAAATTATACCAATTTTATAATGGCAGTGTAATGGGTAGGTACGGAACCATCGGCGCACGAGTTCCACTGCACTTGACCGATTTTTAGCATAGATTTTATATATACAACATAATTAACGCACATCCTGAAAGAATTACTTTCAGGATGTGCGTTACTTATGTTCAGAATCGTTAACAGAATCGATTTCTATCATTTTTAAAATAGGTAATTTTTGTATCTCAAAAATAATTAAAACTACATAAATTACAGTCACACTACCCCTGTACAGTGCAGAAATGGACCGTAAATCAAGGCATTAAGACTTTTTAAAGTGCAGTTTTATTTGTATTAATAAAATTCCGTCATTCAATACAAAATAAATAAAATTGAACCTTATTTCAAGCAAGTTAAAGTCGTTTACAAATACAGTTAACTTAGCGATTTAACCGATTTAACACTAACAGGCACTGGACAAAGGACACAATAGATAAACCACCAAAATATAAAATATGTCATGGTTGTTTTTGTTCCCTTTCTCCTACAAACTAAAACCTGGGATGGAGTGAGACAGCCACCATGACACCGGCGCGAGCGCTAGCGCGGCTAGGATGAAAGCTAGACTTCAAAGTAAACAATACTAGTCACGCGCGGACATTATTAGTGGAAAGTACTTACGTAGAGTATTTGCAAATAATTTTTCGCGCGCGATGTCTTTCCAATACACAAATATTCAGTGCACCAAAATGGTGAGGACTTTGGCACGGTGTGGTGATAATGCGGCTCTAGCTAGCAGAACATTCAACCAAAGGTATGGCACAAGAGTATGGCGCAGGACTATGTTAACTGCTACTCAGTGGCTTCGCGACCACGGAACATTCCATCCGAACACGGCCATCGACAGGGGAGCCAATGTGCGTACACGTCCTCGTCTTCAAAACGACATATATAAGTACATACTTGTCTATTTCGATGAGAATCCCCATGCAGGTACGCAAGAAACTCTACCTATGCTGCTAGAAGACATACCTCTTCATAAAATTACAAGAGGTAGGTATTCTACCAACACGATGGTGCCCCTGCTCATTTCACTAGGAAGGAGTGTTAGCACCTTGATGAGTTTGGAGAGCGCTGGATCGGCGCGGCGGCCCTGTCCAGTGGCCTCACAGATCAGCTGATTTGACTTTTTTCTGTGGGGACGTATCAAGCCGTTATTTTAGTGAGACAACAAGTACCGATGACCTATAAAAATAGGATAGTGAATGTTTTTGAAATTGTGAAAAATGACACTGAAGTGCTTTCTAAATTAAAACATCAATTAAGAAAACGGGCATTAAAATGTATTGAACAAAGTGGTGGACATTTTGAAAGTGAAATACAACGTCGCATGAGTGTTTAGGCAGTCAGTAAGTTAAGTACTTGATTTTTAAAATTTTATTGTAAATGACTTGATTTACATCTTATAAACAAGTCGTCTTTGAATAATGTTGTCGTAACGCCTCTTATTTTTAGCAGTTCATTATTATTATATACATTAGCATAACATTTTGTAACGAACATTGCCATTGTATCATAAATCAATAAACACAATTATTCAGAGTCAATAATGCAAAGGCTGAAAAGTGTGATGGGAAGATGCAATCAAATATTTTCTAGACAAATAAACAACTCGATGCACACACATTAACCGATGTCCTCATATTTCTTTATCGTAAACAATCGTGTAGGTATTTGTAGTGTATCTATTTAATAGATATGGAAACACTGTCTCACCACAGCCACAAGTAGTCAGGTAGCTGTCACTAATCATGCCCTGGTTAGTTAGAACATTTTTTTTTATTGTGAAAAGTGCCATCCATCCGCCAGACCTGGAACTTTTTATAGCAGTGTTACCACTTATTTTTTGATTGAAATATTTGGTACTTTCACTAACTGTTAATTTAGCTATCTTTTTTTAATCAGTGTCCAGTTGCACCAAATGTATGATTTAACAACTTAGTAGAATTTATTTATAAAATATTTTGTTAAAAGTTTGTATTTTAAGTGATATTTTTACAATGAAAGAAACTTAGGAGTAGTGTTCCAATACCAAAGTTAGCAACACTAACTCTGAACGTCACAAGAATTTTTTCACTGGTGTGATTACATGCTCGTGCGCATTTTTCTTGTAATGTTTGGTTATTTTTTGAGCTTTTTTTAACTCTTCATATTGATTTGATCAGAGAAGTCTGCAATGTTCTCACTAGCAAGAGCTTTTATAATTTTACTGAAGTAGATTGTAATGAGATGGACTGTATTATCCCACAGGATCGAGAGCATTTTAATAAAAGAAAGGGTAGGAAACGAGAAAGGCAAACGGGAGTATCATTTTTTTATCAAATAAGAACAACAAACAGCTACTATGGGATATGATAACATGATAACATAAATAACTTAAGTAATAATGTAGCCCACAGCGCTGTTCATAGATTACCATTAATGACTAAACTTTAAATTGCTAGGAGATAAGCTGTTCATGCAGGACAATCAAAATACATTATAAATACGAAAAGAAAAGAAATAAACTAGTATTATACCGACTAATAATGAAATTACTAAATTACTGACTAAAATACTATTTAATCCATGAGCTTAAGTGTATCATACAAAAGGCTACGAAACTTTTGCATGGAGCATGTAAATATGTCAATGTGTTCGAGTTCTTTATTGTAAGATGATGCCATTCGCCGAATTGGTGAACGTTCGCCAGTATTAGATCGGCAGGTACCTATTGCAAATAGTGTACCTGCAGTGCAGGTCCTGCACGCACCTGGCGTCTATGAACAGTTCTGAGGACCGCATAACACAGTACATTATTCAGATGTATACAGTCAAATTTGCCATTAACAATATTATACAAGGCCATTGCTTCTAATTGTTTGCATCTGGAGCTGAGCGTCAGAAGTTTATACCTATTGAACAACTGGTCATACGGCAGATACGTTCTGTGACATCTATATCTATCATTGCACGAAGGAATTTGCGTTGTACATTTTCTAACATATCAATATATTTTTTATAATACGGGTTCCAGATGGGCACAGCGTACTCAAGCTGTGAGCGGACTAAAGTTTTATATAGACAGAGGTACGAAGAGGTCCATTTAAAATCATGAGTTGATCTCATTATAAACCCATACATCTTGTATGCTTTATTAATGATTTGTTCGACATGTAAATCTAAGCAGAGTTTAGAATCAAGCAAAATGCCCAAATCGCGTACCGAATTAACTTTATTCAGTGAGATACTACACAAAGAGTACACAAACCTTATAATGTTTTTATTTTTGGTAAAATTTATATAGTTGCACTTGGGAATGCTTAGAAGAAGCTTACTTGTGTAACAATAGTAAGTCAGTCTGTCCAAGTCCTCTTGGAGAAGATAGCAATCTTGTACATTTCGAATAGGTCTGTATACTTTAAGGTCATCTGCATATAACAAAAATTTGGAGTTGCGAAAGCAGTTACCAATATCATTATGAAGATAATGAATAAAACAGGACCGAGAATATAGTCTTGGGGGACGCCAGAGGTAACCTGAATAACATCAGAGTGGTAACCTTTGATTACAACCCGTTGACAGCGATTAGTAATGTAAGAGATGAACCATCGCAACAAGTTACCACGAATGCCATTGAAGGCTATTCGGCTCAGCAGTAATTCATGATCCACCTTGTCGAAAGCTTTCCGAAAGTCCGTGTACACCGCATCAATTTGTACACGATTATCCATATTGTCAAATAGATCACTAGAGAAAGCCAATAAATTGGTTGTCGTTGACCGCTTTTTAACAAACCCATGCTGTTGTTGTATGATAGCGTGATGAAGAATAGGGTACACTTCACTATGCACTATGATGGATTATGTGCAAAATCAAACGATTAGATGATTAAACACGGATTTAATTATAAAGCACGTACGATACCAGAGAACATTTGTAGACCAAAAAAAAAACAGATTGTCAAAATCAATTGACAGTAACACTTTGACAGATAGCATGACAAGTTAACATATTGAGTTGCGTTTAGAAATCCAACACTAGGCCTTAAACCAACACAATAAATCCATGTATCAAAACATTATAGGTACTATTAATCACTAGACCTTAAACTAACACAATAAGTAAATAAATTCATGTGTATACAAAAAAAATCAAAACATTACAGGTAATGGTAACTATGACTAACATACCAATCAATTACCGTTAAACAATAGAGATACAAACTTAAAATGTTTATCGTGGGTTAATGATTTTGTCAAAACATCTGCCATCATTTCGTCAGTGGGAACAAAACTTAACTGAATAATTTTTCTGTTAACCAAATCTCTAACGAAATGGTGTCTAATGTCTATATGCTTAGATCTAGAATGAAATACAGAACGGCATAGCTTTTGAGCAGATTGATTGTCATTGAACAAGTTAATATTACAACTGTTACCCGTACATTCCTGAACAAAAGTTTTTAAGAACAGAGCTTCCTTGCAGGAATCAGAAATTGCCATATACTCAGCCTCGGTACTCGAGAGTGCGACAGTGCGTTGCTTACGACTTTCCCAAGAGATTGTGGAAGTACCAAGTCTGAACACATACCCCGTATATGATCTCCGATCCAATTGATCTCCACCCCAATCTGCATCTGTGTAACCTGTTATTTCTAAATTACCTTTTACAAAAACAAGACTATAACTCTGAGTGCCCTGTAAATAACGAAGGACTCTCTTTGCTGCCTTCCAGTGACTTTCGCCATAGCAGGTGTTAAACTGACTTAAATAACTTACACTGTGTGCTATATCAGGTCTGGAACATACTGCCAAATACATCAAATATCCAACAAGACTTCTGTAGTTATGGTTACACTCCGAGTTTTCTTCTCTTTCTAATTTCAAACCAACTTCCATAGGAGTCCTTGCCGGTTTACAATCGGACATTTTAAAAATTTTCAACATCCGTTTGATGTAGCTTGCTTGGTCCAATGTAATGTCACCATTCTCTTTTCTGGTAATTTTCATGCCTAGAATGTGACTGGCAGGCCCTAGATCCTTCATTTCAAATTCACTCATAAGTTTCTTCTTTATAATATTTTTCTTATTTGATGTTTTTGACGAAAATAGCATTAAGTCATCAACATATAATGCAATAATCATCATTTCACCATCATGATTATAAATATAAACACATGGTTCTGATGATAATCGTTTGAACAACAATTTATTGGTTAAAACATCATCAATTTTATCATACCAAGCTTTTGCCGCTTGTTTTAGGCCATAAATTGCTTTGTTAAGTTTATAAACTTTCTCTTCCTTATTATTAACAACAAAACCGTCTGGTTGTTCCATGTAAACTGTTTCTGTTAAATTACCATTAAGAAACGCGGTTTTTACATCCATATGCTCAACTTGCATGTCGTATTGTACAGACAGGGCTAATAATATCCTTATGGTTGAATACCTCACTACAGGTGCAAATGTTTCATTAAAATCTATCCCATATTTTTGAGTATAGCCTTTTGCGACAAGGCGCGCTTTATATTTAAGCAATTCACCATTCAACCCTCTCTTTTTGCTAAAAACCCATTTACATTTTACTGCCTTATGCCCTTCTGGTAAATTGACTAAAGTCCAGCATTTATTAGTGATAAAAGATTGATACTCATCAGTTATAGCTTCTCTCCATTGTTCAGCCTCATTACTGTCTAATGCTTCCTGCACAGTGCTCGGTATATCCTCTTCATTCACAATCCCAGTCAGACCAGCAAACTCCAAGACTTCGCCGTCTGCATCCTCAAAGGAGATTGTGTTGGAGTCTTCAGAGTTCATGCTGGAGTTCCCTGGAATGTATGTATGATCGAGCGGATCATCCGTGCTTTCAATACCATCCGTGTCATTTAGACTGAATGTTGTTAGTCTACGGGAGTTTATTGAAGTGCCATCAGATTGCAGGTCAAAAGATGAATCTGACCTTGGTGAGGTTAAGTCTACAATTTCTGGATTATTAGTTTCATTAGAAACTAACTTGCCATTCTCACTATATGAGTTGCCTAGCAAAAGTGTAGTATTTTCACTTTCCTTGTCATCATGTGACACTCTTTTATTCACAAATTCATTTTCCAAGAAAGTAACATGGCGTGCTTTGACACACTTCTTAGGAAAATCAGGATCTATTAATCTGTAACCTTTTGAATCCTCGCAATATCCTACAAATACATGTTTCTTACTTCTTGTATCAAGTTTTCGACAATTTTCTATTAATGCATATGCAGTGCAACCAAATATACGCAAATGACTTACATCAACTTTCTTTGAAGTCCACACTTCCTCTGGAGTGGCTCCTCGTACAGCTTTTGTTGGTGACCGGTTTTTCAGGTAAACAGCTGTGTTAGCAGCTTCAGCCCAAAACCGTTTACTAAGAGCAGCATCCTCCAACATGCAGCGAGCTTTCTCCATAATAGTCCGGTGAGCTCGTTCCGCAACACCGTTTTGCTGACTACAATGTGGAACTGTTGTTTGTTGTTGAATCCCACAGGTTCTCAAGTATTTCTGAAAAACCAGATTAATGAATTCACCGCCATTGTCACTGCGTAATATTTTTATCTTTTTGTCAGTCTGATTCTCCACCATAGCTTTGAATAATTTAAATTTCTCAAAAACTTCACTTTTATTTATCATGAAATATATAAAAGTCTTCCGTGAGAAATCATCGACAAAAATAACAAAGTACTTTGCACCACTATAAGATGGAGTCTGCATAGGACCACACACATCTGTGTGTACCAGCCCTAATAATTCATTAGACCTACTTTGACTCTTCTTAGGAAATGGCATCTTCGTTTGTTTTCCTAAAACACATGCAACACAGGAACTGAATGTAGTAGAATCAAAATTCATACCTGTTGACATTCCATTCTTCATGAGATTCATGCTTCTCGAGTTCAGGTGACCTAGCCGTCTATGCCAGACATCTTGTGAAACCTTCTTGTCAGCTGACATCAATGCACTTCCTTCTTGCATTGATTCACTAGCTATAGGACCATCACAAACCGATTTCATGGCAATTTCTGACCCTACCCTAAAACTCAAGGCTTGACCCACAGTATCTAACTGATAAATTCCATTATGACAAGTGCCTGTAGCTATGATTTCACTACCATCATAAACATTACATCCTTCAGGCTTAAAAACAACATTATAACCTTTCCTATTTAGTTCACTTACTGATAATAAATTTGCAGAGAGCTTAGGAATAAAATATACATTACCAATTGTTTTTAGACCGTTTTTCAAATTCACATGCACTTTACCGTGTCCACCAGTCATCACTTTGTCCCCATTAGCAATATTCACTTCCAATGGCTTTGAACACTGAAAGTCAAACATCAGTTCTTTACTGTTACACATGTGGTTGGTCGCACCAGAGTCTATGTACCAAACATCATTTTGAAGATTCACTGACAATGCTGTTAACAAAGTCTTGTCCTTGGAAGGTGAGGGTTTCTTCGTTTCACTCTTCTGAATCTTTAGACAATCCTTTTTCATGTGACCCGTCTTCTTGCACCGAAAACATTTGAACACTTTCTTTGCTGCTAAAGCATTGATAGCCGAGTGTTCATTCTTCTCATCACGGCGATGCTGTTCTTGTACTAATTTTGTTTTAACCACCTCGCTGGTCAGTTTCGCGTTCGAGTTCTCTAACGCCATTATTAATGGGTCATAGTCGGTTGTCAAACCACTGAGCATGATGACTGCCAGAAATTCATCTTCAAGTTTGGAACCAATGTCATCTAACTGCTGCCCGAGCTCCGTAATACGTGTCAGGTAGCTCTGCATGTTCTCCGCTTCACTCAACTTCGTGCCGAACAATGATCTCAGCAACCCAAGTCGCCGACACAGTCCTTTGTCTTCGTAGGCACGCTGTAGGCTGGTCCATGCCTCATACGGTGTTTTTGCGTTGCGAACATGATGCAAGGCGGACGGCCCGACAGATAGACATATCTTTGCCAGGGCCTTACTTTTCTTCTTCTCGTCCTTACAATCATCTTCTGATTCGATGCACTCGTACAAGTCCTCGTGGATCAATATCATTTTTACCATAAATTTCCAATTATTGTAGTTCTCAATCCCTTGCAATTTTTCCACAGGAATTCCAATATTACACATGGAAACGCCGGATGATGCAGCCATGTTGAGAAATTGAGGTTAGCCGGCCGGTATCGTGCAGATTTACTTTGGAATTTATTTCTAGTAAATTACTCGTACTTTCGAGAAAATTTATACGTTGCAGGGCGCACAATTCGTCCCTGGGCCCATAACCTGATGGATTATGTGCAAAATCAAACGATTAGATGATTAAACACGGATTTAATTATAAAGCACGTACGATACCAGAGAACATTTGTAGACCAAAAAAAAAACAGATTGTCAAAATCAATTGACAGTAACACTTTGACAGATAGCATGACAAGTTAACATATTGAGTTGCGTTTAGAAATCCAACACTCACTATGCACTAGTCTCTCGAAAAGCTTCGACAAGGTAGACAGAATAGAAAATGGTCGGTATTGCTCAACACTACGCTTAGATCCGACCTTGTGTACAGGTGTGATATTAGTGTGTTTCCATACCGTCGGCATGACCCCTTCAGTGATGCATCTATTATAAATTATAGCTAAGGGTCTACATATAACAGTGGCTGTATTTTTGAGAAAAAACGCAGACAGACCATCTGGACCTGGGCCTTTAGTTGGATCCAGTGATTTCAGTTCTGTAATTATTGTTTCCTCTTTGAAGTGAAGGTCAGAAATGACTATGTCATTAGACATTGTTTCAGATGGTGGCTCCCATCGAGAAAGGTCAGGTGAAGCAGGCTCATATAGGGAAGCAAAGAAATCGGAAAACATATTGCAAATCGATTGAGGATCGTTGGATACAATGTTGTTATATTGTACTTTTGCCGGTATACCGGGTTTGTCTTTGCGATTGGAAACATGGACCCAAAAATCCTTATTAAGTTTATGTATGTTATCCTCAATCGACTGTATGCATTTAGAGAAACATTTATCACAATTTTCCTTAAATAATGCTCTGTGCTGAGAAAAAGTTTCGTAGACTGCAAGGTTGCCATACTTTTTCCATTTGACCTATGACTTTTTTTTTCTAAATCTAATTAGAGTTTTTTTAAACCAGACTGGAAAGCCAGCCGTTCTGGATGCTGATAGTGGTGTGTGCTGCTTAATAATTTCATCAGTTTTATTGTAAAATGTGCTAAGTGCCTCTTCTGGCCCTAGAGGGGTAAGAAGTTTCGCCCAGGCAGTATTCTGAATTTTACGGTTGATGTGCTCATAGTCAGATTTATAAAAGTTGTATTTTTGTAGTGGTCGCTTTTTCATGGGAAGAGTATCTACATTTAGACTTATATCGCAGACAAAAGGTGGGTGATAAGTGTCGATTGGAAGTAGAGGCATCATCGCATTCGATACCTTTTTTTTTTTTTTTTTTGGAGGGTGAGAAATCATCAAATGACTCCTCCCGCTCTGGGCAGAGCGGAAGGGAGTGTCAGACTCTTACTGACTAAAAAACACCCATGTTCCTTCATTGGCCCTTTATGTTCCAGGGCCGCGGTATCTCTTTCGAACAGTCCCGCAGCCCTGGCAGGCACCGGCCCTTGCGGGCCCCTCCCGTATGCTGACAACTCTTTGAGGCGCGCGTGGAACACGAACGCGCCGTCGACACGGCCTGCCCGTCGTCATACGACGGACGGACGGCGAGCTAGCCCATTACTCGCCGTCCACAGGCCCGCGATCGCATTCGATACCTTACATGGGTGGTTTGATAAGTCATAAGTCATTTATTTCTTAACAAAATACATTGTGTAGAAACTTAAAATAAGATTAAAGTTCTACACAAATCGATCGTCTTTCTGGGTTTTTTTAGATTTTTTTTTTTTGATATCAGTAGATCAAGAATTTTACCATTGGTATTTGCCACAACATTGTATTGCGAAGCATCAAGTATATCATTGAATGTTCAAGAAAACTATAGTATATACTAATAGCACTTATTCCTAACTAAATATTATTTTGACGAATAGCTACAGTATTGTTTAATTTTTATTTTATTTTATTTATTCGGAAGAACCGACAATTACACATTGTTTATTACAAAAAATAGAATATAAATAGTTTTACAAATGTGCAACCAACAACGTTCTCCACAGATACACATATTGTTGGATTTTTCGGCATTAATACCTACCTACAGATGTTTCGATCGGCGTCAACTCGTCTCGAATGCGGGCGAATACCTACTAGGCTAAGCTAGTAAGACCTACGTATGCGACTGTGTGCGTTCGTGGATTTTTACTGTGACCACAACATTCTTCCGGAATTAGTATATCTAATTTAATAAATAATCAATGCTTAAACACTAAACAATCTATGTATTATGAATTTATGATTATAACATAAGATACTACTCGTAATTGGGGTGTCAGGATGTGCGTTAAATACCTACCTACATGTTGTTAAGCACATTCTGGGGAACAGGCGCATACAATTTTTGACCCACCTCGTTTTGCACACACCTTGATTCTGTTGACAATAATAATATATTCCTGTGATAGGCATGACCTGATCAAACAGTCAAGCCCGTTTCATCACGAGGGAACTCTTCAACGGTTAATAGCACGGACATGAAACTATGTATACGCTTTCAACTTCTGACTGAAGAACTGGATTATTCAAAGCTAATCAGCAAGAGACGTTGCAACAACGACGCGTTATTTATTTCCAACTTGGAAAGCTAAAAAGGAATAAATAAATTAAACGTTACATATACATAGCATTATACTATAGCACTTCCGTATGGGCCAGATTTGTATATGTTACTCAATCATTTTGGGAAATTCTTATCTTGGTCATAATTAAAATGCAGCCAGTCAATAATTTTTATTTTTATTTTTGGTTACTTTAGTACATTGTGAATAATATTTATTTTTCAATACACTTTCTCGAAAACTGGTTCTTATCGCACTAGGATTAGGTTCAACATGCAATATATTTCATACAGGTTGATTTTTAATATTTTTTCGCACATGTGCGGAAATAAAAATTTCCACAGATACCCTTAAATACTAAGTCCAAATGGGATCAATGACTAAATAGTCGGCGGTGATTGTTACTTTTTTTGATTGCGCCTTTACGGCGATAATATTTTTAGAGTATTTAAATTGTATTTATAAATGGACACCATGGCCTTTCTTGCTTTAAGAGTGCAGGTCGGATTGCGCGGCACGCTAGCATTAATAATCTCATCCGACGTGCTCTTGCGACGGGTGCCAGCTGTCTTAGAACCCAATGGTCTGGCATGCGTCGATGGGAAGAGACCAGATGGTATGACCATAATGCCATGCAGGTTGGGTAGGCCTTTGGTATGAGATGCAACTTGCGTCGACACCCTTGCCCCATCCCATCTTCCTAGCACAGTGGGCTGCGCTGGGGCGGAAAACCTCAAACGGCACAAATACAATAATTTAATTGGTAGTTATGTGTTTCAGCCGTTTGGGGTTGACACATTAGGGCCATGGGGTCCGAGTACCCACCTAGTATTTCGGGAAATCGCCAAGCGGTTGGTCGACTCTTCACGTGACCAGAGGGCGGGACTATTTTTTGGCCAAAGATTCAGCATTGAGATAGCAATGAGGACGAATTTTTGGACGCCCTGTAACCCTTTTCTACTTGTACACATTTTATTACTATTGTAGTTAGTAAATAATTTAATTATCTTGAAAATAAACCAAAGTATATTTAAAAAACCGGCCAAGTGCGAGTCGGACTCGCGCACGAAGGGTTCCGTACCATTATCTATAAAAACGGCAAAAAAATCATATTTAAAGAGGTATTCTACTACCTGTAGCCCGTTTACTATACTATGTTTTGTCATGTCATATAAACAAAGTGGGACCCAACCCGGTTCCCTACGGCACGCTAAAATTTACACTAGCTGGGTCACTACATTGATTGGCCAGAACCACTCTTTGCGTTCTATTACAGAGATAAAAACTGAACATTCAAGTGTATCACCACGGATTTCTAGTAACAACAATTTCATTATTAGTAAGTATTTTTCTAGATATCGTATCAAAGGCTTTTGAAGATACCAGTTCTCGAACTTGGCCTAGATTATTATGTGATATTATCAACTAAGTTTGCGACTGCATCTTCCGTGGACTTACCCATCCGAAAACTGTACTGATTGTCCGACATCAATTTGTTGTTTTTCAAGTAGGTATGTTAAAAGTCTCTTGTTAGATATCGATAGGCTATCTAATTTGCAAAAATATTTTAATCCCTCGTTATGTTTAAAGGACACATATTTGCAATCCTAACTTAGTTTAGTTTTGTTAATCTTATGTGTTATATATGTTGTAGTTGTTTATTATCCCTCAATAAATAAAATAAAATCTTCAGGCAATCCTGCGCAGTACTGGTAAACAAGCTGAGGTTACACAGGAAACTAATTAGTGCGACTGTCACATGTGCACAAAGTTTGAGTTTTCTTTTTTAGACCATCGTAACCGGAAGTAGACTCAGTTTTGAGTTGGGTTAGTAATATTTTAACTTCTTTCTCATTAGTTGGAGTAAAAAATAATGAGTTGGGACTGTTGTGAAAGGTACTGCTGTATTTATTTGGTACAAAGAAATAATAAAAATAAAATACTCCTACTATAACGTATGGTAGTTTGTGCCGCCTGGCCCTCCGCCACGGCGCGCGGAGCGCCCCTTTGCGCAGTGTGTATTTACTATTTAACAGGTTGGTATCGTGCAGTGGAGTGGTGAGCGCCCTCTATACGTGTCGGCGGAGGCGCGAGCCGCACGCCTGTACCCGTTCGTGAGCGGGCATCATCGCGCGGTTCAGTCGCGTCAGTTAGTGCGCGCCCTAGCACACAGATGGCGCTATGTGTACAAAACACATAATTGTTTGTTTTCTTACACTTCCGTTTTATTTTGCATGAAATGTATTAATTTGCTTACAAATTGACCTCACTGATATGACTAATTCTACGCTATCACCATAACATTTCCCTCAGCAAGTTTTGTTCCATGAAAGGCATCGACATACTTTGTCAGGTATTTTGGTGAATTAAATATCGATGCCCCCAAGCAATAAGTCAATAATCGCAAAATCGAAAAAACATTTATTTATGTACTACTACTATCTATCCTTATCTATCTATCTATATTCTATTCTATTTACCGTGTTTTCTATTCTATTCTAAATTATCTTTTCAGTCATTGGGAATATTTAGGACATTGAAACATCAAATTAAAGCTAATTTTTTGTGAAATATATTTGTGTTGTCAATATGGAATTATCTTTAACCAAATTCTAGAAATGTAAGAATATATATATATATTACAGTAATAGTAATTACAGAGTTATTGCATCAAATTTATTAAATAATATAGGTAATCCGTATTACTTATTATATTATGAACTTCTAGAACGTGATGATGATGCATGTGTTATTACGATGTTATTGTGGTGATTTGTTACATAAAATTGTTTTTACAGTGAAATTTACACAAAAATTAAAGTTTATGGTTAAATGGATAGTAATCCAGGTACATTTTTTTTTCCCAATATGTATGCTATTTGTAGCTATAATAGGAATCAGTGGTGACTTCTTCTTCTTTATTTCAATAAAACTGCGGAGATATCAAAGGAATGATCTATTCTTGAACAATGCGTAAAGAGAAGTGCTATATGGTAGTTACAATTTTAAAAACTTAAACGTATACATAGAGCATTGGTACTGGTACTAATTACAAAGAAGCAACGCGATTGGCTCTTCTTGTCGTGACAGGACTGACAGGCGCACAGTGTCCGGCGTAGAACAAGCCAGGTGGACAAAAGTCATAATCAAATTCTCGGAAATAGGTTATTTCTACCTATAAACAACACCAAGAATTTTTTTGTCTAACTTTCCATACTCATGAGTTATCGTTTATCAAAGTAAGCTAATAAAGTAAATGCAATTAAAGAAATAGGTCAGTTGCATTTTCGCGACACTTGCACTAATGTCTCATGGTGGCAGTTCTTAATTTTGTGGAAAGTTTTAGTGATGGATTTTACTTCTGAAGGTATGTATAATATTTTTTCCTTATTAGAATTTTTAAAGTGTCTTAAACATTCATAAAGTAGACTATCTATGAGTACACACAAAAAAAAAACAATGTTTTTCTTGGTTTTCGAACTTATCAGGCTAGGAAAATCCATGTATCCTCTTGTATTCAAGCTGAAATTTTGATATGTGATAGGTGCATGGCTATAAATGATTATGACATATATTTTATGTAGCACACTTGAGTACAACCATTTTTTTTTCTTTTTTTGCAGAATAGCTTTACTCTATTAGTAAAATAGAGTTTTTCGAAGACGAAAGAAATGATCGTCTATTTGAATTTATTTCGTCTAAGTTTGATTTCTCTGACATCACTGAAGAATGTCAAAGAGAAATTAAGATGAAATTAGTCAGCATTTCTTCGAACATTACTACCAAATGGGTGTCTTCAGGAAAGTCAAAAGAGCGTTTCTTTAATAAGAATAAGTTGTGTTTGGAAGGCGAGGAGATAGAACTGTGCATGTGAGATCGACTCAACCGCAACTTTTCTACCTCATCCTCAGGTCTTCTGGGTCATGAAAGGTCAGCAACGTTCACGACCCGGAAGACCTGAAAAAGTCAAGTGTAAAACATCGATCAGACGAAATCAAACAACGATTCAAGCATGAAATCGGATTAATTGTGGACAAGCCAAAGCCAGGACTTGGTTCCACAAATGATGGAAACACAGCTCAACGTTTTTTCGGGAACCCGGAACTGAGTGCTCAGATCCTAGGATTGGATGGAACAATCATCAAACACTTTGATGTATTGTTGAGGACATTGTCTTCTGAAAAAATCTTGTTGAATTCAACAAGCTTTGTCTCGAGACAAGAAGACTTTATCTAAGTCTCTAGTTTTGGTACTACATGCCTGCTACCGTGCATAAATTACTTATTCATAGTACAGAGGTTATTAAGACGGTATAGTTCCGATAGGGCAGCTTTCAGAGGAAGCCCAAGAAGCGAGAAACAAAGATTGCCGGAGGTTTAGAGAGCACAACACCAGAAAGTTCTCTCGTCTTGCTACGAACTGAGACTTGCTCAATATGATGATTATAACGTCAGATCGTCCGATCAACAGCCTCCGGGAAGTTCCGAAAAAAAATCGAATAAATTGTGCGCGGAGGTCTTAAAGCTCATCATAGCTCCCACTATAGTACGTCGACTCCAACTCCAACCAAGACCTCCACAAACTCAGGAAGACTATCTTTTATCGGAATCATCGAATTCTGAATCTGATATTGAGAATTAGTTTCAATGTAAATATTCCGAATCCCACATTCGCTTAAAAATGAAGTTGAAAAACAAATTCAGGATATGTTAAAAAATGATGTTATTGAAGAAACCACATCCGATTGGTCAAGCCCCGTGTTGCTAGTGCCCTAGAAGGCAGATAAAACAAATGAAAAAAAATGGAGGCTTGTAATCGATTACCGCCATCTAAATACGAAAATTCAAGACGACAAATTCCCATTACCCAATATAACTGAGATATTAGATTCCTTATCTGGTAGTATTTATTTTTCAAAATTAGATCTATCACAAAGTTACTACCAACTTTCACTTAGTGAAAACTCTAGAAAATATACGTCGTTCAGCTTAAATAAAATGTATCAGCTTTCTTTGGACCAAGACTCACGAAAATGTACAGCTTTTACGGCCTACCGGCCGTAAAACAACATCAAATGAAGCGTTGTCCTATGGGTCTCAAAAACAGTCCTAGTGTATTTTCAAGGCTCATGACCATAGCAATGGCCGGTCTTAACCATAGTTGTGTGTTTCATTTACTTAGATGACTGTGTCGTACTAGGCATGCCTTTTAAGTTCTGTCGTTTCCATATTTCCCGGCAATTTTGAATTTGGAACTGTTCTATATTCGAATGTGTTTAAATTTTGAATTTCAAAACAGTTAAAAGTATTAGGATTAATGCTATTGTTTAGTCACAGCGTCGATTGGAATCTGTCAGGTTACGTACGAAAATGAATCTTTCTAAGGAAAATGTTCGTGCAATAGTTTTCTACAACTTTAGATGAGGCCTGACACGGCTTCTTCTTCTTCTTGGTTTGAAGAGCTAACATATGTGTTCAGTAATGTAGCCCCATGTCTGCGGACTGTCGAACGCTGGTATTTAGAATTCCAGCGTGGACATACTAGTGTTAGTGACAAATCTCGCGAAGGACGCCCAAAATCCGCCTTCACTGAAGATAGCATCATTGCTGTGAGACAACTAATTCTCGAAGATCGTCATGTGACGTATCGAGAGATAGAGGCTCTATTAGGCATCTCAGGGACAACCATTCAGAAGATCTTGCATGAAGCGCTTGGTGTGAGAAAGCTAGTTTGCCGTTGGATAGCGCATCTGCTTTCCGACGATCACAAGGCGGCCCGCGTCAGATGGTGTAAGAAAACTCTGCAAAGGTTCAACCGTCATCGCCGAACGTCGAAAATCTAACTCAAAGCGCCGCATCATCCTGCACCACGACAACGCAAGCTCACAAAGCGCTCGTCAAACGATTGAGTATTTGAAGCAGGAAAAAGTAGAAATTCTTGACAATCCTCTATACAGTCCTGACCTAAGCCCTAACGATTTCTTTACATTTCCTAAATTTAAGAAAAGTCTTCGTGGGCAAAGGTTCCAGTCCGGTGAAGAAGCTATCGACGCTTTCAAGTCAGCCATTTTGAACACTCCCACTTTAGAGTGGAATAAATGTTATAATAACTGGTTTGAGCGAATGAAAAAGTGTTTTATGCTACGTGGTGAATACTTTCTTTCTTTCTTTGTCAAACGACAAAACTTACAATTCATGCCTCGTAATAGGTAGATCGTTATCAAATCATAATAAAAACCTAATTAGCTTATTAAACCGTTTAAGAGAAGTGAATTTAAAATTGAATCCAATTAAATATGACTTTTTAAGACATGAAATTATTTACTTAGGGCATAAAATAACGTCGGAGGGCTTTTTCTTAATCCAGCAAAAATTGAAACGATATACAAGTATCCGACACCGGCATGCGCTGATGACGTCAAGCGTTTTGTCGCGTTTGTCAACTATTACAGACGGTTTATACCTCGTTTTGCAGATATTGTTTATCCCATGAATGTATTGTGTAAAAAAGGTGCAAAGTTCATTTGGTCACCCGAATATCAGTCGGCTTTCATAAAATTAAAATTAGCACTTATAAAACCTCCAATTTTAGAGCATCCAGATTTTACAGAAAACAATATCTTTCAGTTGCAAACAGACGCACCGAAAATAGGCTTAGGCGCCATATTGTCTAATGGCAATGGCAAAGTTGTCGCTTATGCTAGTCGTAATTTAAAACCGGCCGAAACAAGATATCCAGTAATAGAATTAGAATTATTTACAATCGTTTTGGCGATAAACCATTTTAGACCTTATTTGTTTTGCAGGAAGTTTAAAATATGTACCGGCCATAGACCTTTATTAGTTTAATTTAAAAGAACCCTCTAGTAGGTTAACAAAATTTCGCCTATATCTTGAAGAATATGACTTTGAAATAGAATACGTTCCAGGTCGAACCAATGTGGCTGAAGACGCATTGAGTCGAATTCCTGTAACGAGCAAAGAATTAAAAGATATGCAGGAACACGTCGTTAATGTTTTGACAAGAAATCAACGTAAAAATCTAGCATTGACACGAAGTAATGAATGATAGACTAGAAAAAGAGACCCCCTCAGCGTACAGGTCTCATCAACCAGTCGCGGCGGAGATACTCAAGAAACCTGACGATATAGTGGAACTTGTTTTTCTGATATAAAGGAGGAAATTTTGTGGAATAACGACAACATTATGTCAAAAGCAAAGCTTTGTATTTTTGTTCCATCGCATTCTGCGATATATTTAGACTCCCGATCGTTATCGAGGGAGCGAGGGATCTAGATCAAATTTGTAAAAGATTAGCCATAACAGAGTTGTTAATTATTAAAAATAAACATGCAAATATAATAAATCTTTTGATAAGTGAAAGCAAACGAGGTAAATTTAGTTGCAACCTTGCAACTAAATTTACCTCGTTTTATTGTAATAAGAGGCATTACGAGAATTTATGATGACAGAAAAAAAACAAAACAAACAAACAGTTTAACAGTGGACATGGTAAATATCCCGTTTCTAGTGTTAATTATAATTTATGATGACGACGATAAAAAAGTTATTCTTAACGATTTTCCCCTATTACCCAGCAGTGGCCATGCGGGGGTTAATCGTATGTTAAAAAACATTAAAAGACATTATTTTTGGCCAGGCATGTCTACGGATGTAGCAAAAAAGTGAAAAAGTGAAACGTGAGAATGTAATGTAAGTAAGGTTTGCTGTAAGAGAACCCAATTTTGGGTTAAGCTCGCCGTTGTACATAAGCTATATATTGTAATGTTGTGTGTATATCTTTTAATTTTGTGTGCAATAAAGAATAAGAATTAAGAGATGTCAGTTACGGAAATATACAAATAAGAACGTAAAGGAACCAATGGTAATCACGTCAACTCCTAGTTCGGCTTTTGATAGGGTTAGTTTAGACTTAATGGGCCCTTTAGAATTAGATAATTATAGTAATAAGTACATCTTAACAGTACAGTGCGAATTATCAAAATTTGTCGAAGCATACCCTATACAACAAAAAGACACAGTTAAAGTGTCAAAAACATTCGTTAATAATTTTGTTTTACGATATGGTATCCCACAAAAGATTTTAACTGATAACGGAACGGATTTTATGTCATTCGTATTAAAAGAAACATGCGAAATATTAGGTATTAAAAAGTCAAATTCTACTCCTTATCACCATGAAACATTAGGTTCAATTGAAAATACACACAAACATTTGGGAGCATATCTCAGAATGTAGTAATAATAGAGACAATTGGAGCGATTGGGTTCCCTTTTGGTGTTTTTCATTTAATACGACACATACCGAGACAAAATACACTCCATAGGTACGAATTGGTGTTTGGAAAACTGTGTAATTTGCCAAGCAATTTAACATTCTTCTTCTTAGCGTATCGATGGCAAAAAAAAAAACAAAAAAGTATTTAACATTAGATGTTGATCTATTGTATAATTTTGACAGTTCTCCTAAAGAATTAAAATATAGACTTCAAAATGCACATGCAGATGCTAAAGAAAATTTATTAAAAAGTAAAATAAAAGTAAAAGTCAGTTTGACCAAAATATACATAGCATCAGTTACAAACCAGGTGACTTAATTTTAGTAAAAAATCAAACCCGCACCAAGTTAGATAACATTTATAATGGACCTTACAAAGTAAAATTGGATAATCCACCAAATGTAAAAATAATCAAAAATACACTATTCACAAAAATCTAACAAAATTATTTCATTGTTCATTGATTAATTTAATGATGTAATCACTTTGTATATTATGTTGATTTTTATATAAAAAAACATAGATTATTGTAATTTTTAATATTGTTTACTGTAAACAAAAAAAAAAGATTTATACAGTGACTTATTATTTACCTTTCTCTTTTTTTCTCGCTAACGGGGCGAAGGTATAGTCGATACTTTTCAGGAGAGGTGTAAGGACATGCCTTTGCTGATCTCCATGAAGACAGTCGTCGGTCCAATAACATGTCACGATTCGCAAGCAAACCATTAATATTCTAGTAACTAAGTAATTTAAGTTAGCAATATGATTCGTATCAATAATTCGATGAATATGATTCGTATAATTGGACATTAATAAAAGGAACTTTGGAATGAACAATTGTTTCCATCAGCCACCTAATGGGTACATTTCATCGTACCTACCTAATTATCATGTCGTTGAAAAACTTTATCTTGTCGTTAAAACAAAAATATAACCGACTTCCAAAAAAAAAACACAAAAAATATCTTTTACTTTCGGAAGTCGATGGCAAAAAAGTCAATGAAACAAACAAAAGTCACGGTACGCTTGATCCATAAATTCAAGGCTCAGCGAGCTATGGAGCAGGCTATTCTTGGAGTCTCTCTACGGATCGCATCCGTAATGAGGTGATCCGACGGAGAACCACAGTTGTCGCCATAGCTCACAGAATAAGTAAGCTAAAGATTCGAGTAAGCTAGCCGTAGAGCCGATGACCGTTGCAGTAGACGTGTTCTTGACCACGGAGACCGCGAATCGGTCGTTCCTCCTCTCTCCTACTTGATCTATGCTGTGCCCGACACGGTCTATTGTGACAAATATATACTTATTCCCCTACCAATTTAAAACATTACTGAATCGGCAAGAATTTTGACACTGAACCAACATTGTTAGTGAAATTCGAGTGTACCTGCCGGCATTGCAATCGCAACATCTTAGTGCAATGAAATTTTGCTCCGTGCTCAACAGCTGCCGTTCACATTTTCTTGGCTGCACTCATAGAGAAATACACTGTACACTGTGTGCCGCTGAGCCACACAACGTGCAGTCAACAGTTCCTGGCAGTCTGCGGACGGAGAAAGCAGAGTACGATTATCATTATTTAACAAATCGCGTGTATTTGGTACTTAGGTATTTATCTGTTTAGTCACAAGTGCACGTCAGCTATTACATTGAGCGTGGTCAGCGTTAGAATGCGCGTATGTAGTGTACAGTACACCACTTGTTGTACAGTGTCCAATGTGCCACCGTCACCATGCGCCTGCGCCGCGTGCGGAGCGCTGCCGGCCGGCGCTAATGTGCCGCGCAAACAGTTTCCGTAACCACTGAATGTGTCACTGAGTGTGTGTGTGTGCGACGCAGTGTTACAACCTCGCGAGTGCCCACCTCGAGCGATCAGCTGCTAATACATTCTCCGGGTCTCATTAAACAGGCATCACGTTTACATAATGGCTTGCATGAACAACTGTAACCTATAGCGTATTTGTTACGGTAGTTAGAGTCATCGACACTGAAGCGACGATTTAGTCAGGTGTATCAGCTAGTGTAACTAAATAAGTAGTGTAGTGATCTCTCAGCTCGGCTAGTCAGTGCTTGCGCAGGCGCGGTGCGGACTGTGCCGAGTGCGGAGCCCCGCATGAGACAGCGCGCGGGTGGAGTGACCTCAGCGAGGAGTGCGGTGCGCGTGATATCAGTTACGTTATCAGTGCGCGATTAGATACCGCCGCGAGCGCACCTCCACGGCTGCTCCGAGCGCGGCCGCAGCGAGGCGACCGGCAGCACCGCACAGCGCCGCCATGAGGAGCAAGGACCGCCTCGCCGAGCTGCGCCACGTAAGTCCCGCGAGGCGCTGCGGACAGCGGCGCCTTGTCTGTGCGAGTGCGACTGTGCGCCCACTGTGACGTCACCTCTGTCAACAAACCACTGTTGTGCTAGGTGTGGCTGACTGACTCCTCTGTTCAGCTCCCTGCGGGCTGGTGAGCAGGGCAGGGCAGCTAGTGCCAGCCCTCGTGCGATATGAGTTGACAGTGCAAATGTATGTGTATGTGCACATGTTGAGGTGTTGTGCTTGTGGTTGCAGCTGTCTCGGGGCGCGAGCGCGGGGGGTGCGGGCGGCGTGTACGGCGACACGGTGGAGCCGCGTCTACCCGAGCCCGCCGCGCAGCTCGACAAGAACATACAGGAGATCTTCTTCGAGGTACGTGTACCGGTGTACTGTCTGCCCACTGTGTGTGCAGCACGAGATCGTTCATTATGAGCGATGTGCGACGTTAACGACCGCTCGTTGTGTTCATTAGCGGCCTACTAATTAGTGCCGCAGCCTTGTCACCGCGCCCGCGTGCTGCCGCAGGACGATCATCATCATTACACACAATCATGATCATGACACACTTGCGGAACACTTCCAAACGGACCGTACCACTTACTGCTTACGTAATATTATATTTATTATTGCTCGTTAGCGCTCCTGAACACATTCACGCTTAATTGTAGTCGCCACTGTAAACCTACACCAAAAAATATGAATATTCCTATGTTTGCAAATGATTTATTACTGAGAGACGCGTTCACTGCGCGCACTTACTACTACATACATAGGTGTCGGTTGTTTATTTACACAGAGCGCGCGACATTATCGCAGAGTACAGCCTTGACCCGGCGGCTGCTGCGGCGTGCAACTATCACTACTGATCTTGAGCAATGCATTTGTTGCTCTGGCTACATTAGTTAGATATTGTTCAAATTGTGATGACATGTAGACCAGTAGTAACATGGCGCCATGTGACCGCGGGCTGCGTGTGTGTTGCAGGTGGAGCGCATGCGCGGCTGGATCCACGAGCTCGAAGACAACACGCAGCTAATGCGCCGCCTGCACGCCGACCCCACTTTCCACAACAACAAGAGTGAGTGTCACCCCCCCCCCCCTCTCCTCAACCCGCCACCACCCTGCCTCCTGAGACAGTTTGTCCTTTATGTGTCTGTTTCATTCAATACGTAGATAAGTACCTTCAGAAAGCTCCTAAAACTTTACCCACTGCACTACTACGAGTATCTTAGTCCATTTTTGACAACAGATCTGTTCCTCAAATCGATGATTCATCCAGAGTTTCCTAAGGCGCGCAGAAATGTTATGAAACGGTTAATTTAATCTCATACACTATTTACCTCAAACAAAATAGAAACTGACAGTCGAAGTTGTCGCAAAAGTGTAAGATGGACCAGGATGATGATCGTGGATGATTACACAGCAGTGCGTGAACACTACAGTATGATATTGGGCAGACTTGCAGGAGCAGCTGGACGCAGCGGTAACGGCGTCCAACGCGACGGGGCTGAAGCTGGGCGGCGCACTGCGGCAGTTCGAGGCGCGGCTGAGCGCGCGCAACGACGCGGGCGCGCGCATCGCCCGCCTGCAGTACGCCGCCGCGCGCCGCCTGTACGCCGACGCGCTGGAGCGCCACCACGCCGCGCTCGACGCCGTGCGCGCGCAGCAGCTCAGCCTGCTGCAGCAGCAGATACACCTCAGTCAGTAACTCAGTACCACCTCAGAACCACGACAGCCTGAATTCTTAAATTTCACTAGCACCGACAGCAAAAACGTCATTCCACACACGTGTACAATTGTACATACAAAGAACATTCATCATCAGCCAAAACAGTTCCCTGGGGGCCATAGGTATGGGAACATCCCGTGCGGTCTCGGGGTCACATCATGGTCTCCCCTTTACCTGCGCTTTACGCCACTCCAGCGCTTTTTGGTCCATGAGATGAGCAAGCTGCTTACTTACTGTTCACCAACCCCGATTTTTATTTATTTAAATAAAGACGTAAGTAGCTAGTTACAAGAGCACGGTTCCTTAACGCTTTGAAGAGCTGAGCTCGATTCAATATTTCCTTATAATAATATGAGTGAGGCGGCCGGTGTCGTGTCGCTATACGCGCATTAACTAATTGAGCCCAAACGGATGCCGCGCGGAGCGAGCCAAGCCGCCCCGCTTCTAACTACGACTACTTCGCCGAGAATCTATTTCACAACTTGTACAACAATAATATATGAAAGAAAAAGTGCTTATATGTACGTAAACATAGGCTTACAACGAGCACACAGCAGTCAATGTGCAAGCCGCTCAGTAACATCTCACCAACCACTCATTCTAATTATGTCGTCCTGACGGAATCTGGGTCACGGGCCAAGAAATATTATAGTGCACGAGCGAACACATTGAACACGAGCACAGTCCTAACGGGGGGGTGTCACACCACACGTGCAATTGACAAACTCGGGCAGCTGCAGACACACGTACGTCCTGGAAATTGATTTTTTTTTATGTACAAAGTTGAAACTATTGGATACCAAACCAAAAAATATGCTTCCACGATTATTTAGGTATTTCAATGTCGGTGACCGCCCTTGTCCTTGCATAAATCGGGTCAGTCATCTAAAACCCATAAAGAAAACGAAACATTAGCAAGATAGGTAATTATGAAGCGGATTCTAATTGCAGTTGTTTTGAAACAGTCATTAGTGTACAAGTTGAATGGCTGCATCGGTTTAATTCGCGGGGTCGTCGGCCGCCGCCGCCACCGTGACCTCTGAGTAAGTCTGTGAGTCACGCGCACCGAGTGACGCTCTGTCTGTTGCAGCGAACCTGTCGGTGTCGGACGAGGAGTGCGAGGCGCTACTTGACTCCAAGAACATCTCGCTGTTCGTGGACAACGTGCGCGCCGAGACGGCGGAGGCGCGGCGTGTTCTGCGCGACGTGGAGGCGCGCCACGAGGAGCTGGCGCGCGTCGAGGCGGCGCTGCGCGACGTGCGCGACCTGTTCGCGCAGCTCGCGCACCTTGTCGCCGCGCAGGTACTCACACCGCAGCACCAGGCACCACGTGTACTCACGGCACACACAAAACACGTTTCTATTTCATCGCAATAGTGATAAACTAATACACAATGGTCCTCATCAACCCTGCGCCGAAACCGCTGAAAGTCATTGCGGGGAGGCCTTCGACCAGCTGTGCGAGAATGCGAGCTGAGTGAGACAGGAACTCGCAGTAGTGAGTGTCGTTAACTTCTTAATGTGGTAGAGTCCCGACGAAATAATAAAAGCTGTACGGGTCGATCTTCAGCAACACTTTCCAAAGTCGGTCCGTGGATGGGTCATCCATTATCCATTTTATATCCTCAATATGGAATGGATAGAGTTACATGTATGGAGAGCCAACCATACTTTAATTTTTTTCATAATTTCACGGACTTGTTCTGATCCTACGGGATCACCCACCGCCACCGAGTCATCTGACCATCTGACATACCTCACCTGATGAGGCCGGCTAACTGTATTTTAGTATTCAGTGTTACCCAAACGTAGGTCACGGACATCGCGGTCAGGCGGTGCTTGTTCATTCATTAGCTCAACGTAAATTGACCAGTTCGGCGTAGAAACATTACCCTGTGAAACGATGTTTAAAAGGATTCAGGCAACATATGTACATTATGTATGTTTGCATTATAGACGAGGCGCAGATACTTTTCCTAACATAATACATGCGTCGTGTTCTCTTGGACTTCCTGCCATGTCGGCACCTTACAATCTAAATGTTACAAAACATTTGGAACTTGTCTTTGATGTTTCACTATGATTCATTAAATCCCCAAAAGCCTTTTCTCTGAGCACAGAGCATGTAGTAAGAAATGTTTGTTAATGTGTTGCAGCAAGACCAGGTGGACAGCGTGGAGTACTACGCGCTGCAGGCCACCGAGCACGTGGGCACCGGTGGCACCGAGCTGCTCAAGGGCACCGTCAGCCGCACCAAGGCGCGCAAGGTAACACATCACAACACATCACGGCACACATCACGCGCAATACAATAATTGGCAAAACTACTTACTATACTGCACTATTGTACATACATTCAAATTGATGAGGTCGTTGCTCCTTGAAATAAGTGGAGAAACCTCTCATTACGTTATCATAAGGAGCCGTCAGAGTGTGCAGTAGTGAGTAGTGTGCGGCTGCGCGAGGTGCGCGCCTCTATGATACTATCTTCAGCTAATTGTTTACAGAAGAAGGTGAGCCTCATCGTGTGCCTGGTGGCGGGCTTCGCGATCGTGCTGCTCGTGCTCGCGCTCACGTGACGGCGACGTGTGACGTGCGGCATGCTACGGGCCGCGTGCGACGCCGGGCTGCGTGCGACGGCCGGCATGCGGCGATCAACGACTAGTCATCATTATATTACTGTGTTCCACACTAACTTATACTGTACAGACTTGTAATTAATTATTAATTTCATAAATTAATTAACTATTAATAACCGTTGTTCTTCTTCTTCTTCAAAGTTAAAATATTTTTAAAATCCTTCAAGTAGTATCCTTCCAGTTAAGTAGGCGTATAAACTTATTCTCTCTATATTTTCTATCTTAACAATACATGAGAATATATCCTTCCACTAGGATATGCTACTGAGTTTTTCCACCAGGAAATTCTCAGTAGCAGCTACGAAGTCTGAATTTGTGCCAGGTTGGTGAAAATAGACTCGCCCCCTTTTACATGGAACTTCAACATAGCTGGCGAAATGTGGCTACGATTAGGTAGGTACACCTTTTTTTTCGGATGGGAAATCATCAAATGACTCCTCCCGCTCTGGGCGGAGCGGAAGGGAGTGTCAGACTTTTACTGACTAAAAACCATCCATGTTCCTTCTTTTGCCCTTAATGTTCCAGGGCCACGGTATCTCTTTCGAACAGTCCCGCAGCCCTGGCAGGCATCGGCCCTTTTGGGCCCCTCCTGTTTGCTGACATCTCTTCGAGGCGCGCGTGGAACACGAAGACGCCGTCGACACGGCCTGTCGTCATAAGACGGACGGACGGCGAGCTAGGCCATTACTCACCGTCCACAAGCCCGCGCCTACGGTGGCCGAGAGCCACCACGTGGCCCCCGACGCCCGGTGCTTCTTCCGCGGCGGCTGGAACGTGAGTTTCTCTCCCTCTCACGTTCCGCCACCTCCTTCGCTAGCATGACTGCTTCGCAGAAGGAGGTGACGGCTTCCCATTCCCTCTCGCCCCGGACCATGGATTGAACCAGGGCCGGACGCGAGAAGTTGCCGCCGCCAATCACCGCTACGAGGACACGGCGGTGCTCCGCCCAAGCAGAGCAGACCTCCACGGTGTCCTCAGGCGGAAGATGAGGGCGCCGTGGCGCCTCTCTAGCCACTCCTTAAAGAGGGGACTTATCGCCACTATTGTGGCGTGCCCTGCACGGGGTTGCGACAGTCGCTCTCTCCATGTCGCCATGAGATCGCGCCGGAGGTCTGTCCGCTGAGCGACAATTTTCCGCGGCAGCGGAATTTCCCCCCGGCGTAGTGCCTCCGCACGCCACTCGTGCAGGCGCGCGAGGTCTATGGCCTCCAGATCCCATGGCGGCAATCCGGCAAGGAGGCTCGCCGCCTCGCCGGAGATCGTGTGGTACCCACGGACCAGCCTTACGGCTACCACCTTTTGGGGCGCGTTCGGGTAGTGCGCGGCTCGCAGCCTCAACAAACGCGCCCACACCGGGGCCCCGTAAAGGGCCATGGACCGCACGACAGCCGCGTAGAGCCTCTGGCAGGAGGCGTTTGGACCCCTCAGGTTGGGCAAGAGCCGCTTGAAGGCAGCCCCGGCCCGTTTCAGTTTGGGAGCCAAACGTCGAAATTAGGTACACCTCTGCTTAACCCTTCCGGGATTACAGGCCTGAAGTTATGTCCTGTGTGAGAACTGACTGGCTGATCAAAAAGGGTGATGACTCCAAAAGTCGTCCTATTGGGTGCTGTAATTCTGGGCGGCAGAGGTCCAAAACAAAATTAAATGGCGTTGAGGCGACGAAATGGCTTAAAACCGTTTATTTTGGAGCTACACAACTTTCTTCTGAAAGTGAACCATCAAACGCCTTGTTCGCCACTATTTATTCTAATACTGTTCTGTATACAACATTAAATGACTTATTATTTTCAGCAAGCACGTGCAAGTTTTGGGCACTGAAGAACCAACATAATATAATAAATTGACCGTGTGAGAAGCATGGAGTGCACAATTGAATGCCTGTCACTTTTATGGTTTGGCCCTGGGATTTTTTGATCATCATTGTAAAAGCCAATTTTAAAGGAAATGGTAACCTCTTAAATTGAAATGGCAAGTTATTTGGAATATGCGGGGAATTAAAACGCTCTCTCCTTTAGTAGCTCCGATTTTAGAGTTCCGTTAGCCAAATGGCAACAAACGGAACCGGATTCGTCATGTCTGTCTGTCTGTCTGTCCGTCCGTACGTCACAGCCACTTTTTTCCGAAACTATAGGAACTATACTGTTGAAACTTGGTAAGTAGATGTATTCTGTGAACCGCATTAAGATT
This sequence comes from Eurois occulta, assembly GCA_950022335.1. Lineage (NCBI taxonomy): Eukaryota > Metazoa > Arthropoda > Insecta > Lepidoptera > Noctuidae > Eurois > Eurois occulta. The sequence continues at coordinate 269,429 of OX465487.1, read as the reverse complement.
TTCACACAAAAATAGAATAAAACTATAAATTTTTGGGGTTCCCCACACTTACAACTGAAACTCAAATTTTTTTTTTTCATTAAACCCATACGTGTGGTGTATTTATGGATAGGTCTTCAAAAATGAGAGACACTTCCAAACTGGTAAAATGTGTGTCCCTCCCCCTGTAACTTCTAAAATAAGAGAATGATAAAACTAAAAAAAATATATGATGTAAATTACCATTCAAACTTCCATCGAAAATTAGTTTGAACGAGATCGAGAGTAAGTAGTTTTTTTTTAATACGTCACATATCGTAAACCTCAATTTACCTTTCACTCATTCAACTCAAATTAAAAAAAAATATCTCTATTATTAAAACATCGATCAAAGTTACAACAAACTACAAGAACGTTTATATTATGTTTCTTGCTGCTACGGAACCCTTCATGGGCGAGTCCGACTCGCACTTGTATATAATTTTACTACCCAGCTCTGATGGATGTGTAATGTATACCTACTTTTGAATCGCCGACGATCGTGACAATTTTTTTTTGTTTATTTTACTGACCACTCGTTCTTTGGCGACAGCACTGCCCACTCACACAATCACTCTTTATTTTTTTTATATCAACCTTCTATATGAGAAAAACGTGCATGATAAGTTCATCCTCTGTGGCCACTGGATGGGAAAATTGAATTTTCCCATCTGCGTCCGATTCCAGACGACCCCCTCCCGTTTGCAGCAGCTTATTCGCAAAGACACCTGCTTCGTGATCGTTGTACAGTTGGACGCGCATGTTGCACATAATAAAATATGGAGTTTTCGATCCATTAGGTTTTCACAGTGGCGACGCCATGATACATGCGTTTACTTCATCCACCGGTATGCCCGTCTCAATAACTGGCAGTGTCTACCTAAAGTCGCCTTTTTTCGGATGGGAAATCATCAAACGATCCCTCTCGCTCTGGGTGAAAAGGAAGGGACCCATCCATGTTCCTTTTTAGCTCTTTGTGTTCCAGGGCCGCGGCCCCGGTAGGCATCGGCCCTTGCGGTCCCCTTCCGGTTTGCTAACATCTCTTTGAGGCCCGCGTGGAATACGAACAAGCTGTAGACACGGCCTGTCCTCATAAGACGGTTGGATGGCGAGCTAGCCCATTACTCACCGTCCACAGGGTCTAAAGTCACCTGCGAGCAAAACGACGACGCCACCCATCAGCGCCTAGTTGCCACGGATGTGCTGCAAGCTGCGGTTCAACGCCTCTAATGCATGCTTGTGTGACATTGTGCACTCGTCTCATACTATTAACTTCCACGGCTGCAAAAGGACTCCTCCGTTTTTGGTGATGTTGCATGTTGGGAAGTATCTTCGCGTGCAAGATTCAGCGGCAATTTAAAAAAGGAATGTGTGGTCCGGCCACCCTTAAGCAAAGTTGCTTGCGGAGTTGGGCCAGTTGATCATTCAGCACAAACGCTATGTGACGCCACAGTTGGCGCACTGGCTGAGCAATTGGCTGCGGTGCTTCGTGTCGCGGGTTCGATTTCCAACAAATAGAAATTCAAATCATTTAATTGCATAACACAGGTTCAGAAGATGTTACAAAGGTTCATAAGGTGCACTGTATTATAACCATGCGAGGTGTGCAAATATCGGTGCGCAAATATATTACGAACAGAGATTATAATTATTCATATTCATTAGGTAGTTATTAAATTACAATGTCATTCAGGATGTAGATGGTCAATTTCATTACACATATTAAATCATTTAAATTAGTAAGTTTTAAGTAATAATAATGTCATAAAAATTAATAATGTCATAGGTCATAGTAATTATATTATCCATCATATTTAATTATTGCACAAATAAATTCTACAATTAAAATACAATATCTTCATCTTCTAAATAGTCCTTTACATTATAATAACATTTTTTAATTAGAAAGTTGTATAATTTATTCTTAAATAGAGGAGTAGGTAACTTTTTAATGTCATCGGGCAATTTATTATAAATCAGTGATGCCATACAAATAACACTTTTATTGAGTAGTGCCGTTTCACCATACGGAATTTCTACATCTAACCTTTTTTTGTCTCGTAATTGTCTAAAGTAGCTCATAAAGGCAGTCTTATAATAGCTTGGATTTGATTTCACAAATATATTTAATTCTTATATGTACAAGGAAGGTAGTGTAAGAATTTTTAAATTTTTAAAAGAAGGTAGCAGTGACAGCTTTTAGTACTATCTAAATGGTTCATTGCTCTGATGCATTTCTTTTGCGCTTTAAATACAAATTCCTTGTCTACCGAGTTGCCCCAGAATATTATATATCTTAATATAAGTGCAACAAGTCCGTGATATGCCGTTAGGACGGCTTCTTTGTTGACAATTTTGGAAATTTTGTAGAGAGCGAATGAGCATTTATTAATTCTTTTACAGAGATTATTTAGATGTGTTTTCCATGACATAATATGGTAATCTATATCAATTCCCAGAAATTTGGTATCTGTTACAGGCTGTACTCTCTGTCCATCGTAATTAACATCAATATTTTTAGGTTGAGTTCTTTGGTGAAAGTGCATTATTTTGGTTTTGTCCATATATATTTTAAGATTATTGTTTATTAACCATTAAATTATTGTACTTAATGTTTGATTGATTTCATCTTCATAATCATTTGGTTTGCCACATTTTATTATTACTGTACTATCGTCTGCAAACAGTACCATTGCTTGCTTGACTTGTCTAGGGAGATCATTAATGTACAGTAGAAAGAATAAGGGACCCAAAACAGTACCTTGTGGGACTCCAAATTCTATAGTTCTAGTGTGGGATCTATATTTGATCTCATTTCGTGTTCTCTGGCATATTTTTTTTTTTTTTTTTTTTGGGGGGTGAGAAATCATCAAATGACTCCTCCCGCCCTGGGCAGAGCGGAAGGGAGTGTCAGACTCTTACTGACTAAAAAACACCCATGTTCCTTCATTGGCCCTTTATGTTCCAGGGCCGCGGTATCTCTTTCGAACAGTCCCGCAGCCCTGGCAGGCACCGGCCCTTGCGGGCCCCTCCCGTATGCTGACAACTCTTTGAGGCGCGCGTGGAACACGAACGCGCCGTCGACACGGCCTGCCCGTCGTCATACGACGGACGGACGGCGAGCTAGCCCATTACTCGCCGTCCACAGGCCCGCGCCTACGGTGGCCGAGAGCCATCACGGCGTGGCCCCCGACGCCCGGTGCTTCTCCCGCGGCGGCTGGGACGTGAGGAGGTTCTCTCCCTCTCACGTTCCGCCGCCTCCTTCGCTAGCATGACTGCTTCGCAAAAGGAGGCGACGGCTTCCCATTCCCTCTCGCCCCGGACCATGGCTTGAACCAGGGCCGGACGCGAGAGGTCGCCGCCGCCAATCGCCGCTACGAGGACACGGCGGTGCTCCTCCCAAGCGGAGCAGACCTCGACGGTGTGCTCCACCGTGTCCTCCGGTCGATCCTCGCAATTGTAGCACCAGGGCGTTTCCTCCCGCCCGATTCGGTGCAGGTACCTCCCGAAGCACCCGTGTCCGGTGAGGACCTGCGTCAGGCGGAAGGTGAGGGCGCCGTGGCGCCTCCCTAGCCACTCCTCAAAGAGGGGACTTACCGCCACTATCGTGGCGTGCCCTTTCTCTGGCATATTTGTGTGATTTCTGTAACTGGTTTTCTGTTAGAAATATATGTCGAAATTAGGTCGAGCGCTTTACCTCTTATGCCGTACATATTTAATTTCTTTAGCAATACTTTGTGGTCAACACAGCCACTTTAAAACGTCGTGGATTTTATTCAAATTTTAATTTTATTTTCATTTTTAAACTTTTTAGAGATTTTTTTTCGTACTGTGTAAATTGGTCAATTTTTTTTTCATTAATTAATGATTACCTGTCTTCTCAATGGTTTAAATAAAAAAAAAATAAAAAAATATTCATTAATCTATTTTGTAATGATTTGAAAATCATTTAAATAAAACAAAAAGTGAAAACCGGTTGGGGATCGAACTCGCGAACCATGTTTATTATTTTTGGAAATCTAACAGCATTAAAATCAAAAACAAAATAACCACACACGCGCACCGTTATTAAATGTAGTACCCGTGCAGGACGTACCCTATTTGCTGTCAATACCTGTCGAACTAATTCTGGTTTGCGCTGCCCTATCCGTCGAATGGTTGAATCTTATAATTGTAATTTTGGTAATATTGATATTTTTGTGTGCTCAAAATCCAAAATATAATGTTTTAAAAATTATTATTTACCAATAATGTTATTAGGAATGTACGTACGCTAGTCTAGATTTTATTATTTATTTGTTATTAGCGTTAATTATTACTCTGTTGCCAAGCAATCAAATCAATTGGAATTTCTATTTTGCATGATTTAATTAATATTTCGTTTATTTAATAATTACTAGTTGATATTGGTATAATTATTTATTATTAATGTGATGTAATTATTTATCTTATATTTACCTGTCTAGTGGCACTCATTATCATATTTTCTTTTGTTAATATGCGGATAATGTAGTGGGCTGCAATATTGTTAATATTTTGTATTGTCTTTCCTCTGTCTCAACACATATTGTAGCTGTTTATTCTCCCTGAATAAAGAAAATTTAAAAAAAAATCACAAAAAGTGGATACTGACAGCGATTTGAACTTGCGAACCCTGGTTTACAGAGCGGTCGCTGAAACCGATAGGTGGCGATGGTCTAAATTAGCTGTTCTATTCTAGTGCATGTTATGACAGTTGTCAGTTGTCAAACAGTTGAAGAATCCTGGACATAATGCAATATTACTCATCCCTCTAAGTAAGCGCAATAATATATAGCCTAAGTGCTATTTCACACTATAATCTATCTCTGTGCCAAATTTCATCCAGATCCGTTCTGCTGTTCTGGCGTGATTGAGTAACAAACATCCATCCATCCTCACATCCACCCAAACTTTCGCATTTATAATATTATAGTAGGATTAGTAAGAAGTAGGATAATGGCGAAAAAGCCGCTGGTCATACTTCGCGGCAGCAGCACCGGGTTTGATTTTACCAATATCTTGATATGATCGAATGGCAAACGATTTGCCTATATATACATTGTTCTTTTGCCATGTTTAACCTACACATATTTTTTTCATAATTCCATAATTTTTGCAGTTACAAAACAAAAGTTCTCTCTTTAATGTGAGATGTTCATGCATGTATACACATGTAACGTAATTAACGCACACCCTCAGACACCCCAATTAGTTTATTATGTTATAATCTTTTTAACATCCTTGCTCGTAAAGCTGATGTAATTCCACTGGTTTTAAATATGTAAAGCGGGTCATAAAAAACGCGTGTGTTACCAAAGCAAATAGTTAAGTTATAGTCCATACAAATTCCATAACAGTATTATTTGCCATTTCAAATATGGAACTGATCGCCGCCGCACGACTCCAGCTAATGAGCAGCGCGCTATTGCTATTCAAATTTCGAACTAATCGCCGCGCGGCGCCAGTCAGTAGGCAGCGCTAGCACGCTGTTAAAATGGCGGGAAAGCAACAGTGGGCATTCACAGATTGAGTTTATTTAAAATAAAAATAAAACAGTTTATTCGATAATTTAATAACTTGGCTGCATGCTCTAGCGTCTTTGCCAACATTTTCACGCAGCCACGGCAGAAAATAATCCTCGCGCCATTTTTCTCAAATTTTCTTTTCTTTGTACTTGTATTGTGAATATCTAAAATGTTTTTTTTTCTGTTTCCTCGCAAATGTGTTAAAAAACGTCGTACGATAAACGTGCGTATTGGTTATAACATGCTCGGCTCAATTACGCCCTCGCCTACGGCTCGGGCTGAAATTCCGCCTCGCATGTTATAACCATCTTAACGCACTAATATCGTAATGTACTATAATACATACACTGAATGTTTAGTTAAACATGTATATGCATTGATTATTTATTAAACTAGTTATACTAATTCCGGAAGAATGTTGTGGTCACAGTACAAATCCACGAACGCACACAGTCGCACACGTAGGTATGAGGGTCTTGCTAGCCTAGTAGGTATTCGCTTGCGTTCACGCCGCTCGACACAACAGTAGGTATTAGTGCGGAAAACAGCCGAAAATAAACGATTGAACATTAACCGATGTCCGAACTCCGAGCATCGAGTTTTTTATGTAAACATTTGATTGCATCTTCCATCACACTTTTCAGGCTTTGGACTGTCGACTCTGAATAATATTGTTTATTGATTATGATATAAAGCCAATGTTCGTTCCAAAATGTTATGCTAATGTAAATAATAATGAGCTGCTAAAAATAAGAGGCGTTACGACAACATTATTCAAAGTCGACTGGTTTAAAAAAAAATAAAAAAAGAACTTATTACTTTCAAATAATTGTACATGAAACACTTATCTAAGTACTATGCAGCGTTACAACTAGGGAGAGGAGTGTTTACGATGAGCTCTGGCAGCCAATGTAAGATTGAACTTGTGTTTAGAGTGCCAGCGTCTTCGCCTATATAGACTTTGAACATTTAACAATAGTTGTAAGACGAGCACAGTATATCATCATTTAATTACAGTACTATATTTACTAGCTAATGCAACTAAGATGTGGAATATTTATGTATCTATGTATGGGAGTGTACATGAGTGTGAGAGATAGATAAATATAATGAAATCTTGTGTTTATGTAAGTCTGTATAAATATAATTAAATTAAAAACATGTTACTTTACCAACTACATCAGGTTAAGCGATCGATATCTGTAGTAAGTCTTCAGTTTCGTTATAAGTTAATGTCAAGAGCCACTTCGTGACCCTTGTTTTGCATCCATTGACATGGACATGGGAGCAATGGAGCGGAGTTTAATAAATAAATGGTTTGACATTGTACCAAAATGACACTGTGCAAGGGCCGTTCTACAGCCGTGGGTTGAGCGTACTGCGAAATGTCTGCGCTTTTTGGTAGCACTTGGATCGTATACCACAGAAGGATGCTTGCGCAGATTATAACCAAGGACAAAGAGCTGTCTCACAGTGAGGACCTGACATTCGGTGGAGAGAGCCGTAGTCGGATACCTAAAAGGCTTCGATGCCATGACCTTCAGAACAGCTCTCTGCGTTCGTTTCAGAGGCAGGAGTATTGTCTTGGAAGTCCCACCCCACACTGTGATGCAGTAGTTTATTATGCTTTGACACAGGGCATAATAAACAGTTTTAATCGTAAGGCTGTCTGCGAAGTGCCTTAGTTTTTTAAAAATAAACTAGCTGACCCGCGCAACTTCGTCTGCGTCACATAAGAAAGAGAACATAATATAAACTACCCTACCTACCTACCCTACCTACCCTACCTACCTACCCTACCTACCTACCCTACCTACCTACCCTACCTACCTACCCTACCTACCTACCCTACCTACCTACCCTACCTACCTACCCTACCTACCTACCCTACCTACCTACCCTACCTACCTACCCTACCTACCTACCCTACCTACCTACCCTACCTACCTACCCTACCTACCTACCCTACCTACCTACCCTACCTACCTACCCTACCTACCTACCCTACCTACCTACCCTACCTACCTACCCTACCTACCTACCCTACCTACCTACCCTACCTACCTACCCTACCTACCTACCCTACCTACCTACCCTACCTACCTACCCTACCTACCTACCCTACCTACCTACCCTACCTACCTACCCTACCTACCTACCCTACCTACCTACCCTACCTACCTACCCTACCTACCTACCCTACCTACCTACCCTACCTACCTACCCTACCTACCTACCCTACCTACCTACCCTACCTACCTACCCTACCTACCTACCCTACCTACCTACCCTACCTACCTACCCTACCTACCTACCCTACCTACCTACCCTACCTACCTACCCTACCTACCTACCCTACCTACCTACCCTACCTACCTACCCTACCTACCTACCCTACCTACCTACCCTACCTACCTACCCTACCTACCTACCCTACCTACCTACCCTACCTACCTACCCTACCTACCTACCCTACCTACCTACCCTACCTACCTACCCTACCTACCTACCCTACCTACCTACCCTACCTACCTACCCTACCTACCTACCCTACCTACCTACCCTACCTACCTACCCTACCTACCTACCCTACCTACCTACCCTACCTACCTACCCTACCTACCTACCCTACCTACCTACCCTACCTACCTACCCTACCTACCTACCCTACCTACCTACCCTACCTACCTACCCTACCTACCTACCCTACCTACCTACCCTACCTACCTACCCTACCTACCTACCCTACCTACCTACCCTACCTACCTACCCTACCTACCTACCCTACCTACCTACCCTACCTACCTACCCTACCTACCTACCCTACCTACCTACCCTACCTACCTACCCTACCTACCTACCCTACCTACCTACCCTACCTACCTACCCTACCTACCTACCCTACCTACCTACCCTACCTACCTACCCTACCTACCTACCCTACCTACCTACCCTACCTACCTACCCTACCTACCTACCCTACCTACCTACCCTACCTACCTACCCTACCTACCTACCCTACCTACCTACCCTACCTACCTACCCTACCTACCTACCCTACCTACCTACCCTACCTACCTACCCTACCTACCTACCCTACCTACCTACCCTACCTACCTACCCTACCTACCTACCCTACCTACCTACCCTACCTACCTACCCTACCTACCTACCCTACCTACCTACCCTACCTACCTACCCTACCTACCTACCCTACCTACCTACCCTACCTACCTACCCTACCTACCTACCCTACCTACCTACCCTACCTACCTACCCTACCTACCTACCCTACCTACCTACCCTACCTACCTACCCTACCTACCTACCCTACCTACCTACCCTACCTACCTACCCTACCTACCTACCCTACCTACCTACCCTACCTACCTACCCTACCTACCTACCCTACCTACCTACCCTACCTACCTACCCTACCTACCTACCCTACCTACCTACCCTACCTACCTACCCTACCTACCTACCCTACCTACCTACCCTACCTACCTACCCTACCTACCTACCCTACCTACCTACCCTACCTACCTACCCTACCTACCTACCCTACCTACCTACCCTACCTACCTACCCTACCTACCTACCCTACCTACCTACCCTACCTACCTACCCTACCTACCTACCCTACCTACCTACCCTACCTACCTACCCTACCTACCTACCCTACCTACCTACCCTACCTACCTACCCTACCTACCTACCCTACCTACCTACCCTACCTACCTACCCTACCTACCTACCCTACCTACCTACCCTACCTACCTACCCTACCTACCTACCCTACCTACCTACCTACCTAACTACCTACCTACCTACCCTAACTACCTACCTACCCTAACTACCTACCTACCCTAACTACCCCACCTACCCTACCTACCCTACCCTACCTCTCTTTTCTCGCTTAAAATGTAGCTTATATGACACGTTCGTAGATTTACCATAGCAGCGCCATCTATTGATTACTTACTCAACCCAGTCGAAAGGTATCGACATCTGTTAGAATCATTTGTTAACAGATAATTGTGACTGTCAAATAATAACAGACAAATAATTAAAATTGCGACTAAAATTTGATATTTAAACTATCCTATCTCTCAAGTTGGATCGAACTGCACATGGTGTGCGAATTTTATTATAATCGGTTAAGTGGTTTAGGAGTCCATTGAGAACAAACATTGTGACACGAGATTTATATATATTAAGATATACACTTGCGGTAAATCAAGTTATTTACAAGTGCCATACTGTGTCTTAAGCATACCGTCAGATACTATAATGACCGTAAAACCCCGGTATATGCGTGTTTCCTCGACCTGTCCAGGGCCTTTGATTTGGTGGCGTATGATCTCTTGTGGGAAAAACATGAGAGTATCAGCCAACCACCAGAACTTGTTACCATCTTCAAGTATTGGTATACGCACCAGGTCAAGAGCGTCAGTTGGTCGGGGGCAATGTCGGAGCCATGTCGATTACAATGCAGGGTAAGACAGGGCGGACTGACCTCACCCACATTATTCAACCTTTACATGGACGCGCTGATCGTCGCGCTGAGCAGGCAGCCCGTCGGCTGTCATGTAGACGACGTAGGTGTCAACCATTTAAGCTATGCAGACGACATGATTTTGCTGAGCGCGTCGATCTGTGGCCTAAGGAGGTTGATGGTGACATGTGAGGATTACGCTGTTATGCATGGACTTAATCATAACGTTAAGAAAAGTCAGTACATGGTCTTTGAGGCCGGCGGTGCTAGATGCCCGGACCATGTACCTTTGAGTTTGAATAGTGTACCCTTAGATATGGTGAATCAGTTTAAATACCTAGGGCATATAGTCACCGCTGACCTCAGGGATCATGCTGACTTGGAACGGGAGCGGAGGGCGTTATCCATAAGAGCTAATATGCTGGCCCGCAGGTTCGCACGGTGCTCAGATGGCGTAAAGGTAACTCTTTTCAGAGCTTATTATACGTCTATGTACACCTGTAGCCTGTGGGCGAATTACACACAAAAATGCTACAACACCCTCCGCGTTCAATATAACAACGCTTTCAGGGCGGTTTTGGCCCTGCCTCGCTACTGCAGCGCTTCAGGTATGTTCGCTTGGGCGCGCACAGACTGCTTCCATGCGACCATGCGGAAGCGATGCGCGTCCCTTGTGCGCAGGGTGCGTGCCAGCTCCAATGCCGTTCTGAGGATGATTGCTGATAGGTTGGACTGTCCTTATGTGTGACACTGCTGTGATAGACAAGTCACATAACATAGTGTCGCCAGTAAGGGACTAAAAAAATTGTAATTAATTATTGTTTTTATTAATTAATTTAAATTCATATCTATGTTATTTGTTGATTTTGCGTTTATATTTTTTTGCAATATGGGTTACGTACCTGAAATAAATGAATTTGAATTTGAATTAAAGTTATTTGTTGTTTAATCGGTAGTATGTAATTTATCCCATACCCAGCTCGTAACAATATTATGTCTTCTTGGTCCCTGAAATTTCAGGCTTCTAGCTTTATTCACAATGGAGTTACAGGTCAAAAGTGCCCTGAATACCGTCGAGAAAAGGATGGCTGTGCCTTTGTTTTTTTTGCTCGACTTGGGCCAGTACCATTCACAACGGACAGGCTTATATCGACCGTATTCATTTGTGGTTACAGATACAAACCAGCCGAGCGAAAACGTCTACCTGTACGTTCCATTTTCCAATTGTCTCACACGTGATGGCCTGTTCAAAGTGAAATAGAGTGGTAGAGTCGGCGTACACGAAGTTGCAGCCACGGAATGGTGGTGACCTCCGTTTCTCCGCACCAAGTCCTCGCTTTTGTGCACTTGTTTCTCAAACAGCGCTTAGGGTAAGCCACGTTTAAGGATTATTAGAAAAACACTGTAAGTATATAACAATGCATTTTAATAAATAAATAAATAAATGCATTTTAATGCAATTTTAAATATAAATATTACATAATTTCTGTATAATTGTAGCTCAGTCACTGCTCTGAAGTATTGCCAAGGCGAGTTATTAGAAGAAACGATTTAACTGCACAGTGCACATGACGAGGCAACATTGACGTTCTTACTCAACGGTGTAGGTTTCAAGCAGATTGGAAGAGTCTAACTCCATGAAAACAGGCTGGTTGTTGAGGTTGCATGAGCAGTAGCACTTTCCTTGAGATGAGCCGTCTTCCACCATCATCATCTTAAGGTCCAGGTCTCCTGCGACTGCTTTCTGCGTGCCTTTGAAAAACATTTGCTAGGTTAGATCATCAATGTCAAATTAAAGGTAGTGTAGGTAGTACCTTAACTGTTATCAGGCAGATGGTCCCGATAGACCCCAACCGGTCTGTCTCCGAAACGGCTTTATTGGCAGATAGCTGATGTTATAAGTTCTAACTTAGGTTATTTTATTTTAAACAATAAATAGGGTTCCGAGCTAAAAAAAATTAAAACCCTTGAAATTGTTAGCAAAATTCAAAAGCAAAGCAAAATAAAAAAAACATCGTTTGTAACTTTCTCCCTTTCACAGAAAAGCCAACCTCAACCAGAGACATATACAATTCAGGCGCATTGCTGCGACTCCGCCAACGCCTATTGTGACTGCCTCCGTATTAAGAGGACCTTCTCTGTTAAATACCTTGGAGTACAGGTCGATTGTTTGCTGAGTTGGAAAAAGCACATTGATGAACTCGTCCCACGTATTCGCAAGCTCATCTATGTGTTCAAGAAACTCAGAACAGTGGCAGACCTTAAAACACTCAAAACGGTTTACTTTGCGCTTGCCCAATCTTTGCTGGGGTACTGTATCTCTGTTTGGGGTGGTACCTTTGCAGTCAGTATGTTACGTATTGAAAGAGCACAGAGAGCATTTCCTTAAAGTAATGTGCAGGAAACCCTTTAGGTATCCTACCGCACTTCTCTTTAAAGAGTGTGAAGTCCTGACGGTTAGACAACTCTTTGTGCTCCAAATAACATTGCGCAAACATGCCACTATACCACAGTCCCTACGGCTGCGAGAAGGGAAACGCAAAAGAACTAGACTGTGTAGCACGGAGAGACACAGAACCGCTCTAGCTCAGCGGCATTATTGGATACTGGGTTCACGGGTTTACGATAAGGTCAATGCTGCTCTGAATATTTGCTTACTCACCAAACACCAATGTAAGACCTCTGTAACTGCTTGGCTAAATGGTCTCACCTACGAAGAGTCTGAGAGACTTATACAATTAGTGAGTTGACTGTCTATATTACCAACGCATAATTATTTACTTTTATCGTGTAGAATACAGGACACACACTGCCACTCACACACACATACATACACACACACAAACACACTCACTCACACAAACCACAGCACACGCCACAAAAATACACGCACATACTCCTTTTGTTTATCTTATCTTTTTTTTTTTTTTTTTTTTTGTGTATACCTTATTAAAGTTAGTTTTTATTTATTTTTTTATTTTTATATAGATTTTTTTCTCTTTTTAATCAAAATAAATTAAATTATATAAAGAACTACCTAGTTGGTCCGGAGGAAGGTGACGGCATTCGTGATACAGGATAATCCTAGTACGAGTGCCAAAGCACTCCTTTGACACTTAAGTGCACATTAATTTTAAGAAATTAGTATTTAAGGAGATTTTCTGTACCCATTTAAACCAGAAATAAAGATTTTTATTATTTTATTATTATTTATTATTAATTCGATTCAAACGGCTAATCTCAGAAACGGTTGGACTGTTTTAAATATCCCTGGACATTTCACACAGCACCATCTAGTCCCAAGCTAAGCAACCTAATGCTTGGGTTATGGTAGCTAGATGGCTGATAAACTACATATATATATATTTTTTTTGTAAATACATACATATTATAGATAGAAAAACACCCAGACCCGGAACAACTACTTGTAGGTCATACAAATATTTGTTCCGTACGGGAAACGAACCCGCGACATGCAGCGCAGCAGTCAATCGCTTGACCACTGCGCCAACCGTGCCGTCGAAGAGTTTTTAACGGGACTTTTACTTTTACTGGCCGATAGCTGATGTTACAAGGAGTAACTTTGACTACTTTTATTTTAGAATCAGAATTAGAGTTCCGTGCAAAAAAAATTAAACCCTTGGTAACAAAATTCGATTCAAAAAGGGTAGTAATAATTTTTATAATAATTGCACGCGAACGATGATTGCGGGCAAAAGCTAGTATTTATATAAAAACTCATTGTTTGTGGTGACCCCATGTGTCTGGTTTTCAAGCTATGCGGTCTTCTGCAGCAAGGACTGCCTCAGACATCCGTCCAGATCGCTTTTGACCATCTTGCGCGTTTACGCGGCCCAGTATCATTAGCCTTCCAGACAATGATTAGATAAACGCATAATAGTCCGAATAGGCTTAGGGTACGCTCCGTATTATGAAAGTCCTTTATGGATGTTGAGCTCCTCCAGTATGGGCTTATTCGTTCTCACCACGGTCCGTGGTATACGAAGTAGTCTCCGCCAACACCCAGGCGCGGATACAATTATTAATGGCATCATATACAACTTCTACAACTTGAATATTTAGTTTGAATCCCGCCAAACTCGAAAGTCATAATGACGTATTTGGTCGGTTTCATGGGGTCCTTCTGTATCCGCGCCTGCCAACACCACATTTCAAAAGCATCATTCTCACAACTTAAACCACCACGTTGCCGCGCCATCCAGAAAGATTGACAAAACCAGTGCCCAGACCAATCGCACTTTGGTATTCCGTCGTATGCCACAGTTTTCCCATGTCATTGGACTTTAAGCCATACCAGTATCTTTTACTGAATGCGAACAAAACAAAATGTCTAAAATTCTCTTTACCAAATGTACCTCAACGGGATATAAATTTAAATCTTGACGGCAAAAAACTTGATGTTATAGCGAAAACTGTATTCCTAGGGATTACTATCGATTCAAAATTGCAGTGGGGACCGCACATTAGAACTCTTTCGGGTAGGTTAAGCTCAGCTGCATATGCAGTAAGGAAAATAAGGCAGTTAACTGATGCAGCTACAGCTAGGTTAATATACTATGCTTATTTCCACAGTATTATGTCTTATGGCATTCTGCTGTGGGGATCGGCGGCAGACGTTGACTCAATTTTCATTTTACAAAAGCGGGCAGTCCGCGCGATCTATAAAATGAATAGAATGAATGTATTTTATATGTCCGCAAAAACCGAGGGCCTTTCAAAATTAGAAGCGACTTCCACAATATTAATACACGCAGTAAACACGAAATTGTAATACCCAAATTCAGGTTAACAAAAACTAGTAAGTCTTTTCTTATTAACAGTATACGTTTTTATAACAAATTACCAAGTCAATTATAGAACTGACCGATGGAAAGTTCAAAAATTACATTAAACGTGTCCTTATTAAAAAAGCATATTACAAAATTAAGGACTACGTTGAAGATAAAGAGGTTTGGCTTTAGTTCCTTCTGCGCATGCGGCTTCCCTGGTAGCTCATAAACAGCACAAATATGTGGATGTCCGTAACTATTCTCAATCATTTTTTTTTTTCTTTTCATTTTAATTTACAATGGTTTTTTTTTTTTTTCTTTTTTTTTACAATGGTTATCACATCACTTAAACACCCTTTGTTCAGAATAGTTGCAGCACTGATGACAATATTTTTGTCACTTGTTTAATTTAGTCTTTTATAATATTTTCTTGCCTTTGTATAGATTCTTTTTAACGATTGTTTGTGAATGTGTGAACAGTGTAGGCCTTGTAGATTCCTAACTTTTGTTAACCTCTTATCTTGTTTTCCGTTTTTTTTGTGTAGTAAGCAACGACTTATTGTCGGGCCTATGCTGTCCCCCCATACTTGAGTACTAATGCTGTAACATGATAATATTGTAAAACTAATCATTTTAAAAGAGTAACCATGGAGTTTCTTGCCGGTTCTTCTCCATAGGAAACGACCAACCCGAATCGTGCACCTTTTTGTCGACGTTTCATAAGTGCCCATGTAGGCCTATGTGAAATAAAAATATTTTGATTTTGATTTTGATTTTGAGTACGACGGTAGATATCCTCAGACAGGTGCAGTCACTCGGGATCAAAGAGCCAACATACACGAATTCGCAGACCTTTTCGTATCTGACAAGTAGTGGGAAGCGAGTTAATTTAATATTAATGTTGCCCGCTACTTCGTTCGCGTCTCATTGGTCAAGTAACCGCAAGTGCGACTACTAAGTATGAGGTCCTGAAATCGATTCCCGGGTCGGGCAGTGTAAAAAAAATGTTTATTTTAATTACATAAAGTTATACCAAACATGATTTGGGGATGACCTTTTAAGCAAGGAGGTGCTTGGGTTAGGTGACTCCGCTCTTCCACTTAACATTAAACAATGTTGCATACATTGAAAAAAAAACTAAACAACAGTGTTAAATTGGATTATTCATCAGGAATTTCTCAGTAGCAGCCACGGAATCTGGATTTGTGCCCGGTTGGTGGAAATAGGCTTTTAGTGTGCGTGTGTGTAGGATCTTTAGGTTTTGTGTGAACGGAGAGAAATGAAATGCTGCGGAAGTCCAAAGTCACTTTACTAATTATTTGTTACGAATATTGCAAAGGAGAAGTTAATTAGGTTGGGAGCGCGTCTATAGCTTATGGTGGTTCCGGACGAACTGTAGTCGCCGAGCGCTGGACGTACGTCGATTACAAAACTGATGTGTCAGCGCTCCTACAGGCTCACCCCTTTTTACATTGGACTTCAACAAAACTGGCGAAATGTGGGTGTACCATTAGGTACACCTCTATTTAACCCGTCGAGGATTACAGGCCTGAAGTTATATCATGTGTGAGAACTGACTGGCTGATCAAAATGTGATAATGTGGGTAATGACTACAAAAGTCGTCCTTTTGGGTGCTGTAATAAGCGCAGTGGCTGAGCGAATGGCAGCTGCGCTGCGTGTATCGGGTTTCATGCCCGCACCGAACCAATTTTTGTGTGGCCTACAGGTAGTTGTTCCGGGTCTGGCTGTTTGTGTTTGTGAGTTTAAATGTTTGTAAACACACCCACAATACAGGAGAAATTTTTATTGTGAGGCAACGTTTAAAAAAAAAACTTTCAAGCTGTACATTGCGGTAATTGCGGAGTTGGGCAAGCTGATTATTCAGCACAAATGCTATGTGACGCCACAGTTGGCGCAATGGCTGAGCAATTGACTGCGGCGCTGCGTGTCGCGGGTTCGATACCCGCAGGGATCAAATTTACAACGTCGTGAATTTTATTCAAATTTTAATTTTATTTTCATTAGATTTGAATAGAATAGAATAGAATTTTATTTTGCAAATATGGGTAATACACAATAGTTGTTATGAAATATCAAAGTTCAGCCATATTTTACCATTCGGCATGCAAACATTTACATTATTTATGAAACCTGTGCTTACATTTTAAAGATCAAATCGATTATATTATTATTGTTATTGTTGTTGTTTATTGTTCTTAAACTTTTTAGAGTTTTTTTCGTACTGTGTAAATTGGTCAATTTTTTTCATTAATTTATTATTACCTGTCTTTTCAATGGTTAACAAAAATTTAAAAGCATACGGGTGAATTTCAACAAATGCCATTTTTTTATCAAATCGGTGAACTTTTTCATTTGTACATTTTAGGTTTATGTAATCTTTAGGATATCAAATATCCCCAAATTTAATATCATCAACGTATCATTTAAGACTAAGGAGAAAATTCAGTTTGAATTCTGGTTTCCACCGATATGACAAACCGGCACCGATTATTTTCTCTGTACACCGATATGATAAGTTTATTCACCGAAATGATGTACATATCCAGCGATATGAAAATCTGTCCACCTTTGAACATCCAAAAGGAAATAGTAGGTACCTGTATATTTTTACAAGGGTGACTTAGAACTGAAGATCTGAACTGAGGGTCTTATGTAAGTAGATCACATCCAAAGAGAACTGAGTTCTTAGAAGTCCAATTAAAATATTTTTTTTGAAATTATGTACCTATTTTATTATTTTTACTTTCTTTTTTTATTATGTTTACTATAGGTACTTAGAATTAAAAAAAAGAATGTTTATTTTTATTATCATTGTCTTTATTAATGCGTTCAATTGCTCTACCTCACCATCATCATCTCAGCCTATAGACGTACATTACCGAATACAGACCTCCCCTAATGATACATTTATACATCTTCTACTACCCAGTGGTATCGCGGCAATGAATGGCAGTCTATGTAGGTAAATATGTATGTATGTATGAATGTTTGTATGTATGTTTGTACGTTCCATTGTTTCTTTGTATACTTAACGAAATGACACGGGATCTACCGATATGATAAAACGACTCACTGAGATGATAAAATGATCTACCGATATGATAAAGCAATCCACCGATGTGACAAAACTGTGCGTTGATCATGAATCAGAACACCGATATTAGATATAAGACACCGATAGTTTTTTTCTTATAATTTCGGTGTAAATTATCACATCGGTGGTAATAAAGACCACCGATTACAGCGATATGAGAACAGCGACGTGAGAAATAACACACTTTTTAGAAAATTAGAAAAAATGCATAATATCTAGGATAAATTCAATAACAGTCAATGAAGCTAATTCACTTACCACCTATGTTAGAACCAAACAACAATAATAAAAATACTCATTACACTAGAAAAATGCAACCACCGATAGTATAAAATAATTGTCCGGGAGCAACTGAAATGACGTACTTACGTTATTGGCGGAAATATGCAGCGATTTGACACATGCCAGTCCTGACTGTGAACTAGCACACACTAATTAGGGAAATAAAATTGGGGTGAGGACGCTGTCGGACTCGTCGATGTAAAGTTTGGTTTAAATTACTTTTGCCCAGCGAGATGAGAACATTTTGCAGGATTTTTCGTTAATTATGTAATAAAATATGCTATATAATAATAACAAAACTAATAATCTATGAAATAGAATAAGTTATATACTTAACTTACTTATTTTTATTAGTGTATAAGCTTTTTTGTTTGTAAAAAAAGTATATATACTTTTTTGTTTGTAATTAATATAGCGCGATAGTATATAGCCCATGTACTATTCCAGACTGTGATCTATCTCTGTGCCAAATTTCATCCAGATCCGTTCAGCCGTTCTGGCGTGATTGAGTAACAAACGTCCATCCATCCTCACATCCATCCAAACTTTCGCATTTATAATATTAAGTAGGAAATAGAATTATTAGCAAGAAGTTATTTTAAGATATCTGTTTTGAACCCTATCAAAATGTTTTCTTATTTAACCCAAAGGGTGACTGGTAGAGAATGCCTTGTGGCATTATGTCCGCCTATGTACCACTATTGTCAATGAAATTTTAATAAATAAATAAAACAATAAATTAATTATAATAAAATGGTTTTGCAAAATACAAAAACCTACTTGGGCCTATCACGGATTTGAACGCATATGTCTTTTGGGGGGGGGGGGGGGGGGGTAACCACTTAATGGAGCTGTGTGTACAAACAGGTAGAGGACAAACCTGCAACATACTCGCTTCGGTTTACCTGTACAGGTCAACTGTACTGGCAAAGCTGTCAGGTACACCCTGGCGTGTACCTGACAGGTTTACGTTTGTAAGTACGTTTCCGGATGACAGCGAAGTGAAGGAATACATTGATGTCTGAGGTCCTTCGCACACGGAGACTTTTCTTAGTGAGAATGAATACTGAACACGTGGTAACCGTTTATGCTTCGATGAAGTTCGATGTCCCTTACACCCAGTCTAAGTGAGTAGTTTGTTGAAAAATATTTAAAAGATGTACCTCTTCCTATTAGTCCTCCTTGAACCAAGCCTTCTGCTGCGTTTCCCGTGTTGTCTGTCAACCCCTTTACTACTCTTCCTGCATTTGCTAATATATTTCCGAGAACCCCAGATCTGTCGTCCGCGACCATTGTTTTTTCAGCGAGGGTTAAAGCCACCTGTAACAATTGAATTCACTGCTAATTAGGTAATTGTATTATGTATCGTATCAGTTGAACATATCTACACTAATATTATAAAGAGGAAAAATTTGTATTTTTATGTGTGTATATGTTTGTAATGAATAAACTCAAAAACTACTGTGCCGATTTCAAAAATTCAGTAGTTTGAATAACATAGGCACCCGTGCAAAGCCGGGACGAACCACTAGTTTTTGTATAAAAAGGTCCTTTTATTATCCACTGAACAATAGCTTTTTAAACGTGGCAAATTAACGCGTTAGAAAATCACTTTCAGCGTTTTATTTTGAGTACAATAAAATTGTTTCAGTTTCACTGTGAGTCTCTGGTCTGCACATAGGCCCGGAATAAATAATTGTACTACATAGGTCTAACCTGCGATTTAACTGAATTATTATATCGCCACAGAACCAATGGTTCGCTCCAAGCGTGTTTTGCGTGTAACACCTGTGTACTCATAGGTATTATGTTACACTGAGTGGTTGATTATCTTATTTGAACACCTCCAAATTATTGAACTGTACAATTTTAATTTGCTGAAGGGAATTAACAATTTACCTAAAACATTTAAGAACGATTTTATTCTGCGATATAATTATGTAGAATATTTACTTGTTTTTCGGGATTGCCGTGCACTGCGAGCTGGAGACGCAAAGATTATACTTTCACTTGACTTTGCTAAGTAAAGTAAGATATGAACTTTATTAACGTGGTTGATGTCCATACTCATGTAAGCTTTCGCAAACGAATATGAAGGTAAACACTGTATCTACGTATAACGTTCACACGTTCATATCCGTTTAATTATACGCGTCTTATTTAGCAAAATAAAGTCGGAATGCGATCTGTGAATGTTGCGCTTATCAGTTCGATGCTCAGAGGAAGTATTCACGTAAGCAATGAACCGCACTTTATTAAATCAACAAAAACACAACATGTAAGTACTTACTACCACGCCGAAAAATAACAGAGCCGTCTTCATTTCAAAACAGAACTATTTGTTACAATTTGCGTCGAAGCACGTCTTTATAACCCACCGATGAGCAACTGGTAACTTCGGTCAGAGAGCGCAGCCTTTTATATGATTCTAATATTAGTTTAGCTCTCAGCTTGCACCTGTGCACACACGGGTCGAAAAGATTTAAACGTAATTAATTTATACACGAACACTTTAAATATTTTCTATAGACTCATGGTTCTTTAATGCTTGCAATGCATCGTCTTGATTATAATAAATTATGTTTATTTTGTAAATAGGTTTGCATGTAGAACTAAAACACTAATAAGTTCATTTAGAATACTCCAACAATTGCAAGCATGTTGTGCATTTTAATAACATAAAGCAAGTTTGTACTTCAACTTCTGCTGACACTCGGTCATGCATAACTTCCTTTAAAGGAGCCCGCGGTAGCGTGTCCGCTATATACATATATTTGCTAGGCGTGTATACCACCTTAAAGTCGTATCCCTCATCATCATTATAACCGGGCCGGAACCGAAACTAACGGCTTGCTAAATAAAGCTTCCAGTGGCTTATGGTCAGTATGCACGGTGATATCAGACCTGCCATATATACTGCCTGATGTGCATACCTGGTCTGAGTGTCAGAGAGCGTCAGCGAGGCGCACTCCACAGGGCGGCCACTCTGCAGCAGCACGGCGCGGCGCCCACTGCGACGCTGGACGCGTCCACCGACAGCACTATCGGCTCACTGTTTGTGATTTACTTTGGTGAATAACAAGTAGTAATGAGAAATATCTAAGAACTAACTAAATATGTCAAATATTGGTAACAGCCCTCGGAGTATTCTACCTCCTAGCAGCCCTTCGACCAAACCTCAAACACCTTACCATGCGGCAGAAGGAAGATTAGAAGCAGTGGAAACCAGCGATATTAGTAACTGGTTGACCTCCATCGACAAATGCCTGAATGAAGTCTGTCTAATTGCTCAGGAAGGAAAGCTGAACTCCGAACAAAAGCTAAGGATCAATGCCCTTTCGCGCAAGGTAGGACATGGCGTTTCACAAATGGCAGTTTACTACCAGGATTTGAGGCTCAAGGCCATAGAATTTCAAAATTCTGCTCAAGTGTTGGAAGAAAAACGGGACCTCACCAATTGCCTTGAAAATTTCCAGCAAACACTTCAAGCTAGCATTCAAGAAAACTGCATCAAGACAAGAAAAAGTTTCATTTGCTGACATGGTCTAAACCAACAAGAATAACTACTTGCGCCCAAATAAACTCAGCTCTATTGCAATTTATCCAAAAGAAAAATTAAAATCTAGTGACGACACAAAAACTTTGGTCCAAAAAATAATATGCCCGGAACAAATGAAATTGCGCGTTCGAGGATTACACAAAACAAAAAACGGGGGCGTTATTATCAGCACGGAGACAAAAGACGATATTGAAAAACTTAGACAGTTGTCACAGCTAACTAGTTCCGGCCTGAAAATGGAGGAACCCCATAAGAGAAGACCAAGTATTGCTGTTATAGGAGTTCCGACCGTTTTAAGTGATCAAGAAGTCTACGATTGCATTTATGAGCAGAACTTAGCCGACAAGCTGCCTGATTTACCTCGTGACTCTTTCATGGCTTTTATAAAATTAAGTCACAAGTCAGGTAAAACGAAAAGACCTACGTGTAACTTTATTCTTGAAACTAGCTGCCCAGCGCAACTTCATTCGCGTGGTGTCCTACGCCTTACCCTACCCTACTCCAAACCTACTCCTACACTACTTTTATCCTATGCATGTTAACACTTGTCTAAATGTAAAAAATCTCAGCGTGTCACTAATTTATACCTTTTATACAAACTCACACTTACAACTTCCCGCACACTACACAATTACACTATTACAACATAATACTCATAAATCTAACCAATTCACTAAAACAACTATGTTTTCCGAAAACGCCAACGGTAAAGTAATGTTCACAAAACCAATTTCTTGTACGCAACTCGGCTTTGCTGCCACAGGCAAACATACTTCTTTTTATAGCACACGTCATAGCCACACCACAACTGATTCTTATTATTTCCTCATTTAAAATTCTCGGACGTAAACAACTTAATTAACAATTTAGATAACTTTGTACTAAGCGAACCAGTAATCTGTCAGCCTGAACAAAGTGAAAACATAATTAAAAACCCTAAATTATACACAAAAATTCTCCATCAAAACATTCGCAGTATCAACAAAAATTATGATAACTTATGTATCCTACTAAAACGAATAAAGGTAAACTGTGATATTATCATCCTATCAGAATGTTGGTTGTCCTGTGCACACAACTTGCCTTCTATAGATGACTACGATTCTTTTAGCACCACTAAACATTACAACCAAAATGATGGACTAGTTAACTATACAAGTAAACACCTGAATTTTCAGGTAGATGAACCGTCTTTCAGCGACGCTAATTGTATGGTAATTAAAAAAGGCTTTAATGACACGGCTATAATTGCATTATATAGACCGCATTTTTTCAAAAATATTGAGAATTTCCTAAACTCATTAAACAAATTAATATCTGATTTATCATCCTTTAAAAATATCCTTATCATTGGCGACATAAACATAAATATACTTGACTCAAATCAAAACGTGTCCAGTTATCTCGAACTGTTGACATTCCACGGTTTAATCCCTGCCTATGACATTCCAACAAGATCAAAAAGCTGTATTGATCACGTCATTATTAAAACAAAGCTACCCTCATTATCGCTTATACTTAACTCGGCCATTACTGACCATGAAGCAATACTTTTCTGTTTGGAAACTAAAAATAATAATAGCATATCGAACAAAAAATTTTTCGATAAAATAAACTATTATAGTATCATTGCGGAATGTAAAAATATTGATTTTAGTCAAATACTGAAAGATCGTGATCCAAACATCTCTTTTACTTTATTCATACAACATATTCAACAGTTAATACTTACAAATTCAATCAAAATCAAAATTCCTCGTAACAAAGTAACTTTAAAGCCGTGGATCACAGTAGGTTTACTCAGATGTATCAGAAACCGTGATAGGATGCATTTTAAACTAAAAAAAGAACCTAATAATCAAGTACTTGCAACTACTTACAAGAGGTACAGAAATTTTTGCAATCGTATAATAAAACAATGTAGAAGACAGTATGAAAAACATGAACTTGAGCTGGCCAAAAATAATAGCAAGAAACTCTGGAATAGTATAAAAAAAATAACAAACATAAACAAAACAAAACAAACATACCACGAACTACTTACTTTGGAACAAACGCCTATCCAATCTAGTAACGCAATAAATAGCTTCTTTGCAAATATAGGCGCCCAATTAGCGAATACCATAGCGACGACTCAACCGATTTCCGACACTAATTCTTACAGTGCTCATTGCTCGACCTTTGTTCTTTTAGACACTGACTGTGAGGAGGTTGCCTGTATAATTGAGACACTGAAATCGGACTGCAGCACAGGGTGGGATGGCATCTCGAATAGAGTTCTGAAACTAATTAAGGAATACATAGCGCCCCCACTCACGAATCTCTTTAATAACTGTTTTAGGCAAGGTGTGTTTCCCGATGCTCTCAAGCAATCTATAGTTATACCCATACACAAGAGTGGTAGAAGAGACTGTGTCAACAATTATCGTCCAATTTCAATACTACCCTCGCTGTCTAAAATCTTGGAAAAGATTATTAATAGGAGGCTCATAAATTTTTTGGAAAATAAAAAGTTACTTGCGGATGCCCAGTATGGTTTTAGACCGGGAAAGTCGACAGACGATGCGGTACACAACTTTACCGAATTCATCGCAACGAAATTGGATGAGAAAAAGAAATGCCTGACAATTTTCCTAGACCTTGCAAAGGCCTTCGACACAGTCTCTTCTGATAAACTTTTGGCAAAGCTGGAAAACATGGGTATAAGAGGATCGGAACTCCTCCTTTTTAAGGACTACCTTAAAAATCGCACACAAAGGGTGAGGATAGGCGATACTGTGAGCGGGGAGAGCTCGGTGTCCTTCGGAGTTCCCCAAGGCAGTATATTGGGCCCTTTGCTTTTCCTGTGCTATATAAATAACCTGTGCAAACTTAATCTCCAAAACTGCAAAATTACATCATATGCTGATGACACAACCCTTACCTTTTATGGAGACACCTGGGACGAAGTCTTTAAATATGCCCAGGAAGGCTTCAACACGGTCTGCCACTGGCTTGCCTCAAACCTTCTAACTTTAAATACCACTAAAACCTTTTATCTAACTTTCTCTTTACGGAACACTCCCATCCCATCACACACCATAATCGCACATTCTTGCCCTGAAAAAATAGCCTTAACTTGTAACTGTCCACATATTAATAAAGCTAAATCCGTTAAATACCTTGGTGTAATAATAGATGACAAATTAAACTTCAACGAACATATTACTAAAGTCTCCAAGAGAATCCGTAAGCTCACCTATGTCTTTAAAAATCTTCGGCACGTAGCGAACTCCAAAGTCATGCGAACTGTCTACCTGGCGCTATGTCAGTCTGTCCTCACCTACTGCATCTCTTCATGGGGTGGAGCAGCCAAAACACACCTCCTTGAACTAAAAAGAGCTCAAAGACTCATCCTAAAAGTCAGCCTATTCAAACCGCGCCTTTTTCCTACGGCAGACTTGTATCAACAAGCTGAAGTTTTAACGGTTAGACAATTATACGTCCTCGCTACTATACTTAGGCAACATGCCTCCCTGAATTACAGTAGTCTTAATCCAGTCCTAAAAAGAAGGCGTTTCCATCAAGTCTGTCAAGCTGGACCGGCCAAGACGAGTTTCAGCCGATACTTCTTCTTTTTCCAAGGGCCTCGTCTGTATAATATTGCAAATAAGCTGCTTAAAATTTATCCACTAACGAAAACTGAATGCAGGCGTAAGGTCTCAAAATGGCTCCTAACACTTACTTACAACGATACGGAGAAATTGTTGTACAGTTATAGAGAAGTATAACACACATGCACTACACACACACACCCAAAGCATCACAACCACAACTCGTATAACACATCCACAAAACAACTACACCCATAACATACACTCACAAACACAATCACAAACTTACTAAAACATCACTTCCTACTCTTTATTTTTTTATTTTTTAAATTATTGTTTCATTTTATTTTTCATTAGCTGTAATTTCCCTGCTGCTGTTATTTGTGTCCTTAGATTAGTTCTCAATAATGTATTCGAGATAAGGAGACCAGGAGACCCGTAGCACAGGTTTTTACTTAGTATGGGCTCCTGTCTCCCATTTTCAAACATGTTGAATATTATACTGTGTACATAATAATACTTGTGGGAGAAAATAAATAAATTTATTATTATATTATTATTATTATCCTACTCCTACCCTACTCCTACACTACTCCTACCCTACTCCTACCCTACTCCTACACTACTCCTACCCTACTCCTGCACTACTCCCACCCTACTCCTAACCTACTCCTACCCTACTCCTACCCTACTCCTACCCTAATCCTACCCTACTCCTACCCTACTCCTACCCTACTCCTACCCTACTCCTACCCTACTCCTACCCTACTCCTACCCTACTCCTACCCTACTCCTACCCTACTCCTACCCTACTCCTACCCTACTCCTACCCTACTCCTACCCTACTCCTACCCTACTCCTACCCTACTCCTACACTACTCCTACCCTACTCTTAACCTACTCTTAACCTACTCCTACACTACTCCTACCCTAATAATAATAATAATAATAATATTCTTTATTCTTCAGACAACAAAGATCCATAGTGTTAGTAAAACAATAAAATTACTTATTTCTAGTGTTAGTAGCTAATATATTACAGGTATGGAAGACAGAGTAAATAGTATTGTGAGAAGGACCTCCCCGAACTAATGTTCAGTGATTATCCTTCTCACAAAACTTTTAATTATCGGAGAGTCGACACTCTCCACAACAATTTTTAGAATGCTGTTGTCACTCGCCCGCAACCGTGACAGCAGCGACGCGGTTTTCTTCCGAATGACGGCGTGGAATCCGTCAGTTCGGTTTTGTGCAAACATAGCAGAAGCGCTGCACCAACGCGGCAGCCCCAACAGCATCCTAAAAATATTATTATATTGTATGCGTAGGTCATCCAGCGCTCTTTTGGTATAGTTGACCCATAGATTCCCCGTGTAAAAGCACTGGCAATTTATGCCTTTTTTTTTTTTTTTTTTTTTTTTTTTTTGGGGGGTGAGAAATCATCAAATGACTCCTTCCGCTCTGGGCGGAGCGGAAGGGAGTGTCAGACTCTTACTGACTAAAAAAACACCCATGTTCCTTCGTTGGCCCTTTATGTTCCAGGGCCGCGGTATCTCTTTCGAACAGTCCCGCAGCCCTGGCAGGCACCGGCCCTTGCGGGCCCCTCCCGTTTGCTGACATCTCTTTGAGGCGCGCGTGGAACACGAACGCGCCGTCGACACGGCCTGCCCGTCGTCATACGACGGACGGACGGCGAGCTAGCCCATTACTCGCCGTCCACAGGCCCGCGCCTAGGGTGGCCGAGAGCCATCACGGCGTGGCCCCCGACGCCCGGTGCTTCTCCCGCGGCGGCTGGGACGTGAGGAGGTTCTCTCCCTCTCACGTTCCGCCGCCTCCTTCGCTAGCATGACTGCTTCGCAGAAGGAGGCGACGGCTTCCCATTCCCTCTCGCCCCGGACCATGGCTCGAACCAGGGCCGGACGCGAGAGGTCGCCGCCGCCAATCGCCGCTACGAGGACACGGCGGTGCTCCTCCCAAGCGGAGCAGACCTCGACGGTGTGCTCCACCGTGTCCTCCGGTCGATCCTCGCAATAGTAGCACCCGGGCGTTTCCTCCCGCCCGATTCGGTACAGGTACCTCCCGAAACAACCGTGTCCGGTGAGGACCTGCGTCAGGCGGAAGGTGAGGGCGCCGTGGCGCCTCTCAAGCCACTCCTCAAAGAGGGGACTTACCGCCACTATCGTGGCGTGCCCTGAACGGGGTTGCGATAATCGCTCTCTCCATGTCGCCATGAGATCACGGCGGAGGTCTGTCCGCCGCGCGACAATATGCCGCGGCAGCGGAGTTACCCCCCGGCTCTGTACCTCCGCGCGCCACTCGTGCAGGCGCGCGAGGACTATGGCCTCCAGATCCCATGGCGGCAATCCGGCAAGGAGGCTCGCCGCCTCGCGGGAGATCGTGCGGTACCCACGGATCAGCCTTACGGCTACCACCTTTTGGGGCGCGTTCAGGTAGTGCTTTGCACGCAACCTCAACGAACGCGCCCACACCGGGGCCCCGTAAAGGGCCATGGACCGCAAGATCCCCGCATAGAGCCTCCGGCAGGAGGCGTTTGGCCCCCTCAGGTTGGGCAGGAGCCGCTTGAAAGCAGCCCCGGCCTTTTCCAGTCTGGGAGCCAAACGTCGGAAATGCTCAACGAAGTTCCATCGGCTGTCGAGGACGAGTCCGAGGTACCTCAACGTCGACTTGACGCCGACGGGAACCCCTCCTACCGTGAGTATGGATCCCGACGGTGGCGCGCTCCGAGGCCCATGAAAGCACATGGCCTCGGACTTGTGCAATGCCACCTCGAGACCCAATTGCCGGATCCTCTCAACGACTATCGCAACCCCGCGTGTCATCAATTCGGCCGCCGCCTCGTGCGACCTCCCCTGCGCCAGCACCAGCGTGTCGTCAGCGTAGCAGACTACGCTGACGCCGCTAGGGAGGTCGGCACGCAGCACATAGTCGTAGCCGATGTTCCACAAGGGCGGCCCCAGAACCGATCCCTGTGGAACACCGCACGACATCTCTCGCCGGTTCCATTCTCCGTTGTGACCGGGATATATGACATACCTGTCCGTCAGGTAGTCCCCGACCACACGACGAAGGTAGGTCGGCACCCGGTGATACCGGAGTGCCTCCCTAATGCAGCTCCAGGGCATGGAGTTGAAGGCGTTGGCGATGTCGAGAGACACCGCCAAGACCACCCCACCCCTGGACACCGCAGCCCCCGTCGTGAGGGCTCTCACGCGCATGATGGCGTCCACCGTCGAGCGCCCCTTGCGGAAACCAAACTGGTTGTCCGCAAGATCCGGCCCAATCCCCGCAAGGTGCCCGGCGAGGCGGTTTGCAATTTGGCAATTTATGCCTTAAACAGTGTTATCTTCACTAAGGTGCTACACCGGGCGAATCTTCGGGCCAACATGTTACCTCGGACCGCCAGAGCCCTACGCTCCCTTTCAATATCAAAATTGTCCTTAAGGTCGTCTGTGAGAACATGCCCTAGATATTTAAATGTTGTCACTCTTTTGACGTTCAAGCCATTTAGGGTAATGTCAGGTATAGTATCTGGACATTTACCGCCGGCCTTAAAGACAATGTATTCACACTTCTTTACATTATATACAAGTCCGTGCGAGGCAGCATACGTCTGACAAACCCGCAGCATTTCATTTACAGCACCAGCCGTCGGCGCCAGCAACGCCATGTCATCAGCGTAACTGATAGTGTTTATTTTAACCCCATGGACGCTACATCCCACCCGCATATTGCTGAGGTTCACGATTAGGTCATTTATATAAGCACTAAAAAGCCTTGGAGATGTCAGACCACCCTGCCTCACACCGCATTCCAATTTGTACGTTCCGGAGAGAGCATTGGACCACCTTATAACATTATCTTGGTTCCCATACCAATACTGTAGGATCCTGAGCACTCCTGCCGGTACACCCCTCTCCTCAAGCTCCCTCCAGAGCACATCATAATTGACCAGATCGAATGCTCTGGAGAGATCCAGAAAACAGGCATATACCGGCGTCCTACGATCAGTGTAATACTGGACGGTATGTTTGAGACTTACTATGGCGCTTTCCGTTGACAGTCCAGGTTGAAACCCGAACTGTGAGTCATGCACGGATAGAAATTCTTTCAATTTGGAATCAATCATACCGTCCAGCACTTTTGCCAATGTGGTTGCGAGAGATATAGGTCGATAGTTCGACTTATTGGATATGTCGCCCGTCCTGTTCTTAACTATGGGAACCACCAGTGTCTTCATTAGTTCCGCCGGCAAATAAGAGTGACTGAGGCACATGGAATAGAACAACGATAAAACCCTCGGCAGATGCACCCCAGCAAACTTGAAATGCTCAATACTGAGCCCGTCATGTCCGGGAGACTTGCCTCTGCTCATATTTTTGATTAATGTGGCAACCTGTTTGGCCGGAAAGTACATTAATGACTTATCTCCCTGAATTCCAGGCCCAGCACTGACCACACCTACTGAGGGACCCAGAGGAGACTGCACTGTAAAATGTTCCTTGAACATATTCGCAATATCCCTCGGATCACTCCTCCCATCGACGTTCACCGATAGGCCAGGCTTAATATCAAGCTTACTCGTGGACTTCCAAAACTTGGGGAAATTATTTGTTGCCCTTGCTTTTGCTATCATGTCCATCTTGATTTGCTCCTGGTTCTTTTGACACCATTTTAACCGAGCTTTAAAGGTGTTACGAGCTACTCGCATTTGGTCAAAAATAACTCCAGAGGTTGGCCGATTGTGTAAAACCCACATTTCGAATTTAAACCTGGCCTCTCGGTGTGCATCCCTAACATGGTAATTCCACCCGCACAATGTCTTGTGGTTCCTACCTCTACCAACTGTCCCTGCCCTTTCATGAGTTTGCTCGGCTGCATCACTTAATGCCTGTGTTATTCTATCATACAATGCATCTAAAATGGCTCTGTGCTGGCCTAAATCACAAAAACCATGGCTACACTCTTGAAATTCTAGAGGGAAATCAATTTCACGCAGTCTACTGTTACATAGCTCACGGTACCTGTCAATTTGCGATTCATTTCGTTCCCCCCAAATTACCTTACTGCAAGGAGTTGGAGTTGTTACTACCTTAGGTCTTACTATATTTAAGTCGCACTCAAAACAAAGTGGTAAATGATCTGACGTATATACGTCCTCTTTTATCGTAACCTTGTTCACTGCAGCCCAAGCCGCCTCAGAGACTATACAGTGATCAAGCCACCTCGTACATCCATGTGCCTCACTCATAAAAGTATAGGTACTAGAGTTTATTCCCAACTTTTCAGTATCAGCACATACAAACGACTGATCTGTGCAGAAACTTACTAACTCCCTAAAGAACAGTTCGTTTGGATGTGCATTAAAATCACCCAGTATAAATAAACTCTCGACCCCACCGCCCGCACCCACTGCGCTGATCTCACCTAACACTTCCGTAAACATAGGCAAGTTATCTGGCGAATTAGTCGGCATGTACACACAAACTACAATAATCGAGCGCCCGCCAATACTAACTTTAACGGCCGCCAAGCGACTGCTGTTACATTCTAACACAGTTTGCTTGCTAATGCGTATAAGTTGCGCGTTTGATTGGCTGTCGGCCGGTTTCTGAATGATCCTTGGCGCCGAGCTAGCCCCACGAGTGTGATAACAGGCATGTCTGATGACCTGTGTATCCGAGTAACCGTATCAAATACACCTTTTCTCCACAGAATGGCTACCCCCCCATATGGCCTTCCAATCAGTAACCCGGCAGTTGTGTCAACGGCTGACTTACCCGTATATTCAAATTCATCTGATATGGTACTTAAGATGGGAATATCATGGGGTAGAAGCCACGTTTCTTGGAGGCATATAATATCACACACATTACATAACTTTCGTACACTTTCGATCGATCGCTTAACAGACTTACAGTTAAAAGTAATGATCTTACAACAGTTGATATTATTTTGGTTCATAATGAAAGGTTTAATCAAGCTATAACTTGTTTCTGTTGTTTACGGTTATACATAAACCGAACAAAACGCCTAAATGTTATGCCGTCTGGCCACAACTCGTCATTTAAAAATAATTCCAACTTATTCTTAGAAACAAATAACTTAAAGGCATTATATTTTCTAGACGTTTTCATGTTAATCATTTTTAATGACACAACTTCGTTAGTTTTTTCCTTAACGTAACTAATAATATCTTGTTCACTAGTTTCAACACTAACATTTGATATGAACAACGGTATTTTTACATCCGCTGCCCTAAACTTTCCACCTGGGGACGTAACTGCGCGACCTCTTTGGCCAAACAGTTTATATTGTTTTGACGCTTTTCTTTGCACTAACGTCCACTCTGTATTTTGCTCACTACTTAACTCGGGCTCCAGCGTAGTCATACCCTTCGCAATCAATTGCGGACATGTTGTCACGTTCGAGTTAAACGTTGCACGATGTTTCGCTGCTGTGGATCCTGGCGCACTGTCGATGACGGGTGGGGATCGTTCTACCGCGCCCCGCACGTCGCCGTCGTCGCCGCGCTGCTCAGAGACCGCGACGGCAGCCTCGTTCTCTGTGCGCCCTTCATGCCTCTCGCTCACTACCGTACATTCACGTTGTCCTTGAGTCGGCGCAAAAGCGTTCTCGCTCGCACTATTTGAAGCTCGCATCGCCGCCTGCGCCTTCGCGTGTCCTTGTGTATCTGTCGCATCTTTTAGTTTCTGCGAGAAAGAGAGAGCACGTTCCTCGAAAGATCTAGTTGTCGGGGAATGACTTGCCGATTTTGAACGGTCGTTAACCTCATCAGCTGTTTGTGTAGGCACATAATTAAGATCTAAAGGTCCACTGTCAGCTGGGCTATTTTGTAAACATGCCCCGCGTCTTTTATTCACATAATTGCTTGATGGCCAATTATCACGCGTTGATGCGTGTTTCATGTCCTCAATTTCTTGGTAAAGCACGTCAAACCTTTCAGCAGTCACACATTTCTTCTCCAGCACACTGAGTTGATTTTGTAGTCTCAATATATCTTTCAGGAGCCTGGTCGCATCTACGTGATCAAAGGTTACTGGGGGAAGTTTATGCAGTTCCTTTGCCACGAATATTGGAATCAACTCTTCTTCCGTGGTAGTCATTAGTCTTATGATGTCATCAAGATCACGTGAAATCATCTTCTTCCCGTCTTTTCTTCTAAGCGGCATCTTCTTCGCATTTGGTAGCGATTCGAATATAAGTGATTTGGCTTTCACGATATCGTCAGCCGTAAAAGACGTTGTACAAAGTTGATGTATGCTTTGCTCATCCATCAAGCCCAACACATTTCGTAAAAACGCTAAAAGTTCGTTAATGACAATATTACAATTAACACATTTCACTGTACTAGAAGCCATTGTCATCCGCGTGAGTCACCGACCGGTTAAAACAGTAACGCGTCCGATCGATATCGTGCGCGCATGCAGACTGCCCCTACCCTAATCCTACCCTAATCCTACCAAAAAAAAGTATCCTAGTGCTGTTTTTTAGACTTATCCAGGCATTTTTTTAAAATTTTCTCGCCGTAAAAACCATCCTTGTACTTCAACGAACATTAATTTAAAAAAAGAATTGGCCAAATTGGTCCAGGCGTTGTTGAGTTATGCGCTTACCAACACATTTTGCGATTCATTTTTATATTATAGATTACTGCCAGCATAAGAAAGGCTCATATAAACCAAAACCGAGTGTACATTAATTGGACATCCTGCCCAGTGAGGGACTTTACACTTGTGACCAGGTGCTTTAAGTGTCAACAGTATGGACATGCTGCAAAGACTTGTCGGGAGGCTACCTATACGTGTGGACATTGTGGAGAGCAAGGTCATCAGTCTAAGGAGTGCAATAAAAATGCTGAACTGCCACAGTGTGCAACATGCTTGCGTTTTAAAAAACCGAGCAACCACAAAACAGGCGCTCAAGAATGCCCCGCTAAGAAATTAGCTGAGGCAAGATATGTCAATTTTACGTGTGAGCACTCATACGCATAGTACGCGCCACTTACAGAAATAGATCGCCAACCTTTTATACATTTTATTCTAGTACGTGTTTTGATATTTTACCTAATTTCGAAATAAGTAGTCAGTCATCACACTGTGTCGAAAATTAAAACGTGCGCAGTCTGTAACGTGCAATTCAACGATGGCGCCAGTGTGAAAGCTGCAAGAAACACCTGGATTTTGGGTGTGCAAACATCTCAGAAATCGGATGGAGAAAGCTGGGTGCCAGTAGAATGGCGCAATGGAAGTGCCCCTCATGCAGAACCTCATCACCAGCTGTGTGTACCCCTTTTTTTTTTTTTTTTTTGGGGGTGGGAAATCATCAAATGACTCCTCCCGCTCTGGGTGGAGCGGAAAGGAGTGTCAGACTCTTACTGACTAAAAACCACCCATGTTCCTTCTTTCGCCCTTTATGTTCCAGGGCCGAAAAAAAAAAAAAGGTTAGGTTGGGGTGCTAGGTCAGAAAACCTCCTAGGGGGCCTAGTGGCTGCCGGTCCTTCTCGATACGTCTGGAGGGAACAGCAGCTGCTGTGGACGGTGCACCCTGGGCGCGGCAGTATCCGTCCCCGATGAATGGGAAGAGATTCTTATTCCTCGGGGAATGTTACTGTCGTGGCCAATATTCTGACACGGTGGGGCGACTCCACGCGGCCCTCTGGGACGCAGAGGGCGCAGTGGAGGAGCCAGGGCGGGCTCGGTGTGTCGCCGGGCTGGGTCGTTTTAGTGGGTATACCGGGTCCGCCCGGGGAGTCCCACATACCCCTCCTGTCCCCCGACGGGAGGGTATGCGTAATGCATTTTTTCCCAGCGTCAAAAAAAAAAAAAAAAAAGGTTTCCCTGCCGTAGGGCTGGATCGGGCGCGTCCGGCTTCCGGCGGCGCAGTGGAGGAGCCAGGGCGGGCTCGGTGTGCCGCCGGGCGTTGGGCGCGCTCGGTCCGGTCTTGCGGGGCTGGCTCGGGCGGTCCCGCGGTCTCCTCTCTTTCCGTCTGGTGCGGGTGTTGTCTGGAAACTCCCACGCGGCCGTCCTGGACCGCACCCGCGCTTGATCGGGGGGGGGGGGTTCCCGGCGTGCCGCAGTCGTGGCGCGCCGGGGCTTCCCCTCTCCCGGTCTGGCGCGCGTGCGGTCCGGGACGGCCGTGTCTGGATGGCGCCTGCGCCGGGTTGGGGGGGGGGGGCCGTGGGGCCGCTCGGGCTGGCCCTGCGGGGCCGGGCCGGGCGCGTCTGGCTTCCGGCGGCGCACTGAGCCCGCCGGTGGTCGGACCGGACCTTTCGCTCCCCGGCGTGGTCGACGCCATGCTAGGGGGCGGGGAGGCCTGGTCAGCGGTCGTCTCCTTTTGCGAGTTCGTCTCGCAAAGGGAGGAGGCGGGGCGCGCGCGGGGGGGCGATCCTCTCGCTGTGCCGCTCCGCAGCGGAAGGGGGAGGGGGCGTCGTGCCCTCCCTCCTCATGGTGACGGCGGGCGGCAGGCACGGGGGTGCCTTTGCCCGCATTGCACTCGTCACCTTTGCGGTCATTCCGGCCCCCCACACCCGTGAGGTTGTGAGGGGTTGTCTTGCGGGGCAATCGTCGGCGGAGGACTGGACGTAAAGGCTTTGCCGGTTTCCCAGTCCCCCGCCACTGTGACGAAGCGGGAATGCGCTGGGTCGTTTTAGTGGGTATACCGGGTCCGCCCGGGGAGTCCCACATACCCCTCCTGTCCCCCGACGGGAGGGTATGCGTAATGCATTTTTTCCCAGCGTCAACAAAAAAAAAAAAAAAAAAAAAAAAAAGGTTAGGTTAGGTTAGGTTAGGTTGGGGTGCTAGGTCAGAAAACCTCCTAGGGGGCCCAGTGGCTGCCGGTCCTTCTCGATACGTCTGGAGGGAACAGCAGCTGCTGTGGACGGTGCACCCTGGGCGCGGCAGTATCCGTCCCCGATGAATGGGAAGAGATTCTTATTCCTCGGGGAATGTTACTGTCGTGGCCGATATTCTGACACGGGAGGGGGTCCTATTTGGACTGCGCTGTTCCGCGTGACCCTCTGTAAAGCAGAGGGCACAGCGGAGGAGCAAGGGCGGGCTCGGTGTGCACTCACCCTGCCTCCGAGCAGACAGAGAAGGATTTCATCCTTCACTGTCTCCGCCGATCTCGTAATCCCATCGTCGACGTCTCGCGGCTTCGATAGGGACCGAGGGTCTTGGCTTAACCGCCCGGACCGCGAGGTAGAAAACCTCTATAAAAAGTTACCCCGAATCCCAAGCGGCGGCGCACCGCGAAGGGATGTATGGCTGACGGGAGATCTCATGGATCAATCAGTCGTTAGTGCGACCCTCGTTCATTCCTCGAAGTTCTCGGGGAGTGAATGAAGAAAAAAGGGCTGGGATGTATCGTCGTGTACCGTGCGATGGCTCACGGAGTGGGCTCATCGGACGGTACGTGATCATGGCATTCATCGCCCTCTGGTACGCGTCTGCCCATCAGACGTGACTGTGAGGGTGATGGGACAGCCATAGGGTAAAACAGGGGGGGGGGGGGGAATGAAGAAGTAGGAGACAGGGACCACACCCTTCAAAGGAAAACAAAAACATGAAAAAGACGAATTGTAAAGAAATATCCCAGGGCGGTACCAGCTGCTCAGCAGCTGGAGAATCCGCCACGACCCCTTCGGGGTCGTCATGCCCTCAATCGTATTCTGGGGAGGGCAACAATCGTCATCCACCTGCCAATGGCAACGAGAGCCGAGGAGGCTCAACAAGATCACGGTCTTTTGAAGACCTGATCTCATATAGTTTTAACACACCCGACCGAGTGCCGGGTGAGAGCCGCGCGTTGGACGCAGTGTCGGACTCTGGCGCTGCGTCACTGAGGGGCCTCTGTTCCCCAGTGGAACCACGCGTGGTTCTGGAGAGGGTAAATGTGTTGTCGGAGGTCAACGACACACCGCAAGCAGTTGCGGCCGCTCCCTCCAAGTTTTGGGGGAAGCGACCGCGTGCCTGTGAGTCGGAAGCGGGTTCGGCGGGTTTGTCCTCTAGCGAGGAGAACCTGCCGGCCCCCAAGGTGCCGATCGCCAGGAGGGGTCGAGGACGCGGGTCAAAGTCCGAAACCAACGCTCAGGCATCCTCACGTGACTCTCGGAGCCGCTTCCTAAAGCTCTCCGATGCGCAGGCGGCCAGCGGAGTTAGCGACTCCGACGGGGCAATACGAATGGAGCATGGTGATGCCGAGGCCTCCATTGCATTGGTAAGCTCCAAGGCGGAGCTCCATGCCGCGAGGAGAGAGGGCCGGAAGGCCATCGCGACCGACGAGGTCGCTGAGTTAGCGCGTCGTGCAAGGGAGAGGCGGTCCCAGACCGCCGCAGCTCCTGAGGGATTGACGGCAGAGGCCCTTAGCCGCCAGGTTTTGGACGGCGTGGACGTCATCCTGAAGGTAGCCACGAAATCGGGCAACCTAAAGGGGACGTTCACGCGGGCCCTGAAAGAGGCGGCGGACGGGATCAAGGAAGCGGTAGACGTCCTCCTTGATCGGACGACCTCGGAGGAGACGGTTAAGCTCCGAGAGGAAAATTACCGTCTCCAATCGAGGATGGCGGAGCTCGAGCGGGAGGTCAGCGCCATGAGGGCGGACTTCAGCCAGCAGCAGGGTGCGATGACTAAAGACAGTCGTGCTCTGCCACAGGACGGGTCTTTGGGGGAAGACCAATTTGACCGGCTGTTGAGAATTATGACCGCCCGCCTGGACAGCATAGAGCCAAGGCTCAACCCCCCTATTAGCCTTCGTCCGCCGCTGGCAGCAGATAAGCGGAGGAAGGAGGCAGAGCCCGCTCTAGCAACGGCTGGGCCAACGTGGGCACAGGTGGCTAAGGCGCCACCTGCGCCAAAAAAACCCACGCAGGCAGCCAAAAAGCCCTCGCAGGTGGCCAAGAAACCTTCGCAGGCGGCCAAGGGTCCTTCGCAGGTAGCCAAGAGGACCTCAGAGGTGGCCAAAAGGCCCTCGCAGGTTGCCACAAAGCCCAGAGAAGGGGCCACAAATCCTGAAGTACAGGATCATGACCCGGCTCCCAATGAGGGTCTTTGGAAGACGGCCGAAGGCCGCAAAAAGAAGCGGAAGAGGGGTCGCAAGGCCAAGAATGCACCGGGCTCAAGGGGGCAGGCCCCAAGGATCCGCATCCCTCGCTCCGAGGCTGTAGTGGTCACGCTGCAGCCCGAAGCCAAAGAGCGGGGGGTGACGTACCAGAAGGTACTGGCGGAGGCGAGGGGCAAGCTGGCCTTCGCCGATTTCGGCACCCCAGACGGCTTCCGTTTCAGGACGGCAGCCACGGGGGCCAAAATGTTTGAGTTGGCGGGGGCCAGCAGTGCCGAGAGGGCGGACTCTCTAGCTGCAAAGCTGAGGGACGTCCTCAACCCCGAGGAGGCCCGGGTGTCCAGGCCCATTAAAACGGCTGAGGTGCGGGTCGATGGGCTGGACGACTCCGTGACCCCAGAGGAGGTGGTGGCGGCCATAGCCCGGAGCGGCGGATGCCCGCCAGAAAATGTGCGGGCGGGCGACATCCGCGTCAATGCTGGCGGGCTTGGCACCATCTGGGTGCGGTGTCCGGTGGCTGCGGCGAAGCAGGTCGCCGACGCGGGACGTTTGCTGGTGGGCTGGGTGTCAGCGAGGGTTAAACTCCTGACACCCCGGGCCTTACAGTGTTATCGGTGTCTGGAGAAAGGCCACGTCCGGGCACTGTGCACTGCCGAAACAGACCGCAGCGATTTGTGCTATCGCTGCGGTCAGCCTGGGCATAAGGCGTCCCAGTGCTCCGCGGAACCAAACTGCAGCCTCTGTACAGCTGCAGGAAAGTCTGCGGGGCACAGCATAGGTGGCAACGCTTGCGGCGCGCCCAGAAAGCGCAGCAAGCGGTGGACGAGACCTGCGGGGGCCGCACCCCCTAGCACCTCTTTGGCCGACTCCCGGCCTGTGGCTGGAAACGCCGGGGAAATGGAGTGCCAGTGATGGCCCTCCGTTTCCTCCAGGCGAATATCAACCACTGCACCAGAGCTCAGGATCTCTTGGTCCTGAGCATGGCGGAGTGGTTGATAAATGTGGCGGTGGTCGCTGAGCCGTATTTCGTCCCCCCCCGGGATAACTGGGCGGGGATCTGGACGGCCTGGTGGCCATCATCGGCGCGACTCTTGTCGACGTATCCCGGGGTCACGGTTGGGTTGCCGCCCTTGTGAACGGGATCGTCACGATTGGGGCATACTTTTCGCCCAACAGGAGTCTCGCCGACTTCGAGAGTTTCCTTGTCGAGTTGGGAGCCGTCGTCGGCCGGTCTCATCCTCGGCCCGTTTTGCTTCTCGGTGATCTGAACGCCAAATCCGCGGCGTGGGGATCCCCGGTCACAGACCCGAGAGGCGACGTGCTAGAGGAGTGGGCCGTTACGACGGGCCTGGCCGTCTTGAATCGGGGATCGGCCTACACGTGTGTGCGGCAGCGGGGTGGGTCCATAGTGGACGTCTCGTTCGCCAGTCCCGCTGTCGCGCACCGCGTTCACGATTGGCACGTGGAAGAGGAGGTGGAGACGCTATCGGATCACCGATACATACGCTTCGACGTCTCCACCCAGACCGCTGGAGGTCGTAGCCAATCGGCCCCCCGAAGAGACGGCCCGCGTTGGGCGTTGAAACGCCTCGACAAGGAAGCTCTCGAGGAAGCCACCATCGTCCAAGCCTGGATCCGGGAGTCGGCTACCGTCGGTCCCGTCGACGTCGAACAGGAGGCGCAGTGGTTTAACGACGCGATGACGCAAATCTGCGACGCGTCCATGCCTGTGTGAGTCTGACAGACCCCTCCGCTCTCCCCAGGGCGGAGGACATCCATCGAGGATTTCCACAACGAGAACAACAAAAAAAAGGTTAGGTTAGGTTAGGATGGGGTGTTAGGTCAGAAAACCTCCTAGGGGGCCCAGTGGCTGCCGGTCCTTCTCGATACGTCTGGAGGGAACAGCAGCTGCTGTGGACGGTGCACCCTGGGCGCGACAGTATCCGTCCCCGATGAATGGGAAGAGATTCTTATTCCTCGGGGAACGTTACTGTCGTGGCCAATATTCTGACACGGTTGGGCGACTCCACGCGGCCCTCTGGGACGCAGAGGGCGCAGTGGAGGAGCCAGGGCGGACTCGGTGTGCCGCCGGGCGTTGGGCGCGCTCGGTCCGGTCTTGTGGAGGGCTGGGCCGGGCGCGTCCGGCTTCCGGCGGCGCACCGAGCCCGCCGGTGGGTGGACCGGGCCCTCGCTTCCCGGCGTGGTCGACGCCGTGCTGGGGGGCGGGGAGGCCTGGTCAGCGGTAGCCTCCTTTTGCGAGTTCGCTCGCAAAGGGAGGAGGCGGAGCGCGCGCGGGGGGGGCGACCCTCTCGTTGCGCCGCTCCGCAGCGGAGGAGCCGGGGCGGGCTCGGTGTGCCACCGGGCGTTGGGCGCGCTCGGTCCGGTCTTACGGGGCCGGTCCGGGCGCGTCCGGCTTCCGGTGGCGCACCGAGCCCGCCGGTGGTCGGACCGGGCCCTCGCTTCCCGGCGTGGTCGACGCCGTGCTGGGGGGCGGGGAGGCCTGGTCAGCGGTAGCCTCCTTTTGCGAGTTCGCTCGCAAAGGGAGGAGGCGGGGCGCGCGCGGGGGGGTGATCCCCTCGCTGCGCCGCTCCGCAGCGGAAGGGGGAGAGGGCGTTGTGTCCTCCCTCCTCACGGTGACGGCGGGCGGCAGGCACGGGGGTGCCTTCGCCCGCATTGCACTCGTCACCTTTGCGGTCATTCCGGCCCCCCCCACACTCGTAAGGGTGTGAGGGGTCGCCTTGCGGGGCAATGGTCGGCTGAGGACTGGACGTAAAGGCTTTGCCGGTTTCCCAGTCCCCCGCCACTGTGACGAAGCGGGAATGCGCTGGGTCGTTTTAGTGGGTATACCGGGTCCGCCCGGGGAGTCCCACATACCCCTCCTGTCCCCCGACGGGAGGGTATGCGTAATGCATTTTTTCCCAGATATTCTGACACGGGAGGGGGTCCTATTTGGACGGCGCTGTTCCGCGTGACCCTCTGAAAAGCAGAGGGCACAGCGGAGGAGCAAGGGCGGGCTCGGTGTGCACTCACCCTGCCTCCGAGCAGACAGAGAAGGATTCCATCCTTCACTGTCTCCGCCGATCTCGTAATCCCATCGTCGACGTCTCGCGGCTTCGATAGGGACCGAGGGTCTTGGCTTAACCGCCCGGACCGCGAGGTAGAAAACCTCTATAAAAAGTTACCCCGAATCCCAAGCGGCGGCGCACCGCGAAGGGATGTATGGCTGACGGGAGATCTCATGGATCAATCAGTCGTTAGTGCGACCCTCGTTCATTCCTCGAAGTTCTCGGGGAGTGAATGAAGAAAAAAGGGCTGGGATGTATCGTCGTGTACCGTGCGATGGCTCACGGAGTGGGCTCATCGGACGGTACGTGATCATGGCATTCATCGCCCTCTGGTACGCGTCTGCCCATCAGACGTGACTGTGAGGGTGATGGGACAGCCATAGGGTAAAAAAGGGGGGGGGGGGGAATGATGGAGTAGGAGACAGGGACCACACCCTTCAAAGGAAAACAAACCAAAATGAACAAGACGAATTGCAATAAAGTACCCCAGGGCGGTACCAGCTGCTCAGCAGCTGGAGAATCCGCCACGACCCCTTCCGGGTCGTCATGCCCACCGTATTCTGGGGAGGGCAGCAACCGTCTTCCACTTGCCGATGGCAACAAGAGCCGAGGAGGCTCCTCGAGATCGAGGTCTTTTGAAGACCTCATCTCCTTTAATTTTAGAACGGACGCAGTGTCGGACTCTGGCGCTGCGTCACTGAGAAGTTTATGTTCCCCAGCGGAGCCACGTGTGGTTCTGGAGAGGGTGAGTGTGTTGTCGGAGGTCGACAACACACCGCAAGCAGTTGCGGCTGCTCCCTCCAAGTTTTGGGGGAAACGGCCGCGTGCCTGTGAGTCGGAAGCGGGTTCGGCGGGTCTGTCATCTAGCGAGGAGGACCTGCCGGCCCCCAAGGTGCCGACGGCCAGGAGGGGCGGACGACGCGGGATATCTTCCGGACCGAGCTCTCCGGCAGCGTCCCGCGACTCCCTGAGCCGCTTTCTGAAGCGGCCCGATATGCCGGTAGCCAGTGGAGCAAGCGACTCCGACGGGGCAATGCAGGTGGAGCAGGCAGAAACCTCCACTGCATTGGTGAGCACCAAAGCGGAGCTCAATGCCGCAAGGCGGGAGGGCCGGAAGGCTATAGCGACCGATGAGGTCGCTGAAATGGCCCGGCAAGCAAGGGAGAGGAGGTTACAGGCCGCCGCCGTTGCCCCTGAAGGCCTGACGGCAGAGGCGCTCAGCCGACAAGTTTTGGACGGCGTGGACGTTGTCCTGAAGGTGGCTACGAAATCGGGCAACCTGAAGGGCACGTTCACGCGGGCTCTGAAGGAGGCGGCAGACGGCATCAGGGAGGCGGTTGAAGTCCTCCTTGAACGAACAACCTCGGAGGAGACGGTAAAGCTCCAAGAGGAAAATAACACAAGAGCCTGCTTCGCAGGGATTGAGGACCGGCTCCTGCCGGAGAAGCGCCTCCGACCGCCGCTCGCGGCGGATAAGAGGCGGTCTGAGCCGGGGCCGTCCTCAACCCAGGCGGAGGAGAGGCGGTCTGAGCCGGGGCCGTCCTCCTCAACCCAGGCGGAAGATGCCCTTCTGCCTTCGACCACTCCGTCCAACGAGTGGACGAAAGTGGGCCGGAGGGGGAAGGGCAAAGGGAAGGGCAAGAGGTCGGCAGCGGCCGTCCCTGCCGTCCCTGCCGTCTCCGCCACCCCCGCTCCCAGCCGGTCGCAGACGACCGGCAAGGGAAAGGGCAAGGGGAAAGGGAAGGGGAGAGGAAGAAGGGGGCAGTTGGTCCCCCCGAAAACCGCAGCCGTCGTGGTGACGCTCACCGCGGAGGCTGCGGGGCGAGGGGAGACTTACGCCTCCATCTTGGTGCGGGCGCGCGGCAATGCCGATCCCACTCAGCTGGGAATCGGCAGTGTGTCGTGCCGGCGGACGCAGACCGGGGCTCGAATATTCGAGTTCCCGGGGGCCGAGGGCGGCGCCCGCGCTGACCTCTTTGCAGCCAAGCTGCAGGAGGTCATCGCGGACTCTGCCAAGGTGGCCCGGCCAGTC
The DNA here is from genome assembly GCA_950022335.1 of Eurois occulta. Classification (NCBI taxonomy): domain Eukaryota; kingdom Metazoa; phylum Arthropoda; class Insecta; order Lepidoptera; family Noctuidae; genus Eurois; species Eurois occulta. The sequence goes on along the minus strand of OX465487.1, from coordinate 226,834 downwards.
AAGTCGGCGGCCATCGAGGTGACGGAGTTGGATGACTCCGTCACCAAGGAGGAGGTGGTGGCGGCGGTCGCAGCGGTGGGGGGCTGTGCCGCAGCGGCGGTCCAAGGCCGGGACATAAGTCCCGGCTGCGGCGGAATGGGCACGATCCGCCTCGAATGCCCAATCGCAGCTGCCAAAGCCGTCCTTGCGAAAGGACGGCTTCAAGTGGGCTTTAGTTCGGGTGCAGTCAGGGCACTCGAGGCTGGTCCTCTGCGATGTTTCCGGTGCTTCGGCATCGGACACACCCGGCCCCTGTGTCCGTCCAAGGTTGACAGGACGGACACATGCTACCGCTGCGGCAAGGAGGGCCACAAAGCCGCCTCCTGCCAGGCCGCCACGCTGCCAGTGGCCGCCGGGCAGGCCACGTCATGAAGGGAGGGAAGTGCAATCCCCCCCTCCGCTCCCTCTCGCTCTTAGAGAGGGGACCGGGATACGTGGCCGCCGCGTGGGGAGAGATAGGGATAGTGGGGGTGTATTTCTCCCCAAACCGCCCTCTCTCGGACTTTGAGGATTTCCTCGAGATCCTCACTGCTGTCGTAGGGAGGGCGGCACCACGCCAGGTCGTGGTGCTCGGCGACCTAAACGCCAAGTCGGTGGCCTGGGGCAACCCGGCCGCAGGTTGCAACGTCCGGGGACGCGCCGTCGAGTTTTGGGCGGCCTCGAGCGGTGTGTCCCTCCTTTGACCGAGGTGTGCAACTCCAGCATGCCTCGGTCTCGCCGTCCGCCTCCCCGTCGTGCCGTGTACTGGTGGACGGAGGAGCTGGCGGGGCTCCGGGCCACCTGCGTGGCGGCCAGAAGGGCCTACGCGCGTAGCCGACGGCGCAGCGCCCAGAACCGAGTCCGGGCAGAGGAGGACCGCCTGTACGCCTCTTACCGAGAGGCTACGGCGGCCCTCAAGTCTGCAATGGGCGCTGCGCAGGACTCGGCGAGGGCCGAGATGCTGGAGGGTCTCGACAGGGACCCCTATGGGAGGCCATATAAGGCGGCGCGGAATCAGCTCCGCCCCTATGGTCCCCCACTGTCGGAGACCCTCGAGCCGGCATTGTTGGATGGGGTGGTCCGGTCCCTGTTTCCACGCAGGACCGACTTCGCCCCTCCAACAATGGATCCCCCGCAAGGGGCGACTCCACCGGAGGTGGAGGTGCCCCCGGTCACGGCGGCGGAATTCTACGCGGGGGTATTGAGCCTCCGCGCGAAGAAGACCGCCCCCGGTCCGGACGGCGTCCCTGCACGGGTGGTGGCGATTGCCGCCTCCCAAATGGAGGACAGGTTTCGGGACCTCTTCAGCGCGTGTTTTACGGCTGGGAGGTTCCCGAAACTCTGGAAGGAGGGGCAATTGTGCCTCCTCCGGAAGGAGGGACGCCCGGTGGACTCCCCCTCGGCATACCGGCCCATCGTTCTGCTCGATGAGGTCGGTAAATTGTTCGAGGGGATTGTCGCCTCCCGGCTGGATAGCCATTTGCGGGGGATAGGCCCGGATCTGTCGGACGCCCAGTTCGGTTTCCGTCGTGGGCGTTCGACGATCGACGCGCTGGCCCTCCTCAAGGGCCAGGTGAAGGAGGCGGTGGAGGCGGGGGACGGAGTGCTGGCGGTGTCGTTCGACATTGCCAACGCCTTCAACTCCGTCCCCCACTCGACGATATTGGAGGCGCTCCGGTACCACGGAGTGCCCCAATACCTGCGGAGCCTCCTGGCCAGCTACTTGGAGGGCCGAGAGGTCCTCCTAGTGGACAAGACGGCCACCGTGAGGCGGTACGGCGCAGAGTCCGGTGTTCCGCAGGGGTCGGTCCTGGGGCCCCCCTTGTGGAACATCGGATTCGACTGGCTCCTGCGGGGAGTCCTCCTCCCGGGCACGAGTGTCATCTGCTACGCGGATGACACTCTGCTCACTGCCCGGGGGAGGAACTTTGCCGACGCGGCCATTCTGGCCTCGGCTGGCGGGTCCTTGGTGGCAGAAAGGATCCGCCGCCTGGGATTGAGGGTGGCGCTGCATAAAACGGAGGCCGTGTTCTTCCGCGGTCCCCGGCAGCGCTGCCCTGCCGACGCCCACATCACCGTGGAGGGCGTCCGTATAGGGGTCCAGCCTCAGATGAAATATCTGGGGCTGGTGCTGGACGACAGGTGGCGTTTCGGCCCGCACTTCAGCGGGCTGTCGACGCGCCTGTTGAAGGCCGCGGGCGCCCTCTCGTGGCTCCTCCCGAACCTGGGGGGGCCCAAGGCGAAATGCCGGCGCCTCTATGCCGGCATTTTGCGGAGCATGGCCCTTTACGGGGCTCCCATCTGGGCGGACTCCCTCCATAGAAGGGAGAATGCTACCGCCATCCGCAGGCCCCAGCGGGCCATTGCACAGCGGGTGGCGAGGGCTTATCGCTCAGTGGGCTTTTCGGCGGCGTGCGCTCTGGCCGGCACCCCGCCTTGGGAGTTGGAGGCATGGGTGCTCGCCAGAGTGTACGAGTGGACAGCGCGCCGAAAGGCGCTCGGGGAGCGCCCCATGGGCGAAGAGCGGGAGGCGGTGCGGCGAGAGGCGAGGGACGCCATCGTCCTCCATTGGTCGGAGGACCTCGCCAGCGCCGCCTTTGGCCGCCGGACGTTGGACGCGCTCGGTCCGGTCCTGCGGGGCTGGCTCGAGCGGTCCCACGGTTTCCTCTCTTTCCGTCTGGTGCAGGTGTTATCCGGGCATGGCTGCTTCGGATCGTACCTGCACCGGATCGGGAGGGAGGAAACCCCGGCGTGCCACGACTGCGGCGCGGCGGAGGACACGGCGCAGCACACCCTCGAGGTGTGCCCGGCGTGGTCCGAGCTGCGCCGCGGTCTGACCGCGGTGGTCGGACCGGACCTCTCGCTTCCTGGCGTGGTGGACGCCATGCTGGGGAGCGAGGAGGCCTGGTCAGCGGTGGCCTCCTTTTGCGAGGACGTAATCTCGCAAAAGGAGGCAGCGGAGCGGGCGCGGGAGGACGATCCTCTCGCTGCGGCGCTCCGCAGACGAAGACGGGGGAGAAGGCGTCGTGCCCTCCCTCCTAATGGTGACGGGCGGGCGGCAGGCACGGGGGTGCCTTCGCCCGCATTGCACCCGTCACCTTCGTCGGTCATTCCCGACCCCCCACACCCGTGAGGGTGTGAGGGGTCTGTGCCTTTCAATCGTCGGCGGAGGACTGGAAGTAAAGGCTGTGCCAGTTTCCCAGTCCCCCGCCACTGTGACGAAGCGGGAATGCGCTGGGTCGTTTTAGTGGGTATACCGGGTCCGCCCGGGGAGTCCCACATACCCCTCCTGTCCCCCGATGGGAGGGTATGCGTAATGCATTTTTTCCCAGCATCAACAAAAAAAAAAAAAAAAAAGGTTAGGTTAGGTTCTGGCGGGTGGGGTGCTAGGTCAGAAAACCTCCTAGGGGGCCCAGTGGCTGCCGGTCCTTCTCGATACGTCTGGAGGGAACAGCAGCTGCTGTGGACGGTGCACCCTGGGCGCGGCAGTATCCGTCCCCGATGAATGGGAAGAGATTCTTATTCCTCGGGGAATGTTACTGTCGTGGCCAATATTCTGACACGGTGGGGCGACTCCACGCGGCCCTCTGGGTCGCAGAGGGCGCAGTGGAGGAGCCAGGGCGGGCTCGGTGTGCCGCCGGGCGTTGGGCGCGCTCGGTCCGGTCTTGTGGAGGGCTGGCTCGGGCGCGCCCGGCGTCCGGCGGCGCACTGGGCCCGCCGGTGGTAGGACCGGACCTCTCGCTTCCCGGCGTGGTTGAGCGCCATGCTGGGGTTCGGGGAGGTCTGGTCAGCGGTCGCCTCCTTTTGCGAGTTCGCTCGCAAAGGGAGGAGGCGGAGCGCGCGCGGGGGGGGCGACCCTCTCGTTGCGCCGCTCCGCAGCGGAGGAGCCGGGGCGGGCTCGGTGTGCCGTCGGGCGTTGGGCGCGCTCGGTCCGGTCTTACGGGGCCGGTCCGGGCGCGTCCGGCTTCCGGTGGCGCACCGAGCCCGCCGGTGGTCGGACCGGGCCCTCGCTTCCCGGTGTGGTCGACGCCGTGCTGGGGGGCGGGGAGGCACTGGTCAGCGGTAGCCTCCTTTTGCGAGTTCGCTCGCAAAGGGAGGAGGCGGAGCGCGCGCGGGGGGGGCGACCCTCTCGCTGCGCCGCTCCGCAGCGGAAGGGGGAGAAGGCTTCGTGCCCTCCCTCCTCATGGTGACGGCGGGCGGCAGGCACGGGGGTGCCTTCGCCCGCATTGCACCCGTCACCTTAGCGGGTCATTCCGGCCCCCCACACCCGCGAGGGTGTGAGGGGTCGCCTTGCGGGGCAATCGTCGGCGGAGGACTGGTCGTTAAGGCTATGCCGGTTTCCCAGTCCCCCGCCACTATGACGAAGCGGGAATGCGCTGGGTCGTTTTAGTGGGTATACCGGGTTTGGTTCGCCCGGGGAGTCCCACATACCCCTCCTGTCCCCCGATGGGAGGGTATGCGTAATTGCATTTTTTCCCAGCGTTAACAAAAAAAAAAAAAAAAAAAAAAAAAGGTTCTGGCGGGTGGAGCTGGTGGAGACCTTGTCGGACCACCGTTACGTGCGGTTCGACATCTCCACACAGCGGGGAGGGGGGACGGCCCGCGCTGGGCAATCTCCTTTCCCGCGGTGGGCACTCACCCGCCTGGACCGGGAGGCAGCCAGGGAGGCCGCCTTCCTCCAGGACTGGCTGTCGCCTCCCCCTGTCGAGGAGGTCCCGGACGTTGACGCCGCAGCGGTCCGGCTACGGAGGTCCTTGACCGAGGTGTGCAACTCCAGCATGCCTCGGTCTCGCCGTCCGCCTCCCCGTCGTGCCGTGTACTGGTGGACGGAGGAGCTGGCGGGGCTCCGGGCCACCTGCGTGGCAGCCAGAAGGGCCTACGCGCGTAGCCGACGGCGCAGCGCCCAGAACCGAGTCCGGGCAGAGGAGGACCGCCTGTACGCCTCTTACCGAGAGGCTACGGCGGCCCTCAAGTCTGCAATGGGCGCTGCGCAGGACTCGGCAAGGGCCGAGATGCTGGAGGGTCTCGACAGGGACCCCTATGGGAGACCATACAAGGCGGCGCGGAATCAGCTCCGCCCCTATGGTCCCCCACTGTCGGAGACCCTCGAGCCGGCATTGTTGGATGGGGTGGTCCGGTCCCTGTTTCCACGCAGGACCGACTTCGCCCCTCCAACAATGGATCCCCTGCAAGGGGCGACTCCACCGGAGGTGGAGGTGCCCCCGGTCACGGCGGCGGAATTCTACGCGGGGGTATTGAGCCTCCGCGCGAAGAAGACCGCCCCCGGTCCGGACGGCGTCCCTGCACGGGTGGTGGCGATTGCCGCCTCCCAAATGGAGGACAGGTTTCGGGACCTCTTCAGCGCGTGTTTTACGGCTGGGAGGTTCCCGAAACTCTGGAAGGAGGGGCAATTGTGCCTCCTCCGGAAGGAGGGACGCCCGGTGGACTCCCCCTCGGCATACCGGCCCATCGTTTTGCTCGATGAGGTCGGTAAATTGTTCGAGGGGATTGTCGCCTCCCGGCTGGATAGCCATTTGCGGGGGATAGGCCCGGATCTGTCGGACGCCCAGTTCGGTTTCCGTCGTGGGCGTTCGACGATCGACGCGCTGGCCCTCCTCAAGGGCCAGGTGAAGGAGGCGGTGGAGGCGGGGGACGGAGTGCTGGCGGTGTCGTTCGACATTGCCAACGCCTTCAACTCCGTCCCCCACTCGACGATATTGGAGGCGCTCCGGTACCACGGAGTGCCCCAATACCTGCGGAGCCTCCTGGCCAGCTACTTGGAGGGCCGAGAGGTCCTCCTAGTGGACAAGACGGCCACCGTGAGGCGGTACGGCGCAGAGTCCGGTGTTCCGCAGGGGTCGGTCCTGGGGCCCCCCTTGTGGAACATCGGATTCGACTGGCTCCTGCGGGGAGTCCTCCTCCCGGGCACGAGTGTCATCTGCTACGCGGATGACACTCTGCTCACTGCCCGGGGGAAGAACTTTGCCGACGCGGCCATTCTGGCCTCGGCTGGCGGGTCCTTGGTGGCAGAAAGGATCCGCCGCCTGGGATTGAGGGTGGCGCTGCATAAAACGGAGGCCGTGTTCTTCCGCGGTCCCCGGCAGCGCTGCCCTGCCGACGCCCACATCATCGTGGAGGGCGTCCGTATAGGGGTCCAGCCTCAGATGAAATATCTGGGGCTGGTGCTGGACGACAGGTGGCGTTTCGGCCCGCACTTCAGCGGGCTGTCGACGCGCCTGTTGAAGGCCGCGGGCGCCCTCTCGTGGCTCCTCCCGAACCTGGGGGGGCCCAAGGCAAAATGCCGGCGCCTCTATGCCGGCATTTTGCGGAGCATGGCCCTTTACGGGGCTCCCATCTGGGCGGACTCCCTCCATAGGAGGGAGAATGCTACCGCCATCCGCAGGCCCCAGCGGGCCATTGCACAGCGGGTGGCGAGGGCTTACCGCTCAGTGGGCTTTTCGGCGGCGTGCGCTCTGGCCGGCACCCCACCTTGGGAGTTGGAGGCGTGGGTGCTCGCCAGAGTGTACGAATGGACGGCGCGCCGAAAGGCGCTCGGGGAGCGCCCCATGGGCGAAGAGCGGGAGGCGGTGCGGCGAGAGGCGAGGGACGCCATCGTCCTCCATTGGTCGGAGGACCTCGCCAGCGCCGCCTTTGGCCGCCGGACGTTGGACGCGCTCGGTCCGGTCCTGCGGGGCTGGCTCGAGCGGTCCCACGGTTTCCTCTCTTTCCGTCTGGTGCAGGTGTTATCCGGGCATGGTTGTTTCGGATCGTACCTGCACCGGATCGGGAGGGAGGAAACCCCGGCGTGCCACGACTGCGGCGCGGCGGAGGACACGGCGCAGCACACCCTCGAGGTGTGCCCGGCGTGGTCCGAGCTGCGCCGCGGTCTGACCGCGGTGGTCGGACCAGACCTCTCGCTTCCCGGCGTGGTCAACGCCATGCTGGGGAGCGAGGAGGCCTGGTCAGCGGTAGCCTCCTTTTGCGAGGACGTAATCTCGCAAAAGGAGGAGGCGGAGCGGGCGCGGGAGGACGATCCTCTCGCTGCGCCGCTCCGCAGCGGAGGGAGGAGAGGGCGTCGTGCCCTCCCTCCTCATGGTGACGGCGGGCGGCAGGCACGGGGGTGCCTTCGCCCGCATTGCACTCGTCACCTTTGCGGTCATTCCGGCCCCCCACACCCGTGAGGGTGTGAGGGGTTGTCTTGCGGGGCAATCGTCGGCGGAGGACTGGACGTAAAGGCTTTGCCGGTTTCCCAGTCCCCCGCCACTATGACGAAGCGGGAATGCGCTGGGTCGTTTTAGTGGGTATACCGGGTATGGTTCGCCCGGGGAGTCCCACATACCCCTTCCGTCCCCCGACGGGAGGGTATGCGTAATGCATTTTTTCCCAGCGTCAACAAAAAAAAAAAAAAAAAAAAAAAAAAAAAAAAAAAAAAAAAAAAAAAAAAAGGTTGGGGTGGGGTGCTAGGTCAGAAAACCTCCTCGTGGGCCCAGTGGCTGCCGGTCCTTCTCGATACGTCTGGAGGGAACAGCAGCTGCTGAGGACGGTGCACCCTGGGCGCGGCAGTATCCGTCCCCGATGAATGGGAAGAGATTCTTATTCCTCGGGGAACGTTACTGTCGTGGCCGATATTCTGACACGGTGGGGCGACTCCACGCGGCCCTCTGGGACGCAGAGGGCGCAGTGGAGGAGCCAGGGCGGGCTCGGTGTGCCGCCGGGCGTTGGGCGCGCTCGGTCCGGTCTTGCGGAGGGCTGGGCCGGGCGCATCCGGCTTCCGGCGGCGCACCGAACCCGCCGGTGGGTGGACCGGGCCCTCGCTTCCCGGCGTGGTCAACGCCGTGCTGGGGGGCGGGCAGGCCTGGTCAGCGGTCGCCTCCTTTTGCGAGTTCGTCTCGCAAAGGGAGGAGGCGGAGCGCGCGCGGGGGGGGCGACCCTCTCGTTGCGCCGCTCCGCAGCGGAGGAGCCAGGGTGGGCTCGGTGTGCCGCCGGGCGTTGGGCGCGCTCGGTCCGGTCTTGCGGGGCCGGGCCGGGCGCGTCCGGCTTCCGGTGGCGCACCGAGCCCGCCGGTGGTTGGACCGGGCCCTCGCTTCCCGGCGTGGTCGGCACCGTGCTGGGGGGCGGGGAGGCCTGGTCGGCGGTCGCCTCCTTTTGCGAGTTCGCTCGCAAAGGGAGGAGGCGGAGCGCGCGCGGGGGGGGCGACCCTCTCGCTGCGCCGCTCCGCAGCGGAGGGGGGAGAGGGCGTTGTGCCCTCCCTCCTCATGGTGACGGCGGGCGGCAGGCACGGGGGTGCCTTCGCCCGCATTGCACACGTCACCTTTGCGGTCATTCCGGCCCCCCACACCCGCGAGGGTGTGAGGGGTCGCCTTGCGGGGCAATCGTCGGCGGAGGACTGGTCGTTAAGGCTATGCCGGTTTCCCAGTCCCCCGCCACTCTGACGAAGCGGGAATGCGCTGGGTCGTTTTAGTGGGTATACCGGGTTTGGTTCGCCCGGGGAGTCCCACATACCCCTCCCGTCCCCCGGCGGGTGGGTATGCGTAATGCATTTTTTCCCAGCGTTAACAAAAAAAAAAAAAAAAAAAAAGGTTAGGTTGGGGTGCTAAGTCAGAAAACGATTCACACAGAGAAGGATTCCATCCTTCACTGTCTCCGCCGATCTCGTAATCCCATCGTCGACGTCTCGCGGCTTCGATAGGGACCGAGGGTCTTGGCTTAACCGCCCGGACCGCGAGGTAGAAAACCTCTATAAAAAGTTACCCCGAATCCCAAGTGGCGGCGCACCGCGAAGGGATGTATGGCTGACGGGAGATCTCATGGATCAATCAGTCGTTAGTGCGACCCTCGTTCATTCCTCGAAGTTCTCGGGGAGTGAATGAACAAAAAAGGGCTGGGATGTATCGTCGTGTACCGTGCGATGGCTCACGGAGCGGGCTCATCGGACGGTACGTGATCATGGCACTCATCGCCCTCTGGTACGCGTCTGCCCATCAGACGTGACTGTGAGGGTGATGGGACAGCCATAGGGTAAAACAGGGGGGGGGGGAATGAAGAAGTAGGAGACAGGGACCACACCCTTCAAAGGAAAACAAAAACATGAAAAAGACGAATTGTAAAGAATTATCCCAGGGCGGTACCAGCTGCTCAGCAGCTGGAGAATCCGCCACGACCCCTTCGGGGTCGTCATGCCCTCAATCGTATTCTGGGGAGGGCAACAATCGTCATCCACCTGCCAATGGCAACGAGAGCCGAGGAGGCTCAACAAGATCACGGTCTTTTGAAGACCTGATCTCATTTAGTTTTAACACACCCGTCCGAGTACCGGGTGAGAGCCGCGCGTTGGACGCAGTGTCGGACTCTGGCGCTGCGTCACTGAGGAGCCTCTGTTCCCCAGTGGAACCACGCGTGGTTCTGGAGAGGGTAAATGTGTTGTCGGAGGTCAACGACACACCGCAAGCAGTTGCGGCCGCTCCCTCCAAGTTTTGGGGGAAGCGACCGCGTGCCTGTGAGTCGGAAGCGGGTTCGGCGGGTTTGTCCTCTAGCGAGGAGAACCTGCCAGCCCCCAAGGTGCCGACAGCCAGGAGGGGTCGAGGACGCGGGTCAAAGTCCGGAACCAACGTTCAGGCATCCTCACGTGACTCCCGGAGCCGCTTTCTAAAGCTCTCCGATGCGCAGGCGGCCAGCGGAGTTAGCGACTCCGACGGGGCAGTACAAATGGAGCATGGTGATGCCGAGGCCTCCATTGCATTGGTGAGCTCCAAGGCGGAGCTCCATGCCGCGAGGAGAGAGGGCCGGAAGGCCATCGCGACCGACGAGGTCGCTGAGTTGGCGCGTCGTGCAAGGGAGAGGCGGTCCCAGACCGCTCCTGAGGGATTGACGGCAGAGGCCCTTAGCCGCCAGGTCTTCGACGGCGTGGACGTCATCCTGAAGGTAGCCACGAAATCGGGCAACCTAAAGGGGACGTTCACGCGGGCCCTGAAAGAGGCGGCGGACGGGATCAAGGAGGCGGTGGACGTCCTCCTTGATCGGACGACCTCGGAGGAGACGGTTAAGCTCCGAGAGGAAAATTATCGTCTCCAATCGAGGATGGTGGAGCTCGAGCGGGAGGTCAGCGCCATGAGGGCGGACTTCAGCCGGCAGCAGGGTGCGACGACTAAAGACAGTCGTGCTCTGCCACAGGATGGGTCTTTGGGGGAAGACCAATTTGACCGGCTGTTGAGGATTATGACCGCCCGCCTGGACAGCATAGAGCCAAGGCTTAACCCCCCTATTAGCCTTCGTCCGCCGCTGGCAGCAGATAAGCGGAGGAAGGAGGCGGAGCCCCCTCCAGCAACGGCTGGGCCAACGTGGGCACAGGTGGCTAAAGCGCCACCTGCGCCAAAAAAACACACGCAGGCAGCCAAAAAGCCCTCGCAGGTGGCCAAGAAACCTTCGCAGGTGGCCAAGGGTCCTTCGCAGGTAGCCAAGAGGACCTCAGAGGTTACCAAAAAGCCCTCGCAGGTTGCCACAAGGCCCAGAGAAGGGGCCACAAATCTTGAAATACAGGAGCATGACCCGGCTCCCAACGAGGGTGCCTGGAAGACGGCCGAAGGCCGCAAGAAGAGGCGGAAGAGGGGCCGCAAGGCCAAGAACGTGCCGGGATCAAAGGGGCAGGCCCCAAGGATCCGCATCCCTCGCTCCGAGGCTGTAGTGGTCACGCTGCAGCCTGAAGCCAAAGAGCGGGGGGTGACGTACCAAAAGGTGCTAGCGGAGGCGAGGGGCAAGCTGGTCTTCGCTGATTTCGGCACCCCAGACGGCTTCCGTTTCAGGACGGCAGCCACGGGGGCCAAAATGTTTGAGTTGGCGGGGGCCAGCAGTGCCGAGAGGGCGGACTCTCTAGCTGCAAAGCTGAGGGACGTCCTCAACCCCGAGGAGGCCCGGGTGTCCAGGCCCATTAAAACGGCTGAGGTGCGGGTCGATGGGCTGGACGACTCCGTGACCCCAGAGGAGGTGGTGGCGGCCATAGCCCGGAGCGGCGGATGCCCGCCAGAAAATGTGCGGGCGGGCGACATCCGCGTCAATGCTGGCGGGCTTGGCACCATCTGGGTGCGGTGTCCGGTGGCTGCGGCGAAGCAGGTCGCTGACGCGGGACGTTTGCTGGTGGGCTGGGTGTCAGCGAGGGTTAAACTCCTGACACCCCGGGCCTTACAGTGTTATCGGTGCCTGGAGAAAGGCCACGTCCGGGCACTGTGCACTGCCGAAACAGACCGCAGCGATTTGTGCTATCGCTGCGGTCAGCCTGGGCATAAGGCGTCCCAGTGCTCCGCGGAACCAAACTGCAGCCTCTGTACAGCTGCAGGAAAGTCCGCGGGGCACAGCATAGGTGGCAACGCTTGCGGCGCGCCCAGAAAGCGCAGCAAGCGGTGGACAAGACCTGCGGGGGCCGCACCCCCTAGCACCTCTTTGGCCGACTCCCGGCCTGTGGTTGGAAACGCCGGGGAAATGGAGTGCCAGTGATGGCCGTCCGTTTCCTCCAGGCGAATATCAACCACTGCACCAGAGCTCAGGATCTCTTGGTCCTGAGCATGGCGGAGTGGTTGATAAATGTGGCGGTGGTCGCTGAGCCGTATTTCGTCCCCCCCCGGGAAAACTGGGCGGGGGATCTGGACGGCCTGGTGGCCATCATCGGCGCGACTCTTGTCGACGTATCCCGGGGTCACGGTTGGGTAGCCGCCCTTGTGAACGGGATCGTCACGATCGGGGCATACTTTTCGCCCAACAGGAGTCTCGCCGACTTCGAGAGTTTCCTCGTCGAGTTGGGAGCCGTCGTCGGCCGGTCTCACCCTCGGCCCGTTTTGCTTCTCGGTGATCTGAACGCCAAATCCGCGGCGTGGGGATCCCCGGTCACAGACCCGAGAGGCGACGTGCTAGAGGAGTGGGCCGTTACGACGGGCCTGGCCGTCTTGAATCGGGGATCGGCCTACACGTGTGTGCGGCAGCGGGGTGGGTCCATAGTGGACGTCTCGTTCGCCAGTCCCGCTGTCGCGCACCGCGTTCACGATTGGCACGTGGAAGAGGAGGTGGAGACGCTATCGGATCACCGATACATACGCTTCGACGTCTCCACCCAGACCGCTGGAGGTCGTAGCCAATCGGCCCCCCGAAGAGACGGCCCGCGTTGGGCGTTGAAACGCCTCGACAAGGAAGCTCTCGAGGAAGCCACCATCGTCCAAGCCTGGATCCGGGAGTCGGCTACCGTCGGTCCCGTCGACGTCGAACAGGAGGCGCAGTGGTTTAACGACGCGATGACGCAAATCTGCGACGCGTCCATGCCACGCGTCTCCTCTCTGTCCGCAAGGCGCCGCGTGTACTGGTGGTGCGTCGAGGTCGAGCGGTTGCGCGTCGAGTGCGCAGCCGCCAGACGCCCGTACACGCGGTGTCGGAGAAGACGTCGGCGGGATCCCGACGAAGAAGCCGCGCTGTATGAGGTGTACAGCGCGGCGAAGGAGGCTCTGTGGCTGGCCATCGGCGAGTCGAAGAAGCGCTCCAGAGAGGAGCTGCTGGCGACCCTAGACGGGGATCCGTGGGGGCGCCCTTACCGCACGGTCCGAGGGAAACTTCGGCCGTGGGCGCCCCCGCTAACGGAAGGTCTCGAGCCGCAGTTTCTGGAGCGAGTGGTCTCTGCTCTCTTCCCTGACAGGGCCGAGCACGAGCCACCGCCGATGGCTCTGCCCACAGCTGCAGAGCCGGAAGAAGAGGAAAGCGAAACCGTCCCAGAGGTGACACAGGCGGAGATGAGCGCGGTCGTGATGCGGCTCCGGGCAAAAAACACTGCTCCGGGGCCCGACGGAGTGCCTGGCCGCGCTCTAGTACTCGCCCTGAAGGAGCTGGAGCCCCCACTGAGGGGACTCTTCTCGGCGTGCCTTGAGCAGGGTCAGTTCCCTACGAGGTGGAAGGCTGGTCGACTGGTCCTGCTCAAGAAGGCGGGGCGCCCGGCGGATTCGTCGTCCGCTTATCGGCCCATAGTGCTGCTGGACGAGGCGGGCAAGTTGCTCGAGCGAGTAATCGCAGATCGCCTCGTCAGCCACTTGTGTACAGAGGGGCCGAACCTGGACGACAGCCAGTTTGGCTTCCGGCGTGGGCGCTCTACCATCGACGCAATCATGAGAGTAAGAGTCCTGGCGGAGGAAGCGGTGTCCCGGGGTGGGGTGGTGCTGGCGGTGTCCTTGGACATCTCCAACGCGTTCAACACCCTGCCCTGGAGTTGCATCAGGGAGGCCCTGCGATATCATCGGGTGCCTCCCTACCTCCGCAACATTGTGGGGGCTTATCTGTCCGGAAGGTGTGTCACCTACATGGGACGCGACGGCGCGGGCCGTCGCGAGATGTCGTGCGGTGTTCCGCAGGGGTCGGTTCTGGGCCCACCCCTGTGGAACATCGGATACGACTGGGTTTTGCGGTGCGAGCTCCCGCCGGGAGTGAACCTGACGTGTTATGCGGACGACACGCTGGTCACGGCTCGGGGGAGTTCGTACAGGGAAGCAGCGTTGCTGGCTACGGCTGCGGTCTCGCAGGTGGTGAGCCGCATACGACGCCTGGGCCTGGAGGTGGCCCTCAACAAGTCGGAGGCCATTGCCTTTCATGGCCCCCGACGGGCACCGCCGTTGGGATCACACATTGTGGTCGGGGGGGTCCGGATCGCTGTCGAGTCAACCATGAAATACCTGGGATTGGTGCTCGACAGCCGTTGGGACTTCGGCCCCCACTTTCAGCGGCTGGTGCCCAAGTTGATGGGCGCGGCGGGCGCGCTGTCAACGCTGCTTCCCAATCTGGGGGGCCCGAGCACCGCCTGTAGGCGGTTGTACGTAGGGATCGTGCGATCGATGGCCCTCTATGGGGCCCCGATATGGGCGACGGACCTGACGGCCCGCACTATCGCCGTTCTGCGCAGACCGCAGAGAGCGATGGCCGTCAGGGTCGTACGGGGATATCGCACGATCTCCTACGAGGCGGCTTGCGTACTGGCCGGATCCCCACCGTGGGACCTGGAGGCGAAGACCCTCGCGACGCTGTACCAGTGGCGCGAGGGGGCCAAGCGTCGGGGCGAGAGGCTGGTAGAGCGACAGATCACGCAGTACCGGTCTCAGCTCCGACAGGTCATGGTGGCGGAATGGCGGGGGAGGTTAGAGCTCCCTACCGCCGGCCTCGACACAATCGAGGCGATCCGGCCAGTACTCGACGACTGGCTCGGGAGGAAGCACGGCTCCCTGACGTTTCGGGCGACGCAGGTGCTCTCGGGGCACGGCTGCTTCGGGAAGTACCTGTGTCGCCTGAGCAGGGAGCCGGACGCCCGGTGCCATCACTGCGTCCACTGTCCGGAGGACACGGCGCGGCATACGCTGGCCGAGTGCGCCGCGTGGGATGAGCCGCGCCGTGCCCTCGTCGCAGAGGTAGGAGGAGACCTGTCGCTGCCGACCGTCGTTCGCTCTATGGTTGGCAGCGCAGAGTCTTGGGACGCAGTGATTTCCTTCTGCGAAGCCGTCATGTCGCAGAAGGAAGCTGCGGAGAGGGAGAGGGAGATGACTAGCTCCCGCCCATCCCGCAGCAGACGCACCGGGCGTCGGCAGAGGGCGGATAACGCCCTCTTCCGGCCCCCCTAAATAGGTCCAGGGGCGACGGATTCGGGGACATCCGTCGCCCCCCATCGCAATGGACCCGAGACGGCGGCGCGTAGTGTTCCACGCGCGCCTCTCTTAGACGTAACGGGGGGAGTCTCACACCTCACTCCCCCCCGAGACGAGGCCCGCAGGTCGAGCGGGCCGGCACTAGTCCGGGGCAGCGGAAGTCGCATCAGATCCCGTTGCCCCCCGACGCAAGTGTGCGAGGGAACACCGGTGTGGTTTTAGTCAGTAGGAGTCTGACAGACCCCTCCGCTCTCCCCAGGGCGGAGGACATCCATCGAGGATTTCCACATCGAGAACAAAAAAAAAAAAAAAAGGTTAGGTTGGGGTGCTAGGTCAGAAAACCTCCTCGTGGGCCCAGTGGCTGCCGGTCCTTCTCGATACGTCTGGAGGGAACAGCAGCTGCTGAGGACGGTGCACTCTGGGCGCGGCAGTATCCGTCCCCGATGAATGGGAAGAGATTCTTATTCCTCGGGGAACGTTACTGTCGTGGCCGATATTCTGACACGGTGGGGCGACTCCACGCGGCCCTCTGGGACGCAGAGGGCGCAGTGGAGGAGCCAGGGCGGGCTCGGTGTGCCGCCGGGCGTTGGGCGCGCTCGGTCCGGTCTTGTGGAGGGCTGGGCCGGGCGCGTCCGGCTTCCGGCGGCGCACCGAGCCCGCCGGTGGGTGGACCGGGCCCTCGCTTCCCGGCGTTGCCGACGCCGTGCTGGGGGGCGGGGAGGCCTGGTCAGCGGTAGCCTCCTTTTGCGAGTTCGCTCGCAAAGGGAGGAGGCGGAGCGCGCGCTTGGGGGGCGACCCTCTCGTTGCGCCGCTCCGCAGCGGAGGAGCCGGGGTGGGCTCGGTGTGCCGCCGGGCGTTGGGCGCGCTCGGTCCGGTCTTACGGGGCCGGTCCGGGCGCGTCCGGCTTCCGGTGGCGCACCGAGCCCGCCGGTGGTCGGACCGGGCCCTCGCTTCCCGGCGTGGTCGACGCCGTGCTGGGGGGCGGGGAGGCCTGGTCAGCGGTAGCCTCCTTTTGCGAGTTCGCTCGCAAAGGGAGGAGGCGGAGCGCGCGCGGGGGGGGCGACCCTCTCGCTGCGCCGCTCCGCAGCGGAAGGGGGAGAGGGCGTTGTGCCCTCCCTCCTCACGGTGACGGCGGGCGGCAGGCACGGGGGTGCCTTCGCCCGCATTGCACTCGTCACCTTTGCGGTCATTCCGGCCCCCCACACTCGTAAGGGTGTGAGGGGTTGTCTTGCGGGGCAATCGTCGGCGGAGGACTGGACGTAAAGGCTTTGCCGGTTTCCCAGTCCCCCGCCACTATGACGAAGCGGGAATGCGCTGGGTCGTTTTAGGGGTATACTGGGTATACCGGGTCCGTCCGGGGAGTCCCACATACCCCTCCTGTCCCCCGATGGGAGGGTATGCGTAATGCATCTTTTCCCAGCGTCAACAAAAAAAAAAAAAAAAAAAAAGGTTAGGTTAGGTTAGGTTAGGTTGGGGTGCTAGGTCAGAAAACCTCCTAGGGGGCCCAGTGGCTGCCGGTCCTTCTCGATACGTCTGGTCTGGAGGGAACAGCAGCTGCTTGGGACGGTGCACCCTGGGCGCGGCAGTATCCGTCCCCGATGAATGGGAAGAGATTCTTATTCCTCGGGGAATGTTACTGTCGTGGCCGATATTCTGACACGGGAGGGGGTCCTATTTGGACTGCGCTGTTCCGCGTGACCCTCTGAAAAGCAGAGGGCACAGCGGAGGAGCAAGGGCGGGCTCGGTGTGCACTCACCCTGCCTCCGAGCAGACAGAGAAGGATTTCATCCTTCACTGTCTCTGCCGATCTCGTAATCCCATCGTCGACGTCTCGTGGCTTCGATAGGGACCGAGGGTCTTGGCTTAACCGCCCGGACCGCGAGGTAGAAAACCTCTATAAAAAGTTACCCCGAATCCCAAGCGGCGGCGCACCGCGAAGGGATGTATGGCTGACGGGAGATCTTATGGATCAATCAGTCGTTAGTGCGACCCTCGTTCATTCCTCGAACTTCTCGGGGAGTGAATGAAGAAAAAAGGGCTGGGATGTATCGTCGTGTACCGTGCGATGGCTCACGGAGCGGGCTCATCGGACGGTACGTGATCATGGCACTCATCGCCCTCTGGTACGCGTCTGCCCATCAGACGTGACTGTGAGGGTGATGGGACAGCCATAGGGTAAAACAGGGGGGGGGGGGAATGAAGAAGTAGGAGACAGGGACCACACCCTTCAAAGGAAAACAAAATCATGAAAAAGACGAATTGTAAAGAAATATCCCAGGGCGGTACCAGCTGCTCAGCAGCTGGAGAATCCGCCACGACCCCTTCGGGGTCGTCATGCCCTCAATCGTATTCTGGGGAGGGCAACAATCGTCATCCACCTGCCAATGGCAACGAGAGCCGAGGAGGCTCAACAAGATCACGGTCTTTTGAAGACCTGATCTCTTTTAGTTTTAACACACCCGTCCGAGTACCGGGTGAGAGCCGCGCGTTGGACGCAGTGTCGGACTCTGGCGCTGCGTCACTGAGGAGCCTCTGTTCCCCAGTGGAACCACGCGTGGTTCTGGAGAGGGTAAATGTGTTGTCGGAGGTCAACGACACACCGCAAGCAGTTGCGGCCGCTCCCTCCAAGTTTTGGGGGAAGCGACCGCGTGCCTGTGAGTCGGAAGCGGGTTCGGCGGGTTTGTCCTCTAGCGAGGAGAACCTGCCAGCCCCCAAGGTGCCGACAGCCAGGAGGGGTCGAGGACGCGGGTCAAAGTCCGGAACCAACGTTCAGGCATCCTCACGTGACTCCCGGAGCCGCTTTCTAAAGCTCTCCGATGCGCAGGCGGCCAGCGGAGTTAGCGACTCCGACGGGGCAGTACAAATGGAGCATGGTGATGCCGAGGCCTCCATTGCATTGGTGAGCTCCAAGGCGGAGCTCCATGCCGCGAGGAGAGAGGGCCGGAAGGCCATCGCGACCGACGAGGTCGCTGAGTTGGCGCGTCGTGCAAGGGAGAGGCGGTCCCAGACCGCTGCAGCTCCTGAGGGATTGACGGCGTGGACGTCATCCTGAAGGTAGCCACGAAATCGGGCAACCTAAAGGGGACGTTCACGCGGGCCCTGAAAGAGGCGGCGGACGGGATCAAGGAGGCGGTGGACGTCCTCCTTGATCGGACGACCTCGGAGGAGACGGTTAAGCTCCGAGAGGAAAATTATCGTCTCCAATCGAGGATGGCGGAGCTCGAGCGGGAGGTCAGCGCCATGAGGGCGGACTTCAGCCGGCAGCAGGGTGCGACGACTAAAGACAGTCGTGCCCAGCCACAGAACGGGTCTTTGGGGGAAGACCAATTCAACCGGCTGCTGAGCATAATGACCGCCCGCCTGGACAGCATAGAGCCCAGGCTCAACCCCCCTATTAGCCTTCGCCCGCCGCTGGCAGCAGATAGGCGAAGCAAGGAGGCGGAGCCCGCTGCAGCAACGGCTGGGCCGACGTGGGCACAGGTGGCTAAAGCGCCACCTGCGCCAAAAAAGCTCACGCAGGCGGCCAAAACGCCTTCGCAGGCAGCCAAAAAACCCGCGCAGGTGGCCAAGGGGTCCTCGCAGGCAGCCAAGAGGCCCTCGCTGGCGGCCGGGAAGCCCTCGCAGGTGGCCACAAAGCCCACAGAAGGGGCCACAAATACTAAAACGCAGGGGAATGACCCGGCTCCCAACGAGGGTGCTTGGGAGACGGCCGAAGGCCGCAAGAAGAGGCGGAAGAGGGGCCGCAAGGCCAAGAACGCACCGGGCTCAAGGGGGCAGGCCCCAAGAATCCGCATCCCTCGCTCCGAGGCTGTAGTGGTCACGCTACAGCCCGAAGCCAAAGAGCGGGGGGTGACGTACCAGAAGGTGCTTGCGGAAGCGAGGGGCAAGCTGGTCTTCGCTGATTTTGGCACCCCAGACGGTTTCCGTTTCAGGACGGCAGCCACGGGGGCCAAAATGTTTGAGTTGGCGGGGGCCAGCAGTGCCGAGAGGGCGGACTCTCTAGCTGCAAAGCTGAGGGACGTCCTCAACCCCGAGGAGGCCCGGGTGTCCAGGCCCATTAAAACGGCTGAGGTGCGGGTCGATGGGCTGGACGACTCCGTGACCCCAGAGGAGGTGGTGGCGGCCATAGCCCGGAGCGGTGGATGCCCGCCAGAAAATGTGCGGGCGGGCGACATCCGCGTCAATGCTGGCGGGCTTGGCACCATCTGGGTGCGGTGTCCGGTGGCTGCGGCGAAGAAGGTCGCCGACGCGGGACGTCTGCTGGTGGGCTGGGTGTCAGCGAGGGTTAAACTCCTGACACCCAGGGCCTTGCAGTGCTATCGGTGCCTGGAGAAAGGCCACGTCCGGGCACTGTGCACTGCCGAAACAGACCGCAGCGATTTGTGCTATCGCTGCGGTCAGCCCGGGCATAAGGCGTCCCAGTGCTCCGCGGAACCAAACTGCAGCCTCTGTACAGCTGCAGGAAAGTCCGCGGGGCACAGCATAGGTGGCAACGCTTGCGGCGCGCCCAGAAAGCGCAGCAAGCGGTGGACGAGACCTGCGGGGGCCGCACCCCCTAGCACCTCTTTGGCCGACTCCCGGCCTGTGGTTGGAAACGCCGAGGAAATGGAGTGCCAGTGATGGCCCTCCGTTTCCTCCAGGCGAATATCAACCACTGCACCAGAGCTCAGGATCTCTTGGTCCTGAGCATGGCGGAGTGGTTGATAAATGTGGCGGTGGTCGCTGAGCCGTATTACATTCCCCCCCGGGAAAACTGGGCGGGAGATCTGGACGGCCTGGTGGCCATCATCGGCGCGACTCTTGTCGACGTATCCCGGGGTCACGGTTGGGTTGCTGCCCTTGTGAACGGGATCGTCACGATCGGGGCATACTTTTCGCCCAACAGGAGTCTCGCCGACTTCGAGAGTTTCCTCGTCGAGTTGGGAGCCGTCGTCGGCCGGTCCCATCCTCGGCCCGTTTTGCTTCTCGGTGATCTGAACGCCAAATCCGCGGCGTGGGGATCCCCGGTCACAGACCCGAGAGGCGACGTGCTAGAGGAGTGGGCCGTTACGACGGGCCTGGCTGTCTTAAATCGGGGATCGGCCTACACGTGTGTGCGGCAGCGGGGTGGGTCCATAGTGGACGTCTCGTTCGCCAGTCCCGCTGTCGCGCACCGCGTTCACGATTGGCACGTGGAAGAGGAGGTGGAGACGCTATCGGATCACCGATACATACGCTTCGACGTCTCCACCCAGACCGCTGGAGGTCGTAGCCAATCGGCCCCCCGAAGAGACGGCCCGCGTTGGGCGTTGAAACGCCTCGACAGGGAAGCTCTCGAGGAAGCCACTATCGTCCAAGCCTGGATCCGGGAGTCGGCTACCGTCGGTCCCGTCGACGTCGAACAGGAGGCGCAGTGGTTTAACGACGCGATGACGCAAATCTGCGACGCGTCCATGCCACGCGTCTCCTCTCTGTCCACAAGGCGCCGCGTGTACTGGTGGTGCGTCGAGGTCGAGCGGTTGCGCGTCGAGTGCGCAGCCGCCAGACGCCCGTACACGCGGTATCGGAGGAGACGTCTGCGGGATCCCGACGAAGAAGCCGCGCTGTATGAGGTGTACAGCGCGGCGAAGGAGGCTCTGTGGCTGGCCATCGGCGAGTCGAAGAAGCGCTCCAGAGAGGAGCTGCTGGCGACCCTAGACGGGGATCCGTGGGGGCGCCCGTACCGCACGGTCCGAGGGAAACTTCGGCCGTGGGCGCCCCCGCTAACGGAAGGTCTCGAGCCGCAGTTTCTGGAGCGAGTGGTCTCGGCTCTCTTCCCTGATAGGGCTGAGCACGAGCCACCGCCGATGGCTCCGCCCACAGCTGCAGAGCCGGAAGAAGAAGAGGAGAGCGAAACCGTCCCAGAGGTGACACAGGCGGAGATGAGCGCGGTCGTGATGCGGCTCCGGGCAAAAAACACTGCTCCGGGGCCCGACGGAGTGCCTGGCCGCGTTCTAGTACTCGCCCTGAAGGAGCTGGAGCCCCCACTGAGGGGACTCTTCTCGGCGTGCCTTGAGCAGGGTCAGTTCCCTACGAGGTGGAAGGCTGGTCGACTGGTCCTGCTCAAGAAGGCGGGGCGCCCGGCGGATTCGTCGTCCGCTTATCGGCCCATAGTGCTGCTGGACGAGGCGGGCAAGTTGCTCGAGCGAGTAATCGCAGATCGCCTCGTCAGCCACTTGTGTACAGAGGGGCCGAACCTGGACGACAGCCAGTTTGGCTTCCGGCGTGGGCGCTCTACCATCGACGCCATAATGAGAGTTAGAGTCCTGGCGGAGGAAGCGGTGTCAGGACGTAATCTCGCAAAAGGAGGCAGCGGAGCGGGCGCGGGAGGACGATCCTCTCGCTGCGGCGCTCCGCAGACGAAGACGGGGGAGAAGGCGTCGTGCCCTCCCTCCTAATGGTGACGGGCGGGCGGCAGGCACGGGGGTGCCTTCGCCCGCATTGCACCCGTCACCTTCGTCGGTCATTCCCGACCCCCCACACCCGTGAGGGTGTGAGGGGTCTGTGCCTTTCAATCGTCGGCGGAGGACTGGAAGTAAAGGCTGTGCCGGTTTCCCAGTCCCCCGCCACTGTGACGAAGCGGGAATGCGCTGGGTCGTTTTAGTGGGTATACCGGGTCCGCCCGGGGAGTCCCACATACCCCTCCTGTCCCCCGACGGGAGGGTATGCGTAATGCATTTTTTCCCAGCGTCAACAAAAAAAAAAAAAAAAAAAAAAGGTTAGGTTAGGTTAGGTTGGGGTGCTAGGTCAGAAAACCTCCTAGGGGGCCCAGTGGCTGCCGGTCCTTCTCGATACGTCTGGAGGGAACAGCAGCTGCTGAGGACGGTGCACCCTGGGCGCGGCAGTATCCGTCCCCGATGAATGGGAAGAGATTCTTATTCCTCGGGGAACGTTACTGTCGTGGCCAATATTCTGACAGGGTGGGGCGACTCCACGCGGCCCTCTGGGTCGCAGAGGGCGCAGTGGAGGAGCCAGGGCGGACTCGGTGTGCCGCCGGGCGCTGGGCGCGCTCGGTCCGGTCTTGTGGAGGGCTGGCTCGGGCGCGCCCGGCGTCCGGCGGCGCACTGGGCCCGCCGGTGGTAGGACCGGACCTCTCGCTTCCCGGCGTGGTTGAGCGCCACGCTGGGGGGCGGGGAGGCCAGGTCAGCGGTTGCCTCCTTTTGCGAGTTCGCTCGCAAAGGGAGGAGGCGGAGCGCGCGCGGGGGGGCGATCCTCTCGTTGCGACGCTCCGCAGCGGAGGAGCCGGGGCGGGCTCGGTGTGCCGCCGGGCGTTGGGCGCGCTCGGTCCGGTCTTACGGGGTCGGGCCGGGCGCGTCCGGCTTCCGGTGGCGCGCCGAGCCCGCCGGTGGTCGGACCGGGCCCTCGCTTCCCGGCGTGGTCCACGTGGCGGCGTGGCCATGCTGGGGGGCGGGGAGGCCTGGTCAGCGGTTGCCTCCTTTTGTGAGTTCACTCGCAAAAGGAGGAGGCGGAGCGCGCGCGGGGGGTGATCCCCTTGCTGCGCCGCTCCGCAGCGGAAGGGGGAGAAGGCGTCGTGCCCTCCCTCCTCATGGTGATGGCGGGCGGCAGGCACGGGGGTGCCTTCGCCCGCATTGCACTCGTCACCTTTGCGGTCATTCCGGCCCCCCACACCCGTGAGGGTGTGAGGGGTTGTCTTGCGGGGCAATCGTCGGCGGAGGACTGGACGTAAAGGCTTTGCCGGTTTCCCAGTCCCCCGCCACTATGACGAAGCGGGAATGCGCTGGGTCGTTTTAGTGGGTATACCGGGTGTGGTTCGCCCGGGGAGTCCCACATACCCCTCCTGTCCCCCGACGGGAGGGTATGCGTAATGCATTTTTTCCCAGCGTCAAAAAAAAAAAAAAAAAAAAAAAAGGTTAGGTTGGGGTGGGGTGGGGTGCTAGGTCAGAAAACCTCCTCGTGGGCCCAGTGGCTGCCGGTCCTTCTCGATACGTCTGGAAGGAACAGCAGCTGCTGAGGACGGTGCACCCTGGGCGCGGCAGTATCCGTCCCCGATGAATGGGAAGTGATTCTTATTCCTCGGGGAACGTTACTGTCGTGGCCGATATTCTGACACGGTGGGGCGACTCCGCGCGACCCTCTGAGACGCAGAGGGCGCAGTGGAGGAGCCAGGGCGGGCTCGGTGTGCCGCCGGGCGGTGGGCGCGCTCGGTCCGGTCTTGTGGAGGGCTGGATCGGGCGCGTCCGGCTTCCGGCGGCGCACCGAGCCCGCCGGTGGGTGGACCGGGCCCTCGCTTCCCGGCGTGGTCGATGCCATGCTGGGGGGCGGGGAGGCCTGGTCAGCGGTCGCCTCCTTTTGCGAGTTCGCTCGCAAAGGGAGGAGGCGGAGCGCGCGCGGGGGGGCGATCCTCTCGTTGCGCCGCTCCGCAGCGGAGGAGCCGGGGCGGGCTCGGTGTGCCGCCGGGCGTTGGACGCGTCCGGCGTCCGGCGGCACACCGAGCCCGCCGGTGGTCGGACCGGACCTGTCGCTTCCCGGCGTGGTCGATGCCATGCTGGGGGGCGGGGAGGCCTGGTCAGCGGTCGCCTCCTTTTGCGAGTTCGCTCGCAAAGGGAGGAGGCGGAGCGCGCGCGGTGGGGGCGACCCTCTCGCTGCGCCGCTCCGCAGCGGAAGGGGGAGAAGGCGTTGTGCCCTCCCTCCTCATGGTGACGGCGGGCGGCAGGCACGGGGGTGCCTTCGCCCGCATTGCACTCGTCACCTTTGCGGGTCATTCCGGCCCCCCACACCCGCGAGGGTGTGAGGGGTCGCCTTGCGGGGCAATCGTCGGCGGAGGACTGGTCGTTAAGGCTATGCCGGTTTCCCAGTCCCCCGCCACTATGACGAAGCGGGAATGCGCTGGGTCGTTTTAGTGGGTATACCGGGTCCGCCCGGGGAGTCCCACATACCCCTCCTGTCCCCCGATGGGAGGGTATGCGTAATGCATTTTTTCCCAGCGTTAACAAAAAAAAAAAAAAAAAAAAAAAAAAAGGTTGGGGTGGGGTGCTAGGTCAGAAAACCTCCTAGGGGGCCCAGTGGCTGCCGGTCCTTCTCGATACGTCTGGAGGGAACAGCAGCTGCTGTGGACGGTGCACCCTGGGCGCGGCAGTATCCGTCCCCGATGAATGAGAAGAGATTCTTATTCCTCGGGGAACGTTACTGTCGTGGCCGATATTCTGACATGGGAGGGGGTCCTATTTGGACTGCGCTGCTCCGCGTGACCCTCTGAAAAGCAGAGGGCACAGCGGAGGAGCAAGGGCGGGCTCGGTGTGCACTCACCCTGCCTCCGAGCAGACAGAGAAGGATTCCATCCTTCCCGAGCACCGCCTGTAGGCGGTTGTACGTAGGGATCGTGCGATCGATGGCCCTTTACGGGGCCCCGATATGACACAATCGAGGCGATCCGGCCAGTACTCGACGACTGGCTCGGGAGGAAGCACGGCTCCCTGACGTTTCGGGCGACGCAGGTGCTCTCGGGGCACGGCTGCTTCGGGAAGTACTTGTGTCGCCTGAGCAGGGAGCCGGACGCCCGGTGCCATCACTGCGTCCACTGTCCGGAGGACACGGCGCGGCATACGCTGGCCGAGTGCGCCGCGTGGGATGAGCCGCGCCGTGCCCTCGTCGCAGAGGTAGGAGGAGACCTGTCGCTGCCGACCGTCGTTCGCTCTATGGTTGGCAGCGCAGAGTCCTGGGACGCAGTGATTTCCTTCTGCGAAGCCGTCATGTCGCAGAAGGAAGCTGCGGAGAGGGAGAGGGAGATGACTAGCTCCCGCCCATCCCGCAGCAGACGCACCGGGCGTCGGCAGAGGGCGGATAACGCCCTCTTCCGGCCCCCCTAAATTGGTCCAGGGGCGACGGATTCGGGGACATCCGTCGCCCCCCATCGCAATGGACCCGAGACGGCGGCGCGTAGTGTTCCACGCGCGCCTCTCTTAGACGTAACGGGGGGAGTCTCACACCTCACTCCCCCCCGAGACGAGGCCCGCAGGTCGAGCGGGCCGGCACTAGTCCGGGGCAGCGGAAGTCGCATCAGATCCCGTTGCCCCCCGACGCAAGTGTGCGAGGGAACACCGGTGTGGTTTTAGTCAGTAGGAGTCTGACAGACCCCTCCGCTCTCCCCAGGGCGGAGGACATCCATCGAGGATTTCCACATCGAGAACAAAAAAAAAAAAAAAAAAAAAAAAAGGTTAGGTTGGGGTGCTAGGTCAGAAAACCTCCTAGGGAGCCTAGTGGCTGCCGGTCCTTCTCGATACGTCTGGAGGGAACAGCAGCTGCTGTGGACGGTGCACCCTGGGCGCGGCAGTATCCGTCCCCGATGAATGAGAAGAGATTCTTATTCCTCGGGGAATGTTACTGTCGTGGCCGATATTCTGACACGGGAGGGGGTCCTATTTGGACTGCGCTGTTCCGCGTGACCCTCTGAAAAGCAGAGGGCACAGCGGAGGAGCAAGGGCGGGCTCGGTGTGCACTCACCCTGCCTCCGAGCAGACAGAGAAGGATTCCATCCTTCACTGTCTCCGCCGATCTCGTAATCCCATCGTCGACGTCTCGCGGCTTCGATAGGGACCGAGGGTCTTGGCTTAACCGCCCGGACCGCGAGGTAGAAAACCTCTATAAAAAGTTACCCCGAATCCCAAGTGGCGGCGCACCGCGAAGGGATGTATGGCTGACGGGAGATCTCATGGATCAATCAGTCGTTAGTGCGACCCTCGTTCATTCCTCGAAGTTCTCGGGGAGTGAATGAAGAAAAAAGGGCTGGGATGTATCGTCGTGTACCGTGCGATGGCTCACGGAGCGGGCTCATCGGACGGTACGTGATCATGGCACTCATCGCCCTCTGGTACGCGTCTGCCCATCAGACGTGACTGTGAGGGTGATGGGACAGCCATAGGGTAAAACAGGGGGGGGGGGGGAATGAAGAAGTAGGAGACAGGGACCACACCCTTCAAAGGAAAACAAAAACATGAAAAAGACGAATTGTAAAGAATTATCCCAGGGCGGTACCAGCTGCTCAGCAGCTGGAGAATCCGCCACGACCCCTTCGGGGTCGTCATGCCCTCAATCGTATTCTGGGGAGGGCAACAATCGTCATCCACCTGCCAATGGCAACGAGAGCCGAGGAGGCTCAACAACATCACGGTCTTTTGAAGACCTGATCTCATTTAGTTTTAACACACCCGTCCGAGTACCGGGTGAGAGCCGCGCGTTGGACGCAGTGTCGGACTCTGGCGCTGCGTCACTGAGGAGCCTCTGTTCCCCAGTGGAACCACGCGTGGTTCTGGAGAGGGTAAATGTGTTGTCGGAGGTCAACGACACACCGCAAGCAGTTGCGGCCGCTCCCTCCAAGTTTTGGGGGAAGCGACCGCGTGCCTGTGAGTCGGAAGCGGGTTCGGCGGGTTGTTCCTCTAGCGAGGAGAACCTGCCAGCCCCCAAGGTGCCGACAGCCAGGAGGGGTCGAGGACGCGGGTCAAAGTCCGGAACCAACGTTCAGGCATCCTCACGTGACTCCCGGAGCCGCTTTCTAAAGCTCTCCGATGCGCAGGCGGCCAGCGGAGTTAGCGACTCCGACGGGGCAGTACAAATGGAGCATGGTGATGCCGAGGCCTCCATTGCATTGGTGAGCTCCAAGGCGGAGCTCCATGCCGCGAGGAGAGAGGGCCGGAAGGCCATCGCGACCGACGAGGTCGCTGAGTTGGCGCGTCGTGCAAGGGAGAGGCGGTCCCAGACCGCCGCAGCTCCTGAGGGATTGACGGCAGAGGCCCTTAGCCGCCAGGTCTTGGACGGCGTGGACGTCATCCTGAAGGTAGCCACGAAATCGGGCAACCTAAAGGGGACGTTCACGCGGGCCCTGAAAGAGGCGGCGGACGGGATCAAGGAGGCGGTGGACGTCCTCCTTGATCGGACGACCTCGGAGGAGACGGTTAAGCTCCGAGAGGAAAATTATCGTCTCCAATCGAGGATGGTGGAGCTCGAGCGGGAGGTCAGCGCCATGAGGGCGGACTTCAGCCGGCAGCAGGGTGCGACGACTAAAGACAGTCGTGCTCTGCCACAGGACGGGTCTTTGGGGGAAGACCAATTTGACCGGCTGTTGAGGATTATGACCGCCCGCCTGGACAGCATAGAGCCAAGGCTTAACCCCCCTATTAGCCTTCGTCCGCCGCTGGCAGCAGATAAGCGGAGGAAGGAGGCGGAGCCCCCTCCAGCAACGGCTGGGCCAACGTGGGCACAGGTGGTTAAAGCGCCACCT
The DNA here is from genome assembly GCA_950022335.1 of Eurois occulta. NCBI lineage: Eukaryota > Metazoa > Arthropoda > Insecta > Lepidoptera > Noctuidae > Eurois > Eurois occulta. The sequence goes on along the minus strand of OX465487.1, from coordinate 199,909 downwards.
GCGCCAAAAAAACACACGCAGGCAGCCAAAAAGCCCTCGCAGGTGGCCAAGAAACCTTCGCAGGTGGCCAAGGGTCCTTCGCAGGTAGCCAAGAGGACCTCAGAGGTTACCAAAAAGCCCTCGCAGGTTGCCACAAGGCCCAGAGAAGGGGCCACAAATCTTGAAATACAGGAGCATGACCCGGCTCCCAACGAGGGTGCCTGGAAGACGGCCGAAGGCCGCAAGAAGAGGCGGAAGAGGGGCCGCAAGGCCAAGAACGTGCCGGGATCAAAGGGGCAGGCCCCAAGGATCCGCATCCCTCGCTCCGAGGCTGTAGTGGTCACGCTGCAGCCTGAAGCCAAAGAGCGGGGGGTGACGTACCAAAAGGTGCTAGCGGAGGCGAGGGGCAAGCTGGTCTTCGCTGATTTCGGCACCCCAGACGGCTTCCGTTTCAGGACGGCAGCCACGGGGGCCAAAATGTTTGAGTTGGTGGGGGCCAGCAGTGCCGAGAGGGCGGACTCTCTAGCTGCAAAGCTGAGGGACGTCCTCAACCCCGAGGAGGCCCGGGTGTCCAGGCCCATTAAAACGGCTGAGGTGCGGGTCGATGGGCTGGACGACTCCGTGACCCCAGAGGAGGTGGTGGCGGCCATAGCCCGGAGCGGCGGATGCCCGCCAGAAAATGTGCGGGCGGGCGACATCCGCGTCAATGCTGGCGGGCTTGGCACCATCTGGGTGCGGTGTCCGGTGGCTGCGGCGAAGCAGGTCGCCGACGCGGGACGTCTGCTGGTGGGCTGGGTGTCAGCGAGGGTTAAACTCCTGACACCTAGGGCCTTGCAGTGCTATCGGTGCCTGGAGAAAGGCCACGTCCGGGCACTGTGCACTGCCGAAACAGACCGCAGCGATTTGTGCTATCGCTGCGGTCAGCCCGGGCATAAGGCGTCCCAGTGCTCCGCGGAACCAAACTGCAGCCTCTGTACAGCTGCAGGAAAGTCCGCGGGGCACAGCATAGGTGGCAACGCTTGCGGCGCGCCCAGAAAGCGCAGCAAGCGGTGGACGAGACCTGCGGGGGCCGCACCCCCTAGCACCTCTTTGGCCGACTCCCGGCCTGTGGTTGGAAACGCCGAGGAAATGGAGTGCCAGTGATGGCCCTCCGTTTCCTCCAGGCGAATATCAACCACTGCACCAGAGCTCAGGATCTCTTGGTCCTGAGCATGGTGGAGTGGTTGATAAATGTGGCGGTGGTCGCTGAGCCGTATTTCGTCCCCCCCCGGGAAAACTGGGCGGGGGATCTGGGCGGCCTGGTGGCCATCATCGGCGCGACTCTTGTCGACGTATCCCGGGGTCACGGTTGGGTTGCCGCCCTTGTGAACGGGATCGTCACGATCGGGGCATACTTTTCGCCCAACAGGAGTCTCGCCGACTTCGAGAGTTTCCTCGTCGAGTTGGGAGCCGTCGTCGGCCGGTCTCATCCTCGGCCCGTTTTGCTTCTCGGTGATCTGAACGCCAAATCCGCGGCGTGGGGATCCCCGGTCACAGACCCGAGAGGCGACGTGCTAGAGGAGTGGGCCGTTACGACGGGCCTGGCCGTCTTGAATCGGGGATCGGCCTACACGTGTGTGCGGCAGCGGGGTGGGTCCATAGTGGACGTCTCGTTCGCCAGTCCCGCTGTCGCGCACCGCGTTCACGATTGGCACGTGGAAGAGGAGGTGGAGACGCTATCGGACCACCGATACATACGCTTCGACGTCTCCACCCAGACCGCTGGAGGTCGTAGCCAATCGGCCCCCCGAAGAGACGGCCCGCGTTGGGCGTTGAAACGCCTCGACAAGGAAGCTCTCGAGGAAGCCACCATCGTCCAAGCCTGGATCCGGGAGTCGGCTACCGTCGGTCCCGTCGACGTCGAACAGGAGGCGCAGTGGTTTAACGACGCGATGACGCAAATCTGCGACGCGTCCATGCCACGCGTCTCCTCTCTGTCCGCAAGGCGCCGCGTGTACTGGTGGTGCGTCGAGGTCGAGCGGTTGCGCGTCGAGTGCGCAGCCGCCAGACGCCCGTACACGCGGTGTCGGAGAAGACGTCTGCGGGATCCCGACGAAGAAGCCGCGCTGTATGAGGTGTACAGCGCGGCGAAGGAGGCTCTGTGGCTGGCCATCGGCGAGTCGAAGAAGCGCTCCAGAGAGGAGCTGCTGGCGACCCTAGACGGGGATCCGTGGGGGCGCCCTTACCGCACGGTCCGAGGGAAACTTCGGCCATGGGCGCCCCCGCTAACGGAAGGGCTCGAGCCAGAGTTTCTGGAGCGAGTGGTCTCGGCTCTCTTCCCTGACAGGGCCGAGCACGAGCCACCGCCGATGGCTCTGCCCACAGCTGCAGAGCCGGAAGAAGAAGAAGAGGAGAGCGAAACCGTCCCAGAGGTGACACAGGCGGAGATGAGCGCGGTCGTGATGCGGCTCCGGGCAAAAAACACTGCTCCGGGGCCCGACGGAGTGCCTGGCCGCGCTCTAGTACTCGCCCTGAAGGAGCTGGAGCCCCCACTGAGGGGACTCTTCTCGGCGTGCCTTGAGCAGGGTCAGTTCCCTACGAGGTGGAAGGCTGGTCGACTGGTCCTGCTCAAGAAGGCGGGGCGCCCGGCGGATTCGTCGTCCGCTTATCGGCCCATAGTGCTGCTGGAAGAGGCGGGCAAGTTGCTCCAGCGAGTAATCGCAGATCGCCTCGTCAGCCACTTGTGTACAGAGGGGCCGAACTTGGACGACAGCCAGTTTGGTTTCCGGCGTGGGCGCTCTACCATCGACGCAATCATGCGAGTTAGAGTCCTGGCGGAGGAAGCGGTGTCCCGGGGCGGGGTGGTGCTGGCGGTGTCCTTGGACATCTCCAACGCGTTCAACACCCTGCCCTGGAGTTGCATCAGGGAGGCCCTGCGATACCATCGGGTGCCTCCCTACCTCCGCAACATAGTGGGGGCTTATCTGTCCGGAAGGTGTGTCACCTACATGGGACGCGACGGCGCGGGCCGTCGCGAGATGTCGTGCGGTGTTCCGCAGGGGTCGGTTCTGGGCCCACCCCTGTGGAACATCGGATACGACTGGGTTTTGCGGTGCGAGCTCCCGCCGGGAGTGAACCTGACGTGTTATGCGGACGACACGCTGGTCACGGCTCGGGGGAGCTCGTACAGGGAAGCAGCGTTGCTGGCTACGGCTGCGGTCTCGCAGGTGGTGAGCCGCATACGACGCCTGGGCCTGGAGGTGGCCCTCAACAAGTCGGAGGCCATTGCCTTTCATGGCCCCCGACGGGCACCGCCGCTGGGATGCAATGGACCCGAGACGGCGGCGCGTAGTGTTCCACGCGCGCCTCTCTTAGACGTAACGGGGGGAGTCTCACACCTCACTCCCCCCCGAGACGAGGCCCGCAGGTCGAGCGGGCCGGCACTAGTCCGGGGCAGCGGAAGTCGCATCAGATCCCGTTGCCCCCCGACGCAAGTGTGCGAGGGAACACCGGTGTGGTTTTAGTCAGTAGGAGTCTGACAGACCCCTCCGCTCTCCCCAGGGCGGAGGACATCCATCGAGGATTTCCACATCGAGAACAAAAAAAAAAAAAAAAAAAAAGGTTAGGTTAGGTTAGGTTGGGGTGGGGTGCTAGGTCAGAAAACCTCCTAGGGGGCCCAGTGGCTGCCGGTCCTTCTCGATACGTCTGGAGGGAACAGCAGCTGCTGTGGACGGTGCACCCTGGGCGCGGCAGTATCAGTCCCCGATAAATGGGAAGACATTCTTATTCCTCGGGGAACGTTACTGTCGTGGCCAATATTCTGACACGGTGGGGCGACTCCACGCGGCCCTCTGGTTCGCAGAGGGCGCAGTGGAGGAGCCAGGGCGGGCTCGGTGTGCCGCCGGGCGTTGGGCGCGCTCGGTCCGGTCTTGCGGAGTGCTGGCTCGGGCGCGCCCGGCGTCCGGCGGCGCACTGGGCCCGCCGGTGGTAGGACCGGACCTCTCGCTTCCCGGCGTGGTTGAGCGCCATGCTGGGGTTTGGGGAGGTCTGGTCAGCGGTCGCCTCCTTTTGCGAGTTCGCTCGCAAAGGGAGGAGGCGGAGCGCGCGCGGGGGGGGCGACCCTCTCGTTGCGCCGCTCCGCAGCGGAGGAGCCGGGGCGGGCTCGGTGTGCCGCCGGGCGTTGGGCGCGCTCGGTCCGGTCTTACGGGGCCGGTCCGGGCGCGTCCGGCTTCCGGTGGCGCACCGAGCCCGCCGGTGGTCGGACCGGGCCCTCGCTTCCCGGTGTGGTCGACGCCGTGCTGGGGGGCGGGGAGGCCTGGTCAGCGGTAGCCTCCTTTTGCGAGTTCGCTCGCAAAGGAGGAGGCGGAGCGCGCGCGGGGGGGGCGACCCTCTCGCTGCGCCGCTCCGCAGTGGAAGGAGGAGAAGGCTTCGTGCCCTCCCTCCTCATGGTGACGGCGGGCGGCAGGCACGGGGGTGCCTTCGCCCGCATTGCACCCGTCACCTTAGCGGGTCATTCCGGCCCCCCACACCCGCGAGGGTGTGAGGGGTCGCCTTGCGGGGCAATCGTCGGCGGAGGACTGGTCGTTAAGGCTATGCCGGTTTCCCAGTCCCCCGCCACTCTGACGAAGCGGGAATGCGCTGGGTCGTTTTAGTGGGTATACCGGGTTTGGTTCGCCCGGGGAGTCCCACATACCCCTCCCGTCCCCCGGCGGGTGGGTATGCGTAATGCATTTTTTCCCAGCGTTAACAAAAAAAAAAAAAAAAAAAAAAAAAAAAAGGTTAGGTTGGGGTCTCTCGTGGCTCCTCCCGAACCTGGGGGGGCCCAAGGCGAAATGCCGGCGCCTCTATGCCGGCATTTTGCGGAGCATGGCCCTTTACGGGGCTCCCATCTGGGCGGACTCCCTCCATAGGAGGGAGAATGCTACCGCCATCCGCAGGCCCCAGCGGGCCATTGCACAGCGGGTGGCGAGGGCTTACCGCTCGGTGGGCTTTTCGGCGGCGTGCGCTCTGGCCGGCACCCCGCCTTGGGAGTTGGAGGCATGGGTGCTCGCCAGAGTGTACGAGTGGACGGCGCGCCGAAAGGCGCTCGGGGAGCGCCCCATGGGCGAAGAGCGGGAGGCGGTGCGGCGAGAGGCGAGGGACGCCATCGTCCTCCATTGGTCGGAGGACCTCGCCAGCGCCGCCTTTGGCCGCCGGACGTTGGACGCGCTCGGTCCGGTACTGCGGGGCTGGCTCGAGCGGTCCCACGGTTTCCTCTCTTTCCGTCTGGTGCAGGTGTTATCCGGGCATGGTTGCTTCGGATCGTACCTGCACCGGATCGGGAGGGAGGAAACTCCGGCGTGCCACGACTGCGGCGCGGCGGAGGACACGGCGCAGCACACCCTCGAGGTGTGCCCGGCGTGGTCCGAGCTGCGCCGCGGTCTGACCGCGGTGGTCGGACCGGACCTCTCGCTTCCTGGCGTGGTGGACGCCATGCTGGGGAGCGAGGAGGCCTGGTCAGCGGTGGCCTCCTTTTGCGAGGACGTAATCTCGCAAAAGGAGGCAGCGGAGCGCGCGCGGGAGGACGACCCTCTCGCTGCGGCGCTCCGCAGACGAAGACGGGGGAGAAGGCGTCGTGCCCTCCCTCCTAATGGTGACGGGCGGGCGGCAGGCACGGGGGTGCCTTCGCCCGCATTGCACCCGTCACCTTCGTCGGTCATTCCCGACCCCCCACACCCGTGAGGGTGTGAGGGGTCTGTGCCTTTCAATCGTCGGCGGAGGACTGGAAGTAAAGGCTGTGCCGGTTTCCCAGTCCCCCGCCACTGTGACGAAGCGGGAATGCGCTGGGTCGTTTTAGTGGGTATACCGGGTCCGCCCGGGGAGTCCCACATACCCCTCCTGTCCCCCGACGGGAGGGTATGCGTAATGCATTTTTTCCCAGCGTCAAAAAAAAAAAAAAAAAAAAAGGTTAGGTTGGGGTCCACATCGTCGTGGAGGGCGTCCGCATAGAGGTCCAGCCTCAGATGAAATATCTGGGGCTGGTGCTGGACGACAGGTGGCGCTTCGGCCCGCATTTCAGCGGGCTGTCGACGCGCCTGTTGAAGGCCGCGGACGCCCTCTCATGGCTCCTCCCAAACCTGGGGGGGCCAAAGGCAAAATGCCGGCGCCTCTATGCCGGCATTTTGCGGAGCATGGCCCTTTACGGGGCTCCCATCTGGGCGGACTCCCTCCACAGGAGGGAGAATGCTACCGCCATCCGCAGGCCCCAACGGGCCATTGCACAGCGGGTGGCGAGGGCTTACCGCTCAGTGGGATTTTCGGCGGCGTGCGCTCTGGCCGGCGCCCCACCTTGGGAGTTGGAGGCGTGGGTGCTCGCCAGAGTGTACGAATGGACGGCGCGCCGAAAGGCGCTCGGGGAGCGCCCCATGGGCGAAGAGCGGGAGGCGGTGCGGCGAGAGGCGAGGGACGCCATCGTCCTCCATTGGTCGGAGGACCTCGCCAGCGCCGCCTTTGGCCGCCGGACGTTGGACGCGCTCGGTCCGGTCCTGCGGGGCTGGCTCGAGCGGTCCCACGGTTTCCTCTCTTTCCGTCTGGTGCAGGTGTTATCCGGGCATGGTTGTTTCGGATCGTACCTGCACCGGATCGGGAGGGAGGAAACCCCGGCGTGCCACGACTGCGGCGCGGCGGAGGACACGGCGCAGCATACCCTCGAGGTGTGCCCGGCGTGGTCCGAGCTGCGCCGCGGTCTGACCGCGGTGGTCGGACCAGACCTCTCGCTTCCCGGCGTGGTCGACGCCATGCTGGGGAGCGAGGAGGCCTGGTCAGCGGTAGCCTCCTTTTGCGAGGACGAAATCTCGCAAAAGGAGGAGGCGGAGCGGGCGCGGGAGGACGATCCTCTCGCTGCGCCGCTCCGCAGGCGAAGAAGGGGGAGAAGGCGTCGTGCCCTCCCTCCTCATGGTGACGGGCGGGCGACAGGCGCGGGGGTGCCTTCGCCCGCATTGCACCCGTCACCTTCGTCGGTCATTCCCGACCCCCCGCACCCGTGAGGGTGTGAGGGGTCTGCCTTTCAATCGTCGGCGGAGGACTGGAAGTAAAGGCTGTGCCGGTTTCCCAGTCCCCCGCCACTCTGACGAAGCGGGAATGCGCTGGGTCGTTTTAGTGGGTATACCGGGTCCGCCCGGGACAAAATAAAAAAATGCATTACGCATACCCTCCCCGACGGGAGGGTATGCGTAATGCATTTTTTCCCAGCGTCAACAAAAAAAAAAAAAAAAAAAAAAAAAAAAAAAGGTTAGGTTGGGGTGGGGGACCCCCCACAGAGCATACGTCCACGTCGTGTCCCCTGGAAACAGCCCAGTTCTGACCACCGTAACGGAGTGGCAGACTGGGTCTGGCTAAAGTGCTCTGTGAATCGCAGCGAATTTTAATCTTGTATGCCTTGTGTCGAATGCGATATGCCGAATACGCCCTCGCGGGACGCCTGCGGGCGCTTTTTAAAAACAAAAGGCCCTTCTCAGGGCCAACCCAAAGGCCCTTCTCAGGGCCAACCCAAAGGCCCTTCTCAGGGCCAACCAAAAGGCCCTTCTCAGGGCCAACCAAAAGGCCCTTCTCAGGGCCACCACGACGCTTCAGCGTCGGAAGCTAGCCGCGCGCCGTCTGCGGCTAGCTACTTCGGAGGGGCCGAGTCGTCTGACAGCGACTCGGTTGTTGGAGTGTCGGACGCGAGTGGCGCTCGGTCGCGGAAGCGCGTTAGGGGGTCCGGGAGTTCCTCGGCTTCGGGGTCCAAACCGTTGTCGAAGGCTAAAAAGCCGACGACGACGGCCGCGGACACCCACGTCGTTGGGCTCGCGGACGCCCAACGCCAGCTGGATCTGGCTCGGCGGGTGCAGCTCCAGCAAGAGCTGGAGGAGCGGGTTGCCGCCAAGGAGGAACGGGCGCACATCGCCCGGGCCAAGTCCGGGTACGGTGCGTCCCGCATCCTGTACGCGGACTACTCCCTGGCCGAGCTGGAGAGAATGGCGGAGGAGGACAAGGAGGAGATAGTGCAGGTCGCCTCTAAGTCCTCCAACATTAAGGGGACCTTGCAGAAGGCCCTCAAGTGCCGGGCCGCGAGCATGCGCGGGGTCGTCGCTGAGCTGGTCCAGCGGACGGCCTCCGACGAGACGCGGCAGCTGCAGGCGAGGGTGGATCGCCTGCAGTCGGAGGTCAGCCAGCTTCATCTGAAGCTGGCTGAAGCCACGGCCCGACCACAACAGGTCGAGGCGAGCCCTGTGGCAGAGGGCGCTACCTCGGCCCGGCCACAACAGGCCAAGGTGAGCCCTGTGGCAGAGGGCGCTGCCTCGGCCCGGCCACAACAGGCCAAGGCGAGGCCTGCAGCAGAGGGCCCCTCCTCCAACCTTGAGGATATCATCCGCAAGGTAGTAATGGAGGAGAGGGCCTTCACAAGAGCCTGCTTCGCAGGGATTGAGGACCGGCTCCTGCCGGAGAAACGCCTCCGACCGCCGCTTGCGGCGGATAAGAGGCGGTCTGAGCCGGGGCCGTCCTCAACCCAGGCGCATGAGAGGCGGTCTGAGCCGGGGCCGTCCTCCTCCCAAGCGGAAGATGCCCTTCTTCCCTCAACCACCCCGTCCAACGAGTGGACGGAGGTGCGTAAGGGGAAGGGCAAAGGGAAGGGCAAGAGGTCGGCAGCGGCCGTCCCAGCTGTCCCTGCCGTCCCCGCTACCCCCGCTCCCAGCCAGTCGCAGCCGACCGGCAAGGGAAGGGGTAAGGGGAACGGCAAAGGGAAGGGCGGGGGAAGGGGGCAGTTGGTCCCCCCGAAAACCGCGGCCGTCGTGGTGACGCTCACCGCGGAGGCTGCGGGGCGAGGGGAGACCTACGCCTCCATTTTGGTGCGGGCGCGCGGCAATGCCGATCCCACTCAGCTGGGGATCGGCAGTGTGTCGTGCCGACGGACGCAGGCCGGGGCTCGAATTTTCGAGTTCCCGGGGGCCGAGGGCAGCGCCCGCGCTGATCTCTTTGCAGCCAAGCTGCAGGAGGTCATCGCGGACTCTGCCAAGGTGGCCCGGCCGGTCAAGACGGCGGCCATCGAGGTGACGGAGCTGGATGACTCCGTCACCAAGGAGGAGGTGGTAGCGGCGGTCGCAGCGGTAGGGGGCTGTGGCGCCGCGGCGGTCCAAGGCCGGGATATAAGGCCCGGCCGCGGCGGAATGGGCACGATCCGCCTCGAATGCCCAATCGCAGCTGCCAAAGCCGTCCTTGCGAAAGGACGGCTTCAAGTCGGCTTCAGCGCGGTTGCAGTCAGGGCACTCGAGGCTGGTCCTCTGCGGTGTTTCCGGTGCTTCGGCATCGGCCACACCCGGCCCCTGTGTCCGTCCAAGATTGACAGGACGGACACATGCTACCGCTGCGGCAAGGAGGGCCACAAAGCCGCCTCCTGCCAGGCCGCCACGCCGCACTGCGCGGTGTGTGCCGCCAGTGGCCGCCGGGCAGGCCACGTCATGAAGGGGGGGAAGTGTAACCCCCCCCCCTAAGCGTGGCAAAGCGCAGGCGCCGACCGGGCCTGCACCTGCTGCTGCCGCTAACGCCGCCGTTCCTGCGGCGGCTGCGGAGGAGGGTGCGATGTCCGACTGATGGCCAGAGTCGAGCATCGCATCCTTCAGGCGAACGCCAACCACTGCAGGACAGCCCAGGATCTGCTAATGCAGACCATGGCTGAGTGGTTGGTGGACTTGGCGGTGGTCGCCGAACCCTACTCGGTCCCTGGCCGTTGGCTGGGCGACCGGGACGGGCTGGTGGCGTTGGTGGCGCGGTCTTCCACAGACTCCCCTCCCCTCTCGCTCTTAGAGAGGGGACCGGGATACGTGGCCGCCGCGTGGGGAGAGATAGGGATAGTGGGGGTGTATTTCTCCCCAAACCGCCCTCTCTCGGACTTTGAGGATTTCCTCGAGATCCTCACTGCTGTCGTAGGGAGGGCGGCACCACGCCAGGTCGTGGTGCTCGGCGACCTAAACGCCAAGTCGGTGGCCTGGGGCAACCCGGCCGTCGGGTGCAACGTCCGGGGACGCGCCGTCGAGTTTTGGGCGGCCTCGTGCGGTGTGTCCCTCCTCAACAGGGGGGCGGTCCACACGTGTGTGCGGCAACAGGGCGGGTCGGTGGTGGACGTGTCGTTTGCCACCCCCGCGCTAGCCGTGGAGCTGGTGGAGACCTTGTCGGACCACCGTTATGTGCGGTTCGACATCTCCACACAGCGGGGAGGGGGGACGGCCCGCGCTGGGCAATCTCCCTTCCCGCGGTGGGCGCTCACCCGCCTGGACCGGGAGGCAGCCAAGGAGGCCGCCTTCCTCCAGGACTGGCTGTCGCCTCCCCTCCTGTCTGTCGAGGAGGTCCCGGACGTTGACGCCGCAGCGGTCCGGCTACGGCGGTCTTTGACCGAGGTGTGTAACTCCAGCATGCCTCGGTCTCGCCGTCCGCCTCCCCGTCGTGCCGTGTACTGGTGGACGGAGGAGCTGGCGGGGCTCCGGGCCACCTGCGTGGCAGCCAGAAGGGCCTACGCGCGTAGCCGACGGCGCAGCGCCCAGAACCGAGTCCGGGCAGAGGAGGACCGCCTGTACGCCTCTTACCGAGAGGCTACGGCGGCCCTCAAGTCTGCAATGGGCGCTGCGCAGGACTCGGCAAGGGCCGAGATGCTGGAGGGTCTCGACAGGGACCCCTATGGGAGACCATACAAGGCGGCGCGGAATCAGCTCCGCCCCTATGGTCCCCCACTGTCGGAGACCCTCGAGCCGGCATTGTTGGATGGGGTGGTCCGGTCCCTGTTTCCACGCAGGACCGACTTCGCCCCTCCAACAATGAATCTGTCGGACGCCCAATACGGTTTCCGTCGTGGGCGTTCGACGATCGACGCGCTGGCCCTTCTCAAGGGCCAGGTGAAGGAGGCGGTGGAGGCGGGGGACGGGGTGCTGGCGGTGTCGTTCGACATTGCCAACGCCTTCAACTCCGTCCCCCACTCGAAGATATTGGAGGCGCTCCGGTACCACGGAGTGCCCCAATATCTGCGGAGCCTCCTGGCCGACTACTTGGAGGACCGCGAGGTCCTCCTCGTGGACAAATCGGCCACCGTGAGGCGGTACGGCGCAGAGTCTGGTGTTCCACAGGGGTCGGTCCTGGGGCCCCCCTTGTGGAACATCGGATTCGACTGGCTCCTGCGGGGAGTCCTCCTCCCGGGCACGAGTGTCATCTGCTACGCGGATGACACTCTGCTCACTGCCCGGGGGAGGAACTTTGCGGATGCGGCCATTCTGGCCTCGGCTGGCGGATCCTTGGTGGCAGAGAGGATCCGCCGCCTGGGATTGAGGGTGGCGCTGCACAAAACGGAGGCCGTGTTCTTTCGCGGTCCCCGGCAGCGCTGCCCTGCCGACGCCCACATCGTCGTGGAGGGCGTCCGCATAGAGGTCCAGCCTCAGATGAAATATCTGGGGCTGGTGCTGGACGACAGGTGGCGCTTCGGCCCGCATTTCAGCGGGCTGTCGACGCGCCTGTTGAAGGCCGCGGACGCCCTCTCATGGCTCCTCCCAAACCTGGGGGGGCCCAAGGCAAAATGCCGGCGCCTCTATGCCGGCATTTTGCGGAGCATGGCCCTTTACGGGGCCCCCATCTGGGCGGACTCCCTCCACAGGAGGGAGAATGCTACCGCCATCCGCAGGCCCCAGCGGGCCATTGCACAGCGGGTGGCGAGGGCTTACCGCTCAGTGGGCTTCTCGGCGGCGTGCGCTCTGGCGGGCACCCCACCATGGGAGTTGGAGGCGTGGGTGCTCGCCAGAGTGTACGAATGGACGGCGCGCCGACGGGCGCTCGGGGAGCGCCCCATGGGCAAGGAGCGGGAGGCGGTGCGGCGAGAGGCGAGGGACGCCATCGTCCACCATTGGTCGGAGGACCTCGCCAACGCCGCCTTTGGCCGCCGGACGTTGGACGCGCTCGGTCCGGTCCTGCGGGGCTGGCTCGAGCGGTCCCACGGTTTCCTCTCTTTCCGTCTGGTGCAGGTGTTATCCGGGCATGGTTGTTTCGGATCGTACCTGCACCGGATCGGGAGGGAGGAAACCCCGGCGTGCCACGACTGCGGCGCGGCGGAGGACACGGCGCAGCACACCCTCGAGGTGTGCCCGGCGTGGTCCGAGCTGCGCCGCGGTCTGACCGCGGTGGTCGGACCGGACCTCTCGCTTCCCGGCGTGGTCGACGCCATGCTGGGGAGCGAGGACGCCTGGTCAGCGGTAGCCTCCTTTTGCGAGGACGTAATCTCGCAAAAGGAGGAGGCGGAGCGGGCGCGGGAGGACGATCCTCTCGCTGCGCCGCTCCGCAGACGAAGAAGGGGGAGAAGGCGTCGTGCCCTCCCTCCTCATGGTGACGGGCGGGTGACAGGCGCGGGGGTGCCTTCGCCCGCATTGCACCCGTCACCTTCGTCGGTCATTCCCGACCCCCCGCACCCGTGAGGGTGTGAGGGGTCTGCCTTTTCAATCGTCGGCGGAGGACTGGAAGTAAAGGCTTTGCCGGTTTCCCAGTCCCCCGCCACTCTGACGAAGCGGGAATGCGCTGGGTCGTTTTAGTGGGTATACCGGGTCCGCCCGGGGAGTCCCACATACCCCTCCTGTCCCCCGACGGGAGGGTATGCGTAATGCATTTTTTCCCAGCGTCAAAAAAAAAAAAAACTTCCTCGTCACTGTGTACTAAGAGCACGTCCCTAAGGACCAGAAGCGGGTCCCGATTCTTCACCGCCTCGACGACGAGGTTCTCTCTGGCCGATTGAAGCCGCTTTTTAAGCTTCTCCCTCTCCTCCTTTGTTGCGCACCCCATTATGACCTTCTGGTCCTTGGCCTTTCGGACCCTCTCTACACGCACCCAGCCCTCCTTCGCGTCCACTGCCTTTCTAACTCTTTCGAGTATTTCGGCCCCCGTATCCATCTCCTGTGTCGAGGAGACAACCACGGAGTGTAGCGTCGTTCGCTCCGGGGCCTGTGCCCCGGTGTGGCGCTTACAGACGGCCGCTACACTGGCGTAGGTTGTCTCCCCCGCACTTTCCTTGCTAGCCAGACTGTCTCGGAGTTTCTCGAGTTTCTCGGAGTTGTCCTTCAACTCCGAGATGTGCTCCTTCAGGGTGTTGAGGAGCTCAGTCTGGCCAGCAAGGACCTCGCTGGTGATGGGTAGGGGACCGCAGCAGTTAGCAGTGGGCGCGGGTTCCGGTACGGCAACGGGTGCGGCAGAGGCCTTGTCTCGCTCCGACTCCTTGACCAGCTCATAAAGCCTGTTTATGGCTTCGAGCACCGCAGTCTTGATTTCAGCCTTGAGGTTGCGAGAGTTGCCTAAATTAAGCTTTGCTTTATTTAGGCAAGCTCTCGCCTCCGCAATGCGACTGGGGTGCCCAGCCTCAGGCTTCATGAGCGGTCTTGGAGCGCTAACAGGGGCTCGGCGCGTCGGCGGGGTAGCAGGACACTCCTGGGACGCGAGGGGTGTATCATTTCCAAATACAATTTTCCTCCTCGCGTCAGGAGATGAGGGGCCCGCCTTCTCCGCCGATCGCGGCGAGCTCCTGGAGCTCTGGGTCTTAGCGTTCATGGCCGGGGTGCACAACATATCAACCTGAGAGCAGATAGTGCAAGAACGGACCCCTGTAAAGAGGAGGTCAGGACTACAATATCTGCTCGAGGAGAGGTTTTTTTTTTGACACTGGCACTTGTGTTGCCCTGTAAAGGGGGGAACACAAGGTAATAAAATTATAAAATCAATTAAAATATTATACAATAATATAATTATAGTCCCTCATTAACGAGCGACTGTCACAGTAAAATTAATAAGTAAATAAAATAATAATAATAATTTCGTTAAAAAACTTTGTCAGGAAGTTTAAAAAGAGATGTAGGTGCCGAACAAAATTTTGGACTTTTGGTCAAAAAACCAGTTTTTGAACCAAAAAATTTAGGGTTTCAGCCTCCAACCTGGGCGCCGGCGCACGGAACGCGGACCAGAACACAGGGATGAAGGGTGAGTACTATTGCAACTATAATTTGAAAGAAAATTTGGAAAAACACTAAATTTTGATGAGTTTTTGTAAAAAATTCGAAAAATTTCTAAGGGTGGTTAGGGAAGTTTTTTATAAGGGTAGTTCGGTGAGTGCAATATCGTCAGGACGTCGGCGGACGCCTAGTTTAGTCTAAAAATGCTGAAAACAGCTTCAAAATCGCACGTCTAGAACCGAATATATTCGGTTAGGTTAGGTTAGGTTAGGTTAGGTTAGGTTAGGTTGGGGGACCACCCCACAGTGCTTGCGTCCTCGTCGCGTCCCCCGGAAACAACCCAGTTCTGACCACCGTAACGGAGTGGCAGACTGGGTTGGCCAAAGTGCACTGTGCTTCGCAGCGAATTTTATCTTGTGTGTGCATCGACTGCGATTATGCCTGCTACCCCCTTGCGGGACGCCTGCGGGCGATTTTTAAAATCAAAAGGCCCTTCTCAGGGCCAACCCAAAGGCCCTTCTCAGGGCCAACCAAAAGGCCCTTCTCAGGGCCACCCCGACGCACCAGCGTCAGAAGCTAGCCGCGCGCCGTCTGCGGCTAGCTACTTCGGAGGGGCCGAGTCGTCTGACAGCGACTCGGTTGCTGGAGTGTCGGACGCGAGTGGCTCGCGGTCGCGGAAGCGGGTCTTCCAGAGTCGTGGGTCCGAGAGTTCCTCGGCTTCGGGGTCCAAGCCGTTGTCGAAGGCAAAAAAGCCGACGGCGACGGCCGCGGATACCCACGTCGTTGGGCTCGCGGACGCCCAGCGCCAGGTTGACCTGGCCCGCAAGGTGCAGCTCCAGCAAGAGCTGGAGGAGCGGGTTGCCGCCAAAGAGAAGCGTGCGTGCGTCGCCCGGGCCAAGTCCGGGTACGGTGCGTCCCGGGTTCTGTACGCGAACCACTCTTTGGCGGAACTGGAAAGGATGGCGGAGGAGGACGAGGAGGAGATCGTTGAGGTCGCCTCTAAGTCCTCCAACCTGAAGGGCACCTTCCAGAAGGCCCTCAAATGTCGGGCCGCGAGCATGCGCGGTGTCGTCGCTGAATTGATTCAGCGGACGGCCACCGACGAGACGCGGCAACTGCAGGCGAGGGTGGATCGCCTGCAGTCGGAGGTCAGCCAGCTTCATCTGAAGCTGGCTGAAGCCACAGCCCGGCCACAACAGGCTACGGCGAGCCCTGTGGCAGAGAGCGCTGCCTCGGCCCGGCCACAACAGGCCAAGGCGAGCCCTGTGGCAGAGGGCGCTGCCTCGACCCGGCCGCAACAGGCCAAGGCGAGACCTGCAGCAGAGGGCCCCTCCTCCAACCTTGAGGATATCATCCGCAAGGTAGTAATGGAGGAGAGGGCCTTTACGAGAGCCTGCTTTGCAGGGATAGAGGACCGGCTCCTGCCGGAGAAGCGCCTCCGACCGCCGCTTGCGGCGGATAAGAGGCGGTCTGAGCCGGGGCCGTCCTCTACCCAGGCGGATGAGAGACGGTCTGAGCCGGGGCCGTCCTCAATCCAGGCGGAAGATGCCCTTCTGCCTTCGACCACTCCGTCCAACGAGTGGACGAAAGTGGGCCGGAGGGGGAAGGGCAAAGGGAAGGGCAAAAGGTCGGCAGCGGCCGTCCCTGCCGTCCCTGCCGTCTCCGCCACCCCCGCTCCCAGCCGGTCGCAGACGACCGGCAAGGGAAAGGGCAAGGGGAAAGGGAAGGGGAGAGGAAGAAGGGGGCAGTTGGTCCCCCCTAAAACCGCAGCCGTCGTGGTGACGCTCACCGCGGAGGCTGCGGGGCGGGGGGAGACTTACGCCTCCATCTTGGTGCGGGCGCGCGGCAATGCCGATCCCACTCAGCTGGGAATCGGCAGTGTGTCGTGCCGGCGGACGCAGACCGGGGCTCGAATTTTCGAGTTCCCGGGGGCCGAGGGCGGCGCCCGCGCTGACCTCTTTGCAGCCAAGCTGCAGGAGGTCATCGCGGACTCTGCCAAGGTGGCCCGGCCGGTCAAGTTGGCGGCCATCGAAGTGACGGAGCTGGATGACTCCGTCACCAAGGAGGAGGTGGTGGCGGCGGTCGCAGCGGTGGGGGGCTGTGCCGCAGCGGCGGTCCAAGGCCGGGAAATAAGGCCCGGCCGCGGCGGAATGGGCACAATCCGCCTCGGGTGCCCAATCGCAGCTGCCAAAGCCGTCCTTGCAAAAGGACGGCTTCAAGTGGGCTTCAGCTCGGGTGCAGTTAGGGCACTCGAGGACCAGCCGCTGCGGTGTTTCCGGTGCTTCGGCATCGGACACACCCGGCCCCTGTGTCCGTCCAAGGTTGACAGGACGGACACATGCTACCGCTGCGGCAAGGAGGGCCACAAAGTCGCCACCTGCCAGGCCGCCACGCCGCACTGCGCGGTGTGTGCTGCCAGTGGCCGCCGGGCAGGCCACGTCATGAAGGGGGGGAAGTGCAATCCCCCCCGTAAGCGTGGCAAAGCGCAGGCGCCGACCGGGCCTGCGCCTGCTGCTGCCGCTAACACCGCCGTTCCTGCGGCGGCTGCGGAGGAGGGTGCGATGTCCGACTGATGGCCAGGGTCGAACATCGCATCCTTCAGGCGAACGCCAACCACTGCAGGACAGCCCAAGATCTGCTGATGCAGACCATGGCTGAGTGGTTGGTGGACTTGGCGGTGGTCGCCGAACCCTACTCGGTCCCTGGCCGTTGGCTGGGCGACCGGGACGGCTTGGTGGCGTTGGTGACGCGGTCTTCCACGGACTCCCCTCCCCTCTCGCTCTTAGAGAGGGGATCGGGATACGTGGCCGCCGCGTGGGGAGAGATAGCGATGGTGGGGGTGTATTTCTCCCCAAACCGCCCTCTCTCGGACTTTGAGGATTTCCTCGAGATCCTCACTGCTGTCGTAGGGAGGGCGGCGCCACGCCAGGTCGTGGTGCTCGGCGACCTAAACGCCAAGTCGGTGGCCTGGGGCAACCCGGCCGCAGGCTGCAACGTCCGGGGACGCGCCGTCGAGTTTTGGGCGGCCTCGAGCGGTGTGTCCCTCCTCAACAGGGGGGCGGTCCACACGTGTGTGCGGCAACAGGGCGGGTCGGTGGTGGACGTGTCGTTTGCCACCCCCGCGCTGGCCGCCCGCGTCGTGAACTGGCGGGTGGAGCTGGTGGAGACTTTGTCGGACCACCGTTACGTGCGGTTCGACATCTCCACACAGCGGGGTGGGGGGACGGCCCGCGCTGGGCAATCTCCCTTCCCGCGGTGGGCACTCACCCGCCTGGACCGGGAGGCAGCCAGGGAGGCCGCCTTCCTCCAGGACTGGCTGTCGCCTCCCCCTGTCGAGGAGGTCCCGGACGTTGACGCCGCAGCGGTCCGGCTACGAGGGTCCTTGACCGAGGTGTGCAACTCCAGCATGCCTCGGTCTCGCCGTCCGCCTCCACGTCGTGCCGTGTACTGGTGGACGGAGGAGCTGGCGGGGCTCCGGGCCACCTGCGTGGCGGCCAGAAGGGCCTACGCGCGTAGCCGACGGCGCAGCGCCCAGAACCGAGTCCGGGCAGAGGAGGACCGCCTGTACGCCTCTTACCGAGAGGCTACGGCGGCCCTCAAGTCTGCAATGGGCGCTGCGCAGGACTCGGCGAGGGCCGAGATGCTGGAGGGTCTCGACAGGGACCCCTATGGGAGACCATATAAGGCGGCGCGGAATCAGCTCCGCCCCTATGGTCCCCCACTGTCGGAGACCCTCGAGCCGGCATTGTTGGATGGGGTGGTCCGGTCCCTGTTTCCACGCAGGACCGACTTCGCCCCACCAACAATGGATCCCCCGCAAGGGGCGGCTCCACCGGAGGCGGAGGTCCCCCCGGTGACGGCGGCGGAATTCTACGCGGGGGTGTTGAGCCTCCGCGCGAAGAAGACCGCCCCCGGTCCGGACGGCGTCCCTGCACGGGTGGTGGCGATTGCCGCCTCCCAAATGGAGGACAGGTTTCGGGACCTCTTCAGCGCGTGTTTTACGGCTGGGAGGTTCCCGAAACTCTGGAAGGAGGGGCAATTGTGCCTCCTCCGGAAGGAGGGACGCCCGGTGGACTCCCCCTCGGCATACCGGCCCATCGTTCTGCTCGATGAGGTCGGTAAATTGTTCGAGGGGATTGTCGCCTCCCGGCTGGATAGTCATTTGCGGGGGATCGGCCCGGATCTGTCGGACGCCCAGTTCGGTTTCCGTCGTGGGCGTTCGACGATCGACGCGCTGGCCCTCCTCAAGGGCCAGGTGAAGGAGGCGGTGGAGGCGGGGGACGGAGTGCTGGCGGTGTCGTTCGACATTGCCAACGCCTTCAACTCCGTCCCCCACTCGACGATATTGGAGGCGCTCCGGTACCACGGAGTGCCCCAATACCTGCGGAGCCTCCTGGCCAGCTACTTGGAGGGCCGAGAGGTCCTCCTAGTGGACAAGACGGCCACCGTGAGGCGGTACGGCGCAGAGTCCGGTGTTCCGCAGGGGTCGGTCCTGGGGCCCCCCTTGTGGAACATCGGATTCGACTGGCTCCTGCGGGGAGTCCTCCTCCCGGGCACGAGTGTCATCTGCTACGCGGATGACACTCTGCTCACTGCCCGGGGGAGGAACTTTGCCGACGCGGCCATTCTGGCCTCGGCTGGCGGGTCCTTGGTGGCAGAAAGGATCCGCCGCCTGGGATTGAGGGTGGCGCTGCATAAAACGGAGGCCGTGTTCTTCCGCGGTCCCCGGCAGCGCTGCCCTGCCGACGCCCACATCGTCGTGGAGGGCGTCCGTATAGGGGTCCAGCCTCAGATGAAATATCTGGGGCTGGTGCTGGACGACAGGTGGCGTTTCGGCCCGCACTTCAGCGGGCTGTCGACGCGCCTGTTGAAGGCCGCGGGCGCCCTCTCGTGGCTCCTCCCGAACCTGGGGGGGCCCAAGGCGAAATGCCGGCGCCTCTATGCCGGCATTTTGCGGAGCATGGCCCTTTACGGGGCTCCCATCTGGGCGGACTCCCTCCATAGGAGGGAGAATGCTACCGCCATCCGCAGGCCCCAGCGGGCCATTGCACAGCGGGTGGCGAGGGCTTACCGCTCAGTGGGCTTTTCGGCGGCGTGCGCTCTGGCCGGCACCCCGCCTTGGGAGTTGGAGGCATGGGTGCTCGCCAGAGTGTACGAGTGGACGGCGCGCCGAAAGGCGCTCGGGGAGCGCCCCATGGGCGAAGAGCGGGAGGCGGTGCGGCGAGAGGCGAGAGACGCCATCGTCCTCCATTGGTCGGAGGACCTCGCCAGCGCCGCCTTTGGCCGTCGGACGTTGGACGCGCTCGGTCCGGTCCTGCGGGGCTGGCTCGAGCGGTCCCACGGTTTCCTCTCTTTCCGTCTGGTGCAGGTGTTATCCGGGCATGGTTGCTTCGGATCGTACCTGCACCGGATCGGGAGGGAGGAAACCCCGGCGTGCCACGACTGCGGCGCGGCGGAGGACACGGCGCAGCACACCCTCGAGGTGTGCCCGGCGTGGTCCGAGCTGCGCCGCGGTCTGACCGCGGTGGTCGGACCGGACCTCTCGCTTCCTGGCGTGGTGGACGCCATGCTGGGGAGCGAGGAGGCCTGGTCAGCGGTGGCCTCCTTCTGCGAGGACGTAATCTCGCAAAAGGAGGCAGCGGAGCGCGCGCGGGAGGACGATCCTCTCGCTGCGGCGCTCCGCAGACGAAGACGGGGGAGAAGGCGTCGTGCCCTCCCTCCTAATGGTGACGGGCGGGCGGCAGGCACGGGGGTGCCTTCGCCCGCATTGCACCCGTCACCTTCGTCGGTCATTCCCGACCCCCCACACCCGTGAGGGTGTGAGGGGTCTGTGCCTTTCAATCGTCGGCGGAGGACTGGAAGTAAAGGCTGTGCCGGTTTCCCAGTCCCCCGCCACTGTGACGAAGCGGGAATGCGCTGGGTCGTTTTAGTGGGTATACCGGGTCCGCCCGGGGAGTCCCACATACCCCTCCTGTCCCCCGACGGGAGGGTATGCGTAATGCATTTTTTCCCAGCGTCAACAAAAAAAAAAAAAAAAGGTTAGGTTAGGTTGGGGTGGGGTGCTAGGTCAGAAAACCTCCTCGTGGGCCCAGTGGCTGCCGGTCCTTCTCGATACGTCTGGAAGGAACAGCAGCTGCTGAGGACGGTGCACCCTGGGCGCGGCAGTATCCGTCCCCGATGAATGGGAAGTGATTCTTATTCCTCGGGGAACGTTACTGTCGTGGCCGATATTCTGACACGGTGGGGCGACTCCACGCGGCCCTCTGGGACGCAGAGGGCGCAGTGGAGGAGCCAGGGCGGGCTCGGTGTGCCGCCGGGCGTTGGGCGCGCTCGGTCCGGTCTTGTGGAGGGCTGGGCTGGGCGCGTCCGGCTTCCGGCGGCACACCGAGCCCGCCGGTGGGTGGACCGGGCCCTCGCTTCCCGGCGTGGTCGACGCCGTGCTGGGGGGCGGGGAGGCCTGGTCAGCGGTAGCCTCCTTTTGCGAGTTCGCTCGCAAAGGGAGGAGGCGGAGCGCGCGCGGGGGGGGCGACCCTCTCGTTGCGCCGCTCCGCAGCGGAGGAGCCGGGGCGGGCTCGGTGTGCCGCCGGGCGTTGGGCGCGCTCGGTCCGGTCTTACGGGGCCGGTCCGGGCGCGTCCGGCTTCCGGTGGCGCACCGAGCCCGCCGGTGGTCGGACCGGGCCCTCGCTTCCCGGCGCGGTCGACGCCGTGCTGGGGGGCGGGGAGGCCTGGTCAGCGGTCGCCTCCTTTTGCGAGTTCGCTCGCAAAGGGAGGAGGCGGAGCGCGCGCGGTGGGGGCGACCCTCTCGCTGCGCCGCTCCGCAGCGGAAGGGGGAGAAGGCGTTGTGCCCTCCCTCCTCATGGTGACGGCGGGCGGCAGGCACGGGGGTGCCTTCGCCCGCATTGCACTCGTCACCTTTGCGGGTCATTCCGGCCCCCCACACCCGCGAGGGTGTGAGGGGTCGCCTTGCGGGGCAATCGTCGGCGGAGGACTGGTCGTTAAGGCTATGCCGGTTTCCCAGTCCCCCGCCACTATGACGAAGCGGGAATGCGCTGGGTCGTTTTAGTGGGTATACCGGGTCCGCCCGGGGAGTCCCACATACCCCTCCTGTCCCCCGATGGGAGGGTATGCGTAATTGCATTTTTTCCCAGCGTTAACAAAAAAAAAAAAAAAAAAAAAAAAAGGTTAGGTTGGGGTACCGGAGGTGGAGGTGCCCCCGGTCACGGCGGCGGAATTCTACGCGGGGGTATTGAGCCTCCGCGCGAAGAAGACCGCCCCCGGCCCGGACGGCGTCCCTGCACGGGTGGTGGCGATTGCCGCCTCCCAAATGGAGGACAGGTTTCGGGACCTCTTCAGCGCGTGTTTTACGGCTGGGAGGTTCCCGAAACTCTGGAAGGAGGGGCAATTGTGCCTCCTCCGGAAGGAGGGACGCCCGGTGGACTCCCCCTCGGCATACCGGCCCATCGTTTTGCTCGATGAGGTCGGTAAATTGTTCGAGGGGATTGTCGCCGGGAGGCTGGATAGCCATTTGCGGGGGATCGGCCCGGATCTGTCGGACGCCCAGTACGGTTTCCGTCGTGGGCGTTCGACGATCGACGCGCTGGCCCTTCTCAAGGGCCAGGTGAAGGAGGCAGTGGAGGCGGGGGACGGGGTGCTGGCGGTGTCATTCGACATTGCCAACGCCTTCAACTCCGTCCCCCACTCGACGATATTGGAGGCGCTCCGGTATCACGGAGTGCCCCAATATCTGCGGAGCCTCCTGGCCGACTACTTGGGGGACCGCGAGGTCCTCCTCGTGGACAAGTCGGCCACCGTGAGGCGGTACGGCGCAGAGTCCGGTGTTCCACAGGGGTCGGTTTTGGGGCCCCCCTTGTGGAACATCGGATTCGACTGGCTCCTGCGGGGAGTCCTCCTCCCGGGCACGAGTGTCATCTGCTACGCGGATGACACTCTGCTCACTGCACGGGGGAGGAACTTTGCCGACGCGGCCATTCTGGCCTCGGCTGGCGGATCCTTGGTGGCAGAAAGGATCCGCCGCCTGGGATTGAGGGTGGCGCTGCACAAAACGGAGGCCGTGTTCTTTCGCGGTCCCCGGCAGCGCTGCCCTGCCGACGCCCACATCGTCGTGGAGGGCGTCCGCATAGAGGTCCAGCCTCAGATGAAATATCTGGGGCTGGTGCTGGACGACAGGTGGCGCTTCGGCCCGCATTTCAGCGGGCTGTCGACGCGCCTGTTGAAGGCCGCGGACGCCCTCTCATGGCTCCTCCCAAACCTGGGGGGGCCCAAGGCAAAATGCCGGCGCCTCTATGCCGGCATTTTGCGGAGCATGGCCCTTTACGGGGCCCCCATCTGGGCGGACTCCCTCCACAGGAGGGAGAATGCTACCGCCATCCGCAGGCCCCAGCGGGCCATTGCACAGCGGGTGGCGAGGGCTTACCGCTCGGTGGGCTTCTCGGCGGCGTGCGCTCTGGCGGGCACCCCGCCTTGGGAGTTGGAGGCATGGGTGCTCGCCAGAGTGTACGAGTGGACGGCGCGCCGAAGGGCGCTCGGGGAGCGCCCCATGGGCGAAGAGCGGGAGGCGGTGCGGCGAGAGGCGAGGGACGCCATCGTCCTCCATTGGTCGGAGGACCTCGCCAGCGCCGCCTTTGGCCGGCGGACGTTGGACGCGCTCGGTCCGGTCCTGAGGGGCTGGCTCGAGCGGTCCCACGGTTTCCTCTCTTTCCGTCTGGTGCAGGTGTTATCCGGGCATGGTTGCTTCGGATCGTACCTGCACCGGATCGGGAGGGAGGAAACCCCGGCGTGCCACGACTGCGGCGCGGCGGAGGACACGGCGCAGCACACCCTCGAGGTGTGCCCGGCGTGGTCCGAGCTGCGCCGCGGTCTGACCGCGGTGGTCGGACCGGACCTCTCGCTTCCTGGCGTGGTGGACGCCATGCTGGGGAGCGAGGAG
Organism: Eurois occulta; assembly: GCA_950022335.1. NCBI lineage: Eukaryota > Metazoa > Arthropoda > Insecta > Lepidoptera > Noctuidae > Eurois > Eurois occulta. Next base: position 177,022 of record OX465487.1, on the reverse strand, counting down.
GCCTGGTCAGCGGTGGCCTCCTTTTGCGAGGACGTAATCTCGCAAAAGGAGGCAGCGGAGCGCGCGCGGGAGGACGATCCTCTCGCTGCGGCGCTCCGCAGACGAAGACGGGGGAGAAGGCGTCGTGCCCTCCCTCCTAATGGTGACGGGCGGGCGGCAGGCACGGGGGTGCCTTCGCCCGCATTGCACCCGTCACCTTCGTCGGTCATTCCCGACCCCCCACACCCGTGAGGGTGTGAGGGGTCTGTGCCTTTCAATCGTCGGCGGAGGACTGGAAGTAAAGGCTGTGCCGGTTTCCCAGTCCCCCGCCACTGTGACGAAGCGGGAATGCGCTGGGTCGTTTTAGTGGGTATACCGGGTCCGCCCGGGGAGTCCCACATACCCCTCCTGTCCCCCGACGGGAGGGTATGCGTAATGCATTTTTTCCCAGCGTCAACAAAAAAAAAAAAAAAAAAAAAAAAAAAAAAGGTTAGGTTGGGGTGCTAGGTCAGAAAACCTCCTAGGGGGCCCAGTGGCTGCCGGTCCTTCTCGATATGTCTGGAGGGAACAGCAGCTGCTGTGGACGGTGCACCCTGGGCGCGGCAGTATCAGTCCCCGATGAATGGGAAGAGATTCTTATTCCTCGGGGAACGTTACTGTCGTGGCCAATATTCTGACACGGTGGGGCGACTCCACGCGGCCCTCTGGGACGCAGAGGGCGCAGTGGAGGAGCCAGGGCGGGCTCGGTGTGCCGCCGGGCGTTGGGCGCGCTCGGTCCGGTCTTGTGGAGGGCTGGCTCGGGCGCGCCCGGCGTCCGGCGGCGCACTGGGCCCGCCGGTGGTAGGACCGGACCTCTCGCTTCCCGGCGTGGTTGAGCGCCATGCTGGGGTTCGGGGAGGTCTGGTCAGCGGTCGCCTCCTTTTGCGAGTTCGCTCGCAAAGGGAGGAGGTGGAGCGCGCGCGGGGGGGGCGACCCTCTCGTTGCGCCGCTCCGCAGCGGAGGAGCCGGGGCGGGCTCGGTGTGCCGCCGGGCGTTGGGCGCGCTCGGTCCGGTCTTACGGGGCCGGTCCGGGCGCGTCCGGCTTCCGGTGGCGCACCGAGCCCGCCGGTGGTCGGACCGGGCCCTCGCTTCCCGGTGTGGTCGACGCCGTGCTGGGGGGCGGGGAGGCCTGGTCAGCGGTAGCCTCCTTTTGCGAGTTCGCTCGCAAAGGGAGGAGGCGGAGCGCGCGCGGGGGGGGCGACCCTCTCGCTGCGCCGCTCCGCAGCGGAAGGGGGAGAAGGCTTCGTGCCCTCCCTCCTCATGGTGACGGCGGGCGGCAGGCACGGGGGTGCCTTCGCCCGCATTGCACCCGTCACCTTAGCGGGTCATTCCGGCCCCCCACACCCGCGAGGGTGTGAGGGGTCGCCTTGCGGGGCAATCGTCGGCGGAGGACTGGTCGTTAAGGCTATGCCGGTTTCCCAGTCCCCCGCCACTATGACGAAGCGGGAATGCGCTGGGTCGTTTTAGTGGGTATACCGGGTTTGGTTCGCCCGGGGAGTCCCACATACCCCTCCTGTCCCCCGATGGGAGGGTATGCGTAATTGCATTTTTTCCCAGCGTCAACAAAAAAAAAAAAAAAAAAAAAAAAAAAAAAAAAAAAAAAAAAAGGTTAGGTTAGGTTAGGTTAGGTTGGGGGACCCCCCACAGAGCATACGTCCACGTCGTGTCCCCTGGAAACAGCCCAGTTCTGACCACCGTAACGGAGTGGCAGACTGGGTCTGGCTAAAGTGCTCTGTGACTTCGAAGCGAATTTTTAACTCTCCTTGTTTTTAACTGCCTTTTATTCGTCTTCGACATGCCGTCAACACCCTCGCGGGACGCCTGCGGGCGGTTTTTAAAATCAAAAGGCCCTTCTCAGGGCCAACCCAAAGGCCCTTCTCAGGGCCAACCCAAAGGCCCTTCTCAGGGCCAACCCAAAGGCCCTTCTCAGGGCCATCCAAAAGGCCCTTCTCAGGGCCACCCCGACGCAACAGCGTCTGAAGCTAGCCACGCGCCGTCTGCGGCTAGCTATTTTGGAGGGGCCGAGTCGTCTGACAGCGACTCGGTCGTTCGAGGGTCGAACGCGAGTGGCTCGCGGTCGCGGAAGCGGGTCTTCCAAAGTTGCGGGTCCGAGAGCTCCTCGGCTTCGGGGTCCAAGCCGTTGTCGAAGGCTGGAAAGCCGACGACGACGGCCGCGGATACCCACGTCGTTGGGCTCGCGGACGCCCAGCGCCAGGTAGACCTGGCCCGGAAAGTGCAGCTCCAGCAAGAGCTGGAGGAGCGGGTTGCCGCCAAGGAGAAGCGTGCGTGCATCGCCCGTGCCAAGACCGGGTACGGTGCGTCCCGGGTGTTGTACGCGAACCACTCTTTGGCGGAGCTGGAGAGGATGGCGGAGGAGGACGAGGAGGAGATCGTTGAGGTCGCCTCTAAGTCCTCCAACCTGAAGGGCACTTTTCAAAAGGCCCTGAAGTGTCGGGCCGCGAGCATGCGCGGGGTCGTCGCTGAACTGATTCAGCGGACGGCCACCGACGAGACGCGGCAACTGCAGGCGAGGGTGGATCGCCTGCAGTCGGAGGTCAGCCAGCTTCATCTGAAGCTGGCTGAAGCCACGGCCCGGCCACAACAGGCTGGGGCAAGCCCTGTGGCAGAGGGTGCTGCCTCGGCCCGGCCACAACAGGCCGATGCGAGCCCTGTGGCAGAGGGCGCTGCCTCGGCCCGGCCACAACAGGCCAAGGCGCGGCCTGCAGCAGAGGGCCCCTCCTCCAACCTTGAGGATATCATCCGCAAGGTAGTAATGGAGGAGAGGGCCTTCACGAGAGCCTGCTTTGCAGGAATAGAGGACCGGCTCCTGCCGGAGACGCGCCTCCGACCGCCGCTTGCGGCGGATAAGAGGCGGTCTGAGCCAGGGCCGTCCTCAAGCCAGGCAGGTGAGAGGCGGTCTGAGCCGGGGCCGTCTTCAACCCAGGCGGAAGATGCCCTTCTCCCGTCGACCACTCCGTCCAACGAGTGGACGGAGGTGCGTAAGGGGAAGGGCAAAGGGAAGGGCAAGAGGTCGGCAGTGGCCGTCCCAGCTGTCCCTGCCGTCCCCGCTACCCCCGCTCCCAGCCAGTCGCAGCCGACCGGCAAGGGAAGGGGTAAAGGGAACGGCAAAGGGAAGGGCGGGGGAAGGGGGCAGTTGGTCCCCCCGAAAACCGCGGCCGTCGTGGTGACGCTCACCGCGGAGGCTGCGGGGCGAGGGGAGACCTACGCCTCCATTTTGGTGCGGGCGCGCGGCAATGCCGATCCCACCCAGCTGGGGATCGGCAGTGTGTCGTGCCGGCGGACGCAGGCCGGGGCTCGAATCTTCGAGTTCCCGGGGGCCGAGGGCAGCGCCCGCGCTGACCTCTTTGCAGCCAAGCTGCAGGAGGTCATCGCGGACTCTGCCAAGGTGGCCCGGCCGGTCAAGTTGGCGGCCATCGAGGTGACGGAGTTAGATGACTCCGTCACCAAGGAGGAGGTGGTGGCGGCGGTCGCAGCGGTAGGGGGCTGTGGCGCAGCGGCGGTCCAAGGCCGGGACGTAAGGCCCGGCCGCGGCGGAATGGGCACGATCCGCCTTGAGTGCCCGGTCGCAGCTGCCAAAGCCGTCCTTGCGAAAGGACGGCTTCAAGTGGGCTTTAGCTCGGGTGCAGTTAGGGCACTCGAGGACCGGCCTCTGCGGTGTTTCCGGTGCTTCGGCATCGGACACACCCGGCCCCTGTGTCCGTCCAAGGTTGACAGGACGGACACATGCTACCGCTGCGGCAAGGAGGGCCACAAAGCCGCCTCCTGCCAGGCCGCCACACCGCACTGCGCGGTGTGTGCCGCCAGTGGCCGCCGGGCAGGCCACGTGATGAAGGGGGGGAAGTGCAATCCCCCCCCTAAGCGTGGCAAAGCGCAGGCGCCGACCGGGCCTGCGCCTGCTGCTGCCGCTAACACCGCCGTTCCTGCGGCGGCTGCGGAGGAGGGTGCGATGTCCGACTGATGGACAGGGTCGAACATCGCATCCTTCAGGCGAACGCCAACCACTGCAGGACAGCCCAGGATCTGCTAATGCAGACCATGGCTGAGTGGTTGGTGGACTTGGCGGTGGTCGCCGAACCCTACTCGGTCCCTGGCCGTTGGCTGGGCGACCGGGACGGCCTGGTGGCGTTGGTGGCGCGGTCTTCCACGGACTCCCCTCCCCTCTCGCTCTTAGAGAGGGGACCGGGATACGTGGCCGCCGCGTGGGGAGAGATAGGGATAGTGGGGGTGTATTTCTCCCCAAACCGCCCTCTCTCGGACTTTGAGGATTTCCTCGAGATCCTCACTGCTGTCGTAGGGAGGGCGGCGCCACGCCAGGTCGTGGTGCTCGGCGACCTAAACGCCAAGTCGGTGGCCTGGGGCAACCCGGCCGCAGGTTGCAACGTCCGAGGACGCGCCGTCGAGTTTTGGTCGGCCTCGAGCGGTGTGTCCCTCCTCAACAGGGGGGCGGTCCACACGTGTGTGCGGCAACAGGGCGGGTCGGTGGTGGACGTGTCGTTTGCCACCCCCGCGCTGGCCGCCCGCGTCGTGAACTGGCGGGTGGAGCTGGTGGAGACCTTGTCGGACCACCGTTACGTGCGGTTCGACATCTCCACACAGCGGGGAGGGGGGACGGCCCGCGCTGGGCAATCTCCTTTCCCGCGGTGGGCACTCACCCGCCTGGACCGGGAGGCAGCCAGGGAGGCCGCCTTCCTCCAGGACTGGCTGTCGCCTCCCCCTGTCGAGGAGGTCCCGGACGTTGACGCCGCAGCGGTCCGGCTACGGAGGTCCTTGACCGAGGTGTGCAACTCCAGCATGCCTCGGTCCCGCCGTCCGCCTCCCCGTCGTGCCGTGTACTGGTGGACGGAGGAGCTGGCGGGGCTCCGGGCCACCTGCGTGGCGGCCAGAAGGGCCTACGCGCGAAGCCGACGGCGCAGCGCCCAGAACCGAGTCCGGGCAGAGGAGGACCGCCTTTACGCCTCTTACCGAGAGGCTACGGCGGCCCTCAAGTCTGCAATGGGCGCTGCGCAGGACTCGGCGAGGGCCGAGATGCTGGAGGGTCTCGACAGGGACCCCTATGGGCGACCATACAAGGCGGCGCGAAACCAGCTCCGCCCCTATGGTCCCCCACTGTCGGAGACCCTCGAGCCGGCATTGTTGGATGGGGTGGTCCGGTCCCTGTTTCCACGCAGGACCGACTTCGCCCCTCCAACAATGGATCCCCCGCAAGGGGCGACTCCACCGGAGGTGGAGGTGCCCCCGGTCACGGCGGCGGAATTCTACGCGGGGGTATTGAGCCTCCGCGCGAAGAAGACCGCCCCCGGTCCAGACGGCGTCCCTGCACGGGTGGTGGCGATTGCCGCCTCCCAAATGGAGGACAGGTTTCGGGACCTCTTCAGCGCGTGTTTTACGGCTGGGAGGTTCCCGAAACTCTGGAAGGAGGGGCAATTGTGCCTCCTCCGGAAGGAGGGACGCCCGGTGGACTCCCCCTCGGCATACCGGCCCATCGTTTTGCTCGATGAGGTCGGTAAATTGTTCGAGGGGATTGTCGCCGGGAGGCTGGATAGCCACTTGCGGGGGATCGGCCCGGATCTGTCGGACGCCCAGTACGGTTTCCGTCGTGGGCGTTCGACGATCGACGCGCTGGCCCTTCTGAAGGGCCAGGTGAAGGAGGCGGTGGAGGCGGGGGACGGGGTGCTGGCGGTGTCATTCGACATTGCCAACGCCTTCAACTCCGTCCCCCACTCGACGATATTGGAGGCGCTCCGGTATCACGGAGTGCCCCAATATCTGCGGAGCCTCCTGGCCGACTACTTGGAGGACCGCGAGGTCCTCCTCGTGGATAAGTCGGCCACCGTGAGGCGGTACGGCGCAGAGTCCGGTGTTCCACAGGGATCGGTCCTGGGGCCCCCCTTGTGGAACATCGGATTCGACTGGCTCCTGCGGGGAGTCCTCCTCCCGGGCACGAGTGTCATCTGCTACGCGGATGACACTCTGCTCACTGCCCGGGGGAGGAACTTTGCGGACGCGGCCATTCTGGCCTCGGCTGGCGGATCCTTGGTGGCAGAAAGGATCCGCCGCCTGGGATTGAGGGTGGCGCTGCACAAAACGGAGGCCGTGTTCTTTCGCGGTCCCCGGCAGCGCTGCCCTGCCGACGCCCACATCGTGGTGGAGGGCGTCCGCATAGAGGTCCAGCCTCAGATGAAATATCTGGGGCTGGTGCTGGACGACAGGTGGCGCTTCGGCCCGCATTTCAGCGGGCTGTCGACGCGCCTGTTGAAGGCCGCGGACGCCCTCTCATGGCTCCTCCCAAACCTGGGAGGGCCCAAGGCAAAGTGCCGGCGCCTCTATGCCGGCATTTTGCGGAGCATGGCCCTGTACGGGGCTCCTATCTGGGCGGACTCCCTCCACAGGAGGGAGAATGCTACCGCCATCCGCAGGCCCCAGCGGGCCATTGCACAGCGGGTGGCGAGGGCTTACCGCTCAGTGGGCTTTTCGGCGGCGTGCGCTCTGGCCGGCACCCCGCCTTGGGAGTTGGAGGCATGGGTGCTCGCCAGAGTGTACGAGTGGACGGCGCGCCGAAAGGCGCTCGGGGAGCGCCCCATGGGCGAAGAGCGGGAGGCGGTGCGGCGAGAGGCGAGGGACGCCATCGTCCTCCATTGGTCGGAGGACCTCGCCAGCGCCGCCTTTGGCCGCCGGACGTTGGACGCGCTCGGTCCGGTCCTGCGGGGCTGGCTCGAGCGGTCCCACGGTTTCCTCTCTTTCCGTCTGGTGCAGGTGTTATCCGGGCATGGTTGCTTCGGATCGTACCTGCACCGGATCGGGAGGGAGGAAACCCCGGCGTGCCACGACTGCGGCGCGGCGGAGGACACGGCGCAGCACACCCTCGAGGTGTGCCCGGCGTGGTCCGAGCTGCGCCGCGGTCTGACCGCGGTGGTCGGACCGGACCTCTCGCTTCCCGGCGTGGTCGACGCCATGCTGGGGAGCGAGGAGGCCTGGTCAGCGGTAGCTTCCTTTTGCGAGGAGATCATCTCGCAAAAGGAGGAGGCGGAGCGGGCGCGGGAGGACGATCCTCTCGCTGCGGCGCTCCGCAGACGAAGAAGGGGGAGAAGGCGTCGTGCCCTCCCTCCTCATGGTGACGGGCGGGCGACAGGCACGGGGGTGCCTTCGCCCGCATTGCACCCGTCACCTTCGTCGGTCATTCCCGACCCCCCACACCCGTGAGGGTGTGAGGGGTCTGCCTTTCAATCGTCGGCGGAGGACTGGAAGTAAAGGCTGTGCCGGTTTCCCAGTCCCCCGCCACTGTGACGAAGCGGGAATGCGCTGGGTCGTTTTAGTGGGTATACCGGGTCCGCCCGGGGAGTCCCACATACCCCTCCTGTCCCCCGACGGGAGGGTATGCGTAATGCATTTTTTCCCAGCGTCAAAAAAAAAAAAAAAAAAAAAAAAAAAAAAAAAAAAAAAAAAAGGTTAGGTTAGGTTAGGTTAGGTTGGGGTGGGGTGCTAGGTCAGAAAACCTCCTAGGGGGCCCAGTGGCTGCCGGTCCTTCTCGATACGTCTGGAGGGAACAGCAGCTGCTGTGGACGGTGCACCCTGGGCGCGGCAGTATCCGTCCCCGATGAATGGGAAGAGATTCTTATTCCTCGGGGAATGTTACTGTCGTGGCCAATATTCTGACACGGTGGGGCGACTCCACGCGGCCCTCTGGGTCGCAGAGGGCGCAGTGGAGGAGCCAGGGCGGGCTCGGTGTGCCGCCGGGCGTTGGGCGCGCTCGGTCCGGTCTTGCGGAGTGCTGGCTCGGGCGCGCCCGGCGTCCGGCGGCGCACTGGGCCCGCCGGTGGTAGGACCGGACCTCTCGCTTCCCGGCGTGGTTGAGCGCCATGCTGGGGTTTGGGGAGGTCTGGTCAGCGGTCGCCTCCTTTTGCGAGCTCGCTCGCAAAGGGAGGAGGCGGAGCGCGCGCGGGGGGGGCGACCCTCTCGTTGCGCCGCTCCGCAGCGGAGGAGCCGGGGCGGGCTCGGTGTGCCGCCGGGCGTTGGGCGCGCTCGGTCCGGTCTTACGGGGCCGGTCCGGGCGCGTCCGGCTTCCGGTGGCGCACCGAGCCCGCCGGTGGTCGGACCGGGCCCTCGCTTCCCGGTGTGGTCGACGCCGTGCTGGGGGGCGGGGAGGCCTGGTCAGCGGTAGCCTCCTTTTGCGAGTTCGCTCGCAAAGGGAGGAGGCGGAGCGCGCGCGGGGGGGGCGACCCTCTCGCTGCGCCGCTCCGCAGCGGAAGGGGGAGAAGGCTTCGTGCCCTCCCTCCTCATGGTGACGGCGGGCGGCAGGCACGGGGGTGCCTTCGCCCGCATTGCACCCGTCACCTTAGCGGGTCATTCCGGCCCCCCACACCCGCGAGGGTGTGAGGGGTCGCCTTGCGGGGCAATCGTCGGCGGAGGACTGGTCGTTAAGGCTATGCCGGTTTCCCAGTCCCCCGCCACTATGACGAAGCGGGAATGCGCTGGGTCGTTTTAGTGGGTATACCGGGTTTGGTTCGCCCGGGGAGTCCCACATACCCCTCCTGTCCCCCGATGGGAGGGTATGCGTAATTGCATTTTTTCCCAGCGTCAACAAAAAAAAAAAAAAAAAAAAAAAAGGTTAGGTTGGGGTGCTAGGTCAGAAAACCTCCTAGGGGGCCCAGTGGCTGCCGGTCCTTCTCGATACGTCTGGAGGGAACAGCAGCTGCTGTGGACGGTGCACCCTGGGCGCGGCAGTATCCGTCCCCGATGAATGGGAAGAGATTCTTATTCCTCGGGGAATGTTACTGTCGTGGCCAATATTCTGACACGGTGGGGCGACTCCACGCGGCCCTCTGGGTCGCAGAGGGCGCAGTGGAGGAGCCAGGGCGGGCTCGGTGTGCCGCCGGGCGTTGGGCGCGCTCGGTCCGGTCTTGTGGAGGGCTGGCTCGGGCGCGCCCGGCGTCCGGCGGCGCACTGGGCCCGCCGGTGGTAGGACCGGACCTCTCGCTTCCCGGCGTGGTTGAGCGCCATGCTGGGGTTCGGGGAGGTCTGGTCAGCGGTCGCCTCCTTTTGCGAGTTCGCTCGCAAAGGGAGGAGGCGGAGCGCGCGCGGGGGGTCGACCCTCTCGTTGCGCCGCTCCGCAGCGGAGGAGCCGGGGCGGGCTCGGTGTGCCGCCGGGCGTTGGGCGCGCTCGGTCCGGTCTTACGGGGCCGGTCCGGGCGCGTCCGGCTTCCGGTGGCGCACCGAGCCCGCCGGTGGTCGGACCGGGCCCTCGCTTCCCGGTGTGGTCGACGCCGTGCTGGGGGGCGGGGAGGCACTGGTCAGCGGTAGCCTCCTTTTGCGAGTTCGCTCGCAAAGGGAGGAGGCGGGGTGCGCGCGGGGGGGGCGACCCTCTCGCTGCGCCGCTCCGCAGCGGAAGGGGGAGAAGGCTTCGTGCCCTCCCTCCTCATGGTGACGGCGGGCGGCAGGCACGGGGGTGCCTTCGCCCGCATTGCACCCGTCACCTTAGCGGGTCATTCCGGCCCCCCACACCCGCGAGGGTGTGAGGGGTCGCCTTGCGGGGCAATCGTCGGCGGAGGACTGGTCGTTAAGGCTATGCCGGTTTCCCAGTCCCCCGCCACTATGACGAAGCGGGAATGCGCTGGGTCGTTTTAGTGGGTATACCGGGTTTGGTTCGCCCGGGGAGTCCCACATACCCCTCCTGTCCCCCGATGGGAGGGTATGCGTAATTGCATTTTTTCCCAGCGTCAACAAAAAAAAAAAAAAAAAAAAAAAAAAAAAAAAAAAAAGGTTAGGTTAGGTTGGGGTGTTAGGTCAGAAAACCTCCTAGGGGGCCCAGTGGCTGCCGGTCCTTCTCGATACGTCTGGAGGGAACAGCAGCTGCTGTGGACGGTGCACCCTGGGCGCGGCAGTATCCGTCCCCGATGAATGGGAAGAGATTCTTATTCCTCGGGGAACGTTACTGTCGTGGCCAATATTCTGACACGGTGGGGCGACTCCGCGCGGCCCTCTGGGTCGCAGAGGGCGCAGTGGAGGAGCCAGGGCGGGCTCGGTGTGCCACCGGGCGTTGGACGCGTCCGGCGTCCGGCGGCGCACCGAGCCCGCCGGTGGTTGTACCGGACCTCTCGCTTCCCGGCGTGGTCGATGCCATGCTGGGGAGCGGGCAGGCCTGGTCAGCGGTCGCCTCCTTTTGCGAGTTCGCTCGCAAAGGGAGGAGGCGGAGCGCGCGCGGGGGGGTGATCCTCTCGTTGCGCCGCTCCGCAGCGGAGGAGCCGGGGCGGGCTCGGTGTGCCGCCGGGCGTTGGGCGCGCTCGGTCCGGTCTTACGGGGCCGGGCCGGGCGCGTCCGGCTTCTGGTGGCGCACCGAGCCCGCCGGTGGTCGGACCGGGCCCTCGCTTCCCGGTGTGGTCGACGCCGTGCTGGGGGGCGGGGAGGCACTGGTCAGCGGTAGCCTGCGAGCGAACTCGCAAAAGGAGGAGGCGGAGCGCACGCGGGGGTGGCGACCCTCTCGCTGCGCCGCTCCGCAGCGGAAGGGGGAGAAGGCTTCGTGCCCTCCCTCCTCATGGTGACGGCGGGCGGCAGGCACGGGGGTGCCTTCGCCCGCATTGCACCCGTCACCTTAGCGGGTCATTCCGGCCCACCACACCCGCGAGGGTGTGAGGGGTCGCCTTGCGGGGCAATCGTCGGCGGAGGACTGGTCGTTAAGGCTATGCCGGTTTCCCAGTCCCCCGCCACTATGACGAAGCGGGAATGCGCTGGGTCGTTTTAGTGGGTATACCGGGTCCGCCCGGGGAGTCCCACATACCCCTTCCGTCCCCCGACGGGAGGGTATGCGTAATGCATTTTTTCCCAGCGTCAACAAAAAAAAAAAAAAAAAAAAAAAAAAAAAAAAAAAAAAAAAAAAAAAAAAGGTTAGGTTAGGTTAGGTTAGGTTAGGTTAGGTTAGGGGGGGGTGCTAGGTCAGAAAACCTCCTCGTGGGCCCAGTGGCTGCCGGTCCTTCTCGATACGTCTGGAGGGAACAGCAGCTGCTGAGGACGGTGCACCCTGGGCGCGGCAGTATCCGTCCCCGATGAATGGGAAGAGATTCTTATTCCTCGGGGAACGTTACTGTCGTGGCCGATATTCTGACACGGTGGGGCGACTCCACGCGGCCCTCTGGGACGCAGAGGGCGCAGTGGAGGAGCCAGGGCGGGCTCGGTGTGCCGCCGGGCGTTGGGCGCGCTCGGTCCGGTCTTGCGGAGGGCTGGGCCGGGCGCATCCGGCTTCCAGCGGCGCACCGAACCCGCCGGTGGGTGGACCGGGCCCTCGCTTCCCGGCGTGGTCAACGCCGTGCTGGGGGGCGGGCAGGCCTGGTCAGCGGTCGCCTCCTTTTGCGAGTTCGTCTCGCAAAGGGAGGAGGCGGAGCGCGCGCGGGGGGGGCGACCCTCTCGTTGCGCCGCTCCGCAGCGGAGGAGCCAGGGTGGGCTCGGTGTGCCGCCGGGCGTTGGGCGCGCTCGGTCCGGTCTTGCGGGGCCAGGCCGGGCGCGTCCGGCTTCCGGTGGCGCACCGAGCCCGCCGGTGGTTGGACCGGGCCCTCGCTTCCCGGCGTGGTCGGCACCGTGCTGGGGGGCGGGGAGGCCTGGTCGGCGGTCGCCTCCTTTTGCGAGTTAGCTCGCAAAGGGAGGAGGCGGAGCGCGCGCGGGGGGGGCGACCCTCTCGCTGCGCCGCTCCGCAGCGGAGGGGGGAGAGGGCGTTGTGCCCTCCCTCCTCATGGTGACGGCGGGCGGCAGGCACGGGGGTGCCTTCGCCCGCATTGCACACGTCACCTTTGCGGTCATTCCGGCCCCCCACACCCGCGAGGGTGTGAGGGGTCGCCTTGCGGGGCAATCGTCGGCGGAGGACTGGTCGTTAAGGCTATGCCGGTTTCCCAGTCCCCCGCCACTCTGACGAAGCGGGAATGCGCTGGGTCGTTTTAGTGGGTATACCGGGTTTGGTTCGCCCGGGGAGTCCCACATACCCCTCCCGTCCCCCGGCGGGTGGGTATGCGTAATGCATTTTTTCCCAGCGTTAACAAAAAAAAAAAAAAAAAGGTTAGGTTAGGGGCCCCTCATCTCCTGACGCGAGGAGGAAAATTGTATTTGGAAATGATACACCCCTCGCGTCCCAGGAGTGTCCTGCTACCCCGCCGACGCGCCGAGCCCCTGTTAGTTTTAGTGGGTATACCGGGTTTGGTTCGCCCGGGGAGTCCCACATACCCCTTCCGTCCCCCGACGGGAGGGTATGCGTAATGCATTTTTTCCCAGCGTCAACAAAAAAAAAAAAAAAAAAAAAAAAAAAAAAAAAAAAAAAAAAAAGGTTAGGTTAGGTTGGGGGACCCCCCACAGAGCATACGTCCACGTCGTGTCCCCTGGAAACAGCCCAGTTCTGACCACCGTAACGGAGTGGCAGACTGGGACTGGCCAAAGTGCTCTGTGATCTCGAAGCGAATTTTTAACTCTCCATTTTAACTGCCTTTTATTCGTCTTCTATGCCTGCTACACCCTCGCGGGACGCCTGCGGGCGCTTTTTAAAAACAAAAGGCCCTTCTCAGGGCCAACCCAAAGGCCCTTCTCAGGGCCAACCCAAAGGCCCTTCTCAGGGCCAACCCAAAGGCCCTTCTCAGGGCCACCCCGACGCAACGGCGTCAGAAGCTAGCCGCGCGCCGTCTGCGGCTAGCTATTTTGGAGGGGCCGAGTCGTCTGACAGCGACTCGGTCGTTCGAGGGTCGAACGCGAGTGGCTCGCGGTCGCGGAAGCGGGTCTTCCAAAGTTGCGGGTCCGAGAGCTCCTCGGCTTCGGGGTCCAAGCCGTTGTCGAAGGCTGGAAAGCCGACGACGACGGCCGCGGATACCCACGTCGTTGGGCTCGCGGACGCCCAGCGCCAGGTAGACCTGGCCCGGAAAGTGCAGCTCCAGCAAGAGCTGGAGGAGCGGGTTGCCGCCAAGGAGAAGCGTGCGTGCATCGCCCGTGCCAAGACCGGGTACGGTGCGTCCCGGGTGTTGTACGCGAACCACTCTTTGGCGGAGCTGGAGAGGATGGCGGAGGAGGACGAGGAGGAGATCGTTGAGGTCGCCTCTAAGTCCTCCAACCTGAAGGGCACTTTTCAAAAGGCCCTGAAGTGTCGGGCCGCGAGCATGCGCGGGGTCGTCGCTGAACTGATTCAGCGGACGGCCACCGACGAGACGCGGCAACTGCAGGCGAGGGTGGATCGCCTGCAGTCGGAGGTCAGCCAGCTTCACCTGAAGCTGGCTGAAGCCACGGCCCGGCCACAACAGGCTGGGGCAAGCCCTGTGGCAGAGGGTGCTGCCTCGGCCCGGCCACAACAGGCCGATGCGAGCCCTGTGGCAGAGGGCGCTGCCTCGGCCCGGCCACAACAGGCCAAGGCGCGGCCTGCAGCAGAGGGCCCCTCCTCCAACCTTGAGGATATCATCCGCAAGGTAGTAATGGAGGAGAGGGCCTTCACGAGAGCCTGCTTTGCAGGAATAGAGGACCGGCTCCTGCCGGAGACGCGCCTCCGACCGCCGCTTGCGGCGGATAAGAGGCGGTCTGAGCCAGGGCCGTCCTCAAGCCAGGCAGGTGAGAGGCGGTCTGAGCCGGGGACGTCTTCAACCCAGGCGGAAGATGCCCTTCTCCCGTCGACCACTCCGTCCAACGAGTGGACGGAGGTGCGTAAGGGGAAGGGCAAAGGGAAGGGCAAGAGGTCGGCAGTGGCCGTCCCAGCTGTCCCTGCCGTCCCCGCTGCCCCCGCTCCCAGCCAGTCGCAGCCGACCGGCAAGGGAAGGGGTAAAGGGAACGGCAAAGGGAAGGGCGGGGGAAGGGGGCAGTTGGTCACCCCGAAAACCGCGGCCGTCGTGGTGACGCTCACCGCGGAGGCTGCGGGGCGAGGGGAGACCTACGCCTCCATTTTGGTGCGGGCGCGCGGCAATGCCGATCCCACCCAGCTAGGGATCGGCAGTGTGTCGTGCCGGCGGACGCAGGCCGGGGCTCGGATCTTCGAGTTCCCGGGGGCCGAGGGCGGCGCCCGCGCTGACCTCTTTGCAGCCAAGCTGCAGGAGGTCATCGCGGACTCTGCCAAGGTGGCCCGGCCGGTCAAGACGGCGGCCATCGAGGTGACGGAGCTGGATGACTCCGTCACCAAGGAGGAGGTGGTGGAGGCAGTCGCTGCGGTGGGGGGCTGTGGCGCGGCGGCGGTCCAAGGCCGGGACATAAGGCCCGGCCGCGGCGGAATGGGCACAATCCGCCTCGAGTGCCCAATCGCAGCTGCCAAAGCCGTCCTTGCAAAAGGACGGCTTCAAGTCGGGTTCAGCTCGGGCGCAGTCCGGGCACTCGAGGACCAGCCGCTGCGGTGTTTCCGGTGCTTCGGCATCGGCCACACCCGGCCCCTGTGTCCGTCCAAGGTTGACAGGACGGACACATGCTACCGGTGCGGCAAGGAGGGCCACAAAGCCGCCTCCTGCCAGGCCGCCACGCCGCACTGCGCGGTGTGTGCCGCCAGTGGCCGCCGGGCAGGCCACGTCATGAAGGGGGGGAAGTGCAATCCCCCCCCTAAGCGTGGCAAAGCGCAGGTGCCGACCGGGCCTGCGCCTGCTGCTGCCGCAAATACCGCCGTTCCTGCGGCGGCTGCGGAGGAGGGTGCGATGTCCGACTGATGGACAGGGTCGAACATCGCATCCTTCAGGCGAACGCCAACCACTGCAGGACAGCCCAGGATCTGCTGATGCAGACCATGGCTGAGTGGTTGGTGGACTTGGCGGTGGTCGCCGAACCCTACTCGGTCCCTGGCCGTTGGCTGGGCGACCGGGACGGCTTGGTGGCGTTGGTGGCGCGGTCTTCCACGGACTCCCCTCCCCTCTCGCTCTTAGAGAGGGGACCGGGATACGTGGCCGCCGCGTGGGGAGAGATAGCGATGGTGGGGGTGTATTTCTCCCCAAACCGCCCTCTCTCGGACTTTGAGGATTTCCTCGAGATCCTCACTGCTGTCGTAGGGAGGGCGGCACCACGCCAGGTCGTGGTGCTCGGCGACCTAAACGCCAAGTCGGTGGCCTGGGGCAACCCGGCCGTCGGGTGCAACGTCCGGGGACGCGCCGTCGAGTTTTGGGCGGCCTCGTGCGGTGTGTCCCTCCTCAACAGGGGGGCGGTCCACACGTGTGTGCGGCAACAGGGCGGGTCGGTGGTGGACGTGTCGTTTGCCACCCCCGCGCTAGCCGCCCGCGTCGTGAACTGGCGGGTGGAGCTGGTGGAGACCTTGTCGGACCACCGTTATGTGCGGTTCGACATCTCCACACAGCGGGGAGGGGGGACGGCCCGCGCTGGGCAATCTCCCTTCCCGCGGTGGGCACTCACCCGCCTGGACCGGGAGGCAGCCAAGGAGGCCGCCTTCCTCCAGGACTGGCTGTCGCCTCCCCCTGTCGAGGAGGTCCCGGACGTTGACGCCGCAGCGGTCCGGCTACGGCGGTCTTTGACCGAGGTGTGCAACTCCAGCATGCCTCGGTCTCGCCGTCCGCCTCCCCGTCGTGCCGTGTACTGGTGGACGGAGGAGCTGGCGGGGCTCCGGGCCACCTGCGTGGCGGCCAGAAGGGCCTACGCGCGTAGCCGACGGCGCAGCGCCCAGAACCGAGTCCGGGTAGAGGAGGACCGCCTGTACGCCTCTTACCGAGAGGCTACGGCGGCCCTCAAGTCTGCAATGGGCGCTGCGCAGGACTCGGCGAGGGCCGAGATGCTGGAGGGTCTCGACAGGGACCCCTATGGGAGGCCATATAAGGCGGCGCGGAATCAGCTCCGCCCCTATGGTCCCCCACTGTCGGAGACCCTCGAGCCGGCATTGTTGGATGGGGTGGTCCGGTCCCTGTTTCCACGCAGGACCGACTTCGCCCCTCCAACAATGGATCCCCCGCAAGGGGCGACTCCACCGGAGGTGGAGGTGCCCCCGGTCACGGCGGCGGAATTCTACGCGGGGGTATTGAGCCTCCGCGCGAAGAAGACCGCCCCCGGTCCGGACGGCGTCCCTGCACGGGTGGTGGCGATTGCCGCCTCCCAAATGGAGGACAGGTTTCGGGACCTCTTCAGCGCGTGTTTTACGGCTGGGAGGTTCCCGAAACTCTGGAAGGAGGGGCAATTGTGCCTCCTCCGGAAGGAGGGACGCCCGGTGGACTCCCCCTCGGCATACCGGCCCATCGTTTTGCTCGATGAGGTCGGTAAATTGTTCGAGGGGATTGTCGCCGGGAGGCTGGATAGCCATTTGCGGGGGATCGGCCCGGATCTGTCGGACGCCCAGTACGGTTTCCGTCGTGGGCGTTCGACGATCGACGCGCTGGCCCTTCTCAAGGGCCAGGTGAAGGAGGCGGTGGAGGCGGGGGACGGGGTGCTGGCGGTGTCGTTCGACATTGCCAACGCCTTCAACTCCGTCCCCCACTCGACGATATTGGAGGCGCTCCGGTATCACGGAGTGCCCCAATATCTGCGGAGTCTCCTGGCCGACTACTTGGAGGACCGCGGGGTCCTCCTCGTGGACAAGTCGGCCACGGTGAGGCGGTACGGCGCAGAGTCCGGTGTTCCACAGGGGTCGGTCCTGGGGCCCCCCTTGTGGAACATCGGATTCGACTGGCTCCTGCGGGGAGTCCTCCTCCCGGGCACGAGTGTAATCTGCTACGCGGATGACACTCTGCTCACTGCCCGGGGGA
This sequence comes from Eurois occulta, assembly GCA_950022335.1. Lineage (NCBI taxonomy): Eukaryota > Metazoa > Arthropoda > Insecta > Lepidoptera > Noctuidae > Eurois > Eurois occulta. Next base: position 160,319 of record OX465487.1, on the reverse strand, counting down.
GGAACTTTGCGGACGCGGCCATTCTGGCCTCGGCTGGCGGATCCTTGGTGGCAGAGAGGATCCGCCGCCTGGGATTGAGGGTGGCGCTGCACAAAACGGAGGCCGTGTTCTTTCGCGGTCCCCGGCAGCGCTGCCCTGCCGACGCCCACATCGTGGTGGAGGGCGTCCGCATAGAGGTCCAGCCTCAGATGAAATATCTGGGGCTGGTGCTGGACGACAGGTGGCGCTTCGGCCCGCATTTCAGCGGGCTGTCGACGCGCCTGTTGAAGGCCGCGGACGCCCTCTCATGGCTCCTCCCAAACCTGGGAGGGCCCAAGGCAAAGTGCCGGCGCCTCTATGCCGGCATTTTGCGGAGCATGGCCCTGTACGGGGCTCCCATCTGGGCGGACTCCCTCCACAGGAGGGAGAATGCTACCGCCATCCGCAGGCCCCAGCGGGCCATTGCACAGCGGGTGGCGAGGGCTTACCGCTCAGTGGGCTTTTCGGCGGCGTGCGCTCTGGCCGGCACCCCGCCTTGGGAGTTGGAGGCATGGGTGCTCGCCAGAGTGTACGAGTGGACGGCGCGCCGAAAGGCGCTCGGGGAGCGCCCCATGGGCGAAGAGCGGGAGGCGGTGCGGCGAGAGGCGAGGGACGCCATCGTCCTCCATTGGTCGGAGGACCTCGCCAGCGCCGCCTTTGGCCGCCGGACGTTGGACGCGCTCGGTCCGGTCCTGCGGGGCTGGCTCGAGCGGTCCCACGGTTTCCTCTCTTTCCGTCTGGTGCAGGTGTTATCCGGGCATGGTTGCTTCGGATCGTACCTGCACCGGATCGGGAGGGAGGAAACCCCGGCGTGCCACGACTGCGGCGCGGCGGAGGACACGGCGCAGCACACCCTCGAGGTGTGCCCGGCGTGGTCCGAGCTGCGCCGCGGTCTGACCGCGGTGGTCGGACCGGACCTCTCGCTTCCCGGCGTGGTCGACGCCATGCTGGGGAGCGAGGAGGCCTGGTCAGCGGTAGCCTCCTTTTGCGAGGAGGTCATCTCGCAAAAGGAGGAGGCGGAGCGGGCGCGGGAGGACGATCCTCTCGCTGCGCCGCTCCGCAGACGAAGAAGGGGGAGAAGGCGTCGTGCCCTCCCTCCTCATGGTGACGGGCGGGCGACAGGCGCGGGGGTGCCTTCGCCCGCATTGCACCCGTCACCTTCGTCGGTCATTCCCGACCCCCCGCAACCGTGAGGGTGTGAGGGGTCTGCCTTTCAATCGTCGGCGGAGGACTGGAAGTAAAGGCTTTGCCGGTTTCCCAGTCCCCCGCCACTCTGACGAAGCGGGAATGCGCTGGGTCGTTTTAGTGGGTATACCGGGTCCGCCCGGGGAGTCCCACATACCCCTCCTGTCCCCCGACGGGAGGGTATGCGTAATGCATTTTTTCCCAGCGTCAACAAAAAAAAAAAAAAAAAAAAAAAAAAAAAAAAGGTTAGGTTAGGTTGGGGGGGGGGACCCCCCACAGAGCATACGTCCACGTCGTGTCCCCTGGAAACAGCCCAGTTCTGACCACCGTAACGGAGTGGCAGACTGGGACTGGCCAAAGTGCTCTGTGATCTCGAAGCGAATTGATTGCGATTTTAACTGCCTTGATTGCGATTTTAACAGCCTTGTTTCGTTTCGAAATGCCTGCGACGCCCTCGCGGGACGCCTGCGGGCGATTTTTAAAAACAAAAGGCCCTTCTCAGGGCCAACCCAAAGGCCCTTCTCAGGGCCAACCCAAAGGCCCTTCTCAGGGCCAACCCAAAGGCCCTTCTCAGGGCCAACCCAAAGGCCCTTTTCAGGGCCATCCAAAAGGCCCTTCTCAGGGCCACTCCGACGCTTCGGCGTCAGAGGCCAGCCGCGCGCCGTCTGCGGCTAGCTTCTCTGGAGGGGCGGACGAGTCGTCCGATAACGACTCATGTGTGTCGGACGCCGTCGACCCTCGGTCGCGGAAGCGGTCGCAGCTGCGGAAGCGGCCACGATCGCAGAATGGTGGGTCCGAGGGCTCCTCGGCCTCGGGGCCGTCGAAGGCTAAAGAGCCAACGACGGCCGCGTCGACCCATGTTGTTGGGCTGGCGGACGCCCAACGCCAGTTGGACCTGGCTCGGCGGGTGCAGCTCCAGCGAGAGCTGGAGGAGCGGGTTGCCGCTAAGGAGGAGCGGGCGCACATCGCCCGGGCCAAGTCCGGGTACGGTGCGTCCCGCATCCTGTACGCGGACTATTCTCTGGCCGAGCTGGAGAGAATGGCGGAGGAGGACAAGGAGGAGATAGTGGAGGTCGCCTCCAAGTCCTCCAACATTAAGGGGACCTTGCAGAAGGCCCTTAAGTGCAGGGCCGCGAGCATGCGCGGTGTCGTCGCGGAGCTGGTCCAGCGTAAGACCACCGACGAGACGCGGCAACTGCAGGCGAAGATTGATCGCCTGCAGTCGGAGGTCAGCCAGCTTCATCTGAAGCTGGCTGAAGCCACGGCCCGGCCACAACAGGCCGGGGCGAGCCCTGTGGCAGAGGGCGCTGCTTCGGCCCGGCCACAACAGGCCAAGGCGAGGCCTGCAGCAGAGGGCCCCTCCTCCAACCTTGAGGATATCATCCGCAAGGTAATAATGGAGGAGAGGGCCTTCACCCGAGCCTGCTTCGCAGGGATTGAGGACCGGCTCCTGCCGGAGAAGCGCCTCCGACCGCCGCTTGCGGCGGATAAGAGGCGGTCCGAGCCGGGGCCGTCCTCAGCCCAGGCGGAGGAGAGGCGGCCTGAGCCGGGGCCGTCCTCAACCCAGGGGGAAGATGCCCTTCTCCCTTCGACCACTCCGTCCAACGAGTGGACGAAAGTGGGCCGGAAGGGGAAGGGCAAAGGGAAGGGCAAGAGGTCGGCAGCGGCCGTCCCTGCCATCCCTGCCGTCCCCGCCACCCCCGCTCCCAGCCAGTCGCAGCCGACCGGCAAGGGAAAGGGTAAGGGGATCGGCAAAGGGAAGGGCGGGGGAAGTGGGCAGTTGGTCCCCCCGAAAACCGCAGCCGTCGTGGTGACGCTCACCGCGGAGGCTGCGGGGCGAGGGGAGACGTATGCGTCCGTCTTGGTGCGGGCGCGTGCCAATGCCGATCCTGCCCAACTTGGGATCGGCAGTGTGTCTTGCCGGCGGACCCAAGCCGGGGCTCGAATATTCGAGTTCCCGGGGGCCGAGGGGAGCGCCCGCGCTGACCTCTTTGCAGCCAAGCTGCAGGAGGTCATCGCGGACTCTGCCCGGGTGGCCCGGCCGGTCAAGTCGGCGACCATAGAGGTGACGGAGTTAGACGACTCCGTCACCAAGGAGGAGGTGGTGGCGGCGGTCGCAGCGGTGGGGGGCTGTGGCGCCGCGGCGGTCCAAGGCCGGGACATAAGGCCCGGCCGCGGCGGAATGGGCACTATCCGCCTCGAGTGCCCAATCGCAGCTGCCAAAGCCGTCCTTGAAAAAGGACGGCTTCAAGTCGGGTTCAGCTCGGGCGCAGTCCGGGCACTCGAGGACCAGCCGCTGCGGTGTTTCCGGTGCTTCGGCATCGGCCACACCCGGCCCCTGTGTCCGTCCAAGGTTGACAGGACGGACACATGCTACCGGTGCGGCAAGGAGGGCCACAAAGCCGCCTCCTGCCAGGCCGCCACGCCGCACTGCGCGGTGTGTGCCGCCAGTGGCCGCCGGGCAGGCCACGTCATGAAGGGGGGGAAGTGCAATCCCCCCCGTAAGCGTGGCAAAGCGCAGGCGCCGACCGGGCCTGCGCCTGCTGCTGCCGCTAACACCGCCGTTCCTGCGGCGGCTGCGGAGGAGGGTGCGATGTCCGACTGATGGACAGGGTCGAACATCGCATCCTTCAGGCGAACGCCAACCACTGCAGGACAGCCCAGGATCTGCTGATGCAGACCATGGCTGAGTGGTTGGTGGACTTGGCGGTGGTCGCCGAACCCTACTCGGTCCCTGGCCGTTGGTTGGGCGACCGGGACGGCCTGGTGGCGTTGGTGGCGCGGTCTTCCACAGACTCCCCTCCCCTCTCGCTCTTAGAGAGGGGACCGGGATACGTGGCCGCCGCGTGGGGAGAGATAGGGATAGTGGGGGTGTATTTCTCCCCAAACCGCCCTCTCTCGGACTTTGAGGATTTCCTCGAGATCCTCACTGCTGTCGTAGGGAGGGCGGCACCACGCCAGGTCGTGGTGCTCGGCGACCTAAACGCCAAGTCGGTGGCCTGGGGCAACCCGGCCGTCGGGTGCAACGTCCGGGGACGCGCCGTCGAGTTTTGGGCGGCCTCGTGCGGTGTGTCCCTCCTCAACAGGGGGGCGGTCCACACGTGTGTGCGGCAACAGGGCGGGTCGGTGGTGGACGTGTCGTTTGCCACCCCCGCGCTAGCCGCCCGCGTCGTGAACTGGCGGGTGGAGCTGGTGGAGACCTTGTCGGACCACCGTTATGTGCGGTTCGACATCTCCACACAGCGGGGAGGGGGGACGGCCCGCGCTGGGCAATCTCCCTTCCCGCGGTGGGCGCTCACCCGCCTGGACCGGGAGGCAGCCAAGGAGGCCGCCTTCCTCCAGGACTGGCTGTCGCCTCCCCCTGTCGAGGAGGTCCCGGACGTTGACGCCGCAGCGGTCCGGCTACGGAGGTCCTTGACCGAGGTGTGCAACTCCAGCATGCCTCGGTCTCGCCGTCCGCCTCCCCGTCGTGCCGTTTATTGGTGGACGGAGGAGCTGGCGGGGCTCCGGGCCACCTGCGTGGCGGCCAGAAGGGCCTACGCGCGTAGCCGACGGCGCAGCGCCCAGTACCGAGTCCGGGCAGAGGAGGACCGCCTTTACGCCTCTTACCGAGAGGCTACGGCGGCCCTCAAGTCTGCAATGGGCGCTGCGCAGGACTCGGCGAGGGCCGAGATGCTGGAGGGTCTCGACAGGGACCCCTATGGGCGACCATATAAGGCGGCGCGAAACCAGCTCCGCCCCTATGGTCCCCCACTGTCGGAGACCCTCGAGCCGGCATTGTTGGATGGGGTGGTCCGGTCCCTGTTTCCACGCAGGACCGACTTCGCCCCTCCAACAATGGATCCCCCGCAAGGGGCGACTCCACCGGAGGTGGAGGTGCCCCCGGTCACGGCGGCGGAATTCTACGCGGGGGTATTGAGCCTCCGCGCGAAGAAGACCGCCCCCGGTCCGGACGGCGTCCCTGCACGGGTGGTGGCGATTGCCGCCTCCCAAATGGAGGACAGGTTTCGGGACCTCTTCAGCGCGTGTTTTACGGCTGGGAGGTTCCCGAAACTCTGGAAGGAGGGGCAATTGTGCCTCCTCCGGAAGGAGGGACGCCCGGTGGACTCCCCCTCGGCATACCGGCCCATCGTTCTGCTCGATGAGGTCGGTAAATTGTTCGAGGGGATTGTCGCCTCCCGGCTGGATAGCCACTTGCGGGGGATAGGCCCGGATCTGTCGGACGCCCAGTTCGGTTTCCGTCGTGGGCGTTCGACGATCGACGCGCTGGCCCTTCTCAAGGGCCAGGTGAAGCAGGCGGTGGAGGCGGGGGACGGAGTGCTGGCGGTGTCGTTCGACATTGCCAACGCCTTCAACTCCGTCCCCCACTCGACGATATTGGAGGCGCTCCGGTATCACGGAGTGCCCCAATATCTGCGGAGTCTCCTGGCCGACTACTTGGAGGACCGCGAGGTCCTCCTCGTGGACAAGTCGGCCACCGTGAGGCGGTACGGCGCAGAGTCCGGTGTTCCACAGGGGTCGGTCCTGGGGCCCCCCTTGTGGAACATCGGATTCGACTGGCTGTTGCGGGGAGTCCTCCTCCCGGGCACGAGTGTCATCTGCTACGCGGATGACACTCTGCTCACTGCCCGGGGGAGGAACTTTGCCGACGCGGCCATTCTGGCCTCGGCTGGCGGATCCTTGGTGGCAGAGAGGATCCGCCGCCTGGGATTGAGGGTGGCGCTGCACAAAACGGAGGCCGTGTTCTTTCGCGGTCCCCGGCAGCGCTGCCCTGCCGACGCCCACATCGTCGTGGAGGGCGTCCGCATAGAGGTCCAGCCTCAGATGAAATATCTGGGGCTGGTGCTGGACGACAGGTGGCGCTTCGGCCCGCATTTCAGCGGGCTGTCGACGCGCCTGTTGAAGGCCGCGGACGCCCTCTCATGGCTCCTCCCAAACCTGGGGGGGCCCAAGGCGAAATGCCGGCGCCTCTATGCCGGCATTTTGCGGAGCATGGCCCTATATGGGGCCCCCATTTGGGCGGACTCCCTCCACAGGAGGGAGAATGCCACCGCCATCCGCAGGCCCCAGCGGGCCATTGCACAGCGGGTGGCGAGGGCTTACCGCTCGGTGGGCTTCTCGGCGGCGTGCGCTCTGGCGGGCACCCCTCCATGGGAACTGGAGGCTTGGGTGCTCGCCAGAGTGTACGAGTGGACGGCGCACCGGAAGGCGCTCGGGGAGCGCCCCGTCGCCGAGGAGCGGGAGGCCGTGCGGCAGGAGGCGAGGGACGCCATCGTCCACCATTGGTCGGAGGACCTCGCCAACGCCGCCTTTGGCCGCCGGACGTTGGACGCGCTCGGTCCGGTCCTGCGGGGCTGGCTCGAGCGGACCCACGGTTTCCTCTCTTTCCGTCTGGTGCAGGTGTTGTCCGGGCATGGCTGCTTCGGATCGTACCTGCACCGGATCGGGAGGGAGGAAACCCCGGCGTGCCACGACTGCGGCGCGGCGGAGGACACGGCGCAGCACACCCTCGAGGTGTGCCCGGCGTGGTCCGAGCTGCGCCGCGGTCTGACCGCGGTGGTCGGACCGGACCTCTCGCTTCCCGGCGTGGTCGACGCCATGCTGGGGAGCGAGGAGGCCTGGTCAGCGGTGGCCTCCTTTTGCGAGGACGTAATCTCGCAAAAGGAGGCAGCGGAGCGGGCGCGGGAGGACGATCCTCTCGCTGCGCCGCTCCGCAGACGAAGAAGGGGGAGAAGGCGTCGTGCCCTCCCTCCTCATGGTGACGGGCGGGCGACAGGCACGGGGGTGCCTTCGCCCGCATTGCACCCGTCACCTTCGTCGGTCATTCCCGACCCCCCACACCCGTGAGGGTGTGAGGGGTCTGCCTTTCAATCGTCGGCGGAGGACTGGAAGTAAAGGCTATGCCGGTTTCCCAGTCCCCCGCCACTCTGACGAAGCGGGAATGCGCTGGGTCGTTTTAGTGGGTATACCGGGTCCGCCCGGGGAGTCCCACAGACCCCTCCTGTCCCCCGACGGGAGGGTATGCGTAATGCATTTTTTCCCAGCGTCAAAAAAAAAAAAAAAAAAAAAAAAAAAAGGTTAGGTTGGGGGACCCCCCACAGAGCATACGTCCACGTCGTGTCCCCTGGAAACAGCCCAGTTCTGACCACCGTAACGGAGTGGCAGACTGGGACTGGCCAAAGTGCTCTGTGATCTCGAAGCTAATTGATTGCCATTTTAACTGCCTTGATTGCGATTTTAACTGCCTTGTTTCGTTTCGAAATGCCTGCGACGCCCTCGCGGGACGCCTGCGGGCGATTTTTAAAAACAAAAGGCCCTTCTCAGGGCCAACCCAAAGGCCCTTTTCAGGGCCAACCCAAAGGCCCTTCTCAGGGCCAACCCAAAGGCCCTTCTCAGGGCCAACCCAAAGGCCCTTTTCAGGGCCATCCAAAAGGCCCTTCTCAGGGCCACTCCGACGCTTCGGCGTCAGAGGCCAGCCGCGCGCCGTCTGCGGCTAGCTTCTCTGGAGGGGCGGACGAGTCGTCCGATAACGACTCATGTGTGTCGGACGCCGTCGACCCTCGGTCGCGGAAGCGGTCGCAGCTGCGGAAGCGGCCACGATCGCAGAACGGTGGGTCCGAGGGCTCCTCGGCCTCGGGGCCGTCGAAGGCTAAAGAGCCAACGACGGCCGCGTCGACCCATGTTGTTGGGCTGGCGGACGCCCAACGCCAGTTGGACCTGGCTCGGCGGGTGCAGCTCCAGCAAGAGCTGGAGGAGCGGGTTGCCGCTAAGGAGGAGCGGGCGCACATTGCCCGGGCCAAGTCCGGGTACGGTGCGTCCCGCATCCTGTACGCGGACTATTCTCTGGCCGAGCTGGAGAGAATGGCGGAGGAGGACAAGGAGGAGATAGTGGAGGTCGCCTCCAAGTCCTCCAACATTAAGGGGACCTTGCAGAAGGCCCTTAAGTGCAGGGCCGCGAGCATGCGCGGTGTCGTCGCGGAGCTGGTCCAGCGTAAGACCACCGACGAGACGCGGCAACTGCAGGCGAAGATTGATCGCCTGCAGTCGGAGGTCAGCCAGCTTCATCTGAAGCTGGCTGAAGCCACGGCCCGGCCACAACAGGCCGGGGCGAGCCCTGTGGCAGAGGGCGCTGCCTCGGCCCGGCCACAACAGGCCAAGGCGAGGCCTGCAGCAGAGGGCCCCTCCTCCAACCTTGAGGATATCATCCGCAAGGTAATAATGGAGGAGAGGGCCTTCACCCGAGCCTGCTTCGCAGGGATTGAGGACCGGCTCCTGCCGGAGAAGCGCCTCCGACCGCCGCTTGCGGCGGATAAGAGGCGGTCCGAGCCGGGGCCGTCTTCAGCCCAGGCGGAGGAGAGGCGGCCTGAGCCGGGGCCGTCCTCCTCCCAGGAGGAAGACGCCCTTCTTCCCTCGACCACCCCGTCCAACGAGTGGACGGAGGTGCGTAAGGGGAAGGGAAAAGGGAAGGGCAAGAGGTCGGCAGCGGCCGTCCATGCCGTCCCTGCCGTCCCCGCCACCTCCGCTCCCAGCCAGTCACAGACGACTGGCAAGGGACAGGGCAAGGGGAAAGGGAATGGGAGAGGAAGAAGGGGGCAGTTGGTCCCCCCTAGAACCGCGGCCGTCGTGGTGACGCTCACCGCGGAGGCTGCGGGGCGAGGGGAGACCTACGCCTCCATTTTGGTGCGGGCGCGTAGCAATGCCGATCCCACCCAATTGGGGATCGGCAGTGTATCGTGCCGGCGGACGCAGGCCGGGGCTCGAATCTTCGAGTTCCCGGGGGCCGAGGGCAGCGCCCGCGCTGACCTCTTTGCAGCCAAGCTGCAGGAGGTTATCGCGGACTCTGCCAAGGTGGCCCGGCCGGTCAAGACGGCGGCCATCGAGGTGACGGAGCTGGATGACTCCGTCACCAAGGAGGAGGTGGTGGCGGCGGTCGCAGCGGTGGGGGGCTGTGCCGCAGCTTCGGTCCAAGGCCGGGACATAAGGCCCGGCCGCGGCGGAATGGGCACTATCCGCCTCGAGTGCCCAATCGCAGCTGCCAAAGCCGTCCTTGCGAAAGGACGGCTTCAAGTCGGGTTCAGCTCGGGCGCAGTCCGGGCACTCGAGGACCAGCCGCTGCGGTGTTTCCGGTGCTTCGGCATCGGACACACCCGGCCCCTGTGTCCGTCCAAAGTGGACCGGTCGGACACTTGCTACCGCTGCGGCAAGGAGGGCCACAAAGCCGCCTCCTGCCAGGCCGCCACGCCGCACTGCGCGGTGTGTGCCGCCAGTGGCCGCCGGGCAGGCCACGTCATGAAGGGGGGGAAGTGCAATCCCCCCCCTAAGCGTGGCAAAGCGCAGGCGCCGAATGGGCCTGCACCTGCTGCTGCCGCTAACGCCGCCGTTCCTGCGGCGGCTGCGGAGGAGGGTGCGATGTCCGACTGATGGCCAGAGTCGAACATCGCATCCTTCAGGCGAACGCCAACCACTGCAGGACAGCCCAGGATCTGCTGATGCAGACCATGGCTGAGTGGTTGGTGGACTTGGCGGTGGTCGCCGAACCCTACTCGGTCCCTGGCCGTTGGCTGGGCGACCGGGACGGCTTAGTGGCGTTGGTGGCGCGGTCTTCCACGGACTCCCCTCCCCTCTCGCTTTTAGAGAGGGGACCGGGATACGTGGCCGCCGCGTGGGGAGAGATAGGGATAGTGGGGGTGTATTTCTCCCCAAACCGCCCTCTCTCGGACTTTGAGGATTTCCTCGAGATCCTCACTGCTGTCGTAGGGAGGGCGGCACCACGCCAGGTCGTGGTGCTCGGCGACCTAAACGCCAAATCGGTGGCCTGGGGCAACCCGGCCGTCGGGTGCAACGTCCGGGGTCGCGCCGTCGAGTTTTGGGCGGCCTCGTGCGGTGTGTCCCTCCTCAACAGTGGGGCGGTCCACACGTGTGTGCGGCAACAGGGCGGGTCGGTGGTGGACGTGTCGTTTGCCACCCCCGCGCTAGCCGCCCGCGTCGTGAACTGGCGGGTGGAGCTGGTGGAGACCTTGTCGGACCACCGTTATGTGCGGTTCGACATCTCCACACAGCGGGGAGGGGGGACGGCCCGCGCTGGGCAATCTCCCTTCCCGCGGTGGGCGCTCACCCGCCTGGACCGGGAGGCAGCCAAGGAGGCCGCCTTCCTCCAGGACTGGCTGTCGCCTCCCCCTGTCGAGGAGGTCCCGGACGTTGACGCCGCAGCGGTCCGGCTACGGCGGTCTTTGACCGAGGTGTGCAACTCCAGCATGCCTCGGTCTCGCCGTCCGCCTCCCCGTCGTGCCGTGTACTGGTGGACGGAGGAGCTGGCGGGGCTCCGGGCCACCTGCGTGGCGGCCAGAAGGGCCTACGCGCGTAGCCGACGGCGCAGCGCCCAGAACCGAGTCCGGGCAGAGGAGGACCGCCTGTACGCCTCTTACCGAGAGGCTACGGCGGCCCTCAAGTCTGCAATGGGCGCTGCGCAGGACTCGGCGAGGGCCGAGATGCTGGAGGGTCTCGACAGGGACCCCTATGGGAGACCATATAAGGCGGCGCGGAATCAGCTCCGCCCCTATGGTCCCCCACTGTCGGAGACCCTCGAGCCGGCATTGTTGGATGGGGTGGTCCGGTCCCTGTTTCCACGCAGGACCGACTTCGCCCCACCAACAATGGATCCCCCGCAAGGGGCGGCTCCACCGGAGGCGGAGGTCCCCCCGGTGACGGAGGCGGAATTCTACGCGGGGGTTCTCAGCCTCCGCGCAAAGAAGACCGCCCCCGGTCCGGACGGCGTCCCTGCACGGGTGGTGGCGATCGCCGCCACCCAAATGGAGGACAGGTTTCGGGACCTCTTCAGCGCGTGTTTTACGGCTGGGAGGTTCCCGAAACTCTGGAAGGAGGGGCAATTGTGCCTCCTCCGGAAGGAGGGACGCCCGGTGGACTCCCCCTCGGCATACCGGCCCATCGTTCTGCTCGATGAGGTCGGTAAATTGTTCGAGGGGATTGTCGCCGGGAGGCTGGATAGCCACTTGCGGGGGATAGGCCCGGATCTGTCGGACGCCCAGTTCGGTTTCCGTCGTGGGCGTTCGACGATCGACGCGCTGGCCCTTCTCAAGGGCCAGGTGAAGGAGGCGGTGGAGGCGGGGGACGGGGTGCTGGCGGTGTCGTTCGACATTGCCAACGCCTTCAACTCCGTCCCCCACTCGACGATATTGGAGGCGCTCCGGTATCACGGAGTGCCCCAATATCTGCGGAGCCTCCTGGCCGACTACTTGGAGGACCGCGAGGTCCTCCTCGTGGACAAATCGGCCACCGTGAGGCGGTACGGCGCAGAGTCTGGTGTTCCACAGGGGTCGGTCCTGGGGCCCCCCTTGTGGAACATCGGATTCGACTGGCTCCTGCGGGGAGTCCTCCTCCCGGGCACAAGTGTAATCTGCTACGCGGATGACACTCTGCTCACTGCCCGGGGGAGGAACTTTGCCGACGCGGCCATTCTGGCCTCGGCTGGCGGATCCTTGGTGGCAGAAAGGATCCGCCGCCTGGGATTGAGGGTGGCGCTGCACAAAACGGAGGCCGTGTTCTTTCGCGGTCCCCGGCAGCGCTGCCCTGCCGACGCCCACATCGTCGTGGAGGGCGTCCGCATAGAGGTCCAGCCTCAGATGAAATATCTGGGGCTGGTGCTGGACGACAGGTGGCGCTTCGGCCCGCATTTCAGCGGGCTGTCGACGCGCCTGTTGAAGGCCGCGGACGCCCTCTCGTGGCTCCTCCCAAACCTGGGGGGGCCCAAGGCGAAATGCCGGCGCCTTTATGCCGGCATTTTGCGGAGCATGGCCCTTTACGGGGCTCCCATCTGGGCGGACTCCCTCCATAGGAGGGAGAATGCTACCGCCATCCGCAGGCCCCAGCGGGCCATTGCACAGCGGGTGGCGAGGGCTTACCGCTCAGTGGGCTTTTCGGCGGCGTGCGCTCTGGCCGGCACCCCGCCTTGGGAGTTGGAGGCATGGGTGCTCGCCAGAGTGTACGAGTGGACGGCGCGCCGAAAGGCGCTCGGGGAGCGCCCCATGGGCGAAGAGCGGGAGGCGGTGCGGCGAGAGGCGAGGGACGCCATCGTCCTTCATTGGTCGGAGGACCTCGCCAGCGCCGCCTTTGGCCGCCGGACGTTGGACGCGCTCGGTCCGGTCCTGCGGGGCTGGCTCGAGCGGTCCCACGGTTTCCTCTCTTTCCGTCTGGTGCAGGTGTTATCCGGGCATGGTTGCTTCGGATCGTACCTGCACCGGATCGGGAGGGAGGAAACCCCGGCGTGCCACGACTGCGGCGCGGCGGAGGACACGGCGCAGCACACCCTCGAGGTGTGCCCGGCGTGGTCCGAGCTGCGCCGCGGTCTGACCGCGGTGGTCGGACCGGACCTCTCGCTTCCTGGCGTGGTGGACGCCATGCTGGGGAGCGAGGAGGCCTGGTCAGCGGTGGCCTCCTTTTGCGAGGACGTAATCTCGCAAAAGGAGGCAGCGGAGCGCGCGCGGGAGGACGATCCTCTCGCTGCGGCGCTCCGCAGACGAAGACGGGGGAGAAGGCGTCGTGCCCTCCCTCCTAATGGTGACGGGCGGGCGGCAGGCACGGGGGTGCCTTCGCCCGCATTGCACCCGTCACCTTCGTCGGTCATTCCCGACCCCCCACACCCGTGAGGGTGTGAGGGGTCTGTGCCTTTCAATCGTCGGCGGAGGACTGGAAGTAAAGGCTGTGCCGGTTTCCCAGTCCCCCGCCACTGTGACGAAGCGGGAATGCGCTGGGTCGTTTTAGTGGGTATACCGGGTCCGCCCGGGGAGTCCCACATACCCCTCCTGTCCCCCGACGGGAGGGTATGCGTAATGCATTTTTTCCCAGCGTCAACAAAAAAAAAAAAAAAAAAAAAAGGTTAGGTTAGGTTAGGTTCGCCATCCGCAGGCCCCAGCGGGCCATTGCACAGCGGGTGGCGAGGGCCTACCGCTCGGTGGGCTTCTCGGCGGCGTGCGCTCTGGCGGGCACCCCGCCATGGGAGTTGGAGGCTTGGGTGCTCGCCAGAGTGTACGAGTGGACGGCGCACAGGAAGGCGCTCGGGGAGCGCCCCGTCGCCGAGGAGCGGGAGGCCGTGCGGCAGGAGGCGAGGGACGCCATCGTCCTCCATTGGTCGGAGGACCTCGCCAACGCCGCCTTTGGCCGCCGGACGTTGGACGCGCTCGGTCCGGCCCTGCGGGGCTGGCTCGAGCGGTCCCACGGTTTCCTCTCTTTCCGTCTGGTGCAGGTGTTATCCGGGCATGGTTGTTTCGGATCGTACCTGCACCGGATCGGGAGGGAGGAAACCCCGGCATGCCACGACTGCGGCGCAGCGGAGGACACGGCGCAGCACACCCTCGAGGTGTGCCCGGCGTGGTCCGAGCTGCGCCGCGGTCTGACCGCGGTGGTCGGACCGGACCTCTCGCTTCCCGGCGTGGTCGACGCCATGCTGGGGAGCGAGGAGGCCTGGTCAGCGGTAGCCTCCTTTTGCGAGGAGGTCATCTCGCAAAAGGAGGAGGCGGAGCGGGCGCGGGAGGACGATCCTCTCGCTGCGCCGCTCCGCAGACGAAGAAGGGGGAGAAGGCGTCGTGCCCTCCCTCCTCATGGTGACGGGCGGGCGGCAGGCACGGGGGTGCCTTCGCCCGCATTGCACCCGTCACCTTCGTCGGTCATTCCCGACCCCCCGCACCCGTGAGGGTGTGAGGGGTCTGCCTTTCAATCGTCGGCGGAGGACTGGAAGTAAAGGCTTTGCCGGTTTCCCAGTCCCCCGCCACTCTGACGAAGCGGGAATGCGCTGGGTCGTTTTAGTGGGTATACCGGGTCCGCCCGGGGAGTCCCACATACCCCTCCTGTCCCCCGACGGGAGGGTATGCGTAATGCATTTTTTCCCAGCGTCAACAAAAAAAAAAAAAAAAAAAAAAAAAGGTTAGGTTAGGTTGGGGTGCTAGGTCAGAAAACCTCCTAGGGGGCCCAGTGGCTGCCGGTCCTTCTCGATACGTCGGGAGGGAACAGCAGCTGCTGTGGACGGTGCACCCTGGGCGCGGCAGTATCTGTCCCCGATGAATGGGAAGAGATTCTTATTCCTCGGGGAACGTTACTGTCGTGGCCGATATTCTGACACGGTGGGGCGACTCCACGCGGCCCTCTGGGACGCAGAGGGCGCAGTGGAGGAGCCAGGGCGGGCTCGGTGTGCCGCCGGGCGTTGGGCGCGCTCGGTTCGGTCTTGCGGGGCTGGCTCGGGCGGTCCCGCGGTCTCCTCTCTTTCCGTCTGGTGCGGGTGTTGTCTGGAAACTCCCACGCGGCCGTCCCGGACCGCGCCCGTGCTTGATCGGGGGGGGGGGCTTCCCCTCTCCCGGTCTGGCACGCGTGCGGTCCGGGACGGCCGTGTCTGGATGGCGCCTGCGCCGGGTTGGGGGGGGGGGGCCGTGGCGCCGCTCGGGCTGGCCCTGCGGGGCCGGGCCGGGCGCGTCCGGCTTTCGGCGGCGCACCGAGCCCGCCGGTGGTCGGACCGGACTTCTCGCTACCCGGCGTGGTGGCGGCCATGCTGGGGGGCGGGGAGGCCTGGTCAGCGGTTGCCTCCTTTTGCGAGTTCGTCTCGCAAAGGGAGGAGGCGGAGCGCGCGCGGGGGGGTGATCCCCTCGCTGCGCCGCTCCGCAGCGGAGGGGGGAGAGGGCGTCGTGCCCTCCCTCCTCATGGTGACGGCGGGCGGCAGGCACGGGGGTGCCTTCGCCCGCATTGCACTCGTCACCTTTGCGGTCATTCCGGCCCCCCACACCCGTGAGGGTGTGAGGGGTTGTCTTGCGGGGCAATCGTCGGCGGAGGACTGGACGTAAAGGCTTTGCTGGTTTCCCAGTCCCCCGCCACTATGACGAAGCGGGAATGCGCTGGGTCGTTTTAGTGGGTATACCGGGTCCGCCCGGGGAGTCCCACATACCCCTCCTGTCCCCCGACGGGAGGGTATGCGTAATGCATTTTTTCCCAGCGTCAACAAAAAAAAAAAAAAAAAAAAAAAGGTTAGGTTAGGTTAGGTTTCGCAGCTGCCAAAGCCGTCCTTGCAAAAGGACGGCTTCAAGTCGGGTTCAGCTCGGGCGCAGTCCGGGCACTCGAGGACCAGCCGCTGCGGTGTTTCCGGTGCTTCGGCATCGGCCACACCCGGCCCCTGTGTCCGTCCAAGGTTGACAGGACGGACACATGCTACCGGTGCGGCAAGGAGGGCCACAAAGCCGCCTCCTGCCAGGCCGCCACGCCGCACTGCGCGGTGTGTGCCGCCAGTGGCCGCCGGGCAGGCCACGTCATGAAGGGGGGGAAGTGCAATCCCCCCCCTAAGCGTGGCAAAGCGCAGGCGCCGACCGGGCCTGCGCCTGCTGCTGCTGTTGCCGCAAATACCGCCGTTCCTGCGGCGGCTGCGGAGGAGGGTGCGATGTCCGACTGATGGGAGTCGAGCATCGCATCCTTCAGGCGAACGCCAACCACTGCAGGACAGCCCAGGATCTGCTGATGCAGACCATGGCTGAGTGGTTGGTGGACTTGGCGGTGGTCGCCGAACCCTACTCGGTCCCCGGCCGTTGGCTGGGCGACCGGGACGGCCTGGTGGCGTTGGTGGCGCGGTCTTCCACGGACTCCCCTCCCCTCTCGCTCTTAGAGAGGGGACCGGGATACGTGGCCGCCGCGTGGGGAGAGATAGCGATGGTGGGGGTGTATTTCTCCCCAAACCGCCCTCTCTCGGACTTTGAGGATTTCCTCGAGATCCTCACTGCTGTCGTAGGGAGGGCGGCACCACGCCAGGTCGTGGTGCTCGGCGACCTAAACGCCAAGTCGGTGGCCTGGGGCAACCCGGCCGCAGGCTGCAACGTCCGGGGACGCGCCGTCGAGTTTTGGGCGGCCTCGTGCGGTGTGTCCCTCCTCAACAGGGGGGCGGTCCACACGTGTGTGCGGCAACAGGGCGGGTCGGTGGTGGACGTGTCGTTTGCCACCCCCGCGCTAGCCGCCCGCGTCGTGAACTGGCGGGTGGAGCTGGTGGAGACCTTGTCGGACCACCGTTACGTGCGGTTCGACATCTCCACACAGCGGGGAGGGGGGACGGCCCGCGCTGGGCAATCTCCCTTCCCGCGGTGGGCGCTCACCCGCCTGGACCGGGAAGCAGCCAAGGAGGCCGCCTTCCTCCAGGACTGGCTGTCGCCTCCCCCTGTCGAGGAGGTCCCGGACGTTGACGCCGCAGCGGTCCGGCTACGGAGGTCCTTGACCGAGGTGTGCAACTCCAGCATGCCTCGGTCTCGCCGTCCGCCTCCCCGTCGTGCCGTTTATTGGTGGACGGAGGAGCTGGCGGGGCTCCGGGCCACCTGCGTGGCGGCCAGAAGGGCCTACGCGCGTAGCCGACGGCGCAGCGCCCAAAACCGAGTCCGGGCAGAGGAGGACCGCCTGTACGCCTCTTACCGAGAGGCTACGGCGGCCCTCAAGTCTGCAATGGGCGCTGCGCAGGACTCGGCGAGGGCCGAGATGCTGGAGGGTCTCGACAGGGACCCCTATGGGAGACCATATAAGGCGGCGCGGAATCAGCTCCGCCCCTATGGTCCCCCACTGTCGGAGACCCTCGAGCCGGCATTGTTGGATGGGGTGGTCCGGTCCCTGTTTCCGCGCAGGACCGACTTCGCCCCACCAACAATGGATCCCCCGCAAGGGGCGACTCCACCGGAGGTGGAGGTGCCCCCGGTCACGGCGGCGGAATTCTACGCGGGGGTATTGAGCCTCCGCGCGAAGAAGACCGCCCCCGGTCCGGACGGCGTCCCTGCACGGGTGGTGGCGATTGCCGCCTCCCAAATGGAGGACAGGTTTCGGGACCTCTTCAGCGCGTGTTTTACGGCTGGGAGGTTCCCGAAACTCTGGAAGGAGGGGCAATTGTGCCTCCTCCGGAAGGAGGGACGCCCGGTGGACTCCCCCTCGGCATACCGGCCCATCGTTTTGCTCGATGAGGTCGGTAAATTGTTCGAGGGGATTGTCGCCGGGAGGCTGGATAGCCATTTGCGGGGGATCGGCCCGGATCTGTCGGACGCCCAGTACGGTTTCCGTCGTGGGCGTTCGACGATCGACGCGCTGGCCCTTCTGAAGGGCCAGGTGAAGGAGGCGGTGGAGGCGGGGGACGGGGTGCTGGCGGTGTCATTCGACATTGCCAACGCCTTCAACTCCGTCCCCCACTCAACGATATTGGAGGCGCTCCGGTATCACGGAGTGCCCCAATATCTGCGGAGCCTCCTGGCCGACTACTTGGAGGACCGCGAGGTCCTCCTCGTGGACAAGTCGGCCACCGTGAGGCGGTACGGCGCAGAGTCCGGTGTTCCACAGGGGTCGGTTTTGGGGCCCCCCTTGTGGAACATCGGATTCGACTGGCTCCTGCGGGGAGTCCTCCTCCCGGGCACGAGTGTCATCTGCTACGCGGATGACACTCTGCTCACTGCCCGGGGGAGGAACTTTGCCGACGCGGCCATTCTGGCCTCGGCTGGCGGATCCTTGGTGGCAGAAAGGATCCGCCGCCTGGGATTGAGGGTGGCGCTGCACAAAACGGAGGCCGTGTTCTTTCGCGGTCCCCGGCAGCGCTGCCCTGCCGACGCCCACATCGTCGTGGAGGGCGTCCGCATAGAGGTCCAGCCTCAGATGAAATATCTGGGGCTGGTGCTGGACGACAGGTGGCGCTTCGGCCCGCATTTCAGCGGGCTGTCGACGCGCCTGTTGAAGGCCGCGGACGCCCTCTCATGGCTCCTCCCAAACCTGGGGGGGGCCAAGGCAAAATGCCGGCGCCTCTATGCCGGCATTTTGCGGAGCATGGCCCTTTACGGGGCCCCCATCTGGGCGGACTCCCTCCACAGGAGGGAGAATGCCACCGCCATCCGCAGGCCCCAGCGGGCCATTGCACAGCGGGTGGCGAGGGCTTACCGCTCGGTGGGCTTCTCGGCGGCGTGCGCTCTGGCGGGCACCCCGCCATGGGAGTTGGAGGCGTGGGTGCTCGCCAGAGTGTACGAGTGGACGGCGCGCCGAAAGGCGCTCGGGGAGCGCCCCATGGGCGAAGAGCGGGAGGCGGTGCGGCGAGAGGCGAGGGACGCCATCGTCCTCCATTGGTCGGAGGACCTCGCCAGCGCCGCCTTTGGCCGCCGGACGTTGGACGCGCTCGGTCCGGTCCTGCGGGGCTGGCTCGAGCGGTCCCACGGTTTCCTCTCTTTCCGTCTGGTGCAGGTGTTATCCGGGCATGGCTGCTTCGGATCGTACCTGCACCGGATCGGGAGGGAGGAGACCCCGGCGTGCCACGACTGCGGCGCGGCGGAGGACACGGCGCAGCACACCCTCGAGGTGTGCCCGGCGTGGTCCGAGCTGCGCCGCGGTCTGACCGCGGTGGTCGGACCAGACCTCTCGCTTCCCAGCGTGGTGGACGCCATGTTGGGGAGCGAGGAGGCTTGGTCAGCGGTGGCCTCCTTTTGCGAGGACGTAATCTCGCAAAAGGAGGCAGCGGAGCGCGCGCGGGAGGACGATCCTCTCGCTGCGGCGCTCCGCAGACGAAGACGAGGGAGAAGGCGTCGTGCCCTCCCTCCTAATGGTGACGGGCGGGTGGCAGGCACGGGGGTGCCTTCGCCCGCATTGCACCCGTCACCTTCGTCGGTCATTCCCGACCCCCCACACCCGTGAGGGTGTGAGGGGTCTGTGCCTTTCAATCGTCGGCGGAGGACTGGAAGTAAAGGCTGTGCCGGTTTCCCAGTCCCCCGCCACTGTGACGAAGCGGGAATGCGCTGGGTCGTTTTAGTGGGTATACCGGGTCCGCCCGGGGAGTCCCACATACCCCTCCTGTCCCCCGACGGGAGGGTATGCGTAATGCATTTTTTCCCAGCGTCAACAAAAAAAAAAAAAAAAAAAAAAAAAAGGTTAGGTTAGGTTCTAGGGGGCCCAGTGGCTGCCGGTCCTTCTCGATACGTCTGGAGGGAACAGCAGCTGCTGTGGACGGTGCACCCTGGGCGCGGCAGTATCCTTCCCCGATGAATGGGAAGAGATTCTTATTCCTCGGGGAATGTTACTGTCGTGGCCAATATTCTGACACGGGAGGGGGTCCTATTTGGACTGCGCTGTTCCGCGTGACCCTCTGAAAAGCAGAGGGCACAGCGGAGGAGCAAGGGCGGGCTCGGTGAGCACTCACCCTGCCTCCGAGCAGACAGAGAAGGATTCCATCCTTCACTGTCTCCGCCGATCTCGTAATCCCATCGTCGACGTCTCGCGGCTTCGATAGGGACCGAGGGTCTTGGCTTAACCGCCCGGACCGCGAGGTAGAAAACCTCTATAAAAAGTTACCCCGAATCCCAAGCGGCGGCGCACCGCGAAGGGATGTATGGCTGACGGGAGATCTTATGGATCAATCAGTCGTTAGTGCGACCCTCGTTCATTCCTCGAAGTTCTCGGGGAGTGAATGAAGAAAAAAGGGCTGGGATGTATCGTCGTGTACCGTGCGATGGCTCACGGAGCGGGCTCATCGGACGGTACGTGATCATGGCACTCATCGCCCTCTGGTACGCGTCTGCCCATCAGACGTGACTGTGAGGGTGATGGGACAGCCATAGGGTAAAACAGGGGGGGGGGGAATGAAGAAGTAGGAGACAGGGACCACACCCTTCAAAGGAAATTAAAAACATGAAAAAGACGAATTGTAAAGAAATATCCCAGGGCGGTACCAGCTGCTCAGCAGCTGGAGAATCCGCCACGACCCCTTCGGGGTCGTCATGCCCTCAATCGTATTCTGGGGAGGGCAACAATCGTCATCCACCTGCCAATGGCAACGAGAGCCGAGGAGGCTCAACAAGATCACGGTCTTTTGAAGACCTGATCTCTTTTAGTTTTAACACACCCGACCGAGTACCGGGTGAGCGCCGCGCGTTGGACGCAGTGTCGGACTCTGGCGCTGCGTCACTGAGGAGCCTCTGCTCCCCAGTGGAACCACGTGTTGTTCTGGAGAGGGTGAATGTGTTGTCGGAGGTCAACAACGACACACCGCAAGCAGTTGCGGCTGCTCCCTCCAAGTTTTGGGGGAAACGGCCGCGTGCCTGTGAGTCGGAAGCGGGTTCGGCGGGTCTGTCATCTAGCGAGGAGGACCTGCCGGCCCCCAAGGTGCCGACGGCCAGGAGGGGCGGACGACGCGGGATATCTTCCGGACCGAGCTCTCCGGCAGCGTCCCGCGACTCCCTGAGCCGCTTTCTGAAGCGGCCCGATATGCCGGTAGCCAGTGGAGCAAGTGACTCCGACGGGGCAATGCAGGTGGAGCAGGCTGAAACCTCCACGGCATTGGTGAGCACCAAAGCGGAGCTCAATGCCGCGAGGCGGGAGGGCCGGAAGGCTATCGCGACCGATGAGGTCGCTGAAATGGCCCGGCAAGCAAGGGAGAGGAGGTTGCAGGCCGCCGCCGTTGCCCCTGAAGGCCTGACGGCAGAGGCGCTCAGCCGACAAGTTTTGGACGGCGTGGACGTTGTCCTGAAGGTGGCTACGAAATCGGGCAACCTGAAGGGCACGTTCACGCGGGCTCTGAAGGAGGCGGCAGACGGCATCAGGGAGGCGGTTGAAGTCCTCCTTGAACGAACAACCTCGGAGGAGACGGTAAAGCTCCAAGAGGAAAATAACCGTCTCCACACGAGGCTGGAGGAGCTTCAACGGGAGGTGAGCGCCCTGAGGGCGGACTTCAGCCGGCAGCAGGGTGCGACGACTACAGACAGTCGTGCCCAGCCACAGAACGGGTCTTTGGGGGAAGACCAATTCAACCGGCTGCTGAGCATAATGTCCGCCCGCCTGGACAGCATAGAGCCCAGGCTCAACCCCCCTATTAGCCTTCGCCCGCCGCTGGCAGCAGATAGGCGAAGGAAGGAGGCGGAGCCCGCTGCAGCAACGGCTGGGCCGTCGTGGGCACAGGTGGCTAAAGCGCCACCTGCGCCAAAAAAGCTCAAGCAGGCGGCCAAAACGCCTTCGCAGGCTGCCAAAAAACCAGCGCAGGTGGCCAAGGGGTCCTCGCAGGCAGCCAAGAGGCCCTCGCAGGCGGCCGGGAAGCCCTCGCAGGTGGCCACAAAGCCCACAGAAGGGGCCACAAATACTAGAACGCAGGGGAATGACCCGGCTCCCAACGAGGGTGCTTGGGAGACGGCCGAAGGCCGAAAAAAGAGGCGGAAGAGGGGCCGCAAGGCCAAGAACGCACCGGGCTCAAGGGGGCAGGCCCCAAGAATCCGCATCCCTCGCTCCGAGGCTGTAGTGGTCACGCTGCAGCCCGAAGCCAAAGAGCGGGGGGTGACTTACCAGAAGGTACTGGCGGAGGCGAGGGGCAAGCTGGCCTTCGCCGATTTCGGCACCCCAGACGGCTTCCGTTTCAGGACGGCAGCCACGGGGGCCAAAATGTTTGAGTTGGCGGGGGCCAGCAGTGCCGAGAGGGCGGACTCTCTAGCTGCAAAGCTGAGGGACGTCCTCAACCCCGAGGAGGCCCGGGTGTCCAGGCCCATTAAAACGGCTGAGGTGCGGGTCGATGGGCTGGACGACTCCGTGACCCCAGAGGAGGTGGTGGCGGCCATAGCCCGGAGCGGCGGATGCCCGCCAGAAAATGTGCGGGCGGGCGACATCCGCGTCAATGCTGGCGGGCTTGGCACCATCTGGGTGCGGTGTCCGGTGGCTGCGGCGAAGCAGGTCGCCGACGCGGGACGTTTGCTGGTGGGCTGGGTGTCAGCGAGGGTTAAACTCCTGACACCCCGGGCCTTACAGTGTTATCGGTGTCTGGAGAAAGGCCACGTCCGGGCACTGTGCACTGCCGAAACAGACCGCAGCGATTTGTGCTATCGCTGCGGTCAGCCTGGGCATAAGGCGTCCCAGTGCTCCGCGGAACCAAACTGCAGCCTCTGTACAGCTGCAGGAAAGTCCGCGGGGCACAGCATAGGTGGCAACGCTTGCGGCGCGCCCAGAAAGCGCAGCAAGCGGTGGACAAGACCTGCGGGGGCCGCACCCCCTAGCACCTCTTTGGCCGACTCCCGGCCTGTGGTTGGAAACGCCGGGGAAATGGAGTGCCAGTGATGGCCGTCCGTTTCCTCCAGGCGAATATCAACCACTGCACCAGAGCTCAGGATCTCTTGGTCCTGAGCATGGCGGAGTGGTTGATAAATGTGGCGGTGGTCGCTGAGCCGTATTTCGTCCCCCCCCGGGAAAACTGGGCGGGGGATCTGGACGGCCTGGTGGCCATCATCGGCGCGACTCTTGTCGACGTATCCCGGGGTCACGGTTGGGTAGCCGCCCTTGTGAACGGGATCGTCACGATTGGGGCATACTTTTCGCCCAACAGGAGTCTCGCCGACTTCGAGAGTTTCCTCGTCGAGTTGGGAGCCGTCGTCGGCCGGTCTCATCCTCGGCCCGTTTTGCTTCTCGGTGATCTGAACGCCAAATCCGCGGCGTGGGGATCCCCGGTAACAGACCCGAGAGGCGACGTGCTAGAGGAGTGGGCCGTTACGACGGGCCTGGCCGTCTTGAATCGGGGATCGGCCTACACGTGTGTGCGGCAGCGGGGTGGGTCCATAGTGGACGTCTCGTTCGCCAGTCCCGCTGTCGCGCACCGCGTTCACGATTGGCACGTGGAAGAGGAGGTGGAGACGCTATCGGATCACCGATACATACGCTTCGACGTCTCCACCCAGACCGCTGGAGGTCGTAGCCAATCGGCCCCCCGAAGAGACGGCCCGCGTTGGGCGTTGAAACGCCTCGACAAGGAAGCTCTCGAGGAAGCCACCATCGTCCAAGCCTGGATCCGGGAGTCGGCTACCGTCGGTCCCGTCGACGTCGAACAGGAGGCGCAGTGGTTTAACGACGCGATGACGCAAATCTGCGACGCGTCCATGCCACGCGTCTCCTCTCTGTCCGCAAGGCGCCGCGTGTACTGGTGGTGCGTCGAGGTCGAGCGGTTGCGCGTCGAGTGCGCAGCCGCCAGACGCCCGTATACGCGGTATCGGAGGAGACGTCTGCGGGATCCCGACGAAGAAGCCGCGCTGTATGAGGTGTACAGCGCGGCGAAGGAGGCTCTGTGGCTGGCCATCGGCGGGTCGAAGAAGCGCTCCAGAGAGGAGCTGCTGGCGACCCTAGACGGGGATCCGTGGGGGCGCCCGTACCGCACGGTCCGAGGGAAACTTCGGCCGTGGGCGCCCCCGCTAACGGAAGGTCTCGAGCCAGAGTTTCTGGAGCGAGTGGTCTCGGCTCTCTTCCCTGATAGGGCCGAGCACGAGCCACCGCCGATGGCTCTGCCCACAGC
Source organism: Eurois occulta (assembly GCA_950022335.1). Lineage (NCBI taxonomy): Eukaryota > Metazoa > Arthropoda > Insecta > Lepidoptera > Noctuidae > Eurois > Eurois occulta. The sequence continues at coordinate 136,816 of OX465487.1, read as the reverse complement.
TGCAGAGCCGGAAGAAGAGGAGAGCGAAACCGTCCCAGAGGTGACACAGGCGGAGATGAGCGCGGTCGTGATGCGGCTCCGGGCAAAAAACACTGCTCCGGGGCCCGACGGAGTGCCTGGCCGCGCTCTAGTACTCGCCCTGAAGGAGCTGGAGCCCCCACTGAGGGGACTCTTCTCGGCGTGCCTTGAGCAGGGTCAGTTCCCTACGAGGTGGAAGGCTGGTCGACTGGTCCTGCTCAAGAAGGCGGGGCGCCCGGCGGATTCGTCGTCCGCTTATCGGCCCATAGTGCTGCTGGACGAGGCGGGCAAGTTGCTCGAGCGAGTAATCGCAGATCGCCTCGTCAGCCACTTGTGTACAGAGGGGCCGAACCTGGACGACAGCCAGTTTGGCTTCCGGCGTGGGCGCTCTACCATCGACGCAATCATGAGAGTAAGAGTCCTGGCGGAGGAAGCGGTGTCCCGGGGTGGGGTGGTGCTGGCGGTGTCCCTGGACATCTCCAACGCATTCAACACCCTGCCCTGGAGTTGCATCAGGGAGGCCCTGCGATACCATCGGGTGCCTCCCTACCTCCGCAACATAGTGGGGGCTTATTTGTCCGGAAGGTGTGTCACCTACATGGGACGCGACGGCGCGGGCCGTCGCGAGATGTCGTGCGGTGTTCCGCAGGGGTCGGTTCTGGGCCCACCCCTGTGGAACATCGGATACGACTGGGTTTTGCGGTGCGAGCTCCCGCCGGGAGTGAACCTGACGTGTTATGCGGACGACACGCTGGTCACGGCTCGGGGGAGCTCGTACAGGGAAGCAGCGTTGCTGGCTACGGCTGCGGTCTCGCAGGTGGTGAGCCGCATACGACGCCTGGGCCTGGAGGTGGCCCTCAACAAGTCGGAGGCCATTGCCTTTCATGGCCCCCGACGGGCACCGCCGTTGGGATCACACATTGTGGTCGGGGGGGTCCGGATCGCTGTCGAGTCAACCATGAAATACCTGGGATTGGTGCTCGACAGCCGTTGGGACTTCGGCCCCCACTTTCAGCGGCTGGTGCCCAAGTTGATGGGCGCGGCGGGCGCGCTGTCAACGCTGCTTCCCAATCTGGGGGGCTCGAGCACCGCCTGTAGGCGGTTGTACGTAGGGATCGTGCGATCAATGGCCCTTTATGGGGCCCCGATATGGGCGACGGACCTGACGGCCCGCACTATCGCCGTTCTGCGAAGACCGCAGAGAGCGATGGCCGTCAGGGTCGTACGGGGATATCGCACGATCTCCTACGAGGCGGCTTGCGTACTGGCCGGATCCCCACCGTGGGACCTGGAGGCGAAGACCCTCGCGACGCTGTACCAGTGGCGCGAGGGGGCCAATCGTCGGGGCGAGAGACTGGTGGAGCGACAGATAACGCAGTACCGGTCTCAGCTCCGACAGGTCATGGTGGCGGAATGGCGGGGGAGGCTAGAGCTCCCTACCGCCGGCCTCGACACAATCGAGGCGATCCGGCCAGTACTCGACGACTGGCTCGGGAGGAAGCACGGCTCCCTGACGTTTCGGGCGACGCAGGTGCTCTCGGGGCACGGCTGCTTCGGGAAGTACTTGTGTCGCCTGAGCAGGGAGCCGGACGCCCGGTGCCATCACTGCGTCCACTGTCCGGAGGACACGGCGCGGCATACGCTGGCCGAGTGCGCCGCGTGGGATGAGCCGCGCCGTGCCCTCGTCGCAGAGGTAGGAGGAGACCTGTCGCTGCCGACCGTCGTTCGCTCTATGGTTGGCAGTACAGAGTCCTGGGACGCAGTGATTTCCTTCTGCGAAGCCGTCATGTCGCAGAAGGAAGCTGCGGAGAGGGATAGGGAGATGACTAGCTCCCGCCCATCCCGCAGCAGACGCACCGGGCGTCGGCAGAGGGCGGATAACGCCCTCTTCCGGCCCCCCTAAATAGGTCCAGGGGCGACGGATTTGGGGACATCCGTCGCCCCCCATCGCAATGGACCCGAGACGGTGGCGCGTAGTGTTCCACGCGCGCCTCTCTTAGACGTAACGGGGGGAGTTTCACACCTCACTCCCCCCCGAGACGAGGCCCGCAGGTCGAGCGGGCCGGCACTAGTCCGGGGCAGCGGAAGTCGCATCAGATCCCGTTGCCCCCCGACGCAAGTGTGCGAGGGAACACCGGTGTGGTTTTAGTCAGTAGGAGTCTGACAGACCCCTCCGCTCTCCCCAGGGTGGAGGACATCCATCGAGGATTTCCACATCGAGAACAAAAAAAAAAAAAAAAAAAAGGTTAGGTTAGGTTAGGTTGGGGTGCTAGGTCAGAAAACCTCCTAGGGGGCCCAGTGGCTGCCGGTCCTTCTCGATACGTCTGGAGGGAACAGCAGCTGCTGTGGACGGTGCACCCTGGGCGCGGCAGTATCCGTCCCCGATGAATGGGAAGAGATTCTTATTCCTCGGGGAACGTTACTGTCGTGGCCAATATTCTGACACGGTGGGGCGACTCCACGCGGCCCTCTGGGTCGCAGAGGGCGCAGTGGAGGAGCCAGGGGGGGTCGGTGTGCCGCCGGGCGTTGGGCGCGCTCGGTCCGGTCTTGTGGAGGGCTGGGCCGGGCGCGTCCGGCTTCCGGCGGCGCACCGAGCCCGCCGGTGGGTGGACCGGGCCCTCGCTTCCTGGCGTGGTCGACGCCGTGCTGGGGGGCGGGGAGGCCTGGTCAGCGGTAGCCTCCTTTTGCGAGTTCGCTCGCAAAGGGAGGAGGCGGAGCGCGCGCGGGGGGGGCGACCCTCTCGCTGCGCCGCTCCGCAGCGGAAGGGGGAGAAGGCTTCGTGCCCTCCCTCCTCATGGTGACGGCGGGCGGCAGGCACGGGGGTGCCTCCGCCCGCATTGCACCCGTCACCTTTGCGGTCATTCACCGACCCTCCCACACCCGTGAGGGTGTGAGGGGTTGTCTTGCGGGACAATCGTCGGCGGAGGACTGGTCGTTAAGGCTATGCCGGTTTCCCAGTCCCCCGCCACTATGACGAAGCGGGAATGCGCTGGGTCGTTTTAGTGGGTATACCGGGTTTGGTTCGCCCGGGGAGTCCCACATACCCCTCCTGTCCCCCGATGGGAGGGTATGCGTAATTGCATTTTTTCCCAGCGTCAACAAAAAAAAAAAAAAAAAAAGGTTAGGTTAGGTTGGGGTGCTAGGTCAGAAAACCTCCTCGTGGGCCCAGTGGCTGCCGGTCCTTCTCGATACGTCTGGAGGGAACAGCAGCTGCTGAGGACGGTGCACCCTGGGCGCGGCAGTATCCGTCCCCGATGAATGGGAAGAGATTCTTATTCCTCGGGGAACGTTACTGTCGTGGCCGATATTCTGACACGGTGGGGCGACTCCACGCGGCCCTCTGGGACGCAGAGGGCGCAGTGGAGGAGCCAGGGCGGGCTCGGTGTGCCGCCGGGCGTTGGGCGCGCTCGGTCCGGTCTTGTGGAGGGCTGGCTCGGGCGCGCCCGGCGTCCGGCGGCGCACTGGGCCCGCCGGTGGTAGGACCGGACCTCTCGCTTCCCGGCGTGGTTGAGCGCCATGCTGGGGTTCGGGGAGGTCTGGTCAGCGGTCGCCTCCTTTTGCGGGTTCGCTCGCAAAGGGAGGAGGCGGAGCGCGCGCGGGGGGGGCGACCCTCTCGCTGCGCCGCTCCGCAGCGGAAGGGGGAGAAGGCTTCGTGCCCTCCCTCCTCATGGTGACGGCGGGCGGCAGGCACGGGGGTGCCTTCGCCCGCATTGCACCCGTCACCTTAGCGGGTCATTCCGGCCCCCCACACCCGCGAGGGTGTGAGGGGTCGCCTTGCGGGGCAATCGTCGGCGGAGGACTGGTCGTTAAGGCTATGCCGGTTTCCCAGTCCCCCGCCACTATGACGAAGCGGGAATGCGCTGGGTCGTTTTAGTGGGTATACCGGGTTTGGTTCGCCCGGGGAGTCCCACATACCCCTCCTGTCCCCAGATGGGAGGGTATGCGTAATTGCATTTTTTCCCAGCGTCAACAAAAAAAAAAAAAAAAAAAGGTTAGGTTAGGTTAGGTTGGGGTGGGGTGCTAGGTCAGAAAACCTCCTAGGGGGCCCAGTGGCTGCCGGTCCTTCTCGATACGTCTGGAGGGAACAGCAGCTACTTGGGACGGTGCACCCTGGGCGCGGCAGTATCCGTCCCCGATGAATGGGAAGAGATTCTTATTCCTCGGGGAATGTTACTGTCGTGGCCGATATTCTGACACGGGAGGGGGTCCTATTTGGACTGCGCTGTTCCGCGTGACCCTCTGAAAAGCAGAGGGCACAGCGGAGGAGCAAGGGCGGGCTCGGTGTGCACTCACCCTGCCTCCGAGCAGACAGCGAAGGATTTCATCCTTCACTGTCTCCGCCGATCTCGTAATCCCATCGTCGACGTCTCGCGGCTTCGATAGGGACCGAGGGTCTTGGCTTAACCGCCCGGACCGCGAGGTAGAAACCCTCTATAAAAAGTTACCCTGAATCCCAAGCGGCGGCGCACCGCGAAGGGATGTATGGCTGACGGGAGATCTCATGGATCAATCAGTCGTTAGTGCGACCCTCGTTCATTCCTCGAAGTTCTCGGGGAGTGAATGAAGAAAAAAGGGCTGGGATGAATCGTCGTGTACCGTGCGATGGCTCACGGAGTGGGCTCATCGGACGGTACGTGATCATGGCATTCATCGCCCTCTGGTACGCGTCTGCCCATCAGACGTGACTGTGAGGGTGATGGGACAGCCATAGGGTATAAAAAGGGGGGGGGGGAATGATGAAGTAGGAGGATAGGGACCACACCCTTCAAAGGAAAACAAAAAATAATGAAAAAGACGAATTGCAATAAAGTACCCCAGGGCGGTACCAGCTGCTCAGCAGCTGGAGAATCCGCCACGACCCCTTCCGGGTCGTCATGCCCACCGTATTCTGGGGAGGGCAGCAACCGTCTTCCACTTGCCGATGGCAACAAGAGCCGAGGAGGCTCCTCGAGATCGAGGTCTTTTGAAGACCTCATCTCCTTTAATTTTAGAACGGACGCAGTGTCGGACTCTGGCGCTGCGTCACTGAGAAGTTTATGTTCCCCAGCGGAGCCACGTGTGGTTCTGGAGAGGGTGAGTGTGTTGTCGGAGGTCGACAACACACCGCAAGCAGTTGCGGCCTCTCCCTCCAAGTTTTGGGGGAAACGGCCGCGTGCCTGTGAGTCGGAAGCGGGTTCGGCGGGTTTGTCGTCTAGCGAGGAGGACCTGCCGGCCCCCAAGGTGCCGACAGCCAGGAGGGGCGGACGACGCGGGATACCTTCCGGACCGAGCTCTCCGGCAGCGTCCCGCGACTCCCTGAGCCGCTTTCTGAAGCGGCCTGATATGCCGGTAGCCAGTGGAGCAAGTGACTCCGACGGGGCAATGCAGGTGGAGCAGGCTGAAACCTCCACCGCATTGGTGAGCACCAAGGCAGAGCTCAATGCCGCGAGGCGGGAGGGCCGGAAGGCTATAGCGACCGATAAGGTCGCTGAAATGGCCCGGCAAGCAAGGGAGAGGAGGTTGCAGACCGCCGCCGTTGCCCCTGAAGGCCTGACGGCAGAGGCGCTCGGCCGACAAGTTTTGGACGGCGTGGACGTTGTCCTGAAGGTGGCTACGAAATCGGGCAACCTGAAGGGCACGTTCACGCGGGCTCTGAAGGAGGCGGCAGACGGCATCAGGGAGGCGGTTGAAGTCCTCCTTGACCGAACAACCTCGGAGGAGACGGTAAAACTCCAAGAGGAAAATAACCGTCTCCACACGAGGATGGAGGAGCTTCAACGGGAGGTGAGCGCCCTGAGGGCGGACTTCAGCCGGCAGCAGGGTGCGACGACTACAGACAGTCGTGCCCAGCCACAGAACGGGTCTTTGGGGGAAGACCAATTCAACCGGCTGCTGAGCATAATGACCGCCCGCCTGGACAGCATAGAGCCCAGGCTCAACCCCCCTATTAGCCTTCGCCCGCCGCTGGCAGCAGATAGGCGAAGGAAGGAGGCGGAGCCCGCTGCAGCAACGGCTGGGCCGACGTGGGCACAGGTGGCTAAAGCGCCACCTGCGCCAAAAAAGCTCACGCAGGCGGCCAAAACGCCTTCGCAGGCAGCCAAAAAACCCGCGCAGGTGGCCAAGGGGTCCTCGCAGGCAGCCAAGAGGCCCTCGCAGGCACCCAAGAGGCCCTCACAGGCGGCCGGGAAGCCCTCGCAGGTGGCCACAAAGCCCACAGAAGGGGCCACAAATACTAGAACGCAGGGGAATGACCCGGCTCCCAACGAGGGTGCTTGGGAGACGGCCGAAGGCCGAAAGAAGAGGCGGAAGAGGGGCCGCAAGGCCAAGAACGCACCGGGCTCAAGGGGGCAGGCCCCAAGAATCCGCATCCCTCGCTCCGAGGCTGTAGTGGTCACGCTGCAGCCCGAAGCCAAAGAGCGGGGGGTGACTTACCAGAAGGTACTGGCGGAGGCGAGGGGCAAACTGGCCTTCGCCGATTTCGGCACCCCAGACGGCTTCCGTTTCAGGACGGCAGCCACGGGGGCCAAAATGTTCGAGTTGGCGGGGGCCAGCAGTGCCGAGAGGGCGGACTCTCTAGCTGCAAAGCTGAGGGACGTCCTCAACCCCGAGGAGGCCCGGGTGTCCAGGCCTATTAAGACGGCTGAGGTGCGGGTCGATGGGCTGGACGACTCCGTGACCCCAGAGGAGGTGGTGGCGGCCATAGCCCGGAGCGGCGGATGCCCGCCAGAAAATGTGCGGGCGGGCGACATCCGCGTCAATGCTGGCGGGCTTGGCACCATCTGGGTGCGGTGTCCGGTGGCTGCGGCGAAGCAGGTCGCTGACGCGGGACGTTTGCTGGTGGGCTGGGTGTCAGCGAGGGTTAAACTCCTGACACCCCGGGCCTTACAGTGTTATCGGTGCCTGGAGAAAGGCCACGTCCGGGCACTGTGCACTGCCGAAACAGACCGCAGCGATTTGTGCTATCGCTGCGGTCAGCCTGGGCATAAGGCGTCCCAGTGCTCCGCGGAACCAAACTGCAGCCTCTGTACAGCTGCAGGAAAGTCCGCGGGGCACAGCATAGGTGGCAACGCTTGCGGCGCGCCCAGAAAGCGCAGCAAGCGGTGGACAAGACCTGCGGGGGCCGCACCCCCTAGCACCTCTTTGGCCGACTCCCGGCCTGTGGTTGGAAACGCCGGGGAAATGGAGTGCCAGTGATGGCCGTCCGTTTCCTCCAGGCGAATATCAACCACTGCACCAGAGCTCAGGATCTCTTGGTCCTGAGCATGGCGGAGTGGTTGATAAATGTGGCGGTGGTCGCTGAGCCGTATTTCGTCCCCCCCCGGGAAAACTGGGCGGGGGATCTGGACGGCCTGGTGGCCATCATCGGCGCGACTCTTGTCGACGTATCCCGGGGTCACGGTTGGGTAGCCGCCCTTGTGAACGGGATCGTCACGATCGGGGCATACTTTTCGCCCAACAGGAGTCTCGCCGACTTCGAGAGTTTCCTCGTCGAGTTGGGAGCCGTCGTCGGCCGGTCTCACCCTCGGCCCGTTTTGCTTCTCGGTGATCTGAACGCCAAATCCGCGGCGTGGGGATCCCCGGTCACAGACCCGAGAGGCGACGTGCTAGAGGAGTGGGCCGTTACGACGGGCCTGGCCGTCTTGAATCGGGGATCGGCCTACACGTGTGTGCGGCAGCGGGGTGGGTCCATAGTGGACGTCTCGTTCGCCAGTCCCGCTGTCGCGCACCGCGTTCACGATTGGCACGTGGAAGAGGAGGTGGAGACGCTATCGGATCACCGATACATACGCTTCGACGTCTCCACCCAGACCGCTGGAGGTCGTAGCCAATCGGCCCCCCGAAGAGACGGCCCGCGTTGGGCGTTGAAACGCCTCGACAAGGAAGCTCTCGAGGAAGCCACCATCGTCCAAGCCTGGATCCGGGAGTCGGCTACCGTCGGTCCCGTCGACGTCGAACAGGAGGCGCAGTGGTTTAACGACGCGATGACGCAAATCTGCGACGCGTCCATGCCACGCGTCTCCTCTCTGTCCGCAAGGCGCCGCGTGTACTGGTGGTGCGTCGAGGTCGAGCGGTTGCGCGTCGAGTGCGCAGCCGCCAGACGCCCGTACACGCGGTGTCGGAGAAGACGTCGGCGGGATCCCGACGAAGAAGCCGCGCTGTATGAGGTGTACAGCGCGGCGAAGGAGGCTCTGTGGCTGGCCATCGGCGAGTCGAAGAAGCGCTCCAGAGAGGAGCTGCTGGCGACCCTAGACGGGGATCCGTGGGGGCGCCCTTACCGCACGGTCCGAGGGAAACTTCGGCCGTGGGCGCCCCCGCTAACGGAAGGTCTCGAGCCGCAGTTTCTGGAGCGAGTGGTCTCTGCTCTCTTCCCTGACAGGGCCGAGCACGAGCCACCGCCGATGGCTCTGCCCACAGCTGCAGAGCCGGAAGAAGAGGAAAGCGAAACCGTCCCAGAGGTGACACAGGCGGAGATGAGCGCGGTCGTGATGCGGCTCCGGGCAAAAAACACTGCTCCGGGGCCCGACGGAGTGCCTGGCCGCGCTCTAGTACTCGCCCTGAAGGAGCTGGAGCCCCCACTGAGGGGACTCTTCTCGGCGTGCCTTGAGCAGGGTCAGTTCCCTACGAGGTGGAAGGCTGGTCGACTGGTCCTGCTCAAGAAGGCGGGGCGCCCGGCGGATTCGTCGTCCGCTTATCGGCCCATAGTGCTGCTGGACGAGGCGGGCAAGTTGCTCGAGCGAGTAATCGCAGATCGCCTCGTCAGCCACTTGTGTACAGAGGGGCCGAACCTGGACGACAGCCAGTTTGGCTTCCGGCGTGGGCGCTCTACCATCGACGCAATCATGAGAGTAAGAGTCCTGGCGGAGGAAGCGGTGTCCCGGGGTGGGGTGGTGCTGGCGGTGTCCTTGGACATCTCCAACGCGTTCAACACCCTGCCCTGGAGTTGCATCAGGGAGGCCCTGCGATATCATCGGGTGCCTCCCTACCTCCGCAACATTGTGGGGGCTTATCTGTCCGGAAGGTGTGTCACCTACATGGGACGCGACGGCGCGGGCCGTCGCGAGATGTCGTGCGGTGTTCCGCAGGGGTCGGTTCTGGGCCCACCCCTGTGGAACATCGGATACGACTGGGTTTTGCGGTGCGAGCTCCCGCCGGGAGTGAACCTGACGTGTTATGCGGACGACACGCTGGTCACGGCTCGGGGGAGTTCGTACAGGGAAGCAGCGTTGCTGGCTACGGCTGCGGTCTCGCAGGTGGTGAGCCGCATACGACGCCTGGGCCTGGAGGTGGCCCTCAACAAGTCGGAGGCCATTGCCTTTCATGGCCCCCGACGGGCACCGCCGTTGGGATCACACATTGTGGTCGGGGGGGTCCGGATCGCTGTCGAGTCAACCATGAAATACCTGGGATTGGTGCTCGACAGCCGTTGGGACTTCGGCCCCCACTTTCAGCGGCTGGTGCCCAAGTTGATGGGCGCGGCGGGCGCGCTGTCAACGCTGCTTCCCAATCTGGGGGGCCCGAGCACCGCCTGCAGGCGGTTGTACGTAGGGATCGTGCGATCAATGGCCCTTTATGGGGCCCCGATATGGGCGACGGACCTGACGGCCCGCACTATCGCCGTTCTGCGCAGACCGCAGAGAGCGATGGCCGTCAGGGTCGTACGGGGATATCGCACGATCTCCTACGAGGCGGCTTGCGTACTGGCCGGATCCCCACCGTGGGACCTGGAGGCGAAGACCCTCGCGACGCTGTACCAGTGGCGCGAGGGGGCCAATCGTCGGGGCGAGAGACTGGTGGAGCGACAGATAACGCAGTACCGGTCTCAGCTCCGACAGGTCATGGTGGCGGAATGGCGGGGGAGGCTGGAGCTCCCTACCGCCGGCCTCGACACAATCGAGGCGATCCGGCCAGTACTCGACGACTGGCTCGGGAGGAAGCACGGCTCCCTGACGTTTCGGGCGACGCAGGTGCTCTCGGGGCACGGCTGCTTCGGGAAGTACCTGTGTCGCCTGAGCAGGGAGCCGGACGCCCGGTGCCATCACTGCGTCCACTGTCCGGAGGACACGGCGCGGCATACGCTGGCCGAGTGCGCCGCGTGGGATGAGCCGCGCCGTGCCCTCGTCGCAGAGGTAGGAGGAGACCTGTCGCTGCCGACCGTCGTTCGCTCTATGGTTGGCAGCGCAGAGTCCTGGGACGCAGTGATTTCCTTCTGCGAAGCCGTCATGTCGCAGAAGGAAGCTGCGGAGAGGGAGAGGGAGATGACTAGCTCCCGCCCATCCCGCAGCAGACGCACCGGGCGTCGGCAGAGGGCGGATAACGCCCTCTTCCGGCCCCCCTAAATAGGTCCAGGGGCGACGGATTCGGGGACATCCGTCGCCCCCCATCGCAATGGACCCGAGACGGCGGCGCGTAGTGTTCCACGCGCGCCTCTCTTAGACGTAACGGGGGGAGTCTCACACCTCACTCCCCCCCGAGACGAGGCCCGCAGGTCGAGCGGGCCGGCACTAGTCCGGGGCAGCGGAAGTCGCATCAGATCCCGTTGCCCCCCGACGCAAGTGTGCGAGGGAACACCGGTGTGGTTTTAGTCAGTAGGAGTCTGACAGACCCCTCCGCTCTCCCCAGGGCGGAGGACATCCATCGAGGATTTCCACACCGAGAACAAAAAAAAAAAAAAAAAAAAAAAAAAGGTTAGGTTGGGGTGCTAGGTCAGAAAACCTCCTAGGGGGCCCAGTGGCTGCTGGTCCTTCTCGATACGTCTGGAAGGAACAGCAGCTGCTGTGGACGGTGCACCCTGGGCGCGGCAGTATCCGTCCCCGATGAATGGGAAGAGATTCTTATTCCTCGGGGAATGTTACTGTCGTGGCCGATATTCTGACACGGGAGGGGGTCCTATTTGGACTGCGCTGTTCCGCGTGACCCTCTGAAAAGCAGAGGGCACAGCGGAGGAGCAAGGGCGGGCTCGGTGTGCACTCACCCTGCCTCCGAGCAGACAGAGAAGGATTCCATCCTTCACTGTCTCCGCCGATCTCGTAATCCCATCGTCGACGTCTCGCGGCTTCGATAGGGACCGAGGGTCTTGGCTTAACCGCCCGGACCGCGAGGTAGAAAACCTCTATAAAAAGTTACCCCGAATCCCAAGCGGCGGCGCACCGCGAAGGGATGTATGGCTGACGGGAGATCTTATGGATCAATCAGTCGTTAGTGCGACCCTCGTTCATTCCTCGAAGTTCTCGGGGAGTGAATGAAGAAAAAAGGGCTGGGATGTATCGTCGTGTACCGTGCGATGGCTCACGGAGTGGGCTCATCGGACGGTACGTGATCATGGCATTCATCGCCCTCTGGTACGCGTCTGCCCATCAGACGTGACTGTGAGGGTGATGGGACAGCCATAGGGTATAAAAGGGGGGGGGGGAATGATGACGTAGGAGGATAGGGACCACACCCTTCAAAGGAAAACAAAACAATATGAAAAAGACGATTTGCAATAAAGTACCCCAGGGCGGTACCAGCTGCTCAGCAGCTGGAGAATCCGCCACGACCCCTTCCGGGTCGTCATGCCCACCGTATTCTGGGGAGGGCAGCAACCGTCTTCCACTTGCCGATGGCAACAAGAGCCGAGGAGGCTCCTCGAGATCGAGGTCTTTTGAAGACCTCATCTCCTTTAATTTTAGAACGGACGCAGTGTCGGACTCTGGCGCTGCGTCACTGAGAAGTTTATGTTCCCCAGCGGAGCCACGTGTGGTTCTGGAGAGGGTGAGTGTGTTGTCGGAGGTCGACAACACACCGCAAGCAGTTGCGGCCTCTCCCTCCAAGTTTTGGGGGAAACGGCCGCGTGCCTGTGAGTCGGAAGCGGGTTCGGCGGGTTTGTCGTCTAGCGAGGAGGACCTGCCGGCCCCCAAGGTGCCGACAGCCAGGAGGGGCGGACGCCGCGGAATACCTTCCGGACCGAGCTCTCCGGCAGCGTCCCGCGACTCCCTGAGCCGCTTTCTGAAGCGGCCCGATATGCCGGTAGCCAGTGGAGCAAGCGACTCCGACGGGGCAATGCAGGTGGAGCAGGCTGAAACCTCCACCGCATTGGTGAGCACCAAGGCAGAGCTCAATGCCGCGAGGCGGGAGGGCCGGAAGGCTATCGCGACCGACGAGGTCGCTGAAATGGCCCGGCAAGCAAGGGAGAGGAGGTTGCAGACCGCCGTTGCCCTTGAAGGCCTGACGGCAGAGGCGCTCAGCCGACAAGTGTTGGACGGCGTGGACGTTGTCCTGAAGGTTGCTACGAAATCGGGCAACCTGAAGGGCACGTTCACGCGGGCTCTGAAGGAGGCGGCAGACGGCATCAGGGAGGCGGTTGAAGTCCTCCTTGACCGAACAACCTCGGAGGAGACGGTAAAACTCCAAGAGGAAAATAACCGTCTCCACACGAGGCTGGAGGAGCTTCAAAGGGAGGTGAGCGCCCTGAGGGCGGACTTCAGCCGGCAGCAGGGTGCGAGGACTACAGATAGTCGTGCCCTGCCACAGAACGGGTCTTTGGGGGAAGACCAATTTGACCGGCTGTTGAGAATTATGACCGCCCGCCTGGACAGCATAGAGCCAAGGCTTAACCCCCCTATTAGCCTTCGTCCGCCGCTGGCAGCAGATAAGCGGAGGAAGGAGGCGGAGCCCGCTCCAGCAACGGCTGGGCCAACGTGGGCACAGGTGGCTAAAGCTTCACCTGCGCCAAAAAAGAGCACGCAGGCGGCCAAAAAGCCCTCGCAGGTGGCCAAGAAACCTTCGCAGGCGGCCAAGGGTCTTTCGCAGGTAGCCAAGAGGACCTCTGAGGTGGCCAAAAGGCCCTCGCAGGTTGCCACAAGGCCCAGAGAAGGGGCCATAAATCCTGAAATACAGGAGCATGACCCGGCTCCCAACGAGGGTCTTTGGAAGACGGCCGAAGGCCGCAAGAAAAGGCGGAAGAGGGGCCGCAAGGCAAAGAACGCACCGGGCTCAAGGGGGCAGGCCCCAAGAATCCGCATCCCTCGCTCCGAGGCTGTAGTGGTCACGCTGCAGCCCGAAGCCAAAGAGCGGGGGGTGACGTACCAGAAGGTGCTTGCGGAGGCGAGGGGCAAGCTGGTCTTCGCCGATTTTGGCACCCCAGACGGTTTCCGTTTCAGGACGGCAGCCACGGGGGCAAAAATGTTTGAGTTGGCGGGGGCCAGCAGTGCTGAGAGGGCGGACTCTCTAGCTGCAAAGCTGAGAGACGTCCTCAACCCCGAGGAGGCCCGGGTGTCCAGGCCCATTAAAACGGCTGAGGTGCGGGTCGATGGGCTGGACGACTCCGTGACCCCAGAGGAGGTGGTGGCGGCCATAGCCCGGAGCGGTGGATGCCCGCCAGAAAATGTGCGGGCGGGCGACATCCGCATCAATGCTGGCGGGCTTGGCACCATCTGGGTGCGGTGTCCGGTGGCTGCGGCGAAGAAGGTCGCCGACGCGGGACGTCTGCTGGTGGGCTGGGTGTCAGCGAGGGTTAAACTCCTGACACCCAGGGCCTTGCAGTGCTATCGGTGCCTGGAGAAAGGCCACGTCCGGGCACTGTGCACTGCCGAAACAGACCGCAGCGATTTGTGCTATCGCTGCGGTCAGCCCGGGCATAAGGCGTCCCAGTGCTCCGCGGAACCAAACTGCAGCCTCTGTACAGCTGCAGGAAAGTCCGCGGGGCACAGCATAGGTGGCAACGCTTGCGGCGCGCCCAGAAAGCGCAGCAAGCGGTGGACGAGACCTGCGGGGGCCGCACCCCCTAGCACCTCTTTGGCCGACTCCCGGCCTGTGGTTGGAAACGCCGAGGAAATGGAGTGCCAGTGATGGCCCTCCGTTTCCTCCAGGCGAATATCAACCACTGCACCAGAGCTCAGGATCTCTTGGTCCTGAGCATGGCGGAGTGGTTGATAAATGTGGCGGTGGTCGCTGAGCCGTATTACATCCCCCCCCGGGAAAACTGGGCGGGAGATCTGGACGGCCTGGTGGCCATCATCGGCGCGACTCTTGTCGACGTATCCCGGGGTCACGGTTGGGTTGCCGCCCTTGTGAACGGGATCGTCACGATCGGGGCATACTTTTCGCCCAACAGGAGTCTCGCCGACTTCGAGAGTTTCCTCGTCGAGTTGGGAGCCGTCGTCGGCCGGTCTCATCCTCGGCCCGTTTTGCTTCTCGGTGATCTGAACGCCAAATCCGCGGCGTGGGGATCCCCGGTCACAGACCCGAGAGGCGACGTGCTAGAGGAGTGGGCCGTTACGACGGGCCTGGCCGTCTTGAATCGGGGATCGGCATACACGTGTGTGCGGCAGCGGGGTGGGTCCATAGTGGACGTCTCGTTCGCCAGTCCCGCTGTCGCGCACCGCGTTCACGATTGGCACGTGGAAGAGGAGGTGGAGACGCTATCGGACCACCGATACATACGCTTCGACGTCTCCACCCAGACCGCTGGAGGTCGTAGCCAATCGGCCCCCCGAAGAGACGGCCCGCGTTGGGCGTTGAAACGCCTCGACAAGGAAGCTCTCGAGGAAGCCACCATCGTCCAAGCCTGGATCCGGGAGTCGGCTACCGTCGGTCCCGTCGACGTCGAACAGGAGGCGCAGTGGTTTAACGACGCGATGACGCAAATCTGCGACGCGTCCATGCCACGCGTCTCCTCTCTGTCCGCAAGGCGCCGCGTGTACTGGTGGTGCGTTGAGGTCGAGCGGTTGCGCGTCGAGTGCGCAGCCGCCAGACGCCCGTACACGCGGTATCGGAGGAGACGTCTGCGGGATCCCGACGAAGAAGCCGCGCTGTATGAGGTGTACAGCGCGGCGAAGGAGGCTCTGTGGCTGGCCATCGGCGAGTCGAAGAAGCGCTCCAGAGAGGAGCTGCTGGCGACGCTAGACGGGGATCCGTGGGGGCGCCCGTACCGCACGGTCCGAGGGAAACTTCGGCCGTGGGCGCCCCCGCTAACGGAAGGTCTCGAGCCGCAGTTTCTGGAGCGAGTGGTCTCGGCTCTCTTCCCTGATAGGGCCGAGCACGAGCCACCGCCGATGGCTCCGCCCACAGCTGCAGAGCCGGAAGAAGAAGAGGAGAGCGAAACCGTCCCAGAGGTGACACAGGCGGAGATGAGCGCGGTCGTGATGCGGCTCCGGGCAAAAAACACTGCTCCGGGGCCCGACGGAGTGCCTGGCCGCGCTCTAGTACTCGCCCTGAAGGAGCTGGAGCCCCCACTGAGGGGACTCTTCTCGGCGTGCCTTGAGCAGGGTCAGTTCCCTACGAGGTGGAAGGCTGGTCGACTGGTCCTGCTCAAGAAGGCGGGGCGCCCGGCGGATTCGTCGTCCGCTTATCGGCCCATAGTGCTGCTGGACGAGGCGGGCAAGTTGCTCGAGCGAGTAATCGCAGATCGCCTCGTCAGCCACTTGTGTTCAGAGTTAGAGTCCTGGCGGAGGAAGCGGTGTCCCGGGGTGGGGTGGTGCTGGCGGTGTCCTTGGACATCTCCAACGCGTTTAACACCCTGCCCTGGAGTTGCATCCGGGAGGCCCTGCGATACCATCGGGTGCCTCCCTACCTCCGCAACATTGTGGGGGCTTATCTGTCCGGAAGGTGTGTCACCTACATGGGACGCGACGGCACGGGCCGTCGCGAGATGTCGTGCGGTGTTCCGCAGGGGTCGGTTCTGGGCCCACCCCTGTGGAACATCGGGTACGACTGGGTTTTGCGGTGCGAGCTCCCGCCGGGAGTGAACCTGACGTGTTATGCGGACGACACGCTGGTCACGGCTCGGGGGAGCTCGTACAGGGAAGCAGCGTTGCTGGCTACGGCTGCGGTCTCGCAGGTGGTGAGCCGCATACGACGCCTGGGCCTGGAGGTGGCCCTCAACAAGTCGGAGGCCATTGCCTTTCATGGCCCCCGACGGGTACCGCCGTTGGGATCACACATTGTGGTCGGGGGGGTCCGGATCGCTGTCGAGTCAACCATAAAATACCTGGGATTGGTGCTCGACAGCCGTTGGGACTTCGGCCCCCACTTTCAGCGGCTGGTGCCCAAGTTGATGGGCGCGGCGGGCGCGCTGTCAACGCTGCTTCCCAATCTGGGGGGCCCGAGCACCGCCTGTAGGCGGTTGTACGTAGGGATCGTGCGATCAATGGCCCTTTATGGGGCCCCGATATGGGCGACGGACCTGACGGCCCGCACTATCGCCGTTCTGCGAAGACCGCAGAGAGCGATGGCCGTCAGGGTCGTACGGGGATATCGCACGATCTCCTACGAGGCGGCTTGTGTACTGGCCGGATCCCCACCGTGGGACCTGGAGGCGAAGACCCTCGCGACGCTGTACCAGTGGCGCGAGGGGGCCAATCGTCGGGGCGAGAGACTGGTGGAGCGACAGATAACGCAGTGCCGGTCTCAGCTCCGACAGGTCATGGTGGCGGAATGGCGGGGGAGGCTAGAGCTCCCTACCGCCGGCCTCGACACAATCGAGGCGATCCGGCCAGTACTCGACGACTGGCTCGGGAGGAAGCACGGCTCCCTGACGTTTCGGGCGACGCAGGTGCTCTCGGGGCACGGCTGCTTCGGGAAGTACTTGTGTCGCCTGAGCAGGGAGCCGGACGCCCGGTGCCATCACTGCGTCCACTGTCCGGAGGACACGGCGCGGCATACGCTGGCCGAGTGCGCCGCGTGGGATGAGCCGCGCCGTGCCCTCGTCGCAGAGGTAGGAGGAGACCTGTCGCTGCCGACCGTCGTTCGCTCTATGGTTGGCAGCGCAGAGTCCTGGGACGCAGTGATTTCCTTCTGCGAAGCCGTCATGTCGCAGAAGGAAGCTGCGGAGAGGGAGAGGGAGATGACTAGCTCCCGCCCATCCCGCAGCAGACGCACCGGGCGTCGGCAGAGGGCGGATAACGCCCTCTTCCGGCCCCCCTAAATAGGTCCAGGGGCGACGGATTTGGGGACATCCGTCGCCCCCCATCGCAATGGACCCGAGACGGCGGCGCGTAGTGTTCCACGCGCGCCTCTCTTAGACGTAACGGGGGGAGTCTCACACCTCACTCCCCCCCGAGACGAGGCCCGCAGGTCGAGCGGGCCGGCACTAGTCCGGGGCAGCGGAAGTCGCATCAGATCCCGTTGCCCCCCCCGACGCAAGTGTGCGAGGGAACACCGGTGTGGTTTTAGTCAGTAGGAGTCTGACAGACCCCTCCGCTCCCCCCAGGGCGGAGGACATCCATCGAGGATTTCCACATCGAGAACAAAAAAAAAAAAAAAAAAAAAAGGTTAGGTTAGGTTAGGTTAGGTTAGGTTGGGGTGCTAGGTCAGAAAACCTCCTCGTGGGCCCAGTGGCTGCCGGTCCTTCTCGATACGTCTGGAAGGAACAGCAGCTGCTGAGGACGGTGCACCCTGGGCGCGGCAGTATCCGTCCCCGATGAATGGGAAGTGATTCTTATTCCTCGGGGAACGTTACTGTCGTGGCCGATATTCTGACACGGTGGGGCGACTCCGCGCGACCCTCTGAGACGCAGAGGGCACAGTGGAGGAGCCAGGGCGGGCTCGGTGTGCCGCCGGGCGTTGGGCGCGCTCGGTCCGGTCTTGTGGAGGGCTGGATCGGGCGCGTCCGGCTTCCGGCGGCGCACCGAGCCCGCCGGTGGGTGGACCGGGCCCTCGCTTCCCGGCGTGGTCGATGCCATGCTGGGGGGCGGGGAGGCCTGGTCAGCGGTCGCCTCCTTTTGCGAGTTCGCTCGCAAAGGGAGGAGGCGGAGCGCGCGCGGTGGGGGCGACCCTCTCACTGCGCCGCTCCGCAGCGGAAGGGGGAGAAGGCTTCGTGCCCTCCCTCCTCATGGTGACGGCGGGCGGCAGGCACGGGGGTGCCTTCGCCCGCATTGCACTCGTCACCTTTGCGGGTCATTCCGGCCCCCCACACCCGCGAGGGTGTGAGGGGTCGCCTTGCGGGGCAATCGTCGGCGGAGGACTGGTCGTTAAGGCTATGCCGGTTTCCCAGTCCCCCGCCACTATGACGAAGCGGGAATGCGCTGGGTCGTTTTAGTGGGTATACCGGGTCCGCCCGGGGAGTCCCACATACCCCTCCTGTCCCCCGATGGGAGGGTATGCGTAATGCATTTTTTCCCAGCGTTAACAAAAAAAAAAAAAAAAAAAAAAAAGGTTAGGTTAGGTTAGGTTAGGTTAGGTTAGGTTAGGTTGGGGTCAGCCTCAGATGAAATATCTGGGGCTGGTGCTGGACGACAGGTGGCGCTTCGGCCCGCATTTCAGCGGGCTGTCGAAGCGCCTGTTGAAGGCCGCGGACGCCCTCTCGTGGCTCCTCCCGAATCTGGGGGGGCCCAAGGCGAAATGCCGGCGCCTCTATGCCGGCATTTTGCGGAGCATGGCCCTATATGGGGCCCCCATTTGGGCGGACTCCCTCCACAGGAGGGAGAATGCCACCGCCATCCGCAGGCCCCAGCGGGCCATTGCACAGCGGGTGGCGAGGGCCTACCGCTCGGTGGGCTTCTCGGCGGCGTGCGCTCTGGCGGGCACCCCGCCATGGGAGTTGGAGGCTTGGGTGCTCGCCAGAGTGTACGAGTGGACGGCGCACAGGAAGGCGCTCGGGGAGCGCCCCGTCGCCGAGGAGCGGGAGGCCGTGCGGCAGGAGGCGAGGGACGCCATCGTCCTCCATTGGACGGAGGACCTCGCCAACGCCGCCTTTGGCCGCCGGACGTTGGACGCGCTCGGTCCGGCCCTGCGGGGCTGGCTCGAGCGGTCCCACGGTTTCCTCTCTTTCCGTCTGGCGCAGGTGTTATCCGGGCATGGTTGTTTCGGATCGTACCTGCACCGGATCGGGAGGGAGGAAACCCCGGCGTGCCACGACTGCGGCGCGGCGGAGGACACGGCGCAGCACACCCTCGAGGTGTGCCCGGCGTGGTCCGAGCTGCGCCGCGGTCTGACCGCGGTGGTCGGACCGGACCTCTCGCTTCCCGGCGTGGTCGACGCCATGCTGGGGAGCGAGGAGGCTTGGTCAGCGGTAGCCTCCTTTTGCGAGGAAGTCATCTCGCAAAAGGAGGAGGCGGAGCGGGCGCGGGAGGACGATCCTCTCGCTGCGCCGCTCCGCAGACGAAGAAGGGGGAGAAGGCGTCGTGCCCTCCCTCCTCATGGTGACGGGCGGGCGACAGGCGCGGGGGTGCCTTCGCCCGCATTGCACCCGTCACCTTCGTCGGTCATTCCCGACCCCCCACACCCGTGAGGGTGTGAGGGGTCTGCCTTTCAATCGTCGGCGGAGGACTGGAAGTAAAGGCTTTGCCGGTTTCCCAGTCCCCCGCCACTCTGACGAAGCGGGAATGCGCTGGGTCGTTTTAGTGGGTATACCGGGTCCGCCCGGGGAGTCCCACATACCCCTCCTGTCCCCCGACGGGAGGGTATGCGTAATGCATTTTTTCCCAGCGTCAACAAAAAAAAAAAAAAAAAAGGTTAGGTTGGGGTGCTAGGTCAGAAAACCTCCTAGGGGGCCCAGTGGCTGCCGGTCCTTCTCGATACGTCTGGAGGGAACAGCAGCTGCTGTGGACGGTGCACCCTGGGCGCGGCAGTATCCGTCCCCGATGAATGGGAAGAGATTCTTATTCCTCGGGGAACGTTACTGTCGTGGCCGATATTCTGACACGGTGGGGCGACTCCACGCGGCCCTCTGGGACGCAGAGGGCGCAGTGGAGGAGCCAGGGCGGGCTCGGTGTGCCGCCGGGCGTTGGGCGCGCTCGGTTCGGTCTTGCGGGGCTGGCTCGGGCGGTCCCGCGGTCTCCTCTCTTTCCGTCTGGTGCGGGTGTTGTCTGGAAACTCCCACGCGGCCGTCCCGGACCGCACCCGTGCTTGATGGGGGGGGGGGGGCTTCCCCTCTCCCGGTCTGGCACGCGTGCGGTCCGGGACGGCCGCGTCTGGATGGCGCCTGCGCCGGGTTGGGGGGGGGGGGCCGTGGCGCCGCTCGGGCTGGCCCTGCGGGGCCGGGCCGGGCGCGTCCGGCTTTCGGCGGCGCACCGAGCCCGCCGGTGGTCGGACCGGACTTCTCGCTACCCGGCGTGGTTGAGCGCCATGCTGGGGTTCGGGGAGGTCTGGTCAGCGGTCGCCTCCTTTTGCGAGTTCGCTCGCAAAGGGAGGAGGCGGAGCGCGCGCGGGGGGGGCGACCCTCTCGCTGCGCCGCTCCGCAGCGGAAGGGGGAGAAGGCTTCGTGCCCTCCCTCCTCATGGTGACGGCGGGCGGCAGGCACGGGGGTGCCTTCGCCCGCATTGCACCCGTCACCTTAGCGGGTCATTCCGGCCCCCCACACCCGCGAGGGTGTGAGGGGTCGCCTTGCGGGGCAATCGTCGGCGGAGGACTGGTCGTTAAGGCTATGCCGGTTTCCCAGTCCCCCGCCACTATGACGAAGCGGGAATGCGCTGGGTCGTTTTAGTGGGTATACCGGGTCCGCCCGGGGAGTCCCACATACCCCTCCTGTCCCCCGACGGGAGGGTATGCGTAATTGCATTTTTTCCCAGCGTCAACAAAAAAAAAAAAAAAAAAAAAAAAAAGGTTAGGTTAGGTTAGGTTAGGTTAGGTTAGGTTGGGGTGCTAGGTCAGAAAACCTCCTCGTGGGCCCAGTGGCTGCCGGTCCTTCTCGATACGTCTGGAGGGAACAGCAGCTGCTGAGGACGGTGCACCCTGGGCGCGGCAGTATCCGTCCCCGATGAATGGGAAGAGATTCTTATTCCTCGGGGAACGTTACTGTCGTGGCCGATATTCTGACACGGTGGGGCGACTCCACGCGGCCCTCTGGGACGCAGAGGGCGCAGTGGAGGAGCCAGGGCGGGCTCGGTGTGCCGCCGGGCGTTGGGCGCGCTCGGTCCGGTCTTGTGGAGTGCTGGCTCGGGCGCGTCCGGCGTCCGGCGGCGCACTGGGCCCGCCGGTGGTAGGACCGGACCTCTCGCTTCCCGGCGTGGTTGAGCGCCATGCTGGGGTTCGGGGAGGTCTGGTCAGCGGTCGCCTCCTTTTGCGAGTTCGCTCGCAAAGGGAGGAGGCGGAGCGCGCGCGGGGGGGGCGACCCTCTCGTTGCGCCGCTCCGCAGCGGAGGAGCCGGGGCGGGCTCGGTGTGCCGCCGGGCGTTGGGCGCGCTCGGTCCGGTCTTACGGGGCCGGTCCGGGCGCGTCCGGCTTCCGGTGGCGCACCGAGCCCGCCGGTGGTCGGACCGGGCCCTCGCTTCCCGGTGTGGTCGACGCCGTGCTGGGGGGCGGGGAGGCCTGGTCAGCGGTAGCCTCCTTTTGCGAGTTCGCTCGCAAAGGGAGGAGGCGGAGCGCGCGCGGGGGGGGCGACCCTCTCGCTGCGCCGCTCCGCAGCGGAAGGGGGAGAAGGCTTCGTGCCCTCCCTCCTCATGGTGACGGCGGGCGGCAGGCACGGGGGTGCCTTCGCCCGCATTGCACCCGTCACCTTAGCGGGTCATTCCGGCCCCCCACACCCGCGAGGGTGTGAGGGGTCGCCTTGCGGGGCAATCGTCGGCGGAGGACTGGTCGTTAAGGCTATGCCGGTTTCCCAGTCCCCCGCCACTATGACGAAGCGGGAATGCGCTGGGTCGTTTTAGTGGGTATACCGGGTTTGGTTCGCCCGGGGAGTCCCACATACCCCTCCTGTCCCCCGATGGGAGGGTATGCGTAATTGCATTTTTTTCCCAGCGTCAACAAAAAAAAAAAAAAAAAAAAAAAAAAAAAGGTTAGGTTAGGTTAGGTTTGGAGGGGCCGAGTCGTCTGACAGCGACTCGGTTGTTGGAGTGTCGGACGCGAGTGGCGCTAGGTCGCGGAAGCGCGTTAGGGGGTCCGGGAGTTCCTCGGCTTCGGGGTCCAAACCGTTGTCGAAGGCTAATAAGCCGACGACGACGGCTGCGGACACCCATGTCGTTGGGCTCGCGGACGCCCAACGCCAGTTGGACCTGGCTCGGCGGGCGCACCTCCAGCAAGAGCTGGAGGAGCGGGTTGCCGCGAAGGAGCAACGGGCGCACATTGCCCGGGCCAAGTCCGGGTACGGTGCGTCCCGCATCCTATACGCGGACTACTCCCTAGCCGAGCTGGAGAGAATGGCGGAGGAGGACAAGGAGGAGATAGTGGCGGTCGCCTCTAAGTCCTCCAACATTAAGGGGACCTTGCAGAAGGCCCTCAAGTGCCGGGCCGCGAGCATGCGCGGGGTCGTCGCTGAGCTGGTCCAGCGGACGGCCTCCGACGAGACGCGGCAGCTGCAGGCGAGGGTGGATCGCCTGCAGTCGGAGGTCAGCCAGCTTCATCTGAAGCTGGCTGAAGCCACGGCCCGGCCACAACAGGTCGAGGCGAGCCCTGTGGCAGAGGGCGCTGCCTCGGCCCGGCCACAACAGGCCAGGGCGAGCCCTGTGGCAGAGGGCGCTGCCTCGGCCCGGCCACAACAGGCCAAGGCGAGGCCTGCAGCAGAGGGCCCCTCCTCCAACCTTGAGGATATCATCCGCAAGGTAGTAATGGAGGAGAGGGCCTTCACAAGAGCCTGCTTCGCAGGGATTGAGGACCGGCTCCTGCCAGAGAAGCGCCTCCGACCGCCGCTTGCGGCGGATAAGAGGCGGTCTGAGCCGGGGCCGTCCTCCTCCCAAGCGGAAGATGCCCTTCTTCCCTCAACCACCCCGTCCAACGAGTGGACGGAGGTGCGTAAGGGGAAGGGCAAAGGGAAGGGCAAGAGGTCGGCAGCGGCCGTCCCAGCTGTCCCTGCCGTCCCCGCTACCCCCGCTCCCAGCCAGTCGCAGCCGACCGGCAAGGGAAGAGGTAAGGGGAACGGCAAAGGGAAGGGCGGGGGAAGGGGGCAGTTGGTCCCCCCGAAAACCGCGGCCGTCGTGGTGACGCTCACCGCGGAGGCTGCGGGGCGAGGGGAGACCTACGCCTCCATTTTGGTGCGGGCGCGCGGCAATGCCGATCCCACCCAGCTGGGGATCGGCAGTGTGTCGTGCCGGCGGACGCAGGCCGGGGCTCGAATCTTCGAGTTCCCGGGGGCCGAGGGCAGCGCCCGCGCTGACCTCTTTGCAGCCAAGCTGCAGGAGGTCATCGCGGACTCTGCCAAGGTGGCCCGGCCGGTCAAGACGGCGGCCATCGAGGTGACGGAGCTGGATGACTCCGTCACCAAGGAGGAGGTGGTGGCGGCGGTCGCAGCGGTAGGGGGCTGTGGCGCCGCGGCGGTCCAAGGCCGGGATATAAGGCCCGGCCGCGGCGGAATGGGCATGATCCGCCTCGAATGTCCAATCGCAGCTGCCAAAGCCGTCCTTGCGAAAGGACGGCTTCAAGTCGGCTTCAGCGCGGGTACAGTCAGGGCACTCGAGGCTGGTCCTCTGCGGTGTTTCCGGTGTTTCGGCATCGGACACACCCGGCCCCTGTGTCCGTCCAAAGTCGACCGGTCGGACGCGTGCTACCGCTGCGGCAAGGAGGGCCACAAAGCCGCCTCCTGCCAGGCCGCCACGCCGCACTGCGCGGTGTGTGCCGCCAGTGGCCGCCGGGCAGGCCACGTCATGAAGGGGGGGAAGTGCAATCCCCCCCCTAAGCGTGGCAAAGCGCAGGCGCCGACCGGGCCTGCACCTGCTGCTGCCGCTAACGCCGCCGTTCCTGCGGCGGCTGCGGAGGAGGGTGCGATGTCCGACTGATGGCCAGGGTCGAACATCGCATCCTTCAGGCGAACGCCAACCACTGCAGGACAGCCCAGGATCTGCTGATGCAGACCATGGCTGAGTGGTTGGTGGACTTGGCGGTGGTCGCCGAACCCTACTCGGTCCCTGGCCGTTGGCTGGGCGACCGGGACGGCTTAGTGGCGTTGGTGGCGCGGTCTTCCACGGACTCCCCTCCCCTCTCGCTCTTAGAGAGGGGACCGGGATACGTGGCCGCCGCGTGGGGAGAGATAGCGATGGTGGGGGTGTATTTCTCCCCAAACCGCCCTCTCTCGGACTTTGAGGATTTCCTCGAGATCCTCACTGCTGTCGTAGGGAGGGCGGCGCCACGCCAGGTCGTGGTGCTCGGCGACCTAAACGCCAAGTCGGTGGCCTGGGGCAACCCGGCCGCAGGCTGCAACGTCCGGGGTCGTGCCGTCGAGTTTTGGGCGGCCTCGAGCGGTGTGTCCCTCCTCAACAGGGGGGCGGTCCACACGTGTGTGCGGCAACAGGGCGGGTCGGTGGTGGACGTGTCGTTTGCCACCCCCGGGCTAGCCGCCCGCGTCGTGAACTGGCGGGTGGAGCTGGTGGAGACCTTGTCGGACCACCGTTATGTGCGGTTCGACATCTCCACACAGCGGGGAGGGGGGACGGCCCGCGCTGGGCAATCTCCCTTCCCGCGGTGGGCACTCACCCGCCTGGACCGGGAGGCAGCCAAGGAGGCCGCCTTCCTCCAGGACTGGCTGTCGCCTCCCCCTGTCGAGGAGGTCCCGGACGTTGACGCCGCAGCGGTCCGGCTACGGGGGTCCTTGACCGAGGTGTGCAACTCCAGCATGCCTCGGTCTCGCCGTCCGCCTCCCCGTCGTGCCGTGTACTGGTGGACGGAGGAGCTGGCGGGGCTCCGGGCCGCCTGCGTGGCGGCCAGAAGGGCCTACGCGCGTAGCCGACGGCGCAGCGCCCAAAACCGAGTCCGGGCAGAGGAGGACCGCCTGTACGCCTCTTACCGAGAGGCTACGGCGGCCCTCAAGTCTGCAATGGGCGCTGCGCAGGACTCGGCAAGGGCCGAGATGCTGGAGGGTCTCGACAGGGACCCCTATGGGAGACCATATAAGGCGGCGCGGAATCAGCTCCGCCCCTATGGTCCCCCACTGTCGGAGACCCTCGAGCCGGCATTGTTGGATGGGGTGGTCCGGTCCCTGTTTCCACGCAGGACCGACTTCGCCCCTCCAACAATGGATCCCCCGCAAGGGGCGACTCCACCGGAGGCGGAGGTACCCCCGGTCACGGCGGCGGAATTCTACGCGGGGGTTTTGAGCCTCCGCGCGAAGAAAACCGCTCCCGGTCCGGACGGCGTCCCTGCACGGGTGGTGGCGATCGCCGCCACCCAAATGGAGGACAGGTTTCGGGACCTCTTCAGCGCGTGTTTTACGGCTGGGAGGTTCCCGAAACTCTGGAAGGAGGGGCAGTTGTGCCTCCTCCGGAAGGAGGGACGCCCGGTGGACTCCCCCTCGGCATACCGGCCCATCGTTCTGCTCGATGAGGTCGGTAAATTGTTCGAGGGGATTGTCGCCTCCCGGCTGGATAGCCACTTGCGGGGGATAGGCCCGGATCTGTCGGACGCCCAGTTCGGTTTTCGTCGTGGGCGTTCGACGATCGACGCGCTGGCCCTTCTCAAGGGCCAGGTGAAGCAGGCGGTGGAGGCGGGGGACGGAGTGCTGGCGGTGTCGTTCGACATTGCCAACGCGTTCAACTCCGTCCCCCACTCGACGATATTGGAGGCGCTCCGGTATCACGGAGTGCCCCAATATCTGCGGAGTCTCCTGGCCGACTACTTGGAGGACCGCGAGGTCCTCCTCGTGGACAAGTCGGCCACGGTGAGGCGGTACGGCGCAGAGTCCGGTGTTCCACAGGGGTCGGTGTTAGGCCCTCCCTTGTGGAACATCGGCTTCGACTGGCTCTTGCGGGGAGCCCTCCTCCCGGGCACGAGCGTCATCTGCTACGCGGATGACACTCTGCTCACTGCCCGGGGGAGGAACTTTGCGGACGCGGCCATTCTGGCCTCGGCTGGCGGATCCTTGGTGGCAGAAAGGATCCGCCGCCTGGGATTGAGGGTGGCGCTGCACAAAACGGAGGCCGTGTTCTTTCGCGGTCCCCGGCAGCGCTGCCCTGCCGACGCCCACATCGTCGTGGAGGGCGTCCGCATAGAGGTCCAGCCTCAGATGAAATATCTGGGGCTGGTGCTGGACGACAGGTGGCGCTTCGGCCCGCATTTCAGCGGGCTGTCGACGCGCCTGTTGAAGGCCGCGGACGCCCTCTCATGGCTCCTCCCAAACCTGGGGGGGCCCAAGGCAAAATGCCGGCTACTCTATGCCGGCATTTTGCGGAGCATGGCCCTTTACGGGGCCCCCATCTGGGCGGACTCCCTCCACAGGAGGGAGAATGCTACCGCCATCCGCAGGCCTCAGCGGGCCATTGCACAGCGGGTGGCGAGGGCTTACCGCTCGGTGGGCTTCTCGGCGGCGTGCGCTCTGGCGGGCACCCCGCCATGGGAGTTGGAGGCGTGGGTGCTCGCCAGAGTGTACGAGTGGACGGCGCACCGGAAGGCGCTCGGGGAGCGCCCCATGGGCGAAGAGCGGGAGGCGGTGCGGCGAGAGGCGAGGGACGCCATCGTCCTCCATTGGTCGGAGGACCTCGCCAGCGCCGCCTTTGGCCGCCGGACGTTGGACGCGCTCGGTCCGGTCCTGCGGGGCTGGCTCGAGCGGTCCCACGGTTTCCTCTCTTTCCGTCTGGTGCAGGTGTTATCCGGGCATGGCTGCTTCGGATCGTACCTGCACCGGATCGGGAGGGAGGAAACCCAGGCGTGCCACGACTGCGGCGCGGCAGAGGACACGGCGCAGCACACCCTCGAGGTGTGCCCGGCGTGGTCCGAGCTGCGCCGCGGTCTGACCGCGGTGGTCGGGCCGGACCTCTCGCTTCCCGGCGTGGTCGACGCCATGCTGGGGAGCGAGGAGGCCTGGTCAGCGGTGGCCTCCTTTTGCGAGGACGTAATCTCGCAAAAGGAGGCAGCGGAGCGCGCGCGGGAGGACGATCCTCTCGCTGCGGCGCTCCGCAGACGAAGACGGGGGAGAAGGCGTCGTGCCCTCCCTCCTAATGGTGACGGGCGGGCGGCAGGCACGGGGGTGCCTTCGCCCGCATTGCACCCGTCACCTTCGTCGGTCATTCCCGACCCCCCACACCCGTGAGGGTGTGAGGGGTCTGTGCCTTTCAATCGTCGGCGGAGGACTGGAAGTAAAGGCTGTGCCGGTTTCCCAGTCCCCCGCCACTGTGACGAAGCGGGAATGCGCTGGGTCGTTTTAGTGGGTATACCGGGTCCGCCCGGGGAGTCCCACATACCCCTCCTGTCCCCCGACGGGAGGGTATGCGTAATGCATTTTTTCCCAGCGTTAACAAAAAAAAAAAAAAAAAGGTTAGGTTAGGTTAGGTTAGGTTGGGGGACCCCCCACAGAGCATACGTCCACGTCGTGTCCCCTGGAAACAGCCCAGTTCTGACCACCGTAACGGAGTGGCAGACTGGGTCTGGCTAAAGTGCTCTGTGATCTCGAAGCGAATTTTAACTCATTTTAACTGCCTTGTCTCGTCTTCTATGCCGAATACACCCTCGCGGGACGCCTGCGGGCGGTTTTTAAAAACAAAAGGCCCTTCTCAGGGCCAACCCAAAGGCCCTTCTCAGGGCCAACCCAAAGGCCCTTCTCAGGGCCAACCCAAAGGCCCTTCTCAGGGCCACCCAAAAGGCCCTTCTCAGGGCCACCCCGACGCTTCGGCGTCTGAAGTTAGCCGCGCGCCGTCTGCGGCTAGCTATTTTGGAGGGGCCGAGTCGTCTGACAGCGACTCGGTTGTTGGAGTGTCGGACGCGAGTGGCGCTAGGTCGCGGAAGCGCGTTAGGGGGTCCGGGAGTTCCTCGGCTTCGGGGTCCAAACCGTTGTCGAAGGCTAATAAGCCGACGACGACGGCTGCGGACACCCATGTCGTTGGGCTTGCGGACGCCCAACGCCAGTTGGATCTGGCTCGGCGGGCGCACCTCCAGCAAGAGCTGGAGGAGCGGGTTGCCGCGAAGGAGCAACGGGCGCACATTGCCCGGGCCAAGTCCGGGTACGGTGCGTCCCGCATCCTATACGCGGACTACTCCCTCGCCGAGCTGGAGAGAATGGCGGAGGAGGACAAGGAGGAGATATTGGAGGTCGCCTCTAAGTCCTCCAACATTAAGGGGACCTTGCAGAAGGCCCTCAAGTGCCGGGCCGCGAGCATGCGCGGGGTCGTCGCTGAGCTGGTCCAGCGGACGGCCTCCGACGAGACGCGGCAGCTGCAGGCGAGGGTGGATCGCCTGCAGTCGGAGGTCAGCCAGCTTCATCTGAAGCTGGCTGAAGCCACGGCCCGGCCACAACGGGCCGAGGCGAGCCCTGTGGCAGAGGGCGCTGCCTCGGCCCGGCCACAACAGGCCGAGGCGGGACCTGTGGCGGAGGGCGCTGCCTCGGCCCGGCCACGGCAGGCCAAGGCGAGCCCTGAAGCAGAGGGCCCCTCCTCCAACCTTGAGGATATCATCCGAAAGGTGGTAATGGAGGAGAGGGCCTTCACAAGAGCCTGCTTCGCAGGGATTGAGGACCGGCTCCTGCCGGAGAAGCGCCTCCGACCGCCGCTTGCGGCGGATAAGAGGCGGTCTGAGCCGGGGCCGTCCTCAACCCAGGCGCATGAGAGGCGGTCTGAGCCGGGGCCGTCCTCCTCCCAAGCGGAAGATGCCCTTCTTCCCTCAACCACCCCGTCCAACGAGTGGACGGAGGTGCGTAAGGGGAAGGGCAAAGGGAAGGGCAAGAGGTCGGCAGCGGCCCTCCCTGCCGTCCCTGCCGTCCCCGCTGCCCCCGCTCCCAGCCGGTCGCAGCCGACCGGCGGGGGAAGGGGTAGGGAGAGCGGCAAAGGGAAGAGCGGGGGAAGGGGGCAGTTGGTCCCCCCTAAAACCGCAGCCGTCGTGGTGACGCTCACCGCGGAGGCTGCGGGGCGAGGGGAGACCTACGCCTCCATTTTGGTGCGGGCGCGTGCCAATGCCGATCCTGCCCAGCTTGGGATCGGCAGTGTGTCGTGCCGGCGGACGCAGGCCGGGGCTCGGATCTTCGAGTTCCCGGGGGCCGAGGGCGGCGCCCGCGCTGACCTCTTTGCAGCTAAGCTGCAGGAGGTCATCGCGGACTCTGCCCGGGTGGCCCGGCCGGTCAAGTCGGCGGCCATCGAGGTGACGGAGTTGGATGACTCCGTCACCAAGGAGGAGGTGGTGGCGGCGGTCGCAGCGGTAGGGGGCTGTGGCGCAGCGGCGGTCCAAGGCCGGGACATAAGGCCCGGCCGCGGCGGAATGGGCACGATCCGCCTCGAGTGCCCAATCGCAGCTGCCAAAGCCGTCCTTGCGAAAGGGCGGCTTCAAGTGGGCTTTAGCTCGGGTGCAGTTAGGGCACTCGAGGACCGGCCTCTGCGGTGTTTCCGGTGCTTCGGCATCGGTCACACCCGGCCCCTGTGTCCGTCCAAGGTTGACAGGACGGACACGTGCTACCGGTGCGGCAAGGAGGGCCACAAAGCCGCCTCCTGCCAGGCTGCCACACCGCACTGCGCGGTGTGTGCCGCCAGTGGCCGCCGGGCAGGCCACGTGATGAAGGGGGGGAAGTGCAATCCCCCCCCTAAGCGTGGCAAAGCGCAGGTGCCGATCGGGCCTGCGCCTGCTGCTGCCGCTAATACCGCCGTTCCTGCGGCGGCTGCGGAGGAGGGTGCGATGTCCGACTAATGGCCAGGGTCGAACATCGCATCCTTCAGGCGAACGCCAACCACTGCAGGACAGCCCAGGATCTGCTGATGCAGACCATGGCTGAGTGGTTGGTGGACTTGGCGGTGGTCGCCGAACCCTACTCGGTCCCTGGCCGTTGGCTGGGCGACCGGGACGGCCTGGTGGCGTTGGTGGCGCGGTCTTCCACGGACTCCCCTCCCCTCTCGCTCTTAGAGAGGGGACCGGGATACGTGGCCGCCGCGTGGGGAGAGATAGGGATAGTGGGGGTGTATTTCTCCCCAAACCGCCCTCTCTCGGACTTTGAGGATTTCCTCGAGATCCTCACTGCTGTCGTAGGGAGGGCGGCACCGCGCCAGGTCGTGGTGCTCGGCGACCTAAACGCCAAGTCGGTGGCCTGGGGCAACCCGGCCGTCGGGTGCAACGTCCGGGGACGCGCCGTCGAGTTTTGGGCGGCCTCGTGCGGTGTGTCCCTCCTCAACAGGGGGGCGGTCCACACGTGTGTGCGGCAACAGGGCGGGTCGGTGGTGGACGTGTCGTTTGCCACCCCCGCGCTGGCCGCCCGCGTCGTGAACTGGCGGGTGGAGCTGGTGGAGACCTTGTCGGACCACCGTTATGTGCGGTTCGACATCTCCACACAGCGGGGAGGGGGGACGGCCCGCGCTGGGCAATCTCCCTTCCCGCGGTGGGCGCTCACCCGCCTGGACCGGGAGGCAGCCAAGGAGGCCGCCTTCCTCCAGGACTGGCTGTCGCCTCCCCCTGTCGAGGAGGTCCCGGACGTTGACGCCGCAGCGGTCCGGCTACGGAGGTCCTTGACCGAGGTGTGCAACTCCAGCATGCCTCGGTCTCGCCGTCCGCCTCCCCGTCGTGCCGTTTATTGGTGGACGGAGGAGCTGGCGGGGCTCCGGGCCACCTGCGTGGCGGCCAGAAGGGCCTACGCGCGTAGCCGACGGCGCAGCGCCCAAAACCGAGTCCGGGCAGAGGAGGACCGCCTGTACGCCTCTTACCGAGAGGCTACGGCGGCCCTCAAGTCTGCAATGGGCGCTGCGCAGGACTCGGCGAGGGCCGAGATGCTGGAGGGTCTCGACAGGGACCCCTATGGGAGACCATATAAGGCGGCGCGGAATCAGCTCCGCCCCTATGGTCCCCCACTGTCGGAGACCCTCGAGCCGGCATTGCTGGATGGGGTGGTCCGGTCCCTGTTTCCGCGCAGGACCGACTTCGCCCCACCAGTAATGGATCCCCCGCAAGGGGCGGCTCCACCGGAGGCGGAGGTCCCCCCGGTGACGGCGGCGGAATTCTACGCGGGGGTACTCAGCCTCCGCGCAAAGAAGACCGCCCCCGGCCCGGACGGCGTCCCTGCACGGGTGGTGGCGATCGCCGCCACCCAAATGGAGGACAGGTTTCGGGACCTCTTCAGCGCGTGTTTTACGGCTGGGAGGTTCCCGAAACTCTGGAAGGAGGGGCAATTGTGCCTCCTCCGGAAGGAGGGACGCCCGGTGGACTCCCCCTCGGCATACCGGCCCATCGTTCTGCTCGATGAGGTCGGTAAATTGTTCGAGGGGATTGTCGCCTCCCGGCTGGATAGCCACTTGCGGGGGATAGGCCCGGATCTGTCGGACGCCCAATACGGTTTCCGTCGTGGGCGTTCGACGATCGACGCGCTGGCCCTTCTCAAGGGCCAGGTGAAGGAGGCGGTGGAGGCGGGGGACGGGGTGCTGGCGGTGTCATTCGACATTGCCAACGCCTTCAACTCCGTCCCCCACTCGACGATATTGGAGGCGCTCCGGTATCACGGAGTGCCCCAATATCTGCGGAGCCTCCTGGCCGACTACTTGGAGGACCGCGAGGTCCTCCTCGTGGACAAGTCGGCCACCGTGAGGCGGTACGGCGCAGAGTCCGGTGTTCCACAGGGGTCGGTTTTGGGGCCCCCCTTGTGGAACATCGGATTCGACTGGCTCCTGCGGGGAGTCCTCCTCCCGGGCACGAGTGTCATCTGCTACGCGGATGACACTCTGCTCACTGCACGGGGGAGGAACTTTGCCGACGCGGCCATTCTGGCCTCGGCTGGCGGATCCTTGGTGGCAGAAAGGATCCGCCGCCTGGGATTGAGGGTGGCGCTGCACAAAACGGAGGCCGTGTTCTTTCGCGGTCCCCGGCAGCGCTGCCCTGCCGACGCCCACATCGTCGTGGAGGGCGTCCGCATAGAGGTCCAGCCTCAGATGAAATATCTGGGGCTGGTGCTGGACGACAGGTGGCGCTTCGGCCCGCATTTCAGCGGGCTGTCGACGCGCCTGTTGAAGGCCGCGGACGCCCTCTCGTGGCTCCTCCCGAACCTGGGGGGGCCCAAGGCGAAATGCCGGCGCCTCTATGCCGGCATTTTGCGGAGCATGGCCCTATATGGGGCCCCCATTTGGGCGGACTCCCTCCACAGGAGGGAGAATGCCACCGCCATCCGCAGGCCCCAGCGGGCCATTGCACAGCGGGTGGCGAGGGCTTACCGCTCGGTGGGCTTCTCGGCGGCGTGCGCTCTGGCGGGCACCCCTCCATGGGAACTGGAGGCTTGGGTGCTCGCCAGAGTGTACGAGTGGACGGCGCACCGGAAGGCGCTCGGGGAGCGCCCCGTCGCCGAGGAGCGGGAGGCCGTGCGGCAGGAGGCGAGGGACGCCATCGTCCTGCATTGGACGGAGGACCTCGCCAACGCCGCCTTTGGCCGCCGGACGTTGGACGCGCTCGGTCCGGTCCTGCGGGGCTGGCTCGAGCGGTCCCACGGTTTCCTCTCCTTCCGTCTGGTGCAGGTGTTATCCGGGCATGGTTGCTTCGGATCGTACCTGCACCGGATCGGGAGGGAGGAAACCCCGGCGTGCCACGACTGCGGCGCGGCGGAGGACACGGCGCAGCACACCCTCGAGGTGTGCCCGGCGTGGTCCGAGCTGCGCCGCGGTCTGACCGCGGTGGTCGGACCGGACCTCTCGCTTCCCGGCGTGGTCGACGCCATGCTGGGGAGCGAGGAGGCCTGGTCAGCGGTAGCCTCCTTTTGCGAGGAGGTCATCTCGCAAAAGGAGGAGGCGGAGCGGGCGCGGGAGGACGATCCTCTCGCTGCGCCGCTCCGCAGACGAAGAAGGGGGAGAAGGCGTCGTGCCCTCCCTCCTCATGGTGACGGGCGGGCGACAGGCACGGGGGTGCCTTCGCCCGCATTGCACCCGTCACCTTCGTCGGTCATTCCCGACCCCCCGCACCCGTGAGGGTGTGAGGGGTCTGCCTTTCAATCGTCGGCGGAGGACTGGAAGTAAAGGCTTTGCCGGTTTCCCAGTCCCCCGCCACTATGACGAAGCGGGAATGCGCTGGGTCGTTTTAGTGGGTATACCGGGTCCGCCCGGGGAGTCCCACATACCCCTCCTGTCCCCCGACGGGAGGGTATGCGTAATGCATTTTTTCCCAGCGTCAACAAAAAAAAAAAAAAAAAAAAAAAAAAAAAAAAAAAAAAGGTTAGGTTAGGTTAGGTTTTTTTTTTTTTTTTTTTTTTTTTTTTGTTTTGGCAGGAGTGGGAAATCCCCACGGACACCTCCACTATCTCACAGGGTGTGAGACAGTGGAGGTAGTGTCGGACTCGAACCGACTAAAACCCACTCCTGCCCAGCCAGTGTCCCTCTAACATAATCAGAGCCCTTGACATCTTCTGATTTGGCTTGACTTCGCTACTAGGTGGTGGCCGGAGAGACCACATGAGGCGCGTTTTGGTTTTTACGTAAATTTATTAAACCTACGTTTTAAATACCCTAGAATCTATAAACAATTTTTAAGACTATTTATATTATTGGCGATTTTTAAAATGATTACTTAAATTATATAATATCTATTATTTCCCCGTATATTTCTGCCCGTATTGAGATATCTTTCTTTAATTAATTTTGTTTCATATTTTGCTTTTGTTTTATTTTATTATCTATTTATTAGTTTATTTTCTTTTATTGCTATGATATCTAAATTGTATATCCAATATATAATTAAATATCATTTATTTATAAACTAACTTATTGCTATTTAAATCTATTGCTCTAATTTTTCTACATTCTTTAAAAGATATATATACATTTGTAAAACTATTCCCAACTTCGACACAGCTTGACGTTACCACCAGGGCTGGTACCTGCTCCAGCGTAACTTGAGCCGGTTTCTCATGAAGCAGACTCAAGTTATTTCCCAGCTTATTCCCAACGCTGGTGGTTTTCTCCACGCGCTTGTTATTTGGTTGGGCCGAACTGGTTTTGTTTCTGTGCCCGGAAGTGGTCGCACCGCCAACTTTAGCAATATGCTATCGAAGCTCTTGCGAATGCGTCCCACTTCCTTCGCACCGGGCATTCATTGTTGAATGCGTTGTGCTCGGTGGCCCCTAGTTTTGCTCTGGTGCAGTTCACACAAGCCGCTGCTTTGCCGATCTGTCTATCCGGGCAGTCTGCCCTGAGGTGTGAGCCACCGCAGTGGCTACACAGATCGGCTGGCTCCGAGCACAGGCGTTTCCCGTGCCCGTATGCCAAGCAGCGGGTGCACTGCACCAGAGGCGTTTGATCTTCAACGCGAACCCTTTGGAGGTCGATACGGAGTTTTCCCTCCGCAATCGCCCTCCTCCAAACTATAGGGGACACACCAAGCACAACGTGATTCACGTGCGGGTTGCGGGTTTTACGACGGTATTTAATTGCCATCCTCTGTTCCTCGTCGCCGAGGCCGTGAAATATCTCCCGGTTCTGATTCTTAAGGGCTCTCACCACCTCCTCGTCACTGTGCATGAGTAATACGTCCCTAAGAATCAGAAGCGGGTCCCGGTTCTTCACGTCCTCGACGACGAGGTTCTCTCCGGCCCTCTCCAAACGCGCTTTGAGTTTTTGCCTCTCCTCCTGCGTTGCACACCCCATGATGACATTTTGGTCTTTGGCCTTACGTACTCGCTCCACGCGCACCCAGCCCTCCTTCGCGTCCACTGCTTTCCTAACCCTTTCGAGGATTTCGTCCCCAGTATCCATTTCCTGTGTTGACGAGACGACCACGGAGTGCAGCGTTGTTCGCTCTAGGGCTTGTGCCCCAGTGTGGCTTTTACTGATAGCCGCTACACTCGCGTAGGTCGTCTCCCCCACACTTTCCTTGCTAGCCAGGCTGTCCCGGAGCCTTGTCAGTTTCTCGGAGTTTTCCCTTACCTCCGAGATATGCTCCTTTAGGGTGTTGAGGAGCTCAGTCTGGCTAGCAAGAACGTCGCTGGTGATGGGCTGGGGACTGTGGTCGGCAGTGGGCGCGATATCCGGTACGGCGATGGGTGCGGCAGGGACCTTGTCGCGCTCCGCCTCCTTGACAAGCTCAAAAAGCCTGTTTATGGCCTCAAGTACCGCCGTTTTGATGTCGGTCCTGAGGTTGCGAGAGTTGCCCAAGTTCAGCTTAGCCTTATTCAGGCAAGCTCTCGCCTCCGCAGTCCGACTGGGGTACTTGGCCTCAGGCTTCTTGAGCTGTCTGGAGACGTTCGTGGTGGCTCGGCACGTCCCCGGAGTGACAGGGCCCTCATGGGAGGCGGAAGGAGTGTCTTCTCCAAAGGAGATTCTCCTCCTCGCATCAGCAGAGGAAGGCCCCGCTTTCTCCGCCGATCGTGGCGAGCCACCAGACACTTGCGTCCTCACGGTGCTAGATGGGGTGCGAAACATATTGGTAATTTTTTGAGCAGACATTATCGGACTGGACTCCTGTAAAGGGGGAATCAGCACAACAATATCTACTCAGGAGGAGAGGGTTATTGAGTGGACACTGGTAACTCTGTGTCCCTGTAAAGAGGGGACACAGGTAGTAATAGAGTAACTAATCGAATTAAAATATAAATATAATAAATCAATTTAAATATTAATACTAATAAAATACTGTCAAATAATTAAAAAATTAAAAACTGTCAATGTATAATTATAAATTAAAATGAAGTATATAAAATTAAAATTTTACACTTGGTCAGGCTGGTTTGATAACGAAATTTCCCTACAAAACACCGAATAAGTATCAATTAACCGAAAAGAGATAAAATACAAACAAATATTTTTTGCCGAAAACCCCACGTCTACCTTCCTATAGACCAGAGGGCGGGTGGGTGGGCAAAATTTTATTTGAGCTAGACGGGCGAGCGAGGGCTCAAAAGACGCGGCTCGTCGCGGGCTAGCTAATTACGAAATAAAACAGGGTGGGTGCCGAATAAAATTTTTGAGTTTTGGTCAAAAAACCAGTTTTTGAACCAAAAAATTTAGGTTTTCAACCTCCAGCCCAGGCGCCGGCTCACGGAACGCGGACCAGAACACAGGGATGAAGGGTGAGTACTATTGAAACTATAATCTAACGTTATTTTGAAAGAAAATTTGGAAAAAACACTAAATTTTGATGATCGTATCTGAAAAATTCGAAAAATTTCAAGGGTTGTAGGGAAATTTTTTATAGGGTCGTGCCAGTGGGTGCAATATCGTCAATACGTAGGCGGACGCCTAGTTAGGTCTAAAAATGCTGAAAACAGCTTCAAAATCGCACGTCCAGAACCGAAAATATGAACGTTCTTGTTGGTTAGGTTAGGTTAGGTTAGGTTAGGTTAGGGCCGAGATGCTGGAGGGTCTCGACAGGGACCCCTATGGGAGACCATATAAGGCGGCGCGGAATCAGCTCCGCCCCTATGGTCCCCCACTGTCGGAGACCCTTGAGCCGGCATTGTTGGATGGGGTGGTCCGGTCCCTGTTTCCACGCAGGACCGACTTCGCCCCTCCAACAATGGATCCCCCGCAAGGGGCGACTCCACCGGAGGTGGAGGTGCCCCCGGTCACGGCGGCGGAATTCTACGCGGGGGTATTGAGCCTCCGCGCGAAGAAGACCGCCCCCGGTCCGGACGGCGTCCCTGCACGGGTGGTGGCGATTGCCGCCTCCCAAATGGAGGACAGGTTTCGGGACCTCTTCAGCGCGTGTTTGACGGCTGGGAGGTTCCCGAAACTCTGGAAGGAGGGGCAATTGTGCCTCCTCCGGAAGGAGGGACGCCCGGTGGACTCCCCCTCGGCATACCGGCCCATCGTTTTGCTCGATGAGGTCGGTAAATTGTTCGAGGGGATTGTCGCCGGGAGGCTGGATAGCCATTTGCGGGGGATCGGCCCGGATCTGTCGGACGCCCAGTACGGTTTCCGTCGTGGGCGTTCGACGATCGACGCGCTGGCCCTTCTGAAGGGCCAGGTGAAGGAGGCGGTGGAGGCGGGGGACGGGGTGCTGGCGGTGTCATTCGACATTGCCAACGCCTTCAACTCCGTCCCCCACTCGACGATATTGGAGGCGCTCCGGTATCACGGAGTGCCCCAATATCTGCGGAGCCTCCTGGCCGACTACTTGGAGGACCGCGAGGTCCTCCTCGTGGATAAGTCGGCCACCGTGAGGCGGTACGGCGCAGAGTCCGGTGTTCCACAGGGATCGGTCCTGGGGCCCCCCTTGTGGAACATCGGATTCGACTGGCTCCTGCGGGGAGTCCTCCTCCCGGGCACGAGTGTAATCTGCTACGCGGATGACACTCTGCTCACTGCCCGGGGGAGGAACTTTGCCGACGCGGCCATTCTGGCCTCGGCTGGCGGATCCTTGGTGGCAGAAAGGATCCGCCGCCTGGGATTGAGGGTGGCGCTGCACAAAACGGAGGCCGTGTTCTTTCGCGGTCCCCGGCAGCGCTGCCCTGCCGACGCCCACATCGTCGTGGAGGGCGTCCGCATAGAGGTCCAGCCTCAGATGAAATATCTGGGGCTGGTGCTGGACGACAGGTGGCGCTTCGGCCCGCATTTCAGCGGGCTGTCGACGCGCCTGTTGAAGGCCGCGGACGCCCTCTCGTGGCTCCTCCCAAATCTGGGGGGGCCCAAGGCGAAATGCCGGCGCCTCTATGCCGGCATTTTGCGGAGCATGGCCCTATATGGGGCCCCCATTTGGGCGGACTCCCTCCACAGGAGGGAGAATGCCACCGCCATCCGCAGGCCCCAGCGGGCCATTGCACAGCGGGTGGCGAGGGCCTACCGCTCGGTGGGCTTCTCGGCGGCGTGCGCTCTGGCGGGCACCCCGCCATGGGAGTTGGAGGCTTGGGTGCTCGCCAGGGTGTACGAGTGGACGGCGCACCGGAAGGCGCTCGGGGAGCGCCCCGTCGCCGAGGAGCGGGAGGCCGTGCGGCAGGAGGCGAGGGACGCCATCGTCCTCCATTGGTCGGAGGACCTCGCCAGCGCCGCCTTTGGCCGCCGGACGTTGGACGCGCTCGGTCCGGTCCTGCGGGGCTGGCTCGAGCGGTCCCACGGTTTCCTCTCTTTCCGTCTGGTGCAGGTGTTATCTGGGCATGGCTGCTTCGGATCGTACCTGCACCGGATCGGGAGGGAGGAAACCCCGGCGTGCCACGACTGCGGCGCGGCGGAGGACACGGCGCAGCACACCCTCGAGGTGTGCCCGGCGTGGTCCGAGCTGCGCCGCGGTCTGACCGCGGTGGTCGGACCGGACCTCTCGCTTCCCGGCGTAGTCGACGCCATGCTGGGGAGCGAGGAGGCCTGGTCAGCGGTAGCCTCCTTTTGCGAGGAGGTCATCTCGCAAAAGGAGGAGGCGGAGCGGGCGCGGGAGGACGATCCTCTCGCTGCGCCGCTCCGCAGACGAAGAAGGGGGAGAAGGCGTCGTGCCCTCCCTCCTCATGGTGACGGGCGGGCGACAGGCACGGGGGTGCCTTCGCCCGCATTGCACCCGTCACCTTCGTCGGTCATTCCCGACCCGCACCCGTGAGGGTGTGAGGGGTCTGCCTTTCAATCGTCGGCGGAGGACTGGAAGTAAAGGCTTTGCCGGTTTCCCAGTCCCCCGCCACTATGACGAAGCGGGAATGCGCTGGGTCGTTTTAGTGGGTATACCGGGTCCACCCGGGGAGTCCCACATACCCCTCCTGTCCCCCGACGGGAGGGTATGCGTAATGCATTTTTTCCCAGCGTCAAAAAAAAAAAAAAAAAAAAAAAAAGGTTAGGTTAGGTTAGGTTAGGTTAGGTTAGGTTGGGGTGCTAGGTCAGAAAACCTCCTAGGGGGCCCAGTGGCTGCCGGTCCTTCTCGATACGTCTGGAGGGAACAGCAGCTGCTGTGGACGGTGCACCCTGGGCGCGGCAGTATCCGTCCCCGATGAATGAGAAGAGATTCTTATTCCTCGGGGAACGTTACTGTCGTGGCCGATATTCTGACACGGGAGGGGGTCCTATTTGGACTGCGCTGCTCCGCGTGACCCTCTGAAAAGCAGAGGGCACAGCGGAGGAGCAAGGGCGGGCTCGGTGTGCACTCACCCTGCCTCCGAGCAGACAGAGAAGGATTCCATCCTTCACTGTCTCCGCCGATCTCGTAATCCCATCGTCGACGTCTCGCGGCTTCGATAGGGACCGAGGGTCTTGGCTTAACCGCCCGGACCGCGAGGTAGAAAACCTCTATAAAAAGTTACCCCGAATCCCAAGCGGCGGCGCACCGCGAAGGGATGTATGGCTGACGGGAGATCTCATGGATCAATCAGTCGTTAGTGCGACCCTCGTTCATTCCTCGAAGTACTCGGGGAGTGAATGAAGAAAAAAGGGCTGGGATGTATCGTCGTGTACCGTGCGATGGCTCACGGAGTGGGCTCATCGGACGGTACGTGATCATGGCATTCATCGCCCTCTGGTACGCGTCTGCCCATCAGACGTGACTGTGAGGGTGATGGGACAGCCATAGGGTAAAAAGGGGGGGGGGGGGAATGATGGAGTAGGAGACAGGGACCACACCCTTCAAAGGAAAACAAACCAAAATGAACAAGACGAATTGCAATAAAGTACCCCAGGGCGGTACCAGCTGCTCAGCAGCTGGAGAATCCGCCACGACCCCTTCCGGGTCGTCATGCCCACCGTATTCTGGGGAGGGCAGCAACCGTCTTCCACTTGCCGATGGCAACAAGAGCCGAGGAGGCTCCTCGAGATCGAGGTCTTTTGAAGACCTCATCTCCTTTAATTTTAGAACGGACGCAGTGTCGGACTCTGGCGCTGCGTCACTGAGAAGTTTATGTTCCCCAGCGGAGCCACGTGTGGTTCTGGAGAGGGTGAATGTGTTGTCGGAGGTCGACAACACACCGCAAGCAGTTGCGGCCTCTCCCTCCAAGTTTTGGGGGAAACGGCCGCGTGCCTGTGAGTCGGAAGCGGGTTCGGCGGGTTTGTCGTCTAGCGAGGAGGACCTGCCGGCCCCCAAGGTGCCGACAGCCAGGAGGGGCGGACGACGCGGGATACCTTCCGGACCGAGCTCTCCGGCAGCGTCCCGCGACTCCCTGAGCCGCTTTCTGAAGCGGCCCGATATGCCGGTAGCCAGTGGAGCAAGCGACTCCGACGGGGCAATGCAGGTGGAGCAGGCTGAAACCTCCACCGCATTGGTGAGCACCAAGGCAGAGCTCAATGCCGCGAGGCGGGAGGGCCGGAAGGCTATAGCGACCGATGAGGTCGCTGAAATGGCCCGGCAAGCAAGGGAGAGGAGGTTGCAGACCGCCGTTGCCCTTGAAGGCCTGACGGCAGAGGCGCTCGGCCGACAAGTGTTAGACGGCGTGGACGTTGTCCTGAAGGTGGCTACGAAATCGGGCAACCTGAAGGGCACGTTCACGCGGGCTCTGAAGGAGGCGGCAGACGGCATCAGGGAGGCGGTTGAAGTCCTCCTTGACCGAACAACCTCGGAGGAGACGGTAAAACTCCAAGAGGAAAATAACCGTCTCCACACGAGGCTGGAGGAGCTTCAACGGGAGGTGAGCGCCTTGAGGGCGGACTTCAGCAGGCAGCAGGGTGCGACGACTACAGACAGTCGTGCCCAGCCACAGAACGGGTCTTTGGGGGAAGACCAATTCAACCGGCTGCTGAGCATAATGACCGCCCGCTTGGACAGCATAGAGCCCAGGCTCAACCCCCCTATTAGCCTTCGCCCGCCGCTGGCAGCAGATAGGCGAAGGAAGGAGGCGGAGCCCGCTGCAGCAACGGCTGGGCCGACGTGGGCACAGGTGGCTAAAGCGCCACCTGCGCCAAAAAAGCTCACGCAGGCGGCCAAAACACCCTCGCAGGCGGCCAAAAAACCCTCGCAGGTGGCCGAGGGGCCCTCGCAGGCAGCCAAGAGGCCCTCGCAAGCAGCCAGGAGGCCCTCGCAGGCGGCCACAAGGGCCAAAGAAGTGGCCACAAATTCAGACACGCAGGGGCATGACCCGGCTCCCAACGAGGGTGCCTGGAAGACGGCCGAAGGCCGTAAGAAGAGGCGGAAGAGGGGCCGCAAGGCCAAGAACGTGCCGGGATCAAAGGGGCAGGCCCCAAGGATCCGCATCCCTCGCTCCGAGGCTGTAGTGGTCACGCTGCAGCCCGAAGCCAAAGAGCGGGGGGTGACGTACCAGAAGGTACTGGCGGAGGCGAGGGGCAAGCTGGCCTTCGCCGATTTCGGCACCCCAGACGGCTTCCGTTTCAGGACGGCAGCCACGGGGGCCAAAATGTTCGAGTTGGCGGGGGCCAGCAGTGCCGAGAGGGCGGACTCTCTAGCTGCAAAGCTGAGGGACGTCCTCAACCCCGAAGAGGCCCGGGTGTCCAGGCCCATTAAAACGGCTGAGGTGCGGGTCGATGGGCTGGACGACTCCGTGACCCCAGAGGAGGTGGTGGCGGCCATAGCCCGGAGCGGCGGATGCCCGCCAGAAAATGTGCGGGCAGGCGACATCCGCGTCAATACTGGCGGGCTTGGCACCATCTGGGTGCGGTGTCCGGTGGCTGCGGCGAAGCAGGTCACCGACGCGGGACGTCTCCTAGTGGGCTGGGTGTCAGCGAGGGTTAAACTCCTGACACCCAGGGCCTTGCAGTGCTATCGGTGCCTGGAGAAAGGCCACGTCCGGGCACTGTGCACTGCCGAAATAGACCGCAGCGATTTGTGCTATCGCTGCGGTCAGCCTGGGCATAAGGCGTCCCAGTGCTCCGCGGAACCAAACTGCAGCCTCTGTACAGCTGCAGGAAAGTCCGCGGGGCACAGCATAGGTGGCAACGCTTGCGGCGCGCCCAGAAAGCGCAGCAAGCGGTGGACGAGACCTGCGGGGGCCGCACCCCCTAGCACCTCTTTGGCCGACTCCCGGCCTGTGGTTGGAAATGCCGAGGAAATGGAGTGCCAGTGATGGCCCTCCGTTTCCTCCAGGCGAATATCAACCACTGCACCAGAGCTCAGGATCTTTTGGTCCTGAGCATGGCGGAGTGGTTGATAAATGTGGCGGTGGTCGCTGAGCCGTATTTCGTCCCCCCCCGGGAAAACTGGGCGGGGGATCTGGACGGCCTGGTGGCCATCATCGGCGCGACTCTTGTCGACGTATCCCGGGGTCACGGTTGGGTAGCCGCCCTTGTGAACGGGATCGTCACGATCGGGGCATACTTTTCGCCCAACAGGAGTCTCGCCGACTTCGAGAGTTTCCTTGTCGAGTTGGGGGCCGTCGTCGGCCGGTCTCATCCTCGGCCCGTTTTGCTTCTCGGTGATCTGAACGCCAAATCCGCGGCGTGGGGATCCCCGGTCACAGACCCGAGAGGCGACGTGCTAGAGGAGTGGGCCGTTACGACGGGCCTGGCCGTCTTAAATAGGGGAACGGCCTACACGTGTGTGCGGCAGCGGGGTGGGTCCATAGTGGACGTCTCGTTCGCCAGTCCCGCTGTCGCGCACCGTGTTCACGATTGGCACGTGGAAGAGGAGGTGGAGACGCTATCGGATCACCGGTACATACGCTTCGACGTCTCCACCCAGACCGCTGGAGGTCGTAGCCAATCGGCCCCCCGAAGAGACGGCCCGCGTTGGGCGCTGAAACGCCTCGACAGGGAAGCTCTCGAGGAAGCCACTATCGTCCAAGCCTGGATCCGGGAGTCGGCTACCGTCGGTCCCGTCGACGTCGAACAGGAGGCGCAGTGGTTTAACGACGCGATGACGCAAATCTGCGACGCGTCCATGCCACGCGTCTCCTCTCTGTCCACAAGGCGCCGCGTGTACTGGTGGTGCGTCGAGGTCGAGCGGTTGCGCGTCGAGTGCGCAGCCGCCAGACGCCCGTACACGCGGTATCGGAGGAGACGTCTGCGGGATCCCGACGAAGAAGCCGCGCTGTATGAGGTGTACAGCGCGGCGAAGGAGGCTCTGTGGCTGGCCATCGGCGAGTCGAAGAAGCGCTCCAGAGAGGAGCTGCTGGCGACCCTAGACGGGGATCCGTGGGGGCGCCCGTACCGCACGGTCCGAGGGAAACTTCGGCCGTGGGCGCCCCCGCTAACGGAAGGTTTCGAGCCGCAGTTTCTGGAGCGAGTGGTCTCGGCTCTCTTCCCTGATAGGGCCGAGCACGAGCCACCGCCGATGGCTCTGCCCACAGCTGCAGAGCCGGAAGAAGAGGAAAGCGAAACCGTCCCAGAGGTGACACAGGCGGAGATGAGCGCGGTCGTGATGCGGCTCCGGGCAAAAAACACTGCTCCGGGGCCCGACGGAGTGCCTGGCCGCGCTCTAGTACTCGCCCTGAAGGAGCTGGAGCCCCCACTGAGGGGACTCTTCTCGGCGTGCCTTGAGCAGGGTCAGTTCCCTACGAGGTGGAAGGCTGGTCGACTGGTCCTGCTCAAGAAGGCGGGGCGCCCGGCGGATTCGTCGTCCGCTTATCGGCCCATAGTGCTGCTGGACGAGGCGGGCAAGTTGCTCGAGCGAGTAATCGCAGACCGCCTCGTCAGCCACTTGTGTACAGAGGGGCCGAACCTGGACGACAGCCAGTTTGGCTTCCGGCGTGGGCGCTCTACCATCGACGCAATCATGAGAGTAAGAGTCCTGGCGGAGGAAGCGGTGTCCCGGGGTGGGGTGGTGCTGGCGGTGTCCTTGGACATCTCCAACGCGTTCAACACCCTGCCCTGGAGTTGCATCAGGGAGGCCCTGCGATACCATCGGGTGCCTCCCTACCTCCGCAACATTGTGGGGGCTTATCTGTCCGGAAGGTGTGTCACCTACATGGGACGCGACGGCGCGGGCCGTCGCGAGATGTCGTGCGGTGTTCCGCAGGGGTCGGTTCTGGGCCCACCCCTGTGGAACATCGGATACGACTGGGTTTTGCGGTGCGAGCTCCCGCCGGGAGTGAACCTGACGTGTTATGCGGACGACACGCTGGTCACGGCTCGGGGGAGCTCGTACAGGGAAGCAGCGTTGCTGGCTACGGCTGCGGTCTCGCAGGTGGTGAGCCGCATACGACGCCTGGGCCTGGAGGTGGCCCTCAACAAGTCGGAGGCCATTGCCTTTCATGGCCCCCGACGGGCACCGCCGCTGGGATCGCACATTGTGGTCGGGGGGGTCCGGATCGCTGTCGAGTCAACCATGAAATACCTGGGATTGGTGCTCGACAGCCGTTGGGACTTCGGCCCCCACTTTCAGCGGCTGGTGCCCAAGTTGATGGGCGCGGCGGGCGCGCTGTCAACGCTGCTTCCCAATCTGGGGGGCCCGAGCACCGCCTGCAGGCGGTTGTACGTAGGGATCGTGCGATCGATGGCCCTTTATGGGGCCCCGATATGGGCGACGGACCTGACGGCCCGCACTATCGCCGTTCTGCGCAGACCGCAGAGAGCGATGGCCGTCAGGGTCGTACGGGGATATCGCACGATCTCCTACGAGGCGGCTTGCGTACTGGCCGGATCCCCACCGTGGGACCTGGAGGCGAAGACCCTCGCGACGCTGTACCAGTGGCGCGAGGGGGCCAAGCGTCGGGGCGAGAGGCTGGTAGAGCGACAGATAACGCAGTACCGGTCTCAGCTCCGACAGGTCATGGTGGCGGAATGGCGGGGGAGGTTAGAGCTCCCTACCGCCGGCCTCGACACAATCGAGGCGATCCGGCCAGTACTCGACGACTGGCTCGGGAGGAAGCACGGCTCCCTGACGTTTCGGGCGACGCAGGTGCTCTCGGGGCACGGCTGCTTCGGGAAGTACTTGTGTCGCCTGAGCAGGGAGCCGGACGCCCGGTGCCATCACTGCGTCCACTGTCCGGAGGACACGGCGCGGCATACGCTGGCCGAGTGCGCCGCGTGGGATGAGCCGCGCCGTGCCCTCGTCGCAGAGGTAGGAGGAGACCTGTCGCTGCCGACCGTCGTTCGCTCTATGGTTGGCAGTGCAGAGTCCTGGGACGCAGTGATTTCCTTCTGCGAAGCCGTCATGTCGCAGAAGGA
Source organism: Eurois occulta (assembly GCA_950022335.1). NCBI lineage: Eukaryota > Metazoa > Arthropoda > Insecta > Lepidoptera > Noctuidae > Eurois > Eurois occulta. Next base: position 92,157 of record OX465487.1, on the reverse strand, counting down.
AGCTGCGGAGAGGGATAGGGAGATGACTAGCTCCCGCCCATCCCGCAGCAGACGCACCGGGCGTCGGCAGAGGGCGGATAACGCCCTCTTCCGGCCCCCCTAAATAGGTCCAGGGGCGACGGATTTGGGGACATCCGTCGCCCCCCATCGTAATGGACCCGAGACGGCGGCGCGTAGTGTTCCACGCGCGCCTCTCTTAGACGTAACGGGGGGAGTTTCACACCTCACTCCCCCCCGAGACGAGGCCCGCAGGTCAAGCGGGCCGGCACTAGTCCGGGGCAGCGGAAGTCGCATCAGATCCCGTTGCCCCCCGACGCAAGTGTGCGAGGGAACACCGGTGTGGTTTTAGTCAGTAGGAGTCTGACAGACCCCTTCGCCCTCCCCAGGGCGGAGGACATCCATTGAGGATTTCCACATCGAGAACAAAAAAAAAAAAAAAAAAGGTTAGGTTAGGTTAGGTTAGGTTAGGTTAGGTTAGGTTAGGTTAGGTTAGGTTAGGTTAGGGCGCTGCCTCGGCCCGGCCACAACAGGCCAGGGCGAGCCCTGTGGCAGAGGGCGCTGCCTCGGCCCGGCCCCAACAGGCCAAGGCGAGGCCTGCAGCAGAGGGCCCCTCCTCCAACCTTGAGGATATCATCCGCAAGGTAGTAATGGAGGAGAGGGCCTTCACAAGAGCCTGCTTCGCAGGGATTGAGGACCGGCTCCTGCCGGAGAAGCGCCTCCGACCGCCGCTTGCGGCGGATAAGAGGCGGTCTGAGCCGGGGCCGTCCTCAACCCAGGCGGATGAGAGACGGTCTGAGCCGGGGCCGTCCTCAACCCAGGGCGAAGATGCCCTTCTCCCTTCGACCACTCCGTCCAACGAGTGGACGAAAGTGGGCCGGAAGGGGAAGGGCAAAGGGAAGGGCAAGAGGTCGGCAGCGGCCGTCCCTGCCATCCCTGCCGTCCCCACCACCCCCGCTCCTAGCCAGTCGCAGCCGACAGGTAAGCCGACAGGTAAGGGGATCGGCAAAGCGAAGGGCGGGGGAAGTGGGCAGTTGGTCCCCCCGAAAACCGCGGCCGTCGTGGTGACGCTCACCGCGGAGGCTGCGGGGCGAGGGGAGACGTATGCGTCCGTCTTGGTGCGGGCGCGTGCCAATGCCGATCCTGCCCAACTTGGGATCGGCAGTGTGTCTTGCCGGCGGACCCAAGCCGGGGCTCGAATATTCGAGTTCCCGGGGGCCGAGGGCAGCACCCGCGCTGACCTCTTTGCAGCCAAGCTGCAGGAGGTCATCGCGGACTCTGCCCGGGTGGCCCGGCCGGTCAAGTCGGCGACCATAGAGGTGACGGAGTTAGATGACTCCGTCACCAAGGAGGAGGTGGTGGCGGCGGTCGCAGCGGTGGGGGGCTGTGGCGCAGCGGCGGTCCAAGGCCGGGACATAAGGCCCGGCCGCGGCGGAATGGGCACGATCCGCCTCGAGTGCCCAATCGCAGCTGCCAAAGCCGTCCTTGCGAAAGGACGGCTTCAAGTCGGCTTTAGTTCGGGTGCAGTCAGGGCACTCGAGGCTGGTCCTCTGCGGTGTTTCCGGTGCTTCGGCATCGGACACACCCGGCCCCTGTGTCCGTCCAAAGTCGACCGGTCGGACGCGTGCTACCGCTGCGGCAAGGAGGGCCACAAAGCCGCCTCCTGCCAGGCCGCCACGCCGCACTGCGCGGTGTGTGCCGCCAGTGGCCGCCGGGCAGGCCACGTCATGAAGGGGGGGAAGTGCAATCCCCCCCCTAAGCGTGGCAAAGCGCAGGCGCCGACCGGGCCTGCACCTGCTGCTGCCGCTAACGCCGCCGTTCCTGCGGCGGCTGCGGAGGAGAGTGCGATGTCCGACTGATGGCCAGGGTCGAACATCGCATCCTTCAGGCGAACGCCAACCACTGCAGGACAGCCCAGGATCTGCTGATGCAGACCATGGCTGAGTGGTTGGTGGACTTGGCGGTGGTCGCCGAACCCTACTCGGTCCCTAGTCGTTGGCTGGGCGACCGGGATGGCTTAGTGGCGTTGGTGGCGCGGTCTTCCACGGACTCCCCTCCCCTCTCGCTATTAGAGAGGGGACCGGGATACGTGGCCGCCGCGTGGGGAGAGATAGCGATGGTGGGGGTGTATTTCTCCCCAAACCGCCCTCTCTCGGACTTTGAGGATTTCCTCGAGATCCTCACTGCTGTCGTAGGGAGGGCGGCACCACGCCAGGTCGTGGTGCTCGGCGACCTAAACGCCAAGTCGGTGGCCTGGGGCAACCCGGCCGCAGGCTGCAACGTCCGGGGACGCGCCGTCGAGTTTTGGGCGGCCTCGTGCGGTGTGTCCCTCCTCAACAGGGGGGCGGTCCACACGTGTGTGCGGCAGCAGGGCGGGTCGGTGGTGGACGTGTCGTTTGCCACCCCCGCACTGGCCGCCCGCGTCGTGAACTGGCGGGTGGAGCTGGTGGAGACCTTGTCGGACCACCGTTACGTGCGGTTCGACATCTCCACACAGCGGGGCGGGGGGACGGCCCGCGCTGGGCAATCTCCCTTTCCGCGGTGGGCACTCACCCGCCTGGACCGGGAGGCAGCCAAGGAGGCCGCCTTCCTCCAGGACTGGCTGTCGCCTCCCCCTGTCGAGGAGGTCCCGGACGTTGACGCCGCAGCGGTCCGGCTACGGCGGTCTTTGACCGAGGTGTGCAACTCCAGCATGCCTCGGTCTCGCCGTCCGCCTCCCCGTCGTGCCGTTTATTGGTGGACGGAGGAGCTGGCGGGGCTCCGGGCCACCTGCGTGGCGGCCAGAAGGGCCTACGCGCGTAGCCGACGGCGCAGCGCCCAGAACCGAGTCCGGGCAGAGGAGGACCGCCTGTACGCCTCTTACCGAGAGGCTGCGGCGGCCCTCAAGTCTGCAATGGGCGCTGCGCAGGACTCGGCGAGGGCCGAGATGCTGGAGGGTCTCGACAGGGACCCCTATGGGAGACCATATAAGGCGGCGCGGAATCAGCTCCGCCCCTATGGTCCCCCACTGTCGGAGACCCTCGAGCCGGCATTGTTGGATGGGGTGGTCCGGTCTCTGTTTCCGCGCAGGACCGACTTCGCCCCTCCAACAATGGATCCCCCGCAAGGGGCGACTCCACCGGAGGCGGAGGTACCCCCGGTCACGGCGGCGGAATTCTACGCGGGGGTATTGAGCCTCCGCGCGAAGAAAACCGCCCCCGGTCCGGACGGCGTCCCTGCACGGGTGGTGGCGATCGCCGCCACCCAAATGGAGGACAGGTTTCGGGACCTCTTCAGCGCGTGTTTTACGGCTGGGAGGTTCCCGAAACTCTGGAAGGAGGGGCAATTGTGCCTCCTCCGGAAGGAGGGACGCCCGGTGGACTCCCCCTCGGCATACCGGCCCATCGTTCTGCTCGATGAGGTCGGTAAATTGTTCGAGGGGATTGTCGCCTCCCGGCTGGATAGCCACTTGCGGGGGATAGGCCCGGATCTGTCGGACGCCCAATACGGTTTCCGCCGTGGGCGTTCGACGATCGACGCGCTGGCCCTTCTCAAGGGCCAGGTGAAGGAGGCGGTGGAGGCGGGGGACGGGGTGCTGGCGGTGTCGTTCGACATTGCCAACGCCTTCAACTCCGTCCCCCACTCGACGATATTGGAGGCGCTCCGGTATCACGGAGTGCCCCAATATCTGCGGAGCCTCCTGGCCGACTACTTGGAGGACCGCGAGGTCCTCCTCGTGGACAAATCGGCAACCGTGAGGCGGTACGGCGCAGAGTCTGGTGTTCCACAGGGGTCGGTCCTGGGGCCCCCCTTGTGGAACATCGGATTCGACTGGCTCCTGCGGGGAGTCCTCCTCCCGGGCACGAGTGTAATCTGCTACGCGGATGACACTCTGCTCACTGCCCGGGGGAGGAACTTTGCCGACGCGGCCATTCTGGCCTCGGCTGGCGGATCCTTGGTGGCAGAAAGGATCCGCCACCTGGGATTGAGGGTGGCGCTGCATAAAACGGAGGCCGTGTTCTTTCGCGGTCCCCGGCAGCGCTGCCCTGCCGACGCCCACATCGTCGTGGAGGGCGTCCGCATAGAGGTCCAGCCTGAGATGAAATATCTGGGGCTGGTGCTGGACGACAGGTGGCGCTTCGGCCCGCATTTCAGCGGGCTGTCGACGCGCCTGTTGAAGGCCGCGGACGCCCTCTCATGGCTCCTCCCAAACCTGGGGGGGCCCAAGGCAAAATGCCGGCGCCTCTATGCCGGCATTTTGCGGAGCATGGCCCTTTACGGGGCCCCCATCTGGGCGGACTCCCTCCACAGGAGGGAGAATGCTACCGCCATCCGCAGGCCCCAGCGGGCCATTGCACAGCGGGTGGCGAGGGCCTACCGCTCGGTGGGCTTCTCGGCGGCGTGCGCTCTGGCGGGCACCCCGCCATGGGAGTTGGAGGCTTGGGTGCTCGCCAGAGTGTACGAGTGGACGGCGCACCGGAAGGCGCTCGGGGAGCGCCCCGTCGCCGAGGAGCGGGAGGCCGTGCGGCAGGAGGCGAGGGACGCCATCGTCCTCCATTGGACGGACGACCTCGCCAACGCTGCCTTTGGCCGCCGGACGTTGGACGCGCTCGGTCCGGCCCTGCGGGGCTGGCTCGAGCGGTCCCACGGTTTCCTCTCTTTCCGTCTGGTGCAGGTGTTATCCGGGCATGGTTGTTTCGGATCGTACCTGCACCGGATCGGGAGGGAGGAAACCCCGGCGTGCCACGACTGCGGCGCGGCGGAGGACACGGCGCAGCACACCCTCGAGGTGTGCCCGGCGTGGTCCGAGCTGCGCCGCGGTCTGACCGCGGTGGTCGGACCGGACCTCTCGCTTCCCGGCGTGGTCGACGCCATGCTGGGGAGCGAGGAGGCCTGGTCAGCGGTAGCCTCCTTTTGCGAGGAAGTCATCTCGCAAAAGGAGGAGGCGGAGCGGGCGCGGGAGGACGATCCTCTCGCTGCGCCGCTCCGCAGACGAAGAAGGGGGAGAAGGCGTCGTGCCCTCCCTCCTCATGGTGACGGGCGGGCGACAGGCGCGGGGGTGCCTTCGCCCGCATTGCACCCGTCACCTTCGTCGGTCATTCCCGACCCCCCGCACCCGTGAGGGTGTGAGGGGTCTGCCTTTCAATCGTCGGCGGAGGACTGGAAGTAAAGGCTTTGCCGGTTTCCCAGTCCCCCGCCACTGTGACGAAGCGGGAATGCGCTGGGTCGTTTTAGTGGGTATACCGGGTCCGCCCGGGGAGTCCCACATACCCCTCCTGTCCCCCGACGGGAGGGTATGCGTAATGCATTTTTTCCCAGCGTTAACAAAAAAAAAAAAAAAAAAAAAAAAAAAGGTTAGGTTAGGTTAGGTTAGGTTAGGTTAGGTTAGGTTGGGGTGCTAGGTCAGAAAACCTCCTAGGGGGCCCAGTGGCTGCCAGTCCTTCTCGATACGTCTGGAGGGAACAGCAGCTGCTGTGGACGGTGCACCCTGGGCGCGGCAGTATCCGTCCCCGATGAATGGGAAGAGATTCTTATTCCTCGGGGAACGTTACTGTCGTGGCCAATATTCTGACACGGTGGGGCGACTCCACGCGGCCCTCTGGGTCGCAGAGGGCGCAGTGGAGGAGCCAGGGCGGGCTCGGTGTGCCGCCGGGCGTTGGGCGCGCTCGGTACGGTCTTGCGGAGTGCAGGCTCGGGCGCGCCCGGCGTCCGGCGGCGCACTGGGCCCGCCGGTGGTAGTACCGGACCTCTCGCTTCCCGGCGTGGTTGAGCGCCACGCTGGGGGGCGGGGAGGCCTGGTCAGCGGTAGCCTCCTTTTGCGAGTTCGCTCGCAAAGGGAGGAGGCGGAGCGCGCGCGGGGGGGCGACCCTCTCGTTGCGCCGCTCCGCAGCGGAGGAGCCGGGGCGGGCTTGATGTGCCGCCGGGCGTTGGGCGCGCTCGGTCCGGTCTTACGGGGCCGGGCCGGGCGCGTCCGGCTTCCGGTGGCGCACCGAGCCCGCCGGTGGTCGGACCGGGCCCTCGCTTCCCGGCGTGGTCGACGCCGTGCTGGGGGGCGGGGAGGCCTGGTCATCGGTAGCCTCCTTTTGAGAGTTCGCTCGCAAAGGGAGGAGGCGGAGCGCGCGCGGGGGGGGGCGACCCTCTCGCTGCGCCGCTCCGCAGCGGAAGGGGGAGAAGGCTTCGTGCCCTCCCTCCTCATGGTGACGGCGGGCGGCAGGCACGGGGGTGCCTTCGCCCGCATTGCACCCGTCACCTTAGCGGGTCATTCCGGCTCCCCACACCCGCGAGGGTGTGAGGGGTCGCCTTGCGGGGCAATCGTCGGCGGAGGACTGGTCGTTAAGGCTATGCCGGTTTCCCAGTCCCCCGCCACTATGACGAAGCGGGAATGCGCTGGGTCGTTTTAGTGGGTATACCGGGTTTGGTCCGCCCGGGGAGTCCCACATACCCCTCCTGTCCCCCGACGGGAGGGTATGCGTAATGCATTTTTTCCCAGCGTCAACAAAAAAAAAAAAAAAAAAAAAAAAAAAAAAAGGTTAGGTTAGGTTAGGTTAGGTTAGGTTAGGTTAGGTTAGGTTAGGTTAGGTTAGGTTAGGTTAGGTTAGGTTGGGGGACCCCCCACAGAGCATACGTCCACGTCGTGTCCCCTGGAAACAGCCCAGTTCTGACCACCGTAACGGAGTGGCAGACTGGGACTGGCCAAAGTGCTCTGTGATCTCGAAGCGAATTGATTGTGATTTTAACTGCCTTGATTGCGATTTTAACTGCCTAGTTTCGTTTCGAAATGCCTGTGACGCCCTCGCGGGACGCCTGCGGGCGATTTTTAAAAACAAAAGGCCCTTCTCAGGGCCAACCCAAAGGCCCTTCTCAGGGCCAACCCAAAGGCCCTTCTCAGGGCCAACCCAAAGGCCCTTCTCAGGGCCAACCCAAAGGCCCTTTTCAGGGCCATCCAAAAGGCCCTTCTCAGGGCCACTCCGACGCTTCGGCGTCAGAGGCCAGCCGCGCGCCGTCTGCGGCTAGCTTCTCTGGAGGGGCGGACGAGTCGTCCGATAACGACTCATGTGTGTCGGACGCCGTCGACCCTCGGTCGCGGAAGCGGTCGCAGCTGCGGAAGCGGCCACGATCGCAGAACGGTGGGTCCGAGGGCTCCTCGGCCTCGGGGCCGTCGAAGGCTAAAGAGCCAACGACGGCCGCGTCGACCCATGTCGTTGGGCTGGCGGACGCCCAACGCCAGGTAGACCTGGCCCGGAAAGTGCAGCTCCAGCAAGAGCTGGAGGAGCGGGTTGCCGCCAAGGAGAAGCGTGCGTGCGTCGCCCGGGCCAAGTCCGGGTACGGTGCGTCCCGGGTTCTCTACGCGAACCACTCCTTGGCGGAGCTAGAGACGATGGCGGAGGAGGACGAGGAGGAGATCGTTGAGGTCGCCTCTAAGTCCTCCAACCTGAAGGGCACTTTCCAGAAGGCCCTGAAGTGTCGGGCCGCGAGCATGCGCGGTGTCGTCGCTGAATTGATTCAGCGGACGGCCACCGACGAGACGCGGCAACTGCAGGCGAGGGTGGATCGCCTGCAGTCGGAGGTCAGCCAGCTTCATCTGAAGCTGGCTGAAGCCACGGCCCGGCCACAACGCGCCGAGGCGAGCCCTGTGGCAGAGGGCGCTGCCTCGGCCCGGCCACAACAGGCCAAGGCGAGCCCTGTGGCAGAGGGCGCTGCCTCAACCCGGCCACAACAGGCCAATGCGAGGCCTGCAGCAGAGGGCTCCTCCTCCAACCTTGAGGATATCATCCGCAAGGTGGTACTGGAGGAGAGGGCCTTCACGAGAGCCTGCTTTGCAGGGATTGAGGACCGGCTCCTGCCGGAGACGCGCCTCCGACCACCGCTTGCGGCGGATAAGAGGCGGTCTGAGCCGGGGCCGTCCTCAATCCAGGCGAATGAGAGGCGGTCTGAGCCGGGGCCGTCCTCCTCCCAGGTGGAAGACGCCCTTCTTCCCTCAACCACCCCGTCCAACGAGTGGACGGAGGTGCGTAAGGGGAAGGGCAAAGGGAAGGGCAAGAGGTCAGCAGCGGCCGTCCCTGCCGTCCCTGCCGTCCCCGCTGCCCCCGCTTCCAGCCGGTCGCAGCCGACCGGCAAGGGAAGGGGTAAGGGGAACGGCAAAGGGAAGGGCGGGGGAAGGGGGCAGTTGGTCCCCCCGAAAACCGCAGCCGTCGTGGTGACGCTCACCGCGGAGGCTGCGGGGCGAGGGGAGACCTACGCCTCCATATTGGTGCGGGCGCGCGGCAATGCCGATCCCACCACGCTGGGGATCGGCAGTGTGTCGTGCCGGCGGACGCAGGCCGGGGCTCGAATCTTTGAGTTCCCGGGGGCCGAGGGCAGCGCCCGCGCTGACCTCTTTGCAGCCAAGCTGCAGGAGGTCATCGCGGACTCTGCCAAGGTGGCCCGGCCGGTCAAGACGGCGGCCATCGAGGTGACGGAGTTGGATGACTCCGTCACCAAGGAGGAGGTGGTGGCAGCGGTCGCAGCGGTAGGGGGCTGTGGCGCAGCGGCGGTCCAAGGCCGGGACATAAGGCCCGGCCGCGGCGGAATGGGCACAATACGCCTTGAGTGCCCAATTGCAGCTGCCAAAGCCGTCCTTGCGAAAGGACGGCTTCAAGTGGGCTTTAGCTCGGGTGCAGTTAGGGCACTCGAGGACCGGCCTCTGCGGTGTTTCCGGTGCTTCGGCATCGGCCACACCCGGCCCCTGTGTCCGTCCAAAGTCGACCGGTCGGACTCGTGCTACCGGTGCGGCAAGGAGGGCCACAAAGCCGCCTCCTGCCAGGCCGCCACACCGCACTGCGCGGTGTGTGCCGCCAGTGGCCGCCGGGCAGGCCACGTGATGAAGGGGGGGAAGTGCAATCCCCCCCCTAAGCGTGGCAAAGCGCAGGTGCCGATCGGGCCTGCGCCTGCTGCTGCCGCTAATACCGCCGTTCCTGCGGCAGCTGCGGAGGAAGGTGCGATGTCCGACTAATGGCCAGAGTCGAACATCGCATCCTTCAGGCGAACGCCAACCACTGCAGGACAGCCCAGGATCTGCTGATGCAGACCATGGCTGAGTGGTTGGTGGACTTGGCGGTGGTCGCCGAACCCTACTCGGTCCCTGGCCGTTGGCTGGGCGACCGGGACGGCTTGGTGGCGTTGGTGGCGCGGTCTTCCACGGACTCCCCTCCCCTCTCGCTCTTAGAGAGGGGACCGGGATACGTGGCCGCCGCGTGGGGAGAGATAGCGATGGTGGGGGTGTATTTCTCCCCAAACCGCCCTCTCTCGGACTTTGAGGATTTCCTCGAGATCCTCACTGCTGTCGTAGGGAGGGCGGCACCACGCCAGGTCGTGGTGCTCGGCGACCTAAACGCCAAGTCGGTGGCCTGGGGCAACCCGGCCGCAGGCTGCAACGTCCGGGGACGCGCCGTCGAGTTTTGGGCGGCCTCGTGCGGTGTGTCCCTCCTCAACAGGGGGGCGGTCCACACGTGTGTGCGGCAACAGGGCGGGTCGGTGGTGGACGTGTCGTTTGCCACCCCCGCACTGGCCGCCCGCGTCGTGAACTGGCGGGTGGAGCTGGTGGAGACCTTGTCGGACCACCGTTACGTGCGGTTCGACATCTCCACACAGCGGGGCGGGGGGACGGCCCGCGCTGGGCAATCTCCCTTTCCGCGGTGGGCACTCACCCGCCTGGACCGGGAGGCAGCCAAGGAGGCCGCCTTCCTCCAGGACTGGCTGTCGCCTCCCCCTGTCGAGGAGGTCCCGGACGTTGACGCCGCAGCGGTCCGGCTACGGCGGTCTTTGACCGAGGTGTGCAACTCCAGCATGCCTCGGTCTCGCCGTCCGCCTCCCCGTCGTGCCGTTTATTGGTGGACGGAGGAGCTGGCGGGGCTCCGGGCCACCTGCGTGGCGGCCAGAAGGGCCTACGCGCGTAGCCGACGGCGCAGCGCCCAGAACCGAGTCCGGGCAGAGGAGGACCGCCTGTACGCCTCTTACCGAGAGGCTACGGCGGCCCTCAAGTCTGCAATGGGCGCTGCGCAGGACTCGGCGAGGGCCGAGATGCTGGAGGGTCTCGACAGGGACCCCTATGGGAGACCATATAAGGCGGCGCGGAATCAGCTCCGCCCCTATGGTCCCCCACTGTCGGAGACCCTCGAGCCGGCGTTGCTGGATGGGGTGGTCCGGTCCCTGTTTCCGCGCAGGACCGACTTCGCCCCACCAGTAATGGATCCCCCGCAAGGGGCGGCTCCACCGGAGGCGGAGGTCCCCCCGGTGACGGCGGCGGAATTCTACGCGGGGGTACTCAGCCTCCGCGCAAAGAAGACCGCCCCCGGCCCGGACGGCGTCCCTGCACGGGTGATGGCGATCGCCGCCACCCAAATGGAGGACAGGTTTCGGGACCTCTTCAGCGCGTGTTTTACGGCTGGGAGGTTCCCGAAACTCTGGAAGGAAGGGCAATTGTGCCTCCTCCGGAAGGAGGGACGCCCGGTGGACTCCCCCTCGGCATACCGGCCCATCGTTCTGCTCGATGAGGTCGGTAAATTGTTCGAGGGGATTGTCGCCTCCCGGCTGGATAGCCATTTGCGGGGGATAGGCCCGGATCTGTCGGACGCCCAGTTCGGTTTCCGTCGTGGGCGTTCGACGATCGACGCGCTGGCCCTTCTCAAGGGCCAGGTGAAGGAGGCGGTGGAGGCGGGGGACGGAGTGCTGGCGGTGTCGTTCGACATTGCCAACGCCTTCAACTCCGTCCCCCACTCGACGATATTGGAGGCGCTCCGGTATCACGGAGTGCCCCAATATCTGCGGAGCCTCCTGGCCGACTACTTGGAGGACCGCGAGGTCCTCCTCGTGGACAAATCGGCCACCGTTAGGCGGTACGGCGCAGAGTCTGGTGTTCCACAGGGGTCGGTCCTGGGGCCCCCCTTGTGGAACATCGGATTCGACTGGCTCCTGCGGGGAGTCCTCCTCCCGGGCACGAGTGTCATCTGCTACGCGGATGACACTCTGCTCACTGCACGGGGGAGGAACTTTGCCGACGCGGCCATTCTGGCCTCGGCTGGCGGATCCTTGGTGGCAGAGAGGATCCGCCGCCTGGGATTGAGGGTGGCGCTGCACAAAACGGAGGCCGTGTTCTTTCGCGGTCCCCGGCAGCGCTGCCCTGCCGACGCCCACATCGTCGTGGAGGGCGTCCGCATAGGGGTCCAGCCTCAGATGAAATATCTGGGGCTGGTGCTGGACGACAGGTGGCGCTTCGGCCCGCATTTCAGCGGGCTGTCGACGCGCCTGTTGAAGGCCGCGGACGCCCTCTCGTGGCTCCTCCCGAATCTGGGGGGGCCCAAGGCGAAATGCCGGCGCCTCTATGCCGGCATTTTGCGGAGCATGGCCCTATATGGGGCCCCCATTTGGGCGGACTCCCTCCATAGGAGGGAGAATGCTACCGCCATCCGCAGGCCCCAGCGGGCCATTGCACAGCGGGTGGCGAGGGCTTACCGCTCAGTGGGCTTTTCGGCGGCGTGCGCTCTGGCCGGCACCCCGCCTTGGGAGTTGGAGGCATGGGTGCTCGCCAGAGTGTACGAGTGGACGGCGCGCCGAAAGGCGCTCGGGGAGCGCCCCATGGGCGAAGAGCGGGAGGCGGTGCGGCGAGAGGCGAGGGACGCCATCGTCCTCCATTGGTCGGAGGACCTCGCCAGCGCCGCCTTTGGCCGCCGGACGTTGGACGCGCTCGGTCCGGTCCTGCGGGGCTGGCTCGAGCGGTCCCACGGTTTCCTCTCTTTCCGTCTGGTGCAGGTGTTATCCGGGCATGGTTGCTTCGGATCGTACCTGCACCGGATCGGGAGGGAGGAAACCCCGGCGTGCCACGACTGCGGCGCGGCGGAGGACACGGCGCAGCACACCCTCGAGGTGTGCCCGGCGTGGTCCGAGCTGCGCCGCGGTCTGACCGCGGTGGTCGGACCGGACCTCTCGCTTCCTGGCGTGGTGGACGCCATGCTGGGGAGCGAGGAGGCCTGGTCAGCGGTGGCCTCCTTTTGCGAGGACGTAATCTCGCAAAAGGAGGCAGCGGAGCGCGCGCGGGAGGACGATCCTCTCGCTGTGGCGCTCCGCAGACGAAGACGAGGGAGAAGGCGTCGTGCCCTCCCTCCTAATGGTGACGGGCGGGCGGCAGGCACGGGGGTGCCTTCGCCCGCATTGCACCCGTCACCTTCGTCGGTCATTCCCGACCCCCCACACCCGTGAGGGTGTGAGGGGTCTGTGCCTTTCAATCGTCGGCGGAGGACTGGAAGTAAAGGCTGTGCCGGTTTCCCAGTCCCCCGCCACTGTGACGAAGCGGGAATGCGCTGGGTCGTTTTAGTGGGTATACCGGGTCCGCCCGGGGAGTCCCACATACCCCTCCTGTCCCCCGACGGGAGGGTATGCGTAATGCATTTTTTTCCCAGCGTCAACAAAAAAAAAAAAAAAAAAAAAAAAAAAAAAAAAAAAAAAAAAAAAAAAAAAAAAAAAAAAAAAAAAAAAAAAAAAAGGTTAGGTTAGGTTAGGTTAGGTTAGGTTAGGTTAGGTTAGGTTAGGTTAGGTTAGGTTAGGTTGGGGTGCTAGGTCAGAAAACCTCCTAGGGGGCCCAGTGGCTGCCGGTCCTTCTCGATACGTCTGGAGGGAACAGCAGCTGCTGTGGACGGTGCACCCTGGGCGCGGCAGTATCCGTCCCCGATGAATGGGAAGAGATTCTTATTCCTCGGGGAATGTTACTGTCGTGGCCAATATTCTGACACGGTGGGGCGACTCCACGCGGCCCTCTGGGTCGCAGAGGGCGCAGTGGAGGAGCCAGGGCGGGCTCGGTGTGCCGCCGGGCGTTGGGCGCGCTCGGTCCGGTCTTGTGGAGGGCTGGCTCGGGCGCGCCCGGCGTCCGGCGGCGCACTGGGCCCGCCGGTGGTAGGACCGGACCTCTCGCTTCCCGGCGTGGTTGAGCGCCATGCTGGGGTTCGGGGAGGTCTGGTCAGCGGTCGCCTCCTTTTGCGAGTTCGCTCGCAAAGGGAGGAGGCGGAGCGCGCGCGGGGGGGGCGACCCTCTCGTTGCGCCGCTCCGCAGCGGAGGAGCCGGGGCGGGCTCGGTGTGCCGCCGGGCGTTGGGCGCGCTCGGTCCGGTCTTACGGGGCCGGTCCGGGCGCGTCCGGCTTCCGGTGGCGCACCGAGCCCGCCGGTGGTCGGACCGGGCCCTCGCTTCCCGGTGTGGTCGACGCCGTGCTGGGGGGCGGGGAGGCACTGGTCAGCGGTAGCCTCCTTTTGCGAGTTCGCTCGCAAAGGGAGGAGGCGGAGCGCGCGCGGGGGGGGCGACCCTCTCGCTGCGCCGCTCCGCAGCGGAAGGGGGAGAAGGCTTCGTGCCCTCCCTCCTCATGGTGACGGCGGGCGGCAGGCACGGGGGTGCCTTCGCCCGCATTGCACCCGTCACCTTAGCGGGTCATTCCGGCCCCCCACACCCGCGAGGGTGTGAGGGGTCGCCTTGCGGGGCAATCGTCGGCGGAGGACTGGTCGTTAAGGCTATGCCGGTTTCCCAGTCCCCCGCCACTATGACGAAGCGGGAATGCGCTGGGTCGTTTTAGTGGGTATACCGGGTTTGGTTCGCCCGGGGAGTCCCACATACCCCTCCTGTCCCCCGATGGGAGGGTATGCGTAATTGCATTTTTTCCCAGCGTCAACAAAAAAAAAAAAAAAAAAAAAAAAAAAAAAGGTTAGGTTAGGTTAGGTTAGGTTGCCGCCGTTCCTGCGGCGGCTGCGGAGGAGAGTGCGATGTCCGACTGATGGCCAGGGTCGAACATCGCATCCTTCAGGCGAACGCCAACCACTGCAGGACAGCCCAGGATCTGCTGATGCAGACCATGGCTGAGTGGTTGGTGGACTTGGCGGTGGTCGCCGAACCCTACTCGGTCCCTAGCCGTTGGCTGGGCGACCGGGACGGCTTAGTGGCGTTGGTGGCGCGGTCTTCCACGGACTCCCCTCCCCTCTCGCTCTTAGAGAGGGGACCGGGATACGTGGCCGCCGCGTGGGGAGAGATAGCGATGGTGGGGGTGTATTTCTCCCCAAACCGCCCTCTCTCGGACTTTGAGGATTTCCTCGAGATCCTCACTGCTGTCGTAGGGAGGGCGGCACCACGCCAGGTCGTGGTGCTCGGCGACCTAAACGCCAAGTCGGTGGCCTGGGGCAACCCGGCCGCAGGCTGCAACGTCCGGGGACGCGCCGTCGAGTTTTGGGCGGCCTCGTGCGGTGTGTCCCTCCTCAACAGGGGGGCGGTCCACACGTGTGTGCGGCAACAGGGCGGGTCGGTGGTGGACGTATCGTTTGCCACCCCCGCGCTAGCCGCCCGCGTCGTGAACTGGCGGGTGGAGCTGGTGGAGACCTTGTCGGACCACCGTTATGTGCGGTTCGACATCTCCACACAGCGGGGAGAGGGGACGGCCCGCGCTGGGCAATCTCCCTTCCCGCGGTGGGCACTCACCCGCCTGGACCGGGAGGCAGCCAAGGAGGCCGCCTTCCTCCAGGACTGGCTGTCGCCTCCCCCTGTCGAGGTGGTCCCGGACGTTGACGCCGCAGCGGTCCGGCTACGGCGGTCTTTGACCGAGGTGTGCAACTCCAGCATGCCTCGGTCTCGCCGTCCGCCTCCCCGTCGTGCCGTGTACTGGTGGACGGAGGAGCTGGCGGGGCTCCGGGCCACCTGCGTGGCGGCCAGAAGGGCCTACGCGCGTAGCCGACGGCGCAGCGCCCAGAACCGAGTCCGGGCAGAGGAGGACCGCCTGTACGCCTCTTACCGAGAGGCTACGGCGGCCCTCAAGTCTGCAATGGGCGCTGCGCAGGACTCGGCGAGGGCCGAGATGCTGGAGGGTCTCGACAGGGACCCCTATGGGAGACCATATAAGGCGGCGCGGAATCAGCTCCGCCCCTATGGTCCCCCACTGTCGGAGACCCTCGAGCCGGCATTGTTGGATGGGGTGGTCCGGTCTCTGTTTCCGCGCAGGACCGACTTCGCCCCTCCAACAATAGATCCCCCGCAAGGGGCGACTCCACCGGAGGCGGAGGTACCCCCGGTCACGGCGGCGGAATTCTACGCGGGGGTATTGAGCCTCCGCGCGAAGAAAACCGCCCCCGGTCCGGACGGCGTCCCTGCACGGGTGGTGGCGATCGCCGCCACCCAAATGGAGGACAGGTTTCGGGACCTCTTCAGCGCGTGTTTTACGGCTGGGAGGTTCCCGAAACTCTGGAAGGAGGGGCAATTGTGCCTCCTCCGGAAGGAGGGACGCCCGGTGGACTCCCCCTCGGCATACCGGCCCATCGTTCTGCTCGATGAGGTCGGTAAATTGTTCGAGGGGATTGTCGCCTCCCGGCTGGATAGCCACTTGCGGGGGATAGGCCCGGATCTGTCGGACGCCCAATACGGTTTCCGCCGTGGGCGTTCGACGATCGACGCGCTGGCCCTTCTCAAGGGCCAGGTGAAGGAGGCGGTGGAGGCGGGGGACGGGGTGCTGGCGGTGTCGTTCGACATTGCCAACGCCTTCAACTCCGTCCCCCACTCGACGATATTGGAGGCGCTCCGGTATCACGGAGTGCCCCAATATCTGCGGAGCCTCCTGGCCGACTACTTGGAGGACCGCGAGGTCCTCCTCGTGGACAAATCGGCCACCGTGAGGCGGTACGGCGCAGAGTCTGGTGTTCCACAGGGGTCGGTCCTGGGGCCCCCCTTGTGGAACATCGGATTCGACTGGCTCCTGCGGGGAGTCCTCCTCCCGGGCACGAGTGTAATCTGCTACGCGGATGACACTCTGCTCACTGCCCGGGGGAGGAACTTTGCCGACGCGGCCATTCTGGCCTCGGCTGGCGGATCCTTGGTGGCAGAAAGGATCCGCCACCTGGGATTGAGGGTGGCGCTGCATAAAACGGAGGCCGTGTTCTTTCGCGGTCCCCGGCAGCGCTGCCCTGCCGACGCCCACATCGTCGTGGAGGGCGTCCGCATAGAGGTCCAGCCTCAGATGAAATATCTGGGGCTGGTGCTGGACGACAGGTGGCGCTTCGACCCGCATTTCAGCGGGCTGTCGACGCGCCTGTTGAAGGCCGCGGACGCCCTCTCGTGGCTCCTCCCAAACCTGGGGGGGCCCAAGGCGAAATGCCGGCGCCTCTATGCCGGCATTTTGCGGAGCATGGCCCTTTACGGGGCCCCCATCTGGGCGGACTCCCTCCACAGGAGGGAGAATGCTACCGCCATCCGCAGGCCCCAGCGGGCCATTGCACAGCGGGTGGCGAGGGCCTACCGCTCGGTGGGCTTCTCGGCGGCGTGCGCTCTGGCGGGCACCCCGCCATGGGAGTTGGAGGCTTGGGTGCTCGCCAGAGTGTACGAGTGGACGGTGCACCGGAAGGCGCTCGGGGAGCGCCCCGTCGCCGAGGAGCGGGAGGCCGTGCGGCGGGAGGCGAGGGACGCCATCGTCCTCCATTGGACGGACGACCTCGCCAACGCTGCCTTTGGCCGCCGGACGTTGGACGCGCTCGGTCCGGCCCTGCGGGGCTGGCTCGAGCGGTCCCACGGTTTCCTCTCTTTCCGTCTGGTGCAGGTGTTATCCGGGCATGGTTGTTTCGGATCGTACCTGCACCGGATCGGGAGGGAGGAAACCCCGGCGTGCCACGACTGCGGCGCGGCGGAGGACACGGCGCAGCACACCCTCGAGGTGTGCCCGGCGTGGTCCGAGCTGCGCCGCGGTCTGACCGCGGTGGTCGGACCGGACCTCTCGCTTCCCGGCGTGGTCGACGCCATGCTGGGGAGCGAGGAGGCCTGGTCAGCGGTAGCCTCCTTTTGCGAGGAAGTCATCTCGCAAAAGGAGGAGGCGGAGCGGGCGCGGGAGGACGATCCTCTCGCTGCGCCGCTCCGCAGACGAAGAAGGGGGAGAAGGCGTCGTGCCCTCCCTCCTCATGGTGACGGGCGGGCGACAGGCGCGGGGGTGCCTTCGCCCGCATTGCACCCGTCACCTTCGTCGGTCATTCCCGACCCCCCGCACCCGTGAGGGTGTGAGGGGTCTGCCTTTCAATCGTCGGCGGAGGACTGGAAGTAAAGGCTTTGCCGGTTTCCCAGTCCCCCGCCACTGTGACGAAGCGGGAATGCGCTGGGTCGTTTTAGTGGGTATACCGGGTCCGCCCGGGGAGTCCCACATACCCCTCCTGTCCCCCGACGGGAGGGTATGCGTAATGCATTTTTTCCCAGCGTCAACAAAAAAAAAAAAAAAAAAAAAAAAAAAAAAAAAAGGTTAGGTTAGGTTAGGTTACGTTAGGTTAGGTTAGGTTAGGTTAGGTTAGGTTAGGTTGGGGTGCTAAGTCAGAAAACCTCCTAGGGGGCCCAGTGGCTGCCGGTCCTTCTCGATACGTCTGGAGGGAACAGCAGCTGCTGAGGACGGTGCACCCTGGGCGCGGCAGTATCCGTCCCCGATGAATGGGAAGAGATTCTTATTCCTCGGGGAACGTTACTGTCGTGGCCGATATTCTGACACGGTGGGGCGACTCCGCGCGGCCCTCTGGGACGAAGAGGGCGCAGTGGAGGAGCCAGGGCGGGCTCGGTGTGCCGCCGGGCGTTGGGCGCGCTCGGTCCGGTCTTGTGGAGGGCTGGGCCGGACGCGTCCGGCTTCCGGCGGCGCACCGAACCCGCCGGTGGGTGGACCGGGCCCTCGCTTCCCGGCGTGGTTGAGAGCCACGCTGGGGGGCGGGGAGGCCTGGTCAGCGGTAGCCTCCTTTTGCGAGTTCGCTCGCAAAGGGAGGAGGCGGAGCGCGCGCGGGGGGGGCAACCCTCTCGTTGCGCCGCTCCGCAGCGGAGGAGCCGGGGCGGGCTCGATGTGCCGCCGGGCGTTGGGCGCGCTCGGTCCGGTCTTACGGGGCCGGGCCGGGCGCGTCCGGCTTCCGGTGGCGCACCGAGCCCGCCGGTGGTCGGACCGGGCCCTCGCTTCCCGGCGTGGTCGACGCCGTGCTGGGGGGCGGGGAGGCCTGGTCAGCGGTAGCCTCCTTTTGCGAGTTCGCTCGCAAAGGGAGGAGGCGGAGCGCGCGCGGGGGGGGCGACCCTCTCGCTGCGCCGCTCCGCAGCGGAAGGGGGAGAAGGCTTCGTGCCCTCCCTCCTCATGGTGACGGCGGGCGGCAGGCACGGGGGTGCCTTCGCCCGCATTGCACCCGTCACCTTAGCGGGTCATTCCGGCCCCCCACACCCGCGAGGGTGTGAGGGGTCGCCTTGCGGGGCAATCGTCGGCGGAGGACTGGTCGTTAAGGCTATGCCGGTTTCCCAGTCCCCCGCCACTATGACGAAGCGGGAATGCGCTGGGTCGTTTTAGTGGGTATACCGGGTTTGGTTCGCCCGGGGAGTCCCACATACCCCTCCTGTCCCCCGATGGGAGGGTATGCGTAATTGCATTTTTTCCCAGCGTCAACAAAAAAAAAAAAAAAAAAAAAAAAAAAAAAGGTTAGGTTAGGTTAGGTTAGGTTAGGTTAGGTTTTTTTTTTTTTTTTTTTTTTTTTTTTTTGTTTTGGCAGGAGTGGGAAATCCTCACGGACACCTCCACTATCTCACAGGGTGTGAGACAGTGGAGGTAGTGTCGGACTCGAACCGACTAAAACCCACTCCTGCCCCGCCAGTGTCCCTCTGACATGATCAGAGACCTTTCTTTTCATGTTTTCTGACTTATGTGGCGACTTGTTTTTGAGGAGGCCGAAGAGACCACGCAAAAATTAAGTTTTAACTCAGTTATTTGTGCTTTTAATATTAACATCTATTTCACAATTTAGTTTTTTGTTTTCCATTTCTTTACAATTTACTAATACTACCTATTTTCATTATGTTTAACTTAATTTAAAAAAAAAAAAAACAAAATAAATAACTTAAATTATAATTACTTTATATCCAAAATATATTTTACTCTTAATTTTATATCATATAAACCCTTGTATTTGCCCTAAGGAATTGTTTTCCGATTTTGCCTTCAATGATATTCGCACTATATACTTATTATATAAGTCGAAATCAATATTCAGCGAAATGAATTTTTCCACCAGTTTGACACAACTTGACGATTCCACTAGAGTTGGCCTACGGTCCAGTGTAAATTGAGCCACTTTCCAAGGAAAGTGACTCCCATTCCCATCCTCCATTAAGCCAACCCCAGCGGTTCGCTTAATGCGGCTGCAATCTGGTTGTGCCAAACTGGTAATCTCCGTGTACACAGAAGTGGGCGCATTGACCACCTTAGCAATACGCTATGGTCGCTCGGGCGAATGCGTCCCACTTCTTGTGTACCGGGCATTCTTTGCTGAACGCATTGTGTGAGTGTTCCCCGAGCTTGGCTCTGGTACAGTTCACGCACACCGCTGCCTCGCCACTGGCTGGGCAGTCCAACCTAATGTGTGGACCGCCGCAGTGGCTGCATAGGTCAACCGGCTCCGCGCAGAGACGCTTGCCGTGACCATATGCTAGGCAGCGGGTGCACTGCACCAGAGGCGTCTGGTCTTCGACGCGCACTCTTTGGAGGTCAATGCGGAGCTTGCCTCCTTCGAGTGCGCGTCTCCAGATTGCTGGGGAAACACTCATCACAATGCTGTTCACGTGGGGGTTACGTGATTTTTTCCGGAATTTGATCGCAACTTTTTGTTCCTCGTCGCCGAGGCCGTCAAATAACTCCCGGTTCTGATTCTTCAGGGCTCGCAGCACGTCCTCATCACTGTGGATTAGCAATACGTCCCTGAGAATCAGAAGCGGGTCTCGGTTTTTGACTTCCTCGACGACGAGGTTCTCTCCGGCCGTCTCCAATCGCGCCTTAAGTTTGCGCCTCTCCTCCTTTGTCGCGCACCCCATAATTACCCTCTGGTCTTTTGCCTTTCTAACTCGCTCTACGCGCACCCAGCCCTCCTTCGCGTCCACCGCTTTCCGCACTCTTTCGAGTATCTCGGCACCCGTATCCATCTCCTGTGTTGAGGAGACAACCACGGAGTGCAGCGTCGTACGCTCCGGGGCCTGTGCCCCGGTGTGGCGTTTACTGACGGCCGCTACACTCGCGTAGGTTCTCTCCCCCACACTCTCCCCGCTAGCCAGACTGTCTCGCAGTCTGTCGAGCTTCTCGGAGTTGTCTCTCAACTCCGAGATGTGCTCCTTCAGACTTTTAAGGAGCTCAGTCTGGCCAGCAAGAACCTCGACGGATACGGGTCCGAGACTACGGTCAGCGGTGGGCGCGGGTTCCGGTACGGCGATGGGTGCGGGCACGGGCGCGGCAGGGGCCCTGTCCTGCTCCGACTCCTTGATCAGCTCATAAAGTCTGCTAACGGCTTCGAGCACCGCAGCCTTTATCTCCGCCTTGAGGTTGCGAGAGCTGCCTAAATTGTGCTTTGCCTTGTTCAGGCAAGCTCTCGCCTCCGCAATGCGGCTGCGGTGCCTAGCCTCAGTCTTCATGAGCGACCTCGGAGCTTTTACAGGAGCAGGGCGCGTCGCCGGAGTCACCGGACCCTCCCGGGCCGCGGGAGTATCGTCTCTGAAAACGATTTTCCTCACCGCGTCGGGGGGCTCCGAGCATTCGGGAAAGGGAGGGGTCCCCGCCGAGCCCGGCGGGTGCCAGAGGGCCTTGGTCCTCGGGCTCATGGGGCTTTGATAATTCTTGGCGCTTTCTGGGGTGCGGAACATAATTTCTGGGTGTGAGGAGAGGGTTTCAGACACTGGTACTTGTGTTGCCCTGTAAAGGGGGGGAACACAAGTAATAAATTTATAAATCAATTAAAATATCAATAAAATAAAGTATAATTATAGTCGCTCATTAACGAGCGACTGTCACAATAAATTTACAAACAATAAAATCAATTAAAAATAGTTACTAAAAATAGTTCGTTAAAATAAAATAATGTCAGATAATAAAATTAGGTAAAATAATTATTCAATAAATTTAAAAAATTGTAAAAACTTTTGGTCAGATTGGCTTAAAGCCAATTTGCGAATAAAAAATTTTTTGGTGAAATACCAGTCTACCCCTTCCTATAGACCAAAGGGCGGGTGGGTGGGCAAAATTTTATTTGAGCTAGGCGGGCGAGCGAGGTCTCAAAAGAAGCGGCTCGTCGCGGGCTAGCTAATTACGAAATAAAACAGGGTGGGTGCCGAATAAAATTTTTGAGTTTTGGTCAAAAAACCAGTTTTTGAACCAAAAAATTTAGGGTTTCAACCTCCAACCCGGGCGCCGGCTCACGGAACGCGGACCAGAACACAGGGATGAAGGGTGAGTACTATTGCAACTATAATCTAATGTTATTTTGAATAAAAATTTGGAAAAAACACTAAATTTTGATGATCGTATCTGAAAATTTCGAAAATTTCTAAGGGTTTGTAGGAAACTTTTTTATAGGGGTAGTTCGGTGAGTGCAATATCGTCAGGACGTCGGCGGACGCCTAGTTATGTCTAAAAATGCTGAAAACAGCTTCAAAATCGCACGTCTAGAACCGAAAATATTCACGTTTTTGCTAAAAGCTATGTTCCTAAGGTGGATTTGGGTACATACAGAAACTAAGAGAAAAAACTATTTTTTTTAAAAATTACAAGTTTTATTTGAGCTAGGCGGGCGAGCGAGGTCTCAAAAGAAGCGGCTCGTCGCGGGCTAGCTAATTACGAAATAAAACAGGGTGGGTGCCGAATAAAATTTTTGAGTTTTGGTCAAAAAACCAGTTTTTGAACCAAAAAATTTAGGGTTTCAACCTCCAACCCGGGCGCCGGCTCACGGAACGCGGACCAGAACACAGGGATGAAGGGTGAGTACTATTGCAACTATAATCTAATGTTATTTTGAATAAAAATTTGGAAAAAACACTAAATTTTGATGATCGTATCTGAAAATTTCGAAAATTTCTAAGGGTTTGTAGGAAACTTTTTTATAGGGGTAGTTCGGTGAGTGCAATATCGTCAGGACGTCGGCGGACGCCTAGTTATGTCTAAAAATGCTGAAAACAGCTTCAAAATCGCACGTCTAGAACCGAAAATATTCACGGTTAGGTTAGGTTAGGTTAGGTTAGGTTAGGTTAGGTTAGGTTAGGTTAGGTTACAGCAGCTGCTGTGGACGGTGCACCCTGGGCGCGGCAGTATCCGTCCCCGATGAATGGGAAGAGATTCTTATTCCTCGGGGAACGTTACTGTCGTGGCCGATATTCTGACACGGTGGGGCGACTCCGCGCGACCCTCTGAGACGCAGAGGGCGCAGTGGAGGAGCCAGGGCGGGCTCGGTGTGCCGCCGGGCGGTGGGCGCGCTCGGTCCGGTCTTGTGGAGGGCTGGATCGGGCGCGTCCGGCTTCCGGCGGCGCACCGAGCCCGCCGGTGTGTGGACCGGGCCCTCGCTTCCCGGCGTGGTCGATGCCATGCTGGGGGGCGGGGAGGCCTGGTCAGCGGTCGCCTCCTTTTGCGAGTTCGCTCGCAAAGGGAGGAGGCGGAGCGCGCGCGGGGGGGCGATCCTCTCGTTGCGCCGCTCCGCAGCGGAGGAGCCGGGGCGGGCTCGGTGTGCCGCCGGGCGTTGGACGCGTCCGGCGTCCGGCGGCGCACCGAGCCCGCCGGTGGTCGGACCGGACCTCTCGCTTCCCGGCGTGGTCGATGCCATGCTGGGGGGCGGGGAGGCCTGGTCAGCGGTCGCCTCCTTTTGCGAGTTCGCTCGCAAAGGGAGGAGGCGGAGCGCGCGCGGGGGGGGCGACCCTCTCGCTGCGCCGCTCCGCAGCGGAAGGGGGAGAAGGCGTTGTGCCCTCCCTCCTCGTGGTGACGGCGGGCGGCAGGCACGGGGGTGCCTTCGCCCGCATTGCACTCGTCACCTTTGCGGGTCATTCCGGCCCCCCACACCCGCGAGGGTGTGAGGGGTCGCCTTGCGGGGCAATCGTCGGCGGAGGACTGGTCGTTAAGGCTATGCCGGTTTCCCAGTCCCCCGCCACTATGACGAAGCGGGAATGCGCTGGGTCGTTTTAGTGGGTATACCGGGTCCGCCCGGGGAGTCCCACATACCCCTCCTGTCCCCCGATGGGAGGGTATGCGTAATGCATTTTTTCCCAGCGTTAACAAAAAAAAAAAAAAAAAAAAAAAAAAAAAAAAAAAAAAAAAAAAAAAAGGTTAGGTTAGGTTAGGTTAGGTTGGGGTGCTAGGTCAGAAAACCTCCTAGGGGGCCCAGTGGCTGCCGGTCCTTCTCGATACGTCTGGAGGGAACAGCAGCTGCTGTGGACGGTGCACCCTGGGCGCGGCAGTATCCGTCCCCGATGAATGGGAAGAGATTCTTATTCCTCGGGGAACGTTACTGTCGTGGCCGATATTCTGACACGGTGGGGCGACTCCACGCGGCCCTCTGGGACGCAGAGGGCGCAGTGGAGGAGCCAGGGCGGGCTCGGTGTGCCGCCGGGCGTTGGGCGCGCTCGGTCCGGTCTTGCGGAGGGCTGGGCCGGGCGCATCCGGCTTCCGGCGGCGCACCGAACCCGCCGGTGGGTGGACCGGGCCCTCGCTTCCCGGCGTGGTCAACGCCGTGCTGGGGGGCGGGCAGGCCTGGTCAGCGGTCGCCTCCTTTTGTGAGTTCGTCTCGCAAAGGGAGGAGGCGGAGCGCGCGCGGGGGGGGCGACCCTCTCGTTGCGCCGCTCCGCAGCGGAGGAGCCAGGGTGGGCTCGGTGTGCCGCCGGGCGTTGGGCGCGCTCGGTCCGGTCTTGCGGGGCCGGGCCGGGCGCGTCCGGCTTCCGGTGGCGCACCGAGCCCGCCGGTGGTTGGACCGGGCCCTCGCTTCCCGGCGTGGTCGGCACCGTGCTGGGGGGCGGGGAGGCCTGGTCGGCGGTCGCCTCCTTTTGCGAGTTCGCTCGCAAAGGGAGGACGCGGAGCGCGCGCGGGGGGGGCGACCCTCTCGCTGCGCCGCTCCGCAGCGGAGGGGGGAGAGGGCGTTGTGCCCTCCCTCCTCATGGTGACGGCGGGCGGCAGGCACGGGGGTGCCTTCGCCCGCATTGCACACGTCACCTTTGCGGTCATTCCGGCCCCCCACACCCGCGAGGGTGTGAGGGGTCGCCTTGCGGGGCAATCGTCGGCGGAGGACTGGTCGTTAAGGCTATGCCGGTTTCCCAGTCCCCCGCCACTATGACGAAGCGGGAATGCGCTGGGTCGTTTTAGTGGGTATACCGGGTTTGGTTCGCCCGGGGAGTCCCACATACCCCTCCCGTCCCCCGGCGGGTGGGTATGCGTAATGCATTTTTTCCCAGCGTTAACAAAAAAAAAAAAAAAAAAAAAAAGGTTAGGTTAGGTTAGGTTAGGTTGGGGGACCCCCCACAGAGCATACGTCCACGTCGTGTCCCCTGGAAACAGCCCAGTTCTGACCACCGTAACGGAGTGGCAGACTGGGTCTGGCTAAAGTGCTCTGTGACTTCGAAGCGAATTGACTTGCGATTTTAATATTTTAACCCACTGCCTTGTTTCGTTTCGAAATGCCTGCAACACCCTCGCGGGACGCCTGCGGGCGGTTTTTAAAAACAAAAGGCCCTTCTCAGGGCCAACCCAAAGGCCCTTCTCAGGGCCAACCCAAAGGCCCTTCTCAGGGCCAACCCAAAGGCCCTTCTCAGGGCCAACCCAATGGCCCTTCTCAGGGCCACCCAAAAGGCCCTTCTCAGGGCCACTCCGACGCTTCGGCGTCAGAGGTCAGCCGCGCGCCGTCTGCGGCTAGCTTCTCCGGAGGGGCGGACGAGTCGTCCGATAACGACTCACGAGTGTTGGACGCCGTCGACCCTCGGTCGCGGAAGCGGTCGCAGCTGCGGAAGCGGCCACGATCGCGGAACGGTGGGTCCGAGGGCTCCTCGGCCTCGGGGCCGTCGAAGGCAAAAGAGCCAACGACGGCCGCGTCTACCCATGTCGTTGGGCTGGCGGACGCCCAACGCCAGTTGGACCTAGCTCGGCGAGCGCAGCTCCAGCTAGAACTGGAGGAGCGGGTTGCCGCCAAGGAGGAACGGGCGCATCTCGCCCGGGCCAAGTCCGGGTACGGTGCGTCCCGCATCCTGTACGCGGACTATTCCTTGGCGGAGCTTGAGAGAATGGCGGAGGAGGACAAGGAGGAGATAGTGGAGGTCGCCTCTAAGTCCTCCAACCTGAAGGGAACCTTGCAGAAGGCCCTCAAGTGCAGGGCCTCGAGTATGCTAGGTGTCGTCGCAGAGCTGATACAGCGCAAGACCACCGACGAGACGCGGCAACTGCAGGCGAAGATTGATCGCCTGCAGTCGGAGGTCAGCCAGCTTCATCTGAAGCTGGCTGAAGCCACGGCCCGGCCACAACAGGTCAAGGCGAGCCCTGTGGCAGAGGGCGCTGCCTCGGCCTGGCCACAACAGGACAGGGCGAGCCCTGTGGCAGAGGGCGCTGCCTCGGCCCGGCCACAACAGGCCAAGGCGAGGCCTGCAGCAGAGGGCCCCTCCTCCAACCTTGAGGATATTATCCGCAAGGTAGTAATGGAGGAGAGGGCCTTCACAAGAGCCTGCTTAGCGGGAATTGAGGACCGGCTCCTGCCGGAGAAACGCCTCCGACCGCCGCTTGCGGCGGATAAGAGGCGGTCTGAGCCGGGGCCGTCCTCAAGGCAGGCAGATGAGAGGCAGTCTGAGCCGGGGCCGTCCTCAGCCCAGGCGGAAGATGCCCTTCTTCCGTCGACCACCCCGTCCAACGAGTGGACGGAGGTGCGTAGGGGGAAGGGCAAAGGGAAGGGCAAGAGGACGGCAGCGGCCGTCTCTGCCGTCCCTGCCGTCCCCGCCACCCCCGCTCCCAGCCAGTCGCAGCCGACTGGCAAAGGAAGGGGTAAGGGGAACGGCAAAGGGAAGGGCGGGGGAAGGGGGCAGTTGGTCCCCCCTAAAACCGCAGCCGTCGTGGTGACGCTCACCGCGGAGGCTGCGGGGCGAGGGGAGACTTACGCCTCCATTTTGGTGCGGGCGCGTGCCAATGCCGATCCTGCCCAACTGGGCATCGGCAGTGTGTCGTGCCGGCGGACGCAGGCCGGGGCTCGAATATTCGAGTTCCCGGGGGCCGAGGGCAGCGCCCGTGCTGACCTCTTTGCAGCCAAGCTGCAGGAGGTCATCGCGGACTCTGCCAAGGTGGCCCGGCCGGTCAAGTCGGCGGCCATCATGGTGACGGAGTTGGATGACTCCGTCACCAAGGAGGAGGTGGTGGCGGCGGTCGCAGCAGTAGGGGGCTGTGGCGCAGCGGCGGTCCAAGGCCGGGATATAAGGCCCGGCCGCGGCGGAATGGGCACGATCCGCCTTGAGTGCCCGGTCGCAGCTGCCAAAGCCGTCCTTGAGAAAGGACGGCTTCAAGTCGGGTTTAGCTCGGGCGCAGTCCGGGCGCTCGAGGACCAGCCTCTGCGGTGTTTCCGGTGCTTCGGCATCGGACACACCCGGCCCCTGTGTCCGTCCAAAGTGGACAGGACGGACACATGCTACCGCTGCGGCAAGGAGGGCCACAAAGCCGCCTCCTGCCAGGCCGCCACGCCGCACTGCGCGGTGTGTGCCGCCAGTGGCCGCCGGGCAGGCCACGTGATGAAGGGGGGGAAGTGCAATCCCCCCCCAAAGCGTGGCAAAGCGCAGGCGCCGACCGGGCCTGCGCCTGCTGCTGCCGCTAACACCGCCGTTCCTGCGGCGGCTGCGGAGGAGGGTGCGATGTCCGACTGATGGCCAGAGTCGAGCATCGCATCCTTCAGGCGAACGCCAACCACTGCAGGACAGCCCAGGATCTGCTAATGCAGACCATGGCTGAGTGGTTGGTGGACTTGGCGGTGGTCGCCGAACCCTACTCGGTCCCTGGCCGTTGGCTGGGCGACCGGGACGGCTTAGTGGCGTTGGTGGCGCGGTCTTCCACGGACTCCCCTCCCCTCTCGCTCTTAGAGAGGGGACCGGGATACGTGGCCGCCGCGTGGGGAGAGATAGCGATGGTGGGGGTGTATTTCTCCCCAAACCGCCCTCTCTCGGACTTTGAGGATTTCCTCGAGATCCTCACTGCTGTCGTAGGGAGGGCGGCGCCACGCCAGGTCGTGGTGCTCGGCGACCTAAACGCCAAGTCGGTGGCCTGGGGCAACCCGGCCGCAGGCTGCAACGTCCGGGGACGCGCCGTCGAGTTTTGGGCGGCCTCGTGCGGTGTGTCCCTCCTCAACAGGGGGGCGGTCCACACGTGTGTGCGGCAACAGGGCGGGTCGGTGGTGGACGTGTCGTTTGCCACCCCCGCGCTAGCCGCCCGCGTCGTGAACTGGCGGGTGGAGCTGGTGGAGACCTTGTCGGACCACCGTTATGTGCGGTTCGACATCTCCACACAGCGGGGAGGGGGGACGGCCCGCGCTGGGCAATCTCCCTTCCCGCGGTGGGCACTCACCCGCCTGGACCGGGAGGCAGCCAAGGAGGCCGCCTTCCTCCAGGACTGGCTGTCGCCTCCCCCTGTCGAGGAGGTCCCGGACGTTGACGCCGCAGCGGTCCGGCTACGGCGGTCTTTGACCGAGGTGTGCAACTCCAGCATGCCTCGGTCTCGCCGTCCGCCTCCCCGTCGTGCCGTTTATTGGTGGACGGAGGAGCTGGCGGGGCTCCGGGCCACCTGCGTGGCGGCCAGAAGGGCCTACGCGCGTAGCCGACGGCGCAGCGCCCAGAACCGAGTCCGGGCAGAGGAGGACCGCCTGTACGCCTCTTACCGAGAGGCTACGGCGGCCCTCAAGTCTGCAATGGGCGCTGCGCAGGACTCGGCGAGGGCCGAGATGCTGGAGGGTCTCGACAGGGACCCCTATGGGAGGCCATATAAGGCGGCGCGGAATCAGCTCCGCCCCTATGGTCCCCCACTGTCGGAGACCCTCGAGCCGGCATTGTTGGATGGGGTGGTCCGGTCCCTGTTTCCGCGCAGGACCGACTTCGCCCCTCCAACAATGGATCCCCCGCAAGGGGCGACTCCACCGGAGGTGGAGGTGCCCCCGGTCACGGCGGCGGAATTCTACGCGGGGGTATTGAGCCTCCGCGCGAAGAAGACCGCCCCCGGTCCGGACGGCGTCCCTGCACGGGTGGTGGCGATTGCCGCCTCCCAAATGGAGGACAGGTTTCGGGACCTCTTCAGCGCGTGTTTTACGGCTGGGAGGTTCCCGAAACTCTGGAAGGAGGGGCAATTGTGCCTCCTCCGGAAGGAGGGACGCCCGGTGGACTCCCCCTCGGCATACCGGCCCATCGTTTTGCTCGATGAGGTCGGTAAATTGTTCGAGGGGATTGTCGCCGGGAGGCTGGATAGCCATTTGCGGGGGATCGGCCCGGATCTGTCGGACGCCCAGTACGGTTTCCGTCGTGGGCGTTCGACGATCGACGCACTGGCCCTTCTCAAGGGCCAGGTGAAGGAGGCAGTGGAGGCGGGGGACGGGGTGCTGGCGGTGTCATTCGACATTGCCAACGCCTTCAACTCCGTCCCCCACTCGACGATATTGGAGGCGCTCCGTTATCACGGGGTGCCCCAATATCTGCGGAGTCTCCTGGCCGACTACTTGGAGGACCGCGAGGTCCTCCTCGTGGACAAGTCGGCCACAGTGAGGCGGTACGGCGCAGAGTCTGGTGTTCCACAGGGGTCGGTCCTGGGGCCCCCCTTGTGGAACATCGGATTCGACTGGCTCCTGCGGGGAGTCCTCCTCCCGGGCACGAGTGTAATCTGCTACGCGGATGACACTCTGCTCACTGCCCGGGGGAGGAACTTTGCGGACGCGGCCATTCTGGCCTCGGCTGGCGGATCCTTGGTGGCAGAAAGGATCCGCCGCCTGGGATTGAGGGTGGCGCTGCACAAAACGGAGGCCGTGTTCTTTCGCGGTCCCCGGCAGCGCTGCCCTGCCGACGCCCACATCGTTGTGGAGGGCGTCCGTGTAGGGGTCCAGCCCCAGATGAAATATCTGGGGCTGGTGCTGGACGACAGGTGGCGCTTCGGCCCGCATTTCAGCGGGCTGTCGACGTGCCTGTTGAAGGCCGCGGACGCCCTCTCGTGGCTCCTCCCGAACCTGGGGGGACCCAAGGCGAAATGTCGGCGCCTCTATGCCGGCATTTTGCGGAGCATGGCCCTATATGGGGCCCCCATTTGGGCGGACTCCCTCCACAGGAGGGAGAATGCCACCGCCATCCGCAGGCCCCAGCGGGCCATTGCACAGCGGGTGGCGAGGGCCTACCGCTCGGTGGGCTTCTCGGCGGCGTGCGCTCTGGCGGGCACCCCGCCTTGGGAGTTGGAGGCTTGGGTGCTCGCCAGAGTGTACGAGTGGACGGCGCACAGGAAGGCGCTCGGGGAGCGCCCCGTCGCTGAGGAGCGGGAGGCCGTGCGGCAGGAGGCGAGGGACGCCATCGTCCTCCATTGGTCGGAGGACCTCGCCAACGCCGCCTTTGGCCGCCGGACGTTGGACGCGCTCGGTCCGGTCCTGCGGGGCTGGCTCGAGCGGTCCCACGGTTTCCTCTCTTTCCGTCTGGTGCAGGTGTTATCCGGGCATGGTTGTTTCGGATCGTACCTGCACCGGATCGGGAGGGAGGAAACCCCGGCGTGCCACGACTGCGGCGCGGCGGAGGACACGGCGCAGCACACCCTCGAGGTGTGCCCGGCGTGGTCCGAGCTGCGCCGCGGTCTGACCGCGGTGGTCGGACCGGACCTCTCGCTTCCTGGCGTGGTGGACGCCATGCTGGGGAGCGAGGAGGCCTGGTCAGCGGTGGCCTCCTTTTGCGAGGACGTAATCTCGCAAAAGGAGGCAGCGGAGCGCGCGCGGGAGGACGATCCTCTCGCTGCGGCGCTCCGCAGACGAAGACGGGGGAGAAGGCGTCGTGCCCTCCCTCCTAATGGTGACGGGCGGGCGGCAGGCACGGGGGTGCCTTCGCCCGCATTGCACCCGTCACCTTCGTCGGTCATTCCCGACCCCCCACACCCGTGAGGGTGTGAGGGGTCTGTGCCTTTCAATCGTCGGCGGAGGACTGGAAGTAAAGGCTGTGCCGGTTTCCCAGTCCCCCGCCACTGTGACGAAGCGGGAATGCGCTGGGTCGTTTTAGTGGGTATACCGGGTCCACCCGGGGAGTCCCACATACCCCTCCTGTCCCCCGACGGGAGGGTATGCGTAATGCATTTTTTTCCCAGCGTCAACAAAAAAAAAAAAAAAAAAAAAAAAGGTTAGGTTAGGTTAGGTTAGGTTAGGTTAGGTTGGGGGACCCCCCACAGAGCATACGTCCACGTCGTGTCCCCTGGAAACAGCCCAGTTCTGACCACCGTAACGGAGTGGCAGACTGGGTCTGGCTAAAGTGCTCTGTGACTTCGTAGCGAATTTTTATTTTATTGCCTTGTGTCGACTACGCCATGCCTGCTACACCCTCGCGGGACGCCTGCGGGCGGTTTTTAAAATCAAAAGGCCCTTCTCAGGGCCAACCCAAAGGCCCTTCTCAGGGCCAACCCAAAGGCCCTTCTCAGGGCCAACCCAAAGGCCCTTCTCAGGGCCACCCAAAAGGCCCTTCTCAGGGCCACCCCGACGCTTCGGCGTCTGAAGTTAGCCGCGCGCCGTCTGCGGCTAGCTATTTTGGAGGGGCCGAGTCGTCTGACAGCGACTCGGTCGTTGGAGGGTCGAACGCGAGTGGCTCGCGGTCGCGGAAGCGGGTCTTCCAAAGTTGCGGGTCCGAGAGTTCCTCGGCTTCGGGGTCCAAGCCGTTGTCGAAGGCTGGAAAGCCGACGACGACGGCCGCGGATACCCACGTCGTTGGGCTCGCGGACGCCCAGCGCCAGGTGGACCTGGCCCGGAAGGTGCAGCTCCAGCAAGAGCTGGAGGAGCGGGTTGCCGCCAAGGAGAGGCGTGCGTACGTCGCCCGAGCCAAGTCCGGATACGGTGCGTCCCGGGTTCTGTACGCGAACCACTCTTTGGCGGAACTTGAAAGGATGGCGGAGGAGGACGAGGAGGAGATCATTGAGGTCGCCTCTAAGTCCTCCAACCTGAAGGGCACCTTCCAAAAGGCCCTGAAGTGTCGGGCCGCGAGCATGCGCGGTGTCGTCGCTGAGCTGGTCCAGCGGACGGCCTCCGACGAGACGCGGCAGCTGCAGGCGAGGGTGGATCGCCTGCAGTCGGAGGTCAGCCAGCTTCACCTGAAGCTGGCTGAAGCCACGGCCCGGCCACAACAGGCTGGGGCAAGCCCTGTGGCAGAGGGTGCTGCCTCGGCCCGGCCACAACAGGCCGATGCGAGCCCTGTGGCAGAGGGCGCTGCCTCAACACGGCCACAACAGGCCAAGGCGAGGCCTGCAGCAGAGGGCCCCTCCTCCAACCTTGAGGATATCATCCGCAAGGTGGTAATGGAGGAGAGGGCCTTCACGAGAGCCTGCTTTGCAGGGATTGAGGACCGGCTCCTGCCGGAGAAGCGCCTCCGACCTCCGCTTGCGGCGGATGAGAGGCGATCTGAGCCGGGGCCGTCCTCAACCCGGGCGCATGAGAGGCGGTCTGAGCCGGGGCCGTCCTCCTCCCAAGCGGAAGATGCCCTTCTTCCCTCAACCACCCCGTCCAACGAGTGGACGGAGGTGCGTAAGGGGAAGGGCAAAGGGAAGGGCAAGAGGTCGGCAGCGGCCGTCCCAGCTGTCCCTGCTGTCCCCGCTACCCCCGCTCCCAGCCAGTCGCAGCCGACCGGCAAGGGAAGGGGTAAGGGGAGCGGCAAAGGGAAGGGCGGGGGAAGGGGGCAGTTGGTCCCCCCGAAAACCGCGGCCGTCGTGGTGACGCTCACCGCGGAGGCTGCGGGGCGAGGGGAGACCTACGCCTCCATTTTGGTGCGGGCGCGCGGCAATGCCGATCCCACCCAGCTGGGGATCGGCAGTGTGTCGTGCCGGCGGACGCAGGCCGGGGCTCGAATCTTCGAGTTCCCGGGGGCCGAGGGCAGCGCCCGCGCTGACCTCTTTGCAGCCAAGCTGCAGGAGGTCATCGCGGACTCTGCCCGGGTGGCCCGGCCGGTCAAGATGGCGGCCATCGAGGTGACGGAGTTGGATGACTCCGTCACCAAGGAGGAGGTGGTGGCGGCGGTCGCAGCGGTAGGGGGCTGTGGCGCAGCGGCGGTCCAAGGCCGGGACATAAGGCCCGGCCGCGGCGGAATGGGCACGATCCGCCTCGAGTGCCCAATCGCAGCTGCCAAAGCCGTCCTTGCAAAAGGACGGCTTCAAGTCGGGTTAAGCTCGGGCGCGGTCCGGGCACTCGAGGACCAGCCTCTGCGGTGTTTCCGGTGCTTCGGCATCGGCCACACCCGGCCCCTGTGTCCGTCCAAAGTCGACCGGTCGGACACATGCTACCGGTGCGGCAAGGATGGCCACAAAGCCGCCTCCTGCCAGGCCGCCACACCGCACTGCGCGGTGTGTGCCGCCAGTGGCCGCCGGGCAGGCCACGTGATGAAGGGGGGGAAGTGCAATCCCCCCCCTAAGCGTGGCAAAGCGCAGGTGCCGATAGGGCCTGCGCCTGCTGCTGCCGCAAATACCGCCGTTCCTGCGGCGGCTGCGGAGGAGGGTGCGATGTCCGACTGATGGCCAGAATCGAACATCGCATCCTTCAGACGAACGCCAACCACTGCAGGACAGCCCAGGATCTGCTGATGCAGACCATGGCTGAGTGGTTGGTGGACTTGGCGGTGGTCGCCGAACCCTACTCGGTCCCTGGCCGTTGGCTGGGCGACCGGGACGGCTTGGTGGCGTTGGTGGCGCGGTCTTCCACGGACTCCCCTCCCCTCTCGCTCTTAGAGAGGGGACCGGGATACGTGGCCGCCGCGTGGGGAGAGATAGGGATAGTGGGGGTATATTTCTCCCCAAACCGCCCTCTCTCGGACTTTGAGGATTTCCTCGAGATCCTCACTGCTGTCGTAGGGAGGGCGGCACCACGCCAGGTCGTGGTGCTCGGTGACCTAAACGCCAAATCGGTGGCCTGGGGCAACCCGGCCGTCGGGTGCAACGTCCGGGGACGCGCCATCGAGTTTTGGGCGGCCTCGTGCGGTGTGTCCCTCCTCAACAGGGGGGCGGTCCACACGTGTGTGCGGCAACAGGGCGGGTCGGTGGTGGACGTGTCGTTTGCCACCCCCGCGCTAGCCGCCCGCGTCGTGAACTGGCGGGTGGAGCTGGTGGAGACCTTGTCGGACCACCGTTATGTGCGGTTCGACATCTCCACACAGCGGGGAGGGGGGACGGCCCGCGCTGGGCAATCTCCCTTCCCGCGGTGGGCACTCACCCGCCTGGACCGGGAGGCAGCCAAGGAGGCCGCCTTCCTCCAGGACTGGCTGTCGCCTCCCCCTGTCGAGGAGGTCCCGGACGTTGACGCCGCAGCGGTCCGGCTACGGCGGTCTTTGACCGAGGTGTGCAACTCCAGCATGCCTCGGTCTCGCCGTCCGCCTCCCCGTCGTGCCGTTTATTGGTGGACGGAGGAGCTGGCGGGGCTCCGGGCCACCTGCGTGGCGGCCAGAAGGGCCTACGCGCGTAGCCGACGGCGCAGCGCCCAGAACCGAGTCCGGGCAGAGGAGGACCGCCTGTACGCCTCTTACCGAGAGGCTACGGCGGCCCTCAAGTCTGCAATGGGCGCTGCGCAGGACTCGGCAAGGGCCGAGATGCTGGAGGGTCTCGACAGGGACCCCTATGGGAGGCCATATAAGGCGGCGCGGAATCAGCTCCGCCCCTATGGTCCCCCACTGTCGGAGACCCTCGAGCCGGCATTGTTGGATGGGGTGGTCCGGTCCCTGTTTCCATGCAGGACCGACTTCGCCCCTCCAACAATGGATCCCCCGCAAGGGGCGACTCCACCGGAGGCGGAGGTACCCCCGGTCACGGCGGCGGAATTCTACGCGGGGGTTTTGAGCCTCCGCGCGAAGAAAACCGCCCCCGGTCCGGACGGCGTCCCTGCACGGGTGGTGGCGATCGCCGCCACCCAAATGGAGGACAGGTTTCGGGACCTCTTCAGCGCGTGTTTTACGGCTGGGAGGTTCCCGAAACTCTGGAAGGAGGGGCAGTTGTGCCTCCTCCGGAAGGAGGGACGCCCGGTGGACTCCCCCTCGGCATACCGGCCCATCGTTCTGCTCGATGAGGTCGGTAAATTGTTCGAGGGGATTGTCGCCTCCCGGCTGGATAGCCACTTGCGGGGGATAGGCCCGGATCTGTCGGACGCCCAGTTCGGTTTCCGTCGTGGGCGTTCGACGATCGACGCGCTGGCCCTTCTCAAGGGCCAGGTGAAGCAGGCGGTGGAGGCGGGGGACGGAGTGCTGGCGGTGTCGTTCGACATTGCCAACGCCTTCAACTCCGTCCCCCACTCGACGATATTGGAGGCGCTCCGGTATCACGGAGTGCCCCAATATCTGCGGAGTCTCCTGGCCGACTACTTGGAGGACCGCGAGGTCCTCCTCGTGGACAAGTCGGCCACCGTAAGGCGGTACGGCGCAGAGTCCGGTGTTCCACAGGGGTCGGTCCTGGGGCCCCCCTTGTGGAACATCGGATTCGACTGGCTCCTGCGGGGTGTCCTCCTCCCGGGCACGAGTGTCATCTGCTACGCGGATGACACTCTGCTCACTGCACGGGGGAGGAACTTTGCCGACGCGGCCATTCTGGCCTCGGCTGGCGGATCCTTGGTGGCAGAAAGGATCCGCCGCCTGGGATTGAGGGTGGCGCTGCATAAAACGGAGGCCGTGTTCTTCCGCGGTCCCCGGCAGCGCTGCCCTGCCGACGCCTACATCGTCGTGGAGGGCGTCCGCATAGAGGTCCAGCCTCAGATGAAATATCTGGGGCTGGTGCTGGACGACAGGTGGCGCTTCGGCCCGCATTTCAGCGGGCTGTCGACGCGCCTGTTGAAGGCCGCGGACGCCCTCTCATGGCTCCTCCCAAACCTGGGGGGGCCCAAGGCGAAATGCCGGCGCCTCTATGCCGGCATTTTGCGGAGCATGGCCCTATATGGGGCCCCCATTTGGGCGGACTCCCTCCACAGGAGGGAGAATGCCACCGCCATCCGCAGGCCCCAGCGGGCCATTGCACAGCGGGTGGCGAGGGCCTACCGCTCGGTGGGCTTCTCGGCGGCGTGCGCTCTGGCGGGCACCCCTCCATGGGAACTGGAGGCTTGGGTGCTCGCCAGAGTGTACGAGTGGACGGCGCACCGGAAGGCGCTCGGGGAGCGCCCCGTCGCCGAGGAGCGGGAGGCCGTGCGGCAGGAGGCGAGGGATGCCATCGTCCACCATTGGACGGAGGACCTCGCCAACGCCGCCTTTGGCCGCCGGACGTTGGACGCGCTCGGTCCGGTCCTGCGGGGCTGGCTCGAGCGGTCTCACGGTTTCCTCTCTTTCCGTCTGGTGCAGGTGTTATCCGGGCATGGTTGTTTCGGATCGTACCTGCACCGGATCGGGAGGGAGGAAACCCCGGCGTGCCACGACTGCGGCGCGGCGGAGGACACGGCGCAGCATACCCTCGAGGTGTGCCCGGCGTGGTCCGAGCTGCGCCGCGGTCTGACCGCGGTGGTCGGACCAGACCTCTCGCTTCCCGGCGTGGTCGACGCCATGCTGGGGAGCGAGGAGGCCTGGTCAGCGGTAGCCTCCTTTTGCGAGGACGTAATCTCGCAAAAGGAGGAGGCGGAGCGGGCGCGGGAGGACGATCCTCTCGCTGCGCCGCTCCGCAGGCGAAGAAGGGGGAGAAGGCGTCGTGCCCTCCCTCCTCATGGTGACGGGCGGGCGACAGGCGCGGGGGTGCCTTCGCCCGCATTGCACCCGTCACCTTCGTCGGTCATTCCCGACCCCCCGCACCCGTGAGGGTGTGAGGGGTCTGCCTTTCAATCGTCGGCGGAGGACTGGAAGTAAAGGCTGTGCCGGTTTCCCAGTCCCCCGCCACTCTGACGAAGCGGGAATGCGCTGGGTCGTTTTAGTGGGTATACCGGGTCCGCCCGGGGAGTCCCACATACCCCTCCTGTCCCCCGATGGGAGGGTATGCGTAATGCATTTTTTCCCAGCGTCAACAAAAAAAAAAAAAAAAAAAAAAAAAAAAAAAAAAAAAAAAAAAAGGTTAGGTTAGGTTAGGTTAGGTTAGGTTAGGTTAGGTTAGGTTAGGTTAGGTTAGGTTAGGTTAGGTTAGGTTAGGTTAGGTTAGGTTAGGTTAGGTTAGGTTAGGTTTTTTTTTTTTTTTTTTTTTTTTTTTTTTGTTTTGGCAGGAGTGGGAAATCCCCACGGACACCTCCACTATCTCACAGGGTGTGTGAGAAAGTGGAGGTAGTGTCGGACTCGAACCGACTAAAACCCACTCCTGCCCAGCCAGTGTCCCTCTAACATTATCAGAGTCCTTAATATCTGATTGTTTGGCTTGACTTTGCTCACAGGTGGCCGGGGTGACCACGTAATACGCGTTTTGTTGCAGTTTAGTTTTAGTTTCTTTATTTTTATCACTTTACAATTTACATTTTTTATTTTTAACTATTTTTCACTTAATTCATATACATATATTACATAAAATTAATAATTATTTACTAATCCATACTGTTTATTTTAAAAATGTCCTCATACTATTTTCTTACTTAAACTATATTTATCTATTTAACCCTTAAATTAATGCCCTTTAGATCTTTATTTCGTTTCTAAGTTTTCAAGTTTTCCATTTTAAAATTTTGTTTTCATCTATTTGTTTTTATGTCCATGATACTTAAACTATATACTCAATATATACTTATATATATCACATATTAACAACTAACTTACGTATATTAATGACTAGATGACGTTTTAAAATAGATTTTAGGTTATTTTCAAAATTTTTGTATTCTGCACTTTGTTCGACACAGCATGATGACTCCAATAGGGCTAGCCCATGGACCAACTTAACTTGAGTCAGTTTCTCATGAAACTGACTCCAGTTTCGATTTCTCAAGTACCTAACCCTGATGGTTTGCGTTATGCGTCTGGTATCTAGCTGTGCCGAACTAGTGGTCTGTCTGTACTTGGAAGTGGGCGCACCGGCAACTTTAGCAATAAGCTATTGCTGCCCTCGCGAATGCGTCCCACTTCCTACGTACTGGGCATTCACTACTGAATGCATTGTGCGAGTGTTCCCCCAGCTTGGCTCTGGTGCAGTTAACGCACACCGCTGCTTCGCCGATCTGTTTTACCGGGCAGTCCACCCTGAGGTGTGGACCGCCACAGTGGCAGCACAGATCGGCAGGCTCCGTGCACAGGCGTTTGCCGTGCCCGTATGCCAAGCAGCGGGTGCACTGCACCAGAGGCGTCTGGTCCTCGACGCGCACTCTCTGGAGGTCAATACGAAGCTTGCCTCCTTCGAGTGCCCTCTTCCAGACTGCTGGGGTGACACTCAGCACAATGCTATTCGTGTGTGGGTTACGCGTCTTTTTCCTGTATTTAATGGCCATTTTCTGTTCCTCGTCGTCGAGGCCGTGAAAAATCTCCCTGTTCTGGTTCCTGAGGGCCTTCAGCACTTCATCGTCACTGTGTACGAGCAGCACGTCCCTCAGAACCAGAAGCGGGTCTCGATTCTTTACTTCCTCGACGACGAGGTTTGCCCCGACCGCCTTAAGTCGCTTCTTTAGTTTCGACCTCTCCTCCTCCGTTGCACACCCCATAATAATTTTCTGATCTTTTGCCTTTCTCACTCTTTCTACCCGCACCCAGCCCTCCTTCGCGTCCACTGCCTTCCTGACACGTTCTAAAACCTCGTCCCCCGTGTCCATTTCTTGCGTCGAGGAGACAACCACCGAGTGCAGCGTCGCTCGCTCCGGGGCCTGTCCCCCGGTGTGACGCTTACTCGCGGCCGCTGCATCGGCATAGGTCCTCCCCTCAACGCTTTCCCAGCCAGCCAGACTGTCTCGGAGCTTTTCCACCTTCTCGGTGTTCTCCTTTACAATCGAGATGTGCTCCTTCAAGGTGGTAATGAGCTCAGTCTGGCTAGCGAGACTCTCAGAAATGGACTGGGGACAGCAGTCAGCAGTGGGTGCGGGTGCTGGTGCGGGCTCCGGTGCGGCAGGGGCCTTGTCGCGCTCCGACTCCTTGACAAGCTCAAAAAGCCTGTTTATGGCCTCGAGTACCGCAGTCTTGATGTCGGTCCTGAGGTTGCGAGAGTTGCCCAAATTAAGCTTAGCTTTATTCAGGCAAGCTCTCGCCTCCGCAGTGCGACTGGGGTACCTATCCTCAGGCTTTTTGAGCTGTCCGGTCGTACTCGCAGTGGCTCGGCACGTCCCCGAAGTGACAGGGCCCTCTCGGGAGGCGGAAGGAGTGTCGTCTCCGAAAGAGATTCTCCTCTTCGCCGCAGCAGATGAAGGCCCCGCTTTCTCCACCGATCGCGGCGAGCCACCAGAGCCTTGGGCCCTCACGGTGCTGGATGGGGTGCAGAACATCCTTGATGGTTTGGGAGCAGGTACTATATGAACGGACTCCTGTAAAGAGGGAGTCAGAAAGATAATACCCGCTCGGGAGGAGGGAGGTGATTTAAGACACTGGTATTTCTGTGTCCCTGTAAAGAGGGGAACACAGTAAATAATAATAAATCGTTTAAAAAATATTTACAATAAAATTAATTATAATAATAATTGTCAGTTAAAAACGTAAAATTAATTAAAAAGCCTTTGCAGACTCGGTCAAGTAAAATTAAAACTTCGAGATTACCCTGCCAAACCCTTCAACAGGCCTAATAAAAACTAAAAAAGATAAAATACAATTAAATAATTTTGCCGAAAACCCCACGTCTACCTTCCTATAGACCAGAGGGCGGGTGGGTGGGCAAAATTTTATTTGAGCTAGGCGGGCGAGCGAGGTCTCAAAAGAAGCGGCTCGTCGCGGGCTAGCTAATTACGAAATAAAACAGGGTGGGTGCCGAATAAAATTTTTGAGTTTTGGTCAAAAAACCAGTTTTTGAACCAAAAAATTTAGGGTTTCAACCTCCAACCTGGGCGCTGGCGCACGGAACGCGGACCAGAACACAGGGATGAAGGGTGAGTACTATTGAAACTATAATCTAACGTTATTTTGAAAGAAAATTTGGAAAAAACACTAAATTTTGATGATCGTATCTGAAAATTTCGAAAAATTTCAAGGGTTGTAGGGAAATTTTTTATAGGGTCGTTCCGGTGGGTGCAATATCGTCAATACGTAGGCGGACGCCTAGTTAGGTCTAAAAATGCTGAAAACAGCTTCAAAATCGCACGTCCAGAACCGAATATATTCACGTTTTTGTTTTGAACTATCTCCCTTAGGTGGATTTGGGGACTTACAGAAACTATGAGAAAAAACTATTTTTCAAAAATGTACAAGTTTTATTTGAGCTAGACGGGCGAGCGAGGTCTCAAAAGAAGCGGCTCGTCGCGGGCTAGCTAATTACGAAATAAAACAGGGTGGGTGCCGAATAAAATTTTTGAGTTTTGGTCAAAAAACCAGTTTTTGAACCAAAAAATTTAGGGTTTCAACCTCCAACCTGGGCGCTGGCGCACGGAACGCGGACCAGAACACAGGGATGAAGGGTGAGTACTATTGAAACTATAATCTAACGTTATTTTGAAAGAAAATTTGGAAAAAACACTAAATTTTGATGATCGTATCTGAAAATTTCGAAAAATTTCAAGGGTTGTAGGGAAATTTTTTATAGGGTCGTTCCGGTGGGTGCAATATCGTCAATACGTAGGCGGACGCCTAGTTAGGTCTAAAAATGCTGAAAACAGCTTCAAAATCGCACGTCCAGAACCGAATATATTCACGTTTTTGTTTTGAACTATCTCCCTTTTTTTTTTTTTTTTTTTTTGGAGGGTGAGAAATCATCAAATGACTCCTCCCGCCCTGGGCAGAGCGGAAGGGAGTGTCAGACTCTTACTGACTAAAAAACACCCATGTTCCTTCATTGGCCCTTTATGTTCCAGGGCCGCGGTATCTCTTTCGAACAGTCCCGCAGCCCTGGCAGGCACCGGCCCTTGCGGGCCCCTCCCGTATGCTGACAACTCTTTGAGGCGCGCGTGGAACACGAACGCGCCGTCGACACGGCCTGCCCGTCGTCATACGACGGACGGACGG
Organism: Eurois occulta; assembly: GCA_950022335.1. Taxonomy (NCBI): domain Eukaryota; kingdom Metazoa; phylum Arthropoda; class Insecta; order Lepidoptera; family Noctuidae; genus Eurois; species Eurois occulta. The sequence continues at coordinate 52,185 of OX465487.1, read as the reverse complement.
CGAGCTAGCCCATTACTCGCCGTCCACAGGCCCGCGCCTACGGTGGCCGAGAGCCATCACGGCGTGGCCCCCGACGCCCGGTGCTTCTCCCGCGGCGGCTGGGACGTGAGGAGGTTCTCTCCCTCTCACGTTCCGCCGCCTCCTTCGCTAGCATGACTGCTTCGCAGAAGGAGGCGACGGCTTCCCATTCCCTCTCGCCCCGGACCATGGCTTGAACCAGGGCCGGACGCGAGAGGTCGCCGCCGCCAATCGCCGCTACGAGGACACGGCGGTGCTCCGCCCAAGCAGAGCAGACCTCCACGGTGTGCTCCACCGTGTCCTCCGGTCGATCCTCGCAATTGTAGCATCCGGGCGTTTCCTCCCGCCCGATTCGGTACAGGTACCTCCCGAAACATCCATGTCCGGTGAGGACCTGCGTCAGGCGGAAGGTGAGGGCGCCGTGGCGCCTCTCAAGCCACTCCTCAAAGAGGGGACTTACCGCCACTATCGTGGCGTGCCCTGAACGGGGTTGCGATAGTCGCTCTCTCCATGTCGCCATGAGATCACGGCGGAGGTCTGTCCGCCGCGCGACAATATGCCGCGGCAGCGGAGTTTCCCCCCGGCTCTGTACCTCCGCGCGCCACTCGTGCAGGCGCGCGAGGACTATGGCCTCCAGATCCCATGGCGGCAATCCGGCAAGGAGGCTCGCCGCCTCGCGGGAGATCGTGCGGTACCCACGGATCAGCCTTACGGCTACCACCTTTTGGGGCGCGTTCAGGTAGTGCTTTGCACGCAACCTCAACGAACGCGCCCACACCGGGGCCCCGTAAAGGGCCATGGACCGCAAGATCCCCGCATAGAGCCTCCGGCAGGAGGCGTTTGGCCCCCCCAGGTTGGGCAGGAGCCGCTTGAAAGCAGCCCCGGCCTTTTCCAGTCTGGGAGCCAAACGTCGGAAATGCTCAACGAAGTTCCATCGGCTGTCGAGGACGAGTCCGAGGTACCTCAACGTCGACTCGACGCCGACGGGAACCCCTCCTACCGTGAGTATGGATCCCGACGGTGGCGCGCTCCGAGGCCCATGAAAGCACATGGCCTCGGACTTGTGCAATGCCACCTCGAGACCCAATTGCCGGATCCTCTCAACGACTATCGCAACCCCGCGTGTCATCAATTCGGCCGCCGCCTCGTGCGACCTCCCCTGCGCCAGCACCAGCGTGTCGTCAGCGTAGCAGACTATGCTGACGCCGCTAGGGAGGTCGGCACGCAGCACATAGTCGTAGCCGATGTTCCACAAGGGCGGCCCCAGAACCGATCCCTGTGGAACACCGCACGACATCTCTCGCCGGTTCCATTCTCCGTTGTGACCGGGATATATGACATACCTGTCCGTCAGGTAGTCCCCGACCACACGACGAAGGTAGGTCGGCACCCGGTGATACCGGAGTGCCTCCCTAATGCAGCTCCAGGGCATGGAGTTGAAGGCGTTGGCGATGTCGAGAGACACCGCCAAGACCACCCCACCCCTGGACACCGCAGCCCCCGTCGTGAGGGCTCTCACGCGCATGATGGCGTCCACCGTCGAGCGCCCCTTGCGGAAACCAAACTGGTTGTCCGCAAGATCCGGCCCAATCCCCACCAGGTGCCCGGCGAGGCGGTTTGCAATTACTCTTTCGAAGAGCTTGCCCACCTCGTCGAGCAACACAATGGGCCGGTATGCGGACGGAGAGTCCGCAGGGCGCCCCGGCTTCCGGATGAGGACCAGCTTCCCTGTCTTCCAACGAAGCGGGAACTGGCCTCTCTCCAAGCATGCGCTTAGGAGCCCCTCCAGTCGGGGCCCGAGAGCCTGCAAGGCCAGGACCCAGGCTTTGCCAGGTAAGCCATCGGGTCCCGGGGCGGTATTCCTGGCCTTAAGCCGGTTTACCGCCACTCTCAGGTCTACCCCAGTCACCTCCGGAGTGTCGTCATCGTCATCGTGGTCCGCTTCCGGCACCGCAAGCGGCGGAGCCATAGGCGGGGGAGGATGTTCCCCTCGCGAAGGGAACAGAGCGCTCACCACGTCCTCCACGAGCTGCGGCCGGAGACTCTGCGTCAGCGGGGGGGCCCAGGTGCGGAGTTTGTTCCGCACCATCTGGTAAGGGCGCCCCCACGGATCTCTGTCGAGAGTCTCCAGCATCTCCTCGCGGGCCAAATCCTTGGCCCGCTGGACAGCCTCTTGGAGGGCGGTCTTCGCTGCTCTGTACCCCTCGTACAGCTCCGCCTCAATGGCTGCCGCATCCGCAGGACGGATGCGGAGCCTGCGATGCCTGGCGTACAGGTGCCGCGCGGCGACGCACGCCTCGCGCAGAGACGTCAGCTCTGGCGACCACCAGTGCACCTGACGCCGGGCGCTTCCTGGCCGAACTCGGGGCATTGCCACGTCACATATCTCGGACATGGCCTCCTGGAACCACCCCGCCTCGCTGTTGACATCGGCAGGCCTGCCCGGTGGTGTCACCCAGGCCTGCACGATCGAGGCTTCCAGGAGGAGCTCCCGGTCCAGCTGCTTCAGCGCCCATCGCGGACCACTCGGGGCCTGTTGGACCGGCGCGCTTGAGGGGGCAGAGACATCGAACCGGATATACCGGTGGTCGGAATAGGTCTCCACCTCCTCCATTACGCGCCAGTCAAGCACACGCGGTGACAGAGCGGGGCTAGCGAACGATATGTCCACCACCGACTCGCCCCGCATCCGCACACACGTGGGGACAGAACCCCGATTTAGGACGACCAGGCCTGCCTCCAGAGCCCAGTCCTCCACCATCCTTCCCCGCACGTCCGTGCAACGAGAACCCCAAGCCAAGTTCTTGGCGTTGAAGTCCCCGAGCACAAGCACGGGGAGGGAATGGCCTCCGATGACGACACTCAACTCCATGAGGGAGTTGTGGAACTCGGCGAGAGTTCGGCTCGGAGAGAAGTAGACTCCCGCTACGACAATCTCCCCGAACCGGGCTGCTACGCACCCCTGACCCTTCCTGACACTCTCAAGGGTCGGGGTACCGGCGGCGGCCGACGAAATTATGGTCACTGAGCCGCTTAGGTCCTCCACCCAGTCTTCCCTGGGTGGGACAAAGTACGGCTCAGCGACCACGGCGACATTGATCGACCACTGCGCCATGCTCTGGAGCAACAGATCCTGAGCGCAGGCGCAGTGGTTGATGTTCGCCTGGAGGAGGCGTAATGGGGCCACTATTGGCACTCCATTTCAGCCCCCTCCCGGGCCCCCTGTGAGGGCCCCGCTGCGGGAGTTGCAGCAGTGGCAGCAGCGGCGGTGGCAGCGGCGGCGGCGACGGTGGCGGCGGCTGCGGCGGTGGCGACGGTGGGGGTGGTGGTGGCAACGGCGGAGGGCCTCCGCCTTCCCCTGCCCCTGGTCCTGGTGGGTTGGGCGCAGGCCTTGCTCCCAGCCCGGTGGTCGGCGGGCTTGCCAGCCGCCGCACATGCAGCGCAGTGCGGCGTGGCGGAGCAAGCCGCGGCCATGTGACCGGGCTGACTGCATCGGAAGCACAGGCGGCTGCGGTCCACCTCCGAGGTGCACTTCACTGACACGTGGTGCCCCACGTGGCAGCGGAAGCACCTCAGAGGTCTGGGCTCCAGCAGCTTCACCTGCGCTGAGACCCACCCCACCAGGAGCCTTCGGCCCTCCACTATTTTTCTAGCCGCCGTCACAGGGCAGCTAACCATGGTGGTCCGCATGCCCGTCTGGTCCGGACGTAAGGTGCCCGCCTTGACGTGCTCGGCAGGGCACCCACCGGTCCTGGTGACGGCGGCCACCACCTCCTCCTCGGTGACCGAGTCGTCCAGACCCAGGATGCGCAGGTCTGCGCACTTAACGGGCCTGGACACTCGGACCTCGTCCGCATTCAGGGACGCTCTGAGCTTTTCAGCCAGAGCGTCAGCGGACGAGCCACTGGTCTCGCCGGGGACCTCCAGCACTCGCGCCCCTGTCGCGGTGACTTTCAGCCGGAGTCCCCCGGTGATCCCCAGCTCCCCGAGGTTCACCGTCGCCTTCGCCTTTGCGAGCACGTCGCGGTAGGACACGCCCTTCTTTTCCGCGTCCGGCTGTAGTGTGATCACTACAGCTGCGGTCTTCGGGGCGCGGAGCCTAGCCGCGACGCTTCTCGCCTTCTGCTGGCGCTTCCGCTCAGCTTGCCTCGCCTTTTTGGCCGCTTTCTTCCCCCTCTTCTTTTCCCCGACCACCTGCCACCCGGCTTCGGCCGCGGCTGGCTTAGGGGGCGGAGGGGGGGGGAGCGGCCGCTGCTGCTGCCGCTGCGGCTGCGGCTGCGGCGGCGGCTGGCCCGCCGCTGGCGCTGGCGTTTTCGCGGGCTTTGCCGCCGCCTTGCCCCTCTTCTGGGCCACCGCCTTCTTGGCCGGCGCCGGTTTTGCCGGAGCCGGCTTTTTGGGGGGGGCCACCGCAGCCCTGCCGGAGGGCTGGCTGGACGGCCCAGATACGGAGGCGGCAGCCACAGCAGCATATGAGGCAGCCCTCGGGCCCGGGGTGGCCTTGTTAGCTGCCAAGGGGGGCCGCAGGACAATGCCCTCCAGGACGGAGAACCGCGCCTGGAAGGCAGCCAGCTCCTGCCGAACCAGGTTCAGCACCTGGTTCTCCACCAACGCAGGCTGGCTTTGTCCCTGCTGGCCCCCCTTTTTTTGGGGCGCCTCGCGGGAGCCGGACTCGCGCAGACTGGCCAGGTCTGCTCGGAGCTCCCCATTCTCCTTTTGGAGATGCTCCGTCGCGGCCGTCAGGCGGGCGACCTCCGCCCGCAGCTTGGCCACTTCGCCAGGCGGAGGCCTCGCATAGGCGGCCTCTGCTGCCGCCAGAATGGAGGCGGAAGCCGCCGGTATGGCCCCAAACTTGGTGGAGGGCTTCACCTTGTGGGCCACCACCCTCAAAGCGGCCTCCACCTCCGCCGCAAACCTGGACTTACGCTCCGCATCGGAGCCGCCAGCTGCACCCGCCTCGTCACCAGAGGTGCCCGAATTGACCACCCCGTGACCGGCCACCACCGGGGGACGCCCCTCCTCCGCGAGCCGTGCTGCGTTTTGGGCCGCTGAGCGACCCCGCCCCTTGCCCCGGATCCCACCACGCTTGCTGGTGGGGATCTTCCGGGCCGAGGCCAGCTCGCCCTCGGAGGACGACCCCTGGTCGCCCTCCGGCCAGGACCGCTTGCGGAAGAACTTAGAGTTCTCCGCAGCAGTCCCAGTCCTCTCGCGCCGGGAGCTCTCTGAGCCTCCCGCGCTCACATCGCTGGATGCGGCGTCGGCCTCCGACCCCGCATCCCTCCTCTCCTCACCATTGCCTTCGGCAATACTTTGTTTTGGGTTGTTTTTATTTGTTTCCATACTGTTCCCACGAGTATGGGGGATCTAAAAAGTCCATCTGGGGTACCCCCTGTACCCAGATAAGCCTGCGGATTTTAACCCATAACCCGCCAGAGGGTCGGCTGGTACTCTGACGGGGGGACGCACTAGCGACTGATTTACCCGTCAGCCATACATCCCCTCGCGGTGCGGCGCCGCTTGGGATTCGGGGTAACTTTTTATAGAGGTTTTCTACCTCGCGGTCCGGGCGGCCAAGCCAAGACCCTCGGTCCCTATCGAAGCCGCGAGACGTGATCCACGACACTCCGATGATGGGATTACGATATACGACGGGGACAGTGAAGGACGCAGCCCTTCACTGTCTGCCCGGCGGCAGGGTAAGTGCACACCGAGCCCGCCCTTGCTCCTCCACTGCGCCCTCTGCTTTTCAGAGGGTCGCGCGGAGGAACGCCCCATTGGTCCAGTCTGGACCCCACCATGTCAGAATATTGGCCACGACAGTAACATTCCCCGAGGAATAAGAATCTCTTCCCATTCATCGGGGAAGGATACTGCCGCGCCCAGGGTGCACCGTCCACAGCAGCTGCTGTTCCCTCCAGACGTATCGAGAGGGACCGGCAGCCACTGGGCCCACGAGGAGGTTTTCTGACCAAGCACCCCTGAACTATCTCCCTTAGGTGGATTTGGGGACTTACAGAAACTATGAGAAAAAACTATTTTTCAAAAATGTACAAGTTTTATTTGAGCTAGACGGGCGAGCGAGGTCTCAAAAGAAGCGGCTCGTCGCGGGCTAGCTAATTACGAAATAAAACAGGGTGGGTGCCGAATAAAATTTTTGAGTTTTGGTCAAAAAACCAGTTTTTGAACCAAAAAATTTAGGGTTTCAACCTCCAACCTGGGCGCTGGCGCACGGAACGCGGACCAGAACACAGGGATGAAGGGTGAGTACTATTGAAACTATAATCTAACGTTATTTTGAAAGAAAATTTGGAAAAAACACTAAATTTTGATGATCGTATCTGAAAATTTCGAAAAATTTCAAGGGTTGTAGGGAAATTTTTTATAGGGTCGTTCCGGTGGGTGCAATATCGTCAATACGTAGGCGGACGCCTAGTTAGGTCTAAAAATGCTGAAAACAGCTTCAAAATCGCACGTCCAGAACCGAATATATTCACGTTTTTGTTTTGAACTATCTCCCTTAGGTGGATTTGGGGACTTACAGAAACTATGAGAAAAAACTATTTTTCAAAAATGTACAAGTTTTATTTGAGCTAGACGGGCGAGCGAGGTCTCAAAAGAAGCGGCTCGTCGCGGGCTAGCTAATTACGAAATAAAACAGGGTGGGTGCCGAATAAAATTTTTGAGTTTTGGTCAAAAAACCAGTTTTTGAACCAAAAAATTTAGGGTTTCAACCTCCAACCTGGGCGCTGGCGCACGGAACGCGGACCAGAACACAGGGATGAAGGGTGAGTACTATTGAAACTATAATCTAACGTTATTTTGAAAGAAAATTTGGAAAAAACACTAAATTTTGATGATCGTATCTGAAAATTTCGAAAAATTTCAAGGGTTGTAGGGAAATTTTTTATAGGGTCGTTCCGGTGGGTGCAATATCGTCAATACGTAGGCGGACGCCTAGTTAGGTCTAAAAATGCTGAAAACAGCTTCAAAATCGCACGTCCAGAACCGAATATATTCACGTTTTTGTTTTGAACTATCTCCCTTAGGTGGATTTGGGGACTTACAGAAACTATGAGAAAAAACTATTTTTCAAAAATGTACAAGTTTTATTTGAGCTAGACGGGCGAGCGAGGTCTCAAAAGAAGCGGCTCGTCGCGGGCTAGCTAATTACGAAATAAAACAGGGTGGGTGCCGAATAAAATTTTTGAGTTTTGGTCAAAAAACCAGTTTTTGAACCAAAAAATTTAGGGTTTCAACCTCCAACCTGGGCGCTGGCGCACGGAACGCGGACCAGAACACAGGGATGAAGGGTGAGTACTATTGAAACTATAATCTAACGTTATTTTGAAAGAAAATTTGGAAAAAACACTAAATTTTGATGATCGTATCTGAAAATTTCGAAAAATTTCAAGGGTTGTAGGGAAATTTTTTATAGGGTCGTTCCGGTGGGTGCAATATCGTCAATACGTAGGCGGACGCCTAGTTAGGTCTAAAAATGCTGAAAACAGCTTCAAAATCGCACGTCCAGAACCGAATATATTCACGTTTTTGTTTTGAACTATCTCCCTTAGGTGGATTTGGGGACTTACAGAAACTATGAGAAAAAACTATTTTTCAAAAATGTACAAGTTTTATTTGAGCTAGACGGGCGAGCGAGGTCTCAAAAGAAGCGGCTCGTCGCGGGCTAGCTAATTACGAAATAAAACAGGGTGGGTGCCGAATAAAATTTTTGAGTTTTGGTCAAAAAACCAGTTTTTGAACCAAAAAATTTAGGGTTTCAACCTCCAACCTGGGCGCTGGCGCACGGAACGCGGACCAGAACACAGGGATGAAGGGTGAGTACTATTGAAACTATAATCTAACGTTATTTTGAAAGAAAATTTGGAAAAAACACTAAATTTTGATGATCGTATCTGAAAATTTCGAAAAATTTCAAGGGTTGTAGGGAAATTTTTTATAGGGTCGTTCCGGTGGGTGCAATATCGTCAATACGTAGGCGGACGCCTAGTTAGGTCTAAAAATGCTGAAAACAGCTTCAAAATCGCACGTCCAGAACCGAATATATTCACGTTTTTGTTTTGAACTATCTCCCTTAGGTGGATTTGGGGACTTACAGAAACTATGAGAAAAAACTATTTTTCAAAAATGTACAAGTTTTATTTGAGCTAGACGGGCGAGCGAGGTCTCAAAAGAAGCGGCTCGTCGCGGGCTAGCTAATTACGAAATAAAACAGGGTGGGTGCCGAATAAAATTTTTGAGTTTTGGTCAAAAAACCAGTTTTTGAACCAAAAAATTTAGGGTTTCAACCTCCAACCTGGGCGCTGGCGCACGGAACGCGGACCAGAACACAGGGATGAAGGGTGAGTACTATTGAAACTATAATCTAACGTTATTTTGAAAGAAAATTTGGAAAAAACACTAAATTTTGATGATCGTATCTGAAAATTTCGAAAAATTTCAAGGGTTGTAGGGAAATTTTTTATAGGGTCGTTCCGGTGGGTGCAATATCGTCAATACGTAGGCGGACGCCTAGTTAGGTCTAAAAATGCTGAAAACAGCTTCAAAATCGCACGTCCAGAACCGAATATATTCACGTTTTTGTTTTGAACTATCTCCCTTAGGTGGATTTGGGGACTTACAGAAACTATGAGAAAAAACTATTTTTCAAAAATGTACAAGTTTTATTTGAGCTAGACGGGCGAGCGAGGTCTCAAAAGAAGCGGCTCGTCGCGGGCTAGCTAATTACGAAATAAAACAGGGTGGGTGCCGAATAAAATTTTTGAGTTTTGGTCAAAAAACCAGTTTTTGAACCAAAAAATTTAGGGTTTCAACCTCCAACCTGGGCGCTGGCGCACGGAACGCGGACCAGAACACAGGGATGAAGGGTGAGTACTATTGAAACTATAATCTAACGTTATTTTGAAAGAAAATTTGGAAAAAACACTAAATTTTGATGATCGTATCTGAAAATTTCGAAAAATTTCAAGGGTTGTAGGGAAATTTTTTATAGGGTCGTTCCGGTGGGTGCAATATCGTCAATACGTAGGCGGACGCCTAGTTAGGTCTAAAAATGCTGAAAACAGCTTCAAAATCGCACGTCCAGAACCGAATATATTCACGTTTTTGTTTTGAACTATCTCCCTTAGGTGGATTTGGGGACTTACAGAAACTATGAGAAAAAACTATTTTTCAAAAATGTACAAGTTTTATTTGAGCTAGACGGGCGAGCGAGGTCTCAAAAGAAGCGGCTCGTCGCGGGCTAGCTAATTACGAAATAAAACAGGGTGGGTGCCGAATAAAATTTTTGAGTTTTGGTCAAAAAACCAGTTTTTGAACCAAAAAATTTAGGGTTTCAACCTCCAACCTGGGCGCTGGCGCACGGAACGCGGACCAGAACACAGGGATGAAGGGTGAGTACTATTGAAACTATAATCTAACGTTATTTTGAAAGAAAATTTGGAAAAAACACTAAATTTTGATGATCGTATCTGAAAATTTCGAAAAATTTCAAGGGTTGTAGGGAAATTTTTTATAGGGTCGTTCCGGTGGGTGCAATATCGTCAATACGTAGGCGGACGCCTAGTTAGGTCTAAAAATGCTGAAAACAGCTTCAAAATCGCACGTCCAGAACCGAATATATTCACGTTTTTGTTTTGAACTATCTCCCTTAGGTGGATTTGGGGACTTACAGAAACTATGAGAAAAAACTATTTTTCAAAAATGTACAAGTTTTATTTGAGCTAGACGGGCGAGCGAGGTCTCAAAAGAAGCGGCTCGTCGCGGGCTAGCTAATTACGAAATAAAACAGGGTGGGTGCCGAATAAAATTTTTGAGTTTTGGTCAAAAAACCAGTTTTTGAACCAAAAAATTTAGGGTTTCAACCTCCAACCTGGGCGCTGGCGCACGGAACGCGGACCAGAACACAGGGATGAAGGGTGAGTACTATTGAAACTATAATCTAACGTTATTTTGAAAGAAAATTTGGAAAAAACACTAAATTTTGATGATCGTATCTGAAAATTTCGAAAAATTTCAAGGGTTGTAGGGAAATTTTTTATAGGGTCGTTCCGGTGGGTGCAATATCGTCAATACGTAGGCGGACGCCTAGTTAGGTCTAAAAATGCTGAAAACAGCTTCAAAATCGCACGTCCAGAACCGAATATATTCACGTTTTTGTTTTGAACTATCTCCCTTAGGTGGATTTGGGGACTTACAGAAACTATGAGAAAAAACTATTTTTCAAAAATGTACAAGTTTTATTTGAGCTAGACGGGCGAGCGAGGTCTCAAAAGAAGCGGCTCGTCGCGGGCTAGCTAATTACGAAATAAAACAGGGTGGGTGCCGAATAAAATTTTTGAGTTTTGGTCAAAAAACCAGTTTTTGAACCAAAAAATTTAGGGTTTCAACCTCCAACCTGGGCGCTGGCGCACGGAACGCGGACCAGAACACAGGGATGAAGGGTGAGTACTATTGAAACTATAATCTAACGTTATTTTGAAAGAAAATTTGGAAAAAACACTAAATTTTGATGATCGTATCTGAAAATTTCGAAAAATTTCAAGGGTTGTAGGGAAATTTTTTATAGGGTCGTTCCGGTGGGTGCAATATCGTCAATACGTAGGCGGACGCCTAGTTAGGTCTAAAAATGCTGAAAACAGCTTCAAAATCGCACGTCCAGAACCGAATATATTCACGTTTTTGTTTTGAACTATCTCCCTTAGGTGGATTTGGGGACTTACAGAAACTATGAGAAAAAACTATTTTTCAAAAATGTACAAGTTTTATTTGAGCTAGACGGGCGAGCGAGGTCTCAAAAGAAGCGGCTCGTCGCGGGCTAGCTAATTACGAAATAAAACAGGGTGGGTGCCGAATAAAATTTTTGAGTTTTGGTCAAAAAACCAGTTTTTGAACCAAAAAATTTAGGGTTTCAACCTCCAACCTGGGCGCTGGCGCACGGAACGCGGACCAGAACACAGGGATGAAGGGTGAGTACTATTGAAACTATAATCTAACGTTATTTTGAAAGAAAATTTGGAAAAAACACTAAATTTTGATGATCGTATCTGAAAATTTCGAAAAATTTCAAGGGTTGTAGGGAAATTTTTTATAGGGTCGTTCCGGTGGGTGCAATATCGTCAATACGTAGGCGGACGCCTAGTTAGGTCTAAAAATGCTGAAAACAGCTTCAAAATCGCACGTCCAGAACCGAATATATTCACGTTTTTGTTTTGAACTATCTCCCTTAGGTGGATTTGGGGACTTACAGAAACTATGAGAAAAAACTATTTTTCAAAAATGTACAAGTTTTATTTGAGCTAGACGGGCGAGCGAGGTCTCAAAAGAAGCGGCTCGTCGCGGGCTAGCTAATTACGAAATAAAACAGGGTGGGTGCCGAATAAAATTTTTGAGTTTTGGTCAAAAAACCAGTTTTTGAACCAAAAAATTTAGGGTTTCAACCTCCAACCTGGGCGCTGGCGCACGGAACGCGGACCAGAACACAGGGATGAAGGGTGAGTACTATTGAAACTATAATCTAACGTTATTTTGAAAGAAAATTTGGAAAAAACACTAAATTTTGATGATCGTATCTGAAAATTTCGAAAAATTTCAAGGGTTGTAGGGAAATTTTTTATAGGGTCGTTCCGGTGGGTGCAATATCGTCAATACGTAGGCGGACGCCTAGTTAGGTCTAAAAATGCTGAAAACAGCTTCAAAATCGCACGTCCAGAACCGAATATATTCACGTTTTTGTTTTGAACTATCTCCCTTAGGTGGATTTGGGGACTTACAGAAACTATGAGAAAAAACTATTTTTCAAAAATGTACAAGTTTTATTTGAGCTAGACGGGCGAGCGAGGTCTCAAAAGAAGCGGCTCGTCGCGGGCTAGCTAATTACGAAATAAAACAGGGTGGGTGCCGAATAAAATTTTTGAGTTTTGGTCAAAAAACCAGTTTTTGAACCAAAAAATTTAGGGTTTCAACCTCCAACCTGGGCGCTGGCGCACGGAACGCGGACCAGAACACAGGGATGAAGGGTGAGTACTATTGAAACTATAATCTAACGTTATTTTGAAAGAAAATTTGGAAAAAACACTAAATTTTGATGATCGTATCTGAAAATTTCGAAAAATTTCAAGGGTTGTAGGGAAATTTTTTATAGGGTCGTTCCGGTGGGTGCAATATCGTCAATACGTAGGCGGACGCCTAGTTAGGTCTAAAAATGCTGAAAACAGCTTCAAAATCGCACGTCCAGAACCGAATATATTCACGTTTTTGTTTTGAACTATCTCCCTTAGGTGGATTTGGGGACTTACAGAAACTATGAGAAAAAACTATTTTTCAAAAATGTACAAGTTTTATTTGAGCTAGACGGGCGAGCGAGGTCTCAAAAGAAGCGGCTCGTCGCGGGCTAGCTAATTACGAAATAAAACAGGGTGGGTGCCGAATAAAATTTTTGAGTTTTGGTCAAAAAACCAGTTTTTGAACCAAAAAATTTAGGGTTTCAACCTCCAACCTGGGCGCTGGCGCACGGAACGCGGACCAGAACACAGGGATGAAGGGTGAGTACTATTGAAACTATAATCTAACGTTATTTTGAAAGAAAATTTGGAAAAAACACTAAATTTTGATGATCGTATCTGAAAATTTCGAAAAATTTCAAGGGTTGTAGGGAAATTTTTTATAGGGTCGTTCCGGTGGGTGCAATATCGTCAATACGTAGGCGGACGCCTAGTTAGGTCTAAAAATGCTGAAAACAGCTTCAAAATCGCACGTCCAGAACCGAATATATTCACGTTTTTGTTTTGAACTATCTCCCTTAGGTGGATTTGGGGACTTACAGAAACTATGAGAAAAAACTATTTTTCAAAAATGTACAAGTTTTATTTGAGCTAGACGGGCGAGCGAGGTCTCAAAAGAAGCGGCTCGTCGCGGGCTAGCTAATTACGAAATAAAACAGGGTGGGTGCCGAATAAAATTTTTGAGTTTTGGTCAAAAAACCAGTTTTTGAACCAAAAAATTTAGGGTTTCAACCTCCAACCTGGGCGCTGGCGCACGGAACGCGGACCAGAACACAGGGATGAAGGGTGAGTACTATTGAAACTATAATCTAACGTTATTTTGAAAGAAAATTTGGAAAAAACACTAAATTTTGATGATCGTATCTGAAAATTTCGAAAAATTTCAAGGGTTGTAGGGAAATTTTTTATAGGGTCGTTCCGGTGGGTGCAATATCGTCAATACGTAGGCGGACGCCTAGTTAGGTCTAAAAATGCTGAAAACAGCTTCAAAATCGCACGTCCAGAACCGAATATATTCACGTTTTTGTTTTGAACTATCTCCCTTAGGTGGATTTGGGGACTTACAGAAACTATGAGAAAAAACTATTTTTCAAAAATGTACAAGTTTTATTTGAGCTAGACGGGCGAGCGAGGTCTCAAAAGAAGCGGCTCGTCGCGGGCTAGCTAATTACGAAATAAAACAGGGTGGGTGCCGAATAAAATTTTTGAGTTTTGGTCAAAAAACCAGTTTTTGAACCAAAAAATTTAGGGTTTCAACCTCCAACCTGGGCGCTGGCGCACGGAACGCGGACCAGAACACAGGGATGAAGGGTGAGTACTATTGAAACTATAATCTAACGTTATTTTGAAAGAAAATTTGGAAAAAACACTAAATTTTGATGATCGTATCTGAAAATTTCGAAAAATTTCAAGGGTTGTAGGGAAATTTTTTATAGGGTCGTTCCGGTGGGTGCAATATCGTCAATACGTAGGCGGACGCCTAGTTAGGTCTAAAAATGCTGAAAACAGCTTCAAAATCGCACGTCCAGAACCGAATATATTCACGTTTTTGTTTTGAACTATCTCCCTTAGGTGGATTTGGGGACTTACAGAAACTATGAGAAAAAACTATTTTTCAAAAATGTACAAGTTTTATTTGAGCTAGACGGGCGAGCGAGGTCTCAAAAGAAGCGGCTCGTCGCGGGCTAGCTAATTACGAAATAAAACAGGGTGGGTGCCGAATAAAATTTTTGAGTTTTGGTCAAAAAACCAGTTTTTGAACCAAAAAATTTAGGGTTTCAACCTCCAACCTGGGCGCTGGCGCACGGAACGCGGACCAGAACACAGGGATGAAGGGTGAGTACTATTGAAACTATAATCTAACGTTATTTTGAAAGAAAATTTGGAAAAAACACTAAATTTTGATGATCGTATCTGAAAATTTCGAAAAATTTCAAGGGTTGTAGGGAAATTTTTTATAGGGTCGTTCCGGTGGGTGCAATATCGTCAATACGTAGGCGGACGCCTAGTTAGGTCTAAAAATGCTGAAAACAGCTTCAAAATCGCACGTCCAGAACCGAATATATTCACGTTTTTGTTTTGAACTATCTCCCTTAGGTGGATTTGGGGACTTACAGAAACTATGAGAAAAAACTATTTTTCAAAAATGTACAAGTTTTATTTGAGCTAGACGGGCGAGCGAGGTCTCAAAAGAAGCGGCTCGTCGCGGGCTAGCTAATTACGAAATAAAACAGGGTGGGTGCCGAATAAAATTTTTGAGTTTTGGTCAAAAAACCAGTTTTTGAACCAAAAAATTTAGGGTTTCAACCTCCAACCTGGGCGCTGGCGCACGGAACGCGGACCAGAACACAGGGATGAAGGGTGAGTACTATTGAAACTATAATCTAACGTTATTTTGAAAGAAAATTTGGAAAAAACACTAAATTTTGATGATCGTATCTGAAAATTTCGAAAAATTTCAAGGGTTGTAGGGAAATTTTTTATAGGGTCGTTCCGGTGGGTGCAATATCGTCAATACGTAGGCGGACGCCTAGTTAGGTCTAAAAATGCTGAAAACAGCTTCAAAATCGCACGTCCAGAACCGAATATATTCACGTTTTTGTTTTGAACTATCTCCCTTAGGTGGATTTGGGGACTTACAGAAACTATGAGAAAAAACTATTTTTCAAAAATGTACAAGTTTTATTTGAGCTAGACGGGCGAGCGAGGTCTCAAAAGAAGCGGCTCGTCGCGGGCTAGCTAATTACGAAATAAAACAGGGTGGGTGCCGAATAAAATTTTTGAGTTTTGGTCAAAAAACCAGTTTTTGAACCAAAAAATTTAGGGTTTCAACCTCCAACCTGGGCGCTGGCGCACGGAACGCGGACCAGAACACAGGGATGAAGGGTGAGTACTATTGAAACTATAATCTAACGTTATTTTGAAAGAAAATTTGGAAAAAACACTAAATTTTGATGATCGTATCTGAAAATTTCGAAAAATTTCAAGGGTTGTAGGGAAATTTTTTATAGGGTCGTTCCGGTGGGTGCAATATCGTCAATACGTAGGCGGACGCCTAGTTAGGTCTAAAAATGCTGAAAACAGCTTCAAAATCGCACGTCCAGAACCGAATATATTCACGTTTTTGTTTTGAACTATCTCCCTTAGGTGGATTTGGGGACTTACAGAAACTATGAGAAAAAACTATTTTTCAAAAATGTACAAGTTTTATTTGAGCTAGACGGGCGAGCGAGGTCTCAAAAGAAGCGGCTCGTCGCGGGCTAGCTAATTACGAAATAAAACAGGGTGGGTGCCGAATAAAATTTTTGAGTTTTGGTCAAAAAACCAGTTTTTGAACCAAAAAATTTAGGGTTTCAACCTCCAACCTGGGCGCTGGCGCACGGAACGCGGACCAGAACACAGGGATGAAGGGTGAGTACTATTGAAACTATAATCTAACGTTATTTTGAAAGAAAATTTGGAAAAAACACTAAATTTTGATGATCGTATCTGAAAATTTCGAAAAATTTCAAGGGTTGTAGGGAAATTTTTTATAGGGTCGTTCCGGTGGGTGCAATATCGTCAATACGTAGGCGGACGCCTAGTTAGGTCTAAAAATGCTGAAAACAGCTTCAAAATCGCACGTCCAGAACCGAATATATTCACGTTTTTGTTTTGAACTATCTCCCTTAGGTGGATTTGGGGACTTACAGAAACTATGAGAAAAAACTATTTTTCAAAAATGTACAAGTTTTATTTGAGCTAGACGGGCGAGCGAGGTCTCAAAAGAAGCGGCTCGTCGCGGGCTAGCTAATTACGAAATAAAACAGGGTGGGTGCCGAATAAAATTTTTGAGTTTTGGTCAAAAAACCAGTTTTTGAACCAAAAAATTTAGGGTTTCAACCTCCAACCTGGGCGCTGGCGCACGGAACGCGGACCAGAACACAGGGATGAAGGGTGAGTACTATTGAAACTATAATCTAACGTTATTTTGAAAGAAAATTTGGAAAAAACACTAAATTTTGATGATCGTATCTGAAAATTTCGAAAAATTTCAAGGGTTGTAGGGAAATTTTTTATAGGGTCGTTCCGGTGGGTGCAATATCGTCAATACGTAGGCGGACGCCTAGTTAGGTCTAAAAATGCTGAAAACAGCTTCAAAATCGCACGTCCAGAACCGAATATATTCACGTTTTTGTTTTGAACTATCTCCCTTAGGTGGATTTGGGGACTTACAGAAACTATGAGAAAAAACTATTTTTCAAAAATGTACAAGTTTTATTTGAGCTAGACGGGCGAGCGAGGTCTCAAAAGAAGCGGCTCGTCGCGGGCTAGCTAATTACGAAATAAAACAGGGTGGGTGCCGAATAAAATTTTTGAGTTTTGGTCAAAAAACCAGTTTTTGAACCAAAAAATTTAGGGTTTCAACCTCCAACCTGGGCGCTGGCGCACGGAACGCGGACCAGAACACAGGGATGAAGGGTGAGTACTATTGAAACTATAATCTAACGTTATTTTGAAAGAAAATTTGGAAAAAACACTAAATTTTGATGATCGTATCTGAAAATTTCGAAAAATTTCAAGGGTTGTAGGGAAATTTTTTATAGGGTCGTTCCGGTGGGTGCAATATCGTCAATACGTAGGCGGACGCCTAGTTAGGTCTAAAAATGCTGAAAACAGCTTCAAAATCGCACGTCCAGAACCGAATATATTCACGTTTTTGTTTTGAACTATCTCCCTTAGGTGGATTTGGGGACTTACAGAAACTATGAGAAAAAACTATTTTTCAAAAATGTACAAGTTTTATTTGAGCTAGACGGGCGAGCGAGGTCTCAAAAGAAGCGGCTCGTCGCGGGCTAGCTAATTACGAAATAAAACAGGGTGGGTGCCGAATAAAATTTTTGAGTTTTGGTCAAAAAACCAGTTTTTGAACCAAAAAATTTAGGGTTTCAACCTCCAACCTGGGCGCTGGCGCACGGAACGCGGACCAGAACACAGGGATGAAGGGTGAGTACTATTGAAACTATAATCTAACGTTATTTTGAAAGAAAATTTGGAAAAAACACTAAATTTTGATGATCGTATCTGAAAATTTCGAAAAATTTCAAGGGTTGTAGGGAAATTTTTTATAGGGTCGTTCCGGTGGGTGCAATATCGTCAATACGTAGGCGGACGCCTAGTTAGGTCTAAAAATGCTGAAAACAGCTTCAAAATCGCACGTCCAGAACCGAATATATTCACGTTTTTGTTTTGAACTATCTCCCTTAGGTGGATTTGGGGACTTACAGAAACTATGAGAAAAAACTATTTTTCAAAAATGTACAAGTTTTATTTGAGCTAGACGGGCGAGCGAGGTCTCAAAAGAAGCGGCTCGTCGCGGGCTAGCTAATTACGAAATAAAACAGGGTGGGTGCCGAATAAAATTTTTGAGTTTTGGTCAAAAAACCAGTTTTTGAACCAAAAAATTTAGGGTTTCAACCTCCAACCTGGGCGCTGGCGCACGGAACGCGGACCAGAACACAGGGATGAAGGGTGAGTACTATTGAAACTATAATCTAACGTTATTTTGAAAGAAAATTTGGAAAAAACACTAAATTTTGATGATCGTATCTGAAAATTTCGAAAAATTTCAAGGGTTGTAGGGAAATTTTTTATAGGGTCGTTCCGGTGGGTGCAATATCGTCAATACGTAGGCGGACGCCTAGTTAGGTCTAAAAATGCTGAAAACAGCTTCAAAATCGCACGTCCAGAACCGAATATATTCACGTTTTTGTTTTGAACTATCTCCCTTAGGTGGATTTGGGGACTTACAGAAACTATGAGAAAAAACTATTTTTCAAAAATGTACAAGTTTTATTTGAGCTAGACGGGCGAGCGAGGTCTCAAAAGAAGCGGCTCGTCGCGGGCTAGCTAATTACGAAATAAAACAGGGTGGGTGCCGAATAAAATTTTTGAGTTTTGGTCAAAAAACCAGTTTTTGAACCAAAAAATTTAGGGTTTCAACCTCCAACCTGGGCGCTGGCGCACGGAACGCGGACCAGAACACAGGGATGAAGGGTGAGTACTATTGAAACTATAATCTAACGTTATTTTGAAAGAAAATTTGGAAAAAACACTAAATTTTGATGATCGTATCTGAAAATTTCGAAAAATTTCAAGGGTTGTAGGGAAATTTTTTATAGGGTCGTTCCGGTGGGTGCAATATCGTCAATACGTAGGCGGACGCCTAGTTAGGTCTAAAAATGCTGAAAACAGCTTCAAAATCGCACGTCCAGAACCGAATATATTCACGGGTTAGGTTAGGTTAGGTTAGGTTAGGTTAGGTTAGGTTAGGTTAGGTTAGGTTAGGTTAGGTTAGGTTAGGTTAGGTTAGGTTAGGTTAGGTTAGGTTAGGTTAGGTTAGGTTAGGTTAGGTTAGGTTAGGTTAGGTTAGGTTAGGTTAGGTTAGGTTAGGTTAGGTTAGGTTAGGTTAGGTTTTTTTTTTTTTTTTTTTTTTTTTTTGTTTTGGCAGGAGTGGGAAATCCCCACGGACACCTCCACTATCTCACAGGATGTGAGAAAGTGGAGGTAGTGTCGGACTCGAACCGACTAAAACCCACTCCTGCCCCGCCAGTGTCCCTCTGACATGATCAGAGACCTTGTTTAGGATTTTTCTTATTTTAGCGACTGAATTTTTTGGAGGCCGAAGAGACCAAACAATATGGTTTTGTTCCTATTTATTTTTATCTTAACATTATATATATATATTTACATACAACTCAATTTACTGTTATGTTTTAATAAAAAAAAATTTATTTCTGAAGCTCCTCAATACAATTACCATTTGCATACTAAATTTAATACTACTTTTACATATACTACTATATCATTGTTTTAATACTATTACCTATACTGTTTATTTCACTAAAATTACCGGTGTTTTCTACTTCTACTACTAACCCTTGTTTGTATGCCCTTAGAAATGGATTTCCGCGCCTGTCTTGATTCCGATGATATTTGCTGTATATACTAAATATATAAGTCACTATCATTTCAAGCAGCTAAACAATAGCAGCAGAAACTCACACCAGGTTCGACACAACTTGACGATTCCACTAGAGTTGGCTTACGGTCCAGCATAATTCCAGCCACTTTCCTAGGAAAGTGACTCCAATTACCATTCTCCATTAAGCCAACCCTAGTGGTTCGCTCAATGCGTCTGCTATCTGGTTGTGCCGAACTGGTCATCTCCGTGTACACAGAAGTGGGCGCATCGACCACTTTAGCAATACGCTATGGTCGCTCGCGCGAATGCGTCCCACTTCTTGTGTACCGGGCATTCCTTACTGAACGCATTGTGCGAGTGTTCCCCGAGCTTGGCTCTGGTGCAGTTAACGCACACCGCTGCCTCACCACTGACTGGGCAGTCCAACCTAAGGTGTGGACCGCCGCAGTGGCTGCATAGGTCAGCGGGCTCCGTGCAGAGACGCTTGCCATGACCGTATGCTAGGCAGCGGGTGCACTGCACCAGAGGCGTCTGGTCTTCAACGCGCACCCTCTGGAGGTCAATGCGGAGCTTGCCTCCTTCGAGTGCGCGCCTCCAGATAGCTGGGGAAACACTCAACACAATGCTGTTCACGTGAGGGTTACGTGACTTTTTTCGAAATTTTAGCGAAACTCTTTGTTCCTCGTCGCCGAGGCCGTCAAATAACTCCCGGTTCTGATTCTTAAGGGCTCGCAACACGTCCTCGTCACTGTGGATCAGTAACACGTCCCTAAGAATCAGAAGCGGGTCTCGGTTTTTGACTTCCTCGACGACGAGGTTCTCTCCGGCCGCCTCCAATCGCGCCTTAAGTTTGCGCCTCTCCTCCTTCGTATCGCACCCCATTATAACCCTCTGGTCTTTGGCCTTACGAACCCTCTCCACGCGCACCCAGCCCTCCTTCGCGTCCACCGCTTTCCGCACTCTTTCGAGAATTTCGGCACCCGTATCCATCTCCTGTGTTGAGGAGACAACCACGGAGTGCAGCGTCGTACGCTCCGGGGCCTGTGCCCCGGTGTGGCGTTTACTGACGGCCGCTACACTCGCGTAGGTTCTCTCCCCCACACTCTCCCTGCTAGCCAGACTGTCTCGCAGTCTGTCGAGCTTCTCGGAGTTGTCTCTCAACTCCGAGATATGCTCCTTTAGACTTTTAATGAGCTCAGTCTGGCCAGCAAGAACCTCGACGGACACGGGTTCGAGACTACGGTCAGCGGTGGGCGCGGGTTCCGGTACGGCGATGGGTGCGGGCGCGGCAGGGGCCTTGTCCTGCTCCGACTCCTTAACCAACTCAAAAAGCCTGTCAATGGACTCGAGAACCGCAGTCTTAATCTCCGCCTTGAGGTTGCGAGAGTTGCCTAAATTGAGCTTTGCCCTATTTAGGCAAGCTCTCGCCTCCGCAATGCGACTGCGGCGCCCAGCCTCAGGCTTCTTGAGCGGTCTCGAAGCGTCGACAGGAGCTCGACACGTCCCCGGAGTAGCGGGACCCACCCGGGACGCGAGGGGTGAATCGTCACTAAATACAATTTTCCGCCTCGCGTCAGGGGACGAAGGAACCGCCTTCTCCGACGATCGCGGCGAGCTCCCGGAGCCTCCAGTCGGCAGTTGGGCGGCCGGGGTGCGATGCATTTTTAAAATTCGAGCGGCAGATACTACAAAACGGACCCCTGTAAAGAGGGGGGCCAGGTCAATAATATCCGCTCGGGAGGAGAGACTGAATCGGACACTGGATTCTTCTGTGTCCCTGTAAAGGGGGGACACAGTAAGTAAAGACAAAAGATCAATTAAAATATATAAATTTCATAAAATCTATTAAAATACAAAAGAATAATGTCAAATACTTAAAATATATTATTGTCAAAATAAAAATTAGATTAAAATTGTTAAAATTTGTAAAGTTTTTGGTCAGAATCGTTTAAAACCGAACTTTCCCCACAAACCAGCCAAAAAGAAATAAAATAAAATAAATTAAATTTCCTGCCAAAAAACCACCTTCCACCTTCCTATAGACCAGAGGGCGGGTGGGTGGGCAAAATTTTATTTGAGCTAGGCGGGCGAGCGAGGTCTCAAAAGAAGCGGCTCGTCGCGGGCTAGCTAATTACGAAATAAAACAGGGTGGGTGCCGAATAAAATTTTTGAGTTTTGGTCAAAAAACCAGTTTTTGAACCAAAAAATTTAGGGTTTCAACCTCCAACCTGGGCGCCGGCGCACGGAACGCGGACCAGAACACAGGGATGAAGGGTGAGTACTATTGCAACTATAATTTGAAAGAAAATTTGGAAAAACACTAAATTTTGATGAGTTTTTGTAAAAAATTCGAAAAATTTCTAAGGGTGGTTAGGGAAGTTTTTTATAGGGGTGGTTCGGTGAGTGCAATATCGTCAGGACGTCAGCGGACGCCTAGTTTTGTCTAAAAATGCTGAAAACAGCTTCAAAATCGCACGTCTAGAACCGAATATATTCGGTTAGGTTAGGTTAGGTTAGGTTAGGTTAGGTTAGGTTAGGTTAGGTTAGGTTAGGTTAGGTTAGGTTAGGTTAGGTTAGGTTAGGTTAGGTTAGGTTAGGTTAGGTTAGGTTAGGTTGGGCTTCTCGGCGGCGTGCGCTCTGGCGGGCACCCCTCCATGGGAACTGGAGGCTTGGGTGCTCGCCAGAGTGTACGAGTGGACGGCGCACCGGAAGGCGCTCGGGGAGCGCCCCGTCGCCGAGGAGCGGGAGGCCGTGCGGCAGGAGGCGAGGGATGCCATCGTCCACCATTGGACGGAGGACCTCGCCAACGCCGCCTTTGGCCGCTGGACGTTGGACGCGCTCGGTCCGGTCCTGCGGGGCTGGCTCGAGCGGTCCCACGGTTTCCTCTCTTTCCGTCTGGTGCAGATGTTATCCGGGCATGGTTGTTTCGGATCGTACCTGCACCGGATCGGGAGGGAGGAAACCCCGGCGTGCCACGACTGCGGCGCGGCGGAGGACACGGCGCAGCACACCCTCGAGGTGTGCCCGGCGTGGTCCGAGCTGCGCCGCGGTCTGACCGCGGTGGTCGGACCAGACCTCTCGCTTCCCGGCGTGGTCGACGCCATGCTGGGGAGCGAGGAGGCCTGGTCAGCGGTAGCCTCCTTTTGCGAGGACGTAATCTCGCAAAAGGAGGAGGCGGAGCGGGCGCGGGAGGACGATCCTCTCGCTGCGCCGCTCCGCAGACGAAGAAGGGGGAGAAGGCGTCGTGCCCTCCCTCCTCATGGTGACGGGCGGGCGACAGGCGCGGGGGTGCCTTCGCCCGCATTGCACCCGTCACCTTCGTCGGTCATTCCCGACCCCCCGCACCCGTGAGGGTGTGAGGGGTCTGCCTTTCAATCGTCGGCGGAGGACTGGAAGTAAAGGCTTTGCCGGTTTCCCAGTCCCCCGCCACTCTGACGAAGCGGGAATGCGCTGGGTCGTTTTAGTGGGTATACCGGGTCCGCCCGGGGAGTCCCACATACCCCTCCTGTCCCCCGACGGGAGGGTATGCGTAATGCATTTTTTCCCAGCGTCAAAAAAAAAAAAAAAAAAAAAAAAAAAAAAAGGTTAGGTTAGGTTAGGTTAGGTTAGGTTAGGTTAGGTTAGGTTAGGTTAGGTTAGGTTAGGTTAGGTTAGGTTAGGTTAGGTTAGGTTAGGTTAGGTTAGGTTAGGTTAGGTTAGGTTAGGTTAGGTTAGGTTAGGTTAGGTTAGGTTAGGTTAGGTTAGGTTAGGTTAGGTTAGGTTAGGTTAGGTTAGGTTAGGTTAGGTTAGGTTAGGTTAGGTTAGGTTAGGTTAGGTTAGGTTAGGTTAGGTTAGGTTAGGTTAGGTTAGGTTAGGTTAGGTTAGGTTAGGTTAGGTTAGGTTAGGTTAGGTTAGGTTAGGTTAGGTTAGGTTAGGTTAGGTTAGGTTAGGTTAGGTTAGGTTAGGTTAGGTTAGGTTAGGTTAGGTTAGGTTAGGTTAGGTTAGGTTAGGTTAGGTTAGGTTAGGTTAGGTTAGGTTAGGTTAGGTTAGGTTAGGTTAGGTTAGGTTAGGTTAGGTTAGGTTAGGTTAGGTTAGGTTAGGTTAGGTTAGGTTAGGTTAGGTTAGGTTAGGTTAGGTTAGGTTAGGTTAGGTTAGGTTAGGTTAGGTTAGGTTAGGTTAGGTTAGGTTAGGTTAGGTTAGGTTAGGTTAGGTTAGGTTAGGTTAGGTTAGGTTAGGTTAGGTTAGGTTAGGTTAGGTTAGGTTAGGTTAGGTTAGGTTAGGTTAGGTTAGGTTAGGTTAGGTTAGGTTAGGTTAGGTTAGGTTAGGTTAGGTTAGGTTAGGTTAGGTTAGGTTAGGTTAGGTTAGGTTAGGTTAGGTTAGGTTAGGTTAGGTTAGGTTAGGTTAGGTTAGGTTAGGTTAGGTTAGGTTAGGTTAGGTTAGGTTAGGTTAGGTTAGGTTAGGTTAGGTTAGGTTAGGTTAGGTTAGGTTAGGTTAGGTTAGGTTAGGTTAGGTTAGGTTAGGTTAGGTTAGGTTAGGTTAGGTTAGGTTAGGTTAGGTTAGGTTAGGTTAGGTTAGGTTAGGTTAGGTTAGGTTAGGTTAGGTTAGGTTAGGTTAGGTTAGGTTAGGTTAGGTTAGGTTAGGTTAGGTTAGGTTAGGTTAGGTTAGGTTAGGTTAGGTTAGGTTAGGTTAGGTTAGGTTAGGTTAGGTTAGGTTAGGTTAGGTTAGGTTAGGTTAGGTTAGGTTAGGTTAGGTTAGGTTAGGTTAGGTTAGGTTAGGTTAGGTTAGGTTAGGTTAGGTTAGGTTAGGTTAGGTTAGGTTAGGTTAGGTTAGGTTAGGTTAGGTTAGGTTAGGTTAGGTTAGGTTAGGTTAGGTTAGGTTAGGTTAGGTTAGGTTAGGTTAGGTTAGGTTAGGTTAGGTTAGGTTAGGTTAGGTTAGGTTAGGTTAGGTTAGGTTAGGTTAGGTTAGGTTAGGTTAGGTTAGGTTAGGTTAGGTTAGGTTAGGTTAGGTTAGGTTAGGTTAGGTTAGGTTAGGTTAGGTTAGGTTAGGTTAGGTTAGGTTAGGTTAGGTTAGGTTAGGTTAGGTTAGGTTAGGTTAGGTTAGGTTAGGTTTTTTTTTTTTTTTTTTTTTTTTTTTTTTTTTTTTTTTTTTTTTTTTTTTTTTTTTTTTTTTTTTTTTTTTTTTTTATACTACTACCTCCAACATGATCGGAGCCTGTGCTAGGCTATTCTTCTCATTCATTCCAGTTCTCTCTTTTATTCCTCTCGCACTTGCATTCTGCATACTGTTTCTTTCTTTCATTCAATCATCTTTTTTATCTTTAAGGGTAGGACGCCCTTCTACGAATTATTACCTATTCTCTAATCTTGGTTTTTCTTTATTTGGGGATAACACCACAACTCAGGGTTTTATTAATCTTTTACATTAATTCTTAATCTATTTACATATTTTTTCTTATCTACTACATGTTTTTCTTATAATTACACAGCATCTTATACCTATTATTCTTAATTTTGGTAACATTAATTCCTAGGGACTTATTTCTATATCTTAATGCTAACATTTGTGGGATTACAATTTTAAAAAGCCATCTTATACATCTATTCTTATTTCTATACATATTTTTTACAATCGTTTACCTTAATGCTAACTACATTTATGGGACTACAGTTTTCAAAGCCATCTTAATATCAATTCTTATTTCTAAACATATTCCTTACGATTACTAAACATTAATATTATTTATGGGCAACTAAAATATCTTACATTTGGTATTGCTTAAACTTTAGCATTTAATTTTCTCCGTGTCCAATGCTTGACATTAATATTGTTTATAATATTATGTAAACATTTTTTACTTATACACTTTTATTCCTTGCTATAACCTTCTTACATATCTTCACGCAATATTCTAAAAGCAGCTCTCTATTTTTCCCAGCCATTAATTGCCACAAATTTTCCGCATCGAGTTTGGTGTCGAGTGCGTGCTCGGCCTCAAGTCTTTCTCGGGCAAAGACTGGACAATTGAACAATATATGTGGCACCGTCTCAGCAGTATCAGGGTCGCAGATGCACGATGGGCTCCCCTTGCACTTGAAACGATTCAAGTATTCGGAGAACCCACCGTGCCCCGTCATAATTTGGGTTACAACGTTGTTGATACTGCATTTCCTGACTATCCTGTAGGCCGCCACCGCGTCCGGGAAAAACAGTTTCGTCACTGAAGCAGTGTCTCCAGAGCTGTACCTGTGGTTCCACACGTCAAGAGTTGCCGTACGAATGCATCTCTTGACGTATGAAACCGGACACAGGTCATAATCAGGCTTTCGTTTGGAATTTTCAGCGGCTCTTTTGGCGAGTTCATCGGCCCTCTCATTTCCCTCCAACCCCGCATGAGCCTTGATCCAAAACAAGGTGACGACCTTGCTTTGGACAGACAGGGACCTGAGATTAGCCCTTGTCTCCACTGCTAGGGGGTGGTGCCGGTCATAATTTTGAATAGTTTGGAGGGCTGCCATGGAGTCGCTGAAGATTCCAAACGATTGCGCACTGTGCTTCAGGATTTCCCTGGTTGCGACGCATATTGCCAGAAGCTCAGCCTGGTAAACGGTGGAGTAGTGTGGGAGGGCAAGCTTGAGGGTTTTGGTTTCTACGTCACCACTCCACATGGATAGTGCCGCACCAACCTTGCCCCCAATCTTGCTCCCGTCCGTAAAGATGCGAACTTCAAGTTCGCTCTGGAGATTAAGTTGCTCTTGGTTTACCAGGCTTACGAGCTCCAGCTCAGCGCGCTCCGCAGGGTGTGGGGCTTCCATTGCCGAGGCGGTCTGCTCAACCCTCCTGTCGCCCAGGGCTGGCTGGGGCACCCCCCTCTTAGCCTCGTATAGAGATGCCGCTTCGCGGACACGGAGGTCGAGAGGTAATATCCCAGCCAGCACCAGCGCGGAGTTCAAGGAGACCGTCCGGTATGCCTTGCACAGCTTTTGTGCAATACCACGCTGGACTGCTCCCAGCTGCTTAATGACGCCCTGCTTCCCGACGGCCGGGGCCCATACGCTGGCGGCGTACAGGATGACTGGTTCAACGGTGGCCACATATATTATCCTTATCACTTCGGGATTGAGTCCCCAGCTGGTCTTTGCGGCCCTGGTCAGCTGCTTGTAGATTCCTATTGCCTTTCTGCAAACGTTTGCGACGTGTGCGTTGAAGGTCAGCTGTTTATCGATGGTGACACCCAGGATTTTGATCTCGCTAGACATGGCAATGTCGACCCCGCCCATGCTAAGACGTGGGGTGTCGTATTTCAGTTTGCGCGTAATAACCATTGCGTTGGTTTTGTGCGGGGCAAATTTCAGTTTGTTTCGTACACCCCACGCCCGAACATGTTCGAGGGCGGCATTGGCACGTCCCTCGATCTCCAACGATGTGTCACCATCGAAAACCAGCACCACGTCGTCTGCAAACGCCTGGCAATAGGTCTCCGCAGCCTCCAGACTCTTTAAAAGAGGGTCCAGCAAAAGGTTCCAGAATATCGGTCCCCCAATGGAACCCTGGACACATCCCTTACTTGTGGCCTTGCAGCACTCTTCACCTGCGTACCTGACCCTGACCCTCCGATCTTCGAGATAGCTGTCGATGACCCTCCTCAAGCCGATTGGACACTTTTCCTCAGCCAGACGGACCCGTATGGCTGGCCACCAGGCGCTGTCGAAGGCTCCCTCTATGTCCAATGAAACAAGGACAACTATTTTCTTAAGGCCAAGCTTGCCACGTATGTGTTGCATTAGTGCATAGAGAGAGTCTTCGGTGCTCCTTTGGGGCATGAATCCGTACTGGCGAGTACTCATCCTCGGGATCAGATGGAACTTGAGGCGGGCCACCAACATCTTCTCGTAGATCTTACCCAATACGGGTAATAGGCCGATTGGTCTGTACGCCTTTGGGGTGCTGTAATCGCTCTTTCCAGGCTTTCTCAATACAATAACGGTCGCCTCCTTCCAGGCATCAGGGAAGAGGCAACATCTCAGGCAGCCATTAAAAAGAGCCAGGGCCACCTCAGGAGCACTTCCAATGGCCCGGCAACAAATGTCAGCTGTAAAGCCGTCTGCTCCAGGTGCCTTCTTGTGGTTAAAGGATCCGCACGCTGCCATCAGTTCGGCCATCGTGAATGGTGGATCGCTTGAGTCATCATGTTCTCCAACATTCACGACGTCGGCCTTCTCCCTAGTGAGGCGGTGGCAGGTGCTGTCACTGTCCGAGTGGTCTTCGGGGTAGAATGTGGACGCAAGTAGCTCGACTGAACTTTTTGCGTCCAACACCTCCCCTTCCCTCTCCAGTGGCTGATCCTCTCCCCTTCCCTTGGTCCTCCCTATCACCCGGTAGATCCCTTCCCAAACCCCTTCCTTGTCCTGCTTCGTGCAGAAGCTCTTCCAGCTCTCGATTTCATCCTTGCCTGCCTCCGTCTCATACTCAACTTTTAGTTTCAGGTACTCGTCGACGACCTTCGACCTTCGGGACGGTGCAGCACTTCTGACTCTCCGTTTCCTGGTGGCGACCTCTCTCTTCATCGCCTCAAGTTTCTCGGACCACCACGGCAAGGTAAAGACTTCTTTACTTTTCTTCAAGGGCATTGATACAGCGCATGCATCTCTAATTGCATTAGTGTATGAATTTACTGTATTATTTAATTGGTTAACTGTATTTGATTTTTCTATTTCTATTTTGTTTATTTTATTTTCCTTCATTAATTGGCCGAGTTTCTCACGAAACTCGGGCCAATTTGCTTTTTTTGTATTAAAAATTCTGGTTGTGCGCTGTATCACAGTACCCTTTGATCTTTTTAATTTTATATTAAAAACAATGCCGTTGTGGTCCGAGCTCGTGAGGCCCTCATCTACCCTCCAGTCATCCACCAGGTCCAGGATGTCTGTGGAGCAAGCTGTAATGTCCACATGGCTGCAGTAGCGGATCCCCCCTCTGGTCGTGTCGAAGGTCGGAATTTCCCCTCTGTTGAGAATGTTGAGGCTCAGCTCATCGAGAACTCCGGACACTTCTTCGCCCCTGCGATCGATAGACAGGCTTCCCCACCAGGTACTCTTCGCGTTTGCGTCTCCTCCAACAACCCACATTCTGGAACCTACCTCCTCCTCAACAAGTTTGAGGTGCTCGAGGTAAGGTCCAACTGGTTTGTCCGGCTCAAAGTAAAAGGAGACCAGCGTGATCTCCCAGGCACTGGTTTGGATCCCCACCACGGTGATGTTATTCGTGGTGAGTTTCGGGTATTGTTTGACCACTAGGTCTTGGTCGAAAACCGCTATTGCGGCCTTAACAATCCCATCTCCGATGCCAGTGCTCTGGAAGATCCGAACACCCCTGTGGCTCCTCATACTTTTTGCCCCGCCCACGTATGGTTCTTGGAGGAGAGCAACGGCGACTCGACGCTTCACGGCTTCTGTCAGAAGCTCGTTCGTTGCGAGTCTTTTTCTCTGGAGGTTGGCCTGTACTATCCGGTAAGGGTTTGGGTTGCCCTGGGTGCCCTTAGCAATATGCTACTGTAGAGCGCGCTATTTCGTCCCACTTGCGGCGCGTCGGGCAATCCGAGCTAAAGGCGTTGTGGTCAACGTCCCCGAGCTTGGCTCTTGTGCAGTTCCTGCATTTAGGTGGTTCACCCGCCAGAAAATCGGCACAGGCCGACTTCAGATGCGGACCACCACAGTGACTGCACAGGTCCGCGGGTTCCTTGCAAAACCGTCTGCCGTGTCCGTAGCCCAGGCAGCGCGTACACTGTACTAGGGGCGTTTGGTCTTCCACCCTTACGCGCTGGAGGTCCACATGTAGACATCCGGCATCCGTCGCCCGCCTCCAGATGGTGGGGGAGACGCTGACCACAATGTGACAAGTGTGTGGGTTCCTCGTTCGTCTTCGGAACTTTACAACCACCCTGTCCTCCTCTTTGTCGAGGCCGTGAAAAACATCCTTGTTTTGATTCCTCAGAGCCTTGAGAACGTCCTCGTCTGTGTTGACAGAGAGGACGCTCTTGAGGATCAGCAAAGGGTCCTTGTTTTTCACTTCCTCGACATTGAGGTCCTGCCTTTCTCTTGCCAATTTGCTACGCAACTTGTCCCTTTCCTCTGTAGTGTGGAAGCCCATTATTATCTTCCTATCTTTCGCCTTTCTGACTTTCTCCACCTTGACCCAGCCCTCTTTAGCGTCCACTGCCTTCCGGACTTTGTCCAAAACTTCGTCCCCTGTTTCGGTGTCGTCCGTTGAGGTGACTACGATGGAATGCAGCGTACTCCGCACTGGATTCGCCTTTCTGCTGTGGGTCGCAGTCACGCTCGCGTACGATAAGGCAGTGCCGCTCTCGACGACTTGCTTGTGCTGTTCGATTGCTGCTTTTAGCTCTTCCATTTTACGATTATTATTCTCGAGCAACACTGAGTGATTTTTGATCTGGGTTTCCAGCTGGCTTTGCTCGGTTGAGTACGTAAAAGTGGTATCAGTGGCAGCGACTTCAGGCTGTGTACTGACGTTCCCCACTCCTGAGCCTTTAGATTTAGAAAGCTTTTCAGCTTCCTTTACCAGATGGAAAAGCCTATCCAGCGCCTCAGTGATGCCAGTTTTAATTTCTGTCTTAGTATTTCGTGAGGCGTTTAGCAGTAATTTGGCTCTTGTGAGGCAGGCCCTGGCCTCTGTCGATCGATCCGCGTATTGTTGCTTTGGCGGCGAGTGAACCTCCACAAGTTTCGAGCGCGTTTGGAGAGTCTTACTCTCCTGCGCTTGTGGAGGTTTTTGCAAAGCTTTTACAGGGCCAGCCTGTGCGGTCTTGGTGGTTACGGGGGGTGTTGAGCCCGTGCTAGTGGGCTTGGCGGCTTCCCATTCACCCACACTGCGTCTGACGTTTGGGGGTGACGGTGTCAGTTTTGTTGGTGATTTATCACCCTCAACCACCTTCTTCATGGGGGTCCTTATTCCTATCATGGTGAGGTATGCGTCAAAAGGTGTAAAAGTGTAAAGTAAAAAATAAAATAAAACAACACGTGAAGATCGTAAAAATCTTCAGTAAAAAGTCTCTACGCAGAGTTAACGCGGTCAGCCCTTGGTTCAATAGAACGGGTCAAACAAACAAACACAGAAGAAAGAAAAATTTTTCTTCCAGGTGTCAACAACTGTCAATGTAGAGCAAATTTGGACTAGGCTCTATGTAGAGTCAGTTTGCTATCGCCAGTGGATAGCTCTCCTCGAGCCCTTTCAAACGACCCCAAACACGGTGCAGTTACACCAAGGGGTTTCGGAGATATCCCGACTTAAATATTTTGGTTTTTTACCAAAATGGCAACCAAAAAGTGGTTACAAGAGGATATCTCCGGAACCACCGGTCCAAAGACACTCGTGCTTGGGCTTTTCGCACTTGCCTCGATGAGGCCTATCCACTGGCACGGTTTTCAGGCTGAAAATTGTTGACACCTGAAAAACGCCTGAAAGATGCTCCAGTCTAAAGACTATGGTCGGCTAATATACCCAAAGAAAATCCCGGCTCTCTACGACTCCCCGTTCAGGAGTTATGTAAGTCAAAAGATTGCCCAAAATGGCCGCCGAGCTGTCAAAGCAGGGTTTTGACAGTGGATAACTCCTCTTTGGAAAGTCGCAGAACCCCCGAGTTTGGGCTCTCCGAACCTGGCCTGAGCTCAGCTTTCCGCTGAAACCACTTTCAGGACCCCGAAAATTTTCAGCGCTGAAACGCCTGAAAACGTAGGGAGAGAAAGGCAATGAGCCCTTGAGTGCACTATTGAAAACCGCAACTTCCCACGACCAACGGTTCAGAAGCTATGGGGGTTTCAAACAAAACAAGATGGCCGCTTAACTGTCAAAAGTCAGTCAAAATTGCCTGTAACTTCCGAACCCCTCGTCGTAGGAACTCAGGGTTTTGGGTGTGCACCTCAGCGTCACTTCGGGTATCTCCTGAAAGTGTTTTCAGCGACAAAAAATAAAATCGCCTGAAACGTTCTGAAAACCTACTATACTTAAAATTAACAATAAGCTTAATGTATAGGTGAAAATCCGAGATTAATCGGCCCCGCGGTTCCCAAGATATCGCAATTTGAAATTTGTAACCTAAAAAACCAAGATGGCGGAATTGTGTCAAAACACTCAATTTTAAAGATATACAGCCCGTGTTTGGGCTTATATGGGTCACAATAGGCCTATTGGACCCAGTGTCAGTGTCAAAAATGTAAATTTCCTATTAAATTTAGAGTTAATGCCAAAAAATAGTAAAAAATCGATATCTTAGGTTCCACTGGACGAAAAATTCTGGAAAAAATGTCAATAAATAGTAGAAATAAAGCGCTACAAGGTGAAATAAACAAAAATATTAAATACAGAATAATTACTCAAAAATTTTTTGAAAATGTAGTTTTTTAATAAAATACCCTATAATTTAAAAAATATACAATTAAAAAATCTAAAACTTAAAACCTACGTTCTTCTAATTAGCGCGCAACGGGCTGCTGTGAAAAAACTTCAGTTTTCTTGTTGCTTCCGGAGTTATTAAGTTCTGAACTTTGAGTTTTCAATTAGATGTTAAAAATCAGGTACAGTAGGTAGAACAAAATTACTTGCAGTTACCGTCTATGCAGTCCAAGAAGAAGACGGCTGTAAAGTTTCAGGCGTCTGGCTCAGCGTTTTCAGTCTTTTCAGCACCACGTGGTTTTTGATTTTTCCAGATATCTCCTGAAACTCTGGGATTTTCAGGTATCTGGGTGGTCAGGATGGTGTGCGGAGTTGTTGCCCTCCCTTTGCTTCAATAAAAAAGTAGGGTCGTCGCTTTAGATTCGGCAGCGTTTGCGATCGAAGTTTTTATTTTGAGGTTTAACCTCAAAAAATACTGGTTTTTCAGTATTTGTCAAAACTGCACTGCAATCCAGGTAAAAACTGTCACTTGGGCGTATGGGTAT
The DNA here is from genome assembly GCA_950022335.1 of Eurois occulta. NCBI lineage: Eukaryota > Metazoa > Arthropoda > Insecta > Lepidoptera > Noctuidae > Eurois > Eurois occulta. The sequence goes on along the minus strand of OX465487.1, from coordinate 19,975 downwards.
CACTTAGCCCCACAAATAGACACCTCACTCGTCAAAATCGGTCAACTTTTGACCACTTTTTTGAATTTTTAAGTAGGGAGCGCCTCTAAAAACGATCCGACCGCCACGGAGGTTGGGGGGGTACTGGGTTAGGTTAGGTTAGGTTAGGTTAGGTTAGGTTAGGTTAGGTTAGGTTAGGTTAGGTTAGGTTAGGTTAGGTTAGGTTAGGTTAGGTTAGGTTAGGTTAGGTTAGGTTAGGTTAGGTTAGGTTAGGTTAGGTTAGGTTAGGTTAGGTTAGGTTAGGTTAGGTTAGGTTAGGTTAGGTTAGGTTAGGTTAGGTTAGGTTAGGTTAGGTTAGGTTAGGTTAGGTTAGGTTAGGTTAGGTTAGGTTAGGTTAGGTTAGGTTAGGTTAGGTTAGGTTAGGTTAGGTTAGGTTAGGTTAGGTTAGGTTAGGTTAGGTTAGGTTAGGTTAGGTTAGGTTAGGTTAGGTTAGGTTAGGTTAGGTTAGGTTAGGTTAGGTTAGGTTAGGTTAGGTTAGGTTAGGTTTTTTTTTTTTTTTTTTTTTTTTTTTTTTGTTTTGGCAGGAGTGGGAAATCCCCACGGACACCTCCACTATCTCACAGGGTGTGAGACAGTGGAGGTAGTGTCGGACTCGAACCGACTAAAACCCACTCCTGCCTTTCCAGTGCCCTCTGACATTATCAGAGCCGTTTTGAGCGTTTCAATTGCGTTGGCTACTACTATAAATGTTTAAAAAATTCAAATAATAATAGGGAATCCGGAGAGACCAATTCCTCTCAGTAAGGACAGCTAAGACTACATTTATCGACTATATTGTAACCATATCTACTTATAATAAACTTATATTTTACTTACTTTTCTAATTAATTCTTATACCTTTTTATTTAATTCTATTTTACTTTTTCAAATACTTATAAATATATACTTATTATATAATTAAGTATTTTTGTTTATTTTCTACTTATTTCTAACTATTACTATGGTTGCAATATCAGTGCAGTATTCTAAAAATATTTTGCGGGTTTTATTTCCTACCATTAAGTTTGGAAGATTTTCCGCAACGAGTTCGACTCCGAGCTGTTGCTCCACCTCAAACCTATCTTTGGCGGTGATCGGGCACTCCAGCAGAATATGAAGCACCGTCTCTTCCTTGCCAGGCTCGCAGGCGCACGATGGGCTCTCTTTACACTTGAAGCGACTCAAGTATGCAGAGAACCCACCGTGCCCAGTTAGTATCTGCGTGGTGATGCTGGTGGGGACCATTTTGCGCACAACTCTGTACGCCGCAACCGCATCTGGGAAGAAAATTTTTGTGCCCGAAGCAGTTTCACCTGATCGGTACCTCACGTTCCATTCGTCGAGCGTCTCCAACCGGATTCTACGCTTGACGAATGATACGGGGCACAGATCGTAGTCCGGCCTCTTCTTCGACTTCAGAGCGGCCTCCTTCGCCAGTTGATCGGCTCTCTCGTTCCCCTCCAACCCTGCGTGGGCCTTTATCCAGAACAAGGAGACACTCTTGTTCTGGAGCTTACAGCGTCGGATGGTGTCCCTAGTTTCCACAGCCAAGGGATGGGGGGAGCCTACATTCGCAACCGACTGAAGGGCCGCCATGGAGTCGCTGAAGATGCCGAACGTGGTGTCACTACTTCTGAGCACTTCACCTGCCGCCCTTTGTAGGGCCAGAAGTTCAGCCTGGTAGACGGTGCAGTAAGACGGCAAGGCAAGCTTGAGGGCCTTGGTTTCGGTGGCACCATTCCACAAGGATAGCGCCGCCCCAACCTTACCCTCAATCTTGCTGCCGTCTGTGAATATACGCACAGCGAAATCGCTGTGGTTGTTGTATTGTTCCTCGTCTACCAGGCTTCCGAACTGCAAGTTTACTTGGTCCGCGGGGTGCGGAGCCTCTATCGCTGGAGCCATCCGCTCAATCTCCCTGCCTCCTAGCACTGGCTGGGGCACACCCCTCTTGGCTCCGTACAACGCAGCCGCTTCCCGTATACGGAGGTCGAGTGGGAGTATCCCAGCCAGTACCAGTGCCGAGTTTAGAGAGACCGTGCGGTAGGCTCTGCACAGCTTCTGGGCGAACCCCCTCTGGACCACGTTTAGTTGTTTAATTACCCCTAATTTGTTGGCGGCAGGTGCCCATGCGCTTGCGGCGTACAGAATTGTCGGCTCTACTGCGGCGGTGTATATTGCCCTTATCACCTCCGGGTGCAGACCCCAACTGACCCGGGCTGCTCTGGCCAGCTGCTTGTACATAGCTATCGCCTTTTTACAGACGATAGCTACGTGTTTGTTGAAGGTGAGTTTGGCATCGATTGTCAACCCCAGCATTTTCATGTCTTGGGACATACCAATGTCGATCCCCCCCATGCTCAAGCGCGGCGTGTCATATTTCAGCCTTCGCGTTAGTACCATCGCACAAGTTTTGTGCGGTGCGAAGTTCAGCCGATTTTTGACACCCCACGTCCGAACATGTTCGAGAGCGGCATTGGCCTGCCCCTCGATTTCCAGCGCTGAGTCCCCGTCAAACACCATCACCACGTCGTCAGCAAATGCCTGGCAATAGTCACCCCTGCTTTCCAGCTGCTTCAGAAGTGGGTCCAGGATCAGGTTCCATAAGATGGGCCCCCCTATCGAGCCCTGAACGCACCCTTTGCTGGTCCTTCTCCTGCATTCTTCACCGGCGTATCTCACTGTGACCTCCCTGTCACTGAGATAGCTACTGACTACCCGTCTCAAGTTTACAGGACACTTTTCCTCAGCCAATCGTACTTTGATAACGGGCCACCACGCACTGTCGAACGCCCCCTCAATGTCTAGTGACACGACCGTGACAATTTTCTTTTGCGCCAGCTTCGTGCGGATGTGCTGCACAAGGGTGTAGAGGGAGTCTTCGGTGCTTCTTTGGGGCATAAAGCCGTATTGGCGAGTACTTATCCTAGGTAGTAAGTAGAACTTGAGACGGGCAACCAGCATCTTCTCGTACACTTTCCCCAGGACAGGCAATAGCCCAATCGGCCTGTACGATTTGGGTACGGTGTACGAGTCTTTGCCCGGCTTCCTGAGCACAACCACTGTTGCCTCCTTCCAGATTTTCGGGAAGTGGTGTAACGCCAGGCACTTGTTCAGCAGCGCCAGGAAGTAGACGGGGTCACAGTGAACCGCGTGACTGCAGATGTCAGCCGTGAAGCCGTCGGCTCCCGGGGCCTTTTTAGGATTGAATGATCCCACAGACCTATCGAGTTCGCTTTGGGTAAACGGTGGGTCATGCCGTTCATCATGGCTCCACGCGTTTACAATTTCTGCCTGTTCTCTCGTTCGGCGATGGTCTATGGTATCATCCTCCCCTCGGTCCTCGGGGTAAAACGTTTCGGCCAACAGCCTCACGGAGCCCTTCGCATCAAGCGGTTCTCCTCCCAACTGGAGTGGCAGGTCCTCCTCTCTCTTCCCGACCCTTCCCATTACCCTGTAAATTCCCTCCCAGACCCCCTCCCTGTCCTGCTTCCCACAGAACTCCTTCCAACTCTCCGTTGCGGCTTTTATCACTGCTGTCTCATATTTTATTCTTTCTTTTTTATACAGGTCCACAACCATCGCTCTCCGGACCGGCCCAGCGCTCCTGACTCTGCGTTTCCTGGTGGCGACTAGCCTTTTCATCTCAGCGAGCTCCTCTGACCACCACGGCAAGGTAAGTGTCTCTGTGTTGTTTTTTATTGGTATTGTGTGTTGGCATGTGTCTGTAATAGCTTGTGTGTATGTGTTTATTGTATCTTCCAAATGATCTACTTGACTAACATTTGAGAGTTCCACCAGGGTCAGCTTCTTTTCGTGCATAATCTGAGACAGTTTCTCACGAAACTGGCTCCAATTCGCTTTCTTTGTGTTGTAAACCCTAGTGGTTCTCTCAATGCTTATGCCTTTCGATTTAGTTAAGTTTATGCCGAAAATAATGCCGTTATGGTCAGAACTCGTGAGACCCTCTTCGATTCGCCAGCCATCCACCAGGTCCAGCATGTCCGCCGAACAGGCCGTCACATCCACGTGGCTGCAGTACCTGGTATCCCCCCGAACGGTGTCAAAGGTGGGAATGTCCCCAGTGTTGAGGATCTGTAGCCCCAGCTCCCCTAGCGCCCCGCACATTTGCCCCCCTCTCCGATCCTCACTGCTGCTACCCCACCAGGTGCTTTTCGCATTCGCGTCTCCTCCAATAACCAACCTGCTAGAGCCCAGCTCTCGCTCTATCCGCCGGAGGTGCTCCAGGTATGGCTCCATGGGCTTGTCGGGCTCAAAGTAGAGGGACACCAGCGTGATCGTCCAGGCTCTAGTTCGGATTCCCACCACAACGATGTTGTTTGTGGTGAGTTGCGGGTACTGTAAGACGTCCAAGTCTTGGTCAAAGATGGCTATTGCCGCCTTCACAGTCCCTTCTCCTCCCTCTGAGCTCTGGAAGACCCTTACGCCCCGGTGTCCTCTCATCCTTCTCACCCCACCCACGTAGGGCTCCTGGAGCAACGCCACGGCGAGTTTGCGCTTTGTCGCCTCCAGCAAGAGCTCATTTGTGGCTAGCTGACTCCGTTGCAGGTTGGCCTGGACCATTTTGTACCTAGTGGTGGTTTCGGGGACAACCTTAGCAGTACGCTATGGAAGCTCGGGCTAGTGCGTCCCACCTTCTACGCACCGGGCAGTCGCTACTGAACGCGTTGTGCCCAGTGTTCCCCAACTTGGATCTGGTGCAGTTAATGCACGCCGCTGCCTCACCGGTCAGTCGGTCTGGGCAATCCGCTCTGAAGTGCGGGCCGCCGCAGTGACTACATAAATCGGCTGGCTCCTTACAGAGGCGTTTGCCGTGACCGTACCCCAGGCAGCGGGTGCACTGCACCAGTGGCGTTTGATCCTCCACGCGCACCCTCTGGAGGTCGATGCGGAGTTTTCCTGCGTCGATTGCCCGCCTCCAGATCGTTGGGGACACACTGAGCACAACGTGGTTCATATGGGGGTTACGGGTTTTTCTGCGGTATTTTATAGCAGTCCTTTGGTCCTCGTCGCCGAGGCCGTGAAAAATTTCCCGGTTCTGATTCCTCAGGGCCTTTACGACCTCTTCGTCGCTGTGTATTTTTAACACGTCCCTGAGAATCAGAAGCGGGTCCCTATTCTTCACTTCCTCGACAACGAGGTTTCCTCCAGCCGCTTCCAACCGCTCCTTAACCTTACGTCTCTCTTCTTGTGTTGCGCACCCCATGATTATTCTCCTGTCCTTGGCCTTCCTAACTTTTTCAATACGCACCCAGCCTTCCTTCGCATCCACCGCTTGTCTAACCCTCTCGAGGATTTCGTCCCCAGTTTCCAACTCCTGTGTCGAGGAGACGACTACGGAGTGCAGCGTGGTTCGCTCCAGGGTGTGCGCCCCGGTATGGCAATTACTCGCAGACGCTACACTCGCGTAGGTCCTCCCCTCCACACTCTCCCTGCTAGCCAGACTGTCTCGGAGTTTCTCTAGTCTCTCAGAGTTGTCCTTCAACTCCGAGATGTGCTCCTTCATGGCGTTGAGGAGCTCAGTCTGTCCAGCAAGGATCTCACTGGGGTTGGGTCGAGGACTGTCAGCGGCGGACGCGGGTACTGATTTGGCTGCGGGTGCAGCAGGGGCCCTACCTCGCTCCGACTCTTTTACCAGCTCAAAAAGCCTGTCAATGGACTCGAGAACCGCAGCCTTTATCTCGGCCTTGAGGTTGCGAGAGCTGCCTAAATTTAGCTTTGCCTTACTCAGGCAGGCTCTCGCTTCCGCAATGCGACTGGGGCCCCCGACGACAGGCTTTTTGAGCTGTCTTGAGGCGTCCACTGGGGCTCGGCGCGTCCCCGGAGTAGCAGGACCATCCTGGGAGGCAGAGGGAGTGTCATCTCCAAAGGAGATTCTTCTCTTCGCGTCACCAGGCGAGGGCCCCACTTTTACCGCCGATCGCGGCGAGCCACCAGAGCCTTGTGCCCTCACGGTGCTGGACGGGGTGCAGAACATTTTCGGTATGTCAGGAATGTGGTATTCCCTGAAGAGGAGTGTCCCAGGGCACTGGCACTTCTGTGTCCCTGTAAAGGGGGGACACAGTAAGCAGAAAACTAAAAATCAATTAAAATATAAAAGTATTATAAAAATCTAATAAAAATGTAAAAGGAATAATGTCAAATAATTAGTAAAATAACTTATTGTCTAATAATGTAATAATAGAATAATTATCAGTTAAAATATGTACATACAATAATATTAAATAATAATAGTCGTCCAATAACAATAGAATTAAAATATGAGCCTTTGCAGACTCGGTCAGTATAGGTAGTAAAAGCGATCTTTCCCTATAGAACCCTTTAATAAGTCTAAAAAAGTAAGAAAAGATAAAATGCAAACAAATAATTTTTGCCGAAAACCCCACGTCTACCTTCCTATAGACCAGAGGGCGGGTGGGTGGGCAAAATTTTATTTGAGCTAGGCGGGCGAGCGAGGTCTCAAAAGAAGCGGCTCGTCGCGGGCTAGCTAACTACGAAATAAAACGAGGTGGGTGCCGAATAAAATTTTTGAGTTTTGGTCAAAAAACCAGTTTTTGAACCAAAAAATTTAGGTTTTCAACCTCCAGCCCGGGCGCCGGCTCACGGAACGCGGACCAGAACACAGGGATGAAGGGTGAGTACTATTGAAACTATAATCTAACGTTATTTTGAGAGAAAATTTGGAAAAAACACTAAATTTTGATGATCGTATCTGAAAATTTCGAAAAATTTCAAGGGTTGTAGGGAAATTTTTTTATAGGGTCGTTCCGGTGGGTGCAATATCGTCAATACGTAGGCGGACGCCTAGTTAGGTCTAAATATGCTGAAAACAGCTTCAAAATCGCACGTCCAGAACCGAATATATTCACGTTTTTGTTTTGAACTATCTCCCTTAGGTGGATTTGGGGACTTACAGAAACTATGAGAAAAAACTGTTTTTTAAAAATGTACAAGTTTTATTTGAGCTAGGCGGGCGAGCGAGGTCTCAAAAGAAGCGGCTCGTCGCGGGCTAGCTAACTACGAAATAAAACGAGGTGGGTGCCGAATAAAATTTTTGAGTTTTGGTCAAAAAACCAGTTTTTGAACCAAAAAATTTAGGTTTTCAACCTCCAGCCCGGGCGCCGGCTCACGGAACGCGGACCAGAACACAGGGATGAAGGGTGAGTACTATTGAAACTATAATCTAACGTTATTTTGAGAGAAAATTTGGAAAAAACACTAAATTTTGATGATCGTATCTGAAAATTTCGAAAAATTTCAAGGGTTGTAGGGAAATTTTTTTATAGGGTCGTTCCGGTGGGTGCAATATCGTCAATACGTAGGCGGACGCCTAGTTAGGTCTAAATATGCTGAAAACAGCTTCAAAATCGCACGTCCAGAACCGAATATATTCACGTTTTTGTTTTGAACTATCTCCCTTAGGTGGATTTGGGGAC